>OX123198.2:52580825-55382311 GCA_944739405.2 Euclidia mi
ATGTTTCTTTAGAGCATTAACTATACTTTAACAATAATAATAATATAGTGTTCAAACTTTCGCGATTTGCACACATATGTTACAGGCATTATTTGCTTCAATTTTTATAAAATAAACATGAAATACCAAGATTCATCGCACGAAAGCTCTGGTCACTCCCTGATTATGGCTGCTGTTACCCACGTCAACACGTGGGGACAAAAATAACATGATTCCCTTTTATGTTCAAATAACAATTCAATGAACACTCGTAACACTAATATTAGGTCAGCTTTTCGATAGCAGTCTGAATCGAAATACGTAATAGTATTTAATATTCTCATAAATGCTACCTATGATGTTTCAAGTGTCAATTAGCTTCAGTTACTGCTTACTATAAGGTTCTTATATACATTGACGAGCACTCTACTAACAGAACAGTACTACAGTAAAGTAGAATAAACATATATAAGTGAACGTTTTGTTTTACATGGTTGTACCCTATTGTTGTTATCTGCGATCCGTCTGATTCACGATATAATATTGTATTTCATTCACCGACATATCATTGTAGTACCAATGCAATGGGACAACTGTCGTTTCTAGTTTGAGATGGTAATGAATAAACAACATTCTCAAGTTCGACTACTGTGTTCGGTCGACGCGATCAGTCCAATCGGTTGTTGTGTGTATCATATTCTGGTATGGTGTCGAACTAACACAGCCAAGACATACAAAAATTATCGCGCGCCTAGTGCGCGCGATAATTTTTGTATGTCTTGGCTACAGCAAACAACAATATCATGTTCGATCACGGCACAGAGTTGCATCGAATCGATTTGGTGCACATCTTGTACTAATGAATGCATAGGCCCTTCCATATAATGAGAGGTTAGCTTTTACTAGCAACTATAACTCAATAATAGTGTTGTGGACACTACCACAATGCAACAATATAGCTGAGTGTGCACCTAGCTATCACAGACTAATGTTATGCCTTGCATTGTTTTCTTTTATATGTAATACTTTTTCTGTATCTGTGACAAATAAAAAGTTTTTCTCTTTCTTTCTTAATAAGTAGCCAACAGTATTATGGAGATTTAATAATTGATTATAATACAAAACAATAAAGTAAAAAATACATAAAAACAAAATCCAAACCGGAACAATACTCATTTGTTCCGTGCGGGAATCGAACCCGCAACACGTTGGTGCATTAGTTGCTGCGTCTATTAAAACTACTATTTACATTGTGATGCGAGTCATAATTTTAGCCAATGCGCCAAACGTGTCGTCAAAGATGTGATAAAATATTGGACCACTTTGTCCTAACATGACGTGTATAGAATTATCCAAGATAATCAATAACTCAGTACAAACGTTTATTTTTTATAATTACGATAATAAAATCTTCTAATATATAATATATTTAAGTAGTAGACACTTAGAATTCTTGATGGATGATTAATATATCTTAGTCTTAAAACAAATAGCACTTTTAATACAATAAATGTTAAATAGATTAGGAATCACTTATTTCTTATAAGATTATTTAATTACTCTTTTATTAATAATAATTATATATAAAACAATCTGTTTGTTTCATTTCCCAACGTTCAATATTCACCCAGCATAAACTTGTTAAATTGTAGAACGAGTTCTATAACAGAAATCACTTTGAAATCCATTGTCATATCTTTCCATTAACATTAAAATCAGCAGGATAACTATATTATCTAACACAGAGTTTGCGACTTGAGAGTTTAAAGAATTAGACAAGATTTCTCAATATATGGCAAATAACTACCAGAGATCTTATTTTTACTGGTTTCTTATATGTTTGTATGTATTGCACCAGAGTTAATTGACACCTCGTTCCTTTTACGACTTTCGTCTCAAGTTGTCTCCTAAACTCTAATATGGATAAAGTGCTGTGAAAACACTTTCTATAACTAGAGTATTCGGAAGCATTCACATTGCGAGTTCAGTATGAGAAATTAATAAAATAAAATCGACTTTAAGTGCTCAGATGATAGGGATGAAATTCTAATAACAAATATTGTTTCAATTAAATTTTCGAAGTAATTATTGTTGGAAACTAACATTTGACTAAGGCTTTAGAATTGAGGTCTATAAAATAAACATGTGAGATATTAGTCCTTATTTTCATCATTGTTGTGCTGAAGTGCATTTCACTAAACTGTGAGTTTAAATTTGTTTGTGGTGGTTTGCAAGTGTTGCAGAAAAAGTATGTGAGTATTATATTTTAATAAATTTTATTCAGACTGTAATAGTTAATTGTTTTACAACTGAAAATACTCAATCAAGTTCCGATAAGATATAATTTAAAAAAATACTGTATTACTGCAAAACTTCATATTAATATTTTTACAAACGTTTAATAATTCTTGCTTCATTGCTCTACCATGCCATAAACTTTAGACCTGGGTTCAATTCCTAAGTCGTTTAAAGTTTTTTTTTCTGATACTGTTATTCTATTTGATGACATTTCTAAACATTTCTGTGAAAAGTAACAGCTAACAACACACCTAGCCCACTGAAGAATATGAGTGCTGTTGTTTCATACTGCAAGGAATATTGGCAACAAAAATACTTATTGCCTTTTTATAATGTTTTCAGGGCTCAATCGGTAAATAACGCTTTTTGGGTTGAAGAAGAAGACTCCGTGCCTTCAACGTCTCGAGCAACAAAACAAAAACCGGCGGCATCTCAAAAAACAAGGCTGTGAAGAGAGATAAAAAGTGTCTCAGAAGAAGAAGGCTTTGCTTTCTAAAATCCCCTTCGCTTCAGAACCAGAGTCTGATAGTGACGGGCTGACAACAGACAGAGTGAAAACAGAATACCGTCGTTTCAGAGTCTGAGGTAAGATTTTTTCAAACAATATGTTAAATTCTAATTACATTTAAAGCATTAATTTTCAGTGTCTGATTTTTTCCATCAAATTATACTTATTTGACGACATAAGAGTTTAAATAGATTTTTCTAATAGCGTTGCTATAATTACCTATAGGTAATTATAGTAACGTATGCCATAACTATCTACAGGGGGTCACAAGACCCATCACCAAACCGAAGTCTACTCGTTCATGCCATACTAACCTAACTATAGTAAGCTATATAGCTCTGAAAAGTGCATGTATTCTTATTCCATTTTTATTTGATAGTTGGCAAATACTAATTTTAAAATTTCTCAGTTTTTTAATTTCAATATTTCTTATTTCGAGTTTTTAAATTTCTCATTTTTCAGTTTCGATTTTACATCGATACTCTGAAAAAGTACATGTGTAATATAAAATAATTATTTTACATCAAATATTTGCAAATTTTTCTTTATTCATTCATATACATTCACGAATACATTCACCGCTGATCCGTGCTGCCACTCTTAGGAGCAGCTTCACTCAGCCAATATTCCTTGCAGTATGAAACAACAGCACTCATATTCTTCAGTGGGCTAGGTGTGTTGTTAGCTGTTACTTTTCACAGAAATGTTTAGAAATGTCATCAAATAGAATAACAGTATCAGAAAAAAAAACTTTAAACGACTTAGGAATTGAACCCAGGTCTAAAGTTTATGGCATGGTAGAGCAATGAAGCAAGAATTATTAAACGTTTGTAAAAATATTAATATGAAGTTTTGCAGTAATACAGTATTTTTTTAAATTATATCTTATCGGAACTTGATTGAGTATTTTCAGTTGTAAAACAATTAACTATTACAGTCTGAATAAAATTTATTAAAATATAATACTCACATACTTTTTCTGCAACACTTGCAAACCACCACAAACAAATTTAAACTCACAGTTTAGTGAAATGCAATTCAGCACAACAATGATGAAAATAAGGACTAATATCTCACATGTTTATTTTATAGACCTCAATTCTAAAGCCTTAGTCAAATGTTAGTTTCCAACAATAATTACTTCGAAAATTTAATTGAAACAATATTTGTTATTAGAATTTCATCCCTATCATCTGAGCACTTAAAGTCGATTTTATTTTATTAATTTCTCATACTGAACTCGCAATGTGAATGCTTCCGAATACTCTAGTTATAGAAAGTGTTTTCACAGCACTTTATCCATATTAGAGTTTAGGAGACAACTTGAGACGAAAGTCGTAAAAGGAACGAGGTGTCAATTAACTCTGGTGCAATACATACAAACATATAAGAAACCAGTAAAAATAAGATCTCTGGTAGTTATTTGCCATATATTGAGAAATCTTGTCTAATTCTTTAAACTCTCAAGTCGCAAACTCTGTGTTAGATAATATAGTTATCCTGCTGATTTTAATGTTAATGGAAAGATATGACAATGGATTTCAAAGTGATTTCTGTTATAGAACTCGTTCTACAATTTAACAAGTTTATGCTGGGTGAATATTGAACGTTGGGAAATGAAACAAACAGATTGTTTTATATATAATTATTATTATTAAAAGAGTAATTAAATAATCTTATAAGAAATAAGTGATTCCTAATCTATTTAACATTTATTGTATTAAAAGTGCTATTTGTTTTAAGACTAAGATATATTAATCATCCATCAAGAATTCTAATTGTCTACTACTTAAATATATTATATATTAGAAGATTTTATTATCGTAATTATAAAAAATAAACGTTTGTACTGAGTTATTGATTATCTTGGATAATTCTATACACGTCATGTTAGGACAAAGTGGTCCAATATTTTATCACATCTTTGACGACACGTTTGGCGCATTGGCTAAAATTATGACTCGCATCACAATGTAAATAGTAGTTTTAATAGACGCAGCAACTAATGCACCAACGTGTTGCGGGTTCGATTCCCGCACGGAACAAATGAGTATTGTTCCGGTTTGGATTTTGTTTTTATGTATTTTTTACTTTATTGTTTTGTATTATAATCAATTATTAAATCTCCATAATACTGTTGGCTACTTATTAAGAAAGAAAGAGAAAAACTTTTTATTTGTCACAGATACAGAAAAAGTATTACATATAAAAGAAAACAATGCAAGGCATAACATTAGTCTGTGATAGCTAGGTGCACACTCAGCTATATTGTTGCATTGTGGTAGTGTCCACAACACTATTATTGAGTTATAGTTGCTAGTAAAAGCTAACCTCTCATTATATGGAAGGCCTATGCATTCATTAGTACAAGATGTGCACCAAATCGATTCGATGCAACTCTGTGCCGTGATCGAACATGATATTGTTGTTTGCTGTAGCCAAGACATACAAAAATTATCGCGCGCACTAGGCGCGCGATAATTTTTGTATGTCTTGGCTGTGTTAGTTCGACACCATACCAGAATATGATACACACAACAACCGATTGGACTGATCGCGTCGACCGAACACAGTAGTCGAACTTGAGAATGTTGTTTATTCATTACCATCTCAAACTAGAAACGACAGTTGTCCCATTGCATTGGTACTACAATGATATGTCGGTGAATGAAATACAATATTATATCGTGAATCAGACGGATCGCAGATAACAACAATAGGGTACAACCATGTAAAACAAAACGTTCACTTATATATGTTTATTCTACTTTACTGTAGTACTGTTCTGTTAGTAGAGTGCTCGTCAATGTATATAAGAACCTTATAGTAAGCAGTAACTGAAGCTAATTGACACTTGAAACATCATAGGTAGCATTTATGAGAATATTAAATACTATTACGTATTTCGATTCAGACTGCTATCGAAAAGCTGACCTAATATTAGTGTTACGAGTGTTCATTGAATTGTTATTTGAACGTAAAAGGGAATCATGTTATTTTTGTCCCCACGTGTTGACGTGGGTAACAGCAGCCATAGTCAGGGAGTGACCAGAGCTTTCGTGCGATGAATCTTGGTATTTCATGTTTATTTTATAAAAATTGAAGCAAATAATGCCTGTAACATATGTGTGCAAATCGCGAAAGTTTGAACACTATATTATTATTATTGTTAAAGTATAGTTAATGCTCTAAAGAAACATGCTCGGAAATAGGGACCATCGTTCGATTTCCTCTTGATTTTTCCTGTAAATAAATATGTTTCTTCAAAAACAAAAACAATTCTCGAGACTACTTTATGCGTTTCTAAATAGGTACATAGATTTTTAACGAAATAAATCAGATACAGTAAGGCATTTTAACTGCATATCTTTAAACATTTGAATCCTGTGTAAAAAGTTTTCTATAGCAACACAACTACAAGTCATTCTTCGTGGCTTGTAAAGAAAGACTTAAGAATGGTAAAGGAAGGAATAAGGTAATGGATTGCACCGTTCTGCTACGCTTTGACTATTCAAGTTGAATGAATACCTCTACTTTTTGTAGTACCATAATACGTAGATTTGTTTTGTTCATAAACGTTTGTTGAATTTACTTATTGTGCAGATTAAAAGATTGAAACGCCAAGCGTAGCCTTTTGAAAGCTATGTGCATTTTAAATTGTTCAATAGTTGAATAAGCTTGCAAAACATTGCAAAGAAGCAATTTGAATTGTTCAATAGAAAAATGAGAAATTTAAAATCTCGAAATAAGAAATTTTGAAATTAAAAAACTGGGAGAAATTTTAAAATGAGAATTTGCCAACTATCAAATAAAATTTTTGTAAGTGGGAACATTTATTTGATTTCAAATAATTATTTTATATTATACATGCACTTTTTCAGAGTTTCGATGTAAAATCGAAATTGAAAAATAAGAGATTTAAAAACGCGAAATAAGAAATTCTGAAATAAAAAATTGAGAATGAAAAATGAAAAATTTAAAATCTCAAAATAAGAAATTTTGAAATTAAAAAACTGGGAGACATTTTAAAATTAAAGAATTTGCCAACTATCAAATAAAAATTGAATATGTGAGAACATTTATTTGATTTAAAATAATTATTTTATATTAAACATGCACTTGTAAAGTGCATGTTTAATGTAGAATCGAAATTGAAAGATAAGAAATTTATAAACCCGTAATGAAAAATTATAAAATAAGAATTTATTTTTAAGTAATTTGGAAATAACCTTAAACAAGTACAATCCCTTAAGAGCTGGAACATACTTAGAATTGCCTGCGGTTATAAAAAACACTAAGTCAACTTAGTCATGTTTGAATATACGCAATAATGACAATTTTGTAAGCCACCACAAACAAATTTAAACTCACAGTTTAGTGAAATGCACTTCAGCACAACAATGATGAAATTTCAATACTTTACCTTTGGGCATTATAGTTCAATACTTTAGTACGTGTAAGATTTACTCTATTTGATCTACTTATCTAAAATAACATTGTAATATACTTATAAAAGCTAATTACAATTGAATTAAATGTGTAATAAGTGTATAATCAAATAAAAATATGTGTAATAAAGGAATGTAACTATTGTAATAATCAATAAATGTATACTGTGTACTTTTTTTGTTATTATTTGTTATGAATGAAGTTAAAAATGTTTTTTTTATAAAATAAATGTGTATTCAAATAAAGTTGTTTAAATGTATTATTCTATACCTACCTCATTTCTATTTTTATTAATTAAAAATTTAACGATAAGAATTCAGCCACAACATTTATTTAACTTTTACATAAATATAAAGCATGCATACAAACATTGACTTAAAACAATTACACATTTTTATACAGATAACATTTATTTATTTTTAGGAATACAACTAATCTTAAATAAAAACATTATCTTAAGACTACTCAGTATCACACAATTTCTTACTTATTTTTTTTATTAATGTCTCTGTGATATACATTACATCATCATAAAGCTCCTCAAACACATATTGTGCACTTAAGCAAGCCTCGTTTCTTTTTATTTTTATTTACATGATCTAATTCACGAATATCTATCTTAATTAGAAGACATCCTTGCTTAGGACAATTTCTTCGAACAATGTACGAATTTGCCGATGACGTTAATAAACTTTGACGCTTTTTAGACGGTGACAATTTTTTTGACTTTGTAGAAAAGTTTGGTTCAATGTATGTTATGCCATCGTCTTGAGAGGAGAAATATGGGCTAGTAACCTGTAAAAAAATAATCACACATAAATATATAATAATGTGGACGCGCACAATAAATGTTTATAAACATAAATACATTTTATGTAGTGCTTACCTGATCAGAGGATTTGTTCCGATGCTTTTCAAAACATTCATAATTTCCTTGAGAGTACAAAAATGGCTTGTTTTTTAACTGTCTACCATTCTCTTCCATGGCATTGTCCTGCAATATAATAACATAAAAAATATAAATGAAAAGTTCATAACTATATGAATTCAAATATGAGGAATAAAATAATATTTACTAACCTCTTGTATTTCTGTCTGGTCAACTTCGTCCAAAGGATAGATAGATAGATAGATTAATACTTTATTGTACACCAGTATACAAACAGAATTACAATAGTAAAATAAACTTAAAACTAGTTGTACAAAAGGGCGGTCTTATCGCAAAATGCGATCTCTTCCACACAACCTAGTTTGGAAAAGGTATATTATAAAAATACAATTGTGTGGGTTACGGTGTACTTAGTGGAATAGTGTCTTAGTGGGTAATTAAAGGAGTCGGACAAATTATGTCAATACAATTATTATACATATGAGTATAAAACATAGAATACGTATATATTGTACATACAATACAAAATAATAAGTCATAACAAACCAATACTTATATACAATAAATAAATAAACTAGATATTTTACATATATATGCAAATAAACTATAATATATACCTATAAATATATACATATATTATATATACAGTCATGGTAATTGTGACAAATAATGATTCGTGACTAGATTTTTAAATGTGGGAAGAGATTGAGCCCGTCTGATAGATTCGGACAACGCATTCCACAATCGTACAGCTTGAACTGTGAAGGATTTTTAAAAGAAAACTGTAGAATGCGTCGGGACTTTCAATTTAAGATTTTCTGATGATCTCAAGCACCTTGAATGTGTGTCGTGAAGATATTCGAACCGTCGTTTAAGATAAAAGGGAAATGATGGATTGAATAATATATTATAAAGAAGGCAAAGGATGTGAGTATTCCGTCGAAGGCGGATAGGCAGCCATTTGAGCTTGTTACGAAATTCAGAAATGTGGTAATATTTACGTAAGCTATATATGAACCTTATGCAGAAGTTTTGGAGGCGCTCAAGTTTATCTAGCTGGTACTCATTGAGATCTAGATAGCTGGCATCGGCATAGTCAAGAATGGGAAGAAGAATAGATTGCACAAGTGCAATTTTAGTAGGTATGGGAAGGAAATTACGTAATCTTCTCAGTGACGCAGCGGCAGCAAAAATTCGTCGACTGATATTCTGTAGCTGCACACACCAGGATAACGTTTTGTCAAAGGTAATCCCCAGATTCCTCACTTCTTTACTCACAGGAATTGAAACGCCAACAAAAGATATCTGGGGAAGCAAAGACCAAGGAACCTTTGACATCAGTCTAGAACTGCCGATAATTGTGATGTGGGTTTTGTTTGGATTTATCGTAAGTCCGTACCTATTAGTCCAATCTGATATTTTAGCCAGATCACTATTAATCGTGGAGATAGCTGACGACAAATGTTCATATTTTGCTTGAATGTAAATTTGCATATCATCAGCATAAAGATGGTAGGAAGAAGAAATATGATTGGATATAGAATTAATAAAAATTGAGAAGAGTAGAGGAGATAAGACGCCGCCCTGTGGAACACCAGCAGAATTTTCGCACCAGGACGAATAAGTTTCATCCAGATGGACACGCTGCCGGCGGCCAAACAGGTAACTATGAAACCAGTCGATTACTGATGGAGATATGTTAAGAGAGCTTAAAATGGCGAGCAGAACATCAAAGTCGACAGTATTGAACGCATTGCTAAAGTCTAGCAAACAGAGAATTGTTAGCTTGCCATTCTCCATACCTGACCTGATATCATCCGTTATGTTGATAAGCGCAGTAGTGGTACTATGACCTGTACGGAAACCTGATTGGAAGGGATTGAGGATGTCATTTCGAGAAAGGAAAGAGTTAAGCTGGTTATAGATAAGACGTTCAAGGACTTTGGAAAGGAAGGGTAAAATAGATATAGGACGATATTCATTGAAGGATTCAGGATTAGATTTCTTAGGTACGTGGGCATCTTTCCAAGAAGTTGGAAAAATGCCACTTGAAATTGAGTAATTAAGTAGGTGCGAAATAATGGGAAGGATTTCATCAAGGATGGGGAGCAACATATTACGGGTGATACCATCGCTGCCAACTGCGTTGGATGTTATAGATAAAATGCTCTACTTAACATCACATGCAGCAAACTGACTAAAGACAAAAGGCGGGTGATCAGGGGTTGAAAGCGACGAAAGGTAATTTAATGTAATAATTTTTACTGTCCTATCAAAATTGGACGAAGCAGAGAAGTGCTGGTTGAGCAAATTGATATCTATATTGAGGGATTTTGTGTTCTGACTTTGCTTTCCAACCCCCAATGATCTAAGGAATTTCCAGACTTTAGCTGGATCTCCGTTTTGAAGAGAATTATGGATATGCCGGCGTTGTGCATCCCTACACACCCTATTGCAATGGTTTCTAACCTTGATATACTTTTCTTTATTAACCTCAGTGGGCTTTGATTTGTACTTTGATTTGGCAGCTGCTTTTTTCTGTATGAGTATACTTATATCTTAAGTAAGCCAAGGTGAAGGTGCATGTTTTAGTTTTATGGCTCGGAAAGGTGCATGAACGTCATACAAGTCAATAAGGTTCCTCTCGAACAATAGAATTTTGGAATCCATAGATTCTGCGTCAAGCAGCGGTTGCCAATTGATGGTTTTGGCATCATCACGTAAAAGATCACTATCCATACTACTAAAATTGAGAAGCAAGAGAATTCGAGACTTAGCCTTGGGAGGACGGACGTTGTAAGAAAGAAAAATAAGATCATGATAAGAAAATTCATCTGCATCAAATTGGCCGTGCTTAGCAACATGACCAAGCGATGAGACGAAGATGAGGTCTAGAAGTGAGGGAGTAGAATTAGGAAAATGATGGATGGCATTCAGGGGAAGAATATGAAGATTATTTGAAACTGAAATGGAATGTAAAGATGAGGAACGAGAGTCGTTCTTAAGAAGACAAGTGTTAAAGTCACCCATGATAATAGTTTGACTGTAAGAAGGGTATAAATTAAGTAAAAGAGTTTCAAAAGATGAAAAGAAATCTATACGCAAAGAAGGACAGTAGTAAACACCAAGAAGGATTTTGGTGTGGTGCAGCTTAACCTCCAGGAAGATATGCTCACCAGCATTGGGTGGAGGCGGCTGGGAAGACAGCATGTCTTCACTGAATAGTCAATGTAAGAGCGGAGATAAATGGCAACACCACCGCCGCCACTACCAATTCGGTCATTCCTGATCAGTTTGAAGCCAGGTAAAGAATAAGAGGCAGAAAAAGGCATGGCTTAAGCCATGATTCGGATACAAGAATAGCATGGATGTTCTTACAGTTAAAGGTTGCCAGCATATCTGGGAAATGGGCCGGAATACTCTGTGAATTGATATGGACAACATTCAAGTTTCGGGGAACATCAGAAAATACAGATTGTAGATTATCTGCCAGAGAAGGGATACTAACATAACTGTCATTGTCGGTACTCACTGAAAAAAAGTCATCATTATCACTATCAAAGTCCATAGACGACATATAAAGTTTATCTTATAAAAAATATAATTTATATACCTATATAAATATATAATAATAAAATATATAAATAGAATAAAATAGATGTATAATTAAATAATAAGCGCAATGCACAACCTAACAACACTATTCGACAGAGTGCACCTGCCAGTTAAATTAATATTAAGTACTCCATGTAACCAATATTTTATACAAAGAAGAAAAAAACAATAAGCATCATTATAATTAATAAAATAAAGTATACTACAATCCCAGGTAGAAAAGTTTAAATAAAGTTAAACATTATACATAAACATATTATTATCCGTGAAACGTTAGAAAAGTTTTTTTTTTTTACTATGGCGTGTAAGAATGGCCCAAATAACTTGTTTCGGAACTAGACATTACAATGTGATGGCCTGATGGCTGTCACTGTCTTTTGACACGAGTAGTAAAATTTATCAAACAACTAAGTCGGTATCAAAACAAAATCGTAAAAATTGTGAATAAACATTATAACATAATATGAAACATATACGTGAATTTGAAATAGGAATACATACAAAAGATTTATAAGTACCGTCTTTGCCACCTACCTGGGATTGAAATAGTAGCACTACAACAAAAACATAGGACTATTTTTTAGTAGCTGCAGTTCGTCTAGTTTTTGCTGGCTCATTCTTCGAAGCAGGGGGCTCACGTTGCTGCTGATCCACGGCGACAAGGTGGCAAAGGTTTTCAATATCCACCAGGGAATTGACGCGATGTCGCCTACCCTTTTCCCCGAGGACATAAACCACCCCTTCTCTAGTCCAGCACTTGGACACCCCAAACTTCGCCCGTGCAGCTACAAAGATGTCATGTCGGGCCTTCGTTAAGAATTCCGAGGCTGTGATAACTGAGCCTTTAAGTTTAGGTTTGGTAAACCAAACTTTATCCCAGACCAAGACACTCTGGAATTTTACTAATATTGGACGGTGCCTGTTGGGAGCTGCAAGTCTACCCATACGATGACAGCGCTTAATGCTATTTGGAGTGATATCGTCGAGCTTCAGGTGTGTTTTCAAAACATCAACAACAGTCTGCACAAGGTCTTCCTTCTTTTCTTCCTTCACACCATGGAACAGAAGAATCTTACGGCGACCCTGCATTTCTATGTCGTCCACGCTGTGCATTAGTAACTGGACTTGCTGCTGCAGACCCTTTAATGCTTCAGTGACAAAAGCCCGGAACAATGCAAAATCTGATGCCAGACCAGCCATGCTTGAAGGAGGATTGGTGGGGTTTTGCAGCTTGTCCTCAAACTGAGACATCCTCTGATGGAACATGCTATTCAAGTTTTGAATTGTGCTCTGTAATGACTCCATAATTTAAGGACTTGGGATTTGAGAATCAACATTATCAAATACAAATCTGTTAAGTCCTTCAATGTCGAGAATGCTGGGGCTGTATGACATGATTCTGAAAATAAAACTAAAGTAAGATATCTATTTATTCATATAATAATATAATATAATATTTTAATAACTTATAACATTAAAAACTTACTTACCAATAAAACTTGATTTCTCTGCTAGCAGCAGGTCCTGTTTCGACTGACTATGACAGCATAATGAAATAAGGAATGCAATATGAAATCTGTATGATATTCAATACCAAATGAAATCAATTATTAAATATATAATAATGAATATCATACAGATTTCATATTGCATTCCTTATTTCATTATGCTGTCATAGTCAGTCGAAACAGGACCTGCTGCTAGCAGAGAAATCAAGTTTTATTGGTAAGTAAGTTTTTAATGTTATAAGTTATTAAAATATTATATTATATTATTATATGAATAAATAGATATCTCGCGGCACGCTTAGTAAGTAAGGCTATGTCAGCAAAAATTAAAACTGGTTCTGGTTTGGACAAAAAGCATTCTCCAAAAATTACACCTGGAAAAGGGTTAAAAAGTAAATTAAAATCTGTTATTACAAAAGCAAAAGGCATATAATAAAATTAAAACCTAAGAGCAAGAAAATGGCAATAGACTTAGCTATTGCCGCTACTAGAGAAAAAACCTAAGATATCGGCTACCCAAACGAGCCTTAACTAACTTTGACATTTTAAAATACGGGAATAGAATTCCTTATTTTAGAGGTGTCTTTATGAGAGATGAGCTCCCTAAATGTCCTTATAAAAAAGAATGTGGATTTATTAATTCTGATAGTTCTAAACATCCTGGTTCTCATTGGGTAGCCTATGCAAAATATAATGATTATGTTGAGTGTTTTGACAGTTATGGAAATCTTAAACCTGCAAAGGAATTTATAAAATATGTTGGTACTAACATTCAATATAATTATGAAAATATACAACGTGATCACCCCTTCAATTGTGGACATTTATGTTTAAATTTCTTAAAGAATTTTTGGTATAGTCATGAAATAAAATAAACAGGATCATCTCAAAGAGTTCAGTATGCAAGCATGTTCACTACGGTTACTATCTCTGGCAATAAATCGGAACTGATTTCGTATTTTCAACCACCTCTTCATTTATCTGATCAGTACGAGTACGAGTGCGGTTTACTATACTTTTCAGTACTAAAAACAAGACCGAATGTGTCCGTTAATAACAGCAGTTTAACAGCTGTTATCAGAATTGAATGTGATCTTGTGCGCGGTTCATACTGCAACGGATTACCGATTCATTTTATTCATGAATTTATATCTGATACTACTCCAAGTCACGGCTACACAGAAATACCTCAGAACGTTATTTACTTTCCAGTTAACAAAAATATAGTTTCATCCATATCTGTTAGGATTGTAGATCAGTTTGGTTACTGTATTGACTTTGGTGAAAAACATATTCAATTACGTCTTCATTTAAGAAAAGCAAAATGATAGTATATTATAAAAACCCTTCAGTGAAAACAAAACGTCCTATTCCATCAACGACCATTAAGGTGCCCAGACGTAAGAGAAACGTGAAGAAATTGACTAAATCAAATAAAGATTTTCTTAGAGCTTTAGGGTTTAAAGTATGAGTATACTACAGATTACAGATTTACCACACTTTGATAGTTCAATCGAAAATTATGAAATCCATTCATACAATCCCTACATTAACAGTTTTAGAGAAAACGATGAAATCAGAATCCCCATACACCAGCAAGATATATACGTGCTACCATTAGCCAGTTCAATCTACATCGAAGGTCGGGCAAAACTGTTTGCTAAGGATGGGCATCCGATCAAGAAAGCTGTTACGTTTACTAATAACCCTGTTATGTACTTGTTCCAAGACATCAGGTACGAAATTAATGGAATTGAAATAGATCGTATAAAAATTCTGGAATAACATCAATAATAAAGTCATACATCTCATTTAATGAAGCAAAATGTAAAGTTTCTGCATTATGGGGTTGGACTTTAAATGGATTCCAAAGTGATAGGCATTTTAGCGTTGTGGTGCCCTTAAATAAAATTTTAGGGTTTGCACGAACTTATATTGAATAGGAGTAATTCTAACTTAAAACGTATTATTCTTACTGATGAAGTCGTTCAGCTTCAAATAGATATACAAAGAATTTAGTGGAGAGTACCACATATAAAAGATTCAAATCGAGAACGTTCAATACTTTTAAAGCACTTAGAAAGAGATAAACCTGTTCAGATGGCCTATAGAAATTGGGATTTATATGAGTATCCTTTACTACCTAAAACCACAAAGCATTCTTGGTCAGTAAAGACTGCTTCTCAATTAGAAAAGCCTCGGTATGTAATTTTTTGCTTGCAAACTAATAGAAAAAATAATAGAACTAACGACAGTTCTATATTTGATCATTGTGAGGTGACAAATGTTACGCTCTTTTTAAATTCGCAATATTATCCTTATGAGCCTTTATCTTTAAAGTTTTGTGAGAATAAATATAGTATATTATATGAAATGTATGTGAAATTTCGTCAGTCGTATTACAACTCTCCGGTAGACACGTTGCTTGATCTACAAGATTTCAAAAAAAGGCCCCAGTCTTTATCTTAGACTGTTCGAGGCAAAACGATAGTTTAAAAACTGGTCCAGTGGATGTACGATTGGAATTTGAATGTTCAACACAAATACCAGATAAGACAACTGCGTGTTGTTTGATTATAAACGACCGACTTGTGGAATACAAACCTCTGAGCAACATCGTGCGTAGGTTATCATGACTGCCATTGTAGACATCCAAGGCTTTAAAACAGAAGCAAATGAATTTATAATAAAATAAATTGCTATATGGTGTTATCAAAGCCTGCAAGTGTTTTTAATCAAACCGCCATTTCCTTTTTACGATTTGACTAAATCAGAAAGACAACAAGTTTGCTGGATTGAACGTAATAGAAAAATATACTGGAGCGAAGGATTTATACCTTACTCAAGTTATCAGTATTTAGTTTTAGATATCTTAAAAGATAAGTGTGTTTTCGATAAAGGTCTTGAAAAAGTGTCATGGTTGAAAAATATTTTAAATAGTGTTAATGTAATTAATTTAGAAGATAAAGGTTGTCCTAATTTGTTAACCCTATATGATCGCTATAAATATGCCGGAGATTTGTACAATTGTATCTATCATGACTCAATATGTACATTAAAATATGTTATGAGCTTAAAAAAATTGTGCTTTGATAATAAACTTTTTTTCAAAAGACACAATATAAATTATTTCATTTTACTTAATCGTTTCCTATACTCTATAACATACCCATTTAGTTTTAATAGATACTATGATTGGGATATTACATGAATTGATACACATTCATAAGTACAATAAAAAACTCAGCAAAGAGAACAGTTACATTGGTCACTAAGACAAGGAGTTAAATTCCTAACCTGAAAACATAATGTTAATAATCTATATCGTGAATAAGACGGATCGCAGATAACAACAGTAGGGTATTATTGGGGTATAATAATACCTTACTGCTGTCATACTATTTACAGATTGTTCGTTCTTTGTTTTGACAATTTTTATAAAGGTTCTGACGGTATAAAAAGAATTAAACATTTAACATCATCATCATCATCATGTCAGCCTAGAGACGTGAACAGCTGGACATGGGCCTCACCCAAGGTTCTCAACACAAACCGAACTTGAGCCGCCCGCTATACAATATCTATAATTTTGTATTCATATTGAACTTGACCCTGATAGATTCTGGTCAGGGTAGGTCTCACATAGATAATAAGTCTCACATACAAACTTGATCTTAATGAAAATAATAAGAGTGGTATGCAAAGTTATTTGACACACGTATTACGCAGTGGTTTAGGCGACCGTTCAACACTACGCCAGGTGTTATGGGCTTGATATATCAGTTCTCCAATTTTCTTAGTACCTAACATGTACTCTTAGTTTATTCCGCTTGTTATATGTGAGTCACCATAAGTCAAAAGTCAAAAAAAAGTCAAAAATCATTTATTCATCTAGGTCACAACGTGACGCTTATGAACATCAATTTTTTTAAGTAAATTAATAATGCTTCTACATTTACATTTACTGCCCATTCGCAAAGCAATAGGTAGAACCACGAGAAAGAACGGGCAATAAAACTCGTGGCCACTCTTTTTAATCGCCAGTGTTATGGTACATATTTTGTTTTTGTAAGGAGCTGCAACTGTTTCACATTGTAATTAATTACTTGTAAATAGTAAATAAGAACATACATATAAACAAAATATGTTGTTACTAAATTAAGTGCTGTAGTAGTCTTCAAATGTGAATCTTGTGTAACAGGAGCATCCACATATCTTTTCACCATTATCCATAAAATCTTTTCACTTTTATTATATTAAAAGACAGACAATAGAGAGTGGACACAAGTCGTGACACCGCTTAATCATTTTCACCTGCAAAGTTCCCGACCAGCGCGTTACGTTTTCAACTAATTTTTTTCTCTTTAGTTAAAGGCAATGTGTTGTTCGATCATATAGATGTAACAAAGTTACTTAAAGATTTAACTATGCTAAAACGCGAATTAGATGATATTAAGTGTCAATATGTGACCCGTAGTCAAATGGAGACGATAATTTCGGATGTGGATGCCTTGAAAAAACAAAAGGGTGAAAAAAACCCAAGTTGTCCGTATGTGAACACAAAGAGGAGCACTAGGACTCACTTGATGAGTAGTTGTGAATTTGACAGTGGACCTATGGGTTTACAACATATTCCTGTGACGAACGACAGTAAAACTGGGTCAACCTCGCCCGTTGCAATTCAAAATTGCGCAAACTCACAATCACCTACCCGTCACTATTCATTATCAGTAACAGCTGATCAAAATATGTGCAATAAAATTAATACGGACGAGCAGAAAACATGCGAAACCGGTTTGAAAACAGCTGTGCAGGCCGAGAACAACATTGAGCCCGTAGCACCTATACATTTATTAGATAACACAAACGGTGTAGGTACGCGACACACGGACGCTAAGATTGTCATGCAAAATAGACGACAAAAATCCTTAGCTGAAATTGTAAAAGATGGAGAATGGAAAGTCGTCCAGAAGAAGTTGAAAAATCGTTTCGTGGGTAATATAAGCCATGGTTCCGTTGATCCTCAAGGAAAATTTAAGGCAGAAGATGAAAAAGCGATAGTATATATTTATAACGTTGACAAGCAGGTGAAGCAGAACGATATACAGGAGTATATCGAAGGAAGAGCAAAGATGTCTGTGAATATTGAAAAAATGGAAATGAAAGTCCTGAAAAACTATGACGCATACAAGATCTTTGTGCCGAAACATAAATTGGCAATATTCATGAGTGAAGATTTTTGGCCGGATGGTATATCCTACCGTAAATTTATAGACTTCTCTAAGAAGAACAGAGGCAGAGAAAACACTCTGAATACTGGAAGTGTCACAAAAAACAAATAATGGATAACATCATCAAATTAACAAGTTTTAATTGCAAGTGCATAAAAAGATCTGTTGACTGTGTGAGGCGACTGTGTGTAACGGCCGATATTGTAGCATTACAAGAAACCTGGCTGTTCCCTCACGACGTTGGTTTCCTTGGACAGATTGATAACGACTTTGCTTTTGACGGGGAAGTCGGCGATCGACACATCAGCCGGTATACTTCGTGGTCGGCCCTATGGAGGAGTGGCTTTGCTGTGGAGAAAGAGTATATTTCCTTCAGTGACGGTTATAAAGTGTAGTAGTGCGCGTATCGCAGCTATAAAGATCGTGTCGCAGGATCGTTCGCTTATTGTATTCTCAGTGTATATGCCCACGGACTCTAGTGATAACTTGGGTGAGTTTACGGACTGTCTCGGTGAAATGAGTGCAATAATAGAAAGTCATAATGTGCAATGTGCGATAATGTTAGGAGATTACAACTCGCAGCCGGGTGAGTTGTTTGGTATAGAATTACTTAATTTCTGTGCGGAGCAGTGTTGGTCGTGTGCGGACATGGACCTGTTACCGCAAGGTACGTACACATATATAAGCGATGCACACGGCTGCCAGCGCTGGCTGGATCACTGCGTAGTGACTGAAGCCGCGAGGCGTATGATAGTTAGTGCTAGTGTATTGTATGATACGTATTGGTCCGATCACATGCCAATTCAACTGGAATGTAATTTTAATATGTGTTGACCTTCTATTGTTATAAATAAACATTTTTCTAATAGTGTGAGTTGGGGTCAACGAACCCCTAGTGATATCGATAAATACATGGAGCTATGTCATTCTAAGCTGAGAGATATTGATTTTCCTTTAGAATTTAGCAATTGTACCGATAGTCTGTGCAATGATTGTGGACACAGGGCAATATTAGATAAAATGTACAACAAAATCGTGTGTATACTCTCTGAGGCTGCTCAATGTACTAAGCAGATAAAAAGGGTTAGAAAAACCAAATTTATGGCGGGGTGGAATAGGCATGTTAAAGAAGCACATGAAAAGGCAAGGCTTGCCTACCAGTGCTGGGTTATATCTGGAAAACCCAAATCAGGACTTGTATATAATAACATGTATGAGACTAGAAAAGTGTTTAAGTCTAAATTAAAATGGTGTCAGTCTAATCAAGAACAAATAAAAATGGACATTATAGCCAAGCACCATAGAGCTAAGGACTTTTCTAGTTTCTGGAAAAACACAAATAGAATGCAGCACGGGTCCTGTGAACCTACTGATATTGCCAACTTGTTTGTGAAACAATTTAAAGTAAAATCTCCTCGAGGTCCTGTGACGCGGGTGGTCGACTCTGAGATGTTTGAGGAGTTGAATGTAAACTTCTCTGCCAAAGACGTTGCTAATATAATAAACAATATGTCTAGAGGGAAATCCCCGGGCCACGATCATCTTAGCATCGTGCACCTGAGGCACGCGGGCGTACACCTACCTAGAGTACTAGCAATGTTATACACACTGTGTTTGAGTCACTCCTACCTGCCGAAAAATTTGATGAAAACCCATGTAATCCCTATAATTAAAGACAAGACGGGTGACACATCTGATCCCGCAAATTACAGGCCAATATCACTTGCAACTGTAATGGCTAAGGTACTGGACGGTCTGATAGATAGACACATGGCAACCCGGATCAATTTGAATGATGCACAATTTGGTTTCAGGCCGGGATTATCCACGGAGACTGCAGTGCTGTCTCTTAAGCACACCGTCCAGTACTACACGACAGGGCTATTGTTTCAATAATGAGATATTGGTATTACAATCAGATAAATAGTGTAAGATGGGCAGGAGCTTTATCCGATGCTTACGGGCTGGAATGCGGGGTGAGACAGGGTGGCCTAACATCCCCCAGGCTTTTCAGTCTGTAAATTAATCAGCTGATTGTTGAACTTAGCAATACCTATATAGGATGTCATGTAGACGGCATTTGCTTGAATAATATCAGTTATTGTGATGATATGGTGTTGCTGTGCCCATCAATAAGCGCTATGATGAGACTGCTTGGTCTGTGTGAGAGATATGCAGAGGCCCATGGACTCAGATACAATATTGTAAGAAGCTGGAACAAAATTTTACTCAGACTTACCGGAAGTAAAACTTTATGGAAGTTCACTAAAAAGGGTAACGAGATTTAAGTATCTGGGTCACTGGGTCTCTGAAGGCCTTAAAGATGACTCAGATATTGAGCGTGAGCGTAGGGCGCTGGCTGTCCGATGCAATATCTTGGCCCGTAGATTTGCACGATGCACGAAACAAGTGAAGGCAACGCTCTTTAAAGTGTACTGCCAGTCCTTCTACACTCGCAGTCTATGGGTTAACTACACGCAGAGGTCATACAGCGCCCTACGCGTACAGTATAATAACGCGTTTAGGATGCTGATGGGTCTGCCGCGCTACTGTAGTGCATCTGGCATGTTTGTCGAGGCGGCAGTAGATAACTTCCATGTAATCTTAAGAAAAAGATGCGCCTCGATCATGCACAGGTTACGCGGTAGCACCAACAGCATCCTCAACACGATATCAGACCGGTGGGACAGTCCGATACTAGGACATTGGCTACGGCTACACAAGCCCGTGGCACAAATGTTAGATTAGGAAATATATAGATAACTGTTACTACTAACATTAGCTTGTAAGAATAATGTAATACTAACACAATGGGCTTTAGTCTGAAAATAAATAATTTATTATTAATTTATTACAATTTATTATTATTAATAAATATTCTTTGCTCTAGATTAAAGTATGAATAAACCAGCTACGAAGAACAAAGTGAAGAAGAGGTGAAATACTTTCGTGTTTCGTTCAACGAGAGTGCGAGGATAGGCAAGTTACACTGTCCAATTGCTAACTTGATACTTGCAGGGTTAAGAAACAGATAATGAAGTGTCAAAGAGAGTCCTGGAGAAGAGCAGTTTGGGTTTGCATACTTCTCCTCATCTCTATTGTTGGTAACTCATAATTGTAATCAGGTTGACACTATTCACACGTACACCTCGTCCGCATTTTGTTGAGACGGTATTTAGTGATTGTGGTACGTGTGAATTAAACCTTACGGCAATGATTATATGCTTACCATTAAACGACTGTAATGTAAACAAAAAGCTAGAGCCATTTTATATGATCACCATACTTTTGCTTATTTTGCGCCAATATAAATATGGGCTTTTATTCATAAAAAGTGGTCTAAATATGTATCTAAGCAATGTTGTATATTTATAATGTGCATCGTCATTATCTTCTGTATATATAAAATCCTTGCGTTACTGACTGACTGACAGACAAGCTACAGCCGAAACTACTCGGCGCAAGATTCGTGTATGTTCCTTGGGGACTGTAGGGGTGCACTAAGAGGGATTTCTCGAAATTCGCACGGGATCGGCCAAGACGGGTAAATTTAAAAAAAATGCAGGCGTAGCTGCTGGCGTCCGTTTTATATAACGAGTAAGGAAAAGAAAAAGTTCAGCAACCTTCTCCTCACATTTTTTTTAAATAAGAATAATGAAATGACGATATGTGTTTTAGTATTATTTAGGCTATTTATCTGCGTCTGTGTATATCTTAACACTATTTTCGGCGAAAGGACGCATGAAATCAAGCGTTACCGTTGTAGATCCCCAGTATAACTAGATTTATAGATTCACAGAAAATTCAAACAATGATAGGCTAGCTTAAACTAGGCATGGCCGACTGTACCATTGAATGTAATTTTGGCAAATATAGTGCAAGTAGGCTTGAGGCTTGAAGCGCTTCATGTCATCAATAATACGAAATGTTGATATATTTTGTTTTAGATTCTCCACCTAGCGTTATCCATATTTCACTCTGGGGTCCGCTTACTAGTCTAACCAGATTTGGCTGAATATTAGCTTTTCCACAGAGCGAGTGCCTGTCTGACCGCCGCAACCCGAAGGGATATCAATATTCCATGGTTAAGACTAGTGTTAGTTTATTAAGAGGTACTGACGAACTCTAAGGACTGTCAAATATCTTCATGACATCCGAGAACAAAGGCTTAAGGTGCTATCCGAAGCATGGAAAAGCGATAATTAACAATTTTGTCATTGGTGCGCGCCGTGGATTCGAACCCGATACCCTCTGCACGGCAGTCTGTTGGTATATCCACTAGGCTATCGCTGCTTTAACATGTTTTATTTAAGATACAACAAGATTAAGGCCCTGTTTCATCACCTCTCACTAAGCGTTACCTTCCATGTAAATTCAATTACACGTTTTAGGTATTCTATACATTACCTAGGTATTGTATAGAATACCGGATTATAGAGATTGCCGGTAACATATACACACATTGCTAATGACAAGCTTCCACAGATGTTTAAACAAGAAACAAAAATAAATCTTACACCAAACTAATACACAAAATATAAAGAAATAGCACAATTGAGAATAAAAAAAAAGATTTTAACCAAAAAGAACAAAATACTACAAAAAGAAAACACACGACACACAAAAAAAAAAGAAAATAACAGTTTTGCTTTAATTTGAGTTGACCGCTACTCACTATCAAAGAATGGCTTGGCCAAGAGCCTTCCTACTGTTCTTGCACTGGTGCAAAACAGGTCAAAGTCCTGATCACTGGGCAATTGGCAAAATGATTTTGACACCCGGTAGAAGAAGGCATTACGCCTATAGTTCGTGTGTGCAAAGGGTACACTGAGAATAGGTCGTCGCCTGAAACCAATTTGATTTGTGCGTAATCCTATATTTGGTACGAGATCGGTACAATCTATTGAGCCATTCGCAATATTAATTTAGTAACATATGTCGCTTATTTTACGCCTACAATCTAAAGGTAGAAAATGGTACCTCTTGCAGCGATGAATATAGTCACTAGAGTATTGCTGTGCCTTTAAATCTAAGTACCGCATGATTTTTTTCTGAACACCCTCGATACGGGACTTATAAATCTCATATTGAGGGTTCCAGACCGGTGATGCATAATCTAAATGACTGCGCACAAATGAGCAGTATAATATTTTTATAGTTTTAAGAGATCTAAAAGAAGCAGACGCTTCTAGGGCCTTAGATGCCTTGTTCACGATATTTTCAATATGCTTGTCAAATAACAACTTGCTATCCATCATAACACCGAGGTCTCTAATACTGTCAACTTTAGTTATTGTCTCATTGTTAAGCATATATCCTGTTCCAATAAATGTTTTCAGACGTGTGAAAGAAATATGGTGGCACTTAGAGACATTAAGTTGCAGTTTATTAAGGATGCAATATTCCTGAAATCTATTTAAATCTTCCTGTAGCTTATGTGTTGTGACGTCGTGCATCCCCGTCTGAACTGTACGTCGAACGAAGGAGGGAGCGCCTCTGCCCGCGCGCCCCGCACGCCATATTATTATATAAGCGTGCGACGTTGTTCAATCTGCCCTATGCTCCAGCTCACGGCCATCAGTTAAGTCTTCTTCTTATCAAGACCCTGGCCTTCGGTACACCAGTGAACACCAACTATACTTGTCGGACCACGCCCTGAATTTACTCATGTTCTTAATTAGTAAAAGTCTTAGTTTTAAAGTAGCTGCATTGTATCTACCTATATAGGCAATTATATCGTGAAGTGTACTATTCTAAAAGTGTTTTCATTTGTAAGTAAAACCTGATTTTCTTCCCTTTTTTTGATCGGCGAGTGATTGAGTCTGGCTCACCAACTACAAACCAATCACCCGTGCGACATTGGCGCCCAATAGGATTTCTTTTTATAACTAAATTGGTGTTCCGAAGATGAGTGGTATTTTTTTTCTGTATTTTTATATATTTTATGCGTTAAATACGTCCAGAAGTAACCTATATTTTATTGTCAGCCACCCACAAGCTGCTTAATTGTATTTTCTAACTAATTATATGTTTAATTGAACTATCTGCTAGATAAATTGCATCGCGCGCAATGTTATCAAACGTTTTATACTCGGCCGCTTGGCGTACGAGCGACGCCGCGCCACGCCGGCTCACACTGGCGATAATTTGCAAAAACCTGGACATTATATGATTTTAAAACATTGTCGATAGAACAGTTTTATAACACTAATCTTAAACCTCAATAAATGACGCAACTTTTGAGAATTATTTTATATATTTAGTATGGTAAAATTCTATAACAATCTGCCTACGAAGTTGATCAAAAATATCGTGCTTAAATCTGATGATTTCCAAGTCGCATCTTATCGCTCGTTGTGTTTATAACTGTAAATATTTGGGGTTTTTCTGTAATGTGTTCTATTTCTCGAGGTATTTATAATTGCTATCAGATGTTACTGTTTTCAAAAATAAATCTTAACACCAATACCCTTGCCTTGAAATTGATAGTATTATTTACTTACGTAAGCAGAAAGAATAAGGGAAATAGTACGATATTCTTCTGTATTCCGAGGAATAAGCTGTATTAAATTGTAGCATATAATGCTAGTATTTAGTTTAATTTAGATTTTGCTGCCGATATCTGTCTAAAAGTGGTTTTAAAAATGTTAGTATCTATCTGAAGATGCACAAGAGTCAAGAAATAAGTATATAAATAAATAAATATAGTAGAGACTTTACAAGAAAAACGCCCGTATTTAAACTACAAAAGATACATTTATTTTAAAGACTTAGCGTTTCTTCAGACCCTTTTATCTCAAGTCTACTAAAACGTCCAGAAAATCCAAAACGCAGTTGCCCCTGGATGCAATTTAACTAATGAAGGAACCTGAACTAGAATATTTTATATTTAAACAAAGTTAGGTATCAATATTGCACACCATAATTATAGTTTGTATATCTCTGATCATTCATATTTCTTAGTTATGAATATTATTAATTTATAGTACATAGTTAATTAAATTCTTGTTAATCTCTCATATATATACTTACTATTATCCTACGATAATTTTAAAACTATCAATATCATAAAGTCAGTTTTTATATTCACACTGGTTGAAACAAAGACCTCTTTTCATAAAATAATAATAACTCATAGTTCAAAAGGTTTGCATTTAATTTCAATAGGTTTATTTAATAAATTTTTACCATTAAAACATTTTGGCCATCTTTTTGGTAATATTCGTCAGTGTGCGGCTGAACGAAGCCACGTGTTTTATCTACCTACAATTTCAATTTCTCTTGGACGCATTTTACATTTTATTATATTCTCTTCCTACAATACGCAATTACGCACTTTATTTTCTTTCACAAGTAGGTATGTGTCATATGTGTGTAATTTTAGTGAACATGCAGTGTAATTTATTATAATATTTTTGCCATTATTCTTCATGGGTTCGTTTCTCTGTTATATTTTTTTCATGCGATTGTGTGAATTAAACTGTTAAAATAGCTTGAAATAAGTTTTTTAAAGTCTTTACTAAACTCTTTCTTAAATAAATGCTATATACAAATAACTTTGCTCAAAATCTCGCATCTTTATATCATTAATGAAGGAACATAAATAATAAATAACTAAATAATTTACTTGTAAAAGTAATTAATCAATGAATTAACCTCTAAAGTTAATTTTCTTTTTCTTTCTATTGCTGTTGGTCTGCTGAGTTGGTAGCTTTGGGAAAGGCTATTCTATTCTAGCCTCTGCTAGCCTTTGATCGGCTGTTTTTTTTTCTGCTGTTTTAACCAGATAATTCGGAGTGCTTTGTAGTCCACGCGGCGTCTACTAGCCGTGTGTTGACCCCATTTGCTATGTGAAATCTGTATGGATGCTACTAAATGCGTATGGATGCTGCTAAATGCGCATGAATGCTTTTTGCTGTCGGATTCTGATGGTGCTCTGTTTTGCCATTTATATAATGGTCTCCTTCTCTTGCTAAATGGGAGAAGATTGGGTGCTGTTTGCTACCTGATTCTGATGATATATGTGCTCTGTTTTGCCATTTTCTAATGTTACTTTTGCTCTTGCTAAACAAGAGATGAATGGTATATTTCTCTGTTCTTCTTGCTGTGAAGAACGGGCATTGTCGGGTTAAAAGGGTTATGGAGTCTGTTGTTTATACCGACAACGCCTAACGTTGGAGTTCTATCGTTGAATGATCGCTGTGGTTGCGTCGATTTATCGATGATTTTTATTGTCTTTGTGTTTTATCTGATATTTTTGTTGTTCTATACCTGTTTTCACTACAATACTAACGTGGTGAAGACTCGATCTTAAAATGTTCAAGTTCTACTAACGGTTCTTGGTATTTCATTTTAAACTATCAAGTTCCGACTAAAGGTTTTTGGTGTTTAAAAGGTTTCCTAGGTAACCCTACTTATGTTGTTGTCTATCAGGTAATAACAATAAATTATGTGTTAATAAACAAAAAATGTGTGTTTAAAAAAACAAGCGGGTTAAGTCGTTTTATATGTATAAGATTTTAACCCACACTTACTAAATAATTTTAGCGTATGGTGGTCATTCTGTCTGACCTTAGTGTATATAATAATATAATGTGTATATATATATTTTTTTCTTTTTGGGTCACTACTGGAGAACCCAGTATCTTTTGCCCATTGTTGGTCAACTCTTTATGTGTTATATTATTGTTACGAGCTGGGGTTCGTGATAAATTATATACACTATGCCAGAAAAACTGCACTTTATTCACTAACACAATAACACTAGATACACACACTTAATTTTCACTTCACTAATAAACACACTATTCACACCACTAGACAACACTAAACACTTCCGACTTATTTCCTTAGCTTCTTGTTGATCGCTTTCCGTATTCAATTGAACTGTCCCCGGTCCGTTCGCTCCCGCTCTATTTATACTGGCCGGATAACATCACTAGCGCATTCTAGATACTTCCACAAAACTGTCGAATAATCGCGAACAGTCCGATGCTCGATACAGCAACGCCATCTAGTACAGAGTAGCTGAATTACCTTTAAACCACCGATACATTCAATCTCTTCTAGTACCCTGATATTAGTAGTATATAGTGGTAGTATTCACCGATAGATGGCGTAACACTGCCCCCCTCTTAAACGTGTTCGTTTCGAACATCGTTGGACCCATGGTAACGAGCCAACCGGTCCACATGAACTATCTTCGGTGCACCTCGCGACCCCTTCTGGATTCGATAGGTGACGTCGTTCATCCTGGTAATTATGCGATATGGCCCGTCCCATCTGACTTGTAACTTAGGCGATTTGCCTTTGCTTCGTACTGGGTTATGAAGCCACACCAATGATCCCTCATCGAAGCCTTTGTTGTTTGCCTTCCGGTCGTAGCGAGTCTTCATCTTTTCAGACATCTGTTGTCCTGACTCCCTGATGTGCTCGTATAGGTCGTTCATCTTGTTGCGTAGCTCGGTCGCGTAATCCGTTATATTGCGTGGAGATTCTGGCGGAATACCGGTGATTAAGTCTGCTGGTAAACGTAATTCTCTGCCGAAATTGGCAAAAGCTGGTGTTACTCCTGTGGTTTCGTGGACCGCACTGCGATATGACAGAAGAAATGGTTGGATGTGCTTGTCCCAATCTCTTTGTTTGCTCTCCACGACCTTCGCCAGGTACCTTTCCAGTGATTGGTTAAATCGTTCAACCATGCCATCTGATTGCGGGTGATAAGCCGTGGTCCTGGTTTTATGTGCACCCATCACGCGACAAGTCTCTTTGAACACCTCAGATTCGAAGTTCCAGCCTTGATCGCTGTGGATTTTCAAGGGTACCCCGAATTGACAAAAGACTTCATGCACCAGCTTGTCGGCCACTGTGGTGGCTTCTTGATTTGGGATTGCAAACACTTCAGGCCACTTCGTGATACTTTACGAAGTGGCCTGAAGTGTTTGCAATACCTGGATTACTATCCATCACAACCAAGAAGTATTTGTTTCCATCCTGGCTCTCGGGAAACGGCCCAGCGACATCCAAGGCTATGCGCTCCCATGGGGCTCCCACATTGTACACCTTTAATGCACCTCTGCTTCGAGTATGTGGCCCCTTGACAGCCGCACAACTTGTGCATTTACGGCACCAATCCTCGACGTCATCGCGACAGTGGAGCCAATAAAACCGCTCCCGGATCTTAGTAAGGGTCTTCTTAACTCCCATGTGACCCCCCGAAGCACCATTGTGATAGAGCTGCAAGACTTCCGGCACCTTAGTTTTGGGCACTACCATTTGCAAATGGCACTGGTTACCGCGAGCGTTTTCCCATTTGCGGCACAGAACTCCATCCTGGACGACCAAGCTTTCCCACTGTGCCCAATAACTCTTGGTGATAGTGCTCATTGCTGCGATATCACTCCGTTTGGGCCTAGGAGCGCCTGATTTCTTCCATTCAAGAATCACCTGTACATCCTTGTCATCTTGCTGAGCACTCTGCAAAGCTTCTCTCCATTCTTTGCTTAGATCCGTCTTTAACATCCTCACTAGCGCTGCCTGCTTTGCTTCCTGTCGGCTACAGTGCTTGCACTGGTCGGGACACGGCCTACGCGATAGGGCATCTGCGTTACCATGGGACTTGCCGCTGCGATGTTGTATTACAAAATCAAACTCTTGCAGTAGTTCAATCCATCTGGCTACTTGTCCTTCTGGGTCCTTAAATTGAAGTAGCCATTTTAGCGCAGCGTGGTCGGTTCGCAGGTGGAATTTACGCCCCAACAAATATTTGTTGAAATGCTGCAATGTCTTTACTACAGCCAAGAGTGCCCGCCGGGTGACGCAGTAGTTTCTTTCGGGTTTGGATAAGGCCTTGCTGAAGTATGCTATAACAACTTCTTGGTCACCCTTTCTCTGTGACAGCACGCCGCCAATTCCGGTGTTACTGGCATCTGTGTCAACTATGAATTCATGCTCATTGTCAGGGTAGCCTAGAATAGGTGCAGTACACAGATGTTCCTTGAGCTTCTGGAATGCAACGTCACAGCTCTCATTCCAACAGAACTGTACTCTGTCTTCGGTGAGCTTATGAAGAGGTCGAGCAATGTCAGCAAAGTTCTTCACAAACCGTCTATAGTAGGAGCATAATCCGAGGAATGCTCTGACCTGCGTTTTGTTCTCTGGAACTGGCCATTCCTTCACGGCAATGATCTTATCTGGGTCGGTTTGAATACCGTTCTCCGAGACTACATGCCCTAGAAAGTTCACTTGCCGTCTGAATAGCGCGCATTTCTTCGGACTCAGCTTCAAATTAGCTCCTCGTATCTTTGACAGCACTTGCTCCAAGTTTCGAAGGTGATCCTGGAAGGTGCGCCCCACGATGATGATGTCATCCAAGTAGACCAGGCAGGCGTCTCCAACCAGTCCCATGAGCACTCGCTCCATGAGTCTCTCAAAAGTAGCCGGAACGTTGCACAATCCAAAGGGCATGACGTTAAATTGCCATAATCCTTTCCCTGTGGAGAATGCCGTCTTCTCCTTGTCTCGAGGATATATTTCCACCTGCCAGTAGCTACTTTTTAGGTCTAAGGTAGAAAACCACTTCATCCCCGTCAGCGTATCCAGTGTGTCATCGATCCTTGGCAGCGGGTAGCTGTCCTTCTTTGTGATGTCGTTTAATCGGCGGTAGTCTACACAGAAGCGCATGCTGCCATCTTTCTTCTTAACTAGCACCACCGGAGAACACCACGGGCTGGACGAAGGCTCGATTACGCCTTCCTTCACCATACCGTCGATCATAGCTTCCACTTCACGTTCCCGTGCCACTGGCACAAGTCTTGGTCGCTGGCGAATTGGTGCATCACTTCCCGTGTTTATTTTGTGCTGGACTAGTGCTGTCTTCCCTATGTCGGCATCACTGGTCGAGAAAATATCGGCGAACCGGTTCAACATCTTCTTAGCCTTGGTCATCTCTTCTTCTGACAGGGTACTTTTGGCAGTCCTCCAAAAGTGAAGACACGTCGAATCGTGCAGCCTGAACCTTAGCGCTGGTAGGTTGTCCTGACATCTACGCATCCAAGCCGCTCCTTCATAGGTGCCCAATTCCGTCCCTTTCTTGAGCAACACTTCCTTGTCACTTGCATTTAGTGCGCGTACTGATGAAACTTTGGTACCCCTTACCAAGGTTCGTGCAATCTTCCACGATGCCTCTTTCTCTAGGCCTTCGATAAGTATGCAGCGGTTCCCTCGACCAGAACTCCCGGGTAAACAAACCGGTACAACCGTTTCCGACCGCGGTCGAAGCGTGACATTCTTCAGGCAGTACACTTTTCCTGAAGTTGCGCCTTCCATGAAGACTTCTTCCGAGCCACATTTCAACACTCCCTGGTTAACATGGAACTCGCAGCGATACTCCCGCATGAAGTCTAGGCCCAAGATGCAGTCGTCTACTATATCGGCCACGATGACTTTGTGACGGTAAACTTTGTTGCCTAGCTTCAGATCTATTTCACCTCGGACGGTTATGTGCTGACCGGTAGCTGTTCTCAGATTCACACATTCATTGTTCCTGAAGCAGCCCCGAAGAACCCGTCTTGCCAGATGGAAAACGACGACTGTCCGAGAAGCACCCGTGTCTAATGTCAGCTTGCATGGTGTTCTGTTAATTTCGCCTTCGATGATTAGGCTGTTCCCGTCGCATGATTGCGAGATCGAGATACTTGGGGCTCTTCCATTACCAGCCAGCACCCGCCCCGCAGTCCTGGCTTCTACTCGTTTCCCTGCTCTCGCTGCCTGGCAGGCACATCAGGCGACCCCTTTGGTGGAGACAGGGTGCCACCAGGCTGCCTACGCTTTGGGCAGCTCAAGCGGATATGGCCTCTTTCTCCGCAGTTGTAGCACCGAGGTGACGACAAAACTTCCCTGATGCGGTGACCTCGATCGTCGCGTCACACTGCTTCCACCTCCAGAGCGTGGGCTAAGGCGTGCTTGAGGTCTTTGAAGTGCCCAAGCCTCACTGCTGCTCTTACCTCCAGGTCCCGGATCCCATCCGTAAACGCCTGTACGAGGTTCCCGTCAATAAGCGCAGGAGACGACTGGTATGCCTTCCTGACCAGCTTTTCCACCTCTAGAGCCCACTGCTGCAGAGTTTCTCCGGTGCGTTGCGTCCTGTCCTTCAGCTGAGCACGATACACATGTTCGTGGTGCGCGTCTCCGTACCTCGCCTCCAGCGCCTCCAGAAGCTTCTCGTAGGTGACGTCTTGTCCGAGTGCCTCCAACACTGTCAAGGCCCGGTCGCGGAGGCCCAAGGTTAGGGCGGTTAAGGCCTGTTCTTTATTCCACCCATTTGATCGCATCACAGCCTCGAACTGGATCTTGTATGCAGACCATGATGACGAGCCATCAAATGGTGGAACCTTAAATCCACGAGTTGAGGGCGCTACAGCCGCTGGTGTTACTTCGAGCCCACGCAATTTCTTCTCCACTTCTGCAACACAGGTCTCGTGGTGGTCATGTACACGCTTCTCTATAGATGCGACGCGAGTCTCAAGCTTGTCGTGCACGAGCATCACTACGTCGCTGATACGGGCCTCGTGCTGCTGAAGTTCCTCCTTGACCGCCTTCAAATCCTTCCCCACAGCAGCGCTGAGGTCCTTCATAAGCACCACCTGCTCTTCTAGGCGGCGCGCGTGCTCCTCCTTGTCGCGCTGGAGCTGTCCTTCTAGGCGGCGTGCGTGCTCCTCTTGACGGCGAGCCTGCTCCTCCTTGTCGCGCTGAAGCTGTTCCTCCAGGCGGCGCGCGTGCTCCTCTTGACGGCAAGCCTGTTCCTCCAGGCGGCGCGCGTGCTCTTCTTGACGGCGAGCCTGCTCCTCCTTGTCGCGCTGAAGCTGTTCTTCCATGCGGCGCGCGTGCTCCTCTTGACGGCGAGCCTGCTCCTGTTGACGGCGAGCCTGCTCCTCCTTGTCGCGCTGTAGCTGTTCCTCCAGGCGGCGCGCGTGCTCCTCGTGACGGCGGGCCTGCTCCTGCATGAACGCCATCAGAGCCGCGATGTCGGGTACCGTCACGGAGTGTGTGGCGCTTGCAGGCTCTACTGCAGCCGCGGAGTCGCCTGGTCCACCAGGCGATGGAGAAGGAACGTCTCCGAAGCGTCTCTGGTCCAGGTCTTGCTGGCGCTGGTTCCTGGTACGCACTCCGTCAGTTTCTTCCTTCGGCATAACCGGCATAATTTATCCCACTTCTGACACCAATTTGTTACGAGCTGGGGTTCGTGATAAATTATATACACTATGCCAGAAAAACTGCACTTTATTCACTAACACAATAACACTAGATACACACACTTAATTTTCACTTCACTAATAAACACACTATTCACACCACTAGACAACACTAAACACTTCCGACTTATTTCCTTCGCTTCTTGTTGATCGCTTTCCGTATTCAATTGAACTGTCCCCGGTCCGTTTGCTCCCGCTCTATTTATACTGGCCGGATAACATCACTAGCGCATTCTAGATACTTCCACAAAACTGTCGAATAATCGCGAACAGTCCGATGCTCGATACAGCAACGCCATCTAGTACAGAGTAGCTGAATTACCTTTAAACCACCGATACATTCAATCTCTTCTAGTACCCTATTCACGGATAGATGGCGTAACATTATTCTAACGCGTTGCGCGTAATCACTAATTGCCAGGTGTCGGGCATTCGTTGTAAAATACCTACATAAACTCGTGCGATGAGTTATCCCTCATAAATACCTTCACAATATAAATGCCTATTTGTTGTTTTAAAATGTTTGTTGAACATACATAAATACCTACATAAACTTTAATAACAAAGTGATAAAATAAAATGTGTTGTTTTTGTGCATCCACACATCCACAATCTTTCTTATAATAAACAATGTTTACATTTATTGGCACTAATTTTAAATCGAATGTTGAAATAAAATGTTCTAAATGTAAATTATACGCCATTGTATACCTACGCCTCACATTGTGCATAAACACAATTGAAGGATATTTTGGTTCTCAGTATATTAACATGGAATTCAATTCCAATATGGTGCATGAGCCATGTGAAGTTTATGCCGAATCGTTGAACTATTTATCTTCTATTTTCGAGAAGGTATACTCAGCTCTGTTGTCGGCTCATCAACGCAATTGTTTACCACTTGACGAATGGCATAAAGTTACATAAAATAAAAAAAGAATACTTATAACCTATACATTGTTTATTTTTCCAAACGAATGTTCTCTAATTTATGTTACCGTTTGTAGTAGTGTCTACTATAATTTTTTTTGTTGTTGGTAGCAAATATCTTTTTCTCGTAAAATACACAATTTTTTTTAATTGCTGCGCAGTTATGTACCCAAAGGTTGTGTTAAACATTGTTTTAAAAAATCTTATGATAAACTAAATATATTGTTTTTTTACCCTGTGGATCAGTAGTTAAAAGGTCACTGTCAGCCGAGTATACAAGTTCGATTCTCACTTGTGGACTTTCTGGAAGTCTATTTATTTTAATGTCTACTTTGTTGGCGTATTAATTTTTATTTTGCTGTGCTTTGTTCTGAACTTTTTTTTATTATTGTTGTTCATAATTTTGTATCGATTTTATAATCGAATTGTTATTATAGGTACTTTTATAAAGCATTATTGTGTGTGATTGACCGGGCGTCGCGAATCTAATTAAAATATACCTAGCTTGTTGCAATGCGCACGCGCTCACTCAGTGACGCGCTGGTAGATAGATACCGAACTTATGATTCATCATTGTTTACTTTAATAGTGTGTTCATTCATCTTGGACAATCGTGGTCTTTGTAATTAAATTGAGCAAAATAATTATGTATTTTGTTGTTCTTTTGTAATTCAGTAGTCATTTTGTAGTCTGGAACTTGAATTTACTCTTTTGTATAAATTCTGTTTGTTATACCTAACTATGACTTGGTATTTTGTTTATCTAGTGGTCAAGGTGCCGATCCCAAGAATAATAATTCGTAGGGCTAGACGTAACTTCTCTTACCTGTAACTCATTCTTAATGACGTCCCTTTTATCTCGTGTATTACCCTCAGCGCTTCAAGCCTTTAATGGTTATCTCTCATATTCTGTTGTTATGTTATGGCCTAAGCACTTATGTAGTGTGTGGCGGTTTTATGGATGACGGGTGTGTTAGTTTATCATAGGGCAGTGTTGCGTGCGTATTGTCGGTAATATATTATATTTATAGCTAATGTAGTTATGTAAGTTTGATTGTTTACTTAAAATACTGACACCACTTCCACTACTTGATTACAGGTAATCCTCAACGAGCTGCTAGCCAAGAGAATTTTCCCTTGCATCCCCGCTGAACTGTACGTCGAACGAAGGAGGGAGCGCCTCTGCCCGCGTGCCCCGCACGCCATATATAAGCGTGCGACGTTGTTTAATCTGCCCTCTGTTCCAGCTCACGGTCATCAGTTAAGTCTTCTTCCTATCAAGACCCTGGCCTTCGGAACACCAGTGAACACCAACTATACTTGTCGGACCACGCCCTGAATTTACTCATGTTCTTAATTAGTAAAAGTCTTAGTTTTAAAGAAGCTGCATTGTATCTACCTATATAGGCAATTATATCGTGAAGTGTACTATTCTAAAAGTGTTTTCATTTGTAAGTAAAACCTGATTTTCTTCCCTTTTTTTGATCGGCGAGTGATTGAGTCTGGCTCACCAACTACAAACCAATCACCCGTGTGACAGTGTGTCCGATAAACTTTTTAACGCTTTATGTATCTTCATGTCGTCAGCGTATAACAAGATATAAGAGTGTTCAAAGCAGCTAGTAATGTCAGAAATAAATAAAACAAACAAAAGAGGCCCTAAAATTGAGACTTGGGGGACTCCAGAGGGAACAGAAATCCATCCAGAGGCGTAACCCTGAAGTACCACTGCTTGTGTCCTATTATCTATATAAGAGCAGGACCATCTGTACAAATCGCCATGAATTCCGGCTTCAAGTAATTTATGCAATAGTACACGGTGGTCGATGCGGTCAAAACATTTTTTATAGTCCGTATATATTACGTCAACTTGAGCACGATTTTCCATGCCTTGCGATATAAACTCATGTGATAAGATTAGATTGGATGTAGTAGATCGTTTCTTAAGAAAACCGTGTTGTTAATTACCTAAATTGCACTTAACTGCCTCATAAACATCGGAGTACACTATTTGTTCAAGAACTTTTGAAAATAGACATATCTTGGATATGGGTCTATAATTATCAACGTTCGATTTGTCTCCTTTTTTGAATACTGGAGTTACGTACGCAGATTTTCAGATTTTAGGAACTGTGCCTTCTGATAAAGATCTCGAGAAAAGGATGCATACCGGTGACACAATACTTTCGGCACATTTAACAATAAATAAAAGTGGTATATAGTCAGGACCACCAGATTTCGCAAGATCCAGAGTCTTAAGTAAATGCAGTACTTGAGAATCACTTACGTTTATGGAGCTTATGGAAGTTGCGTTACAGCTGGATGAGCCTCTAGTTACAGGGGGGTCAGACGGTGCATGGTCTGGTTCCTGAAAAGTCGTGCTAAAGTAAGTAGCGAACAAGTTGCTGATCTCTTCACCTGTACTTGCAATCTTATCACGGAATTGCATAACATTAGGGAATACGCCAGTATTTTTTTTGCTTTTCATATATGACCAAAATGATTTAGGGTTTTTTGTTATAGACGATTCAATTTTATCCATATAAGCTTTAAAACAAGATTTTTACAAAGTAATGGATCGGCTGCGTAGGAGGGAGAACGTATTATAATCAGAAATATTTTTATATATTTTATATTTACGATGTACCTATATTTTTCTTTGAGCACATTTATCAGTGCGCGACTGTACCATGGTGGATGCGAAGACTGTTTTACGGATTTTAACGGTACATTCTTATCTCTAAGTTCGTATAACTTATTATAAATCTTTGTAACAGCATCGTCCAATGTACACGCGACCAAGAAATACGCCCAGTTAACCTGGTCAAGTTCGGCTCTGATAGCCTCATAGTCACCTTGTGCAAAAATAACTTTTTTGTAAAATTGTATGCCAATGTGTGAATTTGTACGAAACTACATTTAATACTCAATGATTTATGATGCACATCTACAGGTAGCGCTAACGGATTATCGCATTCGGACACAATCACAGAGTCATTACTAAACACCAAATCCAGTAATCTACCATTAATATTACGTTCCCCATTGTATTTTGTTAAGTTACAGGTTTGAATAGTGTCAAAAAATTCATCTAATGGTTGATTGATATTTATTGGCAATAATTCGGTATTGTTACCACTGTACCAATCTATGTCGGTTCCAAAATTAAAATCCCCGAGTAAAAGAAATCTATCTAACGGATGTTTTACGATTATATCATTAAGTTTAAGTGCAAAATTATGCAACTGTGTATTGTAAGAATAACCTACATTTTCTTTACTGTCATTAATGCGAGTGTATAACTTTATGATGCGTGAAACACAATCTTGTCAGTTGGTAGTTTGCCAACAATCGACTGTCTTTTGTGTCTCTCCTATGGATGCTATTTGCCATCGGTTTTTATTTAGCTGCATGGTGCCAGGTGCTTTGCTTTGGTTACAATGTTTACGTGTATTGGTTATTTTTTTAACAGTATTTTCTATTAATGCATGAACATCAAATTATTTGATCCTTTCTACCAGCTTTACATTGTCAAAATCGTCGAAAACGATGATTTCCAAAGAAAAATTAATAATTTTACTTACATCTTCTATAACGTGTGCGAATTGTGTATGCCTGTAATACGTTTCAGATATACACATACGAGGTTCAAAGAGCAAAAACCGGCGATAAAACTTTTCATCATAATATTTTTCACGGCAGATTTATGTTATAGCTACACATAGGTACGATAGAACTCATTATAAACTATAAATTGCTTGCTCCGTGATCGTTGTGGATGCGGCCGACTCTCACACCGAACACATAAATATTTAGCGAATACTATCGGCTCTCGTAAATTATCCAATACAAACATGGTTATTTATTGCTTTCGCTGGAAACGTCGGGAACAGTGGAGCTGTTTTTAAAACAATGCATTATGTTACCGTGCATACTGTGCTTACAAAGCAGTACCTATGAGTTATTTAGAATGATCTTGAAGTTTTTATACTTGGCTCGCGCGACACATACCAAAGGTTTTTAGTACATTTTCGAAACAGTAAAATCACGAACAGATATCAAACTGTCATCCGTGCCATTACAACATCTATAATAAGGAGAGAGATCTCAAACTTTATGTCTTAATCTAACCTCCTCGATATATTCTGTTTTGCTTTTCCCGAAGGTAGACTTCCCAATAAGTGAATGGAAACAGGGGAGCCAATAAAATTGGAGAAAACTATTAGAGACTGATACAGTTTGATAGAACCAGTCAACTTAAGTGACAATTGCACAGTAATTCACAAAATATGACATTTAACCTTTATTCTAAATCGTAGTCATTTTACCTGAATATTCATTGACTTTTAAAGTTGAAGGATATTGTCAGTCTAGTCCTTAGCGTAAACTTTTAATAATGTCGTAGGCGTATGAAGTTTGGACAAATCTTCAAAATAATAAAGTTTAGAACAATTCAACGCGAACAATTTGGCAACTTAGACACTCAGGAAACACTTTTAAGTCACTTTCGATTTTTATAAAACAGGTCCTAAATAAATCCTTTAAATTAGGTGCATTATAGAGTCAAATGATCTTATGTACGTACATACTTCTCGTTGCCTTCACTTGGCATCCAGCTTACGACGACCATGATCAGGAATTTCAATTTATTTTCATTGGACTCCAGTTTTGAATCCCATTTTATGAGTAGAGTCTAGGTTAACGAATATAATGTTTAAAAGTTGCATAACATTTCCATTGTATAAACCTAGGTTTAATTTAATAAGAAGTAGAATGTCAAGCTACCCCTCAAACTAACCAGCACAAAACTTTCATACCACATCCCGTTTCATCGCCTACATTTCTTGACCGTGTAAAAGCAAACAAAATAAAACCGATCGCATAATATCTTAATAGCCTTTTCTATCCAGCTAGTTACTTGCTTGTCCACTTAACCAAATTTGAACTAAATTTATCCTAAAATAGAAGAACAGGTAATTTTTTGGTGTAATAGTAACTCAAATAACACACAAAATCGCAGAAAGTCAATCTCGCGGCGTAATGGACGAGTACAATTAGTGCACGCACACACTACGTCCATTAATGTACATTGTTGATTAACTCCGAGGGATTAGTGTGGCCCATCACAATATTTGTACAAGCAATACATTTGTGTCCACATACAATACGTATTGTAAGCAAACAGCGGTGATTGAGGATAGTGATGGGATTTCTGAAAGGTATTTTAGCGAATATTTTATGATACTTTTCTTTAACAGCAAAAAAAAATTGATATAATATCATTATGAAGTACCGGGGGTGGTCAGCTGGCTGCATTACTTAGGTAGTTTCAAATCAGATAGTGATTGGCGAGAAGTGGCCAAAAATCGGGTGAAGTGGCGTTCTCTCGCATTGGAGGCCAAGGCACATTTTGGGTCGATGAGCCATTGGAGTAAGTAAGTAAATCAGTTAAAAGAATCCAATGAAAAAGTCTTGGATGCAACTTGGATAACGCTAGGACGATTGTTAAGAGTAGTTTACACAGCGAAATACTGCTGTACGGAAGATTGACATCAAAACTTTTTCCATTACTCACAATATCTTAATATACGAATAAAAATATCTCTTTCTGAGTATACTCGTATGTAAGCGGGTTAGCCGCAATAAACTATTCCAAAGAAGTAGGAGTAATTAATAAATATACCTAGCAATCCTCCTTCTTATTCAATAACGAAACTTTGTATCTAATTTAATCTAATACTTACTAATATATAAAGCTGAAGAGTTTGTTTGTTTGGTTGAACGCGCTAATCTCAGAAACTACTGGTCTGAATATTATTATTATTCCGGTTAGATAGCCCATTTATCGTGGCAGGCTATAGGTTATATAACATCACGCTATGACCCACGGGAGAGGTGCAGTAGCCTTAAATATTGCGGGTGTAACCGCGGGGTCATCTAGTAATTTTATAGAATGACTAAAATGGTTTTACTATTTCAAAACAGGCTTAGTCCGTAATTTTCCAGAGGCTTAGTCCGTTTGTTCGTCCATTCGGAAGCATAATCAGCTACATAATATGTACGAGTAGCTGCCTGTTGTGCTTTCACTTCGTCAGTCAATGTCAGTTAATTTTGATTTTCAGCAAAAATACGTATATTTCCATAACGAAATATCACTTGATTTACATTTTGTGTGATATTGTTATTATTCCATCTTGATGTTGTTGCTGTATAAAGGGAGTCTTCAGAACCCCTTTTTTCCAGCAAATAATTCCCAATAAAAACTTTAAACTTGACATTTATAAAATAAAATTTCATATTATTACGTAAAAATACATAGGACTGACAAAGTACCTTGAATTTATTAAAGGCAAACATGAAAGTACCTTCCGTTCAGGGTATGTAGATACCAAGTTAGTGAATGTAGGCGTAGCGTGGGAAGCTGGCTGTAGCGCCACCAAGTCCTGGGAAAAGCGAGCCTTGAGCTCTGTATACCCCTGAAATACAAAATTTTGCGTAGGCAGCGTATGTGGGTGGCCGCCTACACAATATTTTCAAATACCCTCAGAGCTGCTCAAATTTTGAACTATGATATCCAAGATGTATTAAAACATTGTTATTATTTTATATTGATAATGCTCTTAAAATTACCTCTTAATTCAGCCCTGTAATAAATTGTCTATATTCTAATACAAAGAAAAATGTCTTACTGGCTGGTAACATTCCGACTTCTTTATAGATTTCCAGATTCAAATAGCACGTGTAACACCTTCGTTCGAATTTTAAACGAATGGAAAATTTATAAATGAATTTAAATACTGACTCGTGCAACGTTCGTTACTGTACGTACGTACATTTAAAATTTATGGCCAACGCAGTGTTTCATAGAATGATTTATATTCAATTAATAAAAAAGTATTGGGTATAACTTTTTTAAACGGAGCTTAACCGGTTATAGGTTTTATGTCATATATTAGTTTCTAAATTTGAGTATTTTCGTGTCTTATAAAAATAAACGGCTTACTTTGAGTTAAAATAAATTTGAAATGAAACAGTAACAAAACAGTGTTACTGGCATAGGTAAATTCGACCAATTTATTTCAGGAATAATATTAAACTGCCTTAAAAATTAAGTGGATATTAAAGTATATTAAGGCAAAAATTTATTAAATTTTATCGACGTTATTTTTATCGATTTAAATGTTTGTTTTTATTTTGCAAACGTCCAACAATTGTTTATTATATTATTATCATTTTGAACAGATTTCATTTCAAAATATCTTAATAACATTACATGTGATTTGTAACGGATGCCAGGAATCGAACCTTTGCTAGTCCGCTACAGTGCGCTGGTAGTGTGCTGCTGACGTGTGCCTACGACGATGCGTGTTCTTCTATGTGTGTGGACTGTATGGCTTCGATGTGTAAGGGCTTCAGAAATGAAACATCTTCATACGTTTAGAGCGATGCTGTTCAGGTGTGCGGTGCTTGATGGTTACATAGGTCACAAGATGGTGGTTGAGACGCCAACAACTGGCCGAATACATGGTCACTTAAGTACCTCGAAACTTTACCTTATCGACGACCATCGCACCGAACACGTGCACAGAGAATCTTTCGTTTATTTTTATTTCAAAAACAGTACAAATGTTACGTATGTTTCGATCCTATTATACACACATACATGTTCTATACATCGTTAGATAGGTCTCATTAAGTTTTATCTATTGGTATACAATACCTAAACCTAACTATTAGCGTCACTAAGTTATTCCATAAAAACTCCCAAAAAATGCTGCCACACAAGGGCCCGCCCACTATATTTTCTATTAAAAACTATCGTATACTAAATTTATATATATAATTTTGGTAGGCCGTTGTGTGCAACTATATGGGGCATCTATTAAAACAAACACCATGAAAATATCTTTATTCAATTCGAACATATTACATGATAACTTTGAAGCATAAAAAAATTACAGAATTTCTTAAGTAAATACTATCGTAAGTAAACAAATTTTATGATAAACATACGAATGTTTGTTATTATGCTTATTTTAACTATATAAGGTAATAACTAGCAATAAAAAGGTATCTAGACATGATTTCAAGTCTATACGAAGCTAAAAAACACTTATAAAACTATGAAACGAATATTTAAACAAACAGCTGTTTTATGAAGCATTAACTCTTATCTGTCAGTACTGATAACGCTATTTATGATTCGATATCTAAGGTCCCTACAGTTAGCACAAGTTTAAGACTAATGTTCATGTATTACATAGTTGTTGTATATTAACAATCTAACCATTTACACTATTTTAGCTATTTTTTAACGTTTTGACACGTCCGGGAACCGAACCCGGTGTACCGCACGATTAGATAACACCGATTTTAACGATTTTCACTCGCGGTTTCGAATACACTATTCACTGTCATAGTTTTAATGTCTGTCGCGAACATCTCTCCCGCCGTGCAGCAACGCGCGTGACCCGTCGTGTGGCGGTGCTGCAGAGCACCCGGTGAGCGACGCCTCGTCACTTGGGCAGGGGGACCAGCTTCTTAGCCGGCCGTTTGAGGACGCCTGCTGCTGTGCGCACCTCGACAGTGCGTATGGCGCCGTCGGCGCCCGGGTAGACAGCCACAACTCGACCGCGCGGCCAGGTATTGCGCGGGAGTTGGCCGTCGGCGATCAGGACGGGGTCGCCGACCTCGAGGTTGAGCCCAGACCCATGGGGCTCCCGCCGGTGTTGCAGCTCGGGTAGGTACTCGCGCACCCAACGGCGCCAGAACATGTCGGCGAGGATTTGGGCGCGCCGCCAGTGCTTGCTGCTGTTGAGGTCAGCCTCGCTGAACTCGCCCAGCGGAGGGAGGCGAGCAGAACCACCGAACAGGATGTGGTTCGGGGTAATGGCCTCGCTGTCTGCTGCGTTGACGGAGACGTGTGTGAGGGGTCGACTGTTTACTGTGTACTCGACCTCACACAGTAGTGTAGCTAGGACTTCTTCGTGCGGATGGCGCTCGTGAAGGACCGTATAGAGGGCGGTCTTCACGCACCTGACGAGGCGCTCCCATGCGCCCCCCATGAATGGCGCTGAGGGGGTGATGAAGCGCCATATGATGCCACGGCGACTCGCTTCCTCGGCGACGGCGTCTCTCATCTCTCGGTCGGCACCGTGCATTTTGGTGCCGTTGTCCGAGTAGATCTCTGCGGGGCAACCTCGGCGCGCTGCGAACCTGCGCAGCGCCAAGATTGCGGAGTCGGCGCTCAAGCTGGCGGCAACCTCCAGATGTACTGCCCTGGAAGTGAGACATGTAAGCAGTGCCACATAACGTTTGTGACGCTGTCTACCGACGGTTACGGAGAGCGGCCCGAAATAATCAAGACCCGTGTAGGTGAAGGGCCTCTGATGGTGAGCAAGGCGCGTCTTCGGATGGTCCCCTGTGGCTGGCTCAGGCGGCTGCGTTTTTCTAATGCGGCATGGTAGACATCTATGTACTATTTTCTTTGTAGTCGGCCGCAGACGAAGAATCCAATAGTGTTGGCGTATTTCATTGATTACCAACTCTGTACCGCTGTGATGTAATTTTCTATGCGTCCAATCTATGTATAGCTGTGTAATGCGATGATCGCCGTCTAAGATCGGCGGTCTCTTTGTCTGTTCGGAGATTTCTTCTGTAGCTGTTATACGACTGCGTAGAGTGATCATTCCGTTGTTCATCTCCACGGGTAACGAATACAGGCGGCTGTCTCTGGCGACGCCTCCTCCGCGCCGCAGCTCCCGAAGGTCGGCGCCGAAGGAGTCCTCTTGTACCGCCTTCACAAGAAGGTCTTCGGCGCCGCGGGTGTGTTCTGCGGAGAGAAGCACGAAGTTTCGGGAGTCGGCGGCTGGACGAGGTGCCGCTCTGCCCGACTTGATGTTGTGCTTCGTCTTCGTCACGTGACGCCAATCTGGATCCTTCTGTCTATTTTTCTGCGTTCTTTTATATAGAACCTTCTCTGCGGTTTTCTTACATAATGCTATAAATTGTAGAACTCTTGCTGTCGCTCGTAAGAGCCTCTCCCATTTGGAAAATCTATACGGGTCCGGTACGGCTTCTATAATTCTATGTGTTTGACGTTTCTCTACAGCTGTCAGTGTGCGCTCTTCACCTGTCGCGTCAGGGGCGATGTGCTTCTCTACGGGCCATAGTGACGGGTCTTCGTACAGGAACGACGGTCCGGTGTACCACTCGTGTTCGGAGTTAAAGCTGTTTGGCACGTCGCTTGTAGCCGCATCCGCCGCGTTCAACTTCGTAGGTACCCAGCGCCAATCTTCAACTTTACTATGCTCTTCTATGGCGGCTAGGCGGTGCGCGACGAATGGTTTGTACGCCCGTGCTCCTTTTCTGATCCACGTTAGTATGGTCTTGCTGTCCGTCCAGTACACGACGGCCTCGGGTTTGACGCGATGTTCTTCTATTACCGCTTGAGCGACTCGCGTACCCATGACGGCGGCTTGCAGTTCGAGTCTCGGGATTGACACCACCTTAAGCGGTGCCACTCTCGCCTTCGCCATAACGAGCGTCACGTGCACATGCCCATCTGGTATAGACGCTCGCCAGTACACCGCTGTTGCGTAGGCCGCTTCACTGGCGTCCGTAAAGACATGTACTTGGAGTGTACAGGCGTCACTGTACCCGGGGTAACACCGCGGGATGCGTATCGACTTCAACTGTTCTAAATGCTGTATCCACGATGCCCATTGCACTCTGAGGCTTTCGTAAAACTTCTCGTCCCAATTTGTACCGAGTCGCCAGGCTTCCTGTAGTATCTGTTTGGCTCGAACAGTCACGGGCGATGCGAGGCCGAGTGGGTCGTATAGCGACATAACTATTTTCAACGCTTCCCGTTTCGTAGGCGCTTCGGTGCCGATGAGTCCGTCTGGAAGCCGTGCGAGTGTAAGGTTGAAGCTCAGCTCGTCCGCGCTCGTTTTCCACATCAAGCCGAGAATTTTCTCTTCTTGCCCCTTGCTGGCGAGGCCGACTGTCTCCTGGCGATGTTGACTTGGTTCTATTGCTTCGATGACGTTTCTAGAGTTCGACACCCATTTCGTGAGGTGAAAGTGCGCTTGTCTGTGTATGTCTCGCACCCGTGACGCTATACTCGTTGCTTCCTGTTTGTCCCTGAAGCTGTCCAGATAGTCATCCATGTAATGGTTATCTATGATGGCTTCTGCTGCTTCCGGGTACTCTTCTGCGTGCTTGCGAGCGTTCCAATTCTTCGCGAATATAGCTGTACACGGTGAGCTTGCCGCGCCGAAGATAATGGACTTCATACGGTATTCCTGGGGCGGTCCCTCCCGCCGGTCACCTCTCCACAGGTAGCGCAGCGCGTCTCGGTCTTCTGGGCGTACTCTCACCTGCATAAACATCTCTGTTATATCAGCTGAGACGGCAACGCGGTGTCGACGGAACCTCATCAACACCCCCGGCAACGATTGTAGCAAGTCCGGTCCCGTGAGCAGGTAATCGTTGAGTGACATACCTCTGGTCTTCGCGGCGGCGTCGTGAACTATACGAATCTTCTCAGGCTTCATGGGGTTGTGTACATCGAAGTGAGGCAAGTACCAAGTCTTCCCTGGCGTACTATTCATGGGAGCTTCTTCTGCGTATCCCTTTTCTATCAGCGAGTTCATCTGTTCTGTATATCTTGTTTTCAACTCTATGTTTCTATCTAATTTTTTCTCTATGTGTGCGAGCCTCCTTGCCGCGTTCTCGTAACTATCTGGCATGACGATGTCTTCTTGTTTCCACAGAAGAGCCGTCTCTATATGTCTATCTTCTAAATGTTTCGTATGTTTTTCTAACATATCTGTAGCCCGCTTCTCGGGGTCCGAGTTCGGTCGACGTGGGTTCACTATGAGCGATTCCAGTGCGAAATATTCTTTCAGTTGCGCTTCTATGTTTTCATCTATAGCGGAGAGACCGTTGACGAAGTGTACGGTGTTTCCCAAGGTGCGTGAGCGCGCGCCGTGCAGCACCCATCCCAGCGATGTAAGCGACGCCACCGGTTGATCGTTGGGTCCTCTTCGTACTGCGTTCGCTATGAGCAGGTGCCAGTTGTCTTGACCTATTAGCACCTTTGGCACGCCTATGTCATACACCAGCTTCTTCTTGATGCCTTCGAGGTATTTGCAGTCTATCAGGTCCTCTTCGGCGATCTTCTGCGGCGACAGGTGTAGGCTGGCTACGGTGCGCGCACACAAAGGCACTTGTTTGCTGTCGGCGCCGGCTTCTCGTATTTGTATGTCTACGCGTCGCGACGTTGGCATGTCGATCGACGTATCGCCTATGGCACGGATCGTAAACGGGTCCAGGTTCCCTTCCGCGCCGACTTCCTTGGCTATGTCTTCGTCTATGAGCGATACGGTGCTTCCGTCGTCGAGTAGGGTGAACGTAGACGCCTCTCCCGCCGGTCCGATTATCTGCACGGGCACTATCTTTAAGTATGCTTGAGCCTTTGCACGTATGCACGAACTGGCGACCGTTTCTTGCTTTTCTATGTTCACGTCTTCGGTCCTATGGGCTCCTCTATCGTAGTGAAGCAACTGGTTGTGTGTAACGCGGCATCCCTCTACACCGCACTTCTTGGGCTTGCACGAGTGTTCTATTCGGCGTATGCGTAAGCAGCGAAAACACAATCCATGCTGCTTAGCTAGCTGCCATCTCTTCTCTGCGTTGGCGTTACGAAACGTGCTGCAGGCCGACGAGTAGTGTCCTTCGCGTTCACATATCCTGCACTTCGCGTTAGACGTGTCCGTATGCGTTCGCTTCTCCGTCGCCGTCACCGTGTACGTCCTCTGCACGGTACGTCTGCTTGGCGGCCCATCGGTGATGTTCTCAGCCGGCGCGAACGCGCTACAGTAACGCGCGTACTCTGTCACGAAGTCACTGAATCGGCTGAGGTCCGGCTTCGACTGGCACTTCTCGGTATACGTCTTGTACCACTGCACACGTAGCGAGTTCGGTAGCTTCTCGGTCAACACGCGCACTAGCTCCGCATTGATGAGGTAGTGTTCCTTTTTCAACGCACGAAGTGTGACGACGCCGCTTCTAATCTTGCTCGCGAACGCGCATATGTCCTTGGGTGCTTCGCTACAGCGCGGCAGGGTCCTCAGCTTGTCCGTCTCTGCCTGTGCGATCGAGTCTGGTCGTCCGAACTGCAGCTCCAACTAATTCATAATCTCATCTGGTCGCGCATGCCCAATCAGTTGAGAGCTAACTGTTTCTAACGCTCTTCCCTTGAGACTTCTTCTCAGTCTCGCTGTATTCTCCACGTCGTTGAAGAAATTTTTGGTGGTGTCGTATATCGCCTTGAACGCCACTCGGTGTGCGCGCCGCCGAACGTCGGTAGCGTCATGATGACTTTCGAAACCGCCGGGTGTGGTGCAACTATCGATGTGTCCGGTGGCTTCCTATCGGCGAGCGCGGCGATCGCGGAGGTGAGATCCGTGATGAAGGGCTTCAGCGAATCACCTCCCTGTTGATGAACGTCCATCTTCTGTGAGGGCGGTCCATCTTCTATCTTCTGTGCCCCGTCGACGTCCCTCTTCTTAGTGGGCGCCGATATCACTTCTATATCTTCGGGGCCGGGCTGGGGTTCCGGAGCCTCTTCCAACCACGAACGTACGTAGTCTTGTTTCGACTGTCCATCCTCGTCGTAGTCATCGGAGTCCGCCTCTTCTTCAGCCTTCTGTAGTGCTAACTGTGCTAACTGTAGTTTTATCTTCAAAACTTCTTCTCGAGCCAACATCACATTTCTATTGGAGCGTCCCGTAGCTGCTGAGCGTTGGTCGCGTTCTCTCGTTGGCTTCTTTCTATCTCTATTTTCTATTATACTATGTTGCGCTGTACAAACGCTCGATCTATCGGATGGTTGCAACGTCCTTTCCTTGCCATCTTCATTTTTCGACTGCACTTCTGCTCGCTCCCTTGCGTCTTGAGTGATGTTTCGTTCGTCCCTCCCCGCGGGGCCGGGGGGGGGGGGCGGTGGCGGCGCGTCGCTCCCGACTGTTGTCGACGGCGATCGCGGTGGCCCGTCGTGACGGACGACCGCGGTGGCTGGGTTGCGGGCAGCGGCGGCGCGGGCAGGGGTACTGGAACTAGGCCCGGCGCCGGCCGCTCCCCCGGCGACCTCGGGAGCACGACCTCTTGAACGCGTCGTAGGCATTCTTCAATCCGGCTCGAAGCGACCAACAAATGTAACGGATGCCAGGAATCGAACCTTTGCTAGTCCGCTACAGTGCGCTGGTAGTGTGCTGCTGACGTGTGCCTACGATGATGCGTGTTCTTCTATGTGTGTGGACTGTATGGCTTCGATGTGTAAGGGCTTCAGAAATGAAACATCTTCATACGTTGAGAGCGATGCTGTTCAGGTGTGCGGTGCTTGATGGTTACATAGGTCACAAGATGGTGGTTGAGACGCCAACAACTGGCCGAATACATGGTCGCTTAAGTACCTCGAAACTTTACCTTATCGACGACCATCGCACCGAACACGTGCACAGAGAATCTTTCGTTTATTTTTATTTCAAAAACAGTACAAATGTTACGTATGTTTCGATCCTATTATACATACATACATGTTCTATACATCGTTAGATAGGTCTCATTAAGTTTTATCTATTGGTATACAATACCTAAACCTAACTATTAGCGTCACTAAGTTATTCCATAAAAACTCCCAAAAAATGCTGCCACACAAGGGCCCGCCCACTATTTTTTCTATTGAAAAACTATCGTATACTAAATTTATATATATAATTTTGGTAGGCCGTTGTGTGCAACTATATGGGGCATCTATTTAAACAAACACCATGAAAATATCTTTATTCAATTCGAACATATTACATGATAACTTTGAAGCATAAAAAAATTACAGAATTTCTTAAGTAAATACTATCGTAAGTAAACAAATTTTATGATAAACATACGAATGTTTGTTATTATGCTTATTTTAACTATATAAGGTAATAACTAGCAATAAAAAGGTATCTAGACATGATTTCAAGTCTATACGAAGCTAAAAAACACTTATAAAACTATGAAACGAATATGTAAACAAACAGCTGTTTTATGAAGCATTAACTCTTATCTGTCACTACTGATAACGCTATTTATGATTCGATATCTAAGGTCCCTACAGTTAGCACAAGTTTAAGACTAATGTTCATGTATTACATAGTTGTTGTATATTAACAATCTAACCATTTACACTATTTTAGCTATTTTTTAACGTTTTGACACGTCCGGGAACCGAACCCGGTGTACCGCACGATTAGATAACACTGATTTTAACGATTTTCACTCGCGGTTTCGAATACACTATTCACTGTCATAGTTTTAATGTCTGTCGCGAACATGATTCTTTCAAAAATGTTATGAGACACATGATGTATTTCATAATTTTTAATATATATATCTCGCTAACGCAAATATAACAACGTGTAAAAATAATATTTTCTTGGGTTTACGCGAATGTTACACATTGAAATTAAACTACAGTTTACGGATTTTATCGGGCTCTCATACATTGGACAAACCAAGACAAGCATAGGCATTCGACTAAAGGAACATATAGCTGACATTAAACACAAACGCTCGATGAAGTCTGCTGTGTGTGAACATGTTGAACAAGGAACCAACCATTACCTGCGATTTGATAAACCACAGATACTCGCAAAAGAACACCGCTTTATTTCAAGAATGATACGTGAAGCTTATTCACATGCTTACCGGCACATGACTGTATTGAAATAACTAAAAGGAAGCTAATAGAGAACAACATGCCTGAGGAATATGCAGAAATATTGAAACATTGCTTACCAACTGGCTATCTGTTATGGGATGAGAAATACTACATACAAGTAGACGGTGTGGCAATGGGCTCTCCAGTATCGCCTGTTGCTGCTGACATCTTCATGGAGGACTTCGAGGCGCGAGCCCTGCACACTGCCACCATCACACCGAGGTTCTACAAGCGGTATGTAGATGACACTTTCACAATTTTACCAACCGTTGTGATGTATTCCTTACGTGAAGCTATGGAAATTAAAAAACATCGTAATTTCAATAGGGAAGATGGTTGGAATGTTCCTCCAGCTTGGGACCCTGTTATCAGGCTAATGAAACCCAAGAAGGCGAAGTCACCAGAAGACATCAAGACACAGTGAGCACATTCTGCGTAGATAGTAACACCAATAGTTGAAAAATGTTCGGGTACTTTGAGACAACTTTTAAATTCATGACAAAGACAAATATCATCTCAGTCTGCCGTGAACATGAATCCTGTAAAAAATTCGAAACGTCGGCTAGTAATAAAAATGTAGTTTCTAGATCATTCGGTTTAAATGTAATAAGAAACCAGTGAAACTAATATAACGCGATAAAATCCGTAAACTGTAGTTTAATTTCAAAACGTGTAAAAAGTTTATTTGTATTTTTTGTAACCTATTCAATCAGATATCTATTATAATTTGCCAAGGCAAGAATTTTGTCTTTATAAAGTCTTAACACTGCAGTCTTAACTTTATTACAAACATGATAATTTGGTTGGTGCATCAAAAGATCGATAGATACTATTATTTACATATAATGGCTAGTTTTATTCACCCCAGAGAAAATAAACAAATAATATTATCCGAAAGATGTAGGTGTGTAATGATGTACAGATAAGATTAGCATCTTAAAATATTTGCAACAGATCTATTTATTTATTTAAATTAACAAAGTAACATCACAGAATGACTTCCAAACCGTTACATTGCATATTTAAAAGATATGTAAACAATAATATCTTAACAAAATTTTATAAACACAACTAAAACATAAACACTTACGGTAAACAGTATTTATGACTAAACAGAATAATAATAAGACATAGGATCTAAGTACTAAAAAATATTCTGGCCTTCTTCACAAATACAAAATAAATTAGCGGGTCTTAATCGCGTACAACTAACTTATTTAAGGTATAAATACCTATTTGGTTCCGACGTTTCGCTCGTCTTGCACCGAGCGTGGTCGCGGAGAGACTGATGAGAGCTCAACGCCGTCTTGTGGAAGTGCGAGTTTCGGCACCTACCCTCACTTGGTCTTTATTTATGTTCGCAATGTCGGTACTCCGACACACTACACTAATGACGTCTACACACTGTTGAGACTTATCACTGCGGCGGTGTCTACACTTGCTGATGACTGGATTCCAAGTAGCCGATAATCTATATCCATCCTCTCGGTTGAAATTGTTGTTTCTTGATTTCTACCGCTTCACGTACTATCCTGGAGTAATAGTGACGATCGGTGGATAAGACTTGTGGTTGATGCAGTTCTATCCAGTGGTTTGGTCCAGACTCCAACAAATACTCAGCTATCGCTGACTTATTAATCTCTCGGTTTTTTACAGCTGCGATATGTTCCTTTACTCTTTCAGCGATTGTACGCTTAGTCTGCCCGATATATGAACTACCACAGCTGCAATCGACTTTGTAGACGCCAGGTGTTTGGAGAGGAATGACATCCTTTGGGGTACTAAGATTGTGTGCAATCTTAGAGAGCGGACTGTATACAGTCTTGATGGAGTATTTCTTGAGTTCTGTTCCAACCTTGTCCGTCACTCCCTTTAGATATGGCATGTACGCCGGCACTCTGCTTACTTCAGGTCTACGATCTTTCCTCTTCAGACGGAGTATCTTCTTCTTGTATCCATTGCGCCTCAGTACCTCCCGAACATGTGGCAGCTCACTATTTAACTGTTCAGGGTCACACAAGTCATACGCTCTGTTCACTAGCGAGGACACAACGCAATCCAAATGCCGCGGATGGTGGTGCGAGTTCGCGTTAAGATACCTGTCGGTGTGTGTCGGTTTTCTATATACAGTGTGTCCAAGGGTACCATTATCTCTCACTGCCACTTTAACTTCAAGGAAGGGTAACGATCCATCTACCTCCATTTCGTATGTGAATCGGATGTTTGGATGTATGGAGTTCAATTTGCCTGCGAATTGTTCCACGTCTTGCTGGTTCCCCTTCATGGTGCAGAAGATATCGTCGACATACCTCTTCCACAGCTTCACATTTGATGCCTGCATGTCTATGGATTCTTCGAAGTGCTCCATCCAGATGTTGGCCATTACTGGTGCAATAGGGCTACCCATAGCCACTCCATCGATCTGGAGGTAGTGTTGTCCACGATATAGGAAGTAGTTACCATCTAAGCAATTCTTAAGTAGAACTGTGAATTCATCAGACAGACCGTTTTCCCTTAATTTCTTCTGTACGACCTCAAGGCAATCTTGAACAGGAACATTGGTGAATAGTGACTCAACATCAAAACTCACCATCACCTCATCTGGTTCCTTTTTCGTGCTCTTGATAATTTCTATAAAGTGGCGAGAGTCGTTCACGAAAGAGTGTGTCTTGCCTACTAACGGTTGTAGTACCTTGCTTATGTGTTTCGCCAAACAATATGTGGGTGAATTTATTTGACTCACTATAGGACGCAAAGGTACGTTGGTCTTGTGTAGTTTGGGTAAGCCGTACATCTTAGGCGGCTGCACAATGTGAGGTTTATGTAACCGTTCAAACACCTCTTCCGTAAATAAGTTTTTATGGTCCCTAATTAAGGCACGAATGCGTTTTGTCACCCTGGCGGTGGGGTTATATGACACAGCCTTATATACTAATGTGTCACTTAACAGATTCCTTATCTTACAGTCATAATGACAAGTATTCATTACCACAGTGGCGTTTCCCTTATCGGCCTTTAGCACTAAAATATTCGTGTTATCACGCAGCGTTTTTAGTGCTTGACGCTCTTCTGTGGAAATATTGGGTTTAGGTGGCTTTGACTTGCGTAAAATAACGGCAACATCCTGTCTAAGTGTATCCGCATCGTTAGACGGTAACTTTTCATATGGAATCCGTTTAGGTGTTATTGCATAATTTAACCCTTTCGCCAATACGCTTTGTGTCGCGCTATCAATAATATAATCTGATAAATTGATTACCGTTTGCTCTTGGGTGGGGTGTTTATTTTTGCAGCTTACCCTCTCATAATGGCTTATCAATTTATCAAACTTTTTATTGTGCCGTTTAGTACGCAGATCGTAAATGCGACTAGATTGGTTGTACGTTACACGGTCGCACAAGTTAAAGTCACTGTTTGATAGCACTTCACTACACTGTGTATGCAATAATCGATTTTAAACTTTCGCGATTTGTATACATCATATAATATTATTTACCGGGTCTTAGTCGCGATAATTTATTTATTTCAAGGCATAAATACCTCTGTTATTCTCCTACGTTTCTACCGGCTTGCGACGGTTGTGGTCGCGGAGGGACTGATGTCAGCTCAGCGCCGTCCTTGTGAAGCGCGGGTTTCGGTCTAACGAATACGCCGTTCTATTGAAGAATTGCTTAGAGGGTAACTACTTCATATATCGTGGACAACATTACCTCCAGATCGACGGAGTGGCAATGGGTAGCCCAGTAGCACCGGTGATGGCCAATATCTGGATGGAACATTTCGAAGAATCTATAGACATGCAGGCTTCAAATGTAAAGCTATGGAAGAGATATGTCGACGATGTATTCTGCATCATGAAGGGCAACAAGCAAGACATAGAACGATTCGCAGACAAATTGATCTCCATCCGAACATCTGGTTTACATTTGAAATGGAGGTAGACGGATCGCTACCCTTTCTCGACGTCAAAGTGACGGTGAGAGCTAATGGTACACTTGGACACACTGTATACAGAAAACCGACCCACACCGACAGGTATCTCAACGCCTGCTCGCATCATCACCCGCGACATTTGGAATCCGTAGCGACCTCGCAGAGCCTATGACCTCTGTGACCCTGAACACTTAAACAGTGAATTATCACATGTTTAGGAGGTACTAAGGCGCGACGGATACAAAAAGGAGATACCCCGTCGGAAGAGGAAGGACCGCAAACCTGAAGTAAGCAGAGTGCCGGCTTACATGCCTTATATCAAGGGAGTGACGGACAAAGTTGGAACAGTAGTACAGAAATACTCCATCAAGACTGTATATTTGGGGACGAAGATGCTCGCGTCCGTAGGACTTACCATCTTTTCCTAGACCCACCCTACACGTGTCCCCTGGGTGGTGCAAAACGAGCGTCAACGTCGAGTCTCGGGCGACGGTTAATTAACCCGACTCAACCGGCCTAACCAGCCTGGTAAGTAAAGGTAGGAAATGACCTTTACAATCCGTAACTTTGCCTTGCACATTACGCGTAGACGGAGGTCTTGGCTTTACCGCCTGGGCCAAGAGGAAGAAAACCTCTATAAAAAATTACCCCAACTCTACGGTGCGATACGTGCTTATGGATGCATGGCTGATGGGGAGATCAGTCGTAAGCGATCAACCTCGGTGGACCTGGTAAACGCCGTTGTATTTACCTTCTAGGGGAATGGGCGTCACCCTCCTAGCGACCGTTAAATTTCGACCCTACTCGTGGGAACAACATAAATGATAATCCACTTAAAAACAAACCACATAATAACAAAACTGAACAGCAAAATAAAATCCTAACCCAGCAAATATTCCATAAAGGCCTTTTCGTGAACAAGCCTCGGACTCAACTCCTTAGTGATGATCAATCGGCTCACAAAACACCAGGAGAGTGTGAATCTAGTAAGAGCACAGAAGACACCACGTCTAGCAAACCAAACTTCACATCTCCATGGACAGAAGTAAAAGAAAAGAAGCGCCTAAGAGAGAGTCCTGACCACAATAACGATCATCTTCAAAAGCAAACCATTCTAAACAGCTACTGACTCAGCCTACTGGTACCAACTACAAATAGATTTAAAGAACTAGAAGTTGATCCAAGCCAAGAGGTCACTGCACAAAAAGAAGATGTGGCAAAAATCCCCAAGCCACCTCCTATATTTGTAGACAAGGTAGAAAATATAGGGCCTCTGAAACAAATCCTTGAAGATCATGCTACAGGAAATAACGAAATAAAGGTCTTAAATAATAACAAGGTGAAAATTCAAACAATGACACCTAATACTTACAGAGAAATCGTAAAACAGTTAGAAGGCAAAAACACTGAGTTTTATACATACAAGCCTAAGCAGGAGCGTGCTTTCAAAGTAGTGCTAAAAAACATCCATCCATCCATTGACACAGATGAAATTCATCAAGCCTTAAAAGAGCTAGGGCATGATACAGTCAACATATGGAACATCAAACAGAAAACGACTAAAAAGCCTCTACATATGTTTATTGTTGAATTAGAACCAAAAAGTAACAATAAACAAATATATGAACTTACAAGCCTTTTACATCTACGTATAAAAGTCGAGCCACCAAGACCAGTACGCAACATACCTCAATGTGCTAACTGTCAGCAATATGGACATACAAAAGCATATTGTCGTCGTACACCCATGTGCATAAAATGTGCCGGCAACCACTTGTCTGCAAATTGTACCCGCAAAAAACGATCTGATTCTGTCAAATGCGTGCTTTGTGATGGAAACCACCCAGCAAATTATAAAGGTTGCAAAGTATACAAGGACTTACAAAAACAAAAATACCCACCTCTTCGAAACAAAAACATTGAGCGCCAGGCCAAACCTGAAAATGCTAATGAGCCTGTGTCACAAAACAAAACACACCAGTTACAAAACAAAAGAACCTATAGCAATGTCGTTTTAAACAAAGAGTACGAAACACCAACACCACACTCTATTAATGCTCCTGATCAGCTAAACGATATGAAACAACTAATGGAAATGTTCAAGCAAATAATGAATCAAATGAGCACAATAACAAATCTTATTTCTAATCTAATATCATTATTGACAAAAAATTCAACGAGTTCAAATTAGTCTTATGGAATGCCAATGGCTTGTCACAACACTTCTATGAAGTAAAACTTTTCCTTGAAACAAACAATGTTGATGTCTTATTAGTAACAGAAACACATTTTACAAATAAATCTTACTTCAATATGCCGAAATTCAAATTATACCAAACGATGCACCCAGATGGAACAGCACACGGCGGCTCAGCTATCCTAATCAAAGAGAAAATAAGGCACTACACTACCGCTTCCTACTGTACTGAGAAAATACAATCCACTAATATAATAATTGAAGGGTCTATAGGCAAGATAACATTGTCTTCGATATATTCTCCTCCTAAACACAATATAAAAACCGATGAGTATTATAATTTTTTCAAAACTCTAGGACATCGGTTTATAGCTGGCGGTGATTACAATGCAAAGCATACAGATTGGGGGTCACGATTAACCTCCCCCAAAGGACGTCAACTACTAGAAGCTGTCAGGACTCTTAAACTAATTGTCACTTCAACGGGGGAACCAACGTACTGGCCCACTGACACCAGTAAAAAACCGGACCTTATAGATTTTTTTATAAGCAAAGGACTACCGCAATCATCTATAAAGTGTACTTCTTGCAATGAAATGACCTCAGACCACTCACCAGTATTTGCTCATGTAAGCTACAATGCGGCAAATATCACCAAGACATGTAAGCTGCACACAAAAAAAAACGAACTGGTCATTGTTCCGCAACCTTGTTGAGCAATCGCTCGATTGCCATATACCACTTAAGACAGATGAAAACATTATTCAGGCGGTGGAGCACTTTAACAAAATCATACAGGAAGCCGCATGGACGGCAACCCCGGTCCAACCTGAAAACTTTAAATCTAAAAGTTTATATCCAAAATATATATTGGAACTGGTAAATTCAAAGCGCAAAGCAAGAAAACTATGGCATGAGACACGATATCCACTACACAAAACCATATTTAATAGTCTAGCAAGCAAATTAAAAAGAGCCCTAAAGGAGAATACTAATACAGATATGGAAAATTACCTTAGAAATCTTGATGCCACCCAAGCCACTGAATACTCACTCTGGAAAGCTACAAAAAAACTTAAAAACCAATAGCACATCGGTCTCGCATAATGAAACCAGACGGTACTTGGGCAAAGAGTGATGAACAAAAGGCCACTACATTCGCACAGCACCTATCTGAAGTGTTCACGCCAAACACTGACCACGGATCCAGTAAAATCAGTTTAATCAAATCTGAACTTGATCAACCACACCAGCTGGACCGACCGATCAAAAAATTTAGCAAACAGGAAGTCCAAAATGCTATTAAAAAAATCGATATCCATAAGGCGCCGGGGTATGATCTAATTACGGCTAAGACCTTGATAGAATTGCCTAGCATCGGCATTAACTTCCTCACCTATGTCTACAACGCATGTCTCTGGAAAAGTTTTGTCCCGCCGCAATGGAAGGTAGCGGAAATAATCATTATTCCCAAACCTGGAAAAGATCCCGCTGATGTCAGATCTTACCGACCGATTAGTCTTCTCCCAGTTACATCTAAAGTGTTGGAAATACTCCTACTTAAACGCCTTGCACCAGAAATTGCAGCTAACAAACTAATACCAGATCATCAGTTTGGTTTTAGAAAAGCCCATGGTACAATAGAGCAAGTGCATAGGCTGGTAGAAAAAATAAATCATACGTTCGAACGCAAACTAATCTGCTCCGCTGCCTTTTTAGATATTTCACAGGCCTTCGACCGTGTCTGGCATGATGGACTTTTGTACAAGGTTCATAAATACTTACCCATAAATTACTATCTTTTCATTAAGTCATACCTTAGTGACAGACACTTTTATGTAAAATATGGCGAAGTAACAACAAATTTAAATGAAATTAGTGCAGGTGTTCCACAAGGCAGTGTAATGGGCCCAATGCTGTATCTAATATATACCTCAGACCTACCAAATAGACAAGACGTAATGACAGGGACATTTGCTGACGATACCGCGATACTTGCCACTGATACAACTGCTACTGGAGCATCGGCAAAATTACAACGAAGCTTGAACGATATTTCGAAGTGGCTGAAAGACTGGCGTATAAAAGCGAATGAAAATAAATCAGTTCATGTGACCTTTTCTCTCAGAAAAGATAAATGTCCAGAAGTTGAACTAAATCAAATAAAGATACCCCAAGCAGATGAAGGTCGATACTTGGGAGTCTACTTGGACAAACGACTAACCTGGAAAAAACACGTAACCACCAAAATAAAAGCGCTTGACTTACAACTAAGAAAGCTAAATTGGCTCCTTCGAACAAAATCTCAAGTTACACTGGAAAATAAACTCTTTTTGTACAAGTGTATACTTAAACCAGTCTGGACATATGCATTACAACTATGGGGAACTGCATCCACATCCAATATTGAGATCCTGCAACGATTACAGTCTAAAGTCCTACGCATAATAGCTGGTGCACCATGGTACATAACAAATAATCACCTACATCGTGATCTTAATATCACAACTGTCAAAGAAGAAATAAAGAACTCCTTAATTTCCTATGCCAGAAGAATAGGAAATCATCCTAACAAATTGGCAAGAAGCCTAATGGAGAAACAACCATACCAGACATTTGTGAGACTTAAGAGATGTGCTCCTCAGGATCTTCTCTAAACCTGTGTCTAAACTAAATATAACTAAGTCATAGATGGACATATCATTGGATAATGTACCATGCACGCCATATATAAGCTAAACACATAAAATCCAGCTAAATGTCGACAAGACAGCTCGCAGGACAAAAATGAGATAAAAAAAAAGACTGTATATAGTCCCCTCTCCAAGGTAGCACATAATCTGCGTACCCCAAAGGACGTAATTCCTCTACAAACACCAGGCACAAGGCCGATTGCAGTTGTGGTAGTTCCTATATCGGACAGACCAAACGAACGGTCGCTGAAAGGGTCAAAGAATATATCGCAACTGTCAAAAATCGACAAATTAATAAATCTGCCATAGCTGAGCATTTGCTGGAATCTGGACCAAACCACTGGATAGAATTACATCAACCACGAGTCTTATCCACCGATCGCCACTATTTCTCCAGGATAGTACGTGAAGCGGTTGAAATCAAAAAACATAGAAAGGAGAACGGCAGATTTGGTACCCATAGTGATATATGATGGATGATGTTGAGATTTGTACCACTTAATAAGTGAATCAACCTAACTATTTTCATGTAATTATAATATTTTTAGAACTTTGCTAAAGTATGAAAATCTAGTTTGAATAACTGTTACAATTGCAGTAACTAAACGTGCAAATGTTAATAACAAAACGCAGTATTCGTAACGAAAACTTGCCATATATATATCAGAAATTGTAAAAAAATTGATTTAATTAAATCAATTGTTATTCATTTGGGTCATTCTCGTAATCAAAAGCTAAGACCAAATATACTTTAATAAATAATAAGTATTACACCAATCGGGACTGAACTGTACAGTTATTATAAAGCATTATTTAATTAATTAAACATTTTTACAAAATAGTTTATATAAATAAAAATTGATATGGCAACATTTTATTGACGGAACGAGAAAATCGTAAACAAACCGGCGATCATCAATGGTGTCTACTGTCTTTGCTATTGCTTTGGATTGTGATGTATGCTACATCCAAGCATTTCTGCTAACTTTTATGTATCCGTCGATACGTTCCGTTGGGCTCCGGTTCCTCCGATAACGGCATTGACAGTGTTAGTGTATTATTTCGCGAAAGGACGCTTGTAAGTTCATTTTGTACTGCATTTTCTTGATACTGTGACAACATGTCTAGTCTGCAACGTGCGCCTGTCTCGCCTCAGGCGGCACAACCTCGCAGACGAGAGTGAAGCCCTGGTCAACACAATTTGACTGTGGACATAATTATCCTAGAGATGTAAGTAGTTTAACAGTATTACTAATTATTTTATGATTTTGTATTCATCACGTCTTCCCAGTTTTGTACTTACATGGATAGTTATCGTGAATGTAAAGTAACAGAATTCCTACAGTTGAAGTGATGCCACTGGCACTGGTATTACAAGTACCTAGTAGCTACAGAGTCTGTAGCGAATTGGCTTCCCTTGCAGCATACAAAAAAGTGTTTGTTTTGTCCACACATCAGCATGTACAGCATCACCTTATTGTTTCCAGATAACGCCTACAGACTGCATTTGCCATGCCTGTTGGCAATTAGCTACTCACTCTGTGTCTGAAGCTAATCCAAGACGGCGAGTAGGACAACAATGTGTCTGTTTAGTATGTGGGCAGCCAAGGCAGGTAATAATGTAATTTATTATTAACTGTTTTATTAGTTCCTACAACCAATTAAATCTCTTTGGTTACAGTATATTATGTTGTATCACTTTCTGTAATCATATATTATTTCTATAAATTGTGTAACATATTTTATTATCCTAAAGGTGTAAGTGATTAAATAAGTTCTAGTCTTTCATTATTATTTTGTAATTAAATGTCATGCCACTCATGCATGAAGCATTTTTGGCACTGCCTTGTAGGTCATAGCGCAATGTCCTTAAGCCTGTAACCTTCCACAAAAATAAGCCTTTCTGATATAAAAACTTATTTTCAATTGCACTGTACATCCCAACATTAGTAAGTTCAAACAAACAATACCTCAGTTTTATTTTAAGTATATATTTTTGAAGATTTACTTTTATTTTAGTTGTCTTCAGAGGATGACACATGTATACCATGTTGGCGCATGTTGACATGTATCACCACCACCTGAGATCCAACCAGCACCGGTAGATGACCAACCAACACCGGCAGATGATCAACCCCCACCGGCAGATGTCCAACCACTACCACCAGATTATGGTGATGACAACCTTCACTTAATGTGTGGTGTTTGTGCACAGAATGTGACATCCACAGTTCTGTCTGGTGGAGAGAACAGTCCAGAACCTATTGATAGGGCAACTATGTCATTTCCATGGGTATCTAAGGAAGACCTTACGCTTTTCGCATGGGGTATAATAATATACCAAATTCGACAAGCATGTTTGTATGTCGGTGAGCACTTCTGCTTCCATGGAATTTATACTCTAGAAGTAACACGAGACCATATAAATGGCTTAGAGGGAATTAATTCTATGTTGCTTAGAGCTAAAATAAAGTCCCAGCATTCTTCAGGGAAAACATATTTTGTATAAATTGTGACAGAAAGCAATATCAATGGCCGGGACGCAATACTAAGCTATTCCTGCAATTGCATTGTTGGTTTGAGAACCATAGGATGCTGCTCACATGTTATGAATATCATTTGGTATTTAGGATATGCTGGCCATGAAGGTATGACTCGACCTGCTCCCTTCTTAGATGATGTCATCGTAAGAACTTAAAATCTAATAATACCATGTATTTTACAAAATAAATATACATATTATTATTACATAAAATAAAAATATTTGTTTCATTTCCATAATATCCTAAAAATATTTATTGGTGTTAGGACTTAGGTTGGTCCGTGTGGTGACGGATTAAGAATAAGGAATGTCGCCACCCCATTTCATCCCATGGGTGTAGTAAGAGCCGACAGAGGGAGCATATTATGCAGAGAAAAGCAATGTAATAGGAAAGCTTGATACAAACCCTGTACCAACCCGTTTGGCCAGCGTGGTATAGTAGGCCAATTCCTCCTTTCAAAGGAGAGGCCTAGTCCAGCAGTGGACTGTTAAAGGCTGATAATGAATAATGTAGGGCTAAGGACATCAGAGAGATACTTTGATGTTTGAGAAAACTACCAACAGTTCTGTCTGGAGCAAACCTTTACGAATTCTCGAAGGAATAGCTATAAAACGGACATTTATGTAGATAGTCGAATTAGGATACTTTGTCTAATTACGATTGATTTATAACGTAATTATTTATCTTGCATAACGTAAATAAACATGACAACAAGTTATTTGTGACAGTCAGCTGTCATTAATGTCATAGGTATATAGTCACAGGACCTATCTACTTACAGCCTTTAGTAAAGTTCAAACTGAAATAACTTTTGAACGCAAAGTTCTAAAAATCTCATAATTTAAACAGTAGTAATTACTGTATATGATATTACCTGTCAAATAAATACAAAAAGAGTGCCTACCATGCAGTCTCAGATATACCCATAGCCCGGTACCAAACGCCCATACATTCCTGCCATTGTCCTTTCAACCGGGAGGATGGATACAGACTATCGACCACTTGGAACCCAGTTATCAACAAATGCAAACAACGCCGCAGTAACACAACTCATCAGTGTGTAGACGTCATAAGTGTAGTGTGTCGAAGTACCGACGGTGCGGATAGAAAAAATATCAAAAATACAAAACAAGTGAGGGTAGCTGCCGAAACCCGCGCTTCACAAGGACGGCGCTGAGCTGACATCAGTCCCTCCGCGACCACAACCGTTGCAAGCCGGTAGAAACGTAGGAGAATAACAGAGGTATTTATGCCTTGAAATAAATAAATTATCGCGACTGTGTATGCACTTTATATAGGTCACACTGTACAACACCTAGCTCGTACCGACAATTGCGAATTAATTGTCTTAAAAGACGAACACTCGCATTGTGTAGAATGCCATCGGAATAAGGAATGTCCTTACGCGGTTTAATGCGCACTCCTACGGGTATTACATCGTTATCACGACACTTTGTTAAAAAACTAAGCGAAGTTTCCAAACATATATAGTTGTTTGATTTTTATAACATATTCCGGCCCGTATCGGTTTGTAATAATCGATTTTAAACTTTCGCGATTTGTATACATCATACAAAATAAATTAGCGGGTCTTAATTGCGTACAACTAACTTATTTAAGGTATAAATACCTATTTGGTTCCGACGTTTCGCTCGTCTTGCACCGAGCGTGGTCGCGGAGAGACTGATGAGAGCTCAGCGCCGTCTTGTGGAAGTGCGGGTTTCGGCACCTACCCTCACTTGGTCTTTATTTAAGTTCGCAATGTCGGTACTCCGACACACTACACTAATGACGTCTACACACTGTTGAGACTTATCACTGCGGCGGTGTCTACACTTGCTGATGACTGGATTCCAAGTAGCCGATAATCTATATCCATCCTCTCGGTTGAAATTGTTATGTTTCTTGATTTCTACCGCTTCACGTACTATCCTGGAGTAATAGTGACGATCGGTGGATAAGACTTGTGGTTGATGCAGTTCTATCCAGTGGTTTGGTCCAGACTCCAACAAATGCTCAGCTATCGCCGACTTATTAATCTCTCGGTTTTTTACAGCTGCGATATGTTCCTTTACTCTTCCAGCGATTGTACGCTTAGTCTGCCCGATATATGAACTACCACAGCTGCAATCGACTTTGTAGACGCCAGGTGTTTGGAGAGGAATGACATCCTTTGGGGTACGCAGATTGTGTGCAATCTTAGAGAGTGGACTGTATATTATTATTATTATTATTATTAAACACTTCATTGTACACCAGTAAATAAATAATTTTACAATAAATTACATTGCAAACTTGTAACTAGTGGTACAAGGGCGGCCTTATCGCATATTGCGATTTCTTCCAGGCAACCTAGTTTGGAAATAATTATTTAAATAAAAGTAAAATAGTGGGTAATGGCGTACCTTATGGAAAAGTGCGAAAGCAAAAAATAGAAAGAAGATAAAGTTGTGTGAATTCTATACTTATAAATACAAAATTAATAAAAATAAAACATTATATAAAATAAATAATAATAAAATAAATATATATATATAAATACATATTACTAAATAAACTACTAATATTAATATATACATAAACAATACATGGATGAATAAATACATAAACTAAACTATATATGTGTGTATATCAGTCACGATGAATCTGTCATATAATGCTGAGTGACGAGTTTTTTTAAATATGTTTAAGGATTTAGCCCGTCTGATAGATTCGGGCATCGAATTCCATAAGCGTACAGCCTGCACAGTGAAAGATTTTTCAAAGAAAATCGTTGAATGAGTAGGAACATTCAGTTTTAGATTTTCTGATGATCGTAAGCACTTAGAATGTGTATTATGCAAATACTCAAACCGATTTTTGAGATACAAGGGAAAGGAAGGATTAAAAAGAATATTAAAAAGAAGACACAGTATGTGAGTATTCCGTCGAAGGCGGATTGGTAGCCACTTGAGATTGTTGCGAAATTCAGTGATGTGATCATATTTACGTAAACCGTATATGAATCTTATGCAGAAGTTTTGAAGTCGCTCAAGTTTATCTAGCTGGTCCTCATTGAGATCTAGATAGCTGGCATCGGCATAGTCAAGAATAGGAAGAAGGATAGATTGCACCAGTGCAATTTTAGTGGATATCGGCAGGAAGTTACGCAATCTTCTCAATGACGCTGAGGCAGCATAGAGTCGTCGACTAACATTTTGCAACTGCACAGTCCAAGACAGCGTTTTGTCAATGTATATCCCCAGATTCTTCACATCATTACTGATAGGAATTACAACACCACCAAAAGACACCTGGGGAAGCATTGGCCATTGAACTTTCGTCATCATTCTAGAACTGCCGATAATAGTAACCTGGGTTTTAGCAGGATTAATCTTTAGTCCATACCTATTAGTCCATTGTGATATTTTAGCTAAGTCATTATTAATAATGGAGATAGCTGACGACAAGTTTTCAACCTTCGCTTGAGAGTAAATTTGCAAATCGTCTGCATATAGGTGGGTACCATGGTATACAGTCTTGATGGAGTATTTCTTGAGTTCTGTTCCAACCTTGTCCGTCACTCTATTTAGATATGGCATGTATACCGGCACTCTGCTTACTTCAGGTCTACGATCTTTCCTCTTCAGACGGAGTATCTTCTTCTTGTATCCATTACTCCTCAGTACCTCCCAAACATGTGACAGCTCACTATTTAACTGTTCAGGGTCACACAGGTCATACGCTCTGTTCACTAGCGAGGACACAACGGAATCCAAATGCCGCGGATGGTGGTGCGAGTTCGAGAATGAATGCTGGTACAGCATCCGACCCGCTCGCAGAAGAGGTTTTGAGACGCCGGATAGCTTTCCGCAAATCACTTGAACTAATCCGATCTATGCTGACTCCAGGTACGTGTCCTTGATCGTTCGCAGCACGCTCTGCTTTGATAGGATTTAACTCGGACGATTTTTTTTGAAACACTGAACCAAAATACTCACCAAATGCGTCAGTCGCCTCCTGACCTGTTACTGTTTTAGATCCTAATAAATATTCTTTGTTACATTGTCTATTATTGCGTTTATTTTTCACGTATTTCCAGAAACTAGCAAGCTCTTTACTAATATCTTTCTCTACAGATTTTATGTATTTCTTATCTGCATCATCAATAAGTTTTTTAATTTTAGTTCTATAAAACTTGAACATTTCTTTATTAAACTGTAGGCCATTATTTTTGTATTTGATAAAATGACTGTATTTGACTTTTATAAGCCGAATTATATCAGGGTTGTACCATGTAGGATAAGAGTGCGTTGGACTGTTGAATGTGGAATTTTATTTGGAACGTTATCATTTATTGTTTTGTTTATGTTCTCATATAAAGTATCTACCGCTACATTAAAATTAGATTGCTGTAATACGTTGGACCAACCTATGTTACCTATATCTGCATACAAACCAAGTAAAGGTCGTTGAGCATATCTAACCCGCTTTGCGAACAGTGGCGGACATTAACCAAAATAGTTTTAAACAAATGGGAATAATATGACCCTTCATTGCATACAATTGTTTGATTAAAAATCGTCGGAGAAAAATGTACAGGATCCTTTAAAAAGAAAACAAACGTTATCAAAGGTGTTTATTTCATCTTATAAAGGCATAAAAACAATATCGGAACCGTACAGCTTGGTGCATGGATGAGCGAATGTTTAGAGATATGTTATACGATGTCTCTATCGCACATTGAACAGGTTTTTTATATAATATCGCTAGCATTGTTTATTATCTGTCTTGGGCCATACACCAGGCAGCAACAGACCACCCGCTGCCTTTTTAAATGATCTTATGATTGCTTTGGATCAAATTGAATAAAATATATTTTAATGAATTAGCATTTTATTTTTCTTACCTGTATCAATTAATTAGCGGACGCCCGCGACTTCATCGGCCTAATTTAGTAATTCTGCGGGAATATCAGGATAAAAAGTAGCCCATAACCTTTCTCATTAATGTGGCTATACACACAAAAATATTTTTTCAAATCGGATCAGTAGTTTCAGAGATAAAGAGTATAGATATATACATAGATAACACTTGAATATTCTGAGATTCCCGTAGCTCACATTAATGCGACTAATGCCATAGTAAATGAGAGCCATAGATGAATACACTCTGCTATATTTCGTTTGTGTCCTCCATGGGTATGGTTTCCATACTAAGGTGCTCAATGACCTTAGCCTTACAGAAATTCCAAACGGGTGTGGTGTATTTATTTTATAATGTAGATGGCCGAGATCTTAACACTGCTGTTGAGTAACTAACAGTAACTGTAATCTCGATAGGTGGGTGATATGCGTCCATTTGCACAAGAGGTTCAACATCGCCATACACACTAATACTGTCAGTTTCAATGTTTGTTAAAATCAAATCTAAAATGCCTCCATATTTATTTTTAACATAGTTGTACTGTTTCAGTTTACAAAATTCCATAAAATTATTAAAATGTGAAGTAGCGTTATTATTACATGAGGTCAAATTAAAGTCACCTAATATGACAAACTGATAATCCGAGTATTTATACATAGCATTTTCTATACAGTCTAGAACATCACAATATTGCGTATCACTATAATTTGGCGGCAAATATACTACACATACAGTAATTTTCGTAGTTTTATAAGTTACCATTCCATAAATTAACTCTTTGTTGTCCGATAAGCCATCAATATCTAATAGAAGCTTAACACTATAGCAGTTCCTAACGGCTAATAAAACACCGCCCCATCCTGTGTCACCTGCCCGATCCTTACGCAAAACTATGAAGTCTATAACGAGAGTATTTTATATGTATAAATTGTATCTAAATGTACAAAGGGATCCTTAATCGCTATCAACAATCTTCATAGCGCTATCAGTATCAGCCACTTAAGTTGCATAAATCGGCCCTCTGCGATAAAAGTAACCTTTGAAGCTTAACTTAGAATTTATGTATCAAATTATGTTTTAATGTACTTTCAACTTAAGATATAAATAGAATCAGATCGGTCTAGAATCATTTTAAAATAAGCTTGCAAAACTATTTTTATTTATTTAGTGCTTTTATATGTGAAAGTTTAAAAATACCAGAACTACCCCAAAATATTGCTGTGTTGATCGTTTTGCTATAAAAGATGAGGTTATGGACCTAAAAGTCTTGTCAGTCGCAAAAATAAAGCTATAATAGCTAGCTTTAGAATAGGTTATGCGAATAAAAGCCTCCTATTACAGATCATATGTATTTTTTATTCTAGTTTTATCAAAGAGAACAAGAAACCAAGATAAGGACAAAGAATGACTATCATTATACCCCACCGAACAAAATGCAACGCACAGAAAAAATATGACTTAATTTCTCTAAAAGAATGACATCCCTATTTTGTCACATATAACATCTACTTGTAACTTCAAGAAGCAAATTGCAACCAGCCACAGGAATGAGACAATCTTAATATATAAAATCCTTGCGTTACTAACTGACTCACAGACACGTTACAGCCGAAACTATTGGGCGCAGGAAGCTGAAATTTGGCATGTATGTTCCTTGGGGACCGTAGGGTTGCACTAAGAAGGGATTTACCGAAATTCCCACGGGATCGGCCAAAATGGGTAAATTTAAAAAAAATGCAGGCGTAGCTGCTGGCGTCCTCTAGTCATTAAATAAACTTAAATCATTGTTTTTTTAACTGTGTGATTATTTGATATTTTCGTAAAGATTGAAATCTCATATTAAGGTACTGAGTAACATTTGTGTACTAAGAGCCACCACTAGCTTCTTTTAGCATCGGCGACCGGCGATTTTGCCACTGTATCGATGCTGCATCACGTTTAGCGACTATCGGTACAGTCGACTATCGATAAATTGATTTATTTTTAAGTATTGTAATATAATAATTGTACAATATGTGTGTATAATGCCAACTTTCCACCATGGTGAACTGCCATTGCCTTGGCGTCTATTTTAAAAAATTAAACTTTGCGCGACCAGCGCTTGCACAACTGCACAGATTATAAATAATCGTATAGACTTGCGCGTCACGCATGCACAACTGCACAGATTATAAATAATCGTATAGACTTGCGCATACACGTTTGTCATAGACAGTTGGCCATGGTGGAGGCTTGTTCCCCCCCGTGGGATCTCCACCTTGTCGTGGTGGGGGGGCTCAGTAACCGTGGGTTAGGAGGCACCCACGGTGAAGCTAAGCGGGATCCCGGGAGGGGACGCTCCACGTGGGCTTGGTAGAGGCCTGCGTAGGATGCGTCCCATGGTGCGGGTGCGGGGCACAGTTCTGTCTGTCCCTCGCAGTCGGGTGCGGTCGCGGGAGGAGAGGCGTGTTGGTGTTGCGTTGCCCCGCGCCCTATCTCCCGCGACTAAATGGGGGCGCACCATCGTTGCGTCGCGGTGGGGCCGCAGAGGAAGAGGAGATGCGGTGTTGCGTTGCCGTCCTCCCTATCCTCTGCGGCCGCTGGGTGTTTTGGCGGCGGAGCCCAACACCTTCATCCGCCGCCAAGGGGGTTTCGTTCGGGGCCCGCCTGACCATCTGGCGGGCCAATACCCGTCGGGGGATAGCGAGGAATGCTTTGGTGAAACCCTACCCTCCGACACATGGGTACATGAGGAGCACGGGTTGGTTTTTAGTCAGTAAGAGTCTGACAGTCCCCTTCGTCCTTCCCCCCCGGGGCGGAGGGACTCCATGAGGATTTTCCAACCCGATAACAAAAAAAAAAAATGGTGGAGGCTTGTTGATTGTTGTATAATGTTAACATACATACATACATACATACATACATAGACTCACGCCTGTTTTCCGGAGGGGTAGGCAGAGACTACGGAACGCCATTTGCAACGATCCTGACATATCCCTCTTGCTTCACTCACTCCTATCAAATTCCTCATACATGTTCAGTTCTTCTGTTCAGGGTACTTCTAATCTTTCCTGTTTTAAGGATGTCTCCGATCTGGTCAGAGAACGTTCGTCTTGGTCTTCCCCTTCGTGCTGTCCCATTCACACTTACCTTATATATCTGCTTGGTGAGTCTTTTGTCATCCATCCTCTCCATGTGCCCAAACCACCTTAGCATTCCTTTCTCGATGCATGTCACTACATCTTCTTTTCTTGGCGCGATCGCTAACGGTACCGAGACTACGTCACCGCTACCTGCTCGTAACTGTAATGAACAGCTGAGCGCGGTGCCTATGAATTGCACACAAACGTTTGCTAATATAGTCAAACGAAGTACGGATAATGATAACGCCTGGACGGTTGTGAGGCGTCACCGAACGACTGCGAAAAACAAATTGAAAGGAATAATGGGTACTGCTTGTGATAACGAGCTTAAATTTCGTGCGGCAGACAAAAAGGTACCTATATTCATCACTAACGTTCACACGGATACAAATCAAGCAGACATTACCGACTATATCTTACAGAAAACAAAACAATCTGTAACCCTCGAAAAGTTGAAAATAAGAAATGATAGTCATTGTGCGTATAAGTTTTTTGTGTCACAGACAAAAGTTGATATGTTTCTGGATGAGAAACTATGGCCTCAAGGTATTATATTCAGAAGATTTGTGCATTTCAAGCCAAAGCATACGGTGCTTACTGGCACTAGTGACGGCCCAAATAATCGCGCATAACATGGATACTAAGATGTATAGGTTCATTAGTTATAATTGTAAAAATGCCAAACGGTCTGTGGAAAGTATTCGTGACATGTGCAAGATCGCGGATGTAATAGCGTTACAGGAGACATGGCTTCTGCCGCATGACTTGTCATTTTTGGATGGCATTGATGAGGAATTCAGCTGCACTGGTACGTCCGCTGTGGACACTTCAGCGGGGATGCTGTGCGGCCGGCCTTACGGTGGCGTGGCTTTATTGTGGAGAAAAAGTGCGTTTCACAATGTATCTGTGATAAAGTGCAATAACCCGCGAATATGTGCGATAAAAATAGCTAATGAGTCGAAATCTTTGTTAGTGTTATGTGTGTATATGCCTACGGACAAGCCTGAAAATCTAATGGATTTTACAGATTGCCTGAGTGGGGTAAGTGCGATCATAGACAGTTCTAGCACTGAGTGTTGTTATGTATTGGGTGATTTTAATGCACATCCAACAGAGCGCTTCTACAAGGAACTTATGCATTATTGTAACGATCTTGATTGGACTTGCGTTGATACGGAACTATTAAGTACAAACGCGGACACTTTTACGTTTATAAGTGAGGCTCACGGCACTAAGAGATGGCTTGATCATTGTATTGTTACTAAAGCAGCTCTCTGTTCTGTGTGCAATGTCTATGTGAAGTATGATACATTCTGGTCTGATCATTTTCCTTTAGTGGTAGAATGCCAGTTAAATCTTGTTGTTGCTAAGCTTCCTATGTTGAATTTAGTATCATGTGACGTTTTGTGGGGTGAGAGAAATCAAACACAAATAAATGCATATAGAGAGCACTGCCATAATAAATTGAGGTTGATAGATTTTCCTTGTGTTTTTCAACTTTGTTGTGATAATATGTGTAATAAACTGGAACATAGGGCTGACATTGATTTGTTATATGACAAAATTGTAGAGGCCTTTAGGGAGGCTGCGGTGTCTATTCGGAACTGCGGCAAATTTAGGCAGAAAACTAACAGTGTGGTTGGCTGGAATAGACACGTAGCGGAAGCGCACGGGATGGCCAGGCTAAAGTTTCTGTGTTGGTTAAATTGTAACAAGCCTCCATACGGTAAAGCGTATGATGAAATGTGCGAAGCTAGGAAAGTTTTTAAATCGCGTCTTAAGTGGTGTCAAAACCACCAAGACCAAATTAAGATGGATATGTTGGCTTCGCATCATTATAAGGGTGACTTTCGTTCTTTTTGGAAGCACACCAATAAATTAAATAGAAGGCCTGGTCTTCCTGTGTCAGTGGATGGAGTATGTGGATCAAAAGAGATTGCAGATAGGTTTAAAGACCATTTTATAGTGAAGTTGCCACTAGAGCCTTCAAGCACGGAGGTCAATATCGATGTCAAGCATAGCTTAGGCATAAGATATTCGGCCAAAGATATTCATAAAATTATAGACAATATGTCTAAGGGTAAGTCGCCAGGACATGATGGACTTAGTATAGAGCACTTAAAGTATGGCGGACCTCACGTTCCTAGAGTATTATCATTGCTTTTTAATCTGTGTATAAGTCATGCCTATTTGCCTCCTGCTTTAATAAAGACAGTGGTCGTGCCTGTGGTTAAGAATAAGACTGGAGATATCTCGGATATTAATAATTATAGGCCTATATCCTTAGCCACTGTCATATCTAAAGTGTTTGATGGGCTGCTTAATGCGCAATTAAATCAATACGTTCAGCTTCACGACAACCAGTTTGGGTTTCGGCCTGGACTTTCTACGGAAAGTGCCATACTGTGTGTTAAGCAGTCCGTGAAATACTACACGGATAGGGGTACGTCCGTGTTTGCGTGCTTCCTAGACTTGTCAAGGGCGTTTGACCTAGTTTCTTATGACCTTTTATGGCAAAAGATGGAACAAATGGGGATTCCAATGGAGGTTACAAATACCTTCAGATATTGGTACAAAAACCAGGTCAATTATGTGAAGTGGTCGGGTGAGTTGTCTGATTCATATGGGTTGGAATGCGGTGTGCGGCAGGGAGGGTTAAGCTCGCCTACGCTTTTCAACCTGTATATCAACGACCTTGTTGGGACGCTCAACAGTACGCGATTAGGGTGTCATATCGATGGAGTGTGTTTGAATAACGTTAGTTATGCTGATGATATGGTGCTGCTGAGCGCCTCAGTGTGTGGACTCCGCAGTCTCCTTAAAATATGTTCTGAATATGCAAATCATCATGGTCTTGTGTATAACGTAGCAAAAACCGAATTCATGGTCTTTGAGGCGGCAAAGGGGCAGGTGGAAATCTGTCCAACTATTTCGCTGAACGGTATCCCTTTGAAGAGGGTATATAGTTTTAAATATCTGGGGCACCTGCTTGTTTGTAGTCTCAGAGACGAGGATGATATTGAACGAGAGCGAAGGGCGCTGTCGGTAAGAGCTAATATGATTGCTCGAAGGTTTGCACGTTGTTCAGCAGATGTCAAAATTACTCTGTTTCGTGCCTTCTGCACGTCGTTTTACACGTGCAGCCTTTGGTCTCACTATACAAAGCGAGCTTACAGCGCCCTTCGCGTTCAATATAACAATGCATTCAGGATGCTGATGGGGTTGTCCCGTTTCTGTAGTGCATCGGGGATGTTCGCCGAAGCCAGAGTCGATTGCTTTTATGCAACGATGAGGAAGAGGTGCGCATCCTTGGTCCGCCGCGTGCGGGGCAGCTCTAACAGTATCCTTAGAATGATAGCGAACAGGCTTGACTGCATATACATAAATAATTGTTGCAGGGTTTCCTCCTCATCGGTGGAAACCTTTTAATATTATGTGCTATGATTTTTTTATATTACTAACATAGTTTTAAGCAAACATTGTTACTAACCTATGAGTCTGTGTTACTTGAATAGTCTTAGGATTTCACATGCTTTACACCACAACACTCTTATCACACAATTCTTTACTCTGCCATTCAAAGACACACCACACATACTTCTCAGTGCTCTCATTTCTACAGCATTTATTCTACTTTCATGTCTATTCTGCCATACCCAACTTTCACTACCATACATAAGTATTGGTACTAACACCCCTCTATGCACAGCCAATCGTGCCTTTTTGGACACATTTTGACTGTTCATAAAGGCCTTCAAAGCTTCATTCACCCTATTACCGGCATTAACTCTTCTTTCAATATCTTCTTCATTCTTACCATCCCTAGTAATCAGCGTACCTAATTATACAAAATCATTCACTTGCTCCACTCGTTGTCCATCAATCAAAAGATTACAAGCCGTAATGCATTCCTCATTTTCAAAAACCATAACTTTCGTATTACTAACTATTATTCACTTTTATTCCTTTCCTTTCCTAAAGCACCATGCATAATTGCTACCATCTCCTGCAACTCCTCCGCTGAAGACGCAAGTATTACCTGATCATCAGCATAAAGGAGGCATTTGACAAGTAACTCATTCATCCTTAATCCACAGTCACTATTTTTCAAATCTTGCAAACAACTGTCCATGAAGAGGTTCAACAGCCACGGCGACTCTACACATCCCTGTCTAACACCTGTCTCGATGGTAAAGCAATCAGTGTACGACCCATTTATCCTCACACAAGCTCTAGAATCTTAATAAAGGGATTTCAGAGCTCGTATGAGGTTGCTGTTCACCCCATACATCGACGGTACCGACCACATTTCATTCCTCACCACTTTATCGTAAGCCTTTTCTAAATCCACGAGTGCGTAATGGACCTTTTGACCTTTGCCCAAGAATTTCTCGGCTATGCACTGCAAGGAAAAGACTTGATCCGTGCACCCCATACCCTTTCGGAATCCCGCTTGTACATCCCATATTTTCTTGTCGGTTACTTCCATAACTCTTTCAATCAGTACCTTCGCATACAATTTGCTAACAATGCCGAGTAGGCTAATGCCTCTATAGTTCTTGCAGTCTTGTTGCGAGCCTTTTCCTTTATAAAGAGGCACAACCACCGCTGTGGCCCAGTCATCAGGTACTCGGCCAGTGCGCCAGCACAAGTTAAATAAGCGCTGCAGCTGACCAACTATGATGCCCTGTTCAGCCTTTAACATTTCAACTGTAATCCTATCATATCCTGCAGCCTTACCTAATTTCATACTTCCCAGCGCCTTCACAATCTCATCCACGCCAATATCGATTTCATCATTGCTATTATTACCATTCATTTCGTCATTGAATGTACAGGAAGATCCCAAACTTTTCAATCACCTACGATCCTCTGATCGGTCCGTGTGGTGATGCATTAAGAATACGGAATGTCACCACCCCATATCACCCATGGGTGTCGTAAGAGCCGACAGAGGGAGCATATTATGCAGAGAACAGCACCGTAAGAGAAGGAAAACTTGATACAAACCCTATGCCAACCCGTTTGGCCAGCGTGGTATAGTAGGCCAATTTCTCCTTACAAAGGAGAGGCCTAGTCCAGCAGTGGACTGTTAAAGGCTGATGATGAACGATCCTATGATAAATTTGTCATATGTCGATACGACATATGACACGTGTGAGTATCTGACGTTATATAATTTTTTTTTTATATTTTTTGGTAGAGTACCTACTGTCTTTAAGGGCAAACTAATATTTTTAGATTTTAGTAATATTTTTAGATCTATCTCTTTATTTTCCGAAATAAAATAGGTACTGAATATCTTCGGAAACTATTTTGACATAAGTCCCAAGTTCCCCAAGTATCAGTGGGCATGAAGCCGTCGATACCAATTGCGATTAAGAGCTTTGACAGTCGTGTCGGAGGGTGACTTATTTTTAAATCCTGACCGTAGTCTTCCTTATACATTCATCGCTTCGGATTGCGAAAGTTAAATGGCAGTCTAAAAAACTTATATTGTGGTAAATTAGCTATGATTTACCGCAATATTTCAAAATATTAGAGAGTTCTCCTCGGATTCCAAAGCCACCAAGTTGATTCCTATTTAATGTAACCGAAATAAGACTATCAATAAACGAATATCCTTAAAAGCAAATATAAGCAACACGTCAGCTATTATACAATTCAATACACGTAACTCACATTCATTCCAACAGCCAAAATCCCAGGCATAATAAAAAATAATATTATTCGCATAGGGTGTTAGTAGTAAAAAAAAATTGTCATTCGTTGAGCATTTGAGCCACTCGCCTAAAGAAACATGGCCCCTGCGGGTAATCCCAAATTCGCATCAAGTAGGCACCCGTCGCTAATATAATACACACAACAGGCGACATAGATACATCTACATATCTAGAAATATGTATGAGACGTGTGATGTATGACCGAGCTAAAAATATCGACCTGGAAATATTCTATAAATATTTACGTACTTGTAACTTCTATGTACTCTACACTAAGCGTGTTGGAGAAACATGATTTGTATAGACAAACTGATTATGTAACTTATATTATGATACAACTACGTAAATGACGCACCGTGCAACGGTTTTTAATAAGGCTCTATCCTATTACTGTTATGGGGTTTATCCCTAATTTGCGCAATGTGAATAATAAATAGTTTCTAAAAGCTTTCATCCAGAAAGATTTTTGGGACAATTTATTTCATTGCACACGAATTATTGAAGAATTCGTCTGTTCACTTAAATGTCATTGAACCCTTTATTGAAAGGATTAATTGAAATATTTTTGTGCATTTGCTGGTCCCTAAGCTGTTTTTACTATTTGATTCTGATAGTTAGCCCGTTTTTGTGATTCAAAAAGATACTGGAGTGAAACTACGACGGATATAGTTTTATTTTTAATTGAAAATATATTTGACAGTAAGGAATTTCAACATTTGCAACATTGTCTCAGAGCTAGAACACAATTTCTAATCTCAGACAGGACTCTTCATTTAAAAGCGAGCTGTTCTCTTGTCTCGACCGAATGTGACATGTGATGGCAGAATGCCATCTATATCTACATGCCTTTTTTTTGAGGAAGAACAATGTCACTGTTCTCTCAGAAGTTTTATTGTACTTTTGAACCAGAACATATTTCAATATTGGTGGTATTATACGTGGCGTATTTCAATATTAAAATATCAATATGATAGAAATTGAAAAATTTCAAGATACGAAATTTTATATTAAAGCAATTCACCGCTACTTTCTGTATTAATAAAAATATTGGTACGTAATAACCATTTGATGTTAAAGGGTTTCTCTCCACGTTTATTTTGATAAAATAGTTGTTTGCTTCCTACATGACTTTATATATAATGTCTATACTTAAATTTACACAGTATTTAATCACTTTTGCTTTCGTTTTGGTTCCAAGAAATTTATCTCGGTACTGACCAACGTGTGATATATTTTTATATAATATTAATCTGCCAACTAAAGCCAGGTTTTATATTTCCTAATCCATTTACGCTTTGGAACGTCACAGGACACGTCGCTAAGAATGTCATGGTTGGCAGGACAGCATAAAGTTAAATTAGATTTCCTAGAAGATATAATATTTTTTTTAATTCGCCAAGTTATCCGGGAATTCGCAAACGTGCAACCACTATTGTTTAATATATTAGTGAGCAATTAATTTTTGTCGTAGTTTTACTTTACCGTCACGATGTAACAGCATTGAAACTTACCTGTAACAAAAACAGTACATTATTTAATAAATAAAGAAAACTTCAATTTACTTATAGCCAAAGGTGCAAAAAATAATATCAGCTTTTCCGTAGAGGACCTGTTTTTCAGGGAGGCTGAACTTATTTCTATAACCTAGATATGGGATATTCTATTCAGGATTACGGGACCTCGTTGGCTATGTATCAGATCAATGTCTAAAGATGCTTGTTTTGCGTATATGTAAATTTATACCAAAAACTAGGGATTAAGAATTTCATCAGTCATTTTCCACAAAGGCAGTAATTGTATGATGCATACATACATATAGTGCCTACTTTGGGCTCGGTGTTTAAGTTTCGTGAGATATGCCTGATATGCTAAGGGTTCAGGGACACAGGGTTTTTATATTTTACTGTATATGAGTCAGGTATTCTTAATAAAAAATGCTGTATTTAACGTCAGCTTAGATTGTGTGACCTTAAAAAGATTGTTTGACAATGTATAATTGTCCAAAGACAATGACTTATTCTAACCACGCACAGCGAGGGGAGCTTTTATTATAAAAGGTATAACTAGTCCTATGAGCCTACGTATTAAAACACGACGTGGATCATTGATATAAGATGATCATTTGTATACCCACTTACCATATATTATAACTTTAATACAATATTGCATAATTATCGGTATAGTATGTATCGGTCTGGTATCTTAGGGTAGGTACTCGTATAAATCTAAATTCATCAGTTTTAAAACGCAACAAAAATCACTACGTTAAAACTAAAAGTAAAATATAATAAAGATTGAATATTAATTAACCTATCATTTATATGTGCTGTTTACTAAGAGGTTTACAGCCGGAGTATGTGGTGTAGCCACTAAAAACCACCTAGACTTTCTCATGTACCCGTGTGTCGGAGGGTAGGGAATTGCATAAGCATTCGTCGCTACCCCCCGACGGGTATTGGCCCGGCAGATGGTCAGGCGGGCCCCGAACAAAAACAGTGCGCCCCCATTTGGTCGCGGGAGATAAGGCGCGCGGCACGCAACACCGACACGCCTCTCCTCCCGCGACCGCACCCGACTGCGAGGAACAGACAGAACTGTCCCCCGCACCCGCACCTTGGGACGCATCCTACGCAGGCCTCACGCAAGGCCACGTGGAGTGTCCCCTCCCTGGATCCCGCTTAGCTTCACCGTGGGTGTACATGGGTGGGTGGGATCCCACGGGGGGGAATCAAATTTACCTACGAGATTTTATTTAAGACATCGGGATAGGTGAAAGTAAATAAAAAATGCTTATAAAATAAAAACTACTGGCCTTACCTGAATACAATTTTTATGGGACCAATTCGAAACTATTCCGCATCAAACAAAAACAGAATCACGTAAATCTGTTCAGAAATCTCGGCGAAATCGGAATACATATGTACATACAAAAAAAAATATACCGGCCGAATTGTGAACCTCCTCCTTTTTTGAAGTCGGTTAAAAACAGAAACTGATGCCCTGACAGACGATGTAACCATGATATTAAAAAATAAAACACCAACTAGGCCAACAGCGAAAAATACATGTTAACCAGCAGTGAACTGTATCAAACGCGCCTTAAGGATATTTTTGTCAAAGTTCAGCTCGGAACTAATTTATTTATTTATTTAACTTCTTGTACTACAAAAATGTGGTACATAGGCGGACTTAATGCCTTAGGCATTCTCTACCAGTCAACCTAGGGTGGTGCAAAGATAACATAACAGTAGGTGCGACATTAGAAAATGAGTAATGATATTAGAATAATATTTTAATAAATACAAGGTATAAGTGTAAATAAATACTGTATATTTATAAAGGTACATAAATATCTAGGTAATTATATAATTATGAATGTAACATGTAATAATAATAGATACAAAAATATACATATATAATATACATATATACATATAAATAAAGATAATCAGTTAAACTTGAGATGATTCTGCCAATTTACACAATAAATGATTGCGAACCTTCAGCTTAAAGGTGAACCGATTATTGCACATCCTGATTTCGAGAGGGAGCACATTCCATAACTGGACAGATTGAACGAAGAAGGAAGAGTTGACAAACCCTGAAGTATGAGAGGGACACAAAAGGAGACGATTATTTGATGATCTTAAATGCTTGTCATGATTGGAGCTTAAATATTGAAGATAGTGACTAAGATAAGAGGGAAGAGAAGGAGAGTTAAGAAAAGAAAAGAGTGTGGTCAGTGCACGTAAGCTACGGCGTAGGCGAATAGGTAACCATTTAAGTTGAGAGCGATAATTAGATACATGATCATATTTGCGAAGATTATGAACAAATCGAATGCAGTTATTAAGAAGCCGGTCTAGTTTATTGAGAAGGTCTGCATTCAGGTCAAAACAGCACACATCACCATAGTCGATTATCGGAAAGATTAAAGTCTGCATGAGCATTACCTTGGTGTTACTAGGAAGTAAGTTTTTTAGCCGATATAATGAGCGTAAGGATCCCGTAACTTTTTGACTTATGGATTTCACGTGAGCCCGCCAGTTGAGATGGCTATCCATGTGCAGGCCAAGATTTTTCACAACAGGGCTGAAGGGTATCCTAATCTGTTTAAATATGACTGCCGGCAATGTTGCAAAATCTAACCTGTTTATGATACGCTGGCTCCTATAATTATGGCTTGGCATTTTGCAGGGTTTACGGTAACACCAAATTGTTCTGACCAGTCGTGTATGGCCGAACCGATACTGTCAATGTCAGTCAGTTTGTACGTATAGCTGCAAGTCGTCGGCGTACAAGTGATACGAACACTGAAGATTTTGGGTCAGGAGATTTATAAAAATAGAGAATAATAATGGAGAAAGAATGCCGCCTTGAGGAACGCCAGACTGTAAGTCACACCACAATGATGAAGACTCATTATGGCGAATGGACTGCTGAATTCCCATGAGATATTTGGAGAACCATTCGAGTGACTCAGGTGAGATCTGAAGACTGGAGAGGATAGAAAGAAGGATTTCATGACTAACCGAGTTAAAGGCGTTCGTGAAGTCTACCAAAGCTAGCACCGTAACTTTGGTGTTCTCCATTCCCGCCCTAACATCTCCAGTCACTTTTAGGAGAGTGGTCACCGTACTATGACCAGGTCTGAAGCCAGATTGAAATGGGCTTAACAAATTGTTCTGAAATATAAACTTGGAAAGTTGCTTGTGGACAAGGGCCTCAAGCACCTTGGAAAGAAAAGGAAGGATCGATATGGGGCGGAAGTGGTTGGGAAGAGTAGGGTTAGGAATCTTAGGTAAAGGTATTTAAATGTACAAGACATTACATTTCGACGAATCAGTACTTTGACTGAACTAATTGGATTTAATGCTAATCCTGAGAACGTTTAATATGCCTCTGCCTACCCCTTCGGGGAAACAGGCGTGAGTCTATGTATGTGTGTATGTATGAGAAACGTCATCAATTGTAATTCATTTATGTTGGCACGTCTACAAGTACATAGAATTGCTTTCAGTGTAACTGCAAACGCAATGTTACCCTGAAATACGTAGATCCAAGATTAAGCTGGTTTTTAAACCTTTTTGCTTCAATGTTATTTGATTGGTAAAGAATTCCTAAACCATTACGTACAATTATGTTTCATATGTTATACAAAAAGTTAAATAAATAAATAAAGTATTAGGGTCGGAACATATCTGACGGAAGATGCGTCGCGTATTATCGGTCGCGTAACGCCAAAACATACAAATATATAGAAAAACATTCAACCATTCACACCTGACCGATTATCCGTTAGTACGTTGAGCGTACAGCGTCTGTTCCGTTTCCGTCAACGCATTATCGGTCGACGTCGCACGCACCACGCACCACGTGTATTTTGACTGACGCGTTGGGCGACATTTTATAATTAAATGTCATACAAAGCAACCGCACTGTAGTTGCTGAACGCAGAAACTGACTAGACGCGTAATGTAGCAGGTCTAATTTGACGGAATAGACGCAACCGATGTAAATACGCTCGACGTATTTTCTGTCGGATATGTACCGACCCATCTGACGGAATAGACGCGAACGAAGATACGCTCGACGCTCCGTCAGAAATGTGCCGACGCTTAATGTGTAACTTTTCGTTGCGTAGTATTAAGTGGTGAAGCGGCCACTTTAACCAATACGTCGTACGTTCAATTATCTTTAACATGACACTATTGCCTAAATTTAAAACTATGTGCCAATTAAATTCTTACAATGATTGCCAATAATTTAATTTTAAAGCTCATAGGTTTAACTGTCGCCAGGCACTACATAAAAATGTATCCTTGTCAGAATAATAATAAAATTTAGATTGAAACGCGCAATACAGCCATGTCAACAACATAAGATGTACGTCGTTAAATTACGTATTCTATTTGAAAAGTGATGAAAATACCTATCTGTCTGAGCATTTTTACAGACCACGCGACATTGCTCCTACTTTTACCTCTGTTGTGTGACCTGAGAATTCTTTCTGAACATTCTGACCGCAACAAACTCTTGTTCAAATAAATTATTATTCAGAACATGTTGGAAGAAGATGAACGATGCTAACTTTGTTTTATGGACCTAGTTCAGCTTATTGTTGGAGTGTTCATTTGAGTCAATCGGTCAATATTTGGAACACAACCAAGACGTCATAAATAAACCTTGTTCTAAGACTTACTAAAAGTTCGCAATCTAGGATATAACCTTCATAATATGTTTTTGTTTTGTAATGAGGCCTTATAAATTCAGATGAGTCTTAAAAGATTTGATACGGTAAATTCAATAGTCTTCTAGCTTAACAAAATCCGGAAGAAGCAGCGAACCAGTTCCGACTCATGATATTAAAATTAAACAATATTTAAGCCATTTACTTGAGACAATATAATATTCAATTAACCAGAAATACGCTATTAGGGTATGATGGTACATGTGCTTGTAAAAATTAGCATCACTCATCCCCGCTAATAGGCAGTGAATCTTTCATACACACATCTCAGCCATCCGCTTATCTTTGCTAGATTCGCAATTTACAACTGCGAGATCTGACCCCTGTATTCTTCACACAAACATTTATTTTATTGTACAAAAAAAAGGTATTCAACAGGACATGGAGTTAATAGGGATAGTGAGGGAGAAGGGGCGGCAACGCACTTGTGACTCCTGTGGTGTTGCTTGTGTCCATGAAAGGTATACAACCAGACATGGAGTTAATATAATAATTCTTTCAAGGTAGTAGAGCCTTGCTGATTTCAGCATGAATGGGCCGGCTCGACCGGGGAAGTACTACCCTCTCACAGAAAATCGACGTAAAGTAACAGTACCTAAACTGTTGCGTTTCCTTCGGTGAGGGAGTAGGTAATTGCTTACCATCAGGCAATCCGTCTGCTCGCTTGCCGACTATTACTATAAAAAAAACCTATTTGGTACTTTACGTTCCTTAAACGGTTTCACGTGTAATTTAAAACAAACATAAGGGCGTAGATATCTTTTTAGCTTTTATTATATTTGAATTTTAAATAAAAGTACAGAATGGGCAAATTGTGCATAATACCTAGTTTAGGCAAACATTTGACCCTTTTTGACAGGTTAAATAAACTCTTTCATGTTATGTTTCGTTGATCCGTCATACATTTATGTATTACGCCACACAAGACCATAGCGCGATTCAAAACAGTAGAAGTCACCAAATTTAATACAAAAGCTTTCCTGACAGCTTTTGAGCATGGTGTAACCTGGCGTGTTCAAAAGATTCATGAGAGAATAGAGGAATATTAGCTATGAATAGTACTGCTGGCCTAAAACAAAGAATTATTTTTCTGTGCACAGCCCAAGATTCATTAATTTTTTTATGTGCGTGGTCGTCAACTCTGGTATCGGACATTTCCGACTACCCGAAGGCCTCCGACATAGCATAACGATTCTTGTCCTAATCCCTACTATAATATTATAAATACGAAAGTCTGTATGTATGTATGGTATGTATGTATGTATGTTCCGTTTTCACGCGGAAACGGCTAAACCGATTTTGTTGAAATTTAATATAGAGATATATTGGACCATGGAGGCAGACATAGGCTACCATAAGTTGCAAAAATTAAACTGGGAGGGATTGTAGGGAGGATAGAAGTTTGTACGGCAGAAATTTTCCTCTTGGAAGTAAGAACGCATGCGCGAATTATTGAGTGCTGCATATGTTCTATCTGTCAGTACCTACTGTGACATAATACATATTGTCATATTGTGCACGGTGATTCCATTGTTTGCATATCTAAACTAAAACTAATTATATACTACGCTTAAACGGCTGAAACAATTTTCTCTACCTACTAAAATTTATAAAACCGAAAGTGTTTATAGATATATGTATATTGGACTTGTATTGAAACATGGCTTTGACATTTGTCATGGATACTGACCGAGTTACTTTGTACCATAGACTTCAGCTAAGCTAGCTTTCGACTTCAGAAGCTTCAAGCTTCTGACTCTTTAATCAGGAGTGTCTTCACACAACTTGAGACTGAAAGTAGATATGTGTTACCCGGAATTTAACGCGCGCGAAGCCGCGAGAGCAAAAGCTAGTCCTAATAAAGTAACCAGGAGCAATCCTTAACATGACCTCCAAAACACGGTAGCCACACAAGTGGTCACCCATCTAAGTGCTGACCTCTGTGATCATTGCTTAACTTGTGTCGATCTACTATAAACGACATTTCAAGTAACGCTATGAGCGCTACAGCAGAAGATGAAGTGACAAACATTTTCTATTAAATTAAATCATGCCTTCATTCATTGTTTCGAGTTAGTTTTTCTCAAAACATTTCATTAATTTTTCCAGTTTTCTTTATTCTTAATGTATTGTTTGCTGTCGTAAGGTTTTGTAAAGCCTCCGCAACGCAGGTGGAAGCTATCTTTTATAATCGAAAATTTAATTAAAAAGTAAGTTTGCAAAAGTTGTTATTCAATGCCATACATATAAATTAGACGACTCTTTGTCCAATGCAAACAGGAAAAGAGATAGACAGAGTGTGGGTGGGAATGAGAAAGAGAGATACAATTATATTTAAAATTAAATTTCAAAGTGCGCGCCACAAACTACGTTACTCTATATAGTTATGCAAATTAAAACGACAAACGAATAAATATGCTCTGTTGTTTGGGCAAACTGAATGTGACCTGAGAACATGAGTTTTGAGGGAATGATATGATGTATTGTCTACTAGTAAAGAGAGTGTATTATCAATTTATGCGGCAAGCCGCATAATTTGGTAATTTACTCGATGTTAGTATCCAAGCTAATATAAAGTATTTAATGTTAATACCGATACCACTGCGACATGCTAAAATTAAAATAGATTTTGGAGGTACTATCAAAGCCAGTACTCTGAGGTTCATTGAAACTTCATCTTTGATAATGATACCCGTGGTTAGTATTCTAATATTAGATTTCGTATTGTTTATCTATCTCTGATTACACAATGTTTAAAAGTAAATTGGAGCCCTTATCGTTAGAACTTATGAATTCGTTCTCCCCGTAAGTACTTTTGATTAATTTAACTGGTATTGTTCACGAGTATTGTCAAGAATACTTGATAATACTAACGATACAAATATTGAAAGTAATTCTTTTTCTACAATTCCCGTACGAGGACTAAATCCTGTGACGCGGGAGAATTTACAAACATACAACACACACCATGCACACAATGCGCACCCAGACTCGAGTAACCATTTGTGAATTACAAAGTGTTGCATCATGTGGGGATCAAACCCATAAGACTCGGTGCAGTGTCAAGAGACGAGGCAGCCGCTTAAACCACTACGTGGTTTATCATGACAAGGAAAACATGACGTGAAAGACTGCCTCCGTGGTCCAGTAGATAGCGTATCCGTCTGCTGATCGGATCCTGAATTCGATTCCCGGGTCGAGCAAAAATGTTATTGAGTTTTTCGGATTCTCAGTAGCAGCACGGAGGCTGGCAATGTGTCCAGTAACCGCAATAGGCTAGCCCCATATTACTTGGGACCTAAAGATTCATAACATGACAAAATATGTGGTCTTATATTATACCTCGTGAGTCAATAAAAAAAAAACCTATGTTATGCATCACTAAAATACATCAATATATTTTCTATCACCTCTTGATATGGCGGTTGACTATACCTAACTTTATATGTTTTGAAATCAAATCTAAAAGTCCAAAACCAATTATCAATATGAGAGAAGAACGCCTGAAATAATATGTATTCTCAGTATTCTTGATACTAATAATAATACTAATATCAGTCAAATTGGTATTGGCATAAATGTCGAAACCAGTATTAATACTCGGTTAATGTGAAAACCCCTACAGTTAGTAATATCGCGACACAAACAACTATAACACGAGGTTTGGATTACGTTGGGGAGAAATGTAATTAATCTTGATTTGTTTTGTCGAAAGATCAATAAAATATTAATCTTCTATTTTATTGGTGTTGTGATTAAGATCTGTATACTGCTAAGATTATTCGTAGCTGGTTTTCGCTACTGCTACGAAATATGTTGTAGCTATTCAGATGAATTTATATTACCTTTGTAACTTCGTCCAGACTTGGCGTCTAATGTGATTTGAATAAGATATCATGATAACTGTGACAGAAGTTAGAATTCTCGTGATTTAGGCAGTTAATGTCTCGCGAATATATTTTAGAAGTGCCTTAGTATTACGATTTTATATTTTATCTGTCAAAGGCTTCTAGAATCATTAAGACATGTGATCCGCAGCATCATTCGAGTAAACAAAAATTGGAATAAGTTACTTGAACTGAATTTTTCATATATATTATCACGGGTTTTCGTTTATCATCAGAAGAACAGCGCAGCAGGTGTGTGTAAAACAACAATTTTAAAACAGAAATGATAGAATGCGAGATAAAATATATAATATTGTCATCATCCTCCTAGCGTTATCCAAGTTTCAACCTGGGGTCCGCTTACTAGTCTAACCGAATTTGGAACATTAGTTTTTCCACAGAGCGACTGCCTGCCTGACCTCCGCAACCCGAAGGGATAGCAATATTTCATGGTTGAGACTAGCGTCAGTTTATTTAGAAGGTACTGATGCCCCATAACGACTGTCAAAGATCTTCATGACAACCGGGACCGACGGCTTAACGTGCTCTCCGAGGTACGGGACCAGCGATAATTAATAATACAATACGCACATAACTCTGAAAAGTCATTGGTGCGCGCCGTGGATTCGAACCCGATACCCTCTGCATGGCAGTTTGTTGGTATCTCCACTAGGCTATCGCTGCCCTATCGTAATATTGTATGATAGATATAATAATTACATTGCAAATACACTTAATCCCTGGTAAGAGACAAAAGCAATTAGGCAATTGATTTGGCAAGATCTACCGGTACCATGTACATTCTATATACCTTTTTTTGTAACAAAATATACAACAAAAAGCCAAGATAAATATCGCTTTCATAATTTGACATAAATGTACTGTAATAAATAAATAAATAAAAAAAAATCTATGGAACTCAACCCCTGCTGTGTACAGAGTACACAACACGTGTTTACATGCACACACGCAAACTCGCACATACACACACATAATTATGTAGAAGTATTGAGACATCTCACCATATACAATATACAGGGTGTAAAAAGACCCTAAACAAAAACTGAAATCCCGTATTGTACCAATCATCACAAACATTTTTTACGTGGGCACCATACCTGGGAAATTACTGGTTTAGGAGATATTGAGATTTTAGAAATTCAGATACATGATTATATTTGCGTAAACCAAAAATGAATCTAATACAGAAGATTTGGAGACGCTCAAGTTTGTCAAGTTGGTCCTCAATAAGTTCAAGATAGCTGACATTGGCATAATTGAGTATTGGGAGAAGCAAGGATTGTGCAAGCGCAATCTTGGTGGTTGTGGGAAGAAAGTTCCGCAGCCTACGCAACGACCCAGCTGAGGCAAACAGCCTTTGACTTGTCTCCTATATTTGACATCCCCAAGATAAAGTTTTATCTAGATAAATACCCAGGTTTTTTACTTTATCTGAGATAGTTAATATTTTACTGTCGAACTGAATCTCAGGCAACTGCGAACAGTTGACCTTGGAAATCATTCTGGAACTGCCAATCAGAATAATTTGTGTTTTAGACGGGTTTACTTTAAGGCTATAATTTTTACTATACTTACAAATTTGCGCCAGGTCAAAGTTTATATTAGAAAACGCCACTGAAATCGCTCTTAGTGGTGCCTGTGAGTATATCTGTAAATCATCTGCGTAAAGGTGGTAGGTGTCTAGAGTTTGGCTAGAAAGGACTGGGATTATTTGCAGCAGATTGGTGGAAGCGTGATTATATTCATTAGTCCTTGTCAGCCACAACAAATCTCAGACATAAGTGTACTGTGTTGCACAGTGATGAATTGAAATCCAAATTACAATATTGATTGCTTACCAAATATCTTCACTGATGTCAGGCTTGAGCTAAATTAGACACATTCATACAAATATATTGGCCAAAATAGATGAATGAAGTATTGTATACTTAGCTATTAGGCTGCAAACGCGCCGTTTTCAAGACACGATGGCACGTGGACGTCGATACCGGATTCACACAATTTTCGCAAATGTTCAAATATGATACAACTTATCTTTTATCATAAATAAACCGATGCCAGCTGACCAATTAGCGGCAATACACTAGGGTTTTGATTTTACAACCAAATATAAGATCAAAAACGCGCTCACAAAACGGAATCTTCCAGAGCGAACCAAAAGCTCGGTTTTTTTCGCTGACCGCGGAAAACGACAAAAAATGAATGACAGTTCATAGTGTGACCATAGTCAGAAATTTTCAATAGACTAAACAAATGCTATTAAATCGATATAATCGAGTTGACTTATCATAAAACTATTTCTATTTCAAACATCCACCCGCCCCGGACCGGCCTACCGGTACGCTAATCAGTTGGTAGATGTGACAACGTTGCAACCGCTCTCCTCAGGATCAAACAATCCACCAAGACCTCAGCAAATCGGGGAACTCCATCAGCCCCAGTTACCAAACAAAGAATGCACCCCCTGCGCCATCTGAGTGGCGGAAGGTTAGCCTCCTTGATCAAAACGAGATCTCCAAGCTTGGGTGGATCGGTCTTGTCGGTCCACTTAACGCGTTGCTGGAGTATGTGCAAATATTCCAAATTCCAGCGTTTCCAAAAGCTCTGAGTAATCTGGCGTACCAATTCAAAACGCGAGAGACGACCAAGTCTCGTATCAATATAGGGGTACTCAGGTAAGGCGACAAGTGGGCGACCAATCAAAAAATGGCCCGGCGTAAGGGCCTCCAAATCATTCGGATCTGAGGAGATCGGGCACAATTGCCGAGAGTTCAAAACGGCCTCAATCTTACAAAACACAGCGAGTTCCTCAAATGTAAGGACAGATTCACCGATTGTCCTGCGCAAGTGTGTTTTGGCCGACTTTACAGCGGCCTCAAATATACCACCCCAGTGTGGACAATTTGGTGGAGAAAACAACCAATTTATCCCAAGTCGGGCAAGCCTATTGCCTATATCAGCCTTGTTGGTTTCAAGGAAATTAACAACGTCATTCAAATAATTATAAGTGCCCTTGAAGTTAGTGCCGCAATCAGAACGGATCAAGGAGGGCAGCCCTCTGCGGGATACAAATCTGTCAAATGTGGCCACAAACGCCTCGGTCGTAAGCGACGAGACCAGTTCCAAATGAACGGGCTTTGTGGAGAGGCAAACAAAAACGCACAAGTAGGCCTTAACAGTCTTGTTGTTTCGAAGTGTCGATGTTTTCACCAAAAAGGGACCAGCGAAGTCCGTGCCAACACCGTCAAACGTCCTGCTCTCTGTTACGCGATCAGCCGGTAAGTCTTCCATCAAGGGCTGCATGGTAGAGGCCTTGAGCTTATAGCAAGGGATGCAGCGAAAGATTACATTCCGAATAATTATTCGGGCAGACAAAATCCAAAATTCGCGTTGCAAAATGGCCAACAAAGCATTACAACCAGCATGCGAGTTCTTAAGGTGACGGTCAGTTACCAACAAGCGTACCAAATGACCGTCCTTAGGTAACAACAGGGGGTGACGTGCCCCGTAAGGGAGGTTGGCGTTCTTGAGACGCCCTCAAACGCGCAAGAGACCCGTATCGTCCAAAAGGGGTTCAATTTAGATACAGCGCCCGATAATTTCAATTTTCCTGACTTAAGTATAGCAATCTCCTTCTCAAAATGCGCCAATTGCACAGAACGAACCCAAAAAGTGAGAGACTCCTGTCGTTCCTGTGGTGAGAGAAACGGTGTCAATCGTTTCTGTTGTGGGTGCCTAAAGTTAAAATCAAAACGCTTTATCCAAGCAGTAACACCTAGCAACTTGTCGAGGGAGCTGTAACGATTCAACAGGAAATCGGGGTCGAAGGCGCATTCCACCTTCTCAAGAGCGAGTGTTCGTAGACCCGGCAAATTGGAAGTATTCAAAACTGGCGTTCGAGGCCAATCAATTTCTGGTCGACTCAACCATTCCGGACCCCACCACAGCGAATAACCTATCAAGCTAGGCGTCAAGCATCCGCGCGAGGCACAATCAGCGGGGTTGAGATCACCTGGCACGTGTCTCCAAACAAGCTTGACGTCAGATTTTTGTATTTGGGAAACGCGATTAGCGACAAATACCTCCATGGTGTGGACAGAAGCCTTCAACCAACAAAGAACAATTTGGCTGTCTGTCCAGGCGTAGGTCCCATTAATACAAATGCTTTTACCCAAGGTGCTGGACACGTGCTTCAATAAGCGTACAAGTAGGGCTGGTCCCGAGAGCTCCAATTTCGGAATGGTCAGAGATGTCCGAAGTGGTGCAACCTTGCTCTTCGCCATGATCAGGGAAACTCTCACCTGACCTGAGGCACTGACTGTGCGCAAGTACACCACGGCCGCGTGACCACGTTCCGAGGCATCACAACACCCGTGAAGGGTGGCCTTGTACTTCCCGGGAGGAAGGATGGGACGAGGCAAGGAGATCTCGTTGACGGCAGGAAGTGAGGATACAAAAGAGGTCCATTCCTCAACAAGAGTACCGTGTAGAGGTTCGTCCCAGGTCAATCCTGCTGTCCAAAGCTTCTGCAAGAAACATTTTGCCCAAAATAAGACAGGACAAATCTAACCGTTTGGATCAAAGGTTCTGGCGACAGTAGACAATACGAGACGTTTAGTCCAAGAACAAGGCAATTTCAAGTCTACGTTATACGTAAAGATATCTTGGACTGGTCTGTACTAAACGCCGAGAACAGCCATCATGGCGGGGTTGTCAACAATCTCAAACAGATGTGGATCTTGCTGATGATCTTCTGGCAAGCCTTCCAAGAGCGCTGGTGAGTTGGAAATCCATTTGCGCAACTCATAACCAGCGGAGGCCAAAATACCTATCAATTCGTCCCGCAGGAGGATCGCGTCGTCCGCTGTGGAGGCGCCCGAGCAAATTTCATCGATGTAAATATCTTTTTAAAGATGGCGGAGGCTCGAGGGAAACGTAAGCCTTCGCGGTCTGCGAGCTCCCAAAGAGAACGTATTGCCAAGTAGGGGCTCAAATTCAAATTCAAATATTTTTTTATTTCAAGTTGGTAATTTACATACTCTTTTGAAACGTCACTGACTCTAGTTGCCGGTTCCAAAAGGTAGGCCCAGGGAGAAGACTCCGGCAAGAAACTCCTCTGGACACTCTTTTAAAATCTTTGGTTTTTTACAATTTTGTTTTAAGAGTTACAATATATTGTCAAGAAAAAGAAAAAGCGAGCACAATGTAGATTAGCAAATATATAAATTAACTGTGAGCAGTAGTTTGCCAGATTAAAGATCTGGACTTTTATATGAGAGATAGGTACTTTGACGATCATAGTATTATCAGCTAACATTGTGCTCACTTTACAAAGTAGATTACTTTAAAAACGAATAATATAATAACCTACATGCTGAAAAAGGCAAAACTGGGATACCTGCTATAAAGTAGAGAAAATAAACTTTCTAGGTCCGGTTACTTACAAATAAATTTTACTAATAAATACTAAGACTTCAATAATACCTAAGGTTACTTAGTTGCCAGGGAAGCCGCATGTGCAGAAAACAACTAACGCCATACATCCCTATCGTCAATGTAATCACTTATCTTATAATATGCTTTTTTAATGAGAGCCATCTTAACATGTTTTTTAAATCTCCCGTCAGTAAGATCTGTAACTGCTTTAGGCAGTTTGTTATAGAAACGTACACAATTACCTAGGAATGATTTATTAGTTTTGGTTAGTCTAAATCTAGGTACTACCAATTTTTGTTTATTTCTGGTGTTGATATTGTGAATGTTGCTTAAAGTGTCAAACATTGAAAGATTCCTACGTACAAACATGATGTTTTCGTAAATGTATAAAGAGGGCATAGTAAGAATGTTAATTTCTTTAAAGACTTCTCTGAGAGACTCTCGTGGACCCATATCATAAATAGCACGGACAGCTCTTTTCTGCAAAATAAATATTGAGTCACGATCGGCCGCCGCCCCCCATAGCAAGACCCCGTAAGACATTAAACTGTGAAAGTAAGCGAAATAAACAAGTCTAGCAGTAGCAACGTCAGTAAGTTGTCTTATTTTTCTAACAGCGAACGCGGCAGAGCTTAATCTACTAGATAAAGAATTAATATGAGCTCCCCATTGTAATTTCGAGTCTATTGTAATACCTAGGAATACTGTTTCTTCCACAATATCCAACTTGTTATCTTCAAGCATTATGTCTAAACCTTCCTGAGAAACGTTTCGTAAAGAAAATCTTAAACATTTCGTTTTTGTAGCATTTAGCAATAGATTGTTTGCGCTGAACCATTCTGATAAGGATAATAAACTAGCATTTACTTTGTGTTGGTTTACGTCTTTTCTATCAATTTTAAATGTAAGAGAAGTATCATCTGCAAAAAGAATAATATTAGATATGGCCGACATCATGTAAGGAAGATCATTTATATAAACAAGGAACAGAAAAGGACCCAAAATGGAACCCTGAGGAACACCCATCCTAACTAAAGACCCTGAAGAGGTTGTTCCATCTATACCTACCCTTTGCCGTCTCTGAGAAAGATACGAGGTAACTAGTTCGAGAGAACGTCCACGAACACCGTAGTGTCTAAGTTTGCAAATGAGTGTACCATGATCAACGCAATCAAAAGCTTTGGAAAGATCGCAGAAGACGCCAATGGCATCTCGCGATTCTTCCTTAACCCGTACGTATTGGTATTGAGCTCGTAGACGACCATGGGATCGCGAGGAGTCTCTCTCCAAAAGATCAGCTGGAAACGACGGTCATCAGGGTGGATAATCGTCTGCCTAAACATCATTTTTATATCGGCCACAAAGAGAACCTGATGTCGTCGGAAGCTGGTGATGACGTCACAAAGGTCCTTGACCAACTTGGGACCAGAATGCAAGCACTGGTTCAAGGATACGCCTGTTGAAGTCCGCGCAGAACCATCAAACACCGTGCGCAGCTTGCCAGTTGATGGCTTCAATACCACATGATGCGGGAGAAAGTAGTGCTCCACCGAACGCCAATCCAAGTTTGACACCGACATGTGTCCCAATTGTTCATATTCTCTCATGAACTCAATATACTTCAGCCTGAGCTCAGGATCAGGACCCATGCGACGCTCCATAGCCAACAATCTCTTTTCGGCTAAAGGTCGTGACTCACCAAGCGGAGGCCGAACAGACAGAAAAGTTAGCTTCGTAATAAGCCGACCAGAACGGAGTCGATCAGTGTTGTTCTGGAAGAACAGCTCGCACTCCTCATATTCTGGATTCAAACGGGCAGCTTGAGGGGGCTCCTCTACCTCCCAAAACCTCTGAACTGCATCAGAGAGAGCGGAGCCTACAGCCAACAAATTATCAAGTTCGTGTGGAGGGGGGTCCCTAGGTACAGGTCCCATCAAAGCAAATTCAAATATTGTCGGGATGGCAGTCAAACCATTTGGCACCAAGACCCGTTTCCCACCAATCAAAATTCCACCGAGGACATAAAAGCCAATCAACAAGTCAATTTGTCCCGGTGTGTCAAATTTGGGGTCTGCCAGTTCCAATCCCGATGTCAAATTCACCACAGCAGCAGGTAGCAGTTTCTGTGGATGCATACCCAAAATATTCTTCAGCACAATAGCCGAGGTTTTAATCCTCGGGTGTGAAGATTCAACAGGGGCAAATAAAACCCTAACTTGGCCTTCAACATTAGAGGCTACGTCACCTATGCCCCGTATACAATTTAGAAAAGAGCCCATATTTAATTTAACCTGCCCTACCAAATAAGTGGAAACAATGCAACCCTGTGAACCAGTGTCCAATATAGCACGGACAACAACAGAGGTCCCCGTGCGTCCCCAGACCCTAACAGCAACCGTTGGTAGGATAACGGTCTCAATGGGGGTGGTTGGCGTTATAGGGCAGGAGTTAATTACCTATTGTTGCCTGGGCGGCGACCGTTGGCCAGGACCAGGCAAATCAAAATGGGGATGCGGCTTGAAGTCCTCAAAGGCGCGATGACTCGATCCGCGCGCCATCTGTGAGGGGTCATAATGACGCACCCGCCCAAAACGAGGTGGGCGCGAGTCAAGGCGGGGATGCTCCGCCAAAGGAGGGGAATACCTGGGGCAGCAGTCATGGTGCTGGTGACGCTGAACAGCACATTCAGGTGCGCGAGAGAGAGGAGGCGTGCGCACGCTACGGTTCTCCAAGCGGGGTGAGCGGCGATCAATTTAACGAGGCGACTCTCGGTTGCGCGCCGGTGAGCCTCGGCTGCCCGTGCGCGGCGTCGGCTGGTTGGACAAGCGGCCTACCTCTCTGGCATTCATGCAGAGAATGTCCAAATGCTGTCCTCCACAGTGAGGACAGGGGCGAGAGTTTGGGCAGTCTCGCTGGTAGTGGGACCCAAGCAAGAGAAGCAAAGGCGGCGAGCATTCGCGATGCGCCTACGAGAGGCGACATGAAGGTCCAAGAATGCCCTACAACTCGCCATTCTGTGCACCGTGACCTTGCAGTAAGAGCACTCCGCTGGGCTCTGCGTGACTGCAAAGCGAGGAGGGCGCCGGTCAACATTGGCTCGAGTGTGAACGCGAGCCTGCTCCTTGACCTTGGGCGGCTGCATCTTAGCCGGCGTGTCACCACCGGAGTTGTCCAAGACCCGGCACTCATCCTCGAGGAACCTCTCCAGGTCAGCAAAGGAGGGCAGATGGGTCGCGCTATCCCCACCAAAGCGCTGTTCAAAACGCGACCTCAGGTCAGCAGGCAGCTTCTTAAGTACAATGTGCACCAATAGATAGGACCATTGATCCACGTGTAGGTCAAGGCACTTAAGTGCGTTGATTGCCACCAAAAGCGGGTTCAATAGTTGGGTGCGCAACCCAAAGACCCGGGTGAGCGTGGGCAAACCCAAAATCTGTTCAATATGCGTGTCGGCGAGGCCACGCTTGTTATGGTACCTACGGGTAATTAAGTCCCGAGCCGTCTGGTACGCCTCGTCAGACACGGGCAGATGCTGGATGAGGCCTTTGGCCTCTCCATCCAGAACCGACATGAAATATGCCAATTTTTGTGCCGGCCGAAGGTCAGCCCTGTCATTGACCAGGCTGTCAAACAAATTAACGAAGCCCAGGTAGCTTCAGCTGCAGCCATCGAAATGCGGGAGGTCTAAGATAAGAAGCCTACTCACCAGACCCGGTGCTGTCCTAGGAAGCTCCTGCTTCAAGCCGGGTTGCCTCTCGGCAACCAACTGTCTCGCACTATTGGAGACAGCATCATACAGGTCTAAGACCTGGGCATAATCTTCGCTGACCTTATTTCGCTGGTCAGCGGTGAATTCATTAACTGACATTTCGAGACAGCAAGCGCTGAAAGTGCGGAATTGCCGTTCCACACTTGCCAGGCGATCAACAATCCGCTCGTACCTTTGTAGTTAGGCCTGCTGGCGTTCAGGCCGGTTCACCAAGGCACTGGCCGAGGCAAACCAGCGTAAATCTGATGCAATAGCACCAGCAGCCGCACGCAAGTCCTTGATAGCTGACATAATTATGTTACAAAAGAGTTTGGACGAGCGTTAAATAATATTATCAATTAAAACTTAATATTTGTTAATTCCTTGAAACCAACAAAGTATTAGCCTGTTTACTGCTGGTACAAGCAAGTGACAGGTATTTACTGCCCAACAAAATTAATAGCAAGCTCAAATCTACTTGTTTCTATATATTGACATTAGGACAAAGTTATCAAAGGTTTGAACTTTAAATTAATTAATTAATTATTTGCAACAGACAGGCTCACTGGGTTGTGATATACAATAGTTAGTAAACACAGAATATGTGTTACCTAACAATATTATCTATATATTATAACATAACAAAGGTTTATTACGTTCAATTTATCAATGTGACCCGCCCAAGATGCAAGGTCAAGTTTGAATGTTATAATGTTTCAAACCCAATATATGCAATAAACTAAATTTACTAAATATATTGATACATACAGCTGTTATGTATCCAAACAAACTGACTTATTAATGCTAACAACAACAAATTATTGCTAGATTTCAACAATACAAGTCAGACAATTACTGATTGAAGTTATGTATGACATGTGTTTCAAGTTATGCAGGTCAACCAATACAAATAAATATGATGTATTTTAAACAAAACTAACCTGGAAACACTATTAACAATGAATATATAGCTCAGATATAAGGGGCGGAACATATCTGACGGAAGATCCGTCGAACGTATCTTCGGTCGCGTATATTCCGTCAAATGAGTCTGTACACATCTGAAGGAAAATGCGTCGAGCGTATCTGCACACATTTGCTAAAAGCGTGGCTATTATGCACACATATAAGTTTGTTAGTGCAGGGCCGTACTCAGGGCTGCTCAATATTTTACTGTCATTTTCTTTTACCTAATCATTTTTCGTGTTCCTTGATGTTATGTAGTCACGGAAGTCCGGTAGTTATTGATGTTGTTATTCGAGTTTGACTATTAAAAATATGTCGGACTTAAGAGATTTTTATAGTAGCCAACAAGCGTTATTTGAATATATTTCCTATATAGATAAAGAGGTTAAAAATTAAAAGACGATGACACGATTTGGTTACGGTTTTTAAGAAAATTTATAAAAATGATATAGAAGGGGTTACAGTTGCAGCGCATGACACAAAATGTTTTCTATGTAGGTATTTTAATATATAAAGTTTGGAAATTAAAAGGCGTAGCCGTGAGATTTATTGCCTGCTCTTTCTCATGGTTCTAACTTCTACGCCTCTACGTCGCATTAACTGTAAATGATATAGAATCTTTGGTAAAAGTGGATTTTGGTTACAAATCCGCCTGATCTTAAGCGTACATGGAGTCCCATAGCAAAAGTCATCATGCCAATAAAATATTAATAATAATGGCATGATGGACCCTAGCTTTTAGGTCTGACGTGCTTAATGTTACTAACTTTTCTTAAATTCTCAGTGCTGGTTTTTAGGTATTTTTTAGAAAATATTATTAAAATCATAAATAATTCTGCCAGACTCATTATGACGGCAGTAATTCCCGTAGACCTTTAGAACCTCATACCTAAAAATTGGCCCACGATCCAGGCTAGCAGGTATGCTTTCACTCGTAGCACATACTAACACTACACTATTCTACACATTTCGTTTCTGAAAAAATAAGTAAGGTCTGGCGGCCCTGGAATCTTACTCTACTAGGCGTCACTCAAAATCACCGACCTGGGAATGACATGGATATGGCATGTCCAATACCTACGAATTTAGCGTGCATACCTACGAAATTAGCGTGCATACCTACGAAATGTTGGGCAATTTAAAATGGCTGCCATTTGGGTTGTACTCCAGAATATAATCGATATCGATATGGAGCCGGTCAGAGGAAAATAATACATTTTTGTAGTAAGTTACATGACATACACAACACACGTTGATACAAGCTCTGCTTAGTTTGGGACTAGGTGGTGATGTGTGTATGTGGTAGAATATTGTTACGGACGGGGTAACGGGATTGGAAGGAAACACCGAGTAGTACTGATGACACTTTATTCGACTTCACACACGACGCGCCTTTTAATTTCGACGCGGACAGCACCAACACAAGCGTCTTTTGCACTGCACTTTTCAATGCACTTCACTGCACTTCTTCACTGCACTTTACTGCACTATACTTTCACTTTCACTTTATTTTACTACTTCTTCTTTCTTCCTTTTCTTCTTCACTTTACCACTTTTCAACTTAAATTGGCGCTCAGCGCGTCTACACCGCCTTATATACCCCTAGGAATGTTCTAGATTCACTAATTTCGATTGTCATTTCATAATTCAATTGTTTTTTCTATCTCCTGTCTCTTTTTAACCTTTCCATTCCTTCCTGAAGTTTCTAGAATTTTCTAATTTTTATTCGAAATATTTAAATAATCTTTTTTTAAATATTTGCCAAATATTCATAAACATTTTCCAAATTTCATAAAAACCATAATCCACATAACTGTTATGACTGGGATTTGAACCCACGCCATCAGAACGTGAACGAGATGTGTTATCCGCACGGCCATCGCTTTGTTGTCAACGGATGCTGAATTTGGCGAACACTTGACAAAATGTATACGTCATCGAATTAAAAACTCATTTCCAAATAATAAAATAGTCTTCAAACCTCTTTGCTAATTATTGTGTTTCGTGCCGACGGTTTGACATGACATCGGCCGTCACACTACCCCCCTCTAAGACATGCGCGTCCCGCGCATCCTTAAACCCATAATACACCGCTCTCCTATCGACATGGACCAAATCATTAAACTTCGTAGCTATAGAAGCCTTTGATCTATGTGTAAGTTTGCTTTCTTTGAGGCACAAAACTTTCCCCATGCTACCACCTTTCATTGTAATTTCCACATCTCCACACTTAAGTATACCACCTTTAATGTCTAATCTGCACTGATGATCTCTAAAGAAATCCAGCCCAACAATACAATCGTCTACGATGTCTGCAATCACCGCTCGTTGCCAGTAAAGGTTGTCACCGATTTTTATAGCCACCATCTGTTCGCCTTTAACTGGGATGTACTGACCGGTAGCCGTCGTCAGTCGAGGTGAAGTTGACGGCGTTAGAATCTTTCCGTTCTTTCTTGTCAAACGAGTTCCTATAACCGTTCGTGTCGCACCGGTGTCCAGGGTCAGCGAACATAGAACGCCATTGATTGCTCCATCGATAGTTAAACCATTTCCATCCGTGCGTTGTCGAATACGAACTTTCGGAGCTTTCCGTCTTCTGATCAGCGCTTGCATTGAAGTCTTGGCTGTAATTGCTTCCTGATCATCTTTCAACACTTGAACACTAGCGTCAATCTTACGCCTTTCTGCTACATGTTTCGGACAGCTACGCCTCAAATGTCCGGGCTCTCTACAGTTATAACACTTTAGAACAAAAGATCTTCGACCAGTTCTTTCTTCTGCTGCAATAACTCTATCTCGATCACTCGTCACTTCTTGTTGAACAGCCTCGACTTCTTAAGCATGTGCTAATGCGTCTTTAATGTTGCTGTGGTGTTTCAAGCGCACAGCAGCTCTGACCTCATCGTCATAAATTCCGTCGATAAACGCCTGGAGTCGCATGCTTTGAACTTGTTCCACGGGTGCCGACTGATAAGCTTTTCGCACCATCTTCGTCACTTCCATCGCCCACTGCTGCAAGGATTCGTTCGGATACTGACGACGGTTGCGTAACTTGGCTCGGAACACATATTTTAAGTGCTTGTCTCCAAATCTGGATTCTAGAGCCTCAAACAGCTGTGCGTAAGTAGCGTCCTTTCCCACGGCCTCAAGCACCGACAATGCTTCTCCACGCAACGCCAGGATAAGTGCAAACTTGGCCTGGTCGACATCCCAACCGTTGCTAATAGAAGCGACTTCGAGCTGTATTCTGTAGGCCTCCCAGGAAGTGTTTCCATCGAATAATGGTACTTTTAAATAACCACTAGAACTTGATGAGTTGATAGAAACCGAAGGGCTGTTGGACTTCATCTTCTTTAACTCCTCCTCTATCGTAGCTATACGGGTGTGTATCTCTTCCGATACTGACGCCATGCGGGACTGCACCTCTTCCGACACTGACGCCTTGCAGGACTGTATCTCTTCCTCTATAGTAGCCATGCGAGATTGCACTTCACCGATACACATCTCCATCTCGGTGATCTTACGAGCGTTCTCCGATATATAATGGCGAATCTCATCCTGGCTCTCCATTATCTCGCTAAGCTGAGATTGTAGCTGCTGCAAGTTTTGCTCGAGTCGCTGCGAGTTTTCCTTGAGTCGAGATTCGAGTCGCTGCGAGTTTTGCTGGAGCTGCTGCGAGTTTTTGTCGAGTCGAGATTCGAGTCGCTGCGAGTTTTCGACGAGTCGAGATTCGAGTCGCTGCGAGTTTTCCTGAAGCGACTGTTGGAATAGTGCAGCGAGGTCTGCCAGAGATAGCGGGTTAGCTGCGCTTGCGGACGTAAATACCCCTCCTTCGTAGCCACCTCCTTGCGAAGGAGCTTCCCTGCCCACAACTTCTGGATTAGAGTCGCCTTGTTCTTGAGCGGCAGCCCTCGCACGTGTCGTAGGCCCTTCCCTTGGCATGACTGGCATCCTTAATCCTTCCAATCCCACTTCTGACACCAATTGTTACGGACGGGGTAACGGGATTGGAAGGAAACACCGAGTAGTACTGATGACACTTTATTCGACTTCACACACGACGCGCCGTTTAATTTCGACGCGGACAGCACCAACACAAGCGTCTTTTGCACTTCACTTTTCAATGCACTTCACTGCACTTCTTCACTGCACTTTACTGCACTATACTTTCACTTTCACTTTATTTTACTACTTCTTCTTTCTTCCTTTTCTTCTTCACTTTACCACTTTTCAACTTAAACTGGCGCTCAGCGCGTCTACACCGCCTTATATACCCCTAGGAATGTTCTAGATTCACTAATTTCGATTGTCATTTCATAATTCAATTGTTTTTTCTATCTCCTGTCTCTTTTTAACCTTTCCATTCCTTCCTGAAGTTTCTAGAATTTTCTAATTTTTATTCGAAATATTTAAATAATCTTTTTTTAAATATTTGCCAAATATTCATAAACATTTTCCAAATTTAAAATTTGTTATGACTGGGATTTGAACCCACGCCATCAGAACGTGAACGAGATGTGTTATCCGCACGGCCATCGCCTTGTTGTCAACGGATGCTGAATTTGGCGAACACTTGACAAAATGTATACGTCATCGAATTAAAAACTCATTTCCAAATAATAAAATAGTCTTCAAACCTCTTTGCTAATTATTGTGTTTCGTGCCGACGGTTGGACATGACATCGGCCGTCACAATATTATATTATATTAAATCCACGGTGTTAAATGCGTTGCTAAAATCAAGTAGGCAAAAGCGTGAGTTTTCCACCATCCATGCCTAGCCTTATCTTATCAGTGATATGAACCAAAGCTGTAGTAGTACTATGACCAGGACGAAAACCGGATTGGAATGGATTCAGGAGAGCATTCTTGGAAAGGAAAGTACAGAGTTGTGTATGTACAAGACGCTCAAGGACTTTGGAGAGGAATGGAAGTATGGATATAGGACGGAAGTCAGTAAAGGAACAGGGTTTGAAATTTTTAGGGATCGGCACAACTTGTGCATCTTTCCACGCGGATGGAAAGACACCGCTGGTAATTGAGTAGTTCAGGATATGACAAAAGACAGAGAGGATTTCATCTAGGATAGGTAGGATCATATTTCGACTGATACAGTCATTACCAACAGCAGTGGATTATTATAGATTGAAATTATGCTCTTTTTAACATCACAACTGGAAAATTGCTCGAAAACAAAAGGTGAGTATCTGGGAGTTGGGATACGTGAAAGATCTTGTAACGTGATTGTTTTTCTTGTCCCATCAAAGTTGGACGAGGCAGTGAAATGTGCGTTAAGCAAATCTATATTTATATCTTTGGGGATTGCGTCATTGCGCGACTTACCAACTCCCAGTGTTCTAAGAAATTTCAAAATTTTAACTGGATCTCCGCATTCAACCGAGTTGTGAATATGCTGGCGTTGTACTTTCTTACACACCTTATTGCAGAGATTTCTGGCATGTATGTATTTTTCCAAATTTACAGGGTTTGGACGGCATTTGTACTTCGCCTTGGCAGCCACTTTCTTTGACATAAGAATTTTGATTTCGGCAGTAAGCCAAGGTGCAGGTAGGTGTTTTAATATAATGGCACGGGTTGGTGCATGCACATCGCACAGCTGGATTAACTTATATGTAAAAATGTTGACTTTGTTATCTACACAGTCTGATGTATACAAAGGAAATCAATCTATGCTACGGGCATCTGCGCAGAGCTTTACACTATCCATCCCACCGAAGTTGCGTTGCATAATAATCTCGGTTTTGCCTTTGCCTATTTTATATGAAAGATAGATTAAATCATGGTAAGAGTAAGTGTTTGCAGAGCACTGACCATGCTTGGATACAAAAGTAGGGGAAGAAACGAAAATAAGGTCAAGAAGAGAAGATACACAGTTTGTGAAATGATGTGTAGCATGAAGAGGAAGAATAGATAAATTGTAACGAACGGGACTAATAAACACCTAGAATAACTTTAGCACGATTTAATTCCACTTCTAAGAATAGATGCTTGCCGGCATTCGAGGGTGGTGGTTGCGACGAGATGCTAACTATACGGTACGGAATTTGGGCACGTAGGTAAATTGCAACACCGCCACCACTACCAACCGCACCATCATTTCTTATTAGGTGGTACCCCGGAACAGAATATGAAGTTTATGGGAGACATGGTTTGAGCCATGACTCTTAAACGAGAATAGCATGAATGTTCCTACAGTCAAAGGTTGCCAGCATATCAGGGAAATGAGCTGGAATACTTTGTGCATTTATATGGAATTATTAAAGTTCCCTGCCACGTCAGAGAACTGAGACTGAAGAATCTCTGCAAGTGAAGGCAAACTAGTAAAACTGTCATTGAGACTACTAGCAGTTAAAAAGCTGTCATCGTCACTATTTGTAATATGTAATGTAAGTAATCTAACATAAAACGTCGACTATATTAAATAATAATATTATATTAATAATATTTAAATTAATTAACAATATCAATATAGGAATTTAAACTATCGTGGTCACTATCATAACTTTTTACTGTTTCTACGGGAGTATATCCGTGTACATGGCGCTTGCAACAGTGCCGAAATATCGGTTACTCAAAACAAAGGTACGTAGTATATATCCCGTAGAAACAGTAAAAAGTAATATCATACATACATACATACATACATATCGTCACGCCTTTTATCCCCGAAGGGGTAGGCAGAGGTGTATTTCTACACCCACTTTTCGCCAGATATACTTTAGTCCCACGTAATAAGGGGCGAGCCTATTGCCGTACCGGGCACATTTCCAGACTCCGTGCTTCTACTGAGAATTTCGTGACAGAAAAACCCAATAACACTGCCTGACCCAGGAATCGAACCCGGGACCTCCCGATCCCACACGCACATTTATGCCGCGAGACCAACGAGGCAGTCGTATAGGGTTTGATGTCGAGTCTTCCGTCTCTACGCAAAGATGGTATTTGCATCGTGTTATCCCTTAGTCGCCTCTTACGACACCCACGGGAAGATAGGGGGTTGTGACACTTGTATTCTATGCCGTCAACCACACGGCAGAAGATATCAATATAAAAGTTATATATATACAGGGTGTCCCATCACCAAGCCGAAGTCTACTCGTTGTGGACATCATGCCAAGTCATACTAACCAAAAATAATACCCGGGAAACGTTTTTTTTTTAAGTTTCACATTTTTTAAACTGCAATTAAAAGCGCGCGCGTGCAATGCTCGAAATACCTACTTATCCATGGGGCTATAGGGCATCTAAAGAATATATCGGCGGGGTAATTGCATCGATTTTGTATCTAATTAGAAAAAACCCATACTAATTTTGAGCCTCAATATCCCCTGAACCAGTAATTTCTAGGAAATTACTAGTATGGTGCCACAGTAAAAAATGTTCGTAGTGATTGGTACAACATGGGATTTAAGTTTTCATTAAGGGTCTTTTTACACCCTGTATAATATATAGAATACATAAAAAATATACACCGCTATTTTTTAATTAGTACAAAAAATTTAACACAGCACTAAGTATCTTTGACTGATCATATTTATGTAGTTAAAAAATAAAAACACTAAGTCCCAAAACTGTCTCAAAACTGTCCACAAAAATACGTGATAATTGGTAAATGCATAACTAATACTATGTCCGACCGATATTCTATCATAGTAAAATGACCCATTGATAAATTAAACCCCCCGCCCCTCTGCGCCTGCGCCACGCCCCGACGATGCGACAAACTGTGCTAAATTACTAGCGAAAGTGAGCGTATCTAATTTCGTTGTAAAAGTTAATGGTTTGTCTACGTTTGCCCGACGCGATGGCCTATCATATCAGTTCATATCACGGGAGTACGTAGCTATGCTTCGTGCGTACTTTTTGAGTGAAAAAATCGCGAGTGCAGCTCTGCACTCCCTACCCATGGACATCTTATTGTGAGTGTACAAAAGTGAGCCGGTCAGTGTCAAACAATTAAAACAGTGCATATTGGATGCTTTTGACAACGGTGGTGGACATTTCGAAGGACAATGGAAATACTTGTAAGTTTAGTAAATAATACGTACCTACTTAAGTAAATAATAATTTGATGCGGGCGGCTCAAAATCAGTCTGTGTTCTCCACACACCTTAAGGAAAGCCTATGTCCAGCAGTGGACGTCTCTAGGCTGACATGATGATGATAAAATAATATTTGTAAATAGCAGATGATTTTAACTTCATAAATACGCCAAAATTACTCGTTTCTTTTAGTCCTGAACACCTTCTTTTATTTTGATATTTGTTTGCTTTCTAATTACATACCTCTGTATTAAATTACTTGTTAAACGATAAATTTTACCGGTCCTAAGCCCGAATGAAGTATGAAGGAGAGGGTAGAATTAACAAAATTAAAAAATTACTACCGACATTTATTATTTTTCTTCTTTTATTTTCTATGGCTACCTACATCATAAGTGCGACAGAGAGAATGCGAATGAGCAGGATGGAATATTATCAATGAATTAGTGAATGGATTGTAAAATACGACTATGATTTATGTGAGATTTTCTACAATAAACAAATGATAATAACTTTGCTCTTTTTTGATATTATGAAATTCTTACGTCACATATATGATAATAATATCTTCGCTAATCTGTCCTTAAAGTTTTTGTACTAATTAAAAAATAGTGGTGTATATTGTAAAGCGGTGTAAAGTCAAATGAGCACCCGCCAGTTGCGTGTTACAAGAAGACTATTGTAAATAACACCACACAGCTTTATAGAAAAGAGAAGAGAAAAATTTAAATGTGTAATAAGATTTGAACCAGGTGAATTTGTTAAAATAATAAAAAGAATAAAAAAAAATATTCGACATAGTCTGAAGATAAAATACCAATGATTCAGATTGGCAGTACATGTACGTCAAGTAAGTGACATAACTGACATATGATACGTAAAAGTGAAAAATCTTGTGGAAGTAAAATAAAATTAACAAGTCATGAAGAAGGTAGAAAAATAATATAAATTCACCTAGTCGCGAAAACAAACATACAAGAAACCTATTTTTTCAAAGCCACCGTCCGCTTGGTGTTCGCAGCAGCAACCTTCCTCGCAGGTTTCTCTGGGTCTGCGACTTTAATCTTGTTGAGGTCGCCCAAGCACAGCACCCGATGCCGATGACCATCCGCGCCAAGGACGAATACCGAGCCCTCCCTGGTCCAGCACTTCGTCACGCCAAACTTCTCCCGCGCTGCCATGAACGCCATATGTCGCGTTCGGGTCAAAAACTCAGACAGCGTTACACCGGATCCCTTCAACTTAGTTTTGGCGAACCATATGCTGTCTCGAACTGATGTGCTCCGGAACTTGACGAGAATAGGTCTAGGCTTATTTGGTTGGTGACGGCCCATTCGATGACAACTTTTGATATCTTCCGTAGTGAATGCATCAAACTTCAGCCATCTGAGCTGTATCCTGACTCTTCTCCTCCTCAACGCAGTCCAGGAGAGTCATATTTCGACGGCTGCGTGTCTCTATTCTGTCCACAGTGCGGGCGACGGACTCCAAATGTTGAGAAAAGGACTTAAGTGTTTTTGTTTCTTAAATTCTTCTGCCAAGCCGCCCGTATCAGTAGAGTTCTTCTTGAGAAGATCCGCTTCGAACTTGGCCATCCTTTCCTCAAAATATTGTTGTATATTATGGATTGAGGATTCCATCCTTCAGCGAGTGACTGTGTTAGTGCTATTAATATTGTGTATAGGTATGTGGAGATAACACTAGACTGGCAGGTATTCAACCTCAACTATGTTTATATGTCATTAAATATATTTACACTATATTTAAACTATTTTATTTAAAATAATTTTACCAGCTGTTTTAAACCAGATGTATACTCAACTACCCACCAATGAATATTTAGGTAGTTCAATTTCGACAAACTTATCAGCAAAGATTCAATGAATGACAAGGTAGAAGAGTGCCTCTTGACTATCTTGTTCGTTTTTGTCTTCATGAATCTTACGAGACTTCATAGTTGCAGGATCAAGAAAAAGAAATCATATCACCTTCTCATTGCGCCGTCCTTACTGGAGGAGTCAGTATCAGTCAAATCAGTATTTTTTTATTATACAAATACATATAAGGTCATTAAGGAATATGAATACAGTTATGATTGATCAAATTGGCGGTGATTTAAAAACAAGTATTACGCACAGATTGATGACGCAAATCTGGGAGCTGAGTGACGTTATCAAAACTCAATCATACGTCTTTATTAATTTACTTATGACGTTACCTATTTACGTATGATATTTCAAGTAATATTTTTCGATATAAGCCTATATAATATTATGATTTTTATATTTCTTGTTTAAAGTCTGGTTAAAATTTACTGGCTCTTATGTCTAATTTGATGTTTCGTGTTAAAAACTAAACCTGCAGCAGTATAATTGGCTATCCGCTACAGGCGTACAACGCCTACGCACTAAAGCAACTACGCGATGGTGTAAATCGAGATCTCGTATCGGCACAGCCACGGCCCGCTATTTTCCTAATAAAAGTAAAGAAAGCATTTCGTATATTTCAAACTTTTAAATACTCTTTGCGGTTTGTAGAAATAATTAGTTTCTGTGAAAAGATCAGTTTTGTAGGTATTTGTTCTAATGAAGAATACTACCTATAGTGCGTTCATTCTTATCTGGCAAAAATGGTAAACAAATATGGCGGACAGATAAGTACGTCCGTAAGACTAGTGATGGGAAACATGGAATGAACTAAATCAAGTTTCACTTAAAATTCATTCAGTGAATGAAATAAATCATATTGGAGATAGAGATTTTAAACTTTTAATGTTTTCGAAGAGAGTAGAAATAATGGTATTTTTGTTCATGTAAAAGGTTTTATTTTTTTTAATTTACAAATATTATGTCAGATCGTCAGTGTCGAGAGACGTTGTGGTTTCATTAGAACTTGTTTCTGATGTGAAGTTAATTATGAATCTGGCGGTTACTCCATCCGTCGCATCATCAATTAACCCATCGAGCTCCATCATTTTATCTTCCTGTTTGATAACATGCTCGATGCATTTTCTCCACGATTCAGCATCAATTTTGGCAAGCTCTCTTTTGTTAACTCTTTTATTTCTCCCATCTTTAAAGTTTTATTATTGCGACCAACATGCGATTTTATTTGTGCCCATATTAATTCTATTGGGTTTAGTTCGCAATGATAAGGCGGAAGGCGTAAAACAATATTTGGAAAAAAAAATTTCTTGGCTGCCATTTCATCAACCACTGTTATATTGAAATCTTTTTTTTTGAATTTTGTTACAAGCTGAGCTTTAACTTCCTTTTCGTTATAAGTAATTTGCTTTTGTTGCAGCCAAGGTTGGATATCTGCCTTCCGCCAACTCATGTTTGGTACTTTTTTGACATGTCTTGAATGGTATGGTGCATTGTCTAAAACGATGATGGAACCCGGTTCTAGGTGATTTAAAATATTTTTGAACCTACAGAGATTATCAGGCTGCTTTATAGTGTGTCCGGTCATGGACTAGCAATATTCAAATACTTATAAAACAACGTTTTTAATATGTTAGTGCATACTAGCAAAAGAAAACAAAATGGCTGCAATATAGTGGTGACGCGGATTGGGCCCAAGTGTGTACTTGGGCATAGTCGATTATCGGAAAGATTAAAGTCTGCATGAGCATTACCTTGGTGTTACTAGGAAGTAACACCTAGGAAGTAAGTAGTTTAGCCGATATAATGAGCGTAAGGATCCCGTAACTTTTTGACTTATGGATTTCACGTGAGCCCGCCAGTTGAGATGGCTATCCATGTGCAGGCCAAGATTTTTCACAACAGGGCTGAAGGGTATCCTAATCTGTTTAAATATGACTGCCGGCAATGTTGCAAAATCTAACCTGTTTATGATACGCTGGCTCCTATAATTATGGCTTGGCATTTTGCAGGGTTTACGGTAACACCAAATTGTTCTGACCAGTCGTGTATGGCCGAACCGATACTGTCAATGTCAGTCAGTTTGTACGTATAGCTGCAAGTCGTCGGCGTACAAGTGATACGAACACTGAAGATTTTGGGTCAGGAGATTTATAAAAATAGAGAATAATAATGGAGAAAGAATGCCGCCTTGAGGAACGCCAGACTGTAAGTCACACCACAATGATGAAGACTCATTATGGCGAATGGACTGCTGAATTCCCATGAGATATTTGGAGAACCATTCGAGTGACTCAGGTGAGATCTGAAGACTGGAGAGGATAGAAAGAAGGATTTCATGACTAACCGAGTTAAAGGCGTTCGTGAAGTCTACCAAAGCTAGCACCGTAACTTTGGTGTTCTCCATTCCCGCCCTAACATCTCCAGTCACTTTTAGGAGAGTGGTCACCGTACTATGACCAGGTCTGAAGCCAGATTGAAATGGGCTTAACAAATTGTTCTGAAATATAAACTTGGAAAGTTGCTTGTGGACAAGGGCCTCAAGCACCTTGGAAAGAAAAGGAAGGATAATGCTACTCATAAGGCTCCTCATTGCAATCCTTCTCTTTTAGACTTAATTCTTGTTTCCGACTGTAACAAAGTAGCAACGCATGGACAACTTCCCGCGTCCTTCTCTTATCACGATCTTATCTACCTTTCTTATAAAGTTCGTCCTCCAAAACGCAAGGCCAAATATCTCACACTTCGTTCTTATAAGAACATGGATTTGAAGCGTTTGGAAATGGATGCAAACGCTATAGACTGGACCTATATTTATAAGTCTAATAATATAGATGATAAGGTTTCTGCTTTTAATACAATCATTTTAGACTTGTTTAATTCACACGCTCCGCTCAAGAAGGTAAGAGTCAAACACTTACCTGCACCATGGCTATCCTCAGATATTAAAAAACTTATGGCGAAACGGGACAAAACTAAGCGGCAATATAAAAAGTTACCCACTGAGGAGAACTGGAATGCTTATAAGAAACTTCGAAATCGTTGCAGTCGTTTGTGTAGGGATGCTAAAAGACGCCACATACATAATTCAATACAAAATCTTCACACCTCACAAGTATGGCAATTTCTCAAGTCTCTAGGCATTGGAAAAACACCGCAGAGCAGCTGCACGAGTATGGACTTAAACATACTCAATGCTCATTTTTCCAGGCCACCAATTACACTTCATAATAGCACCAAGACTTCAACATTAAACTATATCTCCAATCTTCCTCTGCCTTTAAATGCTGCATTCTATTTTCAACCAATTGTGGAAGCAGACGTAAAAAAATCCTTCCTTTCTATATCCACAAAAGCAGCTGGTGAAGATGGTCTTCAAATCCAAATGTTTCTGCCCATTCTCAGCCAAATCGTGCCAGTTGTCACCCACATAATAAACTTCTCCCTCTTCTCTAACACCTTTCCCGCAATGTGGAAAAAGGCACACATATTACCTTTAGCCAAAATCCCAAATCCTACTTCCTTATCCCATTTCCGCCCAATATCGATACTTCCAGTCCTGTCCAAAATCCTTGAGGCTAATGTTCAGAAACAACTGGCTAATTATTTCTCCTCTAATAGCCTGCTAAGTCCATATCAGTCTGGCTTCCGACCTGGCCATAGTACTGTAACTGCACTTGTTAAAATCACTGATGATATAAGACTGGCCATGGAAAATAAGCAACTGACAATACTTGTACTATTGGATTTTAGCAGTGCCTTTAATTCAGTTGATTTTGACGTACTTCTTGGTATCCTATCCTCACTTAATGTCTCAGCTTCTGCAATTGGTTGGTTTAGATCTTATCTTCAGGGACGCTCACAGTCTGTGCGCTCCGAAGAGATAAACTCTGAGTGGTGTGATCTGATTGCGGGTGTTCCTCAAGGCGGCGTGTTATCTCCTTTACTTTTCTCCGTTTTTATAAACGCTATCACCAAAGTTATATCTTCACATTATCATCTTTACGCAGACGACCTGCAGCTTTATCGTCATTTTAAAGTTCAGGATATTTCTGAAGCTATCGATGCCATCAATAATGATCTTGAACGTATTCGTATGTGGGCTGAGTCGTTCGGACTTCTTGTTAACCCTACAAAGTCCCAAGCTCTCATTATTGGTGGCCGATATATGCTTAGCCTATTGAATCACCAAATGCTCCCAGTAGTTCTATATGATTCTACACCGATTGTTTACTCAAAATGTGCTAAAAATCTTGGTGTACTTCTAGACTCAAACCTGTCTTGGGAAGCACATATTGCTGAAGTAAGCAGAAAAGTGTTTTGCACATTTCATTCTCTCAAACGTCTTCAAAAATTCCTGCCTTTTAATACTAAGGTAACACTTGCGCAATCTCTTCTTCTTCCAACACTTGACTATGCAGATGTCGCCTTTCTCGATGCAAAGGAGGAACTTTTAAACAAACTCGAGCGCCTGCAGAATCTGTGTATCCGCTTCATATTTGGTCTTCGGAAGTACGATCATGTATCGGAATTTCGAGCCAAGTTGAAGTGGTTGCCTGTTCGCCGGCGCCGGGATTCTCACATTCTTTCACTTCTTTACTCTATTCTTCACAATCCTACTACTTCACCTTCATACCTTCGTGACCGGTTTGAATTTCTTATTCCGCGTGATAAGCCCTGTCGTTTAGTCACCTCTCTTCTCTTACGCACGCCTCCTCATACCTCTACTGCGTACGACTATTCTTTCTCGGTCTATGCTGTCCGCCTGTGGAATGCTTTGCCACATCACATTCGCGCTAGCCCGTCCTCAGCAGTATTCAAGATGAATGTTAAGAGGCACTATCTATCTGTTATCTAATAACACTTAAAAATAATAACACTGTTTCTCATATGTATTAGTAGGTAGTATTTTATGTATACTATATATTTATGTAGTCTATATAATATATATTATTATATATATATAACATTATTGTACGTAGTTTGTTTATTTATATATATTATTGGTATCCTATTTTTTATTTAAATATTATTTTGTACACGATAATAACCCTTACCTCTCATATCAAATCTCCAGCCTCAAAGGTTTGCTGGTAGAAAACTCAGTGTTGAGTTAAGCTCGCCTTTGTACATATAATTTATGTTTATTTTTTAGTCTTTTCATGTATTTGTCTTTTTTTTTGGTGTGTACAATAAAGAATAAAGAGTAAAGAATAAAGAGAAGGATCGATATGGGGCGGAAGTGGTTGGGAAGAGTAGGGTTAGGAATCTTAGGTAAAGGTATTTAAATGTACAAGACATTACATTTCGACGAATCAGTACTTTGACTGAACTAATTGGATTTAATGCTAATCCTGAGAACGTTTAATATGCCTCTGCCTACCCCTTCGGGGAAACAGGCGTGAGTCTATGTATGTGTGTATGTATGAGAAACGTCATCAATTGTAATTCATTTATGTTGGCACGTCTACAAGTACATAGAATTGCTTTCAGCGTAACTGCAAACGCAATGTTACCCTGAAATACGTAGATCCAAGATTAAGCTGGTTTTTAAACCTTTTTGCTTCAATGTTATTTGATTGGTAAAGAATTCCTAAACCATTACGTACAATTATGTTTCATATGTTATACAAAAAGTTAAATAAATAAATAAAGTATTAGGGTCGGAACATATCTGACGGAAGATGCGTCGCGTATTATCGGTCGCGTAACGCCAAAACATACAAATATATAGAAAAACATTCAACCATTCACACCTGACCGATTATCCGTTAGTACGTTGAGCGTACAGCGTCTGTTCCGTTTCCGTCAACGCATTATCGGTCGACGTCGCACGCACCACGCACCACGTGTATTTTGACTGACGCGTTGGGCGACATTTTAAAATTAAATGTCATACAAAGCAACCGCACTGTAGTTGCTGAACGCAGAAACTGACTAGACGCGTAATGTAGCAGGTCTAATTTGACGGAATAGACGCAACCGATGTAAATACGCTCGACGTATTTTCTGTCGGATATGTACCGACCCATCTGACGGAATAGACGCGAACGAAGATACGCTCGACGCTCCGTCAGAAATGTGCCGACGCTTAATGTGTAACTTTTCGTTGCGTAGTATTAAGTGGTGAAGCGGCCACTTTAACCAATACGTCGTACGTTCAATTATCTTTAACATGACACTATTGCCTAAATTTAAAACTATGTGCCAATTAAATTCTTACAATGATTGCCAATAATTTAATTTTAAAGCTCATAGGTTTAACTGTCGCCAGGCACTACATAAAAATGTATCCTTGTCAGAATAATAATAAAATTTAGATTGAAACGCGCAATACAGCCATGTCAACAACATAAGATGTACGTCGTTAAATTACGTATTCTATTTGAAAAGTGATGAAAATACCTATCTGTCTGAGCATTTTTACAGACCACGCGACATTGCTCCTACTTTTACCTCTGTTGTGTGACCTGAGAATTCTTTCTGAACATTCTGACCGCAACAAACTCTTGTTCAAATAAATTATTATTCAGAACATGTTGGAAGAAGATGAACGATGCTAACTTTGTTTTATGGACCTAGTTCAGCTTATTGTTGGAGTGTTCATTTGAGTCAATCGGTCAATATTTGGAACACAACCAAGACGTCATAAATAAACCTTGTTCTAAGACTTACTAAAAGTTCGCAATCTAGGATAGAACCTTCATAATATGTTTTTGTTTTGTAATGAGGCCTTATAAATTCAGATGAGTCTTAAAAGATTTGATACGGTAAATTCAATAGTCTTCTAGCTTAACAAAATCCGGAAGAAGCAGCGAACCAGTTCCGACTCATGATATTAAAATTAAACAATATTTAAGCCATTTACTTGAGACAATATAATATTCAATTAACCAGAAATACGCTATTAGGGTATGATGGTACATGTGCTTGTAAAAATTAGCATCACTCATCCCCGCTAATAGGCAGTGAATCTTTCATACACACATCTCAGCCATCCGCTTATCTTTGCTAGATTCGCAATTTACAACTGCGAGATCTGACCCCTGTATTCTTCACACAAACATTTATTTTATTGTACAAAAAAAGGTATTCAACAGGACATGGAGTTAATAGGGATAGTGAGGGAGAAGGGGCGGCAACGCACTTGTGACTCCTGTGGTGTTGCTTGTGTCCATGAAAGGTATACAACCAGACATGGAGTTAATATAATAATTCTTTCAAGGTAGTAGAGCCTAGCTGATTTCAGCATGAATGGGCCGGCTCGACCGGGGAAGTACTACCCTCTCACAGAAAATCGACGTAAAGTAACAGTACCTAAACTGTTGCGTTTCCTTCGGTGAGGGAGTAGGTAATTGCTTACCATCAGGCAATCCGTCTGCTCGCTTGCCGACTATTACTATAAAAAAAAAACCTATTTGGTACTTTACGTTCCTTAAACGGTTTCACGTGTAATTTAAAACAAACATAAGGGCGTAGATATCTTTTTAGCTTTTATTATATTTGAATTTTAAATAAAAGTACAGAATGGGCAAATTGTGCATAATACCTAGTTTAGGCAAACATTTGACCCTTTTTGACAGGTTAAATAAACTCTTTCATGTTATGTTTCGTTGATCCGTCATACATTTATGTATTACGCCACACAAGACCATAGCGCGATTCAAAACAGTAGAAGTCACCAAATTTAATACAAAAGCTTTCCTGACAGCTTTTGAGCATGGTGTAACCTGGCGTGTTCAAAAGATTCATGAGAGAATAGAGGAATATTAGCTATGAATAGTACTGCTGGCCTAAAACAAAGAATTATTTTTCTGTGCACAGCCCAAGATTCATTAATTTTTTTATGTGCGTGGTCGTCAACTCTGGTATCGGACATTTCCGACTACCCGAAGGCCTCCGACATAGCATAACGATTCTTGTCCTAATCCCTACTATAATATTATAAATACGAAAGTCTGTATGTATGTATGGTATGTATGTATGTATGTTCCGTTTTCACGCGGAAACGGCTAAACCGATTTTGTTGAAATTTAATATAGAGATATATTGGACCATGGAGGCAGACATAGGCTACCATAAGTTGCAAAAATTAAACTGGGAGGGATTGTAGGGAGGATAGAAGTTTGTACGGCAGAAATTTTCCTCTTGGAAGTAAGAACGCATGCGCGAATTATTGAGTGCTGCATATGTTCTATCTGTCAGTACCTACTGTGACATAATACATATTGTCATATTGTGCACGGTGATTCCATTGTTTGCATATCTAAACTAAAACTAATTATATACTACGCTTAAACGGCTGAAACAATTTTCTCTACCTACTAAAATTTATAAAACCGAAAGTGTTTATAGATATATGTATATTGGACTTGTATTGAAACATGGCTTTGACATTTGTCATGGATACTGACCGAGTTACTTTGTACCATAGACTTCAGCTAAGCTAGCTTTCGACTTCAGAAGCTTCAAGCTTCTGACTCTTTAATCAGGAGTGTCTTCACACAACTTGAGACTGAAAGTAGATATGTGTTACCCGGAATTTAACGCGCGCGAAGCCGCGAGAGCAAAAGCTAGTCCTAATAAAGTAACCAGGAGCAATCCTTAACATGACCTCCAAAACACGGTAGCCACACAAGTGGTCACCCATCTAAGTGCTGACCTCTGTGATCATTGCTTAACTTGTGTCGATCTACTATAAACGACATTTCAAGTAACGCTATGAGCGCTACAGCAGAAGATGAAGTGACAAACATTTTCTATTAAATTAAATCATGCCTTCATTCATTGTTTCGAGTTAGTTTTTCTCAAAACATTTCATTAATTTTTCCAGTTTTCTTTATTCTTAATGTATTGTTTGCTGTCGTAAGGTTTTGTAAAGCCTCCGCAACGCAGGTGGAAGCTATCTTTTATAATCGAAAATTTAATTAAAAAGTAAGTTTGCAAAAGTTGTTATTCAATGCCATACATATAAATTAGACGACTCTTTGTCCAATGCAAACAGGAAAAGAGATAGACAGAGTGTGGGTGGGAATGAGAAAGAGAGATACAATTATATTTAAAATTAAATTTCAAAGTGCGCGCCACAAACTACGTTACTCTATATAGTTATGCAAATTAAAACGACAAACGAATAAATATGCTCTGTTGTTTGGGCAAACTGAATGTGACCTGAGAACATGAGTTTTGAGGGAATGATATGATGTATTGTCTACTAGTAAAGAGAGTGTATTATCAATTTATGCGGCAAGCCGCATAATTTGGTAATTTACTCGATGTTAGTATCCAAGCTAATATAAAGTATTTAATGTTAATACCGATACCACTGCGACATGCTAAAATTAAAATAGATTTTGGAGGTACTATCAAAGCCAGTACTCTGAGGTTCATTGAAACTTCATCTTTGATAATGATACCCGTGGTTAGTATTCTAATATTAGATTTCGTATTGTTTATCTATCTCTGATTACACAATGTTTAAAAGTAAATTGGAGCCCTTATCGTTAGAACTTATGAATTCGTTCTCCCCGTAAGTACTTTTGATTAATTTAACTGGTATTGTTCACGAGTATTGTCAAGAATACTTGATAATACTAACGATACAAATATTGAAAGTAATTCTTTTTCTACAATTCCCGTACGAGGACTAAATCCTGTGACGCGGGAGAATTTACAAACATACAACACACACCATGCACACAATGCGCACCCAGACTCGAGTAACCATTTGTGAATTACAAAGTGTTGCATCATGTGGGGATCAAACCCATAAGACTCGGTGCAGTGTCAAGAGACGAGGCAGCCGCTTAAACCACTACGTGGTTTATCATGACAAGGAAAACATGACGTGAAAGACTGCCTCCGTGGTCCAGTAGATAGCGTATCCGTCTGCTGATCGGATCCTGAATTCGATTCCCGGGTCGAGCAAAAATGTTATTGAGTTTTTCGGATTCTCAGTAGCAGCACGGAGGCTGGCAATGTGTCCAGTAACCGCAATAGGCTAGCCCCATATTACTTGGGACCTAAAGATTCATAACATGACAAAATATGTGGTCTTATATTATACCTCGTGAGTCAATAAAAAAAAAACCTATGTTATGCATCACTAAAATACATCAATATATTTTCTATCACCTCTTGATATGGCGGTTGACTATACCTAACTTTATATGTTTTGAAATCAAATCTAAAAGTCCAAAACCAATTATCAATATGAGAGAAGAACGCCTGAAATAATATGTATTCTCAGTATTCTTGATACTAATAATAATACTAATATCAGTCAAATTGGTATTGGCATAAATGTCGAAACCAGTATTAATACTCGGTTAATGTGAAAACCCCTACAGTTAGTAATATCGCGACACAAACAACTATAACACGAGGTTTGGATTACGTTGGGGAGAAATGTAATTAATCTTGATTTGTTTTGTCGAAAGATCAATAAAATATTAATCTTCTATTTTATTGGTGTTGTGATTAAGATCTGTATACTGCTAAGATTATTCGTAGCTGGTTTTCGCTACTGCTACGAAATATGTTGTAGCTATTCAGATGAATTTATATTACCTTTGTAACTTCGTCCAGACTTGGCGTCTAATGTGATTTGAATAAGATATCATGATAACTGTGACAGAAGTTAGAATTCTCGTGATTTAGGCAGTTAATGTCTCGCGAATATATTTTAGAAGTGCCTTAGTATTACGATTTTATATTTTATCTGTCAAAGGCTTCTAGAATCATTAAGACATGTGATCCGCAGCATCATTCGAGTAAACAAAAATTGGAATAAGTTACTTGAACTGAATTTTTCATATATATTATCACGGGTTTTCGTTTATCATCAGAAGAACAGCGCAGCAGGTGTGTGTAAAACAATAATTTTAAAACAGAAATGATAGAATGCGAGATAAAATATATAATATTGTCATCATCCTCCTAGCGTTATCCAAGTTTCAACCTGGGGTCCGCTTACTAGTCTAACCGAATTTGGAACATTAGTTTTTCCACAGAGCGACTGCCTGCCTGACCTCCGCAACCCGAAGGGATAGCAATATTTCATGGTTGAGACTAGCGTCAGTTTATTTAGAAGGTACTGATGCCCCATAACGACTGTCAAAGATCTTCATGACAACCGGGACCGACGGCTTAACGTGCTCTCCGAGGTACGGGACCAGCGATAATTAATAATACAATACGCACATAACTCTGAAAAGTCATTGGTGCGCGCCGTGGATTCGAACCCGATACCCTCTGCATGGCAGTTTGTTGGTATCTCTACTAGGCTATCGCTGCCCTATCGTAATATTGTATGATAGATATAATAATTACATTGCAAATACACTTAATCCCTGGTAAGAGACAAAAGCAATTAGGCAATTGATTTGGCAAGATCTACCGGTACCATGTACATTCTATATACCTTTTTTTGTAACAAAATATACAACAAAAAGCCAAGATAAATATCGCTTTCATAATTTGACATAAATGTACTGTAATAAATAAATAAAAAAAAAAAATCTATGGAACTCAACCCCTGCTGTGTACAGAGTACACAACACGTGTTTACATGCACACACGCAAACTCGCACATACACACACATAATTATGTAGAAGTATTGAGACATCTCACCATATACAATATACAGGGTGTAAAAAGACCCTAAACAAAAACTGAAATCCCGTATTGTACCAATCATCACAAACATTTTTTACGTGGGCACCATACCTGGGAAATTACTGGTTTAGGAGATATTGAGATTTTAGAAATTCAGATACATGATTATATTTGCGTAAACCAAAAATGAATCTAATACAGAAGATTTGGAGACGCTCAAGTTTGTCAAGTTGGTCCTCAATAAGTTCAAGATAGCTGACATTGGCATAATTGAGTATTGGGAGAAGCAAGGATTGTGCAAGCGCAATCTTGGTGGTTGTGGGAAGAAAGTTCCGCAGCCTACGCAACGACCCAGCTGAGGCAAACAGCCTTTGACTTGTCTCCTATATTTGACATCCCCAAGATAAAGTTTTATCTAGATAAATACCCAGGTTTTTTACTTTATCTGAGATAGTTAATATTTTACTGTCGAACTGAATCTCAGGCAACTGCGAACAGTTGACCTTGGAAATCATTCTGGAACTGCCAATCAGAATAATTTGTGTTTTAGACGGGTTTACTTTAAGGCTATAATTTTTACTATACTTACAAATTTGCGCCAGGTCAAAGTTTATATTAGAAAACGCCACTGAAATCGCTCTTAGTGGTGCCTGTGAGTATATCTGTAAATCATCTGCGTAAAGGTGGTAGGTGTCTAGAGTTTGGCTAGAAAGGACTGGGATTATTTGCAGCAGATTGGTGGAAGCGTGATTATATTCATTAGTCCTTGTCAGCCACAACAAATCTCAGACATAAGTGTACTGTGTTGCACAGTGATGAATTGAAATCCAAATTACAATATTGATTGCTTACCAAATATCTTCACTGATGTCAGGCTTGAGCTAAATTAGACACATTCATACAAATATATTGGCCAAAATAGATGAATGAAGTATTGTATACTTAGCTATTAGGCTGCAAACGCGCCGTTTTCAAGACACGATGGCACGTGGACGTCGATACCGGATTCACACAATTTTCGCAAATGTTCAAATATGATACAACTTATCTTTTATCATAAATAAACCGATGCCAGCTGACCAATTAGCGGCAATACACTAGGGTTTTGATTTTACAACCAAATATAAGATCAAAAACGCGCTCACAAAACGGAATCTTCCAGAGCGAACCAAAAGCTCGGTTTTTTTCGCTGACCGCGGAAAACGACAAAAAATGAATGACAGTTCATAGTGTGACCATAGTCAGAAATTTTCAATAGACTAAACAAATGCTATTAAATCGATATAATCGAGTTGACTTATCATAAAACTATTTCTATTTCAAACATCCACCCGCCCCGGACCGGCCTACCGGTACGCTAATCAGTTGGTAGATGTGACAACGTTGCAACCGCTCTCCTCAGGATCAAACAATCCACCAAGACCTCAGCAAATCGGGGAACTCCATCAGCCCCAGTTACCAAACAAAGAATGCACCCCCTGCGCCATCTGAGTGGCGGAAGGTTAGCCTCCTTGATCAAAACGAGATCTCCAAGCTTGGGTGGATCGGTCTTGTCGGTCCACTTAACGCGTTGCTGGAGTATGTGCAAATATTCCAAATTCCAGCGTTTCCAAAAGCTCTGAGTAATCTGGCGTACCAATTCAAAACGCGAGAGACGACCAAGTCTCGTATCAATATAGGGGTACTCAGGTAAGGCGACAAGTGGGCGACCAATCAAAAAATGGCCCGGCGTAAGGGCCTCCAAATCATTCGGATCTGAGGAGATCGGGCACAATTGCCGAGAGTTCAAAACGGCCTCAATCTTACAAAACACAGCGAGTTCCTCAAATGTAAGGACAGATTCACCGATTGTCCTGCGCAAGTGTGTTTTGGCCGACTTTACAGCGGCCTCAAATATACCACCCCAGTGTGGACAATTTGGTGGAGAAAACAACCAATTTATCCCAAGTCGGGCAAGCCTATTGCCTATATCAGCCTTGTTGGTTTCAAGGAAATTAACAACGTCATTCAAATAATTATAAGTGCCCTTGAAGTTAGTGCCGCAATCAGAACGGATCAAGGAGGGCAGCCCTCTGCGGGATACAAATCTGTCAAATGTGGCCACAAACGCCTCGGTCGTAAGCGACGAGACCAGTTCCAAATGAACGGGCTTTGTGGAGAGGCAAACAAAAACGCACAAGTAGGCCTTAACAGTCTTGTTGTTTCGAAGTGTCGATGTTTTCACCAAAAAGGGACCAGCGAAGTCCGTGCCAACACCGTCAAACGTCCTGCTCTCTGTTACGCGATCAGCCGGTAAGTCTTCCATCAAGGGCTGCATGGTAGAGGCCTTGAGCTTATAGCAAGGGATGCAGCGAAAGATTACATTCCGAATAATTATTCGGGCAGACAAAATCCAAAATTCGCGTTGCAAAATGGCCAACAAAGCATTACAACCAGCATGCGAGTTCTTAAGGTGACGGTCAGTTACCAACAAGCGTACCAAATGACCGTCCTTAGGTAACAACAGGGGGTGACGTGCCCCGTAAGGGAGGTTGGCGTTCTTGAGACGCCCTCAAACGCGCAAGAGACCCGTATCGTCCAAAAGGGGTTCAATTTAGATACAGCGCCCGATAATTTCAATTTTCCTGACTTAAGTATAGCAATCTCCTTCTCAAAATGCGCCAATTGCACAGAACGAACCCAAAAAGTGAGAGACTCCTGTCGTTCCTGTGGTGAGAGAAACGGTGTCAATCGTTTCTGTTGTGGGTGCCTAAAGTTAAAATCAAAACGCTTTATCCAAGCAGTAACACCTAGCAACTTGTCGAGGGAGCTGTAACGATTCAACAGGAAATCGGGGTCGAAGGCGCATTCCACCTTCTCAAGAGCGAGTGTTCGTAGACCCGGCAAATTGGAAGTATTCAAAACTGGCGTTCGAGGCCAATCAATTTCTGGTCGACTCAACCATTCCGGACCCCACCACAGCGAATAACCTATCAAGCTAGGCGTCAAGCATCCGCGCGAGGCACAATCAGCGGGGTTGAGATCACCTGGCACGTGTCTCCAAACAAGCTTGACGTCAGATTTTTGTATTTGGGAAACGCGATTAGCGACAAATACCTCCATGGTGTGGACAGAAGCCTTCAACCAACAAAGAACAATTTGGCTGTCTGTCCAGGCGTAGGTCCCATTAATACAAATGCTTTTACCCAAGGTGCTGGACACGTGCTTCAATAAGCGTACAAGTAGGGCTGGTCCCGAGAGCTCCAATTTCGGAATGGTCAGAGATGTCCGAAGTGGTGCAACCTTGCTCTTCGCCATGATCAGGGAAACTCTCACCTGACCTGAGGCACTGACTGTGCGCAAGTACACCACGGCCGCGTGACCACGTTCCGAGGCATCACAACACCCGTGAAGGGTGGCCTTGTACTTCCCGGGAGGAAGGATGGGACGAGGCAAGGAGATCTCGTTGACGGCAGGAAGTGAGGATACAAAAGAGGTCCATTCCTCAACAAGAGTACCGTGTAGAGGTTCGTCCCAGGTCAATCCTGCTGTCCAAAGCTTCTGCAAGAAACATTTTGCCCAAAATAAGACAGGACAAATCTAACCGTTTGGATCAAAGGTTCTGGCGACAGTAGACAATACGAGACGTTTAGTCCAAGAACAAGGCAATTTCAAGTCTACGTTATACGTAAAGATATCTTGGACTGGTCTGTACTAAACGCCGAGAACAGCCATCATGGCGGGGTTGTCAACAATCTCAAACAGATGTGGATCTTGCTGATGATCTTCTGGCAAGCCTTCCAAGAGCGCTGGTGAGTTGGAAATCCATTTGCGCAACTCATAACCAGCGGAGGCCAAAATACCTATCAATTCGTCCCGCAGGAGGATCGCGTCGTCCGCTGTGGAGGCGCCCGAGCAAATTTCATCGATGTAAATATCTTTTTAAAGATGGCGGAGGCTCGAGGGAAACGTAAGCCTTCGCGGTCTGCGAGCTCCCAAAGAGAACGTATTGCCAAGTAGGGGCTCAAATTCAAATTCAAATATTTTTTTATTTCAAGTTGGTAATTTACATACTCTTTTGAAACGCCACTGACTCTAGTTGCCGGTTCCAAAAGGTAGGCCCAGGGAGAAGACTCCGGCAAGAAACTCCTCTGGACACTCTTTTAAAATCTTTGGTTTTTTACAATTTTGTTTTAAGAGTTACAATATATTGTCAAGAAAAAGAAAAAGCGAGCACAATGTAGATTAGCAAATATATAAATTAACTGTGAGCAGTAGTTTGCCAGATTAAAGATCTGGACTTTTATATGAGAGATAGGTACTTTGACGATCATAGTATTATCAGCTAACATTGTGCTCACTTTACAAAGTAGATTACTTTAAAAACGAATAATATAATAACCTACATGCTGAAAAAGGCAAAACTGGGATACCTGCTATAAAGTAGAGAAAATAAACTTTCTAGGTCCGGTTACTTACAAATAAATTTTACTAATAAATACTAAGACTTCAATAATACCTAAGGTTACTTAGTTGCCAGGGAAGCCGCATGTGCAGAAAACAACTAACGCCATACATCCCTATCGTCAATGTAATCACTTATCTTATAATATGCTTTTTTAATGAGAGCCATCTTAACATGTTTTTTAAATCTCCCGTCAGTAAGATCTGTAACTGCTTTAGGCAGTTTGTTATAGAAACGTACACAATTACCTAGGAATGATTTATTAGTTTTGGTTAGTCTAAATCTAGGTACTACCAATTTTTGTTTATTTCTGGTGTTGATATTGTGAATGTTGCTTAAAGTGTCAAACATTGAAAGATTCCTACGTACAAACATGATGTTTTCGTAAATGTATAAAGAGGGCATAGTAAGAATGTTAATTTCTTTAAAGACTTCTCTGAGAGACTCTCGTGGACCCATATCATAAATAGCACGGACAGCTCTTTTCTGCAAAATAAATATTGAGTCACGATCGGCCGCCGCCCCCCATAGCAAGACCCCGTAAGACATTAAACTGTGAAAGTAAGCGAAATAAACAAGTCTAGCAGTAGCAACGTCAGTAAGTTGTCTTATTTTTCTAACAGCGAACGCGGCAGAGCTTAATCTACTAGATAAAGAATTAATATGAGCTCCCCATTGTAATTTCGAGTCTATTGTAATACCTAGGAATACTGTTTCTTCCACAATATCCAACTTGTTATCTTCAAGCATTATGTCTAAACCTTCCTGAGAAACGTTTCGTAAAGAAAATCTTAAACATTTCGTTTTTGTAGCATTTAGCAATAGATTGTTTGCGCTGAACCATTCTGATAAGGATAATAAACTAGCATTTACTTTGTGTTGGTTTACGTCTTTTCTATCAATTTTAAATGTAAGAGAAGTATCATCTGCAAAAAGAATAATATTAGATATGGCCGACATCATGTAAGGAAGATCATTTATATAAACAAGGAACAGAAAAGGACCCAAAATGGAACCCTGAGGAACACCCATCCTAACTAAAGACCCTGAAGAGGTTGTTCCATCTATACCTACCCTTTGCCGTCTCTGAGAAAGATACGAGGTAACTAGTTCGAGAGAACGTCCACGAACACCGTAGTGTCTAAGTTTGCAAATGAGTGTACCATGATCAACGCAATCAAAAGCTTTGGAAAGATCGCAGAAGACGCCAATGGCATCTCGCGATTCTTCCTTAACCCGTACGTATTGGTATTGAGCTCGTAGACGACCATGGGATCGCGAGGAGTCTCTCTCCAAAAGATCAGCTGGAAACGACGGTCATCAGGGTGGATAATCGTCTGCCTAAACATCATTTTTATATCGGCCACAAAGAGAACCTGATGTCGTCGGAAGCTGGTGATGACGTCACAAAGGTCCTTGACCAACTTGGGACCAGAATGCAAGCACTGGTTCAAGGATACGCCTGTTGAAGTCCGCGCAGAACCATCAAACACCGTGCGCAGCTTGCCAGTTGATGGCTTCAATACCACATGATGCGGGAGAAAGTAGTGCTCCACCGAACGCCAATCCAAGTTTGACACCGACATGTGTCCCAATTGTTCATATTCTCTCATGAACTCAATATACTTCAGCCTGAGCTCAGGATCAGGACCCATGCGACGCTCCATAGCCAACAATCTCTTTTCGGCTAAAGGTCGTGACTCACCAAGCGGAGGCCGAACAGACAGAAAAGTTAGCTTCGTAATAAGCCGACCAGAACGGAGTCGATCAGTGTTGTTCTGGAAGAACAGCTCGCACTCCTCATATTCTGGATTCAAACGGGCAGCTTGAGGGGGCTCCTCTACCTCCCAAAACCTCTGAACTGCATCAGAGAGAGCGGAGCCTACAGCCAACAAATTATCAAGTTCGTGTGGAGGGGGGTCCCTAGGTACAGGTCCCATCAAAGCAAATTCAAATATTGTCGGGATGGCAGTCAAACCATTTGGCACCAAGACCCGTTTCCCACCAATCAAAATTCCACCGAGGACATAAAAGCCAATCAACAAGTCAATTTGTCCCGGTGTGTCAAATTTGGGGTCTGCCAGTTCCAATCCCGATGTCAAATTCACCACAGCAGCAGGTAGCAGTTTCTGTGGATGCATACCCAAAATATTCTTCAGCACAATAGCCGAGGTTTTAATCCTCGGGTGTGAAGATTCAACAGGGGCAAATAAAACCCTAACTTGGCCTTCAACATTAGAGGCTACGTCACCTATGCCCCGTATACAATTTAGAAAAGAGCCCATATTTAATTTAACCTGCCCTACCAAATAAGTGGAAACAATGCAACCCTGTGAACCAGTGTCCAATATAGCACGGACAACAACAGAGGTCCCCGTGCGTCCCCAGACCCTAACAGCAACCGTTGGTAGGATAACGGTCTCAATGGGGGTGGTTGGCGTTATAGGGCAGGAGTTAATTACCTATTGTTGCCTGGGCGGCGACCGTTGGCCAGGACCAGGCAAATCAAAATGGGGATGCGGCTTGAAGTCCTCAAAGGCGCGATGACTCGATCCGCGCGCCATCTGTGAGGGGTCATAATGACGCACCCGCCCAAAACGAGGTGGGCGCGAGTCAAGGCGGGGATGCTCCGCCAAAGGAGGGGAATACCTGGGGCAGCAGTCATGGTGCTGGTGACGCTGAACAGCACATTCAGGTGCGCGAGAGAGAGGAGGCGTGCGCACGCTACGGTTCTCCAAGCGGGGTGAGCGGCGATCAATTTAACGAGGCGACTCTCGGTTGCGCGCCGGTGAGCCTCGGCTGCCCGTGCGCGGCGTCGGCTGGTTGGACAAGCGGCCTACCTCTCTGGCATTCATGCAGAGAATGTCCAAATGCTGTCCTCCACAGTGAGGACAGGGGCGAGAGTTTGGGCAGTCTCGCTGGTAGTGGGACCCAAGCAAGAGAAGCAAAGGCGGCGAGCATTCGCGATGCGCCTACGAGAGGCGACATGAAGGTCCAAGAATGCCCTACAACTCGCCATTCTGTGCACCGTGACCTTGCAGTAAGAGCACTCCGCTGGGCTCTGCGTGACTGCAAAGCGAGGAGGGCGCCGGTCAACATTGGCTCGAGTGTGAACGCGAGCCTGCTCCTTGACCTTGGGCGGCTGCATCTTAGCCGGCGTGTCACCACCGGAGTTGTCCAAGACCCGGCACTCATCCTCGAGGAACCTCTCCAGGTCAGCAAAGGAGGGCAGATGGGTCGCGCTATCCCCACCAAAGCGCTGTTCAAAACGCGACCTCAGGTCAGCAGGCAGCTTCTTAAGTACAATGTGCACCAATAGATAGGACCATTGATCCACGTGTAGGTCAAGGCACTTAAGTGCGTTGATTGCCACCAAAAGCGGGTTCAATAGTTGGGTGCGCAACCCAAAGACCCGGGTGAGCGTGGGCAAACCCAAAATCTGTTCAATATGCGTGTCGGCGAGGCCACGCTTGTTATGGTACCTACGGGTAATTAAGTCCCGAGCCGTCTGGTACGCCTCGTCAGACACGGGCAGATGCTGGATGAGGCCTTTGGCCTCTCCATCCAGAACCGACATGAAATATGCCAATTTTTGTGCCGGCCGAAGGTCAGCCCTGTCATTGACCAGGCTGTCAAACAAATTAACGAAGCCCAGGTAGCTTCAGCTGCAGCCATCGAAATGCGGGAGGTCTAAGATAAGAAGCCTACTCACCAGACCCGGTGCTGTCCTAGGAAGCTCCTGCTTCAAGCCGGGTTGCCTCTCGGCAACCAACTGTCTCGCACTATTGGAGACAGCATCATACAGGTCTAAGACCTGGGCATAATCTTCGCTGACCTTATTTCGCTGGTCAGCGGTGAATTCATTAACTGACATTTCGAGACAGCAAGCGCTGAAAGTGCGGAATTGCCGTTCCACACTTGCCAGGCGATCAACAATCCGCTCGTACCTTTGTAGTTAGGCCTGCTGGCGTTCAGGCCGGTTCACCAAGGCACTGGCCGAGGCAAACCAGCGTAAATCTGATGCAATAGCACCAGCAGCCGCACGCAAGTCCTTGATAGCTGACATAATTATGTTACAAAAGAGTTTGGACGAGCGTTAAATAATATTATCAATTAAAACTTAATATTTGTTAATTCCTTGAAACCAACAAAGTATTAGCCTGTTTACTGCTGGTACAAGCAAGTGACAGGTATTTACTGCCCAACAAAATTAATAGCAAGCTCAAATCTACTTGTTTCTATATATTGACATTAGGACAAAGTTATCAAAGGTTTGAACTTTAAATTAATTAATTAATTATTTGCAACAGACAGGCTCACTGGGTTGTGATATACAATAGTTAGTAAACACAGAATATGTGTTACCTAACAATATTATCTATATATTATAACATAACAAAGGTTTATTACGTTCAATTTATCAATGTGACCCGCCCAAGATGCAAGGTCAAGTTTGAATGTTATAATGTTTCAAACCCAATATATGCAATAAACTAAATTTACTAAATATATTGATACATACAGCTGTTATGTATCCAAACAAACTGACTTATTAATGCTAACAACAACAAATTATTGCTAGATTTCAACAATACAAGTCAGACAATTACTGATTGAAGTTATGTATGACATGTGTTTCAAGTTATGCAGGTCAACCAATACAAATAAATATGATGTATTTTAAACAAAACTAACCTGGAAACACTATTAACAATGAATATATAGCTCAGATATAAGGGGCGGAACATATCTGACGGAAGATCCGTCGAACGTATCTTCGGTCGCGTATATTCCGTCAAATGAGTCTGTACACATCTGAAGGAAAATGCGTCGAGCGTATCTGCACACATTTGCTAAAAGCGTGGCTATTATGCACACATATAAGTTTGTTAGTGCAGGGCCGTACTCAGGGCTGCTCAATATTTTACTGTCATTTTCTTTTACCTAATCATTTTTCGTGTTCCTTGATGTTATGTAGTCACGGAAGTCCGGTAGTTATTGATGTTGTTATTCGAGTTTGACTATTAAAAATATGTCGGACTTAAGAGATTTTTATAGTAGCCAACAAGCGTTATTTGAATATATTTCCTATATAGATAAAGAGGTTAAAAATTAAAAGACGATGACACGATTTGGTTACGGTTTTTAAGAAAATTTATAAAAATGATATAGAAGGGGTTACAGTTGCAGCGCATGACACAAAATGTTTTCTATGTAGGTATTTTAATATATAAAGTTTGGAAATTAAAAGGCGTAGCCGTGAGATTTATTGCCTGCTCTTTCTCATGGTTCTAACTTCTACGCCTCTACGTCGCATTAACTGTAAATGATATAGAATCTTTGGTAAAAGTGGATTTTGGTTACAAATCCGCCTGATCTTAAGCGTACATGGAGTCCCATAGCAAAAGTCATCATGCCAATAAAATATTAATAATAATGGCATGATGGACCCTAGCTTTTAGGTCTGACGTGCTTAATGTTACTAACTTTTCTTAAATTCTCAGTGCTGGTTTTTAGGTATTTTTTAGAAAATATTATTAAAATCATAAATAATTCTGCCAGACTCATTATGACGGCAGTAATTCCCGTAGACCTTTAGAACCTCATACCTAAAAATTGGCCCACGATCCAGGCTAGCAGGTATGCTTTCACTCGTAGCACATACTAACACTACACTATTCTACACATTTCGTTTCTGAAAAAATAAGTAAGGTCTGGCGGCCCTGGAATCTTACTCTACTAGGCGTCACTCAAAATCACCGACCTGGGAATGACATGGATATGGCATGTCCAATACCTACGAATTTAGCGTGCATACCTACGAAATTAGCGTGCATACCTACGAAATGTTGGGCAATTTAAAATGGCTGCCATTTGGGTTGTACTCCAGAATATAATCGATATCGATATGGAGCCGGTCAGAGGAAAATAATACATTTTTGTAGTAAGTTACATGACATACACAACACACGTTGATACAAGCTCTGCTTAGTTTGGGACTAGGTGGTGATGTGTGTATGTGGTAGAATATTGTTACGGACGGGGTAACGGGATTGGAAGGAAACACCGAGTAGTACTGATGACACTTTATTCGACTTCACACACGACGCGCCGTTTAATTTCGACGCGGACAGCACCAACACAAGCGTCTTTTGCACTGCACTTTTCAATGCACTTCACTGCACTTCTTCACTGCACTTTACTGCACTATACTTTCACTTTCACTTTATTTTACTACTTCTTCTTTCTTCCTTTTCTTCTTCACTTTACCACTTTTCAACTTAAATTGGCGCTCAGCGCGTCTACACCGCCTTATATACCCCTAGGAATGTTCTAGATTCACTAATTTCGATTGTCATTTCATAATTCAATTGTTTTTTCTATCTCCTGTCTCTTTTTAACCTTTCCATTCCTTCCTGAAGTTTCTAGAATTTTCTAATTTTTATTCGAAATATTTAAATAATCTTTTTTTAAATATTTGCCAAATATTCATAAACATTTTCCAAATTTCATAAAAACCATAATCCACATAACTGTTATGACTGGGATTTGAACCCACGCCATCAAAACGTGAACGAGATGTGTTATCCGCACGGCCATCGCTTTGTTGTCAACGGATGCTGAATTTGGCGAACACTTGACAAAATGTATACGTCATCGAATTAAAAACTCATTTCCAAATAATAAAATAGTCTTCAAACCTCTTTGCTAATTATTGTGTTTCGTGCCGACGGTTTGACATGACATCGGCCGTCACACTACCCCCCTCTAAGACATGCGCGTCCCGCGCATCCTTAAACCCATAATACACCGCTCTCCTATCGACATGGACCAAATCATTAAACTTCGTAGCTATAGAAGCCTGTGATCTATGTGTAAGTTTGCTTTCTTTGAGGCACAAAACTTTCCCCATGCTACCACCTTTCATTGTAATTTCCACATCTCCACACTTAAGTATACCACCTTTAATGTCTAATCTGCACTGATGATCTCTAAAGAAATCCAGCCCAACAATACAATCGTCTACGATGTCTGCAATCACCGCTCGTTGCCAGTAAAGGTTGTCACCGATTTTTATAGCCACCATCTGTTCGCCTTTAACTGGGATGTACTGACCGGTAGCCGTCGTCAGTCGAGGTGAAGTTGACGGCGTTAGAATCTTTCCGTTCTTTCTTGTCAAACGAGTTCCTATAACCGTTCGTGTCGCACCGGTGTCCAGGGTCAGCGAACATAGAACGCCATTGATTGCTCCATCGATAGATAAACCATTTCCATCCGTGCGTTGTCGAATACGAACTTTCGGAGCTTTCCGTCTTCTGATCAGCGCTTGCATTGAAGTCTTGGCTGTAATTGCTTCCTGATCATCTTTCAACACTTGAACACTAGCGTCAATCTTACGCCTTTCTGCTACATGTTTCGGACAGCTACGCCTCAAATGTCCGGGCTCTCTACAGTTATAACACTTTAGAACAAAAGATCTTCGACCAGTTCTTTCTTCTGCTGCAATAACTCTATCTCGATCACTCGTCACTTCTTGTTGAACAGCCTCGACTTCTTAAGCATGTGCTAATGCGTCTTTAATGTTGCTGTGGTGTTTCAAGCGCACAGCAGCTCTGACCTCATCGTCATAAATTCCGTCGATAAACGCCTGGAGTCGCATGCTTTGAACTTGTTCCACGGGTGCCGACTGATAAGCTTTTCGCACCATCTTCGTCACTTCCATCGCCCACTGCTGCAAGGATTCGTTCGGATACTGACGACGGTTGCGTAACTTGGCTCGGAACACATATTTTAAGTGCTCGTCTCCAAATCTGGATTCTAGAGCCTCAAACAGCTGTGCGTAAGTAGCGTCCTTTCCCACGGCCTCAAGCACCGACAATGCTTCTCCACGCAACGCCAGGATAAGTGCAAACTTGGCCTGGTCGACATCCCAACCGTTGCTAATAGAAGCGACTTCGAACTGTATTCTGTAGGCCTCCCAGGAAGTGTTTCCATCGAATAATGGTACTTTTAAATAACCACTAGAACTTGATGAGTTGATAGAAACCGAAGGGCTGTTGGACTTCATCTTCTTTAACTCCTCCTCTATCGTAGCTATACGGGTGTGTATCTCTTCCGATACTGACGCCATGCGGGACTGCACCTCTTCCGACACTGACGCCTTGCAGGACTGTATCTCTTCCTCTATAGTAGCCATGCGAGATTGCACTTCACCGATACACATCTCCATCTCGGTGATCTTACGAGCGTTCTCCGATATATAATGGCGAATCTCATCCTGGCTCTCCATTATCTCGCTAAGCTGAGATTGTAGCTGCTGCAAGTTTTGCTCGAGTCGCTGCGAGTTTTCCTTGAGTCGAGATTCGAGTCGCTGCGAGTTTTGCTGGAGCTGCTGCGAGTTTTTGTCGAGTCGAGATTCGAGTCGCTGCGAGTTTTCGACGAGTCGAGATTCGAGTCGCTGCGAGTTTTCCTGAAGCGACTGTTGGAATAGTGCAGCGAGGTCTGCCAGAGATAGCGGGTTAGCTGCGCTTGCGGACGTAAATACCCCTCCTTCGTAGCCACCTCCTTGCGAAGGAGCTTCCCTGCCCACAACTTCTGGATTAGAGTCGCCTTGTTCTTGAGCGGCAGCCCTCGCACGTGTCGTAGGCCCTTCCCTTGGCATGACTGGCATCCTTAATCCTTCCAATCCCACTTCTGACACCAATTGTTACGGACGGGGTAACGGGATTGGAAGGAAACACCGAGTAGTACTGATGACACTTTATTCGACTTCACACACGACGCGCCGTTTAATTTCGACGCGGACAGCACCAACACAAGCGTCTTTTGCACTGCACTTTTCAATGCAATTCACTGCACTTTACTGCACTATACTTTCACTTTCACTTTATTTTACTACTTCTTCTTTCTTCCTTTTCTTCTTCACTTTACCACTTTTCAACTTAAACTGGCGCTCAGCGCGTCTACACCGCCTTATATACCCCTAGGAATGTTCTAGATTCACTAATTTCGATTGTCATTTCATAATTCAATTGTTTTTTCTATCTCCTGTCTCTTTTTAACCTTTCCATTCCTTCCTGAAGTTTCTAGAATTTTCTAATTTTTATTCGAAATATTTAAATAATCTTTTTTTAAATATTTGCCAAATATTCATAAACATTTTCCAAATTTAAAATTTGTTATGACTGGGATTTGAACCCACGCCATCAGAACGTGAACGAGATGTGTTATCCGCACGGCCATCGCCTTGTTGTCAACGGATGCTGAATTTGGCGAACACTTGACAAAATGTATACGTCATCGAATTAAAAACTCATTTCCAAATAATAAAATAGTCTTCAAACCTCTTTGCTAATTATTGTGTTTCGTGCCGACGGTTTGACATGACATCGGCCGTCACAATATTATATTATATTAAATCCACGGTGTTAAATGCGTTGCTAAAATCAAGTAGGCAAAAGCGTGAGTTTTCCACCATCCATGCCTAGCCTTATCTTATCAGTGATATGAACCAAAGCTGTAGTAGTACTATGACCAGGACGAAAACCGGATTGGAATGGATTCAGGAGAGCATTCTTGGAAAGGAAAGTACAGAGTTGTGTATGTACAAGACGCTCAAGGACTTTGGAGAGGAATGGAAGTATGGATATAGGACGGAAGTCAGTAAAGGAACAGGGTTTGAAATTTTTAGGGATCGGCACAACTTGTGCATCTTTCCACGCGGATGGAAAGACACCGCTGGTAATTGAGTAGTTCAGGATATGACAAAAGACAGAGAGGATTTCATCTAGGATAGGTAGGATCATATTTCGACTGATACAGTCATTACCAACAGCAGTGGATTATTATAGATTGAAATTATGCTCTTTTTAACATCACAACTGGAAAATTGCTCGAAAACAAAAGGTGAGTATCTGGGAGTTGGGATACGTGAAAGATCTTGTAACGTGATTGTTTTTCTTGTCCCATCAAAGTTGGACGAGGCAGTGAAATGTGCGTTAAGCAAATCTATATTTATATCTTTGGGGATTGCGTCATTGCGCGACTTACCAACTCCCAGTGTTCTAAGAAATTTCAAAATTTTAACTGGATCTCCGCATTCAACCGAGTTGTGAATATGCTGGCGTTGTACTTTCTTACACACCTTATTGCAGAGATTTCTGGCATGTATGTATTTTTCCAAATTTACAGGGTTTGGACGGCATTTGTACTTCGCCTTGGCAGCCACTTTCTTTGACATAAGAATTTTGATTTCGGCAGTAAGCCAAGGTGCAGGTAGGTGTTTTAATATAATGGCACGGGTTGGTGCATGCACATCGCACAGCTGGATTAACTTATATGTAAAAATGTTGACTTTGTTATCTACTCAGTCTGATGTATACAAAGGAAACCAATCTATGCTACGGGCATCTGCGCAGAGCTTTACACTATCCATCCCACCGAAGTTGCGTTGCATAATAATCTCGGTTTTGCCTTTGCCTATTTTATATGAAAGATAGATTAAATCATGGTAAGAGTAAGTGTTTGCAGAGCACTGACCATGCTTGGATACAAAAGTAGGTGAAGAAACGAAAATAAGGTCAAGAAGAGAAGATACACAGTTTGTGAAATGATGTGTAGCATGAAGAGGAAGAATAGATAAATTGTAACGAACGGGACTAATAAACACCTAGAATAACTTTAGCACGATTTAATTCCACTTCTAAGAATAGATGCTTGCCGGCATTCGAGGGTGGTGGTTGCGACGAGATGCTAACTATACGGTACGGAATTTGGGCACGTAGGTAAATTGCAACACCGCCACCACTACCAACCGCACCATCATTTCTTATTAGGTGGTACCCCGGAAGAGAATATGAAGTTTATGGGAGACATGGTTTGAGCCATGACTCTTAAACGAGAATAGCATGAATGTTCCTACAGTCAAAGGTTGCCAGCATATCAGGGAAATGAGCTGGAATACTTTGTGCATTTATATGGAATTATTAAAGTTCCCTGCCACGTCAGAGAACTGAGACTGAAGAATCTCTGCAAGTGAAGGCAAACTAGTAAAACTGTCATTGAGACTACTAGCAGTTAAAAAGCTGTCATCGTCACTATTTGTAATATGTAATGTAAGTAATCTAACATAAAACGTCGACTATATTAAATAATAATATTATATTAATAATATTTAAATTAATTAACAATATCAATATAGGAATTTAAACTATCGTGGTCACTATCATAACTTTTTACTGTTTCTACGGGAGTATATCCGTGTACATGGCGCTTGCAACAGTGCCGAAATATCGGTTACTCAAAACAAAGGTACGTAGTATATATCCCGTAGAAACAGTAAAAAGTAATATCAAACATACATACATACATACATATCGTCACGCCTTTTATCCCCGAAGGGGTAGGCAGAGGTGTATTTCTACACCCACTTTTCGCCAGATATACTTTAGTCCCACGTAATAAGGGGCGAGCCTATTGCCGTACCGGGCACATTTCCAGACTCCGTGCTTCTACTGAGAATTTCGTGACAGAAAAACCCAATAACACTGCCTGACCCAGGAATCGAACCCGGGACCTCCCGATCCCACACGCACATTTATGCCGCGAGACCAACGAGGCAGTCGTATAGGGTTTGATGTCGAGTCTTCCGTCTCTACGCAAAGATGGTATTTGCATCGTGTTATCCCTTAGTCGCCTCTTACGACACCCACGGGAAGATAGGGGGTTGTGACACTTGTATTCTATGCCGTCAACCACACGGCAGAAGATATCAATATAAAAGTTATATATATACAGGGTGTCACAAGACCCATCACCAAGCCGAAGTCTACTCGTTGTGGACATCATGCCAAGTCATACTAACCAAAAATAATACCCGGGAAACGTTTTTTTTTTAAGTTTCACATTTTTTAAACTGCAATTAAAAGCGCGCGCGTGCAATGCTCGAAATACCTACTTATCCATGGGGCTATAGGGCATCTAAAGAATATATTGGCGGGGTAATTGCATCGATTTTGTATCTAATTAGAAAAAACCCATACTAATTTTGAGCCTCAATATCCCCTGAACCAGTAATTTCTAGGAAATTACTAGTATGGTGCCACAGTAAAAAATGTTCGTAGTGATTGGTACAACATGGGATTTAAGTTTTCATTAAGGGTCTTTTTACACCCTGTATAATATATAGAATACATAAAAAATATACACCGCTATTTTTTAATTAGTACAAAAAATTTAACACAGCACTAAGTATCTTTGACTGATCATATTTATGTAGTTAAAAAATAAAAACACTAAGTCCCAAAACTGTCTCAAAACTGTCCACAAAAATACGTGATAATTGGTAAATGCATAACTAATACTATGTCCGACCGATATTCTATCATAGTAAAATGACCCATTGATAAATTAAACCCCCCGCCCCTCTGCGCCTGCGCCACGCCCCGACGATGCGACAAACTGTGCTAAATTACTAGCGAAAGTGAGCGTATCTAATTTCGTTGTAAAAGTTAATGGTTTGTCTACGTTTGCCCGACGCGATGGCCTATCATATCAGTTCATATCACGGGAGTACGTAGCTATGCTTCGTGCGTACTTTTTGAGTGAAAAAATCGCGAGTGCAGCTCTGCACTCCCTACCCATGGACATCTTATTGTGAGTGTACAAAAGTGAGCCGGTCAGTGTCAAACAATTAAAACAGTGCATATTGGATGCTTTTGACAACGGTGGTGGACATTTCGAAGGACAATGGAAATACTTGTAAGTTTAGTAAATAATACGTACCTACTTAAGTAAATAATAATTTGATGCGGGCGGCTCAAAATCAGTCTGTGTTCTCCACACACCTTAAGGAAAGCCTATGTCCAGCAGTGGACGTCTCTAGGCTGACATGATGATGATAAAATAATATTTGTAAATAGCAGATGATTTTAACTTCATAAATACGCCAAAATTACTCGTTTCTTTTAGTCCTGAACACCTTCTTTTATTTTGATATTTGTTTGCTTTCTAATTACATACCTCTGTATTAAATTACTTGTTAAACGAAAAATTTTACCGGTCCTAAGCCCGAATGAAGTATGAAGGAGAGGGTAGAATTAACAAAATTAAAAAATTACTACCGACATTTATTATTTTTCTTCTTTTATTTTCTATGGCTACCTACATCATAAGTGCGACAGAGAGAATGCGAATGAGCAGGATGGAATATTATCAATGAATTAGTGAATGGATTGTAAAATACGACTATGATTTATGTGAGATTTTCTACAATAAACAAATGATAATAACTTTGCTCTTTTTTGATATTATGAAATTCTTACGTCACATATATGATAATAATATCTTCGCTAATCTGTCCTTAAAGTTTTTGTACTAATTAAAAAATAGTGGTGTATATTGTAAAGCGGTGTAAAGTCAAATGAGCACCCGCCAGTTGCGTGTTACAAGAAGACTATTGTAAATAACACCACACAGCTTTATAGAAAAGAGAAGAGAAAAATTTAAATGTGTAATAAGATTTGAACCAGGTGAATTTGTTAAAATAATAAAAAGAATAAAAAAAAATATTCGACATAGTCTGAAGATAAAATACCAATGATTTAGATTGGCAGTACATGTACGTCAAGTAAGTGACATAACTGACATATGATACGTAAAAGTGAAAAATCTTGTGGAAGTAAAATAAAATTAACAAGTCATGAAGAAGGTAGAAAAATAATATAAATTCATCTAGTCGCGAAAACAAACATACAAGAAACCTATTTTTTCAAAGCCACCGTCCGCTTGGTGTTCGCAGCAGCAACCTTCCTCGCAGGTTTCTCTGGGTCTGCGACTTTAATCTTGTTGAGGTCGCCCAAGCACAGCACCCGATGCCGATGACCATCCGCGCCAAGGACGAATACCGAGCCCTCCCTGGTCCAGCACTTCGTCACGCCAAACTTCTCCCGCGCTGCCATGAACGCCATATGTCGCGTTCGGGTCAAAAACTCAGACAGCGTTACACCGGATCCCTTCAACTTAGTTTTGGCGAACCATATGCTGTCTCGTACTGATGTGCTCCGGAACTTGACGAGAATAGGTCTAGGCTTATTTGGTTGGTGACGGCCCATTCGATGACAACTTTTGATATCTTCCGTAGTGAATGCATCAAACTTCAGCCATCTGAGCTGTATCCTGACTCTTCTCCTCCTCAACGCAGTCCAGGAGAATCATATTTCGACGGCTGCGTGTCTCTATTCTGTCCACAGTGCGGGCGACGGACTCCAAATGTTGAGAAAAGGACTTAAGTGTTTTTGTTTCTTAAATTCTTCTGCCAAGCCGCCCGTATCAGTAGAGTTCTTCTTGAGAAGATCCGCTTCGAACTTGGCCATCCTTTCCTCAAAATATTGTTGTATATTATGGATTGAGGATTCCATCCTTCAGCGAGTGACTGTGTTAGTGCTATTAATATTGTGTATAGGTATGTGGAGATAACACTAGACTGGCAGGTATTCAACCTCAACTATGTTTATATGTCATTAAATATATTTACACTATATTTAAACTATTTTATTTAAAATAATTTTAACAGCTGTTTTAAACCAGATGTATACTCAACTACCCACCAATGAATATTTAGGTAGTTCAATTTCGACAAACTTATCAGCAAAGATTCAATGAATGACAAGGTAGAAGAGTGCCTCTTGACTATCTTGTTCGTTTTTGTCTTCATGAATCTTACGAGACTTCATAGTTGCAGGATCAAGAAAAAGAAATCATATCACCTTCTCATTGCGCCGTCCTTACTGGAGGAGTCAGTATCAGTCAAATCAGTATTTTTTTATTATACAAATACATATAAGGTCATTAAGGAATATGAATACAGTTATGATTGATCAAATTGGCGGTGATTTAAAAACAAGTATTACGCACAGATTGATGACGCAAATCTGGGAGCTGAGTGACGTTATCAAAACTCAATCATACGTCTTTATTAATTTACTTATGACGTTACCTATTTACGTATGATATTTCAAGTAATATTTTTCGATATAAGCCTATATAATATTATGATTTTTATATTTCTTGTTTAAAGTCTGGTTAAAATTTACTGGCTCTTATGTCTAATTTGATGTTTCGTGTTAAAAACTAAACCTGCAGCAGTATAATTGGCTATCCGCTACAGGCGTACAACGCCTACGCACTAAAGCAACTACGCGATGGTGTAAATCGAGATCTCGTATCGGCACAGCCACGGCCCGCTATTTTCCTAATAAAAGTAAAGAAAGCATTTCGTATATTTCAAACTTTTAAATACTCTTTGCGGTTTGTAGAAATAATTAGTTTCTGTGAAAAGATCAGTTTTGTAGGTATTTGTTCTAATGAAGAATACTACCTATAGTGCGTTCATTCTTATCTGGCAAAAATGGTAAACAAATATGGCGGACAGATAAGTACGTCCGTAAGACTAGTGATGGGAAACATGGAATGAACTAAATCAAGTTTCACTTAAAATTCATTCAGTGAATGAAATAAATCATATTGGAGATAGAGATTTTAAACTTTTAATGTTTTCGAAGAGAGTAGAAATAATGGTATTTTTGTTCATGTAAAAGGTTTTATTTTTTTTAATTTACAAATATTATGTCAGATCGTCAGTGTCGAGAGACGTTGTGGTTTCATTAGAACTTGTTTCTGATGTGAAGTTAATTATGAATCTGGCGGTTACTCCATCCGTCGCATCATCAATTAACCCATCGAGCTCCATCATTTTATCTTCCTGTTTGATAACATGCTCGATGCATTTTCTCCACGATTCAGCATCAATTTTGGCAAGCTCTCTTTTGTTAACTCTTTTATTTCTCCCATCTTTAAAGTTTTATTATTGCGACCAACATGCGATTTTATTTGTGCCCATATTAATTCTATTGGGTTTAGTTCGCAATGATAAGGCGGAAGGCGCAAAACAATATTTGGAAAAAAAAATTTCTTGGCTGCCATTTCATCAACCACTGTTATATTGAAATCTTTTTTTCTGAATTTTGTTACAAGCTGAGCTTTAACTTCCTTTTCGTTATAAGTAATTTGCTTTTGTTGCAGCCAAGGTTGGATATCTGCCTTCCGCCAACTCATGTTTGGTACTTTTTTGACATGTCTTGAATGGTATGGTGCATTGTCTAAAACGATGATGGAACCCGGTTCTAGGTGATTTAAAATATTTTTGAACCTACAGAGATTATCAGGCTGCTTTATAGTGTGTACGGTCATGGACTAGCAATATTCAAATACTTATAAAACAACGTTTTTAATATGTTAGTGCATACTAGCAAAAGAAAACAAAATGGCTGCAATATAGTGGTGACGCGGATTGGGCCCAAGTATGTACTTGGGCCCAATTCGCGTCACCACTAGTGGCAGCCATTTTGTTTTTATTTTTAAAGGAAGAAAGAAAGAAGTGTTCATATCTCCAAAAGTGTTGGACTTATTGAAATAAAAATAGGTTTATTTAGTGGACAATAATACTGCTTCATTGTCTGCACAAAATACAAATTCTTAAAAAGAAACTGTCAGTCAATTCTATCGGAGTAATTCTGGTTTTAAATTTCGCTGTTTTGTATGGAGATTTTTTAACTCATATTTTATTTTCCCATGCATATTTAAATGTTTTAATTTATACAAACTAAAAAAATAGAAGCTAAATCGGTGAAGCAGTTATGTCTATCTCAGTTGACTTTTATTTATTTCGATTAATTGTCCTGATATAAAAAGTTTCACTTACTTTTATCTCTCGGTAAGTTAGAAGAGTCCAATCAGTTGCAACCTCAAAGTCCTTTGTAAGTAGCCAGGTTGTCGATCAAGAGAAATAATAGTCCGAATGAAAAGGTAATACAAATCCACAAGCAAGTCAGGTCGGTCGTAAGCAACTTCAAAATCGTTCTGGATAGAATACCCAAAATGTATGACACCAAACGAAGCAACAAAACGAATGCCGCTCTTTTGACTCTTTTCATTATTGTTGCACTCAGTGTTGCCAATAAATAAGGATTTTACAACAATAATGCCAAAAAATATATTTATTGACTTATCGGTTTTAATCCATTTAGTCCGCAGTGAAAAACTTTAGGCCCTTATGAAAATGGACCTCAGTTTAGTTAATGAAATCATTTTATACGGATCTGAATGTTCTTTACGTTTACCATAAACGGATTACAATATATTAATACTTTTTCTATAATCATTCCATTTTATCATTCACTTCATCCCATCTCTACAGTCAAATGTCATATTGACAAGACATCGTAATAATCTGAGGTTTCAAGTGTCATCACAATTACGATTTTCTTTAAATAAATATGTTTTAAAAGGGAAATATGAAGCGATTTTAGGTGGAAAATAATGTGTTGGTATTTGAACTACATTGTAAATATTTTCTAGTAGCATATATTACGTGATGCGGCCACAATCTTGAGATTTGTGATGAAAGTATGTTTGTTTACTAGTTTTGCCAGGTTAAGATGAACGCACTTTACATAAAGAATTAAAAATATGCTGAAAAAGAATTTCGTGTCTAACCAGGGTGAGAACAAAATAGTCTTTGTAATATTTGTATGTACAAATCTGTGGATATATAAAAGTTAAGAATAGGTAGAAAGGATTTATTTAAAAAAATAACGATAAAATCTAATCAGAAACTACATTTCAAATAATATCTTATTGTTTGGCAATAACATAGGCTTAATTCCGCAGTATATATACTGGCATGGCCAATGTTCAATTTAATCAAAAATGAAATGAATAATTTATAGTCGATGATTCTTTTTATTGCGATCACGATACGGCTGATACATACGATTCGGATAGATGAATACCAAATGAATTGTGAAAAAAATATTGTTTGGTACTATGCGGATATGACTATTTTTAATCACGTCGCATATTGCACATGGTATCTACAATAGGCTTAGAAACTTTTGAACACTAGCGTTGCATGTTTAAGAATATATATATACGGGAATTAACGCGAACATGCATTAGGTATTTACATACCTTATTTTGCTTGACGTTTCGAGACAGTTGGACGTCCCGTGGTCGCAAGCTGACTTGTGTAGCGATGTCACGTCTCCGAGTGCGAGGTACAAGATTCTATTTCTACCCCCGGGTCGTTCATTTTTAAAGTACCGGCGCAAAACACACTAACCGTATCTGTATATTGAACATTCGCCAACTGCGCATTAAAGTGGGGTGTTGTTAGCCGAATCACTGGATTCCACGCCGATGACAATTTGAAGCCCTCTTCCCGATTGAAATTTTTATGTTTTCGGATGTTGATCGCTACACGCACAACTCTTGGGTAAAAGTGGCGTTACGTGGAGAGGACTTGGGGACGATGAAATTCAATCCAGTACTTGGTGCCCGATTGAAGTAAATGTTCCGCAATCGCTGATTTGTTCGTTTGACGGTTCTTTACAGCTGCGATGTGCTCCTTTATACGTTCAGCGATAGTCCGCTTCGTTTGCCCTATGTAAGAGCTTCCGCAGCTGCAGTTGATTTTAAAGACACCTGGGGTTTGTAGCGGTAGAACATCCTTTGGTGTGCCCACTATGTTGGATACTTTGGCCCCTGGTGTAAATACAATCGGAATGGAGTAGTTTTTTAACTTGTCTCCTATTGTATCCGTAACGCCTCTAATGTAGGGCATGTAGGTCGGTTGTCCATTTACCGCCGGATGTTTTTCTCGCTTGATAGGCCGAGTCATTCGTCGTTGTACCTGGTATCCGTTCTTCCTAAGTACCTCCTGAACATGGTCTAGCTCTAGCTTCAAATGCTCAGGGTTACAGAGGTTATGTGCTTTGTTTTTTTAGTGACGTCACAACGGATTGTGGTCGGTGGTGGAGGTGTCGAGGGTGGTGGTGCGACGTGGCGTACAGGTATCAATCTGTGTGTGTAGGCTTCCGGTATACGCAGTGTGTTAAGGACCCATCTGGTCTCACAGTCACTTTGACATCCAAGAATGACAACGATCTTTCAGTTTCCATTTCGTAGGTGAACCTCATTTTCGGATGAATGGAGTTAAGGTAATGCACAATAGTGGAGTTAAGGTGTTACAATAGGCTTGCCCTCTATTCCGTTAGACCTGAAAATTCAATACATGGCGAAATGTGTTGTATTACACCCCTACCTACCCTTTCGCTGATACAGGTGTGAGGCTAAAAAAAACAAATCAGTATCATTATCTGCAATATACTTATTTTTTAAGATTTAATGTGAGTTAACTGTGCAGTGTAGTGCGCACATATATCTCGAGAGACAGCCCGCGAAGGGATTTTTTTATTTCTTAACAATTTTATTCGCTTTTCTACCTTTACTATGTTTATATCTATAAAATTACGCTATTCCTACAAAGGTACCTGAAAATTTATGTAGTCATTGTTGCGGTACGCTGAATAAAACAAAAAAATAATCCACTATACATACACTACATAAAATACTAAACGTTAAATCCAAACCCGACAAAACATTACATAAATGGTAGCGCCATCTACCTTTCTATCGATAATTAATTACATCGACGTCAATTGTTCTTCGCTTTCTTGTCCAATGCGAGCGATCCTTTTTATTCCTCCCCCCCCCCCAAATGCACGCCTATCGCTGATTCGTCGCCAAGCTCAACGACGACGAGAACAGTCTAGAATAATCCGTGTCGCGCCGAACACTTGTACCGCACCGCCATATTTTTACCGCTTTATACCATAAACGCAACAAACCGCCCGCGAGTGAAGTGGAGTGAAATTGTATAATTCTGGGTTGGATCCAGACGGAGTGATTAGTGAAGCTTCAGGATTCCCGAAGACACACCAGGCGGCCGCCATTTGCAAGGAAGAAGACTGACGTGCAAGGTAAGGTGTGCTCCCATACCCCTGTCTCTTATTCCTCCCATGAACCCAATCCACTCACTTTTCCTTTCCTAGGCGATAAGAACCCTTATCCTTACAGTCCACAATATTAATAATTTTTCCAAATGGCCTAGGAACATTCGGTTTTGGTGTAACGCCGAACCATTTTGTTGGTCCGTACGAAGCCGGATTCATTTGCGTTTATACGTAACCTCTCGCTTATCTCGCTCGCAGTTATAGCACCTAGCTATACTCCTAATCCATTTACATACCCATTACAGGGCTATTTCCGCACGCATTGGTAGGTAATATACTTTTATGTAGCTACCTACTAACCCAATTATTATTACTGGAACTATCATAGTTGTCTTGTAAATCTCATATTTCAAGCACGTTTTAATTCCACCGCCTTAAAGTATTGCCTACTTAGGTAAAATAATAGGTACTTTAGGTATTCTTATTTTGATTCGGTCTCATTAGCTTATACTAACGTAAGCATGGCACAACAAAAGAAGCCACGCATGTCGGAAGACAGAGAGCTGACAATCTTAGAAGCTAAACGTAATATTTTATTTGAGCGTATTCAAAACATTTAAGAGCGCTCGAAATCTGCTGCCGCTTTCGATATTGATAGGGAGTCATTTCTTAGTTATTGTATGACAGTAGATAGTATTCGAACAGATTTTCATAGGTTGTTAGACGATTATAACGCAAGATTGCTTTCTACTAATCCTGATGAAAAGCCGAATTATCAGGCGTACACCTCATTCGAAGATCTTTATTGTATCATCAAGCGTAAACAATCACAATTGGAGGGTAAATATTCAGCACAGCCCGTTTCTGCGGTTCGGACGCCAAGATTACTGCCAATTGAGCTCATGTCATTCGATGGCGATATACGAAATTGGCCGTTATTCTATGCGAGTTTTAAGTCTACAGTGCACGATAATGGTTCTCTGACAGATGCTGACAGGTTGTACTATTTAATAGGTAAACTGTCACCGAAGGCCCAGTCCGTATTTGCAGGTGTCACACCCAGTGCTGAGAATTATCAGGTCATATTTCAGTCACTACTTGATAGATATCAAGATACTCGTGTTCTAGCGTCTACTTACTTTGATCAAGCTTTAAATCTTAAATTGTCCGGTGCCGCGTCTGTTTCGAATTTCCAGCTGTTTATAGACAACTTTGTTATCGCAGTTAATTCTCTTAAAAACTTAAAATGAGAAGATCTTTTCGACTTTATGTTTCTTCAACTCGCTTTAAAAAAGTTCAACACTGAATCAATTCGCGCATTCGAGATGACGGAACGCAATAATAAAATACCTACACTAGATAGTTTTATTTCTTTCATCAAAGATCAATGTCAAATATTTCATAATATGCAGTCTAGTTCATCTAGCTCGTCTAATAATAACAATAGCAAACAAAGGTCGAATAAAACGCGAAATAGTAATAACAAATCGGTCCCTAATCCGCAATCTTACGTAACATGCTCGGAATCTAATAATAATAATTCACAGAAGTGTCTGTGTAATATAGTGCACGACCATTTCTATAAGTGTCCCACCTTTAATGGTTTAGATCCGACTGCTCGTTTCAAGTGCGTAAAAGATAACAAAGCTTGCATTAATTGCTTAAGAATAAAGCATAAAACGAGTGATTGTTCTAGTAAGACGAGATGTCATTCATGTAGTCAGCGACACCACTCATTGTTGCACTTTGATAAAAGTAGTCCGTTGTCGAGCCAAGCCGGTAACCTTGAAACACTTACGTCGCAAGTGCAGGCCACGATAACTGCGCCTTCCGCGTCTCAGAATGAAATAACGTTGTGTACGACATCCATTGCGCGGGTGACGCGCACGCGCGGACGGCCCTCGCGCATTTATAATGATCAGCTAAGCTAAGATCGACTAAGATCGGCTAAGCCGCAGTGTATGGCGTCCAAGACGGTTCTGTTAGCGACAGCGCAAGTTATTGTTTATGATATTAATGGATCGCCGCACATGGTACGTTGTCTGCTAGATAGCGCGTCTCAGAGCAATTTCATAACTTCTGATTGTTTCAAACGCCTCGGATTGTGGAATAGCTTTAAAAATACTAACTTAGTAGTCAAAGGGATCGGAGGTTCAGAAAGACATTGCAAGGGTTCCGTAGATGTTAAAATAAATTCGCGTTTTGATAGGAATATTAACTTTAACATTTCTTCGCTTATCGTGGAGCGTAATACAGACGCAATGCCGAACGCTAATGTGGACGTAGCATTACTCACTCACCTCGAGTTATTGCCGCAGGCAGACTCGGAGCTTGTGAATCCGGAAGACTTTGATGTTTTGATCGGAGCTGCAATATTTCCGCACTTGCTACTAACTAAAGTGGTACGTAGTGAGCAGCATAATTTACTGCCCGCTATTGAGCCGGTATTTGGGTATGTGATTATGGGTACCGTACCTACGTTACATACTTCTCAATATATTACGTCTTGTTGTTGTTATGTTCTTTAAGAAAACAATATTGATTCTCTTCTCAAGCGATTTTGGGAGCTCGAAGAGATTACCGCACCGCCCTCAATGAGCCGTAAGGATCTCGAGTGTGAACAATATTTCCGCACTACCACTGTTCGTGACGACAGTGGCAGATACGTAGTGACGTTGCCATTCTATGGTGACCCTTATTCGTTAGGCGACTCGTACGCTGCTGCGCTCAGACGTTTCCATTGCTTAGAACGTAAACTTGATGCATCACTTAAGTTACGCAGCGCCTATAATGACGTCTTTCGTGACTACCTAAATAAAGGTTTTTTGAGTGTAGTTGTAAACGACAAAGGCGATTCTCTTCCCTCATATTATATCCCGCATCACGGCGTAGTTCGCGAAGATAAAACCTCTACCAAACTTCGTGTGGTTTTAGATGCTAGTTATAAGACTACATCGGGTCAGTCGATTAATGACATTTTGCATGCCGGCCCTAATCTACAGGGTGATTTATTTAACATCATAATAAAGTTTCTGGGTCGGGCAGTGTTATTGGGTTTTTCTATCACGAAATTCTCAGTGGCAGCACGGAGTCTGGAAATGTGCCCGGTACGGCAATAGGCTCGCCCCTTATTACGTGGGACTAAAGTATATCTGGCGAAAAGTGGGTGTAGAAATACACCTCTGCCTACCCCTTCGGGGATAAAAGGCGTGACGATATGTATGTATGTGTATGTATAATAAAGTTTCGTCTTTTCCAAATCGCCCTGTCAGCTGATTGCCGCCAAATTTTTCTCAATATCGGCGTTTGCGAATCGGACCGTAGATTTCAACGGATTTTTTATCGTTTTGACAATAAGGAACCTTTATTCGTGTATCAGTTCAATCGTGTTTGTTTTGGACTCAAGTCTAGCCCACATCACGCGTTACGAGTTGTTCGCCAGTTGATCGCTGATGAAGGCGGCTGTTGCTACTTCCGCTTTATATACGGATGACATCGCCTGTATTGTCATATCCGTTCCGCTAGCAATTTCGTTTGTGAAGAGCTTATTCAGCTTTTCAAGCGAGACCAGTTCGATCTTGTCAAATGGACAAGCAATTCTAAGAAGGTTCTCGCACGCATACCTGATTCTCATAAAGCTTCTCCAGACATTCTTATATTCCTAGTGTACTTGTAGTTAAGTTTATTTGTTTGTTAAGTGTTTTTTTTTAAGTTTGTGTGGAGGTGCAAATAAAACATTTTCATTTTCATTTTTTTTTTTCATTACATTGAGTTTGAGAAGTCTGTACCGCATAAAGTTCTCGGTTTACGCTGGGACAAATCCTGTGATAGTTTTCGGTTTGACGTCTCACCGCCAGATGATAAGTGCACCTAACGCACTATGTTGTCCACAGTGGCTCGACTATGGGACATAATGGGTTTTGTGGCTCCCACAATTTTGTACGCCAAGCTCTTGATCAAAGAACTTTGGTTATCAAAGTGTGAGTGGGATGAAACACCCCCTGACCATATTGTCGCCGCCTGGAGCCAGTTTTGTATCGAGCTTACCGCGCTCAATCAAATTACTATTCCGCGTCATCTTGGGTTGGTAGATGGATGTACCATCAACTTAATAGGGTTCGCTGACGCCAGCGAGCGTGCTTACGGCGGAGTCGTATATCTGCAAGTCCGCATTGGTTCTAACTACTCGGTGCAGTTAGTTTGTGTCAAGTCCAAGGTCTCGCCTATTAAAACCATTTCGGTTGCGAGACTGGAGTTGTGCGCGGCCCTTCTACTGTCTCAGTTGCTCCGCAAGGTTCAAGACACAGTTTTGCCCCACTACCCTATTAATAAAATATACGCATTTTCTGACTCCAAAGTAGTGCTCGCTTGGATTAATTCATCTCCTCACCGCTGGCAGACTTTTGTCGCCAACCGCGTTAGTAAATTTGATTGAACTTGTTCCTGCTACTTGTTTCAATCACGTCGTGGGTACTGAGAACCCCGCTGATTGCTTGTCTCGTGGTGTTACTCCACTTAATCTTCTGCGTCATCCATTGTAGCATCGTGGACCTTCTTGGATTTCCCATGATCCGTCAGAGTGGCCCATGCTACCCTTTGACCACAGTGCAGAGGACGAAGATGTACCCGAACGGAAGTCTGTTTCTTATCCCGTGATTGCTGAGGTTGCGGAGTCTCCGATCTATGCACTCGCACTACGCATGTCATCGTGGTCTAAGTTACTCCGCGCCATCGTTTATGTCTGTAGGTTTCTTAGGCACTTACCTAATGGGACTTTTGTTTCAAGTACTAATATCAAATTCGCAGAATGTAAGTTACTACGAGCTTTACAGGCTGTTCATTTTAGTAACGTCATTCAAAATTTTAAAAACAATGTACCTTGTTCTCCCGCTATTCTTAGGCTCAAGCCGTTTCTCGATGAACACGGCGTCATACGCGTTGGGGGTCGTCTGTCAAATTTGGATGAACCTTATAACTACAAACATCCTTGCATTCTGCCGCGTCATGATCATGTTTTCGAACTTCTTATTGATTTTTATCACAAGAAGCACCTCCATGCTGGTCCAGAGTGGCTGATGTACTTACTTAGGCATAAGTATTGGATTTTAGCCGCTCGACGAATATTTCGTCACAGAATACATAAATGAAACGTCTGTTTAAAATTTCGTCCGTGTTCGACTTTGCCTCCCATGGCAGATCTTCCTAGCCAACGCGTCAATCAAGTTGATAAAGCGTTTACATATACCGGTTGTGATTACGCAGGACCACTGCAGTATACGCCAGTGCGTGGTCGAGGTGTTAAAAGCCGTAAAGATTGGCTATGTATTTTTACATGCTTAACGACGCGCGCTACACATATTGAAGTTGCGACAGATTTAAGCACGGTGTCATTCCTTGCAGCCTTTAAACGATTTCTTTCACGGCGCGGCGCTATACAGTGTTTGTATACGGATAACGGCACTTGTTTCGTGGGCGCAAGCTCTAGAAGAATATCGTACTCGTCTTCAGTAAGAACTTTCCATAAATCATATTGACTGGAAGTTTTTTCCACCAGCATCACCACATTTCAGTGGATGTTGGGAAAGCATGGTCAAAGTAATTAAAACGCATCTCTTCAAAGTTATAGGTCAACAGATCCTCTCTTACAAAGAGCTTTTAACTGTCCTTGCACAAGTCGAGGCGCTGATCAACTCGCGTCCGCTCACGGCATTGAGTAGTGACCCTGCAGAACCATCCGCGTTAAGCCCTGCACATTTTCTGAACACAGTGCCATTATCGTCATTTCCGGCTCCTGAAGCAGACTCTTCAAGCTTGCTCCAGAGACATACTCTGCTGGATAAACTCGTGCAGTCGTTCTGGCGGCGCTGGCGTGCGGAATATCTCCACCAGCTTCAGGCTAGATCCCAGTGGAATAGTCCTGCATCCCCTATACTGGAGGGTACGTTGGTCGTCATAATACATGATAACGCTCCGCCGCTTTCATGGCCGTTAGCCATCGTAGAGAAACTTCATACTTCCAAGGACGGTACAACCCGCGTTGTTACCGTGAAAACCGCGACTGGGAGCTACGTGCGCCCTGTTGTACGTCTCTGTCCGCTTCCAACTCAGTGAGATCTAGCCTGAAGTTGGGTCTACCTCTTAGTTAAGTATTTAGTCTGTAGTTTTCGCTATAATTGCGTTTGTTAATTTTGCTAAAGTTAATTTAGATTAATTTTATTATCATATCGCTGTCTTAGCCTATTGATGGGTTATGCGGTAGTACACCCAACATAGCTAAGTTCAATTCTATTTTTTTTAAAGGCAACACTTTAGGGCCGGGTGGATATGGTAGCGCCATTTACCTTTCTATCGATAATGAATTACATCGACGTCAATCGTTTTTCGCTTGCTTGTCCAATGCGAGCGATCCTTTTTATTCCTTCCCCCCCCCCAAATGCACGCCTATCGCTGATTCGTCGCCAAGCTCAACGACGACGAGAACAGTCTAGAATAATTCGCGTCGCGCCAAACACGTGTACCGCATCGCCATATTTTTACCGCTTTATACCATAAACGCAACAAACCGCCCGCGAGTGAAGTGGAGTGAAATTGTATAATTCTGGGTTGGATCCAGACGGAGTGATTAGTGAAGCTTCAGGATTCCCGAAGAGACACCAGGCGGCCGCTATTTGCAAGGAAGAAGACTGACGTGCAAGGTAAGGTGTGCTCCCATAACCCAATCACTCACATTTCCTTTCCTAGGCGATAAGAACCCACATCCTTACAGTCCACAATATTAATAATTTTTCCTAATCGCCTTGGAACATTCGGTTTCGGTATAACGCTGAACCAATAAATATGACAATACTTTAGCCGCCTGTTGTTGGGATACGCCCCAGTAACCCTTTATCTAACCCTGTAGGTACAGCCGTACGGGCGTGCTAAGCCACGTATTTTAAAAGCCAAAGCGTATCGTAAATAATTCACCGTATCTGCACTCCAACCCAGGATTGTCACAAATACTTTAAGAGTACAATATTTGTTGGTGTTTGTTCCGGTTTTTGTTTATCTTTTTGTTTTTCAATTACACCGACATTAATTGATACTTTAGGAAAATTTTATCGCGATTCTGGGGCTTTTCGCAGTTGCGTGTTTTGTTTACCGATGTTATAAGTAGGTCAGTCAACACAAACGTAAGAGTCCATCACGCAAGTTATAATAGGTAACCAATTTTACATAAATAGGGTTCCCACCAAGAACTAAGGGTCCCAAGCCAACCTCACCTGCAAGTGGTGCACCTGCCGATCAATGGACGAGGCTCTGGCAAACAAAATATCCCGATAAGCGGCAATAGGCTCGCCACCTATTACGTGGGATCAAAACACTGGGGGAAAGTGGGCGTTTAATATGCCCCTGCCTACCCCTTCGGGGAAACAGGCGTGAGTCTATGTATGTATGTGTTTTACATAAATACATTTTAATACCCGGTACCAGTTCACAAAGCCTTAATTTGCATTTTAATCTCCGGTCCAGTTCACAATGCCTTAATGTTATAAATAAGTCTAGTCTAGACCGATTAACAATACCCGTAAATAAAATAAGTAATGGCACTGCTTATGAAGACATAGTTAAACATAAAACAACAACACATTTGTGTTGAAAAACTGCGGGTATTTGTGTGTCGTGAGTGATGTGACAACCCTAGCGGCCAGTGTGTATAACGACCGGTCATTGCTAATATTTGCTGCAGTATAAAAACGCGTATCGATGAGTAGATAGATATTAATTTTTCGAGGATGGTAGGAAATATGAGAACTGCAAATGTTTTTTTACGGACGCTGATATGCAGAGTTCATATCGAAACAAACAAAAGGTTTTGTTAGTTCATTTTGCTGAATTTTACTTGTATGTAGGGCCAATCGCACGACCCGAGTTTAATTCCCGAAATGACACGTGGCTTATTTACAAAGAAAACATTTTTATTTTAGTATTTTGATTGAGTTTATAAAATTGTATACAATCGAGTTAGGAACCCAAAACATGAATGGTATAACCATGTGGGTCATTTTAAACAGATCTGAGTACTCACTCTGATTTCGAATCTAAATGAAATCGATACGTCACGACTAAGCAGTAACGGACCGACGTAAATAATAAAATAGTAATATCCCCTCCACATACCTAAACATTTTATGTAATAGGTATATCTTAATATTTACCGCTTTTGATTTAATTCTCTTCATGAGCTGTAAGACGAATAAAACGTGGCTCATAGGTTTTGATTTACAAAATGCGAAGAAACGGATTACAAATGACTTATAAATAACATTATCTTTTTACTGCGTTGGCACAGATGCTTGATTTTTATGTCCCCAAGCGATCTTTGCTTAAGTACCTCATAATAATTTCAATGACAGACAGAGATAAATAAAATGATCCTAAGAGCGCGTTTCTATTTTTTGAGTTACGCTGCCTTAAAGTGAATGAAGTAAATCTAAGTAAACATATTAAGTATGTCAAAGTGTATATTTTTATCATAACTTCTTAGAGATCAGTCAAAACTCGGTATTTAATAATTCAAACATTTTCCTTTTAAACTTTTAATTTAATTGTGAAATTATTACTAGGAAAACTGATGTTGCTCAGAAATTTAACAATTTCTTCATAAACATACCAGTGAACACAACCAGCTGTCTAGATTCATGTCCAAGCAAAGCAGAAATGTTGGTTAGGGGCAATGTGAATGAGTGTGATGTGCTTTTTAATTTTAAATATATTGACACCAATGACATACTGAAGGTATTTAAGACACTTAACAATAAAAAATCTGTTGACTTATGGGGCATTTCGGTTAAACTTGTTCAACACATTATTTCTAGCTTAGCTCCATATTTAGCTACAATATTCAACAGATGCGTAGATACAGGGGTATTTCCTGATCTAATGAAACACAGTAAAGTGATACCATTATTAAAAAAGGGATCCAAGAGCGACCCTAGTAATTTTCGGCCAATTTCTATCTTGCCTGCTATAAGTAAAATTTTTGAAAAGATTATTTTGCATCAATTAGAGAGCCACTTTCACACAAATAATTTACTTCACAGTGAGCAGTATGGCTTCACTAAGGGTCGCTCCACCGTTGATGCCGGTGTAACTTTGTTAAAGCATATTTTTAATGCTTGGGAAAACTCGAACTCTTGGTGTTTTTTGTGACCCGTCAAAGGCGTTTGATTGTGTAGAAAATAATACACTTTTACGTAAATTGAAACTTTATGGTATTAGAGATACCGCACTCAATCTTGTTGCCAGCTACCTAAGAGATAGAATTCAGTATGTAGATGTTAATGGGAGTAAGTCTCTAGGTTTGCCAGTAGGAATGGGCGTTCCACAGGGCTCTATTCTCGGTCCATTTCTTTTTTTAATATATATTAACGATTTGCCATTCTTTGTTCAAAATTTATGTGATATTGTTTTGTTTGCCGACGATACGTCACTAATTTTTAAAGTTGATCGCAATTCAAGTAACTTTGATACCGTCGATAACACTCTTGCACAAGTATTAGATTGATTTTCGACAAATGATTTGGTACGCAATTCTAGCAAAACGAAATGTGTTAAATTCTCTTTGCCTAATGTCAAAAGTGTTCCTACTAATATAATTTTAAATAAGGAAACAATTCAACTAGTCGAAACAACCGTATTCTTAGGTCTAACTTTAGATAGTAAGCTTCAGTTGGGCGCCCAAATATCCTGTCTCGCAGTCAAACTTAGTTCTGCAGCGTTTGCAGTTAGAAAAGTTAGGAAATTCACAGATATAGATACTGCTAGACTAGTTTACTTTAGTTATTTTTATAGCGTAATGTCTTACGTTATAATGTTATGGGGTACAGCTGCTGATATACAGACTATTTTTGTCATTAAAAAGAGTGCCATACGTGCAATTTATAAGTTAGGTGCTAGAGTTTCTTTACGTGATAAAGAACAATGGCAAACCACCGTACATTATCAGTGTCGCATTAAGACTTTGCGAGCATTAGTACAAATACTTTAAAAATATAGATCTAAGGCCTATTAAGTAAAATGTAATTACAGAATATTTTTATGTTATGGGATTTTAATAGAAAACGAAGTTAAAGAGTTGTAAGTTACACCTCGCGCATTTAGTGTGGGCAGGTCTGAAGCTAGTCACTAATATGGTTATAGTATATCATCTGTGATCACTAATGTCACAGCTGTCACAGTGATAAGTTCACGTATGTGCAGTTCAATGAATAAACGTACATTGCGCAGAACGCTTATGACTAACGTCAGGTGACGTTTCAAGGAGCTACCTACCTATGTAAATATTAATTTGAGCTCTTAGCTAATAACGTAGGTATCATGAGCATAACAGAACTGTGATAGGAATGTTAAATCATTTAAGAGTACCTTTTCTAACACTTACTTCTACGATTTTCTTTATAATTATATAGGTATATCACACTTCGCTGTAATTATGTTGCTCTATAATCACAGAGTACATTCTCTATAATCTATCCAGCAAACTTATACTTTGTAAACTCTCGCGCTATTTAGCATTTAGGGGTACTTAACTGATTTGCCGTTTCATCAGCCCAATGTATGTATCATAAAATAGTAATTAAGTGAAAATAAAATATGTTTGGTAACAAAGCATTTATTTACATATTTTGAACCATTATATAATGCCTCCGACTTCTTCGAAAAACTGAACTGGTGACGGAATAATAGCTTGACGACGAATATATTCCAGATATCATACAATGCACATAATGTATAATCATCAAATCCCATACTACACAAATAAAAAATCTGTTCAAAATAACAATACGTATTAGATTTTTGTCTCAAACGTATGTCCAGTATCACAACAACATAATTATGTAACACCATAAGTAGGTAGGTATTCAACACTCAGGATGCAAAAGCTTAACTGAAAGCAGAAACGAAAGCTAAGCTAAGAAAAGTTAACAAAACAATGCGAAAATGCGTTAAATAAATATAATACAGACATTCATTCATAAGATCTGTGACAACTGTATCAATGACAGATGACAAGAAATTCACGCGATTCGTCGTTTTTTGTAAGGTTTTTAACGATTTCATAAAAGAGGATTTAATTATTCTTATAAAATCTCGCTTTTGACGTTTAGTTATTGCTATGTGCATTTCAGATGTAACAAAATATTTCTTTATTAGATATTTGTTTTATCCCGTTGAATAAAAAAAAATTATAACTAATAAAATAAACTACAGCTATCATTCTATAAAATGTATATAAATTCATTCATGCTCGCTTTCATTAATAAGCGACACTGATTTTGCCATTCTTCTTTAAAGAAGTAGATATGAATGGAGTAGATATAATGTACATTAAGAAAAACTTTATTCTATACCGCAAAAATAGTGATTTGCACAAAGTGAACACAAGAAATAAGCATAAACTAGTGGGAACTAACTACCATTTACATAAAGTTCAGAACTCATTTGCGGGGATTGGTATATGTTTTTTCAACAAATTGCCTCTTGATATAATGAATTTACCCATGCACAAATACAAACGGACAATTAGGAACTTTTTTTTACAAAAGGGTTATTACACTATCAAGGAATCTTTAAATGATAAGTCACCATGGGGACAGGCTTAGGCTATATCAGAATTTATATAGATACCTTGCTTGTCAGTTCTTTTTTATATAATATCTCTAGTTCTTTTAAATAACAATTCATGTATTATTAGATCATTCAACTTACTACATTTACATTTGCATTGTTGTACCATTAATTTTATTTAAAAAAAGTTGCTGCTGTGTTAGATGAAGGTAACTCGTGACCATGGGCTGTACACTAACGTTTTTGTAAATTTTGTGTATTTATATACCTACCGTCACTTTCTGTAGCATAAATTTCCATCATAGTTCTGAACAAGATCGCGATTTGCCTACAGTATAAGACGTAAGTGGATGCTCCTGTTACACAAAATTCACACTGGAAGGCTACTACAGCACTTAAATTGGTAACTGCATTAATTATTTAAGTATTATGTATGTTCCTAATTACTTTTTACAAGTAATTAATTACAATGTGAAACAGTTGCAGCTCCTTACTGGTTCGGCGTTACACTGAAACCGTAGGGTAGGGCGACTTGGAGAAGGAAATGGACTGTATAGAGAGGATAGCGGTTCTTCGCCGCTAGGAGATGGTTACTGGAAGGGGTGATTGAGTGGGTATAGGATATTTCAAGGATGGAGGGCACTTACCTTATACAACCTTGTTCGTTTTCGTAGGGCAGTCTCCTGGTGGTTTCGTGATGCAGCTGCTTGTTTTCACTTCAATTCACCATTCGCGAGCGGGTTTTCCTTGGTGGAAGCGGTAATAAATCACATACAACGGTGCGGCGCGGTACGGTATCGAGACGGCGTTCTCAGCGAGCGGAATGTTCTAGACTGTCACTCGCGTCCACGATCGCGTCGACGAATCAGGCGAAGGCAGTGCCTCTTCCAGGGAGTGGGATAGAGCGGGACGGAAATATGGTATCGCTCGCACTAGACGTGGAACGATTGATCTTGATGCGATTCGTTATAGATAGAAAGGTAGATGGCGCTACCATATCCCCCCGGCCCTAAAGGGTTGCCTTTAAAAAAAATAGAATTGAACTTAGCTATGTTGGGTGTACTACCGCATAACCCATCAATAGGCTAAGACAGCGATATGACAATAAAATTAATCTAAATTAACTTTAGCGAAAGCTACAAACGCAATAATAGCGAAAACTACTAACTAAATACATAAACTAAGAGGTAAGTCCAACTTCAGGCTAGATCTCACTGAGTTGGAAGCGGACAGAGACGTACAACAGGGCGCACGTAACTCCCCTTGGCGGTTTTCACGGTAACAACGCGAGTTGTACCGTCCTTGGAAGTATGCAATTTCTCTACGATGGCTAACGGTCATGAAAGCGGCGGAGCATTATCATGTATTATGACGACCAACGTACCCTCCTGTATAGGGGATGCAGGACTATTCCACTTGGATCTAGCCTGAAGCTGGTGTAGATATTCCGCACGCCAGCGCCGCCAGAACGACTGCACGAGTTTATCCAGCAGAGTATGTCTCTGGAGCAAGCTTGAAGAGTCTGCTTCAGGAGCCGGAAATGACGATAATGGCACTGTGTTCAGAAAATGTGCAGGGCTTAACGCGGATGGTTCTGCAGGGTCACTACTCAATGCCGTGAGCGGACGCGAGTTGATCAGTGCCTCGACTTGTGCAAGGACAGTTAAAAGCTCTTTGTAAGAGAGGATCTGTTGACCTATAACCTTGAAGAGATGCGTTTTAATTACTTTGACCATGCTTTCCCAACATCCACCAAAATGCGGTGATGCTGGTGGAATAAACTTCCAGTCAATATGATTTATGGAAAGTTCCTCCTGAAGACGAGTACGATATTCTTCCCTGAGAAACTTATAAAGGTCGCGTAAATAAGAGCTTGCGCCCACAAAACAAGTGCCGTTATCCGTGTACAAACACTGTATAGGGCCGCGCCGTAAGAGAAATCGTTTAAGGGCTGCCAGGAATGACACCGTGCTTAAATCTGTCGCAACTTCAATATGCGTAGCGCGCGTCGTTAAGCATGTAAAAATACATAGCCAGGCTTTACGGCTTTTAACACCTCGACCACGCACTGGCGTATACTGCAGTGGTCCTGCGTAATCACAACCGGTGTGTGTAAACGCTTTAGCAACCTGGTTGACGCGCTGGCTAGGGAGATCGGCCATGGGAGGGAAAGTCGGACGCGGACGAAATTTGAAACAGACGTTACATTTATGTATTCTGTGACGAATTATTAGTCGAGCGGCTAAAATCCAATACTTATGCCTAAGTAAGGACATAGGCAACTCCGGACCGGCATGGAGGTGCTTCTTGTGATAAAAATCAACAAGAAGGTCGACAACATGATCATGTCGCGGCAGAATACAAGGATGTTTGTAGTTATAAGGTTCATCCGAATTTGACAGACGACCCCCAACGCGTATGACGCCATGTTCATCGAGAAACGGCTTGAGTCTAAGGATAGCGGGAGAACAAGGTACATTGTCCTTTAAATTTTGAATGTCGTTACTAAAATGAACAGCTTGTACAGCTCGTAGTAACTTACATTCTGCGAATTTGAGATCAGTACTTGATATAAAAGTCTCATTAGGTAGGTGCCTAAGAAACCTATAGACATAAACGATGGCGCGGAGTAACTTAGACCACGATGACATGCGTAGTGCGAGTGCATAGATGGGAGACTCCGCAACCTCAGCAATCACGGGATAAGAAACAGACTTCCGCTCGGGTACATCTTCGTCTTCTGCACTGTGGTCAAAGGATTGCATGGGCCATTCTGACGGATCATGGGAGATCCAAGAAGGTCCACGACGCCACAATGGATGATGCAGAAGATTAAGTGGAGTGACACCACTAGACAAGCAATCTGCGGGGTTCTCAATACCCGCGACGTGATTGAAACAAGTAGCAGGAACCAGTTCAATCAATTTGCTAACGCGGTTGGCGACAAAAGTCTGCCAGCGATGAGGAGAAGAATGAATCCAAGCGAGCACTACTTTGGAGTCGGAAAATGCGTATAATTTATTAATGGGGTAGTGGGGCAAAACTGTGTCTTGAACCTTGCGGAGCAACTGAGACAGCAGAAGGGCCGCGCACAACTCCAGTCTCGCAACTGAAACGGTTTTAACAGGCGAGACCTTAGACTTGGCACAAACTAACTGCACCGAGTAGTTAGAACCAATGCGGACTTGCAGATATACGACTCCGCCGTAAGCACGCTCGCTGGCGTCAGCGAAACCTATCAAGTTGATGGTACATCCATCTACCAACCCAAGATGACGCGGAATAGTAACCTGATTGAGCGCGGTAAGCTCAATACAAAACTGGCCCCAAGCGGCGACAATATGGTCAGGGGGTGTTTCATCCCACTCACACTTTGATAGCCAAAGCTCTTTGATCAAGAGCTTGGCGTACAAAATTGTGGGAGCCACAAAACCCATTATGTCCCATAGTCGAGCCACTGTGGACAGCATAGTGCGTTTGGTGCACTTATCATCTGATGGTGAGACGTCAAACCGAAAACTATCGCAGGATTTGTCCCAGCGTAAACCGAGAACCTTATGCGGTACAGACTTCTCAAAGTCAATGTCTGGAGAAGCCTTATGAGAATCTGGTATGCGTGCGAGAACCTCCTTAGAGTTGCTTGTCCATTTGACAAGATCAAACTGGCCCCGCTTGAAAAGCTGAATAAGCTCTTCACAAAGCGAAATTGCTAGCGGAGCGGATATGACACTACAGGCAATGTCATCCATGTACAAAGCGGAAGTGGCAACAGCCGCTGCGGCGGGAAAGTGATCGCCTTCATTAGCGATCAACTGGCGAACAACTCGTAACGCGTGATATGGGCTAGACTTGAGTCCAAAGCAAACACGATTGAACTGATACACAGATAAAGGTTCTTTCTTGTCAAAACGATAAAAGACCCGTTGAAATCTACGGTCAGATTCGCGAACGCCGATATTGAGGAACATTTGGCGGCAATCAGCTGACAGAGCGATTTGGAAAAGACGAAAGTTTATTATGATGTTAAATAAATCACCCTGTAGATTGGGGCCGGCATGCAAAATGTCATTCATCGACTGACCCGATGTAGTCTTACAACTAGCGTCTAAAACCACACGAAGTTTAGTAGAGGTTTTATCTTCGCGAACTACGCCGTGATGCGGGATATAATATGAGGGCAGAGAGTTGCCCTCGTTGTTTACAACTACACTCAAAAAACCTTTATCTATGTAGTCACGAATGACGTCATTATAGGCGCTGCGTAACTTAGGTGATGCATCAAGTTTACGTTCCAAACAATGGAAACGTCTGAGCGCAGCAGCGTACGAGTCGCCTAACGAATAAGGGTCACCACAGAATGGCAACGCCACAACGTATCTGCCACTGTCGTCACGAACAGTGGTAGCGCGGAAATGTTCTTCACACTCGAGATCTTTACGGCTCATCGAGGGCGGTGCGGTAACCTCTTCAAGCTCCCAAAATCGCTTGAGAAGAGAGTCAATATTGTTTTCTTGAAGAACAGAACAACAGCAAGACGTAACGTATTGAGAAGTATGTAATGTAGGTACGGTACCCATAATCACATACCCGAATACCGTCTCAATAGCGGGCGGTAAGTTATTTTGCTCACTACGTACCACTTTAGTAAGTAGCAAGTGCGGGAATATTGCGGCTCCGATCAAAACATCAATGTCTGCCGGATTCGCAAACTCCGAATCCGCTAGTGGTAATGACTCGAGATGTGTGAGGAGCGACACGTCCACATTAGAGTTTGGCAACGTGTCCGTAATACGTTCCACGATAAGCGAAGAAATGTTAAAATTAATGTCCCTATTAAAACGCGAATGTATTTTAATATCTACGGAACCTTTGCAATGTTTTTCTGATCCGCCTATCCCTCGGATTATTGAGTTCGTATTTTTAAAGTTATTCCATAATCCGAGGCGTTTGAACAATTCTTACGTTATTAAATTGGTCTGAGATGCGCTATCTAGCAGACAACGTACCATGTGCGGCGACCCATTGACATCATATATGATAACTTGCGCTGTCGCTAACAGAACAGTCTTAGACGCCATACATGGCGGCCTAGCACTGCTCTGATCACTACAAGCGCGCGAAGGCCGTCCGCGCGTGCGTGCCGCCCGCGCAATGGATGTCGTACACAACGATATCTCATTATTGCGAGGCGTGGAAGGCGCAGCTACCGTGTTCTGCACTTGCGGCGTGAGTGTGTCAAGGTTAGCGGCTTGACTTGACAACCGGTTATTTTTATCGAAATGTAACAGTGTATGATGTTTTTGTTTACACGAGCGACATCTCGTTCTACTGGAACAATTACTCGTTTTATGTTTTATGCTTAAGCAATTAATGCAAGCTTTGTTATCTTTTACGCTTTTAAAACGAGCAATTGGATTTAAATCATTAAAGGTGGGACACTTATAGTAATGGTCGTGCACTATATTACTGCACAGACACTTCTGTGAATTATTACTATTAGATTCCGAACATGTTACGTAAGATTGTGGATTAGGGACTGAGTTATTATTACTATTTCGCGATTTATTTAACCTTTGTATGTTGTTGTTAGTGTTAGACGGGCCAGGTGAACCAGACTGCGTATTATGAAATATTCGACACTGATCTTTGATGAACGAAATAAAACTATCTAGTGTAGGTATTTTATTATTGCGTTCCGTCATTTCGAATGCGCGAATTGTATCAGTGTCAAACTTTTTTAAAGCGAGTTGAAGCAACATAAAGTCGGAAAGATCTTCTAATTTTAAATTCCTAAGAGAATTAACCGCGGTTACGAAGTTATCAATAAACAGCTGGAAATTCGAGACAAACGCGTTGCCGGACAGTTTGAGATTTAAAGCTTGGTCAAAGTACGTAGACGCTAGGACGCGCGTGTCCTGATATCTGTCAAGTAGGGACTGAAATATGACCTGATAATTCTCAGCACTGGGTGTGACACCTGCAAATACGGACTGGGCTTTCGGTGACAGTTAACCTATTAAATAGTACAACCTGTCAGCATCTGTCAGAGAACCATTATCGTGCACTGTAGACTTAAAACTCGCATAGAATAACGGCCAATTTCGTATATCTCCGTCAAACGATATAATCTCGATTGGCCGTAATCTCGGTTTGCGGGCAACGGGCTCTGCTGAACATTTACCCTCCAATTGCGATTGTATACGCTTAATAATACAATAAAGATCTTCGAATGAGGTATACGCCTGATAGTTCGGTTTTTCATCAGGATTGATAGAAAGTAATCTTGCGTTATAATCGTCTAACAACTTATGAAAATCTGTTCGAATACTATCTACTGTTATACAATAACTGAGAAATGCTTCGCTATTACTGTCAGACATAGATGCGGTTTTTGATCGTTCATATATGTTTTGAATCGTAAAAAGCAAGTATTTAACAAGAGTAATATAAGTCGCGGCACGAATTCTGAACAATGAGCACTTAAAGCGTCAATTATCTATTTGTGGTTCGCAAAAACAAATCACTTGCACACTTTTCAGCTCCCTGTTAAACCGACTTAATTAGATTGTATACAAAGCTGACGCTTAAAATTTGCACAACGGCTTTTAATACGAGATTGCGGACGTAAATAGATTAAAAAATAATAGCTTACTATTAAACGTACCGTAACTATGTCTGCCTCCACAGTAGTCTATAAATATTAGACCAAGATTTAATCAAAGCGAGTTATACTCTGGTTTCTTGTTAAGCTTCAGCAATTAAAAAAAAGTCTTAAAGTGCAAACAAGAGTTCAAAACAAGGTTGTCATAACAAATATTAATGAAATGAGAAGCGCTTGGCAAGAGGGTTTATATAAACTTATGAAATGAAAAGATTATTTCATTTTAAAAGAAATTAGACTTGAATAAAAATGAAGGATCGCTTTTCCATTTAAAACCATTTAAAAACCGTTTATTTACTCACAAAATATGGGTAGACATATAGGTGGTAAACATAATATTAGTATCCACATATTGGCCATTACTGGCATGTGAGATTTAAACTTACTTATACAGTTCGATACATTATAATTTAAATTCAAAGTTAACATTACAAAATACATTTAAATAAAAATACAAACAATAAAAAAGATAACAGGCATCACAGAACACTTTACATACATATTATGAGGGATTAACTGCCAAGTCGTAACATGCAGACTTAGGGGTCAAGGTACTCCTGGACGCTATAGAAGCACCTATCCGCCAGCCAGGCATATAACTTTCGACGAAAGATAGTTCGAGGCATATCCCTCAATTCCCTTGGCAATTTATTATATATTTTTATTGACATTGGATAGCAATTCCTTCTGTACAGTTCTGTCCTTATACTAGGTAATAATAATTTATCTGGATAGCGAGTATTAAATTTACAAAAATCACCAAAAGTTTTATATAAATGTATGTTATTTTTTACAAATGTGCTACATTCTAAAATATACATGCTAGGTGCAGTGAGTAGCTTTAATTCCTTAAAGAGAGGCTTACATGAGGTTAAAGGATCTACGTCACATATTGCCCGAATACACCGTTTTTGTGATAAAAATATTTTATTAAAATCTACTGAGGCACCCCACAATAAAATACCATATCTAAGAATTGATGCCACATAACCATGGTATGCCTGAATAGCAATTTTCCGACTTGATATTTTTGTTAATCTCCAGAGTGCATAGACATACCTGTTTATCTTTGAACATATTACATTTATATGCAACTTCCAGGTTAGTTGATTATCAAGGCATATACCCAGAAAGGTCAAATTCTGTGATTCTAGTAGTGTCTCGTTCCTATACTGTATATTTAGACAGTTGTGGTTTTTTTTTCTATTAAAGAAATGTATATATTTTGTTTTTTCTAGGTTTATTTTTAAATTATTGGATTCCAGCCAAATTATTATACGTTCTACTGCTTCATTAACATCATCTTGGAAATTGTTGTCAGTTTTAGTATGCTTTTGACTAACAACTAAAGCTATATCGTCTGCAAAGAGTGTACAATAGTGGTCAGTAACATTAGGGAGGTCATTTATATAAAGCAGAAATAACAATGGGCCTAATATGCTGCCTTGTGGCACCCCGACTGTATTGGAAGTTAAATTTGACTTGTATGCTATTTCATGGTTATCTTTGTTGATATTCGTTATCTCGACATACTGTTGCCTATAACTTAAATAACTTTGTAGCCATTTGTGGGCTACACCACGAATACCATATGTGTAAAGCTTCTGAAGCAATAGATCATGTGATACGTAATCAAAAGCTTTGCTCATGTCAAAGAAAATGGCGCATGTGTTTATGTTTTTATCTATATTTTCGGCGATTTTATTTACTAATTTAAATGTGGCTAAGGTGGTGGATTTCCCTTTTTGAAACCCGTGTTGTTCTGTACTTATTACATTAAATTTATTGAAGAAATTAGTGAGTCGTTTATGCATTACCTTTTCGAAAATTTTTGCTAGTATTGGAATCAGCGCAATAGGCCTGTAATTATTAGGTGACGCATTACAACCTTTTTTAAATATTGGTTTCACTACAGATATTTTTAGACTATCTGGAAAGATACCTTGCGATAGCGATAAATTAATAATGTAACATAAAGGGGGAGTAATTGTAGTTGCACAGTGTTTTAGAATATCGGTGGTGATTCCATCATACCCTGCAGATTTTGTATTCTTTAAGGATAGAATAATTTTATGAACTTCATCACATGTGACAGGTACCAAATAGATGCTAGCACTAGCAGAGCATATCGGGTTTCCGACAGACCGTATGTTACTGTTATTAGGGTCATTTCTGTTAGTCAGCCCAATAAAAAAGCTATTAAACGAGTTAGCTATTTCTTTTGGATTTGTAATAATATTGTTGTTAATATTTAATTTATCAATTTGTCGACTGTTATGCGAATTATACGTTTGGCTTTTGATTACTCTCCATGAGTCTCTACATATGTTTTTTGAGTTTTTTAGTAAGCGCACATTATTTAGTTTTTGAGCAATATTTATACATTTTTTGAGAACTTTAGAGTATTCAGTATAAGTCTTTTTGTAGGAATGGCTCAGAGCCTTACGGTTATACATGTATCGTATTTTTCTCTTTATAGCACATGAGATTTTAATGCCTGTGGTTATCCAAGGCTGCTTATTGCCTTTTCTGTTAACTCTTACCCTATAAACAGGGAAACAAAGGTTAAAAAATAGAGTAAAAGTGTCATGGAAGCTTTTAAATGCAGTGTTTGCATCAGAATACTCATATATATCTGACCAAGACAGTTGCTGTATAGAATGGGTAAAAGTTTTTAAATTTTCTGTGCTATAGTCACGTTTATATGTAAACCATTGCCTTTTGGGTATAAATTTGTAATTAACAGGCAGATGCAAAATTTGGCATGTTTCATGGTCCGAGAGGCCTAAGGGTAAGACTCTACCTGTAGCATTGGGAGCATTGCTTATTATTTGATCCAAACAGGAATTAACTCTAGTTGGTTCATTTATGTGTGTCTGGAAGTTATAAATTTGTAAAGTTGCCAAATATTCATCTCGAACCCGTGATCCTTTCAATAAATTTATGTTAAAATCGCCTAAAATAATTATTTTCTTCTTTATTTTTGACCGTACTTTAGTTAAAATTAATTCTAAGTTTTTCAGAAATATATTGGGATTGGAATTTGGTATTCTATATATACAAATTATTATACACTTATACTGGGGTAACTCTACTCCACAACATTCAAAATGAAGTTCAGTTGCTAATGTTTTCAGCCAAGGTATTTTGTTGATTGATAGGTATTTTTTACACATAATACAGACACCTCCCCTCCTTTGCTTGGCTCTAGAAAAATAATGGGCAAGCTTATAATCGTCCAAGTGTATATTATGTTCTTCACCTGACTTAATAAAGGTTTCGGATAGACAGATAATATCAATTTCATATTTTTGTGATTTTAGTTCTCCTAATGTTATTTTTAGTAAGTCCAATTTTGATAACAGGCCAGCTATATTTTGGTGTAATATGAGGAGTTCATTATCATTGCTGTTAAGCTCGAAAAAACGTTTCATTTATGGTTCTATGTGGAATTGTTACATTAGACGATGATAACTCGTCATGTATTTTATTTACTTTAGGGAAATATTCCAAAATTGTTTTTTGTCTCATATTCTTATCCTTGATACAAGACTTTTTATACTGATTTGAGATTTTAGCGTTATGCTGGGCAAGATGGGATTGACTAAAGGGTTTGTTAGTGTTCTTGGGCAAGTATTTGTGATCATAATCAATAGAGTCTATAATTAAGTTAATTTTCTGACATGTAAAGTGTATGTTATTATGAAATGCATCTGTGAAGTAACAATTTGAGAAGTTTTTACAAGTAAGTTTTAGCAAGTTGTTCAGCATTTTGACATTTAAGTATCTGTTGTTACGTACATTAGATAAAATTACAGTATAGTTACAAAACTTTTTTAGAATAACTGATAGTTCAGTTACAACTTTCATAGGGTTTGTGTCATTTTCACCTGTGCATATAATAATTTTATCAGAATCGTTCAATTTCAGGTTTTCACAGCATTTCATTATCTCATCTGTTTTTGCATATGGCAGCATCTGTTTTTGGTGTAGGCAGAAATGTTGTAAGTGCCATATGTGCTATTTTCTCTAGATTTGATCAGTTTTTCAGCAAGACCAGTGCATTGTTGGGTTCCAAAAATCAATATGCGACTTTTCTCAGTGGATGTTTCAGGTTTTTTTAAGTGTTGGATCTTTGAGGAGTCTTCATTACTGTCACTGTTTGTGTTGCTTGGTATATCTGTTGTTTGTTTGCAACTTGTGCTTATTTTGTGATCTATTGAGATATTCTCTTCAGCTATTTTATTTTGGGGTACTGGTGAAGAAATAGGCAGGCATGTTGTCTTAGGAGATACTGTTGTTTCAGTAAAATCAATCTTTCTAGTTACAATGCATTTACTGGAATTTTTTTTATGTAATATTCTCTTAGAAGAACAAATTACAGTTAGCTGGTTTATTTTCCTTTGTTGTTCTGTAATTATAGTTTGGAGGCTTGCATTTTCTTCGATTAGATTTTGTACCTCATTGTCAGCGCTGTCTAGTCGGCATTTGAGTGCATTTATAGTTTCCTTAAGTTGAGATACTTCATCATAATGAATTGTTGACAGGTCAGGCAAACTTCTGTTAATGCTAGTGCAGCTAGAAGAGAGCATACTTTCATCTAACAGGTTAAAGGAATGGTTGTTGGTTTTATTTCGCATCGTCACATTTTCATTAGCCATTGTAATTTAAAAATATTTACTTATTTAGCTTTGTGAAAATAAGTCCTGACAATAACTTTGTTATTTATTTATTGGTATAGTTGCGCCATCTAGTTGCGGAACGTAGAACAACTAATTCGGTCGATCAATAAGGTCCCTTGTGGATACTGCTATTCACCGTGAGATGTCGTATCTGTCAAACCTATTATTATGGATCGTTTTTTCTACTCATCACTGGAGGCGCTGCATAGCTGTCATATTTGAATTTTGTGTGAAAATAAACGGTCCTATTAATGTTTATTTGTTAATATTAACACTTTTCCACTCTAAACGTACTGTATGTCAGAATTTGGGATAATTTGTCTATTATTTGACTGATATAAAGTTATTTTCACTTCGGGTTTAATCACTTTGAACATATAACACTTGGCTCGAGATTGTTGATTTTATAGTTATTTTACATAGTTTTTATGAGATAACAATTGTAGTGGTGATTTGGAAATATTTATTCACTTTAAAACACAATTTATCACAAATAACAACTTTATACTATTTTTACTAAGAATATGAAAAAGGTAAACAAGAACTTAGTGTTTACGAGATGGTAGCGCCATCTAGTCTCTTTCAAAGAGCATAACATATTTTATATATTTGTTGTGTTAATTTGTTTACAGTTCTTTGAGAATTTTAAACTAATATACGGTAGTTTAAAAGACCATTTGATTTAATAGCATTTTAAGTTCAATAATCTTGTTTTAATATTGAAAACTGATATATGCAATGAAGTTCTACAGACTACTGAATATTGAAATAAATTTTCTTCAATTTTCATAGGAAGTTTAGTAAAAAATATTGATAAACAGGTTTTATTCCAGTATTTATTACTTCATTTCATCATATCAGCCAAACGACGTCCACTGCGGGACATAGGCCTCCCCCAAGGTTCTCCACACAGACTGGTCTTGAGCCGCCCGCATCCAACCTCCTCCCGCGATCTTGACAAGATCGTCGCTTACTTCATTTATATTGCAAATAATTTATATCCACACTTATTTATACTAATATAATAAAGAGGCAAGATTTGGATTTTTGAATGTTTGAAACGAATAAACTAAAAGATTACTAGACAGATTTTAAACTATCGCGATTTGTATACATCATACAAAATAAAATTAGCTGGTCTTAATCGCGTACAATTAACTTATTTAAGGTATAAATTCCTATTTGTTTCCGACGTTTGCTCGTCTTGTACCGAGCGTGGTCGCGGACAGACTGATGAGAGCTCAGCGCCGTCTTGTGGAAGTGCGGTTTTCGGCACCTACCCTCACCTGGTCTTTATTTAAATTCGCAATGTCGGTAATCCGACACTACACTAATGACGTCTACACACTGTTGAAATTTATTACTGCGGCGGTGTTTACACTTGCTGATGACTGGATTCCAAGTAGCCGATAATCTATATCCATCCTCCCGGTTGAAATTGTTATATTTCTTAATTTCTACCCCTTCAGACAGAGTATCTTCTTCTTGTATCCATTGCGCCTAATTACGAACATACGTAAGTAAGAACATATCACAGCTGTAAAAACCGACATATTAATAAATCGGCGATGGCTGAGCATTCGTTGGAGTCTGGACCAAACCACTGGATAGAACTGCATCAAGCACAAGTCTTATCCACCGATCGTCACTATTACTCCAGTATAGAACGTGAAGCGGTATTTAAGTTCGCCCGACATTGCGAACTTAAATAAAGACCAAGTGAGGGTAGGTGCCGAAACCCGTACTTCCACAAGACGGCGCTGAGCTCTCATCAGTCTCTCCGCAACCACGCTCGGTGCAAGACGAGCGAAACGTCGGAAACAAATAGGTATTTATACTCTAAATAAGTTAATTGTTCGCGATTAAGACCCGCTCATTTTATTTTGTGTGAAGTACTAGACCGATATAAAAAATTTTTTCACCATTATAATGCGACAGTATCCATGACTGACATAGGCTATATTTATTACTAGAAAATGTTAGGGATCACCCGGGCAAAGCTGGACCGTGCCGCTAGTATACACACATCAACAAAGTCTAGGGATATTTTATATTTCATCAAATATCTAAAAATCTATGAAGAATTTTCTGATACAGTAAATAGAAGAATCATAGATTATTTTAAGGTCTTTAATAAAAATAAAAAACATTTCGTGTTTTTTTTTTGTTTTAAATAAAAAAATTAATTTTTTTAATCATCATGGAAAATTAGTATGATAACAACAAACATTTCTTCTTAAAAAACTATTAATTTTAATAAAAATGGAAAAAATCTTGTAAAATCTAATCATTAATAATCAGTGTTGCCACCTCTTACATTGATTACACATCGACATCGATTGTTAATACTTAAAATTAAATTGTCAATGTCTTGCTGCGGTATGAGGTCCCATGTCCTTTGCAAGTGTTCGTAAAGTTGTTGTTCAGTCGTCAAATTTGGTGGAAAATCTCTCAAAGCTTTTCGTTGTAACATGTCCCAGGCATGCTCGATAGGATTTAAGTCGGGCGACTGTGCAGGCCAATCCAAAACTTGAATATCGTGCTCTCGGAGAGCGGTCGATACCAGCCGCGCCGTATGGCAAGGAGCATTATCGTGCATGAGTAGAAATTCATGGCCTATTTGAGTTCTGTGTGGGACAATAACGAGCTCTACTACCTCCTCGTGGTATTTTTGTGCAGTCATGCTGCCTTGGATCCAAACGAGTTGGGTTCGTCCGCCAAGACGAATTCCTGCCCACACCATGATTGTCCCGCCTTGGTATGGGTGGACCTCCTGAGGGTGCCGTAGACGGCTAACTCTCCCTGGAGCTCTCCAAACGCGTGTTCTTCGTGAATCCGGGTGAAACCCAAACCGGGACTCATCGGTGAACAGCACCAAAGACCATTGTTCGTCACTCCATGGTAAATGCTCCCGAGCCCACGAAAGCCGCCGACCGCGATTGCCACGTCGCAATGCTGGAACACGCAATGGTCTTCGAGCATGAAGATCAACTTCATGTAACCTTCTTCGCACGGTTTGGTCGCTTACCAGCAGCTGGTGGTCCTCCTGGAGCATTTGCACTAGTTGCAGCGCTGTGATATTGGGTTGTCTTCTGGCGGTCATTTGGAGAAATCGATCCTGTCTCTGCGTAGTAACACGATATCTACCTGTGTGCTGTTCGGCCACATCTCCAGTACTGCGATAACGTGACCACAACCTTGATATCACATTTTGACTGGTATGTAGGGCCTCAGCAACGACGCGTTGAATTGCACCATTTTCTAACATGCCCACGGCTCGTAACATTTCATCTCGACTCAAATGACGACGTGACATGACTTTTAAAGTTCGTACGTCACGTTAAATTAAAAAAGAAAAACAATTAAAAACCCTTTTCCTTAATAATTATAATAAAACAGTTTTAACTTTCTTTAATGTAACGAATTACTAGCCAATTTGCCGCCATATTTTGTTTATTATTTTGTTTTTTTTCTTTCCATGTTCAAATTTTGAAAATAGAATAAAAGAGGTTTTAATCTGTATATAAACTTTTTGTGGAAACTAACAAGGTTCTAAACTATAAACTCGTAAATAATTTAGGATTAAGATATCCCTAGACTTTGTTGATGTGTGTATATTATAATTGAAATTCTGATTCAGTTGATAAAATAATTACTTCTTTTTCTTTTGCCTGCCCTGTGCCCATATTATTTGGGGTCGGCGCAGAATGTATTTCGCTTCCATTCTCTCCTATCAGCCGACATCTGATTATTCACTCCTTTATCATTCATGTCATCCTTCACACAATCCATCCATCTTTTTTTGGTCTTCCTTTTGCCTTATATCCCTCAACTCTTTTATTAATCACCTTTCAAATCACATGCTTTTCATCCCTCCTCATTACATGCCCATACCATCCAAAGGATACCCTTTCAGCTTTTCTTGCACCGCTGCAACTTTAAAACTTCCCCTAATATACTCATTTCGTTGGTCTCGCGGCATAAATGTGCGCGTGGGATTGGGAGGTCTCGGGTTCAATTCCCGGGTCGGGCAAAGTGTTATTGGGTTTTCCGTTAGGAAATTCTCAGTAGCAGGACGGAGTCTGGTAATGTGCCCGGTACGGCAATAGGCTCGCCCCCTATTACGTGGGACCTAAAAATTCATGGCGAAATGTGGGTGTAACATTACACCTCTGCCTACCCCTTCGGGGATACAGGCGTGAGTCTATAAATAAAATAAAAAAATATACTCATTTCTAATGTTATCCATCCTTGTCACCCCACACATCCATCTCAACATCCTCATCTCTGCTACATGTAATCTTCTTTCATCCATCTTCTTCACGGCCCAGCATTCCGATCCATACAATGCGATAGGTCTTATAACGGATTTAGTTAAGGGGCATCCGTGGCTTGCAAGTTGATCCTGTTTCCTGTCGCCATTTCATCCAAACTGAGTTGATCCTGTGCATGACATCGCGGTATATTTCACCGTCCCCTTGAATAAGTGACCCGAGGTACCGGAAGTCGGAGCAGACTGATATAGGTTCTCCGGCAAGGGCTATGGATTCAGGACTGGAGAAACCGCCGAATAATAATTACTATGAATCATTAAATCTGTCGCAATGGGCTGCCTAAAATTTAAATTACCAGCAGCATCAAATTTTACTCTTATAACAAACTTATTTTAACAAAGAGATAAAAAAATTCGTAAAACTGCCATCTCAGAAAACTTAATTTAGCTTATCACTATTGAGTCAATATAAAAATTAGACAGCTTCAGTAATACTTACTTGGAGGCACTTTGAAATCATAAAACTTGATAGATAAATCATTGAAGTACTTATTAAGTTACATACAATCTGGCACCGTCTGATTGGTAGAGTTTTCTAATTTCACACGCAGTTGGTATTATAATGATTTTATTCAAATCAGTAACGAATTCATTCAAACATGATTGGTACACACATAATGGCTGTAATAGAGAACATTATTTTATCCCTCCATAAAAGCACAAAATACATAGCATTAAAAAGTTGCAGGAGCAATATTACCGAGGAAGAGCAATATCAAATATGATTTATGCTACTGATGCTTAAACGAGTTCATCTGCCTATTTTCAGTCAAATTTCACTCATTTAGTTTATAATTAATTACAGAGACATGTCAAATACATGCGATGTCTTCAAAACAGAGACACTTTTCTATAAACTAATTATCGATTTATTAATGGTCGCGCCAAACAACACGAGTAAAGTTCTTCGATAATATGGACAAATTTACAATACAGTGGGACTTTATGGCAGTATATGAAGGTCGATGCGGGGAGATGAAATAGGATATACAGCGCTCACCTGTGGGGCTCCAAGATCCTTCGGCCTCCGTAAAACTTGCACGTGGTCTCACTTCGCGGATTTGGCATCGACCACTCTTGATTAATTGTTTTTCTCACTACGTGGTAGCGATGCGGGAATATATTTAAGCGACACGACAGACACTCTGTTCGCGGTGCGTTAGCGGGGGATCAATCGCGGGTTTCTTGCGGCTTGAGAGCAAAGACGCTTGAGCAAGCACGTGTTGGTCGCCGGCAAGGTTTTTTTCGAACTGAACGATCTTCTCAGTGTTGCCGGTCACATTTCATTCATTCGCCCATATCGCCTCTGACGCTTAGGCACTCAGCGCTGCATGGCTGGTATCATTGGGAAAGGGGAGCGGGAAATTTAAACTGCCTTATTGAAAAGAAGCTAGGTTTATTACGAAAATCAGTTTGGCGTTACCATTTCCACCCGCCCTTAGTGGGTTACCATTAAAAGAAGCGATACTAAGACGAGAGAGATGAAAAAAAACTATGACTCTAGGAGCGCTCAATGCGCGCGGGTTCGATAAAGAATTCCGTAGAGTCACGGCGAAGTGGTATATTTAATTTAATAACTAACGTTACAAATTAAAGCGAGGCGGTATTACTATAACTGACTATAACTAGCGAAATGCGATTAAATTACTGTCTAGGAATAGGACACAAACGAACGATCTGACGCGTGCGACAGTCGGGTAAATCACTCATCAGCAGGTAAGTTGTACGCGGTTTTAAACGAAAGCATGTATTGCACATGTGGACGCGCTGTCTCACAATACGGCGTGCGGAGATCCAGAACCTTTGTCGCAGAAGTGACATCAATAGTTCTGGTCCAGCGTGTAAGTACTTGACATGATAGAAATCCGATGACCAAGCTCACGACGTGATCATTACGCGGTAAAATAGTTATTTTACCGCGTAATGATCACGTCGTGCAAATCAAAGCATCCAGTTGGATGCTTTTGAGCGTAATCCAGCGCGGAGTTAACGAGTCGACCTTCTACGAGGATCAGACCGTTATCGATAAAAGGTCTCAAGCGGTTGAGAACAGGTGAGCAACGTTTATTTGTTAGAATAATCCTCTGCAAAGTGTTGACTTTGCAGGGCACGAAGAATTTTGCTTTCCGCGAAATTCAATTCATCGCCGGACACTGCGACGGTGTCGCGGCGGGGCAGCTTTTTTGCGAATTTACAAATGTAAACGATTATGTGGAGAAGTATACTCCATGAGGAGATGCGGGTAGCTAACTCATATAAAGCGCAATGCTTTACAGCGGAGCTCACAACATGTGTGAGAAGCTTTTGCTCCGGCATGTCTGGAATGCATTGGTTGTCGAGAGGTTTAAGAGGCCAGACGGATCCAATGTAGCCCATTGAGGCCCGTGGAGCCACAGAGGGTGCGTAGTTAATTTTTGAGGCGTAATGCCACGCGAGAGAACGTCAGCAGGGTTTTCAGTACCCGCGACGTGGTAGAAGTTGTCAGCAGGAAGGTTTTCCGTGATCTGGACAACGCGGTTAGCTACGAACGTTTTCCACCGATGTGGCGAACTTTTAATCCAGTATAAAGCGACTTTAGAGTCGGTGAAAGCGTATGTCTTGATTGGGAGATGACGCGAGTAGTTATTTAGAAATGTGCGCAAAAGTTTTGACAGTAGGAGCGCGCCGCACAGCTCCAGGCGTGCTATAGACATCGGCTTAGTAGGAGCGACTTTGGATTTTGCGCAGACAAGCTGAACAGTGTTACCTGAGACCGTACTTACATGAGCGTACACTACGGCATCGTAGGCGTGCTCACTTGCGTCTGAGAAGGACATGAGTGTGCGCGTGCAGTTTTCAAAGACGCCTACATGACGCGGAATGCGCATGCTATTGAGAGCCGGGAACTCAGCGCAGTACTGCTTCCACATTTTAACAATGTGTAGCGGTGGGTTTTCATCCCAATCAAGATTAAACTGCCAAAGCTGTTAGATAAGTAGCTTGGCATTCACGACGGCGGGGGCAACGAAGCCCATTATATCCCACAGTCAGGCGACTGTAGAAAGCATGGAACGCTTAGTGCACTTAACATCAGCGGGAACGATAATTTTGAAGTAAAAAACATGATAATTAATGCACCAATGCAGGCCTAATATTTTATGCTGCATGGTTTTATCAAATTCAACTTCCGTGTGAAGTTTGTGCAAAGCGGGGAGACTATCTGACACCGCGCTACTATTACTATTCCATTTTACTAGATCTCACTGCACTCCCTTGAATAGAGCAATCAATTGTTGCGACTTTCACTGGGAACCGAGAAGGCAATATCGTCCATGAAGAGCGACGTAGACGCGAATTTGCTGGCAAGAGGATAGCGCGCGCCGTCATCTTCGACCAGCTGTCTCACCGTGCGCAATGCGTGGTAAGGACTCGATTTTAAGCCGAAACAAACGCGATTGAATCTAAACAATTGGAGTGGGTCTTGTGGTTTGAAACGGTAGAGAAAACATTGGTACCGACGATCGGCTTCGCGCATAATAATCTGAGGCTCAAGCACGAAATATTTACGAATTTGATAAGTAAACGTATCGAGTCCTCGATAACAGAATTATAGCAGCCAGCACCAACCAATTTTGACATCTATCGTTTACTCGATGACTTTACATTAGTATCGTACATAGGGATGTGGCCATGTGAGCTAAATGACCGTCTTATTGAATGAATGGTACGTTACAAACTAGGTGAAATAGTTAATATTCATAAAATGTATATTGTAAAAACTCTTTTGTAGAAAACAAAAAAAATGTATTATGGTTTCCGAATGTCCTTTCTTGTCATTGTCAGATGACGGACTTGTGTCATTAAATAAAAATCTAGTAAATCAAAATACGAGTAATCATTGGCACATTGTTATATAAATAATTAGGTAAATACTATTATGGAAGGTGTTCGTGATACTTTATTTTATTTTGGTTAAAACTGCGTGAATACTACAATATAACGTGTTCAACAAGAAGTTTATAATAATATAAGTTTACAAGTTTCACTGTTGTTGGAACACCTTATATGTATGATGACTAAAGAAGATTTCGGTTATTTGTATAGCTAAGAAGCATGAAGTTTTATACAGAAGCTAATAAAGTGGACCAGTGTTATGTACCTGACATTCAAAGCCTATTTGTATAAGAATATTTAGTTGAAAATAAAATAATGGATATTGTTGTATTGGTGTTTTTCATTTATTATTACTCACGCTCACGCCGAACGGACGCCGAGCGTACGCTCGAAGAACGCTCATGACCAATATGAGGGAGGCCTAATAGACAACTGTCTTATCACATGTCTTCTGACTAAAGCGTTCGTTTTTATTGATATTCAGTCATATCCGAGAGGGTTAGGTAAGACGCTGATATAAGACTCACGAATTATTTACGGCAGATATTCGTCCGTCACCTAAATTTTATTATTATACTCGCTGTGCCCGCATATTATTACTTCAAAATAAGAGGGTTTTAAAACAATCTTACAAACCCAATTGTCGCGATTTCTCGCGTACAATTTCTCGCGATCTATATATAGTCTTAGGATTTTGCCCGGCGGGAGTGTCGCGATTTCTCGCGATTTGTAGATAGTGTACAGGAGAAATTCAAACAACCAACCTCCATGTAAGTACTGGCCACAACCGACGGTTCTACGTTTGAGGTTTGAACTTGATATATGAAGAATACGAAATTACTTTATTACTTCATAGTATTGACATTGTCATTTGAAACATTATACTGTGTAAAATCATATGAGAAATGGAAATATAGTAAATGTATTATTAATGAATATGTTGATGTGCTGATACAATATTAGATGTGCTGACTACATGGATATCACAAATGGGCGCTGGAGCTAAGTATTTAGTGATTTCTACTGTTTGCGAGTAGCTAGTTTTGTAAAGCTAATTATATGGCATCCTATTGTTTCTACGTATCTAGAAATTGGTAATGTATTGTATGGTAATTCTGTATTGTAATAGTAGAAGTGTTTAGACCTCTGCTGAGGATAAAGACGTTTATGCCTCAGTGGGGAGAGAACGGAGACGTCCGTTACAGAGCGGTGAGCAGACCGACACTTACAGAGCGGTGAGCAGCCCGACACTTACAGAGCGGTGAGCAGACCGACACTTACAGAGCGGTGAGCAGACCGACACTTAAACAGCGGTAAAATACCCGACAGATAAAACAACTGATACCTGATATCGATGACAGACCTGTATACAGGTAGTAGATATTATTGAAATCCCTGACAGATAAAACACCTGATACCTGATATCGGTGACAGACCTGTATACAGGTAGTAGATATTATTATGAAATTATATCCCGAAAGTTATATATTTGTAATCTAAATAGAAATTGATAGAACTGCAATACTAGACTACCGGACAGTGGAATCATATAACCTTTTAACCTACAAGTCGCACTGAAATGATTCCGGAGGAAACATACTGACAAATGCTTGGCATCGAGGTCTAACAGAGCTGTTCATGTGATGTCTACGTCTTGATAGGTAAGTTTCTTAACATTTCATTAGGCCGCGCATTATCAATATATCGGCGTTCAGTTACAAACCCCTCATCATCTAACCCTCGCCGACATGGTGGAGACGCTGGGATCGATGATCCTCATTTTAAAGGCAATACAATATTATATCTTATGAAATAGCGTGGCGGATGGAATGTTTTGAAACTTCTAGTGACACTTAGTGGAATTATTTTCAAATTTTAAATATATAGATAGTAAAGAAGGCGAAATAATATACGCCCATCACAAAGCTCTCTCCAATATTAAGAGAGCTGGAGGAATAGATGAGTGCAGACAAGTATTAGTTGAAGTGGAAAGACACATGAGAGTTCTTCAATCTATGGGAGAGGATACTGAGTCTACAACTATGAGATACATGATTATGGAAAAATTCCCGCAAGAGATAATATTCGAATTGAAAATGAGAATAGGGTCTGATGAGTCCATTGACAATATGAAAGAACAGCTGGCATTAATAATTTCAGCCAAGGAAGAAGCAAAAAGGATAATTGAAGGAACTACACTAGAAAATTCTCAATATACTGTTCAAGCATTATACAGCAAAACAGAAAAGTCACAGAATGAGCAAAGAATTATTAATAATAATCAAATTAAACAAGATAGGAGGAATAAAACTCATAACTTCAATTTAATTAAACCAAGAAACAATCAAAATTATCAATGTTATAAACGAAATTTTCACAACAGACAAGATGAAACAAGATGGAGTTTAAAAGAAAGAAGTTAAGCTGTGTCTTTTGTGGTAATGACCATTTTAACGAAAAATGTAAACAATTTAAAACTCTTCAAGATAGAACAACTAAATTGAAAGATAGTAACCGATGTTTTAATTGCCTTAAAAGGGGACATGTGTATAGGCAATGCACATACAAAAAACCTTGTTGGTATTGTGGTAGATCATCACTACATAATAGTGCGTTATGTCCCAAGAGATTTATCGAAGATGTCAAAGGTAACCAGAAAGTTACAAACATTATGCATGTTAACAGCTATGGGTGTACAATTCTTCAGACACCTATTGTGAAAGTTAAAGGAATCAATAGAAGCAAATCTTGTAGGATGCTTTTAGATTCAGGAAGCCAACGTAGTTATGTATCTCAAGAAATAGCCAAGGAATTGAACTTACCAGTCGAAGAAAATAATCAACTCTTGGTATTTACATTTGGTTCTAAGACACCACAAGAATTAGACAGCGCTTTAGTAAAACTTCAAATTGAAACCTTAGATAAAACTAATAAGACATTTTTGTCAATGTAGTACCAACAATATCTAATGGAATCCCTTATATAGTACCAAACATGGTTGAATTACATGGTAAAGAAAAGTATAAATTGGCTGATGACGGAACATTATTTGATCGTATTGATATTCTAATAGGTAATGATTACTATTATTCTATTATGTCAACCAATAAAAAACAAATTGAAGAGAATTTATATTTGGTTGAGTCCGAATTTGGTTGGATTTTATCAGGAACAACAAGCAAGAAACAGGTTGATCAGCTAACAGCGTTAACTTACTTCCAATCATCATACGCATTTGGATTACATCATCCTGATCCACCATTAGATAATATAAATTTAAAATGTTTATGGGACTTGGAGTCCATAGGGATAATAGATTCACCAAGGGCAAATAGGGATGAAGAAGCAATCAATCACTTTAACAATACCACAGAATATAAAGACAACAGATACTATGTAACTTGGCCATGGAAAGAATATTCACCAAATTTATCTGTAAATTTTGGATTAGCACATGGAAGATTGGTAAATTTAATGAAAAGACTAAGTCCAAAAACTTTGCTGGATTATGACAACACTTTGAAAGAACAATTAAAAAAGGGAATCATAGAAGAAATTACAGTAATGGAGAAGAATGAACATCCGGTTCATTATATACCTCATCATTGCGTAACAGCACCTGGAAAAGCCATAAGAATTGTTTATGATGCTTCAGCTAAAATAAAGGATAATAAAAGTTTAAACGAATGTTTATACCGTGGTCCAATACTATTGGAAGATTTAACCGGACTTATTTTAAAATTTTGATGTCACAATTTTGGAATAACGGCTGATGTAGAAAAGGCGTTTTTACAGATGGGTCTACAAAATGTGGACAGAGATGTGACAAGATTTCTATGGGTGAAAGACATAAAGGAGCCTCCAAATAAAGAAAATCTCATTCATCTAAGATTTACCAGAGTACCGCTCGGTATAATTTCCAGTCCATTTCTATTAAACGCAACTATCAAACATCATTTGCAGAAGTCTGAAGATAATCAAATAAGAACATTGGCTCAAGAGATATATGTGGATAATTTGGTAACCGGAGTAAAAACAGAAGAAGAATGTCTGAAGTTGTACCATGTAGCGAAAAGGGCATTCCAACAAATATCAATGAACTTGAGAGAATGGAGTTCAAATTCACAACCCTTTATGAGTCAGATTTCAGATAAGAATTCAAACGAAATAATTAAAATTTTAGGTTTGTATTGTCACGTGAAAACAGACACACTTCATTTGAAATTTAATTTAACAGACAAGATTGTAACCAAAAGAGGCATTTTAAAAGTTATTGCATCTATCTACGATCCATGTGGGTATCTAGCGCCTGCATTACTACCAGCAAAGTTATTTCTGCAGGAGTTGTGGAAACAAAAAATAAAATGGGATACAAAGTTATCCACTGGATTACTAGACAAATGGTCAGACATACAAAATGATTTATTGGAAATTAAGAAAGTCAGTATACCTAGATGCTATATTAAGAATTTATTGAATGTGGATTGTCAACTTCATTGTTTTACAGACGCATCTACTAAAGCTTATGCAGCAGTGGTCTATATAGTTGGAAATAACGCTAAAAGTTTCGTCATTGGAAAATCACGTCTAGTACCAACCAAGGATCAAGATAACCTAAAAATACCACGACTTGAACTTTTAGGACTAGTAATAGGGAGCCGTTTGATACAATATGTTCTTAAACATATTCAATTAAATATCACAAAGCAATTGATATGGACTGATAGTCAGATAGTTATAGATTGGTTCAATTCTAATAAACTATTAACACCATTTGTATCAAAACGAATTGATGAATTTAGAAGTAATAAAAATTTAATCATGAGACATATTCCTTCTGAACTGAATCCAGCAGATGTTGCCACTCGACCGTCGACATCGCCAGAAGTTGGAAACAAATGGTTAAATGGTCCAGAATTTTTGACACAGGATCAGGCCAGTTGGCCTAAGAACAGATGCACCATTCAACTTTTATTGTTGAGGAGGATCTCGATTTCGCGAATAACGTAATTTTAGAACGAGATAATATCAAAGAAAACCAGAATTCAAATATTCATCCAGATCAATTAGATTCCAGAGTGATGAAAATAAAAAGAATTCAAGGCGAATATTTTTCTGAAGAATTAAAGGGAAAGGAAACAGATCTAAAAAGGAATTTAGGTTTATTCACGGATGTGGATGGCATACTCAGATGTAAAGGACGTCTTAAAAATACAGACTGGTCTTATGACAAACGTTATCCCATATTGATTCCAAAAGAGAGTGAATATACTAATAGTATCATATTGAAAACTCACAAAGATAATTATCATGTTGGTGCAAACCACACGCTTAGTATTATACGTGACACGTATTGGATTCCACAAGGAAAAGCTCAAGTTCAAAAGATCATAAGAAAATGCCCGGAATGTGTAAAACATGGAGGTGGACCGTACAAACTACCACCTACCCCAGCTCTTCCACCCGAAAGAGTAAACGTTTCAATGCCATTTACATTTGCAGGCGTAGATTACTTAGGAACTGTAATGGTAGCATCAGAAAACGAGACAAGTAAGAGATGGATTTGTTTGTTCACGTGTTTAGCCGTTCGAGCCATACACCTGGAAGTAGTACAAAATTTATCAGCAGAAGAAGGCTTACTTGCGTTAAGAAGAATGATTTCGACAAGAGGAATACCAACGCTTGTTACCTCAGACAATGCATTACATTTCAAATTGATATCTGAAATACTATCCAATGCATGCTGTGTGGAGAATAAAATTCGATGGAGGTTTATTCCTGAACTAGCTCCTTGGTTCGGAGGATTTTACGAACGACTAGTCAGATTAGTGAAACATTGTATAAAAAGGACTCTACAAAAACACCTTTTAAGTGATAGTCAATTGTCAACGATTGTCAAAGAAATAGAGGCTACAATAAATACACGACCTTTAACATGTATTGATAACGAAATAGAACATATTCTTAAACCATCAGATTTTCTACAAGCTGGCAGATGTATAACGTTAAATACAGTTCCAGAGCAGTCTAAGATAGAAGGCACATCGACAAAATCTAATTTAGTTCGAGGGTGGAGGAAAACTCTAGTAATGTTAGATGAATTCAAGGAAATGTTTCACAATAGATACTTGACAAGTCTCAGAGAGCGATATAGCTACTCCTATAAACAACCACGTATAACGTCAAAAGGTATTCCGAAAGAAGGTCAAGTTGTACAGATAAAGGGAGAACATAAGAATCGAACCGATTGGAAGGTTGCAAAAATTGTTTCAATAATCAAGAGTTCGGACGGACTGTCTAGAGTGGCCAAAGTAAAAGTAGGAAATAACATATTTACACGTTCTATAGCGCATTTGTATCCTCTAGAGGTAGAGGAAAATGAAGAACAGAATTCATTAACACAAGATGACGTTAATGAGAGCGAAAGGTTTAATTTAGAAAATGAATATCCAATAATGTCAGTATATCAGACGCCAGATGTTAGACAAGAAGAGACAGTTGATACACTAAATCAAAGGGATAATGAAATGATAGTTGATACTATAGAGATGACAAAAAACGCAGAAGTTAGAGATAATGACACAGAAACAATAAAAGCAAACACAGATAAAATAGATGTTGAGATAAATGGGAAGGGCGACAATAACGATTTAGATACACGTAACAAAGACACTATTGAAGAGATTACAGAAGATAGCTCAAACGAAGTAGGTAAAAAACAAGCAGCAGCAATTCGAGCCCTAGAAAAAATAAAAGAATGGACTCGTAACTTACACACCACTCTTTTGTAATCTTGCCCCGGCGGGAGTGTCGCGATTTCCCGCGTACAATTTCTCGCGATCTATATATAGTCTTAGGATTTTGCCCGGCGGGAGTGTCGCGATTTCTCGCGATTTGTAGATAGTGTACAGGAGAAATTCAAACAACCAACCTCTATGTAATTTAAACAACCAACCTCTATGTAAGTACTGGCCACAACCGACGGTTCTACGTTTGAGGTTTGAACTTGATATATGAAGAATACGAAATTACTTCATTACTTCATAGTATTGACATTGTCATTTGAAACATTATACTTTGTAAAATCATATGAGAAATGGAAATATAGTAAATGTATTATTAATGAATATGTTGATGTGCTGATACAATATTAGATGTGCTGACTACATGGATATCACAAATGGGCGCTGGAGCTAAGTATTTAGTGATTCCTACTGTTTGCGAGTAGCTAGTGTTGTAAAGCTAATTATATGGGATCCTATTGTTTCTACGTATCTAGAAATTGGTAATGTATTGCATGGTAATTCTGTATTGTAATAGTAGAAGTGTTTAGACCTCTGCTGAGGATAAAGACGTTTATGCCTCAGTGGGGAGAGAACGGAGACGTCCGTTACAGAGCGGTGAGCAGACCGACACTTACAGAGCGGTGAGCAGACCGACACTTACAGAGCGGTGAGCAGACCGACACTTACAGAGCGGTGAGCAGACCGACACTTAAAGAGCGGTGAAATACCCGACAGATAAAACACCTGATACCTGATATCGGTGACAGACCTGTATACAGGTAGTAGATATTATTGAAATCCCCGACAGATAAAACACCTGATACCTGATATCGGTGACAGACCTGTATACAGGTAGTAGATATTATTATGAAATTATATCCCGAAAGTTATATATTTGTAATCTAAATAGAAATTGATAGAACTGCAATACTAGACTACCGGACAGTGGAATCATATAACCTTTTAACCTACAGGTCGCACTGAAATGATTCCGGAAGAAACATACTGACAAATGCTTGGCATCGAGGTCTAACAGAGCTGTCCATGTGATGTCTACGTCTTGATAGGTAAGTTTCTTAACATTTCATTAGGCCGCGCATTATCAATATATCGGCGTTCAGTTACAAACCTCTCATCATCTAACCCTCGCCGACACCAATTTTACCCCTTTGAAGTTACAATATGAAAATCCTTCCTAAGTGTTATAAAATGAATCCGCGGTCCAAATTGTATGTTTCTATCTTCAGCGTATGATTATAATATGTTAGTCAGGATAAGTTTTTTTTATACTTGTGGAGTAGAGCACCTACTTAATTGTAGAGTAGAATACGCAGGAGTGTTAAAAGAGTCTCTAAATAATATCCTATGTTCATATTAGAAAATTGATATGATATCGATGTCGATTGGTACTTTGTTTTTCGTTTAAAGATAATTTTCACACATATTTTTACATGCTCGCAACCAAAATATGGGGTTATTTACTACATATTTAAAGTGGCGAAATTTGCGTGTTTGCTTCTTTATTGTGTCAATAATCAGGTCCTACATTCAAAAGGAACACATAAAATATGAAACTACATAAATATTCATCATAAAAAGGCTCAAAACGTATAAATACGATACATTTATATATTTCGAATCTTTACTCACCAACAAATTCTAGGTGAAAATTGTTTCGACAAAATGACATTAGATCGACGTTTACTTTGCTTTGCTTATGTCAAATCAGAGTTCGTGCTGCCGTTTTTTGCTTATTTGTTAGAGCCTATGCAAACCACGTTTTTTAAACGCGCCGTCGACACGCGTTTGTAGCGATACCGACGCGATACGCACGCAAGTCAGACGCAGCCTGTAGACCTTTGCACACCTGTATAAATTCAAACGTGCGTGTGCAGCGATACAGACGCGATGCACACGCGCTTGTGTAGCGATACAGACGCGATGCACACGCGCGTGTGTGTCGATACAGACGCACCGGTGCGGCGCGTTTGTATCGATACAAACGACAACAAACTGCTCTGCTGGAAAAAAGCGCGCCGACGACGCGCGTTTCTGAAACGCGCGTCGACGGCGCGTTTAAAAAACGTGGTTTGCATAGGCTCTTAGAAAGCTCGATACATTTGCATGACATATACCGCAGGATTGTCGTCGAAAGTAGTTTGTGCTGCCAATATTAGTTGCATCTTACGCACGCTGTACAATTGTCATACAAATTTTGACATTTACGATACGAATACTTTCTCGATAGTTTTTCGTGCTCGGGCCTCTGTAAGAACTGTTGCCGACAGTCTGCGGTAAGTGCGATTGCGTGTAAGCGGAAATTCAACAATATAGTGAATAAATCGCCTTGCAAGTTCGGACCTGAGTGAAGAATATCATTTAGCGATCGCCTGCCACTAGACGTGGGCGCGCTGGCGTCTAGGACTACGCGTAGCTTAGTCGACGTCTTGTCTTCGCGCACTACCCCGTGATGCGGTATAACGTAGATGGGAGTTGGGTCGTGGGGATCGTACGATGCGGGGGAAATATAATCTTTTTCCAGATAGTCATTTATAACGTTGTCGTATGCTGACCTAAGTGAAGTCGAAGTCTCAAGCTTCCTTTCCAAGCATACGAAACGCTTGCGGGCGTTGTCATATGAATTCCCTAAGGAAAAAACATCCTCGTTGAATAGTAAGGTTACAGTGTACATACCACTAACAGGGTCGCGGGTTGTCGTGGACTTATAGAACGACTCACACTCAACATCCGAGGGGTGTTGAATGGGCGGTGCGGAGGGAAGCTCTTCAAGCTCCCAAAAGCGTTTGACTAAGGAGTCAATATTCGCAAGCTCTTGAGCGAGGCAACATGTCAAGGCCTGGGCGGTTTGCTGTGCTGGTAGTGTTGGTACGCAACCCATAACGACATGACCAAACACGGTATTCAAAGTGCGGGGCGCCGACGTGTCGCGGCGGCGAACTACGTCGGGGAGAATTAAATGCGGGAAAAGAGATGCGCCTATTAAGGCGTCAATCATACTAGGTACTCCGAATGATTCATCGGCTAACGGTAAATCATTCAGATGTGATAAGCTACAGGTATTTATCACAGCGGTAGGTAAGAGGTCAGTGACCCGGTCAACAACAAGCGGAGCAATATTAAAGTTAATGTTGTCGTTGAAGCGCGAATATACTTTAATATTAATTGGGCTGGAATTTACTACTTTCTCAGCCCCACCGAAACCTTTTACGACGGTGCGTTTCATGTGCTGAGGCTGAATGCCTAAGCGTTCGCAGCACTCTTTAGTGAAAAAACTTTGTGATGCGGAATCTAGAAGCGCTCGAATAATATGCGGTTTCCCATGACGATTGTAAGCAACGACTTGAGCGGTCGATAACAAAACAATCGTGGACTGGTTGTTGCGCGCAAGTGCATTACTAAAGCACTGATACGGCTGGGAATCAACAGATGAACATAATGTAACATCTGAGTGCGACGTAGATGCACCTTGGTTCGGGGCGGTCAGCGCGCTGGCGGGGGCCGCCGGCGCATGGCTCACTGTTGAAGTGTAACAATGTGTGGTGATTTAAGTGAGTGAGACTTAGATGAGCAATTTCCGACTCGATGCCTTATACTGAGGCAGTTAATACACGCATTGTTATCCTTCACAGCTCTATAACGCTGATGCGGAGTCATTTTATTAAATTCAGCGCATTTGAATAAATGCTGATGCACAATGTTAGCGCATAAGCACTTGGATGCAGATTCAACCATTGTACTCAAGTAAGTTTGGTACTTCGGCGGCGGGGCGGCATTTGAACGCCGATTAGCGTTGGCTGAACGCTTGGTACTAGCTGAGGAAGAACTCGGCTCCGTACGTTCTAAAGCTTTTGCTCGATTTGAGATAAATTCGGCTAAGTTATCAAAGGTGGTAATTTTTGTAGAATATTTGATCTCAAATGCGCGGACAGTTTCTGAGTCCAATTTTTGTGTGGCTATATGGATCAGAATTAAATTGGTGAGGTTATCCATTTTCAAGGTTTTCAAAGCAGCGACCGCACTACTAAACTTCTCAGTAAATAAATCAAAGTTTGTTGCCGAAGCGCACTGCAGAGGCTTGAATTCAAACATTTGATTTAAATATGTTGACACTAACATACGCTTGTCATCGTACTTGTCTATTAGCGTTTGCAACAATAGTTTATAGTTCTCTGGGCATGGGGATATCCCAGCGCAGACAGACTGTGCCTTGCCGGTCAGCTTGCCCAACAGATAGTACAACTTGTCAGAATCAGTCAAGGATGGATTATCATGAACCGTCGATTTAAAACTGGCATAGAATAGCGGCCAAGAGCGAATGTCACCAGAAAATTGCACCAATTCGATCGGCGCGAGCTTAGGCCTAGATTTGTGTAAAACATTGTTGCCAGGCAGCGACGATGAACACTGTGATTGAAACCGCTTTATCCTACTATACAAACTCTCAAAGGCCATGAGACTTTTAATAAGGTTTAGCAGTCAAGTTACATATTAACAGGTGGTTGTTGTATTCGTCTAGAACCTGTTGGTATTTATCGCGCAATGAATCTATCTCAGCTGACTCGTCGAGAAAACTTTTACGCAATTCGATGTTCAAAGAAAGGTCGTATATCTTTTGAACAATTTCAAATATAGCTTCGCGTTTAGCTTGCAACGTTAATAATTGCGCGTCCTCTACATCGTCACAGTCAGAGCCCGACCCATAAGCCTTCTTAGTCTGTTTTGACATCTTTATAGCGTAAAAGATGAAATATCACGACCAAAACACAAGCAAATGACAAAGAAGAAAAAGCAATACGACAAATTTATGTAGGTAGTTAGCTTGTAAAGAAACTAAGTGAAAAAATGACCTCTCTATTCTGTTTGGATAATAGAACAGAATAAAATAATGAATGAATACCGGTTTATTAATCTGTTTAACTGTAAGGAGGCAATTTAAAATTAATTTATCATTTAAATTGAGGATAGTAAATTATCTAGTAAGCCGTCATGAAACATTGAACCTAGCATTCCAATTAAATTAAATGACAATCAAAACAAACTGTATTGTAACGACATCTAGCGGTGCCGTTCGAAACAAAGTACACAGATAACTCGTTAACAGGCAACTAGATGGCGGTACTAGTGTTTTTTTATTAAATTATGATAGTTACAATACATTAATTACAAATATTGTTAATAATATTATTAATAATAACGTTTCTAAAATACCATACCGCACAGAAACAAAATGTATGTACAAGAAATTCGTAAATTATGAACCAAAGAATGACATTTTTTACGTTGAGGGTATAACTTTTTTACCTTATATGAAAGATAACTCGAATTTATTCAATACGAACGGTAATTGTGTATGAATTAAACGATATATGAATAAACACGTAAATATGCTAGTAAAACAATGCGAAGTTGTTCTACGTAGTAAGGTTATACGGCGTAAATACCTATTACAATAAATATTTCTCCTACTAGGGCCTATGATAAGAATCGTAATAAGGGCGGTTGGAAGGATCACAGGATCCGGCTCGAAGGACCACAAAATGGTCGCGCCTAACAACACGAGTAAAGTTCTTCGATAATATGGACAAATTTACAGTACAGTGGGACTTTATGGCAGTATATGAAGGTCGATGCGGGGAGATGAAATAGGATATGCAGCGCTCACCTGTGGGGCTCCAAGATCCTTCGGCCTCCGTAAAACTTGCACGTGGTCTCACTTCGCGGATTTGGCAACGACCACTCTTGATTAATTGTTTTTCTCACTACGTGGTAGCGATGCGGGAATATATTTAAGCGACACGACAGACACTCTGTTCGCGGTGCGTTAGCGGGGGATCAATCGCGGGTTTCTTGCAGCTCGAGAGCAAAGACGCTTGCGCAAGCACGTGTTGGTCGCCGGCAAGGTTTTGTTCGAACTGAACGATCTTCTCAGTGTTGCCAGTCACATTTCATTCATTCGCCCATATCGCCTCTGACGCTTAGGCACTCAGCGCTGCATGGCTGGTATCATTGGGTAAGGGGAGCGGGAAATTTAAACTGCTTTATTGAAAAGAAGCTAGGTTTATTACGAAAATCAGTTTGGCGTTACCAATTAATTTATATTATCTGTTACTAACGTGAATATATAATAATCAGGGTATATCAATAACAATATGCATTTCAAGATTATTTCAGTTTCAGCCTCGGTTAATATTATATTGCTATGTACTGGCAATGATGCAGGTAGACTGTATGCTGAATCACTTTGATCTATTTGCCAATATTTAGTGAAAGATAAGACAGTGCGAACATTTTTTACTTCGGCACCATACCTGGGAAATTACTGGTTCAGGAGATATTGAGGCTCAAAGTTAGTATGGATTTTTTTGATTATGTACAAAATCGATGTATTTACCACGCCAATATGTTCTTTAGATGACCTATAACCCTACGGATAATTAGGTATTTCGAACATTGCACGCGCGCGCTTTTAATTGCGATTAAAAAAATGTGAAAACTCAAAAAAATGGTTTCCCAGGTATTATTTTTGGTTAGCATGACTTGGCATGATGTCCACAACGAGTAGACTTCGGCTTGGTGATGGGTCTTGTGACAGCCTGTATATATAATAGAGCATATTGTATAAACACTAATGTTATACAATATGCTCTATTCTGAAAACAGCTTCTTTATATTACTTTGCACTCCCTCAAGCAGTGCCTCGCAACCAATAAAACCATGAATCAATTTATAAACGAATAGAATATCTGCAGCCTTTCTTCTATGAAACAATGTTGTCATTTTAAAATGTCCCAATCTTGTTTCATAGCTGAGAAGAGTTTTACACTTGCCACTTATAAAATACATTTGATACAAGAAGCGTTTTTGAACTCTTTCAATTTTGCTCGAGTGAACTTCCACACAGGACTCCCATACTCCAAAATACTTCTTAGGATACAGTTGTACACAGGTATGACAACATAAGGATCTCTAAAAGATTTTATTTGGCGGGATATAAAACCCGTAAATTTAATACTCTTGCATTTACTTGCATTAAGGATCATCTGACTTTCCTCACACCATTTAAAAACTATATTAATTTGCGACTGTAACTCTTTTACGTCTTGAGGACTATCGATTATCTTATATAGTTTTAAGTCGTCCGCATATATCGTAAATTTAAATTCTAATTTGTTTGCAAGGTTATTTATGAATGTAAGGAAAAATAAAGGTCCCAAGTGGGAGCCCTGAGTAACTCCAGATTGTATTACATTACACTGTGATTTTAAACCATGTACAACGACCATTTGAGTACGGTTTTGAAGATAACTTTCACACCAACGTAATAATGTCCCATGAATTCCAATGTTACCGATTCTAGCAAGTAAGATGTCATGGTTAATGAGGTCAAATGCCTTGCTAGAATCAGTATACACCGCGTGTACTGCGTGTACTTCTTTCCCATCATCCATGGCTTCAGCTATGTTGCTTACGTAACACACGAGATTAGAAATTGTCGACTTTTGTGGTAGAAAACCATGATGCTGTTTCACATGCCAAAAATTTTTTTCACTACTATTGACTCGATAATCCTGCCCAGTGATGAAAGAAGTGAAATCGGTTGATAATTTGAAACGCACGATATATCACCATCCTTATGAATCGACGTTATGCCAATCGGTGTTATTTTCCAAAGACTAGGAAACTCTCCGGAGTGCAGGGACTCATTGTATATTTGTGTCAGTGGATACGCTAAGACTTTCGCGCATGTTTTTATAAACACCTTTATTAGCATTGACATCAGCAAGAGCTTTCGAAACCTCTGATTGAGATAAAGTGCAGCCGGATAACCTGGGCCAGTTATCTTCCAATGTGTTGTCAGAGGGTTTGCTAGATATTGTAACCCGACTGTATACTGAGTTGAAGTAACGTGAGAAAAGGTCTACAATTTCTTGCCCTCCTTGTGCATGTTGGTTTTCTAAATACATATGATTTGGAAGAGAGCTGCTATTTGCTTTTAAATCTTTGATATACGACCATACATATTTTGGATTAGTACGAAGAGTTTCAGCGGCATTCTGCTTAATTTTTTTTAGACAATGACTGATCATAGTTTCACACCTACTTCTTAGCTTTTCAAATATAATTTTATCCAATAAGTTGTTGTATTTTTTAAAACGTCTATGATACTTCGCTTTTTCCCTAAGACATTTTATTAACTCTACTGTACCATACAGGAAATCTCGAGTTTTGTCTCCTTGTAACAGGTGTAAATTTGTGTATCGATTTTTGTAGTACTGAATAGAAGTTTTCCAACTTTATATTTACATCAGAGGCATCTCTCCAGACGACCTCACATGAAACAAAAGCCAGCTTCGCATTTATAGCGTTGTAATCACATTTATAAAAGTTAAGTGACGCATCGCGGTTCGGCCTTAGATACCTGTCATTCTTAGAGACTAATATGTCAATTACAATAGCCGGATGATACATGTCTATTTTACATAAAGTTTCATTTGGCTGAGCAACCTTCATATGCTCTACAAAGTTTGAGAAAACTAGGTCTCAAAATTCGATTATTATTATTAAAAATATGATTATTATTATATTGTAATAGAATAGAATAGAATATAGAATAGAATTTGTTTATTATCACATCATAACAGCGCGCAATTATTAGATAGTAACGGGTTCTAGAATTAAACTAAGAAGAAGTTCCATATGAAGATCCTTGACTGATTTTTGACATTCCAATAGACTTCTGCAGCAAAATGAAAATGCGGCAAAAATGGCGCTTGCGATAGAGTAGTTGCCCGCTGAAGAGCAGACCAAGCAAGTAGTAAAGCTTCGGAGTAAGCGTTACAACAGCCCAACCGAGCGCATTGTAGAATGAGTACACAGTAGGCGGCACCACAAACGAATCAACACGCTCCACGCCAGATTCCAGGAAGAAGTCACCCGTGTTCATAAACGAGTCTTGCATTTTGTCCTTTACGACGTATAGATCGTGCAGCCATTTCGCCGCAGCTGCCTCTTTCCCCCGGCACTTTCTCCACGGGTATCTTTTCGATGTACAAATGTCCGTGCACCGGCTTGGCGTTCTTCAGACTTGTCAGCGTAGAGGGCGTTTTGCTGTCTTTTTCAAACGCAAGCTGTATGTTGTAAATGGCAGGCATCTTCCCTCTGAAGCACTGTAGGCTAGTAGTGGATCCTTTAGTACAATGTGTTAAATGATGTTTGAGGAGGGGCAAAATTTTCTCTTTGGTGAACTGTAGCGATGCTTCATGCTTCTTCTTTGTGTAACGTGTTCCCTCGGGCGTCATTAATAGCCATACAGGATCCGGACAGTCACATATCTCAGATATCTGGTGTTTAATAATTTCCTTATCTTTTTCATACGATCATTCTAGAAATACGAATTCGGAAAATTGCCACATCCAGCCAATGGACGGTAAATATTGGATTGATTTTTTCGCATAAGCCTTACAGTTCCCTAAAACTGCAATGCCGTATCAGAAATGCCATCCCATCAGCCAATCTATTTCATAGCTGTGGTTCATTATAAGATAACCATGCCCTTTGCCATAGTATTTGTCGTATTCACCCTTTTTAACATATACTGACAGCTTTGTTTTTGACCACCATTCTGGCATAAACACTAATTGACTGTGATGAATATGAAAGATAATAGTTTATCTTTCTATACAGAGTTTTGTTGAAGGGCTTGAGTCCAAAGTATAATATTGCCTGTAAAAACATAGTTTCAGACCAGATGTGAAGTAAGAAATAGCAAAACATAAGTGGACAATAGTAGACTGCTTCAAAATATTTGCATTGATCATTTTGTTTGTGTCACCTTACGTAAGACGTAGAGGTAGCACGTAGTTAGGATACTGATTGTTACCGTGCCTAACTACATGCTACGTCGTACGTGTATCCTGGTCCCAGCTGTTCCAGGTCCACCTTGAAGCTCCGGGCTACGCTACCCTAGCTCTATTCTTCTCTACACTTCCCTGCACCGTCTTCAACGACACCTCTGCTGACGATTCTGGCCCTGCCCTGCTCATCGCACACACACCGCCGGGCCTGCCAGCTGAAGCTAACAGTCTGCGAGGATCTGCCCTTCTACGCGCAGCCCTTCGAGCAGCCTGCCCTGCACACTACCAGAGGGAACAGCGTGGGAGACTGCAGCCCTTAGTGTTCAGGCCAGTGTCGTGTTGTTGGTCGGTCATACTAGTGCATAGGAAGTGAGACAATACTCGGCAATAAACGCATAGAACCTCTTCTTCGTTTTAATTCTAGAACCCGTTACAAGGTACATAATAAGAGAACATCTGACATTGCTAAAATGATTTAAGAAACTATTTACATATTCGCTACAATAGGTGGTGCAAAACACACGGCGCAAATATTAAGCTGATAGCTATTTTTACCATCATAAATTTTCAAAGCTAACCACAGCTCCTCACAATTCGATTGCCGGCATACATATTCGCTAACAATAGGTGGTATTCGCTAACAATACGAAATATGTTATACCTGTTATGCAGTATCTCATAGTCAAAAACGGTTTCGTTCAACCATGATTCAATAAATACAATTATGTCGTACTCTTTGTTTAGAGCTTGCAAGTAGACATCCTCAGTTTTGGTTCTAAGACTCCTTACATTTTGATAATAAACTGAAAGATTTAATTTTACAAAAACTAAAGCTATAGTGCACATGCATTCCATTTTAAACAGTGTGCAACAATACACTTATAGTAAACTAAGATTACCCTTACTAAACACTATGGATTTGGAATTAATGCTCATGTCGCGAACCCACACAAATTCGTATTGTTTTTCTTTAGCTATAGCTCTTGTTGCGGCATGTAGCTGTTTATTGGTAGGTGACAAGTGTTCCGTTACATATATTGCTTGTTTCTGGCCTGCGATTCCTAGATGTCCTGAGTTAAACTTATCCTGCGGATTGTCTTTGTTGAAGTTCCTCATAGACGCCAACATATTGTCACGAATACGCGTACTTGTAAATTACTACGATGGAGCGAGGACGGTTTGAGTCTCGGTTCTGTTTCTGCACTCTGTGAAAACTTATAATATCCTCATCCTTAAGACCAAAAGATACTGTGTTAGCCATTTGTTTGATAAGTGTGAGTAAATTTTCGTTCCTGTTTTTGTTTGGGCATAGTTGTTTTTAGATCAAAAGTTGACTTTCTTTTTGTGTACTGATTTGCAGTCTTATTTTGGCATGGGGTCAAAAGGTAATTAACCTTTAAGTATGGACGTCACATTTTATAACATTACCGTGGACGTGTAGTCTCACAAGCTCCTACACTTCCTAATGTTATTTTTTTAACAAGAGTATATAAAAAAAGAGCTTCAAATTATATTTAAGTTGAAGTATGGGTTAGATATAGTAAAAATACGTGAAAATATAATCTATGTTTGTTATTAATTATCTGGGAACATACAAAATCCAAACATCCGGACAGTCTTTGGGTATTTTTAAGTGTACCTATGTTTTTTGTAGCTAAGCAATAAAAATAATAAAATAAAATTCTATTATATAATATATTCTAACATATAAAGAACTCAAAAAATAAAAACATCACTACAGACAACAAATAACAAACATTGTGACAACTGCTGTTTACGCTTAATTACTGACAGTATTTTCTCTAATAACGAGAACATTGTAAGCACACTGGCTTGTTGTATGGGACTCAAATGTGGGTTGGTATTCTATGTTTCTTTTCAGGAAAAATTCTACATGCATTTCCTGTCCTTTTTATGAGTGGTAGTGACTGGTCATCCACTGTTACCATCTCACCTATTGTACAAATTTTATTAATTTTAAAGATTACTCACGTGTTTTTCATCGAATGCAACCTCGTCCTTTACTGGTCGTTTCGTTATTAAAACTGAAGCTACTGAGCAGCTCAAGTATGGAGAGCAAGGGGAAGTTCACAAAACTTAGAAACCAACATTTGTCCGGAGCCTGTAAGGCTACACGTCCATACTTAAAGGTTAACATATGTGTTTTATTTCTTTATTGCCTATCTCCTATCTTGTAAAACAAAGGGTGACTGATGAGGTCGGACGGACAGAAACACAGCAGCAGGCTTTTTAGGTTTTGTTCGCCAAAATTGCAAGCAAAATCCAAAGTACTATGAGAATTTTTATCAAAAGAGTTGAGTCCAGAGAGTGCTTCTTCACTCAGTGACAAGATTAATTTCATTAAATTTCTAGTGCGCATACGTAGCTAGAAGTGAGCCTTAGCAATAAAATACTTTAGATGCAGTTCCACCAAAGTTGATGCTATTACAATGAATTATGTAAACTTAATATAAAAAAATGTTGTGATACAGCATATGCCGATGCTACTGCACTTAATTTTTATGCTGAGGGATTGCATGACCTATTCCAGCTTGCAGACTGGGTTCAATACTGTTTCCCATTGGCTAACATCCAACTCTCTCACATTAAATGCAGACAAAATCAAATATATGTTTCTTTTCAAATCAAAATCGAATGGAAGTACGTAATCTCGCTAACTGTATTTATGCTCACAAATGTAACTTTCCGCCGAATCTAAACTGTTCTTGCCCTGTGATAAGCCCTGTAAAACATTTTAAATATCTTGGTGTGGATTTGGATTCGAACCTAACCTTCGAAAATCACATCGATCGTATGTTCTTTCTCAAAGAATCCGCAAACACACTAACATCTTTAAAAATCTCCAAGAAGTAGCAGAAAGGCATACCATGAGGATGGTATACCAGGGCCTTGTGCAGTCAATTTTGAGCTATTGCTTAACAACATGGGGAGGTGCTTGTAAAACAAAAATGATAACTCTCGAAAGAGCTCAAAGAATGATTCTAAAAGTTGGCTTCTCCAAACCCCGTCTATTTTCTACTACTGAACTCTATAAAAGGAGATCGAAGTTTTGACTGTACGTCAGTTGTGTATAATGCAAACAGTTATTAAAAAAAATTGCGAATTGTCTCAAGAAAGTAAGAAACTAAATCTTCTTCGCAGAAGAAACTATGCAATATGTGATTCAGATAAAGTAAAAACTACCTTTGCGCAGAGATTTTTACAGTACAGAAGTGGCGTGCTGTTTAATAAAATCAATAAAATTATTAATATAAATGCAGCTGATAATGAAATTTAATGCTGACTGCAGTAAAAACGAATGTAAATCTAAGGTTTTCAAACAACTACAGAAATTAAATTACACAGAAACCAAAAAAATACTTGAGGTGCTAAAATAAGATAAAACACACACGCGTACTCACACACATACACACACACACACACAAACGCAAGCACACACAAACTCGCACGCTCACAAATACACACACACCTATAATTTCACTCACGTTGACAAACTTTATACCTACTATGATGGGGGACTGGAGTTCTAAAATACAGGCTCTGGCTTAGTTTAGACTCCAGATCACCCAAATTACAAATATGTCACGCGAACTACTTGTCAACAACTAATAAACTTGTACTGTACTAGTTATAAGATTAAGAATGTAATTTGTGGAGATAAATAAATAAATATTATTATTATTACAAAAATTACTCAGTGCACTAGGCAGGCAATCCTTTTGTAGTTTGTGGCGTGGCCGTGGCGTGAGGCGTGCCACGCGTGGCGTAGGTCGCGTGCGTGCAATCGTTCCAGCGTTCCACTTTATAATATCGCATGATACTGCAACGGCAAATGTCCCCTACTAAAGTAGAAATTTTTTCAGGATATACGTTTCGTGACATTTTTTATTTATAATACCGCCATGATCATATATTTATATATACCTACTCATCGCAGTTTATCTGTCTCATGCAGCATGCTGTAAGCAAAACGTTTATGCATTAACATCATGCAATGCAAAGTTGTATAACTTACTATTTGGATAAATGCAAGCAATGTTTATAAACGTTGAATAAAAGCATTTATTATTTATTTTGCCAATTTGCCTTATGTACTATAATTTTATTAAGTTGTTCAATCGTATAGTACACGAGATAGAAGGCAAATTCCATAACAAAATAATGATGACATCATCTTAGTGTTACCCCGGCTGCATTGCATCCAAGACTGATACATCTTTGAGCCCGAAGTACTGCACTAGTACAGCTAGTAATGACAGAACATTTAGTGTGGAGCCACGGAGACTCTGTCATCAATTTTGCAACCCAAAGGGACAGCGATATTTCATTTCTAGGACCAGTGTCAGTATATTCAAGGACACTGAATCCACACACAGTAGTTATAGCTGTTCAAGACCTTCATGGCAGCAGGGACAGTCAACTTAACGTGCTCTTAAAGGGCCAAACGATGACCAAAATCTTAATTACCTCAAAAAGTCAGTAGTCAGCGTTGGTTTGAAACAAATTTTCTCCTCACAGAAGTATGTTGGTATTTTCACTAGCCTATTACCAAAAAATAAAGACAGAAGTTGATTAATGCAATTAGCTTAAATTTACTCACAGAAAATATTTTGTAATTATTAGTATCATGGTAGCGGTCACATGAAGTATGCTTTTTAATGGATGTGAAAAAGTCCGTCCTTGCTCTCTCTAGAGAACGTGATATTATTTCATATTTTATGTGCTTATGTTTCTTTTAAACAAGCAATGTAACGTTAGATATCTGTATTTTATATCTCTTTCTCCTAGCGTTATTTCAGTTGCGACCCGTGTTTCTTTTACTAGTCTAATACGATTTGACTTAATATTAGCTTTTCCATAATAGCAACTGCCTACCTGACCTCCGCAACCCGAATGCATCTTGATATTACAAGGCTTAGACTGATGTCCGTTTATTCGTAGGTACTGACTATCTTAACGACTGTCAAAGATCTTCATGTCAGCCAGGGCAAGTTATAATTAACAATTCAATACGAACATGTTCTGAAACGCCCCACTTATGGCTGTTATTGTTTTTTTGTACTGTTTTTTATTGTTTTTTATTTGTGTGCGTGTTAAGAATAAAGTTATTTTTCTTTCTTTCTTTTCTTTCTTTCTTTAACATAAATTCGAAAAGTCAGTGGTCTGCGCTGTGGTTTTGAAACCGATACCCTCTCTGCATGGCAGTGTGTTAATAACTGCACCATGTTTTGAACCCGATACCCTTTGCATGGCAGTGTGTTAGTAACTTCACCATGTTTTACTTTGCGGGCGCAACGGTTATCATTTTGTAGGTTATAAATTAATGAGGTGGCTTGTGTAAGATAAAATACGGTTATCAGTGAAAATATGGCCGCATTGCAATCGAAGACCTCTACGAGTATTTAGCAATTTACTGAACTATGATTTATTTATACAAATAAACAGCTTGCAGCTTGCTTACCTTCATAGTAATATTTTATTCCTTCAAATACATCAACTGAAACGAAATTAAATAGCTTCAATACGTTTTACTGCCGTAATATTTTTACGAGTAATCGTAAAAAGTTGACACCCTTTATTTTTCTCCTACCATCCCCATACCTCCTTGATACTTCCATTAATTGTGTTCCCCTACAAACATTTCTTATACGAAATAAAGATATAATTGTGTGTGCTATGTTACTACTTATTGACAAATTATGAATTTATATCTGATCTAAAATAATTTAATAGATTATATGTGTCACAATATTTACTATAGAACTGCTCCGAAACGGCTTGACCGAATTTTATGTTTTTTTTAAGCAGATTATTTTCTCTTGGCATTACAAAAAAAAACTTATTTAATTTAAATTATGTGTGTATTAAATATAATAATATAATAATAATAATAATATTCTACCACATTCACACAACACCATCTAGTCCCAAACTAAGCAGAGCTTGTACTATGGGTACTAGATAATGGATAAACATACATATATACTTTTTTTTTTGTAAATACATACATATTATACATAGAAACACCCAGACCAAGACAAACATCCATGTTCATGCACACAAATGTTTGACTTGAGCGAGAATCGAACCCGCGACCTTCGGCGTAGCAGTCGCTTACACTCCCGCTACACCAACCGGTCGTCATTAAATATGTTAATTGTATTCTTGCTGAGCCCGTCCATTGGTGCATCAAGGCGACTCCTATCCATATGCGAGACTTATGCGTCTACTCATGGGCTGAAGTACAACGTTGAGAAAAGCGAGTTATTGGTTTTTAAGGCAAGGAACATTAAGTACTCCGTGTACCAAACGTTAAAATTGATGGAACTGCTTTGTGTAGGGTTTACAAATTCAAGTACTTGGGACATTGGGTCATCGAAGACTTAAAGGATAATTTGGATATAGATAGGGAGCGTAGGTCGCTGGCTGTCCGATGTAACATGCTGGCCCGCAGGTTTGCACAAAACCAGTAAAGGTTACACTTTTCAAGGCATATTGCCAATCCTTTTACACGTGTAGCCTGTGGGTCAGTTATGGTTGTCGGCCATACAGTGACTTACGTGTCCAATATAATAACGAACTCAGGGAGCTGCTGGGGCTGTCGTGGAGGTGCAGTGTTTCGGGAATATTCGCGGAGTTACGTATAGATGGCTTCACCGCCATTATGATAAAACTTTGTGCTTCCTCGATGGGTCGTCTCTGCGGTAGCTCCAACAGTATACTGAGAGTATTTGCAGATCGGTGGTAGTCACCAATGATGCAGCGATGGATGCAGCTCCATACTGCTGTGTAATATGTTTTTGTATTGTTTACTAACTCAATATTTTAAGTTTTAATTTGTAACTAACCCACTATGGACTCTGTCTGAAATAAATTGATTGAATTGAATTGAATTGAGGTAATTATCGTTCGCTTTATAATGTGCCCGGTAGATGTTGATGTTTTACTGACAGGAGTACTACTAGAGTACTTAGGAATTTGGTAGATAATAGTTGTATAAGTGCCTAGCTCCAGTGATGTGATGCTGGTGGTCTAGGCTAATGAAAAGGCTTCGATAGTTGGTAGAAAGACTGTATTGCATAGGTCGCAAGTACAATAATATATGTAGGCCGTGGCGTGTGTGCGGTGCGATGTACGACGAGTGAGTGGAGTGCGGCGCGCAGGCGGGGTCGGCCGAAGAACCGGTCCTCACTAGCCGGCGGCGGCCCGCCGCGATGGAACGCAGTAACAGATTCCCCCGGTTGAAGTGTGGAGGACTTCAAAATGATGTCATCAGGACACTGGAAGAGGGCATATATTACTAAAGGCCCGAGTTATGATGCCCTTTTTCGTGCGGATGTCGGCGACTCTACTATGTCCGTCAGATCCTGCATTGACGGCGATGACTCTGCCCAGCAGCCAATGAAGAGGTGGCAGATTGGCGTCCTTCACCAAAACCATCGTGCCTGGCTTAAGATCATGCCTTGACGTCTGCCATTTTGTCCGCTGCTGAAGTGTAGAAATGTATGCATTTGAATAACGTTGTCAAAAATGTTGGCGTAGCTTCTCGATGCGGTCAAAACTTTGTAGCCGCTGCATATTGCGGTCATCTATTTGAGGCCGGGGAAACGACGTGAGAGTCCGCCCAATAAAGAAATGAGAAGGAGAAAGATAAGATAAATTGGAAGGATCTGTTGAAAGGGGTGTTAAAGGCCTGGAATTTAAAACAGCCTCTATTTGGACCAGGCATGTTGAAAGCTCTTCATACGTTAAGTGAGTTAAGCTCATGACTCTACGTAATAGATATTTCGTTGATTTGACTGCTGGCTCCCAGATGCCACCGAAATGCGGCGAGTAAGCTGGAATAAATTTAAATTCGATACCCTGGTTGGCAATGTCTGATTCGACTGAATGACGAGACCCTTGAAGGAAGCGTGAGAGCTCGTTGAAAGCGCCTACGAACGTGGTGCCGTTGTCGGAGTATACGCGCTGAGGTTTACCACGACGGCTTATGAACCGACTGAAAGCTGCAAGAAACGCCTCCTTTGTAAGGTCGGAGACCAGTTCGAGGTGAACAGCTTAGACTGCGAAACATACAAAAAGGCAAATATATGATTTAAGTAGCCTAAAACCTCTACCTTTGCGGTCGGCTATCAGCACTGGCCCGGCGTAGTCAAGACCTGTGTTTAAGAAGGGAAACTCTAAGTGCGTCCTGTCACCAGGCAGGTTAACCATTATGACCTGGGCAGGTTCCGCTTTAAAGCGAGTACAACGTACACAGTTACGCACAGTTTGCTTAGCTAGGTTTCTCCCAGCTAAAGGCCAGTAAGTAAGCCTAATATGTGCTAGAAGTAATTGAGGCCCAGCATGAAAAAGTGATTTATGTTCTTTTTGAAATATTATTCTTGTTAAGTGGTGTTTGCTACACAGTAAGATTGGGTGTTTGACGCTAAAACTGTAATAAGAGTTTTTAAGACGCCCACCGCCACGTATAAGATTTTCAGAATCTATAAATGGTGATAAACTAATAAGTCTATTTTTCTTAAGTAAGATTTGTTTGTTTTTAAGAATTGTGTATTCCTCAGGGAACATTTCCTGCTGAGAAATTTGTAATATTAAGTTCTGTGATGTTTGTAATTCTATGTATGTAAGGTATGATAGTATTTTTGTGTTCTGTTTCTTGCAATTATGAATAAATCGGTGTATGTAAGCGACGATTCTGATTAATTTTGTAAATGATGATGTATTATGTATTAAATTTAAGATTATATTATTATTTTTATTCAAACTATTATCCACTTTTGTATGTAAAGATGTCTCGGGTAATAAATGAAGTTGTGTGTTAGGTACTATAGGAAATTGTATATCGACCTGGTGAAGGAATTCTGGACCTGACCACCAGAGAGCGGATGCGCTGATGGTATCAGCCTTCACCCCTCGAGTTGCGAGATCAGCGGGATTACTGTAACCGATTCACGTACTTTCATGAAAAGTCGTGAACCAATCAAACAACCACATAGCTCTTTACGTGGAATGCTTAAGAGCTTTATAGGAGCAATCTTGCTTTTAGAAGCTAAAAGGCAAACACAAACTGCCCCGTCTACTGTCAGTGTCCTCACATAGACACAGGCGGCGTAACAACGTTCGGAAGCGTACGTGAAGGTATGAAGCTCGACTACAGATGGATTGCTACAGGAAATCCAACGAAGAATACGAAGAGAGTTAAGACATGAAAGAGATTGTATAAATTCAAGAAACTGTGACTGTATACTTAAAGATATGTCTTCATCCAAATTACATTTAAGAATCCATAATTGCTGCAATAATAATTTGGCTTTAACTATACATGGCCCGACGAGACCAAGTGGATCAAAAACTTGACTGATTAAAGATAATATGTTACGTTTGTAATTTTAATTTCTGTGTATTCTAAATTAACTGAAAATAATAAATGGTCTGATTTGCAGTCCCAATAAAGACCAAGCGTTTTACAAGGAGATTCGTCATTTAAATTCAATGTTTTGTTTGAATTCTTTGTGTCAGTGTTGGCGATAGCCTCTAAAATTTCTGGACTATTTGATTGCCATTTGCGGAGATGAAACTTAGCTGATTTGAGAGTAGTAATGACATCTTGGCATAACTCTATGACTGACTGAAATGAATCCCCGCCGCCTAAATAATCGTCGACGTAAAAGTCTCGCTTGATGGACTCACTTACTTTAGGATCTGAACATTGGTCTGCAAGAGATACTAAGCATTTGGTAGCTAAGTACGGTGCTGATGCCGTACCGTACGTCACTGTATTCAAAGTATATGTCCGTAAAGGCTCTGAGGAATCAAACCTAAAGACAATTTGCTGCAACGAGCGCTGTGAAGGATGGATTAAAATAGCTCTGTACATTTTTTCAATGTCACCTGTTACAACAAATTGATGCTGTCTGTACCTTAAGAGTATGGACAATAAATCCTCTTGAACAGTGGGACCTACCATCTGTATATCGTTAAAGGATTTGCCTGAAGTGCTGGATGCCGATGCGTCGTAAACTACTCGAAGTTTTGTAGTTGTACTGGACTCTCGCACAACACCATGATGAGGCATGAAATAATTAAATTTAGAATGTTTTAATGTTGAATTTTGTGTCATGTGATTAAGATCAATGTATTCTTTGATAAATTGTAAATATCTGTTTTTATAGACAGGGTCACGATCAAATCTTCGCTCTAAGGATATAAATCGACACTTGGCCATCGCATAAGAGTCACCTAAGCACTCAGGCGATTCCTTCAATGGGATGGTGACGACAAATTGACCAAGCTGATTACGTTGTGTCGTCTCTTGAAACAACTTTTCGCAAACTTGCTCTTCTGTAGAGAAACTATTCTTACTGGACACAGATTCAAGCTCCCAAAAGCGAGTAAATTGCTCAGACTCCTTGTCCGTTAAGAAATTACATAAGGCAGGTTGATGAAGGCGAGACTGATATACACAGCCCGAAATAAGCCAACCTAACTTTGATGAATGTAATTTAGGTTTATGTTTACCTAAATTTATTGAATCGGAACCTAAGACGTCCCAGAAGACCTCGGCACCAACAAGAATGTCAATTGCTGAGGGTATGTTGAATGTTGAGTCTGCTAGCTGAAGGCCTGGCGGGATAGGTATAATGTTTTTATCTACATAAGAGCCAGGTAGCTTTTGCGTAATCATCGGTAAAGTAAGACAGTTTATGCTCGCCCGATAACTACCATAAAAAGATGGCACAGTAAGACTACAACTCTCGGAGGTACTAGAAATAAGACCGTTAATACCTGAGATGGTTGAGCTAGTGCTTCATTTTACCACGCCAAGCTTATCACAGAGGCTTTCAGTGACAAAATTGGAAGAACTGCCGTTGTCCAGTAGAAGTCGGACTGTATGGAGCCTACCATTGACGTCTGCCACCTTTGCCAAAGCTGTGGATAATAGTACGAATGACTGATTAGTTTGTGGTTCTGTGTTGGTAGATAAAGCAATATTTTGGTCATTGTTTGATGATGTATCCTTATGTAAAAGGGTATTATGTCTGTATTTGCAATATTTGCAATGTGATAGTTTACAACGGTTTTCTGTATGACCAGGACGTAGACAATTCATACAAACATTACATTCTGAAGCTTTTTTTACTCTTGAGTCGACATCAAGATTTTTTTAAAGATTGGCAATTGAACAAAAAGTGACTTTGAGAACATATAGGACATGTTACCTTGTCAGTTTTAGTGTAAATAGGTTTTGTATTTGTAAGGTAATTTGTTTTTGTATTTGTATCGTAGTTTTGTTTAGTGTTTGTGTTGCAAATAGATTTTAAGTTTTTATTGTCATATAAGGTTTCGAGTAAGTCTGCTCTGTTACATAAGAATTTTGTAAAATGTTTTAAATTTGGAAATGTATCTATAACGTTTTTATGTTCTTCCCACTCTCGGCTAGTGACAGAATCTAATTTCTTAGACATCATGTATATAATTAAAGTGTCCCAATGTTCTGTGGGCTGCCCCAGAGTGTCAAGTGCCCTTAAGTTTTTATTAACGGTGTCAACCATGCTACGTAAAGAACTGCAAGATTCTTTTTGAATAGAGTTAAAATTAAATAATGAATGTAAGTGGTTATTTATAAGCAACCTTTCGTTATTGTAACGTTCTAATAACAACTGCCAAGTGATGGCATAGTTGTCAGATTTAAAATCGATACTTTTGATTACTAAAGACGCGCTGCCTTTCAAAGCAGCACGTAGATAATGGAATTTATTAATTGGTTGTATACTGTTATTGTTATGTATACGTATCTCGGAATTCAAGCCAGTGCTGATAGTCCCCGTTGAAGTGAGGCAAGTCTATCTTGGGTAGCCTGACGAAATCGTGCTTGCAACCAGAGTCGTGTTGGATGGTATCATCTGCACCGTTGGCTGAGGCTGGCGCAGAGGAGCACGAAGGCGCAAGCATTGCCTTTGCGCGGCCCAACTGCGCGTAGTACAGATCCTCAAACTGTTCACGCTCGATGTACTGGTCGCCCGCATTATCGGACAACATCTCCAATTCCATCTGTAACGCGTCGAATTCCTTATATAGTATCTCCATTTGCTCAAGCCGGCATTGAAGCTCGGATGATTAAAAAGCATCTAAGTCGGTACTTGGTAAGAATTTAAGAAACGTTATAAAAGACGTAAGCTTTGCTTTATAACTGCCACGCTTCCTTACAAGATCCTTAAGTTTAGCATCAGACATATTAAGAAGTTTTAACTAAATGTGCAAAGTGCAAAAAAAGCGAAAGGTAGGTAGGTAGGTATTAATGGAAAAATCGGCAGCATAAAATAATGTTATAATGAATTTAAATAACTCAATGAGTTATTTACACAAAGTTAACGGTGATTCACAGCTGTTGCGAGAACAATAGACGGGTCATAAAACCGGTCGACACAATAGATCGTAGGTAAGCGACGAAGTGCAATAAATTCATTAAGCATTAAACTATTTGTTTTTGTATAAATAAAGTAATAATGCGAATGCTTGATGAACGTATTTTAATATTTTGGCAATATTTGTATGATTGCTATTATAAATAAATATAAGTAGTAACGAAAATGATTTATAGCTGTAAGAATAGGCTATTATGAAGAGATCAACATGCCTGATCCGCAATAGCACTATTTTAAATTCCTGGAATAAAGGAGAAAACAAGGTAAAGAAAGGATATGGAACGGACTCACTCAGAAAAGTTTTATTCCTCGGGTAGATTATCCTCCAAGTGACCTCCAACGTGTTCGTTGCGCAAGCGGCCGGCGGCAATCCGAAGTCCACGGGAAAATTTTTGCTTGAAGACACACAGCTTTAAGACGGCGCTTCTTGCATGCGAAGGACCATCTGTATAAGTGCCTAGCTCTAGTGATGTGATGCTGGTGGTCTAGGCTAATGAAAAGGCTTCGATATCTGGTAGAAAGACTGTATTTCTATAGGTTGTGGTACAATATAATGTATATGGCCGTAGCATGTGTGCGGTGCGATGTACGACGAGTGAGTGTAGTGCGGCGCGCAGGCGGAGTCGGCCGAAGAACCGGTCCTCACTAGCCGGCGGCAGCCCGCCGCGATGGAACGCAGTAACAATAGTTATACCAATAGTAGTATTGATACATCTATTAGTTTAAACTATTAGATGAGACAACAGATAGGCATTAATGTGTTTTAAACTTAGTTCATCAAAACATACAAGGCCTATCTGGCAAAGAATTAGAAAAAGATTTATTTTTAAATAAACATAAGATTGATATCTTATGTATTACAGAACATTGGTTGCGAGGTGACCAATTAATATTTAACAATCAACATTACTCAGTTATAAGTGCATTCGTAAGAAAGAAGGCTATTCGTGGTGGCTCTCTAATATATGTATGTAATAGTTTGAAATGTAAAGAACGTAAGGATATAGCTAAACTTTTTATCGAGCGCACTGCTGAGATTTCTTGTGTTGAGCTTGAACAACATGTTATAGTGTGTGTGTATCGACCACCACAAAGCAACTTTACTCAGTTTGAATGCATTATAGAGGATGTCTTAAAACCCATAATTTCTAGTAGGAAGTCTATAATAGTATGCGGCGACTTTAATGTCAATTTGTTAGAAAAATCACCAATTTGTACTAGGTTAGTTAGCTTATTTACGTCATTTAATTTAAATGTTTTGTTCTCTGAACCAACCAGAATAACCTCCCATTCGTCTACATGCTTAGATAATGTTTTTTGCAATTGTCTTTATTTAAGTAAGGCTGTTTTAACTGACTTGACATCGGATCACTGCGGGCAAAAGGTTGTAATTCCAACTAATACAACCCCTAAAGTACAAGAAATTACATGTAGGCCAATGACCTCTGCTCGCCTCAAACATTTTAGTAATGATGTTGCTGCCAAGATCGCCAGTATTGACTTAACCGTTGAAGATACTGATGAATTATATAAATGCTTATTTAAAATTGTTAATAATGAGTACAAAAGAATTTTTAAACTGAAGACGTTTGCAAGGAGCATTAAAGTAAATTTTTGTGATTGGGCAACAGTAGGTATATACAAAAGTAGAGCTAGGTTGTATGATCTATATGGTATGAAGAAATACAATTTTAATCCTGAATTTATTCAATATGTTAGAAATTATTCAAAGGTTTTTAAGAGGACATGTGCTTTAGCCAAATCCTTATATTTAAGCAATAAAATCAAAGAATCCAAGAACAAAATTAAAACTACTTGGAGCATTATTAACAATGAGACTGGTCGAGCTAAATTGGTAGATAACAATTATGAATTAAAATTTAATGGTGAAATTATTACTAGGAAAACTGATGTTGCTCAGACATTTAACAATTTCTTCATAAAGATACCAGTGAACACAACCAGCTGTCTAGATTCATGTCCAAGCAAAGCAGAAATGTTGGTTAGGGGCAATGTGAATGAGTGTGATGTGCTTTTTAACCCTTGAGGTGCGATCAAACTAAAGGCAAAGTGCCACAAGTGCAAAGGGTCACGTTGCTGCAAATTTTCATTGGCATAGGTTACCGGAAAAAAAATAATTATGACACCTTAATATAATTATATCACATAAATTGCATATCATTGTGTTGGTTATAAAATCAGCTATGATAATAATACCATAAATTACTACTAAATACTCACCTTTCCGGCAAAACAAGCTTACAAACTTAGAAGTTTGTTATTTTTCACTGGTTCGCACAAACATTTCATCACATATTAATGAATTTCATTACTTGTTTGGTTCATAAACACAAAAACATTATCACATATACCTTTAGGTTTTCACACAATACATTCTTTATTTGTAACAAATGAATCTAACGCCACTAAAAAAAAAAAAAACCGAACGCGTAAGAAAAAGTTCGCCGTGCCGGGCCGCCATGTTACTGTAGCGAACACTGTGGCTGTGAATAATTTACCATTTGAAACACAATAACAGTGAAAACGTACAACAATACTAGTATTTAATTGCTAAAATATGTTTTCAGATAAATAATCTGGGTACTTTTATGTCTTTCATAACTATTAAAAGAGTATTTATCCTAAAACTATTACGAAAATAGCAAGGTTCAAGTAGAAATAGCCGTTCTTAAAAGTTTTTGCCTTTTATCACTGTATTTCTTGTCTCTGTCACGAATAATGTCACTTCACAATTAAAATTTATTTATTTCTGAGTAAATCTATATAGGTATCTTTATAAAATATTCACCGGTTTCTTCCACAAGACAACTTTTATTATAAAGATCGCGGAACAAAACACAACAATGGCGGACGCTTTCGCAACTGAGACACAGATAATTATATTTCAATATTTTTTGGCACGTTTCGTTTCCCTCACCCTTCTAAAACGATTTAGTTGCATAGAATATGAACTATTCTAATAGTTACTACTTTCGTTTCTTGGTTTAAGTAAAACAAAACGTAAAAAATCCGCGACCAATAGGACGACTTTTTTAGAGCACGACCATGCGTGCTGTAAACACATGGGACCACTTCAATTAGAGCACGACCGTGCGTGCTGTAATCACGTGGGGGGTTAATTTTAAATATATTGACACCAATGACATACTGAAGGTATTCAAGACGCTCAATAATAAAAAATCTGTTGACTTATGGGGCATTTCTGTTAAACTTGTGCGATAAATTATTTCTAGCTTAGCTCCATATATATTCAACAGATGCGTAGATACAGGAGTATTTCCTGATCTAATGAAACAGTAAAGTAATACCATTATTCAAAAAGGGATCAAAGAGCGACCCTAGTAATTTTCGGCCAATTTCTATCTTGCCTGTTATTAGTAAAATTTTTGAAAAGATTATTTTGCATCAACTAGAGAGCCACTTTCACACAAATAATTTATTTCACAGTGAACAGTATGGCTTTACTAAGGGTCGCTCCACCGTTGATGCCGGTGTAACTTTGTTAAAGCATATTTTTAATGCTTGGGAAAACTCAAAGGATGCCATTGGTGTTTTTTGTGACCTATCAAAGGCCTTTGACTGTGTGGAACATAATACACTTTTACTTAAATTGAAACTTTATATTGTTATATTTATATAACTTTATATTTATATTGTATTAATTTTCTACTTAAATTGGTATTAGAGATACCGCACTCAATCTTGTTGCCAGCCTTAGTGATAGATTTCAGTATGTAGATGTTAATGGGAGTAGGTCTCTAGGTTTGCCAGTAGGAATGGGCGTTCCACAGGGCTCTATTCTCGGCCCATTTCTTTTCTTAATATATATTAATGATTTGCCGTTCTTGGTACAAAATTTATGTGATATTGTTTTGTTTGCCGACGACACGTCACTAATTTTTAAAGTTGATCGTAATTTAAGTAACTTTGATAACGTCAATAACACTCTTGCACAAGTATTAGATTGGTTTTCGACAAATAATTTGGTACTCAACTCAAGCAAAACCAAATGTGTTAAATTCTCTTTGCCTAATGTCAAAAGTGTTCCTACTAATATAATTTTAAATAAGGAAACAATTCAACTAGTCGAATCAACCGTATTCTTAGGTGTAACTTTAGATTGTAAGCTTCAGTGGGGCGCCCAAATATCCTGTCTCGCAGTAAAACTTAGTTCTGCAGCGTTTGCAGTTAGAAAAGTTAGGGAATTCACATATATAGATTCTGCTAGACTAGTTAACTTTAGTTATTTTCACAGCGTAATGTCTTACGGAATAATGTTATGGGGTACAACTGCTGATAAGTATACAGACTATTTTTGTCATTCAAAAAAGGGCCATACGTGCAATTTATAAGTTAGGTGCTAGAGATTCTTTACGTGATAAATTTAAAGAAGTAGATATATTGACAGTTGCATCGCAATATATATATATGCTAACTTAATGTAAATTAAGAAAAACTTAATTCTATACCGCAAAAATAGTGATTTGCACAAAGTGAACACAAGGAATAAGCATAAACTGGTGGGAACTAACTACCGTCTACATAAAGTTCAGAACTCATTTGCAGGGATTGGTATACGATTTTTCAACAAATTGCCTCTTGAAATAATGAATTTACCCATGCACAAATACAAACGGACAATTAGGAACTTTATTTTACAAAGGGGTTATTACACTATTAAGGATTTTTAAATGATAAGACACCGTGGGGATAGGCTTAGGCTTGTTTAACTCACGATTATTTTATTTACATGTTAAGTGGAGGTGCCTCGTGAACACATGATTTTTGCAGGATTTGGATATTTTTATGATTTGTTGAATGTAGTTTAACATTATTTTATCCCTGATCATATCATTGTTCACTTGTCACCTTCACAAAATTCTTTCTACATTTGCATTCCTTCACGCGTTCCACTAACTTATGTTAATAATAACGATCTGGAAAATGGAGGTAATTGGCGGTCATGGTCAGTATACCAATAGATTGTTTCTTACTGCTGGTTCGTATACCGTTGTCGTCATGCTCACTAAAATGTCATTTCTTGTGGTGGCGTCGTGTGTCGGGTCATCCCTGTCCCTCTAATATGGCGAGAGGGATGATGGCTGGCACATGCGTCATACTCGTGAACGGGTGCTACTTGAGATGACTGGTCGATGACGGTCTTGCGGGCTGGTATTAGATTTTAATATTTAACTGCATCATTTCCATCATGGTTCTGATCACTTTCGCGGATTGCCTGCATTATTAGGTATATATAATGTAAGTGGATGCTCCTGTTTCACCATGTCTATTCTGAGGCTAACCAAAAGTATTATGATTGAGTATTATGATGTACAGTAAATATATACAAGTGATATAGAAGGTGTAACAGTTGCAGCACCTTACAAAATTTAAATTGTGTATTATGCAAAACCTGGCGATGAAAAAGAGTGACCGTGAGTTTTATTGCCCGTTCTTTCTCATGGTTCTACCTATTGCTTTGCGAACGTGGCAGTAAATGTAAATGTAGAAGCATACAGTAATAATGTTTTAAATTTGAGTATAAGTAATTATTTTATAAATTTATTATTTTGACGTTCATAAGCGTCACATTGTGACCCAAATGAATAAAGGATTTTGAATTTGAATTTGATGACAATAGGCTCGCCCCCTATTACATTGGGACCGAAACATAACTGACGAAAAGTGGGTGTGTAATACACCTCTGCCTACCCCTTCGGGGATAACAGGCGTGAAGTTATGTTATGTTATTTAATTTCAACCTCTTCAAACAGAGTTCATAAAGTGCTATTTGTCACATTTGTTCATAAAGTGCTGTTTAAAACTACACGGCAGTTGTGGGTTCGAGCCAACACACGCGATACAGCAAATTTTGCTAGTGCGAGAGAAGTATTTAATTAAAGTTAAATTCTTATCTCGTCTCGTTTCTAGGGAACATGCCTACAAACCAGTCATCATATTATTTGATACATCGTATCATCAGTATTCAATTATACAAAAAGTGAGCGTATTCTCCTAATGCGTACGGCTATTAATCAGTAGCTGGATATTCTCACAAAACAGTTATTGATTACAGCTTCGAAGACAATCACAACGTTTTGTTATTAGACAGCTAATGTTTTCCTACTATTCTAGCATTTGTAGGTAGAATGTCGCAGTGCGATGACTTTTAAGTATGTACGATGTTTTTATCAATTAATTGCGTGGTCTAACTTCTATCAGTCATCCTTCCAAGCTAAACTCTTTTTTCGTCACAGGATTCTCTGTTTTATTGCTAATGTGATTTTGGTATGAGATCTGAAAATCATTCGTTTAATAAAATCTTGTGATTCTAAATTAACGTAGTTTGTTGAAGTTTTAGTATGGTAGTTAATAGGCATTTTGCTACATAAGAAGATAAAAGATATAAACATATCATAGGATTTTATTTAAGTGGTGGTAAATCGTTTTATAAAACGATTAGACGATTTAAAAATCCGCCGTCCGTGCAGTTGTGGACAACTTTTGCGATTTGTTGATCTTACAAGATTTTGTCCCATGTGAGAATCGAACTCACAACTCAGTGCGGTGAAGCTACTTAAACCACTCCGCCATCGGTTCGCGAAGAGTAAAACTAGGAGTACGCGAACCCCAGTTTGAAAATACCTACTAAAACAAAACAATGCATTTAACTTCTTTCAGAATAGCATTAGATTTGAGCATTTCGCTTTTGCAACAACAAATACCAGTGCTTCCTAAGACATTCAGTTTATTATGATCAACAAACGTATTGGTTACATGAATATGGATCACGATGAATATTGTGCTGAATCTAAAATAGAAAATAAGCTTCCATTACTCCTTATTCCATTTTCAAGTGCTCTAAATAATCAAACATATTCGCAATAACCGTATTATTTTTATATTTTTTTTATAGACTCACGCCTGTCTCCCTGAAGGGGTAGGCAGAGGTGTAATATTACACCCACTTTTCGCCAGATTTATTTTAGTCCCACGTAATAGGGGGCGAGCCTATTGCCGTACCGGGCACATTACCAGACTCCGTGCTGCTACTGAGAATTTCCTAACGGAAAAACCCAATAATACTTTACCCGATCCGGGGATCGAACCCGAGACCTCCCAATCCCACGCGCACATTTATGCCGCGAGACCAACGAGGCAGATTTTTATAAAAGGCACATAAAAATCGAATTCTTTACGAGATCTTTGATCTTTTTCACTGTGGGAGTACGTCCCACAGTGAAATGTTGTTATTCGGAATGTTGGTAGCTGATAAAATATTTCATTACTTTTATTGACTTTTGAACTATATTTTATGTCAGTCATTGACGGACAGAAGGCAAAGAAAATGTTACTATTTTAAATATTTCTTAAAATAACGTACCATTTAAAAATTATATTCTAAATTCGATTATATTAGTCGACTTCAGGCACTCCCGCATTTTATACAAGTGATAGAATATCAAAAAATTGAAAATGAATAGTCATTTTCATGCAAACAGTCAAAGCTCCACTCTATTACTAGTACTTATACTTCAATTTCACCTAGTACAGTCGTTGAAGTACTAATATAATTAGAATAGTGCATTATTGTGCCATAAAATGGTCTTAACCATAATGTAATTACTCGTACGAAAATGTTAGCACTACGCTAATAGAATCCAGAAACGAGTACGGCTCATTACTGTAATTGTATTGGCTCCGTTTATTTTGTTTTAAATAAATGAAAATTCCTAAATAAAAAATAAATTTATCTAATAGTACTGATTTGTCTGAACGAAGTTTAAAAGCTTATATCGTAGAATTATCGTTGAAAATAGTATTTTGGTTTGGATTTTACATAAGCTCTTCTGACAACGATAGCCTTATAGGTTACACATGCAAGCTCCAAACGAAGCCTGATGTATTTAATACCTCTAATATATCCATGTTTTTTAATTTAAGCCTGATGTTTGGCGCAAAAATAAGTATGTAATTTATTTGAATATGGATATGAAATAACAGTCATTGACGCCATATTAAATACAACTACGTTGCCAATTAGTAAGGAACGAAAGTATTATTATTTTTATCTAAGCAAGTTTATAGAAGTGTTGAATTACCAAACGCGCGTAAGATTTTATAGGTAGTAGAGCCTTGCTGATTTTAGCATGAATGGGCCGGCTCGACCGGGGAAGTACTACCCTCTCACAGAAAATCGACGTAAAGTATCAGTACCTAAACTGTTGCGTTTCGTTTGGTGAGTGAGAGTGCCGGAGGCCCTATCCCCTATTCCTTCTCCCTCATCCCACTCCTCATCCTATCCCCTTTCTCAACCCTAAGGGGCGGCAACGGCACTTGTGACTCCTGTGGTGTTGCTTGTGTCAGGCAATCCGTCTGCTCGTTTGCCGCCTATTAACATAAAAAAAGTAAAATTACGTGGAAAATACTTGGTTTTCGATAATTGCAATCTACTGATTGCAATTTGTATTATCATCGTTGTCAAATGAATATCTGTTATGTGCAAAAAGTACAACTTTGAGTTATTCAATAAATACATTCTCCTGTAAAATTTTATATGAACGAAATGTTTGAAGAATATTTTAAATTGAATTTATGTGTGTTACACATTATAATATTTTATTTTCAGCTTTGAAATGGAATAAGTACTTTATTGATTATTGCCAAATTAGAGTAATTTGTGCACATAGCAGATAATAAAATATCAGTTATTGGCACATAGCAGGTATTGATAAAAAAATAGTTAATTTACATTCATATTTTATTATATTTTAATGTAAAAAAGACACTATACAAAATAAATAAGCGGGTCTTAATCGCAGATAATTAACCCATCAGCTCTTTTAACTCATTACGTCACTTTTTATGGTGTTTATGTTTTGATCCGTTGATCGTAAACATGGCGCGTGTTATCGCGCACTTATGACTCACTTCAGATAAACATCCATAAAAACCAAACGAGACCACTTATCGTTGTTCTGTAAGCTGTGTTGTTTTTATGAATAGTTTTCCTAGTTGCTAATACCAATAAGACGACAAGTGGATCGTCATAAGTTTCTAACAAGATCTAATAAGATTTCGTAAATGTGTTTTCAGGTCTCTAAAAGGTTAGGGCGTTATAAATGAATGTTTTATCCATAAGTGTCGTAACTACTTATTATAACACCATGAACAAGAACTATTCTTCAATCAATAAAACAATAAAGTATGTTCAGTCTCACAGTTTTGTATAAACAGACCTTGAAATACGATACCGAGATAAGCCGACGCGACGGCTGTGTACACGTCGCAAGTTAAAAGCCATGAAAATAATTTTTACATGGCTTACGACTTACAGAATTGCTATGAAAGACTAGATAAAATATCACTTTATTCATTTCAAATACCTTCTTTGATAATAAATGAACGAAATTTGTATAATAAATAAATAAACTAAGCAATGGATCAAATTACAAAGCTCTTCTACGTTCACCCTATTATGACCCATATTGCCATAGCGGTAACGATCATAACTGCATCACTGCACTAGACGCAGCCACGCCTCGTACGCAAGTGAAATGTGACATTTTGTTTATTTTTTTTTTGGCTCTTAGAAAAGTGCCAGTGCTTATATTCGTTTTAAAACACAAGCAAAATTTATCTATGGTCTCAATAAAAAAAAATCGTTGAACAAAAATCAACCCAATGTATTAGAAAATTTGGTTTTAAATGCATCGCACCGGCCTGAACGCCGGCGTTCTCCACGCTTTGTGAGCATATCGAGCATAACAATAGTATGAACGCCGGCGTTCTCGATGCCGTTTTAAGGTCTAAATACCTATTTGTTTCCGAAGTTTATAGTCTAATACTCCAGGTATAATAGGAGTAATAGTTACTATTACTCCAGGATAGTACGTGAAGCGGTAGAAATCAAGAAATATAACAATTTCAACCGGGAGGATGGATATAGATTATCGGCTACTTGGAATCCAGTCATCAGCAAATGTAAACACCGCCGCAGTGATAAATTTTAACAGTATGTAGACGTCATTAGTGTAGTGTGTCGGAGTACCGACAGTGCGAACTTAAATGAAGACCAAGTGAGGGTAGGTACCGAAACCCGCACTTCCACAAGACGGCGCTGAGCTCTCATCAGTCTCTCCACAACCACGCTCGGTGCAAGACGAGTGAAACGTCGAAAAAAAATAGGCATTTATACCTTAAATAAGTTAAGTTAACGCGATTAAGACCCGTTTAATTATTTTGTATGAGAATATTATTAATTCTTTTACTCGCAGGCAGCGAATAAAAGCATTTTACTTTCATTAAAGACTACTCTCGCTCTAGCAAAGTTTGCTGTATCGCGTGTGTTGGGTTCGAATCCACAAATTGCGGCGTAGTTTTAAACAGCAGTTTATGAACAAATGTGACAAATAGCACTTTATGAACTCTGTTTGAATAGGTAATAAATCTGCGGGTCTTAATCGCGTATAATTAATTTATTTAAGGTCTAAACCTTAAATAAATTAATTATACGCGATTAAGACCCGCAGATTTATTTTATATGATGAATACAAATCGCGAAAGTTTAAAATCGATTAAAAAGATACTAATCAGGTTTATATTTTAAACAAGAATAAAAAGGATGGTAATCACGGTCAATAAACGGCTTAAGTTCCTGTAACTGGTTGAACTTAGATCTTGTTATTTCTAATGGGTCGTTATACAATTTGTAGTACATTTCACCAATAGACCTATATAAAAATCCTCTGGTATCATTCACAGTGGAATCACCCTTCTTTTTACCAGGTCAAATAGACTGAAAATTGGTGGTGAGATGCTCGTAATCTTGAGAAAAATCGTAATGAACATCTCTGATGTCATACGGTTGTTTGACACATAGCAGTTTTTAATTGACAATATTACGGCTGATGCACATAGGATATATTCTTTAGCGATCACAGTTCACTTCATATTACTTAAAAACACATAGCAGTCTTTTTATATGAAAATTTGGTAAGTAAACTAGTCATAATAGTCAAAATGTTGAAATCGCCAAAAAGTGCACATAGCAGATATTCATTTGAAAACGACGTTATATTATTGTTATTATGAATGTACTGTTTAAGTGATAATATCTATCACTTAAACAGTACAAGATAAAACAAACCAAAAAGGGAGGGACATGTTGTTAGTAATAACTACTTTTAAACTACCACGATTTGCACACATACTAAAGATTATGTAACGGGTCTGAATCGTGTTAATGAATGAAAAGAAAGATGAAATACCTTTCTATTTTTCCCGACGTTTCGGCATGGGTTACACCAGCCATGGTCACGGGATGACTGATGTTCAACAGCGCTGCCTCCGAGAAGTGCGGGTTTTGGAAACTACCCTCACTTGGTCTTCACAATTACTAACATTTATATTTTCGGAACTGTCGGTACTTCGACACACACCACTAATGGTATCTACACACTGGCGCGTAATGTCACCTCGTCGGTGTCTACATTTGCTGATGACAGGATTCCAAGATGTCGATAAAAGGTAACCAGCCTCCCGGTTGAAATTTGCGTGCTTTTTTATTTCAACCGCTTCCCGTGCTATTCTTGAAAAATAGTGACGGTCTGTGGAGAGAACCTGGGGCCGATGTAGCTCAATCCAGTGATAGGATCCTGACTCCAACAAATGTTCAGCTATGGCCGACTTGGTGGTTTGTCGGTTTTTGACGGCCGTGATGTGTTCCTTAACTCGTTCGGCGATGGTCCTTTTTGTTTGCCCGATGTAGGAACTACCACAGCTGCAATCCACCCTGTACACGCCTGGTGTTTGAAAAGGGATGACATCCTTTGGAGTACGCAGGTGATTTGCAACTTTGGAGTACGGATTATATACAGTCTTGATGGAGTATTTTTGTAGTACTGTTCCAACTTTATCCGTTACTCCTTTTATGTAGGGCATGAACGCTGGCGCTCTGTTCACTTCAGTCAGTCTCAAGCTTTTCCTTGACCTTCGCATATTGTGTTTGTAACCGTTTTGCTTGAGTACTTCCCCAACATGTGTGAGCTAACTATCTAAGTGTTCGGGGTCGCAAAGGTCATATGCTCTGTTTGTCAATGAAGCAATAACGGAATGCAAATGTCGCGGGTGATGATGTGAATTTGCGTGTAAGTAGTGTAAGTAGTGTGTGACAGGTTTCTATTTTCTCTCACCTTGATCTTCACATCGAGGAAGGCCAACGATCTGTCTGTCTCCATTTCATAAGTGAACCTTATATTAGGGTGTATGGAGTTCAAGTGATCTGCTAATTGTTCTACAACATGTCTGTTACCCTTTATAATACAGAACACGTCATCGACGTATCTTTTCCATATCTTTACGTGGAACGCTTGTAGTTGGATCCTTTCTTCAAAATGTTCCATCCAGATGTTGGCCATTACCGGTGCGACAGGGCTACCCATGGCCACTCCGTCGATCTGGAGGTAATATTGTGCACGATTTAGAAAATAATTCCCTCTAGACAGTGTTTCAGTAGAACAATGTATTTATGAGACAGATCGTTTAACCTCAGTTTACTCTCGACTACATCAAGGCAGTCTTGAATTGGAACGCTTGAGAATAGTAACTCGACATCAAAGCTCACCATCACTTCATCGGGTTCTACTTTCATGCTCTTGATGACGTCTACAAAATGGCGAGAATCCTTTACAAACGACGATGTCTTACCTACTAATGGTTGTAGTACCGCTGCAATGTGTTTCGCTAGGTCGTAAGTGGGTGAATTGATCTGACTTACGATCGGGCGTAGAGGCACGTTATTCTTGTGAATTTTCGGCAAACCATATATTTTCGGCGGTTGAACGGTCTTAGGTCTATAGAGGCGTTCAAACACATCGTCCGTGAAAAGATCTTGGTAGTCCTTGACTAGCGCTCGTATACGTTTTGTGACTCTGGCAGTGGGATTATATGACACCAGCTTGTATGTGGACACTTTGCTTAATAGATCCCGCATTTTATCATCATAATCACCGGAATTCATTACTACGGTAGCGTTTCCCTTATCGGCCTTAAGCACTAAAATATCCGTGTTTTCACGTAGCACTTTCAGTGCTTGACGCTCTTCCGTAGAAACATTCGGTCTCGGTAGCTTCGACTTTCGCAAGATAACTGCAACATCCTGTCTCAGTGTGTCCGCGTCGTTGGATGGTAATTTGTTGCGCCTTATAACTTCCTCGATGCCACTTATGATTTTTTCATACGGAATCCGTTTGGGTGTCATAGCATAATTAAATCCTTTAGCCAATATGTTCTGTGTGGCTGTGTATATGTTTGTGCTCGATACATAATCATACATAATCTTTAGTATGTGGTAACTATTAGCCAAGTTTCATTATATTAGAGAGATGCCAAATACTTTTTTTATGTCATCAGCGGCAAACGAGCAGACGGTTCGCTTGATGGTAAGCGATTACCGTCACCTATGAACACAAGCAATACCAGAGGAGTGACGAGTGCGTTGCCACCCTTTAGTTTGGAAAAGGTATGGGAGATGGGGTCTCAGGCACTCATCATACTAAATACATACACTTTTATAAAAAGAATATCTATTATTTCGTGCATATTATGTAAGTAGGTAGGTAATTGGATTCATACGTTTGAATGATACAAAATAAGCTTTATTTACCATTAAGGTGAAACTAACGAGCACATGACTGAATAAGCAAGTTTATTGGGATTTTTGAAGGTTACAGACGTTTCATGGAATACTGATTCGACTTTCTTAACTCTAGAATCCTACACTACCTGGCGCATATGTTATTCCTACACTGCGGTGCTTCTTCTTCTTAGCGTATCGCTAGCAAACACTTATAATTTTGAGGCCCAGAAAGTAGCCACGCTGACTGCATGGTTGGAGGTAGTCATAAGTTTCTTCTGAGTGCAAGTTTTCGGGCACGCAGGGCACGATGTAAGATGGGACATCGTTTGTCTTGCTCCGCACGAGCCAGCCAAATCGGTACCGTCCGAGAGTCCCCACCTAAACATGTTTTCTTTGCATAGGCCGACCTGGGTTCGGAGTCTATTCAACGACTAGCAGATAGACCATGGCAAGCCATGCCCAGGTGGGGGACTCTCGGCAAGTGACACGAAAGGAGATGGTAGGAGGGTCTTTTCGCGCCATAGGTCGCACCTCGTCTTTGATGGCTCCTGAGTCAAAGGATGGACACTTTTGACAAACCTGCGGCGGCTCTTCAGTCTCATCTGCACTGAGATGTGACCATGCAATGGGTGCCGTGGGTCACGGTCCATTTTGGATCTCTCTGCCGAGCTCGCCATGGCCCTACGAACATACGGAGGTGCGATGCCAGCAAGCGGATACAGCAGCTTTACCGGGGTTGGTTTTAAGGAACCAGTGATAACTCGGCAAGTTTCGTTAAGTGCTGTATCCACTGAACTTGCATGCGCGGATCGACTCCACACGGGGCATCCGTATTCGCCTGCTGAAAATGCTAGCGCCAGGGCAGAAGTTCGCATTACTTGCGGAACAGCTCCCCACTGTAACAGTTCTGGTAGTAAAACGCAGAAAAGGTTCTATGCGTTTATTTGCCGAGTATTGTCTCACTTCCCTTGCCACGAGTATGACCGACCAACAACACGACACTGGCCTGAACACTCAGGGCTGCAGTCTCCCACGCTGCCAATAGAGTCAGGCAGGCGGCGTCAGCTGGCCTCAGCTAGCAGGTAGAGAGATGGGCAGTACGCTAACGCAGTAAATGTAGTAACCTACCCACAGCTGAGACCAGGATACACGTCTAAAGTAGTAGTAGTAGCACGTAGTTAGGCACGGTAACAATAATTAGCGGTGCCGGTCTCTCTGTCGGCCCCTATATATACTGGGCCCTCCATCAGAGTTTGTGTCGGCGCATAACCAAATATGGGCAAAACTCACGAGCGCGGACGATGGCCTTCTCTGATTGGCCGAGCGTATGGACGGTATTATGACGTACACTCGGTAGGTACCGGTCATACGCTACACCACTTAGCAGTAATGAGGCACCGGAGCAGGTTATTGCGAGTAAGGACCTTATTTTTTTATAACTCGCAGTTCCTTCTGTAGGTGAGAGCCCTATCAAGAGTAATGCCTAGGTATTTGGGATGTGGGTTGTGAGGTATAGATATTCCCTGCCACTCTATTTTAAGTTCGCGACCCGCTTGGCTGTTACGCAGATGGAATGCACATGACTCAGTTTTTGTTGGGTTGGGTTTAAGTGCGTTTACCTCATAGTAAGTACTCAAGATGCTAAGAGCCTTAGTGAGATTTGCTTCTATTACTGGGGTGCTGTTACACCCCAAACTAAAATCACTGTAATTCTTAAAATAAAAAAACATGAAAATACGTTTTATTATTAATAATCATTAACTTGAGATCACAAATCAGCCTTATTACACAAAGTTAAACGTAGTTTAAGCATTTTGCCCAAACGTTTACCTGATGCTCCAAACAAATAGGTATTTTGCACCTTTGACACATAGTCCTGGTTTTCCTGTCTTTGGACCTTAGACAAAAGCCACACCGTTCTTGATTTGCCCGAGAAGGAATAGTGCTTGTAGGATCTGGAGATTTTTTGAATATCGCTGCAAAGGACTCTTTTATATCCCGCCTCAAAGTTGGCATCCGGTAACGGTCCTCCAAATGTTCATGTATCAGTTTTAAACCTAATTGTTTTAGAAATGTTCGCCGAAACTTTATATTTGGCTAATTATTTGAACTTGAACACTTAAAAAACAACACAGGAATTACAACTGGTCCCAACTTCTATTGCTTCGTCGCCATATTCGTGGTCTAGAATGTAGTTTATTTCGTCGTCATTCAAACCTCTGATAGCCATCTGAAACAAAATAAATAAACTTCATTGAATTTCACCTACATAACATCTAAAAATATCAGTATTTAATTCATATAAGAGTATTGTTTTAAAAAATAATCAAAGGAGAATGACCAAAACTGGGCTATTTTGTGGCACGTTTGCTTCTAAACCATTCATATATGGAAAATCTTCTTTTATTTTATAATTTTATATATATTTATGTTATGTTAAAGCGTAATACGGATTTTTAGTTGTAAAATAAAAGTATCTGCGTTGTTCCGGTCGTGACATCGCCATTTCATATTCAAAACTCATTTAGCATATTTCGGCAAATGTTTACAGTTTCTTGCAAACTCCTTTTAATAGGGAAAAAAGACATTCATAGTGAAAACAGGGTGACATCATAAAAGTTCTAATAAGCAAAATAACACCAAAATCTTATGATATCTTGAAAAATAATACATTTTTCAATATATATATCGGAATGGTCATCAGTACAGGACGTCAATTGACTACGAAACGGCAGTGCGAAGATTGCGCGCTTCGACAGAGTCTACGCGTCACGTTCGCTATAGTCGAAGAGGGGGGATGACGGTTGAGGTTCAACGGAGCAACGACAACTATCACTTCTCTTGGAGACTTCGGGCGGGCAACAAGTACCTAGAAACTGTCACTCGTTTCGTGTTCAGTAATACAAAATAGTTATAGTCAGTTTTGTTAGATTTGATTTGGTGTGTACTTATAACGAACTGTGATGTGAAGTGTTGATACCGGCCAAGAATCGAGCAATCCGCCGTCATCAGAAGTGGCATCATGGACCAGCGCGACCACAAGGCGCGAGCGAAGGCGACTGCTAACGCTGCTATGTTGGTGAATCAGCTGAGCTTGCAACTGCCACCGTGGTGAGCGTATTTTGTCTGATTTTTTTTATTGGTACTGCCAATTTTGTTTCGTGGCAGTAGTAGTAAAGCATTACGCGTTTAATCTTGGAAATGTCATAATCGTTGTGGTGATATTGCCATCACATCGTACTGAGTGTTGTAGGTTCGATTCCTACACGAGACTCTGAATTGTGGTACTGTTTGACTTTTACGGTGTCGTGGTTCCCATGGCATGATCTCATGAATAATCTTCTTTTTAATGGCTTAAAGAAGAAAGACAAAAAAATGTAGGTAGTAATGATTTAATTGTGACCTTTGCCATATTTTAAGTTAGCGTATGGTTGTCTGACTACCACAGTGACCTAGCTGTAGCGTAAATAGCGAACGGAGATTTTGAATTTGATGCGCCAGTTAAAAATAAAGCGATTATTTTTATTTTTTCATGCGAGGGTGGCTCGCACTCACGAACCTTGTGATCATATTATGCTAGTTGCAAATAGATTAACTTTTCTCGGTCTTAGTTTATGGACTGTAATAGTAACGAGAGTGAGCGTACAGGCCGACTTGCATTGTTCCAAGCAAGTGCGTTTGAGTGAACTGTGCTAGTTATTGTTTTAGTGCAGTTGTAATATTGGTTTTAGAACCAACAGCCAGCTTTGGTTGGTTTTCTGCTAAATCTAGAACAATAACTCCGGTCTAGACTGTTCTTCGCAGGGCAGCGGCGCTAAAGTTGGTAAACTAATCGAATCGTACATACTAAGTTCATAGTGTAAGACTGTGCGGAGCTATTGCTTCTGATTTTGTGTAGAACAGCTTGTAGCTTTTATTTCTTAAATAGACGTGTGAACTGCAGTGCTGTCTAGACGAGTGCGGTTGGTTGGTAAGTGTAACCTGACCAGAGTCTAAAGATATTACTAGCGCCATTATTTTGTCGACTCGTGGTGTTCTTAATACGTAACGGTTTTCGTTTAAACGTGATCAGAGCCTAAGTAAAAAGTGGCACTGGTACTTTTTGTAATTCTGAGTTGTACAGACGATTTCGGTATTGCAATTACACCTGCTTCTTTGTATGCATAAATTTTTAACATGGCACATTAAAATGTTTCTTACTCTGATTATTAGATGGCACCACTAGTAAAATTAAATTCAATTTTAAGATTTTACGTGTGAAAATTACCTGCTGTGTGTTTTTAAAATTCATGTGATACGCTGGGAATTGTTATTAAGTGCCCGAGTTATGCTTAGGACGTATAGGAGTGATAGTGTTTCTAGTAGAAGTTGTTAAACTCGATTATCAGACCTAGAAGAAAATTATTGAGTTATCATTGTAGTGCGTTATGATAATCAGTTTCAGAGATTTTAATTTTCATTGTAGGTAGAACTAGGTTAGTGATCGTTAGTGATGATTGTATGCTTAACCTTATTCTCATTAAATGGGTACTTTGCTAGTCGTTGCTGTGATAATTTTGTGGTACCCAGGTTACCGTCAGTGTAGATTTGCATAAACTGGATAAGCCGTTTGTGCGGCTGCATGTTTAGCCATGCGTTGCCATTGGTTGGACCGGTAAAGTGCCTTTCTGGTTAGCCTAGTTTACCCTTGAGCTATTGTGTTAGTCAAGACGGCCGTCAGTGCATTTGTCATAGTATCACAAACGTTGTCCATAGTCTTGAACGCGAAATGTCCGTCGCTGTATTGCTAATGATTAGGTTAGGATAAGCTTCGTATTTAGACTATCCATGACAAAATTATAACTCTATACAGACTGGTTGGATACTTTGTAGTAAACTTAATATCTAAAGTATCAGCCTAGTAAGATTTTCTTATAGTCTGCTATGTGATAAGGAAAACCAAAGCAACATGTTCAACTAACCTACTTTAAGATTACTGTGTTAAACGCTCGAAATGATTATCCGGGTGGTGTTGTGTATCCGGATGGAGGTTTCATAGCGTGATGTTGAAGACCCGATGGATGTCAGAGTATGAGCAATGCAATATTTTAATGAGTTTACTATTATTTGAGCGAGTACGTGTGTTGCATAACATGTCAGCTTCGAGAGAAAGAGTTAGTTGTGATTTTCATTAAAACCTGTAATGATTTTAATCAGAGTAGGTACTTTTTATTGCCCACCGACTTGTGCCAGGAATGGCCGAACGACTAGGATTGCTGTTCGAGAATTTTCTCTTAATCCTAGAGCGAAGTACATTAAAGTGTGGTTGTTGATCGCAATCACGGATACCCTGCTGTAGCAAGTAGCTCTCATTTGATTTTTGATCGCTAATATTATCTACATCTGGTTTCTGTGTCGTATGACAAGAGCGTGTTGCGAGAATCTGAAAATAGTCATAGAATGTCGATTGGTTATCTCAGATATGCAGTCGTTGCCTCTATGTAGCCAAAGGAAATCAGTTTGTTCGAAAGTAGCATATCGGTTCTCGCCATGTTCACATTTGGTTTTAGTTTTTGTCAGTGGTCAAATCCAGTTCTGACATAGCTCATTGAGAGTATGGACGGGAGTTACGTTCTGTGCAGTTGTGAAGTTGTAAATGAATTTGATAATCGCTTAAAATTTACGAAGTGCGGAAGTTGAATTAGACTGTAAGAACGGATACTCTAGTTAGTGCGTATACCAGAATCTTCAGACGAATCTTTGAAATACTAATGGAAGATTTATTTCCTTTTTGGGTAATTCTGGTGGCTAGCGCGGCCTGATGGCCGGCACGGCCTGGTGGCTTGCGTGGCCTGATGGCCGGCGCGGCCTGGTAGCTGGCGCGGCCTGGAGGCCGGCGCGGCATGGTAACGGGCGCGGCCTGGTGGTTGGCGCGGCCTGGCGGTCGGTGCAGTCTGTTGGCCGGCGCGGCCTGGTGGCGAGTGTGGCTTGGTGGCCAGCATAGCCTGTGTGGCGTGCGGCCCGTGTGTGGTGCGCAGCCCGTGTGTGGCGCGCGGCCCGTGTGCGACGCGCGGCCCGTGTGCGACGCGCGGCCTGTGTGCGAAGCGCGACCCGTGTGTGTCGCGGGGCCTGTGTGTGGCTTTGAGGAGCATGGTAACTGGTATAGCTAAAGCATATCTGGCAATAAAAGTGAAGGTAGTTTATTAAAAGAGTTTGGTTAGAAGATGTAGAATCCAAAGACCTAAGCTTAAATGTTTTGGTTAACTTGGTTTGAAATATTTTAAAATATAAAAGTCCATTCGAGGTCACAGAAGTTCTTTACTATGAGCGTTATAATTGCAAAGCCCTTAATTTTAAGCGTAAATATAAGAACGAACTCGAAAGGTTGAGAAAAATGCCTGAAGGTCAATGTACAACTGACGAAATTGAGGTAGAAAAAAGTAGTTCTGATATTGAAGAAAGTGTTTGAGTTTACATGATGATCGGATCGGACCGTACCAGAGACTGACGTGTAGCCGTAGCTCGGTAGAAATCGGCGTCTACTAACTTAGTAGTCCGTGAGTAGGCAGTATTGCAGTCAGCTCTGGCGGAGGTCTTGGCGTTCCCATGTGGGGTTCGCAGAAAGTAGAGTAACTGGAGGTTACTGGGCTATGCATAGCCATGATCACATGTAGAGCTTAAATCTTATGGTTTACTTGGTTTGAAATAATATTTCACGTTCGCTACAGTCGAAGAGGGGGGATGACGGTTGACGTTCAACAGAGCAACGACAACTATCACTTCTCTTGGAGACTTCTGGCGGGTAACAAGTACCTAGTAACTGTCACTCGTTTCGTGTTCAGCAATACAAAATAGTTATAGTCAGTTTTGATAGATTTGATTTGGTGTGTACTTATAACGAACTGTGATGTGAAGTGTTGATACCGGCCAAGAATCGAGCAATCCGCCGTCATATATATATATATGAAAATATTTCACCACATATATATATATGTGGTGAAATATTTTCAATAAATAATATGTTTATCCTTTTTGCAACATATTACCTACGAAATAATGTTTTGTACCTACTTATCGAAAATATAGGAACACATTTTTATTATACTGGCATCTATAATGTCTTACGTCAGTTATTTTGACATGAAAACAGTCAAATTGCTTTTTCACCTATGCTAATATCTCTTTATTGGAAAATAAGTAATTTACCGTCGTTTATATTGACTTGAACAATCCTTTGTGGACCAAACAAGCTTATTTCGTGTTATCAAGACTCGTGGGTTGACTAAAGTATGAGACATTCTTTATTGGTAACATTAGTATGTCGTCTGGACGTAGAACAACTAGCCGTGGTGAGGATTGCGGTTATGTTAACTCTTCCTTTGCGGTACCTCGGCAGCAACACGCCCGTTCTTTGGACAAGCTATCTGATTCGGCGCTCAATAATTTGACATCATGGATAGCGCGATAGTCTGTGTAAGTGTTGTTTACCTACTTCTCTTCTCAATCCCTACAATTCGCTCGTGCTCTTCTAACTGAATATTCAAACGACTTTAATTGTTTGTTTCAGGAATTGAACGGAGTCTTATGTTTCGAATGCTACACATTAATTGAAGCTGTTGTAACTTCTGAGGTCATACCTGCACCACATTATGGTATACGATATACAAGCTGCTGCTTCATTTTGAGGTGATTTATTTGAAGAAGACTTATAATAACAAATAAAATGAAGTATAACATAAAAACTGTGTTTCATTTACCTATTAAGCATAAAACAGTGTAGTTTTAATGCCAACTTTGTAATAAAGTCCAATGGAATGAGCTTATCTTTTATGAACTAGCCTCACTGAAATTCTCATTAATTGTACCACATGGTATTGAGAATTCTCAGTAAGAAAAATATATCAGCAGGCTTAGCCAAGACGTCTTTCTGCAAACATTAACGCAAAAAATGTATGGAGTAAACGAAAAGTCGCGTGATCTAATCAAACAAATAGAAAAGTCGTAGCCAAATACACAACGCATAAAAAGCATTCGCATCGATAGAATAAACTCATCGTTTTTGAGATGTCAACTGCAAAATGGTAGCCAAGTTGCCAATTTCGGCAAAAACTAACGCTATTAGCGTCGATTGGGTACGAATAACAATCGAATGATAGAACCCTGTAGAAAACGCAAAAAAGAATGCCACAGACGGTCAGCCTGTACTGGGCCTTGAGCTCCTTGTTAGGGCCTGGCTAAATCACCATACTTAAAGACATTGTTTAACTATTTCAGACTCATAAAGGGCCCATTTATACAGCAAGGGGCCACTTAAGTCTTCTCCAAGTAAGTTGCTTATCGCGACACGTCATTGTTTATGTTTCAAATTCCTTAGAGAGTCAAAGTTTTTAAATAATAAATATTATTTAAACTTTAAAAACCTCTAAATGTTTAAGATTATAATTATATAATTATATATCACTTTATACAAATCTTCTGGTTCGAACTTTTGTTTGACTCGCATAAATATTTACATTATCTTGACATTTGACGCGCTTGACGCTTCAAACAACGCAAGGCATGTACTAATAAACATGTTGTGTCGCAGAATGTGCGTGTGACACTAACGCGTGTTGTTGGCTACCAATTTTGCGTTTTCTTCGATTGCAAACGCGTTTGCGTTTAAAATCGGAGAACGGCGATGGAAACGATACGTTTGAGTTTTGGCTAAGCCTGCAGACTGAGAACCGCAAACTAATATAATGTACAAACGTTTGGTACGTAGCTCCACTTCTTTTTACAACTATTTTCTCTATTGTATAATATACATAGAGGCTTCTAATAAACGCCTGTAATATGATTTAACGATAATAATTATCATCATCGTCCTTGTGTTATGTCGGTTGCATCCAAGACTTCGACGCCTAGGAGCCCTGGGTCCGCTTACTAGTCTAACCAGATATGACAGAATATTAGCTTTTCCATAGTCTGATTGCCATAACCCAAAGGGATAGCGATATTGTATGGTTTAGACCAGTAAGTATCGGTTTAATGGAGGGTACTGACTCCCCGTAACGACGTGCGATGGTGAAAGATCTTCATGACAACTGGGACCGACGGCTTAACGTAAGTACTCTTCGAAGCACGGGCGATAATTAACTAATTTACAGTAAATATGATTAAATCATGTAACTATCACAATACTTAACCTCAAAATATTTGAAATCTTTAATGTCTGATAGCTAAGAACTGCCGCCGAATATTGTATTCATTTTTTTTTTAATTTAATTATATTAGTTTAATTATTTAGTATTTATTTACTATATTTTACTGGTCAAATCATCGAGAAGCAAACTTAGCCCATCTTCCATACAAATTTGGTCATTCTCCTTTAATAACATATTACATACAAAATCGTAAGTTACTTTATTTATTACGATTGATCGTAATAAATAAAGTAACTTACGATTTTACTACACTGGGGTACTGGCTTACCCCACAGCACTTATCCAGGCGACCACACGACGCGGCTCTCGTCATTGTATTGACGTAACGCGAGTGGTTGACACCAAGCTAAAATACTCCGACGCGCGAATTCTTGGATACTAAATAAATTGAGTTATTTAGAAAACACATCGGTGTGGGGTGCACCTGCACCCCTTCTATAGAACTCCTTCTATGGAACTCCTTCTATGGAATGCTCTCCCTCTTGAGATCAGAATGACTAAGACGAAATTCACTTTCAAGTCCAAAGTGAAAAATCTCTTGTTGGCTGAGTGGGCAACTGTATCCAATTAAAAGTCACAACCATAATTTTATGTATGTATATTGTACATATGTATTTATATACAATATATACAGGTTGTCACAAGACCCATCACCAAGCTGAAGTCTACTAGTTGCGGACATCATGCCAAGTCATACTAACCAAAAATAATACCTGGGAAACAATTTTTTTTTAAGTTTTCACAGTTTTTAAACCACAATTAAAAGCGCGCGCGTGCAATGCTCGAAATACCTACTTATCCAGGGGGTCATAGGGCATCTAAAGAACATATTAGCGGGGTAAATGCATCGATTTTGTACCTAATTAGAAAAAATCCATCGTAACTTTGAGCCTCAATATCTCCTGAACCAGTAATTTCCCAGGTATGGTGCCGAAGTAAAAAATGTTCGTAGTACAAACATTTCTTATTGCATTAATTTTCTTATTGTTTTCATCGATTGTTTCGGTAGAGTTTAGAAAGTGATCCAACATTTCAGATATCACAGTAAATTTATTAGAAATTGCTTGTTCTCTGGTTTGGATGTTACTAATTATGTCGTCATACCTAACTGCATCTTCATGGTCAAGGTTTCCTGTTATAACTTTGATTATAGAGCCTAAAGGATTTACTAACCCACGTTTGTATCTTTTGAAAGGGATTAATTCTCGTAATTTTTCTAGTCTCATTTCGAATGTACTCTACTTGTGTTTTAAGGCTCATGAACTCATCCGCATATGATTTATTCGGGTATATCATTTTACTGAATTCAGAATATTTTTGGACATTGAAAGAAAGATCAGTACTGATGCCTGTAAGGTTGAATATTCTAACTATTGACCATTTGTCACGCCTGACCCAACTTGACCGGGAGAATACAAGGGTTTTGGTTAATCTTTACTGCTTGAAGGGCCTGGTTTGGGGGGTGCTGGTTTGGAAGAGCCTGATTCGTCGTTGTCCATATCAGCAGGAGTAAACACCACCTGTTTTACATTTTTAATTGGGACTTTTGTATCCCTACCTTTAAGTTTTATTGGAACAATATTGCATTATATCTGTCCAGTTACGACAGCTTTTTGGAACCTAGGCATATCTTTGGCTTGTCTTTTGTTAACAGCTTTAGCAAAAATTGTTTGTCCTGATTCTAATGCTGGTCCTGATGCGCCACCTCGCTTATTTTTAATGTTTTCTTTTTGGGTTTTTAACTTTTCTGAAAGATATTTATAAAGTGATTGGGTTCTTTTCCTATGGTCTTTAATTAATTGTTGTTTGTAGGCTTTGTCAAATTCAGAGTCAAATGTGGAATTTAATTCAGTGTGACCAAATACAACTTCGAATGATGATAAATCTGTAGCATCTGTAATATGTCATTACAGATGCTGCATCTGTAAATTTTCTGTCATATTTAGCCAATCGCTACAGTTCTATTATTGTGGAGTGAAAACGTTCTATCAATCCCATAGAGTTCGGGTTATTGGGTGTACCTATGTGTAATTTAATTTTATATAAATCTGTCAGTTCTTTTAACAACTCGTTGTTGAACTCGGTTCCAGGATCTGAACTTATTTTCTGAGGAATGCCGTAAAAAGAAAAGTATTTCATAAGTGCTCTAACCACTTCTGGTGTTGACCGTGAAGGAATTTCTATGGCTTGTCCTAATTTACTGAATGCGTCTATTAAGGTCAAATAGTATTTGGATTCTTTCGTAAACAAATCGATAAAGATTTCTTGAAATGGTGCATTTTGCGTATATGTTAGTTGGAGAACCGGTTTGATAGTTTTTCTATCGTATTTGGAAATTTTACATTGTTCACAGGAACTTATGATGGCGGAAACGGTTTCGGTCATATTTGGCCAATAATAAGTACGTCGGATTCGTTTGATAGTTTCTGTAATACCACGGTGGCAAGTCTTGCCTTCATGTAGCTTAACCACAATAGCTCTTTGTTCCTGTTCATCCTCGATATAAACCACACGCTCAGTGCATTCGTAAAAGTTAACCATACCCTTTTTAAACAACGAAACAATAATATTACTGAAATCTTTTCTATGTTCAGGATTCTCAAAGTAAATGAAGTATTTAGTTTTCGGTTTTATGTAATTCTTTAAAAATTATTTTACAAGTTCAAGGTTGTGTAGGGGCAAAAATACCTCCAACACTTTTTGTTTGTCCCTAGATATATCTCTCACTTGGGTTTCATTACGGAACCAGCTAAAAATAAGTATCTGGTTTGGCTTTGTATCTATTGCTTCGTTTAGGATAGGTATTGCGTGAGATTCAAGATCTTTAGCCGAATGAATTGTTTGAGTAGAAGTAGATTCAGATGGCATGGGATAATTAGGTGGTTGTTCAACCGTATCTATGTCTGAAATCGTTAAAGGACTAGCTGTCGCCGTTCTTTCGGGGTCAGATATTGAAATAGTCCTAGAGTCGTCAGTACTTCGTACTTTTAGTCACGTCTTCCAAATAGCTTTGGAGTCTTTTTCTTTCTCGTCTACGTTAACAATCATTGAACTATCATCGGGTTTGCCGGCTCCTAATACGTTAAGTTTAATGCGAAATAACGCGTCTGCGTTCACGTTTTGTTTCCCATTTTTATATATGACACAAAAGTCGTATTCTTGCAAGCGCAAACGCCAACGTGTTAACTTTCTTTTAGGTTCTTTAATACCAAAAAAATATGGACAATTCCGACCTTGCGGTGACTACCGAGCACTTAATGCTGTTACTAAGCCGGATAGATACCCAATACCTCGCGTACAAGACTTCACATATTTTTAGCTGGTAAAACAATATTCTCTAAAATTGATATAAAAAAGCCTATCATAATATTTTGATTAACCCGGATGATATATGCAAAACCGCAATCACTACACCTTTCGGTTTGTACGAATTTGAAAGAATGACCTTTGGTTTGAGAAACGCTGCCCAAACCTTCCAACGCTTTATGACTAATACAGTGCTATCAGGCTTAGATTTTTTATACTGTTACGTGGACGATATATTAGTAAGTTCAATTAATAGTAAGCAACATTCCGAGCACTTAGAACAAGTATTTCAACGGTTAAGCGAGTATGGTATTACAATTAACTTAGACAAATGTATGTTTAATACTACTAGTATAGAATTCCTAGGCTATGAGGTATCTACAGCTGGTATAAGACCATTAGAATCAAAAGTACAGGCTATTAACTTAGACAAATGTATGTTTAATACTACTAGTATAGAATTCCTAGGCTATGAGGTATCTACAGCTGGTATAAGACCATTAGAATCAAAAGTACAGGCTATCATTGACTATCCTAAACCACAAAACGTCAGTCAGTTACGTAAATTTTTAGGTATGGTCAACTTTTATCGAGGTCATTTACCTAGAGCTATAGAATACTTAGATACATTAAATAAATACATTCACAAAGCTAAACGAAACGATAAAACAATAAAACAGTGGACACATGATGCTGAACAAGCGTTTTTACAATGCAAAAATAGTCTCAGTAATGCAGTCACGTTAACATTCCAGCTAATAAACGTGCCGTATGCACTTTTTGCCGATGCATCAAATAATTGCGTAGGAGCTGTGCTGCAACAATATGTGAACAATGAATGGCATGGCTATTTTTCTAGAAAATTAACTGAAACGCAAAACAAATATAGCACTTATGACAGGGAACAATTAGCAATATATTTAGCCGTAGAACATTTTAGAAGTTTGTTTGAAGGACATGAATTAATTATTTTCACGGACCACAAACCCCTGACATTTGCATTTTCAAAATTATGTAAAAATAACAACAAAGAAAGTCCAAAACGAATTAGGCAACTATTATTTATAAGTGAATTTAAAACAGATATTCGCCATGTCAGTGGGCAAGATAACGTTGTCGCAGACGCATTATCACGTATAGATAGCATAAAATGTACATCTAGTTTATGAGACTAATCATAATCATAATTGCTGAACATAGGTACATAATTTTATACATTGCAAGATGTTGAGTGAATGCGCAGTTCACTATGTTCTACCACTATAGGCATGCAAAGTTTTTAATAAAATTCAATCATTTCATCAATAACAATCATAAATTGCTTTTACATAGAATATAAAAATGGAATATAAATATAAAAAAAAGAAAAATATGAGAAAAAGAAATGTCATTATCTATTAATATTATTATCATTTAAATATTCGTTAATTGAGTAGTATGTCTTATTTACTAATATGTCATTTACTTGTTTTTTAAATATTTTTATATTGACGCTTTCTAAAACACATGATGGTAGTCTATTATATATTTTGGGTGCCATACCTAAAAAGTTCCTATTATAAACCAATTTTTTATGTGGTCTGAACCGTATCTTATTTCTATGACGTACGCTACGAAGCGTGTCAAATAAATTAAAATTGTTTTTTTATAAATAAGACTACTTCCAATATATATAGGCAAGGCACTGTCAATATACCTAGACTCTTAAAATATGGTTTACAGCTGTCAGTGTTTTTTATGCCGCATAAAGCTCTTAAACATCTTTTTTGAGACCTAAAGACAATGTTCACATCTGTGGAGTTGCCCCAAAATATCAAGCCGTAACGTAAAGTAGATGTGACATATGCGTGATATGCTGTAATTAATGTTTTATGATTAACTTCTTGTGATAGTTTATGTAGAGCATATGAATATTGACTTAGACGTTTACATACACTATCAGTGTGATTTTTCCAAGAGAAGTCTCTATTGAGTTCAAGCCCTAAAAATTTTGTAGACTTAGTTTCTAAAATTATTTTGTTATCGTATCGTATGTCAAGTTTTCCATGGTTAGTTTTTTGTTCAAATGTCATGATTTTGGTTTTGTCAAGATTAATTTTTAAATTATTGGATATCATCCAGTCTATTAATAGTCCTAGGCAGTTATTTATTTCTCTTTCGAACGTCATCACATCATTATTACCACAAAAAATTACAGTGCTGTCATCCGCAAATAATACCATTTGATGATTTGTTACTATAGGCATGTCGTTGATATAAACAAGGAACAGCAAAGGTCCTAATATGCTCCCTTGCGGTACGCCGTAATTAGTAGACCTTTGAGAAGATACATAACTTTGCTCTGTTTTTGAATGAACACAAAGTTTAGTTATTTTCGTAATTTGTTTCCTGCCTGACAAGTATGATTTAAGAAGGTTGAGCGCATTACCTTTAAGCCCATACCTTTCCAATTTATTTAAAAGTATTGAGCGATCCACGAAATCTAAAGCTTTACTCATGTCCATGAATAAAGCTGCTACAGGACATCGTCTATCAACATTTGAAATAACTTTTTCATATAACTTAAAAATAGCCATGTTGATGTTCTTGTTCTTTCTAAAGCCATACTGTTCCTCGGTAAAAATATTATTTTGCTCAAAAAATGAGTTTAGTGAATTATAAATTACTTTCTCTATTATTTTAGAAAATATAGAAAGCAAGGCAATTGGTCGATAGTTACCAGGTTCCTGTTTGGTGCCTTTTTTATGTAGAGGCTTTATAACAGAAAGTTTAAGCCGTTCCGGAAATACACCTGACTCTATGCTTAGATTAATAATGTAACTCAGCACTGGTGCAATGCTAACTGCTACTGTTTTAATTATACCAGTTGTAATGTCATCAAAACCAGAACTACTGGTATTATTTAAAGAGTATATGATTTTAATAATGTCATCAGGAATTGTCGGAATTATGAATAGAGAGTCACGATTAATGTCAAATTTTAAATTAATATTTATGTTATTAATGCTATTTGATTCAATTTTGTCAATAAAAAAATCATTAAATATTTGAGCGATTTCATTTGGATTAGTAGTAACTTTATTGTCTTTTATAATTGACTCTATTCCTTCTACCGGCTTATTCCTTTTGCATTCACTTATTATTTGCCATGTAGCTTTATTCTTATTTGTAGCATTATTTATAAAGTTGTTATTGTGAGATTTCTGAGTTAGTCGGATTATTGTTTTTAGTCTGTTTGAATAAGTTTTAAATATTTTTTTATTTTCATGACTAGGGTTTTTTCGGAATTGCCATAACATTTGACGTTTACGTTTACAGCATAATTTTATACCCTTGCTAATCCATTTTGCCTTTTTACATGCCTGTACTTTGATTTTATTATTTGGAAAACATAAGTCATAATATAGTTTGAAGCTGTCATGGAATTCATTAAATGCGTCATTGGGGTCATTATATGAATAAATATCATTAAATGTCAAATTTTGTAAGCATTCATTGAATTTTTCAATATTTTCATTACAATACTTACGTCTAAATATAAACCAGTTTTTTTTTTATTTATTTATTTTACAGGACATTTAAGCAGTTGAGCAGTATGATCTGACATTGCAAGCTCTGCAATTTCACATTTGCTGCCTCTAACATTGTGAATTATGCTATCGATACAGGTACCGCTACAAAGTCGTGTTGGTGCCCGTACACCCATAGTTAAATTAAAGCTATGTAATAGATTTTCAAAGCATAGGCTGCTGTTGGTTTTCTTTAAGATATCTATATTGAAATCCCCGCATAAAACAACTTTATTTTTATTCTTTAGACATAATTCGTTTAAAATAAGATCTAAGCCATTTAGAAACGCATTCACAGAGAGCTTATCATATTTAGGTGGTCTATATATACATATAACTATCAATGAAAAATTTTGAAGCTCCACTGCGCAACATTCTATGAGGTGGGGCTTGGAAAATTTTGTTAAATCTATTTTTTGGCCCTTAATACTACTTTTGAGCAATATACAACAGCCTCCAATTCTATCATCTCTAACAAAATACGTATGAAGAGTATAATTCAATAAAGATAAATGTACATGATCCCCATTTTTCATGTTTGTTTCTGTCACACATACAACATCTATGGATTTACCTTCATCCAAAAAAAATATTTAGGTGAATGCTTAGTAAGTCTGATTTATTGATTAGGCCATTAATATTTTGGTGCAATACACAAATATGTTCACAGACGAAAAAGATCATTACGTGTTGTAGAACTTTGATTACAGTTTGGTTCAGATAGTTGTACTTTATTTTCTATCGTCAAAGTGGAATGATTATCAACTGGTTTAAAAAAATTTAGAATTGTCTTCTGATAAGAACCCTTTTTTCGAATCTGTACATTATTTTGTTCATTATACAATTTACAATGCCAGTGTCTACTGCTTTTTTTTTTCTCCTTTCTGCATAGTGGCAATCTGTTATAATGACAATAAGCCACTTTTTTGGCCGATTTATACTAATTAATCAGTAACTGTCGGGTTGTACTGAGAGGGTTCCTAATTCTTATCGGCCTCTCATTTCAATTTGTCTGGAATCTGTTTCTTAAACTAGGAATGTCGTTTCGTTTAAGTCTCACATGCTGTAGGCCACCTTCTCCACTCAATGCCAGTGCGTGTCTACTATTTAAGGCTGATGAAGAAGAAGAAGAAGAAATCTCTAGCAAAATATTCTTTGGCAGAGACCATAAATTATAAAAGGCAGGTTGTACACTCGTTTGTGGTGACGGATTATGACTACAAAGTGTCACTACCTTTATAATTCCTAGGGTGTTGTCCTAAGGAAAATACACGAAACCAATAGTATCTTTGGGAAGAGGCGTAAAACTCAACATCAACTCTGAATGGCCGGTAAGGTAAAGGCCTATGTCCAGTAGTAGTCTTTTTCATCCAGACATATTTTCCTTATTCCTTACAATTCAAGGAAGAAATACCAAGCGCCACAAGATACATTAGATAAACAAAACCCCCTAATGGCCATAAGAAAATTATGAGTAGGTAGTAAAACGACGATCACAATAACATCAACACAATTCAAATAGCGTTAAAAACTAATATTGAAATGTATGTTATGGCTGCGTAGCTTTCCCACGCATAACCTCGTGAGAAGAAGAATACTTCAACACGGCATCCGCTACTTGTGATGAAACCACTGAGAATAAAGCCACCGGCACACAACAAATGTGAGCAAATTGCATATTGTAACCGTACATCATCTTTTACAATTATGTATATCTCAGTGTAGTATTGTATGCATGTACTATTTAAATAAACTTATTATTAATTACTGAATTCGCTTTTTATACGTTTGTGTTTCTGTTACTTTGCTTTGATCTCGTTTGAGGCTAATATAGAACGACTTTAATTATTAGTAACAGCGAATTGTATTGTATATTTGTAAGTGCTGATGAAATACCTCTAATAATCAGTAGCCCTGTTATACGGTGCGTCAATATGCATATTGGAAGATCTAGGCTAAGACATTGGACATGGAGGCTTTTAACATCATGTTGCATGCATTTTCATCGTATTGCGTTGCAGATGCTAAAACGATTCTTGTGTTTTTTTTACGTTTTAGCTTCTCATATAATCTCAAGGGTATCTACTATATTGTTCAAGGCATGGGGTAACGCATCCATCTTCCCATATAAATAGTCGTAACAGCTGTTACAATGATCTATGTTCAGGGATGAAGCAATGTGACATGCTTTATGATGTGCGATTTTTCTTTTTAGGTAAAGTGCTTATTACTCAGTAAGATTTAAAAGATTATGCCATTTTTTTAAAACTTACTCTTCTAATGTTTTCACATATATCACACTTATTTTAACTTACGCTGAAGACAAAAAATATTAATTTATTAATAAAATTTTATTGAGAATAATGTTCATAGGTGTCAGTGTGGTGATGGAGGTATCACTATCCTATTTCATATCGTTGATATATAGTTACCATATTAGACATAAACTCTGTATCAACTCGTCTGACCAGCATGGTAATGTTTCTTCACAGTACAACTGTGAAGAAACAAATTGTAGTAAGTTCTTCTTTTTACATACACTCACGCCCTTTTCCTGTCGGGGTAGGGAGAGACAACAGAATGCCACTTGCTTCTATCCCTACAAACCTCAAGCGCTTCCTCTACACTCATTACTCTTTTCATACATGCTGACCTTTCCGTTTCTTAGGACGTCTCCAATTTGGTCAACGAATGATTTTTTTATTTTTATTGATTGCAAAGAGACTGCTGCAGTTTTCTTGTAGGTTTAATAGGCCAACGTATTTGATGATATTCTTTAACGCTACAAAAATACATTGTACAGTTGTAAGCATGCAATGACCTTCCTGGCTACAGAGTTGAGTCAGGTTCAAAGCCAAAATACATTTTAAAATTATACAGACGATCATCATCATCATCAGCGTCAACCTGCCATAGTCCACTGCTGGTATATCCAGCAGTGGACTATGGCCTCTCCCAATAATAATAATCCTCTTAGACGATCATATCAATAAATAAATAAAGCGTATTAGTGTTTTATTTATGAAAATTATTGATAAACTTAATAGCGTCAACAGCTTTTGAATTTACTTATAATCAATATTTGCCTTATAAAATATAAAACTTCTGTTTTATATTTATTTATTTATTTATTTGCAAGAAATATGGTGCATAAGATGTTAAAATACAATATAAGATCACGACATATTTCACCTTCTTTAAAGGTGTGCAAATTTAAACATTGAGTTAAAAAATAAATTATTAACTTACTAAGTTTAATGATAATATTAAGTGTATTACAATGCATTTCCATAATGGAAAAAACGAAAGGAGCTCTTTTTAAGAAAATCTTTAATAGTATAAAAGCTTTCCTCTGTCAGCCAATGCCGCAAACCTCGACAGAATTTACCATATGGCAAATCAGCAATATGTTTTGGCAAAGAGTTAAAAATTAAAGGTGCCATGTAAGCACAACTTCGTCTAAAAAGTTACAATTTTGGTACTGGCATTTTGAGATGAATTTGAGTTACTTTACGCTTACTTTTATTGTTGTTGCATTCGAAGAGGTAAGGATGGCCTTTGACAAATTTTGCAACTTCATATATGTAAATACAAGGGACAGTAAGTAATTTCTCCGACTTAAATGTAGGCTTACAGGACTCATGCCATCTCATTCCATAAATTGAACGGATGCATTTTTTTTGCGCTATGAAGACCCTCATAAGGTCAGTAGAGTTACCCCAGACCACTACGCCATATCGTATAATCGAACAAACATAGGCATGATATACCATTAAGGAGGTACGTCTTGATGTTATATCTTTAAGTTTACGCAGAGCAAAGACGAATCTATTGATATTGTTGCAAATGCTATCGACATGACCTCTTCATGTAAAATGAGCGTCTAGTGTTATTCCCAAGAATTTTGTGCTTTCTATTAGTTCTATTTTATTATTGTTGTATTTAATATTTAATTTTAACTGATTACTTTTGAAGGTTCTAAAGTGCATAATTTTTGTCTTTTCAATATTTATCCTTAATTTATTTACATCTAGCCATTTAATAATTTGTAGAAGTGTTTAATTTACTTCAGACTCGTAATAATCTATATTTTTACATTTTATTATAACAGTGGTGTCGTCAGCAAATAAGACAGAGTTGTGTGATACCGCACGTGGGAGGTCGTTAATATAGACAAGGAACAATAAAGGTCCCAATATGCTTCCTTGTGGGACGCCAGAGTAGTTTACACGTTGTTCCGAATCGTAATTTTCTATTGAATTACTAGAATTATTAAATTTGGTATTTTTGGTATTTTTTGATATTTTAGGTCACATTTAAATGTCACCAAAAAACACGAAAACACCGCCGGCTTTAAAGAAGGAAGCTTTTTGATCTATTACAAAAAAAACAACATCTACTGTAAACAATAATAGTCCACTTCAAACAATTTAACTGACTACTTATCTTTTAATTTCGTTCCAAACCTTTACTAGAACTCTCTTGTAAAGGTTTTAATTTGTTAACTCTACGGTACTATCACCCTCGTGATAGTACCGTAGAGTTAACCAATTAACTGTCAATATTGTGCCTCGTTTCCAAAAACAACAAATTGTACCATTGCAAGGCTTAAAATTTTACACGTGTTGTTCATCAACCGTTAATAGAAACCTTTATCCGAAATATAAACGAGCTTGTGTAAATAAACAATTATAAATGTATATTGATTCGGCGGCACCGCTATTACAAAACTTAAAAACCTTACTCACTTACCAATATTATGGAAGTAAAATAATTATTTGCAATATTTTGTATTTCAATAAAATGCATAAACAATTTAGGTCATGGAATAAAGAAGGCTGTGTTCATAACGCTCGATTCAAGAGATAAGCTTGATATATTAATGTGTTCTTCGTCAGCCTTTTGCAGTCAACTGCTGGACTTTCCTTATATGCTTCACAAAATGCTGTGAGTCTATAGGACGTTATGGCCTACTCTACGTTGGCTAGGCGGGTTGGAACAGGATTTGATGTCGCCTTTTCTGTCTCTTTGCAAACATACTATTTGCTTCGTGTACTGGGTCACGCAGAAAGTATTACGAGAAAAAGTTTTTATGTATGTGAGACTGGCCAGTTATAATTTATTTAAAAATATGATCACTTATAAGTAAAAATAGGTACGTTCTAAATTCAAAACTTCCCTCCACATTTTTACGAGCAAATTGAAATTACCGTGCCTCATTGAAAAATGGATTTGCGTTGAGAACATTTTCGCGCTATGATATTTTACGATTTTAAGTGTCACCTGAAACCGGACGACTCGTACGACAGACTTCAAATGGCATTCATGGATGAAGGCCCTTCGGCAACCGTGTCTCGCTGGTATAATGAATTTAAGCGCAGTCGACAAACTTTGGGGGATGAAGAAAGAAGTGGTCGCCCTTTGACGGCTTTTACGGAAGAAAACGTGCTAGCAGTGAAAAATTTGATCCAAGACAATAGACCAGTTACATACCAAGAGATTCAGCATATACTGCAGATTGGATCAGGTAGCCTTCACGAGATTCTACACGTGCATCTACGGGTGCGGGGGATAGTTTCACGCTGGGTGCCGCACAACCTCACCGATGTTTTAGTTTCGCTGGTTCTTTGCTTAAATGGTTAAAATCATATTTAGAAAACCGTACTTTTGCGGTGGTTGTTAACGAATATCAGTCTAGCCCCAAGGCTCTCATATTGGACCCATTTTGTTTAACCCCTACCCTGCGCAAGGCTCGTTTTGCCCAACGCACGAAATACAACGTCATTTCAAACACTTTATAATTTTTACGTAGTCTTGCACAAAAACGAAAAAATCGTCTACAAAAATATAATAATATGGCATGAATTATACCTTCCTGGCTTTGTTACGAGTTTATCTAACTAGTTATATATTTCAATATGTAAATAAAACTGATCTGTTCTCGCAGCGATGTAATATATTTTGATTTTGAGAAATTTCATTGGTATAAATTGTAAACTTTATCACAATTTATCGAATATCCACACATAATCACCAAACGAGCACTTTATTACGTTAAAACAATATACAATGTGCAAAGATAACTCAACTCATTTTACATTAGAATAATAATTTCACCATAAAACGTTTTTGTTTACGCGACGAAAAATAACGGCTGCCATTCCTTGGGAACGTAATAAGTGCATTACAAAAGTTTCGTTACTTTTTCACTGCAATATTTATCACTTTCCGATATACTATAACTCAATGTGAAATCTACACTTATTTTCCAGTAGTTCTGTATATAATACTTATAAGATTACTCAATGTTTTCTCATTACAAACACTTTTACTTTTGTCGTGCACACTTATTTCAATATCAAAATGGCCAATATGGCGTCGTCGCAAAGTTCAATGGCATACGTATTTTGTTTAATTAATTTTCGTTCATTCTTGCTCATTTCCAGTTTATAAAAGTATTAAAATTTGTCAAGCGGAAATCGATAAATCGAATGATTTAACAAAATCGTATTACAAGTGCAAAAACCGTTAAATATCAACGACCAATGATACCCGACTCGTTATTAATCTATGAGGTTATTATTGCAGTTGAGGGGTTAATGCCCTTATCAATGACATATCCAATTGTTTTCAATTATCATCTGTTTTTATGTATGCAGAGTGCAGATGATTTAAAGTTCCCTAGGACTATTGAATCCGTAAGTGATTGCTTTTTGCTGCAACAGGACTTAGATAGATTGTCTGCATGGTGTGATAACAATGGCATGCAACTTAATGCCAAAAATGCTTTCATGTAAAGTTTTCTAGAAGGAGAGACTTAACATCTTTTAACTATCACATTGATAGTCATATAATTGAGGAACAAGATGTTATTAAGGATTTATGGGTACTTTTTGACAGGAAATTGTCTTTTCTTCCTCACTTAGAATTTATCATCAAAAAGTCTGCCCAAATGCTCGGCTTTACGTTGAGGAATGTCAAGCTATTCAAAGATTTTAAAACTAAAAAAAATATTTATTTTGGTCTTGTAAGTAGTACCCTTGAATATTATTCGACAGTCTGGTGACCACACTATGCTACACATTGTTAAAGGTTAGAACGCATACAAAAAAGATTTGTCTGGCATCTCGCCCGTTATTTTGGTAGGGCTAAAAGAAGATTTTCTTATAAAGAAAGACTTTTTTTTTTCATATGACATCTTTAGAGAAACTTAGAGATATTTTAGATTTAATGTTTCTAATCAAACTATTTAATAATAAAATTGATTGTTCGTCACTTCTAAGCAATTTTAACTTTAGAGTTCCTCATAGACAACCTAGGTACCCTATTACTCCAATGTGTCCCCCCTTTCGTAGAACAGTACTAGGGACAAGCTCGCCAATACCCAGACTATGCAAAATTTTAAATAATTTAAGTGGAACAGTTGATATCAGATTCAATAAATAAATTCCGCTGTACTATTAGTGATCAGTAATATATTTAATGTTCCTTACTATGTTTACTGATTTGTGCATGTATATAATAATTATGTAACCTGTCTTAGTATATTGCCATGAAGGTAATTATTTTTAAGTAAAATTGCATACGTAATTGTCATTACATACATTCTTTTGTTTTTAAATGCTGTGTTTACTTATAAGTGATCGCTGTACTTAGATTTAAGTTATATAAAAGTGTTCGTAAGTATTATCAGTGTAATAGTAGAAGCGATTGTTAGCGAACCTTAAATAAATAAATAAATGTTCAGAAGCAGGCAAGGTTGGAATGGTGCCATGATATGATAGACAAATTTGAAGCAGGCTCATCTCGGCGTGTTTACGACATCGTTACAGGTGATAAAGATAAAGATATATTTATTGCATAACTGTGTACAAAGTTGTTAGTGTATGAGAACCATTACAGTTTTTAGTCCCAACAGTCTACCCATATCGGATATGCAATAATAGCTTATTACTTAAAACTAATAAATTTATGCAAAACAATTTATATTTTATTGAAATATTCTTGAAGATTATAAAATACATTTTCAGTTAACCATTTCTTTAGTGTTCCTTTAAATACTCTACCATTTAACTGCTTAATTGTTGGTGGCAACTGATTATATACACGAATAGCAGAAATGTGTGCACTTTTATAGTAGATCATATTTTTGATGGAAGGTAACACAATATTATACTTATATTGTTCCCGAATGTTTCTCTTAGAATCTGATTTTAAATTAAAGTATTGCATATTATTTTTCACGAATAAACATAATTCTAAAATATAAATACCCGTTAAGGTTAATATTTTTTTTGTTCTAAAGACATCTCTAAGGGATTAAATACTGTGCATGTTATAAATCGTCCTGATGCATTTTTTCTGGAGAATGAAGGTGGATTCTACATTTGTGGAGTTTCCCCAGTAAATGATCCCGTACGTTAAAAGTGGATAGACATTTCCAAAGTAAGCACTTCTTGTGACACTTACATTTGTCGTTTCTGAAAGAACTGACAAAGCATAACAGGCATTTGAAATTTTTTTGTTTACTTTTTCGATATGCACCTTCCAGCTCAAGTGTTGATCAATTTTTATACCTAGGAAATTAATGTCCTTTTCTTCTTTTATCTTTGTACCGTCTATATTGACATTTAATTTAACAGGCTTACTTTTATAGTTGTAAAACTGGACGATATTGGTTTTCGACAGATTGACTTTCAAATTAATTGATTGTAACCAATCTATTATTGTTCTCAGAGCCACATTTATCTCATTTTGTATGTACAATTCATCAACATTCTCGTTAGAGATGAAAATAGTTGCATCATCTGCATACATTACACAAAGATGTTTAATAATAGTTGGAAGATCGTTTATGTACAATAGGAATAATTGGGGCCCCAGTATGCTCCCTTGGGGTACCCCCAATTTTACATTTTCAAATTTGGATTGAACTATCTCTACAATTTTAGTCGATTTATTATATGTTTCGATAATAGTTGCCTGCATTCTATTATATAAATAATTTTCTAGTAATTTTAATGCTATGCCACGTATACCTATGCTTTCTAGCTTATTTAGCAGAATATCGTATTTAACGCAATCATAAGCCTTTGACAAATCAATAAAGAGAGCAGCACATTTCTTTTTATGGTTGATACTTTGCCAAATGGTATTAAATAATTTATATATAGCTAACGATGTTGTTTTGTTTTTTTGAAAGCCGAATTGGTTGACGTGTAAAATATTATTAATATCCATAAATTTTGTGATCCTATTTATATAACTTTTTCAAAAATTTTTGAAAAATTTGGTAGAAGTGCTATCGGTCTGTAATTATTTATATCGTGTTTCGACCCCTTCTTGTATAAAGGTTTTATAAGCGCTTTTTTTAATGTACTGGGAAATACACCTGTCTCAAACATTAAATTAATGATATGTACAAGCGGGTCAACGATGAAATTAATGCTTTCTTTAATTACTTTTGTGGGTATGGAATCATGCCCGTAGCTGGCTTTATTTTTTAAATTTCTAACTATGTTGAGAATTTCACATCTATCTACAGGGTAGAAGAAAATGCTGTTTGTGTTGGAAATAGGCTCTGATTTGCCGTCGTGTGCCGCTGTTAGGGTATTGTTTTGATTTATATAAAATTTGTTAAAAGTGTCCGCCAATATTGAAGGAGATGTTAAGACGTTATTATTGTGCAATATGTAGTCTACAGTGGGTTGTATTACATTTGTACTTTGGGTTTGTCGTTTGATGAGCGCCCAAGTGGCCTTAGTTTTATTTGAACTGCATGTAATAAAGTTTGCATTCGCAATTCTCTTTGATTCTTTTATTACACGTTTCAGAAGTTTGCAATAATGACTATATTTCATTTCGTGTTTTTGAGAATGCCCTTTTGTGTGATAATACATTTTGCGTTTAATATTACTCGATATTTTTATACCTTTAGTTTTCCAAGAAGTGTCTTTTTTATACTGAATTTTTACTTTTTGTACCGGGCAGGAGAGATCAAATATTAGCTTGAACAGATGTAAAAATTCTCCATAAGCTGTGTTTACATCTGTTTGAAAAAATACATTATTAAAATTAATTTGGCGGATGTATTTTAAAAATATTTCGATGTAATAATTAATATTACGGTGCATTTTATACCAATATTTTTCTCTATAACTTACATTACTCGGTATGTTAATGACTTGGGCTGTGTGGTCAGAAAAACCCAGATCCCATATTTCAGCCTTGCAGTTTCGGTTATTTGTAATGATGTTGTCTATACATGTTGCAGTATTAGTAGTTATCCTAGTTGGTTCATTTAAGGTGAGATACAGATTGAATTTTTGCAACGTATTACGAAATAAATTACTTTGTTTGGTACTTAAAAGCGTATTGATATTATAGTCACCTAAAATATAAATACTCTTATTTAAAGATCTCATTCTAATGGTTAATTTATATAGTAATTGCTCGAGTTTTTCGAAAAATAAATTAATATTACCACTTGGTGTCCTATACAAACATAATATATTCCAATTGGTCTCTGGTATTATTATCCCACAGCATTCAAAATGGCTTTCAACTGATAGTTCAGATATCTAATCTATTGTGCTATAGTTAATAGTGTTTTTTATGTAAATACATACTCCACCTCGAGATTTGGTTTTTCGTGAAAAACATGTTGCCATTTTATAATTTGGCAATTGCAATATTTCAGCATTTTCATCCCGAAAAAATGTTTCACTAAGACAAAGGACATCAATTTTTCTTGATTCCGTGAGTAATTCTAGATCATTAATTTTTGACCTAATGCCTTGAATATTATTATGTAGTAAAGTGAAACTGTTGCCTAAAGACTGATCAATCTCGAAATAAATTATTATCTGTTTGAGTATCAACTGTTTTTGAATAAATTGTTTGTATTAAGGAATCAGTTTGGGTGCAAGTTGAAATTTTTATTTTGATATTTTGATTGTTTGCCTCTATGTACTGATTAAAATTATGTTTGTAGTTCAGATGTAAAATATCTTTTAACAATAACCTGCATAGAACAACAAAGTATGGAACATAAGTAGTGTTGTATAGTACCTCTACAAATACACTATAATCGAATTGGGAACTTATATAATAGAATAATTTCCGTAATTTATACTCATTTAAAAATCTACTATTTTTTGGGCTACAGAGTATTACATTCGTATGTTGCAGCTTATTTATATAAAAATGTAATACAGATTGAAGATTTAATGGATCTTTGTCATTTTTACCACATAGTATTACGACATAATCACACTTTTTTAAGTCCAAACAAAGTTCTCTACATGATTCAAGTAACTTTTCCGCTGTGGCACCAGGTTTGATTAGAGATGACACTAAGAATTCGTCTCCAATTAGATTCTGAAGAATATTTCTCATACGTGAATATTCATCTGAGAAAATCAAAATCCTTTTTTTTTGGGATATGGTTTCAACTTCAATTTTCCTCGAGCTGGAATTTTGCAGGACGGGTCTGTTTGCTTCAAAAATATCATTAGTTACATGCTGAGTCATGTCTGCTGCAAGAGATTTACATATCTTCTCTGTCTGAATATTTCCAATGGTTGTATCACAGATCTCGCTATTCTCGTCATGGTTAATGTTCAATTCGCTGTAGCTTTTATTTATATGCTTCACGACTCTAGACACGGATTTTTGTTGCGATCTCGTTGATCTGTAAAGTTTTTTTGCTGAACTTGGACAAGTTTTCAGACAACTAGAGCCCGTACATATTAATTTATACCTTTCTAATTTTGTTTGTTGGGAATCAATTATTTGTTGTAGCGTATGGTTTTCTGAGTTTAAGTTTTCCACTTCATTTTGCGCCCTTTCTAATTCCATTCTTAATTTCATAATCTCATTTCTCAAATCTTCCACCTCATGATTAAGTAGTGCCCTAGATATATCTGGTAGACTTTGTGCACTATCTGAGAGATATGTACTTGAAGAAGTGTTTATTGGACTGTCCATATTTATAACACGATAATCAATATTTTTGCTTTGACTGCTTACACCTGTAGCGTGTTTTCGCCTCTGCGTGATGTTATCATTGCCCGAGTCCATTTGCTTTGTATTCAAAAATTTGTAGAAAATTATATTAATCACAAAAAGTGCTGGCCGCTTCAGCGTGATTCGAAACCTTGATCGTGGTAACAGCTGTCCCTCGCCGTATCCAATGTGCTATGAACACGTTGAGTAACTACTTGAAATTGTCAATCACTTTGTACAGATATATGTGTTGTTCCGTTTTCTGTCGTTATGATTTGTGTTGCACTGTTTTATCGACTGTGGTCAGGGAATATGGTTTCTTCAAACTAGATGTCGCTACAATATTAGCTTTACAAAGTAAGTTTTTCAAATTTGATGAGTAACGATGACGATGATTAAGTTTTTGTTATATTATGATAATATCACACATTTCACTGTAGTTTGACTGTTTATTATCACAATTCGTTCAAAAAAGTAGCTTATTTTTCTATGAAGACTGATGAATCCTGGATTTATCAATAAGATCCAGAAACAAAGCGCCAGTCGACGGTTTGGGTGTTTCAAAACGAATCAACGCCTACAAAAGTAAAGCGACCTAGAAGCGGAGGGAAGATTTTTAAACGCAAGCTTTTTCAATTTGACAGGCTACTTGGTGTCAATTCCTTTAAGAAACCAAAGAAACATTAACGCCCAAGGGTATGCTACCAAATGCTTGGTAGAAGTTTTCTCTGTTGTGAGCAACAAGCGACCAAACACAGGGCTCCGCGGGCTACTGCTCCACCACGATAATGCGGCCGCCTACACCGCAATCAAAATGAGGGACTGCCTAGACAGCACACGGGTCAAACTTCTGGGTCACCCTCCTTACAGCCCTGACTTAGCACCGTGTAACTTCTTCTTATTCCCAAAAATAAAAAATCTGCTCAAAGGGATACAATTTTCGTCGCCGGATGATGCGCTCTCAGCGTTCGAGTAGGCTGTAAACGAGGTGTCTATGGCGGACTGGAAAAAGTGTTTCTAAAACTAGTTCAGACGCATGAAACCTTGTATAGAGGCTGGTGTAGAGTACTTTGAAAAGATGTAATAAAAATATATTCACTTATAGAACATTTTTTTTAGTGTCGCAAAATTTTCTGTCCCACGTATTTTCCTTAGTCGAACTGTTCCGACACCCACGGAATAAAATATATGCGTCACTACAAAGACCTCACATAAAATATGTCATATAGTTACGATTTTTATATAAATACATAGACTCACGCCTGTTTCCCCGTAGGGGTAGGCAGACGCATATTAAACGCCCACTTTTCGCCAGTGTTTTGCCACGTAATAGGTGGCGAGCCTATTGCCGCTTATTGGGATATTTTGTTTGCCAGAGCCTCGTCCGTTGATCAGCAGGTTCACCACTTGCAGGTGAGGTTGGCTTGGGACTCTAAGTTCTTGGTGGGAACCTTATGCACCCTTACGATTTTAGTGTGGCCAACTCTGGTGTCGGAGTTTTCAGGCCGCCCGAAGGCCTCCGACATGGCCTAACGATCCTTATCCTTAGACAAGAACCGGGACCAACAGCTTTACTTGCCCTCCAAAGCACGGTAGCGTTTAGATGTAAATGCCACACACGGTCACCCATCCAAATTTTGCCTCGCCAATAGAATTTCGTGTCCGGAGTCAATGAAAATGTTACAGAAGGCTTACGGTGAATCGACTTTATCAAAAACTCTTGCTTATGAGTGGTACAAAGCATTCAAAAGTGGTCGAGATGTGATGGAAGATTTGCCTCGCTCAGGTAGGCAATCAACGTCTGCAACTGAAGTTAACATCGCAAAAGTGAAGGAAACAGTGACTGAAAATCTTCATTCAACTTTGAGAGAGATAGCCGCTGAACTTTCTGTATCTCACGAGTCGATCCGTACCATTATAATTACCTAATCATTTGGGTATGAAACATATCGCCGCTCGGCAAGTCTCAAAAAAAAATTGCACCACGATAGCCAAGGCCATCATTGTAAACGAAGTTCTGACCAAACACTCAACAAATACCATCGAGCAACCACCATATTCACCAGATAGGCTCCAGCCGACTTCTTTTTTTTTTCACCTCAAATTACCACTTCGTGGCACCCGTATTCCCCGTAGAAGACATAAAGGAGAATTTGAAGCGAGAGCTGAGCTCAATTCCTTAAACAGCGTTTAAAAAATGTTTTGATGATTATTCCTTAGCGTAGTTGTGTTGTTTCTGAAGGAGCACACTTTAAAGGTGATAAAATAAATTTGGATGAATGACAAACAGTTTGTGTATTATTGATCTTTTCCCAGTACTTTCTTGACGGAGTAGTATGTTGTAATATTCCACATAAATAAGTATATGTATGTTTATTAAAATTAAAGTATCCTGCACCATCAATAAAACAAACATCAGGTAATATTCGCTTAACAGTTGAGCTACCAACTTGCTCTGTTTGGAATAAATAAAGTAGACTCGACAGGAACTTCAACCATAGAACATAGTTAACCGAGAAACATCTGTTTTACTACTTGGACTCCAAACACATAACAGTTAGTGTCGAACTGCGACAAACACGGGTAGATAACCAACTAAAAGTAAGATTGAGTTGTCCCAATTAAATCTTTAAACGGCTTGTTCATTCATGGGCTGATCCTTTACCGACTGATTGACAGATACCTAACGCACAGCCGAAACTACCCACAAGTCTTTTGGCGAGCGTAACGGTGCACTAAAATAGGTTTTCACTAAATTCTCACGGGATTTGATAAAAACGGTTAAACAAGAAAAAAAAACATTCGTAGCTACGTCATCTATAATAAAGTACAAAAAAATTGCGGCGGCCTTATACCGAAACTTTTTGTTGAATTATTATATTTATGATTGTTGTGTATTATGCACATCAAAGTAATCATGCAGTCAGTACCGTACTACCTGTGCTAGCAGACAGCTAATGGGAACTGTGTGCGCCAGTTCTACCAATTAATCGGATCGCTTGGGATCTCTTGAAACAGAATCCTCATTAGAGACCAGATAACTATCAGATCGGGTTGTTAATGAATTGATTTAGATTCCTATACAGTAATAAAACTCTATATATGCATTACCTGTGATTTCTGTGAAACTATGAAGACAAAACTCATATGTGACCTGTATATCTTCTCTTTTTTTATTTATGTTGTGATAATACAATTATGTAACCAAGAAATATGTATATTTCAGTCTCAATTTTATGCCAAAAAATGTTGTCAATAAATGCCATTACTTTAAATTCCCATCGTCGAAATATATTAGAACCCTCCTAAAATCAGTTCATCGTGCCATGGTGTTGCTTGCAATCAGGTCGGTTCAATTGTTGTATTGATTGGCAGCGAAATTATGATTTCGTGTCAATGGGGTCGCAACTGAATTGAACGGCATTTTATTTTTTGAACCGTCTCAGGCAGTATTATCCAGTTATTTCATTTAAATGGGTAAATGACATTTCGCAGGTAAAATAATAGACCTTACAGTATTAAAGTGTAAGTATCATAGTAATGTTCTACAGAATGTGAGAAAATTCTCGGACAATCTAGTTCTAGAGCCTTTTGCAATTTAAATACGAATGGATTTTGCGCAGAATCGAAGCTAAAATTTTATATCTGTATTAAACCGAGCTTTAGCTTGGTTTTACGTTTTTTGAAAAGGTAGCGGTTCGGTCGGATTTAATTTTATCGACTTTAACAGTGTGCTTAGGGTTTTTCGATTTTATGTAATTTTATTGTTTCTGTTTTTTGGGTAAAAAGGAGTGGTATAAAGAATTATAAAGTGAATAATAATGATGCGATGTACGGTAAAGGACTCATGCGTTATAAATTTTAAGCATGACACATTTCTTCTTTTTACGAATCTTCTAATGTCACCAACTACTTGGATACAAAACCTTTGTGCTTTGTATGTTTACAAAAACAATAATGAATTGTTGTCTTGAATTGTCACCCAAGTTGTCTTTAATATTAATACATTATTACCCATGACACAACTAGCTATACACTTAGTTTAAGTCGTATTGTATTTATCTTTATTACCTGCTAAAGATAAGCAAGTAATAAAGATAAATACAAATTCATTTGTTACAGCTTTCAATCACGTAATTATTCGAAAATTACTCTGGCTCGTTGGTCTCGCGGCATAAATGTGCGCGTGGGATTGGGAGGTCTCGGGTCCGATTCCCGGGTCGCGCATAGTGTTATTGGGTTTTTCCGTTAGGAAATTCTCAGTAGCAGCACGGAGTCTGGTAATGTGCCCGGTACGGCAATGGGCTCGACCCCTATTACGTGGGACCTAAAAAAAAATCATGGCGAAATGTGGGTGTAATATTACACCTCTGCCTATCCCTTAGGGGTTACAGGCGTGAGACTATATAAAAAAAAAGTATAGCTAAAGCGAATTCCAAGTATTAGATCGACCCATCGACCCGTAATTTTTTTCTTCGTAATATTTTTTTTTTCTTTCATACATGTTTACTTGTTTATTGACTTCACCTACATGAAGTATAATAAAATGGTTAAGGAAAGTGAATCAAGTAAATTGATTCAATTTGATTTCCTTTCTACATCAATGTCAGACGAATCTTTAGAAGTTCAGTATAGGCACATTTCTATATAAATATGGAGATCTCGATTTGCGGCGATCATGATTGCTAAAAATTATTCAATTCAACAATTGAATACGATATTCAATTTGAATAACTTTTGTGTAAATCATAGGCCGGCTTGGTCTACACAATGTAAATCTTAAGAGATATAAAAGGCGAGACAAGAATATTTCTTGTCTCGCCTTTTATGCCATGTACCGCTTAACAGCTTTTCTTCGGTGCATATACACCGCTATTTTTTAATTAGTACAAAAAGTTTAACAGGGCACTAAGTATCTTTAACTGATCATAATTATGTAGTTGAAAAATAAAAACACTAAGTCCCAAAACTGTCTCAAAACTGTCCACAAAAATACGTGATAATTGGTAAATGCAATACTAATACTATGACCGACCCGTGTACTATCATACCGTTGATAAATTACCCCCCCCCCCGCCCCTCTGCGCCTGCGCCACGCCCCGACGATGCTACAAACAGTACTAAATTACTAGCGAAAGTCAGCGTATCTAATTTCGTTGTAAAACTTAATTGTTTGTCTACGTTTGCCCGACGCGATGGCCTATCATATCAGTTCATATCACGGGAGTATGTAGCTATGCTTCGTGCGTACTTTTTGAGTGGAAAAATCGCGAGTGCAGCTGTGTACCCATGGACATCGTATTGTGAGTGTACAAAAGTGACCGGGTCAGTGTCAAACAATTAAAACAGTGCATATTGGATGCTTTTGACAATGGTGGTGGACATTTCGAAGGACAATGGAAATACTTGTAAGTTTAGTAAATAATACGTACTTAAGTAAATAATAATTTGATGCAGGCGCCTCAAAATCGGTCTGTGTTCTCCACACACCTTGAGGAAGGCCTATGTCCAACAGTGGACGTCTCTAGGCTGACATGATGACGATAAAATAATTTGTAAATAGCAGATGATTCTAACTTCATAAATACGCCAAAATTACTCTTTTCTTTTAGTCCAGAACACCATCTTTTATTTTGATATTTGTTTGCTTTCTTATTACATACCTCCGTATTTAATTACTTGTTAAACGATAAATTTTACCGGTCCTACGCCCGAATGAAGTATGAAGGAGAGGGTAGAACTAACAATATTAAAAAATAACTACCTACATTTATTATTTTTCTTCATTTTATTTTCTAATGCTACCTACATCATAAGTGCGACAGAGAGAATGCGAATGAGCAGGATGGAATATTATCAATGAATTAGTGAATGGATTGTAAAATATGACTATGATTTAAGTGAGATTTTCTACAATAAACAAATGATAATAACTTTACTCTTTATTGATATTATGAAATTCTTAAGTCACATATATGATAATAATATCTTCGCTAATCTGTCCTTAAAGTTTTTGTACTAATTAAAAAATAGCGGTGTATAGTTTTTCTCATTTTTATTTAAATTTCAACTTAGCACGCTGATGCTTTTCCATACGACTTAGGATATTTTTCTTGAATCGAAAATTTAATATCGAAGTGAGTAATGTTTTTTACAGTTATAAGATAGTTTGAAACATTGCATGCTGTATTCACTTAAATAATGTGTCTCCTAAATAGGCTACATATTGTTTCGACTATCTATACTATTACTCTAGAAAATAGTTGGTAAATCCAAATGAAAAATAAATTATGTATATACTAATTCATGATACTTCGTCACTCTACTAGCACTATCCCCGTTGCTACCTGGGTTCCACTTGCTAGTCGAACAGTACTTTGACCGGACTTATCGTGCTCTCCGAGGCACGGGGTAAGCGATAATTAATAATTCACATACATACATACATACATAGACTCACGCCTGTTTCCCCGAAGGGGTAGGCAGAGGCATATTAAACGCCCACTTTTCGCCAGTGTTTGATCCCACGTAATAGGTGGCGAGCCTATTGCCGCTTATTGGGACATTTTGTTTGCCAGAGCCTCGTCCGTTGCTCGGCAGGTGCACCACTTGCAGGTGAGGTTGGCTTGGGACCCTAAGTTCTTGGTGGGAACCCTATGCACTATAATAATTCAATACGCACATAAAGGTACTTGTTCGATTTGGGCTGCATACTGCAACCGCAGACAGGTGACATAGCAGCTAGCGGTTGTTCACTGTACTATTGCCTGCGGTCGTGGTATATTGCCTAGACTAGTGGTATCGCTTGCAGTCTGCAGTTGCAGTTTGCGGTCTATAGCACATCTAGGACTTGCACCTTAGCACCAAAAAGTCAGTTGTGCGCGTCATGGATTTGAACCCGATTCACTCTGCATAGCAGTCTCGTTGTATCTTCACTAGTCTGTCGCTACCTAATAAAACATGTCACCGAAATGGAATAAAAATACACAAAATCCAGAAATATCTACAGGTTGTTGTTATTCGTCGCTGAATTCGTGTGTTATGTGTAACGGAACACAAAGGTGTGTGGGACGCATTACGCTAGTGGGTCGAATCGTATCAATTTGGGAGTGTGTTTGGACTCGTCCATCAACGTGCGGTCAGTGATCGATGGTTGAGAATCGTACGTTACGCGTGTAGCTTTTACACAAGAATAGGGCTGCTACCTAACAGTTTATATTTATTTTTACAAGAATACTCTGCAACTTAAGAAGCGACGATAGCCTAGTGGAGGGACCGACAGACTGCTACGCAGAGGGTCCGAGTTCAAATCCACGGCGCGCACCAATGACTTTTCGGTGTTATGTGCGTATTAAATTGTTAATTATCGCTTGCTAAAACGGTGAAGGAAAACATCGTGAGGAAACCTGCATGTCTAAGATTTCTTCACAATGTTCTCGAAAGACATGTGAAGTCTGCCAACCCGCATTTGGCCAGCGTGGTGGACTATGGCCTTACCCTTCACATAGTGAGAAGAGGCCCGTGCCCAGCAGTGGGACAGTATAGAGGGCTGATGATGACTCTGCAACTTAAAGTCAGATCAGTTGTTAATAGATTTATTTACATACATCATAATGTGATACTAATCAACATCAGTTTTCAAATTAATTACTTCATTTTATACTAAGTGCCACGTTTGTTCGCACAATAATATAATTGATTTCATACGTTTACTATCTAATTGAGATTTGAATACTAGACGAAAATCCAACCATAAATGGGTTATGGTTGGATTTTCTTATAGTTAAGTTTAAAATCTTTTTTTTTTGTTTTTTTTTTGTTTTACGAGATGGAAAATCTCTTGGGGGAAATAAGAGCCGGAGTATGTGGTGTTTCCACTAAAAACCACCTCGACTTTCTCACGTACCCCTGTGTCGGAGGGTAGGGCATCGCCGAAGCATTCGTCACCACCCTCCAACGGGCATTGGCCCGCCAGATGGTTAGGCGGGCCCCGAACAAAACCCCCTTGGCGGCGGATTAAGGTGTTGGGCTCAGCCGCCAAAACACCCAACGGCCGCAGAGGATAGGAAGGACGGCAACGCAACACCGCATCTCCTCTTCCTCTGCGGCCCCACCGCGTCGCATCGAATGGTGCGCCCCCATTTGGTCGCGGGAGATAGGGCGCGCGGCAACGCAACACCGACACGCCTCTCCTCCCGCGACCGCACCCGACTGCGAGGGACAGACAGAACTTTCCCCGCACCCGCACCGTTGGACGCATCCTGCGCAGGCCCCTCCAAATCCACGCGGAGCGCCCCCTCCTGGATCCCTCTTAGCTTCACCGCGGGTGATCAATCCACGGTTATTGAGCCCACCCACCACGACAAGGTGGAGATCCCACGGGGGGGAATGTCTAAAATCTGACAAATAAATTAAAACATTGTTGTTACTAACAGTAAGGTTATGCAATGCAATTCTTAATAAGTGTTTTGTTTAACGTATTTGACAAAATATACGCACTTATGTAGTAAGTATTATAATTGTGTAGGTAATTAATGAAAAAGACCTCTGAGTAAAAATGGCACACTAAATTGTAGCAAATTCATTGCCATCTCACGCTAAAATTATACTCAGAAAAGTATTGAAATCTGTAAACAGGGCAACAACGCATATTTACATTAAACTGTAACAGCCCGTTAGTTACTTCCAGTAAATTAAATCCGATGTTCAATGTTAATAAAAATGAATTTCACTACCGTAGCTTTATCTACTATAGTTATTTTTACGTACCGAGCAAAACATTGTAAGCCACTTGATTTACTACTTAATTCTCTTTAGTTTCTAGCTTATTATTTCCTGTACACAATAACTTTATTGTGCGTATCTACATCACTAGTATTAAATCGCGTGGAAAAAGCCTATTAAAACTTTTTCGCGATACATTTGGCGGCGCACCAAATTGTTATTGTCGACAACCCTGAGAGTGAATCGGTTGGGACATGCTGTAGTTGTCAACAGTGTGACCTCACGCATTGATATCGGCTTACGATGGTATGACGTCACTCGCGGACATAATTATTGAACATGCTGTAGAGTCGTGTGACAAATAATCACAGTCCATGCTTCAACATCAGCTTCGCGCGTGTTGCAAACATAGAAGTGATTGGGATTGCGTGATTATTATTGAAGGGTAGGTTAGGAAGAAAGGTAGGGAAGGTTACTAGTTTCAGTATTACGTAATTAGATTTTAATCTGTAAATAAAGCAATTGCAAATAAAAAATATATTTATAAAATACAGTATCTTAGGTTTTAAACTTTCGCGATTTGTATGCATTTTTATGAAAACGGGTCTTATACGCGATATTTAATTAATTTAAGGTATAAATACATCATAATTGACCTCATACATCCTCTTTCATACTACGAGCAGAAAAGAACGACGTAGTTTTTAACGCTACGAAAGGCGCACGCGAAACACGTGCACCGCCTCTCGGGCCTCGCGGACGGCGGGCGGTCCAATAGGTCCGCCGCCCGCAGGCGTGTACTAAAGTTGACCAAAGATCGTTGAGCGCCCTCTGGCAACGACGCCTAGCTCTGCGGATGGAGAAAGGTCGCGTGGGCTCCCTATCCCGCTCCGCCACCTCCTTGATCGACATCACCGTCTCACAAAAGAAGGCGGCGGCGTGACATTTTGCAGAATGAATTGCTTTTAGATGGCGCTTGCGCACCAGTGTTGCCCCTTGAATTAGTACTGTGCCGTAACATCCTCCGGGGCGTTGAAAGGATGGCTTTCAAACGTTATTCTGTGTCGTCCCCTTCCGTGGCCGGTAAGGGGCACATCTTGTGTACTGCTCTTCTAAATACTACGCCCTTTCCTGTTGTGACATCAGCAACACGGCTGACTCCGTCGGTCCCTGGATACAGACGACTGATTCTGGCCAGTCGCCATTGAAGTGGAGGCAGGTTGTCCTCCTTGAGAATCACGAGGTCCCCAATGTTCAGCTGACCGTGCGTTGTTCGTCATTTTGTGCCCTGTTGAAGTTGTAACAATGTGGACCTACCAGGTGTCCACTGTAACGTTGGACTACCTTGGGGTGTGGTTAAATGAGAAACGTGGTTAAATGTTACAATTAAAAATCGATTTAATTCATCAAAGAATCTAATACATCCTTTATCAATTGATTTTACTTAGGAAAATTTACTAAAACCTGTGATTTAAAAATATATAATCAGGGTCGAGTGATTCGGCGATGGTAAGGAGTCCTGTTGGGGGTCCACTTCCGGCGTCGGTCAGTGTTGCAGAGATGTACTTAGCTTTTCAGTGTTCAGACGAGTGCAGCCCAAAAGAGACCGGGCGCTCCCAGCGCTTCAGTATTTATAGTAGCTCGAGGTGTGGTGTCTGAGGTGAGGGGCGAAGATGCAGGCGGCCGGGTGGACGGTGTCATCACGATGTCACAGCGACGTCACACACTCCCCCCATTAGGCCAGAATTTTTCCAGAGAGAAAATTCTGTGGCTGGTAGGCGACAACTGCATTCCAGGACCCTGAAATAGATGAGTGGTGGTTTCAGTAAGCTAAGTACAAGCAACTACTAACCCTGGAAGAAAAGAAAACCCAAGTATAACACTCGGCCATTCATACGTCACCAAGCATTGAACATTCCTATTACCTGACATTCATCACATTCAAAAGGCCTACACACAATCATACGCATGAACAAGCCAACATTCATTCACGATGCGAGTCGCATTATTTATAATACACGACGCGCGAAGATGTACTTTACGTGAGGTTTAGAGTGAATAGCCACCCAGCCTAGGCAACACCTTGCAACCCGGGCTCGATAAGTGAAACTAAATTGAAAATGTATAAGTCGAAACTAATATTACGGTCTTACTATAATACGATACTAACAATATTACGATCAGTTGGCAATATCACAAGCAAATTGCTCACTAACAAGCTTGATGCGAATTGCGAGGACAAATTGTATGCATTTAAAATGAAATAAATAATGATTACGGCGATGGAAAGTTTGAGCCGGTGAACACGTGAGTCACCACTGCGCGCTTGGCCCTGACCGCATTCCATTGCCGTAAGTCATTATCTAATTTCTGAACACTTCATTAACGGCAATTGCACAATTCGTAGTAAGATGTAATGAATAATATATCATCGCAGGAGACGATCAATGATATAGTATACACTACCATAGTTAAAAAACACAAAAAAGCACAAGCGAGAATCGAACCACAGACCGATCCGACAACAACCTTTTAACCACTGAGCCATAAGGGAAAAAAAATTACATTACGACCAGTCATTACAAAAGCTATATGTAACAAGATAATTGGGTACATAATTTTGCTGTAATTGGGAGTTAAAGATTTTTATACTATTTGTAACAAAGCGTTAAGTTATTTTAGTGATTAGATCATTAGTGATGAGCATTAATCATTACATTCTTAAACTTTGTAGTGAGTTAATTTAAGATCTTTTATATGGAAATCACCAAGAGGTTTGCCAAACATATCCGACAGTTTATACACAAGGGGAGATTTTTTTTGCCATTGCCATTTAATAAATTTCGGTGCAAATTTTTTGCTGAAATACTTATCCTTGTCGCTCAAATAGAAAGTTTTTTTCCAAACCACATCACCAACATTGAAATCAGCCGATATTCGGCGAAGATTATAAGAATGCCTATTCCTCTGATGAGCATTGTGCAATTCTGCATGCACCTTGTCAAATATGGTAGACAGATGGCCAAGCGTTTGGGCATATTCATCCCGCGGCTCAAATACAATATTGGGGTCCGATTCGTGATGAATAAACCAAGAATGATGGGGTAAAACCGGTAGGTTCGTTCACCTCACAGTTGAGTGCAAATTTTATCTTTGCTAAGTTCAAATCCCATACGCGGTAATCGCGGTCTATAAAAGTTGAAACAGGACAGCTGTTTCAACTTTTATAGACCAGATAATAGTTTTGTTATATCTTTCGACCGGATTAACGTGTGGGGTATACAGCAGTGTGTAATGCAAGTTAGGAACCTTGTATTTGGATAATAAATTTTTAAAGGTGGAGCTGATAAATTGTTTACCGTTATCTAAGACAATGGTAGACGGATTACCATGAAGATGGAAAACATTTTCTTCTAGAATTTTGGTTATAATTTCGGCAGAGGCACGCCTAATTGGAAAAAGCAAACAATATTTAGAAAAACAACAAGACACTACGAAAACATACGTATTCTGCTTCCTCGAGGGAGGTCCGACGAGGTCTATGCTCAACATCTGAAATGGTCTATGACACGACTTAGGTTGACCCATATGGCCGAGAGTGGAGTGATTTTGGTGCTTGTGGGCCGTACAAGTATCGCACGCATGGACGGCTTTAACGACATCGCTATACATACCTGGCCAGTAGTAGGCCAGCAGTGGGCAAGGAGTGATTGTCGGATATGATGTTTGGTCTCATTTCCGACGGTATTACATCCTTCCACTGAAACTCCCTGGTAAGTGGGTTTAATGACTTTTTAAGTCTATACAATTAATTATTAATTATTTGATAGTCAACAAAAGACGATGGCCTCTTTAAGCAACCGTTAAATACGTTTAGATACCAAGGATCATTAGTAGAAACTGGTCCAACTGTATTAGAATTATAACTATTAACCTGCGAACCATTGATAATAGCTGAGACCGGTACAGAGCGAGACAGAAAATCAGGCAAAACATTATCTGAACCACGACGATGTCTAATTTCAAAATTATAACAGGAGAGACGAACACCCCATCTCGCTAAACGGCCTGTGGGATTATTTAATTTTAAAAACCACTTCAATGCGGCGTGATCAGTATAGACAACAAACTTCCTACCATTCTCGATATAACAGCGCCAATGCTCAATAGCTGACAAGACTGCTAATGCTTCGCGCTCAGTGGCACTATAATTATTTTCCTGGCTGGATAATGACTTGCTGTAATAGGCATCGATATATATGTACTAAAGTACGTAATAGGCAATTATCCTTTCTTCACCCTTTAACACTTGATAGAGAACGGCTCCTATACTATAATCGCTAGCGTCCGTGTGAATCTCAAAAGGTTCAGAAAAATCGGGACAAGACAAAATCGCTGGGGAGGCCAAGCTTTCTTTTAGTTTTTTAAATGCTTGTTCAGCCTCTGTCGACCAACATAAGGGCGGTGCCTTTTTGCCTTGAGAAGTTAGTTTGTTCAAGGGTGTTGCAATAGTGCTGAAATTGGGTATGAAGCGCCTATACCACGAGGCCTCGCCCAAGAAACGACGAACCTCCTTTCTGGTACTAGGAGTCGGGTACTCTTTCATGGAAGCAATTGTATCTGGGTCGGCATGAAGACCCTTAGAATCGACAACATAGCCAAGATACTTTAACTTATCTCTAAAAAAACTGCATTTATCGAAGTTAATGGTCAAGTTAGCAGATTTTAATTTTTGTAAAACGCGTAGTAAAAGCGAAATGTGTTCAGAAAAATCGGAACTAATACAGATTATATCGTCGACAAAACAGAACACCTTATTCTCAAATTCAGGCCCATAGAACAAAAAATCAGCCAATCTTTGTTGAGTTGCAGGGGCATTAGTAAGCTCAAAAGGCATTTTTTAAATTGAAATGTTCCGCGAGATGGAAAGTAAAATGCTGTTTTACAACGATCCTCTTTTTTGATTAATGTCTGCCAGAAACATTTAGAAATGTCAATACTAGATAAATATTTAGCATTACTAAGGTTATCAAGGATCTCTGAAATATAAGGCAAGTTATAAGCGTCTTTCCTCGTCACCGAATTTAATTTTCTACTATCCTAGCAAAAACGTAGTTCACCATTCTTTTTCGGAATCAAAATTACAGGGTTGGACCAAGGACTCTCCGCCGGCTCGACGACATCCTCCTGAAGCATCTCGTCTAGTTGTTTAATTAATATACGTTATTTATGAGGAGACATACGAAAATAACGCTGACGAATAGGGGTATTCGTCAGCGTTTGACGACTGTCACCCGTATCGATCGAATGGGTAATTAAATGAGTACAACCTAAACCTCTAATTTGGTAGAATATATTTTTGAATTTTGAAACAACGTTATCGGCGATACGTCTCTGTTCTGAGGTCAAATTATCGTAGGGGATAATATGACTAGAACATGTAGTGGTGTTTAACTCGGCAACCTCAGCATCAGACTTATTTAAAAGTAAGACGGAGTCCAAATGATTTGGGAACAAACCGAAAGCTCTCCAGAAATTCATACCCAGGATTAACGAGTTCTTGATGCCAGGGACTGTATGAACTATTAGGGGAACTACTTTATTTTGAAATTCAAAGGTAAGGGAAACCGATGCAGCAGAAAACAACCTTTCACCGCCTGCGGTAATAAGTTTCAACGGTTGAGAATCCATCAACTGGCAACCATTGTCAAGTAAGAATTTGTGCGAATTGTTACCCAGAATAGTGACGCACGAGCCAGAATCGAGCAAGCCCACAGCACGCTTACCATTGATTTTAACTGCGATATAAGGATTATAAATATTCAACATTAATTTTTCGGATTGAAGACAAGTGATAACAATTAAAGAATTTAGCAATATAATTCAACCAGTTATGCCTATCGCGTTTATCAAAATTAGATTTTTTATTTTTATTACTCTAATCGGATTTAATTAGTTTCTTGGACTAATATTTTTATTTTTATTGTTGCTTGGAGTTTTACAATTGGGGCAATTAGTAACACGATAACCCTTCAAACCACACTTAAAACAAATCAACATATTGGGTTTATTACAAGTATTCAAGGAGTGCGAATATGTTCTACAACGAGGGCAAAATTGATTACCAGAATTAGGGGATTTACTTACAGCATTAATAATCGGTTTTTCTTTGTAATTATTTTGATAGGAATTATTATTTCTGTTTTTTAAATTAGAATAATTTTGATATGAATTTTTATTAAAATTGAGGACAGAACGACTAGGGGAGGTATGATTATCCAAAAACTCAGGAGGTAAATAGTTAGAAGAAGAAGAGGAAGGACCACGATCCTTACTACGGCTGTCCAGCTTCTCAAATTCCTGGCACACAGCAACCAAACTAGGAATGTCGACCACTTTAGTAGTAGGTAAACAGTTTGTGTAACAACGTTTAATATTATTTAAAATTATGTCTAATTTCTGCGCCTCGCTAATGGGGTCATCTAAATTAGAGAATAGACCCTTAATTTTTGCAATGTATAAGGTAATATTTTCATTCTCGCCTTGGTGACGAAGTCTAATCGCCGACATATGTTTGTAGTCGTGGTTACGAGGGCTAAAGTCTCTTTTTAAATATAAACACAACTGATTCCAAGAATTGACACTATCCTTAATGCTGAGGTACCAAGTAAGTGCGTCGCTAGTAAAAATTTCAAACGAGAATGCGACAATTTTCTCGTCGGGAACCGACCTACAAACCATAAACTCGCTGACCTTTTCTATAAAGGCACGGACACACGTTTTGCCATAATATTTGAATTTAGATAACTCAGAAAACAACTTACGGTCGTAAGAAAAAGCGTTAATAGATGACTCGTTTGATATAACGTGTGAGCAACTTGTTTGTGGCTTAAGTGAAATAGCTCGCAGAGCCGATAATTGACCGCGAAATTCTAACCAAACAGTATCTAAAACACTGGCATCGTTAGGTTCGTTCACGTTCACTCTATTCAGCCTGTGATATAAGTGGTGCAACAAAGATTCTGTACGCGAGAACAAATTATTTTCAAACTCGATTTGTAGTATTTTTAAATTATTAACTATCTTTATGAGAGTTATTTTTATGCCTGATATGTCTTCAGAAAAGGAAAGATGAGACTCGCATATAGTCTTAGCCGGGGTTTCCGACACCAGTTTGCCGATTTGCTTACGCAAATCGGCAACTGTAGCCGACGGCTCGACGCCTCGAATTGCGATCTCATACTCTAGTTCGCCCTTTTGAAGTAGTAAGTATTTGATTTCAAAAGACATCGTCGCAATATACAGTAGAAATTTCAATAATATCGACTATAAGGTGTAACTTGACCAGTCAATGTCGCACAAGAAGTGTCATACGAACAATAAAAAATTGTAAAAAAAAACGAGGGATATGAATTCCTTCCAAATTTAATCCCGAAGGGCAGTTGTTAAAAGAAAATAATTAGTAGTTGTAACCAATTACCGTAGTTGGCAATTAAAAAAACTAATCGCGTAGTATACGATCAACGAAGGTGACCTTAGCGCGTCGTTAGAGGACACGAGGCCTTAAATCGCAATACAAAAAATGCGATCAATGAATGTGACCACAGCGCGTCATTTAGTTGACACGTGGCCGCAAGAAAAACGATTATAACTTGTTACTTATGCGGTTGAATAAATTAATTATCACACGCGGCAACCGAAAAAGTTATAATATAAAAATGCTTACCAAGCGTAGTAATCAAAAACACATACCACTAAAACACTAACACTGCTTTGGAACGATTTCACACATACACATTTAAAAAAATAATTAAAAAATACTTACCCGAAAGTGGATTCCCAACAAAACCCTACCTATATATTCCCGTGGGCGCCACTGTAATAATGTGGACCTACCAGGTGTCCACTGTAATGTTGGACTACCTTGGGGTGTGGTTAAATGAGAAACGTGGTTAAATGTTACAATTAAAAATCGATTTAATTCATCAAAGAATCTAATACATCCTTTAGCAATTGATTTTACTTAGGAAAATTTACTAAAAGCTGTGATTTAAAAATATATAATCAGGGTCGCGTGATTCGGCGATGGTAAGGAGTCCTGTTGGGGGTCTACTTCCGGCGTCGGTCAGTATTGCAGAGATGTACTTAGCTTCTCAGTGTTCAGACGAATGCAGCCCAAAAGAGACCGGGCGCTCCCAGCGCTTCAGTATTTATAGTAGCTCGAGGTGTGGTGTCTGAGGTGAGGGACGAAGATGCAGGCGGCCGGGCGGACGGTGTCATCACGACGTCACAGCGACGTCACAAAGTTCAGCCACGTACTCCCGGCGCCACCTCTCCCAGAATTTCCGACGCAACTTTTCTCTAAGTTAGTATCTATTGGGACGCTTGTAATCAATTGGTTCTGACGGCACCGACATCAGAGGCCGCCCAACAAGAAAGTGCCCTGGGGTTAGTGGAGAAGTATCAGTTGGGTCCGAGGAGAGAGGCGTTAAAGGACGGTAGTTTAAAATCGCCTCAATTTGTGCAAATAGCGTAGCGAGCTCCTCAAATGTCAGCGAAGCATTCCCTGCGACACGTTTTAAGTGATGCTCAGCAGATTTGACCCCAGCCTCCCAAATACCTCCAAAATGAGGAGAATATGCGGGGCTGAACACGAACTTGATGCCTTCATTAGTGGCAAAATTTATAACTGGCTCACGACTGGACCTGAGTATTCTATTTAATTCATTGTTTCCGCCTTTGAAGTTAGTAGCATTATCGCAATAAATCACATGAGGATTCTGACCGGATTCGGACCTCTCCTAGAAACAAACCTTTTTAAAGATAAAATAAATGCGTCAGTGCTCAATACCTGGTATTAATATTAACAAACAGCCAACAATGAAATAATCTGTGCACTCAAACCCTCAGATCCAGTCGTTCGCTGGTGCTTCAGCACGTGGCACGATGCTCAGGATTAGAGCACGCCAAGCTGACAGCCAGTCCAACGAACAGGATCGATGCACCTCCGTCTCTCTGACCCACGTGGCCAGGAAAGGAATAGTCACTGCAAGGTGGGGTCAATTAAAAAAAAACGGTTTAAAATGTTTCTTAGTTTACTAAGATGCCTATTAGGCCTTTGTAATAAAACTCCAACGCACTGTTTAGTACCACTGTATATTTCTTCACTCTTACAACTTTATAATACTTGATTTTATATAAACCACACTGCTTGCACTGAGCACCGATCACACCGGAGCCTCGATACCGAATGCGCTCCGTTCCAACGGTTGCTCGCAACCGACTTCCGTTTGACAGTGTTGCCAATGTAAAGAAATTAATAAGTAACTCAATTGGATTAAATTAAATCGGAACCGGAACTGGCAACCTAACATTCGTCCATCCTGACCTCTGGCATGTCCTCATGCCCGGTACACCAACCTAACATTCGGCCAGTTGCGAGCAATCTCTGTCGTAATTTAACATAATATATTCGTACATGACAACAAGAGAGAAAAATAAAATATATAATAATCAATAGTTGATACAATATTTATACTAAATTTAACATATCGGATACCTTTTTATCTGGAATAAGTCCAATTCGTAAACCCATCCATTCTTACTAATTGGACACATTCTCTGGATTTTTGTATGGCACACCTCACCAACCCCGTTATGAACCCATCCATTCTCATAACAAGAGCGTGTGAAATAGACAAACTGTGAACCCATCCATTCTCACAGTTATGTCAATGTCCCATACTCACGTAATCGTTACAGATATTACAAATCTTTATTACAATATATTACAAGTTATGTATACCGAATTTAACATATCGGATACCTTTTTATCTGGAATAAGTCCAATTTGTAAACCCATCCATTCTTACTAATTGGACACATTCTTTGGATTTTGTATGGCACACCTCACCAACCCCGTTATGAACCCATCCATTCTCATAACAAGAGCGTGTGAAATAGACAAACTGTGAACCCATCCATTCTCACAGTTATGTCAATGTCCCATACTCACGTAATCGTTACAGATATTACAAGTCATATTTGTGAATAAGTTCAATTTGTAAACCCATCCATTCTTACAAACTGAACACATTCGTTAGTCAACTGGGTATAGAACACGTCGCCCATCTTGCAACGAACCCATCCATTCTCGTTACAATGCGTGCGACACGACAACCTGTGAACCCATCCATTCTCACAGTTGTGTCCATGCCCTATACTTGTCTCTTAAATACATAAGCTTAATAATTTAACACACATTAATATTACATCACATAATTATAGCATTACACCTATTAACCAATCAACCTTTTGAAGGCTTACTAATTATAGTTAACAATCACTTTATACCTATTTCTAATTTTATTCGCTATCACCATCGCTCTTACTCTGTTCGTCATTATCGGACGACTCTGAATTGTTAACTTCTAATGCAGTTACATTGACCCAAGGCAACATTCTATCAGAGGCTACTGTAGTTTGACGTTTGTTCTTTGTGGCAGTCAGGCCTGGAATAGCTGCTAGTCTATACCTATCATTGCCTAATATCGAAACCACTCTATATGGGCCTACGTACGAGGGGAGAAGCTTCTTACTTTTACCGTCGTTATTATAATCATTCTTCGTGATTTTAACTAACTCGCCTTCGGCGTAACTTCGAGCAGGCCGCCTATCCTTGTTATAATTTTCTTTCAATTTCTCTTGTTGAGCATCAATCGCATCCTTAACCTGTTCTCTAATAATAGTCAATTCGTTGGGTTCGCGGGTTTGTTGGCGTATTTCATTAAGCTTAGGGTTTAGCTCAGAGTCCATACAGGTGCCAAACATGACCTCTGAAGGCGTTCTGCCTGTTGTCTTTTGACACGTATTATTGAGCCCCCATTGAACTTTTCCAATCACGTCATCCCAGTCTCTTTCATCACGATTAAGATTCTGAGCGGTTAATGAATCTAGGATGACGCGTACCTCTCGACTTGCCCGTTGGATCGGGGACTAGCAACAGCGTTGAATACATGCCTAACACCCTTATCTAGACAAAACCTCTTAAATGCGTGTGAAGTGAAACATGTTCCCCTATCGCTAATTATACGGTCTGGAACCCTAAATGTGTAAAATATATCTTCGAGCGCCCTAATTGCACTTTGTGTCTTGGTGTTTCGAACTGGTCGAGTCAATACAAATTTGGTAAAACCATCGACAATGACAAGTAGGTATGTATTTCCCCTTTTAGATCTCACAAATGGACCTAAGTGGTCAATGTGCAGCGTATGGAAGCGAACAACCACTTTTTCAATTGGGTGCAAGTGGCCTTCCTTACCAGTATAATTTTTCTTAGAATATGCACATTCGATACACGCTTTAACATATTTTTTTACAAAAGATGTCATTTTGGAGAACCAGTATGATTTTTTTAAACGTTCTAAGGTCTTTTCAACACCAAAATGCCCTATATCGTCGTGATTCATCCGACAGAGTTGCCATCTTGCTCCCTTTGGTACGACCCAGCGAATATCGTTCTGGTTTCCATTTAAATACCGGTATAGTTTATTATCTTTGATAAGAAAGTTATCACGAATATATTTAAGCCCATCTGCATCAATGCCAGAAATAAGAACATCTCGAATTCTATTCAGTTCAGTATCTCCTAATTGCAAAGTGTGGAGCCAGTCCTCGCTACTAATACTCATGACCGACGGATAATTAACAGAGACGTTACTAGTTTCGTCGTCAGTTACGGGATTGCGGGATAAGGCATCAACATGCGACATTCTGGCACCTGGACGATATTCAATTGAACACTGAAATTCTTGCATAAGAAGCCACCAGCGGGCAACCCTGGGACGAATATCTCTTTTTGAAAAGGTAGATCGTAAAGCACTACAGTCAGTAATAATCTTAAACTGCTGACCCAACAAATAAACCCTAAACTTTTTCAATGCGCAAATTACGGCTAGTGTTTCCAATTCATAGGCATGAAAATTTTTCTCTTCGGGGGAAGTCTTTCGGCTGTAAAAAGCTACTGGCTTGAATGAATCCTTAAAATCTATCCTCTGTAACAATACGCCCCCAACACCTAATTTGCTAGCGTCAGTGTGCAATTCAAATGCCGCCCTAGGGTCATAAATGGCTAAAACAGGCCTCTCTACCAATTTGTTCTTGAAATTCTCGAAAGCCTTTTCTTGATCAATTGACCAAATCCATTTTGCGTCCTTAGCTAATAATTTTGTTAACGGGTCGGCTAATACTGCGAAATTTCTAATAAATTTACGAAAGTACCCTACCAAGCCAAGAAACTGTCTAACAGTATGTTGATTTATGGGGCACGGAAAGTCAATTACGCACTGAATCTTTTTAGTACCTGGTCGCACTCCAGCGGCACAAATTTCATAACCCAAGTAGTTAATTTTGTTCATAAGAAACTCACATTTTGCCAAGTTGAGAGTCAAATTCGCTTTCTCTATTAGCTGTAAGACAGTTTCCAGTCTTGTCAAACATTCCTCAACACTTTTGCCATAAATTAACACGTCATCAATGTAAGCAGTAGCGCCCTCATAGCGTGAGGCTCCTAAAAGACGGTTCATCATTCTTTGGAATACCGCAGGGGCGTTAGCTAGCCCAAACGGCATCCGATTAAACTCGTACTGGTCATTTGGCGTAACAAAGGAGGTTAAAGGTCGCGTTATTTCAGATATTGGAACCTGATAGTATCCCGACGTCAAATCAAGTGTAACGAAATAGGCTTGGCCAGCCAACCGCGCAATTTCATCATCTATATTGGGCATAGGATAACGTTCTTTTACAGTAACCGAATTAAGCATCCTATAATCGACACACATTCTCATGTTGCCATCTTTCTTACGTACCAAAATAATGGGACTTGCATACTCTGATACGGACTCCCTTATAATCCCTGCATCTAACATCTCGCTAATCATACCTCGTACAACCTCTCGTTCCTTATGACAAAGTCTGTACGGACGTTAGACAATTGGTTTTTTATTATTTAATTCAATTGTCATCTCAGTGATATTAGTGCACCCTAATTCTTTCAAGGAAGTCGCGAAACAATGTCGATATTTATCTAATAACTCAAAAAGTTTTACTCGTTGAGTCTCATTAATGTCTTCTCCAACCCGAACCGCGTCTTTAATAATATGGTTATGTTCTACTGTGTCACTGGGAGACGTCAAAATACAGTTCACCGAAGCAATCTCTATACAACGATTGATAACCATTCCAACTTCTAAATGACAATACTCTGCTACTGGGTCAATAAGAACATTGATAATTCCCTGCTTTACGGGATATACGTCACCCAAAACAGCAAATTGTTGACTGGGCTGACCGACAATAATAGTTTTTAACCAAATACTTCCGTGCACTGCTTTGTCTATTACGGCTTTAATACTAGCTGGTCCGTAAACGACAAGATCGGCGACAACCTTTACTTTTATGGGTATATTATTGTGCACTTCGGCTTCCGAAAAGGGCATCTCACGACCGATATCAAAGAATCTAAGCTCTTTAGCGGTTTTTACTACGGCAATGTGGGGTTGTTCTGTAAACGACTGCCCAATAAGAAGAGGCGTTTATAGATATTGATCGTCGACTACTAGACAAGAGACTTCAGCGTTTACTCCATCGACAGATAATTTCATCAAGACACTACCAATAGTACGAACTATGTCATTGCCGAACCCTTTTAAGCCCGTCGATTGATTATTGTATGATAATCCTAAATGAGATGCGTCGGACTGCCTTATTAAACATACCTCACTACCGAAATCTAGAAAGCCTTTAATCGAAACATTATTTACTATTGTTTCTTTATAAAATTTCACACCAGAGGAAGAACTTATACCAGATATAAGCATCGTTTTGAGAGCTGAATCCTGTGAACCTTCCTTTTTATTGGAAAAGCAATTTTCGGTTTTATGGCCAACTCTATTACATTTATTGCACTTCATAATAGGCTTAGGATACTTTAAAAATGGATGGCCCTTTTCTTTACAGTTGTAGCAAAACAAATCGTTACTCGTTCTTTGCGCGCTATCAAACTTTCTACTCGCCTTGTAACTGTTATTACAAGATGAATTAGTCTCCCTACCCGGCCTAGTTCTGTAACCAGTTTTATCAAAGAACTGCCTGTAATCCTTACTACTCATGAAGAACTGAAGAAGCTCTTCCGGATTATTGCAACGTAAGGTTGTGGCACTAGACTTCATTGTCCTATCAGTAAGGCCGTGTATAATACATTCTACTGCACGCTTGCCTTCAATGTTGCATTGGTTCAACAGAGCGAGTTTTTCATAAAAATATACCTCGATGGGCTCATTAATTCTACTTTTACGTTTCAACATGTCCTCCAGCATTTGGCCATAGTTTTGGTCACACGGGAAAGCACTAAGTAATTTGTCCTGCCATTCAGACCAACTAAAAATAATCGAAGGTAAACTTTCATACCATGTCTTGGCCAAACCCTGGAATTTCTGCATTCCAAAATGAATGGTGGTCTTGTCGTCCCAGCCATATACTGTTGCGCATTCGTTGACCTTCTTAAGCCAAATATCTATTCGCTGATTCTTTGACGAGGGGTCAAAATCAGGTAAAATATTTTTGTGATTACTAGAGTGAACAGGCACAGCAGATAATGGCTGGGAGTGCATGTTCTTAATCGATTTAAGGATATCTACTACATCTCTAGTAGAAAACGAAGGTGACATGCCGCCATGTTCAACACGACTCTTTTGATTCACAGGGTCTTCTTTACCCGCGATAAGTGATCTCTTTCTCGATGGTAGGTTACCATCGACATGGATGTCGGGTGCAGAATGGCGTTGACTAGGCGGTATGGATTCTCTAAAGTTGCTTACCGTACGACGCTGTCGGCCACGTTCTCTATCCAGGTCTTCTAGTAGATCACGAAGCCGCTCGCGTTCACGTTCTAACTGCCGTTCTAATGCGCGCATCCTGTCGCTCTCACGCGACCCTCGCGCGCTCTCCCGGCTACGTCGGCGCCCAGAGCTGCTATCACAGCGGTTGCGGCTTCGGCTGCGTCTGGTTTCAAAACTCGACCGCATTGCTCGTGACTCAGCATGGTCTGGGGTTGCCAGATGTCGATGCTGCGACTTACTTGCACGCTCCATTTTATCTGAAACTCGAAACAAAGCCAGCTATGTAGTTGTTCGATTTCGTCTGTCCGTTTCTAGACTGAATTGAAGTAATTAAAATTACAATTATTGATACACCTTCGATACCTGTTCAAAACTGAAGAGATTTTAACCAAAATGTTCACACATTGTTTAAGTTGTATGTCCGTCGAAAATAATATAGCATTCCCTGATATCAACCAGCAACTGTTCACCTACATATATGCAGGTTGTTCAACAATTGTCCCTTATCGCTAGTTGGGCATGATTATAAATTGTAAACCCAACATTATTAAAGAATATTATTTTATAATTAAACCATTTGTTTCAATTACTATTTAAAAATAAAACATTTTGCTGATAATAAACTTGAATGTGTACGTGCAATACTTACGAAACTGTGTACCTAGGTAATTGAGAGTATTAACTATATCAAGCAATCAAGAAAATAGTATAAAAAAAATGTTATACCATAATAGTACTGCAGCTATTACTTAGCTGTTTAAATAACATTCATCTATTTAGAAAATATTAAATTCAAACTATTATATTATATTTAAAGGCTATAACTATTACTAAGTTGTTTAAACAACAATAAAGCGCTTAGTAATTTTAATACTTAACTAAAAACTATTATTTTATACACTTAGTATTCTACAGCGAATAATTACTTGTTTAAACAACGTTAAATATCTTAGTAAATGCCTTATTCGAAACTACCGTTATAATTTTTAAAAGAATTGCAGGTACTTACCACTTCTGATATGTAATAAAACTCCAACGCACTGTTTAGTACCACTGTATATTTCTTCACTCTTACAACTTTATAATACTTGATTTTATATAAACCACACTGCTTGCACTAAGCACCGATCACACTGGAGCCTCGATACCGAATGCGCTCCGTTCCAACGGTTGCTCGCAACCGACTTCCGTTTGACAGTGTTGCCAATGTAAATAAATTAATAAGTAACTCAATTGGATTAAATTAAATCGGAACCGGAACTGGCAACCTAACACCTTTCTAGAGGAAACAGTTATTTATGCCCTGAAATGCTGTGCACACCTTGCAAAAATAGGGTGAAAATGCGAAAGGTGGTGTATTTCACAATTAAATTACACCTTAAAGCTAAAACACATAAATAAATCGCACTTTAGCGAGCTGACGAGCACGTGGACAAACTTATGCCACTGCAAATAGACTTATAAAACCCAACACTTGAGCAGCATGCCAGCCGTTACACAAATATAGCGAGAAAACAGAGCGGGCTAACGTAAATGTAGGTTATACCTATAGAAAATATATAAAGGATCAGGGCTTACTCTCGCTGGGAATAGACCTACGGTGCGCACGATGTCACAACAGGCTCCAGAAGCAGTAATCTTGGCCTTCCTCTTCGGTTTTTGTTTACTGTAGCGTGACTAGCAACTTTTCGGTGCCTCAAGATGGCCGCCACGCTACAGGATGCCGCAAAATAAGGCCGGGGCGCCTTCGATGATTTGCAATTTCTTCTTTTCTTGAAAATCTTCAAATATGTCGTGTCTTACGGTCGCCAATTTGTTACGAACTAACAACTTTACTTAATTTTGAAATAACTTGTCGAATTAACATCGAAAAAATATAAAGACAATTTAAGGACTAACCTCAACGACCTCATTTTGCGGAATAAATTGCTTTTAGATAGCGCTTGCGCACCAGTGTTGCCCCTTGAATTAATGTTTTGCCGTAACAACTACAAAGACTCAGTAGAAAAGGATTAGCAAACTGTTAGCTTTAGGAATCATTATTTCTACGTAAGTACGCTACGACCAGTATGCTTCGAGATAAAAATCCCATACATAAATAGAAATACACTTTTAATCTTATATTTTTCTGTTTTCATTATTGCTTACATTGGGACAATTAGGTCTTATAGCATATCCCAATTTAAAAACATTTATAGACTAAAAATCTTTATTAAAACAATCCTCAAATTCACTAACAATTCGTATAGACAACATTTTTGTTCGGTAAATCTTATTGTATTTAAATAATATTCCCAACATGAAATATAAACGTATTTGCAGAACCGTTACGATTTAAAATGTTCGCAAAGAAAAGTCCACATCCAATAAAAATATTCTATTTAATTTGCATTTGATACGCTGAGTTGGTTCGACAATAATAAACAAAATATATTTTTATTTCAAATATTTTACTCTACGGTTCGTATTTCATTATTAAGTTGCACCCTGGTTCGATTTATAAAGCCGATTTCGCCTACGTTTCTGCCCATTTGGCTGTTGGCTACCGCGGTAAAATGTAGCTTTATATTTACACACGATTAATTCTAAAGTATTAGAGAGCTAAGCCGAGTCTCATTGAAATCCATTCAGTTGTTTACGCACAAAAAGGTAAAAATATCAAAAAGCTCTGTGACATTAATTATATAAGGAGGGCTTTCTTTTTAAGAATAATGGCTTAGAGTAACTCCTTACTGCGTTCCTTTCAGAGAGTAAAAAAGACGGACGTTGTCATTCTCTTCTTATCCCTTATTTCAAGCTCTTGCATCCAACTCTAGAGTTGGGAATATTCAAATTCTGCGGTAATTACTTACCATAAAACTGACTGTGTATGCTCATTTGCAATGATTATAGTTAAAATAATTAATTTATCTATTTTTATGGCAGTAGGTACTATAATTTGCTAACTGCTTGGTTGTTGAAATGTTTGTTGCATAAAGTACGCAATGAATATAATTTAATGTGTTCAAGAATTTAATTTCGGTCGAGACAGATAATGTAAGAACGAATAGCAGAAAAATATAATATCAAACTAGAGGATACCCACAGCTACGCCCGCACATTCTTTTAAACCTTTTCTGCGGGATCCCATGGGAATTTCAAGAAATCCCTTCGTAGTACCATTAAGGAACATATTTGCCAATTTTCAGCTTCTTGCGCTCAGTAGTTTTGACTGTACGTGATCCGTCAAGCAGTCAATAACGCAAGAATTTTATATACAGACTAGATCACTAGAGGATGCCCGTGGTTATACCCGCGGCATTTAAGGCTACTGCTCCGCTCCCGTGGCTCATAGCGTGATGTTATGTAGTCTATAGCCTTCCTCGGCAAATGGGCTATCTAACAGTGAAATATTTTTCAAATCGGACAAGTAGTTTCAGAGATTAGCGCGTTCAACCAAACAAACAAACAAACAAACTCTTCAGTTTTATATATTAGTATAAGATAACAATTTTCATGGGTATATCTATCAATATGAAAATATTTATATCTTGATCGATGTAAATAAATTATGAGAACATAGCACTGAAAATTTGAATACAATTTTCTCAACACGTAATAACCTTCTCATCCACGATACACAGACTCAAATAATAACTGAATAACACAGCAGGAATTTCTATTTACTTGTACTATAATTGTAAAAACGAATAGAATATAAATATTGTTAAAACATATATGTATCTTTTAAAATTAATTTTATCCAATTGTTAACAAAAAGTATCCAGTAAAAAATAAAACCATAGACACTGGAATTAATATATAATATAATTTGCCATGTATTTTTAACAATACACTGAAATTATATTTCATTTATACGAGAGTTATTTTATTCAAAGTGTAACAAAAAGATAAGAAGAAATGAATATGCAAATGTTGTATATTTAAATAATGTATTTTTAAGAGTTAGAATAAAAGAACCCGACACCCTAAACATAAATCCCTAGACAGTCCTCAAATGCGAGAATTCTTGATTAGGTTTGCGATTGGTGCATGTTTTATGTAATGCTCAGATAACTGCAAATGCTAAGTACCTAGTATCTAACACCTTACGACGAAACAGTATGCAGTGTGATACCATTTCAGATTGACGGAAACAAACAATCAATTCAGAAACAATCAATGTCATTATAATAACAATAATATAATATTATATTCTACCACAAGCATCTAGTCCCAAACTAAGCAAAGCTTGTACCTACTGTGGGTAATACGCGATGCATACAATCATATTATACATAGGAACACCCAGACTAAGAACACAAACATCACTGTTCATGCACACGAATGTTTGACTTGAACAGAAATCGAGCCCGCGACTTTTGGCGTGGCAGTCGCTTGTGTATCCGTTACGCTACCTGATCGTCAAAATGTAGATGAAAAAATTTTTTTTTCATTTTTTTATATAGTTTTGAAGACAATTATATGAGATAACCAAGGTAAGTCTAAGACAATTCCAGATGAAAACCGGGTCTTTTTTTCAAGTTTTTATGGTCCTTCTGCTGGCCTTTTTAAAATAACTATTATTTGTTTAATTTTGTTTATTTCTCCTAACGGCGAATTCATTTATTTTACGGTGGGTGGCAAAACATACATAATTCCATCTTCGTTGAAGAGAATAATAATATTCTAGATCAGTCGCGTGGTTCGTCTAAACATAGACTATTGGCACAAGGATATAAAACCCTCCACGACAAATGTTTGATGAGCCTTCAGGTTTGTTCTGAGGTGGACGAATGCGCAGTTGGCTGCATTTTTCTTTGAATAAATGATTTTATTGAGACTAGAGAGCTTGTATTGCATAAGCATAAAGCTGTTTTGTAGCTGTTATTTGTTCTTCGACAGGAATATTGCTCCGAAGTTAAAAGTGCTTATTATTTTATATGATTTTCAACTTTGTTAATTTTCAGTTTTAAATAAAGAAGGTAGGTAATAAAGTGGGGTAGGTGACAAGGTGACTGTAACTATGTATGTGTGACTGACCTCATAATAATCTATCTACTCACACGATCTATATAACCTTCTGAGCCCTCAAACTGTTACAGTCAAAAATATTTACGATAACTTACCGGCTAGGTCTGCTGTCAATTTATTCGAGAATCTCGTTGTTAGAACCATAAAAAGCTATAAATCATATATAAATACTTAAACGGCAGATAAAGCTCATAGATCCGACTCTCCGATGCAAATAGTTTTAGTTTATTCAGTATTGTACTGAATAAACTAAAACTATTTGCATTTGCTCCTGTTGAGAGCTAATCTTCCAGATAGAATAATGGCTGCCTGAGCACGTTTTATTTCTCTAGTTTTATATTTTTTTCACGTGCTATAAACTGATTGTTTCTTATACTGAATATGTATGTAAGTAACGAGTATTTGTGCTTCATATGTAGATTTGAACTCTTTGTTTTCATTATCCATTTTGTTCTGTTTGGCTTGCTTCTTTTTGTTTGGATTCGCAGTTTTTTTTTTGCATTCTGCGAATTATTGTTATTTGACTCCGCGGATGCTGAAATGACGTGAATGTTTTTATTCGCCTTTGCATTTACCTGAGAGTGCTAATTATAAATTTGTTTTTGCTTGTTGTAGTGTAACGAAGATGAGAGGTGAAATTTATTGCAGCTGCCGTCAAAAAAGATCGAAGTTCCCACATAAACTTTCAAACCAAATTTCATCCACTTTCATCCTATTAGGATTAGAATGTTGAGAAGGGCCTTTATACAATTACGTTTATTTACCTCCTCAAGAAACCAAAAACTATTCCATAATATCTGATTTCAACGTAAAAGGCATAAGCCAGCCAGCTAATTAGGTCTAGCTTTAATGAATCAGTCTGTCAGCTAGTAAAATGTATATTGTATTAATCATACTACTGGATTAACAAAACTGTCACAGGTCCCAAAGCGTCTTCATAACCTCTGGTAATTATACAAACAACCTGGTACCAACTATAGTTGTGAGATGCACAAACTTATCCCTACGCTCTACCAAGCCGAGTTCTGAAGATTTGTGAGTGATGAACACTTCATCTTCTCAAAGGACTATGTACTCCTGTTAGCTCAATTGCGTCTCTTCTACTTAATCGTTTCAAGTAGCTTAGTGAAAGGTCATTCACAGAGTTCATATTTATCTTTACTGTGTAACTACTATGTGGTGTCATAGAAGTTAAAATAAAATATTTTGAGAATCGAGTGTTAATTGCATATGAAAGATTCTGTACCATCGGATAAGATATAATGCTGAGTGCTTTCAGAATACTTTTATGAAAGTAACTTAGAAGTAACTTGTGATGACAATTTTACATACATACATACATAACGTCACGCTTTCCATCCCTGAAGGGGTAGGCAGAGGTGTATTTCTACACCCACTTTTCGCCAGATATACTTAAGTCCCACGTAATAAGGGGCGAGCCTACTGCCGTACCGGGCACATTTCCAGACTCCGTGCTGCTGTTGAGAATTTCGTGACTGAAAAACCCAATAACACTGCCCGACCCAGGAATCGAACCCGGGATCTCCCGATCCCACGCGCACATTTATGCCGCGAGACCAACGAGACAGTCGTATAGGGTTTGATGTCGAGTTTTCCGTCTCTACGCAAAGTTGGTATTTGCATCGTGTTATCCCTTAGTCGCCTCTTACGACACCCACGGAAAGATAGGGGGTGGTGACACTTGTATTCTATGCCGTCAACCACACAGCGTGACAATTTTATGATCCAATAAATAATTGAGTGTTAATTGCATATGAAAGATTCTGTACCATCGGATAAGATATAATGCTGAGTGCTTTCAGAATATTTTTTTTAAAGTAACATAAAAGTAACTTGTGATGACAATTTTATTATGCAATAAGTAATACATGGCGTCCATGATTTAATTCACCATATAGGTTTTATATTATTTGTAGTTACAAATTTTTCTTTTAAGTGCCTGTGACGACCCTCTGCAAGGCAAAGGTTTTCCCACTATTGTTCCAGAAATCTTTATCTTTTCCATTTATATAATGTAATACCGTAATATCAAGACAGAAATCTTTTTTCTGCCTTATGTTTAACGGTCACTGAGATACAGCTCACTGACAAATGGGTGGCAGGACGAATGGATAGCGGAGTCTTAATAATGTTGACCCAATGACGCTCTTCGGGTTCAGAGCTAAAAGCTACACATCACATCTATAAAAAGGTAAGCGGCTATCACATTATCTACTTTCTCTAGATATTTGCGTTTTATTACCGTTCAAAATGTTAAACGATCCAGCAATCTTGTAAGCGTTAATGCTATCACTCACCCTGGCGTAAATGTCTCGAACATCTCAATAGATAGTGACATGTATTCCCAATATATGCCACAATAATACACTTTTTTTTAATTTAAATAAATTTGTATTCAGAAGCACAAAACAGATTTTAGAACAGCATTTTTCAATCCAACCGAATAAATAGTAATGGATATATTTTATTCTTTACCCAAAAACAACCTGTTGTCCCAAGCGGTGGAGGTTAAAAACTAATAAGTTGTCGTCGGATCCGGCTATTAATGGCCGTCGTCTGCGAAATGTTGCGAACCCCTGACTCAGGTGTCTGATGCGGCTATAGTTTAGCCCGTTACGGATTTTTTACGTATGTGACCGGATTTCTTTTGGGAGTGTGTTGGTGATAAAATGCATATGTAGACGAAAATTGTTGATCTTTCGTATGGATTTGTTTTATTTTCCTTTTTCCAGTTTTAAGTGCTTTCAGAAGAGATGTAAAACTCAACTTTTAGCTTTGTACCAACACGTCTGCTCAGCGTATAGTTGGTCAATTCCTTTATTGACTCTCAATACTATTGAAACTTAAATTAACAGCGGCCTATTTCAATAAACAATACCCCAGATTGAAACTGGGTTAACGCTAAGAGGATTGTTATCCCAGTTACAATCTGGGGTCCGCTAACTAGTCTAACCGGATTTGGCTGAATATTAGCTTTTCCACAGAGCGACTGCCTGTCTGACCTCCGCAACCCGAAGGGATAGCGATATTCCATGGTTTAGACTATTGTCAGTTTATTTTAGAAGGTACTGACGCCCTGTAACGATTGTCAAAGATCTTCATGACAACCGGGACCGACGGCTTAACGTGCTCTCCGAGGCACGGGACAAGCGATAATTAACAATTCAATACGCACATAACTCCGAAAAGTCATTTGTGGTCGCCGTGGATTTGAACCCGATATCCTCTGCATAGCAGTCTGTTGATATCTCCACTAGGCTATCGCTGCCTATTCCAGTGCTGTGGACTGCAAATGCTGTATGAGATTGATGAGGGTAAACAAAACATCTGTAATAATAAAAAGATAAAGAGTTTACTTATTTAGACGCACTTGTCTCTAGAATTACCCATAGGACTTGAAAAATTATTGTTCTTGCATTTGACAGTTCAATTATAAATTTATAAGAGAACTAGCTGTGCCCGCGGCTTCGCCCGCGTGGAAGTCGGTATCTTTTAAATATCCCTTTCTGTGGCCTTGATAATGTAAAATAACATAATGATCGGTTGATTAAATTCACACTCATATTTAAGTTTCTTACTTACTGTATTAGATAAGTAGTATCTAACCTGTACCTGCCGCCCAAATTCTTAGCTCTTTCTTTTAATAAATACTATGTGACCGGATTACATAATTATTAGTTAATTTGAATCTTTCCACTCAAAAAGTAACACTCGAATAGTAAGTCTACGATGCTCTTATGTCAAAGAAAGCGGCTGCCAAGGCAAAATATAAATGTCGTCCAACCCCTGCGAATTTGGAAAATACACAAGTGCTAGAAATCACTGCAATAAGGTGTGTAGGAAAGCACAACGCCAGCATATTCACAGTTCTGTTGAAAACGGAGACCCAGTAAAAATCTGGAAATTTCTTAAAACACTGGGAGTTGGTAAGTCTTGCAATGACACAATCCCCATAGATATAAATATAGATTCGCTTAACGCACATTTCACTGCTTCACCCAACTTTGATGGGACAACAAAATCAAACACGTTACAATATCTTTCACGTATCCCAACTCCCAGATATTCCTTTTGTTTTCGAGCAATTTGCCAGTTGTGATGGTAAAAAGAGCATCACGTCAATCTCATCCAATGCTGTTGGTAATGACTGCATCAGTCGCAACATGATCCTACCCATCCTAGATGAAATCCTCCCTGTCCTTTGTCATATCCTAAATTACTCAATTACCAGCGGCATCTTTCCAACAACGTGGAAAGATGCACAAATAGTTCCAATACCTAAAAAATCCAAACCCTGTTCCCTTACTCACTTCCGTCATATGTCTATACTTCCATTCCTTTCCAAAGTCCTTGAGCGTCTTGTTCATACGCAACTCTGTACTTTCCTTGCCAAGAATGTTCTCCTGAATCCTTTGCAGTCCGGTTTTCGTCCCGGTCATAGTACTACCACAGCTTTATTTCATATCACTGATGAGATAAGGCTGGGCATGGATGGTGAAAAACTCACACAGTTGTCCCTGCTTGATTTTAGCAACGCATTTAACACCGTGGATTTCCACATCCTGCTTGCCATACTCCGCTCTATTAACATATCTCCAACGGTAATTGACTGGTTTTATAGTTACCTATTTGGACGCCGACAGCGTATTCGTGTTGATGAGTCGTGTATGTGATGAGGTGTAATACAACTGTCGGGGTATCGCAGGGTGGCGTGCTATCCCCGTTACTTTTCGCAATTTTTATAAATTCTATATCCAAACAGTTACTTTCGTCCTACCACCTTTATGCAGATGATCTGCACATATATTCACAGGCACCACTAGAGTCAATTTCAATTGCGTTTTCTAATATAAACACAGATTTGGCGCATATCTGTACGTGGAGCAAAAATTATGGTCTCAAGATAAATCCGTCAAAAACACAAGTCATTATAATTGGCAGTTCCAGGATGATTTCCATGATTAATTGGTCACAACTGACTCAGATTCGGTTCGATGGTAACATCCTACCAATCTTAGATAACGTCTAAAACCTTGGTATTTATCTGGATAAAACTTTTTCATGGGGAAGTCAAATACAGGAGACCAGCCGTAAACTGTTTGCTTCAGCTGGGTCGTTGCGTAGGCTGCGGAACTTTCTTCCCACAACCACCAAGATTGCGCTTGCACAATCCTTGCTTCTCCCAATACTCGATTATGCCAATGTCAGCTATCTTGATCTTAATGAGGACCAACTTGATAAACTTGAGCGTCTCCAAAACTTCTGTATAAGATTCATTTTTGGTTTACGCAAATATGATCATATATCTGAATTTCGTTCCAGGCTCAAGTGGCTCCCAATTCGACTTCGCCGGAATACTCATATTCTTACGTTACTGTACAATGTGTTGTTCAATCCTAATAACATATCTCAAAGAACGTTTTAAGTTCCTTCATGACACACATTTAAAGACCTTGAGGTCGTCAGTGGATCTGAGACTGCAGATGCCAGCACATACCAAATACTACTACGATAAATCCTTTGCTGTTCAAGCTGTCCGTATCTGGGATGCGCTGCTGGTCGAAATTAGGCAAGCTAAATCACTGAAAATATTTAAAAATGCACTAATGAAGCACTATTTGTCATTGTAAACAAATTGTATCACTGTATTTAGTGTTCATATTATTATATGTATTATATTTTATATTTATACACTATAATTATGTTTATAGTATACATATATATATATATATATATATATATATAAACGACTGTTTGCGGACTTGGTTGATCACGCAGTATTGCCGTTCCTTACTTGATCCACCTTTGCACTCGAATAACATTTGCTCTATGGAATATATTTTTGATTTTTTCACAATGTTGCCATTCATGGCAAGACGTTGCCAAACATATTCAATAAAATTTAGATGTATTCGTGATAAATTTGGCTGAAGTTCCGAACAAAACTGGATCCGTAACGGCCATATATCTCAGAACTTTTTGGCTCCGAATTATATGCCATGCGTGCAAGACAAGTTACTTTAGTACTTGCTCCGTGTAATAATAATAATATATGATATATCCATTTTATACATTCTTACCAGCACTAAATGATCCTATTTCTACTTGATAATTTAAATACTATTTAAGTCCAATATTTTCAATTTCTTGTATACTATTTGGCTCCATTTAAGTATACTGTATAATAATTATGCCAAATCATCACCATTCTCCTAGCGTTATGCCAGTTGCAACCAGGTCTTCGCCTTGGAGCCCGGGCTCCGCTTTCTAGGTTAACCAGATTTGACAGAATATTAGCTTTTCCACAGAGCGACTGCCGTCTGACCTCTGCAACCCGAAGGGATAGCCATACTCTATGGTTTAGACCAGAGTTAGGATGTTCGCGGGTACTAATTCCTCGTAACGACTGTCAAGGATCTTTTTGATGACAGCTGGGACCGACGGATTAACGTGCTCTCCGAGGCACGGAGGGTGTGACTTTATGTGGCCGGTCACCCATCTATAAACCAGACGGTGACGAACCCGCTTAACCTTGCGAATCGATAGACTCGAGCGGTCGTCACTTTGCCACGGGCCGCTCACTTTATACGCCACATGTGCGTACTTATTTGAATCCAAAACTATATATTATATTAAACCTGCTGGTTAGTATTAGGTGGATTATGTTAGTTGAGTATTTTTGTTTGAATACTTTAGGTTACTATTTAACGCATAATTGTATACCAAATCCAAATTCAAATTATTCTGTTAATTAAAATAGTACAGTTTACTTATTTCGAGTACAAAAGCTTAGTTTTAGGTTCCTTATATAAAATTAAATTCCTGAACTAGGATAAACCTGTGTTTGAGGCGATCAGGGCTAGTTAAATACAATAAAATATATAATCACTTACTACAGTATTTTTAGTATGTTACGTTTTAGTAGGTACCATAATCTGTATCTTTATTTGGCTCCTTTAAGACATACATATACCCGTCAATCAATACTTAATGGTTTCACATTACAATTATTTAAATTTTAGTTTTCAGTTCATAAGATGATCCATTGAATTTATATATATACGTCCATACATTATCAAATCCGAAAGCATACTATATTGATCCGCTTTAAATATTATGAACTGATACTGATAATCTTATGCACACAAGCTTATGGATATTATGTGGCTACATTACTATACACGCCGCGCCATATCTGCGTGCTTATATGAATGTGGGTCGTTTGGCTGGTATGATGAAATATCATCAATTCATCATCATGTCAGCCAAACGACGTCCACTGCTAGACAAAGGCCTCCCCCAAGGTTCTCCACACATACCGGTCGTGAGCCGCCCGCATCCAACCGCTTCCCGCGTTATTAACGAGATCGTCGATCCACCTTGTGGTATGTGGCCACCACTTCAGAATCTTTCTTCCTCCACGGCCTCAACTTGATAGAGATATGTGCCCTGACTACTGCCACTTCAGCTTGACTATCCGGAGAGCTATGTCTTTGGTTCTCCTGCGGATCTCCTCATTTCTGATTCGATCTCGCACAGGAAACCTCCAAGAATAGCTCTCTCCATCGCCCTCTGAGTAACAATGTGAAATCCTTATCTTTTTTCCATACATAAGTAGATCCAGAGGATTTATATTTATTATAACCATGCATTGTTAGATCCACGAGTGAAAATTATAGCAGCCATGGAGTTATTTGCTGGCATTATGTTGTTGATTTACGTATTATTTAACTCTGATTACATGCTGCATCGTACGTACTTATTTAAATCCAGTAAACTTATATGAAAACAAATCTATGTGATGTGGGGCTCCACATTGTACTTTACATGCCATATCTGTATACTTATTTAAACCGAGTCATAATACTACCAGCTAACCAACCAATCAATACTATGAAGCTCCAGGATTAAGTTCATTAATTGCATGATTATTAGTAGTATAGTAAACTATTTTCTATTTGAAACTATTATTACAATTATACTCTAAATTATATGCCACATTCTGTTTACTTAATTGGCTCCAGTAAAAGGTCATACAAGTCTTGGAAAGTATGACTTGACTCACCATGACAGGCATATTATTAGATATGATACGATCTAAGTCTACGACTGATTTGATTCTAGTTACATGTATTATAGTCAAAGTCAAAATCATTTATTCATCTAGGTCACAAGGTGACGCTTATGTACGTCAAATTTTAAAGTAAATCACTTAATGCTTCTACATTTACATTTACTGCCTCGTTCGCAAAGCAATAGGTAGAACCACGAGAAAGAACGGGCAATAAAACTCGTGGCCACTCTTTTTAATCGCCAGTGTTATGATACATATTTTGTTTTTGTAAGGAGCTGCAACTGTTTCACATTGTAAATAATTACTTGTAAATAGTAATTAGGAACATACATAATACTTAATTAATGCAGTTACCAATTTAAGTGCTGTAGTAGCCTTCCAGTATGAATCTTGTGTAACAGGAGCATCCACTTACGTCTTATATATCTAATCGTACTTTCCTCGTCAGGCATACTTTATGATCTTAGTCTGCGAGTTGGTTAATTTTATTTATTGCATTCATCGGTGGCTCACGAGCCAGCGGCATACTTGATGGTAAGCTATCTGTGGCTCGTACACATGCCTGTGTTTTCTCAGCTTTACAGAAGAAATAGCAAATAAACACATCCAACTCGCTGCCTACCAGGAGGAAGAGAAGGAGGGAAAAGAAGGAGGATGAAAGGCACTGTTCAAATTTTTATCAGAATCCTCTCAGGCACTCTCAATTAGCTGAGCTGGCCTGCACGGTTGGCGTAGTGGTTTAACCGGCCGCCTCGCCGCTTGACACTGCGCCGAGTGTTGTGGGTTCGATTCCCACACGAGACAACACTTTGTGTAATTTACAAATTGTTGTTTCGAGTCTGGGTGTTCATTTTATCCGTTAGTTGTATGTTTGTAAAGTCCCCCGCGATACAGGATTTAGTCCTAATGCGGGAGTTGTCTTTTTAAGAATACAAAAATGCTGACTTCTTTAGATTTTCATGACATTCGGGTCCCATGACTTGAAATTGTTTTTCTTACGATCGCGGTCGAAACTAATTATTAAGAATCTTAGCAAAAATTGGTCAGCCATACCAAGGAAACAAATCCGACCCTGAACTCATGATCAGCAGTAGTGAATTATCCGTAGAACAATGAGGCAGTCAGATAAATAATATATGTTATAATTATACACAAATTACATCCAGACATAGAACTAACACATGAGTTTATGCTTATCACACAAGGATTTGGTCATGAATACCTAGCTATAAATCTATTTTAGGGTTCCCTACAAGGAAAAAACTATAAGCACTAGAGAGCTGAAATTTTGCCATGGTTATGCACTGTAACCACGCGGACAAAACTGTACAATAAATTATTTTAAAAAAAGTTATGTGTACGGGTAGCTCCCTTGGGTACCTACACTACACCGAAAAACGTGGCCCGACACGCACTTGACCGCTTTTATTCAGTAGAGGTGGCAAACGAGCTACTGTCTGCCCGCCTCATAGTAAGCAGCTAATCATAGCCATGTAATACTAATAATATCAACTAGACATTATAAGCGCGTTGTTTTATCTACTACTGTTCTACTACCAAAACCACCATGTGGAGAGGCTCAAGTCCTGTAGTGGACTGCAAAAGGCATCATCAATTTATTGTCACCACCTTCCTACACTATCAGATCAACATTTAGACAGCAAAGAAGTTTATATACAATAGCGGGCATTGTAATAATAATAAAGCACCTACTACCAATCATCATTCTCAGAACGTTATTCCGGTAATATGGTAGTTTGGGTTGACTACTATTACCGTTTTCTACCAAAAAACAATTTCTTTCAAAATTACCAAACCTACCATTTCTACAATTTGTGTAATTACTAACATTTCTACCGCAACAAAAATTGCCACCAAAACTACTATTCATAAAAAAACAACCATATCTTCCAAAACTACCATTTCTTTCAAAGTAACCATTTTCTACCACAGATTCAGCCAAATTTTCTACCAAAGCTACAAGCCCTGCCAGTCACAATTTTCTACCAAATGCTTAATTCCTATCACTTTTAAATGATGATATTAGTACTCTATCTATATTATTCCATTGAACTTATGACGTGCAAATTTTATTTATGTTGACCTTTAATTTAAAATGTGTCATACAGTGTGATGAACAGTAAGACTTATGTAATAGCACTATAGTATTTAAGATTATATTTAATGTAAAAGGTACATTTCCATGCCGGTGACGGCAAAATACTATTGACTTAAATACGGTAAACAACTTTGTAAACAGTATTCCAACAAATAAACTATTATTTTCTATTCTGTAAATGTTTCACATAAATAAAAAAAAGATGTCCGAAGGAACTCCATCATGGGTATTGTGTTTCGAAAGAAATTTCAGAAAAAATTTCATAATAGATGCCTAGACTTGACAGAATATTAGCTTTTTCACAGAGCGACTGCCGTCTGACCTCTACAACCCGAAGGCATAGGCATATTTTATGGTTTAGACCAGATATTTGAGGGCACTGAGTGCCCTAACGACTGTCAAAGATGATAACCGAAACCGATGACTTTACGTGCTTTACGAGGCACGGAGGGATGTGGTCTTTTGTGGCCGGTCACCCTATGTCCAGCAGTGGACGTCGTTTGGCTGATATGATGATGATAATTATTTCATATCAGCCAAACGACCCAAATTCATATAAGTACGCAGATATGGCGAGGCGTACATACGTAATGGAGCCACAAAATATTCTTATAAGCTATCGTGCATAAGATTATCAGTATCAGTTCATATTTAAAGCGGATTAATATAGTATGCTTTCGGATTTAACAATGCATGGACGTAATGAATATAAATTCACTGGATGATCCTATGTATGGAATACTAAAATTTAAACAATTGTAATGTGAAACCATTAAGTATTGATTGACGGGTATATGTATGTCTTAAAGGAGCCAAATAAATACCGATTATGGTATACAATTATGCGTTAAATAGTAAGCTAAAATATTGAAACAAAACTACTCAAGTAACATAATCCTGGAGCCACATAATAATGACCAGCAGGTATATATTATAAAGTTTTGGATTCAAATAAGTACGCACATGTGGCGTATAAAGTGAGCGGTCCGTGGCAAAGTGGTTACCGCTCGAATCTATCGATTCGCAAGGTTAAGCGCGTTCGTCATCGTCTGGTTTATAGATGGGTGACCAGCCACAAAAAGTCACACCCTCCGTGCCCTAAATTAAATGGTAATACATGTTATAGTAAAAAAACAGTCGCTCTGTGGACAACTAATATTCAGTCAAATCTGGTTAGACTAGAAAGCGGAGCCCGGGCTCCAAGGCAAAGACCTGGATGCAACCGGGATATCACTCGGAGGATGATGATGATGACCCATCTATAAACCAGGCGGTGACGAACGCGTTTTACCTCGTGAATTTTTGAAAGATTCGAGTAGTCGCCACTTTGTCACGGGCCCCTCTGGTAGGTAATGTACCTACCTACTACAAATATTTAACTAAAAACTCCGAAGTAAAAAAAACTGCTGGAAAATGGACATAGAAACCAAGTTAATGTAAGAAATGCCGCAAGTTATGAGAATTGATAAGAAATACAGAATAATAATACATAAAAGTAACCAAGAACCAAGTAAATCTAAAATGCCTAAAGTGTGGATTTGTATAAAAATGGCGTAATTATTATTAGCAAGGACGTTGGCGTTAGTTGATCCGAAGGGAACCACATGAGAATTGGGCGCTCGCAATGGATCAAGAAATCATGGCCGGATCAACAAGTGAAAACGGATCAAACAAAAACTACTTATATGGCACGCCTGATCAACATTGTGATGAAGGGAATATATATATATATATATATATATATACAGGGTGTAAAAAGACCCTTAACGAAAACTGAAAACCCATGTTGTACCAATCACTACCAACATTTTTTACTTCGGCACCATACCTGGGAAATTACTGGTTCAGGAGATATTGAGGCTCAAAGTTAGTATGGCATTTTTCTAATTAGGTACAAAATCGATGCATTTACCCCGCAAATATGTTCTTTAGACAGGATATGACCCCATGGATAAGTATGTATTTCAAGCATTGCACGCGCGCATTTTTCATTGCGGTTTCAAAAATGTGAAAACTTAAAAAAGAATTCGTTTCCCAGGTATTATTTTTGGTTAGTATGACTTTGCATGATGTCTACAACGAGTAGACTTCGGCTTGGTGATGGGTCTTGTGACACCTTGTATGTAGATATCCCCTTCATCACAATGTTGATCAAGCGTGCCATATAAGTAGTTTTTGTTTGATCTGTTTTCACTTGTTGATACGGCCAGGATTTCTTGATCCATTGCGAGCGCCCAATTCTCATGTGGTTCCCTTCGGATCAACTAACGCCAACGTCGTTGCTAATAATAATTACGCCATTTTTATACAAATCCACACTTTAGGTATTTTAGATTTACTTGATCCGATTCAAATGGGCCAATCGCAGCGCAGTACTCTTCACGGAGGGCAGTCATTGGTTCTTGGTCACTTTTATGTATTATTATTCTGTATTTCTTATCAATTCTCATAACTTACGGAATTTCTTACATTAACTTGGTTTCTATGTCCATTTTTATAACAGCTGTTCTTTTTTACTTCGGAGTTTTTGGTTAAATATTTGTAGTAAGTAGGTACATTACCTACCAGAGAGGCCCGTAACAAAGTGGCGACCACTCGAATCTTTAAAAAAATTTTGAGGTAAAATGCGTTCGTCACCGTCTGGTTTATAGATGGGTCATCATCATCATCCTCCGAGCGTTGTCCCGGTTGCCACTTTGCTACAGGCCGCTTGCATGTGCGTACTTATTTGAATCCAAAACTTTATCTCGTAATATAGACTTGCTGGTCAATATTATGTGGCTAAAGGATTATGTTACTTGAGTAGTTTTGTTTGAATATTTTAGCTTACTATTTAACGCATAATTGTATACCGTAATCTGTATATTTATTTGGCTCCTTTAAGACATACATATACCCGTCAATCAATACTTAATGGTTTCACATTACAATTATTTAAATTTTACTTTTCCACACATAGTATGATCCAGTGAATTTATATTCATTACGTCCATGCATTGTCAAATCCGAAAGCATACTATATTAATCCGCTTTAAATATGAACTGATACTGATAATCTTATGCACAATAGCTTATATGAATATTATGTGGCTCCATTACGTAGGTATATACCGCCACGCCATATCTGCGTACTTATATGAATTTGGGTCGTTTGGCTGACATGAAATATCATCATTAAATCAGCCAAACGACGTCCACTGCTGGACATAGGGTAACCGGCCACAAAAGATCACATCCCCCCGTGCCTCGTAAAGCACGTAAGTCCATCGGTTTCGGTTATCATCTTTGACAGTCGTTAGGGCAATCAGTGCCCTCAAATATCTGGTCTAAACCATAAAATATGCATACGCCTTCGGGTTGTAGAGGTCAGACTGCAGTCGCTCTGTGAAAAAGCTAATATTCTGTTAAGTCTAGGCATCTATTATGAAAATGTTTCTGAAATCTCTTTCGAAACACAATACCCACGATGGAGTTCCTTCGGACATCTTTTTTTATTAATGTGAAACATTTACAGAATATAAATAATAGTTTATTTGTTGAAATACTGTTTACAAAGTTGTTTACTGTTTTAAGTCCATAGTGTTTTGCCGTCACCGGCGTACAAAATTACAAATATTCCTTTTGCATTAAATATAATCTTAAATACTATAGTGCTATTACATAAGTCTTACTGTTCATCACACTCTATGACACATTTTAAATTAAAGGTCAACATTAATAAAATTTTCACGTCATAAGTTCTATTGAATAATATAGATAGAGTGCTAATATCATCATTTAAAAGTGATAAGAAATAAGTATTTGGTAGAAAATTGTGACTGGCATTTGAAAGAAAATTTGGCTGAATCTGTGGTAGAAAAGGGTTACTTTGAAAGAAATAGTAGTTTTGTATGAATAGTAGTTTTGGTGGAAATTGTAGTTTTGCTAGAAATTGTAGTTTTGGTTGCAATAGTTGTTATGCCACAAATGGTTGGTTTGAGATAGTGGTAGATTTGGTAGAAATGTTAGTAATGACACAAATTGTAGAAATGGTAGGTTTGGTAATTTTGAAAGAAGTTGTTTTTTGGTAGAAAACAGTAATAGTAGTCAACCAAGCTACCATATTACCGAAATAACGTTCTGAGAATGATGATTGGTAGTAGGTGCTACCAATAGTATTTATAGGACGACCGGTTGGCGCAGCAGGAGTGTAAGCGACTGCCACGTCGAAGGTCGCGGGTTCGATGCCCGCTCAAGTCAAACATTTGTGTGCGGGAACATGGATGTTTGTCTTGGTCTGGGTGTTCCTATGTATAATATGTAGATATTTACAAAAAATAAAGTATATATGTATGTTTATACTAGTGATGTAACGAATGTCATAATTTGGACATTCGCGAATGCGAATGCGAATATTCAGTTTTGATCAAAATTGGCGCCATTTGTCTATAGCTTGGTGACCTTGGTGGCGGTCCCGTTTGAACGAAGTGCGTTCCGTTTGTTTTTTTTTTTCAGAGAATAGCCGAGTTAATACGAACGCATCTGACTGAAGTGTCATTGTTGCCAGATGGGGATATTAGCGCCATTAGGGGTCTGTCTTGCCGGGCGGTGACAATATATAATCCGTTGGCTACAAGTTAGGCTATCTCTTATATCTTCTTATCTTAAATATTTTTCTTAAACCTGGCAATCCTGATTGCGCTTTATATAGGTGCAATTTCCTATCAATTTATATACCTATATAAATTATTCACACATTTCACACATCTAAAATTGGAGGGCGAATATTGATCGTGAGTAATCGTGAATCTTCTACTAAAATAAATTAAAATATTGTAGATTTTCAAACTAAATAAACGGGTACATGAACTACGACCTAGCATGCCAGATTATTAAAACCAGTTTTTATTTAAGTGCCACTCATAATCATGTATCAAAAATGGACTTTATCGTGATACATAATTTAATTTCTCAGCATTGTTGGCAAAGGTACTGATTGAAAGAGTTATGAAAGTAACTGAAAAGAAAATATGGGATGTACAAGCGGGATTCCGAAAGGGTATGAGATGTACGGATCAGGTTTTGTCCTTGCAAAGCATAGCCGAAAAGTTTTTGGCCAAATGTCAAAAGGTCTATTGAGCATTCGTAGATTTGAAAAAGGCTTACGACAACGTGGTGAGGAATGAAATGTGGTAGGTGCTGTCAATGAATGGGGTAGACAGCAGCCTCATTCAAGCTCTGAAATCCCTTTATGAGGATTCTAGAGCTTGTGTGAGGATAAACAGGTCATACACTGACTGGTTTACCATCGAGAAAGGTGTTAGACAAGGATGTGTAGCGTCGCCGTGACTGTTTAACCTCGTCATGGATAGTTGTTTGTAAGATTTAAAACATAGTGACTGCGGATTAAGGATGAATGGGTTACTCGTCAAATGCCTCCTATAGGCTGATGATTAGGTACTACTTGCGTCTTCAGTGAAGGAGTTGCAGAAGATGGTAACAATTATGCATGGTGCGTTAGAGAGGAAAGGAATGAAAGTGAATTTAAGTAAAACGAAAGTTATGGTTTTTGAAAAGGAGGAATGCGTTACGGCTTGTAATGTTTTGATCGATGGACAGTAAGTGGAACAAGTAAATGAGTTTGTTGCTTAGGTACGTTGTTTACAAGAGATGGTAAGAATGAAGAAGATATTGAAAGAAGAGTTAATGCAGATAATAGAGTGAATAGAGCTCTGAAGGCGTTTATGAACAGCCAAAACGTGTCCAAAAAGGCACGTTTGGCTGTGCATAGAGGGGTGTTAGTGCCTATCCTATTGAATGGTAGTGAAAGTTGGGAATGGTAGAAGAGACTTGAAAGTAGAATAAATGCTGTAGAAATGAGAGCACTGAGAAGTATGTCTGGTGTATCTTTAACTGACAGAGTAAAGAATTGTGTGATAAGAGAGAGGTGTGGGGTAAAAGAAGATATAGTGACAAGCATCGAGAAAGGCATGTTAAGATGGTTTGGGCACATGGAGAGGATGGATGATGGAAGACTGACCAAGAAGATGTATAAGGCAAGTATGAATGGGACAGGACGAAAGGGAAGACCTAGGTGGACGTTCCCTGACCCGATTGGCGACATCCTAAGAAAAGGACAGGTCAGAAGTAGCCTAGACATAAGAGCATGCATGAGAAACTCGATGGGAGTGAATGAAGCAAGAGAGGTATGTCAGGGTCGTTGCAAATGGCGTTCCGTTGTCTCTGCCTACCCCTCCGGGGAACAGGCGTGAGTCTATGTATGTGTGTATATGTGTCGGTACAATTTAATTGTTAAGCTTCATTGCCCAAAGTTAATTAAATAAATGACACCAAATGATAAAGAGAAGACTGATAATGTGATAAAGAGGTTTAGTTACTTTTACTTACATTAAAAAAAAACATAAGAAATTAATGGATTTTGTTTTTATAACCAACTAAGTATTTCCCTCAAAAAACAATTAATTTATATTCGCAAAACATTTGCAGTAATTTGGCGAATGCGAATATCCAAAAATATGCAAATATTCGCGAATGCGAATGCAAATGCAAATATTTGTAACATCACCAGTTTATACATTATCTAGTACCCAGAGTACAAACTCTGCTTAATTTGGGACTAGATGGTGATATGTGAATGTGGTAGAACATTATTATTATTATTATAGGGAAAGGAAGAGAGAATGAAAAGGGGAGGGAGATTGGAGGGGAGAGAGCCAAGACAACTTTGCCCGCTCCTCTTTTTCCTAAGGTCGGCAACGCGCAAGTGATGCCGGGTTGGCATCACTGGCTTCTATGGGCAACGGTTAGCCACTTACCATCAGGCAGGTGCATTTGCCACCTTTGTAGTACGAGTATAAAAAAGAATACTTCATTTATATCGTTCTAGAGCTGTGTAGTCCTCAGGAGCAAATGTATTGTAAGACCTTTTATGTGGCATATAATTTAGAATACAATTTTAATAATAGTTTTAAATAGAAAATAGTTAACCATACTACTAATAGTCATGCAATTAATGAACTTAATTATGTATGGAAAATAGCTAAGGATTTCATCTAATGATATTAAATATCTATGGGCCTTATCCGAAGACGAAGTTCACTCAGAGGGCGATGGAGAGAGCTATTCTTGGAGGTTTCCTGTGCGAGATCGAATCAGAAATGAGGAGATCTGCAGGAGAACTAAAGACATAGCTTTCCGGGTAGTCAAGCTGGAGTGGCAGTGGTCAGGGCACATATCTCGAAGTTGAGGCCGTGGAGGCAGAAAGGTTCTGAAGTGGTGGCCACATACCGGATAACGCTGCAGAGGAAAGCCCCCCGCAAGGTGGATCGACGATCTCGTTAAGAACGCGGGAAGCGGTTGGATGCGGGCTTCTCAAGACCACACACATACCGTGTGGAGAACCTTAGGAGAGGCCTATGTCTAGCAGTGGACGTCATTTGGCTGATATGATGATGAACTGATGATATTTCATCATACAAGCCAAACGACCCAAATTCATATAAGCACACAGATATGGTACGGCGTGTATAATAATGTAGACACATAATATCCATAAGCTTGTGTGCATAAGATTATCAGTATCAGTTCATAATATTTAAAGCGGATCAACATAGTATGGTTTCGGATTTGACAATGTATGGACGTAATGAATATAAATTCAATGGATCATCTTTTGAATAGAAAACTAAAATTTAAATAATTGTAACGTGAAACCATTAAGTATTGATTGACGGGTATATGTATGTCTTAAAGGAGCCAAATAAATATACAGATTATAGTATACAATTATCTGTTAAATAGTAAGCTAAAATATTCAAACAAAAATACTCAACTAACATAACCCTGGAGCCACATAATATTAACCAGCAGGTCTAATATAATATATAGTTTTGGATTCAAATAAGACGGCAGTACGCACATGTGGCGTATAAAGTGAGCGGCCCGTGGCTAAGTGGCGACCGCTCGAATCTATCGATTCGCTAGGTTAAGCGGGTTCGTCACCGTCTGGTTTATAGATGGGTGACCGGCCACAAAAAGTCACACCCTCCGTGCCTCGGAGAGCACGTTAAGCCGTCGGTCCCAGCTGTCATCAAAAAGATCCTTGACAGTCGTTACGAGGTATTAGTACCCGCGAACACCCTGACTCTGGTCTAAACCATAGAATATGGCTAACCTTTCGGGTTGCGGAGGTCAGACGGCAGTCGCTCTGTGGAAATGCTAATATTCAGTCAAATCTGGGAGGCGATTCAGAATCTTTCGATATCTCATTTGACATTCGATTCCGTTAATTGCCATACGGGTTACCTCAATTTTTTGTCAAAACTATCGCATTTCCTATCAATTTTATGCATTCAGTATGAAGTAAATTAATAATTAAACCGAATTCAATGAATATTTGTGCAAAATATCTCTGATAGGCGGCTAAAAGACGGGGACAATAATTTGACATATCGTACGATTACTTGTCGTGACATTCTGAATCGGCCTGCTGGTTAGACTAGAAAGCGGAGCCCGGGTTCCAAGGCGAAGGCCTGGATACAAATGGCATAACGCTCGGAGGATGGTGATGACTTGGCATAATTATTATACAGTACAAATGGAGCGAAATAGTATACAAGAAATGGAAAATATCGGACTTAAATAGTATTTAAATTATCAAGTAGAAATAGGATCATTATTGTGCTGGTAAGAGTGTATAAAATGGTTATATCATATATTTTTATAATTACACGGAGCAAGTACTGAAGTAACTTGTTCCTGGAACCACATATTTATAATTGTCACGTCTGGATTCGAATAAGGACGCACGCATGGCATATAATTCGGAGCCAAAAAGTTTACGTCGGTCTGAGATATATGGCCGTTACGGATCCAGTTTTGTTCGGAACTTCAGGCAAATTCATCACGAATATAAATAAATTTTATTGAATATATTTTGCAACGTCTTGCTCAACCAAGTCCGCAAACAGTCATTTTTATATATATATATACACCGCTATTTTTTAATTAGTACAAAAAATTTAACAGGGCACTAAGTATCTTTAACTGATCATAATTATGTAGTTGAAAAATAAAAACTCTAAGTCCTAAAACTGTCTCAAAACTGTCCACAAAAATACGTGATAATTGGTAAATGCAATACTAATACTATGACCGATCCGTGTACTATCATACCATTGATAAATTTACCCCCCCCCCTGCCCCTCTGCACCTGCGCCACACCCCGACGATGCGTCTAACAGTACTAAATTACTAGCGAAAGTCAGCGTCTCTAATTTCGTTGCAAAACTTAATTGTTTGTCTACGTTTGCCCGACGCGATGGCCTATCATATCAGTTCATATTACGGGAGTATGTGGCTATGTTTCGTGCGTACTTTTTGAGTGGAAAAATTGCGAGTGCAGCTGTGTACCCATGGACATCGTATTGTGAGTGTACAAAAGTGACCGGGTCAGTGTCAAACAATTAAAACAGTGCATATTGGATGCTTTTGACAACGGTGGTGGACATTTCGAAGGACAATGGAAATACTTGTAAGTTTAGTAAATAATACGTACTTAAGTAAATAATAATTTAATGCAGGCGCCTAAAAATCGGTCTGTGTTCTCCACACACCTTGAGGAAGGCCTATGTCCAACAGTGGACGTCTCTAGGCTGACATGATAATGATAAAATAATTTGTAAATAGAAGATGATTCTAACTTCATAAATACGCCAAAATTACTCTTTTCTTTTAGTCCAGAACACCATCTTCTATTTTGATATTTGTTTGCTTTCTAATTACATACCTCCGTATTTAATTTCTTGTTAAACGATAAATTTTACCGGTCCTACGCCCAAATGAAGTATGAAGGAGAGGGTAGAACTAACAAAATTAAAAAATAACTACCTACATTAATTATTTTTCTTCATTTTTTTTTCTATTGCTACCTACATCATAAGTGCGACAGAGAGAATGCGAATGAGCAGGATGGAATATTATCAATGAATTAGTGAATGGATTGTTAAATATGACTATGATTTAAGTGAGATTTTCTACAATAAACAAATGATAATAACTTTGCTCTTTATTGATATTATGAAATTCTTACGTCACATATATGATAATAATATCTTCACTAATCTGTCCTCAAAGTTTTTGTACTAATTAAAAAATAGCGGTGTATATATATATATATATATATATATATATATATATATATACACATATATATATAAATATATTTACATTTGCCCAAATTGAGTCCGAATCACTTGATAGCCATTGCGGATATATGTATATTTTAAATTGCGATTACTTTTGATAGAATCAGAATCAGAATATCTTTATTGCGAATATAGGTATAGGAGATGTTTTACATTATAAGATAATAATATCGTACAGCCATATTCCGCCACTTAGCATTCAATATTAAAAAATACAAATTAAATTAAAATTGTAGAAATTAACACAAAAAAATATTATTACATTACAAATAATTAACAATCTCAAAATTTAAATCATAATGTCAAATAAATAGCAATATTAATAAAATAATCAAAATAAAAAATACAAATTAAATTAAAATAGTAGAAATTAACACGAAAACTCATATTACATTACAAATAATTAACAATCTCAAAATTTAAATCATAATGTCAAATAAATATCAATAAAATAATCAAAATGAAAAGCACGTTATAATTTTACATTTGTATAATTATGTCAAAAACTTAAGGAGTGAATCTGTCATCGAGGTACTCCTTTACGCTGTAATATGCCTTTTGGATAAGTAACTGTTTCAGTTTTGATTTAAGTATATTTAGACTAGCGCATTTTAATATATCTACAGGAAGATGATTATATATACGTGGTGCCATACAGAAAAAACTATTACTGAACTGCGCTATTTTATTTGTTGGAAAACATATTTTTGCTCATGTGTTTTGCTTTTTAATTGTGCAAAATTTGAAATATTCAAGAGACTAGAATAAACGGATTCTGATTAACTAAAGACTAAATCATAACCAAAGACACAAACTATGTGTTTGTCATTATCGCGATACAAACAATTTAGTGTATTGCTTGAATTCAAGTCTATTAAATTTATTGAATGAAACTGTTAGGCTCCCATTGGTGATAGCGTGATGATTGTTGTCCAAGATTGTAATCGGGTCTTCAGACAATATATCGGTGAAAACTGCATCAAAATCCGTTCACTGATTATTGCGTGATGATTTAACAAACATACAGACAGACAGACAGACAATAATTCTAAAAAAAAATGTTCTATATCGATAACATGTCCTAATCCAATTGAAATTTCGTAAAAATATTCAATGTACAGACAAAGTGTTCTTTGAGTTTTCTTATAGTATATACACCACTATTTTTTTAATTAGTACAAAAAAATTAACGGGGCACTAAGTATCTTTAACTGATCATATTTATGTAGTTAAAAAATAAAAACACTAAGTCCCAAAACTGTCCACAAAAATACGTAATAATTGGTTAATGCATAACTAGTAACAGTAGTAAACTATTCCATAGATAAATTCCCCCCTGTCCCTCTGCGAGCGCGCCGCCGCGCTCCGATGCTACAAACAGTACTAAATTGCCAGCGGACGTGAGCGTATCGATTGTTTCTGCTGCAACAGTTAATTGTTTGTCTATGTTTTCCCGACGCGATGGCTTATCAGTTCATAATATCACGGGAGTATGTAGCTTTGCTCTGTGCGTACTTTTTGAGTGGAGGAATCGCGAGTGCAGCTGTGTAGTCTTTTGGACATGGACATCATTTGGTGAGTGTACAAAAGTAAGCCGGTTAGTGTCGGACAATTAAAACAGCGCATATTGGACGCTTTTGACGAAGTGAAAAGACTGTGATCTGTGTATTGACAATGGTGGTGGACATTTCGAAGGACAACGGAAATACTTCTAAGTTTAGTAAATAATACCTACTTAACTTAATAATAATTTGAGGCGGGTGGCTCAAAATCGGTCTGTGTGGAGAACCTTGAGGGAGGCCTATGTCCAGCAGTGGTCGTCTCTAGGCTGATATGATGATGATAAAGTAATTTGTAAATAGCACATGATTCTAACATCATAAATCTGCCAAAATTACTCTTTTCTTTTATTACAGAATACCTTCTTTTACTTTGATATGTGTTTGCTTTCTAATTACATACCTTCGTATTTAATTACTTCTAAAACGGTAAATTTTGCCGGTCCTAAGCCCGGATAAACTATGAAGGAGAGGGTAGAATTAAGAAAATTAAAAAGTAACTACCTACACTGATTATTTTATTGTTACTGCTACCTACGTTAAAAAGTGTGACGGAAAGAATGCGTAAGAGTACGATGGAAGGTAAGTACTATCAATGAAGTAGATAATGGATTGTAAAATATGTCTATGATTTAGGTGAGATTTTCTACAAAAAAAACAAATGATTATAACTTGGCTATTTATAGATTTTATGAAATTCTTATGTCACATTTATGATAATAATGTCTTCGCTAATATGTCCTTAAAGTTTCTGTACTAATTAAAAAATACTGGTGTATAAGAGAATATCTTAATTTAAGGCGAGGACTTGCGTGTTCAAATGCTTTTTATTTGTAAATAACAAAGATTTAAATTCCGAAAAAAATATATGTTTTTCTACAGCAATAGATCTATGTTTGTCGGCTATTCGAAACACAATTACTGACATTTTATACGATAGAAAATAATCGAGAGTATACCTATATTCGCAAGCAGACCTGTGCTTAAACAATTTTTCACGTTTCATTTGAGCTGTATTGGGATTAGAATTTTGAATAGTATACCAAAAAAGTCATGTAAAAGCATGCATATCATCATCCTCTTACCGTTATCCCAGTTTCAATCTGGGGTCCGCTTTCTAGTCCAACCGGATTTGGCTGAATATTAACTTTTCCACGGAGCGACTGCCTGTCTGACCTCCGCAACCCAAAGGGATAGCGATATTACATGGTTTAGACTAGTGTCAGTTTATTTAGAAGGTACTGACGCCCTGTAACGACTGTCAAAGATCTTCATGACAACCGGGACCGTCGGCTTAACGTGCTCTCCGAGGCACGGGACAAGCGATAATTAACAATTCAATACGCACATAACTCCGAAAAGTCATTGCTGCGCGCCGTGGATTCGAACCCGATACCCTCTGTATGGCAGTCTGTTGGTATATCCACTCGGCTATCGCTGCCTATAATAAAAGCATGCATATACAAAAATATAATACCAAAAATATGTAATTTCCTTCTGCCGACGCGGTCTCTCCCGCGTCATTCAGTCCCGAGCGGGATGTAATGGAGACAGGACGTATCGCTAGTTTGCAGAGCGCACCGCAGGATTACAAATTATTTTATCGTCAGTTACGAATGGCATCGTCACTTATTGATAAATATATCATATCTTGGTTTAGTTTGTAAATAGGTATTGACAGCCTGTCCTTCGTAGGGCAGTCGTGCTGAAATCTAAGTTCGCGACCAAAGTTACCTACATAGGGGTACATTTACCCCACATTTACATTAAATCTAAGTATTCCAATTGGATGCTAGTCCTATTAATCGATTCTGGGGCTGGCATATCCCTTATAAAGAAATCATCATTACATTTCCAGCCCATACTAACTCCTGAATTATTATATTCAAAGGAATTGATAAGAATGCAGAACTTTCCAAAAGCCTTGGTCACTTTCAATTAGATTTTATATGTAATGATAATAACACTGTTTTAGGAAAATTTAACTTAAGGCGAGGTTGCAGTACTTTTTAAGATTTTTGAACGTCTGAAAGTCCCATGAACTATGATATTTTTAATGAATAAAAATTAAAGTATAAAAGTTGAACATATCTTCTAGTAAATCGTAAAGATAAAAACACGATTTGGAATGATTGGTTCGATAAAAAAAAATGTCAAAAATGGCACTAAATCACAATTTTAAACGAGTACTGCTTAGAGATTCCATAATGAATTTATATGAAAGTATTATCAATAGAAACAGCTCTTTATTTTAAAATAAATGGTAAAAACAGATTTCGTAATTTCGTTATCATTTTTCTCCAAGAAAAAAAATAGTCAAAATGTTGGCATTATATCGCTCGCCGGCCGTTCATCAGTGCCTGTCTAGGCGTGATTGAGTGCGGACTTACGTCGTTGCTCCGCAAAATCCCCCTCCACCCCCGCATGTACGTTTTCGCAAAAGTACAAAGTAATTCGTATTCCAAACTCAATCGTTCAAACCATAGACATACAAGTAAGAAACCGTAGACAGGTTACTGACAAGGTAACATGACGGAGCTTACGAGTGGCACGCATCGCGAAAAGCGTACGCACACTAAATATGTCAAAACGACACACTAAGAATTAGATAAGAAGTGTAAGTGAGATAGCACATCTAATCGCAAGCGCGAAATAGAGATAAACATATACTCTCTGGACCGAAGCGCATTGTGACATCATGCTGACCGTTTCACAAACAATAGTTTGACTCAGATGCGACATGATCACTTTGTCTGTCTTGAGTAAATTCAATTCGCCTCAAAGTAAATTTGATTAATTCATTTAAGGTAGGGAAATAAAAAGTCGATGTGATTCATTTATAACATTTATTAAAAAAGTACATTTCATTAAATGGAAACCTAAAACAGTACGTTAATATAAAAACTGTGCGCTGCGGACCCACCGTAGCCCTGGCAATACCCCTGGTGGTATGGTGGGTCTTTTAAAGCTTAACCGTACTCCTGGCTGAAATGCTCGTAGTGTTATACCAACGTGCTACGTGGACATTAAACTGAACAGTGTTATCTCTCGTATGATAATGACTTACTACTTACGTTTTTGTATTTTTAGACAAGCGAAGACAAGCGCTAGTACGATGATATAGTGCAACAAGGAGATAAATTAGAGAATAAAACGTTTAGGTATTACTGCTAATGGTTATAATGCTTTGTATATTATAGGTATAATCTGTGGTACTGTTAAAGACCCATCATCATCATCATCCTTGCGCTGTCGAATCATTCCCACTAGTTCTATTGAACAGTTCTATGATAGAACTAGTGATACTTTTTTTCCCACTAGTTTTATTAGCACAACTTGATGAGAAGAATAGAACTAATGGGAAACAGTTATAGGAAATTTACCACTAGTTCTATGTATGTTTTACAAGGGTAGTGTCACAACATCGCGCTCACAAATCCGAATAAATATGTATTTATAAAAATGTGTTAAACGAATGAAGGTCTACAAAACAATTGAACGTCTACAAAACAAATGAACGTCTACAAAACAAATGAACGTCTACAAAACAAATGACTACCAGAAATTGATCAGCTATCGATAGTGATTGCAAAAAACAGGTGCATGCGATTTTCGACCTTATTGACAATTCATGACAAACTTTTTTTTTTTGTATTTTTCTCGCTTTCTGGCAATATTAGGGTAATAAAATTATTAATTCTGACTAATGTCAATTAGGTTGAAAATCGCATGCACCTGTTTTCTGCAAACACTATCGATAGCTGATCACTTTCTGTAAGTCATTTGTTTTGTAGACGTTCATTTGTTTTGTAGGCGTTCATTTGTTTTGTAGACGTTCATTTGTTTTACACATTAAACAAATGAACGTCTACAAAACATATTTATTCGGATATATGAGCGCGATGTCGTGACACTACGGATCATTCCCAGTAGTTCTATTGAATACCCTTGTAAAAACATACATATAACTAGACTGGGACATTTCCTAATACTTATCTCATTAGTTCTGTTCTCCTCATCAAGTTGTGCTAATAGAATTAGAACAGTTCTATCATAGAATTGTTCAATACTACTACTATACTGGGAATGATCCCACAAAATAGTAGAACTTGAAATTAACGAACTGAAATTAATAAACTAATTACACAACAATATTATCTGGGAGTACGGTTAAGCTTTGAAAGACCCACCATACCCACAGGGGTACTGCCAGGGGTACGGTGGATCGGCAGCGAAAACTGTGCAGTACAATCTACTTAGTTGTTTAATACTAAAAGGAGAAAAACAAGAACAAGTGAATGGACTTTGATCATCCGTCAATGTTTGTAACTTACGTATGATTTTGTATTTCTATAATAATAATATATTGTGTTGATTCAGCCTCAAATCACTTTTATTACTTGACAAAAACACACATCAGTGTTTTATTATTACGAATGTCCCATCTAGATACTTTGATATTTAGTCTTTAAACACGCACAATACTGCTTCTCTTTTACACTCGCTAAATGCCAATTTTTTATTCACTCTATTATTTGTGATACTGAATTTATTATAAATTGAAAATAAAACGTTGTAATATTGTAATACTCATGAATGAGAAGTGATTCCATAACTTTTAGTCATTTTCCTACTATAGTTTAACTACTTTCTTTTATATTCTTCATTCTCGCCCGCGTATTAGTTGAAGCCAGACGTGTTTTACTTTGCTACATCAATACTAAATAGCAATTCTAGTCTCTGTACATTAAGATATAAGTTTTAATTTTGATTGAAGTGATCATTGATCCATACCCGAGTCGTTTTCTATACGTTGCAGTACAAGCAAAATTTTCAGATAAAATGTTACATACTCCAACATCGCGACAGTCGACGAAGTTTTTGTCGCATCCTGATCTTTCACCTGAATCACAAGACCAAAGTGTGATTCGGAATGTCAACATAAGAAAAGCGAAAGTTCCTGGACACGAAAACCTTGCAAGCCTGAAGGAAGAACTGGACTCTTTCAAACATATGATGAATGCAGAGATCAGTGAGATTAAGCAACAAAATAAACAGATACTTGAATCTAACTCGCAAATCATAAAACTTCTTGAAGTGAATGCTACTAATTACATGGAAATTATAACCAGAGTACAAATTCTTGAAGCTAAACATGATGCACATATGATAAAGATAAACGATTTAGAATCTCAACTTAATGAGTTGAAAAAACAATCCACTAAGAATATTGTCGAAATAAGAAATATACCACGAGAAGACAAAGAGGATGTGTATAAAATCATCAAGAACCTTTATGATACATTGAATATACCGCCTTTGGATGATACTACAAAAATATACAGAAAGGGTAAACATAACGGCCCCATTATTGTGGAATACCAGGATACTCGAAAAAGGGAAGAAATCTTAACGGCAGCCAAAAGTTACAATTCGGTAAATAAGGAAAGGCGACTTACTTCAGAAATGATAGGGATTAGTGGTGTAACATCAAGAGTCTATATATCGGAAGCTCTTACACCGTTATCAAAGAAGATTTTGTCAGCGGCACGAGAACTTGTGAAGAATGGAAAGTACAAGTACTGTTGGGTGTCACGAGGAAATATTTTACTACGTAAAGAAGAGGGTCTTCCTGCCATTGTTATCAAGACGCTAAATCAATTAAAAAATTTGGATATACAGTGACTATCTACAGGTATTCACAAGAAACTGCTCTATTTCCAAGTTTTCTTCTTATTAATTAGTCTTTTTTCTAACACTTACAATTATTTAATAGGTTTAGTTAATACTACATACTATGGAATTCATAATTGTTTATATATATTATTGTCTCACTTGCACTACTATTCTTACAAATATACTATATCTATATATTGCTTTTATCGGTTATATACATCCATTATGATTATAATTACATTACATACTATTCATTCTATGTCCGCTCAAAATAATCTGATAACACTAGCCCGCGTATCTTTAAATACTCTAATATTAGTAAATGACATCCTCAACCAAATAAATACATCTCATAACTTTATCTTATCTAAACACCTAAAACATGGTAAACAACCTTGATGATGTTGCCACCGACGTTGAAAATAATATCAACGTTGGAGAATCTTTTTTGGTTGAGGATCCTAAGTCGTTTTTGCATTACAGACTTGATACTGATAAATGTCTTAAAATAATTGTACAAAACATTAGAAGCATAAATAAAAATATAGAGGATTTTAAAATTTTTATGTCAAGGAGTAATGTATGCTACGATATTATTATTTTGACTGAGTGCTGGTTACAAAATTCAGACACCATTCCAAAAATAGAACAATATGACGCCTATTATACTTGTAACCATATAAATCAGAATAGTGGCGTAGTAGTATATGTTATGAATAATTTGAAGAACGTGACAGTATATGAGCCAAATATTTCGGACGCTGACTGTTTAGTGGTAGAACTAGATAAAAATATTGCATTTATTTGTTTATATAGATCGCCGTCAGTTGCCTCGATAACCAACTTTCTTTGTTCTCTAGATGAACTGTTAATTAAGTTAAAAGGAAAACCTAGCATTTGTTTGACTGGAGACATTAATATTGATATTGGCAACGATAACATAGACACTAAATCTGATGAGTATTTGGATTTACTTGCGACACATTGTCTTCTACCAAGTCATTTACTCCCTACACGTCTTAACAAATGCATTGACCACTGTTTTGTTAAATCAAATTCAAAAATGCTTACTGTGGTTTGTGAGTCATCTGTAACTGACCACAGTAGTTTATTTTTGTGCATACCTCTAACACAGTATCGTTTAAGCAGTAGACATAAAAAATCTGTAAAAATATTTAATAACGAGATGGCGCATGATCTAATGAGCGAACTTGACTTAACTGATTTAACATCTATAAGTGACCCGAATATAGCAACTGAACATTTTATTAATATTCTGTCTGACATCATTAGACAAAGTACACGTATAATTTCAGTGCCAAACAGGAAGCAAACTTGTAAAAAATGGATTACTCCCGGGCTACTAAGATGTATGAAATTCAGAGACACACTACACAGAAGGCACCTAAAATCACCTCATGATTACGAGCTAAAAATTACTTATAATCGCTATCGAAACTACTGCAACAATCTTCTGCATAGATTAAAAAATGCGCATGACAAACAAAATTTAGATGCAAGCAAAAATGATATAAAGAAAACATGGGACGTAATAAGAGATGTATGTAATTTGAACATGCCAGATAGATCAAAAATACCAAACGAAATACTTACGATTAAAGCAACACCTCAAGAATCTATTGACTATGCTAACAACTTTTTTGTGGGTGTGGGAGCTGAGCTATCGAACAAAATTTTAGATAGGATAGGTCATACTGAAGAGGAACTAGTTAGAAACTTTAAGTCGCATCATAATCATTTAAACTCATTTGTCATGTTAGAAACTGATGAATTGGAAGTATATAACACTATTATGTCTTTGAAAAATACTAGCTCTACAGGATGGGATGGAATATCTTCAAAATTTATAAAATCATTTGTTAATATTCTTGTTGGGCCTCTAACTTATATATTCAATTTATGTCTATCAAACGGTACGTTCCCGAATGTGTTAAAAGAATCCATTGTAATACCGATATTCAAATCTGGAGAAAAGGATAGCCTTACCAACTATCGACCAATTTCGCTTCTACCAACAGTTGCCAAGATTTTAGAAAAAATTATAAATAAAAGATTGGTTGATTACTTAGAACATAATAATATTTTATCAAAAAATCAATACGGGTTTAGGAAAAACAAATCAACTTCAGATGCAGTTGAGGACTTAGTTACAAATATAGCAGAGTCTTTAGACAGTAAAAAAAAATGTATTGGGGCATTTTTGGATTTAACTAAGGCATTTGATACAATCTCGATTCCATTACTCATTCGTAGACTGGAGTCAATAGGCATTAGAGGTACACCACTTGAACTTTTTAAGGATTACCTAACTAATAGGACACAAATATTAAGAGTTGGAGACCTTTTTAGTTCTAAGCAGAAAACTAATTTTGGTGTCCCTCAGGGATCGGTGTTGGGACCTACTTTATTTCTCATATTTATAGATAATCTGTGCAGTACTGTCATGGCCAATTCAAAAATTATTGCATTCGCTGATGATACTGTAATTTTATTTCAACACTCATCATGGACACAAGTTAAAGCGGCAGCTGAGACAGGTATACAACACATTATAAAATGGCTTGATTACAATTTATTAACTTTAAATCTAAATAAAACAAGATACATTACTTTTAGCATAAAAAATAACTTACAGCCACCAACAAATTTTATATTACAAGCACATAAAGAAGAATGTTCTTCCAGTGGCGCTATAAATACAGATTGCGATTGCTACACCTTAGCAGCAACTGATAACATGAAATACCTAGGCATTGAAATCGATAAAAATTTAAATTGGAAGTCCCATATATATAAACTTAAATCAAGAATACGTAAACTTATACCCATTTTCAAAAAAATTCGTAACTTAAGAGACCAAAATACTAGCAAAATTGTCTACCAAACCTTATGCCAATCTATAGCTACATACGGTATAACCGCTTGGGGTGGTGCTCGTAAAAGTACTCTTATAATAATAGAAAGAGCTCAGAGATGCGTTTTAAAGGTAATTTATTTCAAAAATTTCAGATATCCGACAGCTAAATTATATAACGAATGTAAAGTTCTTACCATTCGACAACTTTTTGTAAAAACTATTTTGCTGAATCAACACTCTAAACAAAGTCGTTCGAATATATCTATTAGAAGACCACACGAAGTCTACGAAGTTCCCTCATGTAGGACTTCTTTTGCTCAATGCTTTTCGTTTTTTTTTGGCTCCATTACTTTATAATCGCATCAGTAAAGTTAAACCCATGATTCATATGACAAGATTTGTATGCAAGAGGACGCTGAATGAGTATTTGAATAGTTTAGATTATGAACGGACCGAAAAAATTATGCAAATATGTAAGTAATAAAATCACAACAACTATAATATACACATACCTATAATATAATATATATCTACTTGCGTGCTCATATAATTATATATAATATATACACATATAGTAAGAATAATGTAATAATATATTATGAATATACATATATAAATATACATATATGTACATAGCAATATAAAGTATGGTTATTTAATTAATATTTATTTATAATTATATGCTAACATAATACGGAACCTATATTTAAGAATGATCCGTGTGAGTACCATAGTATGTACAGCAAATAAAAATAAAAGTTAAATACAACAGTTTTACTGTTTAGCATAAGTTTTTATCTGTTATTCTTAAATATACTACTTGTTTACGCCTAAGTCATTAGTAAATGTTAAACGTGTTTTGTTCTCTTCAGTATAACAAACATTAACAAAAACTGTCCTTAATCAGTTTTGTTAAAGCTGGTATTTCTGTAGCGAGAATCCTTACCTTGCCGTAACACAGTCATTTGACTAGCACGGGAGGTAAAGAACTTTTATCAGTATACCCGCTAACTTGTATGTTGAAGCTAAAAATTACATTAATATAATTTTATTGTAAATTGCCAAATCTTTGTGAATATAATATACAGTTTCCTTAATTTTAAGGTACACTATCAAAGATTTGTTTCTTGTTTTGCGCTGTTATGATATGCTCTCATTCATAATTTTAATAGTCTACGTTACTATTAAGCAAATATTAAGATATCTAGATTTGATACTGAATGGCAGTTTTGTGTTATATGGCAAAGATATCTTTGTCTCAGAACAAATTAAAATAGTTGGTTAGATATAGGTAAGTACTTCGTTTTTTAATAAATAATTGAGCTTAGTGTAGACGCAATGTGTGCTTTCTTGTATGTCGTAGTAAACTAAAGTTATCACATTTAATAGATATGTCATTGTGAAACAAACTATACATTTAAATGCGTTTCAAATTGTGTGCATACTACCAGAACTCTTTGATACAAGGGAAGGTATGTACCTATGCCTATATGTAATGTAATGTTGCCAAAAAGCACTATTCAAATAGCATTGAATAAAATTACAACATAGTAAATCAAGTTTTAAAAGAGCTTAGTAGATATGTCTATATATTTTCATGCAACTGTGTAGTGGCTAGTATCAACTTAGCATCCACATGGGGTTGCTGAAGTTTGATAAATAACTGTGTTATTTTGCTTATCTTAACCATAGTTTGAGGCGTTGCATATATTTTACAAATCAAATTCTATGATTCAAATACCCTCTATCAATTTTCAGTCACCACTCGTACAATGCTAATAGAATCAAACAATCGCTGTATTTACCATATTTAGTATACCATGCATGGATTTGGCATAATAATAACTGTGGGCAATGTATATATATTTTTTGTCTTGTAGGTATGTTACCTAGGTAGTATTGTGTAGGTGTAATGTAAGGCTGACCATTTATGTTAATCATTGCAACTACAGATGTTATTGTTTCTCTTTTTTTGTTGCTTTAACACCTACGTACTATTTAATATGATTTTTAATGTATTGAATTGTTTGCTAGTAGGTAACAATGTTGTAATGCTTGGTGGAGAGTAGGTATTTGTGCATTTATGGATGAAATTTTGTATTTTGATGAAATAGGTATATGTACATAATTTGTCATGTGAAAATGTAATTTTTAGATAGATAATGTTAGATGCAGTATAATATTATAGCATATATAAACATAGATAATATAAACCAAAACCTGGTTTTGTCGTGGCAAACTTTTATGCGTCTGGCTCATTGTAACTTAATGTGAAATGAGCCATGAGTTTTTTAATATCTGGGTTTCAAGAATAGTTATGAGTGGTTCTATAAGGAAATATTATACTTTAATCAATTAATTACTTACTTATGATAACTTAGTAAACATTCATATAGGTACCTACTTATATGTATGGTGTATATTCAAGTAAAGCAACAACAAAAGAAAAAGAAAATTACATTGATAAAGTTAAACAGTTTTAAAGACTAGCAAGGTTTCAGACAACAAACACTGTCAGAATTACACTTAACTATGTATGATTAGCCTACTACTATTCTGAGTATTTTTATTTGGCATTTCCGTGTATGAATGGTCATAGCAACTCATTATCAGAAAAAAAAATATCCATAGTGCATTATAAACAACTGATACCAATGTAGATAGTTCATTTGCTATCTACCTGAAGTAGTGCAAATGTTTAATGGATTAACCTGGCACGGGCACGATTTGCAATGGATCTTTAAACCATAAAATACATGGCAGAAATTGTAATGAAAATTCAAATGATACCTATGTTATAGAAATGTTGCTTCAGCAACCTTGTACCTAATGACTGACTTTTATGGACAATATTGCATAAACACTAAACATATTTATTTTGATATGAGGCTTGTATTAACAGTTAAAACTAGAAATTATACAATATTTGGTCATTTTAACTTATCAAACTGGATGATAAAATCATCATAAATCATTGTTTTATGTGAAAATGTTAAATAATTTATTATTTAATTGTCAATTAGTAATATATAATAACAACTGTAAAGGAAAGGAATTGAAAAAGCGGCCTTATTGAAGTATTTACTTGTTGATATGAGAGAATTTTTAAGTCTTCAAATGGCTTCATGTATTTGTGAATATAAAACTTACTTACTACAATGGTTTGAAAACAGTCATCACTTTGTACCTATAGTGTCATAGTGTTGTTATTAGCTACATAAGAATCTGTATTTAACAGTGTTATTGAACTAAACTAAAGTACTATGTTTAGTTGATAACAAATTGTTAATAAATTTACTTATAAGATCTCATCTAAATTGTAAATGTAGGTATGTGCACTATTTTGGAAATAAAATTTACTTTACTTTACTTTAGCAAAATCTCATTACACACGACGGCATTTTCAAATGTAACGTACACACACGCGACAAAAAGAGCGAGCGCTTCCGACCGCAGCGCGTACGCGACTAAAGCCAAATGAGACATTTAGAAAAAAAAAGTTTGTCATGAATTTGTCAGTTTTTAATGTGCCACTTTTGAAGTTCGCATAACTCATCTACAGTTTTTTTCCGCTGCGCTGTGGCACACGCACACACGAAACCCTCCCCCCGCTCACTCGCTGACGCCACCGCCGTGTTTTTGTTTTTGCGGGGGATGAGGTCGAGCTACGCACTGTACTGCAACCTCGCCTTAATATCAGACTGTGTTGACATAGAATTCGACGGTATAATCGGTAGCGATTACCTAAACTCGAATAATTGTAGCATTAATTATGAATACAAAATCCTTGACATAAAAGGATATTTATTTCAAATTAATTTTACTAAACCTGATGAATGATGATGAATGATCATAGAATCTAACGTCCTAAACCCTGAAACAAGTATTGGGTATATAAGTAAAACTGAAATCCAGAAAGGTGTATTCTTATCAAGTTGTCTGGTTACTTTAAAAGAAAATAATCATGTTAATGTTTCAGTCCTAAATACCAATGATAAAAGTGTTACTATCAAACATTTCAATGTTGAATTAATTGCATGTGACCTCCAAGATAATTTCTCGCATTCTATCAATTCAATTAACTCTGTTAGTTCCAATTCCAATAGTAATAAAAAAGTGCCGAATAGGTGTGAACAAATCCGCAAACAAATGCGGACTTCACATCTCAATTCTGAAGAAGCTGATGCTTTACTCAGCTTATGTTATGAATATTCTGATTTATTCTATTTAGATGGAGATCCCCTAACTTGTACTAATACCTTAGAGCATAAAATAAAAACCACTAGTTCTCAGCCTATTCATATAAAAACGTATAGATATCCCGAATGCCATAAGGATGAAGTTACCAAACAAATGAGGAAAATGCTTGAACAAGACATAATAAGACCCTCTGATTCTTCCTGGTCTTCCCCCATTTGGGTTCTGCCCAAAAAGCAAAATGCTTCTGGTCAAAAATCAGAAATAAATGGCGTATTGTTGTGGATTATAGGAAGCTCAACGACATTACTGTCGGAGATGCCTACCCTATACCTAACAGGTCACCTAGTTAGGCTACAGTAAGTACTTCAGTACATTAGACCTGGTGTCAGGTTGCCATCAAATTTGCATGAGTGCGGAGGATGCAACCAAAACTGCGTTTTCAGTACCTAATGGTCACTTTGAATAGACTCGAATGCCTTTCGGTTTAAAAAATGCGCCTGCTACATTCCAAAGACTAATGAATACTGTTCTCTCTTGTCTTCAAGGTCTCCATTGCTTCATTTATTTGGACGACACTATCTGCTATTTGCACTCCCTTATCTCGCATACTGATAAGCTTAGACTAATATTCGAAGCTCTTAGAAAGCACAATCTCAAATTGCAGCCTGATAAATGCGAATTTTTAAGGAAAGAAGTCGCATATCTTGGTCTTATCATTACAGAAAAAGGTGTATCGCCTAACCCCGACAAATTCAAGGCTGTTACAAATTATCCTACACCTAGGACCCCTAAAGAGTTAAAATCTTTTCCAGGGCTAATAGGTAACTATAGGAAGTTCATAAAAGACTTCTCTAAAATCACAAAACCTCTTACATTTTTTTTTTTAGAAAAAGACAGCCCCCGCTTTAGGACTAAATCCTGTGTCGCGGGGGACTTTACAAACATACAACGAACGGACACAAAGAACACCCAGACTCGAAACAACAATTTATGAATCACACAAAGTGTTGTCTCGTGTGGGAATCGAACCCATAGCACTCGCGCAGTGTCCAGCGGCGAGGTGGCCGCTTAAACCACTACGCCAACCGTGCAGTCAATCATCACTTCGTAAAGACGCTTTATTCGATTGGTCACAAGATAAAGAAAACGCTTTAAACACTCTTCAAGTGCAAGTCCAATTCTTCAATATCCTGACTTCTCTAAGGAGTTTATTCTTACCACTGACGCTTCGAATTATGCCTTAGGCGCAATACTATCCCAAGGAGAGATAGGTGAAAATCTCCCCATCGCATATGCTTCTTGGACTGTTAATAGAGCCGAAGGAAATTACAGCACCACAGAAAAAGAACTTCTAGCAATTTTATTTGGCGTTAAAACCTTCAGACCCTATCTATATGGCCGCAAATTCAAGATCGTCATCGATCATCGTCCTCTTGTTTGGTTGTTTAACTGTAAAGATCCTAGTACTAAACTAGTCCGATGGCGACTAAAATTGGAAGAATATGATTATGAAATAATTTATAAATCTGGTAAAACTAATTTAAATGCTGATGCCCTATCTCGTCCTCCCATATAATAATATAATATAAATAATATAGACCTTTACAATAATCTTACATACAATGATTACCAGAGACAGGAACTTCCTCACAATACGTGCCGTGTCCAGAAGTACTGCCTTCTGCATCAGACCCTTGACCCAAGCACCCAACGCGAGCCTCTTTAGGTGACGGTCAAGGCTCTTGGCTATTAGACCATTAACGGTCACGACTATCGGCATAATAACTATTGAGTTTACATCCCACATGTCGACAATCTCGTGAGCCAAGTCCAGATATTTAATCTGTTTTTCCTTTTCAGCTTTCACGAGATTCTTGTTATGAGGAATAGTGACATCAACAATTATTGCGAGGCGCTCTGATCGATCTATCAACACGATATCAGGCTTGTTGGCTACAACAGTCCTGTCCGTGATGATAGATCGATCCTAGTACAATATGGCATGGCCATTTTTAAGTACTGGCTCAGCGACATACCTATAGTACGGCACCTCGATGTCTACAAGTCTGTTCTTCAGAGCAAGTTGCTGGTGAATAATCCTGGCTACTTGGTTATGTCTGTGCAGTACTCGCCGTTAGCAAGACGAGAACATCCAGGAACGATATGCCTGAGGGATTCACCGGGCTGGTGACACGCACGGCAAATATCGGTAGTGCCATCCCTCAGGATATGTTTCCGGCAGTTATTCGTCTTGATAACTTCATCAGCAATTGCACAAACAAACCCTTCGGTTTCCCCAAAGAAGTCACCGAAGCGTAGCCAGTTCACCGAGGCTAATAGGTCTACATCGGGTCCATACAGAGCTCGATGGGACCTGCCATGAAGCTCCTTGCTCTGCCATACACGCTTGCGATCATCAGTACTGAGTACTACAGGTATGCACCAGTTCTCCTTAGCCAACTTGAGCGGGGTGAGTCCATTGTCCACTGCGACAACATCTCGATGCATGTCCACGTTCGCTCGGAGAAAATATTCTCTGAGATTGCACACCTCGCGGTTGTGTAGGGTCTTGACATTCAGAAAGCCACGACCTCCACACTTCCGCGGGATGTACAACCTCATCACGTATGAACGTGGATGATGCATACGATATGCCGTCAGCAATGTGTGGACTCTTCTGTCCAGGGCGTCCAATTCAGGCTGAGTCCACTTGAGTATGCCAAAGGAGTATACAAGAAGTGGCATGACCCAACCGTTGCAAGCACGAACCTTGTTGCCACCTGATAAAAGACTTTTCAGTACTTTATTCAGGCGGCCAAAGAAACGCTCTAGCAACGATTGCTTCATGACGGCTTCATTGATAAAGCCTGTGACATACCCAAGTACTTATAGGTATCATTTAACCGCTTGACCGCGCACAAGTGACTATTCTCCCTTTTTCGAAATTCCGTAGACCGCGCACAAGTGACTTTTTTCCTTTTTGGTTACAGCGCTATACTCGGTCTGAATTTACTGTTTCTTTCTATAACGTTATGTTTTAAATCCTTTGTCTCTGTTCTATTCAAATCATTGAACATTTCTTCATGCTAAAAATACGAAGCGAGTCTTAGAATCGTTAACCCGGAACGAAAAAATAATGTCTAATGCCGCTCTTTATTTTGCGCGCTCCGTGATTACGTGCTAATTGTATGCGTGTAATTAAATATTTTTATACTATGATACATGTTTTTTTTATTTAATTCGGTGAAGATGGAATCCTTCTACAGTGAAAACCCATAATATATGTATGTCATCGATTTACTTTTTAAAATAATCCTGTTTAAAATACACAAAGTGTTTTTTTCAACGATAGTCAATGTTCGCTGCTAAGTATAATAAATTAGAAACTAAATATCAACAAAGAATTCATACGACTTGAACGAGTCATTTATTTATTTATTTATTTATTATCTTTATATACACTTAGCGTATAAAGGTGGACTTAATGCCTTAGGCATTTTCTGCCAGTCTACCTTAGAGTGGTGCAGAGATTAATGGTAGGTGTATTTTAGAAGTGCAGTTTGACTTATGTATTTAATATAACTTAATAGGTATGATAAACGCATACAATACATAAACTTTAATCATAATAATACATAAATACATATTATATATACTAACATACACATACATATTATATATACATACATAAATAAATATATAGGTACCCAAGTAATAAATATATACGTATATACGTAAAATATATATATCAATGTTACGATAGTTCTGCCAACTTAGCCAATAAAAGCTGTTTTGCCTTTTTCTTAAAGCAGTGCCTAGTGGTAGACGTCCTGATTTTGAGAGGAAGGTCATTCCAGAGAAGAATAGCTTGAGTAGGAAAAGAAGAGTGGATAAAAGAAGATCTATGTGAAGGACAAAGAAGAAGAAGGTTATCAGATGAACGAAGGCTACGATCGTGGTTGCTGCATAAGTACTGGAAGTAAGAACTTAAATATTTGGGAGTATTGGGAGACATGAGGATAGAATAGAGAGTAGTGAGAGCACGCAGACTGCGTCTTTGACGTATAGGAAGCCACTTCAACTGGGAACGATAAGTAGACACGTGGTCATACTTGCGAAGATTGAAAATAAATCGAATGCAGCTATTGAGAAGACGGTCAAGTTTGTTAGGAAGATCTGCATTCAGGTCATAGAAGCATACATCACCATAGTCAATCAAGGGAAATACCAAAGTTTGCACAAGCATTGTCTTAGTTTTCGGTGGTAGCAAGTTTCTTAGGCGATTGATAGCGCGTAGAGTACCCGTAATCTTTTTGCTGGTTTGAGTGACGTGGTTTCGCCAGCTTAACGTGGTGTCCATATGTAGGCCAAGGTTCTTGACTACTGGGCACATATCTATGATCTTACCATCATAAACTAGCGGTGGCAGGATTGAGACGTCTAATAGGTCTATAAGGTTGAAGAAAAATATCACTTCAACTTACTCATGTTACCGACTTATCAACAATAAATGTTTATGTTAGCGCGCCCATCTGGCGAGCGGCGGCGCGACATTTTGTTTAGAACGTGAGCGGTCGAGTGAATTCGGCAAATTGGCGTTAGCGGTCAAGCGGCTAAGAAGAAGCGTTCTTAGGTTAATGGAATCTGAGAGTTGGATCCCCTCAGATTCCACCATCCTTCCCTGCTTCACATGAATGACAGCACATTTATCTACACCGAACTCCATATTGATTGACTTACTAAAGTTTTGGGTTAATTTTAGTAAATCTATCAATTGGGTATCAGAGTGGGCAAATAACTTCAGGTCATCCATGAACAACAGATGAGATATGACCTGACCACTTCTCTGTAACCTGTAGCCTAACCTTGAACCCCCCAGTAAAGTACTGAGAGGGTTCATGGCTAAGCAAAACCAAAGGGGACTCAGATTGTCGCCCTGAAACATTCCCCGCTCAATTTTAATATGTTCGCCGTCCTCCTGGATCCTTCGGCATCCTGGATAGCAAAGAGTCGTATTCCATTGCCCCATACATGACTTTAAGAAGGTGCGTAGAATAGTATTTACTTTATACAACTCTAGCACCCTCAAAAGCTCATACGCTTTCTTATAATCTATCCAACATTCCGCCAGATTCTTTCGGTTACGGCGAACTTGATGGCTAATGGCCATGTCAATGAGGAGGAGCTCTTTAGTACCACGAGCCCTCTTCCTACATCCATTCTGAGAGGCTGACATAATTGAGTTGTCTTCGACATGTTTAGCTATTTTAGCTCTCAGAATAGATGTAAGAAGTTTATAGACCGATGGTAAACACGTTATCGGTCTATAATTGCCGGGCTCGCTAGTACTGCCGGTCTTATGGAGCAGGTGGGTAATTCCAGTCGTCATAAAGGTTGGCAACGACCCACATGCCACGGCTGATTGGAATTGAGATGCCAAACGTTCATGCGAACTACGTAGCCATTTCAGCCAGAAATTGTGCAGTCCGTCCAATCCTGGAGATTTCCTATTAGATAATGGATGGACTGCTTGTGTAAGGTCCTGGCTAGAAATGGCCACACATTCCATTTCGGAAATATGTTTGCATGCACGTTCGATATCTCGCATCCAATCACCTTCGTTATGACCAATGGGCATCGACTAGATGCTACGCCAGAACATGGCTGTGGCGTCCGCATCTGGCCGCTGCACATTAGTCACACATTGATCTGGTCGTTACCAACTTCTATATACCTACCTTTGGTCCCTCTGGAATATACTATTAATGACGTACCGGTCCACACATTTTTAAAACCTACAAATTCCGTTTGCCCATGCATAGACTTTCTGTTTTAGGTAGTCAATGCGCTTCGTGACCCGGGCTATATAATCTTGAGGACTAATGTTAGTCCCCGAAAAAGCCCGTTTCACAAAGCGCATTACCCTAGGGCGTGTATTCCCCTCCCTAAAACAGATCAGCTTGCCAATAAGTGCCCTTGCCTCGGCAATACGCCGCTCAATCCTGCACTGCCACGCCGGTACAGCAGACCTTTATCGTACAACGTTATCATGGAATCATATACATCATCAGTTTCTGGAAAATTAACACCAGCTATACGACGAGCTGCCATGGCGGTACAGTACAAGATTGAATGGATATCACCGAGATCCTCGCTATTATCTAAATAATTTGATAATAACGAGTCAAGAGCACTTATCAGCGCTATATTTCGTCTATGCATAAGCAACCTCGGTAGACGAGGCCTGATACCTAGTGGAGTGTACCGGTAGTCCCTAATAGCACATTCCAAAGCGTCCTTTACCTCCTCATTGCACTGGGTACTTACATTATCAGTCATGTCATCCTCCTCCCTGACGGCACTGCCGCCTATTGGCGGTGCGGTCAGTGCAGATGTCTGTGTAAGCTGGACGGGGGTGGCATGGCTCGAAGGTAAGTACTCTGAGCGAATCCTATCAATCACGGCATTATCCAACTTGCCACTGCACTGGATAACCCGTACCTGATCCGATAGTCGTTGAGCCGTGACGTTGATGCTTGGTTCTAAGGCCTGAAACAAAGACAGCATGTGACTACGGTACGCAGTGAGGTTAGTGACTCCCTCTGTCGCCCCAAAATATGCGCGCATGACATGTTCGTTTATTGACATCGTCCACTTCATGCGCTGCACATTATTGTTATTATTATTTTTGTTATTCTTTTGTTTACTCGGTTAGCTGGTGAGAGTTAACCGGTGAGAGACTGATGCTACGGGTCTAGGCCAAGTAAGCATCAGACGTGGGTTGAGTGTTAGACTGTGAGGTTTGCGCGGTGTGGGTGATTGTTGGTGATTGAGTACTATCGGGCTCGCATTGCAGGAATTTTCTAACCAATCTGCAAGTATTGAGTATTACTGCTTTTTGCAAGAGGTAGTAGGTGTTTGGTGGCATATTTCAAGATTTCAGGGATTGGTGTAATTGTTTTGGTATTACTCCTGTTGCAGAAATAATTATAGGTATTATGATTACTTTTTGTAGGTGCCATAATCGGTTTTTTAATTTCATCCTTAAGTTCAATATATTTAGAAAGTTTTTCGGCAATAGTATTCTGAATATTGTGTGTGTTTGGTATTGCAATGTCTATAAGGTATCCAGTCTTGGTTGTTTTGTTTATAAGAGTGATGTCAGGTCTGTTGTAGTGGACGGTACGGTCGGTGAGAATGGCTCGGTCAAAATAAAGTTTAGTTGTGGAATTTTCGAGAACAGTTTTAGGGTTATATTTTGTAATAAGCTGTTATGGAATCTAGGAATTTGTATTGTACTGCTAGTTTTTGATGTATTATGTTGGCAACCTGATCATGTCGGTGTTTGTATTCGGTCTGTGCTATAGATTTGCATGCACCTGTTATATTTTGGATTGTTTCCGAGGAGCAGTTACATTTTCGGCAAGAGTCATTTTGAAGGTTTCTTATGATGTGTTTTTTATAGTTTCTTGTTACGATGATTTGGTCCTGTATGGCAATCATGAACCCTTCAGTTTCAGGGAAGAGTACACCTTGAGTCAGCCAGGCGTTCGACGCTTCTTTGTCGACATTTTGTTGGCACAGGTTGTGACGATGCCTTCCGTGCAGAGACTTCTGGGCCCAAACTGCCACCTTAGTTTTGTCGTCTATTCGTTTTTCATTTATCTGCTCTGTTGTATCCTTCAAATTAAGTGGGTTGTATTTTTGGTCGTTAAAGCATGTTGCTTTGTGGAGTGTGGATAGTTCTGTTTTAGAGCAAAAATTATTGCCTGAGAGTGGCTATGTATTTATTGTGAAGATTTGTAATATCAATGAGTCCTCTGCATCCTTCTTTTCTGGGTAGTGTGAGTCTTTATTATTATTATTATTAAACACTTTATTGTACTTATAACTAGTGGTACAAGAGCGGCCTTATCGCACATTGCCATTTCTTCCAGGCAACCCAGTTTAGAAATAAGTATTTAAATAAAAGTAAAATTGTGGGTAATGGCGTACCTTGTGGAAAACTGCGAAAGCAAGAAATAAAAAGAAGATAAAGTTGTGTGAAAACTATACTTATAAATACATAATTAATAAAAATAATACATGATATAAAATAAATAATAATAAAATAAATATATATAAATATTTATATACATATTACTAAATAAAAGTACTAATATTAATATATACACTACCCATAAATGGATGAATAAATACATATTTACTGATATAGTTGGCCCTTTACCCGAATCTGGTTCTGAAAAATATAAATATATAGTCACCTTCCAAGACGACTTAACTAAATATTCTATGGATTATCCTATTACTAATTCTACAGCTGAACAAACAGCTGACTGCCTTGTCAAATTTATCAGTCATTTTGGTATTCCTAAAACTCTTCTTTCTGATCAAGGTGTCCATTTTATCGCCGAGGTATATAAACAAATAACAGCTTTATTCAAAATAAAACATCTCTTTTCTACCCCTTATCACTCTCAAACGAATGGTGCTCTCGAAAGAAACCATGCAACCTGAAAATAATATTTGAAGTCATATGTAAATGACAGTCAAGACGATTGGCATAAATATCTTCCTACTGCCCTTGTTCCCTACAGTTCAACTGTCCATTCCTCTACTAATTTCACACCTCACGAATTATTATTCGGTTGTAAACCGTATCTTCCTAGTTCTATCTATGACATTGACACCACGGTTACTTATCCCGACTATAATAAGATATTAAAACAAAGATTAATCAATACTCGAAATATAGCCAGAGATAATATCCTGCGTAGCAAGGAAAATTCTAAAATATATTACGATAAACATACTCGTAATATGTCTTACAATATTGGAGATATGGTGTATGTAAAACACCATCATAGACTGCGTAAAGCTCTTTCTAGTGTTTGTAAAGGTCCATACAAAATAATACAAGTCCATGATAATAATAATGTAACCTTGTTAATAAATCGTAGACATGTTAGATATCACTTTGACGAAATTAAACTAGGACATGGTGATTCTATTCCAGGGCCGTCGTGCCAGGACTCCTCGCCAGATCAAACATGACTACTCCAATAGTTGATAGCCCAGGTCTCTTCTATGATCCAATCGGTATTTTAAGATACTATAATAATTATTGGAATATTGTTACATTTTCTGATTTATCTTATACAGAGCCCCATATGAATACCCTTCAATCAATTGTACAGACTTGTAAGCACTTGTAAGCAAATTTGTACCACTCACCAATCTATTAAAGTTAAAACCGATTGTTGGAGTGTTCTAAGTTCTTTAGAAAGCTTATTTCTTTATGTTCAAAATAACTATATGTCTCTATCTCATTTAACAAATTCTAATAATACTCGCAGAGTTAAAAGATCTGCTTGGTTTGGTAAAGGTGGTGCAATTTTAAAACAACTCTTTGGCAAGTGAGCCAAAGAGTTGTTTTAAAATTGCACCACATTTACATGAAGATGATGCTAAAACTTTTACTGATGCTATTAATGCGGTTCAAGATGACCAAAGACACTTAGCTACCATAATAAAAGAAAATATTCACATAGTGAATTCTACTATCTCATCATTTAATAGTACTATTTCTAAACTTAATGAAAATGAATATGTTCTCAATAATAATATACGAAATTTACGCAATATTTTAGACACTGTTTCACAGAATTCCAACAAATTAGAAGTTATGTCTCATCTGTCCATGACTTTTAGCGCTTTAGAAAGTTCTCTAATGATCCTCAATTTCAGTTTTAAAGACCTTATTGATGCTATTCTATTTGGGAAACAAAACATAGTTCACCCTTCAGTGTTAAGTCCAACACAATTGTACAATGAATTAAGTTCTAAAAATATTTTAAGTTCACCCTTACATTTAACATTAGATAATTTTCATGCAATTATAGATATTGCTGAAATATCATCCTTTATTAATAATAATAAGCTAATATTCGCTATTAAAATTCCCTTAGTTATATCTTTCGTAGATTTCAATCTATACCATGTGTATTCACTACCGACTCCTCATGACATTCGTAGTCCTAACACTTTCGCATTGATCAATCCATCCGCAAAGTTTTTAGCATTGACACAAGATAAATTAATGTACTCCGTGTTCCAATATCTAAGTGAGTGTAAAGTAATAAACAAAAACTACTACTTTTGTAAGCTCGGAAATAACGAATCTAGTGTTGCAAATCCGATCTGTGAAGTAACGGTTTTAAGTGATCACGTGAAAGGTATCCCGGAGTCGTGTAATTGTAAGATTATTATAGGCGAAGTAGATATTTGGCAAAAACTTAGTAATAATAGATGGATATAATATGTCCAGTCTGATATCGCTAAGATATCTATTAATTGTAATGGAAATTTAGAAGATTATGATATTGTTGGTACAGGTATTTTAAAATTACCTAAATATTGTAAAGCCTATCATAAATTACTTCAATTTATTCCAACTCAAGAATTTGAAACCTAAATTTATGAACTGCATCCTAATTTTAATATAATTAATGATGATTGTTGTTCTACAACTAAATTGAATAATAGTACCATATCTAACTCCTATTAAATTGTCTCATATAAATTGAGATTCTCTGCAGTATGCTTCTCATAGACTAGATCAATTTAATGACGATTTAACGAAAATTGAAAACCGACCATTTCATATAAAATATAGTTATTATTTTAGCATTATGACTACTGCACTTTCTGTTACTGTATTCGCATATATCTCATATAAGCTCTACAAATGTTTCTGTTGTAAACGAAGAAATAGTAATAGTACATCTTGCTGTGTTAAAATTATCAATACTTGTAAGACAAAACCTAATACAAATATTCGTACTAGATCCAGCATTGAAATGCCTAATATTGAATACGACACAGAAAGTTTAGACTCAAACAGTATTAGCAAAATCTTCTGGTGCCGAAGGTGAGTTTGTTGCTTCTGATAATGAACATGATTATATTCCTTTCGATGAAAAGGGTGGATAGGAAATTTCGGATGTTGAGCTAGAAGCCGCAGTTGAAAATGAGATTGACTCTTACGATTCCGATTCGAGTTTTGAAGAGGAATCATTTGAAAATATTCTTATTACGAAAGATGGAACGCGGTGGCAGTCTGATCCACTTCCCAGAACACAAACTAGTAGTATTATCCACCAACTGTGTGCTCCTACGAGCCTAACAAGAATAAAGCAGTAATAATGTCGTCATCAATGCATATGTCCCCAGTTATTGAAAGGAATATTCCTTTCCATATGGAAACAGCCAAGCCAGAAATAATTTTATATTATAATAAAACCAAAAGCGGACAATATCATTAAGCTGTTAGCAGAATCCATATTGTCCGCTTTTGATCCGACAGAGAAACAAGGTAATCGACATAGCTCAAAGAATTAGCAAGCTGAAGTGGTAGTGGGCCAGCCACATTTGTCGAAGAACCGATAAACGTTGGAGTAGTCGTGTTCTAGAATGGAGACCGCGCTTTGGCAAAAGTAGTAATACGCAAAATGGCTGGCAGCGGCTGGAAACGAAAAGCCGAAAATCGGGCTCAGTGGCGTGCCATTGGCGAGGCCTATATCCAGCAGTGGACACTTGCAGGCTGATGATGATGATATTAGCAGAAGATACCGTAAAACGCAGCACGTATCGATGGCCTTTAGTACTTTTACAATACCTATTGATCTTGCAGCTTTGGCAGCGTATATAATTTACATGAAACATAACCCAAAATTTGTCTCGAGTGACCTCAGAACATTTTCTGTTCCGTGCTAGTGACAGACGTAGAAAGTTTTTGAAATCTTTGTGTCTAAAACTGTGTGGTAAAAATATAGAAAAAAGATGAAAAAATGCATTTTGACATCAACATTACATGTGAGATCTGCAATGCAGGACGTGCTTGGCCCAGAACTAAGGCTTTAGATTCCTTCTGGATCAAAATCTTCTATAAGTCAGACTAGACGAGATTCTACAGGTCGTGTTACAGTCGTCGGAAGTGGCTACATATGCAGAGAACTCAAACGCAAGTAAAGAAAAACATGAAAAGCTTGCACTAACTGCAGAAAACCAGTTTATGATGAAAATGCAGTAACTCGTCCAAAATGTAACACCTGCTTCCAGAGCTATGCTAATTCTGCATAAACAAATAATTTGTATTTTTCATAGAAATAAAACATCAAAACAAATGTTTGTTATTTCATTTTTGTACGAAATTATAAATACATTTTTACTGTCATACAAGACACAAAGATGTACCCGGGTACCTTGTCACTCTATTGTGAGTTTAACATATGTTTTGGTTTCTACAAAAAAATGTACATAGTTGACAGTACAAGATATTAAAAAATATATAATGTATAAATAGTTAAGAGCTCTCACAAAATCACAGCTACATACGGAGCGTAAAACATACTTTTCTTTAAATTTGAAAATGCTAAAGGTACCCGAGTACCTCGTCACTCACATAAGGGTTAATTGATGACACCTATAAACGGGACCACAGGACGTTGAACTAATAAACATAGCAGAAAAACGGTGGTCAAGGCAGTCTTTATTACTTTCATTCGTAATCGTATTATGCTCTGGTGTATATTAATAGCCCGAATCGAGACTCGAAGCTACAACAAGTTGTCAATCCCATCGATCGACTTTGATTGTAAACAGATTCTCTTTTGCCGTTTTATTGATGAACTCATGCGACTAGAAAAGCTGGAATAGAAAACGTTTGTAAGCATACGTTTCGTTCAAGCGTATATTTCTATTGATCTTTTCTCTTGATAAAATTATCGATGTGTAACATTCACATAAAAACAAAAAACATACTTTGCAATTAAATACTGAGATTGCTGCCTAGACTACTAATTATGTTATTTGCATAATTATTTTATTTATATAGGTGTGTAAGGGCTTGCGGACGGTGAGCGCTGGGGCTGCTCCCTGTCCGCCAAAAGGTGGGAGGCGGCGCGTGCCCTCGCCGCCTCCCAAGTAGCTTTGTATATGGGTATGCCCCGAACGCCTGTAGGGGAGAGCCTCCACATACCTCCTCCGCCAGTTCCAAGCCCAGCCGTTTTAATGGCTCGGTTGGCGGAGTTGAGAAGACTCATAAGGAGAGTTTACCACCGTAGTGAACAAAAAAAAAAAGGTGTGTAAGGGCTCCTATGCACTATGCGGTTAGCTAGAATGCGTCCAGTCTTGCGGCTAACCGGAATAAAATCATTGTACCAGAATGACCGGCGCAGTCGGTCGTCAGCCGCATCGCAGTGCGAATAGAAACTACTCTCTCATACAAATTTTTGATTGCGGTCAGCCGCACGGCTGGACGCATTCCGACCAACCGCATAGTTAGGCAGGAGCCCTGTTAGTATCTAAGAGACGTGCTGATTCTGCGTGATATCTTACTAAACGATTATTAACGCGTGTTAATATATAATTATTCAAATAATGCATAAGAGATTCATTTGTTAAATTATCGTGAAGCGGTGATATGTAGATACTAAGTTTGATTATAATTTGCACGTACCAGCAAGGCAACGCCCGATATCCGGGCGGTATACATTACGGCTCGTTTAGGAACAGGCGAGCAGCGGCGCCAGCGATTTCGATGTACATTTCACGCTTGACTCCGCCGCTGCCGATGTAGTGTTGAAGCTCTACTTACTGAAAACATAATATTTACAGCTAAATTATTTTTCCGAATACCTTATCATTATTCGGCTTGGACATTAAATTGGACTTAAATAGATACTCGAAGGTGTACACAAAATATTAAAACCGATTTGACTGCAACGGTAGTGTTGAAGTTCGTTTCCCGTATTACACAACTTTGTGTAATCCAAAAATTCTTTCCAATTAACAATATGCTTGAACAACAAATGCAATATTTAGAATGTTTGCAAAATCCCCCGTTATATTTATCATAGAAAAGAACAGTTGTCCTTAAAAAGAAATATAGTTATTTAAACATGCATCGGACGGAACGCAGGAATGCATATGTTTCCTTCGACACGAAAATCGATAATCCTAATTCAGGGTGCTTGTACACGGTGCATGTAGCTTGAGCATGTTGAGGCACTTGCGCGGGTTATATGCCCAGTAAACATATCGTTTTAAAAAATGTGCGGGTCCAGCGACTCGAGCATGTACCAAAGCGAGCCACCCGCGCAAGTGATTCGCGTGCTTTGCGGCGCGCGCGGGTCACTCGCGCATGTTACTTGTTAAAATTACATTCTTAACATATGATTTTAAAAGAATTTTCTTTTGTCGACATATTTTGACGCGATTCAAGTCATAAAGCTACCGCGCGAATAGCATGCATATGTACCTAGCTCTTGACCACGAACAAATAACTTGTACACACAGCTTGCGCAAGTAGCCTGTACCTGCTCCAGTTATTTGCACCATGTACAAGTACAAGCGAGTAACTTGAACAAGTAGCTTGCGCATATTACTCACGCGTGTAACCCGCACCTTTACTTGCTCCAGCTACATGCACCGTGTACAAGCACCCTAACTACCAACTTATTTTCATCGAAACCTTATTTTTAAACTACTGAAACACATCTGAACAGTTCTTAAAAAATGCCATTCCTCAGACGTAGCAAATTAATTAAAAACAATTAGTTTGAGACGAATTCGAACTGAGATCGTTAAAACTTAGTGCAGGTGAGTAGTGTTAACGTTAACTCGTTAACGAGCTCTGCTTCGGTTAGCATCTGGTCAGAACCCCGGTCGTCCCGACTAATTGGATATTTTGTTGATAATTCTCAGTTTATAACACGGAAGTATGGGAATGAAGTAGGCTTGCACTGAGAACAATATGCTTCTATTTGAATAATTTTTACAGTAACACTGAGAGGTTTTTGTGCAGTGATCTGAGAACCAAGTTGAAATTATGATGTAACTTTATTTTATTTTGGTATAGAAAAGGTTTCTATCTTTAGGTTAAAACTACTCAACTATCCGATATTTTTTGCAACTGCTGTAAAATATACAGTACAAATCATCCAGTCTAACAGAGTTGTCGCTTCTGAACAAAATCTCAAACGCCACGCCACGGTTGCAGTTTATTCATAGACAAGTGTAATCGAAGATGAAACAGAAATAAATAATACACATAGATAAACTGTTCACCCGTTCAAAGTATTCATCTTAGTTTCTATCTATACATATATACATACATACATACATACATAGACTCACGCCTGTTTCCCCGAAGGGGTAGGCAGAGGCATATTAAACGCCCAATTTTCGCCAGTGTTTTGATCCCACGTAATAGGTGGCGAGCCTATTGCCGCTTATTGGGACATTTTGTTTGCCAGAGCCTCGTCCGTTGATCGGCAGGTGCACCACTTGCAGGTGAGGTTGGCTTGGGACCCTAAGTTCTTGGTGGGAGATATAATATATCTTATTTTGAGCTGATAGTAGATTACTAGTTACTTTCGCATGGTTTCTGGACGGATAGTATTTGGCAGATAAAATTTTCATTTTGACATGGTGAATCAAATTAACATTGAATTTCGAGACTCATAACCAAGTCTGTTAAATTATAAAAGTGAAAGAAAATAATACAAAAGAGTAAAAAAAAACCGTGTCCTCATATAAACTTTCTGAATGTGACACAATATTTGGCCGTGATTTATTCAACGAGAACGTTCACACAATTCCCAAAACATTCAACAGATCCTCGTAGCACTGAGAGAGGTTTGTGTGACACGTCAATTTAGCGAGCACAGATAAGATATATTAGGTTTTTAATTAGAGCCCGCTCGAGTGCGGCTTAGCGCTATCTTCGTGATAATTGACGATTGTACAAGTTAGTACACCAGTACTGAATGGTAATGTTTTGAGGATAAAACTGGAAAATTCTATCGCAGTTTGGAACCCACTGCCTCTCTAAAAGCAGTTCAATACATTAGGTTTTAGAGATGACTAGACTTGATGACTATGACTTTTAATTACGTCATACAGATTGTATTTCAATCGATATATGCATTATGAATGCATTGCCAATTTTTCACATTGGGGTAAAACACAACCCTCAGTTGCCGCTGCTTGATTGGTGTACTTGCTCTAATAGAGTACATAATTTTATCCTCCCATAAGCGCACAAAATACCTAGGATTGAATGTCAAAAAATTATCTCATACCTACTACTGGCACTTTAACGAGTTTATCTGCTTACTTTCAGTCAGATTTCACTAATTTAGGTTCATTACAGAGACATGTCGAGAAAACACACAGCTATGTCTTCAAAGCAGAACTATAACTAAATAATCGATTTAGTATATTATCTGTTACTATCATGAACATGTAATAATCAGGGTATATTAATAGCAATATTCGTTTCAAGATTATTTTTGTTTCAGCCTTGGTTAATATCATATTCGGTTATTACATAGTACTGGCATTGATGCAGGTAGACTGTATGCTGAATCACTTTGATCTACTTGCCAATATTGAGTGAAAGATAAGATCGGACATTAGCATTACGTAATCCGTTTTAAATCATTTGAGTGATTGTGGGTAGATATACATAGATGACTAATTAATTATATACATTCGCTGTTTACTGCTAAATATTTCTACAAGGCCGACTATATTGCTTTGCCACCGCAAAAAACATATAAACGTTTATTCAGAGAAGAATCCACATACTTTTTTTGCTTTATTCACTGCTAACGTATTAATGCATTTACTGTCTTTTGCATTTCACAAATAGAGAATTGAGTCAAACTATCGGTCACTTTCACACACACATAGATAATTAAATATACAATCTAATGTCTATCTTTGCGGGCTTAACTGTTGTACTTTTGGCAAGTGATTAGTAGTATCTACACAATTATTACAAAACAACCGCAATACATGTCACCATGCTGACTGAACATCAGACTGAACGTGCACCCACACACATCCGTAATTCAGTCAAACGTGATCAAAGAATTAGACCTGCTCACAGTAATACCAATATTTTATATTATATATATATATTTTTTAAATAGACAACTCCCGCACTAGTACTAAATCTTGTATCGCGGGGGACTTTACAAACATACAACTAACGGACAAAATGAACACCCAGACTCAAAACAACAATTTATGAATTACACAAAGTGTTGTCTCGTGTGGGGATCGAACCCACAACACTCGGCGCAGTGTCAAGCGGTAAGGCGGGCTTAAACCACTACGCCAACAGTGCAGTAATACAGAAGCAACTTCACGAAATCCCTCGAAGCAATTCACGCAATACAGCATGTTTTAGGCTGGAATATCTAGTCATACTGCGTTTTAACTAAAACTCTCAGCAACTAACATAAATATAAACAAAACCTTAGTTTTAACACGAAATAAATTACATTATATTCAATTTCGTGTAGAAGAGGCCTCTCTTCTATACGAGATTAAAGATAGGCAGTGATGTGACCACAGATCATTGTTTAACATCTCCCAAGTCAGATGATCTAGATGATTTAAATGAGACATTGTATACCAATAATGTACATACATTGGCTAAAAGATATATTTATCTGAAGCTGTTGAACTAATTCGTAGATGTTATAAACTATTTCGGCCCCTGTGCAAAATTGGCTACAGAACAAATTTGATTCGCCTCAACTTCGATAAGATGATTATCTCTTGAGATTATTGGCCAAGTTTGGACAAAGTGGGGAAGTAGACAGTTAGCCAAAACAATCTGCTTTTTGGATAAAAACATTCTTTGTGAAATACAAAGCATATTGGATATCAAAATTGGCTTACCGAAACGTTGCGTTCTGTATATTGCTGTGAAATTTGGCAAAGTTTTGAATATCGTCGAATCCTTATACAGGAGGTGAAATTTTCAAAAAGTTTAATGATTTTCTTGAGATTTTCAAAATTTAGCCCGAAGTGGTATGCAGAGGCGTAATATTACACCCACATTTCTCACTGAATTTTTAGCTCCCATGTAATAGGGGGCGAGCCTATTGCCGTTACCGGGCACATCACCAGACTCCGTGTTGCTACTGAGAATTCGGAAAACCCAGTTGCCCGACCCGGGAATCGAACTCGGGACCTCCGATCAGCAGTCGCATACGCTATCCACTGGACCACGGAGGCAGTATGAAATTAGAGGCGTAAAACTCGCAAATTCAGTCATTTCTTCCCACATAAAATATGGAGGCGTGACCCACTATTGAGCGGGCCGAGCACTATAATTTTTAAAATGACATATTCTAGATTTCGATGACTATTTGTCGGACTTCTACAAGTCAGGGGACGAAGTTACTGACTATGATTAACTGGTAGTGTTTCATTTAACATAATTATAAATAAATATATTTTATTCGTTGCAGATAATTTCGTGCAGACATCAATTACCCAGAAGAATACCTACGGATACTGATATGTGATGTAAGTACAATTTATTTCAATTTCTTTCTAGGGCAATACACAATTTAAACAAAGTTTTCCACCGCGCTTTCATGCATCTTTAGTAAGAATATTTTTAAGGTTTTAAAATAGCAATTAAGCCAACGTGACACCTTTAGATGAATTAAGTTAGGTCTCGATTTTCATCATTATCCTAACTTTTTATAGGTTCCATTCAGCTCTTTGGTCACTTTCACTTTTTGGTCTTTATGAATAATTTTGATTTCTTTGTTATAGTGCGTTATAATTTCTCTCTCAATGTGCTGATAGACTTGAACAATCACTTGTAGCAGAAAATCATACATTCAACGTTTTTAAATTTATCAAACTGAACAACGAACTGAGCCAAACACCGCTACGCACATTTTCACGATCATTCGGGCGAACCCTGTAATCAGCCAAACACGAAGCCTAACGTCCTATCGCTTTTTCTGCTTTTCTGTGATTTAACATTTGCAAGAATGCTCATTACAAGGAAATACTCAAGTGTATCAGCACCGTTATATCTTTCTATACACATTAGCGACACTCAAGGTGGGTGTCAGCCAGGCTGTCTATTAGTATAATTATGTTATGACAAAAGAACATAAAATGTGTGATTCACTTCTCTAGGAAGACAACCAAATACAAACGATCAGTGATAAAGGCTGAATTGATTCTAGTATATTTGAATGATTCACTATATGCAGCTAACTCAACGAGGAATGTTTCCCATTTATAATTTCATCATCATCAGCCCTTTATACTGTCCCACTGCTAGGCATGGGCCTCTTCCCATTATGAGAAGGGTAAGGCCATAGTCCACCACGCTGGCCAAGTGCGGGTTGGCAAACTTCACAAGTCTTTCGAGAACATTATGGAGAACTCTCAGACATGCAGGTTTCCTCACGATGTTTTCCTTCACCGTTTAGCAAGCGATAATTAACAATTTAATGGGCACATAAATCTGAAAAGTCATCGGTGCGTGCCGTGGATTGGAACCCGGACCCTCTGCGTAGCAGTCTGTTGGTCTCTCCACTAGGCTATGGCCGCTCGCGATTTATAATTTAGTACAATTTATTTATGCAGTGGTGATGTTCAGGCGTCGGTAATTACAAGTTTAGATACATACAAGCATTCTTCCCGTCGGGTTAGTCAGAGACAACAGAAATACACTTACTTCTGACTTTACATACGTTACGCGCTTCCTCTACACTCCTTACTTTTTTCATTTGGATACATATTTGTAAAATGATTTAATCTTATTTTCTAGCAATGACTTCTGAAGGGGAGGCCTCGATATGAGTTTCAAATATTATAGTTCAAGTGAGTTCAATTATGTAACCTATGTTGCTACACAAAAATAACTTAAAAATTTATTCAAATCTTTTTAATTTCTAGTATTATTGATAACCTTTCCATATTATTTTTACTGTTGGTTTATTTTCACGCTTAGTCGTACTCTATACAAAAAAGACTTTATTTTTTAAACTATTTAATATCAGTGTAAAAACTCTTCAAATCGGCCACAATTGTACCACGAAGACCGCAAAATAAATTCTCCCTCATTTAAAAACAGGAGCATTCTTTATTGCGAGTAACCTACGCTGTAAACTGTACTTATTGGATCGGAGTAGTAAATCTCATTTAATTGGTGACGTGTCCGAGTATCTGCCGAGGCTTATGAAAATAAATTGCTTTGATTTTATTCCAGAACATTAAATTAGGTAAGATTTTTTTCTATTGCTGTTGCTAAAATGCTTCGTCGTGATAGTAGTTTAAATAACAAAAGGTTCAAAGTAATTTTATTTAATTAACCTCTGGAACGCCGGCGGGACATACGTATGTCCCAGGAAAATTTGTTCCGTCCAGCGCTTGCGGGAAACACGTATGTCCCGCAACGACAGCTCCATAATTCACTACTTGAAATGACGTTACAATAATTCCACCAATTAGATTATGCCCCACTATTGTAAAGTATGAATATTCTTTTTAATGCTGCATTGTAATTGGTTGTCATTTTTATAGACTTTTTTGCAAAAATAATGACTGAAAATTGTTTGCCACAAGTTCGACTTCGCGCGCGTTAGAGTGACGACAGCTCTGCTTTGAAAAAAGTGTAGTGACGTAATCTCGTAATTGCACTATATGTATTATATATATTTTCATCATCATTATACTCAGAAACTAATCTTGTTTGCTAAAAAATACAATTAAGATATCATCATTGTATAAATTATAACGAAAAACGATTTTCAAAATATCATTGTCAAAATGGCGGCAAGTTTTAAATACACCCGTTCGCATTTCAGTTTTGTAAGATTAGGTAGTTAAAAATCGGTGCTATTACTCATAACATTTCTTATTTATCACAAACTAATGAGTAAACAATAATAAACTTATGTGTTCGCGACAGACATTAAAAACTATGACAGTGAATAGTGTATTCGAAACCGCGAGTGAAAATCGTATAAAATCAGTGCTATCCAATTATGCGGTACACCGGGTTCGGTTCCCGGACGCGTCAAAGTGTTAAAATAATGCTAAAATAGTGAAAATAGTTAAAGAATCATAAGAACTAATAGTTGATAAACAGCTGTTTTGTTTACATAGTCATTTTATAGTTTTATAAGTGTTTTTTAGCTTCGTATAGGCTTGAAATCATGTCTAGATACTTTCTTATTACTAGGTATTACCTTATATAGTTAAAATAAACATAATAACAAACATTTACATGTTTATCATAAACTTTGTTTATGTACGATAGTGTTTACTTAAGAAAATCTGTATTTTTTCTTATGCATCGTAGGTTTTCATGTAATAACTTCGAATTGAATAAAGATATTTTCATGGTGTTTATTTTAATAGATGCCCCGTATAGTTGCACACAACAGCCTACCAAAATTACATATGTAACAATAGTATTTAATAGTTTTTCAATAGAAAATATAGTAGGCGAGCCCTTGTGTGACGACATTTTTCAACAGTTTTTCTAGAATAACTTAGTGACGCAAGCAGTTAGGTTTAAGTATTGTATACCGATAGATAGAACTTTATGAGACCTATCTAACTATGTATAGAACATATATGTATGTATCATAATACCTAAGACAAATACACATTTGTACCTTATAGAAAATAAAAATAAATAAAGATTTTCCGTTCACGTGTTCGGTGCGGTGGTCGTCGTTAAGGTAAGGTTTCGAAGTACCTAAGGGACCATGTATTTGGCCAGCTCGTTGGCGTCTCAACCACCATCTCGTGACCAAGTAACCATATGTAACCATCAAGCACCGAACACCTGAACAGCATCGCTCTCAACGTATGAAGATGTTTTATTTCTGAAGCCCCGAATAGATCGAAGCCATACAGTCCACGCACATAGAAGAACACACCGATTTCTATCGTTGTATGTTTCTACGACGATGCCCTTCTGGGCATCGTCGTAGAAACATTCGACAGTTACACACCACCAGCGCACTGTAGCAGACTAGCAAATGTTAGATTCCTGGCATCTATTACATTATGATTTTGATATTTACGAAAGTGTATCTAAATCGGCACAGTTTCGCACGCGATTATAGTGGCCATTTCGTATTCCGATGATGTGTTTAAACTTTTGTTGATTTATAAAAATATAAGTAAGTTGATATTAACTGTTGATTAAATTCAATAATTAATTAGGTAAGGTAAATAAAGTGCTGTGAATAATTGCTAAAATGCTGAATGTTTGTGAGATAGTATGTGTTAAAAGTTTTATTGACGAGGACTTTTCGTGTTTTCAAGTTTTATTTCAACGAACTGCAGAGAAAAGGTAATATATACATACATTATATATCTATAATAAGTTTTCAAAACATATTTCGAGGATGCAAAAACCGTCATTATTTTTGTGATACGTTTAAAACTAACTGAGATATAGGTAAAATAATGACGCCGGTCAGCTGTTGTTCGATCAAGAGGTAAAGCAGCCGGCACTACCGGCCATTTTTTATTTTTTACGCCCGGCCTGGGAGGGGTTAAATGCAGCGATAGCCTAGTCGAGAGACCGACAGACTGCTACGCAGAGGGTCCGGGTTCGAAACCACGGCGCGCACCAATGACTTTTCACTTTTTCGGAGTTATGTGCGTATTAAACTGTTAATTATAACTTGCTTATCGGTGAAGGAAAACATCGTGAGGACATCTGCATGTCTGAGAGTTCTCCATAATATTCTCGAAAGACATGTGAAGTCTGCCCTGAAGTTACCTGCACTAGGCCAGCGTGGTGGACTTAGGGCCTTACTCATAGTGAGAAGAGGCCCGTGCCCAGCAGTGAGACAGTTTATATATAGGGCTGATGATGATGATGTAAAATCATGCAAACCATCCAAGACTACAATGGGATATGATTGGATTCTTTGACATTATCTTGTCACATTCAAAATACATGTTTATTTTTAATGGTAGACTCAAGCCGGTTATTCAATTAGTGGTCTCAACTGGGGTAGTACTATCCTCTCACAAAATCGAAGTAAAGTAGCGATATTCCTACTGTTACTTTAATTTAGTGAATGAGAATACCAGAAGCCCAAGTACTGCTCCACATGCTCCTTTCGTTTACTATGAGTGAAAAGTAAACGATAGGCAGAGATAGACTAATCCACGGCGCACACCAATGACACTCGAAGTTAAGTGTGTATCACATTGTTAATAATCGCTTGATTAACGGTGAAGAAAAATATCACGAGGAAACCTGCATGTCTGAGAGTTCTCCATAATGTTCTCGAAAGACATGTGAAGTCTGCCAACCCCCTTACCCTTCTCATAGTGAGAAGAGGCCCGTACACAGCAGTGGGACAGTATATATACAGCGCTGGTGATGATGACGATGAAAAGAAAACTAACTTGAAATTAGTGGCCTTGTTTTCATCGCAATATGACGATATTGAATATTTACAAATAATCAGCAATTTCGTTTGTGACGCGATGTTTTCTAGGAAAAGCTAGGTATATATGTAACTGAAATAGTTGGAAGTTATTAATTCTTGTTTATCCATCAAAATATTCTGTGAATTGAACGTCAATAATACCCGCAAGCTAAATTTAATATTAAGAAGTAACCTCATTGGTTATAGCCTCCTACAACTCGACTCTCAAATATTACGACACCTTTATGTTCCACGCCGTACAACTTTCTATTACTTAGGACAAACTCCACTAGGTCCACATAATGAAAAATAGAATATATGAGTTTGATATTCAGCCACGGAACCTTTTATATGTGATCGGTCACAGCCTGTAATAGTTTGACCCACTTACTTTGAATGATTGTCGACTTCGTTACGGACCCCATTCATAGTCCGAAACCCTTCCTTTTCATACAGGGCTATGAATTTGGTACAATGGCGGATCTACATACATATAAGTTTTTCGTTACACCGTTCCCTAAGTAGTAACTTACAGCAATATTATTAAAGCACTTCCAAGGATTTCGTCAAGGACCTCCTTATAATGTTTTATGTCAAGGATGATATGATACCTTTAATATTATTAATAGGACAACTTTCTATGGCTGGACGTCGCTTGATATATTGCGGCTGGACAAATATTATCTTAGTCGGCCATTTTTCATGGGAATAAAAATGGTGAGGAGCGGCAATCTCCATTTAGAGTTGGCACTACGCACTGCTCAAAGTCGTAAACGATTCTTTCTGGTAATAGAATAACAACATCCACAAAAAAAATTGAAGTATTTTACAAAATAAACACTATGACCTGTTTCTGAAGGAGACAAACATCTAAGAATACTTTGCTTGCTTAGGTGCGAACATGGTTTGCCTTTTAGTGTACTGTGACTCTTATTATTAGTCAAAGTATTGCCAGCCATGCCTGACTCAGGAAACATAACTGAATTATAATCGTTGTCGCGTTATGGAAGGACTATCAACAGGTAATAATGGCAACTGTTAAGTTGATATATTCTATCTCTGAATTATCGTGATCGAATTTAATTGAATGAAACGTTGAGAGGTTCCTGTTCCTACGATTAATATACTGATTTGTAATTTCATTTAATTAAAGTATTTGGTAAACTTTTTAGCAACAATACTACTTACCGATTAGGCTTTCAATGAAAAGACGTTTTTTGTATAGAAATCATTTTTGTTGTTAATAGAAAAACGATTATTGATTTCTTAATTGCGATATCCAAACGCGCTTGGTAAACAACTTGATCTACAAGACATAAATCAAACTTCGAAAACAAATTAAACCGACATTCAAACAGCTTTTAGAAAACGTTATTTATGAAAACTTAAGCGAATAATCTTAGTACTGTTAGATTAGTCACAGATAATGTTCGCATAAAGGAATAGTTATTTAGAATATCGAATTTTATAAAGCAAATTGAAAAGGGATGGTGCCTACAAGTAAAATCATTTATCTATTTATGTTCTTTCAACTAGTAATATGAGATGGTTGCCTTGGTTTCTTAACTAATAAAATTATCGTGTTCGTCGCATAATATACTCATAGTCTAAAACTCTAAAGGAAGCTCATTATTACTTTCAAATAACTAAATGTTTGTCCTCACAAAAAAATATTTTATACATTACATAATAGAAAGTGGAAAGTACTTCCATTACGTATATAAAAATAACACGAATGTCGGCCAGTCCCAGGTGTAAGTGCCAGAATGGCACTTTGCCGTGGCACTGCTATTATAAGAATTCAGTTTAAAAGCGGCTACTTCGGTTTTTTATTGATCGCCAAGGCGACAACCGAAGTATAAATATATTCTCTACCACTTACATAATGGATATTATACATATAAGTTGCGATATGTAGTCGGGCTATGCATTCAGTAAATTGCAAGACTCACTTATACGTTTTATCAAATGCAGTCCACTTTCCTACCTGCCTGTTTGTAAGTCTGTCAAAAACACTGCTACGAGTTTTTTATGTCGATCTAGTCATATTTATTTTAATAATTTATAGGTATGTATTTTTATTATTATGAAATTATTGTGAAATTATATTTAATGAAAACATATTATAATTTTTTAAGTGAAATTCGAATAGCATTGGTAGTAATTTATTGATACTAATTTATAATTAATTATTTTCTAATTTAATTTTCAATGTAATGTAGTTATCGGTATAGCTTTAAGTAGCCATATAATAATATTATTAATTGTTATTCCTGACTCTCCCTACGTGTTGGGAAACTGTAAGTGGAGAGAGTAATTGATTTTGAAATAAATAAATAAATAAAGAGCGGGATGAACTCAAGAACTATACGGGGTGGATTTTCGTAAGCATTTCAACAATAGATTGTGTGATTCCTGAGGAAAGTCTAACAGTATAATTCGCGTGGGCGGAGCCGCGAGCGCAGTGTAGTTAGTTTCTAAATAAAAAGGGTCATTCTCAATTCTGTTGTATTTTTTATGTTTGTTACTTCCAGTTACTTCAGATCTTCGCTATTAAAGATTTAGAATGAATTCAATTGATTTTATTAAAAACCAGCTATTTCCCGCGGTTTCACCTGCCGTCAAAATCGGTCCAGCCGACAGATTAGCAAGAACAAACAGACATTCTAAAAATGTCATTTCGGTATATGTACCACGTATACATCCATATGCATTAAGTAAAAAGCGGTTATTTTAATATTACAAACAAACACTCAAATTTGATTTATGTGTATAGATTATAAAAGATCATAATTTATATCTTTAATAGTTTACAGGTAGAAAATGCCATAAGGCATCATGTCCACCATTGTACGATGTATGTGCATCAAGAATTTAAGAAAAAAAATAATAATAAGAAATAATGTCATCATCAAATTAATAATGTCATCCAAGTGAATAAAGTGGCTTATTTTGCAATGTTATTAAGTGCCGATATTTGCGTTGATAAATAATTGCCTGTTTTATTACGACATTATCCTAGAAACACATGAATTCATTGCATGAAAATATGTGTTTTACATTGATACTCTGGGTAATTTTAAATGAATTAATACATTATACATGACGAAGGGTATCTTAATTTTGGCCGGTATCAACGCTTCACAGTTCTAGGTGGACACAGCTGAGTCTCTTTGCAATGAATACACACAGTACAGGATGGATAACTTTTGGAAACGCGGCGAAGTCGGACGTATAAGGGTTCGATTCCGGTGAGTCAAGAGAAACAACGTGATCACTTCAAGTATGATTTAATACTCATTTAATTATAATTAGTATATTGAACATATAGTCTTAATCTAGGATAACTGACATCATCATCACATGACTATTAATTCTTCTTTGTCTTACATACACCATACGCCCTTTTTTTTTTTTTTTTTTGGTGTCGGGTTGGAAAATCCTCATGGAGTCCCTCCGCCCCGGGGGAAGGACGAAGGGGACTGTCAGACTCTTACTGACTAAAAACCAACCCGCGTTCCTCATGTACCCGTGTGTCGGAGGGTAGGGATTCACATAAGCATTCGTCGCTACCCCCCGACGGGCATTGGCCCGCCAGATGGTCAGGCGGGCCCCGAACAAAACCCCCTTGGCGGCGGATGAAGGTGTTGGGCTCCGCCGCCAAAACTCTCAGCGGCCGCAGAGGATAGGGAGGACGGCAACGCAACACCGCATCTCCTCTTCCTCTGCGGCCCCACCGCGACGCAACGATGGTGCGCCCCCATTTGGTCGCGGGAGATAGGGCGCGCGGCAACGCAACACCGACACGCCTCTCCTCCCGCGACCGCACCCGACTGCGAGGGACAGACAGAACTGTCCCCCGCACCCGCACCGTTGGACGCATCCTGCGTAGGCCCCGTCAAGCCCACGCGGAGTGTCCCCTCCTGGATCCCTCTTCGCTTCACCGCGGGTAACCAATCCACAGTTACTGAGCCCCCCCACCACGACAAGGTGGAGATCCCACGGGGCGGATACACCATACGCCCTACCAAAACAGAAAAAATAACTAACAGCATTTTTTTTTATTAAACATTAAATATTTTGTCCTATTTTTATGTATAATTTTTTCTTTATTGTTACGTAAGATTTTAACATTAGGATCAATATCATCTAATACCTTAAAAGGACCATTATACACATTATCAAACTTATTTCCAGTTTCATTCTTAACTAACAATAAATCATCTTTCTTATACATTACAGGATTCAAATATTCATCAAATTTACATTTCCTTAACAATTTAGAGTTTAACAAATTTTGTCGTGCTTCGTATTGTGCTTTTTGTAATCTAAATTTTTATTGTAAGGGATAACTTTCGGAATTATATAAAGTTTCAACAGTACAATTTTGTAAACTTCTAGGAATGTTACATAATTTGCCAAATACAAGTTCATAAGGTGTATAGCTAGTTGACGAATGTACAGAGGTATTATAGGAAAAACACCAATACGGGAGCCAGTCACTCCAATTTCTACTATTATTATCTGTTTGTATTCTCAAAAATGCATTTAATGATTTATGGGAATTTTCTAAAGATCCAATCGATTCATGGTGATAGGCACAAGCAACTGTTTGTTTAATATTTAATAGTTTACATACCTCGGTCATTGTGTTGGAAATAAATTCAGTTCCCCTGTCCGTAGCAATTTCACGTGGGATACCATACCTTAATATAAAGTTGTCGACGAACGCTCGAGCCACGCTTACACTATCTTTCCTAACTAATGGATATGCTTCTACATACTTACTTAATTCACATTGTAATGTGAGTATATAAGAGTAACCATAATATTCCTTATCTAAGGGCCCAACTATATCTAAAAATATTTTATCAAAAGCTGACTGCACAGTCGTAGTAATTACCATTGGTTGCTTAGTATGTAACGAATGCTTTTGTTTTTGGCATTTGTCACATTTCTTAACAAATTCTGCCACGTCCTCAGACATTTTTGGCCAAAAGTAGTATTTTTTTATATTATTTATCATACGTCTAGTGCCTGCGTGCCCACTCGTGGGAAGCAAGTGAAAGTCATTAAGTACTACTCGTTTGTCATCATCATTTACTATTCTTCTTAATCCTTTTATAATATAAATTCGTGGACCGGTCCAATTATTATTTCCACAACATTTAATTAACCATTTAATATACTTCTCATTATTATTATTCTTCATAATATAAATTTCATTCTTTGATAGTTTCTTACAGATAGATTCCAAATCTCTCACGAAAGCGTCTCGCGCTGAGCATGATCGAGAACTTGGGTCTATATAAATTGACATCTTAGAAAGTATATAAATAAAATCATTTACTTTATCGTATTTAGCATTGGATGCTAATACACAAGTAGAAATTATTAACTCGGTACAATTTTTCGGTTTTCTAAGAATTTCAACGACTCTCGGTTGATCAGACCGATCATCTGTTTTGTTCTTATCGACCGACGAATTGCTACTTAATTGATTTTTCGTCATACTCCTAGTCATGATGTTCACAACATTTTGATTAATACTTTTTAATTCATCAGAAGTAATAACGATGCGAGATAACGCGTCTGCAGCCACATTATTCACACCCCTAACGTATTCAACCACATAATCGTATTCATCTAATATTAGCCGGAATTTTAGCAATCTACTAGAAGAATTATTGAAACTAAACAGGTAAAGTAATGGTTTATGATCAGTTTTTATTATAAACTCTTTACCAAACAAATAGGGTCTGAAATATTTAACTGACCAAACAATAGCAAGGAGTTCCTTTTCTATCGTTGGATAATTTAATTCTGATTTATTTAATGGTCGGCTTGCATATGCAATTGGTAAGTCATTTTTATTACATAAAACGGAACCTATGGCTAATCCAGAAGCATCTGTATGCAATATAAACTCATTTTCGTTGTCAAAATTTGGATATTGTAATATTGGGGGATTGGTCAAAGACTGCTTTAATAACTGAAAAGAATTTTCTAACTCTGTATTCCAAATAAATTTAACACCTTTTCTACAAAGTTTATTTAACGGAATTGTTATTTCAGCGAAATGTGGTATAAATTTACAGTAGTAATTGACAAAAGCGACAAAACGTCTGACTTCGTCACTATTTTTGGGATAGGATAGCTCTGTATTACTCGCGTCTTTTCAGGATCAGGCGACACTCCACTAGCAGAAACAACATGCCCTAAATACAGCAATTCTTTCTTTAGAAATTGGCATTTTTCGGGGTTAATTTTTAAATTTACGCTCCTAAGTCTTTCAAAAATGTCAATTAAATGTTTATTATGATTTTCTAAACTTCGTCCTATACAGATTAAATCGTTTAAATAAATTAGGCACTTTTCATGGTTCAAACCAGACATTGCTACTGTTATTAGGCGACTGAAAGCACTAGGGCTGATTTTTATACCCATTGGCAGTCGTTTCATCTGATACTGTTTACTTGTAGTAAATGCTGTGTACTTTCTGCTTTCAGGGCTTAATTTTAATTGAAAATAACCTTGGCTAAGATCTAAATGGCTAAAATATATTGCCCCTGATAAAGAATCGAGGATATCAGAGATGTTAGGCAAAGGAAATTTATCATCTTGAAGGCTGTCGTTTAATTTTCTATAATCAATAACAATACGCCATTTTTTATTATCACTGCTATCAGTTTTCTTAGGAACCAATAACACAGGGCTGGACCACTCACTAATACTTTCTTCTATAATGTCATTACGCAACATTTCGCCAATTTGTCTATCAATTTCAGCTTTTTGACTTTTAGGAAGTCTGTATGGTTTGGTATATACCGGGCAAGTATTATCTTTTAAATGTTCGGACTGCTGGTACAAGTTGGTAACACCTAATTTATCACCTGGCAGCAAAAACACATCAGAGTACTTTGCGCAAATGTTTTCAATTGAAATTTGTTCCTCTCGATTTAAATGTTTAAAATTCAAAATAGAAAACAAACGCTTGACACGGTCAGCATTTAAATTATTACCACTAAAAGAACACAAATAATAATCTTTAAACTTACAACGTCCGGTATAAAATAAATTAAACAAACATCTGTCTCTCTAGTATTCAAAAACTTAAGAGGTATTTTACCGTCCTTAGGCATCACTAAGATTGAAGCTAAAAATAAACCCTCGCGTAATTGCTTAGGCATAATAACACATTCATATTGTAAGTGTGTCTGCACTAAATATGTAACTTCACACCTGGCCGGTATTGTCATGTAACTATTTTTGCCTAGTTGTCCCATTTGTAACGGAATACTAACGGGTACCTTATGGTTAATAGTCAGAACATTTTGTTCAAAATCTAAAATACAATTAAATTTACTCAAAATGTCTTGTCCCAAAATGCCATCGGTTCTACAAGAAAAGTTTTTAAATACATAAAACTTATGCTCATACTCAACATTACCATAACTTAATGTAAGATAAACAAAGCCATCGCAATATACGTGACCTCCTATACCATTTATTTTAATCCGCTCTATATGGAATGGAACATTACCGTTTTCTAATACATCTTGCCTAACTATGGACAATGACGCGCCGGTGTCCAGTAAACAACTACGGGAGACTTGAAAAACATTTAAATTTATTGAATTAATATTTTGACAATAAAAATGTTCATGCACGAAAAAACAAATTTTTATTCTCAGTTTCAGTCTTTACTTCCGAATTTTGTAAGGACTGAGAATTATTACTGCTGTTACTCGAATCAGCTAAGTTAATCTGATGTTGTCGGGCCGGGTGACGAAATGTTGTGTGGCCACGAAAACCACCACGACCGCGAAAATTAGATGAATTATCAAAGTTACGAATTCCACTTGCACCACATTTATTACCACGACCACGATTATTATAATTCTGTGAATTTGAAAATACTCTAAACGTACCCCTATTAAAACTATTCTGAATATTACCACGTTGATAACGGTTTGGCCTACCTCGGTTTTGATGGAAGCTCATCACTCGTTCGCCTTCTGCATTCGGCGCCATCTCGTCCAATGCACCTTGGATGGCATCCTTTAAAGTGCTATAATTTCGTGCTGCAATAATCGTACTGACTCGACTGTTACGCAGGCCGTCGGCAAATCTTTTAATCGCAATACGCTCATTTATTGGCCTCAATGTTTTATATGCTCCGGAATCGCCGTTAGCCTGTGCAATAGTCAAATCCACGAATAACTGCTCCAGCTCCTTACCGTACTCCTCAATACTCTTGTTATTTTGTCTTGCATGGTGCAGCTTATTCTGGATCGCTGTGTCTGCTTTTTGGGGCAACAATATGTTACGCATGTCACTAATTAAATCTGTAACAGATGAATAATCATTACGCATGCGCAGCTTGGCGCTTTCTGATATACGGGACATTAAAACAAATTGGATCAGTCGCTTTTTGCCACTATCATCAATCATAGAGTCATACATTTCGATACTTGAGATTAAACGTTTGGTTGTATCAATATCCCCTGTCATTACGGGCAACAATGCATTGGCAGTTTTCAGATCAAATTTCTCCATGGTGTTTATCGTAACCTCTGTACTATCCGAACAAAGCTAAATATTTTTTTAATATAATTTAATTATTTTTGTACATAAGTCTGTCACAATATTGATTTCATCACTCTCGATTTCCTTACTCTTTATCTTTAAACTAATTATCTTTTGTAAAGAACAAAACTGTGTATATATATAATTTGTCTCATGTAATTTAATTTCTCTTATAGTAGATGACCTTCGACTCGGGCCTAGTTTGGTGAGGTAATCTTTAATATACTTTAATTTATCAAATACCTCCTTAGCCTCAATTGCCATAACATATTACTTAAGTCTAGATACATACATACATACATACATAGACTCACGCCTGTTTCCCGGAGGGATAGGCAGAGACTACGGAGCGCCATTTGCAACGATCTTGACATATCTCTCTTGCTTCATTCACTCCCATCAGATTCCTCATGCATGCTCTTCTGTTCAGGGTGCTTCTAACCTGTCCTGTTTTTGAGATGTCTCCAATCTGGTCAGAGAACGTCCGCCTAGGTCTTCCCCTTCGTCCTGTTCCTGTCCCTTCCACACTTGCCTTATATATCTGCTTGGTCAGTCTTTCGTCATCCATCCTCTCCACGTGTCCAAACCATCTTAGCATACCTTTCTCGATGATTGTCACTACATCTTCTTTTACCCCACAACACTCTCTTATCACACAATTCTTTACTCTGTCAGTTAAAGAAACACCACACATACTTCGCAGTGCTCTCATTTCTACAGCATTTATTCTACTTTCATGACTCTTCTGCCATACCCAACTATCACTACCATACATAAGAGTAGGTACTAACACCCCTCTATGGACAGCCAAACGTGCCTTTTTGGACACGTTTTGGCTATTCATAAACGCCTTCAGAGCTCCATTCACTCTATTACCTGCATTAACTCTTCTTTCAATATCTTCTACATTCTTACCATCTCTTGTAAACAGCGTACTTAAATATACAAACTCATTCACTTGCTCCACTCGCTGTCCATCGATCATAACATTACAAGCCGTAACGCATTCCTCCTTTTCAAAAACCATAACTTTCGTTTTACTTACATTTACTTTCATTCCCTTCCTCTCTAACGCACCATGCATGATTGTTACCATCTCCTGCAACTTCTCCGCTGAAGACGCAAGTATAACCTGATCATCAGCATAAAGGAGGCATTTGACAAGTTACTCATTCATCCTTAATCCACAGTCACTATTTTTCAAATCTTGCAAACAACTGTCCATGAAGAGGTTGAACAGCCACGGCGACGCTACACATCCCTGTCTAACACCTGTTTCGATGGTAAACCAATCCGTGTACGACCCATTTATCCTCACACAAGCTCTAGAATCTTCATAAAGGGATTTCAGAGCTCGTATGAGGTTGCTGTTCACCCCATACATCGACAGTACCGACCACATTTCTTTCCTCACCACTTTATCGTACGCCTTTTCCAAATCCACGAATGCGCAATAGACCTTTTGACCTTTGGCCAAGAATTTTTCGGCTATGCACCGCAAGGAAAAGACTTGATCCGTACACCCCATACCCTTTCGGAATCCTGCTTGTACATCCCATATTTTCTTGTCGGTTACTTCCATAACTCTTTCAATCAGTACCTTCACATACAATTTGCCAACAATGCTGAGAAGGCTAATGCCTCTATAGTTCTTGCAGTCTTGTTGCGAGCCTTTTCCCTTATAAAGAGGCACAACCACCGCTGTGGTCCAGTCATCAGGTACTCGGCCGGTGCTCCAGCACAAGTTAAATAAGCGCTGCAGCTGACCAACTATGATGCCCTGTCCAGCCTTCAGCATTTCAACTGTAATCCTATCATATCCTGCAGCCTTACCTAATTTCATACTTCCCAACACCTTCACAATCTCATCCACACCAATATCGCTTTCATCATTGCTATTATTACCATTAATTTCGTCGATCGATGTCTCTATCGCCGTTCTTTCATATAGACCTTCAAAATACTCTTTCCATCTCTTCAGCACGCATGATTCACCATTCAGTATCTTTCCATTCTTGTCTCTGATTGACGTGTATTCTGAGGATTGAGTTCTTCCTCGAACTGCACGAACGGATTTTCAGAAAAACTTTATGTTTCTCTGGAAATCTTCAGATAGTCTGCTATCAAACTCATCTTTCTTTTCTTCTTTTTTCCTTTTAACAATTTCTTTCACAATTCTTTTTGACCTAACAAACTCCTTTCTTGCTTCATCTATGTCATCACTCGTTGCCTTTCCCATTCTTTCATTTGCTCTGGCAGCCAACCAATCTAACCAAGCTTTCTTCTTCTCTGACACTGCTGATTGTACATCCTTGTCCCACCATGTATTCTTAACCTTTCGTATTTTCCGTCTCTTGATCACACCACACACTTCAGACGCTACACATACTATCTCTTCTTTAAAATATTGCCATAATTCTTCCATATCATTTATGTCATCGAATCTCTCAAATCTTGCTATCAATCTTCGCTTATACTCATCTTTCACATCTTTTTCTTGCAGATTTTCTACTTTTATTCTTTCTAGGACCCTATTTTCATAATGTTCTCGGTGTCGCCATCCTTTAAAGAGTCCACTTATCCGGCTCATCACCAAGAAGTGGTCTGTGTGGATGCCGATCCCTCGATACACCCTTGTATCTAACACATTCTTTCTCAAACGTTCATCTACAATTACAAAATCAATCATACTTCTTCTAACATTCTTAGCCTCACGCGTATACATGTGTATCCTTTTGTGATCAAACATGGTGTTTGTCACACAAAGGCTCCACTCTAAACAAACCTCAAGCAAAACTTTTCCATTTTCATTCACACTCTCATCACCAAATCCACCTAAAACCCTTTCAAACCCATCTTGTTTTACTCCCACCCATCCATTGAAATCACCTAACAAGATCAATCTTTCGTTATCCTTACATTTCCTCAAAATCGCTCTTAAGTTCTCCCAAAATTCCTGCCTTTCGTCTTGTTCTTGCTGTGACATACCCGCTACTATATTGACCGGGGCGTAAACCCCTACAATAAAGAGACGAGTAAGTACTACTTTCATTCTCATCCACAATAGTCTAGAATTTACACATTCATATTCCTTAACGCACTCATTCATTCGCGCAGACAGTATTAAAGCAACTCCCTTGCAGGCTCTGTTGGTACTGTCTACCCCAGACCAATAAACCGTGTAGCTGTCATGCTTGGTGGGTCCACAACCTTTCCTTTTTGTCTCATTCACACATAGAACATCAATCTTTCTATCATCCATCATCTGGCATACTTCATTCAAGTTTTTTTTTGTCTCTGGCAACACTGGTAGCAAGACGTAAAACTGTGCTTCTCCCAATATTCATTTAATTTTATTTGATTTAATTAACTTTATTAGGTATTATTTGTGTTTTAAGCTCTTATTAGTGTGTGATATTAATAATTAACTATATAATTTCATAATTAGAAGTGAATGTTGGTGAATAACATATATTAAAAGTTTTGCAAAGTCATCTGTCAAACAAACGAACTATATCATTTAAAATACTTTGCATTACTTTTCTAATATTCGAGCAGTTGAGGTAAGTTTACGTAATATCGAACATTTAAACTATTTACATAAGTAGTAAACACCTAGTGAACATATCTCGATTAGCCGGCTCATCTTGGTTGGTGCCTTACACAAACCTAAGTGTCATACTTACAATAGTAACAAGTAATTATTATTTCTGTCTTTTGTTAATAAGTTTCTTGCGATCTTTTTAATCTATTAACAAGATGATGACCAGGAGGGCGTGTCAAGAGGAGGAAAAATTTCAATTAACGCTTATAGAACTTAAGAAATACAAGGTTTTGTGTGAGACACTACAAAGCGAGCATGATGATAATGAGAGGGAGATGTTACAGGTTTTAGAGAAAAATTCTCAACTAAGAACTGAGATGGCAGAAATTCATTCTCATTTGATTACATCTTTAGATGAACGCGATAGGTTACAATCAATAGTAAACAATTTTGACAGTTGTAGTAATGAGTTTGAGACCGCTCTCAAGCGCATCACCCAGTTAGAGGGCCTCCTAAGTGAGGCTTATAATCATATTAATAGATTGGAGTGTGCAGACCGGTCCATCAAAGCAGCCATTTCACAATCACTGTTTGATGAGCTGGTTGGTAGCGCTTCATCTATGGTTTCTGCCAACTCAAACAATGAAGGTAACAAAGTTATTACAATTGACTTAACTAATGACAATTCAATTATTCAATCAAGTAAAACCATAAACTCATCCAATAAACTGAAAAAGTATGTAAAGTTGAATAAACAAATTAAGAAAAAGGAAAAATTATTAAGAAAATTTAAAAATTCAAAAGCAAATGTCAATTATTGCCGCAAGTATATAGCTCTAAAGGAAGATATGTCTATTTGTATTACTCAACTCGATAATAATCTTTTAAAATATGATACTGATATTCATTGCCTGCAGACAGAGATTGATCACTTACAAGATTCTTTACTTAATATGACAAAGAAATATCAATTATCACAAAGTCAAATTAATGAACATATCTTGGCGATGGATGACTTAGTGGATTTGTGTAAATACAATGAGCAAAGACTCCTATCGCTTACTACTAATAATCAGATCAGTGAACCTAGCTTGAAACCACAAAGTTGTTCTCAGCCTACCATTTTGAATGATAGTTCTGCAATGTTATCTCAGTCAGCGGTGATGAGTAACAGCTTCATTAATGATAGCACCTCCTTCTCACATCACAATACAAAGACAAACACCAACAATTTAGTAATGTTTAGTGATGAGATAGGTAGGAACATGAGCCAATTGTTGAGACAAAGGACAGGTCAAACCGTTACTAACTTTTGTATGCCTGGAGCAAGTTTTTCACATATTTTACAAAACATCTTGAGTAGAACATACTGTCCTAATTCAACAATAATCATATTTATTGGGAGAAGTGGTAATGCAAATCTTAATACTATTAAAAGGTATTTCGACCAATTATTACACCTAAAAGTAAGAAAAATTATTTTACTTGCATTTCCCTACAGTAAGTTGTTGCCACAGGCCGAAAATGACTATAGATATAAATTAAATTGTAAATTACATACATTGACATTATACAATGATTTTATTGACTTTATTGACTCTAATGCTTTCATTAGAAATTTTTATTTGACATGTGATAGTTGCTATCTATCTCAATATATTCAAAGACAAATAGCATCATCGCTAGCATATTATATTAATAACACAGCCAAAAATTTGGCTAATAACACTGCTTTTATTGAGCAGTCTAACTTGACATTGAATATAAGCTTGGAATCTGTTCCAAATCCTTTAAATTAAGTTATGAGACAATAGAGTCAATCTCTGGCAATAACATAGACAAGACATTGATAAATTTAAATATAAGTAATAAAAACACACTTTCATCAACCACACATTGTACAAAAAATAACTTAAAAAATTGTATTAACCTGGTGCATCAAAATATACAAGGGTTGATGGGTAAGGAGTTAGAGTTGGAATTGTTCATGAACTGTAACAATATTGATATTTTATGTATTACAGAACATTGGCTAAAAAGCCACCAGTTCATTTTCAATTTCAACAACCACCAGGTTGCAAGCTCATTCAGCAGAGAAAAATTTATTCGAGGAGGCTCGTTAATTATAATAAATAAACTTTTAAAATTTCAAGAAAGGTCTGATATTGTGAGCCTCTCTGTTGAGCGAGTTATAGAGATATCTTGTGTCGAATTTGATCAGTTCATTGTTATGAGTGTATACAAGCCTCCATGTGCACATTTTGAAAGTTTTCTAGTAATTATGGAGGATGCCCTAAGCAAAGTTAATAATTGCCATAAAACGGTTGCTATTTGTGGTGACTTCAACATTAACATTTTAGAGAAATGTTCTTTATCAATTAATTTCTTAAATCTATTTAAATCTTACAATTTAAGTCATACTTTTTTAGAACCAACTAGAGTGACTGCCACAAGTGCTACCTGTATTGATAATATATTTATTAACACTAAGCCTTTACAAAAATCCTTCATTAATATGTTACAGTCTGATCACTGTGGGCAGTTAGTCTGTTGTCCAAGAAAAAGCCCTAAGATTCAGAGTAAAATTATTAATTTTATACCTATAAATGAAAACCGATTAGAACTTTTTAAAAATAATCTATCAAATAAAATGCGTTGGTTGCCTATTCATGACCATCCGGATCAGTTATATAATTCATTATTTAAATTGATTAGTGATGAATTTTCTACTGTATTTAAACCTAAAAAATTTAATGTAACTGACCGTCTGATGTTTAGTGATTGGGCAACTGAAGGCATTCATAAAAGTCGGATTAGGTTATATGAACTTTATAATGAAAAAACTTTTAATAATAGTCCAGCCTTTATTAGTTATGTAAAAAAATACTCAAAAACATTTAGACAAGCTTGTTATGCTGCAAAATCAATTTATTTGAAAAATAAAATAAAAAGCGCTGAAAATACCATAAAAGCAACTTGGAATGTGATCAATAGCGAAACTGGTAGAGCCAAAACACGCAGTCGCGACTACCTACTAAATATCAATAATGTGAGTATTGCAGAGGACTTGGAAGTAGCGATGGAATTTGAAAAGTTTTTTGCTAATATACCCATTGTAACTACAGCGTCACTTAAATCGTCTTCCATGTCTGCTGAAATGCTGCTTAAAGACTGCGTGCCGGAATGTGTTACGGCCTTTGAATTTGTTGCTGTTACTACAAATGATGTTCTTAAACAATTTAAAACTATTAATATGAAAAAGACAAAGGATCTGTGGGGATTGTCAGTAAAGACTGTTTCGTCTATTATTACATTAATTGCTCCACATCTTGCAACAGTGTTCAATGATTGTGTCACTTCTGGAACATTTCCTGATTTAATGAAGTATAGCAAAATAACACCTTTATTTAAATCTGGTGACACATCAGACCCCTCAAATTTTCGACCTATTTCTGTATTGCCAACACTTAGCAAAATTTTTGAGAAACTAATTCTTAGTCAGCTACTTAGTCATTTCAATAGACATAATCTTCTTCACAAGAAACAGTTCGGATTTACGAGGGGTTGTTACACTACTGACGCAGCAGTTGAGTTACTGAAAAGTATTTTTGCAGCTTGGGAGAAGTCGTAAGATGCGTTAGGTATATTTTGCGACTTGTCTAAAGCCTTTGATTGTGTTCATCATGATACTCTTATCAGGAAACTATATCATTACGGCATTAAAAGTAAAGCTCTCGATCTCTTGACTTCTTATTTGGGCAACAGAATCCAGAAGGTCGAGGTTAATGGTAAGACATCTCCAGGTTCTGCTTTGAAAATGGGTGTCCCGCAGGGTTCAATTCTCGGACCATTTCTATTCCTGATATATATTAACGATTTACCTTATTACGTTAATAATAATCATGAGATTGTATTGTTCGCTGATGATACCTCTTTGATTTTTAATATTAAACGACGACAGAGTAACTTTGACGAAGTAAACAATGCACTCTCTAAAGTTGTCAATTGGTTTAATGTTAATAATCTATTACTTAATAATAAGAAAACTAAACTTTTAAAATTTTCAATGCCCAATGTTAAACATATGCCAACCAATGTACAACTTAATGAATCTAGGATTGAGCCCGTCGAGACAACCATGTTTTTAGGTATTATGCTGGACACCAAACTACAATGGGGTCCACATATAGAAAGGCTTTCGGGCAAACTCAGTTCTGCAGCTTATGCAGTTAAGACAATTAGACGCCTCACAGATTTAGAAACAGCTAGAATGGTTTATTTCAGTTACTTTCATAGCTTAATGTCGTATGGGATTCTTCTCTGGGGGAATGCTGCAGACCTAAATACAATATTTGTTCTGCAGAAAAGAGCTGTAAGGGGAATTTATAACCTCAGTCCAAGAGTTTCTCTAAGAGAAAAGTTCAAAAAAATAAACATTCTAACTGTTGTATCACAATATATTTATGAAAATCTGCTATATGTACATAAAAATATTGACAAATTTTGTAAGAAATGTGATATACATTCTGTAAATACAAGACACAGGAATAATCTCGTAATTCATAGCACTCGTCTCCACAAAATAAGTAGCTGTTTTATGGGGCAATGTATACGCTTTTATAACAAGCTCCCTTATAATATAAGAGACCTATCTATAAATAAGTTCAAAATTATTGTAAAAGCGAAATTGTGTTCAAAAGCCTATTATAAAATATCTGACTATAAAGACGACCAAAACGCTTGGGACTGAGCTGTTCTAATTCGACACACAAAAATAATTGTATTAAATATTTCTTTTTAATGACGTTTCGTAAGTACTTTCAAAGTTTACACGAAATAAAGAAGTATTTCATTTCATTTCATTTCAATTTACCATCCATTCCTCCTCCAACATTTAATGTTGCAAACCGGCTTTCCGTAGGCCGCTTTTCGCCCTCGCGGGAAACGAGACGTGATGGGTTGCGAACCGCGTCGCCGCCGTCTGGAGAAATATTATTTTCAGTTCTCATAGCGTTCTCATGAGTAATAGGGATTTAGAATGTCCATCCCCGCAGAGCCCTGTACGGGGGTAAGATGGAATACTAGCTGTGCCCTGTGACCACCAACACATTCACCCTCCGTTAGCGACCAGCTTGCCCTCTGGCCATGAAGTCTAGATAATAATAATACAATCGTCACGATATGACATTAGGCGTTAATAAGAAAAATAAAATATAGACCACATACAAGGTCAAATTAAAAAGAAAATAATATCTAAGATATATTAGTAAAATAGGTGTAAAATGTTTTTACGATACCTACACATTTTATTAATAATTGATTTTTGACTACACTAGCCGCACTTGTTACCTCACGCACTTATTACCGTACGCACTTATTTTGGCACAAATCACCCACTTTGTACTCACGCCGGAGAAGTCCCAGCAGCTGGAATACCAGTGGCCTGTCTACGGAACAAGCTCAACGATCTTCGCAACTCGTACTCATTGATGCCCCTCTCGATCCATTTGCCATGGCATTTTCTATACAAACGCAACAGCAATACCGCTCCTCCAACAGCCAAAACAACACAAATTGTTATGAGAATATAGTTTGTGCTACTTGCATGCTGCAACAACTGGTCCGTAGCAGCGGAATTTCCAGCGCCGTTCTGCGCTATTATCACTTCTTGCTCTTTAGACTGTTGCTTGCCCATACTGTCTCTTTGTAAGACAAAAAACTCGCGAAAAACAGTTCAAATGTACGAAAGTTACGCCAAGTAGTAAGAAATACTTCCAACGTAATGAAATCATTATTAGTCTTAAAACTTCACAAACCACTCAATGTTTACATTAACGATTCCTTTAACGGCACATCGCGTCGCGCTGGCAGGGTCGCCATATAAGGGTTCGATTTCGGTGAGTCAAGAGAAACAACGTGATCACTTCAAGTATGATTTAATACTCATTTAATTATAATTAGTACATTGAATATATAGTCTTAATCTAGGATAACTGACATCATCATCACATGAGTCTTAATCTAGGATAACTGACATCATCATCACATGACTATTAATTCTTCTCTGTCTTACATACACCATAACGTATGTAGGTAGGCCACACTTGTTTCCTCCGCTGTGTCTGTCGCCAAAGTGTCTGTTGACAAACAATCAAATGACATGGACACTGTCAACTGCCGACCTCAATGTTGCCAATCATCGAATCCGAATACGCCCAAATCTATTAAGATTTGACGTTCCGTTTTCCAATCTCCGACATACATATAACACTTGACTTGCCTAGGCGACGAACGATCATAACCCTATAACACTCAGTACATTAATACTAACATACTTACCACTTCAACCTTCAACCACCACGCCATCAAACATAACGTAAAAAACAATAATTGCATTCTATAAGTGGTAAAGCCATAAAGCTTGGCACACACACTTTTAATGTCTTCCTCAATAAAATGTTGGCGATTCTGGCATCTTTTGCGAGCGTGTCAGCAGCTTTATATACCATATTTTTTATGATAGCCATAAGATAACATGACAAGGGAAAAGCCATCATTGGCCTAATTTTAGACGTTGTTTATAAAATGTTTGTTATTACAGATTTGTATAATAATAGCTTTTCCCCAGTCGTTAGTTTTCCTGTAGTATATACGGAAGATGCCGATGCACATATTCTATTAAATATATTCACTTCAGTCAAATTTGAAAAACAAACTCTAAATTTTTAACATTCAAAGTGGAAATAAAAGCTATCTCTATGTAGCTAGTAACTTATTTGAAAAAAAATATGTTTTAGGCCAATCCTGGTTGGCGTAGACATTCCAGTGTAATGAGACATGGTGGCTGTAAATTTTCCATGGTGCAATTGCCATCTGAACTCCATATCCTAGAAGGATACGTGGGTAGATATAGGTGACTTCATAATATAAAAAGTCGTATGACACTACCATTATACCAACGAGTCAAATTTGCATACAATAGCAAATTAAAACTGCACCGAATCACTTAGCGAATATTAATCTCCATGGAACAACCCCAAATCCCTTGGGTCCCTAAAATTACATCCCTTTACTCACAAGTAAAGCCCCTATTAGTAACCGAACGACTTAAGTTGTGTACAAACCATCTCTTTACCCCATAAGGGCTAAGGCCCATAAGAGGCATCATAGTTTAATCCAAGCATAATTAAAACGGGGTGGATTAGATTTCATTAGCAAAGCTAACAGGTAGGCTCTGTTAAACTTGTGTGCGTAATCCTCCGGGTTACTAAGTGACGCAAGTTTGGGACAAGCAGTAAATAATGTTTACCAGATTGCTGCTGGAAAGTCTTTAAGATGACCGTTATACCTTTGTAACAGTTGGCTACTGGATTTGTTAGATGTAGATAGTGGGTATTAACATAAATATTCTGTGAATACTTTGTTTATTTAATTATTTATAGACTCACGCCTGTATCCTTGAACGGGTAGGCAGAGGTGTAATATTACTCCCACATTTCGCCATGAATTTTTAGGTCCCACGTAATAGAGGGCGAGCCTATTGCCGTTACTGGGCAAATTACCAGAGAGATTTCAGAAAAACTCAGTAACACTTTTGCCCGACCCGGGAATCGAACCCGAGACCTCCGTTCAGCAGACGCATACGCTATCCACTGGACGACGGAGGCATACTAGATAATACTAGATAATGATAATGAGTTCGAAACAGTCATGATCCAATTTTAAGGCATTATTTACCGTGTACAGTTTTTTCGATACAATGTTTTGTCCCATCCTATTAAATGAGACTTAGCATTTGGCGTTTTGAGCTATCTACAATCAGATTGCAAAACTTAACAAGTAAAAATACCCATTCTTATCAACCCATTCTAGCCCAATATTAAATTGACACACGTCGAGCCTTTTATATTACGAAAAGCGGTTCAGAAATTATCCTTGAATTCGGCAATAGAGAAGAAATAATACTGTGTATATTTCTGACTATAATTTAATATTATAATTAATAAAACAGCTGCTTTTATCCGAGTACCTAGTTAGCACGTAGAGAACAGCAAGTGATAAATTTTACAACTTATGCAAGAATATAATTATATTAAGAGCTTACTTTGTCTTGCTTACGTTCCCATTTAACTGAGGGAAGGACCATAAAATGCTCATAATTAACTGTTATTTCTCTGTTATAACTGTAGAACAGTTAAGTGTTATCGTGTAAATTAATTTTAACATGTATTTCAATAATGCATATCATTAATTCAATAAGATTGCAGTTTTGATGACTATCATTATATCCATAAAAATTTCCAACTTTCGCGGTATGATAGATGACTTCAAGGTAAAAGAGCACGATTTTGTATGAGTATCTTTGCCACTATAAACTGATCTATGTATATCATCTATATATATCAGGTGTGTCGTGCAAATATAGATCAACTTGTAATGGTAATATACTGGCTATATCGGTGAAATTACGTCGTTTAACTGTTCTGCCGTTTTGTTTTATTTGCCTTTTAAGAATATTTATGGAGAAATCTTTTCCTGCCTTCTTGATAAAAATGTCTGCAAAAAATGAAGACGTTTTTATTTATTTGTAACGTAAAAATATATAGCATTGTATCGTCGCCTAATATTAAAGGTAGTAGAGCCTTGCTGATTTCAGCATAAATGGGCCGGCTCGACCGGGGTAGTACTACCCTCTCACAGAAAATCGACGTAAAGTAACAGTACCTAAACTGTTACGTTTCGTTCGGTGAGTGAGAGTGCTGGAGGCCCTATCCCCTATTCCTTCTCCCTCATCCCACTCCACTTCCCCAACCCTAAGGGGCGGCACCCTAAGGGGGTTCACACTAGTTTAATAAGCTAAGGTTGACGGAGCCCTGCTTCGCAGGGCTCCTATTTTCGGATTAAATATCAAAAGAGAACCTAACATAACCTATTTAGTTACTTATTACAGTCGCACCTAACCCTAGGTACTCGAAAGCAATGACGCACAAATTTGTCATTAGCTGTCAATATCATGCATACAAAATAGCGGTTGCGCTTCGTTTCACGTTTTTCACATAAAACCTAAATATCGCTTTTATTGATTCCACTAGTTTAATAAACTGAGGTTGACGGAGCCCTGCTTCGCAGGCTCCTATTTTCGGGTTAAGGGTCAAAAGAAAACCTAACACAACCTATTTAGTTAATTTCACATAAAACCTAAAATTACGTTCCGTTTTGCATAATTGAATGAAGAATTTTTGGAAATTGTTTAAAAATATTTAGACGCAACTCCGGCAGCCAAAATTACTTTTAGGGGATTAAAACTAACTCCCTTAAGCCCCCTACACCACCAATACCCTCAAATTCGGGCGACGCGTTTCGAAACCCGACTCCTGCGTTTGCATTTCTTTTATTAATATGGATAAACGTGTAAGGTGCCCATCATAGTCATTCTAAACATTCAGTGTCACAATTCACGCAGACATTATTAAATCTTGCAGTCCAAAGTTAATTCGTCACAAAACAATTTTGTTTACTCAAGTTATTTCGATGAAACAAATTAAACAACAATCTAATTTATTTGATAGCAAAATAATAAACAAATCTTAATTCAAGTTGACAAAAATTTGCTTTATTCTTTCCCTAAGTACCCTCTATTAATTAAAGAAACATGATTCCTCTCTAAACTTTAATTAAATGAGCTATTGCGTTTCAGTCGAAAGTGTCGTCCATCGGATTTGTTGATAGTGATTTTATACCATTCGAAAATATGTAACAAATAGTAGCGTTTCACTTAAAATTACTATTAGTTTTTCTGGCACCACTGTATGAAAAGAGTAGAGATGCTTCCATAAATGTATTTTTGATTGTAACCACGTTTTCGCAACATAAAGCATCAGTTTGGCAACACTATTCGACATCCCTAGAATTTGAGACAAGTCTAGTACCTTTTTGCTATTTTTCTGCTACCTAAGCTGTCACCGTAGTAACTGTGGAATTCAACATTGGTTCAACTTGAATCAACTGTCTCACTCTCACACACAAATAGGTACCTACTATTCTCTTCCAAAATCGGCCTTTAGTGGTTGTCGCTTTAATGTTTCGTTTTGTTTGACATGTTATATTAGAGCTACTATCAAACTGACTTCACCTGCCAACTACTTATACCGTAGCTAAGTTATAACCAATTTGTTTAACCGCTGTGTTCTATCCAAAGCATTCTTTTCGTAAGATATTAAAATTTCTTCTTCCAAGCGTAAGCACAGACATCGTGTTTAGTCATTATATCTGTGCATCTTTTTATTTTATTCTAGAGGATTAGGTACTAGCATTTTTATATTAACTAGCAGTCTTAGTGTTTTATGGAAAGTCAAGGTTTTTTTAAGTGACAGAATCAGGGAGTTCATTTGACAGTCGTAATGGGAAGTCAGTACCGTTGAATATAGTCTAGAATATCGCTATCCCTGTGGGTTACGGAGGTCAGCTAGCAATCGCTCTCCGGAAAAGGTAATGTTTCATCAATTCTGGTTGAACTCGTAAACGGAGCACGAGCTCCAGGGTCCCTTTACTGGTCTAACCAGAGAGCATATAATATTGGCATATGTATAGTCAGAATATGAGCAGAAACTTAAAATGTATTAAAACTAGGCCGAAGAGTTTATCTCCAGATCCCGTAATATAAATGTTTATGTATGTATGTGTGTATGTATGTGTACGAATCATGAAAGTTTAAAAGTATTTTTAACTGACTTGAATATAATTATTATAATACCAACTGCGTGTGAAATTTGAAAATTCTGCCAATCAGACGGTGCCAGATTGTAGGTAACTTAATAAGTACTTCAATGATTTTATCTATCTGGTTTTTAAGACTTCAAAGTGCCTCCAAGTAAGTATCTTATCTCAAGCTGTCTAATTTTTAAATTGACTCAATAGTGATAAGCCAAATTAAGTTTTCTGAGATGGCAGTTTTAGAAATGTTCTTTATCCCTTTGTTAAATTAAAGTTGATGCTGGTAATTTCAATTTTAAACATTATTGCGACAGATTTAATAATTATATATTAATAATTTCATCTACTCAATCAGATTTTAATTATAAGATATAATATTCAATATAAATAAAATAATATTTACTGTGATAAAACCTGCTTAGCAAATTTTTTTACAAAATTTCCTATGAAAATTGTAGAAAATTTATTACGATATTCAGTGGCTTGTAGAACTTCATTGGATATATCAACGTTTTCAACATTTAAAACAAGATTATTTAATTTAAAATGCTATTATATCAAATAGTGTTTAAACTACTGTATATTAGTTTAAACTTCTCTAAGAACTGTAAACAAATTTACACAAGAAATACATAAATGTTATGCTCTTTAAAAGCGATCCTTCATTGTTATTCAAGTCTAATCTCTTTTAAAATGAAATAATCTTTTCATTTCATAAATTTATATAAACCTGAACACTTCTCATTTCATTAATATTTGCTATGACAACCTTGCTTTGAACTCTTGTTTCCACTTCAAGACTTTTTCCTTTAATTGCTGAAGTTTAACAACAAACCTGAGTATAACTCGATTTGATTAAATCTTGGTCTAATATTTATAGACTACTGTGGAGGCATACATAGTTACGCTACGTTTAAAAGTAAGCTATTATTTTAGTCTATTTACGTCCGCAACCCCTAATTAAAAGCCGTTGCGCAAATTTTAAGCATCAGCTTTGTATACAGTCTAATTAAGTTGGTTTAACAGGGTGCAGAGAAGTGTGCAAGTGATTGGTTTTTGCGAACCACAACAGGTCCTTGATGCTTTAAGTGCTTATTGTTCAGAATTCGTGCCGCAACCTATTACTCTTGATAAATACTTGCTTCAAACAAGGGATTAATGCTCAATGACAAAGTGAAGTGATGCCTTCTGTCATAATGACTAAAAATATAAGGACTCAGGACCTATTCTCTGAAGTTATTGGTGGAAAGGCAAATATTTCTAAATCTGTAAAATGTAATTGTAACTTTACATATAAATTGTCAAATGGTAAATTTAGGAAATTGACAAAATTAAATAAATTTATAAAACGACTTGAGTTATGCTATAAGAGGTCCAAAATTAACCATAATTTAGTTAAAGAGAGTGAGTTATTAGTTTCTAAGCTTAAGGATAGTAATGATCAAATAGCCTGTAGCCGATTACTATATGAACAACACACATGTAAACTGCAAACACAAATTACATCATTAAATGCACAGCTCAACAAATTGATAATAGATCATCAAAGTAAAACACAAGAATATAAATTGAAATATGATGAAATTTCTAAAGTTGGTAGAGAAAATCTAAAACCACTGCTATCTATGACCAACAAGAGTAACTACTTAAATTGTTCAAATCATAGGTTAGAGGCTTCACCTAATTGTACAACCAAATTATATAGTGACTTTCAAGATGAATACCCTTCAAAAACATGTCATGGTTCAGTTTCTGACATATTATTACATAATGGAAATAATAAGATTTTGGATAACAATGTTTTTTTTTTCTGACATATTAGGAATAAGCATAGGTAGCCTGATTAATAGTTATACTGATCGATCAATACAAAATATTTGTTCACGAGGAGAAGGAATGTCTATGTTAATTAATAAATTAAAGTATGCTAGACTAAATAAACATTCTACAGTTATAATTTTATATGGGGATAGCCTACTAGTTACTAAGAAAGATATATTAGCTTTATCAGATATAATGATACAACAAAGTTCTAAAGTGGGGTGCAATTTTATTGTCTGTGCATTACCATATTCCAATAACTTATCTTATAAAGAAAACAACCAGATAGGTAAATTGAATCTATTACTTTATAATAGCACTTGTAGTCATAGTGACCATATTTTATTTTTTTACTGTAATATTTTTACTAGTGATTTATTTTTAACAAAACATACTATGTATCTCTCTTTTATATATAGGCGACAACTTGCTAAATTATTAGCATTTAATTTACAAAGTGAAAGGAGTACTGTTAGAGTACTAAAGAATTTGGTAGATAATAGTTGTACCAATAGTAGTATTGCCACATCTCTTAGTTTAAACCACTAGATGAGACAACAGATAGGTATTCATGTGTTTTAAACTTAGCTCATTAAAACATACAAGGAATATCTGGCAAAGAATTAGAGATAGATTTATTTTTAAAGAAACATATGTTGCATATATTATGCATTACGGAACATTGGTTAAGAGGTGAAGAATTAATATTTAATCATGAATTGTATACAGTGATAAGTGCATTCGTAAGAAAGAACGCTATTCGTGGTGGCTCTCTCAAATATGTTTGTAATAGTATTAAATGTAAAGAATGAAAGGACATAGCCGAACTTTCCATCGAGCGCACCGCTGAGATATCTTGTGTTGAACTTGAGCAACAAGTCATAGTCTGTCTATACCGACCACCGCAAAGTGACTTTAGCCAATTTGAAAGCATCATGGAGGACGTCTTAAAACACTTAAGTTCCAGCAGGAAGTCAATAATCGTATGTGGTAATTTTAATGTTAACTTGTTAGAACAATCACCAACTTGCATTAGTTTAGTTAGTTTATTTATGTCATTTAATTTGAATGTTTTATTTTCTGAACCAACCAGAATTACCTCACATTCACATGCTTAGATAGTATTTTTTGCAATTGTTTGTACTTAAGTAAAGCTGTTTTGAGTGACTTGACATCAATCACTGTGGACAAAAGGTTGTAATTCCAACTAATACAACCCCTACAGTACTAAAAATCACATGTAGGCCAGTGACCTCTATTCGCCTTAATCGTTTTAGTGATGATGTTGCTGCTAAGATCGCCAGCATTGACTTAACTCACGATGATCCTGATGAATTATATAAATGGTTATATGATGTTATTAAAAATGAGTACAGTAATATTTTTAAGTAGACGACATTTTCCAAGAGCTCTAAAGTTAAATTTTGTGATTAGGCAACAGTAGGAATATACAAAAGTAGATCTAGGTTGTATGGTATGAAACAATATAATTTTAATCCTTCATTTATTGAATATGTACGAAATTACTCAAAAGTTTTTAAGAGAGCATGTGCTTTAGCTAAGTCTATATTTATAAGTAATAAAATTAAAGAATCCAAGAACTAAATAAAAACAACTTGGAACATTATTAACTGGTCGAGCTAAGTTAGTGGATAACAGCTATGAATTTAAATGTAATTGTGAAATAGTTACAAAGAAAACTGATGTTGAACTTTTTCATAAACATACTAGTGAAAACAACCAACTGTTTAGACTCATGCCCAAGCAAAGCAGAGATATTAGTTAAGGGCACTGTGAATGAGTGTGATGTGCTGTTTTATTTTAAATACATTGACACCAATGACATCCCCAAGACATTCAAGACGCTCAATATTAAGAAATCTGTTGCCTTATGGGGTATTTCAGTTAAAATTATTCACCATATTATTTCTAGCATAGCTCAATATTACCTGATTTACTGAAAAACAGTAAGGTAATACCACTATTAAAAAAAGGATCCAAGAGCGATCCTAGTAATTTTCGGCCAATTTCTATCTTGCCTGCAATCAGTAAAATGTTTGAAAAATTTATTTTGCATCAGTTAGAGAGCCACTTTCTCACAAATAATGTATTGCACAGTGAGCAGTATGGCTTCACTAAGGGTCGCTCCACCGTTGATGACGGTATAACTCTATTAAAACATATTTTTAACGCTTGGGAAAATTTTAAGGATGCCACTGAAGTTTTTTGCGACTTGTCAAAAGCTTTTGATTGTGTTGAACATGATACACTTTTACGTAAACTCAACCATTATGGTATTCGAGATAGCGCACTCAATCTTGTTGCCAGAGAGATAGAGGTCAGTATGTAGATGTTAGTGGGAGTAGGTCTCAAGTTTTGCCATTGAGAAAAGGCGTTCCACAGGGCTCTATTCTTGATCCATTTCTTTTTTTAATATGTATTAATGATTTGCCATTCTTTGTTAAAAATCTATGTGATATTGTTCTATTTGCTGACGATACTTCACTTATTTTTGAAGTTGATCGTAATACAAGTAACATTGACAGCGTAAGTAATTCTCTTGCGCAAATACTACATTTGGTTCATGACAAATAATTTGCAACTCAACTCTGGCAAAACAAAATGTGTGAATTTCACTTTGCCGAATGTCAAAAATGTTCTTACTAATATAAATTTAGATAACGAAACAATTAACCTAGTTGATTCAACTTTATTTTAAGGTTTAGCTTTAAATTGTAAGCATCAGTGGGGTGCCCAAATATCCTGTCTGGCAGTCAAACTTAGTTCTGCAGCATTTGCAGTTAGGAAAGTTTGACAATTCGCAGACGTAGATACTGCTAGACTAGTTTACTTTAGTTACTTTCACAGTGAAATGTCTTACGGAATACTGTTATGGGGTACGGCGGCCGATATTCAGACAATTTTTGTTATTCAAAAGAGGGCCATACGCGCAATATATAAGTAAGGTCCTTGAGATTCTTAACGAGATACATTTAAAGAAGTAGAAATATTGACATGTATATATTTTATCTTCTTGGTATCTTCTTGGGTTTACGCGAATGTTACACATTGAAATTAAACTACAGTTTACGGATTTTATCGCGATGTATTGGTTTCACTAAGTTATTACATTTGAAACTAATGATCTAGAAACTATATTTTTAATTTATTACTAGCCGACGTTTCGAATTCTTTACAGAATTCATGTTCACGGCAGACTGAGGTGATATTTGTCTTTTTCCTGAATGTATAAGTTATCTCAAAGTACCCGAACATTTTTCATCTACTGGTGTTACTATTTACGCAGAATGAGCTCACAGTGTCCTTAGGTCTTCTGGTGACTTTGTCCTTCTTGGGTTTCATTAGCCTTATGACAGGGTCCCAAGCTGGAGGAACATTCCAACCATCTTCTCTATTGAAATTAGGGTGTTTTTTAATTTCAATAGCCTCTCGTATCATCCTTGGAAGAAAACGGTGTTCTTTTGCGAGTATCTGTGGTTCATCAAATCGCAGGTAGTGGTTGAGTCCCTGTTCCACATGTTCACACACAGCAGACTTTGTTGAGCGTTTATGTTTTATGTCAGCTATATGTTCTTTGAGTCGAATGCCTATGCTTCTCTTGGTTTGTCCAATGTATGAGAGCCCACATTCACAGTCAATTTTGTAGACACCGGCCTCTTGCAAGGGTAACTGACACTTGACAGATGGTAATAATTGACTGATCTTCGTTGGCGGCTTGTAGTAAGTTTTGATAGAAGCTCGCTTCAAGATGTAGCCAATTTTGTCGGTCACGCCCTTGATGTATGGGAGGACAGCAGGTTGTCTTTCTACTGTGGCTGGTTTTTCTTTCTTCTGGGATCTGTGACAGTGGCGCGGCGGTCGGAGCTTGTTGTCTTGCAGAACTTGCCTGACATGTTGAAGCTCAGCGTCCAGGTGTTTCTTGTCACAGATCCCGCGGGCTCTCTGAAACAGAGACATTCCTACAGTAGCTAACTGTTTAGGATGGTGGTAAGATTCACCGTTTAAGTACCTATTTGTATGGGTCTTTTTCCTATACACAGTATGGCTTAAGGAGTTGTTTTTATTCCTGATGACAAGTACATCTAAGAAAGCTAAAGAATTGTTTGCCTCTAATTCCATTGTGAATTGTATTTGGTTATTAATAGAATGTATATATGTATATATTTGCTAATTTAATGTACGTTAAGAAAAACTTAACTCTTTACCGTAAAAATAGTGACTTGTACAAAGTGAACACAAGGAATAAGCATAAACTAGTGGGCACTAACTACCATCTACATAAAGTTCATAACTTATTTGTGGGACTCGGTATACAATTCTTCAACAAATTGGCTCTTGAAATAATGAATTTACCTCTGCACAAATTTAAAACCACTATTAAGAATTTTCTGTGAAAAAGGGGTTATTACACTATTAAAGAATTTTTAGATGACAAGACATCATGGGGCTAGGGTTTTTTTTATTCACTATTATTTTTATTTTTATGACTGTGTAATATATTTATTAAACTCTCTTCTTAATTAGTGAGATGTTAAGTGGAGGTGCCTCGTGAACACTCATGATGTTTGCAGGGTTTGTATATTTTTATGATTTGTTGAATCTAGTATATCAGTTTTAATCCCTGATCAAATCATTGTTCACTTGTCACCTTTACAAAAGTCTGTAACCTATTGGTTGCTGATACATCTATACTACTGTCGCTATAGTGTTTTGTTGTTGTGTAAGCAATCATGGTACCAAAAAAAGAGTGGCATGAGTTTCTTCCAGGCTCTTCTCATAGCCCTACCATCCCGAACCTGGTTGTAAAAAAAAAAGAAATGACGTTTAGAAGTGTTTCTTATGTAACCTATATGAATAAATGAGTTTAAATTTCAATTTGAATAAAACAATAATCTTATCCAAAATTCTCATTAAAATATGCACGTGCATTTCACTGGAAAACTAAAATGAAAACAGAAAATAGAGAGCAGTAAATTTTTTGTTTAGTTCTGGAAACCTTTCCATTCTAAATCCTTTCCAAACTAAAGGTACTTTTACCGGCGACCATCGCGTGGGGGGAAATCATAAAATGGACTGCAATATTTAGAGTTTCGTCCTCGTATTGGATATTTTAAAAATTTTAGTCATGTATCGGCGTACGGAACGTCACACATTTTTTAATTATTTTAAGAAAGCCTGAACTAAATTTTGCTAACAACATGGTTTCATATATAGTTTTAAGATACGCGATATCCGTTAGTGTGAAGTGCATCGTACCTTTGATCTTTGGTTTTGGTTTCGATCGATTTATTTTGTGTGATCCACAAATTGTTGTTTTAAATCTGTGCATATTTTAAACACAGACTTTATATTTTAAGTAACGAAGAGCATTGCATCACATCCTTAGCAAAACTACCTAACAAGATGAGATAAGAATAGGCTGAGCGTGATCTTTTTTGATGAAAGTGCTCCGACGAGATTTAGACCCTCTTCTATCTAATCCTTACTTCATCATGCCGACTAAAAAGCACCTCAACTTGGGCTCCTCTTAATACATTTGGGCTTAAAACCGTTATATCTATATCTTCTGAATCAATATACAGACAGAGTTAAAAGAAGTTTGAATAATCTTGTAATATCTTTGAAGTCTGCTTCTAAGAACAAGATTAGTAATAATCTAAAAATATTTATGATTAAAATCTTCTGACAAGGGTTTATTTTATAATCTCTATGAGGTTCTGCTAAAATATACGCTTTGAGATACTTAATATGTTTACATAGATTTTCTTCATACATTTTGAGGCAGCGTACCTCAAAAAATAGAAACGAGCCCTTAGGATCATTTTATTTATCTCTGTCTGTCATTAAAATAATTATGAGGTACTTAAGCAAAGATCGCTTGGGGCCATAAAAATCAAGCTTCTGTGCCAACGCAGTAAAAAGATACTGTTATTTATCAGTCATTTGTAATCCGTTGTTTCGCATTTTGTAAATCAAAGCCTATGAGGCACGTTTTATTCGTCTTACAGCTCTTTAAGAGCGTTTTTTCCGTCGGAGGCGATTTTGCCGGTTTTTATTGTTCAATTACGTTACGGATAAATAAAAATTAATTTTAAAGATATAGAATATATGAAAGTTCAATTTTTTATTAAGAGAGTGCTAAAGATAAATATATGGGTTACTATAGTAAATATTTTAAAACGGATGAATTAAAAAAACTCATTTTCGTCATTTCTGTAGTTGAGGCCAACATTAATGGTCGCTTGTGCTATGAAAACTTATTGTTCTATATTTCTGTAAATGTAAACTGTACAAGCAGAAGTTATACAAGCGAGTCCTTATAATAAAAATTGTACTTTCATTCATAATTTTCAATAAAATCGGAGATCAAAACAGAGCATTTTGCTTAATTTTAGCCCGCAAATTTGCATTTATTTCTAAAAAGCTACTGTGATTATTAAAAAGATGTATACATATTTAGAAACCTTAAGATTAATTTTAAGTCATATAAAAAAATTGGAATCTAAACTTTTCGTTTGTAATTAATATGATTTTTTTTAAAGACCTATAAAGCTCGAAGCACGATGCTATGTCCGCCATTCAGAGCTGAGCGCTCTCAGAGGACGGACCTATCGCTCGCGTCCGCGTCCGCCATTTTACGTAAATATTGCATTCCAAAACGTTTATAGCGCGGCTAAAGCCTCTTGATCCGTTTTTTTTCTCAACGTATTTGTTTATAAATATGTAAAGTTGATGTAACTTTATTTATGTATTACGTACATATTAAACTAACGTGTTGGTCAAGACATCTGGAGTCTAGTGGTTACTGGTTAGTATAGTAGCGCGGTCAAATAGGGGCTGGGTAAGACTGACGGAAACGGACCGCTTTATAATTTACCTAATATGGCGCCTTGAAACATATAATAAACACATTAACATTGAATATATTTACAAAAAATAAATTAAGGAAGACTAAGAAACAGTAATGGAGCAAGGATTTGAAAAAAAATCTGTCTGTATGTATATCTATATAGTTTGTCTGTTTGTACACGCTAATCGCCGAAGTTACTGGATGTATTTAAAAAAAAACTCTTTTTGTTATATTGTTGTTTGTCTTAGCAAGTTTTCAGTCCGATGAGCATTTTCTGTTGTCTTATAAAAATCGAAGATCTGAAACATCTGATGAGGAACTATAAGAGCTCGCTCTTCCCGTACTATAGAACTGTCTAGATACGTTCGTCTAAGGAATATGGATTATTAGACCGTAATAATTATAAAGCTGAAGACTTTATTAGTTTGGTTGAATACAATAATCCCTGGAACTACCAGTCCAATTGCCATCATTAGTTTTGCACTGTACATAATTATAGTGTTTGTATTCATCGTGTTAGGCTATGAAACATTATGAGATATGACCTACAGGACCAGCGCACTAACTGTGTTGGTGTGTTATTTGAAGTCAGAATATGACAGCAAAATTAAAATTCGATTATATTTAGATTTCCAAAGGCGCGGTCAATGCCTCTAAGATACACAGTTTATTGAGCGTGTGTAGCGTTTGAGACTTTACAGATATTCATAATTTACTATTATTATATTATACTGATATTTAAGTACACAATCAAAAAAAGCTTTTTTTGTATCACAAAGAAGTGTTGTATCATGTTGGGGTCGCACCATTTTCAATTATTCGCACCCACAATTTACTGGGTGTTGAAATGCATTTGCAAAATATTTTCACGGGTGAATATAATACTTCTATAACTGAATACAAATATATGAAAACATAACTCACCAAATCGTAATTATTTTCGCAATCATACACTTTAAAAATCAGCTCGGTGTACTGACCGCCGCAGCTCAGCTGATCCCCACGAGCTCGCATTGCAGGTACCTAACACATACAAGCACACGTACCTACCGTGCAGTCTTATTCTGCACCAGTTAACAGTTTATTTTGAGATTAAATTCTTCTAACTATCATTCATCATCAGCCTTTAATAGTCCACTGCTGGACTAGGCCTCTCCTTTGAAAGGAGTAATTGGCCTACTATACCACGCTGGCCAAACGGGTTGGTATAGGGTTTGTATCAAGTTTTCCTCCTGGTACAGTGCTGTTCTCTGCGTAATATAACTTCTAACTATATTTATTCAAAATGCAGTTTCGATCTAATGTCAGTGTCATACTCATGTCACAAATGGTATTCTCCTAAATAAATTATATTGGAATGTTATCGTGACTAGATCGTTAACTGAACAATGTCATCATCATCGTTCTAGCATACCGTGGATTCGAACCCGATACCCTCTGCATAGCAGTCTGTTGGTATCTCCAGTAGGCTATCGCTGCCTGTTGTTAATTAAACAATGTGTCAGCTTCGCACAATAGAAGTCAAATTAGATGATAATGACATTTAAATTAGAAGAATACCAATTCTGAGTCAATTTAAAATCTAATCTCATTTCGTTCAAAATATAATTTCAATACCATATATAATACGTGAATTGGCCTTCTTATTTACTATCTAAGTAACATTTTATAAAAAGAGAGACTTATATCATCGCACACTGTGTGAAATAATTTTAGGTGAATATAAACATATTGTATAATTACAATATTTTGTAATTGCAAATCAACATATTGTATATATTTTTTCTTTCTTTTAATTAATTAAGTATTTTTTTTTACCCGACTCTTTTGGTTTTGTATTTAGTGTTATTCGTGTGTTTTCATGCAATAATAACGAAATAGATGTATATTTGAAATGTGACAATTATGTAGATGACAATTATAAATTATTTATATCATATAATAAAACTGCGCCAAATTATTATAAATAGTCGTTGTTATCCTGAGGAACATCATCCTACTAAACAAATATGTAATATCTATCTTTATTTGATTGATACCTTTAAATGCATGTGCATTGAAAATAATTAATTTGAATACTTTCATATCATAATCAACGTAGGTATTACATAAACGAATACTGTTCATGTATGGCAAGAAGGATCAAGATTATTATTCCACGCGATACAGTCGTAGTGCGCCGGGTCTCGCATGCGCGGTGCGCGGGCGACCGCGGTACTATAAAAACCTAAACTCGAGCCGCTGCTCGAGGCGTATACGCTCTTAACAGAAGTAAATCAAGAGCCGTAAATATTAAGATATACCTATTGTAGAAAAAGTATATGTGGAGTAAGATATTACTATCTTATTTTTATTTACGTCAGTCTACTTCTGCTTAGTCGTGACGTATCAATTTCATTTAGGTTCGAAATCAGAGCGAGTACTCAACTCTGCTTAAAATGACCCACTTGTGGTGGCTGATAGTCATACGTAGACTATATGGGTATACCATTAAAGTTTTGGGTTCCTAACTCGATCGTATACAATTTTATAAACTCAATCAAATCTTAATATATAAAATCCTTGCGTTACTGACTGACTGACAGACACGCTAAAGCCGAAACTATTGGGCGCAGGAAGCTGAAATTTGGCATGTATGTTCCTTGGGGACCGTAGGGGTGCACTAAGAAGGGATTTCCCGAAATTCGCACGGGATCGGCCAAAACCGGTAAATTAAAAAAAATGCAGGCGTAGCTGCTGGCGTCCTCTAGTACTAAAATAAAAATGTTTTCATTGTTAATAAGCCACGTGCCATTTCGGGAATTAAACTCGGCTCGTGCGATTTGGCATACGTACGAGTGCAATTCAGAAAAATGAACTAACAAAGCCTTTTTGTTTGTTTCGATATGAACTCTCCATATCAGCATCCGTAAAAAAAAAACATTCGCAGTTCTCATATTTCCCACTATCATCGAAAAACTAACATCTATCTACACATCGATACGCGTTCTTATACTGCGGCAAATATCAGCAATGACCGGTCGTTATCCACACTGGCCGCTAGGGTTGTCACATCACTCACGACACACAAATACCTGCAGTTTTTCAACACAAATCCCGCTCGTTTGTCAACCGACACAACCATTCATTCTGTCTTAAGTTTCACTATGTCTTCATAAGCAGTGCCATTACTTATCTTATTTAAGGGTATTGTTAATCAGTCTAGACTAGACTTATTTATAACATTAAGGCTTTGTAAACTGGTACTTGAGATTAAAATGTATTTATGTAAAATTAGTCACCTATTATAACTTGCGTGATGGACTCTCACGTTTGTGTTGACTAATCTACTTATAACATCCGTAAACATAACACGCAACTGCGAAAAGCCCCAGAATCGCGATAAAATTTTCCTAAAGTATCAAATGTCGGTGTAATTGAAAAACAAAAAGATAAACAAAACGCGGAATAAACACCAACAAATATTGTACTCTTAAAGTATTTGTGACAACCGTGGGTTAGAGTGCAGATACGGTGAATTATTTACGATACGGTTCAGCTATTAAAATACGCGGCGTAGTACGCCCGTACGGCTGTACTTGCAAGGGTAGATAAAGGGTTACTGGGGCGTATTCCAACAACAGACGGCTAAATTATTGTCATATTTATGTTATGTTTTGTCGAGTTTGGATTTAACGTTTAGTATTTTATGTAGTGTGTGTACAGTGGAAAAATGTTTTGTTTTATTCAGCGTACTGCAACAATGGCTACATAAATTTTCAGATACATTTGTAGGGATAGCAAATGTATATTTATATAAACACACTAAAGGTAGAAAAGCGAATAAAATGGCTTAAAAATAAAATAAACCGGTCAAGTGCGAGTCGAACTCGCGCACCGTGGGTTCCGTACAAACCTTAAGGTATATATAATTATTTAAAAAAATATGTGATGTAACAAAAAATTTAAGGTTTCGAAATTTTTCCTATGTGCTATGAAACGTTGCTTTACGCCAAATTTCAAGATTCGAGATCGACAGGAAGTACCCTTTAGTTTTGACTTGAGCATTTGATATGAATTTTAATTTTATATCTTTACGGGTTCATGAGGAACAGGGTAGTAGTACCTTTAAAATTATTAAAAATATTTAAATTATATGATGTAACTAAAAATATACGGTTTTTGCAATTTTTCCTTTATTTGTGCTATAAGACGTTGCTTCGTGCCAAATTTCAAGATTCTGAGTTCAAGGGAAGTATCCTGTAGGTTTTGATTCCCTTGCGAGTAGTTGCAAGCTTGAAAATATGCTGAAATTGCTGTTTCTGTTGATTGCGTTGATATAGAAGTTTGATTTTGTTACAGCTTAAAGGTATTTTAGACTTGAGTATTTGATATGAATTTCAATGTAATAACTTTACGCGTTCATGAAGAAAGGGATAGTAACTTTAAAATTAATACAAATATTTTTTATATGATGTTACTAAAAATTTACAGTTTTCGCAAGTTTTCCTTTATTTGTGCTATTAGACATTGCTTCATACCAAATTTCAAGATTCTGAGTTCACGAGAAGTATCCTGTAGGTTCTGATTCCCTTACGAATTTCAAAAATTGCGGAAATTTGCAGCTTAAACGGCTGTAACTTTTGATTGCGTTGGTTTAGAAGTTTGATTTTTTTCACAGCTTAATGGGACAGTAGATTTGACTATTTGATATAAGTTACAGTTTGATACCTTCACGCATTTCTGAGAAAATGGGTCTTGACAGACGGACGGACAGCAAAGTGATCCTATATAGGTTCCGTTTTTTTCATTTCGAGGTACGGAACCCTAAAAACATCTCTTCGCGGGCTATCTCTCGAGATATGTGTGCGCACTGCACTGCACAGTGAACACACATTCATCATCATCATCAGCCCTATATATAAACTGTCCCACTGCTGGGCACGGGCCTTATCTCACTATGAGAAGGGTGTAACTGTAAGGCCATAGTCCTCCACGCTGGCCTAGTGCGGGTTGGCAGACTTCACATGTCTTTCGAGAACATTATGGAGAACTCTCAGACATGCAGGTTTCCTCACGATGTTTTCCTTCACCGTTTAGCAAGCGATAATTAACAATTAAATACGCACATAACTCTGAAAAGTCATTGGTGCGTGCCGTGGATTCGAACCCGGACCTTCTGCTCAGCAGTCTGTCGGTCTGTGTGTATATTGCAGATAATAATACTGATTTGTTTTTTATATGCTCACATCTGTATCCGCGAAGGGGTAGGTAGGGGTGTAATACTACACATTTCGCCATGTATTGAATTTTTAGGTCTAACGGAATAGAGGGCAAGCCTATTGTAGTTACCGGGCATATTGCCTGGACCACAGAGCCAGACTGATTTGTATTTTACGGGATCCTGCCATTTTGCCGAAAAGATTTTGACAAAATTTAATTACCCAAACAAATTTTAGCAACCTTTTTTTATATCATTGCAATATTTCGAATGATTTTAGTACGCATATCTTTATATGGTCAAATTTTTACTTTGCAAAATATTACCAAGTATAATGTCATTATGGCATTTGGTCTTTAATCAAATGATTTATTACAGCAAACAATCTTCAGATAATAAACGTTTGGTGATATAAGTTTATTTATGGAAGTAGTTAGAGTAGGTTAATTATTAAAAAAGTGGTTTGGTTAGGTTAGGTTAGAACTGTGACCTCCTACGCACGAGCCGAGCGAGCGAAGCGAACGGTGCCGCGGTAGCGGCCGGCGAGTGCCAGAAACGACTTGCATTAATAGAAAAAAGAGATTGTTTTTAGTAGGTTACCCGGAACTGAACTATTGAAAAACTGTTATTCCAACTAAAATATTTGACTGAATAAAAATGTTAAAAGAACTAATTGGTAAACAAGTTATAGTTTAAAGTTCATTTCCCAAACATTAGGTTTGCGTTACAATTTTTTGTGAATAGATTTTTCGCTAAGTAATAATTTGAAAAATGAAATTATGCGAAAAAAATTTTGGGAAGTGAAAATTTGTCAAATTCCTTTCGGTCAAACAAGGGAGACCCGTATTTTACCTTAATATTCAACTTGTATTTTTTACTTGTAGTTATTTTGATACCTTGTGCACCCAATATGCGACGTGATTAAAAGTAGGCAATGTATTCGGTGTTCATCTATCCAAATTGTATGTATCAACTGTATCGTTATCGCAATAAAAAGAATCATCGACTATAAATTATTGATTTTATTTTTGATTAACTTGAACATTGGCCATGCCAGTACATACTGGGGAATTAAGCCTATGTTATTACCAAACAATAAGATATTATTTGAAATGTAGTTTCTGATTAGGTTTTATCGTTATTTTCAGGCACCGTGAAGTGACAAATTATTTCGCGCTAGATTTTTTTTTAATAATTCCTTTCTACCTTTTCTTATTCATAAAAAAAGTCAGCGATAGCCGAGTGGAGATACCAACAGACTGCCATGCAGAAGGTATCGAGTTCGATTCCACGGCGCGCACCAATGTCTTTTCGGAGTTTTGTGCGTATTGAATTATTAATTATCGCTTGTCCCGTGTCTCGGAGAGCACGTTAAGCCGTCGGTCCCGGTTGTCGTGATAATCTTTGACAGTCGTTACAGGACGTCAGTACCTTCTTTATCAACTGACACTAATCTAAACCATAGAATATTGCTATCTCTTCGGGTTGCGGAGGTCCGACAGGCAGTCGCTGTGTGGAAAAGCTAATATTCAGCCAAATCCGGATAGACTAGTAAGCGGACCCCAGATTGAAACTAGGATAACGCTAACAGGATGATGACCTTTCTACCCATTCTTAACTTTTATATATCCACATATTTGTACCTATTACAAAGACAATTTTGTTCTCGCACTGGTTAGACACGAAATTCCCTTTCAGCATACTTTTAATTCTTTATGTAGGTAGTACTCTTCCTTAGAACAAATAGGTACATAACTGCTCTTTTCACAGAAACTACTTATTTCTACGAACTGCAAAGAGTATTTGAAAGTTTGAAATATACTTACGTACTTACATAGACTCACGCCTGTTTCTCGGCGGGGTAGGCAGAGACTACGGAACGCCATTTGCAACGATCGTGACATATCTCTCTTGCTTCATTCACTGTGAAATATACGAAATGATTTCTTTACTTTTATTAGGAAAACAGCATGCCGTGGTTGTGCCGCTACGAGATGTCGATTTACACCGTGGTTGTTTAAGTTGGTAGGCGTGGGACGCCTGTAGCGGAAAGCCATATTCTACTACATGTAAAGTTTATAACACGATATTTCAAATTATCAAAGGACCGAGGATAAATTTTGACCAGATTTTACACAAGAAATATAAATAATAATATATTGACTTATATTGAAAAGTATATTCATTTATTTCACAAACAATTTACACTGTGTTGAATGATGTATCTTAAGTTCTAATAAAACAATATAAAAATAAAAATATAACAATAATCATATAAACACAATATAAAGCTTACAAAAAGGCAAAAAGGCAGCGATAGCCGAGTGGATATACCAACAGACTGCCATGCAGAGGGTATCAGGTTCGAATCCACGGCGCGCACCAATGACTTTTCGGAGTTATGTGCGTATTGAATAGTTAATTGTCGCTTGTCCCGTGCCTCGAAGAGCACGTTAAGCCGTCGGTCCCGGTTGTCATGAATATCTTTGATACGACTATCAAAGATATTCATGACAACCGGGACCGGTAACGACTTACAGGGCGTCAGTACCTTCTAAATAAACTGACACTAGTCTAAACCAAGGAAAATCGCTATCCCTTCGGGTTGCGGAAGTCAGACAGGCAGTCGCTCCGTGGAAAAGCTAATATTCAGCCAAATCCGGTTAGACTAGAAAGCGGACCCCAGACTGAAACTGGTATAACGCTAAGAGAAAGAAGAAGATATAGCTTACAAACAATAGAAAGAATATCAATAAAATAAAATAAAAATTATATAAAATAATAATGTCAAAAAAGTTAAAATCAGTAAGTTAGCGTAACTTACTGATTTTAACTTTTTTGTTCCACAAATTCATCAACGGAATAGAAACACTCTCTAAGAAAAAATGCCTTAAGCTTGGTTTCAAACTCTCTTTAGTAAATAGAACTCTTTATATATTATGGTAGTCTGTTAAAGAGTCTGACCGAGTTACACCGCTAGCTATGTTCAACAACATTCAGAGCGGGTGTAATCATGGATGGCATTTCCTTTCTTCTTGTACGCTCGCGTTTGTTTCTTTCCTCTTTACTTTCGTAGCCATAAATATCTTTGGCAAATTTGGTGAGTAAGACCATTATATACAAACTAGGGACCAAAAAGTCAAAATTCTGAGATCCTTAAAATACGGTTTGCACGAGTCGAGCTGATCTATTTGTACCATGGTTCTTATGGCTCTCTTCACTGCTATGAAGGCTCTCTGAATATTTTACTAGTAGCTGCCACCCCAAAAAAGAACACTATTCCTTAATTTGGATTCAACCAGCGAGAAGGAAACGGTCCTGAGTTGCTCCTAATCAACGAGATCGCTTAAACTTCTGAGTACGTAACACGCAGAGTGAATGCTAGCTTCTATACTAGCCAACTCACTTTTCCATTTTAATGAAACTGAACACAAGCCTAAAAATTTAACTGTGTCAACTGTGCTCAGCTGGTTGCCGTTAAGATTACAAAGTAGTTTGTCCGAGTTCTTATTTGTTGACTTAAACATAATTATATTAGATTTCTGAGTATTTATTTTCAGACGGTTACGCATGAACCATTGGTTGAACAATTCTAAAGTTTCGTCAATATTAAAATTAAGCATACTAAAGCTATCTGCTGAAACAATGGCATTTGTATCATCGGCAAAGACAGTTAGTTTTATGTGGTCAGGTTACGAATAAGGTAATTAATAAAAATAATGAAAAAAGTTGACCCGAGGGTCGAGCCTGAGGAATGCCGGTTCTAAAGGCACACACACGCGTGAACCCGGCGGCCTACAAAGCCGCCGGCTTTGCCACACGAAGGAGCCGCTGGCATAGCCGCCCGGGTAGGCCGGTGGGCCGCGCGGGTTGCAACTTGCTACTTGTGTGTGGTCGTTCTATAAAACTGGAATGATGTCCGGCGGCTTTCTGCGGCTGATGCCGGCGGCGCTGGCGCCCGACAAAAGCCAGCGGCACGAGCCGCGCGACAGAAGACACTGTGTGTAGCAGCCTTAACATGAATAAGCCTTGATTTGTGAGCTTTTTCTAATCTAGTTAGAACCATACCAATTTGCTCATAACTTTCAGCTTTGATCTCACCAAACATACGCCTATTTTGTAGGTATGAAGTAAACAATTTAAATCTTTTGATATAGCTCTTACGCCATAATGTTCCATCTTAGCAATGAGTATTTCATGATTGACAGAATCAATATACCTTGAAATAAGTCATAGTCATAAGCATTATAAGTAAATTAATAAAGAACATCCTTTCGTCAAATTGATTCCTGAAACTTTTGTACAGTCACGTAAACCGGTAACATACAAATCCGTCGTACGGAAACACGTCAACACATTTCAAAGCGTAAGAACTTCATAGAAATCTCATGTAACATATTATGTTCAAATGAAGTATTTTGTATGAAGTTTGCGTGAATTATTCAGTTTGTTTGCTTCCACACGTATAATGATGTATCATTATACATCATATATATATAGCAAATATCATTATATTGAATGTGCTAATTACGAGATTTTCGATGAGTCATTCAGAAGAAAAGTTGACCTTGTCGGTTGAGTGAATACTAAATTGTAAATGCCATGGGCAAGTTATAAGGCATAGTGATTCAAGGCTTTTCTATTAATCTAATTAGAATGTATCTTATACCTAGATCTAAAGAATAATACAGGCGTCACGATAAATCTGTTACTTATAAATTTACTTTGAAAGAGAATTATCTGAATTAGAAGACACAGAGCCAAAATGTTTCACAGTCAAGCCTATGTATCATTTTAAGCTTTCAAGTTTCGTCCTAGATGTACTGTGATCTGTTATTATGGAACTAGCAAAATTATTATTAATTTTAAGAGTGTTTTGTCTGCAAAATTATTTGGATCGAATCATGAACAGTGAAAAATAACGACACGAAAACTATGTGTCTAACCATAGGGCTTAGACGGCAGTGTTCATAACCAGACATCACTATAATATTGGCAAGGAGAAAGGAGTGCAGTGTTACCATGGGCTTTTACTAAAGGTCTTTCTTTTTCGGCCACACTTGCAATAAAAAGTGTGCGATCTACCTATAACATTTTTACCTCATACGAGGCAGCTTAAGCTCCACCCCAAGTGGGTATCCGACAAGTTGGTCGAAGTTAAACAAAGTGTATTGTCGACAAGTGACTGTTAGAAAGTGGGTCACCGCACCGGGCGGGTTAAAGCGATCAGCTAAACAATCATAACTCCACACGCTGTGTAGCAACGACTCTTGGTGATATTGTATTAAATTATAATATTTTCTGAATACTTTTAAAATTTCGCGTCTTATACATAATAATTTTTATGAAACGGGTCTATGTGGCGTAATTGTTTGAAAATATAGGCAAAATCTGTATATATGAAATTGTTGCGTTGCGCAAGAAGCTAAAATTTGGCTTGTGTGTTCCTTGGAGAACGTAGTGGTGCACTAAGAAAGGATTTCCCAAAATTCCCACGGGATCAGGCACAACAGGTTAATTAAAAAAATGTGCAGGCGTAGCCGCGAGCGTCCTCTAGAACTTTATATTTCCCTCGATGTTTCGGCATGGGTTGCACCAGCCGTGGTCACGAGATGACTTGTAAGGTATTTTACCTATATCTCCAAATAATTACGCGATATAGACGCGTTTCAAAAATATTACTATGTCTATATTTTTCTGTTTCAAAGGTTAGTTTTCACAGTTTATTGAAAGCCGTCTTTACCTAATCTAAAATTAGATTTTACGTTCATATTACGGCTTTAAAGATACAAGTTTTACAAACTAGCTATGAGCTCAACAATCATTGCTCCACAATTTGTGTCGCAAAGACCCTTTGGCATGTTGTATAAAATTCTAATATCTTTGTTTGAATAGGATGTGTTTGAAATAGAAATATTATTTGTGATGGGTCAAGTCGATTATATCGATTTAGTAACGTTTAGTTTAGTCTATTGTAAATTTTGACTATGGTCACACTGAACTGTCATTCTTTTCCGTTTCTGAAAAATGGTCTTGCGCTCAAGCAGTCTTGAATTCTTGCGTTTTTGAATTGAAATAAATTGATCGCCTTTTGGAAAGCTCGTCCTTGTAGCTTCGCGAATTGTTTGTGTTTTGTGATAAAAGATAAGTTATATCATATTGAACCTTTGTAAAAATTGTGTGAATCCGCCAACGTGCACGTGGTTGGTGCCCGACGACTTCGCTGATGAAGGACGCCGAACTGGACCCTGTGGTATATATAACGATTTTCTTGTTATTTTGGCCAAAATTATGAGTAAATCTTATAGGTCCACTCAAGAACATCATCAGGAGCATCAGTGAAGATTTGGTTAAGTAAATCAATATTGTAACTTGCATGTACTTTGAACTCATCACTATGCAGTCACAGTAATAGGTGTTTAGGTTTTTGCCTTACCGTGATAAGGTGGATGTATTACAAACTTCCACTGCGCACCCTGAACAATTTCCTACCTGCCTACGGTAACTCTAGACATAATTTTTGGTGCAGAGCGCTGTTGTATCTTAGCCGCTGTTGATTGTACCTATACTCAGATTGGTATTGTATAGGCTATCTGAGCTATATATTCATTGTTAACAGTGTTGTGGTGTTCCCAGGTTAGTTTTGTTTAAAATACATCATATTTATTTGTATTGGTTGACCTACATAACTTGAAACACATGTCATACATAACCTCAATCAGTAATTGTTTGATTTAAATTGTTGAAATCTAGTATAGATTTGTTGTTGTTAGTACCTATTAATAAGTCACTTTGATTGGATACATAACAGTTACATGTATCAATGAATGAAGTTAATGGTTAATTGCATATATTGAGCTTGAAACATTATAACAACCAAAGTTGACAAACCTTTGTTGTTATAATATATTGATAAAATTGTTTGGTAACACAAACTGGTGCCTACAGTTGTAATATATACCTAACACATTTAGTCTGTTTGTTGCAGTAATTAATTAATTACCTAATTTAAGTTTCAACTTTAATTGTTGTATGTTATAACTTTAATAACCTTTGTCTTTGAGTCAATATATTGATACTATTAAGTTTGTTGGACAGTAAATACCTGCCACTTGCTTGTACCAGCAGTAAACAGGCTAATAGTTTGTTGGTTTCAAAGAATTAACAAATATTAAGTTTTAATTGATAATATTATTTAACGCTCGTCCAAGCACTTTTGTAACTTCATTCTGTCAGCTATCAAGGACTTGCTTGCGGCTGCTAGTGCTATTGCATCAGATTTGCGCTAGTTTGCCTCGGCCAGTGCCTTGGTGAACCGGCCTGATCGCTAGCAGGCCTTACTACAAAGGTACGAGCGGATCGATGATCGCCTGGCAAGTGTGGAACAGCAATTCCGCACTTTCAGCGCTTGCTGTCTCGAAGTGTCAGTTAATGAATTCACCACTGACCAGCGAAATAGAGTCAGCGAGGATTATGCCCAGGTCTTAGACATGAATGATGCTGTCTCCAATTGTGCAAGACAGTTGATTGCCGAGAGGACAGCACCGGGACTGGTGAGTACGCTCCCTACTTTAGATCTCCCGCATTTCGATGGCTGCCTAGGAAGCTACCTGGGCTTCGTTAATTTGTTTGACAGCCTGGTCGATGACAAGGCTGACCTTCGGCTGGCACAAAAATTGGCCTATTTGATGTCGGTTCTGGATGGGGAGGCCAAGGGCCTCATCCAGCATCAGCCCGTGTCTGACGAGGCGTACCAGACGGCTCGGGACTTGATTACCCGTAGGTACCATAACAAGCGTGGCCTCGCCGACACGCATATTGAACAGATTTTGGGTTTGCCCACGCTCACTCGGCCTTTGGGTTGCGCACCCAACTTTTAAACCCGCTTTTGGTGGCAATCAACGCACTAAAGTGCTTGGACCTGCCCGTGGACCAATGGTCCTATCTATTGGTGCACATTGTGCTAAAAAAGATGCCTGCCGACGTGAGGTCGCGTTTTGAACAGCGCTTTGGTGGGGATAGCGCGACCCATCTGCCCCCATTTGTTGACCTGGAGAGGTTTCTCGAGGATGAGTGCCAGGTCCTGGACAACTCCGGTGGTGACACGCCGGCTAAGTCGCAGCCGCCCAAGGTCAAGGAGCAGGCTCGCGTTCACACCCGAGCCAATGTTGACCGGCGCCCTCCTCGCTTTGCAGTCACGCAGAGCCCAGTGGAGTGCTCTTACTGCAAGGTCACGGGGTACAGAACGGCCAATTGTAGGGCATTCTTTGACCTGCATGTCGCCTCTCGTAGGCGCATCGCGAATGCCCGCCGCCTTTGCTTCTCTTGCTTGGGGTCCCACTCCCAGCGAGACTGCCCAAACTCTCGCCCCTGTCCTCACTGTGGAGGACAGCATTTGGACATTCCCTGCATGAATGCCAGAGAGGTAGGCCGCTTGTCCAACCAGCCGACGCCGGCGGGTGTTTTTAAGGTGGCAGCCGAGGCTCACCGGCGCGTAGCCGAGAGTCGCCTTGCTCAATTGATCGCCACTCACCCCACTTGGAGAAACAAAGCGTGCGCACGCCTCCTCTCACTCGCGCACCAGAATGTGCGACCGCTCAACGTCACCAGCTTCATGACTGCTGCCCCAGGTATTCCCCTCCTTTGGCGGAGCGTCCCCGCCTTGACTCGCGCCCACCTCGTTTTGGGTGGGTGCGTCATTATGACCCCCCACAGATGGCGCGCGGATCGAGTCATCGCGCTTTTGAGGACTTCAAGCCGCACCCTCATTTTGACTTGCCTGGTCTTGGCCAACGGTCGCCGCCCAGGCAACAATAGGTCATTGACCCCTGCCCTATAACGCCAACCTCCCCTATTGAAACCGTTATCCTACCAACAGTTACTGTTAGGGTCTGGGGACCCACGGGGACCTCTGTTGTTGTTCCGTGCTATATTGGACACAGGTTCACATGGTTGCATTGTTTCCACTTATTTGGTGGGGCAGGTTAAATTAAATATGGGTTCTTTTCCAAATTGTATACGGGGCATAGGTGACGTAGCCTCTAATGTTGAAGGGCAAGTTAAGGTTTTGTTTGGCCCTGTTGAATCTTCACACCCGAGGATTACAACCACGGCTATTGTGCTGAAGAATATTTTCGGTATGCATCCACAGAAACAGCTACCTGCTGTTGTGGTGAATTTGACATCGGGATTGGATCTGGCAGACCCCAAATTTGACACACCGAGACAAATCGATTTGTTGATTGGCTCTGATGTCCTCGGTGGAATTTTGATTGGTGGGAAACGGGTCTTGGTGCCAAATGGTTTGACTGCCATCCCGACCATATTTGGATTTGCTTTGATGGGACCTGTACCTAGGGACCCCCCTCCACCTGAACTTGATAATTTGTTGGCTGTAGGCTCTGCTCTCTCTGATGCGGTTCAGAGGTTTTGGGAAGTAGAAGAGCTCCCCCAAGCTGCCCTTTTGAATCCAGAACATGCGGAGTGCGAGCTGTTCTTCCAGAACAACACTGGTCGACTCCGTTCTGGTCGGCTTATTACGAAGCTACCTTTTCTGTCTGTTTGGCCTCCGCTTGGTGAGTCACGACCCTTAGCCGAAAAGAGATTGTTGGTTATGGCATGGGTCGTGATCCGGAGCTCAGACAGAAGTACATTGAGTTCATGAGAGAATATTATGAACAATTGGGACACATGTCCGTGACAAAGGGGAATGCCCACTCTCCATAGTCTCCTAAGCCCAAGATGGACATCAAATATTATTATAAATAAATTGTGTTTTAAATTCTTAATAGTATCAGATATCTGAAAAATACATTCAAATTGCCGCCACTATTTTAAAAATGTTCTAAATATATAACATTTTAAGGTTAATTTCCTATGAGAAAAGTGTCAGACTATAAGATAACCTTTTTCTTTGTGAAATGCTTAATTATTATTATTGATTATGATAAAATAGGTGTTTGCGCCTTATTAGGATACAAAAATAAAACATATTTGTTATTTTAAATAACTATATTCTCTTCATCATCATACACAATTAGCAAATCATCTAAAAGGGTGCAGGATATATACCAAAGCGCAGTCATAATATGTGCTCAACAGACTACCGTGCGTTTTCCTATTAAGCAATTGCAACAATAACCATCATTTGCCTCTCAGCCAGAATAATTATTATTTATTTTAATGTACACAAAATACACACCTTCCGACTTATATGTCTACTTTGTATTTTCGCACGCAAAAACCAACAGTTATCGCAAACCAATTCGCTTGGTAGGTTACTATTTTGTTCTCTACATATTTCAATACTATATATACCGTTGGCTCTTATATGTTCTCCATAATATGATCTGGCTTGTTAACCTAACAACATCAACATTGAGCAGAAGCAACAAGTGAAGTGTCAAATGCAATTCAGTGTTGTCAGTATAACGAAAAAATTTCTAACATTAAATTGATTTATCGATTTCTCTTTCATATAATAATCGATACTTGATTTATTTTATCTTCTTTTTTTACCATAACGCACATTTTTATTTTCAATTATGTTATCTTTTAATTGTTTTTAAATTGCAATACCAATATAGTCCAGTGAAATTGTCGTTAGTTATTTAATTTTTTTATAAATCGATTTAAATCGATGGATTATCGATTATAATTTTAACAAGATTTTGAAGCTGGCAATATTTTGCCGGCGTCAAAACCAAACATGTTCTTGACTTTATCAATGATATTACTTTTTTTTAGGAATTCTTGTAGATTATTGTGGCACGTATTTGAAAGAAAGTAAATTCATATTTTATTCTGGCACAATTTATGCATATAGTATATTTGCAATGGGGGCCTCAAGTGGGCATTCCACTTTGGATTAGCGTTCGGTGGAGCACTACTTTCTCCCGCATCATGCGGTATTGAAGCCATCAACTGGCAAGCTGCGCACCGTGTTTGATGATTCTGCGCAGACTTCAACAGGCGTATCCTTGAACCAGTGCTTGCATTCTGGTCCCAAGTTGGTCAAGGACCTTTGTGACGTCATCACCAGCTTCCGACGACATCAGATTGTCTTTGTAGCCGATATAAAAATGATGTTCAGGCAGACGATTATCCACCCTGATGACCGTCGTTTCCAGGTGATCCTTTGGAGAGAGAATCCTCGCGATCCCATGGTCGTCTACGAGCTCAATACCAATACGTACGGGTTAAGGTCGAGCCCCTACTTGGCAATACGTTCTCTTTGGGAGCTCGCAGACCGCGAAGGCTTACGTTTCCCACGAGCCTCCGCCATCTTGAAAGATGATATTTACGTCGATGACATTTGTTGAGGCGATCCTCCTGCGGGACGAATTGATAAGTATTTTGGCCTCCGCTGGTTATGAGTTGCGCAAATGGATTTCCAACTCACCAGCGCTTTTGTGACCAGTGATCTTGCCAGAGGATCATCAGCAAGATCCACATTTGTTTGAGATTGTTGACAACCCCGCCATGATGGCTGTTCTCGGCGTTCAGTACAGACCAGTCCAAGACATCATTACGTATAACGTAGACTTGAAATTGCCTTGTTCTTGGACTAAACGTCTCGTATTGTCTACTGTCGCCAGAACCTTTAATCCATACGGTTGGATCTGTGCAGTTATATTTTGGGCAAAATGCTTCTTGCAGAAGCTTTGGACAGCAGGATTGACCTGGGACAAACCTCTACGCAGTACTATTGTCGAGGAATGGACCTCTTTTGTATCCTCACTTCCTGCCGTCAATGAGATCTCCTTGCCTCGTCCCATTCTTCCTCCCGGGAAGTACAAGGCCACCCTTCACGGGTTTTGTGATGCCTCGGAACGTGGTCACGCGGCCGTGGTGTACTTGCGCACAGTTAGTGCCTCAGGTCAGGTGAGGGTTTCCCTGATCATGGCGACGAGCAAGGTTGCACCCCTTCGGACATCTCTGACCATCCCAAAATTGGAGCTCTCAGTTGCAGCCCTACTTGTACGCTTATTGAACCACGTGTCTAGTACTTTGGGTAAAAGCATTTGTATTAATGGGACCTACGCCTGGACAGACAGCCAAATTGTTCTTTGTTGGTTAAAGGCGTCTGTCCACACTTTGGAGGTATTTGTCGCTAATCGCGTTTCCCAAATCCAGAAATCCGAAGTCAAACTTGTTTGGAGACAGATGCCAGGTGAGCTCAACCCCACTGATTGTGCTTCGCGCGGATGCTTGACGCCTAGTTTGATAGGTCATTCACTGTGGTGGGGTCCGGAATGGTTGAGTCGACCAGAAATTGATTGGCCTCGAACGCCAGTTTTGAATACTTCTAATTTGCCGGGTCTACGAACACTCGCTCTTGAGAAGGTAGAATGCGCCTTCGACCCCGATATTTTTTTGAATCGTTACAGCTCCCTTGACAAGTTGTTAGGTGTTACTGCTTGGATAAAGCGCTTTGTTTTTAATTTTAGGCACCCACAACAGAAACATCTGACACCGTTTCTTTCCCCACAGAAACGACAGGAGTCCCTCACCTTTTGGGTTCGTTCTGTGCAATTGGCGCACTTTGAGAAGGAGATTGCTATCCTCAAGTCAGAGAAATTGAAATTATCGGGCGCTGTATCTAAATTGAACCCCTTTTTGGACGATACGGGTCTCTTGCGCGTTGGAGGGCGTCTCAAGAACGCCAACCTCCCTTACGGGGTACGTCACCCCCTTTTGTTACCCTAGGACGGTCATTTGGTACGCTTGTTGGTAACTAACCGTCACCTTAAGAACTCGCATGCTGGTTGTAATGCTTTGTTGGCTATTCTGCAACGCGAGTTTTGGATTTTGTCGGCCCGAAGAATTATTCGGAGTGTAGTCTTTCGCTGCATCTCTTGTTATAAGCTCAAGGCTTCTACAATGCAGCCCTTGATGGGAGACTTACCGGCAGATCGCGTAACAGAGAGCAGGACGTTTAACGGTGTTGGCACGGACTTCGCTGATCCCTTTTTGGTGAAAACGTCGACACTTCGAAACAGCAAGACTGTTAAGGCCTACTTGTGTGTTTTTGTTTGTCGTTCCACAAAGGCCGTACACTTGGAACTGGTCTCCTCGCTTACGACCGAGGCGTTTGTAGCCACATTTCACAGATTTGTATCCCGCAGAGGGCTGCCTTTTTTGATCCGTTCTGACTGCGGCACTAACTTCAAGGGCACCTATAATTATTTGAATGACGTTGTTAATTTCCTTGAAACCAACAACGCTGATATAGGCAATAGGCTTGCCTGACTTGGGATAAATTGATTGTTTTCCCCACCAAATTTTCCACACTGGGGTGGTATTTTTGAGGCCGCTGTAAAATCGGCCAAAACACACTTGCGCAGGACAATCGGTGAATCTGTCCTTACATTTGAGGAACTCGCAACTGTGTTTTGTAAGATTGAGGCCGTTTTGAACTCTCGGCCATTGTGCCCGATCTCCTCAGACCCGAATGATTTGGAGGCCCTTACGCCGGGCCATTTTTTGATTGGTCGCCCACTTGTCGCCTTGCCTGAGTACCCTTATATTGATACGAGACCTAATAGTCTCTCGTGTTTTGAATTGGTACGCCAGATTACTCAGAGCTTTTCGAAACGCTGGAATTTGGAATATTTGCACATACTCCAGCAACGCGTTAAGTGGACCGACAAGACCGATCCACCCAAGATTGGTGACCTCGTTTTGATCAAGGAGGCTAACCTTCCGCCACTCAGATGGCGCAGGGGGCGCATTCTTCGTTTGGTAACTGGGGCTGATGGAGTTCCCCGATTTGCTGAGGTTTTGGCGGACGGTTCGATTCTGAGAAGAGCAGTTGCAACGTTGTCACGTCTACCAACTGATTAGCGGATCAATAGGCCGGTCCGGGGCGGGTGGATGTTTGAAATAGAAATATTATTTGTGATAGGTCAAGTCGATTATATCGATTTAGTAACGTTTAGTTTAGTCTATTGTAAATTTTGACTATGGTCACACTGAACTGTCATTCTTTTCCGTTTCTGAAAAATGGTCTTGCGCTCACGCAGTCTTGAATTGTTGCGTTTTTGAATTGAAATAAATTGATCGCCTTTTGGAGAGCTCGTCCTTGTAGCTTCGCGAATTGTTTGTGTTTTGTGATAAAAGATAAGTTGTATCATATTGAACATTTGTAAAAATTGTGTGAATCCTCCAACGTGCACGTGGTTGGTGCCCGACGACTTTGCTGATGAAGGACGCCGAACTGGACCCTGTGGTATTTATAACGATTTTCTTGTTATTTTGGCCAAAATTATGAGTTAATCTTATAGGTCCACTCAAGAACATCATCAGGAGCATCAGTGATGATTTGGTAAGTAAAACAATATTGTAACTTGCATGTACTTACTTTGAACTCATCACTGTGCAGTCACTGTAATAGGTGTTTAGATCTTTGCCTTACCGTGATCAGGTGGATGCATTACAAACTTCCACTGCGCACCCTGAACAATTTCCTACCTGCCTACGGTAACTCTAGACAGGATAGGTAAACAACTTTGCTGTATTATGTCTAATTATTATTATTTATTTACAGTCTAACCTGTCCCACTGCAGGGCGAAGGCTTTCCTACCCTCTTTTCACCTCTCTCTATTGAGAATAAGAGCTGTTGTTGTCCACTCTGCATTATTGAGTTTCAAATCATTTTGCCACCTAATCTTGGGTCTGCCGCGTGGCCTCTTTCGATCTGGGACCCACAAGGTGGTAGTTTTAGCCCAAAGATCGTCAGACATACGACAGATATGACCGGCCTAGTCATATTTTAACTTGGCTGCTTTTTGGGACACATCTGGACTGTGTTTAGAGTGCAGTATGGTATTTTTGACACGGTCAACATGTTTTACGTCGAGAATACTGCGCTCCATAGCTCGCTAACAAACCCCGAGGCTGGACTTCTGATCTGCGGTCAAAGATCAGGTTTGGGCACCATATGTGAGGATGGGGAGGATGCACATGTCTAATAAAGTATAATATTGTACCGAACTTGTACCAGTCCACTTTAAGACCTACCTTATTTCGTTAACATAAACTTATTACTACAGTAATCTCGTCGTTCCACTTTTAAGATTAATAATTTTGTCACTAAAGTGTCAACTATGGTCTCTAGAACGTGAAAATAACTCAACCTGAAAATAACTCAAGCAAAAAGCTAACGTGCCACTCTGAACACCCCGGCTTCAACTTATAATGTGCCCTTACTATACTACGCTGTTAGAAGAACAATATCGCACAGGACTCACTATTCGCGGCATATCGTGCAGACAGGGAGTTTGCAAGCAAAACCTCTTTAAGATCAATTTTGGTTAAAATAATATTTATTTTGTAGCGATAAAATCAAGCAAAAGAAGAAGAATGTGGGGTTACATTTTTTATATTTCAATTATTTCATTAAAGTAGTTTGCGTATTATTCAGTTAGCAACACTTTGAAAATATTATTCTACTCATTTAAGAATATTTATAAAATAGTACATTTACCCCTGAATACGTACATAAAAATTCTTTAAACTTTACTTAACATGAAAATAAGAGTTAAAAAATACCCTTCCTTTTATTAGGTGACTTCAAGATAATCGTGTACCTAAATAAATAAACATGAAAAATTTGAAACTTACGAAAGTTTACGTTTTTATAAACATTAAATATTACGTTTGTATTTCCTCTAGAAGTACAAATAAACTCAATATGAACGAATTTCAGAATTTCACCTTTTTCAGTGCCCGCTTCACGTGAAATGACCTACCATCTGTTGTGATTACTGGATCATGGCCTTAGCTTTGCCTAGATTTCTTATCAGTAAAAAAGGCGCTAGCTTAAGCTCGTCACTTTGGTCGTATGGTGGTCAGATATCGGAAAAAATGGTGGACCATAGAAAAATGCTTCAATAAAAGCCATTTAGAAGTTTCTGAGTGCAAGATACAAACATCTATCCTTCTAAGCTCAGAATCTTTATATAAATAACTAAGAAGATAAAATTGTAGACTTTTTAAATAATTAAAGACTAGAGTTTCAAACAAGTATAGCACGGACCAGAACAAATTAAAGATTCCACCGCCTGGTGTAACCGTTACCTTCATACATTGTTGACCTATATGCTCGCTTACGATTCTACTTAAACAGAACCAAAGTATAATAACACCATTCATGTGGTTTGTTTAGAACAAACAACTCCACTCATTAAAACGAGAAGTAACATTGCTAATTATTTCAATACGTATACAGGTCGAAATAAACTATATGGTGTGACCGAAATAGTTGAATGCCTGCCATTATTTTATTTACGTGAGTTTATTCTACTTTTCTGTAGAAAATGCTAGAGTGAAATATTATTGGCATGAAAGGAAACTGTTTAAACAATTTGTTTTTAAACCACTTGTTGCAGATCAATAAACGTGTTTGTTGAAATATTTGTCATTTAACTGTTGTATAAATGTAATTAATAACATCAACAAATGTCTTGCGACAATGAGCTTACCAATTTATACAAATCCTCTACCACGATAGTTTGACTACAGTACTTATATTATGATAAACTACAATTTCATCGATAAAATCACACATAGGTATCAATCATTCATAATCAAATAAACACTTTTTGTGGTAACATAATGATGTACGATATTTTTACGAGTCCATATCTCGCCATAAATTCCAGAGTTTTAAATCCTGTGCATTCAACTGAAATGATTGCAAGACCTGCTGCAAACTATAAAAATTATTCGAGTAAAGTTAGTAGAGTAGAATCATTATACTTTCCTATTAACATAACTCTACATCGAGTTCTATATAAGACTAGCCAACAACAAGTTTCAACCCCTACTACTACTACTACTACTGTATCCAATTGCTGTGAAAACAGAACGGAAGCAAAACACTCGCAAATAAACTCGCTCCTGTATAGTTTTAAACTTATTTCGGTTGGTTTCCTGTGTGTTATACTCGTTTGGTATTCGCTACTTTATGTTGCTTTCTGTTTGTATTGTGTGGTATTTAAGTTATATGCTTACGAAACTTTCTTGTTTAGAAACTATCTTGTGTCCGGTTTTTCATGTGGCAGTTATGAAACATGAATAGTTATGTTAAGAGTGGGAACTGTTTCACGTAATTATTTATAGGTGAAAAGATTTTTATTTGGCCCGAAGTTTCGGCATAGGTAACAAAAGTCGAATAACTGAAACCTGAGGTGATTAAAAGGTGTTTCATATTATTTTTAAAACCGTTACATAGTTGCTAGTACCAACACTTCTGCATGATAGACGTTTTGCGAACTGATTGGTTTGCTTCAAAGTCAGATCTAACGTGAACTCTAAGCAGACCAGACAGCCTACCAAACTCCAATTGAATCTAGGTAGGCAGGTAGTAGAGCCTTGCTGATTTCAGTATGAATGGACTGGCTCGACCGGGGAAGTACTACCCTCCCACAGAAAATCGACGTAACTTAAAAGTACCTAAACTGTTGAGTTTCGTTCGGTGAGTGATAGTGCCGCAGACCCCATCCCCTATTCTTTCTCCCTCACCCCAATCCTCCTCCTATCCCTTTTCACAACCTCAAGGGACGGCATAGCAGTTGTGACTCCTGTGGCGTTGTTTGTGTCCATGGGCATGGTAATTGCTTACCGCCAGGCGATCTGTCTGCTCGTTTGCCGCCTATTACTATAAAAAGGTTAGTAAGAAGTAGTGAGGGTAATTTTTACTACTAGTACAAGCAATTGAAAATTCATAGTTTCGATTCTTACTCTTTGTATTAATGCCAGATGTAGTAACAACGTCTTTGATTTTATCAAAATTTATACTATTCACCACATATTTGTGACATAAATATTGATACGATTACAAATAAGGAAAATTGTCAAAGCCGAACAAAATCGCATTGTAACCTTATATTAATATTGGAATAATCAATAAACATAATTACCTATTAACATTTAACACGAAGTTCAATAGGGACGTCATGTCACAATAGAAAGACATTATGTCACAGGTGAATGGTTTATTGGGTTTGTCGACCAAATGTCATACGGATTCCTTATTCAGAGCTGTGACATTATTTATAACGAACCCTTACATAGCAACACTCGTTTAATGAGGGTCGATTTCTTGCATCAGTTGAATATGTGTTGGTAGTGTACTGGTTTACATTTGAACGCAAGACTTTTATTCGCCTTGAAAAGAAGTCTTGTGTTCATAATTATGTAAATCAGGACTAAGAAAATAAAGTTTTTGTTACTGTATTATTTCAATGTTTTCTCTTGGCTCAAATGATTTCAAACATACGCAATCATATAAGTCGGGAAAGTTTTAAATCACATAATTATGTCTAAATTCGTTCACGAGTCTTTATCGCGTTAGTACTGTCGACTACATAAGTAGGCACACGTTTACGCGGCTTTGTATGGTTTTAACGTCCAAAGAAGTTTTTACTTGATCATATTATACGACTACAGTAACGATGAGAGATTTTAGTTCATAAAAGAGTTACTAACTCTAACTCTAAGTATTTTAAAGGCATAAAAATACCGTATTTTGCTTTGACATTTCAGCCAGCTTACACTGGGTGTGATCATATGAAGACTGTCTTCCCGTGACCAAGTTCGATGATAATACATTATCATCACATCAGCCAAATGACGTCCACTGCTGGACATAGGCCTCCCCCAAGGTTCTCCACACAGACCCGTCTTGAGCCGCCCGCATCCAACCGCCTCCCGCGATCTAGACGAGATCGTCGGTCCACCTTGCGGGGGGCCTACCTCTACTGCGTCGTCCGGTACGTGGCCGCCACTCCAGAACCTTTCTGCCCCAACGGCCATCGGTTCTTCGAGCTATGTGCCCTGCCCACTGCCACTTCAGCTTGGCTATCCGGAGAGCTATGTCGGCAACTTTGGTTCTACTGCGGATCTCCTCATTTCTGATTTGATCTCGCAGGGAAACTCCAAGCATAGCTCTCTCCATCGCCCTCTGAGTGACCTTGAGCCTTCTGATAAGGCCCATAGTGAGCGACCACGTCTCTGATCCGTAAGTCATCACTGGCAACACACACTGGTCAAAGACTTTCGTCTTGAGACATTGCGGGATATCGGACGAGAAGATATGTCGTAGCTTCCCGAACGCTGCCCAACCGAGTTGGATTCGACGATTGATCTCTTTCTCAAAGTTGGACCTACCTCATAGGACTACTTGTCCCAGGTAGATATACTTGTCGACAACTTCGAGCGTAGAGTTCCCAACCTGAATAGGAGCAGGTACATCATGGACGTTCGACATGATTTTCGTCTTGTCCATGTTCATCTTAAGACCTACTTGTTCGGAGACTCTACAGAGGCCATCGAGAATTGTGCCTAGGTCTTCCATGGTCTCAGCCATGACTACGATATCGTCTGTGAATTGAAGGTGAGTGATGTACTCGCCGTTGATGTTGATGCCGAGTCCATTCCAGTCCAGAAGCTTGAAAACATCCTCCAGCGCAGTGGTAAACAGTTTCGGGGATATGACATCCCCCTGTCTCACTCCTCGCTGGAGTTGAATAGGTTTCGAACTCTGGTTCTGGAGGCGGACTGACATAGTGGTGTTTTCATACAAACACTTCAGCACTTCGATATATCGGTAGTCAATCCGGCACCGTTGGAGAGACTGTAGCACCGCCCAGGTTTCGATCGAATCGAAGGCTTTCTCATAGTCCACAAACGCCAAGCATAGGGGCTGGTTATACTCCTCGGACTTCTGTATAACCTGCCGTCGCGTATGATGGTGGTCTATGGTACTATAGCCTTTACGGAAACCGGCTTGTTCGGGAGGCTGGAAGTCGTCTAGCTTGCCCTTGAGACGATTCGTGATGACCCTCGAAAACAGCTTGTAGACGTGGCTCAGAAGTGTGATGGGTCTGTAGTTCTTTAAGAGGGTTTTATCCCCTTTCTTAAAGAAAAGCACCACCACACCTCTGTGCCACGCCTGTGGCGTTTTACCCTCGAGAATGACGGAATTAAATAGCTTCCGAAGGGCTTCTCTATCGGGTGCACCGCCAGCCTTCAGAAGCTCGCTCTTAATTCCGTCATCACCCGTCGCCTTGTTGTTTTTGAGCTGTTTGAGAGCCACACTTTTTCGGTATAGTGTCGGGTCAATCCAGCTCTAGGGTCTGACGCTGGAGTACTTGCGGGTTGTTGCGTTGTCGTGTATAGCTGTCCATAGAACCTTTCAATCTCCTCCAAGAGCTCAGGCTTGGACGATACGATTCTGCCATCCTCCGTCTTCAGCTTTGTCAGCTGACTCTGCCCAACAGACAGATCCCTCTGGAACACTTTGGATCCCTTATTCTGCTCGATCGCCTCACGAACACATTTTATGTTGTATTGGCGGAGATCGCGAGTCAGAGACTTAGAGATCTGTCTGTTGAGGTGCCGATATTTCGGCTTGTCGTCGGAGGATAGCAGAACCATCTTGCGCCTTTCCTCTAACAGCTCGACGGTCGAACCCGAGATCTTGCTGGTTCTCTTGCTTTTCTGGGGCTTAAAGAATTTAGCCCCTGTTGTATGGACAGCATCCACGAACCCGTTACTGTAATCGTCCACATCTACGCATTCGCCCAGGCATTCGAAACGGTTCTTGAGTTCGAGCTGAAAGCTCTCGGGGTTTTGGATATGAACCGGTGCCGGTCGGAGCGTGGACTTAATCAACCTTGACCTTTCGAGGCTTGTACAGATATTCAATGTGCCTCTTACCATTCGGTGATCGCTCCCCACTTTAAGTGAATGGATCACGGAGACATCATTGAATATCTGCCTCTTCGTCGACATGATAAAGTCGATCTCATTTTTGGTGGCACCGTCTGGACTTACCCAGGTCCACTTGCGGCATTCTCGCTTCTTGAAGAAGGAATTCATCATATAGAGGCCTTCCTTCTCCATAAAGCTAGCCAGCAAATGACACCGGGAATTCCGATGCCCATAACCAAATTGCCACACTCTCAGCTCATCACCGTCACGTTTGCCCAGTTTCGCGTTAAAATCTCCCATGACCACGGTGTAATGGGTTTTGAAGCCATGTATAGCCCGAGATATGTCCTCGTACATGGCTTCCACCTCCTCATCGGGGTGCATCGAGGTCGGAGCGTATACCTGTATGACCTTCAGTGAATACCGCTTGGATATTCTGAGTATAAGGTACGCTACCCTGCTCGACACACTCCCGATATTTACCACGTTGGTCACGAGAGATTTGTGGACGATGAACCCGACACCACCTTGGCACTGTTGGTCGCCCTCCCGGTAGAAGAGCAAGTTGCCGGAATTGAGAACTATCGAGTTCTCCCCCTGTCTTCGGACTTCAGATAGGCCTATGATATCCCATCGCAACTTGCTCAATTCTTCTTCCTGCTCGAAAATTTTCTCGTCGGTCCGCAGTGTGCGCGTGTTCAGTGTTGCCAGGGCCAATTGTCGTTGGTGGTAGTAGCCCGATCTCTTCCGGAGATTAGATATTCCGCTACGATAACCAGAACTAGCGGGGCCGCCGGGGACTAGGGGCCGGTTTTTATTGGTGTGGTTCATGTATGGGGTGATTTGCCATAATCGCCACGCTTGGCAGGCGTATTGGCGATCGCAGTGGCGGAAGTTTTTAGTGCTGGACGCTGCTGCCCATCTAGCAACTTGGGATTTACTTCCGCCAGGTTCGGATGGTTTGACCGCCATCTTTCGGTTGACTACTTGCACTGGGGGAGATACTATGACGAGTATCTACTCGTCAGAGTAACTCCCCCAGTGGGCGGTGGGGTCGTCACGTCCCGACGCCTTTGATAATACATGTATTGTGTCTAAACGATTAACACTCGTCAACAAATAGTGTATACTTATATCGCTTCTTACTGAATGTAACAGGGAGTTTAAACTTAAAAAACCTGATTGTTTAATTTTGTGTATTTAAGAAACAATATGATACTAGCTTAAACAGACAGCTTCTACTTTCTCATCTAGTTTCTTAATTTTGTGACAAGAGTTAATAAAATATCTCTAAGAAATATCGCGTTGACGTGAGTTGTCTCAACATAAAACTTCTTTGACACTTACTAACTCATATCACTAAACCGCAAAAAACTTTTATATAGAGTCGGCTTTACTGACACTTGAGCGTGACCTTTAGGCCGGTGTGGTATAATGTTCTATATACGTATCTATATAGTGTAGTCAAATCAACTGCGTATTTGTACTGCTAAGTGCGTAGACGATTTGTGGCACAGACAGACGATTAGTTACGGCGACGCGACGTCTTTATACTTGTGTGTGTAAATCTGATTAAACATATATTATACAGGGTGTCACAAGAGCCATCATCAAGCCGAAATTTACTTGTTTTGATCACCATTCCAAGTCGTACTAACCAAAAAAAAACCGGTCAAGTGCGAGTCAAACTCGCGCACCGAGGGTTCCGTACAAACCTGTAGGTATATATAATTATTTAAAACACGTGATGTAACTAGAAATTTTGGGCTTTGGACATTTTTTCTATGTGCTATATAAAACGTTGCTTTATGCCAAATTTCAAGATTCTAGATCGACTGGAATGAATTTCTATTTTATGTCTCTACGGGTTCATGAGGAACGGGGTAACCGGGGTACCTTTAAAATTATTAAAAATATTTTAATTATATGATGTAACTAAAAATTTACGGCTTCTGCAATTTTCCGTGCCAAATTTCAAGATTCTGAGTTACAGGGAAGTACCCTGTAGGTTTTGATTCCCTTGCGACTAGTTGCGAGTTTGAAAATATCCTTAAATTGCTGGTTCTGTTGATTGCGTTGACATAGAAGTTTGATTTTATTACAGCTTCACGGTGTTATAGACCGTAGTATTTGATATGAATTTCAATTTAATTACTCTACGCGTTTATGAGGAAAAAGGAGTTACTTTAAAATTTTAAAAATGTTTTTATTATAGGTATGATGTACGGTGAAACTTTTCCTTAATCTGTGCTATGAAAAGTTTCCACGTACGAAATTTCAAGATTCTAAGTTCACGAGAAGTATAGGTAAATTCACGAAAGATGACCACTGCGCAGAAATAATTTTTTAGGTCCCCGTGGAGGTGCGGGGTGAGGCGCGGGTGGAGTGCCAATGGCGTGGCTCCGTTCTTGACGCATTCCCTAAATGCGTCAAGAATGGAGCAACGCCATTGGTGCACGAATGTACATATGCGCGACGGCCGCCATTTGTGGTCAACTTTCGTGAATTTACCTATACCCTGTAGGTTTTGATTCCCTTGTGAGTTTCGAAAATTTGCGAGAATTTGCGACATAAACAGCTGTATCTTTTGATTTCGTTGGCTTAGATGTTTGATTTTGTTACAGCTTAAGGATATTATAAACTTGAGTATTTGATATGAATTTCAATTTAATAACTTTACGCGTTCATAAGGAGAGTGCTAGTAACTTTAAAATTATTATTATTATTTTTACAATATGATGTAATAAAAAATTTGCGGTTTTCGCAATTTGCCTTTATCCGTGCTATAAGAAGTTGATTCTTACCAAATTTCAAGAATCTGAGTTTACGGGAAGTACCCTGTAGGTTTGCGTTTTCCCTTGCGAGTTTCGAAAATTGCGGCAATTTGCAGCATAAACGGCTGAATCTTTTGATTGACAGTAGACTTGATTATCTTAATATATAAAATCCTTGCGTTACTGACTGACTGACAGACAAGCTACAGCCATAACTATTGGGCGTAAGAAGCTGAAATTTGGCATGTATGTTCTTTGAGGACCGTAGGGGTTCACTAAGAAGGGATTTCTCGAAAGTCCCACGGGATCGGGTAAAACGGGTAAGCTAAAGAAATGTGCGGGCGTAGCTGCGCGCTTCATCTAGTTTGATATAAATTTCAGTTTGATACCTTTATGCGTTGTTGAGAAAATGGTTCTTGACAGCCGGACGGACGACAAAGTGATCATATAAGGGTTCCTTTTGTTTATTTCGAGGTACGGAACCCTAAAAATACCTGGGATTTTTTTTTAATTCTCAATTTTTTAAGCCCAAATAAAAAGTGCGCGCGTCCTATGTTCGAAATACCTACTTATCCATGGGTGCATAGGACATCTATAAAACAAATTGGCGTGGTTAATGCATTGATTTTGTACCTAATTAAAAAAAAATGTATGGGGACTTTGAGCCTCAATATCTCCTGAACCAGTAATTTCCATAGGTATGGTGCCGAAGTAAAAAATGTTTGTAATGATTGGTACAATATGGGATTTCAGTTTTCGTTAAGGGTCTTTTTTCAGCCTGTATATTGTATGTGAGTGTATGTGAGATGTCTCAATACTTCTACATATTATGTGTGTGTATGAGAGTTTACGTGTGTGCATGTAAACACGTGTAGTGTGCACAGTAGGGGTTGAGTTCCATAGATTTATTACAGTACGTTTAGGTCAAATTATGATAGCAATATTTATCTTGGCTTTTTGTTGTATATTTTGTTACAAAGGAAGGTATATAGAATGTACATGGTACCGGTAAATCTTGCCAAAACAACTGCTTAATTGCTTTTGTCTCTTAGCAGGGATGTAAGTGTATTTGCTATCATAATTATTATACCATAAATAATAATTATTATAAAATAATAAAAAAAACATACAATATGACATATTTTATTTCGTTTACTATCATTTACTGTTTTAAACATTTTTGGTTATTATTGATTGACTGCCTTGTTGGTCACACGGCATAAATGTGCGCGTGGGATTGGGAGGTCTCGGGTTCGATTCCCGGGTCGGGCAAGGTGTTATTGGGTTTTTCCGTTAGGAAATTCTCAGTAGCAGCACGCAGTCTGGTAATGTGCCCGGTACGGCAATAGGCTCGCCCCCTATTAGTGGGACCTAAAATTCATGGCGTAATGTGGGTGTCATATTACACCTCTGCCTACCCCTTCGGGGATGCAGGCGTGAGTCTATAAATAAAAAAATATATAAATCAGTTATTATTGTATTACACACGCAAGCTGCGCTGTTCTCCTGATGATATACGAAAACTTGATGATAATATGTATGAATAATTCAGTTGTTGAATAATGAACCTGTCTTAATGTTTCTAGAAGCCTTTCGCAGATAAAATATAAAATCTTAATACAAAAGGACTTCTAAAATATATTCATGACACATTAACTGCCTAAATCATGAGAATTCTAACTTATGTGACATTTATCATGATATCTTATTCAAATCACATTAGACGCCGTCTGAAGTCTGGATGAAGTTACAAAGGTAATATTACTTCTTCTGAATTGCTACGACACATTTCGTAGCTGTAGCCACTACGAATAATCGTAGCGAATCATAGCAGTATACAGATCTTAATCAAAACGACAATAAAGTAGAACATTAATTTTTTATTGATCTCTCGACAAAACAAATCAACATTAATTACATTCCTCCCAAACGTAATCGAAACCTCGTGTTATAGTTGTTTGTGTCGCTATATTGCTAACTGTAGGGATTTCAAGTGTCCCGGTAAATATACACACATCTTACAAAAATGGACTAAACAACAAAGAGATTATTCACTAGAAAATGAAGAAAAGTTAAAAAAACATATTAGTAACTTGACATTTGCAGAAATTTATGAAACTGACGATGTGAATACCGCATATAATTAATTTTTTGACCAATTTAATCTTATTTATAAGCTATGTTTTCCATTAAAGGTAGTTACTGTCAGAGCCACCAAAAAGCCCAAATGGATTTTCGCGGTATCAAAATTTGCAGTAGGAAAAAAACAACTGCTTTGGGCTACTAGAATAAAACCATCACCCTCGAAAAGATTACCTATAGCAACTACGTTAAGTTATTTAAAAAAATAATAAAACTGACAAAAATAATCCAAAATGTACATAAAATTAATCATTCTAATAAGAAAATGAAAATAACATGGCAAATAATTAATAATAATAAATACAATATACCTAAAGAAATTATACAAAAAATGCAAGTTTATGATACAATTATAAATGATTCAAGAATAATAGCAAAAAGTTTCAATGATTATTTTTTAGACAAAATCCAGCCACTGCCAGAATCAGGCACGCATGCTGCATCTGCTATATCTAATAGGAAAGATTCCATATCCATATAGATAGATATTCTGACCATTATCAGCAACTTAAAAAATACCAGAAGTGTGGGGTATGATGAAATCACTACCAAAATTATAAAATTAGTTGGTAATTCCATTTGTCACCTTCTCAGCTATAAAATAAATCTGTCTATTTGTCAATCTGCAAGTCACTGACTCCTGTAAACTATATTTTGAAAAATATAGACTTTTGACATTGCCAAGCCTATTTATATTTGAGACAGCCGTGTTTGTTAAAACTAATCCACACCCTTTAAACTGTCAGACGTAATTGCTCGAAATCGACGTGACTGCCATAGTAAGAGATTACGTATGACTGCTTAGACAACACTGATGAGCAAAAGCATATTCTGTATGTCACCAAAAATTTAACAAAGTGCCAAACTCATACAAATCACTCAATTTAAATCAATTTAAACGTGCCTTAAAAGCACTTTTAGTATTAAAATGCTATTATACAGTAAGTGAATTTCTGGATGATAAACAAATTTAATTATGTAATTGTATTATTTTTGCATTGTGTTATTATTATTATTTAAATTGACATTCTTACTATGGACTAATTTAATTTTTGAAATGATTTTAACTCTGACATGATTTTCTATCTGTTTCGGCGAAGCGAATGTTCCTAGGCGATTTGGAAAGGTTATTAATATTGTGGACTGTATTAGGGCGAGTTCTGCTCGCCTAGAAAGGATAAGGGAAGAGGATTGTGAGTGGGTATAGGATATTCTAAGGACACGCCTTACCTTGACAAAATGGCGGCCCCCTGGTGTCTTCGTCCTGGTGTCTTCGAGGAGTCGGGCTGTACGCTGATCACTCCGCCTGGATCCAACCCAGAACTACACAAATCACTTCACTCGCGGGCGGTTTGTTGAGTTTTTGGTATAAAGTGGGAGCGGTAAAAATATAGCGGTGCGGCACATGCGCTCGTCGCAACACGGATTATAAAAAACACGAAAACTACAAACGCAATAATAGCGAAAACTACAAACTAAATACTTAAACTAAAAGGTTGATCTAACTTCAGGCTAGATCTCACTGAGTTGGGAGCGGACAGAGACGTACAACAGGGCGCACGTAGCTCCCCTTCGCGGTTTTCACGATAACAACGCGGGTTGTACCGTCCTTGGAAGTATGCAGTTTCTCTACGATGGCTAACGGCCATGAAAGCGGCGGAGCATTATCATGTATTATGACGACCAACGTACCCTCCTGTAAAGGGGATGCAGGACTATTCCACTTGGATCTAGCCTGAAGCTGGTGTAGATATTCCGTACGCCAGCGCCGCCAGAACGACTGCACGAGTTTATCCAGCAGAGTATGTCTCTGGAGCAAGCTTGAAGAGTCTGCTTCAGGAGCCGGAAATGACGATAATGGCACTGTGTTCAGAAAATGTGCAGGGCTTAACGCGGATGGTTCTGCAGGGTCACTACTCAATGCCGTGAGCGGACGCGAGTTGATCAGTGCCTCGACTTGTGCAAGGACAGTTAAAAGCTCCTCGTAAGAGAGGATCTGTTGACCTATAACTTTGAAGAGATGCGTTTTAATTACTTTGACCATGCTTTCCCAACATCCACCGAAATGTGGTGATGCTGGTGGAATAAACTTCCAGTCAATATGATCTATGGAAAGTTCTTCCTGAAGACGAGAACGATATTCTTCTCTGAGAAACTTATAGAGGTCGCGTAAATAAATGCTTGCGCCCACGAAACAAGTGCCGTTATCCATATACAAACACTGTATAGGGCCGCGCCGTGAGAGAAATCGTTTAAGGGCTGCAAGGAATGACACCGTGCTTAAATCTGACGCAACTTCAATATGCGTAGCGCGCGTCGTTAAGCATGTAAAAATACATAGCCAAGTTTTACGGCTTTTAACACCTGCGCACTAGCGTATACTGCAGCGGTCCCGCGTAATCACAACCGGTATGTGTAAACGCTTTATCAACTTGATTGACGCGTTGGCTAGGAAGATCTGCCATGGGAGGGAAAGTCGGACGCGGACGAAATTTGAAACAGACGTTACATTTATGTATTCTGTGACGAATTATTCGTCGAGCGGCTAAAATCCAATACTTATGACTAAGTAAGGACCTAAGCAACTCTGGACCAGCATGGAAATGCTTCTTGTGATAAAAATCAACAAGAAGGTCGACAACATGATCATGACGCGGCAGAATGCAAGGATGTTTGTAGTTATAAAGTTCATCCGAATTTGACAGACGACCCCCAACGCGTATGACGCCGTGTTCATCGAGAAACTGCTTGAGTCTAAGGATAGCGGAAGAACAAGGTACATTGCTTTTCAAATTTTGAATGTCGTTACTAAAATGAACAGACTGGGCCTTCGGTGACAGTTTACCTATTAAATAGTACAACCTGTCAGCATCTATCAGAGAACCATTATGGTGCACTGTGGTCTCGCATAGAATAACGGCCAATTTCGTATATCTCCGTCAAACGACATAATCTCGATTGGCGGTAATCTCGGCGTGCGAGACGCTGAAACGGGCTGTGCCGAATATTTACTCTCTAATTGTGATTGTATTCGCTTAATGATACAATAAAGATCTTCGAATGAGGTGTACGCCTTATAATTTGGCTTTTCGTCAGGATTAGTAGAAAGCAATCTTGCGTTATAATCGTCTAACAACTTATGAAAATCTGTTCGAATACTATCTACTGTCATACAATAACTAAGGAATGACCCCCTATTACTATCAGAAGCGGCGGCGGTCTTTGAGCGCTCGTAAATGTTTTGAATACTCTCAAATAAAGTATTGCGTTTTGCTTCTAAGATTGTCAGCTCTCTGTCTTCCGACACGCGTGGCTTCTTTTGTTGTGACATGCTTACGTAAGTATAAGCTAATGAGACCGAAACAAAATAAGAATACTTAAAGTACCTATTATTTTACCTAAGTAGGCAACACTTTAAGGCGGTTGAATTAAAAGGTGCTTGAAATATGAGATTTACAAGACAACTATGATAGTTCCAGAAATAATAATTGGGTAAGTAGGTAGCTACATAAAAGTATATTACCTACTGATGCGTGTGGAAATAACCATGTGACGGTTATGTAAATGGACTAGGAGTATAGCTAGGTGCTTTAACTGCCTAGGTGTAGAGATATAACGAGGGGTTACGTATAAAACGTAAATGAATCCGACTCGTATGGATCAAAAAAATGTTTCGGCGAACCGAATGTTCCTAGGCGATTTGGAAAGGTTATTAATATTGTGGACTGTATTGGGGCGAGTTCTGCTCGCCTAGAAAGGATAAGGGAAGAGGATTGTGAGTGGGTACAGGATATTCTAAGGACACGCCTTTCCTTGACAAAATGGCGGCCCCCTGGTGTCTTCGTCCTGGTATCTTCGAGGAGTCGGGCTGTACGCTGATCACTCCCCCTGGATCCAACCCAGATCTACAAAAATCACTTCACTCGCGGGCGGTTTGTTGAGTTTTTGGTATAAAGCGGGAGCGGTAAATATATAGCGGTGCGGCACATGCGCTCGTTGCGACACGGATTATTCTCCACTGTCTCTCGCGTCGATGAACGCGGCGACCAATCAGCAAGGCGTGCCTTGGGAGGTTGGGAATCAAAGGATCGCTCGCATTGGATGAGCGAGCGTGGAACGATTGACGTTGAGGTAATTGATTCTCGATAGAAAGGTAGATGGCGCTACCACTATCCGTAGACATAAATATACAGAACCTACATGTTATTATTACTACATTATTATTATACTCAATCAGTCTGGAAATCATGATAAATTAAAAATAAGATTGTAATGTTGTTGATATTGAATATTTTTCTTTATTACTTAATTGTTTTACTTTTTATTATTTATGATCAATTAATAATAAAAATCATGTTTAAATTAATATTATAAAATACATACATAGACTCACGCCTGTTTCCCCGAAGGGGTAGGCAGAGGCATATTAAACGCCCACTTTTCGCCAGTGTTTTGATCCCACGTAATAGGTGGCGAGCCTATTGCCGCTTATCGGGATATTTTGTTTGCCAGAGCCTCGTCCGTTGATCGGCAGGTGCACCACTTGCAGGTGAGGTTGGCTTGGGACCTTATGTTCTTGGTGGGAACCCTATGCACCCTATTATAAAATGAATGCTGTTTTTTATTATTTATTAATAATTATTGTTGACATTTGCATGTCTTAAAATCGACAGAACATGTTGAGACTGTAATATTTTGTATGTACACATGTTATAGCAAATAAATTATCTTTATCTTTATCTTCACATTAACCTAGTATTAATACCGGTCTCGATATTTATACTAATACCAATTTGACTAATATCGGTATTAATACTCCTATCAAGTGGCGTTCCGTTGTCTCTGCCTACCCCGACGGGAAAAAGGTATCTGATCAAGGTATCTGAGAATACATATTATTTCAGGCGTTGTTATTAATTTTGAACATTGTTGTTATTGATTTTTATTGATTTTGAACTTTTAGCTTTGACTTAAAAACATTTTAAAGCTTAGTAAGGGGAAAACTTAAAATTAAGTGATGATGGCAGTAGCTTTGTATTTTAGTAATTTATTATATACGTTTTTCCTGTCATGATACATTTATCCTGACAGGAAAAACATTTTCAAGTACCTTGAAAATACTTGTAAACAATACCAATAAAGAATAGTTGTAATTCTACCAAGAGACTAGGATACAATTAAAATTAGAATAACATCATAATTTTAACGATAAGGGATCCAATTTACTTTTAGAAATTGTATAATCAGGGATAAATGACACGAAATCAAATATATACACAGCTATAGTTGTCGAAAATTAAAATTCAATAAATCTCAGAGAACAATCTTAAACTAGTTTCGATATTGGCTTCAAAATCTTTTATAATTTTACAAAGTCGCAGTGATATCGGTATTAACATTGAATCATTTATATCAGCTGTTATATTGGATACCAATGTCGAGAGTATTAGCAACAGGAGTAATAAGCAGAAACACTAGCAGTCAAATATACATCATACTGTTCCCTTAAATCCAATTCTCAGGTCACATTCGGTTAGCGCAAACAACAGAGCATATTTATTCGTTTTTCGTTTTAATTTGAATAATTGTATAGAGTAACGTAGTTTGTAGCGCGCACTTTGAAATTTAATTTTAAATATGATTGTATCTCTCTTTCCCATTCCCACGTATACTCTGTATATCTCTTTTCCTCTTTGTATAGGACGAAGAGTCGTCTAATTTATGTGTGGCATTGCATAACAACTTTTGCAAACTTTATTTTTAATCAAATTTTTCGATTATAAAAGATAGCTTCCGCCTGCGTTGCGGAGGCTTTACAAAACTTTACACGACAAACAATACAGAAAGAATAAAGAAAACTGAAAAAATGAATGAACTGTTTTGCGAAAGACTTACTCGAGACAAGGAATGAAGGAATGTTTTAATTTAATAGAAAATGTTTGTCACTTCATCTTGTGCTGTAGCGCTCATAGAGTTACTTGAATTTGACCACACCAGGTTACACCATGTTCAAAAACTATCGGGAAAGCTTTTGTATTAATTTTGGTGTCTTGCAATGTTTTGAATCGCGCTATGGTCTTGTTAAGTGGCGTAATACATAAATGAATGACGGATCAACGAAGCATAACATGAAAGAGTTTATTTAACCAGTCAAAAAGGGTAAAATTTTATCCTAAACTAGGAATTATGCCCAATTTGCCCATCCTGTACTTTTATTTGAAATCCACCGAGCATTTCAAATAAAAGTACAGGATGGGCAAATTGGAACAAGTCAAATATAATTAAAAGAAACAAAGATAGTTACGGCCTTATGTTTGTTTTAAATTACACGTGAAAACGTTTAGGAACGTGAAGTACCAAACCAGATTAACTCCATGTCCTGTTTTATATATTTCTTGTACATTATAATAAAAGTTTGTGTGAAGAATGCAGGGGTCAGACCACGCGGTTTTAAATTGCGAATCTAGCAAAGATGAGCGGGGTGGCTGAGATGTGTGTTTCAAAGATTCACTGCCTATTAGCGGATATGAGTGATGCTAATTTTCTTATTTTCAATTTTGAAAGGCACTTTAACATAATGTACACATGTACCATCATTCCCTAATAGCGTATTTATTAATAAAATATATTGTCTCAAGTAAATGGCTAAACTATTGTTTAATTTTAATATCATGAGTCGAAACTGGTTCGCTGCTTCTTCAGGATTTGGTTAAGCTAGGATACTATTGAATTTACTGAAGCAAATCTTTTAACACTCATCTGAATTTATAAGGCCTCTTTCAAAACAAAGACACATTATCAAGTTTCTATCCTAGATTGCGAACTTTTAGTAAGTCTTAGAACAAGGTTTATTGATATCTTTGTTGTGTTCCAAATATTGACCGATTGACTCAAATGAACACTCCAAAAATAAGTATCAGCTGAACTAGGTCCATAAAACAAAGTTAGCATCGTTCATCTTCTTCAACATCTCTGGAAGGTACGCAGGCTTCGCATTACGACCTTTGTTCTGAATAATAATTTGAACAAGGGTTTGTTGCGGTCAGAATGTTCAGAAAGAATTCTCGGGTCACGCAACAGAGATAATAATAAGAGTAGGAGCAATGTCGCGTGGTTTGTAAAAATGCTCAGACAGGTAGGTATTTCCATCACTTTTCAAATGGAATAGTTACGTAATTTAACGACGTACATGTTATGTTGTTGACAAGGCTGTATTGCGCGTTTCAATATAAATTTTATTATTATTTACAGTTTAAACTATGATCTTTAAAATTAAATTATTTTGTAATCATTGTAAGAATTTTATTGGCACATAGTTTTCAATTCTAGCAATAGTTAAAGATAATTTAACGTACGACGTATTGGTTGAAACCATCAAACCTTCAAGAAAAGAGCGTATTCCTTTTTAAAAAGGCCGGCAACGCACTTGTGACTCCTCTGGTGTTGCGGGTGTCCATGGGCGGCGGTAATCGCTTAACATCAGGCGATCGGTCTGCTCGTTTGCCCCCTATCTCATAAAAAAAAAATGGTTAAAGTGGCCACTACACCACTTAATACTACGCAACGAAAAGTTACACATTAATTCTATATTTACTTAATTAACCTTTTGTATCACATGTGAAACATAATTGTACTTAATGCTTTAGGAATTCTTGACCAAGCAAATTACATTTAAGCAAAAATCTTTAAAAGCCAGCTTAATCTTGTATCTACGTATTTCAGGGTAACATTGCGTTTGCAGTTACGCTGAAAGCAAATCTGTGTACTTGTAGACGTGCCAACATAAATGAATTACAATTGATGACGTTTCTCGGGATTAGCACAAAATCCAATTAGTTCAGTCAAGGTACTGATACTTCGAAATGTAATGTCTTGTACATTTAAATAAATTAGTTCCGAGATGACCTTTGACTAAAATTTCCTTAAGGCGCGTTTGATACAGTTCACTGCTGGTTAAAATTTATTTTTCACTCTTGGCCTAGTTAGCGTTTTATTTATTCATGGTTGGCAAAAAAAGTTGCAATAGAGAAAAATTAAAAGGTTAACATTACATCTGTTTCTGTTTTTGCTTTATAAAACTGACAAATTTAGATTTATACGAGTACCTACCCTAAGATACCAGACCGCTAATTATGCAATATTTTATTCAAGTTGTCAAGGGTATAGAAAATGATCATCTTCTATCAACGATCCACGTCGTGTTTTGACCTTTTATAGTAAAAGCTCCCCTCGCTGTGCGTGGTTAGAATAAGTCATTGTCTTTGTCAGTTATACATTGTCAAACAATCTTTTTAAGGTCACACAATCTAAGCTGACGTTAAAATACAGCATTTTTAATTAAGAATACCTGACTCATATACAGTAAAATATAAAAACCCTGTGTCCCAGAAACCTTAGCATATCAGGCATAACTCACGAAACTTAAACACAGAGCCCGAAGTAGGCACTATGTATGCATCATACAATTACTGCCTTTGTGGAAAATGACTGATAAAATTCTTAGTATTTGGTATAAATTTACATATACGCCAAACAATCATCTTTAGACATTGACCTGATACATAGCAAACGAGGTCCCGTAATCCTGAATTGAACATCCTATATCGAGATTATAGAAATAAATTCATCCTCCCTTAAAAACAGGTCCTCTACGGAAAAGCTGATATTATTTTTTGCACCATTGGCAATAAGTAAATTGAAGTTTTCTATATTTATTAATAATGTACTGTTTTGTTTCAGGTAAGTTTCAATTCTGTTACATCATGACGGTAAAGTACAACTACGACAAAAATGAATTGCTTACTAATATAGTAAATAATGTGGATACACGTCTGCGAATTTCCGGATAACTTGGCGAATTTAAAAAATATTATATCTTCTAGGAATTTTGGCGGCAAATGTCGGCTCATTTAACTTTATGCTGTCCTGCCAACCTTGACCTTCTTAGCTCCTGTGACGTTCCAAACCGTAAATGAATTAGGAAATATAAAACCTGGTTTTAGTTGGATTATTAATTTTATGTAAAAATATATCATACGGTGGCTTGTACCGAGATAAAAGGATTTCTTGGAACCAAAACCAAAGCAAAAGTGATTACATAATGTGTAAATTTATGTACAGACATAATATATAAAGTCATGAAGGTAGCAAACAACTATGTTAACAAAATAAACGTGCAGAGAAATCCTTTAACATCAAATGGTAATTACGTACCAATATTTTTATTAATACAGAAAATGGTGGTGAATTGCTTTAATATAATATTTCATATCTTGAAATTTTTCAATTTCTATCATATTGAGATTTTTATATTGAAATGCGCCTCGTTTAATACCAGCAATATTGAAATATGTTCTGGTTCAAAAGTATAATAAAACTGCTGAGAGAACAGTGACATGTAGAGCAATTCTGCCATCACATGTTACATTCGGTCGAGACAAGAGAACAGCTCGCTTTTGAGTGAAGAGTCCTGTCTGAGATTAGAAATTGTTTTCTAGCTCTGAGACAATGTTGCAAATGTTGAAATTCCTTACCGTCAAATATCTTTTCAATTAAATAAAACAATATCCGTCGTAGTTTCACTCCGGTATCTTTCTGAATCACAAAAACAGGCTAACTATCAGAATCAAATAGATGTAAATAGCTTAGGGACCCACAAATGCACAAAAATATTTCAATAATATCCTTTCAATAAAGGGTTCAATAACATTTAAGCGAACAGAAGAATTTTTCAATAAAGAGATAATTCGTGTGCAATGAAATAAATAGTCCCAAAAATCTTTCTCTATGAAAGCTTTTAGGAACTATTTATTATTAACATTGCGCAAATCAGGGATAAACCCCATAACAGTAATAGGATAGAGCCCTTAAAAACCGTTGCAGGGTGCGTCATTTACCTAGTTATATCATAATATAAGTTACATAATCCGTTTGTCTATACAAATCATGTTTCTCCAACACGCTTAGTGTAAAGTACATGTAAGTTACAAGTAGGTAAAGAATATATCCAGGTCGATATTTTTAGCTCGGTCGTACATCATACGTCTCATACATATTTCTAGATATTTAGATAGATGTATCTGTGTCGCCTGTTGCGTGTATTATATTAGCGATGGGTGCCCACTTAATACGAATTTAGGATTACCCGCGGGAGTCATGTGCCTTTAGGCGAGTGGCTCAAACGCTCAACGAATGAAATTTTTTTTTTACTTCTATGCCTATGCGAGTAATATTATTTTTTATGTTATGCCTGGGATTTTGGCTATCGGAATGAATGTGAGTTACTTGTATTGAATTGTTTAATAGCTGACGTGTTGCTTTTATATGCTTTTAAGGATATTCATTTATTGATAGACTTATTTCGGTTACATCAAATACGAATGAACTAGGAGGCTTTGGAATCCGAGGAGAACTCTATAATATTTTGAAATATTGCGGTCAATCATAGCTAATTTACCGCAATGTAAGCTTTTTTAGACTGCCATTAAGCTTTGGCAATCCGAAGCGATGAATGTATAATTAAGAACAAGGTCAGGATTGAAGAAGAAGTTACTCTCCGACACGACTGTCAAAGCTCTTAATCACAATTGGTATCGACGTCTTCATGCCCACTGATTCAGGGAACTAGGGACTTATGTCAAAATAGTTTCCGAAGATATTTAGTACCTATTTTATTTCGGCAAATAAATAGATAGATCTAAGAATATTACTATTTCTCCGTCGTAGCTTGCCCTAAGAGACAGTAGGTACTCTACTAAAAATATTAAAAATATTTTATGTAACGTCAGATACTCACACGTGTTACATGTTGTACGACATACGACAAATGTATCATGGGATCTTTAGGTGATTGAAAAGTTCAGGATCTTCCTGTACATTTTAATTTCATAGCGATCTTAATGAACACCTCATGTTATACGCTTTTGGGCAGGATACGCACGATTTAACACATTATTAATGAAGCCGATCAATCTCTTCGTTAGAGGTGGTGAGATGTGCTGCCATCCATCTTTGTCGTCACAGCTACTGGCTTGCTCTAGATTGGAGATTTTATATAGCCCTAGAGGATGCTCGCAGCTACGCACGCACTTTTTTTAATTTAACCATTTATGTGCGATTCCGAGGGTATTTCGAGAAAATTTCCTTATTTAGTGCACCCCTACGGTTTCCAAAAAACATATATGTCACATTTCAACTTCTTGCGCCCCATTGTTTTGGCTGTGCGTTGTCTGTCAGGTTTTCAGTAACGCAAGAATTTTAAAGATATAATTAACAATTACATACGGTGAAAGATAGCCGGCAGGACTTTTTTTACACGATGGTTTTAATTGGATTTAATAGAGAAAAGCTAGCTCGTTTAGGAGCAATTGTGAGTTCAATGTTCGTCGCTCGAATTGTAAACTCACCAGGAGGATTATCACGAGCTAAGCCTACCTCTCATCTCGATTCGATCAGCGTACGGTAAACTAAGGTCTGCTTCAGTGTCACATAATTCCGGAATTCAAAGCGAGCCCCTTGGTTTAAATTTCTGAAAGTAAGTTAAAACTGTTATAAGTAAATTATAGACGAATTGCATACTATATTAAATTAAAAAGGTTTTGATTAATATCAGGCGCAATGTATTTAAATACATCTTTGTAGATATGTAGAGCCTCGTCCAATATTATTGAGATCCCAATCTAATATACAACAAAAATCATCACTAGTCTTATTCAAATCACTATTACATACATAATACCTAGCATAGGCCAACTTAGGACCAACCAAAGGAAACCATGTACCATTACTTACGGTCAAACTTATACCATTAATTTTGCGGGCTCATTTTATTCTGCTGCTGTATAAATTGTCCAACATGGCTAAGGCTCGACCGCCATTGCAAAGCGTAGATGCATCAAGATTATACATACATATGTGACTTAGTTAAAAATTCGTTGGAAAGTCTTGCCACAGTTATTTTTATTTCTGTTATTTTAAAGTGGACAAGTATTACTCAGTATGTTGTTGTGGTTATTTCCTGCGGTCTATTGAAGTACATACAAATAATTCTGCCTAATTGTATACATAGTTTTCTTTAATATTTCTATTTGAGTGCTGAGAACCTACAGAACCTACAGCCTATTGTGTGTATTTCAACCAAAATGCTTGGAGCTCTTCATCTTAGGGTTGAGTACAATAGATTTTGTTCAAATCAACTAAGTTTGAGACTTGCTTACAGCACACAAATAACCAGTTAGAGTGAGCGAGAGTGTATTACATCTTTTCGTTCCATGTGTATCATAAGAGGCGCCTGAAGGCGCCTAAGTAAAATACACGAAGCTAATAGTATATTTGTGATAATACGGAAAACTTGACATCAATTCCTATAAAAACACATCTGGCCAGCGTGATGTAGTAGGCGAATCCTCCTATTGACTTACAATATTATTGTAACTCAAATCGGGCTTATGTTCAGCAGTGGACTGCAGAAGGCTATGATAATGACGAGCAAGCAACAGACGAAGTTACTATAGAAATTAAAACTATCTGTAAGATTCTCAGCAATATTGGCCACCTCATAGACTTCTAAAGAGATCTGAAGCCCAATTCTCCTAAATAAATTTGTTCAAAATACGGTTTCGATATAATATCAGTGTTATACTTACGTCACGAATGGCATTTTCCTAAGTTAACTGATATTTGAATGATATTGTAACTAGATTGCAATTTGAAACAAATATCAAAATTTATGTCAAAGACGAACTGTTTATTTCAACTTATACGATGATGACATTAAGTTAGCAGAATACAGATTCTGAGTCAATTCAAAATGTAATCTCAGTTCGTTCAAAATATAAATTTAATGTCATATAAAATACGAGAATTGGCCTTCTGTTATTGTATGAATAGTCGTGATGAGGCTGGCGGTCTCTGACGCTTATTCTCAATTTGGAAACTATTATAAATGGGACCGACAAGACATTCCGGTCTATTACCTTTTTAAGTTGCCAAGCTGGATTAACCAGCAATATTTGAGTGGTAGTACCTACCTACTGATACTTTCATATGGCAAGGACTTATAAATAACTAAAAGTAATTTCTCAAGCTTAAATAAAACTAGCCATTACAAATAATAGTATCTATCGATCTTTTGATGTAAATAAATTATCATATTTGTGATAAAGTTACGGCTGCACAGTTAATCTTTATAAAGACGAAATTTTTGATTAGACAAATTTTATTATGTGTATTATTTGATAATACTGCCTCCGTGGTCCAGTGGATAGCGTATGCGAATGCTGCGATTCCCGGGTCGGGCAAAAGTGTTACTGGGTTTTTCCGAATACTCAGTATCAGCCCGGAGTCTGGTGATGTGCCCAGTAACGGCAATAGGCTCGCCCCCTATTATGTGGGACCTAAAAATTCATGGCGAAATGTGGGTGTAATATTGATACCCTTGCCTACCCCTTCGGGGATACAGACGTAAGACTATGAATAAATAAAAAATGTTTGATAATAATTTAGTGAGAAACGCTTGTAATATAAAAAAGACGAATATTTTTTACTCATCTACACGTAGTTATATTTGTGTGAGCGATAAATAATTAGTATTATATATTAATATTTATTGATGTCTTTCGTAGCATTTCTGAAAAAATTACAAGTGAAGTTATTTCGTTATGATATTTTGGAATGATATCTGTGCAAAATAATATAATCAATAGGTGTTGGACGTTTGCCAAATAAAAAGAAACAATTAAAGCGATAAAAATAACGTAGACTAATTAATGTATTTTATTAATGTTTGCCTTATATAAATAATACTTTGAGTTATTCCATTTTTAAAGCAGTTAAATAATATCCCTGAAATAAATTGGTCGAATTTACTTATGTCAGTAACACTGTAGTGTTACTATTTCATTTTAATTTTATTTTAACTTAAAGTAAGTCGTAGACACTAAAATACTCAGATGTAGAAACTAAGATGTGACATAAAACCTATATTTATGTTAAGCTCTGTTTAAAAATGTTATATCCAATCTTAGACTATATATATTATTAAGTACCCAATACTTTTTAATTGAATATAAATCATTCTATGGAACGTTGCGTTGCCCATAAATTTTAAATGTCAGATATCTACGTTGCACGTGTCAGTATTTAAATTCATTCATAAATTTTCCATTCATTTGAAATTCGAACGAAGGTTTTACACGTGCTATTTGAATCTATAAAAAGACGAAAGACGGAATGTTACCAGCCAGAAAGACGACATTTTTCTTTGTATTAGAAAGTTTATTACAGTGCTGAATTAAGATGTAATTTTAAGAGCATTATTATTATTTATATTAAATAATAACAACGTTTTACTACATCTTGGGTATAATAATTCAAAATTTGAGTAGCTGTCAGGGTGAGTCATTTGAAAATATTGCGTAAGCGGCCACCCACATACGCTGCCTACGCAATATTTTGTATTTCAGGGGTTTACCGAGCTCTAAGCTCATTTTCCCAGGACTTGGTGGCGCTACAGCCAGTATCCTACGCTGCGCCCACGTTCACTAACTTGGTATCTACATACCATGAAGGGAAGGTACTTTTATGTTTGGCTTTATTAACCTAAGGTACTTTGTCAATACTACTTTTACGTTATAATATAAAATAACATTTGATAATTTTCCATCTTTAAGTGAAGTTTTTGTTGGGAATAATTCGCAGAAAAAGGTAGTTCTGCAGACTCTTTTTATACAGCAACAACATCAAGATGGAATAATAACAAAATCACACAAAATGTAAATCAAGTGATATTTGGTTATGGAAATATACGTATTTTTGCTGAAAATCAAAACTAACTGACATTGACTGACGAACTGAAAGCACAACAGGCAGCTACATATTGTGCTTCCACGAACAAACGGACTAAGTCTCTGGAAAATCAAATGAGTTTGGCTTTCCAGAGATTTATGTTTTGAAATAGTAATTTTCAACTTAATACCATAAATGTGCAAACTTGTGGGCCGGATCGAATGTAAGAAATATATGGAATTGTCAGTAAACAACGACTAAGATATCAACAATAAATATGTAAGCACACATTAGTCCAAAAAAGTTATTTTTTTCTCACTTATATTAAAATATTTTGAGTAATGGGAAGAGTTTTGTAGTAAAAATTCTAAACAGTAGTTTTTCGGTGTGGAAACGTTTTTTTAATAATCGTCGCAGATATATTCCGGCTGCGTCCAAGACTTTTCCATAGGACACTACCGACTAATTTAAAATTAGCTAATAATTACAGAAAGCTGACCAATCCCGGCGGCGAATAATAATAGTATATCCAAATTTATTTCATTTTTGTTGCTATAATGCAAAGAAAAGAATATATAATTATAAAGTATTCGCATTAAAACCTTTCAGAAATCCCATCACTATCCTCCAATAAGCGTCCAATCACCGCTGTTTGCTTACAATACGTATTGTTGTTGTATACAAATGTATTGTTTGTACAAATATTGTGATGGGCCACACTAATCCCTCGGAGTTAATCAACAATGTATATTAATGGACGTAGTGTGTGCGTGTAGGTACTAATTGTACTTGTCCTATTCGCCACGAGATTATCTTTCTGTGATTCTGTATGTTATTTGGTTTACTATTACACCAAAATAATACTCGTGCTTCTATTTTGGGGTAAATTTTGTCCAAAACTGGGTAAGTGGACAAGCAAGTAACCAGTTAGTAGAAAAGGCTATTAAGATATTTTTTTTTAAATTTTTTGCTTTTACACGGTCAAGAAATGTAGGCGAAGAAATTGTATTGTAGTATGTGGTATGGAATTATTGCGCTAGTAAGTTTGAAGCTTGACGTCCTACTTCTATTAAATTTAACCTAGGTTTATACAATAAAAATGATTTGCGACTTGTACACATTTTATTCGTTAACGTAGACGCTGCTCATAAAATGAGATTCAAAACTGAAGTCTGATGAAAATAAATAGTATTTTCCTGATCATGACCGTTGTAAGCTGGATGCAAAGTGAAGGCTAAAAGAATATGTACATAAATAATAGATATAGATTGATATAGATAAGTGGTGCCAAACACACCAAGAACAGGTAAAAATGGATATTTTGGCCTCCCATCACTCAGATAAAGATTATCGCTCCTTTCGGCAGCATACGAACAAGTTGAGAAGTAAGCCTGGCCTCCCGGTATCGATTAATGGTGTAGACGATCCCTTAGGCATTGCTAACCTCTTTAAGGAACAGCTTAAAACAGAATCACCACTGGGACCCAGCTTGCCTGTGCCGAATCCTACGGACCATCATGATCTTCAAACTAGATTTACAGCTAAGGAGATCAGGGGTGTTATCTCTACCATGTCTAGAGGAAAGTCTCCAGGTCATGATGGTCTGAGTATCGAGCACCTCAGGTACGCGGGTCCCCATTTACCAAGAGTGTTGGCAATGTTCTTTAACTTTTGTGTGAACCATGCGTATTTGCCTAGTCAGATGACTAGAACTCTTGTAGTGCCTATAGTTAAAAATAAATTAGGCGATATAGCAGATTTAAAAAACTATAGGCCTATTTCCTTTGCTACGGTAATAGCAAAAGTGCTTGATAGCTTGCTAAATAGACAACTCAAAACCCACATTAAGCTGCACGACAACCAGTTCGGATTTCGAGCTGGACTGTCCACTGAGAGTGCCATCCTGTGTCTAAAGTGGGCTGTCAAGTACTACATAGACCATAAAACACCCGTATATGCGTGCTTCCTCGATCAATCAAGAGCATTTGATCTGGTCTCCTACAGTATTCTGTGGAGTAAGCTTGAGAAAGCTGGAGTTCCTTCCGAAGTCATAAGCACTCTGAAATGCTGGTATGGAGGTCAGACCAATCAAGTTCGATGGGCTGGGACTTTGTCGGAACCATACGGATTGTAGTGTGGCGTGAGGCAGGGGGGTTTGAGCTCACCTACGCTATTCAATATATACGTCAATGAGCTAGTTAAGACGCTCAGCAGAGAGAGAGCCGGCTGTTACATTGATGGAGTTTGTATAAACAATATTAGTTACGCCGACGATATGGCTCTTCTGAGCGCCTCAGCTTGTGGCCTTAGAAGGTTGGTGGCCATCTGTGTAGACTACGTCAGGCTTCATGGATTGGTCTACAACGAACGTAAGAGTGAGGTCATGGTCTTTGATGCCCGTGGCGGAAGGTGTCTAAAAACTATCCCACCAGTCCATTTAAATGGTACTCCGCTCACACGGGTATACAAGTTTAAGTACCTTGGACACGTCTTGACCGCGAGCATGAAGGACGATGAGGATATTGAGCGAGAGCGAAGGGCGCTGTCGGTTAGGGCGAATATAATAGCTCGCAGATTTTCACGTTGCTCACAGAGTGTTAAAATAACCTTGTTTCGTGCATGCTGCACTTCTTTTTACACGTGCAGTCTGTGGGCTGATTATACGCAGAGATCGTACGGCGTCCTTCGCGTTCAATATAATAACGCATTCAGGGTGTTGATGGGGTTGCCCCGTTTCTGTAGTGCATCAGGGATGTTTGCTGAGTTGCGAGCGTTGCGAGTCGACTGTTTTTATACAACGATGAGTAAACGTTGCGCTTCCCTGGTGCGCGGCGTGCGGGGCAGCCCCAACCGTATCCTCTGCTGTGTGGCGAGCAGACTCGATTGTTTATATGTGAATCACTGCTGCAAGCTGTCCACCTCCGTGATAGACGTGTGGCAGTGATTCACATATATTCATGGTTTTAGGCTAAGTGTTTATAATCGGAATACTAACAACATAGGGTAAGGAATATTGTTACTAACACAATGAGTTTTGTTACTCGAAATAAATAAATAAATAAGATTCCTCATCAACATAATTTCATCATATAGTCTAAATCATCTGACTCTATAAAGCACCTAGTTTAAAGGATTTATTTAGCACCTGTATAATAGTATTCGAAAGTGACTTAAAAATTGTTTCCTAAGTGTCAAAGTTGCTAAATTATTCGTACTAAATTGTTCTAAACTTTATTATTTTAAAGACTTGTCCAAACATCATACGCCTACGACACTTGACACTATTAATCGTTTACGCTTAAGACTAGACTGAAAATATCCTTCAACTTTGAAAGTCAGTAAGTCAAGGAACAGTTAGGTAAAATTTCTACGATTTAGAACAAAGGTTAAATTGGATCTCTGCCTTTTCGCCGAAAATTGTTCAGCAGATTATCACTTGCCAACTAACGTTTCGCAGAATTTTATTTCGCAGAATAATCATTTGCCAACTTGTGATATAATTTTGTTTTTATTTCCCAACCTCACAGTTGCCAACTTTACGTTTGGTCTTCCTTTTATTGTCGCAGTTCTAACCTAAGATGTAGCTTATTTAAATGCCCTGTGTTGTGAAATAAAAGCGATTTGGTTCTGGCACTTCGCCGGCCGCTGCCGCGGCACGCTCGCTTCGCTCGTCCGTTGTGGTCGCAGTTCTAACCTAACCAAACCAGCCATTTTTTTTAGTTGACGTGCATTGTTTATCAGCATACTAACCTAACCTAACCGATTCCTTTCGATTTCACCTGAACTTCCCGAAACATCACCTGAACAGACGAAACGTTATTCGTCTAAAAGTTGTCTGGCCTAATAATTTGACAAAAGATAAATGCCCCAAACATTTTTTGTCATTACAATAATCAGCTTAACAATAATTCTACCAAATGAAACGTTGTCATACAAAAATTTGACAATCGTTAGTCGTCAAAGTGAAAAATAGGCGAAACGTTGGTTGGCAAGTGATAATCGGCCAAACAATATAAGGCGAAAAGGCAGGATCCCAGTTAAATGTCATATTTTGTGAATTATTGTGCCATTGTCACTTGAGTTGACTGGTTCTATCAAACTGTATCAGTCTCTAATAGTTTTCTTCAATTTTATTGGCTGCGCTGTATCCATCCACTTATTGGGATTCCAAATTTTAGGAAAATCAAAACAGAATACATGGAGGAGGTTAGATTAGGACATGATGTTTGAGATCTCTCTCCTTATTATAGATGTTGTAATAGCACGGATGACAGTTTGATATCTGCTCGTGATTTTTACTGTTTCGAAAATGTTCTGAAACCCTTTGGTATGTGTCGCGAGAGCCAAGTATAAAAACTTCAAGACCATTCTAAAGAACTCATAGGTACTGCTTTGTAAGTACAGTATGCGCGGTAACATAATGCATTGATTTAAAAACAGCCCCACTGTTCCCGACGTTTCCAGCGAACGCAATAAATAACAATGTTTGTATTGGACAATTTACGAGAGCCGATAGTATTCGCTAAATATTTATGCGTTCGGTGTGAGAGTCGGCCGCATCCACATCGATCACGGAGCAAGCAATTTATAGTTTATAATGAGTGCTATCGTGCCTATGTGTAGCTATAACATAAATCTGCCGTGAAAATATAATTATGTAAAGTTTATCGGCGGGTTTTTGCTCTTTGAATCTCGTATGTATACCTGAAACGTATTACACGCATACACAATACTCATACACTGTAGAAGACGGAAGTAAAGATTTTAATTTTTCCTTCGAAATCATAGTTTTTCGATGACTTTGACAATGTCAAGCTGAAAGAAGGGATGGAATAAGTTGATATTCAAGCATTCAGAGAAAATTCTGAACCAATAACACTATCAATACGCGTAAACATTGTAACTAAAACAAACCACCTGGCACCATGCAGCTAAAGAAAAACCGACGCCAAGTAGCATCCATACGAGAGACAACAGATAGTTGACCGTTGGCAAACTACCAACTGACAAGGTTGTGTTTCACGCATCATAAAGTTATACACTCGCATAAATGACAATAATTATATACGCTACGCCATTAGTGGGTATTCCTATTAATGAAATGGCGAATAGTTCCGTTGAGGCTTGTAGGAATTCGAATAAGGAATTCGCTCCATCCTGGCAGCAGCATGACAAATTACCCGCTACAATAGCCATGCACCAATATTATTATGTACTAGCTGTGCCCGCGACTTCGTTCGCGTAAATGTTGGAATTTAATTTTCATGACATTAATGCCAAAAGTATATAATATTTATAAATTTTATATGTATATTTTATACCTAATATATATCTTTAGAGAATTTCTTTATACACAATATTAGCTGTGTTACCACCTTCACATAGAACATGTAGGTAAATTATTTTTGCCGCTTACTCGTGAACATGCTACATATAACTGACCATGTGAAAAACAACATGTTCGGAGGTCAGTTCCAGCTGTGTCAAGTGTCTGTCCCTGCGATTTATTTAGAAAATACACTACTACGAATATCCAGCTCTGCCGAAAGTAAGATAGCCCCGTTGAGTAACTCAAGAGGTATCTGAATTCAGGCCTTAGCCTTCCGCCCAAAGATTCCCACGTACGTGACGTGAGGAGTAGGAAGTTGGGAATAATAAGACACCTGTATAAAAACAGAACACAAACGAACGAAAGAAATCAAAGAAACACAATCACATTCAACAATCAAAAATTCAAAAGAAACGACAAAGACACCAATCCAAGTAATCCAACGACGACGAAAGAAAATTAACCGAGAACCTCATCAATCCTCGGAGAATCTTAACACTTTGACGACCGGTTGGCGTAGCGGTAGTGTAAGCGACTGCCACGCCGAAGGTCGCGGGTTCGATTCCCGCACAAGTCAAACATTTGTGTGCGTGAACATGGATGTTTGTCTTGGTCTGGGTGTTTCTATGTATAATATGTATGTATTTACAAAAAAAAAAGTATATATGTATGTTTATCCATTGTCTAGTACCCATAGTACAAGCTCTGCTTAGTTTGGGACTAGATGGTGTTGTGTGAATGTGGTAGAATATTATTATTATTATTATTATTACTGCCATTCAGAAAATGACGTCATTTATGTTTACATATACAAACAGACCGAGATAGAAAATAATATGGACTAATCGACAATTTATTGAAAAAAGGATCTATAGTCATTGTTTTTATAATTTAAAATAAAATGAATTGATTATATAATTATAACTATTATATAAACATAATAATTTGAAATAAATGAGATTGACCGTGGACATTGTAATAAATTTTTACACAGAGACTTTTTGTTTATGAAAGTGCCGAATATTATACTCTATTATTTTTTAATAATAGGAAGATACCTAACACATAATTATTGTCTTTTTTGCAAGAAATATTTATTTTGCTAGAAAATTATTTGAAAATAGTGACATCTATCGGTCGGAAGGATAACTATAATTATTCTCGGTTCCAGTAATTTATTTATCGAAAATACATCAAAATAAACTGACGAAATTAAGAATCGCCTCCTTTTTTAAAGTCGTGTAAATAGCAATAAAACACTTTGAAGGTACCTATTTAGGGCCGGTTGTTTCACCACAATTTAACGCACGCGTAAACGTCAAAAATGGCGCTAACTATGGTCAAACCAAAAATTCGTTGTTTCACAAAATGACAGCCTTGACGTACGTCAAAAAGTAACGTTTACGTTAACCGGTGCTGGACCCATTGGTTAGCGCCATTTCATTGTAAACATCTGCGTCGAATACTTGTGAAACAGGAAATAAAACAATAGACTCCCTGGTATATTCGTCTTTGTTAGACGATAGTTCGTCTAATGACGAAACAAATGTTGTAGAAAGAAAGAGAAAAGTATTTAAAACACGTATTTATAATCTTAACCTATGGGACGAGCAGGAATTTATTGCACGATACTGTGTATCAATGGAAATAGTTATATTATTAACACGTCAAATCGCTTTTTGGAAAACAATATTTCCTTATATTTCTCAATCAAAGATTTAAATCAGCTTTTCTCTAGTTTTGAAAAATTTGTTATTAAAAAACTTAGGTACTTTGGTGACTTAGGTATATGGTGTTTATTAAAAAACTTAGGTACTTTGGTGAAAAAGTATCCATATTTATTAAGGAACAACGAACGTATAAAAATATGTGTCACTTATTTAATATAAAATCGGTGTTGTTTGGATTTATTGTTTACAAAATCACAAGCACTCAGAACAAAACAACACAAATAGCCAATTTCCCCCGCTTCCCCAGCCGGCTTTTGTATGAAGTTGACCATAAGTTGACGTTAACAGCGCAATGTGCCCATACTACAAAAATCTCCCAACCATTTTTCTCGGGCTAAGGTATTGCTTTATACTGGCAACTCGAATAAATTTGACGATCGGTTTTTTTTTTTTGCTGTGAAACAACGCTTTGTATTTTACGTACGTTAAACATGGCACGTAATCGTCAGTATTTAACGTACGTATGTTACGTTAACCAACCATTTGAAATAACCGGCCCTTAGTAGGTACTATACTTTTACTAACAAACTTATAATGATCATAGATGTCACCACATATTATATAACCAGTTTTGGATGATCCCTGTTTTGTTTGGGACTACGTACAAAGGAAAGGTCAAGCTGTACACCGAAAACCACTCAACCGATTGTGATGTAACATATACTATTTTATAGGTTTGAGTATCCTTTGTACAAGAGTGTAAGTTTTATTGAAATAAATTTCGCCATTTTAGAGATATTTAGCAACATAGGGAAAGACAGACAGACATAAATTCTAAAAAATATCAACTATTGCTTTTTAGCATTTTCCTAGATTTATTAGCTAATTTTCGTAAAAATATCTTTAATGTACAGACTTTTTCACCTCTACAGTTTTATTATAGTATATAGATATGCTATGTGGTGACTCTTTACGTCACCAAGAATTGCACCCATTGATTACGAGCCTTCGACATCATTAGACGTGTCTTATCGCCAGAGACATCCTTTACTACCCTCTCCAATCTGAAGACTCTTGAGTGTCATTTTTTTATCAATCGACTCGTATGTGTTGTTTTGTCATATAAATCAGAGGACAAAAATTTTAAAAAGAAACCTGGGAAGACTTATAAGATACCTATCTAACAATTCTTATTATGACGTCATTTCAAAACATTTTACAGCATTGTAGTAATCTAAAAACATGCTACATTACAAAAAAACGAATACCGTTTAATCTGAACGTAAACACATCTTTAATAGAATCGCCATTGTTGTTTTGACTGGCATATACTCGTAAAAGCTGGTACGTCAGTATGCTCGTTTTACGGGGATATTCACCTGACCTGTATGAAAGCAATTTGCTGGTACACTGCTAACGATAATGTTCATTAGTTCCCGCTGTTAACACCCAATATTGAGAGCATTAAGCGCACAACGGTGCCTAAGGGTGTTAATGCATTAAGCTGCTGCTGTCGATGAGGCAATTAATTGATCTATGTATGATCTACTTACATATGTACTTTTGATTATACGCTTTATAAAATTCCATGAGAAAAGTTATATAGTTCATTTGCGTTGTCTATTAATAAATAGCAAAGGGCAATAAAATACGTAACAAAGAACATAAAAGGCAAGATGAATCGCAAATATTGCAACCAAATTAACACATTAAAAGTCATGCAAGTGCTTATTGTTGCAAGTTGGTAGTTATGGTATGCAGGTGCGAGTCCATCGTGTAACTTTAAATATCATTATTTAAGCTTAAAGGGGACCAAACGAATAATTCTCAGAATCGGTAAATAAATTACGGACCCCTGAGGTAACAGATATAAAACATATCAAGCAATTTGAGAATCTTTGCCTTTTTTGAAGTCGGTTAGTCAAACGGTCTGTTTAAAAGTCAGAGTCAACGAACTGTATTTGCTATCGAAAATTCATTTCGGAGAAAATTTCATATCGGTTACACATCAATAAATTAATATGACAATCATAAACATCAATGTGGATGTCGAGCCAAGTGGGTACAAACCTAACAACAAGATGTAGTTTCCGAGGAACCTTCATTACGTTGTTTATGCAACTCGTAACCTGCCAGCATTTATGTTCTGCAATAACCTATGTTCACCTTGCTTTTGAAATTTGTACCTTATTGCCCATCTCTTAGAATACCTTTTTGAATATAGTTCAATAAAAAATGTGACTGGAAATCACGATGAAATTTTCATATTACGTGGTTGTGTTTTAAAAATGTAAATATTATGTTGGCAACGAAATGGTATTACTAATGACAATGCAATCTACTATAAACTGTTATTTTATAGTATAGCTTGATTCGTTACGTTTGTTTGTAAATCACAAAAAAATGCAAATCTGATCAAAATATGTTCTATATTTGAGAGACAAGTACCTACCTTTTATACAATTTGAATGGTATTTTAGTCAATTTGCAGGCCCAAATGAGCAAATTTCAAATGATTTAAGAGACTCAATCTAGCAGCTTAACATAAATTAATAATATTTAAGTCTGAAATAATGTTAAATATATATTTTACCTTTTAAATTTATTTGGTACTAGCTTTTGCCCGCGGCTTCGCTCACGTTAAATTCGGGGGAGTGCAAAAATCGTTCGATAGTAATTTTTGTTTCAATTCTGTTCATATGGACCAATAAGAAATATAACCGCAAGAAGTTTTTAAAACATTTCTGTAAACAGTATTTTTAGAGTTTCGTAGTCAAAAATGGCTAAACACGGAATCCTTATAGACGCGCTATGTCTGTCAGTCTATCCGTACGTCACAGCCACGTTATGCCGAAACTATTCAGTTTACATATTTGAAAATTGGTAGGTAGATGTATTCTGTGAACCGCTTTGCGACGTCATAGAAAATAAAAAATATTAAAGGGCCCCCTTTAATATATTTTATTTATATCTTCATACATGGAACTGATGTGGAAAATGGGTCGTTAAAAATAACATTGAGGTTCCTAAAACCATTGTTTCTCAAAGTCAAGCGTTTGAAAGATATACGGTTCCAAAATGGTAAAATGGGTGTGTGGATCCCTCTAACTTTTAAAGTAAGAGAGTGCAAATCTAAAAAAAATATATGCTGTAGATCGTTATAAAAACTTCCAACGAAAATTGGTTTGAACGATATGTAGTCAGCAGTTTTTGAAATAAAGCACATCTTAAAACCGCAAATATAGCTTTGTAGTTTATACAAATACTATTAATAGTTAGTCGAAAATAATGGCTATGGCAAGTGGATACCTCCACTACGGAACCCTTCATGAGCGAGTCTGACTCGCAATAGTGAAGAAATCTTGTAAGGTTTCGTCCTAGGTGTTACTTGTAGCCGTTTGCCATTACAAAGCTTTGGTGCATTAAGCATTAACAGGACTGGAACACCAACGTTCAGTCTCAAGTTGCGTGATGATAATTGTAAGGAGTTCAGAAACTCTACAGGGTAATGTCAAAGCCATGGTCCGATATATCTCTATGTACACTTTAAGAGTAGAGAATATTGGTTCAGCCGGTTTAGCGTCAAATCGGTAATACATACATACATGTGTATGTATGTATTACCGAATCGCATTTATACCTAATATTAGTAGGGATTAGCCAAGGCTGTTACAATAATTATTAGTTTATATAATTAAGCGAACGAAGTAATGACAGTGCACCATATGACAATGTATAATGTGGCAGTACTGACAGATATACGATAGCACATGCGCAGCACTCAATTATTACAGCGCATGCGTTCTTACTGTCAATAGGTAGTAGGTTTGTCTCTACAAACTTCGACCCTCTCTAAAATTCTACCCAGATTATTTTTTGCAATTTATTGTATTCTATGTGGCTTTCCTGGTTCTGAGCTACCTCCCCACCAATTTTCAGCCAAATCGGTTCAGCTGTTCTTGAGTTATAAGTAGTGTAACTAACTAACTAACTAACACGACTTTCTTTTATATATATATATATATATACATATATATAGATTGGATTTCATTTTGGAATGTTATAAACGTCTTAACTGTTAGAGATTTAATTTAAAAAGCGGTCCATTTTAAATTTCGGTCAAATTGCGCAATTTTTTATATAATAATCCTACGTTGTTGTTAATTTTAATGGGTCTATTTTGCAACGGAAATTTCGAAGTCAAACATTTTGGCTTGCTTGTATTTTAAGACCAAGTTCGCTAAATATTGCGTCCATTTCTGCAAGTAACTTTTCTAAATTATCTGGGCTATCTGATATTGCTGCTATGTTATCTGCAAATCCAATAAATTGAATATTATAATCGTAGAACTTAACTCCTCCTTTGCCGCTGTTTGACACTTTATGAAGAGCGCTCTCTATAAAGATGTTGAAGATTAGAGGTGATAGTGGACATCCTTGTCTTACTCCCTGCTGGACTTTTTCACTTACTTTTTCATTCCCGACTTATATTATCATTTCATGTTGTCTATATAATTTGTATATTATTTTCCTATCCCTATAGTCTAATCCTGCTTCTTTCAAAATTTCCATCATCTTCAGCCATATACTTGAGATTTATTTAGGACAACCAGTCGTTGTTACATTGTAATAAATAATAAAAAACAGAAGTAATAAGATAAAAACTAAATGTACAACTTTCTAAGGTGTCACAGCAAGCACCAAAAGGTAACATTTACGTATGGATATAAAAGAAAAACAGACAATTAAATATTAAATAACTAAAAGAAAAGAAAAAAGACAACTAGACAATTATAAACGTTAATTAATCTTAATAACCTTAGAAGTGTTGTTTTAAATGTGGAGAGCTTGTCCGCAAATATATCAACTTTGCCCGATATGGCATTATATGCTTTGGATAACCGATTTACGGGCGAAAATTGGTCCTGGCAAATGGCTGGTGTAAAGGTCCTAAATTAACAAAGTCACGCCTAGGTACACGGCGAGGGACACGTAGTTTAAATGAATCCAAGAGGGATGGACAGTCGACATCGCTTCTTAATAGTTTGTAGAGAAAAATCATATCGTTAACTTGTCTACGACATGACAGGCTATCTATTTTAAAGTACCGCAGCCTATCAATATAGGATGGCAATTGTTTATGCAACTTACAAGTGAAGGCTAGATGTCTAAGAAATCGCTTTTGGACTATCTCTATTCTTAAGTGATGCACGGTGTATTGAGGCGACCAGACAATAGAGCAATATTCCAGATGACTCCGTACATAACTAATAAATTTTAGTGGGGTTTGCGAAAAAGTTTACCATTGCGTATGATGAAGCCGAGCATTTTAGAGGATTTGTGAATATTATTGTCAAAGTGCAGTAAAATAGTTAATTTGGAGTCGAAAAGGACTCCCAAATACCTCAACACTGTTTTCTCCTCAAGTATTGTACCATTGATTCGATATTGTGTTTTAATTACATTTTGGTTGCGGGTGAACGAGACGGTAAAGCATTTATTAATATTTAAGGACATTTTGTTCAAAGTACACCACTCACTTATGGAATCAAGGTCCTTTTGTACAAAATCACAGTCCAGTGAATCTCTTATAATTTTACCCACATATTATTTTTAAATCGTCCGCAAATAGATAAAGGCTACTAAATTTGATGGAAGACACTATGTCATTAATAAATAAATTAAAGATCCAGGGTCCCAAATGGGAACCTTGCGGAACGCCGGAAGTAGATGTATATGTTTTGGAATGAAACTTTTTAACGACAACATATTGCTTTCTGTTGGATAAATATGTCTGAAACCACTTCAAGAGGGTACCGCACTCACCACATGAATCCAACTTTTTTTTAGCACTTCGTGGCAAACTCTATCGAACGCCTTAGCAAAATCCATATAAACGGAGCTTACTTGAATACCTGCGTCAACTGCATTCGTAAGCTCGTTATGATACGCCACGAGATTTGTATTTGTCGATTGAGCCTCTATGAAACCATGCTGTTTGTTAACAAAAATATGTCGTGTATGATTTTTCAAATAAGGGTATATTAAAGCTTCAAATAATTTAGCAAAAGCCGAAAGTAATGAAATAGGCCTGTAATTAGAAATTACTTCTTTGCCGCCAGCCTTATAAATAGGAACCACTTTAGCAGTTTTCCACACAGTTGGGAAGGTACCGGTTAATAAAGATTTATTTATAATAAGATAAAGTGGATAACCTAAGGATGAGGCACATCTTGAGATGAAGTACGGCGATATTGCATCCGGTCCTGCACCCTTATGAATGTCAATGTCTTTCAAATATTTGAAAATTTTATCTTGCGCAATATGTATCTTGCCGATAGTGTTACTAACACTATCGGCAAGATACTATATTATTATTTATATTGACAGGTTTAGATAGGTGGTGTAGTTAGACTAGACGAAGAGATCCTGATGATACAGATATTGTTTGCATCTGGTGTTCGATTTAAATGATAATTTTACCTCATTTTATTTAACAACCACATGAAACTTTTCAAGGCTCAAGCCTCCTTGCACTATATCTGCAAATTTCAAGAAAACAACATCCAACCAGAACCAGCCATGCCCTTAGCGAAATATATCCAGTTTAATCTGGTCCATCATTATTTCAATCATCTGTGAGCTTGGTTATACTGGGAATTTACAACAGTGACGGCGATTGATTTCATGCGCCGTATCGGCGAAAATAGTGTAAAGATATACACGGACGCAGATTAATTGCCTAAATACTACCAAAACACGTATCGTCGTATTTCCATATTCTAATTTAAAATATAATGTGAGGAGAAGGTTTTTAAATTTTTCTTTTCCTTACTCATTATTTAAAATAATGACAAGCCACATTATAAATATGCAAAATTTGTGATAAAAACTGTTGTGGATCACTTGATCCACAACAGCTTTTATCACAAATTTTCTTAATTTTATTCAAATTCAAAGATTCAAAATTATCTTAATTTATGAATATAAGCTCATATTTTTATTGGCAAAAATATAGTGATATTGTATAATATGGCTCTAGTTTTTTTTAACAGTTGTTAGCCTGTAAGCGATTAGGTAAGCATAGGCATAAGGCTTGATTCACACGTACAACAATCATAAAATGCGATCAAGCTGCGGTAACTAGTAAATTGTGCCAACACATTTACGAGTTGCCAATTTGAGAAGAAAGTGATTCCAGTTTTTTTTTGTAATTTTTCGTAAGTAAAATGTTTCGCTAAAGGATGTGTAAAATTCTTTTATGAATTAAATTATTTTTTATTGTAACAGCAGCTACGAATTTCATTTAAACACACCCAACGGCGATAATCCGTTACAAAACAAAGAACGAACAGTCTGTGAAGAGTATGACAGCAGGGTAAAACAATCATTTAAAACAATACGTTCACTTATATTTATTTACTCTACTTTACTGTAGTACTGTTCTATTACTAGAGTGCTCGTGAATGTCTATAAGAACCTTTTAGTAAGTGGCAACTGAAGTAAATTGATACTTGAATGATCATAGGTAGCATTTATATGAATATTAAGTAATATTATTATATTTGGATTTAGACTGCCATCGAAAAGCTAGACTTATATTAATAAAATTGATTGGGTGTTGCGTTGTTATTTGGAAGTAAAAAAGAATTATCTTCTATTTCTCCCGATGTTTCGACGTGGTTAACACTAGATGTGACCCCGAGGTGACAGGACCTGAGTCCTCGTGCGATGACTATGAAAATTTCATGTTTACATACATACATACATATGTATCCGGGAAATAGGCGTGAATCTATGTAGACTCACGCCTATTTCCCGGAGGGGTAGGCAGAGACTACGGAACGCCATTTGCAACAATCCTGACATATCTCTCTTGCTTCATTCACTCCCATCAAATTTCTCATGCATGCTCTTTGGTTAAGGGTACTTCTAACCTGTCCTTTTTTAGGATGTCTCCAATCTGGTCAGAGAACATCCGCCTAGATCTTCCCCTTTCTCCTGTCCCATTCACACTTGACTTATATAACTTCTTGGTCAGTCTTTCGTCATCCATCCTCTCCATGTGTCCAAACCATCTTAGCATACCTTTCTAAATGGTTGTCAATTTCATGTTAATTTTGAAAGTTGATGCAATTAGGACCTGTTACATCATAATGTGTAAAAATTGCGGAAACTAAAAACTGTTTTGTTACTATTATTAAAATATAATTCTTACTCCACAAAGAAAATGGTAAGAATTCGGAGGCCAGCGTTTGATTTCCTGTAAATAAATCTGTGTCTTAAAAATAAAAAACTAAGTAGAGACTACTGCATGCACTACTAAATACAAAGGCTTTTTTTAAAGAAAATGAAATAAATGTAATAAGAAATTTTATTGCATATCTTTACACATTTGAATTTGGTGTAAAAGGTTTTCTATAGCACTACAAAATCAAGCCAATCCCTCGTGTGGCCTGTAAAGGCAGACTTAAGAATGCCAAAGCAAGGAATAAGGTAATGTATTGCACCGTTCTGCTATGCTTTAACTATTCAAGGTGAATGAAGCCTTCCATTTTTTATTGTACCATAGACGTAGATTTGTTTTCTTCATAAACGTTTGTTGAATTTACTTACTGTGCAGATTAAGAGATTAAGGTCAACGCTCATTAGAGTCACCCGGCACCCACTCCGCACGGCGTCCACGAGTGGACGTCGCGCGGTCAATCAGCGGACCGCGCGCCGTCAACGAGTGAACGCCGCGCGGTCAACCAGCGGACCGTTCGCCGTCAACGAGTGAACGCCGCGCGGTCAACGAGTGGACGTCGCTTGGTCCACGAATTTTCGAATAGTCTGTTAACAATTGGCACTAGGTCTACACGTGTGTTTCGTAATGCCAAATTTTACAAACGTTGAATTGGCACTCATAGCTGTCGCGCTTGATGAGGAAGTAAATGAAAGACGCAACAAAAAAAAGAAAGCTTATTGGGTGCACGAAATGTTTAAGCAGAGAAAAAAAGAGGGCGAATATTGGACCGTTCGTAGGCATTTGTTAACCGACGAAGAAAATTTTTTTTCGTACTATCATATGCAGCAATGTGTGTTTTATAACATCCTGTCTCATATTGAAGACTCGATAACAAAGAAAAACACAAAGTTCAGAGAAGCGATCACACCCGAAGAGAGATTGGCTGTGATTTATTTATTTTTCTAGTTTTTATATCAATTAACTTTTTCAAGTAATGCAATCACCACACACAACTAGATACTGAACTTTCGTCTATGAATACACCTACTAACTACAAGTTTTAACATAAGGTATGCTCATGAAAAACACTACCTAAAATATTTTTAATTCTGCCAGATTATATTACCTGCCAAGTAATGAAATCGTTAATGATTTCCCCGACATCACAAACTGCGACAGACAGTGTTGCCAATAAAGGATTACTCGTGAGAACATAATATATTTGTGAGTAAAAATAAGAGTATCATTTACACGGTAATTAATAATTAAAAATACCTTAGAAAAGAACACGGTAGTAGCTTATTACCGTTGACCGTGTCTTGTTCAAAATTACTGTGCATCTACGGTATTTACCGTGTATCTGGTAACACTCGGACGTGAATCATTCGCGGGCAGCGCGCGGTCCGCTTCGGACCCGCGCGTTGGCGACGAGCCGTCAACGCGCGGCAAGCATGCGAGCAGCGAGTTGCCACCGAGCCGTCCACGCGCGGACGGCGGGTGGACCACCCGCCGCCCGCGCGTGGACGGCTTACGACAGAGGCGATCCGGTGACGCTACGGAGTTGATGTAGTGAGCGCATACCTATACAAATCCATATAAAGAATACTAACCGCACGAGGCGAGGCGGTGCGGAGTGGGTGCCGGGTGGCTCTAATGAGCGTTGACCTTAAAACGCAAAGCGTGACCTTTTCAAATCTATGAGCATTTTAAATTGTTCAATAGTTGAATAAGCTTGGAAAACAATGAAGGAAAGCAGTTGTGAGAATCGTCTAGGAATTCACAATAATGTTTTCCAAAGATGTGAGGAGCTTACCGGTAAGATGTTGTAACAAAGCGATGGATAGGTGTTTTTGTAATGTATAAAGAATGCATGCAAAATCTTTTTAATAGTTCTTACATACAAAACCGATTTTAAAGTATTAATGGTGAGTATTTGAGCCGATTGATGTGTCATGGCGAGGGACCGCTTTTTAAATCGCTTCAGGATGTGTAACTGTGTAGGTACTAAAAGGAAAAAGGATGCCCTATAAGATTTAGGCAGCAAATAAGGCAGTGGTATATTACTGGCGGCTTTTTAGCACGGTAATAACGCACCGGTCTGAGATAACAACTTTTTTCTCATTTTCACGAAAATTGACTTAACATGTATTGTAATAGTTACTACATATGTAATATTGTTATAGCTACTACACCAATATAGACAATCGCCTTTTGAAAATACCCAAATATTAAAGATTCAATCATCACAAACGTCAGCGTTTTCATTAAAATTTGTTAAATATTTGACATCCACATTATAATTGAATGGCATAAATTAGAAACAAACCCATTTTGATTCACCACTGCAAACAAAACCCTATGTATTGTATCACTCGAGGTTACACAAGGCTGTCAAAAATCCCGAACACACAAAAAGCGTTCAGGGTTGCCAGATCCAGAAAAAGTTTTCCCGAAAGCAAAAATAAGCATACTTGAAGCATTACTGAAGCAAAATATCTAAAAACAATTTTATTAGTCAAATACATCTTAAATTAAAAAATACGACACTTTCTTGAATCAGCGAGATTTGTGTATTTCAATCAAATAAATAATACTTAATCAAATGCTTTTACCATTTAGTGCTTATACAATATTAATTATATAAAATAAGTTTTAAAATGTATCTTGTATTAATCAGTGAATATTTTCTATGACTGTAATATTTTCGGTAAGTAGCAAAAAAATTACACAAAATTGCAATCGATGTTATTACTCCATGTTATATTTCGGGGTACAATGCCGTATATCGGTAGTACTGTAAGCATCTTCCCTACGTCGCTTCCAGCCCGTATAACTGCTAAATGCTATTCAGAGGCGCGCGGTGTGATCAAATACATCGTACAAATTACATCGCAACATACGCTGATTCTATTCGTCAAGCCTGATTTTGTCTGTAAAGGGTCGCGCATAACGAATCGACGATATTTTTTTTTGAATGATGAGTATTTTAGAATTGTTATTGTAATCGCTGATAGTGGATTATTATTTTTGGAATAGTACGGAACCCACACCAAGATTACTGCGTTCATGTTCTAACGTAAATATAATTTTCTATACATTTTATAAATAAACTAAAGCCGGTAAATATGGCAAGTTAAAAAATATATGCCATTTACATTTTTTTGATAAAAATATATTAATTTCAAAGACACATAGGTGTGTACTTTCAGAAATGCATTAGTATGTAATTAATTTCTAAAATAGTGAAGCTTGAAGTTAGTAATAAACAGTCGATTGTATGAGGTAGTATGATAAAAGAAAGAATTTCAATACACTTTCATACATTCAGGACCGTCTTCCCTCAGTCTGTACACAGCTTAGCACGTGAAAATAGAGGTTTATTTATCTTCGTTTTCAAGGGCTTGTATGGATGTGTGCCGTGCTGAGTGAATGTGTATAATTCAGTGTGTTTCTTTTTGAGAGTACGCTATGTCACTGTGCTTTTGATGAGAATGTTGAACAAATACCACCTACTAGTAATATGTTCTTGTTGAAGACGACGTTTCAGTTAGGATGCAGTAGCGGTGGTTAAATCTTATGCTTAGCAACTACTACGTTTGTTTCATTTGATTACCATTATAGGTAGTGGAGCCTTGCTGATTTCAGCATGAATGGGCCGGCTCGACCAGGGAAGTACTGCCCTTTCACAGAAAATCGACGTAAAGTAACGGTACCTAAACTGTTGCGTTTCGTTCGTTGAGTGAGAGTGCCGGAGGTCCTATCCCCTATTCCTTCTCCCTCATCCCACTCCTCATCCTATCCCCATTCCCAACGCCAAGGGGCGGCAACGCACTTGTGACTCCTATGGTGTTGCTTGTGTCCATGGGCGGCGGTAATTGCTTACCATCAGGCAATACGTCTGCTCGTTGGCCGCCTATTAACATTAAAAAAATATTTTTTTTAGCAACTACTACGTTTGTTTCAGTTGATTACCACAAACTGCATGTGTGATATCAAAAGTGATAAATATCTTACAGGTAGGTAGGTACATGTTACGTCACCATTTTTTGTCCTTGAACTGGCGAATTACTTGGTGAACGTATGGTTATATAGGCTTCATTGCATTTTGTCATTGATGATGCTTCATTTTATTAAATGTGAACATAATCGATTTGGACGCTTTTTTAATTGTAATAAATCTTAAAAGAAATGCGTTGATAGTACAATTTTATTTTAGAACAAACATGCAGCAACGTAGCTCAATCGTTTTCGCTTATTCCTCTTACATTCAATTAAAATACACAACACAAAACCCATATTCTAAAGTCAAAGTCAAAGTCAAAAATCATTTATTCATCTAGGTCACAAAGTGACGCTTATGAACGTCAAATTTTAATGTACATTACTTAATGCTTCTACATTTACATTTACTGCCCATTCGCAAAGCAATAGGTAGAACCACGAGAAAGAACGGGCAATGAAACTCGTGGCCACTCTTTTTAATCGCCAGTGTTATGTTACATATTTTGTTTTTGTAAGGAGCTGCAACTGTTTCACATTGTAATTAATTACTTGTAAATAGTAATTAGGAACATACATAATACTTAAATAATTAATGCAGTTACCAATTTAACTGCTGTAGTAGCCTTCCAGTGTGAATATTGTGTAACAGGAGCATCCACTTACGTCTTATAATGTAGGCAACTCGCGACCATGTTCATAACTATATGGTGGACAGCTAAAGCTAGACTAGGGAAAATCTATCGCCACGGCATCTAATAAAAAAGTCGAACTAATTATAAATTGTCTGTGACGTCGATAAATAAAGCTGTGCACTGTTCTCTGTACTCTGATGTAGAGGATTTATTACCTAATGTGGGACGCGTTGAATCGTGCGGTCTATGTATCCACTGCATTGGTGTTTAGAGCTAGTCTGCGCTAGGCAAATTGAAGCAGGCTCAGTGGTAAATGCACAAATCATGTATTTCCGTTGGCACTATAACAAAAAATAATTTACAATAAATGTGTTTCTTTTCGTATTTTTTGCTCAATATTACTAACGGTTACAGGTAGTCACATAAATTTTTCACAGAATTTGTAGTTGTATATTACCTTTCAAAAAAAAAAGTAAATATTAAAGGGGGGCTCCCATGCAACAAATGTAATTTTTAAGCAATTTTTTTCTCGATCTTAATAAACAGATAGTAACTCAAAAAATACATACAAAAACCGTGATTTTCTTTTGTATATGATGGTACGGAACCCTTCGTGCGCGAGTCCGACTCGCACTTGGCCAATTTTTATTTTAAACTCTTAAGGTTTTATTGAAAAACAGATACTTCACGTCAATGTTCATTATCGTCTTGTTGTGTATTATTGCCTTTCCTCATTGCTCAGTGTTGTCGGCTGTGAGACAAGGCATCATCTTTTTATGAAAAATTAAGTCTTAAGTCCATCACGCTGGCTAAGTGCGGGTTGGCGGACATCACATGTCTTTTGAGAGCACGATGGAGAGCTCTCTTGTCTCCATCTTGCAGGTTTCCTCACAAAGTTTTCAGCGATTTGTGTTCGATGGTGGACATACTATTTCTTACAGAAGGATTGCCATAGTTGTATTTACAAACCTGCGAGTACCTTCGATAACACTCATTTGTTATTTGCCTTGAACACAGGTATCACAAAATAACAGTCTAATATCAAAAACTATGTTATATCTCTCAAGCAAAATGTTTACAAATTTTAATATTTGATAGAGTACAGATTGTGGTTGTACAATCCGAGCAGCGAACGGTTCGGTGGGTTACCGCAAGGAGAAATAAATTACCATCTAAAGCACCAAACAATGACAACCCACAGTATTGATTAAAATGCATTATATATGAAACAAAGCATTTACTCGCCTTCACACTCGTGGTATGTTGCTTATAATTTGATACAAATAGTATACTTTAATATACTATATGTAAAAAGTGTTTGTTTGTTTGTGTGTGTGTGTGTGTGTGTGTGTGTGTGTGTGTGTGTGTGTGCGTGTGCGCGTGCGTGTGTGTGCGTGTGTGCGTGCGCGTGTGCGCGCGCATGTGTGCGCGTGTGTGCGTGCGCGTGTGTGTGCGCGTGTGCGTGTGTGCGCGCGTGTGTGTGTGCGTGTGCGCGTGCGTGTGCGTGTGCGTGTGCGTGTGCGTGTGCGTGTGCTTGTGCGTGTGTGCGATAAATGAAACAATCGAAACAAACTTGAAGTCACAGTTTGAAAAAAAGGAAAACTATTTATTTCTCATAGACACAAAAAAGTATTACTGATAAAACCTAATATAGTATTATATCTGTGCTCATACCACTTTTAATCAAAATCTGGCGGGCTGACAGTTTAACAGTGAGCTTCACTGCAAAAGATGGAGGAGCGTATTTAAGCTCCATCAAGGCTACATATAAATGTAGCTCTGAGATGATTTGCATGAAAGAGTGATACATCCAACAACACAAATATTCTAGTTTGTTTTTGTAGTAGAAAGTATGGCAGTGTATCGATGTTTGTCTGGGTCTGAATATACGCTTCCAGGATACTTGCTGCATGATGCGGTTCGAATGACATACGCGGCAACCGCATCGGAAATTGAAATATTTATCGTGTAGAAGTTCGTGATTGGCGCGCATCCGAATGCGGTCGCCCGAGACCAGATGCGGCACAGAGATATATTGCGTGACAGTTTAATTGTATGCCGAATGCGATAAAAGAGCGGCTGAAGCGTCGACATTGCCATCGGGATATATTTAATATATTCAAATGGGAATTACAGCAGGCTATAAAGATAACAGGCATTGTGGTTGTAACACGTATTTTTTTTAAACAGGGTTATTACTTTACTGTACTTTTATTATACTATTATACTTTTATATAGGTTGACGGCATAGAATACAAGCCAAAAAAAAAAATATATATATATATATATATATTTTTTTTCGCATATATATATATATTTATTTTAAACCTAAGGATTTTAATAAGCCACGTAGCTTAGCATCTCAAGACTCAAGAGTCAGCATTGGAACGGCAAATTATACAATTGCAAGTCAAAAATATTCAAATAACTTAAAATGAAAACTTTGTAAGTAGGTAAAATATATAAAATCGCGACCTCCAACATTAGGAAACCTATTTGGTGATACCATGTATATTCGTATATACACGCTGATTTTTTATTGGTTTTGGAGCGAAAGCCATCTTATTCCTTATCGTTAAAAGAATCTAACCAGCTAATTATATTTGAAATATAAGCTAAAAAAATCTTGAGAAACTAATTAATTTAATAGTACGAGAACACGAAGTATCACTTTGCCGCACACTGGCGAAGTACGGGCGATCGTGTCACACACACACTGGCATTAGTCATTGAACTGTTATTCCCGCGCTCCCAATCCCCGCCATAATAGCGTGGGTATAATGTATATGTAAAGATACAACGTATACGGCCTATATGTATTATTATAGTTATATTTGTCAGGTGTTTGGAAAATAAAAGATACAACTATCAATTCTTACTTTCATTTATTCAGGTTGTCACAAGAGTATATTTTAAAATCTTAAGTTCTGATTCTACACTTACATTTAGCGCCACGTTCGCAAAGCAAGGGCATAGACCCAAGAAAAAGAACGTGGCAAAAAAACTCTTGGGCATTCTTTTAATAGTTGTAGTTATCGTATATAAAAGCGGTACATATCAAGGTTGTGGGTAGTTCAATATTCAGCTTTATGCTATTCATAATTACTGATAAAATATATTTAGTTATATGAATAACCCTAAAATCTATCTTCTAGTAACTTAACCTAAAACCTAACCTAAAATTAACAATGATGCAAATTCTAGCCAGATTTATAATAGTTTGATACCAGAGCTTTTGCTGGGATTATAAATAGGTAGGTACCCTACAGATGAAACACATATTTTAAATGTACTTATTTTGATATTTTTGTTGATTAATTTTCAAAATATTTCTAATAATCTATCACCGCCAGACTGACCTGTACTTCGCTCTCGAAGTACCCTCTCCATTTTTTGCATCTGCAGCAACCTGCAGTTTTATTTTCTCAGAGATTTTCTCTGTATTTTATTTCTTAGATCAATGGCCTTCAACACGAGCACCTATCACCCGCTGCAACGTGAATTTCAGTGAAGTGTCAGGGCAATGATCGACCAGCGGAAACCTGCAGCAACCTGCAGTTATTTTTTATTTGGATCTGTGGCCTTCAACACGAGTGCAGAGGTGTAATATTACACCCACATTTCGCCATGAATTTCTAGGTCCTACGTAATAGGGGGCGAGCCTATTGCCGTATCGGGCACATTACCAGACTCCGTGCTGCTACTGAGAATTTCCTAACGGAAAAACCCAATAACACTTTGCTCGACCCGGGAATCGAACCCGAGACTAGCCTATTTAAGTACAACCTAAAGGGCAGACATCTTCAGCTCGCAACACGTCATTCAATAACACCCATCTCTCATACTATATACACATATTGTTTCCATAAATAAATAGATTTGCCGTGTGGTTGACGGCATAGAATACAAGTGTCACCCCCTATCTTCCCGTGGGTGTCGTAAGAGGCGACTAAGGGATAACACGATGCAAATACCATCTTTGCGTAGAGACGGAAAACACGACATCAAACCCTATACGACTGCCTCGTTGGTCTCGCGGCATAAATGTGCGCGTGGGATCGGGAGGTCCCGGGTTTGATTCCTGGGTCGGGCAGTGTTATTGGGTTTTTCTGTCACTAAATTCTCAGTAGCAGCACGGAGTCTGGAAATGTGCCCGGTACGGCAATAGGCTCGCTCCTTATTACGTGGGACTAAAGTATATCTGGCGAAAAGTAGGTGTAGAATTACACCTCTGCCTACCTCTTCGGGGTTATAGGTGTGAGACTATGTATGTATGTACAATTTTGATTTATACTTGTGTGGTTGCGGTATTAAAACATAATATCATGTAGCCCATAGTCTTACTTTACACAAATTAAACATTGTTCATGTTATTTATTCGATTAACCTTTCATACACAACATTGCACAAGGCACAAGGCAGACCCAAATGACTTAGGTAGCTTTCGCCGGTTTACGATAAACTGATGCAAAATAAAAGTAGGTGTATAGAAGAGTTGTTGGAGGAGGACCTTTAATACCATTATATATAATACATATAAAATAATAACATTTATTTAGGTACTATTAATAGGTATAATTATAACAAATTTGGTTGTATGATAGAACTATTTTTAAAATTTTGTTGTAGTTTTATACGTATTGTATTAGTTGTAAATAGGTAAGTGTGGCTAAATGTTAATCACTATACAGTTAATGTTTTAGCAACGTGCTCGGTCAAGAGCGGTAATTATTTTAAGCTGTGATTGTCCTAATCAGCAGTAAGAAATCAGAACAATCATCTTGTATTATCTCATCTAATCGAGTATCATGCTTGGGTTGATAGGATTCCTACCAATGAACAGCCTAATAAAAGAAAGAGCCAGTCTTAACTGCTGTACAGAAGCTCGGCCAACCATATAATTTTACCAGTATTGAGTAAAAAAAATAAAGTACCTATGTGTATTCACCATTTCAATAATTTCTTTACCTTTATAAAGTAATAAGTATAACAGAACTATTTTAATTATTGAAATACTTTTAAACATTTACAGCAGTTATTTAATGGTCATCGATAATATTATGACAACCCCAGTGTGAGTAATGGCTAGGAAATAATTGTTTGTGAAGAGGTTTGCCTGTCCTTATTTATCCTTCTTTTTAAATATTACAAATAAGAACTGCAAAATAATGACAATATCACACTATATTATATTCATATCATCATCATCATCATCCTCTTAGTAGTATCCCAGTTTCAATCTGGGATCCGCTTACTAGTCTAACCGAATTTGGCTGAATATTAGACTGCCTGTCTGCCCTCCGCAACCCGAAGGGATAGCGATATTCCATGGTTTAGACTAGTGTCAGTTTATTTAGAAGGTACTAACGACTGTCAAAGATCTTCATGACAACCGGGACCGACGGCTTAACGTGCTCTCCGAGGCACGGGACAAGCGATAATTAACAACGAATTTTTTATGACATTGAAACTCGTATTTTTATGTAATAGGCTTGTGTCCTAAAATGTAATTAGCGATTGATTCTTTCCTTGATTAGATGTTAAGCTGAAATACCTGATTTTACTTCAAAAATTGATCAGCAACATTACTAATTACGGCTTTCATTTAACCATCATGGCGGTTGAGTGATATCACAAAGTCCAAAGCAAAACAAACCGTGAATGAAGTCTGGTCTGATGTGCCCACTTTTATTTTGTTTCTAAACTTTCTACCTATCAAATCAAATGATTTGATAGGTAGAAAGTTTGACGTTTTACTTTATAAAACGTCAACAACATGAATCGCGGACGTACTGTTTGACGTAATGCTCTCTGATGGTGTTCATTGTCACAAGAATAAATAAATTATTTTTAGTTTTAAAATCCTAAAAATAAAATTAATCTAACCTTTTTATAATAAATAACAAACTAAATTGACATCTTAAAATCATAATGAATCTATAGATACTGCAATCAAACCGATTTATTCTTAGTGGACACAAGCCTATTGAAACTATATTTTGAATGAAATGAGGCTATACAAAACTTACTCAGAATCGGTATTCTGCTAATGAAATGTCACTATCGTCTAATTTGATTTCTATAGTTCGACGTTGACATACTGTTCAATTTGCGATCTAGTCACAGTAAAATTCCAATAAAATTCAAATATCAGTTAATTAAGAAGCTTAAATATAATTTAGGTTTGGAAGAACACTGACATAAGATTGTAACAAATATAATTAGGAGAATTGGGCCTCGGTCCTCTTATTGTTTTTCCAAGCTTTGTATAAATTTAACCATCAACAGTTGAGGAGCAAAAATACATTGTCTCGGTACCTACTTAAAACTTATTTTCTAAGGCTAATCGCTTACCGGGTTGATGGGGTTAAATTATGAAAAGAGTAATCTCTGTCTCATTTCAAGTAAGTTTGTAAGAATTAAATATCAATCGTTTTTTTGTATCATACCTACATGAAATTTTTGATTCATTATAAAAAAATATTCAACCACATTCACACAAGTTTTTAGTATAGGTATTAGACAATGGATGAACATACTGGTATTCAAAACTATGAGAAAGCTTTGTAGTTTTAACACATGATACAAAATAAGCTGCTGTCCTTTGTCCAACAAATAATTTGCCAGACGATCGGAAAGTTCTACCTATAAGTATCTTTAGTAGACTAGTGTTTCTACAGCATCCAAAAATATTTAAATTATAATGATGTTTATTTGTGTTAAGTGGTTAATAGAAAAATATGATGTCCCAGTACTAATAATATCATAAATATTTTTATATAACTAAAATAATCGTTTTTATCGTAAGTAGGTAAATATAACTACGTCTCACATGCCAGGAATGGTGAATATATATGTGGCTACCAATTTAATCTTTACCCTACATCTGTATAGAATACCTATATTTTCTGAGCAAATTATTGGTTTAAAAATGGTTTAAATTAGTTTCAACCAAGAGTATAAAAATGTAAGATCTATTTATAGAACATGATAGAATCTTTTATTTCAAATAATACATCTGTACTACAAGACCTTAATTCACATATAATAATTAAAAATATATAATTTTATAATAAACTTAAATATAAATTAGTTAAGATTTTATTTAACTGTTATAGCAACCATCGATACCCTAAATGCCAAGGTAATTGAATGATTAGCACTTGGTTCATGTTATAGTTTCCAACATCACTTATAGGATAGGGTGTAGTTAATTATAGCCAACATCCGCTAATCGAAAATTCAGATTACAATACGAAGCAGTACATAAATGTATTTATTGAGTTGTAAAAAAAATAATGTTATGTATACATATTTACTTGTCGAACATTCGTCAACTATCTCAGTCTTAATTTAATAAAATCAGCTCACCCAACAGCGTTCTGTGATCCGTTAGCCTGTTGCCAGCACTATTGTCACTGCGTTGAGGACACGTCGGGCTCCGTCGTCAGCAGAACGGTGTTGTCCTTTAGTCAGCGGAACGTATCCACTAGACTGCTTTCAGCACCATTGCCACTGCGTCGAGGAAACGTCGGGCTCCGTCGTCAGTAGGACAGCGACGTCTTCAGCATCACAGGATGTAGACAAGGATACTCTGAAACTTGCAATTGGATGTATTAGTAATCTGAGGTGAACAGATCCCACTTCTGATAATAGCGTGGGTATAATGTATATGTATAGATACAAGGTATACGGCCTATATGTATTATTATAGTTCTATTTGTCAGGTGTTTGGAAAATAAAAGATACAACTATCAATTCTTACTTTCATTTATTCAGGTTGCCACAAGAGTATATTTTAAAATCTTAAGTTCTGATTCTACACTTACATTTAGCGCCACGTTCGCAAAGCAAGGGCATAGACCCAAGAGAAAGAACGTGGCAAGAAAACTCTTGGTCTTGGGTTCGAATCTTCAGCGTAAATGTGTTCTTTTGTTAGATAAATGCATATTAAGTTTTTCTCTTCGAGTCACGGGTCAAGTGAGACTTGTACCTACATATGGGGGTACAAAATGGTGCATTTTGGATCCCCATATGTAGGGGGTAAAAATACTACATTTTGGCCCTAGAATCACCTCCCGAAGGGAATACGAGCAATTACATATATATATATAGGGTGCATAGGGTTCCCACCAAGAACTTAGGGTCCCAAGCCAACCTCACCTGCAAGTGGTGCACCTGCCGATCAACGGACGAGGCTCTGGCAAACAAAATATCCCGATAAGCGGCAATAGGCTCGCCACCTATTACGTGGGATCAAAACACTGGCGAAAAGTGGGCGTTTAATATGCCTCTGCCTACCCTTTCGGGGAAACAGGCGTGAGTCTATGTATATATATATAGTAAAAAGCAGTTACTAAAAATAATACAATTTGTGATTAAATATTCGATTAATTTAAGTTGTACGTCATCAATTTGAAAGGGAAATACAACAAGTAGGCACAGACTTCAGTATCGAATTGAAACTGACAGAAGAATGAGTGATTGGAAATCGAAGAAAAATCAGTCTCATTGGATAAATCAAGATTCAGATGCAGACGATTTTAGTTTTGATTGATTAGATGTTTTTTTGGCAGCGATAGCTTAGTGGAGGACCGACAGACTACTACGCAGAGGGTCCGGGTTCGAATCCACGGCAAGCACCAATGACTTTTCGGAGTTATGTCAGGCCTGGCGCACTTCGCATTTTAGGTACAAACTTACAAGTACCTCGGCCGACCACGTCGACGTGGTTGGATTTAGTGGGTTGCCGCGCGCCGCTCACATTAGACATCACGCAACGCAACGAGTGCGACCGCTCCGTATTCTCACGCGCCGTGTTCATACACTGTTCAAATTATATACCTAAACGCCTTTAACAACGAAAATGTATCATCACAAGTATAATGCAAAGTATTGCTCAATTAACTGTGTGTCGAAAACGACTTGAAAATTTGATTTTATTTTATTTATATTACGAGAGCAACTTGAAAATTTGATTTTTTGTTTGTTGAGATATCTTAACGATTATGGTGTCAAATTAAAGATCTAGTTCAAAATCCATTTTATCTGTTTGAATCATGTAAATCGGTCCACGCGTTTAGGAAATAACTAAGAATCAGTATAGTAAAAATGTAAACAACCAGAATTTTTGTGGTATTTGTTCTACGAGCTCAAATAGTGGGATAGGATACTTATATGATAATTATTTATTATTAGGTACGTGGTCAAGTAGGTAGATAGACGATGAATAAATATTATAGTTGCAGCGGCAAGTCAACAACCCTAGCGCGCCACTCCGCGCCAGACAGTGACAGCGTTATGTGTTAGAAAAGAAAGGGAACGGTTAGGTTAATATCGCATTAGGCACTGAGTGCTTATGCGAGTTGAATTGCACTTTGTTGCTTAGTAGCAAGAGTCGCAAATTCAATAAATTGGTTTGACAAGTGAATTTTCTGTACGTTAGTACTATTCTTTATTCTGTGGTTATGTGCTTATTAAATTGTTAATGATCGCTTGCTAAACGGTGAAGGAAAACATCGTGAGGAAACCTGCATATCTGAGAGTTCTCCAAAATGTTCTCGAAAGATATGTGAAGTCTGCCAACCCGCACTTGGCCAGCGTGGTGGACTATGGCCTTACCCTTCTCATGGTGAGAAGAGGCCCGTGCCCAGTAGTGGGACAGTTTATATACAGGGCTGATGATCGTGAGGTTTTTTTTTTACACTCTATGAGTAAATCCTAAGTCATGATGGACTTTCCAAACTTTCAATCAACGGATACATAAGCACATCCAGATTTAAAAGAATAATTTATGTGTCATCTATAAAGTCTTGTCCAAGTGGGGATAGAACCCACAACACGGCAAGGCGACCGCTTAAACCACTACGCCATCCATTCAGTAAGCTATTTTCAACCATTGAAAAATATTTTTATGAAGCTTTTATAAATAATTCAATAATTTTCAAAGGCGCTACCGCAAAAGCGGTAGGTATCTAAATTATTAAAATAATTGAAGTGCTGTACAAAAAGTTTTATAACATGATAATATATAATTTACTTCAGACCAAAGATCCATAGTGTTAGTAGTTCCTTAGCCTATTGTTAGTACACAATTTCAAAATCCAACACTTAATCTGGGCGCACATGTCTACTTAATAGACGTGAAGTGCCGAAACTGCACGTGGTAAAAAGTTACAGAATATACATTTTTACAATGGTGGCGGATTTATAATTTTTAAATTCAACAGTAAAGTATTATAGTCATTTTAAAACGTGATGCTATTGAAGCGTTTTCGCAATAAGTATTTCATAGTCAACTAGCGACCCACCCGGGCTTCGCATATCTTTTAAAAAACCGCATTAAAATCCGTTGCGTAGTTTAAAAGATTTAAGCATACATAGGGACAGACATACAGAAGACAGACTTTGTTTTATACTATGTAGTGATGTTCAATTATCTCCATACCAAAAATCACATCGATATTTGCTCCGTTTTGACGTGTGGGAAGAACAAACCGATAAACAAACACACATTCGAATTTATAAGATGTATTAGTATTTTTTTATAGATTTACGCCTGTATCCCCGAAGGCGTAGGCAGAGTGTAATGAATTGACATGAATGTTTAGGTCCCATGTAATAGTATAATATATTATCACTACTTTACGTCAATTTTCGACAGATTTTATTCTTAAACTTCGGTTATGATTTGTATTATTCTACTACGTCACTTGAAATAATGTTTATTTCATCTGTAAAGTCAATCGCGAACCTAAAAATACAGTCAGTTTGTCAATATATGCTACTGTTATGTGAGTATGAATTTGACACGTCGCTTTCAGATTAAAGCTAAAATCCTTTTACTTGATATAACAAACGGATTTGAAATAAAAACCTACGGGATAAGGATCACAAGAATATACGTTACATTGTAGCCACAAGAAATATCTCCATCCATTTGTAACCCTTACAACACGAACGTTACATATGACGTCACATTACCTGTCGCTTATGTCCACAAGGGTCAAATGGTCGGTCATGAGCGCACATGATCAACCACTATCCAAGGATCGCACAAAGGAACAGTTTTAGTCGTGATGTGGACGGAAATGTTTCCATCATGGTGTGTTTGTGTTATCTATTTGAGGCTCCCGGGATTATAATGGTTTATATTATGGGGGTTGTTATAAGAGAAATGGTTGAACATTTTGAGTGTAATAAGTATTATTTGTTTAAGGGAATACACGGAATACAGTGCAGGAATGAGCGTTATGGAATACGGTATCCGTTGGGTGCAATTGTACCACTCCGCCAAAGCTAACAAAACAATAGAAAAATTTGGAAGACTCGACAACATGAGTTGTACTCAGTTATAACACAAATTATTTTTAGTAATTTGTGTGTTTGCTCCCGCATTTTGAACGCTGCTGACGTTACCTATGCGATTTATATTTTATTTGCGTAACCCGGTACATTTGGCGCATTTTTTATTATTTAAAAAAACAAAGTTTTAAAGGTGTACACGGTCTATTTCTAGTATCGTCATGATCATAGATGAATTTCGAAGTAAAGTGCTAGGATTGAAAATATTTTCAGATTTCATTATTTGCTCTTTGCATTTTTAGTTTTTAAGCGAGCATTAGAATACCGTTTAAAGTGATCCATATGAACAACTTATCAAATAGACAATAGAATATATTATACCAACAAAACGGTTATTCCACAGTATTTGTGATACAATATGTAACAACCCAACAATAATGCAAACTATTTTCAACATTTATAATGTTAGTACCTATTGACATTAGCATATAATTATTCAGAATCACGTTTGGCATTTGCAATGCGACCCATTGAACCGAGCAGTCAATAAATATTTCACAAGCTTGCATTCTACATTATATTAATCTACCACACAAATATATTATTTATAATACATACATACATACATAGACTCACGCCTGTTTCCCGGAGGGGTAGGTAGAGACTACGGAACGCCATTTGCAACGATCCTGACATATCTCTCTTGCTTTATTCACTCCCATCAGATTCCTCATGCATGCTCTTCTGTTCAGGGTACTTCTCACCTGCCCTGTTTTTAGGATGTTATTTATAATACCTACCAACAAATGTGAAATATTTATAAATTATTGGAAGCTTTAAACTATGCGAAGGTATTACATTTCAATGAATTATTATGAGAATTAATTATGAATAATCATTTATTTTAAAATTTCTTTCGGGTATATACCACGTACCTTTGTTTGGAGTAACATGCATGAATAATCAGCTTCTGGTTTTGGTGGAAAAATATGTATTGTATATATATTACGTGCGTGATAATTTTATTTTACGTGCTCTCAAATTAGGTTTATGATTAGAGTAAGATATGGGTTTGCCTGCTTGGAAGCGTCAGTTAGTGGAAACTTTTGCGTGTGAAGAATAACGTTATAAAAGTGAAGGCGACGGAATTGGTGTATATGTATATAATATATTCTATACATATTATAAAATGAAGTCCCCGCCGCGTCCTGTCAGTCTGTATAACCGCGATAAGGTCAAAATTCGCTAGAGGGATTTTAGCACATTTTTTCACCAATGGATAGTGTGATTCCCTATGAAGCTTTATGTGTTTAAATATGGCGAATTTTAGCACTAATCAGATACGGCTCCCAATTTGACTTATGTAATAGCATTCAAAATGTTGTTAGTGAACTCGTTAATCTTCATGATTCATCTAGCTTTTGGGTGCTGCCTGTACAAATAATTCAAAAGGCTTAAAAGTGTAGGTACATATCATTGTTTCAGGCTTATATTCTATGTAGTAGAGCCTTGCTGATTTCAGCATGAATGGGCCGGCTCGACCGGGGAAGTACTACCCTCTCACAGAAAATCGACGTAAAGTAACATTACCTAAACTGTTGCGTTTCGTTCGTTGAGTGAGAGTGCCGGAGGCTCTATCCCCTATTCCTTCTCCCTCATCCCACTCCTCATCCTATCCCTTTTCCCAACCCCAAGGGGCTGCAACGCACTTGTGACTCCTGTGGTGTTGCTTGTGTCCATGGGCGGCGGTAATTGCTTACCATCAGGCAATCCGTCTGCTCGTTTGCCGCCTATTGCCATAAAAAAAAATATGTTTATTTGATAGAAATTATTTTAATTGAACGCATATACTCAGCCTTTTTACAATTGTACAATACAAGAGATTTAACAAGGAAATTACACGCTACTGCTCCAAGTGTATACCCGTATGTACCAGCCTCGTAATGGCACCGTATACAATGGTTGTACCGACTTATATCCGTCACAATGGTTCACAATACGACAATATATACGACATTGTTGACTTGATGGGTATCTCTGATCCAGGGTACAGCGATTGACGTGATAAGATTACACATGAATACTAGAAAGAATATAAAACATGATATAGTGAGGTAGCCATGGCATAGGTGGAACCGGCTGTCATTAAGACTTTTGGCTGTCGTTAATGCGAGTTTCTACTCTCAAATATCTTGACACTGGTTTTAGCTATAAAATAGGTACCTATAGCTAATCCGTCTGACCTCTCCAACCCAGATTGAAGAGGTCAGACGGCGATAGCCTGTCGTTAGACTGGAAAACAAACCTCGGGATCCAATTGAGATAACGCTTGAATGATGACTTTCAATATAGTTCAGCAATTAAGATTCAGATTCTAAATAGGATTCGTATTATTTATACACTAAATTCATTTACGCCCATTTATAAGGCAACTAAAGCTTAGTGGCATGACTAACAGACTGCTTAGGAGAAAAGGCTCACGGCGCACACCCCTTACCTTTCTAACGTGCTTATTGAATTGTTAATAATGGCTTGCTTTGGCAAGCGTTGAAGGAAAACATAGTTGAAAACCTGTATTTCTGCTCATCCGCACTTGGGTAGCGTGGTAGACTATAGTCCACCACCACCAGATACAAGGTTTAGGTTATAACCTAAACCTTGTATTAAAAGAGGAGGCGCGTAACCAGCAGTAAGACAGTTTGTATACAGGGCTCATATTACTTTATTATATTTTTATATCTACACTAAATTGTTCACAGTTCTACAATCCAATAATAAAGAGAAGCCATTTCGTGCCTCATGGGTAATATATGTACATCACCGAAAACATTTCACGCCCTAATAGAAAACATGCGATAAATGTTTGTATATCCAAGGAATCCCATTTACCGATGTAATAACACGATAAAATATGATCTATATATATTTTTTGCTTGCTTTTCATAATCGCAAACAATTACGTTTTCTTCGGATCACAAATCGCCTGTTTAAATTCAATGGTTTTTCTTATATAAGAATGATTGAGTCTCTTTTGGCCTAATTTTATCAGTAGAAAAGGACATCTGTATCTGATAAATAAAGAAAACGATATCTCAATGTCACAAACATCATAAGCGCTATTAAACATACTGCTTACGAAGGCATTTTAAAAATATTAGCATTCTGATTGCTTTAATTTCAGTAGAGAAGTTTGAACAATAGAAGCTTAGCCAGTTTGAACAACTTTAAACTACATGTATATTGAGTTGTATACCTATCTACATATGTACATAGTATGTGATGGATTTGAGGTACCGGTATTTTGGCAGTGTTGCCAGTGCCATGATCACGGCTGTACTGAAGGTAAATGAATATTACAATAAAATAAATAAAATCGATACAAGATTCATAAGGATTTATGTGACTACGAAAGTGGAAAAACACTCTGGAAACTTAAATCGTAACTTGGCAGCATCAGTCACAACGAGTAAAGTCAAATTAATTCATTGTTTAAGTAACAAGGTTAGAAGGCGACGTATTTTGTCTCATATTCTCACCAATATGTAAACATGTCATATTGCGTGCTCGTTTTTCCGCCCTTATTATAAGCTCGTGTTTTTTAATATCAAAAATACTTTATGCTAATGAGAATCATCAGCCGTTTCATCTTCGTTAGTAAATGGACTTTTGATTTCTAGGGACGACATGAAAATTCGTAAATTACGACATGAAAACGAGAGTTTAGTTCAGGTAATTAGACATTGTTTTTTGGATAAGTGAAGATGACCCAGAGAATATAATCGACTATGAACATTAATAAGACAGTATAATATAAACTGTCCTGGTAATTGCAAGTAAAACCTAATCAAGTAAGCACAGGTCAAATCTAGAAAATCTAGTACGTACTTACCTTAGAATTATACACGCTGATTTTTTATTGGTTTAGGAAAAAGAAACCTCATGACCGAAATAAAATCCTCTATTCATATTCAAAATCAAAATTCACCTAGCACCTAAAACAAAAAAGTTATAAAAGTCAGTAACTGCTGGAAATACGTAGTAAAACACGGTTGTTTATGAGTAGGTAGTGTTCGAGCGCCACGCGGTCATGACCTCGCCGCGCGAGCCGGGCGCAGCCGTCAGCTGTTGTTTACCTACAGCGGTTGTAGGTTGTAGGTAGTTAGTGCGGACTGATAATGATACGTAATTTACTTAGAAAACACGATTTAGGTAATTACGATGCCAACAATTTTAAACACATTTGTTTTCTTATTTTGTTCTCTTTTTAAGAACCCCTCCCGCATCCTAGTGCTAAATCCTGTCTCACGAGGGATATTACAAACCTAACAATAACGGACACAGCAGTCGAAACAACAATTTATGAATCACACAAAGTGTTGTGTCAAACATCGCTTAAACCACTGCGCCAACCATGAAGTGCAGTAATAAATAATTAAAATAATAAATGTATGAAACTAAATAGCTATACCTATTCAATAATTTCTTGGAACATTACTCGGACTTAGAATTTCGTCGAAACAAGCTGTGGGTTTACGAAATCATGATGAATTAGTAGAAGAAAAACGATAAACTAAGAATTATTCGTTACGTTATTAGACATAGGTACCTACATTATATATTGAATAACTAGACAAAGATTTGAACAATGGAAAAGTAGTTGCATATTTCTATGGTATTTATAAGAATGTAATCACAGTAGGTATTCAATAATGAATAAATCAAATACCTTTGCTGTTTGCTGCCTAGGTACTCGTACATCATAATCAATTTACACCTTTTACGCATTGTCTTTTGTTAATGATAGCTAATTAGAAAAAAACTAATTAATTACGATGCCGAATTTCTTGTTCAAACTCCACTGAATACACTGCTAAACTGACCGATGTTTATGAGGCGTTGCACTACAGCCAGGATTGTGTTTGGTGATGGCACTTAGGGTGAGTGAATATCCCCGGGGGCGGGGTCTGTACCTACAGTGCAATGTTTATCTGTGTGTGTCATGTGTTTAATATCTATCTGTGTAGGTATGTGTGTGGCATACATAGGCGCGCGCGATTTCTTTCATAACTACGAACTCTCGTACCAATAATTTAATATTTTTGTTACGATTTTTATGGCTTAGATTTCAAATTTTATTAGCTGGTTAGGTTCTGTTAACGATAAGTAATAAGATGGCTTTCGCTCCAAAACCAATTAAAAATCAGCGTGTATATACTACTAGAGGACGCCAGCAGCTACGCCTGCTTAATTTATCCGTTTTGACTGATCCCGTGGGAATTTTGGGAAATCCCTTCTTAGTGCACCCCTACGGTCCCCAAGGAACATACATGCCAAATTTCAGCTTCCTGCGTCCAATAGTTTCGGCTGTAGCGTGTCTGTCAGTCAGTCAGTAACGCAAGGATTTTATATATTAAGATTATAGTAGAAAGATAAATAAATAAATTATTATTATTTCTCGTGGATACGTTGATCCATTTTGCTTCACTGGTGATGCTTGTATCAATGTATTGTACATAGATCCGAGCGTCACCAATGGAAATTAATTTTAAAGGACAGGATTTCTTTATAAAATTATCTTAAGAACTACATACTTACCAACTATGTCGCTCGTAACTATGGTTATTTGTGTTTATTTTTGAAAGAGGAATCATGCAGTGGATGACTCCTGACGTCCATGATCAATCAATCAATAATCATTTATTTGCAAGAATATGGTAGTTATGGTTCCCTATCCATTTGCATAAAATTTTAAGACCTAATATAACTTAGCATAATTTTGTTTGGCATAATTATATTTTCGCATAACAGCTTACGCATAATTTTTTAAGCATAATTTCTCTAACCATAATAATGATTAAGCATAATATTCTAAAGCATACATTTATTAAGCATAAAGTTCTAAAGCATAACTTTTTTAAGCATAATATCCTAATGCATAAAATCCTAAAGCATAAAATCCTAAAGGATAAAATCCTAAAGCATAAATTTATTTACGCATAATGATTACAATACAATACAAATTGGATATAATAACTTTGGCAATGTATCTTTGGCATATTTTTCGCTGTAGGAAGCATGAAGCAAGCAAGCATACAGCATGCAAGCAAGTATGCAGCAAACAAGCAAGCATGCAGCATGCAAGCAAGCATGCAGCATGCAAGCAAGCATGCAGCAGGCAAGCAAGCATGCAGCATGCAGCAGGCAAGCAAGCATGCAGCATGCAAGCAAGCAAGCAGCATACATGCAAGCATGCAGCATGCAACATGCAGCAGGCAGGGCTTCTGTCACGGCTTAGGCGCTGCGGGCCTCCGGCGGCCCCACGCGCCTACGCGATTTTTAATAACACTCTAAGGGTAGGACAAACAAGACTACGTGGAGTCGGATTTGCAGCAATTCGGTTCTGTCACTAATTTTTGTTGCACAGCATATACATTTTTTACAAGTTAAATATATAATTACATAAATATTATGCTAATAGTCATTAGGCCTACTAACGTTATGCTAATAGTCATTAGGCCTACTAACGTTATGCGAATCAAATTTGCCATTGCCAAAACAAATTAGTCTTTAAGATGATTATGCCAACATAAAATGTATGCCTAAAAAAATATGCCGAAGGGATCTCTAGTTACAATGGTGTTGATTTTCTGCATATTCTGCCAAGACTGGCGTACAAATACAGCTTCTTAAGCTGGTGTTAGTTGGGTATTAACATATACTTATATTCTTATCTTCAAGGTAATCTTTTATACAATAATCATTTTTGTTTGCAAGAATTTTACGTAAGGTTTTTTTAAATGACGTTAATGGTAAGGTACTAACATTTTCTGGTAACTTATAAAAAATTATAATGGACATATAATAAACATTTTTCTTAAGGACCTCTAATTTAATCTGTGGTAAGTGTAGCGTTTGGATTAAGAATACGGAATGTCACCACCCCATATCATCCCATGGGTGTCGTAAGAGCCGACAGAGGGAGCATATTATGCAGAGAACAGCACAGTAAGAGAAGGAAAACTTGATACAAACCCTATACTAACCCGTTTGGCCAGCGTGGTATAGTAGGCCAATTCCTCCTTTCAAAGGAGAGGCCTAGTCCAGCAGTGGACTGTTAAAGGCTGATGATGATGAAGCGTAGCTTATTTTTATGTCTAGTCCTACTATTTTTCGAATCACCAAATTTTTCAAACAGTTCGGGGTGTTTTTTTACGAATATACAGATGTCGTATATATATAAACAGGGTAATGGGAGTATATTATATTTTTGAAAAAGTGGTTTACAGCTATCTAAGAAGGGGGCTCCACACATAGCTCGTATACATTTCTTTTTGTGCTATAAAAACTTTATTGCTGTCTACTCAAATGTCTGACATAGGTCACCGTAGTGGGGACCCATTACCCGTCAAAATTTAATAGAACTTCATTTGAAACTTTGATACTTCGTTCATAGACATTTTGATTTATTCGTATAAAGATTGTGACGCATAAACATAGTGAGGTTATAACTTTATCGATACTTTTATTTTACAGACTAGCTTCGGCCCACGTATTCGCCGATGTGGGTGACAGTTATTGCAAAAAAAAGATAGCCTTTGCACTATTGTGATGTAGAAACTATACTGCAATATTTCTTTGAAAAATAAGTATACTTGAATACAATTATATATCTCAAGAAAAATGTTTTCATCGATCATCACAAACTTTCGGCTATCGCACACAGACTATCGCTGTCTTCACGTACAACCTTTACTGTAACTTTAAAAATATGTAATACACATTTTGATGGTGAGACTTGTCCTCCTCTGTCTTTTACTTTTATAAAAATAATTACATAAACCTGCAGTACTGCAGGTTTGTGTAATAACTTTTATTAATATTCTATTGTCTTATTTCTATTATTCTCTTCGGTGAAACCAAGGGTATTGTCTTCATAATTATGGACGAAGTTGTCATGACAAACAACTACCGATAGTATATACTGAGGGACGGTGCGATTGACATATGGCGGGCATGTCACCAGCCCGGGGAATCTCTCAGACATATAGTATCCGGTTGTTCGAGTTTTGCCAATGGCCAGTATTTGCACAGACACAATCAAGTGGCCAAGATAATCCATCAGCAACTAGTCCTTAAATATAATCTCATTGTTTCACCGTACTACAGATACAGATTGTGCCCGACCCAGTTCTCGAAAAAATGGTCATATGTTGTTGTCCTGGTATAGGTCTATCATTACAGACAGGTTTATTGTAGCCAATAAGCGTGATATTATAGTGATCGACCGAGCAGAGAGACTCGCATTGATAGACGTTATTACCATATTGCATGACAGCAATCTCGTAAAAGCAGAAAAAGAGAAGGAGTTCAAATATTTGGACCCAGCTCATGAGATTGTCGATATGTGGGATGTGAACTCAGCGATCATTGTGCCGATAGTTGTGTCAGTATATGGACTAATCGCCAAGAGCCTTTACCAACATCTAAAGATGTTCGCACTAGGCAGCAGAAAAACTAATATTTTTAACAACACTTTTTGAGTTCGGTGCCAGTTAGAAGTACGCACACAATTTTATTTTCTTTCTTACTCACCATGCGAGCTCCTAGTTTAATTCTTATAAATTATTTTATTTCTCACTTATTTAAGACCTAGGCGTATCTACAAGGGCGTAATTAATTTGACCTGTATATATAATATGATTTTGTAAAGATTTGAGTTTTTTTTCTAAGCCAATGACACTGTCAGTGACTTTTCTATTTTACCTTAAATAAATGTGATTCATTATGCGTAAAATATTTTATTGACTGCCTCTGTGGTCCTGCGGTAGTGTCAGCGACTGCGGATCATGAGGTCTCGGGTTCGATTCCTGGGTCGAACAAAAAGTGATATTGGGTTTTTCTGTTAGGAATTATCCAATAGAAGTTCGGAGTCAGGGAGTTGGCGGTGTCACACCCCCGTGCCTCGGAAAGCACGTTAAGCCGTTGGTAGTGCGCCCAATCTCTCTCCGCTCGTGTCGCTTGTGGCGTCCCATCGGTCTATGAGAGTGACGGAATAGGGAGTGCACTTGTGTATGCGCACACACTTGTGCACTATAATATGTCCCGCGCAGTTGGCAAATCACACATATAGTCAAGCCGCCGTGGCCGAAATCGGACGGAAGGACATCATTTTATTTAAAATTGACCCTGAAGTTAAATTTTATTTCTAATCTATTAGTTAACTCACATATTACTGCAGCCTGCTCTCGATTGGTGATTTAATATAATTATGTAACTGAGCATACTGGGCTCGTGCCTCCCTTCAATTTGAGAAGGCCTAATTTCGTTTGGAAGATTTAAGACAAACACTTGACGATCGTGATAATTTTCTAAATAATAAGCATATAACTTCCAAAAGTCTGAAATACGTAACGTGGTTTTGTATTCGAAAACCATTACGTGGTAATGATCTCGTCTTTGACCCTATCATTGCATATAGGTAGTGATTATTAGTGATATTATGAATACCTATCAATTATTATTGCTTTATTCACCTTATAAAAGTAATTTAAACATATATTATTTATCGTAACTTATTTACTAGTATTTAAATATCATCATCATCAGCCTTTAACAGTCCACTGCTGGACTAGGCTTCTCCTTTGAAAGGAGGAATTGGCCTACTATACCACGCTGGCCAAACGGGTTGGTGTAGGGTTTGTATCAAGTTTTCCTTCTCTTACAGTGCTGTTCTCTGCATAATATGCTCCCTCTGTCGGCTCTTACGACACCCATGGGATGATATGGGGTGGTGACATTCCGTATTCTTAATCCGTCACCACACGGATTTATATAAGCTTATAAATTAAATATAAGCTGGATTTATTCACATAAGTATTTTACTTTATCTGAGGATATTTCAACATTCAATTGATATTCATTCTGAGTAAACCAAATCTAAGGATATATTGCAAACATCGATATTTTATCGAAATTCATTTTGAGTAAGCACATCACTAGTCTAGTTAAAATTTACGACAATTTCGAAGATTCGAAATGACATTTGTATATTTATCTTTCTCTTACATGAGAAAAAAATCATAAGTCAGAGTGAAGTAAATATATTGGGTAAGGTTGCTATTTTAATGCGATCTCTATTACTTCCTTACTTTATGTTGACGACTGTAGTGATGACAGCTTGACATGACACCGTCACATCAGTATTAATTCATTATATGATGATATTCGCATAGATTTATTATATACTAACGTATAGATCGGTGATGTGAAAGAGAAAGAATATAGAAACTAGTATGTTACAGCGAGATAGATAGGCGAGACCATTCACGTACACGCTATTGGCCTGTATTGGCGCAACGTTAATTATGAACGGTTCAAAACTCGCTTAATTTTCCAAAATAACGTGTTTATTAGTGAAATCCAGGTGTTATACATACAAAAACAATTATGGTAACGTGTGCAGTCATCATCATCAGCCTTTAACAGTCCACTGCTGGACTAGGCCTCTCCTTTGAAAGGAGGAATTGGCCTACTATACCACGCTGGCCAAACGGGTTGGTATAGGGTTTGTATCAAGTTTTCCTTCTCTTACAGTGCTGTTCTCTGCATAATATGCTCCCTCTGTCAGCTCTTACGACACCCATGGGATGATATGGGGTGGTGATATTCCGTATTCTTAATCCGTCTGATGGAAGGGCCGGTATATAAAGGACGACAAAGAGGCCGGCACCGCCACTCTAACGTCGCTTCTACTACATACCTACGATTACGTACTAACCCTACGTCGAACGTGTATCCTGGTCCCAGCTGTGGGTGAGTTACTACATTTACTGCACTAGCGTACTGCCCATCTTTCTACCTGCTAGCTGAGGCCGGCTGACGCCGCCTGCCTGACTCTATTGGTTGTGGCTTTCCTAATGCTGCTTGCCTTCAGATTCCAGGTCTACTTTGGAAGGTCCGGGCTACGCTACCTAGACCGCTACACTTCCCTGCATCGTCTTCGGCGTCACCTCTGCCAAGAGTCTGGCCCTGCCCTGCTCATCGCACTCAGACCGCCGGCGCCTGCCAGCTGAACCAACGGCCTGCGAGGATCTGCCGCTACGCGCAGCCCTTCGAGCAGCCTTCCCTGCACACTACCGGAGGGAACATTGTGGGAGACTGCAGCCCTTAGTGTTCAGGCCAGTGTCGTGTTGTTGGTCGGTCATACTCATGCAAGGGAAGTGAGACAATACTCGGCAAATAAACGCATAGAACCTTTTCTGCGTTTTAATACCAGAACCCGTTACAGTAGCGCCTACGTGGGTTATTGTCTCGCTTGCCGTGCTTGAGTTCTCATCTGGCTACGTAGTAAACTCTAAAGGATTACAAGTAGACCCATGTAAGGTGGAAGCCATTCTTCAATATGCTACGCCTAAGAATAAAATAGAAGTCAAAAGGTTCTTAGGCATTGCATCATGGTATCGGCGATTTATACCTAATTTTAGTACTATTGCCTGTCCTTTGAACAAACTTACCTCTACCGGTAAGAAAGCTGCACCATTTCAGTGGTCGGTGGAAGCTGATGACTCGTTTTGTAAACTAAAACACTTGTTAAGCTCCGCACCAATATTATCGTGTCCCGATTACGAGAAACCTTTTCAAGTTCACACAGATGCGAGTGCGAGTGGCATCGGTGGGTTGCTTACACAAGAAATAGATGGCGTGGAACTACCTATCGCTTACATGAGTAGGTCACTAAATGCACAGGAACAAAACTACAGTATAACAGAACGGGAGACATTAGCAGTTCTAACAGCCCTCGAATATTGGCGCTGTTATTTAGATAACGGGTTAAAGTTTGTTGTGTATACTGACCATTCCGCACTGAAATGGTTCCTAAACTTGAGGAACTCGACTGGTAGATTAGCTCGGTGGTCGGTTCGTCTGTCAGCCTTTAACTTCGAAATAAAGCATCGGCGCGACGCAGATAATATTATAGCAGATGCGTTATCACGATGCTTACCTGTACATATAATTAACGCGAATAGTAATAATAATAATAACGTGAACAAACCTAATGTTGACACTGATCAATGGTATTCAGTCACCTACAATGGTTGTATATCTTCGCCTTATGACTATCCGGACTATTCTATTAAAAATAATAAATTGTATCGTTTTATAAAATGTAGGTGTATGCTACGTAAGGAGTTCGAATGGAAAGAAGTGCTACCTTCTTCTGATCGAAATAATGCCATATTAGAGAACCATGCCGAACCCACTTCGGGGTATTTCGGTATATTTAAAACGTACAAGCGCTTAGCACTGCGTTACTATTGGCCCAAAATGCACGCTGACGTGGTAAAGTTCATAAATTCTTGCGACACTTGTATCGCGCACAAACATCAGAACCATGCACCATTGGGAACCATGGGACGACCCAAATTGTGTTCACGACCCTTCCAAACCATTAGTGTAGATTTGGTGGGGCCATTACCCGTCACAAGAAAAAAAAAACACCTACATCTTTGTAGTAACTTGTTGCTGTAGTAAATACTGTCTTCTTTTTCCTATCAGGCGCGCAACTGCTGAAATAATAGCTAATATTTTGGAAGAAAAAATATTTTTAGTTCATGGTGTGCTATCTACAATTATATTGGACAATGGCAAACAGTTTGTAAGTGCTACTTTAAAAGCTATGTTGCACAAGTACAAAATTCCTAGTCTTCATTATACTCCTAAATATTCCCCACATGTGAATACGGTCGAACGCTATAATAAAACCATTGGTTCTACCTTAGCGGCGTTTGTAGGAAATGACCAGAGATTATGGGACACTCTCCTACCTAAGGTGCAGTTTGCATTAAACACCGCAGTTAATGAAGTCACGGGCTACACACCTAGTTTTTTAGTCTATGGACGTGAATTAGTTCCATGCGGCTCACACTATGTCGACACGGACGCTGATAATATAGTATACATACCTAGGGACGATTACGCAGAAAATATAGGTCACTTAACAGGCATATTTGACAAAGTTCAGGCACTCCTCATTCAAGCTCATGCTAGGAATTCCCAGACTAATAATTTACGCCGTAAACCAGCTGAGTTTAATGTGAGAGACACTGTGTGGAAAAGGACTTTTTATCAGAGCGACAAGGATAAGTCCTTCTGTAAGAAACTAGCCCCTAAATTCGTGAAGTGCACAGTAATTAATAAAAAGTCGCCTCTTTTTTACGAGTTGTCGGACGCGTCTGGAAATTTTATTGGGTTTTGGCACATAAAGGACCTAAAACTTATACACTATGGTGCCTAACTATTTGTTACAAACTGCATAAGACTTTCTTTCTACAGGGTGGCGCTACCATAGTGGCACTTTTTGAACAGAGGCATAGCGTACAACATTCTGAAGCCTTGTACCAAAAATCAATTAAATCGGTGCAGTAGGTTTGCCACAATATCGATTTTAAGTTCCGCAATTTTTGCACTTGCTTTGAATTCCACAGAGCTGATACAAAACGGTCAACGACCCTACATTGCGCGCTGCGACTCGCTACGACGCGGGCGCCGACTCGACGCCGCGCGAGGATTCCCGCGTATCTTCGAGGACGCGCGAATGGTTTTTGTCAGGTTCATTTATGCACTTTACTGTAAAAAAAATAAAGTTTATTTTCAAGTGCGTTAATAAAATCCTCTCCACTGCGCTCCGTTTTATCTGCGCTGAGCCTAACTTCGGATGACGTCAAGGCGTCGCGTCGTAGCGAGTCGGGGCGCACAATGTAGGGTCGTTGACCGTTTTGTATCAGCTGTGTGGAATTCAAAGCATGTGCAAAAATTGCTGAACTTAAAATCGATATTGAGGCTAAACTACTGCACCGATTTAATTGATTTTTGGTACAAGGCTTCAGAATGTTGTACGCTATGCCTCTGTTCAAAAAGTGCCCCTATGGTAGCGCCACCCTGTATATGCCGTCTTAGCTTGGACAGTAGCGGACTCGTAGACCTAACGCAGCTAGTCGGATTTTTCTTGTTAGCCACGTAAAATCCTCTCCAAAGGCGGGCGGTATTGTAACATATGTCCGGTACCTACCGCGTCTGCGTCATAATACCGTCCATACGCTCGGCCAATCAGAGAAGGCCATCGTCCGCGCTCGCGAAGCCTGACCAAATATGGTCACGTAGTGACTCCAACTCTGATGGAAGAGCCGGTATATAAAGGGGCCGACAGAGAGGCCGGCACCGTTACTCTAAGGTCGCTCCTACTACATACCTACGATTACGTACTAACCCTACGTCGAACGTGTATCCTGGTCCCAGCTGTAGGTGAGTTACTACATTTACTGCACTAGCGTACTGCCCATCTTTCTACCTGCTAGCTGAGGCCGGCTGACGCCGCCTGCCTGACTCTATTGGTTGTGGCGTTCCTTATACTGCTTCCCTTCTGGTTCCAGGTCTACTTTGGAAGGTCCGAGCTACATTACCTAGACCGCTACACTTCCCTGCATCGTCTTCGGCGTCACCTCTGCCGAAGAGTCTGGCCCTGCCCTGCTCATCGCACTCAGAGTGCTGGCGCCTGCCAGCTGAACCAACGGCCTGCAAGGATTTGCCGCTACGCGCAGCCCTTCGAGCAGCCTTCCCTGCACACTACCGGAGGGAACAGCGTGGGAGACTGCAGCCCTTAGTGTCAGGCCAGTGTCGTGTTGTTGGTCGGTCATACTCGTGCAAGGGAAGTGAGACAATACTCGGCAAATATACGCATAGAACCTTTTCTGCGTTTTAATACCAGAACCCGTTACAATAAAAAAAATAATGTAAAATATGATTTGTCACTGAAGTCATTTGCCCTGATGTTACATTTTTATGGCCCCAGAGCGTATAATTACATGCGTAAAAAGTTCGATTTATGTCTCTCACATCCTCAAACATTAAGAGGCTGGTATCAACGCGTAGACTGCAAACCAGGCATAACGAAGGAAGCAATCGAAACCATCAAAGTGGTAGCTGAGGAAAAAAAGGATTTACTAATTGCTCTTAAGTTCGATGAAATGTCCATACGCGAACATATTGAATTCGATGGTCGTGATCATTTTGGCTACGTTGATATAGGCAATAACATTCATAGAGACCACGTAGACAAGGCAAAAGAGGTGTTAGTAATAATGGCGGTGGCAATAAATTCCTTTTGGAAAATTCTAGTTGCATATTTTTTTGGAAGAGGATTTACAGCCATACAGTAAGCAACTCTACTGAAACAGTGTATTGATTCCTTGTCAGGTTTTGTGAAGATTGTCTCCGTTACTTTCGATGGTATAGCATCTAATATAAATATGGCTAAAATTTTATAGGCTAATCTGAGTAATGCTCCATTTAAACCGTTCTTTATGTATAAAGAAAGAAAATATTATTTGATATTAGATGCGTGTCATTTGTTGAAATTAATAAGAATAAGTTTTGCAGAATATAAATATTTTTCTCATAACAACGAAACTATTAATTACGAGTATGTCGACTATCTGTACAAGCTTCAAAATGATATTGGTTTGCATTTAGCTTATAAAATAACAGCTAAACATATACATTTTTTAATCACAAAATGAATGTTCGTTTAGCTGCTCAACTGTTGAGCAACTCTGTAGCAAAAAGTTAAGAATTCTGTGACGAGGAATTAAAATAACCCTTATTTGCAAATTGCCAACCAACAGTAGAGTTTAAAAAAATATTAATAACATTTTCGACATCTTCAACTCAAGAAATTTACACACCTACGATTTTAAGATGCCATTGAATACAAAAAAAATCATAAAACTTTATCTGAATGTGACAAAGCATCCGAATTTATCAAAAAATTTAAATACAATGGGCAGGCTTTGATAGAAAGCAGAAGAAAACTTGGATTTATCGCATTTTTTACAAATTCAATATCATTGAAATGGCTCTATGTAGATCTAATTAAATCAGGAAAATTGAAGTTTCTCCCAACTTACAAACTGTCTCAAGACCATTTGGAAAAATTTTTTTAGTTCAGTGCGCTCTCGAGGGGGATAATCCCACTGCTCGACAATTCACAGCAGCCTATAAACGACTCAGGTGCCATGTGGAAGTGCAAATCAGTGACAATGCCAATTGTTTGCCTTTAGAGAAAATTAGTATTCTTAACGTACAAAGATAGGTTTAGTGCAATAATAGCACCATAATCGATGAAGATTCTGACTTCGTGTCATCTATGCCGTAGGTGTCTGAAGGAATGGGTAATATAATCAAGTCCATTGTTGAATATATTTGTGAATATGTGGTGAAGAAAATTGTAAAGAAAATTTAATGTGAACCCTGTCTGAGTGTACTTTACGGTGATATTAAAATAGGTTCACTTATATATACAAAGGATGTAGGTGGCCTTATTTATCCTTCCTAAGATGTTTATGAAATAGGTGTTCAATCTGAACGAGTGTTCCGTAGATGTATGAAAGGAAAAAATATTACCGAATTAATGTTTCAAACTTTGGTAAATGATTGCCATTTGTCTTGCAAAAACCATTTCAAAGTTCTTGACAATCATATGTATGACTCACCAGCATTATATTTTAATCACAAATACTTGCTAATAAAAGCAATAATTGAAATTTATTTAACAATTAGAATAAAATATGAAGCAAAACTGCAGAATACTTCCAAGGAAAGTTTGCGACATGTTTATAATGAATTAGTTTTATTTAGTGGAAAATAAAAAAAATATAGTTTTTATCTGTAGTTTTATTATTATCTTCTCTCAGTTATTGACACTACTTCAATCATGCTTTAAATCGGGCAATAAGACACCGCGCCTATATTATCGATAATCATAGTTTAGGCAAGCCATGCCCAACACTATTTGTCTTGCATACAAGCCCATTACACGCACACTAGTGTTTTCTTGTTTTGGTCTCACTTTACTGACTCCATTGCCAATCTAACGTTAGTATACAATGCTCCTTGTTAGTATATAATAAATCTATGGATATTCGTCACAAAAAATAGTTTTTATTTATAGACGAATAATACAAGGAAAATTCATTACAAAATGTCTAACTCGAAAAGTGATCGTACGAATCACATGAAAAAAATTCACAAGGTGTAATCGCACCTCTAGAACAATAATTCTCCATAAAAGCACTTCTATCGCAATAGTTGATTACGATATTATTTGCTGTGGACGGCGATATATACTTTTTTTTTGTAAATACATACATATTATACATAGAAACACCCAGACCAAGACAAACATCCATGTTCATGCACACAAATATTTAACTGCGAACTATTTCGAGAACATCTCTCTAAAGTAAAAAGTTGTAAGATCCATGCAGTACCAAGCCAAACATTAATTTAACGTTTTAAATAAATCGATTGACTTGGCAATCACAATAAACAATCTAATTTTTAAATGTATTACTTGTCAGATATATTGTGATGGCCGAGTCAATCTATTTGTTTAAAACGTTAAATTAATATAATCCTGTTGCAGAATCTTTACAGTGGTTGTAACAATATTATGCAAGCGTCCATTTTGACCGCTCTATTATGCGTGTTTCACGTAAGATTTATGCTAAAACAACACACAGCATGCGTTCGCACATCAAAAGAGAATATGAATGATGTTACACCAACTGTTCATTTGAAGATTATCAATATACCACAAGAAAGATGTTCTCGAAATACTTCGCAGTCAAAGATTGCGTGGAAATAACTTTCAACATGCATGACTACATATTAAAAACAGGCCCATATTATTGAAAAAAAAGAAGATTACAAACGCGCACAAACTTTGTTTCATTAAAATATTATCAAAGAATCAAGCGAAAAAGTTATCACATAGCAAGAATTTGACGTAGACTGCTTCATTATTATGTGAATCGTACGTTGCGTCTTGTCTTATACATGTCTACATAATTATATAATTATGTTCTTTAAGTTTTGGTAAATATTTTAAAAGAACAATAATGCCTGTCTAGTATCTCATATAAACATCAAAGCGATAAACTTGTGGTGAGACTCACAGTGTGGTAGACCGACAGTTCTAATCCACAGCACACACCGCTGACTTTGCGAAATGATGTGCGTATTAAATTGTTTATTATTGCATGCTAACTGTAAAGAAAACCCTGCATGTTTCGCAGATCCCTTTAACATTTTCGATAGAAATTGTGACCTTACCGTTTTCTTTTATCTTAATAAGCGTGCCCAATAGTGGGACACTTTATATACAGAGCTGTTTATACATATTATAACTGTAAAGTCATCTATAGAAATACATTCCTATATACCGTAGTGTAAAATCCTCCGTCGTCAAAGCGATTCGTATTCAATGCGTACCCGATGTTCGCTCAGTTCCGTCACGAATGCTGGTGCTTGGTACAAATTGTACACACATGGAAGCTGAATAAAATATCTCAGATCGCCGGACATCGACGAGTGTTCCACACAACACGCTTATATAGGATTTTCATTGCAGTTTCAAAAACTACAATTCATTTCAAACTGAAGCTTCGTATATAGAGATCTTCTTACAACTTTAAAGAAAATACAAGTCATTTATTTGTTTGAACAATTACCAAACAAATTGCTGACTTAAATATACATACGTACAAAATTGATGAGCCACGAAATTCATGTGATTACCACAAATATTATCACTGTAACAAGTGATGACATCTAAATGACGTAGGGTGACCAATAAGCAATACTGAAATAGATGTCGTACAAACCATTTCAAATTCGAGAAGAATTGACAATACAAGCTGAATTGATTGACAGACAGAATAAAATTACTTCCCAAGATCAAATTAAAGTTTAAGTAAGCGTTTCTGAATAAAAATTCAAGTTATTCCACTTAATTCGCGGGATTTTCGACAAAGACTTGAGTAAGTGGCTGAGCGGATATTGAAAATAATACAGCCATCCGCCCTCTCGCTGAATCGGCGAATTTCTGGTTGCCAAATGGTAAAATATTGATTTCCCTAGTTAAGAGTGAATTTCCTACGAAAAAGTTATTTCAGGTTCTGTATTTTAAGGCATTCCATAATACATTAACAGCCTGTACAATGTGATGTTCTTTTTACTATGAAGTTAGTTATTTTACATCTACAGGGTTACTGGTAATTCGACGTTTATCCGTCAGGGGCTGATAAGGGGGCCAAAATGCAACAAATTGAACTCCCCATATGCATGGCCGAAATTGATTAGTTTTCGAGATATTTGAATTTTAAGGGTTTTTCGATATTTACCCAAAATTTGACATTTAATTCCAAATAAAAAAAACTACATATGGGTACCATTAAAAATGATGTTGTAGCTGGCACTTCAATTAAACTATGGTCATTGTTGAGTCCTAGGTGTCTGTGTGTTCGGGGCAGTGTGCAAGGAGAGATAATCAAAGGCCGAAATAACTTTCACCATATATATTGTCCACAGTAGTACAATAATTGTTATAGCGACTTGACATAATCGCGGTCGAGCAAGGACTGGCTTGCCGCGCTACGTATAATAAGCGTTACATACAAAATTCTATGTCAGCCCCCACATTCATTATTAAAACTACTTTATTTAACAAAATAATTAAAATAATGAGCGATATAAGAATAGTATCTTACCAATATTTTCATTTTACGCTTCAAAAATGTTGTCTCGTCACAAAAATTTCTATGACATTAATCGTACAAATAACTAAAACAACTTGCCTATTCTGTAAGCTTTTCAAAAAGCTATAAAAGTCAGTTTTAAAGGGTTGTTAAAGAGTCGTTTGTATTTGTATTAAATACAATGCATTAAAAAATGTACGTCATTTTATAAATATGTATTGCGCCGCGTTTATTATTCGCTGTTGAAGTTCTTCGACTGAATTTATTGGGGTCACATAAACTAATTCCTTTATATGACCCCAGACGTAAAAATCGAGTGGTGTGATATCAGGGCTCCGTGCTGGCCACGGAATTGGCCCTCCCCTCCCAATCCATCGGTTTGGATATCTCTCGTCTAGCCACTGTCGGACAGTAATCCGGTAATATGCTTGGCAACCATCATGTTGAAACATGAGGTTGTTTTTTATTTCTTCGGGAACATCCGCCAACAAATCGTCTAGGTTGTTTGCTAAAAACTCCTCGTAATTTTCACCGTTCAAATTTTGGGGCAAGAAATGAGGGCCCAGCAAATAATTATCATGGACACCCATCCATACGTTCTGGGAAAATCGCATTTGCGACGCAGTTTTTTTTAGTTTTTTTTGGATTGCTGCCAGCTTTAGGTGCCCAAAAATGTAAGTTATGGTAATTCGTTATACCAGCCCGTTCAAACTTTGATTCGTCAGTCCACAAAATATTTCTTAGGAAATGTTCCTGGTCAGCGTCAGCATTTAACATAAACCGAGAAAATTCGAGTCGCCTGGCAGGATCTCCCTCGTGCAAGGTTTGGATAATGGTATGAGTGTCTAGCTGATAGATGTACTACCGACCACACTTTCCATTGGGACATACTGAGCTGTCTTGCAACAATGTTCGTTAAGATGTTTGGGTCACCAATAAAACACTGACGAATGGTGTCCTCTTCATCAGCCGTTGAGGTCTGCCAGCGTTGAATTGTGCTCTCTGAATACTGCCAGTTTCAGACAGTCGTCGAAAGGTGCTCCCGAAAACAGTAACGTGGGGAAGTCGACGATCGGGAAAGCGGCGTTGGTGGGTCCATATTGGCTCATCTAAAGTTCTTTACCCGAAATTGTTCTTCCTAACAATTTGTGATCCGAATCACACACAATATCATAAAAAATATATGACACTTTTACCAAGACACTTTTAGCCTTATATTTAGGTGTTTTATACGATGGAATCGAGAAAATAAACGATTTGCAAAAATAACACTGTTTTGGCTAAATTTATCTAAGTCCTCGCGCCGTAGCGCCCCCAAGGCTACACTCCAACCGAAATTCATAAAACACGACTCATTTATGGTTATATTTATGACCTGGGAGTTAATACCGCAGTTTTAACCGTACTTAAACCAATAACTATAGGACCGATTCGTTTCTGGAACTTGACCATTGTACTATTGTGTATTTGTACCCTGTATCATTCTTATATGTTATACATGTTATGTGAAAACAAATTTACGCAAAATTAATGTATATAATATTGATTATAATAAAAAAAAAATCTGAACAAAAAAGATATGACTTTGAATAATAGTGTAAAAGATTGGTTATGTTGATAAAATATAGGAATCAAATAAAAGTATAATAGATGTTTATTGCTACTGACATTATGAAGTTGAATGCTTCGGAATTATGAACATTAGAGACAGAGTAGTTAGGAATTGTGATTGTTAGGATAAAACATGTTAGGAAGAACATTTTCGGATTTCCAATTATCGAAGTTGAAAATTATGATGAACTTTGGCGCACCCGGCGTTGGTATTCTCGCCGAGCCGCAGCCACGTTTTCATCGGCAAAACCATAACAAAACATTATGTCTGCGTATTCGTTATTAGAATACGAAGCCACGTTATTCGAAATAACAAAAGAAATAACAATGATAACAAAAAGAATAACAAGAGAAACAAGAATTAACAATAATGATCGATAACAAATTAACGCGATGAGAGATTGGTTAATAGTAAGATAACAACACACGTGCTTGCGCGGCGTAGAGTTGAAACTTACTAAGGATTAGGAAGGCTACGCGAGCGCAGCAGACGCCGTGTACTCCTCCGCCCGAACACTCCGCCTTCTCTGGAAGAATTTCGCCAGTAAAATCGGTTGTTTTAGCGAGGATCATAAATTAAAAACACAGATGATTTCTCTCCCCGCGCCGGTTCAAAAACATGCCATACCACGAATTATGTATTTTAAAATTGACTTTTATACCTTTTTGAAAAGCTTACAGAATAGGCAAGTTGTTTTAGTTATTTGTACGATTAATTTCATGGAAATGTTTTGTGACGAGACAACATTTTTGAAGCGTAAAATGAAAATATTGGTAAGATGTTATTCTTAAATCGCTCATTATTTTAATTATTTTGTTAAATTAAGTAGTTTTAATTATGTCCATAGCTTAATTAAAGTGCCAGCTACATTATTTTTAAGGAAAACCATTCAAATATGTAGTTCTTTTTTTATTTGGAAATAAATGTCAAATTGTGGGTAAATTTCAAAAAACCCTTAAAATTCAAATATCTCGAAAAGTATTGAATCTCGGCTATACATATGGGTGGTTCAATTTGTTGCATTTTGGCCCCCTCATCAGTCCCTGATGGATATATGTCAAATTACCAGTAACACTGCATATTAAATAATTGTTTATATTTAAGGAGTATTCATTTTATTAAAAATCACTTCTTGATTTCTCTTTAACTCACTTCTCAACTCAAACGAAATAAAAAAATAGAACGTACAAAAATTAAAATACGTGTTTTCTGTTCAACCTGCTGTAGGTACTTGCTTAGCCCGTAAAAGCCTTTTTTTTAAAGAAAACAGATCTTGCATTATATTTCAACCATTGTAGAGAAACTCACATAAAGGGGAATGACCATTTTCGGTATCGCTTGATGCTTATGATCTGAGCTGTGTCACGAGTTCGTGATGTGGATAATTTTTGTTTATAATTATAATGCTGTTATAACGTAATATGGAGTCTCACATTTGCCGGAAAACATAACAAGAATTAACAGTCGTTATATTTGGTAACGTGAATTTCCGTTAGGGAGTATTTTTGTTGTGGTAACATTATTACACTTTAATCGATTTTCTACATGATCACAATCGTTAAAAAAATGTTAAATGTAATTATTTTTGTAAATATGAATATTTAAAACATATATAATTTTAAAACAACGTATAAACATATGTTTGTATTATAAAAAGTTACTTATTTTGTCATTAATTCAAAACTTAACTAAATTCCATATAGTTAGTTCTTAAAACTAACTGTATGAGATCGTACAAAAAAATATTTGGTCGAGAGTCCTTTTTATAATTAATTATTAAATACTTGTGCCTTTTTCTGTATTTAAAAATCTAACAACTTATGTTTCTCGGAACACGTAACATCGCATACAAACTATCCAAATTCGTAATCGATTTTTAATATAAATCCTTTTTTTATATGCTGGCAACATTGTACCCCACTTGTCAAGTTTGTTTGTTTTCGTCCGTTCCTTTTTTGGATTATGAGTGTTTGTTGTTAGTATTTGTATGTGTGATTTCGTATGTTAACTATTATACTTTATTTGAGAAAAGGACTCCTACATATATTTTATTTTTTGAGACAGAGATTCCTTGTTTATACTGATTGTGATATTATCGCCATCGTAGCAAGTTCCTTGCGTCGCTGTACTATTCCCTTCAGCTGTAGCATGGAATTTGGCAGTCATTAAGGAAGTGAATGATAACATCTACACTACTCTATCAGCTTGAAATTCACCCACTCCGGTAAGTCATATTGACTGACCGCCAGTTTGGCATTTTGACTTTTAAAGTTCACCTATCTATTTCTCTGAAACCCGGCAAATTACGAATATGATGTTTAGTTTTTATGAAACAACATATTAATACGAATCTCAAAACATTGGTTTCATCTTGGCACAGTAATATTTATACCGATACCAATTGCCTTAGTCGCTTGGTCATTCCCCTTTGGCGATCTAGGCAAAGTGGATTACATGCGATTAATATTTTAATTTAGGGCAAGATCAAAAATATAATGGCTTTGCATTGTCTGCTTTGCTTTGTGCTGAAGTGTTGTATCTTGTATGTATAGGCAGATAACCATAACATACATATTTGTTTAGCAGACATTGGGATACATTTATAGCAACCGGAAAAATAGGGAAATAATTAATTTTATTGCAAAATATACAAAATAATTAAATCTACAAAGTTCTAAATTCTAAGAAATCCTACAAAATTTTAAACCAGGTACACTTAGTTAGCGAGGAAATATTAGATTTCCTTGAACTGTAGGTTAAATCATTTTGGATTTTATTTCATTCTAGAAGATTTCATTTTATCTTGAAAACAGCAATTATGTACTGGCTCATTCTATTCATCGTTTAAATAAACTTTTGCTTTCATTGAGATAAAAAATGCGAGTAAAAACCGAGTATTAAATTCTCTATATAATGACATAAATGATGTTAGTAAAATGCCATCTATATCCACCCAGCTGTATTGGCATTATTAAGCCGCGTACAGATTTGTAAAACGTAGCATTCAATGTAACATGAAAGGAGCATTTCATAAGTGTGGACGCAGGGCGCGCACGTGGCGCGCACATACCGAGCATGACGTGCTCGCATCTGTTTCCAGCATGCGCGCGGCAAACTCAGCTCAGTCTGTCGAGAACACGCGAAGAGATTGTGATGACCAGTTGGCTACATTGATTGTTGGTGCTTCATTGATTGTCATCAATCACGTGATAAAAAGACGGCGAAAACCTCGACGTTGGTGGCGCACAGAGTTGTACGAGACAGATGGTGCACAATTGATGGCCAACATGAGATTAACCGGAATATCTACTCAATTAACTGAGAGTAGAGGATTCTTTACGGAAAACTTCCTCAGTTTATGTTTTATTACCGTGAGTCTGGACAAACGTAAATTATTTTGCTCGGTTTAGCTTGTTTGTTTTGACGAGAAGTGTTTGCGGTAGGATATGTTTCAGGAAAATAGATGTGTTTTTTGACAAAATGCTTCGAGTTTTGTAAAAATATATCAAATTCATAAATTCATTGAGAAGGTAACAAAATTGTATTCACCAAATTAACAACACTTTTTTCGGAAATTGTGTTTTTCTGTCAATATTAATTAAATTGACATTACAGGTAATCCTGGGCGGGTTAAGATATTATTTGAATGTTAGTGTTTCCGGTTGTTGCCTTAAGTAAAGCTACCTAAAATCTTCTTTTCAAAATCGGAATTACGGTTTACCATTTATTAATCTGAGATAGATACATAGGTAAAGATAGTGTTGTTTTCAACTTAGCCATTTTATGCGCGTGGGAAGCAGGTACTCTCACTAAAATATCGTGGTTCTTTGCTGTATTCTTTACTAGGATTGGGATTGTCAAGGAGAGTAGTTTCCTTCTAAACTTTATGTTTTTATTTAGATAACAAGAGGACGCCAGCAGCTACGCCTGCATTTTTTTTAATTTACCTGTTTTTGCCGATCCCGTGGGAATTTCGGGAAATCCGTTCTTAGTGCACCCCTACGGTCCCAAAAGAACATACGTACCAAATTTCAGCTTCTTGTGCCCAATAGTTTCGGCGTAGCATGTCTGTCAGGCAGTAAGTAACGCAAGGATTTTATATATTAAGATATATTTTATATAATTCAAAGTGTATTTGTAGTTTAGTTACAGGAATAGCGCACTGCCAACTTGTCGTTATTATTCTTTGTCAGCAGCGTTGTTGTGACGTATGATGTTATCGGTTTGACAAAAATTACATTTGACAAAAATTTGAATATTCCCAGTAATTTTATATTTGACAGAAAATTATAATCATCTACATATTCTCAGCGGCTTCAGTTACGAATCTTTGGATATATAAAAAAATCTCTGCGATTTTTTCTGTTCATCCTGTCTCTAATATTTCATTACAAATGTTTATGTAAGTAATGGGATAAAAGCTTAACGAACCCAGCTTCCATTTCATAATATTATTAAAATTAAGATATCAGTTTAGATGAGAGGGATCATTCTTAAAGATTAAGGCTAAGAACTCACGGAGCCATTTTCACCCGCGACCGCTGCGGTTGCGAGCCCACAGCTTCTGTAGAATGCAGATATATATGTAAAAAATTAAAGCACAACTCACGAGGCGTTTTACGCCCGCGGTGTGCGCGGTTGTTTGCGGTTCCCGTTGCACCGGCGGGCAACTAGTAGAATTGTGCGGGCCGCGGTCAACCGCAGAATCGGTGGGTGGCGCCCGCGCGCTCTGCGGTCGATTGGCGGGCCGCGGTCGCTGGCGACGGGCAGCGGGTACAGAAATCTAACGTCATTTTGCTCCAGCCAGTGACTTGTGGCATCGTGACAAATGTTTGTACATGTTTGAAATTAAACAAACATTATAAAATGGAATGGATATTGAAATCGATCTACTAATTACTTACTTACGTCTTGCAACCGCCCGTCTTCATCGCCCGCTCCCGCAGGCGTGGCGGGCGATGACCGCAGCCGCGACGGCTGCGAAACCGCGCAAATAACCGGTCTCGTCAAGTCTCGTGAGTTTAGAAATAAAACCGCAGTTCCACCACCGCGGCGGTCGCGGGTGAAAATCGCTCCGTGAGTTCTTAGCCTAAAGAGTAATTTAAGTTGGAGTATAATTTATTTTATATGTCAGAGACGCCATAAATCCACTCCTGACTTTCATTTAACTCAGAAACTTGAATACGACACAATTATTTTAGAATTCGTTTAAAAAGTTAATTTTGCTCAAAAGTTCCCGTTTAATCAACATGGTTCCACTAGAATAGTCTTGTGGAAATTTGAATCATATGTATGTTAACATACACATCTCATATTTGAATAATGTAATATGCATTATTACCGATGAATTCATACAACTCGTTTTCATCTCATACAATATTCATAATAACTGTGATAGATAGAATAATTTTGATAATAAATTTCTCTTCTATAAATTAAATTTTTTTTTCAATCTTCTTCGTAGTTAGACCACTTACCTGTATTCATCTTATTTTCGATCTAAATATATAACGTGTTTACTTCGTACCGAATAAATTGGACATAATAAACATGGTTCTAAAATATTCCGTTGGAAATACGTCTTATTTTGCTTTCAGGCAATTTCGTTTTAAATGCTCGCTAAAATCTCGCTGTACGTTATAGAATATATAAGTAGAATACAAGAACTTTTTCAGTTATGTTTAAGGCTATAACATTAAGACGTAGTTATATTTAGGAACCGAAAAGCAAGGGGCAAGGCGACTTCTAAGCGCTATTCGAGCAATAGCTATAACAGACCATAGAGTACTTCATAGCAGACAGGCAGCGTGTCTAACAATCTAGTACAAGAAAAACACTTTTATCGTCGGATCGTCTCGTCCAAAGCCTTATAACTGTATAAGGGTTTTAATGGCACGTCTCCTCGCATGGCTGTCCCCCGCAGCCCTAATAAACATTAAGAAAATAGGTGTGCAACGAAACGGATTACTATAAAAACAATTGGGACCCTTTTGCCATTCCTGCAAGATATTTAATTTAATTCGCATTATGTTCTGTATTGAAACTGTACGCGTAGACGCGACTGACGTATTTTCGCAAAGACGCACCAATAATAGGTAGTCGTTGGATCCCCCCCGTGGGATCTCCACCCCCCGTGGGATCTCCACCTTGTCGTGGTGGGGGGGCTCAGTAATCGTGGATTGTTTACCCGCGGTGAAGCTAAGAGGGATCCAGGAGGGGACGCTCCGCGTGGGCGTGACGGGGCCTGCGCAGGATGCGTCCAACGGTGCGGGTGCGGGGGACAGTTCTGTCTGTCCCTCGCAGTCGGGTGCGGTCGCGGGAGGAGAGGCGTGTCGGTGTTGCGTTGCCGCGCGCCCTATCTCCCGCGACCAAATGGGGGCGCACCATTCGATGCGCCGCGGTGGGGCCGCAGAGGAAGAGGAGATGCGGTGTTGCGTTGCCGTCCTCCTTATCCTCTGCGGCCGCTGGGTGTTTTGGCGGCAGAGCCCAACACCTTAATCCGCCGCCAAGGGGGTTTTGTTCGGGGTCCGCCTAACCATCTGGCGGGCCAATGCCCGTCGGAGGGTGACGACGAATGCTTCGGCGATACCCTACCCTCCGACACACGGGTACATGAGGAAGTCGAGGTGGTTTTTAGTGGAAACACCACATACTCCGGCTCTTATTTCCCCCAAGAGTCGGAGATCCGAAGGGATTTTCCACGTCGTAGAAAAAAAAACGGTAGTCGTTGGATTCAAAAGATTTTAAGTTAATAGAAAAAAACATTTCATTGTGAATTGCGATATTGTGGCGGTAATAACGAATAAAATAATTTAGTTATGATATTGAGAATTTTCCCTGAGGTAAGCGTTAAAAGCGCTCTATATAAATTAATAGGTTAGTTAAACTTCAGTTACTTGCTTGATTTTTCTGTGGGAGTGTTCTATACCTTAACACTGAAATAAAGCAAAAAGATGAATTTTAATTTACCGGACTGTTAGTGTTTGTAAAGTGAAGCTTTACCAAATGCCCATATTATACCATTTTAAAATTAACAATACGTCTATAATAAGCTAGTATCTATAAGCTATGTATACCTACTGGCATAACAAATATAACACAAGAGCTCTAAGACAAAAATCCTTAAGCTTCTAAATCACGTTTACAAAAAATATTTTAAATTTACACAGTACAAGAATTGTTTTCAAATTTATTACAAGCTACCTTTTATTCACTGTGTTGTCCACAAAATCTTCTCTCGCGTCACCAAACGTATATAACTAACCGTTCAATCAAGACGAGAATTTAAAATGGATGTAATTTGTCCCTCCGGTGTTGACTGTGCTACAAAATAACCACGGAGGTAGAAAATTTGAATAATTTTATTCATGGTCCGACCACAGTGGCGCCCTCTGGCCGCTGTTGTGGCAAATTAACTTTTTTGTATAAAATAAACCAGTAATAATCTGGTTTGCCGCTCCTTAAATACTGAGTAGTATAAAATCAAATTTGGTTGAGACTACCTCACAGGGTGAGGTAAATTGACTGCGACGAGACTGTTTTCTTAACAATTGAAAAAGTCTTCATAATAAAATGTTTTACTTTTAATCTGTCGCGACCTGAGTTGTAAAAATTATCACATAGACTTTAGCTGTATACTGCAAGGCATAGGCCTATCCTAATTTTCATAATTATAGAGTACTAGACGATGGCCGCGGTTACACTCGAGTCATTTAAGGGTACTGCTCCGCTCCCGTCGCTCATAGCATGATGTTATATAGCCTATAGCTTCCCTCGATAAACGGGCTTTCTAACATTGAAACAATTTTTCAAATCGGACCAGTACAGTAGTTCCTGAGATTAGCGCGTTCAACCAAACAAACAAACAAACTCTTCAGCCTTATATATTAGTATAAGATATAATGCGATACCAGTCATTAGGAGCTCAGCCAAATGGCTTACTGTACCACGCTGCCCAGCAACTCGAACTTGCCTAGTCTCGTCTCTTCACAGAGATAATATTGCATCGTGTATTTTCCATAGCCGGCTCTTACGATACACTCGGAATGAAATTGAATACTGACACTTTGTATATATAGACTCACGCCTGTATCCCCGAAGGGGTAGGCAGAGGTGTAATATTACACCCACATTTCGCCATGATTTTTTAAGTCCCACGTAATAGGGGGCGAGCCTACTGCCGTTACCGGACACATCACCAGACTCCGTGCTGTTACTGAGAATTCGGAAAAACCCAGTAACACTTTTGCCCGACCCGGCAATCGAACCCGGGACCTCCGATCAGCAGTCGCATACGCTATCAACTGACACTTTGAATATGATATTATTTTTATTATACAAAGGAAACCTACAAACCAGTATCAGTATCAGTAGTATCAGCTGTAACTTGTTGACTGAAGTCAATAAATTTAAATTTATATTCTCACATCACAGTCTCGATGAATTTGTTTACTTGTGTGGCTTCTACAGTATAGTCAATATCGACATAGTCTTACTGAGAACTGGATGGCTTGCCAACGCAAATGAAACTTTAATTACAAGTAACAATGTTCTATTTGCAACTGCTCCAATCAGTTCCAATTTATGTTGCTCAGATTTGTCGCTAATATTCTGCAACCGATACAATAAAATGTATCATGGATGTCTAGACCAAGTTCTTTCATTAAGAGTTATATTCCCTATATAATATTTTGAAGGCATGACTGTTGTAAGTTTAAAACAACGTTGATGTCACTTGCTGTGGTAAACTAACACAATATTAAAAAATGCAGATAAAGCATGAAATAAAGGATATGTTCTGTTTAAGCGGTGATTTTGGGACCTTAAAAACAAGCATATATTTTTATCAAGTTGTTTTTTATAATTATTATAGTAATAATAATAATGCTTTATTTACAAAAATCTTACAGTCTAAATATTCATGATAGCTCTGATGTTCTTGCTTGGCTACTGAATAGCCTGTGTTAAGGACATTCAGCCCGTAATTTCCACATAAGAAGGGTAGATGACTGTTAACATTTAAAAAGAGAAAAAATAGAATGATATCTTATATCTAAAAAAACAACAAATAGTATTTTGTTTGTACATGCATGCGTGTGTATGTGTGTGTGTGTGTGTGCGCTTTCAGGAGTTAATTTTAAATAAATAATGTGAAAAGTTACGGATGCGACCATATGATGAAGTTCTCGGTATCATCATAGTCTTTTTGGGCGAGGAATTGGGTGATCTGCTTTTTTGCAAGTAGGGAAGAGGATTTGTGAATCGGGATAGCTCTGACTATTTTGTTATATAGAGAGGGACCTAAGTAAAAAAAAGAAGCGTTTCGTAAACGTGAAGTAGGGGTGAGGAACGGAGTATAATTTGTTTCTTCGCTTAGGTTGGTGATGTGTGAGTGGAGGTATGGTGTGTTGGTGAAGTATTGTATAGAGTATAAATAGTTGTCGAACCGTGAGTACTTTGTTATTTTTATAAAGCTCAACTGTAGAATAGTGAATAGGCCGAAAACTAGCTACTTTAAGTATGGCTCTCTGAGCCACCTCAAGAGGCTTGAGAAGAGTTTTGGCTGCACCACCCCAACTGGTAATACAATATGTAATGATCGACTGACACATTGCATAATATACTGTACGAATAATATGATGATTTGCGACGTGTCTTAGTGTTTTAAAAATGTAGATGAGCTTACGTATTCTACCTGCTAGGTGGGTAATATGTGTCTTGAAGGCAAGATGCTTATCAATTATAATGCCTAGGTATTTTATCGTGTCTGTGGATGATATAAGTGGGCAGTTACATGTGATTGTGTTAGTTTGACATGAGTGAGCTTGTAAAGTGATAGGTGTGGTAGGCTGGCCTGTGGCATTCAGGGAAAAAGTAATAAATTTCGTTTTAGAAGTGTTTAGTGTCAACGAGTGAGTGATAAGCGAGTTGGTTATTGAGCTTAGTCCGATTTGTGCGGCAGCCTGTACCTCCGACCAAGAGGTACCATAAAAAGTGATGGCAGTGTCAGCAAATGAAATTATACTACTGGATGGTACAGGTGTATTGCAGAGGTCATCAATGAATATCAGAAAAAGTGTTGGGCCTAAAACGCTACCTTGGGGAACTCCGTTACGAATAGGTTCTTTCGTCGCTTAAGAAGCTTAGAGATAAGGCAGGTGGGAGGCACCGTATCGAACGCCTTAGCGAGATCGAGGAACACCGTAAGCACTTTTGTACGTTTATTAAGCTTATCAACTATTCCATTTATTAGTTGTAAAGCTGCACCAGAGGTTGAGCACTTTTTTCTAAAACCGAACTGGTTAACTGATAAAAGGTTATTATTTTCAAGATAGTTGATAAGTCTTTGGTTCAGAAGGCGTTCCAAGATCTTCGACAAAGCTGACAGTACTGCAATGGGACGGTAGTTATGTGCGGCGGAACGATCTCCTGCCTTGGAAATGAGATGGATGATTGCCTGTTTAAAAGAAGCTGGAAAGACACCAGTGTCGAAACATAGGTTGAATATATGGCATAAAATGTCAGGATTACAGAGTATCGTTTCAGCATAGATGTTGCGATACCATCTATACCTACAGCAGCGTTAGACTTTAAGCTCTTTATTGTAGAAGCAATCTCATCAGGATCTGTAGATAGAAGCACAAAAGAATTGCAGCATTGGTTAGACTTAAGCGGAGTGTCAGAGTTTGCGGACCAATTCAATCGTAGGCTGTGAATTTTACTGGCAAGATACTCACCCACTTTCACAAAATAGTTGTTTACGTCGTTAACAGATTCGTAAGGAGATTTTGTGAATGAGAGTAACTCCATAGGAATGTGTTTAGTGGTTGTAGTGTTTGTGACACGTTTGACCGTACCCCATATTAGCTTCGCATTATTACCGGCTTTAGTTAGTTCATCAGAGTAGAATTGCCTTTTTGTTTTTTTGATAATTTTGTTACAATAGTTCCTGTATCGGGTGTTAGTGATCTTTAAGACTGTGTTGTCAGGGTCTTTTTTACAGATTTTGTGTAGTTGATCTCGGTTACGCATACATCTTAAAAGACCTTGGGTGATCCATGGCTTCAAGATTCTGTTGCGATTAGGGAGGAGTTTTATGGATGTATTGTTTTTGATTGCGAGAGTTAATGATTGTATGAGACAGTCTGTAGCAGGGTCAGGATCAGTCAAAGTCAGGATATGTGAGAGGTCAAGTGTCTGCATGGATTTGTCAAGTGAGGTGAAGTTGGACTTTGAAATTGAGGACACAGCATAGTTACGTGGTGGTTTTAAGTTAAGATAAAGTAAAGTAGCGGAGTGATCGGTTATTGTAAGTCGAAGATAAATAAAGATGACGGGAATTTGGTTCTCAATATGGTATGATCAAGACAGTTGTTGCCTCTTATAGGTAGGGTATGAGTCGGTAAGAAGCCGTGAAAAGCGAGACAGTTCAGGTATTCATGAGCCCCAAAGTGGGGCGAATTATTACTTTCCATGTTTATATTGATATTAATGTCCCCCACCACGGCTACAGTTTTATAACGTGCCAAGTTGGATAGTATGTCATTCAGATAATTGATAAACAATTCGATAGACTCATTACATGGTGATCTATAGATGCAGAAAATTGCGATATCGGTTTTGAGTTCAATGACTAAGCCCGTGGCTGAGCCGTAGAACTCGGGTTCGTGAGTTTTGTGTGTAAGGTTCGTTTTTACATACGCAACTACACAGTCACTCTGATTGCGATGTTTGGTGGTTTGGCATAAGGAATAATTTTGCAGTTGCGGTAATGTAGAATTACTTAAACAGGAGAGCCAGCACCCCAAAAGAACAATGACATCCCATTCTATAGCAAGGCGGATGAGTAAGGTTTCAAGACTGAGGAAATTTTGACTAATCGAACGAATATTTTGTGAAAAAATCTTTAAGTAGTTTTCAGGCTTTTCAACGGTTGATAGACAGTTTTCAGGTGCACACTGGTAAATTCTCAATACAGTAAGATTATCAATGTTGTTATTTAGCAAGGTTATATCGTCAATCACTTTTGAATAGCAATAGTTTATTCAATATTGGGCGACAATAATTTAAACTAAGCGATCGGTGAGTAAAGCTGAAGCTTGTATAGGTTTGCAGTAATGTGACATGTATATAGATCTATGTAACCGTACGGAGACATTTAAGTGAAATATATATGCATGGTGTACGACTGAGTGTTGGAGATGGACTGATTGGTGTAGTGTAGAAATTAAAAGTGTGAGGCGTGTGTTATTTAGTGTAGAGATGTAGTGTGTAGGTCGTGTATAATTGTGTGCTTTAGTACAGAGTAATTGTATGAAATAGAATTAGTTTTTATTATAAGTCAAATCGATTAGATCGATTGAGTAACATTTTGTTTAGTCTATTGAAAATTTCTGACAATGGTCACACTGAACTGTCACTTCCGTTCGCTCCCTCGAAAAATTACCACGTTGTCGACTCGTACGTAAAATATCGCCTTTTAAAAAGCACATCATTGTAGCTACGCGAATAGTTGTGAAATCTATTAAATTGCCGCTTTTTTGACTCCCGGCACGGTTTGTGACATATTGAACATTTTGTGAAAAGTTATTGTGAGCACACCTTTTTGCATTTCGTGTGAATTGATTAATTGAACTAAATAGAGTAAACCGCCTTGAATGCCGCCTGATCTAGTGCTGGCAACGGTAAATTGTGATAAAAGACATTGTGAACTATTCATTGACATTTGCAAGGAGAAATTGCGAATCCTGTGAACTTGCATCGTGCATTGAAGACGCTGCGTTAGAGTCTGGTAAAGTAAAGATAATTCACTTGCTAATATTGGCCAATTTTAGTCTTGTGTGTATCTAGCTTGCCTCCAGGACTCCACTCAAGAACATCACTAAGAGTTGGTAAGACATTTTATTAATATTAAGTGTAGTTATGATTATAATTCAACGCTGTGCTACCACAGTGAAGGTGTTTAGATAAATTGTCTATCGTGGTCAGGTGGATGTATTACACCTTCCACTGCGCACTTCTGATACACTTTCCTGCCTGGCTACGGTAATTCTAGACATAATCTTTTGGTAGCAGAGCGTGGTTGAAATTTAGCCGCTGTTGCATTACTGAGTATAAACTCAGATTGGTATGAGCTTGTATCTTATCACCTTGTAGACAGTATTGTAGTGTTTGTCAGGTCAGTTATTGACTAAAATACATAATATTTAATTGTATAAGTTGACCTAGATAATTTGAAACACATTGTCACATAACCTCAATCAGTAATTGTTGATTTGTATTGTTGAAAAATCTAACTTAAATTTGTTGTTGCATTAATAAGTCAGTTTGTTTGGATACATAACAGCTGTATGTATCAATAAATTTAGTAAATTTAGTTTATTGCATATATTCATAAACATAACAACCAACTTGACCTTGCCACTTGGGCGGGTCACATTAATAAACTTTGTTTTGTTATAATATAAAGATAATATTGTTAGGTAACACATATTCTGTGCTTACTTCCTATTGTATATCATAAATAACACAGTTAGTCTGTCTGTTGCAAATAATTAATTAATTAAGTTGAAGTTTCAACTTTATTAATTTGTTATAAGTTATAACTTTGATAACTTTAGTGTTTGTTTCAATATATTGAAACTATTAATTTTGTTGGACAGTAGATACCTGTCACTTGCCTACACTTGCAGTAAACAGGCTAATATTTTGTTGGTTTCAAAGAATTAAGAAAAAATAAGTTTTGATTGTTAATATTATTTAACGCTTGTCCGGGCTCTTTTGAATTTTGATTATGTCAGCTATCAAGGACTTGCGTGCGGCTGCTGGTGCTATTGCGTCAGATTTGCGCTGGTTTGCCTCGGCCAGTGCTTTAGTGAACCGGCCTGATCGCCAGCAGGCCTTACTTCAAAGGTACGAGCGGATCGATGATCGCCTGGCAAGTGTGGAACAGCAGTTCCGCACTTTCAGCGCTTGCTGTCTCGAAGTGTCAGTCACTGATTTCACTGCTGACCAGCGAAATAAGGTCAGCGAAGACTATGCCCAGGTCTTAGACCTGTATGATGCTGTCTCCAATAGTGCGAGACAACTAGTTGCCGATAGGGAAGGGCAACCCGGCCTGAAGCAGGAGCTTCCTAGGTCAGCACCGGGGCTGGTGAGTAGGCTCCCTACTTTGGACCTCCCCCATTTTGATGGCTGCCTAGGAAGCTACCTGGGCTTCGTTAATTTGTTCGACAGCCTAGTCCATGATAGGGCTGACCTTCGGCCGGCACAAAAGTTGGCCTATCTAATGTCGGTACTGGATGGGGAGGCAAAGGGCCTCATCCAGCATCTGCCCGTGTCTGACGAGGCGTACCAGACGGCTCGGGACCTAATTACCCGTAGGTACCATAACAAGCGTGGCCTCGCCGACACGCATATTGAGCAGATTTTGGGTTTGCCGACGCTCACCCGGGTCTCTGGGTTGCGCACCCAACTTTTGAACCCGCTTTTGGTGGCCATCAACGCACTTAAGTGCCTTGACCTGCCCGTGGACCAATGGTCTTATCTATTGGTGCACATTGTGCTGAAGAAGCTGCCTGCCGACCTGAGGTCGCGTTTTGAGCAGCGCTTTGGTGGGGATAGCGCGACCCATCTGCCCCCCTTTGCTGACCTGGAGAGGTTCCTGGAGGATGAGTGCCGGGTCTTGGACAACTCCGGTGGTGACACGCCGGCTAAGACGCAGCCGCCCAAGGTCAAGGAGCAGGCTCGCGGTCACACCCGAGCCAATGTTGACCGGCGCCCTCCTCGCTTTACGGTCACGCAGAGCCAAGCGGAGTGCTCCTACTGCAAGGTCACGGGGCACAGAACGGCCAGTTGTAAGGCATTCTTGGACCTACATGTCGCCTCTCGTAGGCGCATCGCGAATGCCCGCCGCCTTTGCTTCTCTTGCTTGGGGTCCCACTACCAGCGAGACTGCCCAAACTCTCGCCCCTGTCCTCACTGTGGAGGACAGCATTTGGACATTCTCTGCATGAATGCCAGAGAGGTAGGCCGCTTGTCCAACCAGCCGACGCCGCGCACGGGCGGGTGTTTTGAAGGTGGCAGCCGAGGCTCACCGGCGCGTAGCCGAGATTCGCCTCGCTTAATTGATCGCCGCTCACCCCGCTTGGAGAACCGTAGCGTGCGCACGCCTCCTCTCTCTCGCGCACCTGAATGTGCTGTTCAGCGTCACCAGCACCATGACTGCTGCCCCAGGTATTCCCCTCCTTTGGCGGAGCGTCCCCGCCTTGACTCGCGCCCACCTCGTTTTGGGCGGGTGAGTCATTATGACCCCCCACAGATGGCGCGCGGATCGAGTCATCGCGCCTTTGAGGACTTCAAGCCGCACCCTCGTTTTGACTTGCCTGGTCCTGGCCAACGGTCGCCGCCCAGGCAACAATAGGTCATTGACCCCTGCCCTATAACTCCAACCTCCCCCATTGAGATCGTTATCCTACCAACGGTTGCTGTTAGGGTCTGGGGACCCACGGGGACCTCTGTTGTTGTCCGTGCTATATTGGACACAGGTTCACAAGGTTGCATTGTTTCCACTTATTTGGTAGGGCAGGTTAAATTAAATATGGGCTCTTTTCCAAATTGTATACGGGGCATAGGGGACGTAGCCTCTAATGTTGAAGGGCAAGTTAAGGTTTTGTTTGGCCCTGTTGAATCTTCACACCCGAGGATTAAAACCTCGGCTATTGTGTTGAAGAATATTTTGGGTATGCATCCACAGAAGCAGCTACCTGCTGCTGTGGTGAATTTGACATCGGGATTGGAACTGGCAGACCCCAAATTTGACACACCGGGACAAATCGACTTGTTGATTGGCTCTGATGTCCTCGGTGGAATTTTGATTGGTGGGAAAAGGGTCTTGGTGCCAAATGGTTTGACTGCCATCCCGACCATATTTGGATTTGCTTTGATGGGACCTGTACCTAGGGACCCCCCTCCACCTGAACTTGACAATTTGTTGGCTGTAGGCTCCGCTCTCTCTGATGCGGTTCAGAGGTTTTGGGAGGTAGAGGAGCCCCCTCAAGCTGCCCGTTTGAATCCAGAACATGAGGAGTGCGAGCTGTTCTTCCAGAACAACACTGGTCGACTCCGTTCTGGTCGGATTATTACGAGGCTTCCCTTCCTGTCTGTTCGGCCTCCGCTTGGTGAGTCACGACCTTTAGCCGAAAAGAGGTTGTTGGCCATGGAGCGCCGCATGGGTCGTGATCCGGAGCTCAGACAGAAGTACATTGAGTTCATGAGAGAATATGAACAATTGGGACACATGTCAGTGTCAAATTTGGATTGGCGTTCGGTGGAGCATTACTTTCTCCCGCATCATGCGGTATTGAAGCCATCGACTGGCAAGCTGCGCACAGTTTTTGATGGTTCTGCGCAGACTTCAACAGGCGTATCCTTGAACCAGTGCTTGCATTCTGGTCCCAAGTTGGTCAAGGACCTTTGTGACGTCATCACCAGCTTCCGACGACATCAGGTTGTTTTTGTGGCCGACATAAAAATGATGTTCAGGCAGACTATTATCCACCCTGATGACCGTCGCTTCCAGCTGATCCTTTGGAGAGAGTCTCCTCGCGATCCCATGGTCGTCTACGAGCTCAATACTAATACGTACGGGTTAAGGTTAAGCCCCTACTTGGCAATACGTTCTCTTTGGGAGCTCGCAGACCGCGAAGGCTTACGCTTCCCAAGAGCCTCCGCCATCTTGAAAGACGATATTTACGTCGATGACATTTGCTCGGGCGCCTCCACAGCGGACGAGGCGATCCTCCTGCGGGACGAATTGATAGGTATTTTGGCCTCCGCTGGTTATGAGTTGCGCAAATGGATTTCCAACTCACCAGCGCTTTTGGAAGGCTTGCCAGAGGATCATCAGCAGGATCCACATTTGTTTGAGATTGTTGACAACCCCGCCATGATGGCTGTTCTCGGCGTTCAGTACAGACCAGTCCAAGACATCTTTTCATATAACGTAGACTTGAAATTGCCGTGTTCTTGGACTAAACGTCTCGTATTGTCTACTGTCGCCAGAACCTTTGATCCGAACGGTTGGATCTGTCCAATTATATTTTGGGCAAAATGCTTCTTGCAGAAGCTTTGGACAGCAGGATTGACCTGGGACGAACCCCTACATGGCACTCTTGTTGAGGAATGGACCTCTTTTGTATCCTCGCTTCCTGCCGTCAATGAGATCTCCTTGCCTCGTCCCATCCTTCCTCCCGGAAAGTACAAGGCCACCCTTCACGGGTTTTGTGACGCCTCGGAACGTGGTCACGCGGCCGTGGTGTACTTGCGCACAGTCAGTGCCTCAGGTCAGGTGAGGGTTTCCCTGATCATGGCGAAGAGCAAGGTTGCACCCCTTCGTACATCTTTGACCATTCCGAAATTGGAGCTCTCGGGAGCAGCCCTACTTGTACGCTTGTTGAACCACGTGTCCAGTACCTTGGGTAAAAGCATTTGCATTAATGGGACCTACGCCTGGACAGACAGCCAAATTGTTCTTTGTTGGTTGAAGGCTTCTGTCCACACTTTGGAGGTATTTGTTGCTAATCGCGTTTCCCAAATCCAGAAATCCGAAGTCAAACTTGTTTGGAGACACGTGCCAGGTGAGCTCAACCCCGCTGATTGTGCCTCGCGCGGATGCTTGACGCCTAGTTTGATAGGTCATTCGCTGTGGTGGGGTCCGGAATGGTTGAGTCGACCAGAAATTGATTGGCCTCGAACGCCAGTTTTGAATACTTCTAATTTGCCGGGTCTACGAACACTCGCTCTTGAGAAGGTGGAATGCGCCTTCGACCCCGATTTTTTGTTGAATCGTTACAGCTCCCTCGACAAGTTGTTAGGTGTCACTGCTTGGATAAAGCGTTTTGTTTTTAATTTTAGGCACCCACAACAGAAACGACTGACACCGTTTCTCTCACCACAGGAACGACAGGAGTCCCTCACCTTTTGGGTTCGTTCTGTGCAATTGGCGCATTTTGAAAAGGAGATTGCTATCCTTAAATCAGGGAGATCGAAATTGTCGGGAGCTGTCTCTAAATTGAACCCCTTTTTGGACGATACGGGTCTCTTGCGCGTTGGAGGGCGTCTCAAGAACGCCAACCTCCCTTACGGGGCTCGTCACCCCCTTTTGTTACCTAAGGACGGTCATTTGGTACGCTTGTTGGTAACTGACCGTCACCTTAAAAATTCGCATGCTGGTTGTAATGCTTTGTTGGCCATTTTGCAACGCGAGTTTTGGATTTTGTCTGCCCGAAGAATTATTCGGAGTGTAGTCTTTCGCTGCATCCCTTGCTATAAGCTCAAGGCTTCTACCATGCAGCCCTTGATGGGAGACTTACCGGCAGATCGCGTAACTGAGAGCAGGACGTTTGACGGTGTTGGCACGGACTTCGCAGGTCCCTTTTTGGTGAAAACGTCGACACTTCGAAACAGCAAGACTGTTAAGGCCTACTTGTGTGTTTTTGTTTGTCTCTCCACAAAGGCCGTACACTTAGAACTGGTCTCCTCGCTTACGACCGAGGCGTTTGTAGCCACATTTGACAGATTTGTATCCCGCAGAGGGATGCCTTCCTTGATCCGTTCTGACTGCGGCACTAACTTCAAGGGCACCTATAATTATTTGAATGATGTTGTTAATTTCCTTGAAACCAACAAAGCTGATATAGGTGATAGGCTTGCCCGACGTGGGATAAATTGGATGTTTTCCGCACCAAATTGTCCACACTGAGGTGGTATATTTGAGGCCGCCGTAAAATCGGCCAAAACACACTTGCGCAGGACAATCGGTGAGTCTGTCCTTACATTTGAGGAACTCGCAACTGTGTTTTGTAAGATTGAGGCCGTTTTGAACTCTCGGCCATTGTGCCCGATCTCCTCAGATCCGAATGATTTGGAGGCCCTTACGCCGGGCCATTTTTTGATTGGTCGCCCACTTGTCGCCTTGCCTGAGTACCCCTACATTGATACGAGACCTGGTCGTCTCTCGCGTTTTGAATTGGTACGCCAGATTACTCAGAGCTTTTGGAAACGCTGGAATTTGGAATATTTGCACATACTCCAGCAACGCGTTAAGTGGACCGACAAGACCGATCCACCCAAGATTGGTGACCTCGTTTTGATCAAGGAGGCTAACCTTCCGCCACTCAGATGGCGCAGGGGGCGCATCCTTCGTTTGGTAACTGGGGCTGATGGAGTTCCCCGTTTTGCTGAGGTCTTGGTGGACGGTTCGATTCTGAGGTGAGCGGTTGCAACATTGTCACGTCTACCAACCGATTAGCGGACCGGTAGGCCGGTCCGGGGCGGGTGGATGTTTGAAATAGAATTAGTTTTTATTATAAGTCAAATCGATTAGATCGATTGAGTAACATTTTGTTTAGTCTATTGAAAATTTCTGACAATGGTCACACTGAACTGTCACTTCCGTTCGCTCCCTTGAAAAATTACCACGTTGTCGACTCGTACGTAAAATATCGCCTTTTGAAAAGCACATCATTGTAGCTACGCGAATAGTTGTGAAATCTATTAAATTGCCGCTTTTTTGACTCCCGGCACGGTTTGTGACATATTGAACATTTTGTGAAAAGTTATTGTGAGCACACCTTTTTGCATTTCGTGTGAATTGATTAATTGAACTAAATAGAGTAAACCGCCTTGAATGCCGCCTGATCTAGTGCTGGCAACGGTAAATTGTGATAAAAGACATTGTGAACTATTCATTGACATTTGCAAGGAGAAATTGCGAATCCTGTGAACTTGCATCGTGCATTGAAGACGCCGCGTTAGAGTCTGGTAAAGTAAAGATAATTCACTTGCTAATATTGGCCAATTTTAGTCTTGTGTGTATCTAGCTTGCCTCCAGGACTCCACTCAAGAACATCACTAAGAGTTGGTAAGACATTTTATTAATATTAAGTGTAGTTATGATTATAATTCAACGCTGTGCTACCACAGTGAAGGTGTTTAGATAAATTGTCTATCGTGGTCAGGTGGATGTATTACACCTTCCACTGCGCACTTCTGATACACCTTCCTGCCTGGCTACGGTAATTCTAGACAGTAATACATGTAGAATAGTCTGACAGTATACAATTGAAATAACAATATTAAAAAGTAACAAAAAATTTAACAGATGCAAAATTAATAAAAATACATTTAATAGTCATGCTTTTGTTGGTAAAGGCTCTTCACTTTTTTTCATTAAGATTCGACCATTTGATACCCATCAGAAATTATAGTTTTGTGCCTTGGCGAATGTTCTGGCAAGGTAAAATAGTTTTCTACATTGTGAAGTCAGTTGTTCAGCAACAAATATTGGGACTTCATTTGTCGTGAAACCAAGGTGCGAAGAATTAAGTTTGCGATTAGGGTTCTGTTTATTGTAGTTTTTGGCATAGTCAAAAAATTTGGTTTTGCTTAGAGTATTAGTAAACTCAATAATTAACGCCGATGTCTTCGTCTCTTTATTAACACGATATCTAGATATGTCTCTTATATCAGGTTTGGAGTCAAGGTATTGGTTAAAGTATAAATAGCTTTATAGAGATCTTCTTTTGTTTCTTTTTGCCGTATTGGAACATTTTTAACTTCCACACAGGTTTAATTGAGTTACGTTCTAGGGCTTCTATTTTATTATCAAAGTTCAACAATTGAGTCGATAATTGAGCGCGTTCATTCTCCAGTCCAGTGATCTTGGATTCCAAGGATGTTAGCTGATCCGATACATAGGTCATAGAGTTTTCTAAGCTGTTATTTGAGGTTTCGATCTTTGACGTTTGTTGTTTAAGGTCCATAATGAGAGCTTCCGAATGTTCGAGGCGAGTATTTTGGGCAGCAGTGAACTCATGAAATATGTCCTTTAGCTCATCTCTCAATATGTCATGTTCGGTTGCTTGTTTGTCGCTCGGCGACCGCTTAGCACGTTTTGTTTTTAACCCTCTGTGTATTGTGGGGGGAGTAGAGATTTCAGTTGGCTCGTCATCACATAGTTTTTAGGGTTCCGTACCTAAAAGGTAAAAAACGGAACCCTATTACTAAGCCTCCGCTGTCTGTCTGTCTGTCTGTCCATCTGTCTGTCACCAGGCTGTATCTCATAAACCGTGATAGCTAGAAAGCTGAAATTTTCACAAACTATGTATTTTGGTTGCCGCTATAATAACAAATACTAAAAATTAAAAAAAATAATAATATTAAGGGGGGTCCCATACAAAAAATGTGTTATTTTTCGTACGTTTTGCTCAAAATTACTAACTGTAACAGGTAGACGCTTTATATTTTTACAGTATATGTAGTTTTATATAACCTTTCAAAATAAATAATTAAATTAAAAAAAGTAAATAATAAAGAGGGGCTCCCATACAACAAACGTAATTTTTAAGCAATTTGTTACTTAATCTCAAAATTTAAGTATACATACAACGAACGTGATTTCCTTTTATAGATGATGGTACGGAACCCTTCGTGCGCGAGTCCGACTCGCACTTGCCCAATTTTTATTTTTTTATATCCGTGTCGGAGCGAGTTACATTAGCTATCGGAGTCTGTGGCGATCGAAGCACTTTATTCATACTTTCTGAAAACTAAGCGAATGCCATTTGGCTAGGCCCTCAGGTCAGATGTGTCAGCAACACGATACTAGGATAGCATATACCTTGGGCGGTTGGAGTTTATAGACCAGTTTAATATCAATCTTATGTGTTGTAGCGTGGTGAAAGTACTAGGAGCTCAAGGACTGGACGAGCATGCGTAATCAAGCTTCATACAACATGAAGGTAGGCAGCACTGTTGTAATGACACAATCAATGTAGTGGTCAGTACTAGGCTATCATAAACATGAGGCGCTATCGATACTCGTGTGATTCCTGATTTCCTGTTGCCATGTGTGAAGCAAGTTTCAATAATATACAATATGACGTGAGCAGGCACTCTTGGTTCGAGACAATCAATGTTGCGGTCAGTACTAGGCTATGATAAAAATGAGGAGTTATTGTTATTCGTGTGATTCCTGATTTCCTGAGGCACACAAGATTAGCCTCAATACAACATGACGTAGGCAGCACTGCCTGTTTGACACAATCAATGTAGTAGTGTGCAGGTACTAGGCTATCATAAAAATGAGGAGTTAACGTTACTTGTGTGACTCCAGTGTTAAAATAGTTGTATGTCAGTACCAGGCATTCAGTTACTGTAGAAGGTAAATCGGTGTTATATTTCAGTGCAGTAAACAGTGCTTTGCTTCTTGTTGTCTTTTTGTAGGCGTCGATATAGCTAGACTGTGAGCGTAGCGTAGCAATGATGTTGGAGCTACAAAAAGTGGTCCGCTAGAGGCACTCCGCGGAACAATGGGTACCAGGGCTTCACATGTGATAGAAGGTAGCCGGTTGTACCGAAGTGAAACCAGTGTGTTGCTCCAGCGACGAATGAGACGGAAGATATTGGCACTCTCGACAAAGGCGCAGGAGGTGGAGTTAGCGCTACGACGTTTTGAGTTAAAGATGGTGGCTTACTCAGTGGGTAGGTAGCGTTGTCCGTGGAGTTTTGATGGATGTTAATAGCGTTGTCACGCAGACATCTCCTTAAAACTTATGCACTCCTATTTTTAACTTGATTTTTAAGATTTTTAAATTTGATTTATTTCAACCAGAGAAACAATATTATAACAGTCAAGCACGTCTACTCGTGATCGAGGTCCGGGGGGAAGGGCCTTAGTGATGCTAATACGAATACAATGTTTTTCGTATAGTGAGAACACATTATAATAGGTACACTACGGCCGACGAATCATGGCGGGTCTGAAGCTAGCCTTTGCGAATTACCGCGCATGTATACTCGTGTAGAAAACTGTCATTGCCAGACTTTATATAATTTATATACATGATAAACATAGTATGACTCGTTACAGACCTAAGTATAGCATTGATTCCAGTCATATCAAAAATATTTTAGAAGGTCATCCATAAGCCTGTTGAACAATCGGAAACACAAGAAACATACCTGAATGCTGCAGTATTTTTTTTTGTTTAAATAAAATTGCATTGACATAGATCGAACAGATGTTTCTTTAGGTAGACACATCTTTTAGCCGCAATTAAGAATGCGCGCGTGTTGTATTCCAAATAAGTAGGTATTTGGAACATGGCACGCATGGTATGCACCCATGAGTAAGTATCCATGGGTGCATAGGACCTCTATAGATCATTATCTAAAGATATATGTTTTGTATATTTGCATTAGGATAAAAGTTTTATAACTAACGTTGTAGAGAATTTAATTTGCAACAAAAATCTCGTTCACATATTCTTTGTGCGGTCTATAGTTTACCAGATAATCAAGAAAAACTATCTGCATCTGCACTCTTTCCAAGATGGCGGCCAAGGGACAAGAGGTACGTCCCCATAAATTTGAATCAAGCTCTACAATAGCCCTTCCCACACATCTGTATAATAAAATTGCATCGTCTGATAAATGCAACCACAAATGTAACTTTTCAATGGACTATAAATACTTTTGTAATCGTCTGTACTCAAGACAGAGATAGTAAAACTAATACTAAGGTGTGACAGAGACACATCATATCGCACTGAAAACTTCAAAAGTAAAAAAGAGATGTCCAATGTACGTGTTTGACGCTCAATTTAATAGATTTTTATTGATTAAAATTAATTATTATTATTATTTTTTATTAAAATTAATTAGAAAAATATACGTGTATTCAATTACATATAAAGATTGAAAATGTGTTTCAACTCTTTTCATTTATGTCATCGTTAATAGATAACTGATATAAGAAAATCTGGTCTTTAAACCGAGAAAATAAATTTTATTTGATTTGTTTTTTACTAAAAACAAAATCTCACTATATTGCTTGGTTTAATAAATCTATTTCATTTTACATCTTATAGTACTTTTATTATTTTAAGAAAAATAAATTAATTCAAAATCAATTATAAAACTAATCGATTAAAATTTTTGATTGAATAAACTATTAATTTGTATTTACATAACGTGCATCACTGGCCTAGACTACCGCCCCGCGCACCCCGCTTCTTGCCACCGCGTTGTTCCTAAAAAGGATTACTGCGCCGCCTTCTGCGTAAACTTCAGACTCGCCATCGTTAAACGGCCGTACTGTATTTAATTAAACCTAATAAAATTATTATTTTTACAAAATCTGAATAAAATGCTGTCTTCAATATGTATGGGACCAAACGGGCGTTATATAATTATGTACTTCTTTTTAAGATAACAAATTAAAAATAAAACAACTGCCTCCCTTTTTTTCATTCATTCATCATAGTCTCACGCCTGTATCCCCGAAGGGGTAGGCAGAGGTATAAAATTATACCCACATTTCGCTATGAATTTTTAGGTCTCACGTAATAGCAGGGGTGAGTATATTGCCGTTAACGGGCACATCACCAGAATCACCCAGAGACACTTTTGCCCGAACCCAGACTCGATACAACGGTTTGTCTACTCGCCTTCACCACGACTCAAAACATTCGTGGCAGAGTTCAACAACGAGGCGGCCGATTATGTGCAGACTTTTTATGAATTTTGCCCAAATATGCAGGACGTCTCTAGGCTGACATGATGATGATGTGCAGCCAAGATAACTCTAGGACGAAGATGATGATGCGCATAATTCATGGATAATAACATTAATAACATACCAATTATGCTACACGTCGCCTATCTAGAATACCGTTATTATTTCTAAGTCTGTGACACGAGTATTGGAAATCTTACGGACGTATTTCAATTTTAGGTATCTAGCATAATATACTGAAAATGTTTTGAAACATTCGTGGAGCTTGGTTTTATATATTAAACGGTTTTTCACATTCAGAACACACCTATTCCTTAATAAGTACCTTCCTCTTCTTATAATTCATAACGTTATTCAATTGCACAATATGTTAAAGCACAAGACACAATTATTAAATTTATATTTAATCTTATCAATATTAGTTTTGACCATATTTGTACATATTTATGCGTGTGTAATAAATATTTTTATACTTAATAATGTTATTAACGTGCATTTCAATTTGTTACAGATATTATCATGATGCTGCCGCTGAAGTCACCCATTCATAGGTCAGTTACATTCTTTAGTAAATTGAATTTAGATGACGCTCAGTAGTCCTATAGGTATTATTGGTTTCAGTCGAAACCAATCTAAAAATCATTATTAATTTTATTGTTATCAACAAAATCTGCCGGTCGAGCCGTTTCTTCATAGACTAAAAATATTATAAAGACCTAAGAACCATCTGAATGATTAAAATCAAAATAAGCCGTGCTTTTCAAGTACCTATCTTTCTTATTATAAGGGATTAGTATATTTGGACTTATGTTGCAAAGTACCAGAAGTATAAACTTTACCACTCCTGCCCTTTTTTCCCTTTTGCTTATTGTTTGTAGAGGCTTGGGGATATTTGAAGTAGAATTTTTGAGATATATAAAAGATGTTTAAATAGATCACTTATTTTTAAACTATGTAATATTTTGGTGATAATAAAAAACATTAAGTACTTTGTAATCTAGCATGCAATGATCTCACAACGTTTGCATTATAATAACGATTCTTTTTCATGTATAGAATTATTAGGGTGCATAGGGTTGTCCGTGTGGTGACGGATTAAGAATACGGTATGTCACCACCCCATATCATCCCATGGGTGTCGTAAAAGTCGACAGAGGGAGCATATTATGCAGAGAACAGCACTGTAAGAGAAGGAAAACTTGATACAAACCCTATACCAACCCGTTTGGCCAGCGTGGTATAGTAGGCCAATTCCTCCTTTCACAGGAGAGGCCTAGTCCAGCAGTGGACTGTTAAAGGCTGATGATGATGATAGGGTTCCCGCCAAGAACTTAGGGTCTCAAGCCAACCTCACCTGCAAGTGGTGCACCTGCCGATCAATGGACAAGGCTCTGGCAAACAAAATATCCCGATAAGCGGCAATAGGCTCGCCACCTATTACGTGGGATCAAAACACTGGCGAAAAGTGGGCGTTTAATATGCCTCTGCCTACCCCTTTGGGGAAACAGGCGTGAGTCTATGTATGTATGTATAGAATTATTCTCATTTAAGATACTGATAATACCCAGATAGTCAAAGAATCGATCGTTGATAGATTTATATCTTCTTAAATAAATAAAAAAAGAAAAATATTTATTTTTTGCCTGACACAATAAATAACAGAAAACACAATAAAAATGAAATTAATACTAAATCTAATAGATAATAGAATTTTTATAGAAAAACATTAGTGCGGCCATAAATTATTACATGCATCAGCTAAAGCTGTGACAAACTTTTTCGCTGCGCTGGTATTCTGGCAGGTCCATTAAGTGGCGTCACGGAATCACAAAACATAAAAGATAAAAACATATAAAATAAAACTTATACAACAAAATAGATAGAAGAAACTTAAACAACCGCTACAATTTATTTTAATAATATAAATATATAAGTACATACTCTATACCCATTACATTGATACTACTTCTGTCCAGTTTCTAGACGAAGCAGTGTCAATTTAAGTATAACATTGACGCTTAGTCTATGGCTTGGCTTATTGGCTATGGCATTGCGCACCAAAAATGGCGTATGGATTGAACATTTTAGACTGAAATACACAAACTATATTGTACTAACGTATAAACGGAGCACTCCCATAGATCAAAACTGGACTGTAATAGGCTCACATATCATAAATGACAGTTGTTTGTTTTTTCACCGGTAAAATTTCGGACAATGATTAAGAATGATTCAGCCTAATTTTTCCTAGTAGAAAATATCCATTTTACTATTTTAAGTTAAGAAAGAGCATTTCTAAAATAAAACAATCCTTTTTCACTTCGCTTTATTTTTTATTTAGTTTTAAATTTATTTAAAGCTTTACATTGCATCACAGGTAAAGATTTGTTTTGTAGTCGGAAGACATCCGTGCCTTTTAATGTTTAAAGACGAACTCTATCGCACGTCTCAGAAAGAAACCTCTTCTCTTCTCGAAATGCTTTTGGCATACAAACTGTTTACGAAGTTCCTGGAAACTCAAGCTTCGCAATCGTTCACAATTAATGAACTGCAACCACTCTTTGAGTCCTGTCTCACTTTTTGGAAACATGTGAAAACTGAGGTCCTTTCGTCTACTAGCACATATCGCAACACAGCACTTGTTGTACATGATGATATCACAGCTTCAGAAATTGAGAGGATAAGTTACAGTAATAAATAAACGAAAAACTTCACTCGATCAACTTTGTTGAAACTAATGTTGCTGTTGACAAAACTGTCATAATTGTCAAAAGTTTGACAAATTGACAGATTAGCAAACATGGCGATAGGTTCCAGGCAAGGAGCAAGGTTCCAGAGGTTCAGGGCGGGACGTAACTGTCAAATCAAATAAGATATGTGAGTCCCATAGACTAAGGTTGAATTATTTTGTATGAAGATTGTGAGTTTGTGACATATGTGTTCCATGTTTGTGTAGTGTTTTTTTTTGTATATATATAAAGGCGGCGATAGCCGAGTGGATATACCAATAGACTGCCATGCAGAGGGTATCGGGTTCGAATCCAAGGCGCGCACCAATGACTTTTCGGCGTTATGCTATGTTATGATATGCGTATTGAATGGTTAATTATCGCTTGTCCCGTGCCTCGGAGAGCACGTTAAGCCGTCGGTCCCGGTTGTCATGAAGATCTTTGACAGTCGTTACAGGGCGTCAGTACCTTCTAAATAAACTGACGCTAGTCTAAACCATGGAATATCGCTATCCCTTCGGGTTGCGGAGGTCAGACAGGCAGTCGCTCCGTGGAAAAGCTAATATTCAGCCAAATCCGGTTAGACTAGAAAGCGGAACCCAGATTGAAACTGGGATAACGCTTAAAGGTGTGTATGTTTATGTGGTGTTACGACTCCAAAATTTCATAACGAGACTATTATTCAAGGAAGAATGACGAATAAGATTTATAAGGCAAATGTGTGTGGGCATGTCGGTCGCGGCAGACCTCGTCGGACATTCGTCGATCAAATTGGGGACGTCCTAAAAAACGGCCAGGTCCGAAGTACCCGAAACCGGCGAGCATGTATGAAAAGAGTAATTAGTGTAGAGGAAGCGCGTGAGGTTTGTAAGGATAGAAGCAAGTGGCGTTCTGTTGTCTCTGCCTACCCCGACGGGAAAAAGGCGTGAGTATATGTATGTATGTACTATTATTCAACCTGCTATGCAAGTACTAAGTAAGCTATTGTTTTTATGCTGCAATCGTTCATGTATATGCAGATCCTACCTCCCGAGCTTCTGCTCGTCTAATAAAATCTTCTTTAGCCTAATGCAGAATGTATATGACGTTTTAAGAGTACGAAGAGGAGGCGGCAGATCGTTCCAACATCGTGTGGCAGCATATCTAAAACTACTACGAAAAGCAGTCGTTCTGTGTCGCGATACAACTAAAAGATGTTTAGATGTTCTTGTGCGATGGCAATTTAATAAAGTAAAGGTTAATCTTTCATGCACAATTTGCTACATTATCCTTCGAAGTTTAATAAATTGTCATGTAAAATCAAAGCAATGTAAGAAGATTTATAAGAATAACTAGAGGACGCCAGCAGCTACGCCCGCATTTTTTTTAAATTTACCCGTTTTGGCCGATCCCGTGGGAATTTCTGGAAATCCCTTCTTAGTGCACCCCTACGGTCCCCAAGGAACATACATGCCAAATTTCAGCTTCCTGCGCCCAATAGTTTCGGCTGTAGCGTGCCTGTCAGTCAGTCAGTAACGCAAGGATTTTATATATTAAGATAACTTTAAATATTTAAGGGCTTTTTATTTAAAACGTGGTGGTTTATAGATGATAAACTTAGGTAATTGGCAATTTGTATCTGCATTGTTAATCACAAAAATGTATTATTCAAAAAATACAAAAAAATAAAATACTATTATCGCCCTTAACTCAGTCTTGCCCGTACAAGAATTAAATTAACTGATCAAAAAAGAAAACCTAAACTCTAACAACAGTGTGGATCATACAACATCAGCGGATCGAACCCACAACGGCAAGGCAGCCGCTTAAACCTCTACGTCATCCATGCAAGCATAAAATATATTTATATATCGCCCGTCAAACAATCAATCAATCAGCCTATCGCAGTCCACTGCTGGACATAGGCCTCTCCCAACACACGCCAGAGTACACCTATACCAGAATATTGCCTATATAGTTACCGAAATCTTAAAACTCTATAATTCCCAAACAGTGATAATTTATTTCTCTGCTCTTCATAAGCTAAGACTTTTTCATTCTAAAGCATAAAAATAGTACTACAATACTCCATTATTGCTCTCAAGTACGTTGTAGGAGTGCCTATAAACTATTTTTGTTATGAAATTCACCTCGTAAGAACATGTTACGCTTTTTCTGATCTGCCTTGGCACAACTTCAAGACTGCATTATGCACGGTTATTATATCAAGGTTCTTTCTAATGGATTTCAACCAACATTTATTAAGTATTTTCTTGTATAAAAGCTTATTGTTAGCTTTCTCTTGATTACTGCATTCCATGTTATTTTATTTTTTTGCTGCTATTATATTTGAAAGTTTATTGCATTTCTTTCTTCAATGCAAAATTATTATTAATTCGACAACTAGGTAATTCAAATAATGAATAAGTTGTGTAATTTTATTGTTTTAGGGCCTGTTTCACCACTGTCCAATAAGTTTTGGTTAAACTACTTGGCAAATAAATTAATACAAATTTCGATCTAATTTTGAATATACCTGGAAGGTAACGCTTACTTAGATGTGGTGAAACAGGCCCTTAGTGGCGGGTTTAGTACCGAACCAATTGATGATTATATTTTTTTTACAAATCTTTCACATTTCTATTATGCTAGGATTTATATCCTGGCAGTTCTATTACTTTCAGCTGTTTGCTTCGACACTTTAAAGGTGGTTTGCTTTAAAGGTTAAGTAATATTGCAACTGCGCCTTCATCAGCACTTGTATATATACTGTCCCACTGCTGGGCACGACCCTCTGCTCACTGGGAGAAGGGTAAGGCTATAGTCCACCGCGCTTGCCAAGTACGGGTTGGCAGACTCCTCATATCTTTCGAGAACATTATGGAGAACTCTCAGACATGCAGGTTTCCTCACGATGTTTTCCTTCACCGTTTAGCAAGCGATAATTAACAATTAATTAGTGTTTGTATAAGAGTGTATAGTGTTTTGTAAAGGATAAAACTCTTTGAATAATCAGTTGTATATCCTAAAAACATAGAATCTGCACAATCAGGCCGCCTTGCAGAGTCAAACTAGTCAGACGCCATCAGACGCTACTAGAATATTGAGAGTGAAAATGTGGCGAAATTTCTATTCAAAGTAGAACAAAATATTTTTCAATCTGCACCTCATCTCGTAACGAAATTGAAACTAAAAAAGAAAAAGTAAATTTGCCACATGTGATTACATTTTAAATTTAATAAGTAATTACAGAGGCGAGGCACATCTAATATTTTTCACGCAATTTGTTTGTTGTATTTCGATTTGTAATCGAAAAGAAAATATTGTATCCTTTTATTTGGTAAAAAGTAACATATAGTGAAATGGAATAATAGGTATTGAAACTGAAAGGAGAAAACCACAAAGTCACGACAAAAAACACACACACAAAATACACATACTATAGTTGAACAAATAATTTTCTTACAAAGTCACTATATCAAGCCTAAGTAGGTGTAAATTGGGGATTCTGGATCAGAGGAGATCCAGAAACACCCAATTTACCCTGTCATTCATTGTATTCAAAAATAGGTACTATTTGCTCTAATTTTCAATCATTCATCAATCAGTCATTTATTTATTCTAATATTTCAATCATCACAGGAGACCCAGAAACACTTGATTTACCCTATCATTCACTGCATTCAGAAATTTAATATTCAATCATTCAGTCATTTATTATTCTAATATTTCAATCATCCCTTCAATAATTCAGTTATTCTAGTACCTATTCAAATATCAAAAGTTCTCAATTAAACCATTCCTTCAGTCATTTTAGTCTAATTTTTCAAAAGATATGCTCGTTAATTTTATTACATAAGTATTATATCCTCATTTATATTCATTCAAATTTTCACTTAAATAGTATGTTGATTCAATTCAGTTCAATTCATAATATAGGTGATAAAATGTTTAGTCCATTCGGCACGGTGAGCTATCAGGAATGGAATGCGCTCGGATGTCATGATGTTACCTTATTTAGGTACCTGTGTTATGTGTTTGTGTTATACCTATGTATGAAAATAAAACGACAAATGATATTAACTCGTTTATTTAATAGGTTATTGTAATAGGTATTAATATAAAACAGAACAGTAACAATTATGGTATATTACAATACCTATAGTGAATAATAACTATTATGGCCTTGATTCAATATCATCATATACATATTTTAGTTATTCATTCTCTTGTACTCGTATAAATATAATCAAAAACCTACATTAAGGTTTCACAACATGCTGAGCACATACTTCAGCATCACAATCACATAACAATTGTTCTGATTTTGGTTTCTTCAACTTCAACACTTTCAATGGTTTCTGGATCAGAGAAGATCCAGAAACACCCAATATACACTATCATTCGTTTTATTCAGAAGGATGATCAAGGGTTCTGGATCAGAGGAGATCCAGAAACACCCAATTTACACTATCATTGGTTTTATTCAGAAGAATGATCAAGGGTCTCCATATTTTTATTATCTATTTATTATCCATTATATTATCTACTTAAATTATAAACTATGAATATATGTTCTATGACCAGAATCAGAGGATCTCGATAGTTTAGTTTTTGGTTATTATTAATTTAATAGATATTATGAGAAATTTTGATATTTAATATAAACGTAAATATTAATTCTACATTCATCGGATCATTGTGTGCATCTTAATTTCATCGTAAAATTAAATTATTACATTCATTCCACAATTCAATCAATTCAATTCAAACACGTGCATGATATTCGAGTAACAGTCGGTGTAATCTATTCGACACGCGACAGCCTTACGAAAATGAAATGCGCTCGCGATTATCCATCGCACTGCCTTATATTTATATGCAGTGCAGTGGCTATTTACTTTAAATTGTCAGACTTAGAAATAAAAAGCAAAATAATATTTAGTATAACTATATTTTAAATGAATTATATTAATTTGAACTTAACTTTTTAACTATTTTGGTAACTAAATAATCACGCTCATTCATGATTTCATCGTAATCATTTCCTACTAAATATTGAATGTTCACACTTGCACTCTCAGGGTCGCTGTCTATGTCTTCCATTTTACGACCATCCACATCGTGTTTAATTATTTTTATAATACGACGAATATGTCCGGGCTCTTCCCGCATGATAAAGGATCTGTTTTTTAAAACCTTTGACTCATTTTTTTTCTATTTCTTGTTGTCTACTCTCTTCGCATGCTGTTGACGCCACTTCGCGGTACCAGCTTTCTCGGTCTTGAGCATAGTTAAATGGATTTAAAACCGGATCAGAGCCCCGAATCAAATGCTGAAATTAAATAAAAATGAATGATTTACTGTTGTACTTAACATCAATTCGATTATTAATTACCATCAATAATCATTGAAATACTTACTTCAAATTGTTGGTCAATGTTATCGAATACAGGACTATAGGATGGTGAGTGTGACATACTTGAATTCTGTGTTCAGACAATGTGTGTAAAATACCTAGAAAAACGAGAAATTAAAATTTTATTTACTATTATTTTATCTCAGAACAATGATTATGGTTGAAACATAGTGTTATGTTGAAATAAATAGGCACTGACTTATGCACCAGACACATACTTGTATTGAATAACGATTATAGGTATTGTCTGATAATAATATAAGTCAATGTATTTTAATTGTTAGATAAAATAATGAGGAATAATTTAAAAACTTACTGATATTACACGATGAAGGCAGTTGCAACACTGAGATATAGAATATTAATGGATTTACAAAGTTTTTCTATTTATATACTTACATAAAATTTTATTTAATTTAATTTAAACTATAGAGTTCAAATCGTACATATTCTCATCTTCATACTATTTTTGTCTAAGGCATACAAAAATGGTACGATGAAATTGGAACCCTAACATGTCGACACGTGTCCAACACTTATTATTTACTAAAAATAATATGTATAAAATAAATACTACAGTACGTTTGTTCATTATTCCTTTACTTATATAATATATTCATACATGCAATTGAGAGAAAAGTCGACACACAAAGTCATTGTAGATAGATTGTATGTCAATCATAATTATTATTGCAACGTAAGTATTTATGTATAAGGAGAAGATAAAAACAATTCAGCAATATTGACATACTATTGTTACGTTCAGTTTCGCCTACTATTATTTATAATATTTTTCAAGAATATTTTGATAGTTAAGTCACCGATACAAAGGGTAAGTAAGTAATATTTATATTGAATATTCGAATGGCCTGGGTGGAATGTATAGTATAATATTTAATAATCATATCCACGGAGGATAAATAATAAGGTTTTTTCTATTATGTAGGTGCTATATGTCAGCTCGCATCGAATTCAAGTTGTAGTTATCACCTAATTATAAATGATCCTAACTGTATTATATGTATGTTATGGCATTATTTATAAATATAATAACTGAACGTATAGGTACCTAATAGTTGTTAATATTTTGCACATAAAAACTTAAAAAATTAAGTAACATAAATAATAGGTACCGTCTAATAAATGCTACACATAAATTACCATTCTTTCAGTCGGTTAAAATATAGGGTGAGGGATTCACTGTGAGCAGTCACATGTAATGTAACAATTCAGAAATCATTTTCTGCGTATTAATAACAAGGCATTGATAGCGCGGCAATTCAACATAGGGTTTACAACAAAAGAAAAACGAAACGAGAAATAATTCAACGTTATAAAATCCTTCAAATTACAATGATTTTTATTGGTACTATTCTAAGAAAGAGTTGTATTATTTTGTATTAGTTAATAGTAGTAGTAAGTGTTGAACTATTGATTACAAGTGCGAACATTATAGGTACTGCAATACTTTGTACTCCGAACATATTAACTCATATAATGTTCGTATCGGAACTATTGCATTCAGATTGCCATGGTGAGTATCAAACCTAATGGATGTGATATGTAACAGGAGTAGATATAATATTGTTTAAAAGTAAATCATATTTGGGTGCAGTGATATGACACAGCATTTTTACCAGCACGTACCTAGTTCCATTTTTAGGATATTATGACGTAGCTTTGGTACTATTTAAGAGTGTAGCGGTCGAAGTAACACCACAAAGCATTTCTTCAAGAGCTACAAGCAAGAGCTTCACTATACATCAGTATCTAACTACTGACCAGATTTTCTTTAAGATGTAAGTTTCTGTTTTGGTTTATATTCATGTTTATCTAATTTTGATATTCGACAATTCAACTATTCAATAACTTTACTATTCAATAACTTTTTTATTCCATAACTCTATTATTCAGTCATTCAAGTGATCAATAATTTTACTATTCAATAAATTAATCGATCATCCTTAGAATAAAGTGATAAGGCCACTATTCAACTATCAGAAGATTACTGATAGATGTAGTGCTAGTATTTATATTTAATTAATTATTGTTTATTACATTTTTCAAATCCAAGCAAATGGCAGACCAGCTTTTCCCATCCGACGAATCGGAGGTGGAGTTCCCAGGGAAATCAAAACAAGAAAAATAAAAGGCGCAAGTCCACCCAGGGGACTACCGAGTGCCAGCCGTCGAGTAGTAAGAGGCAGAAGTCCACTACCAGACCAAAAGCAAGCGATTTATTCGGCAGTGATTCCGGCGACGAGCAGTTGGAGGCAACTGGTAAAAAACCGCAACCCATACACTCATATATCACGCGCAGATTAGCAAATCGTTTTTCGAGGCAGATGGATGAACGGAAGACCGGTAGTTACTATATTGAATTACAAATATATAACTGCAACGACATTGAATGTGTGCCACCGGTTAATAGATCGCAACATTCTGTGTTGACAGTGAAAAACAAATGCGAAACAAATTCTGAGTCGTGGAATCACTTAAACGCGTATGTTAAGAGTGTGAGAAAAGAATTTAAGGACTGTCCCCCAACGTTTATAAGTTCATATCAATAAAAATGTATTTCATTATAAATTATTATTAATATGAACTTAAGTACTTACTTATAATAATCATATTTACCATAACCTATATTATTATTATAATCTTGTTAAATCGTTATGTACTCAATTGTTTATTCTTATTAAATAAATAATCATACTTATGTGTACAATATCATCTTTTTTTACAGTTAAACCATCCGTTATCTCATCATCAAGCACTCATATTAAATGTGATAAATGTAAAATTGAGATCCCAGAACATGAATATAGATATCATAACAGAACTAATATACATAAATCTAATTGTTTAATAAAGTCAAAGATTGTGAATGTTATATAATTGCCACAGCACTTAAAAACAGAATAATGACGTATCGCTTAAACAGTTTACTATTGTTTAACAAAAAACGTATGACAAAAGATCATTTTACAAATAACGTTTGAAAAACTAATCATTTGACAAACTTTCATTTCGCAAACATATTACTTTAAAAACAATCATTTGACATAATACAGGTTTCGCAAATGTTTTGCTTAAAAAATAATTTAACTGTTAAATTATCATTTTAAAAATAATCATATTACTAAATAATTCGTTTGCCAAATTGGTGATTGTACAAAAAGTTAGGAGATAAATTATTAGTTTTTAAAAATAATTCATTTCTCACCAATACTTACGCGAAATGTTGAAGATATTAAATTGCATGGTTGCAATTTTCATCTTGGACAGATTATTTATAGCCAAGTAATAATTTTGTTTTAATACTAATTCCATAGATTTTTAAGTCTTTTAAAAAGCCTCGTTGGTCTCGCGGCATAAATGTGCGCGTGGGATTGGGAGGTCTCGGGTTCGATTCCCGGGTCGGGCAAAGTGTTATTGGGTTTTTCCGTTAGGAAATTCTCAGTAGCAGCACGGAGTCTGGTAATGTGCCCGGTACGGCAATAGGCTCGCCCCCTATTACGTGGGATCGAAAAATTCATGGCGAAATGTGGGTGTAATATTTCACCTCTGCCTACCCCTTCGGGGCTACAGGCGTGAGTCTATAAATAAAAAAAAAAATAAAAAAAATACACACTGGATGAATTAAGCCAAATAAGTAGAATTCGGTTCTGGTGGTCGCAGTTCTAACCTAACCTAACCAGCCATTGTTTCAGTAGACTCTACACAAACATTGTTGTACTAACGTAGATTTTGGTTAATAAACTATTTACCAAGTAATGCATTTTGTCTAATTTTATTTATGCTTTACGTTGTTTTGACAACTAACATGTTTAAAAAGTAATCAATTTTTAAATTAATGTTTTAGCATAATATTTTTTTTAGTAAATACATTGTCTAATGAGTAGTTTATTAAACATTAGTTTGTAAAATAATAAATTTATCAAGTATAATTTTGTCAAATTTTATTTGTCAAATGAAAATTTTTCATTTGTGTTTTGTCAAATGATCAGACATCCGCTTAAACACATCTCAAGAAGACGAGTACCTACTGATAGAGGCGTTCTTAGATGGGAAGCGAGACAATCTATTTAAAATAATTTAATTGAAATTGATGAAACATTCCTGTATTAAACTGAACTTCGAGTTGTTTGCTTACTTCGCACTACCTGCATCGGGTGAGCAGCAACAGTAGTCATTTAATACAAAATATGAAACTATATATCAAAGTACTAATTATGATGAATTCTATTATTATTTTATTCCCGAATAAGAAATGTTTATAAAATGAAATTATCTGAGTTTGAAAATTGTCAATCTGGATGGTCATTCATGTCTGTAAGTAATTTAGAAGTTAGTATTAACAAATATTCACCCACGCGAGGTGGATCCTTTATCAACATGCCTACTAAAATTAAAAAAAATACAAAGAGCTGTTTAAACATTGAAAATAATGATAGTTATTGTTTTCTATGGTGCATAGCTGCAGCATTATTTCCGGCTAAAAATAATTTCTGTAGAACTAGCTCATACCCCAATTTAAATACCATATTTAATATACAGGGGATGTCATTTCCGCCCACACACAAAGATATTGAGTTGTTTGAAAAAAATAATGGTGAAATAAGTGTCAATGTTTACGGATTGAACTGACAGACGTCATCGTACATCGTACTGTTATCAGTTCTGTAACAACTATACCTGTTACTGATCTGATTTACGAATGATTGAAAAACAATTTAAACAACTTTCGAATCCACAGTTATTGAACTGATACCTGTACTGTTATCAGTTCTGTAACAACTATACCTGTTACTGAACTGATTTATAAATGATTGAAAAACAATTTTTAACAACTTTCGAATCCACAGTTATTGAACTGATGCCTGTACTGTTATCAGTTCTGTAACAACTATACCTGTTACTGAACCGATTTATAAATGATTGAATATTAGAGCAAATAGTACCTATTTTTGAATACAATGAATGATAGGGTAAATTAAGTATTTCTATATTGAAATATTAGAATAAATAAATGACTGATTGATGAATGATTGAATATTAGAGCAAATAGTACCTATTTTTGAATACAATGAATGATAGGGTAAATTGGGTGTTTCTGGATCTCCTCTGATCCAGAAACCCCAATGTACACCTACTAGCCTATTGAGCCTTCAAGTAATAAAATGAAACCGGCTTCTTGTCTTTAGTAAGTCTTCAACATTTAAATATCGCTGAACTTTTATGAAGCTAATTTGTTTTATCGAATTCGTTTTCTAATTTTAGTACGCAGGTGTGTAAACGTCTAAGGTTATACCCTCGGCCCCTTTACTGCGTTCATATGACGCCCATGGGCATTGAATGGACCTTTTTGTAATCGAAGAACATATGTAACATTCATTTCTTCAATTTAGAGGACGATAACTTACGTCAAGTCCTCTGCAAGTATTCCCGTATATGGAGACTTATTGGTGGTCGAAAGGGATTGTAAGAATAAGGGATATTGGTGGTACAAATGCTGACTTTATTTCGTTTATATTAAATTCTATTTTCGGCTCTCAATAAGGTTCTGATTTCTATCTGGTCGATTTTTTACAAGCGTCATGAAGTCTGAAAAGCTGCAAGAAAGTTTCGATGACCATGGGTCGAGAACCTGATATTACATAATAGGTAAATATAAACACATTTATACTCCTAAACAGCCTTATTAAATACTTTAGAACATTATATAATAGTATGTGTATAGAACTGAAGATCATACATGTTTATTTAAACTGGTCTAAATCACACAAAGACAGGAAGTAATATTTTCTCCTCAAGAAAAAGTAAATACCCAATGGAGAAACTCAGTCAACTATTCGGCAAATAGACGTTACCGACTTTATTACCAATTGGAGCTCCATATCAGTTGCTTACATGACCAGGTTCAATTCACATTAAGTAATAACTTGAGGTAAAGTCTGCTGCTAATATCGAACAGTTCCTAAGGGATACACCACAACTTTCGGCCCGATGAACTGGGCAGCTCTAAATATTTAATACCTAGTGGATAAAGGTCAGCTGGAAGGCGCTCTCATATTGGGGACTGAATTTGTTGCTACACTAGGGAATAGTTTAAATACAGAATCATGAGCAATTTGTGTCTAGCAAGGTTAGTTTGAGGGTAATCATATGAGAAAGTAATATTGCTGCTTTGAATATGTACTAAGTTCTGAGAGGTTACTGGTACAGCCGATCAGGTGCAATAGTTTCTCTTTACCCGTTCACCTGCAGTTTAGAAAATGGGAAACTATTGGCACAAAATAGCTAAAATTTGACATGAAACCGTTCCATGAAAATTGGCATCTCATTATGCCTATGAATTTGTGAAATCAAGAGTTGGTTTAACGAATGCTCTTATTCACGTAAAAACAATACGAGTAAAAAAATCTTTCTCGATAACATTTAAGGTTGAGCTTTAATTTGTCTGCTTATAGGTATCGGGACGACAATGTTCAACATTATTCGTCACGTAAGCACGGACATGGGTGGCTGTAAATTCCTTTCATGACAAATATCATGGTTTGTTTTTTTTTAATACCGTACAGTATTTTCGACAATATTAGCAGATAGTATTTAAAATCAAGACAAAGCTTTTTTCAAGAGAGTGAAATAACAAATTAACTTATCTCTTTTCTTGCAATAGTAGATACTTTGAAATTAAATCAATGTGTAACATTCGCGTAAACCCAAGAAAATATTATAGTAGATACTGTCATATACTTTACTTGCAGTTTTCTTATTGTTTCCTACCAAGTATTTGTACATGTTTGGAGTTCCTATCTAGATCCAACAAGAAATCGGAACTACACGAGGCACAAAGCGTTTGCATTAGAAACATTCACAAAGGACAAAGGCGGGAAGCCCTCGTTGAATGTGAAACTAAAATGTAAACAGAAACACGACGTAGAAAGAGTTCTTCAGAGCTCTGATGAAGTGTTTCGGTGAGGCAAAAATTATGTCAAGTGGGAAGCACAAAGATGATATTATCACCTAAGTTGAGTCTTAGTTTTAATATCAAAGAGGTCCTCTTGTTGGCATTAAGATCATGTACATATTTTTAAAAAGTTGGTTTGGTACAGTTTATTTAATCCACAGGATCACTTCTTTGCATTCTACGCAGCTCATGGTTTCAGTTGTGCGCTAAATATTTCTCCTCATGAATGATTTTTATTACTGGAGTGAAGGATATGTATGTAAACTAAAAATTAGGGCATAAATTGAAAACGGAAACAAACCACAATAAACGGAAGGACACAATTTGCCAATGACTTCTTACATTCAAATGCAACATAAAAATAAATATTCATTTGTCTAGGACATTGACTTGCGCTCTCGTTTATTGTATAGGAAACAAATACAAGTTTTTTTTACAAGAGATTTTTGTTTTCTAATGTAGGTTAAAACACAATTAAAAATAATGCTACACCAACAATGTCTGGCCGCGACGCGTTGCAAATCAAATTAATAGTACACAAATCACGTTAAATGCGCGTGTGCGCGTGTGCGCCTCGTTTATAGGTGGTAAAAGTTTTGCGTGTATCGTTCATTTTATCTATTTGTATTGTTCTTGCGGTATAATCTTGCGAGGATGCGGTTGGACCTTTAGCTCGTTAATCTCCACATTTACTTACACTTAGTATAGTATTATATTACCTGCACTTACACCAACTCAACTTACGGTGTGGAATGCCGCTTGGTGGATATAGAGATAATAGGCATACCAATTTATTTCGCCAAAATATTGTACAGTCTACTAAAAACAATAGTTTACTCACTTTAGAAAAAAAAGAAGTTATATGTTTCGATCCTACAACACTCGGAGCAGCATACAGATGAGTTGTTTATAAGGGTATAAGTTGCATTATACGCTTTTTTAATTATAACACACTGACATTTTTTTTTGTCATAATGATAAATTGTTGTTAGAAAACTAAATTTACTTCTGATTTACCTCCAAAGCAACAGTATATTCTGCAGTCAATTTTGCATGCGATAAAAGCCAATTTAACGTGCTTGTACACAAGCTTTGAAATTTTGCTTTTGCATTTCTAAGAAACTAACAATGCAACAATACATAATGTTAGGTGTAAAACATACAATTAATATGTAAGACAATAAATAACATATTTTTTGTACAATATCCACATACCTAATAGGTAACTGAAAGTATAGAAAAAATATTACTTTTTAAATTAGATAAACAAATCTCGTTAAGAATTCACAGTGTTAAGAGGTGAGGATCAAGGTATCTTTCGTTTGTAAAATATTGAACTTTATTAATTCAAGAGTACAGCATATCTTTCTTCGTAAAACAATTACAGTAATCTAGCACTGGTTTCGACTGAGGAAGTACAACTACTACCCCGACACAGAGTATCGACTTAAAGTAGCAGTGTATAAACGGGCTTTCAAATTAGTCAACCGAGATTTTTAGAATACAGGAGCACTCTCTGCTTCCTCAATATCGTAGTTATAGAAACCAAGGGTATTATACAGCTCAGAACACCCAAAACAGGCGTTAAGCAAATAAAGCAAATAATTGTAGGCCATCCACACTCATATAATATTATAATTGCAAACGGAGAACACAAAATAATTACATCTTAAAGAGCCAACTTAATTCTTAAAAGCATATATGCCTATATATCGACTAATCCTGCTTAATCTATCAAGCTTAAAAGCAAAAGCATTGTAAACAACGCACGGTGCAAGCAAAGAGCTCAGATATTTACATAGAAGCACATTTCTTATGGGCGCTCTGAAGACAAACTTTCTGTGACCCAAATTTCCGCTTGGCGGCGTGGCAGTCGCGCTGTGACAGCTGTCTCTACGAGAGCAAGAGAGACGAACGTTCCTCCTGTGTATCTTAACTACGAGAGCAAGAGAGACGGAGAACGACGTCAGCGCTGCCAACGGCACCAACTACGAACTAAACTGGAGACAGTCCCCACTTGGAATCGGCACACGAAACCTTAAGAACTGCGCTTCTATGTAAATCTGTATTCATTGGTTCAAGTACCGCATCTGCCATGCAAACAACACGCAGCTACTCGAGCTATTTTTCTCCACATTAATCATTGTTCTTGTAAACACGGCGCCCATGCGACTGACAGTTTGTTCTGGTGACTTCACAGCTTGCAGTAGGTAAAGTTGTTACTTTTTCTGATCTAAAAATAATGCTCATGAAGTTTTTATGACTACGATATTTATACTAACTAATTATTTTCGGACGATGAACGATATATTGTTGTATAATGGGTTCGCTTTAAGTTATTTTATTAATCGAGATAGGAAGCGTATGAGTTTTTAGATAGAGCCAGTTCTCACGAGGCTGAGTTATTTTGACAATATCTTCAGATTATAGTTTGAGGTCATACTAGGTAATTTGGAGGGAGTCAAAAAATGGGGGCGTTTATCCCATACTCATGTTACGCGCTTCGATCCATTGATAGTGATATGGTAGAGCCAGATGATAATTCGGGCCCAGTGTAGATGGAACAATATTATCTGGTATGATAAAACGTTCTGGTGTACCACTCAAGTTAGAGTGACCTGGAAATATTACGATAAAGCCCAATATCTGAAATGTGTGAAGTAAAGGTTTACGATGTTCAGAAACCACAAAATATTGTTTCTTTTTTAATTATTTTGAACGAATTTTATTTTAAAGAAAATTTTACTAGTCCGATTCAAACTTCATTTAATTTAACATTAATTATATTATAACGAACATACACTACTTCTGTCCATCGATATGTTCCTAAAAGAAGGTTGCGATTAAAATGCAAATAAGTTGCTTCACCTATTAAGGCCGACTAGCCACGTAATTTGTTTACATAAAATCAATTAATTTTAAAGCCATGGCTCGCTACATGTGCACAGACAAGTGACGCCCAGCATATAAAAGTTATGTAAAGTAGAAGTTCCCACCTTGCTTTTTTTTTTAATTTTTTTATTTAAAAAAGACAACTCCCGCACTAGGAATGAACTGACTTTACAAACATATAACTACCGGACACAAAGTACACCTAGACTCGAAACAACAACTTATGAATCACGCAAAGTGTTGTCTCGTGTGGGGATCGAACCCACAACACTAGGCGCAGTACCAAGCGGTGAGGTGGCTGCTCAAATCACTACGCCAACAGTAAAGTCAATTTGCTCTCAATTTTAATATTTCTAAGTGCTTTGATGAATAATTGACTGCCTCCGTAGTCCAGTGGATAGCGTATGCGACTGCTGATCGGAGGTCCTGGGTTCGATTCCCGGGTCGGGCAAAAGTGTTACTGGGTTTTTCCGAATTCTCAGTAGCAGCACGGAGTCTGGTGATGTGCCCGGTTACGGCAATAGGCTCGCCCCCTATTACGTGGGACCTAAAAATTCATGGCGAAATGTGGTTGTAATGTTACTAATGTTACACCTCTGCCTACCCCTTCAGGGACAAAGGCGTGAGTCTATAAATATGAATAATTAGTTACCAAAAATTGGCTGTTTCAGTCCTAAGCTCTATTAGTTTTGGCGTAAACATATTTTCGTGGAAAGTCTAATGTATTTGCAAAAAGGATTATGAAACTTTTCCATTTTATAATAGTAGTGGAAACCGATGATTTAATCATAAGCTGTTTAAGGACTAGCAGATATGTAGCGTTAATCACAATTTCTTGCGGTACTCTCTGACTGACAGGCAACGCGTATTCTATAAGGAGCAGGAAGCTGAAAATTTACATGCATGGTCTATGGAGACTGTAAGGGTATCCAGGGTGCACACCCTTAAGGTCTTTACGCTACGCTCAGAAGGGACATGAGGCAGAAACAGCTAAATTAAAATAAAAGGTGTAGCGTAGCTGCTGGTATCAACTATCCTATTACACGCTTTGGAGCCCAGGTTCCGCTTACTAGTCTAACCAGATATGACAGATTATCAGCTTTCCCACAGAGCAAATGCCGTCTAAACTCCCCAACCCAAAAGGGATAGCGATATTTCATGGTTAAGACAGGATCAGTTTATTTGAGGGTACTGACTTCCTGTAACGACTGTCAAAAATCTTCATGACAGCCGGGACCGACGATTTAACGTGTAAGTTAACGGTAACGAGTTCCATTCAGCAAAATTTGATCACATTACTTTCTCATATCCTACACAGATATACTCGCAAAATCCATCTTCATTTGCACACTCAGAAATGTTGGTATATTTTCAGTCTATTTTTATTTCCACTCCGACTATATGAAACGATGGATATTATCGGCAAACAAATATCAAAAATACGCACATATACCTTTTATTCGCGATCCCTTTTGTTAAACACATGGTTGGCCATGAAACATTTCTGGTATTGTGTTCCAGAGCCTTCGAATCTTTTATCCCATATACGTTGAAGACTAACAATCGTTTATTTGTTGCAGATGTTTTACCGACAAACGCCGGCTTGAGAAATAATTGTTTGCCAACACAAAATGTAAGTAAACTTATTTTTAGCAGCATTTGACGTAATCCTATTATAATGCTTGTCAAAGAGAGTTGAGCTGATAACTCATATTGTTTCCTCCATTATTCCTTCCCCTATAATCTGGAAGCACATGGGTAGTCAGTATCTCGTAAGTAAAGATAGTAAACAATGATAGAATCTCATCACAATTAGAAATTCGAAAGTTTGAGGATGGATTAATGGATGTCTGTTGCTTTTTCACGCATATACTACTGAACGGGCTCTGGTGCATCTGTACAGTATAATTTTAATACATTAAAATATACAGCACAATCATGGGTATTCACGATAACAGACATGGGAAATAGCAACATAAAAGCACATGAGTTTACCTTATGTCACGATAAACGACGCGCGCGAGCGAATATTCAGGCAAAAGCATGTACATATTACACAAAAATACCAAATCATCCATCTTAAATCTAACCTACGCATAAGCCCATCTTCACATTACAATTGCTACTTTAAATAGCACATTTCTCTATCTATCATAAATACTTTTCAAAGATTTATCAGCAGACCTTTTCAATCTCAGAAACCTTTGTAATAACAACAATACGCCTACAACTCGAACGCGGTGATAAATCATACACGCACAATTATAACGAAACTTGGTATATTGGTATCGTATATTTTTTATATTAAGTTAAGAACGCATATTGAATCTGCAGTCATTAATATATTTTACTAATAAATGTACAGCAGTAATTAAAATATTTGTATATTTATTTAATACATTTATAAGTTTCTTCAATTTATTCATTTAATATTTTGATACGTAACAGTTCTCGATGTTTAACAAAACTTTGTTAATATTTCATGTGTGATATGATAGTCATTAACCGTCACATCTGTCGTCATGTGTCGTCGAAATATAATCTGCACTTGAGGTTTAAATTGCAAGAACGGAGCAGACTATGTTGATAGGAACGTCTGCAAAGCGTTCGTTATACTTGATTCTTACGTCCTATAACCACACTACACCGTTGAGACTAATTGCGGTCAAGATTGTTTTTTTTTGTGTAAATGACATGCACTGTGGCTTCGTGCGCTTACAATGTGGCAAAATAAAATGGTAATCGTACATGCTTTGTCGCTAGTTGTTGATGGTCATATAGCATACCTACAGACAGGCAACGGCCAAAGTTGTGGTTCCGAAGTGTCTGCGATGTGATCGGCATCATATACGCGGTCGATAATGACTGCAATAATATGTGGTCCGTGACATTGTACTACTAATTTTATTATTTTATGCATTAGCACCCTGCTCACGTGGTGTTGTTGTGGTACGTGTGAAATGTTTCTCAGGGAAAAATATAAAATAGTTGTAGACCCCTTTTAAGTAACTTGTAATGTTAGCTGGTGAAATATGAAACCGATGCTAGCCACTTATAGCCAACGAAAGTGGCTCACAATGCTGCTCAAAGCAAATTATCATAATTTATATTCTATAACTACAAAAAAATCATCCCTGCCATGCTGGTTTAACCAGCATTATATTCCACTTCTATGACACAAGGGCGACACAGGCTCGTGTTGCGTAATCTTTATAATGTTATGGTATGTGTTCACAACTTTCTTATCATAACGTCCCAGTAATCAGATCCCTAAACAGACCACCCGTATTATCTTAATTACTGTCTGATCTAATAAAATCAAATGTTTGCTCAAATATTTATCCTGAATCCAGTCCAGCAACGCTTCTCATGCTGTATACAGTTCCGCAGTTACTCTTGTTTTCTTTTCAGGTAAATAACTTTCACACCGAGCCAGTAGTCTTCTTATTGGTCAAAATGGAGCTGGAGATGTGGTGGAAACTACACATACGATGAAAACGGCACATTCAATAGCACCTTCGAGAATTGCCCCAACATTAACCTGCCCGTAGTCTACGTTGTCACTCAAGTTATGTACGCCTTGGTCTGCGTGGTTGGATTACTCGGTAATACCCTGGTCATCTATGTGGTGCTTCAATACTCCAAGATGCAAACTGTGACCAACATGTACATAGTGAACCTGGCAATCGCAGATGAATGCTTTCTCGTCGAAATGCCGTTTCTCATCACAACAATGTCACTTCGAGCCTGGCCGTTCGGACGCTTAATGTGCAAGGCTTACATGATCTCGACTGGTATCAATCAGTTCACCAGCAGCATATTCCTGGGCATCATGAGTGCCGATCGATATATTGCGGTGTGTTATCCTATAGCTGCGCCGCGGCTGCTGACGCCTTTCGTGTCTCGTGTGGTATCAGCAGCCGCCTGGACTGCATCAGCTCTCGTGATGACACCAATATTCATGTATACCACTCTGATAGCTACTGAAAATGGCCTGTCCTGTAACATCGTGTGGCCAGAACAAGAATTCAATAAAGGCCAGACTTCTTTTACGCTGTATTCTTTCGCACTTGGATTTGCTGCACCTCTTACCCTCATCTTCGTATTCTACTGCCTAGTTATACGAAAATTGAAGACAGTCGGCCCGAAGAACAAATCGAAGGAAAAGAAACGCTCTCATAGAAAAGTAACTAAGCTAGGGCTGACTGTCATAGCAGTATGTGTGCTGTGCTGGCTGCCATACTGGGCATTCCAGGTAGCATTAATCTACTCTCCGACGACTGAATGTGCAAGCCGGATTACTATAACCGTATTTCTAGTGGCTGCCTGCTTCAGTTACAGTAATTCTGTAATGAATCCAATTCTGTACCCTTTCCTATCAGATAATTTCAAGAAGAGTTTCTTGAAAGCGTGTACTTGTGCAGCTGGGAAGGATGTGAATGCGACTTTGTATGTGGAGAATAGCGTGATTCCGAGGAAACGTGGTGGAGGAGCGGCGAGAGCGCAGGCACGTGTTGCGTTGGAATCACGTGGCGGATTGTCGGTGGCTGGTGGAGGAGGAGCGTCGCGTTCAGAAGCGTCTACTGCACTGACATCCAAGTCAGTAGCGGCTTGTGAAGCTGTGCCCCTGGAGGCACGACCAGCGATGCTGACTCCCCTGATAGCGACAAATGGTTTGACGCACACGAGACTCTGACTGTGGGCCTGTCGCCGTCGCGAAGCCTCCAGCGCAATGCTTGAGGAAGACACGTTAATCGTTTCTATCGATTAGAGCAGCAAGACTTTGTGTTTGTGAGTGAGAGTGCGCACTCGACGCCGTATGACTTGAGCCCTGTCCCGGGGCCGCCCCAGTGGGCGCCTTCAGTTCGATTTTCTACCGGTCTAAGTGTAATATAGCATAGGTGTAAATGGATCGATAAGTGGTGTTGTTTAATTTATTGTAAAAAGTCTAAATATTGTATGAAGTCGATTCGGCCTAGGGTTGTCACGATGAATTTACTAAAGTTTTAATTTTTTATCGCATAGCGACTGTAATATTTACCATTTGTATACCAATAATTAAGGTGTAAGAAATTGCATATCGTGTAAATATTCGTTAAATTGTCATAATGTCACAAAGTTGTAATAAAATTACGTTCGTGAAAATGTCGTTCGTCGTTTTATTTATTGTAGACCTTAAATCTTTGAAAATAAAGGTGAGTATTATTTACGTGTGTATTTGCAGGTGAGGCGACTATGTAGTTGATATGAATAAATGTCTACTATTTGGGATATAGTCTCACATTTACGAGGTCGTTTTGGCAAATATCTTTTATAACCCAGTTCTGAGATCAAATCTTTGTTTAGCCTAGATAGTTCCTATCTACTGTACACACATTAAATGTGCAATCGCGTTTTATGACTAATACATGAAGTGGCAAGGCAAAATTACTGACATTATGCTCTTGTTAATACTGGCTATTGACATGAAGGATATAAAGGATTTTTGCCTGTGACTTGCGAAATGGCATCATTTTATCACTTTTTATACTGCCAACCTTTAAGGTCAGGTATGAAATATTTTTAATAAATACCATTCATGCCGTTACTGAGAATTATCAAGACCGAATTTCATGTTATATAAAATTTAGGCTGGTAAACAAAACTGATATAATCACAATCTATTATTCTATGTGTATCAGTACTAATACATTTTCCGAGCTACATGGATTTAATTAATGAAAACTCTGAAAAAAGTGAGATCTTACGGTTACTTGATAGCACCAACTCATGTCTGAACATTAAAAGAACGAATTAGAGAATTTCTTTCACAGAGTGCCAGGGATTGCAGCAAAACCAATAAGTTTTTTTTTACTAAGAACAAATTTGGCGCTGACACCCATCGAAAACACAATTTATTTTCCAACTATACGCATAATCATGTTTTTCCAGAAGCATTCCTTTGAAGCCAACAAAAATCAAATATTTAAAAAAATATGTCAAGCAAAAATACATTATTATTTTTAGCTTTGTACGTCATCGCGAATGAAATACACAGGGAAACCTCTCGAATAATATTTTTGTAGTGGTTTTTTCTCAAAAGGGTTGAGATAATGTAAAAATGGCTCACTTCCGAATAGCCCCATTTTGTTTTGAATGAACATCCGGTATTGTATGTATTTGTTTTTTTGTTTAAAGGGTTGTGAATGTTATTTGCTTGGTTGGTTTCATTTCGTTATCAGTGTAATAAGATTGTTTTTTTTTTTACTTTTCTCTTCTATGAAAATAATGTTCTGGCAGAATTAACTTTTAAAACTTTCAAAGAAAGGCTACAAGAAAGCAATACGGTATTTGACATTTTTTAAGCATCAAAATTATTTTGTTTTAACTTGCTTATTTCCAGAGGCTTATTACGATAATCGTTTTTATTACACAGAGTCAAAGTCAAAGTCAAAATAATTTATTCATTTGGCTCACAATGTGACGCTTAAGAACGTCAAAATAATAAATTTATACAATAATTACTTAATGACTCTACGTTTACATTTACTGACATGTTCGCAGAGCAAGGGCGTAGAACCATGAGAAAGAACGGGCAATAAAACTCACGGTCACTCTTTTTCATCGCCAGGTTTTGCATAATACACATAATTTACATTTTGTAAGGTGCTGCAACTGTTACACCTTCTATATCACATGTACATATTTACTGTACATAATAATACTCAAGCATAATACTTAATTTTAATTTTGGTGTTCATTTAGTTAGCCTCCTCAGAATAGACATGGTGAAACAGGAGCATCCACTTACATTATATATACGGTATATACCTAATAATGCAGACAATCCGCGAAAGCGATAAGAACCATGATGGAAATGATGCATTTAAATATTAAAATTTAACACCAGTCGCAAGACCGTCAGTGATTTGTCCTAGTTTGGTCCCGAACCTGAGATTGTCGGCTTAGCACTCAGAATCGTTATTCAGGTGCTTTTGAGAACGGGCAAAGAGAGTACCACTGGTTAATATAAGATTGGTATAGTTTGCTATACTTGACCACTAAAGCAACATGTCAGTTGAATCATACCATTTTTATTTCTTGCGTGACAGTGGCATTTCAAACTCTTTTGATTGAGTTTATTTAGCGGCTTAATCGCTTGATATTGTTTACACATCGCTTTCAATACAAATGCAATTAACACAACATGTACATGGTAATGGCTGAAAATTACTTGTGCTAACAGAATAATTAAAAATCGACTGTCAAATAATTTAGGTCATTAATATTCATCGTATGTATTGAGTAATAGTCTTACAATTTTCATACAAAATTCATGTATGGTCAAGTTTTCTATTACATACTGTCATCTGTCCGCCTGTTGTGATAATAAACACTATATTTTATATAAATTCTGGTAATAAAATATCTTCGCATAAAGTTTGGTCCAAATTTGTTCAGAAATAGAAATTTATTTTATTTTTCATCAAATGCACGTATTTCGTGATTGAACTTTTTTCCATCTAAACATACAAACTGAAACTTATGTTTGTACCATGTTTCTCTTATTTGCCCCAATGTTTCGGTATGGGTTAGAGAAACTGTAGTCACGGAAAGACTTTATTTTTAATAAATTACACGATATAGACCTGTTACTGCCTGCGTGGTCCAGTGGACAGCGTATGCGACTGCTGATCGGAGGTTCCGGGTTCGATTCCCGGGTCGTCGGGCAAAAGTGTTACTGGGTTTTTTCGAATACTCAGTAGCAGTCCGGAGTCTGGTGATGTGCCCGGTAGCGGCAATAGGCTCGACCCCTATTACGTGGGACCTAAAAATTCATGGCGAAATGTGGGTGTAATATTTACACCTCTGCCTACCCCTTCGGCGATACAGGCGTGAGACTATAAATAAATAAAAAATAAACCAGTTACTTAAATATTATTTACTAACTTAACTTCATATACACAAAATACACAGGCTCACTTAATACCATAGGCATTATCTTAGAGTCGTGCAGAGAGAAAATTAGTAGGTGTACTATATATTGTAAAGATGAAGAATACAAGTATGTGCACAAATTATGAAAGTTTGAAAATATTAGCAAACTTAGAAATTCCTTGTAATAGACGGATTCTTTTGATGCTGCCAAGCCACAGTCAGGTGGTTTGACATAGATAAAAAACGTATTGGTGATAAACAACAAAATTATTATTAAATTGAAACAGAAAACACGCACGCTGAACATAATTATTCAGAGCTTAAAATAATTCTACGTAACGACATGAAATCCTCTAAATACCTCCCTCATAATCAATACTTATATAAAGCTATACCAACGGGGGGTGGTACACGGGAAAATTGCGACAACCTTTTTAACTTCCCCGTAACTTAAATAGAAAAATATTGTCAGTTACTTTTCGAAAATAAATTGTGTATTCTAACTTGAAATAGCTTGGTTATGCGAATACGAAAGTTTTCCATATTATAAAACTCGTTATAGATTCTCTAATGATCGTAGTCAGCGATAAAACTACTGAACGTAGGAAGTTTAGTACTTCTTGTTTATTCAAATGTAGTTTATTTGTTATAAGTTAAATGCTGACTGAAGTTAAAGAGTAAAACAATTTTGTTGAATTATCTGGGCTTATTAACAACGTAAGACTTAATATAGCACCAAACATGAAGGAGATTCACACAATTTTAGACTTAAAAGAAGGTCATGTTTTGTCAAATCTATTTTTGTTGTAACAAAGAACAATGGCAGAATTTGGTCTGGGTTTGTTGTGGCGACCTTAAACTTCATAAGAACAAAACAAATTGTTTTTTTTTTTTTCTACGATTTTTAATATTTTCACTTTGTCTCGTTAAAACTGGAGTATTTGATGATGATAAAAAGCATTCCAATTGATTACGAATTAAGTACCTACTATATTATTTGATTGTTGCCATAGACAATGGTGTGACAGGAATAGACGTGAGTGCTATTGATCCGTATCGATTATTAAAATATAATTATTAAAATGCAGTTCTTAAATCTTTAATTAACATTATATCAATAAGCTAATAATTTATGAAGCAAACCAACTTTTAAATGAAATAAAACCGTCACAGAATCGTTTTAATGTTGTATCGATTTAACATAAAATCGATTTAAAATGTGCAGCTCTGCTTTTGTCTTTAGATGTGACAGTTAGATGCTACAGAATACTTCTGCGTTTTGATGTCAATCTGACATAATTTCATTTGATAATTCAAACGTACCTACATTGTTCATTCTTAACTAAAAACTAAAACACCGATATCTCGTTTTTCCGGCTTTCCCGAGTGAAAATAGAATCATTTATAGACTCTGTTACTTACGCCGATTTTTTTGAAATATTTTTTATTACTGTGCACTTCAATTTAATTACAGACATTTCGATGTATGGAGATCTGCCATTGTCCTTTTCGATAATCGATTTTAAACTTTCGCGATTTGTATACATCATCATATTTTGGATGACAAATTTTATAGCCAGATTCTACACTATTTAGTTATCTACTTAAAATAACTTTTAATACGCCACGAGTAAACTTCAATCTGTAGGGGAAACACGGACAAAATGACATACAACATGTAACAAATTTAAATGCACTTCCTGAAAGTAGTTTGTCCAGAATCGGCTACTGAATCCATTACTGTCATTTTTAATATTGTTTATTTTTTGTTCTAAAATAATAAAAATAACGTAAATTATGGACACTCATTTATTTCAAAAGTTGAAATATACGAAAATAAACCTTAAGTCAAATCAGAACGCCTTCTTTTAAAATGCATTTGTTTAATGGTTCGACGTTCGGTCACACGAACGCACACATTAGTACAACACAATAGCGGCAAAAGACAATACACACAATTTCCCACGAAAATATCTATCATCTATCTTTCGCTTGCGTAATAATCAACAGGCAAGAGCGAGACGTAATGTGTCGCCCGCGCTGGCCAATGACCAGCGCTGGCGATGCGCTTTGACAAGTTATGACAAGTATCTAGTCATCCATCGGGAATCTGGCAGGGAGAGTTGTGAAAAAATATTTTAATTGTGTGAATAAAATTGTAATTATCAACATGACGGTGCTGGTGTGGAACGTTCTGCATCATCTTGATGTTAACTTGTCGCCCTCGGAATTTTTTACTGTGGGAAACTGTTAAATCACTAGTTTATTGTGAGGAGACAACAAGCGCTGAGTTAAGTTGATACATATTAGCTGCTTTTAAAACAGTGAAAAGATGTGATGCGTCAGGGAACAGTGAAGTGTTAAGTGGACTAAAATAATGTGATTCTATCCTGTAAGTTATTTGATTATTCTATTAATGTAACTATTAATTTACAACTTTAAACACGTCGATCTTGCTTTATTCTCTTCTTGATATTCTTTTACTTTATCTATCAATAATGCTAGTGGTAGCGCCATCTACCTTCTTATCTGTAACTAATCGCATCAACGTCAATGGTTGGTCGCTGCTTGGCCAATGCGAGCGATGCCTTTTGTTTCTATCCCTCTCTATCCCATCCCCAAGAAGGGGCACGCCTTTCTCGGATTGGTCACCGCGAAACGTCGACGCGAGTGACAGTCCAGAACTTTCGAGAACATTCGATTCGCTAAATACGCGTCCGCCATACCGTATCACCGCGCCGCTCCCGCTATAGTTATTACCGCTTATATAAACCGCTCGCAAGTGAAGGTGATTTGTGTAGTGAAGTGAATCCAGCAGCTTCATCCCAAAACCACCAGGAGACTGCCCTTCTGAGACGAAGAAGATTGCCGAACAAGGTAAGTCCCCTTCATCCTTGGAATATCCTATACCCACTCACAATCATCTCTCCCATTCCAATCCTAGGCGACTAAAACCCGCTATCCTTTGAATACAGTCCATTCCATTAATCCTTCCCAAGTCGCCTAGAACCGTACAGGTTTCGGTGTATCGCCGAACCATTTTCTTGATCCATACGAGTCGGCTTCATTTACGTTTTTATACGTTATACCGCTATACCTAGGCAATTATAGCACCTAGATATACTCCTAATATGTTCACATAACCGTCACACGGTTGTTTCCGCCCGCATCAGTAGGTAAACTTTTATGTAGCTATCTACTTACTCAATTATCATTTCTGGAACTATCATAGTTGTCTTGTAAATCTCATATTTCAAGCAACTTTTAATTCCTCCGCTTTTAAGTGTTGCCTAGGTACTTAGGTAAAATAATAGGTACTTTAGATATTCTTATTTTGTTTCGGTCTCATTAGCTTATACTTACGTAAGCATGTCACAACAGAAGAAGTCACGCGTGTCGGAAGACAAAGAGATGACAATCTTAGAAGCAAAACGCAATATTTTATTTGAGCGCATTCAAAACATCTATGAACGCTCAAAAACCGCATCTATGTCTGACAGTAATAGCGAAGCATTTCTCAGTTATTGTATGACAGTAGATAGTATTCGAACAGATTTTCATAAGTTGTTAGACGATTATAACGCAAGATTACTTTCTATCAATCCTGATGAAAAACCGAACTATCAGGCGTACACCTCATTCGAAGATCTTTATTGTATTATTAAGCGTATACAATCGCAATTGGAGGGTAAATGTTCAGCAGAGCCCGTCGCCGCGGCCCGCAAGCCGAAATTACCGCCAATCGAGATTATGTCGTTTGACGGAGATATACGAAATTGGCCGTTATTCTATGCGAGTTTTAAGTCTACAGTGCACGATAATGGTTCTCTGACAGATGCTGACAGGTTGTACTATTTAATAGGTAAACTGTTACCGAAGGCCCAGTCCGTATTTGCAGGTGTCACACCCAGTGCTGAGAATTATCAGGTCATATTTCAGTCACTACTTGATAGATATCAGGACACGCGCGTCCTAGCGTCTACCTACTTTGACCAAGCTTTAAATCACAAACTGTCCGGCAACGCGTCTGTCGCGAATTTCCAGCTGTTTATTGATAACTTCGTGACCGCGGTTAATTCTCTTAGGAACTTAAAATTAGAAGATCTTTCCGACTTTATGTTGCTTCAACTCGCTTTAAAAGAGTTTGACACTGATACAATTCGCGCATTCGAGATGACGGAGCGCAATAATAAAATACCTACACTAGATAGTTTTATTTCGATCATCAAAGATCAGTCTTGAATATTTCATAATACGCAGTCTGGTTCACCTGGCCCGTCTAACACTAACAGCAACAAACAAAGGTTGAATAAATCGCGAAATAGTAATAATAACTGGGTCCCTAATTCACAATCTTACGTAACATGCTCAGAATCTAATAGTAATAATTCACAGAAGTGTCTGTGCAGTAATATAGTGTACGACCATTTATACAAGTGTCCCGCCTTCGATAATTTGAATGCAACCGCTCTTTTTAAATGCGTAAAAGATAACAAAGCTTGCATTAATTGCTTAAGCATAAAACATAAAACAAGTAATTGTTTTCGTAAGACAAAGTGTCGCTTATGCAATAAAAAACATCATTCATTGCTTCACTTCGATAAAGGTAACACGTTGTCAAGCCAAGCCACTAACCTTGACACACTTACGTCGCAGGTGCAGACTACGATAACTGCGTCCCCGACGATTCAGAATGAGATATCGTTGTGTACGACATCCATTGCGCGGGCGGCACGCACGCGCGGACGGCCTTCGCGCGCTTGTAGTGATCAGAGCAGTGCTAGGCCGCCATGTATGGCGTCTAAGACTGTTCTGTTAGCGACAGCGCAAGTTATCATATATGATGTTCATGGGTCGCCGCACATGGTACGTTGTCTGCTAGATAGCGCATCTCAGACCAATTTAATAACGTTAGAATTGTTCAAACGCTTCGGATTATGGAATAACTTTAAAAATACGAACACAATAAGCCGAGGGATAGGCGGATCAGAAAAACATTGCAAGGGTTCCGTAGATATTAAAATACATTCGCATTTTGATAGGGACATTAATTTTAACATTTCTTCGCTTATCGTGGAGCGTATTACGGACACATTGCCAAACGCTAATGTGGACATATCGCTTCTCACACACCTCGAGTCATTGCCGCTAGCGGACTCGGAGTTTGCGAATCCGGCAGACATTGATGTTTTGATCGGAGCCGCAATATTCCCGCACTTGCTACTAACTAAAGTGGTACGTAGTGAGCAAAATAACTTACCGCCCGCTATTGAGACGGTATTTGGGTATGTGATTATGGGTACCGTACCTACATTACATACTTCTCAATACGTTACGTCTTGCTGTTGTTCTGTTCTTCAAGAAAACAATATTGATTCTCTTTTCAAGCGATTTTGGGAGCTGGAAGAGGTTACCGTATCGCCCTCGATAAGCCGTAAAGATCTCGAGTGTGAAGAGCATTTCCGCGCTACCACTGTTTGTGACGACAGTGGCAGATACGTTGTGGCGTTGCCATTCTGTGGTGACCCTTATTCGTTAGGCGACTCGTACGCTGCTGCGCTCAGACGTTTCCATTGTTTGGAACGTAAACTTGATGCATCACTTAAGTTACGCAGCGCCTATAATGACGTCATTCGTGACTACATAGATAAAGGTTTTTTGTGTGTAGTTGTAAACAACGAGGGCAACTCTCTGCCCTCATATTATATCCCGCATCACGACGTAGTTCGTAAAGATAAAACCTCTACTAAACTCCGTGTGGTTTTAGACGCTAGTTGTAAGACTACATCGGGTCAGTCGATTAATGACATTTTGCATGCCGGCCCCAATCTACATTTATTTAACATCATAATAAAGTTTCGTCTTTTCCAAATCGCTCTGTCAGCTGATTGCCGCCAAATGTTTCTCAATATCGGCGTTCACGAATCTGACCGTAGATTTCAACGGGTCTTTTATGGTTTTGACAAGAAAGAACCTTTATCTGTGTATCAGTTCAATCGTGTTTGTTTTGGACTCAAGTCTAGCCCATATCACGCGTTACGAGTTGTTTGCCAGTTGATCGCTGATGAAGGCGATCACTTTCCCGCCGCAGCGGCTGTTGCCACTTCCGCTTTGTATATGGATGACATTGCCTATAGTGTCATATCCGCTCCGCTAGCAATTTCGCTTTGTGAAGAGCTTATTCAGCTTTTCAAACGAGGCCAGTTTGATCTTGTCAAATGGACAAGCAACTCTAAGAAGGTTCTCGCACGCATACCAGATTCTCATAAGGCTTCTCCAGACATTGAGTTTGAGAAGTCTGTACCGCATAAGGTTTTCGGTTTACGCTGGGACAAATCCTGCGATAGTTTTCGGTTTGACGTCTCACCACCAGATGATAAGTGCACCAAACGCACTATGCTGTCCACAGTGGCTCGACTATGGGACATAATGGGTTTTGTGGCTCCCACAATTTTGTACGCCAAGCTCTTGATCAAAGAGCTTTGGCTATCAAAGTGTGAGTGGGATGAAACACCCCCTGACCATATTGTCGCCGCTTGGGGCCAGTTTTGTATTGAGCTTACCGCGCTCAATCAAGTTACTATTCGGGTAGGGTCATCTTGGGTTGGTAGATGGATGTACCATCAACTTAATAGGTTTCGCTGACGCCAGCGAGCGTGCTTACGGCGGAGTCGGTGCAGTTAGTTTGTGCCAAGTCTAAGGTCTCGCCTGTTAAAACCATTTCAGTTGCGGGACTGGAGTTGTGCGCGGCCCTTCTGCCTACTCAGTTGCTCCGCAAGGTTCAAGACACAGTTTTGCCCCACTACCCCATAAATAAATTATACGCATTTTCCGACTCCAAAGTAGTGCTCGCATGGATTCATTCTTCTCCTCATCGCTGGCAGACTTTCGTCGCCAACCGCGTTAGCAAATTGATTGAACTGGTTCCTGCTACTTGTTTCAATCACGTCGCGGGTATTGAGTACCCCGCAGATTGCTTGTCTCGTGGTGTCACTCCACTTAATCTTCTGCGTCATCCATTGTGGCGTCGTGGACCTTCTTGGATCTCCCATGATCCGTCAGAATGGCCCATGCAACCCTTTGACCACAGTGCAGAAGACGAAGATGTACCCGAACGGAAGTCTGTTTCTTATCCCGTGATTGCTGAGGTTGCGGAGTCTCCCATCTATGCACTCGCACTACGCATGTCATCGTGGTCTAAGTTACTCCGCGCCATCGTTTATGTCTATAGGTTTCTTAGGCACCTACCTAATGAGACTTTTATATCAAGTACTGATATAAAATTCGCAGAATGTAAGTTACTACGAGCTGTACAAGCTGTTCATTTTAGTAAAGACATTCAAAATGTAAAGGACAATGTACCTTGTTCTCCCGCTATCCTTAGACTCAAGCCGTTTCTCGATGAACACGGCGTCATACGCGTTGGGGGTCGTCTGTCAAATTCGGATGAACCTTATAACTACAAACATCCTTGTATTCTGCCGCGACATGATCATGTTGTCGACCTTCTTGTTGATTTTTATCACAAGAAGCACCTCCATGCCGGTCCGGAGTTGCTTATGTCCATACTTAGGCATAAGTATTGGATTTTAGCCGCTCGACGAATAATTCGTCACAGAATACATACATGTAACGTCTGTTTCAAATTTCGTCCGCGTCCGACTTTCCCTCCCATGGCCGATCTCCCTAGCCAGCGCGTCAACCAGGTTGCTAAAGCATTTACACACACCGGTTGTGATTACGCAGGACCACTGCAGTATACGCCAGTGCGTGGTCGAGGTGTTAAAAGCCGTAAAGCCTGGCTATATATTTTAACATGCTTAACGACGCGCGCTACGCATATTGAAGTTGCGACAGATTTAAGCACGGTGTCATTCCTGGCAGCCCTTAAACGATTTCTCTCACAGCGCGGTCCTATACAGTGTTTGTACACGGATAACGGCACTTGTTTTGTGGGCGCAAGCTCTTATTTACGCGACCTTTATAAGTTTCTCAGGGAAGAATATCGTACTCGTCTTCAGGAAGAACTTCCAGAACTTTCGAGAACATTCGATTCGCTAAATACGCGTCCGCCATACCGTATCACCACGCTGCTCCCGCTATAGTTATAACCGCTTATATAAACCGATCGCATGTGAAGGTGATTTGTGTAGTGAAGTGAATCCAGCAGCTTCATCCCGAAACCACCAGGAGACTGCCCTTCTGAGACGAAGAAGATTGCCGAACAAGGTAAGTCCCCTTCATCCTTGGAATATCCTATACCCACTCACAATCATCTCTCCCATTGCAATCCTAGGCGACTAAAACCCGCTATCCTTTGAATACAGTCCATTCCATTAATCCTTCCCAAGTCGCCTAGAACCTACGGTTACGGTGTATCGCCGAACGAGCTAGGTAACATAATAGTCATTTACAATATTATGAAACAATGGACCGTGTGCATGTTATTAACAAACAATAAATAATTTTATACAAAGTTGACTGTCCACTCCAAAGCCGAAAAGTGTGATGGAAAGAAATAGGTAGTCATATCTTTGGAAATATCAACAGTAGCTGACAAATTACTCAAACATCATTCTTGTAAGCCCCACTCTATCAGAGTGTTGTATAAAGACTAAATTTGAAACATTTTGTTTATATCGTATCGCATTTCGTTCCTATCAGATCGCTGTCGTCTGTTTACCATAGCAACCGTTTCGTGTGTTTGTGTGCGTGCGCAAATTTATAGTGACCACGCTTTTTACTTTTAATCGAGTTTATACTTTCTTCAAAAAACAATATTTACGAACTGAATTCAATGCATGCATTATGATTGTAACAAGTTATTCTAATTGGGGTGTCTTAGGATGTGCGTTATTTCATTTACACGTTGTACATGGACAAAATGAAATAGTCGCCATATTTTAAAATTGGTGGGCTATAGCGACGTTCCCGATAGTGTAACACGTGACGGTCATCATATTTACAATCCTGGCAGACGTTGAGCACTATTGGTATAGTCACGTCGTAGTAACGAGTTTGAACGTGTTTTCGTTCCTACTAAAGTTTATTTTACAGATAGTTTTCTTCTTTTTTTTGGTGAGTTATAAAATTGCTGAACTATGATAGTATTCAGTGACTTGAATTAACTTTTTTGAATGAATTATGATTTGTTAGGTATTTGTTTTTGTTTACATTTGGACAAAATGACATGGTATGTAATTTTGTCCGTAGGGTTTCTGCTAATTAGCGTTCATCATTTGGTTTAAGTGATATGCTGCGAAACTACGAAAGAAAATGTAATCGGCAGACTTGGAGCCAAGAATCCATGAATAAGGTTATTTAAGCATGGAAGCAAAAAAAATAATGGAATGGGTATTGGCCGCTAAATCATATGGTGTCACTCAGGTGACGCTTAGAAGACATGCACTCAATATGAACAAAACCTTGGACTCTAACTCTAAAGGATTAGGACGAGAGCATCAAGGCAGCGTATAACTGCTCTAATAGATGATAGCTCAGAGAGTGAGCATTTCATATGCACGGTAGAAGAAGACGATAGCGACTGCGCTAGCAGTTATTGCAATGATCTCTTTTCCCGTTCTAAGCTCGATGATGGTTGGTTACGAGGTATGACTTGTGCTATTTGGGCTCATGCTTCATATGCCGATGTCCCAAAGAAAACCAAATGACTTATTTGTGAACAGTGTTGTGACGTCGTGCCCCTCCGTCTGAACTGTGACGTCGAACGAAGGTGGGAGCGCCTCTCCCCGCGCGCCCCGCATGCCATATATAAGCGTGCGACGCTGCTCAATCTGCCCTTTGCTCCAGCTCACGGCCATCAGTAAATCTTAGTTTTAAAGTAGCTGCATTGTATCTACCTATATAGGCAATTATATCGTGAAGTGTACTATTCTAAAAGTGTTTTCATTTGTAAGTAAAACCTGATTTTCTTCCTTTTTTTGATCGGCGAGTGATTGAGTCTGGCTCACCACCTACAAACCAATCCAAATATTGATATGTCATTATGTCCTTACCTTGTATGTCATTTTGTCCATACTATTTGGACAAAATGGTTTTTGTGACTGGTTAATATTTTTCTCAATATAGATATAATTATAGTTTCTACTTAATTAAAAGACTGTGTTAATGATAGTCAATGAACCTGAAATAAATAAAAAAATATAAGACTGATTATAAATACGATAAATAAAGAAATTTGATTAAAAAAAACACCATGTCATTTTATCCGTACTTACCCTACTTCATTTTTATAGAAATAATTCAATTAGTTTGGAATGCAGCCGCTATCAACTAGATTGAATGTTACGTGAGTCCAACAATGACAATAATTATGATAATATACTTTTACAAATCACGGCACAAAAACACTTGCCGTTGGAGAGGCCCACATCCAACAGAAACACTAAGATACTCTCACAAGCATCGCTTACGTTGCTTGAGAAAAGGTGTCTTAATTGAATAGCTTACTCTACATCTGATGAACAAGACAAACTGATAAATATAGGTTTACAAAAGCAGCCGACAAAAATATAAAATCGTAAGTATAATCTGGTTGTCCCCTATTACGTGGGACCTAAAAATTCATGGTGAAATGTGGGTGTAATATTTACACCTCTGCCTACCCTTTCAGGGATACAGGCATGAGACTATAAATAAAAAATAAAAAAATCTGGTTGGATAGACATTTCAAAAATATGAATTATAGACATCATCATAATATGGATGCAGCGCGCCTTTTTTATTTGCAACAGCACTTAGTTTTATCCTGTTTGCCCATGTGAACTAAGAAGTTTTACTAGGACTAGAAATATTAGTATTTAAGTTAATTCCAGAATATTTAATTTTATAGACATCCTAATATTAGAGGCATACACATTTTCACAGCAAATAACAGTTTTCTCATAATATGTATAATAGTCAGCATTTGGTGGTAGTAACGAAGGGTCTATTCAAATGTCTTATGGATATTTCAGTTCAATATTTGTATGATTTTATCACCATATTTAAATTACAGTGCATAGGGTTCCCACCAAGAACTTAGGGTCCCAAGCCAACCTCACCTGCAAGTGGTGCACCTGCCGATCAACGGACGAGGCTCTGGCAAACAAAATATCCCGATAAGCGGCAATAGGCTCGCCCTTCGGGGAAACAGGCGTGAGTCTATGTATGTATGTATTTCAATTATGGATGACGTCATTTCCACTTGCTCAACACAAACCATACTTATGATAAAACAACCGGGAACGACAACAGTGTTCGATAAAATCTTGTCGTAAAGAGGTCAGCCATAAACCACCTTGGCGGATATGTCACTTGATCGTAATCATGACATGCACTCACTATACAACAATTTGTTTGCTATTCCGTTTATAGCCAAGCTCCCCGAAACTAGAGACTTTTTAATGGGCGACATTTTAGACGGACTCTTAGTCGTAGTTAAACGATAGTTATATCCGTGTGGTAACGCATTATTAATACAACGTGACACTACCTAATTTTATCCCGAAAGCATCGTAAGAGACCACTTATGAAAATACACAAATCAAACCTTTGGGAAGTGAAGAAAATCTGGACACCATACCCTAACACGCAAGTCGGACGGGTTGGTATAGGGTCTATAACTATACTATTGACGAACAATAATCTTGCGATCCAAATGACGCGTCAACTATGTCTAGAAGTCAGATATGAAAGGGTGTATGATATAATGGTAGGGTGCATTCTGTAACGATTTAGTACACGGATATCGGGGCGTATGCCTAGGCCCCGTAACATATACATGTGTGACACGTTTTGTAAGCAAATATTGGCAGACTGTATAAAAACTAATTGGCAGTGTGTTAGGACACGCCACTACCTTCATAGTGTTGCTTAGCAATTATATTTATAGATATAACATGAGAACATAAATTGGCTTCCCTTTCTAAAAAAATATTGTTCTCGTACTCTAGGTTGTTATCTGACTAGTGAAGAACTTACTAAATAAGAAATTACTAAATATTAGCATAATTAATTCTCGCTCATTACAAGAGCACGCAATTTATGGATCCATCTGAAACCTCTACACTATAAATATAGTAAGTATCGGCTATACTGAAGTTTCGGTGAGATCAATCGCTGAATTAAGCCTCAAGATGCTCATACAAACCCGCATCTACGGTTTGTAATAACGAGCTACCCACTACATCCTAAACTATGCTGCATATTTTCACTAGTAATTAAGGTCATACATTGTTTTCTGCTTAGTATTCTGCTAATTATTAGACCACACTCAGTGCAAATATGAAAATGGATTCATTGTCATTTTAATGAAATACAATCAATTTTGTGCTCTGATTTCAAAACTGTAACCGAAGCAAACACTTACACGACAGGAATGTAGCTTATTGTAAGTAAAATTGTATCGTGTCGGCACAATCGGCCCATACACCATGTCGCCGGGATGTTGGACATATTGTTCCCACCCATCGGCATGCAGTATCAGATGGACTACACTTACGGCCCTTGTTAGGAATTCAATCACTCATATAAATCTTACGGACTATAAATAATAGGGGTGCAAGTAAAATACGGAGCAATATAATCTTTTATGTGTATCTTTAGCGTCATAGTTTCACTTAAATTAGTGGAAACTAGGTGGAAGGTCATTAACTTTGTCATGACTGCACGGTTGGCGTAGTGGTTTAAGCGGCCGCCTTACCGCTTGACACTACGCCGAATGTTGTGGGTTCGATCCCCACGGGGCAACACTTTGTGTGAATCATAAGTTGTTGTCTCGAGTCTGGGTGTCCGTTAGTTGTATGTTTGTAAAGTCCCCCGCGACACAGGATTTAGTCCTAGTGCGGGAGTTGTCTTTTTTAAACAAAAGAAAAAAATTGGGCAAGTGTGAGTCGGACTCGCGCACGAAGGGTTCCGTACAATCATCTATAAAAGAAAATCACGTTTGCTGTATGTATACTTAAATATTTTTTAAGTTTCTACCTATTTATTAAGATCGAGTAACAAATTACTCAAAAATTACGTTTGTTGTATGGGAGCCCCCCTTTATTATTAATTTTTATTTTATTTAATGATTTATTTTCAAAGATAATGTAAAACCACATATTCTGTGAAAATTTGAAGCGTCTACCTGTTACCGTAGGTAATTTTGAGCAAAAAATACGACAAAAACCACGTTTATTGTATGGGACCCCCCCTATATATTTTAATTTTTTTATTTTTAGTATTTGTTGTTATAGCGGCAACCAAAATACATAGTTTGTGAAATTTCAGCTTTATAGCTATCACGGTTTATGAGATACAGACTGGTGACAGACAGACAGACAGCGGAGGCTTAGTAATAGGGTCCCGTTTTTTACCTTTTAGGTACGGAACCCTAAAAAGGAGAGTTATCAGTGTCGGTGTTACGTATTATCAAAGGAAGAATCGGTGCTCATACTTATTCAAGTAGCAATGGAGTAATGAATTCCGAGAATTCAATTCGTATATGTGGATTATAATATAAGCACGTTCTATTTCTTCGTATATCTCTACGTGAAATACAAATGTAGAATCTTGAATATTACAAGTCACTCAATTGTTTGCACTTTTTTCTACTTGTTTTTTTTTACTTTTGTTTCGCGGATTAATTTTGAGTGATAAGCATATTCTGAGAACGCATGTAATTTATAATATTTCCTTCATGTCATTTATTTATATGCAGCGAAGAAAGTCTTGCTCCTGAAAATATCAACTTTAACAAGAATGATTCTATATAAAGTTTATATTGCAGTTGAGATAAAGTAACCAATGGCATTTCATCAACATTAAGGCTGAATATCAGTATATTCTCAGATCATGCTATATAATGATATTTTACTTAGAATGCGTCCGTGTGGTTGACGGCATAGAATACAAGTATCACCACCCCCTATCTTCCCGTGGGTGTCGTAAGAGGCGACTAAGGGATAACACGATGCAAATACCATCTTTGCGTAGAGACGGAAAACTCGACATCAAACCCTATACGACTGCCTCGTTGGTCTCGCGGCATAAATGTGCGCGTGGGATCGGGAGGTCCCGGGTTCGATTCCTGGGTCGGGCAGTGTTATTGGGTTTTTCTGTCACGAAATTCTCAGTAGCAGCACGGAGTCTGGAAATGTGCCCGGTACGGCAATAGGCTCGCCTCTTATTACGTGGGACTAAAGTATATCTGGCGAAAAGTGGGTGTAGAAATACTCCTCTGCCTACCCCTTCGGGGATAAAAGGCGTGACGTTATGTATGTATGTATGTATGTACTTAGAATGATGTAGAATCAAGGAATCACTTTAGACCCCATGAGTACGCTCTTCGGATAAAACGTTCTGACAATCAAAAAACAAACATTGACACAAACCATAATATGACGCACAAAAATAACAATAGGATACTACGAGTATATAATAGTTGAGCCGTAAAGCAGAACTTTAACCTACGCTTAATACGTCAATATGGCTCACAAGCCGCAAATATTTACAGAAATTTAAGATGCAAATGTAGGGTACAAGCTTAATAACCCAATATCACGTCTGTGCAACATCGGTAGACCCAGTAGAAAATGTTCATATCTATATTTAGACAACTATTTTCAAATCCACGTGTAAAGATCCCTCGAGATCCTATTACCTGGAATAATCTAGATCCATTGCAAGAGGCGTCATATTATTCCGGGCAGTGCGAATTTTCCTGACACATATACCTACTCAAATTCACTTCAGGGAAATTTCCTAGAATTTATACAATATGGAATATTTCATCGATGTTAACCAAAATGTAATGTTTACGTGATACGTTAGTTAAGAAGGGACACAAAATATTTTGAAGGTGACAAAATCTTGAAAATTTTCGTTTTGAATTAAATTGACCATATATTTTGTAACACAAAACAAAAAATCGAAGCATCAATAAGCAACTGAACCAATTAACTGTCTGCCAATTTATATCGTATTCAATATATCGATCAACATCAATTTGTTACGAAGATTAAAATTCATCATTGTATATTTAGGTAAATTGACAAGTATATTCAACCTACAGTAAATCAAATAAAAAACAAGCTGATTTTGTGATCGAAAGTCATTCGAAAAATGCACACTCGCTATCTCCCAATATAAATTTCCCCTTTCATATTTTTATATGAAAGGTCTTCACACGGTGAAGCTGAAAATGCATATTTGCCACGAAATGCCAGACATTACAGCCCTACTATGTGACTCGTAAAATACGCCATGACTCCGAAGGCGTCGTATCGGAAATATAGAAATACCCATCAATGCGCTTAGTGACGTCAAGGAGACTAGCTGTTTGAATTATTATGGATATGTCCTACGTTCAGAAATCCGAGTCAATCATTAATGTACGTATATATTTTATTATTTCATAGTAAATTATTTTGGTGTATTACAGTATCAATTCGTTGGCCTTACTGGGTAGGTATTACAGAAAATCGGCATAAAGTAGTAGTACAGTTATACTATTGCGTTTGTTTCGAAAAGTGAACGCGCAAGAACCAAGGAGGTCAAGCCTTCTTTCATAGTACCCCATCGTAAGGATTTAATGTAACATTTCGTGTTACAATAGAACTAACTTAAAACCGCAAGACTCGACATTCAAGTCGATCATGCTATATAATCAGTACACAAATAGAACAAAACTATTTAAAAGCAAATACACTTCAGAATGATCTCAAAATATTTTAACAAACGTCCACCTACAAGACGTCACCCTACTAAAACGACGAATACAAAAAGTGGTGATCAATCACCGGGCGACAAGCGCTGATACGTTAGCCGACAAATCGATATCGTCCAATGAATATGCAAAAATATGAAATTGTCGCAAACCCCTACCTACCAACCGAAATGACATGTTACATTGACGGTTTAGTGTAAATTAAAAACATGAAAAGTGCCTTCAAATTTACAAGGCCAGTGACATATTACAATTTTGTAGGTTGTATCAAATGCCGCAGCATGATGAAATGTTTCAATTTGATTCGATTAACAAGATGAAAAGGTACTAGTAATAATATAATAATATGTAGTTCTCATTGACTGACCGATTGACTCTTAAAGTTTGTCGATTTGAACTCATTCAAGTTGGCAAACTTTAAGACAATTAAGGCATATAAAGTTAAAAACCATTTCCAGTGAAAAGTGGTCAAAGTAAAGAGAATTAAAATATTCAACAAAAGTGATTAAATCAGCCAAATAGATGAGCGCGTAAGTCAAGTGCTAGTTAAAGACGCATGCATATTCAGAATATTCAAATATGAACGAATGGATTAAGAACGTTCAAAGTTTCATTTCAACTTGTAACCGGATTTAAATAAACGCTTGCATTTAGTATTTAAATGAATCGGTAGAATCTAACGAAGTGATGAAATCCTGTTAACAGATCTCGTCAATTTGTTGAACGACAGACTTTTTTTAAGGAGATGCTATTCAATATTCATCCTCTTAGCGTTATCCCAGTTTCAATCCGGGGTCCGCTTTGTAGTCTAACCGGATTTGGCTGAATATTAAGCTTTTCCACAGAGCGACTGCCTGTCTGACCTCCGCAACCCGAAGGGATAGCGATATTCCATGGTTTGGACTAGTGTCAGTATATTTAGAAGGTACTGACGTACTGTAACGACTGTCAAAGATGTTCATGACAACCGGGACCGACGGCTTAACGTGCTCACCGAGGCACGGGACAAGCGATAATTAATCATTCAATACGCACATAACTCCGAAAAGTCATTGGTGCGCGCCGTGGATTCGAACCCGATACCCTCTGCATGTCAGTCTGTTGGTATATCCACTCGGCTATCGCCGCCTATGATGCTACTCAATACTAAATAATTATATAAAATATTTTGGAATTTCAGACATGCATATTTCTTGCAGCCTACGTTTTAAAACAAGATTTGATACGTAGCTAGGTTACAGTTAAACATTTATTTTCATATTTTTTTATGTAAAAGTATGTGCATTTAAAAATTATTATATTAGAATACCACAGTAAAACGAATTTGATGTATTTCCTCGTAGCAACGATAAACCAGCTTATTTTTGCGGTGTAATCTGAAGATTTGAAAGGAAATGTAGCATTTCCTGTTAGAATATCCTCAGCAGCGGCTTACCGAACGTTCCCGGTATCCCAAACATGCACAACAATAGGCTTCTCTTCTTAGATCAGACAGCTTATACCTAAACTAGTTGAGCCTGCGGTTGCTCGCGCGTTATTTAAGGCTACTGTTCCGCTCCCGTGGCTCACAGCGTGATGTTATAGCCTTCCTCGATAAATGGGCTATCTAAAACTGAAAGAATTTTCCAAATCAAATCAGTAGTTCCTGATATTAGCGCGTTCAAGCAAACAAACAAACTCTTCAGCTTTATATATTAAGTATTAGACAACAGCATACTCCTATATGGCATAATTTCAACTATCAAGATCATATTTCATGTAATAAATAACGATATAATAAACCTTGAATTCTTTATCGCCGCCATCCATAAAACAACAATCGCCTCCCACATCTGTTTGAAATCAAAAGTCCGGCATAACATTACTATCGCGCAGCTAAGCACAAATTTGCATATATATGTATGACGAATCAGCAAATAAATGTACATACAATGTGTCTGGCGGGCCTGGTTCGTGGGCAACCGCGGGACTATTTAGTTGTCTAACTACCGAGGACAGTTGTATCTTCGCTTAATAAGATGGCGAGTAATTTTGCCGGAGATTTCAGACTAACATGTTTAAGCCTCCGATGGGAACATACTTTGTTTTATCTTACTACAATATTGGTAAAATTTTCTTTTGTATTTCCAGTGAGTATATAGCTTTTAATATACTTATTTATTTAATGCATTAGATGTGAGTGAGAAGAGTGTAGGCAGTGTTTCCTCTCACAGATTATCAAAGTCTACAACTATCTAAAAGTGATTTAAAACACTGCAGTGCACTTCAAGATTACGTTGTGTATTTCAAATTTATTTCGGAAGGTGACGTAAAACATTTTCTCCAATTGCCGCAATAAGTCAATATCTTCTAATTGAGGAAAATTTTGAAGAGTATATAGGTAGTACTTTCAGAAATATACAAATTGAAAATATCTCATACTTTTCCAAACATCTGAACCCTTTTAAATTTGTTATACTAAATAATTCGTCTGTTAATTATTTAAATTACAACTTTGTAAAGAAGTTCTGGAGTGAAGACGGTGAATTTGTAGACATAATAAAAAAAAGTAAACTAGAGCCCTGAGACAAGAAACACAAACAGAGGAAAACCAATATCAGCTATATAAACAGACTGAAGGTTTATTTTCATGAATATTTTACTTGAAAAGAAAATATGCTTTGCCTACTAGACAAGAATTTGAGAGAACAGAAAAATAGTTTTAGGCATACAACATGGTATATTTATCTTTGAATTTAAAACTATAAAGCAACATTTCAAATAGTATAATTTAGTATTCATAACTTGCATGTTTTCAAATACGGTTGCCAGAAGTTAAACACATCGTTTTCAAAATATATTTTGCTCATTAGACAAGGCCTCCGCCATGGCCCAAAGATTCTTTTGCTGAACTGGGACCGGCAGCTTTATGTGCCCTCCTAAGTGCCACAAGCTGTAGTGCTTATCTTTGCCGATTTGTTGCGAACGGTAAGCTAAGTCTCGCTATGAAAAGAGTCAGTTAATATTTTACAAACATTCAATCAACGGACTCAGAGAACACGAAACAACGATACGTAGACACAAAACGTGACTGCATAAGGGATTCGAACCAATAAAATGTGGCGCAGTTCTAAAAGGTGAGACGACCGTTTATAACACTACGCCATAAATGCAGTCGAATTTAAATCCTTACAATAAAACTCGTATTAATATTTGTCTAGAGTTACCGTAGGAAGGCAGGAAATTGTTCTGAGTGCGCAGTGGAAGTTGTAATACATCTACCTGACGACGACAAGGCAAGGATCTAGACACAATGCACTGCGTTGCACAGTGAGTTACAACTATCAATATTAATAAAATGTCTTACCAAATCTTCACTGGATGTGAGGCTTGGAGCTAAGTTAGAAATACACACAGATCTAAAATTGGCCAATATTAGCTGGTGAATTATCTAAATACTTAGCTATTAGGCTGCAAACGCGACGTTTTCAAGACACCATGGCACGTGGACGTCGATACCGGATTCACACAATTTTCGCAAATGTTCAATATGATACAACTTATTTTTTATCACAAATAAACCGATGCCGGCTGATCAATTAGCGGCAATACACTGGGGTTTTTAGTTTTACAACCAAATACAAGATCAAAAACACGCTGTCCTCAGAATCGAACCGTCCACCAAGACCTCAGCAAATCGGGGAACTCCAACAGCCCCAGTTACCAAACGAAGAATGCGCCCCCTGCGCCATCTGAGTGGCGGAAGGTTAGCCTCCTTGGTCAAAACGAGGTCCCCAATCTTGGGTGGATCGGTCTTGTCGGTCAACTTAACGCGTTGCTGGAGTATGTGCAAATATTTCAAATTCCAGCGTTTCCAAAAGCTCTGAGTATTCTGGCGTACCAATTCAAAACGCGAGAGACGACCAGGTCTCGTATCAATATAGGGGTACTCAGGCAAGGTGACAAGTGGGCGACCAATCAAAAAATGGCCGTAAGGGCCTCCAAATCATTCGGATCTGAGGAGATCGGGCACAATGGCCTAGAGTTCAAAACGGCCTCAATCTTACAAAACACAGTTGCGAGTTCCTCAAATGTAAGGACCGACTCACCGATTGTCCTGCGCAAGTGTGTTTCGGCCGATTTTACAGCGGCCTCAAAAATACCACCCCAGTGTGGACAATTTGGTGGGGAAAACAACCAATTTATCCCACGTCAGGCAATCCTATTGCCTAAATCAGCCTTGTTGGTTTCAAGGAAATTAACAACGTCATTCAAATAATTATAAGTGCCCTTTAAGTTAGTGCCACAATCAGAACGGATCAAGGAAGGCAGCCCTCTGCGGGATACAAATCTGTCAAATGTGGCTACAAACGCCTTGGTCGTAAGCGAGGAGACCAGTTCTAAGTGTACGGCCTTTGTGGAGAGACAAACAAAAACACACAAGTAGGCCTTAACAGTCTTGCTGTTTCGAAGTGTCGACGTTTTCACCAAAAAGGGACCAGCGAAGTCCGTGCCAACACCGTCAAACGTCCTGCCCTCAGTTACGGATCTGCCGGTAAGTCTCCCATCAAGGGCTGCATAGTAGAAGCCTTGAGCTTATAGCAAGGGATGCAGCGAAAGACTACACTCCGAATAATTCTTCGGGCAGACAAAATCCAAAACTCGCGTTGCAAAATGGCCAACAAAGCATTACAACCGGCATGCGAATTCTTAAGGTGGCGGTCAGTTACCAACAAACGTACCAAATTACCGTCCTTAGGTAACAAAAGGGGGTGACGTGCCCCGTAAGGGAGGTTGGCGTTCTTGAGACGCCCTCCAACGCGCAAGAGACCCGTATCGTCCAAAAAGGGGTTCAATTTAGATACAGCTCCCGACAAGTTGGATCTCCCTGACTTAAGGATAGCAATCTCCTTATCAAAGTGCACCAACAACTTGTCAAGGGAGCTGTAATGATTCAACAAAAAATCGGGGTCGAAGGCGCATTCTACATTCTCAAGAGCGAGTGTTCGTAGACCCGGAAAATTAGAAGTATTCAAAACTGGCGTTCGAGGCCAATCAATTTCTGGTCGACTCAACCATTCTGGACCCCACCACAGCGAATGACCTATCAAACTAGGTGTCAAGCATCCGCGCGACGCACAATCAGCGGGATTGAGCTCACCTGGCACGTGTCTCCAAACAAGCTTGACTTCAGATTTTTGGATTTGGGGGACGCGATTAGCGACAAATACCTCCAAGGTGTGGAGAGAAGCCTTCAACCTAAAAAGAACAATTTGGCTGTCTGTCCAGGCGTAGGTCCCATTAATACAAATGCTTTTACCCAAAGTACTAGACACGTGGTTCAATAAGCGTACAAGTAGGGCTGCTCCCGAGAGTTCCAATTTCCGAATGGTCAGAGATGTCCGAAGGGGTGCAACCTTGCTCTTCGCCATGATCAGGGAAACTCTCACCTGACCTGAGGCACTGACTGTGCGCAAGTACACCACGGCCGCGTGACCACGTTCCGAGGCATCACAAAACCCGTGAAGGGTGGCCTTGTACTTCCCGGGAGGAAGGATGGGACGAGGCAAGGAGATCTCGTTGACGGCAGGCAGTGAGGATACAAAAGAGGTCCATTCTTCAACAAGAGTACCGCGTAGAGTTTCGTCCCAGGTCAATCCTGCTGTCCAAAGCTTCTGCAAGAAGCATTTTGCCCAAAATATAACAGGACCAATCCAACCGTTTGGATCAAAGGTTCTGGCGACAGTAGACAACACGAGACGTTTAGTTCAAGAACAAGGCAATTTCAAGTCAACGTTATACGTAAAGATGTCTTGGACTGGTCTGTACTGAACGCCGATAACAGCCATCATGGTGGGGTTGTCAATAATCTCAAACAAATGTGGATCTTGCTGATGATCCTCTGGCAAGCCTACCAAAAGCGCTGGTGAGTTGGAAATCCATTTGCGCAACTCATAACCAGCGGAGGCCAAAATACCTATCAATTCGTCCCGCAGGAGGATCGCATCGTCCGCTGTGGAGGCGCCTGAACAAATGTCATCCACCTAAATATCGCTTTTCAAGATGGCGGAGGCTCGTGGGAAACGTAAGCGTATTGCCAAGCAGGGGCTTGACCTTAACCCGTACGTATTAGTATTGAGCTTGTAGACGACCATAGGATCGCGAGGAATCTCTCTCCAAAGGATCAGCTGGAAGCGACGGTCATCAGGGTGGATAATCGTCTGACTGAACATCATTTTTATATCGGCCACAAAGACAACCTGATGTCGTCAGAAGCTGGTGATGACGTCACAAAGGTCCTTGACCAACTTGGGACCAGAATGCAAGCACTGGTTCAAGGATACGCCTGTTGAAGTCTGCGCAGAACCATCAAACACTGTGCGCAGCTTGCCAGTTGATGGCTTTAATACCGCATGATGCGGGAGAAAGTAGTGTTCCACCGAACGCCAATCCAAATTTGACACCGACAATTGTGTCCCAATTGTTCATATTCTCTCATGAACTCAATATACTCCTGCCTGAGCTCCGGATCACGACCCATGCGACGCTCCATAGCCAACAATCTCTTTTCGGCTAAAGGTTGTGACTCACCAAGCGGAGGCCGAACAGACAGAAAAGGCAGCTTCGTAATGAGTCGACCAGAACGGAGTCGACCAGTGTTGTTCTGGAAGAAAAACTCGCACTCCTCATGTTGTGGATTCAAACGAGCAGCTTGAGGAGGCTCCTCTACTTCCCAAAACCTCTGAACCGCATCAGAGAGAGCGGAGCCTACCGCCAACAACTTATCAAGTACGGGTGGAGGGGGGTCCCTAGGTACAGGTCCCATCAAAGCAAATCCAAATATGGTCGAGATGGCAGTCAAACCATTTGGAACCAAGACCCGTTTCCCACCAATCAAAATTCCACCGACGACATTAACAAGTCGATTTGTCCTGGTGTGTCAAATTTGGGGTCTGCCAGTTCCAATCCCGATGTCAAATTCACCACAGCAGCAGGTAGCTCTTTCTGTGGATGCATACCCAAAATATTCTTCAGCACAATAGCCGAGGTTTTAATCCTCGGGTGTGAAGATTTAACAGTGCCAAACAAAACCTTAACTTGCCTTTCAACATTAGAGGCTACGTCACCTATGCTCCGTATACAATTTGGAAAAGAGCCCATATTTAATTTAAGCTGCCCTACCAAATAAGTGGAAACAATGCAACCTTGTGAACCTGTGTCCAATATAGCACGGACAACAACAGAGGTCCCCGTGGGTCCCCAGACCCTAACAGCAACTGTTGGTAGGATAACGGTCTCAATGGGGGAGGTTGGTGTTATAGGGCAGGGTTCAATGACCTATTGTTGCCTGGGCGGCGACCGTTGGCCAGGACCAGGCAAGTCAAAATGAGGGTGCGGCTTGAAGTCTTCAAAGGCGCGATGACTCGATCCGCGCGCCATTTGTGGGGGGTCATAATGACGCACCCGCCCATAACGAGGTGGGCGCGAGTCAAGGCGGGGACAGCGGGCATTCGCGATGCGCCTACGAGAGGCGACATGTAGGTCCAAGAATGCCCTACAACTGGCCGTTCTGTGCCCAGTGACCTTGCAGTAAGAGCACTCCGCTGGGCTCTGCCTTTGCAGTCAAAGCGAGGAGGGCGCCGGTCAACATTGGCTCGGGTGTAAACGAGAGCCTACTCCTTGACCTTGGGCGGCTGCGACTTAGCCGGCGTGTCACCACCGGAGTTATCCTAGACCCGGCACTCATCCTCGAGGAACCTCTCCAGGTCAGCAAAGGAGGGCAGATGGGTCGCGCCATCCCCACCAAAGCGCTGTTCAAAACGCGACCTCAGGTCGGCAGGCAGCTTTTTTAGCACAATGTGCACCAATAGATAGGACCATTGGTCCACGGGCAGGTCCAAGCACTTAAGTGCGTTGATTGCCACCAAAAGCGGGTTCAAAAGTTGGGTACGCAACCCAAAGACCCGGGTGAGCGTGGGCAAACCCAAAATCGGTTCAATATGCGTGTCGGCGAGACCACGCTTGTTATGGTACCTACGGGTAATTAAGTCCCGAGCCGTCTGGTACGCCTCGTCAGACACGGGCAGATGCCGGATGAGGCCCTTGGCCTCTCTATCCAGAACCGACATTAAATATGCCAATTTTTGTGCCGGCCGCAGGTCAGCCCTGTCATCGACCAGGCTGTCAAACAAATTAACGTAGCCCAGGTAGATTCCTAGGCAGCCATCGAAATGGTCTAAAGTGGGAAGCCTTCTCACCAGTCCCAGTCCCGGTGCTGTCCTAGGAAGCTCCTGCTTCAAGTCGGGTTGCCCGTCCCTCTCGACAATTTACTGTCTTGCACAGTTTGAGACAGCATCATACAGGTCTTAGACCTGGGCATAATCTTCGCTGACTCTAATTCGCTGGTCAGCAGTGAATTCATTAACTGACACTTCGAGACAGCAAGCGCCGAAAGTGCAGAATTGCTGTTCCACACTTGCCAGGCGATCATCGATCCGCTCATACCTTTGTAGTAAGGCCTGCTGGCGATCAGGCCGGTTCACCAAGGCACTGGCTGAGGCAAACCAGCGCAAATCTGATGCAATAGCACCAGCAGCCACACGCAAGTCCTTGATAGCTGACATAATTAAGTTTCAAAAGAGCTTGGACAAGCGTTAAATAATATTATCAATTAAAACTTAGTATTTGTTAATTCTTTGAAACCAACAAGGTATTAGCCTGTTTACTGCTGGTACAAGCAAGTGACAGGTATTTACTGCCCAACAAAATTATATCATCATCATCATATCAGCCAAACGACGTCCACTGCTGGACATAGGCCTCCCCCAAGGTTCTCCACACAGACCGGTCTTGAGCCGCCCGCATCCAACCTCCTCCCGCGATCTTGACAAGATCGTCGGTCCACCTTGCGGGGGGCCTACCTCTGCTGCCAAAATTATATATCAAGCTCAAATCTGCTTGTTTCAATATATTGACATTAGGACAAAGTTATCAAAAGGTTTGTTACTTATAGCAAATTAAAAGTTGAATATTCAAATTAATTAACTAATTACTTGCAACAGACAGACTGGCTGTATTATTTGAGATATACAATAGTAATAGTATGTGTTACCTAACAATTTTATCAATATAATATAACAACAAGGTTTGTCAAGTTTGGTTGTTATAATGTTTCAAACTCAATATAATAATATGCACTTAACTAATTAATTGATATATATGACTGTTATGTATCCAATCAAAGTGACTTATTAATACTGACAACAACAAATCTATGCTAGATTTCAACAATTTAAATCAAACAATTACTGATTGAGGTTATGTATGACATGTGTTTCAAATTATGTAGGTCAACTTATACAAATAAATATTAAGTATTTTAGACAAAACTGAGCTGAGAACACTAAAACACTGTTTACAAATGAGATATATCGACCTATCCGTAGAATAGAGTTCCATGTGACCATAGACCAAAATCGCGTTAAATAGCTAAATGGGATAAGGAATACAAACTCTACAAAACTTTGTTTTTAGAATTTTCGTATCTTATTTACTTTCAGGGATATATAATCGAATAACGTTTCATCTGATATTTGTTCCGCGCAATAACGCACGATGTATATACAAGGGACGGCGCACGGGGAGTACGGGTGGCGCGAGCTCAGCGATCGATCAACAGTCCGGCCGTTATTCATTGGAAGAAGAAGAAAATTGGGTCGTATTCGTGTTCTATGCTTAATTTACTTGATATTTAAGAAAATTCAATATATTCATAAAAAAGAATACTTTTAAAGATATCAGGATAACGCAAAATACTAAATATGATTCAAGTAGATGCAGAAGAGCCTGATCTTAGTTCAGCGTTTTCAAACTTACATACCGCGTTTGCAAATCAATATTTCAATTCTGGTAAGTGACGATGTTTTACAAGTATTAATTCACTATATACAACTTTAAGTTCCTAAATTAACACAGATTATTATATTTATTACTTTTAAACTCAGTTCATAGTTAATAGCGATCGATGATTACTTAGAATGTTTTTCGATGGAGTTGTTCAGAAACGCAACTCTGGCGCAAAAAGACGATTACCGTAATTAGTATTCACAGAGTAATCGATTTTTATGCAATATTAAGCAACAAAAAGTAGAGGTCTTATGGAATATTAAGACGTTTTTTTTACGAACATTATTGAAGTTTTAAGCGTCTGAAGTTAAAAAAGGACTGTTTTCGCCGGAGTCTGTGAAACAATTTGTGGGTTCAATGTTAAGACGACGTTGTTACTCAAAATGTTGAATCAGTTTAATTATTAAGATTTTTTATGAGAAATAAGTTAAATTTATTGCTAAAATTATTGTTTCAAAGAACGTCTTAAAATAGTTTATTAAAATTATTTGTGCAAAAGAATTTTTATATTTTAATAACGAGTGAAGGATAAACGGGCTTGAATCGTCTTTGCCTCCTGGTACAAAGGAACCAGTCGTGAATTTGATATATTATGGGAAGAAATTCAATACAAACGTGATGGGACAAATAAAAGAAAGGAATCTGTAATAGCTCAATACCGGATAGTATGTCTATTTAGTCTACCGAAGGTAATTTTCTTTGGAAATCCATTAAGTTTTCAAATTCATCGTTAATACAGCTCAAACAGTAAGAAGTGTAACCACGGGTCTACCCCAGTTAGTTTAAGTACTAACTTCCATGCTGTTTCCTATTAATAAATAATGATAAAAAAATACTCTACCACATGCACACAACATCATCTAATTCCAAAATAAGCAGAATTTGTGTTTTGGTTAATGGAAAACGGATAAATGTAGTATTTTTGTAAATACATACATGCTCATTCGACATGCGGTATTATATTATGCCCTAATAATACAAAATATTAAGCCATACTTTTAAGTAGTCTGCCATTTATTACGGCTCCCAGCGACAGTCACTGCGAGAAAATTTAAGTATGCCAAACTATGTTCCAGCTGATGCTGTTTTAACTAATTTTGGGTTATATTATTATGTTGTTGCTAGACTGCATGGATGAGATATGTATGCATGGGTGAGACAGGATAACAGTATAATTCTAAAGGAAGGGCAGGCGGAGCCGGCTTACCAGGCACAAGATCGTTATAGATGATGCAATGAAAAGTGTGTTTCAAATATATTAAGACCTAATGGTCATGTGCTGCTTAAGTTATTTATGTAGAGTAAGTACTGAAATGTGTCATTATAATGCTCTCAACATTACCCGGGTGGCAGCCATGACTTTATGCCTTAGAACCCAGGCTCTGCTTAGTAGACTAATAAGATTCGATAGGATAGTTTAGCTAAGTACTAAAATGAGTATTAGTACTCGATTTTCAATTTTGTTAATGTTTAATTGTATTTTATTATTAGTTAGTTAATATTGTGCACCAAGTCTAGGTAAAAACGATGTAAGATTATTGTTATTCTTATACGAGGTGTAAAAAGACCCTTAACGAAAATTCTTTACTTCGGCAACATACCTTGGAAATTACTGCTTCAGGGGATATTGAGGCTCAAAGTTACCATACAATTTTTAATTAGGTACAAAGTCCATGCTTTTCACGCGACAACTTGTTCTTTATAGGATACCTTTCCTTGTATAGGTAAGTATCTCGAGAATTGCACGCGCGTACTTTATATAGCAGCTTATAAAATGTGTCTACTAAAAAAATCGTTTCCGAGGTATTGTTTTGCTAAATATGACTTAGCAAAATGTGTAAACGAGTAGACTTTGGCTTGGTGATGGATCTTTTTCCACCGTGTATAATATTATAAAGAAGAAGATATTGGGTTAAGATCGCAGGAAGCGGTGGAATTCAGGCGGCACATGATTGGAGTTGTGTGGACAGCCTTTGGGGAGGCCATGTCCAGCAGTGGATGTCTATAGGTTTAGGTGATGATAAAGATGTTTGTAGTCATAATTTTATTTTATATTAAGTAGGTCCTTATAAAATAACTTTGTGAGTGCTCGTGAAGCCCGAGCTCCAGTGTAGATAGGTAGTACGTAGTTGCAATTTTGTGATACAATATTTGTCATTTATTGGCTATTAATTGTTCTATAATATACATACAAATTGATGACTTTTAAATAAGTATATACGATTGTACGTAAAGTTAAATAAATATAAGTACATATGTACACAGTTTGTTTATTTTTAAATTAGTAAATATAATTAAGTACTCCGACTATTACACGACGTGTCTAGTTAGTAAATTTATAATTACTCATGCATACAAGAAGTCTAATCTTTGCCACCTAAAGTTCTGTCAACTATTTTAAGACCTTCCTATAAGAATATGACATTGGATTTAATTTTATGTTTTATATTATTCACAAAGGACGGATCACAAAGGAAGGAGGGATGATAAATTCCAACAAAAATCAACCTTTGTTGAAATAGAACGTCTTTTAAATCGAACGTTTCCGCAAAACAACGCACGATGTTCACCACGGACTCTCGCTCTTCCGCCATAAAACGTCCTAGGTCGATATGTAACCCACTATCTCGTACAATAAAAGGACTAGAAACATACACTATAGAGCATTTAATTAGGCTGGGCTGTTATAGTAATATACCAAAAAATCTATAAAGAGTTACACAAGTCAAGAACTTCTACAGCCTCTACTGAAAATTGCGATCCATGCAATCCGGACTTTGTTCTACGGATGAGTCGATATAGCTCATACAACACCAATCTGAGTCTAGATACAATCAACGGCTAGATTTCAACTACAGCTCTGATACCAAAATTTATGTCTAGAGTGGCCGTAGGCTGGCAGGAAATTGTTCTGAGTGCGCAGTGGAAGTTGTAATACATCTACCTGACGACGACAAGGCAAGGATCTAGACACAATGCACTGCGTTGCACAGTGAGTTACAACTATCAATATTAATAAAATGTCTTACCAAATCTTCACTGGATGTGAGGCTTGGAGCTAAGTTAGAAATACACACAGATCTAAAATTGGCCAATATTAGCTGGTGAATTATCTAAATACTTAGCTATTAGGCTGCAAACGCGACGTTTTCAAGACACGATGGCACGTGGACGTCGATACCGGATTCACACAATTTTCGCAAATAATCAATATGATACAACTTATATTTTATCACAAATAAACCGCTGCCGGCTGATCAATTAGCGGCAATACACTAGGGTTTTTAGTTTTACAACCAAATACAAGATCAAAAACGCGCTCACAAAACGGAATCTTCCAGAGCGAACAGGGAGAGGTTTTTTCACTGACCGAGGGAAACGACAACGAAAGTGAGTGAATGACAGTTCATAGTGTGACCATAGTCAAAATTTACAATAGACTAAACTAAACGTTACTAAATCGATATAATTGACTTGACCTATCACAAATAATATTTCTATTTCAAACACTCGTATTAATATTTGTTACATCCATCATATATCATTACATACACCAGTAATTAAGGCCTAACTAGGAGGGTTGTTATTCGCCGTGCAACTTGAATTTTAATTTGATTCGGATAATTGGCTGCCCGCAAACAACAGATCAGCAGTAACAAGTTAATTAATATCTACTTAAATCGATTAAAATATTTCAATATATGGTACCCAATAAGTTACAAATTAATGCCAACGAAAAATTTTATAAGGGTCTGGCATTTATTTTAAGCGTCAGAGATTTCATTTTAATTAATGAAGCTTTGATCTTGTTTAATTGATATAACTAGGCTTCTTCTCGAACTTAATCAATAAGTTGCACTTTGGTAACAGAGGTTTTACTGTATATCAGCCAATAGAAACAGATCATTGGGACTTGAAATATTGAGAGCAAAAGGACGTTTATTTGCACACAATTACCTTATTAAGCAGACATTATAACAAAAGATTGTATGTTACTACATGTAAGAAGATTTGACAAATTCTGTAAACAGGACTGGTTATCTGATTTTTGCTCTCACAAAAAATTATAAGTAACGCCATTTTACTGCAATGCATAACTACTTAAACATTTTAGAAGTAAGTGAACTAAACAATAATCAACAGAGCACAGTGATTTTTCTACTTTCAACTTTCTATTATAAGGCTGGAAATTACTAGCGGCACGACCTTTTTGATAAAAAATGGTTACTTTCTATCAAAACAGCCGTGCTTGTTTGACACTACATAGTACATGTATTATATTATTATATAATCCGTTTTAATTATATTAAGGAAGCACTGAAATAATCATGAGTAACTCTAAAAAATCAGATCTATGGCTTTAAAATAAAGACAAAATCACAATCTTTACCAAACCCATATTAGTTTTTGTGCCAGATAGCTTAAGTATTACCAGGCCTCCTTCACTCGGCCGTACCTACAGCGATAAGTGCCTACACTTTGGCGCGGCTTCCACGCCGCGTCGTCACCGCTCGCGCGCAGGGCTAGCTAATAACGTGAATTTTAATAGTGAACAATAAAAATGTTCACATCACAAGTCTGGTGCAAAGTATTGCTCATTTAACGGATGTGTGTCGGAAGCAACTTGAAATTTTGATTTTATTTATTTTACGAGAGCAACTTGAAAATTGTACTTTTTATTTGTTGAGATATCTCAACGATTATGGTGTCAAATTAAAGATCTAGTTCAAAAACCATTTTATCTGTTTGAATCATGTAAATCGGTCTACGCGTTTAGGAAATAACTAAGAATTAGTATAGTGAAAATGTAAACCACCAGAATTTTTGTGGTTTTCGTTCTACGAGCACAAATAGTGGGATAGGATACTTATAGTATAAATATTTATTATTAGGTACGTGGTCAAGTAGGTAGATAAACGATGAATAAATATTATAGTAGCAGCGGCAAGTCGACAACCCTAGCGCACCGCTCCGCGCTAAACAGCGACAGCGTTATGTGTTAGAAAAGAGCGGGAACAGTTAGGTCAATATCGCGTTAGGTACTGAATGCTCATGCGAGCTGAATTGCACTTTCTTGCTTAGTAGCAAGAGTCGCCATTTCTTTAAATTGGTTTGCGAAGTGGTGCTTCTGTTCGTAAGAACTATCTATTCTGTGGTATTACATTCAACTTTTAACAGGTTCTATCGAATGGATAGATAGATGGATTACTCACAAGGGAGTTTGCGTGACAGATTAAAATCTGCCCAACTTTTCAATTGTAGGTCAATTATTTGTTGCGGGATTCATCAACGACACGATTTGTGATACGGAACAAGTTTAATAGGCTTCCCATTCGAAAATAGCTTTTGTTATGTTTATTTTCATATATATATAATATTTATTGATTATGCAATGCTAAAAAATGCTGTTAAAATATGCTGTTTGTGACCCCTTAATAGACGAAATTTTTAAATTGATAAGACATATGCATAACACAGGCAATATTCCCAGTGATTTCAAAATAACAAAATCAGTGATGCTACCTAAGAAATTAAATACACACGAGTGTGAAGAACACAGAACACTTAGTCTTATTTCCACGTTTCAAAAATTTTAATACACATAATACATAACAGAATAAGACCCCTAGTAGAACGCAACATCAGTTCTGACCAGTACGGATTTAGAAGAGGAAAGGGCACACGTGAGGCTATCTTAGCACTTAGAATTATCTGTGGCAGAAGAATAGATTTAGGTATAGATACACACATAGCATTTATAAATTTAGAGAAGGCTTTTGATAAATTAAACTGGAGAATCATCATGGAGACATTGAAAAACATTGGACTAGATTACAGGGACAGACGAATAATATATACGCTTTATAAAAACCAACAGACCAAAATAGAAATAAGCAATGAGTCAATAAATGCAAGAATAAAACAAGGAGTTAGACAAGGATGTCCTCTTTCCCCTACAATTTTCAACATTTTTATAGAACGTGCAATTATTATTGACGACCGGTTGGCGCAGCGGGAGTGTAAGCGACTGCTAAGCCAAAGGTCGCGGGTTCGATTCCCGCACAAGTCAAACATTTGTGTGCATGAACATGGATGTTTGTCTTGGTCTGGGTGTTTCTATGTATAATATGTATGTATTTATAAAAAAAAGGTATATAAGTATGTTTATCCATTATCTAGTACCCATAGTACAAGCTTTGCTTAGTTTGGGACTAGATGGTGTCGTGTGTATGTGGTAAAATATTATTATTTATTATTATTATAATTAGAAAAATTATAGACTTACAACAGTGAGGAATTAAAATGAACGGTGAACGCATCTTTTTTATACGATATGCGGACGACATCGCTGCACTAGCTGAAAATAAGACTGACCTAGAAAATCTTCTAAACAATATGGACAAATGCTTCAAAGAAATTGGGCTTAAAATCAATACAAATAAAACCAAAATTTTAACAGTTACTAGAAATTCAATTAATAACAATCAAAATATCATACTAAACAACGCCCCAATAGAACAAGTAAAATCCTTTAGATATTTGGGAAGTCTCATTACTCATGATTCGAAGTGTCAATAGCCAAAACAGCATTTAACAACAAAAAGCATCTTTTGAAATCAAAAATAGCAAGACGGATTAGAAAACAATTTATCAAATCATATATATGGAGTATTGCTCTGTACGGAAGCGAAACGTGGACGATGACTCAGCAAGACCGGGAAAGACTAGAGGCTTTAGAGATGTGGTGCTGGAGGCGGATGGAAAGGATCAGCTGGATTGAAAAAAAGACCAACGCGGAAGTATTGAGCCTTGTCCAAGAAAAACGGAGCATTTTAGCGACCGTAGAAAGAAGAAGAGGAAATATGTTTGGCCACCTTATACGACATGACGACTTTATTAAAACCATATTGGAAGGCAAAATAGAAGGAAAGAGAGGAAGAGGTCGACCCAGACGGGCATACACGGATCAAATTAAAGAAAAAGCAAAGGTCATGTCGTATAAAGAGGTCAAGGTATTGGCCGAAGAGCGAAATATATGGCGTACACTCCACCGACAAGAGCACAGCTCTTAAATTGAAAAGAAAGAATGCAATGCTAGCGCACCGGCATTAGAATGGCTTTCTTGATAATATATAAAATATTATAAAAGTACAGTAATATTTTTATACTCTTGACGCCATGTGTCAGTAGTCGACTGACAAAAAATAGATATATTAAGAAAAATTTAAATAGTATCCACGTACTCACAATTTGTATGATTGTCATTGCGCCAAATCACTCAAAATATTTGGTTTTGTCACACACATAAATAGTGGAACCCCAAAACAACTATTTATAAACACCTAACTCATTGTGAGACATGCGAAAAAATTATGGACGATTGCGTATTATCTTATCCCAATCTTGGCAGATCTTCTACAAGTGTATAAAAGCACAATCAGCTAACTGATAAATAATCATACTTATATATTCCTAAAATACATAGGGTAAGGTGGTGTATGATTGCGCATTTTAACTTTGAGGCCCCGTGAAAAATAAAATATCATATTTAGAAAAATCAACATTATTTATTCACGCCAACCTCAATGACATACTTCGCCGGACTCTCGTCACCGCTGGCGTTCCTGCCCAACTTGAACCTCAAGGCTCGGCACGCGACGATGGCAAGAGACCAGACCGTATGTCTTTACTGCGATGGAAGCTGGGTAGGCCTTTGGTGTGGGACGCAACGTGTGTCGACACCCTTGCGCCATCTCATCTTCCTAGCACAGCGGGTTGTGCGGGCGCTGCTGCTGCTTCAGCGGAGACTCTCAAACGGCGCAAATACATAAATATAGTAGGGGATTATGTATTTGAGCCATTTGGAGTCGAAACATTGGGACCAGGGGCTCCAAGTGCGAGATTTCTTTTTAGAGATCTTTGAAAGATACTGGTTGACGCCTCGCGTGACCGTGGCGTGTATTTCGCACAAAAGATCAGCATTAATACTTTATTTTACTCACTACCTACATGAGGAAAAATAAGTGTCGTATAAGAGTGCGCGCGCAATCTTATACACACACACTGTACGTACTCTTATGCACCTCGCCCTTCATAAAGATATTGTACCCCCTGCCCCATCTATTGAAAGATGTGTGAAGTTTTTCGAACGAATCGGTTAGCCATGTACATACGTTACTTGTGTAAAAGAAAGACTCCATACACAGTTCAGAAAACATTTACTTCATAATATCACAACATTTTATAATATTTAGCACTTCGGATTAAAAATAGCAAATGAGGGTAAAATGGTAAATATACATTATTACCTTAAAATAGCCAAGTAGACGCGCACGTAATTTCCTTTAGTGTTCACTGGAGGCCGCTTGACAACAGAATGCCGCTTTATCTCAGACATAATTCTTCCAACAACTAAAACCCTCGCCACAACGCGTGCCTCGCTCTGATTGGTTCGATATGCGCCAATTGAAACCACGGACCAATAAGAGCGGTTCGGTGTTGCCAGTTAATAAAAACTGAATTCTGACAAATTGCGAAAATAAAATGCTGCCAGATAATAAAAAGGTATATTATAAAATACAGACGCTAACAGCTCGGCTATCCTGCGAAAAGCGAGTCCCTTCGCGACATCAAAAAATAAAACAAAAGGGGAGGAAAGTTACAAGTTAAAGTCAATTGAAGTCTATACGACAAATTCTAGTACATGAGCATACATAATTTAACCTTGGAAAAATTTTACAATCATAAATTATTGCCATCTTATAATAATAATTAGTACCAATATTATAATCTTAATATATATATTTCTTGTGTGCGTGTGTATGTAATTGAACTCCTCCTAAACGACTGGACCGATCTTGATGAAATTTTTTGTATGTGTTCAAGGGGACTTGAGAATGGTTTAAATTCACAATTTAGTCCACTGGAAAATGTTTATTGTACTTAATTTTTAATTTGTAAGTAGTTGTGGATGTTGGAATGTTTCACATTAGAACCGACGGACTGCGCTGCTTTCGCAGTGTCAAATCTTATAATAATTATTTCGTCAAGGAGTACATCGAAACCTTACCTGAATAATAAAACATCAAAAAATAAAGATTTCGAGTCGACAACATATATCCGCAAAATTCGGATTGTCGAGTATTTTGTTAAATTCTAATGGTTCTGACAGACAAATCACATTCGCCATATTGGCCACTCTAGCAAAACGCGGAAAACGCCACAGATACCGGATACCATTTTGAGTACTACTAAGTCTTAATACTAAGTAGTTTGTATTTGTAAATACTTTTTGCAGTTACCTATATTTCTTAAACAGTTAAAACGACAACTATGGAAGTATCCGCCCAATAAAGGAGATTTGTATCAAATATACAAAAACATTAAAATATCTTTACTAATATAATAAAGCGGAAGAGTTTGTTTGTTTGTTTGAACGCGCTAATCTCAGGAAATACCAGTCGGATCTGAAAAAATATTTTTGTATACCATAGCCCAGTTATTCCGGAAGGCTATAGGGTATATAACATAACGCTTCGACCCTTTGGACAGGGCAAAAGGCTAAAAAGGCTAAAAGATAATGTCGGCTGATCTCAGGAACTAGCAGTCGGATTTTAAAAATTGTTATTGTCTATGATAGCCCAATTATTCCGAAAGGCTATATAAAATTACGCCACAACTTTTAGGGGCCAGACAAAAATAAAAAAATGGTCAAACGAGAAGAGGGAGGGTTGGGTCAAAGGCAAAAAAAGGCTAAACTAATAGGATACAATCTATATGGGTATCGTTTTCAAGATTTTCGGGACGCTGATTAATAATATGAAATTTATTTAGTGATACAAGATGGCGGACGGGAAATTAAAGATGGCGGATGAGAAATTTTTTTAAATCAATATGGGTATCGCCTTCGATATTTTAAGAGGTGGGGAATCAAAATACAACATCTATTTCGTGACCAAAGATGACGGATGGGAAATCAAAGATGGCGGATGGGAAATTTTTTTAAAAGTCAATATTGGTATCGTCTGCGATGTTAAAAGGGATGGGGAATCCAAATACAACATCTGTTTCGTGATTCAAGATGGTGGATGGGAAATCAAAGATTGCGGATGGGAAAAATTTAAAAAATCGGTACTTATGGGTATCGTCTCTGATGATTTAAGGGATGGAGAATCCAAATACAACATCTATTTCGTGATCAATGATGGCGAATGGGAAATTAAAAAAAAAACAATATGGGTATCGTCTCCGATGTTTAAAGGGATGAGGAATCCAAATACAACATCTATTTCATGATTCAAGATGGTGGATGGGAAATCAAAGATGGCGGATGGCAAAATTTAAAAAATTAATATGATTATCGTCTCTGATGATTTAAGGGATGGTGAATCCAAATACAACATCTATTTCGTGATCAAAGATGGTGGATAGGAAATCAAAGATGGCGGACGGGACTTTTTTTAAAGGCGCTATGGGTATCGTCTCCGATATTTTAAGGAATGGGGAATTCAATATTATATAAAAATCTATGTTTGTTTGTTCAGCATTTATAGCCTCTGAAATAATAAGACATTAAGCGCTAAGTCAATGGTAACTTTGGAAAAGGGGCTTGGAAAAAAGGGAATTAAATAAAAACTCTTAAAAAGGCGAAACGGAGTTCGCTGGGTCAGCTAGTCTTAATATATATGTGAGGTCAAGCGATTTAACTACATAATCTAAAAATTTTTTAAATTCGTCATCCTAGTTGACATCTTTATATTTAACTTCCGGGAATTCATCTCAAATCAAACCGACATTATCGAACAGTTATTTTCATGGTAAGCTTTTTATAACTAAGCAAGACTTATTATTTATTTATTATACCAATAGCAAAAGCAACAAAATACAACGTAAAAAAATTAAGCCACAGTTAGCCAATTACAGGTCTCCGCGGATATGTAAAATTGCACATGCATGCTGCACAGTATATAATAGATATGTGGACATATAAACAAAATAACCGATTTTATAAAATCATTAATTATAAAAATCATTAAAGGTTAATAACAATTCAAAAGTTCTGTGTTTATTAAAAAAATCCAAGCTCAGTAATCGTCTCACCGTTTCAATCATTGCGACAAAAACATCAAATTCATGTTTACATTGTTTATTTAGAATATTACTCGCTTGCCACACAAACGAATTCTGCCGGTAATTTCCTGCGTAGTGTCTTACAGCAGTTACAGCCCTGGTTGGAACATTAAATAGTATTTTACCCAGTAGATCCGGACAGTCAATGGGTCCAGATATGGTGTTCGACAGATAAATAACATCGGCGAAATCTCGTCGTGTAACTAGCGGCAATAGGTGGAATTTTGAGCAGATTTTCAAATATTCTTCCGATCTGTAGGTGATTTTACACTGATAGCACAATTATTTAATGAATCTGCGTTGTGTGTGTTCTAGTCTATTAATAGAAACATCATATCTAAGGGTTCCATACTTATCCGGAGTATTCCAAAATGTCTTTAAAATCTTATATTGCACATAATATGTACAATATAAGATTTTACAGGTTTTCACCTCATTAAAATTGTTTGAAATTCGCATGACGGATTCTCGAGCTCGAGATGCCTTATTAGCTATCTGATCTATGTGGGCGTAAAATAGTAATTTAGTCATGTATTGTTATATAAACGTTACATAATATTAACATGATATTAATTCTAATAATATTATCATAAACATTACATTAAGCGTTGTACATACTTTATTAAATATTACATTATTTATTATATTTCATATATCAATATATTCCAATCTAGATGTGCTCTTGTTTTTTTTTTTGTTTTTTTTCTTTAGGTTTGACACAATGTATTTTAATGTTCTCTTACCGTGTAAGTTTTTGTATTCTGGGATTAATAACTTAGCGTTTGTCACACTACGGGTTCTCATCTCGTTATTTTGTAATATTTTAGTATTTTTGAAGTTATCATTAAAGTATTCTTCAATTAATATAGCTAATTTAGTCTTTTCGTGGACAGGTAAGACTTTACAAAAATTAAATAGTTCATGGTAGTTACTTTTATATTTCTCTTTTATTTTATTTGGAACTATTATTTTTAAAATGCGTAGTTGTAGTGTGTATTAGAATGTGGAACTTATTGGTAAGTTTATTACAGTCCTGATTAGCATTATCTTCAGACTCCGACTCTGTAGAGTTATAATTCCTATCGAAAGCGAGCCGCGGCTTATTAGGATTGTGTCCTAAAATGCACCTAGCGATGTTCGTTTATTAAATGCTAAACTAAAATAACCGATTTGTTTTCTTCAAAAATCGATCAGCAAATTTTCTAATGACGGCTTTTGAAAAACCTATTGAATTTGATACGAAAACGCTGTAAAACCATTATGGCAGTTGTGTGATATCACAAAGTGCAAAACAAAACAAACCGTGAATGAAGTCTGTTCTGGTGCACCCAGTTTTATTTTGTTATATTCGAACAGGGGCCCAATTCTGCTAAATAAATATAGTCTCGATATCATGTCAGTGTCATACTTACGTCACAAAAAGCGTATTCTTCTAAATTATCTGATATTTAAATGAAATTGTAACGAGATCGTATGTGTCAACGACGAACTGTTTATTTTAAATTATACGATAATGACATTAGGTTATCAGAATACCGCTTTTAAATCCATTCAAAATATAATATCAATGTCATATAAAAATAGCAGAATTGGCCCCCAGGTACAAAGTTTGACGTCATAGTTATATTTACTTCCAAAACGTCAACAACATGATTGTCGGACGCACTGTTAGATGTAATGCTCTCCGATTGGTGTTCACTGTCACAAGAATAAATACATTATTTTTAGTTTTAGAATCCCAAAATTATCATCAATCTTACCTTCTACAATAAATAATAAAACTTTATTGACAACTTAAAATCATAATGAATCTATAGACAATCAAACCGATTTATTCTTAGTGGACACAAGCCTATTCTATCTATCGCTATTACATTTTCATAGAAACGTTTGCCATGATTGCGGGTTGACGTTGTAGCTTCTATTAAAACCTATCGTTATGAGCTGTCCTGATCAGCGTGAATTTGAACTTCGTGGTCAACTTGCTCAGGGTCCGAGTTGATGCAAAGGTTATCTGATCCTGCTGTGATTGTATCAAATGCTACTGAAATAGTATAGGGGCCTGCCGATAGTGTTACTCATCTATAGAGTCTATGAGGATAATCCTCATCGAGTTCTACATAAATCACCGCCGTGTGGCCTTCTCTTCACTCAATAAGCTGGTACGAATTTCGACTAACCCGTCATGACCCTGACATTTTAAATAACATAGTGATGTCATTTCTATTTTCTGATCGATTGATTGCTAATCAATTTATGGTCCAGTCATCCTTCTTCCATCATACAACTTCACTCAACATTCTATAACCAAACTCCCTTAATGAACTACCTTAAATTTCATTGCCAGAAAGCGTTAAGGGCTGTAGCTATACCGATTAAGAGGCACCTCAAAACCGCGCACTGGATGCGCGCCACTCACGGGCCGCGCGTCACACACGCGAACTTATCTACCAACTGAATTTTACAAGGATTCTTCGCATGGTATACCCACTGAATGGAGACCCTGTTCTTTTCAGAGTGATTCAATATCCGTACATCGAAATCTTAAGTGATTATCAAATTATTTTACAACTTCACTTGGTGCTTGGCCCTCTGCTCAAGAATAAGGATGTTAATAACGCAACTTTCAATTATTTACTATCCATCTTTTCTACCAGTACAGCCAAACCTGATTTTAAAACCAACTGCCACCAACGTAAACTTATTACAGTCGAATAAATTGATTTACTTTTGTCAACGCGAACGCAACGACTACTAAGATAGTCAACCGGCTGTAACGAGTTCTTTCCGACCGTTGCAACACGCTGCTGTTATAACAGAAGCCAGATCGAGCACCACTGGCAGACAATTTTATCAAGTTTAGAGTCAATGAATATAAATCAAATTAAAGCCATTTGAGTGGCAGTGTATCTATGATTACGTCCAGCCACCACATCTAAATGCACTTCCCTCTAGTAATGCTGGGCCACGCTATGGTCCTCGCTACAAGGCTAGACCCGACTATAGCGTAACCAGTTTCCCCATTTTTGTTCACATTCATGGTTTTTGCGCTCCTTTAGGTATTCAAAAATCGATGGCCCCACAGAATAAACGTGTAAGTCAAAAACCACAACTTTTCAGGAAAAAATTAAAACGATTAAACTTAAATAACTGTTGTTTGGTAGTATATAGGGTTAAACAAATTATATCAAATTGAAGATAAAAAAAGATGTAATGAATTTATTACATTAGATATGTATATATTTTTTAATTTAAACGGTTTTCCGACAATTTATTAAAAACCATTTTATTTTTGTGAATTTCTATGACTAGATAACAGTAAACTTTCATTACACGGTTATTCGTGTAAAGTATCAACAAACAAAACTAATAATATTATATTACACTATTATTCGACAGTAATCAAGTTTCTTTAATACCTAGTTACAGGCATGAGCACGCTTGTTTACAGTAACTTACTGTTTTGTTTGATTATTGTGAAGATAAAATGCATTTATATCAATGTTTATAAGATCGATTCTCATTTAGGTAATATAATTTTGTTATCACATGATGTAATAAAGTAAAATAAGAATATAATCAAGTAACTATCTATCGGGTTCGAATCCACAGCGCGCACCAATTACTTTTCGGAGTTATGTGCGTATTGAATTGTTAATGATCGCTTGTCCCGTGCCTCGGAGAGCACGTTAAGCCGTCGGTCCCGGTTGTCATGAAGATCTTTGACAGTCGTTACAGGGCGTCAGTACCTTCTAAATAAACTGACACTAGTCTAAACCATGGAATATCGCTATCCCTTCGGGTTGCGGAGGGCAGACAGGCAGTCGCTCTGTGGAAAAGCTAATATTCAGCCAAATCCGGTTAGACTAGAAAGCGGACCCCAGATTGAAACTGGGATAACGCTAAGAAAATAATGATGAATCAAGTAACTATCTACTTGTATAAACACTAAATAATAATCACAATTTAAATCTCTTTCATGATTAGGAAATAGCTACCTATTAGTTTGAACTGATAATAAAAAAAACCGAATCATATCGTAATCTGAAATACTTAATCGTCCTCGTCACTATCATTGGTGGCAGAAATCGAATTGTCTAAATCGAAAGGAACTAAGTTTCTATAAAAAGGTTGGTAATGGTCTGGTATGGCTCCTGAATCACACAAACTTATCAAATCCTTATGTAAAGGAAGAGGTATAGGGAGCAGTTCAGCGTATGCAAGTATTAAGTTTTCAGGATCTTCAGTAGGTACTCCTCGCCGCCTTCTTGAATTAGATCTTACTATGATTTGCATCTCCCGTAATTCGTCTTCAAAACTATACCTGAAATAAACTGAATCAAAATGCTCGTGATAGAAGTTTACTTCTTTTGTTTTACTCCAGTAAATTTTATCGAAGTTGGTAGGTATATGAATGTTTGAGTACGATTATTTTTGCGTTCTACTGTATTTTTTTTTAACGTGTTCCTTATTCACATAACGAGCAATGAATTCCCATTATCTTTCATGATCGCCAATGTTCCAAAACTTCATAAAAATTTTCATTTACCGCCGGATGTTTTTCTCGCGTGATAGGCCGCGTCATACGTCATTGTACCTGGTATCCGTTCTTCCTGAGTACCTCCTGAACATGGTTTAGCTCTAGCTTCAAATGCTCAGGGTCACAGAGGTCATGTTTTTTAGTGACATCACAACGGATTGCAGGTGTCGAGGGTGGTGGTGCGACGTGGCGTGCAGGTATCTATCTGTGTGTTTAGGCTTCCGGTATACGCAGTGTGTTAAGGACCCATCTGGTCTCACAGTCAATTTGACATCCAAGAATGACAACGATCTGTCAGTTTCCATTTCGTATGTGAACCTCATTTTCGGGTGAATGGAGTTAAGGTGTTGCACATATTGATCTACTTCCTGCTTACCTTCTTTTACGATACTAAAGATATCGTCCAAGTATCTTTTCCAAAGCCTGATGGTCTTAGGTCCGATGCTAAGCGCCTTTTCCTCAAAATGTTCCATCCAGATATTAGCCAGTACTGGGGCTACTGGACTCCCCATTGCGATACCATCGATCTGGAGGTAATATTGGCCTTGGAAGAGGAAGTAGTTGCCATCTAAGCAGTGTCATCGGCCTATCACGCGAGAAAAACATCCGGCGGTAAATAGACAACCAACCTACATGCCCTACATTGGAGGTGTTACGGATAAAATTGGAGCCAAGTTAAAAAACTACTCCATTCCGACCGTATTTACACCAGGGGCCAAAGTATACAACATGGTGGGCACACCAAAGGATGTTCTGCCGCTACAAACCCCAGGTATCTATAAAATCAACTGCAGCTGCGGAAGCTGTTACATAGGGCTAACGAAGCGGACTATCGCTGAACGTATAAAGGAGCACATCGCAGCTGTAAAGAACCGTCAAACGAACAAATCGGTGATTGCGGAACATTTACTTCAATCGGGCACCAATCACTGGATTGAATTTCATCGTCCCCAAGTCCTCGCCACGGAACGCAACTTTTACCCAAGAGTTGTGCGTGAAGCGATTGAAATCAGAAAACATAAAAATTTCAATCGGGAAGAGGGCTTCAAATTGTCATCGGCCTGGAATCCAGTGATTCGACTAACAACACCCCACTTTAATGCGCAGTCGGCGAACGTTCAATATACAGATACGGTTAGTGTGTTTTGCGCCGGTACTTCGAAAATAAACGACCTGGGGGTAGAAATGAAATCTTCTACCTCGCACTCGGAGACGTGACACCGCTACATCAGTCAGCTTGCGACCACGGGGCGTGCAACCGTCTCGAAAGGTCAAGCAAAATAAGGTATGTAAATACCTAATGCATGTTCGCGTTAATTCCCGTATATATATTCTTATAAACATGCAACGCAAGTGTTTAAAAATTTCAATCGATTTTTGGTTTATTTTTTCTTACTTCTAATACTCTCATAGCTTTGACCAGATTTTTTAAATATTTTGTTTTTGTTATCTTTCCATAAGTCTCTATTTACTTTTCTCTTTCGTGAAAGCTTCTTAGTAGGGGTTGTCGGTTCGTGTTTCTGACTTTGTAGGCACAGTATCTGATGAATTGTTATGTGTTTAAATAGAACTTATAATACCTACCCTCCAAATTAGAAACGCCATTATAAACGCCACTCGCATTGCACCCCCACGCCCCTTTCTAATGTTATGTACAATGGCATGGAACAGATCGTTGAAATATTTTGTTTCATTGCTATTACTATGCATAAACTTCAACTATTAAGATCAAAACACTAGTATTTGAACACTTAATGCTATAAACAATCCGATTAAATACCCTAGGAGGCAATGCAATACTTTAATTATAAATAAAAACTATTTTAAAACTTTCATTCCACAATAATGACACATTAAGAATAATAATTGTTTGCTTTATTACACGAATAAACGTGTAAGCTGCTATTATACAAACTCGAAGAAGTGCACAAGTCTTCTCAAAAGTTTGCTTGTCTTAACACGTTTTTTCGTGTGAACTCGGGAACCTAAAAAGCGTTTAACAATAGCAAATACTTTTATACTTGTGATATAATTCCATCATTTTTCCCTAGAATAAAGGAATCAAATGATATAATACGCGTATTTTGAGTCAAAAATTTATAAAAAAAAATGAGAAGGTGCTGCATAGGTAAAAGAAACGAAAAATGCAACAAAAAAAAAATTGTGTAAGAGCTCTTGCACGTTTATTCTGTGGGGCCATCGAAATGTAAAATGAAATTTAAAACCACGGGGTATAGCTAGTTTATAATAATTAATTTAAAATCTAAAACTGTTTCGAGTTTGGGCTAGCTCGACAGGAGACATACCACCTCTCACTAAATACCATTGTGAAATGCCAACTGTGTTACACTGGTGGTTGAGAAAACCATAAGCTATTTTCTTTTTAATGCTTATACTATTGTTTATATTTGATTGACGTGTCCAAAAAAATGTAAATTTTTTACGGAAATAAATGATTTGAAGTTTGAAGGAGTATGGTGCGATTTATCCCACCCCATATCGTGGGAAGGGCTAGCACTCAGGCTGCCCCTTTTCAAAAGGTCAGCAACGTACCTATCCTGCTCCTACGGCCACCTTTCAGTTCCATCATCATAATCTGGGTACCATCTATCACCAAAGCACTCGTCAAAACTAATCATACGAGCCCAAACTCGATGGGGCTAACTGAGTTCCTGTGGCCATCATCCAGCTCCATCGTCAGACCCTGGTTACCATATAACACCAAACTATTCGTCAAGACGGCTCATACGAGCCCAAACTCGATGGGGTTGTGTCATTTTATTACCAAATTCCTATGGCCGCCTTCCAGCTCCATCATCAGACCCTGGTTACAATCTAGCACCAAAATACTCGCCAAAACGGATCAAACAAGCCCAAACTCGACACCGTTGTGTCGCTTAATTACTGAGCTCCTATGGCCGCCTTCTAGCTTTATCATCAGACCCTGGTTACCATCTATCACCAAACTACTCGTCAAGACAAATCAAACGAGCCCAAACTCTATGGGGTTATGTCGTTTAATTACTGAGTTCCTTTAGTCATCTTCCAGCTCCATCATCAGACCCTGGTTACCACCTAGAACCAAAGTACTCGTCAAGATTAATGAAACAAACCCAAACTCGATGGGGCTGTGTCGTTTAATTACCGAGTTCCTATCCCTTCCGGTTCCATCATCAGATCAGCTCCATGTCATAATAATTTTACATTGTCATCCGATTTACATATGAATGTTAAATATCGGCTCAATCGGTATCCGGGAAGTGCATCAAATTCAACTTGCAAGATTTGATTACTGACAAACAGGTGAAACTACCTAAATAAAAGCTTGTGATAATAAAATACCTAACAATTCTTTTTTGCAGGCTGTATTATTATTTACATTCACCTGTCTAATTCATTAAATTTTTGATTTGAAATTAATTATTCAAATCAATAAAAATCTCAGTATTAGAAATGGTTAAATATCGAACAATCGGTAAGTTTTCTTCGCATCTCTACTTACACGTGGCGTCTTATTGTAAGAGAGAGATAGTCTGTAATTATAGCGTGTTAGACAAGGACAACCACTGATTCAGTACTTATTAGCAACCATTATTACTAGAACTCTGGTCAGTACTGTTAAATAATTTTAAAATAAATGTTTAACTTACCAGTGAAATGTGATATTATCTTTTTTGAAGTTATTATTTCGACTGTTACTCCCACAACTTTATAGCACAATTCGGCATTGTTTTCGTATATTATTATTTTCTATTAATACAGTTTAAACGCAGTTTACGTATCTGTTTCCTGGTCGCTACTGAACGAGCGCGGGTTTGTGCTCAAAGATATAGGTGCATTTTCGCATATGCGCGACAGACCACGGTGCCCTTCTATTGCAATTCTCGTGGGGTAGGTGGTCTGTGAGGTAGGCAGAGACTATGGAAAAATTCGCTTCTTCGACATTCATTAACCTCATCATACATGCTCGCTGGTTATGGGTACTTTTAATTTGGCCCTTTTTTAGTACGTCACCTATTTGGTCAGCGTACGTCCGTCTTGGGTGTCCCCTACCGACATCTCCACTCATTCTTACACGATACACTTCTTTCGTATTTCTTTTTTCATCCATCCGTTCCAAATGTCAAAACCATCGCAACATTCCTTTCTCAATCTTTATCACTATATCTTCTTTCAGATAATCTTATTCAAATAATAGTTGAGGAACAGAAATCCAAGCAAGACGCAAGAAAATTTTACCAAAATGAGCAAAAATCTATTGACTTATATTGTGTGTCCGTTTTTTAACCAAATTCATTTTTTTTCGACAGCGCAACCGTTACCACTGTTGAACCTAAGCACAACTTAAGGTAGCCGCAAATCTCGCACAGAGTCGGCGTGACGTTTGAGCCCTACTCTTACCGACCGCGCAATCTTACACCATCTTACCCTAAATTAAATTGGAGTGTCTGTTTGTAATATTAAAATAACCGTTTTTTACTAAATGCATTTGGATGTATACACGGTACATATGTATATCGAAATGACATTTTTTACAAATTGTGTCTGTCTTTTTCGGAACGGCTGGACCGATTTTTACGGGACGTTCACTGGCGGATAGCTGATGTACAAAGGAGTAACTTTGGCTATAAATTAACCGAGTATGCGAAGTATTTTCCTCAGGACGCGGGTAAAATCGCAGAAAACAGCTAGTAATAATATGAAATCTGAAATATTTGTTTAGTCATAAAGCTAATTGAAAGCTTACTATATTAGTTTTCCGCAAGGATTTACAATTTTTCTCAGTGTACCTAGGTAATGCATTATGTCTTTTTTAAATTAATATTTGCCTCGTGCCTTGGTGACGACATTAAATCGATGTTGGTATGGAAAATCTTTGACTGTAGTTATATTTTCATATAATATGACATTAGTTTCAAACCTAAAATATTCCTTTTATTTATCTTTTGTTGGGTTCGTGGAAAAGCTGTTATTTTATCAAATCTGACATTATAAAGCAGATCTCAGGCTGTAAGATGAAGGTTTTGTATCACAACCAATGTTTTCATATTGACTATAATTAATTGCTACTAGCGAACCTCTCTGACTTCACACGTATAGTATAAAAGATACTTGAAATAGAACTTTAACAAGTTAAATACCCAACCCAAATTTTCGTATAATTCACTCTGTATTTTTGAGAAAATCACATAAAATTCGTTAAGTACTTTTTGAGTTTTTCGCGAACAGACGGATGCGGCAGCTAACTTGCTATATAATGTGTAGAAATACATACTTGAAGATATAAGACATACAAGACACTTGAAGATAAATTTAAATTATCCTTGTTTTGATCGCATTGTACGCACGGCTCATTATTCTATACGATTGGCATTACCTCTTAAATTGGTGTTCCACAAAACGACCCCCGACTGCAATGACAATTTTATTCAAATCTCGTTACTAACCCAGTTTGTGCCTTATTAACTAAACCTTTACCTTTTTACACACAAATTAAACTTGTTATTAACTTTTTAGTTCATTTTTTTTGCAGGGCAGTCGTGTTTTTTAATTTTTCTATTATTAATTTTTATTTAATACATTTTTTTATTTAAATTTGGATCTCAATTTTAGATGTGCAGTTGCCTGCAATTCTCTTTGTACAATATTGAATGGCAACTTGGTCTAAATCCCGACAATACTCCAATAATTAGATTGAATACGAAAGAACTATATGGTATTGTTTTATAAATCACTTAACGGCGGTACATTTCTAATCAAAATATAATGTTACTAGCTTTCGCCCGCGGCTTCGCCAGCATGATATTTTAATAAAGAGTGGCCTATGTTCCCCGGGTTTCAGACTATCCATGTCAAATTTCATCTCAAACGGCTCTGTAGATTAGCCGTGTAGCATACATATAAACAGATAATAATGAAAATTACTTTTGTTTTCATAATCGTTGAACTTCAGGTAAAGATTAGTAAATAAGTTCAAATATCAATTTCATTGAAGTTATGAAGAGCTTGTTTACCTAACTGATTATAACAGCAACAAAACATAAAATCTGAAACCATTAGATACCACAAAGTACATATCAAATCAGACCGTCCCTCCGCCTCGCTGTGCTTAAGGGCACTAAATCGTAGAAAGCGCTTTTAATGACGCTGCGCTTAAGTCAGATATCTGACTGTAAAAGACAATGTTAATCTACTTTAATTAAATACTGAAGGCAATAAATCTATCAATTTTGAAAACAATTTGATAACTTCTCTAGAATGAGCATTGTAAAATACATATATATTTTTTTTATGTTATACTGTTTTATTACAACAAAAAATTATGTACCTAGTAAGATTATGTACTAAAAGCTAAAAAGTAATACGGTAAGTTCTAGTTACCAGATCGCACCAATCTTCTCATCAATCTGGGGTATTGATCAGACAAATATAAAATCGTTGGCCAAGTGAAATTTCTATCATAATGTTTACTCTGGATACCCTACGCCCAAAATTAATTTATTTTTACTTAATTTTATTTTCAAGTTTTTAGTGTTGTTGTTAGTTGATACTTCTCATTTTATTTTCATAGTGAGCCCTTTTCTACCAATCAAACCCTTTCATTCGATACCCATATTGAGGTTTTTGTGGAAAATATGTAATCCACCATTTTGCGGCGACAGCCATCTTGGATTTTTCATAGAAAGATATTGTGCTTTTCTACGAATCAAACACTTTCGTTTGATACCCATATTAAGGTATTAGTGGGAAATTAGTAATCCACCATTTTGTGGCGGTGGCCATCTTGGATTTTTCATAGTGAGCTCTACTCTACCAATCAAGCCTTTTCATTTGATACCCATATTGAGGTTGTTGTGAAGTATTATAATATTTTGTATTGGCGGCCATCTTGAAATCACAATCATTTAAATAAAATAATATCAAATATCAGATCAATCTGTCATCAGAAAGGGGTTAAAATTCCAATGAATAACTTTCAGAGCTCAGGCTTTTTGCCGACTTAGTTGATACTTTTCCTTATATTATGGCAACATTTTACAAAATCTTTATAAATTGTAGCCTGTGTGTTATTCTGATGTATAAACTATATTATTGTAAAGTTTCATCCAAATCCGTTCTGTAGTTTTTGCGTGAAAGAGTAACAAACATCCATCCATCCATCCATCCATCCATCCATCCATCTATACATACATCTTCACAAACTTTCACATTTATAATATTAGTAGGATGTTAAATGTAATTATTATTTTCTTATTTTTTATTTCTAAGTAACACTTATTTAGAAGTAAGAAATATAAATTAATAACAAGAATTATTTTTTGTTTACCACAAATAAATAATAGATGGCGTTATTCCATTTGCCTTCGCCGTTGAACGTTAGATGGCACTATGATGTTTCTTACTTGAAAATGGCTTCACACCCCTACTATCTTGACTTTTTCAAAAATATAATATATCCGGTGTTACTCGAGGTAAGGGTAAGGATTGTAATGATACCCCACACATCCTAATCAGTCCTGGCATTTAGAAGTTATAGTGGAATAAAGAAACTCACATACATACATACTAACATACTTACATATATACATGACTCCTGAAAACATTACACTCATTTTTTTGGGCAGTCGTGTAATAATATGATGGTCGATTTTCATCCAGTACATCATAACTGGTAATTCTTCGTCTTTTTCTATGTAAGACTAATAGTTTCAGAGACTAACATGTTTAATAAGTTTTGAATTATCTTCACAACCTATGCCAGCCGCGCCCATCGCAACTGAGCGTCATATTTTATAGGCAATTTTGTTCGCTTTATTGCCGCAATTAAGATCGAAATTCTCAGCATCTTTTAAGAACATGTTCATATAAAGCATAATGATTGTGGCGGATAGTGTGCCCTGGAAAACTTTTGTTTTAAATCGGTTTCGTCGGTATTGAGCTCCATAAGCAATTGGATCTGCAACAGGTGAGAGATACAGAGGACATCGTTCTTGAGAAAGCAAAGAAAGTGAGAGACTTTGTGTTTTGTATTTGTAATTTAAAAATGTTTAAGTATTTCTTAAATAGATTTAGAACTTATTTACCTTGAGCATTTTATTTTAATCATTCCTGTGATAAGATGTCTCGTGTGGGGATCGAACCCACAACACTTCGGTGCAGCGTCAAGCGGCGAGGCGGCCGCTTAAACCACTATGACTGCACGGTTGGCGTAGTGGTTTAAGCGGCCGCCTCGCCACTTAACACTGCACCGAAGTGTTGTGGGTTCGATCCCCACACGAGACAACACTTTGTGTGATTCATAAATTGTTGTTTCGAGTCTGGGTGTTCATTGTGTCCGTTAGTTGTATGTTTGTAAGAGGCAGCGATAGCCGAGTGGATATACCAACCGACTGCCATGCAGAGGGTATCAGGTTCGAATCCACGGCGCGCACCAATGACTTTTCGGAGTTATGTGCGTATTGAATTGTTAATTATCGCTTGTCCCGTGCCTCGGAGAGCACGTTAAGCCGTCGGTCCCGGTTGTCATGAAGATCTTTGACAATCGTTACAGGGCGTCAGTATCTTCTAAATAAACTGACACTTGTCTAAACCATGGAATATCGCTATCCCTTCGGGTTGCGGAGGTCAGACAGGCAGTCGCTCCGTGGAAAAGCTAATATTCAGCCAAATCCGGTTAGACTAGAAAGCGGACCCCAGACTGAAACTGGGATAACGCTAAGAGAAAGAAGAGAAGTTGTATGTTTGTAAAGTCCCCCGCGACACAGGATTCAGTCCTAATGCGGGGAGTTATATTTAAAAACAAAAAATCCTAGTGAACTTACCTACATCACAAAATTATATAACGGTTCCTAATCGTATTGATTAACACGTTTGAGGTATAACTACCTCTATTTTTCAGGCTTAGATTAGCTTACTTCGGTCGTGATGGATTATCTTCATTTTCCGTTTAATTTAACCTAAGCGTTTAGTTTCATTATTGTTGGATTCCAAATTTTTGGTCTACATGGTTTGAATGTTTGCTGCTAACCCCATGTGCTGTGTTCTGGTGTTCAGGCGAGCGAAAAATACAACAAAGTCGCGTTTACTAAGTGTAGGAACCAAAATAAGACGTGTGCTTTGATATTTTCATAAACAGTGAAAGCACATCGCATCATAAGGCAGAACTAATCAACCAAGCAAATTTTCAGCGGCGTATTCACGGCGCAGTCGGTGTTGGTCTTCAAACGTCTTACGGAGGTATACTTGCGTTTTATAAGCTCTGCTCATATTCGAGGGTGTGTTTATGTAGCCATCATTGGGTATAGGTGACCCAGAAGGACGATAACGGGGTACATATTGTAGGTGGAGAGTCTTATTGCAAGTTAAAGTTGCTTGCCTTCGTATCCTGTTGAGTAATCTTTAGATTGTGGTGAGTACAGTAGAGTACTAAATTACATATTGTTATATTGCTCACTCCTGACTTCAATGGTTTGAAACTATTTACTCCTATTTGCACTCTTAGGGGTGGAATATTAAAAATCCCTCCCGCAGTGAGCGCCTACGTTAAGAAGGAAACATTTGTTCAAATTTCATGCTCCTACTTATATAGTTAATGCTCTGTGTCAAGTATGACACAATGTCAGACATGCGCACTGTGTTCTATGTTTGATTTAAAATAAAGATCAGTTCGTTACTAGCAAGCAGTCGTTTCACTTGGTTGTCTCTCATATTTATCATTGGCGACGAGGAAATCGGTAACTAAGGAAAAAACAATATGGCTACCGGCTCAGTTTTTGGCCTTTTATCGGTATTTGACCACAATATATAGTCGTGGCAGACATATAAGTGCAGGATTAAGCAATGGTTCCTGGCTAATGATATCACCGGGACGAGCGATCCTACGGGCACAAAGCGACGAGCAATCTTGCTGAGCGTACTCGCGGATGGCACGCATAAGCTGGCGGCGGATCTCGCATTGCCAAAGCAGCTGCAAGACGTACCGTACGATGACGTTCTTCGCCTTTTGGACGAACATTTCACACCAAAGCGGTGTGGGTTCGGGGAACGGTACAGGTTTTACGCGGCTATGCAACACGAGGAGGAGACATATGCTCAATGGGCCATGAGATTGCGCGGCCTGACGGCACACTGCGATTTCTCCAACGTGGAGGAAGCTCTGCGGGACAGATTTGTCATGGGCATGTTGCCTGGACCCGACAGGGAGAAGCTCTTCACCAAAGCTTTCATAGGTCTTACCCTAAGCAAGGCGATGGAGTTAGCAGAAAACGCGCGGATCGCACGGGAAGCTGCAAGCGCCGGCGTGCACGCCGCGCCGCGTGATCAGGTGTTCAAGATTACGCAGGCCACAGCGACGGGGATGCCGCCGACTCAAGAGGCTACGCCTTCGGATGCGAAAGCGCAGTGTCTAGTATGCGGTTATTATAATCATAAAACATCACAGTGTCGGTTCACCAAATCGAAACGTAGGAAGTGTAATGCTACAGGGCATTTGAGCAGGATGTGTAAAAAACTAAATTATGTTAACTCGCGACCTGCGGATGAGAGCGATGACGATGGTGAGTTTTTTAATATTCGTTCGGTAAATGGGCAACCGATGACGGAAACGGTATCAGTCGCGGGGGTTGAACTTAAATTCGAAGTAGATAGTGGTTCGGCCGTCACAGCTATATCAAAAAAACGTACAACAAATATTTTAGCAATGTACCATTGTCACCGACTAAGAAACAGCTGTTTTCTTATACAGGGGATAAAATTGTGTGTGTGGGAGTAGCACAGCTATTAGTTAGTTATGCAAACTCAACACATTTACTCTGTGTGTATGTTGTGCAAAAAGGCGGACCGCCGATTCTGGGCCGCAATTTTATTTCTAAGTTCAAATTAGAATTGTTACCCATAAGATATTGTACGCAATTAGATGGGGATGATATGTTTACTACGTTACAAAAACGTTATCCTTCGGTCTTTTCAGATAAATTAGGGTTATTTAAGAAGTTTAAAGTTAAATTACAATTAAAGGAAGATGCGAAGACCGTTTTTGTTAGGGCTCGACCAATAGCTTTCGCCCTGAAAGATAAAATAGATAAAGAGATAGATCGCTCAGTTGAGTTAGGTGTTTTGAAACCGGTGGATCACGCGCGATTTGCGTCACCAAGCAAAATGGATCTATACGTTTGTGCGCCGACTATTCTACCGGTGTAAACAAACAGTTAATTATCGACCAGTATCCCTTGCCTACAGTCACTGAACTGTTTGCGAAGTTATATGGGGGGCAACAGTTTACTAAATTAGACCTGTCAAATGCTTACAATCAATTGATGTTAGATGACGAGTCACAAGAAATAACTTGCATAAATACGCACAGGGGACTTTTCAAGCACACGCGTCTTTGTTTTGGTATCGCAAGCGCGCCGGCCGTGTTTCAGCGCGCGATGGAAGGCGTGCTCGCTGGGGTGCCCGGCACACTCTGTATGCTTGATGATATTTTAGTTACGGGGAAATCTAGATCGGAACATCTGGATAGATTACATCAAGTGTTAGATAGGTTACAAGACGCGGGACTCACATTGCAAAAAGAAAAGTGTGCATTTTTTAAAGATGAGGTAAACTACCTTGGTTACGTAATAAATAAAGATGGGTTACATAAATCACCACAGAAAATAAAAGCTATGGTAGAAGCACCGGTGCCGACTAATGTAAGTCAATTACAGTCATTTTTAGGGTTAGTGAATTATTATAGAAACTTTGTGCCTAATGCGTCTTCGATTCTAAACCCTTTGTATGAGTTATTAAAAAAGGGTAGCAGGTGGTGCTGGACACATGATCACAATAAAGCGTTTACCACCATTAAAAAGTGCTTAGCGTCGGATCAAGTGTTGGCTCATTTTAACCCAGACGCAACCATAATTCTGACGGTGGATGCGTCACCGTTCGGACTTTCTGCAATATTATCACAGATAGAACCCGATGGGTCGGAGAGACCGATTTCTTTTGCCTCGCGGACTCTTAACGCTGCTGAGAAACGTTATTCGCAGATACAGAAAGAAGCGACTTCAATTATTTTTGGTGTGAGGCGTTATCATCAATATTTATACGGCAGGACGGTTCCGTTTATTCTTCGTACCGATCATAAGCCATTGTTGTCAATTTTCGGACCCCATCGAGCGGTCCCAGAGGTCTCAGCAAACAGATTACAGAGGTATGCATTATTTTTAAGCGGATATAATTATAAAATAGAATATGTACGTAGCGCTAACAACAGCGCGGATTTCTTATCTCGCGCCTGTTTGCCCGAAGAGACCGCGCGTTGCACAGATACGTCGATGCCGTGTCTCGACCGGGCGTCGTATATTAATTTTGTAGTCGAAGGTAATTTACCTGTAACGTTAAAAGTGTTACGTGAGGCGACGGATGCAGACAAAACCTTGTGTAAAGTGCGAGATTTTGTTTTGAGTGGATGGCCCAAGAAAATGTCAGATGATCGTTTGAAACCGTATCATTCATGTAGGATGCAACTGTCTTATGAAAACGGGTGTATTATAAGAGGACACAAGGTTGTAATTCCTGAAAAATTACAAAGTAAAATACTAATGGAATTACATCAGTCCCATTTAGGGATCGTGAAGACGAAAGCAGAAGCGCGATCTAGGGTTTGGTTTCCGGGAATAGATTCGGCTCTAGAGCGTTTGATAGGTTCGTGTGATGGTTGCATACAACTAAGACCATCACCACCGCGGGCACCGATTGCTCACTGGGAATACCCACCCACGCCATTTTATAGGGTTCATATCGATTTTCTGGGACCTATAAACGGACACACATTTTTAGTAATAGTAGATGCTTATACTAAGTGGGTTGAAGTTTTTGACATGAAGACCAGTACTTCTGCCACAGCAACCATTGATAGGTTGTACGAGTTTATGTCAAGTTTCGGTATTCCACATACGCTAGTCAGTGACAATGGTACATCGTTTACATCGCACGAGTTTAAGGCTTTTTGTAGGTAGAACGGAATTTGTCACGTGACGTCACCGACATACCACGCGGCCAGCAACGGACAGGCCGAAAGTTTTGTAAAGATAGTGAAAAAAGGCATTAAATCAAGCTTGATTAGCGGTAATGGGGCTCGAGATGTAAATAACAAACTTTTAAAATATTTGTTTGATTACAGAAATTCCGTTCACACAATAACCGGGCACTCGCCGGCTGAACTGGTTTACGGTCGAAAACTTAGAACGCGTCTTGATCTAATAAAACCAGAGTTGCCATCGCTTTCATCCACGGATCTCGCTAACGCAGTTAAACGTAAACAGTGTTTGCAAAATAAGACAGTCAAACATAATAATCAACCTTTCACTATTGGTACAACAGTTTATAATAAAAAATAATCTGGACACAGTAAATATACTTGGTGTAAAGGGACGGTATTTAAAAAAATTGGCAAGGTGGTATATTTAATTAAAGACTTGGCGACTTCAGCTATATTAAAGAAGCATAAAAACCAGATTATTTTGTGTAAAGGCGATGATTACAATGACGTGGATATAGACCTAGAGGAGTTAAGTGACAGTCAAGCTTCAGAGTCACAGTCAGCAGAAGAGGTGTCGAATCCAGCCACGCACGAAAAAGAGGAAGATACATCAGTTGCTGCAAGAACTTCCGAGCTGACAAGATCTGCCACGCCGCCAGTTTTGCCTATCGTAGTTCCTCAAATCTCTTCACCAGAGAATTTAGGGGCGGAGGAGGAGGAATTCCAGGAGGCTATATCCGACCCTCCAAATATTGAGCATACTGACGAGGCACCTATGCAACAGCAGACACATGAGCCTATGCCACTACGGTCTAAACGTAATCGGCCAAAAGTCGACTACAAATTGTTTTATTAGATGTTGTACTATATTTACTTATTTAGTTTTAAGAATTTATTATATATACTTATTTGGTGTTATTGTTTAGTAAGAAGTCTTTGTAGCTTAGTTGTTTATTTGTATGCCTAAGCTAAGGGGAGGAATGTCAAGTATGACACAATGTCAGACATGCGCACTGTGTTCTATGTTTGATTTAAAATAAAGATCAGTTCGTTACTAGCAAGCAGTCGTTTCACTTGGTTGTCTCTCATATTTATCACTCTGCAATGATATGTCAAGTAATATTATGTATATGATGATGTAGGATTGTGAAATTTAGAGATTTTCTCCTAAGAGTCAAATTACGAGTGAAATACTGAATTAGTGAATTAATAAAAGGCTATCGCTGTATATCGTTACAACTACCTAGTAAAAAGTAAGCAAAGATCGGAGAACATGAATTATTTCCAATTATTACGGATATTGATCGCTGGATTTAGATATTCATCTGTCATTTGTGACAAATACCTATTACGATTTGTCATGGTAATACCTCACGAAATGGATTGCCGAGGAATTGAACGGCGGCATTAAATACCCTCCCACAATTCTCTGAGGGAATTTTGGTAATATTTTGCTTTTAACGTTAATTTTGATAAAGTACTTATTAGTTACGTGAAAAAAATGTTTTTAAGATTGCCATTGCTAAAGGTCGATAAATGTATTATTGGATTATCCTGTTTTTCTACCCGTTCTCTGCAATAACACAATGAAAACCATCCAAAATAATATAGTTTCAAGCTGTGGTAGCTCCTTTCATGTCGCTCAAAAGCACCGCTGATAAAAGTGGATGAAAGTTCATTACTAACACGGTCGTGACTCAATTTTTTGCGCTGCTGCGAATGTGCCGTATTAGAAAATACCCGCTATTTCACTAGTTGGTAATAGGTCTGATTACCAATTAGTCAAACAGCGGGTATAATAAATGTAATTAATCCTCGTTAGTCTCCGCAACTTTGCACTATGCCCAACGTTATGACTGACTAATTAGTATGATGCCATTTTCAATAAGTGTGTAATTAGTGTGTTTACCAGCGCACCTATCCTTTCCTATTTTGCTTGTAATCAAAAACAGTACCACAAACTGTTTATATTTCGATCTCGGTTTCCAATATTACACATGGCTTCCCCATTATTTGAAATATTCGACACGAAGCTAGCATCCTATCTGTCTTTTGTATCTAAATTTAAATTTCACAACGTATCCAATTTTCCGTTCAATCATTCAATACTATCACATTCTAGAAAAAACAAATGTAAAGATTTTTCACATAAAGTATTCTTTTGTTCGACAATGTTTTCCAATATTGCCAATATTTGAAACATCGTTGACATCGAATGCAGAATCAAATTTGGCACAATTGGGTGACGCTTCGTTCAGAATGAGAGACAGATATACCCGGTCTATCCCATTAGTCCCATGGAGTTGTCCCACAATGGGACAACTGCCACTAATTTGTCCCAGTAGTCCCATGGGACAAGTGAAACCGTTATTTTGGTGCCAGAAGTCCCATTATGTCTAGATCATGAGACTTCTGGGATTGATGGATTTTTTGTACCTAACCGCATAATGCCACCTTAGTTGGGTAGATAAATTTCCATTACTTGTCTGTAATGACACTGTCAATATTACTTGTCTTTATAACTTGATTTAAAATATTTCTCCTCAATTTATTTATGCGTTTTTATTTTTAAAGAAAGTAGGTATACTTCATTACGAGGTATGTCTGGAAGAGATTATACCATTATAAAACGAGGCCGAGGGGAAGTTTTACTGCACGCCCGACATGAATTTTACAAACATGCTTCATACAAGTCCGGTGAAACCATCTGGAGCTGCAGTAAGCGAAAGAAAATAAAATGTACTGGTTCAGTGACTATTGAAAAAGTAAGTTGTATAGTAGTAAAGCCGTACCGATATCCGACAATTTCAGTCTCCAACAACGCGTGCCTGAGTGCGAACTGCGAACCTCTATGAATTTGTCCTGCGGCAATCAATGGAGACTGAAATCGTTTACTATCGGTGACTTGCGTCGCTTTGTGTACGAACGGGCTTAGATTACCTATACCGTCCGAATACATTGTTATTTTTTGTTTAGGATCTTTGTTCATTTGCTCGAGTCAAAGATCATATAGATACTTGCACTTCTGATCATGCACGGCAAGAAATTGAAATAACTTTAAACAAAGGTCGCAATACTGCTGCTCAAGGGCAACTGACACTGTCCCATTCTGGGACAACTCCATGGGACTAATGGGATAGACCGGGATTTTCGAGTATTAAATGGAATTCTTTGGGAATTAAAATATTGTTTGACAATTCAATATAATCGACATTATGTCAATATTTGCAATATGAAAGTAATTTCTTCGTAAAATGATTAGTAATTTTACGTATTTGTCTAGGTATATAATTATTTAGTTTTAGCCAGTATTCTAAACAGCTAGAATAGCACTTTCAAACAACTTAGCTTCTAATAGAATTCTTCTTTGTGTAAAACTGCACTGTTTTTGATTACATCAATTGCAAACCTTCTGGGAATATAGACCTAACCTAAAAATGTTCTTTATTAAATAGGCTGTACTCAAGCGGGGAAATGAACAGGTACCCAACAATCTTTGTTTTTCGTCGATCGGGAAACTGAAAAGTTATATTTATGTTATGAATTTTCATGCTAAAGTAAATGTTTATAATCTGTAAGTATTCAGCTCATTTCATTAACCTCATGATTATAACAAATTTTACTCTAAGATTTGATAATGCACCTTGAATAGGTAACATATTTAAACTTCAATTTCCCTTAAACCTCTCACATCTCATATGTATATTCAAATTGAAAATCGAGCTAGTCAGTGGAAAGTTAAAAATGCATAGGTGAACTATGCACCTGTCGTGTGAATATATTACCGAATAAATCCACCAATGAATAGCTCAGCTTTACCATGGGTATATTGCTCTCTCAGCGGATGTAAACTAAGCGCGTATAAGCTATTAGGTATTTTAAACTGACGGTTGATTGTCTTTTAAATTAATGTATTTAATAAAAAAAATTATTATAAAACGTAATATAATCCTCACGAACGAAGGGAAAAACCAGCGGTACCTAGGAGATTGATGTAACGTCTTGCCATTTTTTAACTTAAAAATTCGCAGTAAGAATAACTCTTGTATGTGAGACGGTCTTAAAAATTAACAAATTAGAAACATTCAGATTTGAAGTGTTTTATTTGTGTGAGTATCGAACTGGTAGTCATTAGGCATTGTAGACGGCCGCTGAAACCTGAACCATATTGTCTCCTTATTTAACGTAGGTAGTTAGGTATTTAACGTAGTATAATATACTAAACTTCTCCAATGGCTCTGCCCCGTGGGATGGCACAAAAAACCCCGTAAGGGTGGACATTTCCAAAATTACTCTCTTACCGCTGAATTCAATATTCGATATATCATTTTTTTAGATTTTTGCTTTGTTGTTGTCATAAGCTGCATACAAAATAATGTCAAACATGAAACTCGAATCTCAAAATCCATGGTTAGATCGAATATTGAAACCGGCCGTTAGTACTCAGGTATACATTCCACACATATGTACATACCCAATCTTAGCTTATTACGCTTAGCTTCGCTTCCGGCTGTGTGTTATCTATTTGTCAGGAACACAATAATTAGAACTATTTAAATACTTTATTATATCCAGCAAACCACTACAAAACTGTTATATACATTGCACCACACAACATAACGAATGAAACCAGACAACTGCCTACAAAAGAAAACGAAATGCAAATATGTGTTGTGCTGTAACTCACCCTATTGCATATCTATAGCTGTGTATGTATTTAGCACGTACATTCCTAGACGAAAGTAAAAATTCATAATTTTCATTTAAGTTTCTGATGACGAAACAACTTGTTTCACGACGGTTTTTTAAAAGAAGTGTAATCATTATAGTGTATTGTGTATTACTTGTATTTTATTTTATTTTAATCCTAACTGCCGGTACTTCGACACACTACACTTATGACGTCTATTCATGCATGCTTGCAGACAGACATATAGGCTTAGGTACATTGAGCACCCCTCCGTGGGATCTCCACCTTGTCGTGGTGGGGGAGCTCAGTAACCGCGGCTTAGACACCCGCGGTGAAGCTAAGAGAGATCCCGGGAGTGGACGCTCCGCATAGACTTGGAGGGGCCTGCGCAGGATGCGTCCAAAGGTGCGGGTGCGGGGGAGTTCTGTCTGTCCCTTGCAGTCGAGCGCGGTCGCGAGAGGAGAGCCATGTCGGTGTTGCGTTGCCGCGCGCCCTATCTCCCGCGACCAAATGGGGGCGCACCATTGTTGCGTTGTAGCGCTCGTAGCGAGACTTGGCTTGCCGTTCGTAACAGATCGGCAAAGTTAAGCAACGCTTGCACAGGTTACCACTTGGATGGGTGACCGTGTGTGGCATTTACATCTGAGCGCTACCGTGCTTCGGAGGGCACGTAAAGCTGTCGGTCCCGGTTCTTGTCCAAGGATAAGGATCGTTAGGCCATGTCGGAGGCCTTCGGGCGGTCTGAAAACTCCGACACCAGAGTTGGCCACACGCTCACACGAAAAACAAACAATTGTTGCCTTGCGGTGGGCCGCAGAGGAAGAGGAGATGCGGTGCTGCCAGGTTGCCGTCCTCCCTATACTCTGCGGCCGCTGGTTGTTTTGGCGGCGGAGCCCAACACCTTCATCAGCCGCCAAGGGGGTTCGGGGCCCGCCTGACCATCTAGCGGGCCAATAACCGTCGAGGGGTAGCGACGAATGCTTCGGTGATACCCGACTCTCCGACACACGGGTAGATGAGGAACACGGGTTGGTTTTTAGTCAGTAAGAGTCTGATAGTCCCCTTCGCCCTTCCCCCAGGGCGGAGGGACTCCATGAGGATTTTCCAACCCAACACCAAAAAAAAAAGTACATTGAGCAAGTTTTGGTTATTATATTAGGAGCTATTTCATGAAAACATTTTTCGTTAAAAATGATTTTCAAAGTACATTCGCAAACCAAGAGTTCATATTCGTTTTGTAAATGAATCAGCCATAAAACCCTGCAAGCTACATCAAAACGCTTTGTACCACTACTCACAAGACAGTGCGTATAAGATAATGACATTTCATTAAATAAATCAAGATATAAGTAATTAAAATTAGATCAAATTGAGACTGAAAAGATTTAGCTTAAAGCATAGATTGGATTGATGGTTTCAAATCAACCAGCAATATTTATAACAGTAAGCATAACAAACATATACACTTCCACACGTTTATAATGTGCTCGTTATAAATCGTTCCGATAAATTACAAATCCTGAGCTGAAAATCCCACCCAAAGCCATGCTTTCGAGAGGCCTAAAGAACTCATAAATCGACGATCTTTCAGTTAGCTTCGCACAATCGTACCGCAACACTAAAGTCTCACTCACAAAATGAGAGCTGATATTAATTTCATTATATTCTTTTGTTGCCAAAAGCGCGACTCTGTATAGTGGCAAATTTAAAAAGTCAATAGAGCGAGTGGTATTATATCGGCCGTATATAATGAACGTTTGTTGGTATTGCACACAATGGTCGCGTACTGATAGCAGAACGATGCTCAATTGAAGGGGAGAACCACGTTATATATTGTGTAATTGCGAATGTAAAATATATAGCGTTCATAGCGCGACTTGGCTTGAAGATCGTAATAGGTTGGCAAAGTTAAACACCACTAGCACAGGCCGTCACTTGGATGAGTAACACGAGGCATGAGGTATTTATTTCGGAGTGCTACCGTACTTTGGACGACGAAAGCTGACGACTCCGGATCTTGTCTCAGGAAAGAAATTGTATATAGTATCTTCTTGGGTTTACGCGAATGTTACACATTGAAATTAAACTACAGTTTACGGATTTTATCTCGATGTATTGGTTTCACTCAGTTATTACATTTGAAACTAATGATCTAGAAACTATATTTTTAATTTATTACTAGCCGACGTTTCGAATTCTTTACAGAATTCATGTTCACGGCAGACTGAGGTGATATTTGTCTTTTTCTTGAATGTATAAGTTATCTCAAAGTACCCGAACATTTTTCAACTACTGGTGTTACTATTTACGCAGAATGAGTTCACAGTGTCTGTTGGAATCCCAACACTAAGAATAATAATCGATTATACGCGCACATCACCAGCGCTTGCGCTCTATATAATCTGTGGGCATTCGCGCCCTCAAGCAGTAGCGAGTCATACACCATACAAGCAGCAATTACGCTATAGTGCTCTGCCATCTAGCCAACACAGGCTAACGAGGGGATCCATAGTACCCAAAGTGTAATTGGCCCTAATTTGTAGTCCTGTGTCTAAGTTTAAGTACCTATAAGTAAACGCGATTAAAGTGTTTTGTGTGAAACATATCGTTTACTTTGATGGCTCCTGCTCCACCTCCACAGTGTCCTTAGGTCTTAGGTGACTTTGTCCTTCTTGGGTTTCATTAGCCTTATGACAGGGTCCCAAGCTGGAGGAACATTCCAACCATCTTCCCTATTGAAATTAGGGTGTTTTTTAATTTCAATAGCCTCTCGTATCATCTTTGGAAGAAAACGGTGTTCTTTTGCGAGTATCTGTGGTTCATCAAATCGCAGGTAGTGGTTGGGTCCTTGTTCCACATGTTCACACACAGCAGACTTTGTTGAGCGTTTATGTTTTATGTCAGCTATATGTTCTTTGAGTCGAATGCCTATGCTTCTCTTGGTTTGTCCAATGTATGAGAGCCCACATTCACAGTCAATTTTGTAGACAGCGGCCTCTTGCAAGGGTAACTGACACTTGACAGATGGTAATAACTGACTGATCTTCGTTGGCGGCTTGTAGTAAGTTTTGATAGAAGCTCGCTTCAAGATGTAGCCAATTTTGTCGGTCACGCCCTTGATGTATGGGAGGACAGCAGGTTGTCTTTCTACTGTGGCTGGTTTTTCTTTCTACTAGGATCTGTGACAGTGGCGCGGTGGTCGGAGCTTGTTGTCTTGCAGAACTTGCCTGACATGTTGAAGTTCAGCGTCCAGGTGTTTCTTGTCACAGATCCCGCGGGCTCTCTGAAACAGAGACATTCCTACAGTAGCTAACTGTTTAGGATGGTGGTGAGATTCACCGTTTAGGTACCTATTTGTATGGGTCTTTTTCCTATACACAGTATGGCTTAAGGAGTTGTTTTTATTCCTGATGACAAGTACATCTAAGAAAGCTAAAGAATTGTTTGCCTCTAATTCAATTGTGAATTGTATTTGGTTATTAATAGAATTAAGATGGTTTAGGAAAGCATTAACACTATCTGTTGGTAAAATTGTGAAAGTGTCATCTACATACCGCTTGTAGAACCTCGGTGTGATGGTGGCAGTCTGCAGGGCTCGCGCCTCGAAATCCTCCATGAAGATGTCAGCGACAACAGGCGATACTGGAGAGCCCATTGCTACACCGTCTACTTGTATGTAGTATTTCTTGTCCCATAACAGATAGCCCGTTGTCAGGCAGTGTTTGAGTATTTCTGCATATTCCTCAGGCATGTTGTTTTCTGTCAGCTTCCTTCTAGTAATTTCTACACAGTAGTACTGGTATTCATGTGAATAATGACTGTATATCAAAACTAACCATAGTTTCCTTGTCAGAGAGATGTAGGTGTTTGATTTCACTGACAAAATGGTAGGAATCTTTCACATGTGCTCTCGTATTGCCTCTGAGCGGTGAGAGAATCTTTGCCATGTGTTGAGCCAGTCTGTAAGTTGGTGCGCCTATCTGACTAACCATCGGGCACAGAGGAGCGTTTTCCTTGTGTATTTTTGGTAGCCCATACATTTGAGGAGGTTTTACACACGATGGTATTAAATATTTCACGTCCAAATTAAGTTTTTCGAAGTATTTCTTAACAATATCACAAGTTTGCTTGAGTATTTTGTTCGTAGGGTCTGACTTAACCAACTTGTAGGTACTTTCATCCGACAAAAGATGTTCCATTTTTTGTTTATACTCGGACGTGTCCATCACTACCGTTGCATTTCCTTTATCTGCTCGGAGTACTGTAAGTTCAGGCCTAGCTTGTGACTTCTTCAGTGCGAGATATTCGGTCTTTGGTAGATTCCTTGCCGGCACTTTCGATTGACGTAATACAGCAGAAACGTCCTGTCGTATGGCCTCGAAATCTTCCTTACTCACATTGTTTTTGACTAGGCAATCCTTAACGTTGCAAATAATGGTTTCGTACGGTATTCTTGATGGAGTTATCGCGTAATTTAAACCTCTGCTAAGTACTTTCTCGGTATTTTGATCTAACATGTGTTTTGACAGATTGACAACTGTTTGTCTATGGGCAGACGGTAGCGTGTGATTGGTCCGTGCGAAAACGTTCTGTTTCATGTTGTACTGGTCATTTGATTTTTGTTGTAATTTTTCAAATTTTTGAATTTTGTTACGTTTACACGCATAATATTTTGATGTTTCTCTGTTGTTTATTGCATCTATGCATTCTGTAAAGAATTCGAAACGTCGGCTAGTAATAAATTAAAAATATAGTTTCTAGATCATTAGTTTCAAATGTAATAACTTAATGAAACCAATACATCGCGATAAAATCCGTAAACTGTTGTTTAATTTCAAAGAAACTGTATGTTTGTCAAAATGTAATGTATGTTTATCCATTATCTAGTACCCACAGTACAAGCTCTGCTTAGTTTGGGACTAGATGGTGATGTGTGTATGTAGTAGATAAAGAAATTATGTTTATTATTAAATTAATAAGTGCATTTCTAAATTAAAATAGGGTAATAAATTTATCAAAGAAACTACATACATAAATATTAATCTAAATGTATTCTCTAATCCATTTAAGTGGACAAAATGTAATTGTTCTAAAGTGTATATTAATAAACTAGAAATAGTTTACGAGCAAATAATGTGTGTTGTGTAAACGTTTCTATCCTATTATTCTAACCAAAGATAAGCCAAAAGAAATTAATTTCACCTGTATAATTAACCCTTAATTACTCGCATGGGGTATATTTAACCCCACAGCTTATTTGAAGCGTCGTATCACCACCATTTTTAAAGTTACCTTCATACCGTTCTCAGTAGCTGCCTATATACCTCCCCCCGCCGCGAATCAGTCGCGAACGCTGCTCCGTGCCTTGTGGTTGTGCCAGGAGGTCGCGTCTGGGGTATATATTACCCCACGCGAGCTTTAGTGCAACTTTTTTTGGACCTGTGAGTATTTTTGTTTTATCTTTTTAATGTGCGGTACAGGTACTAAATGATTCGTTTTTTACTTATTTTTGCTTTTTTTTAGGTTAGAACGCCTAAAATGTCAAGTAAGCGTCTTTCTAACTACTATGAAAACTATCAGATTGCTGAGTGTTTATTAGAAGATGAAGAAGAAAGCATAGATAGTCCCGATGAAGGTGAGGGAGACGCTGAAGTGATTCAAAGTGACCGGAAATTATTTTTTACTACAATCGCACGAAAGGTGGTATAGATACCAACTACCAAATTTGTGCTAACTATAACGTCGAAAGACGTACAAAGAGATGGCCTATGGTTATACTTTATCACTTCCTCAACGTTACTGGTAGCAATGCTTATGACATTTATAAAAATAAAATTGACCACGGAATATGCAGAAGGGAGTTTTCGAAGCATCTTGCAGTTGATTTGGTAAAGGCTCACCAACAAACTCGATCAACTATACCTCAACTGCCTAGGGCCATACAAAAACGGCTAAAACGAAATGTTGAAGTTCAGAATCCTGGCTCCATATCCAGGGTGGTCCATCGACAACTTACAAAAAGTACCATATCTGCCCAAGGTCAAAGGATAAAAAAATAAGAGTCACGTGTGCCAAATGCCACCAGCAAGTCTGTCACGACCATTCCACCATGATATATGATAAATGTGTTGATTAAAAAGTTACTCAATTTAAAGTTTCATGTCGATATAAGTTTATAATAATGTTGATTATATAATTATACTATCACAACTTAGAACAATATTGACTTTTTCAATTTTTTATAATAAAAGTAAAAGTATGTTATTAAAAATATGTTTTATTGTACCTTTAAAATTGGGGTTATATATTCCCCACGCGAGCGTTAGTGTAACTATATGAAGGCGAGTAATTAAGGGTTAATTTTGTTGGTACAAATTAGAATTTAATTAGTGAAGACAGTATTGTGAATTATAGTCATGAATAATGTGTTATTGAGGGCAAAACCAAAGACATACTACACCGAGACTACACTCGCACTATTAACCATATCGCATATTCTTGTTATTTAGTTTCAAACTAAATTGAAGGAGGACTTACAATATTGGCAACATTACATTGTGTCACTTTGTCGCCAAAAAATAGAAATATGTCAGTTACTAAATAAAACTCAAACAAAAAGTAATTTACTACTAAATAGTGGTAACATTATTTTATACAATGGTGTGAGCGAGTATACCTTTCGGCACGCGTGCCAAATTGCCCCCCGATATGATTATAAATTCTTTTGTGACGATATTTTGGGTTTTTATATTTGCATAAATGGAGGATCCTATATATATTTTACCTGTTATGCTTTTAACACATTTACATTTAACGTTATTCGTGCACGTTGCCATTATATTATACATGTTTTTAAACATGTTACTTGTTACCCCTTTAACTATATCCATACCAAATATAGTCCGTGTGGTGACGGATTAAGAATTCGGAATGTCACTACCCCATATCATCCCACGGGTGTCGTAAGAGCCGACAGAGGGAGTATGTTATGCAGAGAACAGCACTGTAAGAGAAGGAAAACTTGATACAAACCTTATACCAACCCGTTTGGCCAGCGTGGTATAGTAGGCCAATTCCTCCTTTCAAAGGAGAGGCCTAGTCCAGAAGTGGACTGTTAAGGACTGATGATGATGAATTACACATCCCTCTGTCGGTTCTTACGACACCCATGGGATGATAGGGGGTGGTGACATTCCGTATTCTTAATCCGTCACCACACGGATAAGTGTGTAATTAGATCATAAAATACCTTACTAAATTAAATATGTAACATAACGTCACGCTTTTATCCCCGAAGGGGTAGGCAGAGATGTATTACACACCCACACTTCGGTAGTTATGTTTAGGTCCTAATGTAATAGGAGGCGAGCCTATTGCCATCTACCGGGCACATTGTTAAGCGTATATTAAATATGTAGGTAAATAAAAAACAGATACGTAAAAATAAATACGTAAAAAAATAAACGATATATAAGAACAATTTTCATAAACTTTAGCGATAACTTGAATTTTCACAACGCAGTATAAACACTATACTAACACAAATAGCAATGTTACCAACGCAGTATTCCAAATTTTATAAGCAGTAAAATTATGTTTTGCCTAACCGTACTATTTTTATTAATTATATCATAGATTGTAGAGAAGGGGCGTATGGGCCCATCAAAAATATTAAATAATTATTTTCTCCATACGCCCCTGGAAAAAGGGCTCTCCAAAACGGGGCGAATTTGAAACCTTTATTCACGGGGCGAATTTTAAGGGGCGTATGGGCACTCATCCTCCTTTGCTGCCAATACAGGAACTTTTTAAATAAACGCAATGAATTTTTTTTATTGCTGATGTGTTCGATTCTCGTCATGAAGTCATTATGTAAATGACTTCATGACGAGAACCCAATCACGAGAATCAAATCAGTGTGCACGTTACGAGTCTAAGCGATGATCGATTAAGTACTTCAATTGCAAAGATACTTCCGAGTACAGTTACTGATTAGCATTTATTTCGCAAGTGGACAGGTTTCTTAAATACAATTATGTTTTTATCATCCTTGACATTTTGTAGCTCCTTACACAGAGTATTGTCCTTACTTACGCATAATAAATTTTAACAGATAATCTAAAACTCATTTCACAAATTACATTCTAGCCCTTCACATTGTTTGCACAGTATATACTTAACGGAATCGAAACCTAAACTACAAACTAAGTAATCGAGGCTCACATTAGAATAATTGAGCATAAATTTCAATGAGTAATCAAGTCAGCATGTTTGTTAATGAGCTGACGATGGCGAAATAAACTAATTACCGTTAGTAAGGATACAGGTTTGTTTTTACAAGAAATGTTTGAGCGTCTTTACTTAAGTGCCGTCACGAAAATAAATCAGCCTTTGTATTCAAGGCGTAAAATACACATGGCTCAAAGACATAATTTTTTGGTTCCAACGAATACGTTAAATTATGATATATTATCTACTTATATGATACTGCATAGCTTATATTGCCAGTTCAATCAAATTTGCTTTCATCATTTTTTTATTCCTGTTCTAGGAATGAATCTTCTATTGCCGGAGACTTCTAAACGTTCAACCGACGGACACAAAGTACCACCAGGCTGGATGTAACAATTTGTGGAACAAAGCCTGTTATCTTGTGTGGGCATCGAACTCACAATACTGGGCATAATTCTAAACAGTGAATATATTACTTGTTTGGGACCTGCATTTTTTTTAATCACCATATTTTATCTCAAACATAAAAAGAAAATTTACTTTGGTCGTCACATTCGGACGTCTCACGATGTATTTTTGCCTGAATACTAAGGTAAAGCTTACGATAAAATACAGGAATAATGGCACCTATTATACTACACACGCTTTGTCGGCTGTTGTTTTTAATATGATTAATGATCATGCAACCTTTATACTGTGAAAACCGTATTCCTTCCATTAATATTATTTCCTTCCTCATTGTTTAATATTTCTTAGCCAATACGTTCCAGCATTTCTTGATGAGTAAGCACGTTCTTTTTAATTGGTAATCTTGATTAATGAGCAGATTTATTGCCGAGTATTAGTTTGATCGAACAGTGCCCTGATCGACTTTTAATCGAAAATAAGTTTCGGTTCGGAGGAAGATGGAGGAGGTTGGATATATCATGCACTTGCATATAAATAAGTACCATACTCATAGAATATCAATTACTCCTAAAGTACATTGAACACGAAAAAGTGTTAGTTTCTATGGCAATACCGTAATTCGCGTATCATTCTATGCGATTTGACGCCCGAAACAAACGTAAGGGTTCATTATTATCATGATTAGCCCTGTTTATAAACTGTCCCTCTGCTGGGCACGGGCTTCTTCTCGCTATGAGAAGAGTAAAGCCATAGTTTAGTGTGGCCAGCGTGGCCAAGTGTGGATTGGCAGACTTCAGTTGTCTGCCGAGAACATTAGGTAAAACTGTCGGGACTCCGCTCAACACACACTAGAGGTGTGCCCCGCGTGGGCGGACGAGCGGAGTACCCTGGTCGCTACAATCGGGAGGGATTATTTTGTCCCTACCAGCCGTAGTAGCGACAATGGTAGAGGACACCCACAATTGGCGTGCAATGGTCTCCTTGTGTGAAGCTGTAATGCTCCAGAAGGAGGCCGCCGTGCGGGAGCGGGAACGACGCAACCCCGCTCGCAGGCGAAGGCGGCGTCGAGGCGGCGGCAGCAGCCGTTAAACTCGACTCTTCTTCAGGTCTGCGGGCGTTGGAGGGGGAGCCTCTAACGACCCACCCCAAGCGAATCCGAGAAGGCAGCGGACTGTGTGGCGCAGTTTGCTGTGAAAGGCATTGCACACCCCGCCTTTCCCCGGGCACGCGTTCCAAACAAGGGGACGGACGCGACAGGTACAGCGGAGCAATACAACCACAGTTTCCGTTGTAACTGCAAGGCGTCGAGCCACGGAGCCACCGTGTGGTTTTTAGTCGGTAACCGAGGCCTCGGGGTGGGAGTCCGACATACCCCTTCGACCGCTCCCCGGTCGGACGGGCATGAGGTAACTCATTTTCCACACGATAAAAAAAAAGGAAAACTGTCTGACATGCCGTTTACTTCACGGTTCACTAATCTTGGTCATTCTCTATTACGGCGGCGGCGCCGACAATTAAATCCTACTGACACTATCTTCGAAAAATCTTTAATTTGGTTTCAAAACGTGTAATATTAGCACAGATTACTAAATAGTTACTTCGTATTAGCCCACCTATTCACCTTACTGCACTCTATTAAAACTTAAATGTTTACCATACTTGTTTGTATATAGTTCAACACTATTTAGTTATTAAAATATTCAAGTTGTTGGAATTTATTTGTGATTGTGTTGTTTCGCAGATAAGGTGTTTAAGTGCTACCAGCCCGGCGGGATTGCGGCAAAGTCTGCTAATTGCCATTCACGCCATGAGATGTCGAACGGGCACCGCAGCGGTTTTAGAGGAGCTGCACACATACACCCTCAACTTGACCCAAGCTAAGGCTAGTGTTTAAATGAAAAATATCAACAATAGCTTTAACTACAGTAGAGTGAGTCTAGTGTCAGTAACAAATTATTGCCTCGGGATACGGTCATTGGTACAAAGGTAGCTTGGAGTGTGCTAAATATTTCTGTTGAAATTCTCTGTCTACCAACTTGTCATCCCTTGCGGTGCACTGAATTGTAGGAAATATGCAATGTGGTTTCGATATTCCTCTCTGAAGTAATACAGATTTCTTGCAGCTCGATGCTTTATGAAAAATCGTATCATTTACAGTAAATTAACTACAACAGCTAAGGTAATACTCGTAATACGTAAGTATTTATGACGACAAATTCTTGTTGAGACAAGCTATGTCTTTTTTTCTTTTCATCAAGCCTTTACAATAAACGGTCGCTAACTCCTAGTCTCTATTAAGATGCACGTTATTAAAATATTATACGGCGATAGCCCACTGGTACGTAACGTACTGCCAACACGATAAACACGGGTTTTATCCCCAAGTACTCCGGGCACACACCTCTGACTTTTCGAAGTTATGTGTGCATTAAAAATGTTAGGTGGGTGTAATATTACACCTCTGGCTACCCCTAAAGGGATACAGGCGTGAGAGTATAAAAATAAAAAATAGTAAAAATGTTAGTGATTGCTCGCTTAATAATGTGCCTGGTAGATGGCAATAGGCTCGCCCCCTATTACATTGGCCTTTCGGGGATGAAGGTGTGAAATGATGTTATGTTTTGTCATAAAATCAATTGTACTGTACTGTAGTGTGCAGAAAAATAATCGACTATTCTATAAATAGGTAGCCATTTTTGAAAGCTTAAAAATATGTACCCGGTTTGAGAATTGCCATCCTTCCTTCATGAGTTAACGAAGCTAATAAATAAATTCTATACACGCTGATTTTAAATTGGTTTTGGAGCGAAAGCTATCTGTATACTAATGGTTAATGGAACCTAACCAGCTAATAAAATTTGAAATCTAAGCTATAAAAATCGTAACAAAAATAATAAGTTACACATCACCGCACTGGGTGTCCTTTGCATGAAGTTGTTGTTTACGTGGGTATATACAGAATATTCCGTATTGAGTGTGATCCATTTAATTCGAATATAGAATTGTAGTGAATAAATAAAAAAGATGCTAAAAATGTATAATATATCTTTTTGCCGTGTATGGTAAAAGCTATACTGGGTCTGTACAATATTATACTCTATTATGAATATGAATTTTGTATTGATTGGGCAATGATGATTTCTTGTAAAGTTACACTTATTATATCAAACGGGTATAATATAATGTAACCAAAAATAGGAATACAAGGAAATAGTAGGAAATAACTAAGAATAAGTATAGTGAAAATGTAAACGACCCGATTTTTTGTGGTTTTTAAATATACTTCCTAAGAATTCGTCAAGCCAATTTGACGTAAGTCATTAAAAATATCACTAACCATTAAACAAGGATATATCTAGGTTTGTTTTAATTGAGTAAATTTTACCGTGTAACCATAAGCATTAAACATAGGATAATTATTTATTATTAGTTGGTCAAGTAGGTAGATAGACAGCTTATAGTAGCAGGGGCAAGTCGACAACCCTAGCGCGACACCTAGTGCGTCACTCCGCGCTAGACAACGACAGCGTTATGTGTTATAAAAGAGCGGGAACGGTTAGGTAAATATCGCGGTAGGCACTGAGTGCTTATGCGAGCGGAATTGCACTTTGTTGCTTAGTAGCAAGAGTCGCAATTTCTTTAAATTGGTTTGCGAAGTGATGCTTCTGTACGTAAGTACTATCTATTCTGTGCTATAGGTACAGACCCCGCCACCGGCGTGCGCGCATCGCAACGCGGGGCGACAGGGGTGGGTGCGGAGGTTGGTTGCAATTTGTCGCTCGTCACTTCGACAGCCTTTAGTCTTGCGAAATTAGGTCAACGGGACGCCGCCCGTACGTCACCTTCTATCTCGTTACTGTACCCGTGTACCCGTGTTACGTACGTCGCGCGCGCTTCATAATGGTTATAATGGATCGACATTACGAATAGTCCAATGTTGAGTTCGCGTCTATGGTGCGAGTGTATTACATGTCTGGTGAAAATATGGAAGAAGCGAGGCGCACGTATTCATTACCAGACCACTTGGAATTCACTCACCCCAAGTGCCATCACCAAACACAATCCCAACTGTAGTACAACGCCTCATAGACTTCGGTCAGTTTAGCTAGGTGATAAGGTGAAAGAAACACATAAGTGAAACTAAAAGACAATGTGTGAAAGGTGTAAATTTATTGTGTTGTAGGCAGCAGACAGCAAAGGTAAACGATTTGGTTTATCAATTATTGAATACCTACAGTGATTACATTCTTATAAATACGTTACAAATACGCAAGTACTAAACTTTCCCATTGTTAAAATCTTTGTCTAGTTATTCAAAAGATAATGTAGGTACCTATGACTAATTACGTTACTAATAATTTTATTCTTAGTTTATGGTTTTTCTTCGACAAGTTCATTATGATTTCGTGAACCCACAGCATGGTATTTCGACGATTTTTGATTATAAGTCCGAGTTAATGTAAGAAATAATGATTGAATAGGTATAGCTATTTAGTTAGATACGTTTATTGTTCTAATTATTTATTACTGCATTTCATGGTTGGCGTAAGCGATGTTTGATACAACACTTTGTGTGATTCATAAATTGTTGTTTCGACTCCAGTGTCCGTTAGTGATAGGTTTGTAAAATCCCTCGTGAAACAGGATTTAACGCCCTAGTGTTAAATCCTGGGTTCTTAAAAAGAAAACAAAAGAAGAAAAAAAATGTGTTTAAAATTGTAGGCATCGTAATTAACTAAATCATGTTTTCTAAGTAAATTACGTATCACTATCGGTCCGCACTAACTACCTACAACCGCTGTAGGTAACAGCTGACGGCGCGTCAAGGTCACGACCGCGCGGCGCTCGAGAACACTACTCGAAATAATCGTGCGTTACTACGTATTTCCAACAGTTACTGACTTTTATAACATTTTTGTTTTAGGTGCTAGGTGAATTTTGATTTTGAATATGAATAGGGGATTTTATTTCGGACATGAGGTTTTTTTCCTAAACCAATAAAAAATCAGCGTGTATATTTATTATGCTGCAGAAAATCCCCGGACACGTTTTATTAAATATTTTTAATTAATTTTATGAACGTCTATATAACAAGCGACTATTTAGCCTAGAAAAGACCTGTCTACAAACTATAAATCCACATTTTAATATTAATAAATAATCTAAATTTCTCATAAGGGACATGATTTATTACACCCATTTCTTTTTATTAAAACCCTTGACTTTTTCTATTACCCAGGATTTATACATAACACTTAGTCTTATACTTCAGAAAATCTCATTATTATAATTTTAGGAATAAACTTCCATATACTATTTTAAGAATATTATTTTACAATGATAGTCGAATCCAGCGTGGTTTAGGATAATGAATAGGGACCAAGGTTCACTACATATTTTATTTTTTCTCAGTATACTTTTAATTCTCGCCCTGCCTTTTTTCTTATCTGTCTCGTCGTGATCACGGCACCCTCGTGGCAAACACTGAAGCATCGAAAAATTTGTAATATTTTTGACATCATCGTCATTGTCAGCCTTTAACAGTCCACTGCTGGACTAGGCCTCTCCTTTGAAAGGAGGCATTGGCCTACTATACCACGCTGGCCAAACGGGTTGGTATAGGGTTTGTATCAAGTTTTCCTTCTCTTACAGTGCTGTTCTCTGCATAATATGCTCCCTCTGTCGGCTCTTACGACACCCATGGGATGATATGGGGTGGTGACATTCCGTATTCTTAATCCGTCACCACACGGACAACACGGGGGGGGGGATATTTTTGACAACTTTGGTTAAATAAAGAAATACATAACCAAAAATAAATAATGATTTAAAGTTATTTCAAACTTCAGAATACCGACATACTGTTCAACATGTATTCTGCGGGCTCTTTATAAATAAATAGTTTAATTCTTTGTGTGGGGTTGCGTAAAAGAAGGCTTTGGCAAAAAGCCGGCCCATCACTCCAACAGTTTCAGTTTGTTGCTCGCAAAGTTTGTTAACTTACTCATTGCTAAAGCCTATCGCTTTCAAAGGTTCACCTCAAAATAAGTTTGTTCATAGAGTTAAATGACCACTTAAAATTATAATCCTTTATAGCTGCGGTGTACCTCATAATCTGTTCTGAAAATATTTGCGTTTCCTTATCCAAAACTAGGTCAGCGCAAGAATTTTTTTGAATTTTTTTACAGGAAATTACGAAAGTCTTTTAACAAAAATTTTCGGGTCACAAAACTGATAGCTAACGTAATTTACGCGAAGAACATAAAAAATTGGTAACTTTCTACTTTATCTTGGCCGCGTTATTTAAAACTAAGCATTGCAAAGTAGGTAACTATGTTAAAACTTTGTAAGGGCCGGTACTTTTGAACGTAGAAACTAACATTACATTTTTAAATATTTTTATTCGCGAAACAACATGAAATATTTAGTTCTTGCAGCTGCATACATTACGCTTACATTCGTGTCAATTTCGCAACATTATTTTAGAATTTTAATATTGAAAGTTGCAGCGATTGTCTCTTTATTGGCTACTCAGATAAGTCAGACTGCTTAAACTATTAAGTTTTTCAGTCTAGAGAACAAATATTTAATTTGATCTTTCCGAGATAAGTTTTTGCATCAAACTAGAATACGTCATATTGAAGGATTTATAAATATGAAATGGTTCATGATCCATTGCTCTTTTTTAAACGAGTTTCGATGAACTCCCTGATGATTTCGCTAGAATGGAGCAATGGACTGTGAATTGAAATAGCAGTATTTTTGTTATGGTTTTTACGAACAAAGAACTTTTCTCGAGTGTATTTTTTGAGAATCTGCTATCAAACATTGCTATTTTTTCACACAATATTTTGTAGATTAGAACACTTCATTTATGTACCTTTGAACTTAATTAGTGAGAAGCCGAATATACATATTTATGTACGTTTTGAAATAAATGTTAAATGTAATGATGTAAGTATGTATAGTAAGTACCTTTAGACCATGTATACTAAGTACCTTTGTAAGGCTTTGAACCAAAAGAAATCAATTAATATAAAAAATACGTTGTATTTTTGGTATCATATTTATTAGTCCTGTTTGGGGAACTATAATGGCATAAGGGGCAAAAAGATGGCAATTTTGAAATCCTAGCCTATCTATTATAATAAAAAAACACAATAATGTTAATGACAAGGTTCATACGAGCTTTTAAATTCTGTTCGTCGTTCTTTGTGCATCTGTTTTAAAATACTACTAATCACCACTGTAGCTGTAAGTATCACTAACATCATTTTCATAGTAATGTACCTTTGGCGCTGAAAAAACACAAAGCACTGGTGGCTGGTTCCTTCTTTTTTCTTTTTATACTTATATAAGAAAACTTTGCCTTGCCAATTATCTTGATTTGATTTCGAAGTACAGAAAAATCCTTAATTAACTCAAAGACGACCATAACATTAACTTGTTCAACAGACAAAGGTGCTTTATAGCAATAACGATATTATATTAATACATTCTAACATCTATTGCCTCTACTTTACACTGAAAGAACTTAAAATGTACAAGCAAAAGTGTATATGACGCAACTTTTCAGTATATTTATATGTTTCAGATGAATCGAATAGAAATGCAAAGGCTCGATGTACAGCAAGCTTTTGAATTTCATAAAGTGCATGTCAATTTAAAGCAATCATTTGCTTAGATACCGCTAAGGCTCTTGTTATAATCGATTTTAAACTTTCGCGATTTGGATACATCATAGAAATTAATTTAGCGGGTCTTAACTTACTCTGTCGGAAGAGGAACGAGCGTAAACCTGAAGTAAGCAGAGTGCCCGCTTACATGCCGTATCTAAAGGGAGTGACGGACAAAGTTGGAACAGTACTCAAGAAATACTCCATCAAGACTGTATACAGTCCGCTCTCTAAGATAGCACACAATCTGCGTACACCAAAGGATGTAATTCCTCTCCAAACACCTGGCGTCTACAAAGTCGATTGCAGCTGTGGTAGTTCATATATCGGGAAGACTAAGCGTACAATCGCTGAAAGGGTAAAGGAACATATCGCAGCTGTAAAAAACCGACATATTAACAAGTCGGCGATAGCTGAGCATTTGTTGGAGTCTGGACCAAACCACTGGATAGAACTGCATCAATCACAAGTCTTATCCACCGATCGTCACTATTACTCCAGGATAGTACGTGAAGCGATAGAAATCAAGAAATATAACAATTTCAACCGGGAGGATGGATATAGATTATCGGCTACTTGGAATCCAGTCATCAGCAAGTGTAAACACCGCCGCAGTGATAAATCTCAACAGTGTGTAGACGTCATTAGTGTAGTGTGTCGGAGTACCGACATTGCGAACTTAAATAAAGACCGGCGCTGAGCTCTCATCAGTCTCTCCGCGACCACGCTCGGTGCAAGACGAGCGAAACGTCGGTAACAAATAGGTGTTTATACCTTAAATAAGTTAAGTTAACGCGATTAAGACCCGCTAAATTAATTTCTATGAAGGCTCTTGTTAGCCTGTATGGTTATCAATGGTGTGATTAATGTCTAGTTATAATAAAAAAGAAAAAATATAGATAGGTTAGTGATTTTATATGTATGCTATTTGAACAGAATCTTCTTGATAGATCTGGCTACAAGTGCCAATTTATACCATATTGCTGGCAACTTTTATTTTGTGGTATTTAGTATTTACCAATTATTTACCCATATTAAATCATTGCTGCATTTTCCTATAATCAAATCAGTACTCGTCATCTTTAACATACGGAACCTGTATGGACACCCAGAGTTTAATTACTTCGCCTACCACGTTCCTACCCTGTTTCTGATGAACTAAATTTCATTGTTACCTTCAGGTTTAAAGCATATATCTCTTCATATTCATTATATTTACATATGTCTCCCACTTGAGGAGGGAAGTGTATTGATTTTCCCAAGCCCTTCAGTAATCTTGTGGCATAATGCGTTGTGGGGTTCAAAACAGTTTCAGTTTTACCTAAATTCTAAACTTAAAAGTTGATGTCGTTAAAAGTTAATAGTCACTACTATTGAATATAAAGCTATATAGTTATTACAGTCATGCAGTTGAGACTAATACAAAAAATAATATTGAGCAATTAGCGTTGAAAAATACATCGTACCTGTAACGTATGTCCGGTACTTACCGCGTTGCGTCACAGTACCGCCCATACGCTCGGCCAATCAGAGAAAGCCATCGTCCGCACTCGCAAAGCCTGACCAAATATGGTCATAAACGGACTCTCAGCCTGATGGAGGGCCCGGTATATAAAGGGGCCGACAGAGAGGCCGGCACCGCTACTCTAACGTCGCTTCTACTATAACTAAGCGTACCTACTGACCCTACGTCGTATTAACGTGTATCCTGGTCCCAGCTACGGGTAAGCACTACATTTACTGCGTTAGCGTACTGCCCATCTCTCTACCTGCTGGCTGAGGCCGGTGACGCCGCCTGCCTGACTCTATTGGTTGTGGCTCTCCTAATGCTGCTTTCCTTCAGGTTCCAGGTTCACGTTAAGACTCCGGCTACGCTCCTAGACCGCTACACTTTCCTGCATCGCCTTCGGCTTCACCTCTGGCGAAGAGTCTGGCCTGCCCTGCTCATCGTACTCACACCGCCGGCGTCTGCCAGCTGAGCCAACGTCAGCGAGGGCCTTTACCGCTACGCACAGCCTTCGAGCAGCCTGCCTACACACTACCGGAGGGAACAGCGTGGGAGACTACAGCCCTTAGTGTTCAGGCCAGTGTCGTGTTGTTGGTCGGTCATACTCGTGGCAAGGGAAGTGAGACAATACTCGGCAAATAAACGCATCTAAAATCTCTACTGCGTTTTTACTACCAGAACCCGTTACAGTGGCGCCTACGTGGGTTATTGTCTCGCTTTCCGTGCTCGAGTTCTCTTCTAGCAGGTCTCCATTATTGTAAGCGAGGAGGTGCGTCTACAGCGAACCGGTACGTATTGCTATACTAATTGTCTACCTTTTAGTGTAACTACCTACTACGTAATAGTTCGCAAATTTGAATCTAACTTTTCTTTCTAATTAGTCCTAACGGTCGAACTTTTACGCCTAATCGTAAAGTAGGCCATTTGTAAGGGCGGAACGCTTGCGCACTAAGTGTAGTGTGTAGTGTTATACTTACGCGGTACTCCTTCATACACAATGGGCTCACACCCCATAAAATAGTTCCTGCTAAACAAGAACGAGTTAGCTTACGAGGTCGCGATTAGAGGTGAGGAGCCGGCTACCTCTGTCCTAGGTCTGCGGAAGCAGCTCCCTAAATTACTGGAAGCCATTCCAAATGATGACATTTTGGAGTCGGGTCTAGCCATAGCGGTGGACTTCGAGGGCGCTAGTGAGGCCGTCTCTGAGCTGGCCAAGCGACTAAGTTCGAACCTAGCTAAGAGGTCTACCGCACTGCACAACCACTTATACCATAGACTCCGTAGGATGGAACGTCCTACGGCGTTTTCAAAACGGATTACCGAATTGTGCAGCCGGTTCGACAAGCTCTCGGCGGAGCTGTCCGCCATTGAGCAATCAGCTGTTCGCTCAGCCGATGCTGTGGCAGAGGTCCAACCTGCGCCGTCTACCTCGACGCAGGCAGGGTTAGCCCCAGTATTGCATTGCGAGCATTTGAGAGTTAGCGAACTGTCTAAGCTAAAATACGACGGTACGGGATGCGTCCGAGCGTTCCTACAACGCGTAACCGAATTCCAAACCGCGCGTAATCTACCTTCCACTAAAATTTTATCATATGCCTCCGAAATTTTCACCGGTAACGCACTTCACTGGTACCGCGGCCTAAAAGAATATTTCACTACATGGGAAGAACTCACCACTAAATTAATAGACGATTTCACACCGTACGATTATGACTACCGGTTATTGGATGAAATCCGCCGACGTACTCAAGGTGCTACCGAAACTATAATTATTTATCTCTCGATAATGAATCAGCTGTTCCCTAGGCTGTCTCCGTCAAAGCGATTGTCCGAACGCGAAAAGTTAGACATCCTATTGCATAACATACGTCCATGCTACTCACTAGTGCTAGCTCCGTCAATATCTTCAATAGACAGTATAGCAACACTGCAGACGTTATGTTTAAACTACGAACGGATGAAATGTTTGAACTCTCAATTCCGCGAACCGTATTATAATAACGACACGTTGGCACCAGATCTAGCTTACAGTCACAAACCTAATAACCGAGCGCGTAATAATTCCTACAATAATTATCCCGTTGCTACTATAGAGGGTACGTCCGAATACACTGTGAACAACGAACCTAGCAAACCTAAGTCTAAACCTAGCTCTGTCGCTCTAGTCACGTCCAAGTACTGCCCGCGCTGCCGAATCAATGATCACAGTTTGAATGAATGCAAACGCGATCGCTTCGCAATTTGCTTCAAGTGCGGCTGTAGGGATGTGACATTCCCTAACTGCCCGAACTGTAAATCGACGAAACCAAAAAACTAGTTGGTCAGGGTCGGGGCGTGTCAAAATCTAAATTAGGTTCTACAACCTATTCAACCAATTTTGACAAAGATGATTGGAGAAATTGGCTAAACACTCTAAAAGTGTATTTCTCTAGTTATTCCGTCGCCTCGATCCTGGATAACAAACCTAAAAATGACCTACGGCCCTATGTTAACGTAACGATTAACAGTTTACCTATTTGTGGATTGCTCGATTCCGGTTCAGCCATTACAATTCTAGGTAACAACTCCCATCTGGAGGTAATTACTAAAACCGGGTTAGAAATACAGCAGTGTCACAACACTAATTTCATTCGGTCCGCAGGTGGAAATATATTGTTGCCGCGCGGTTTTATCAACTTACCCACTACTTTTAATAATCAAACCCACTTATTGAAAGCTTATATTATTCCAGAAGTTACAAGTAATTTAATTTTAGGCATCGATTTCTGGAAACTATTTAAATTACTGCCTAACCATATCGCATCCGTATGCATGTCTAAAACATTGCCGTGTAGTGTGTTAGGTGAAAATAAGCTAAGTAACACGAACGTATTGCAATCTTTTAGTGAGTTGAGTGAGTCACAACAGAGAACGGCTAAGTTAATTATAAAGCAATACGAGTCGATTTCTACTGAAAAAACCGGTTTAGGACGAACTCACTTAATAGAACATGCAATAGACACTGGCGATTCTGCGCCGATACGCCAAAGATATTATAGGTTACCGCCGGCGAAATTAAAAATAATTATTGACGAATTAGACGAAATGCTTGCATTGGGAGTGGTAGAAAAATGCGAAAGTCCGTGGTCGTCACCGATTTTACTAACGCCTAAGAAAGACGGTAAACTAAGGTTTTGTTTAGATAGTCGGAAACTTAATTCTATTACTAAAAAAGACGCGTACAAACTACCTTACGTATCCGACATTTTAGACAACCTTAGGAACGCTAGATATCTAAGTAGTATAGACTTATCTAAGTCCTTTTGGCAGACGCCTCTTCGCGAATGTGATCGTGATAAGACTGCGTTCTATGTGCCTACTAGAGGAACATTTAGATTTGTGACTATGCCGTTTGGTTTAACGAATGTGCCTGCGACACAACAGCGTTTGGTGGATCACTTGTTTACGAACAGTCCTGAGTTCGAAAACTCTGTATTCGTTTTTTTAGATGATATCGTGCTTATATCGCCATCCTTTAATGCTCATGTGTCACTATTAAATAAAGTATACGAAAAATTAAAATCGGCCAACCTTACCATCAACTTGGAAAAATCTAAATTCTTCCGTGATGAATTGAAGTACTTGGGCTACGTAGTAAACTCTAAAGGATTACAAGTAGACCCATGTAAGGTGGAAGCCATTCTTCAATATGCTACGCCTAAGAATAAAAAAGAAGTCAAAAGGTTCTTAGGCATTGCATCATGGTATCGGCGATTTATACCTAATTTTAGTACTATTGCCGGTCCGCTGAACAAACTTACCTCTACCGGTAAGAAAACCGCACCATTTCAGTGGTCGGTGGAAGCTGATGACTCGTTTTCTAAACTAAAACAATTGTTAAGCTCCGCACCAATATTATCGTGTCCCGATTACGAGAAACCTTTTCAAGTTCACACAGATGCGAGTGCGAGCGGCATCGGTGGGTTACTTACACAAGAAATAGGTGGCGTGGAACTACCTATCGCTTACATGAGTAGGTCACTAAATGCACAGGAACAAAACTACAGTATAACAGAACGGGAGACATTAGCAGTTCTAACAGCCCTCGAATATTGGCGCTGTTATTTAGATAACGGGTTAAAATTTGTTGTGTATACTGACCATTCCGCACTGAAATGGTTCCTAAACTTGAGCAACCCGACTGGTAGATTAGCTCGGTGGTCGGTTCGTCTGTCAGCCTTAAACTTTGAAATAAAGCATCGGCGCGGTGCGGATAATATTATAGCCGATGCGTTATCACGATCCCTACCTGTAAATATAATTAACGCGAATAATAATAACGTGAATGACCCTAATGTTAACACTGATCAATGGTATTCAGCCACCTACAATGGTTGTTTATCTTCGCCTAATGACTATCCAGACTATTCTATTGAAAAATAATAAATTATATCGTTTGATTAAATCTAGGTGTATGCTACGTAAGGAGTTCGAATGGAAAGAAGTACTACCTTCTTCTGATCGAAATAATGCCATATTAGAGAACCATGCCGAACCCACTTCGGGGCATTTCGGTATATTTAAAACTTACAAGCGCTTAGCACTGCGTTACTATTGGCCCAAAATGCGCGATGACGTAGTTAAGTTCATAAATTCTTGCGACACTTGTATCGCGCACAAACATCAGAACCACGCACCATTGGGAACCATGGGACGACCCAAAGTGTGTTCACGACCCTTCCAAACCATTAGTGTAGATTTGGTGGGGCCACTACCCGTCACAAGAAAACAAAACGCCTACATCTTCGTAGTAACTTGTTGTTTTAGTAAATACTGTCTACTTTTTCCTATCAGGCGCGCAACTGCTGAAATAATAACTAATATTTTGGAAGAAAAAATATTTTTAGTTCATGGTATACCATCTACAATTATATTGGACAATGGTAAACAGTTTGTCAGTGCTACTTTAAAAGCTATGTTGCGCAAGTACAAAATCCCTAATCTTCATTATACTCCTAAATATTCCCCACATGTCAATACGGTCGAACGCTATAATAAAACCATTGGTTCTACCTTAGCGGCGTTTGTAGGAAATGACCAGAGATTATGGGACACTCTCGTACCTAAGGTGCAGTTTGCATTAAATACTGCAGTTAATGAAGTCACGGGCTATACACCTAGTTTTTTAGTCTATGGACGTGAACTAGTTCCATGCGGCTCACACTATGTCGACACAGATGCTGATGATATAGTATACATACCTAGGGACGATTACGCAGAAAACATAGGTCACTTATCAGGCATATTTGACAAAGTTCAGGCACTCCTCATTCAAGCTCATGCTAGGAATTCCCAAAAGTATAATTTACGCCGTAAACCAGCTGAGTTTAATGTGGGAGACACTGTGTGGAATCGGACTTTTTATCAGAGCGACAAGGATAAGTCCTTCTGTAAGAAACTAGCCCCTAAATTCGTGAAGTGCACAGTGATTAATAAAAAGTCGCCTCTCGTTTACGAGTTGTCGGACGCGTCTGGAAATTCTATTGGGTTTTGGCACATTAAGGACCTAAAACTTATACACTATGGTGCCTAACTATTTGTTACAAACCGTAGAAGACTTTCCCTTCCTTCTCTCTATATGCCGTCTTAGCTTGGACAGTAGCGGACTCATAGACCTAACGCAGCTAGTCGGATTTTCCTTGTTAGCCACGTAAAATCCTCTCCTAAGGCGGGCGGTATTGTAACGTATGTCCGGTACTTACCGCGTTGCGTCACAGTACCGCCCATACGCTCGGCCAATCAGAGAAAGCCATCGTCCGCACTTGCAAAGCCTGACCAAATATGGTCATAAACGGACTCTCAGCCTGATGGAGGGCCCGGTATATAAAGGGGCCGACAGAGAGGCCGGCACCGCTACTCTAACGTCGCTTCTACTATAACTAAGTGTACCTACTGACCCTACGTCGTATTTACGTGTATCCTGGTCCCAGCTACGGGTAAGCACTACATTTACTGCGTTAGCGTACTGCCCATCTCTCTACCTGCTGGCTGAGGCCGGCTGACGCCGCCTGCCTGACTCTATTGGTTGTGGCTCTCCTAATGCTGCTTTCCTTCAGGTTCCAGGTTCACGTTAAGACTCCGGCTACGCTCCTAGACCGCTACACTTTCCTGCATCGCCTTCGGCTTCACCTCTGGCGAAGAGTCTGGCCTGCCCTGCTCATCGTACTCACACCGCCGGCGTCTGCCAGCTGAGCCAACGTCAGCGAGGGCCTGTACCGCTACGCACAGCCTTCGAGCAGCCTGCCTACACACTACCGGAGGGAACAGCGTGGGAGACTACAGCCCTTAGTGTTCAGGCCAGTGTCGTGTTATTGGTCGGTCATACTCGTGGCAAGGGAAGTGAGACAATACTCGGCAAATAAACGCATCTAAAACCTCTACTGCGTTTTTACTACCAGAACCCGTTACATACCATAAGATGGTACTACTAAACTTAAAAGTTGATGTCGTTAAAAGTTAATAGTCACTACTATTGAATATAAAGATACATAGTTATTACAGTCATGCAGTTGAGACTAATACAAAAAATAATATTGAGCAATTAGCGTTGAAAAATACATCGTACCATAAGATGGTGCGATGTATTTTTCAACGCTAATTGTGTAACAGCCCGATGTAGCAGACATAATGTGCTATCGGTGGCGAGCTTACCCCATTCTACCCACAAAAGAACCTCCGGATGAGTTATGGAGTACCGCCCTTAAGCCACACACGGATAGGAATCCTTACCAACAGACTTTACGTTTAATTACGAATTGATTTCGGGTTAAAAGAAGCACTTGGTGGGTACTCTTTTGTTGAATATCAGCGTATCAAATTTATTAATTTTTCAGTTTATACGTGAGACTGTATAAAATGAAAGTGTATTTAAATAGCCTTGTACTATTTACGTATTTTATGGCTCGCAATTATTTGAAAATAAATGCTTAATGTATTACGTTTGCCCAGCATTTCGGCGTGTGTATCCTGATACCGAATATCATGCCACGTCCACGGCTATTTTAACCTTTATTGTCGAATTATTACGTGATATAGACCCGTGGAAATAAAATGTTATATTTTTGGCAAAGTTCCATTGTATACTACTAGGAGCTCATACAGTTTCACACGTTATTCAAGCATGATTCTACATTTTATTTATCTGCAATTAAGTAAGATAAAATTTAAAGGTATATTTTATTGGTAGGTTCAAAATAAGTAAATAGATACGTATGTATTTTTTCATTCGTTTGTTCCATTGTGTTGGAGATATTCTACTTCTATTAGTACTTAGGTGTAGGTTATACAGATGGATTACTTTAGAACATTTTCATTCAGGTATCCTTTGAGAAATAGCATTGATCATTAGTCACAACCCGATCCGGCCGCACTACCAACTATAACTGCTAATAGTTGGTAATGCGTGGGCCAGGTTATGAATTAACTGTTCCAGATAGTGGCATACACAAAAATGAAGTCGTGAGGAATAATATAATAAGACCTTAGTAGTTATGATTTACAAATTAGCGAGTAAGAGAGATGTGTCGGGTAATTTTATTTGGGCGCTAAAATTTAAATTATATTTGTATCCAGTCAAGTAAAACTATGTCATCATCATCATCATCATCAGCCTTTAACAGTGTGGACTGTTAAAGGCTGATGATGATGATGACATAGTTTTACATTAATTCCTCCTTTCAAAGGAGAGGCCTAGTCCAGCAGTGGTGCTGGACTAGGCCTCTCCTTTGAAAGGAGGAATTGGCCTACTATACCACGCTGGCCAAACGGGTTGTTATAGGGTTTGTATCAAGTTTTCCTTCTCTTACAGTGCTGTTCTCTGCATAATATGCTCCCTCTGTCGGCTCTTACGACACCCATGGGATAATATGGGGTGGTGACAATCCGTATTCTTAATCCGTGTGGTGACGGATTAAAACTATGTCACTAACTAAAATTTGTGCGAATGAATGTGACCTGTTGTCTGTCTGATCTCAATGTTGATAAAATAAAACACGGTTAATATATGTGCAGCCAATGTAAAACACACGATTATAATGGTAAATCATGTTATGCAACTTAACGGTAGTAGAGCCTAGCTGATTTCAGCATGAATGGGCCGGCTCGACCGGGGAAGTACTACCCTCCCACAGAAAATCGACGTAAAGTAACGGTACCTAAACTGTTGCGTTTTGTTCGGTGAGTGAGAGTGCCGGAGGCCCTATCCCCTATTCCTTCTCCCTCATCCCACTCCTCATCCTATCCCTTTTCCCGACCCCAAGGGGCGGCAACGCACTTTTGACTCCTGTGGTGTTGCTTGTGTCCATGGGCGGCGGTAATTGCTTACCATCAGGCGATCCGTCTGCTCGTTTGCCGCCTAATGCTATAAAAAAAAAAAAAACATAGATATATTATTTGTTCTTCAACGCAAACTATTCTTATTATAATTATAATTATCATAATATATGTAATTACATAATTGATTGTCCGGATCCTCACTGATATATCATAGCAGATTCTAAATTTCTATATAAAGATCATAAAACTTTGATGTTGGATCGATTGTATGACTTAGGAATCATTTTTCACCACTCTACTTGTGCCGTGTGGTTGACGGCATAGAATACAAGTGTCACCACCCCCTATCTTCCCGTGGGTGTCGTAAGAAGCGACTAAGGGATAACACGATGCAAATACCATCTTTGCGTAGAGACGGAAAACTCGACATCAAACCCTATACGACTGCCTCGTTGGTGTCGCGGCATAAATGTGCGCGTGGGATCGGGAGGTCCCGGGTTCGATTCCTGGGTCGGGCAGTGTTATTGGGTTTTTCTGTCACGAAATTCTCAGTAGCAGCACGGAGTCTGGAAATGTGCCCGGTACAGCAATAGGCTCGCCCCTTATTACGTGGGACTAAAGTATATCTGGCGAAAAGTGGGTGTAGAAATACACCTCTGCCTACCCCTTCGGGGAAAAAAGGCGTGACGATATGTATGTATGTATGTCTACTTCTGAGGGAGTCAAATTGGAGACGAAAAGTTTATTTAATTAAAGTCGCAAATTTTGAAGTATAAGTTGAGCAATAGCTAATGAATAAACATTCATAGATAATTATGAGACAAACAATGGCGAATGTGTTCATGTTTTGGGAGCAGGACTTATTAGTTACGTGTAATTCTAATTGCTTGAAGGTTAAAAATAAATCATCATATCAGCCGAAAGACGTCCACTGCTGGACATAGGCCTCTCCCAGGGCCCCACCGATCCTGAGCCACCCGCATCCATCCACTGACCACGACCCCAACAAGATCGTCGGTCCACCTTGTGGGAGGCCTACCTCTGCTACGACGTCCTGTGCGTGGCCGCCACTCCAGAACCTTTCTGCTCCAACGGCCATCGGTTCTTCTGGCTGTGTGCTCTGTCCACTGCCACTTCAGCCTGACTATTCGGAGAGCTATGTCGGTGACTTTGGTTCGCCTGCGGGTCTCCTCATTTCTGATTCGATCTCGCAGGGACACTCCGAGCATAGCTCTCTCCGTCGCCCTCTAAGTGACCCTGAGCTTCCGGATAAGGCCCATAGTTAGCGACCACGTCTCGGCTCCGTATATCATCACTGGCAACACACACTGGTCAAAGACTTTAAAAATAAAGAGATATCTAAAAATATAATATAGCCAATTCTGCCTTTTAAATAATTCCATAAGCTTTTTCGTAGACATTCTGTTGCTTTACTATAAAAATTTCTAACCCGAGGACATTTTCCGCTATCAGGTCATTCATCTCTCAAGCCTCAAAGTATTTCGTACTAAGTCCACAAAGTTTAGTTAACAACTAAGTGTTATTATATTGTTTAAGGGTGCGACTAAACCCTATATTTTATCCCATATTTTTATGATTATTTCTTATATAGAAGTTCGTATTAATTGAAAATGTGCGGGATAAATTGCTCGCCCTTATACTGACTGAGATTAACATTAAAATGTGGACACATTAAAGGCTATATTTGTAGACAAGCTACGACTAATAACAGTTCAAAGACAATAGTTATAAGATGGCCTCTTATTATAAATGAATATTTAAAATTTTACTAAGTACTTTTTTACGGGGTAGGTTTTGGCACCCAGCTAGGTTCTCCAGCAGGGCCCACTGAAAATAGCAAGTTGGGATCTCGTGAAATCGCGGTGAAAATTTACCTATCCTTAATTCTTCAATGGCCTTACTCTAAAAAATCTTAATAACAGGAACGACTGGTCCGATCTTGTTTTATTTTGTTTGTGTTGGTTAGCCTATTTATCGAGGTAGGTATGTAACATCACACTATGAGCCCCGGTTGCGACGCAGTAGCCTGAAATACCGTGGCTGTAAGGAGTGGCTTATATAGTCTGATATATATTAGAGGAGTTGTGTATCTAGTTTTTATAAATATTATGACAACACAGCGCACGTATGCCTAAGCCTGTATAGCTACCAATTTACTGATAATTTTACATAATGCGTCCCGTAAAATCAAATATAGCCAAACTTTTTGCTACAAGTAGGTACTTACATATACCGTGTCATAACTTTTACCCAGCTAAGTTGTAGACATAGATTATACAGATATACTGGTATAGATGCGCAACTCCCTCTAAGGAAAAAGTTCAATAGGCATCCTCTACTCTAGATGGCGTACAAACAATTTTATTTTTATTCCGATGGTATAGATGGCGTTAGTAGTGGATTCATTTTTCAAAATAAAATAAATGTTGAATTTCGGTGTTAATAAATAAGTAAATGACAACTATTATGTAAAATATGCAATTTACAAGTAAAAAAATATAAAAATCACAAAATGTAGTTCTAGGTAAGCGTGGATTCGATCCATGGACATCTAATTTATGAGCAGAGCACGCTCCCACTGTGCCACGCAGTTATTATATTTGGCGAAATGATCGTTCAGTTGTCGCTTTTTCTTTAGTTCTTGCAATCATCGGTAGATGGCGCTGATTTATATGAAATGTATTCATGTATGGAACTTTCACGGTCCTGGTTGTAGAGTACCGTACCCACTATTATTAAGACGGCACAAGAAATAAATATCTTACCTAAGCCTAAAAAACCGTGAATAAAAATGTTGCTCGTGATGGATGGCGGGAACCCGCTTAAACACGGTAGGGCCAGCTATCAACGGTGGATGACGATGTTTTCCATCGCCAGCCGGTCCGTGAATAAAACACACCCTGTATCTGCCATCGATCAGTAATATAATAGTAAAAAAACTTTAGTAGTGCAATGATTTTCTTGGGATCCTGCCGTTTTGCCGAAAAGATTTTGACAAAATTTCAATACCCAACCAAATTTTAGCAACCTTTTTTTATACCATTGCAATATTTCGAATGATTTTAGAACGCATATTTTTATTTGGTAAAATTTTTACTTGGCAAAATATTACCAAGTATATTGTCATTAAGGCATTTGGTCTTTAATCAAATTATTTATTACAGCAAACAATCTTCAGACAATAAACGTTTGGTGATATTATTTTATTTATGGAACAATTTAGAGTAGGTTTATTATTAAAAAAATGGTAAGGTTAGATTAGGATAGAACTGTGACCTCCTACGCACGAGCCGAGCGAGCGGAGCGAGCGGTGCCGCGGTAGCGGCCGGCGAGTGCCAGAAACTACTTGCATTAATAGAAAAAAGAGATTGTTTTTAGTAGGTTAGCCGGAACTGATTGAGATTAGAATAATTATTGATTTTGCGTAAAATCTGTTATTCCAACTGAAATATTTGACTAAATAAAAAAATTTAAAAGTACTAGTTGGTAAACAAGTTACGGTTTAAACGTTAATTGCCCAAATATTAGGTTTGCGTTACAATTTTTTGTGAATATTTTTTTTTCTGAGTAATAATATGGCAAATGAAATTATGCGAAAAATTTTTTGGGAAGTGAAAATTTGTCAAATTCCTTTCGGTCAAACAAGGGAGACCCGATTTTCTTAATACATTTCATTTTTTGAGTGATGGCTTCAGAAAGCAGAATTTACTTCAGTCTTGAGTTCATGTATGAATAATTTAATACGACATCCTAGTGAAGACACTAACAAAATGGCCGGTAGTGTCGGCTGCTTTACCTCTTGATCGAGCAACAGCTGATCGGGCGGCTTCATTATTTTACCTATATCTCAGTTAGTTTTAAACGTATCACAAAAATGATGACGGTTTTTGCATCCTTGAAATATGTTTTGAAAACTTATTATAGATATATAATGTATAAATACCTTTTCTCTGCAGTTCGTTGAAATAAAACTTGAAAATACAAAAAAATCCTCTTCAATAAAACTTTCAACACACACTATCCCACAATTATTTAGCATTTTAGCAATTATTCACAGCACCTTATATGCCTTACTTAATTAATTATTGAATTTAATAGTCCGTTAATATTAACTTTACTTATATTTTTATAAATCAACAAAAGTTTCAACACATCATCGGAATATGAAACGGCCGATTTAGATACACTTTTGTAAATATCAAAATCATAAGTTTATTATTTTATTATTGTTTACTCATTTTTTGTGATAGATAAATAAGAAAGGTTATGAGTACCGACTCTTAACTACCTAATCTTACAGAACTGAAATGCAAACGGTTGTATTTACAACTTGCCGCCATTTTTGATAATAATATTTTGAAAATCGTTCTTCGTTATAAATTAAACAATGATAATATGATGTCTTAACTATATTCTATAGCAAACAAGATTAGTTTCCGAGTATAATGACATATAGTGATTGCGACGCTACACGTTTTTCAAAGCAGAGCTGTCTTCACTCTAACGCGCGTGAAGTCGAACTTGTGGCAAACAATTTTCAGTCGTTATTTTTGCAAAAAATGTCTATAAAAATGAAAACCAATTACAATGCAGAATTAAAAAGAATATTAATACTTTGCAATAGTGGGACATAATCTTATTGGTGGAATTATTTTAACGTCATTTCAAGTAGAGAAATATGGCGCTGTCGTTGCGGGACATACGAGTACGTGTTTCCCGCAAGCGCTGGACGGAACTAATTTTCTTGGGATATACGTATGTCCCGCCAGCGTTCCAGAGGTATATCACTTGCTTCGTATCTTGGAGAGCAATTTAGGCTGTCGGTCTCGGCTGTCATAAGGATCTTTGTCAGACCTCTGAATAAACTGACACTAGTCTAAACCGTAGTTGCTCTGCGTAAAAGCTTGACTGAATATTCTCAAATCCGGTCAGACTAGTAAGCGGACCCCGGGATACAATACTGCGATGATGCTCGGACGATGAGGATATGTACCTATGAATAATATAAGTCAGTCATGTAAAGTGTTTTTGGCAGTGTTAGCTGTCACGACACCACAAAGGGTATCAAATTTAAGATTAATACTGTTAAAAAGAGTTGACGAGTTTTTCTACGTTTTTCTAAAAGTCGTACTATCCCGAACCTGGATGAAAAATGTTTAAACATTCATATGTTCTACTCTGTAACCTAATTAAATCAATTAATTTTAATTTTGAATGCGTAGTATCAAAATCAATAAGGAAGTACATGGCTATCCATGCCATAGATACTACGCATTCAAAATGTTAGTATATGCTTAGAACTATTTCTTGGCATGAAAAAGCACCTAGATAAGAATAAAATAGTGACCATCATAAATCGTCTGCGTTAAGTAACGCACAGCATGATTTCTACTAAATTAGTACCGACTTGCATCTTATTGGAAGTCATTGCAAATAAATATCCCTATTTCTGCAAAGCAAAGCTTGCCATATTCATTATATTCTTAAAGCTATACTATTGTCAACTACTGTGGGTGTGATATTAAACCTCTGCTCACCCTTTCTGAGATATATAGGCGTGACGCTATATTGTCTACGAGGGGTTGAGTAGCCTTTGTTTAAACAATTCCTTTTCTTGGAGTCGACAATATGCTCTTTCAAAAAAGTATGAGTACGCTATACTCATAAACGATTCCTATGAGTTTAATCTCATAGTAAAGATACACCTAGGCTATCAGAAATGGTATCAAATATCTCTGAAAAGGAATGAGCTATATTTTATATAAAAATCACAAATATTGTTTAGAAATTTACCAGGCAAAGTAAAATTTAAATAAAAAAAATTTGCACCAAAAAAGCGCGTTTCAAAATAAATTGAACCAATGCAATGGTCTATTAATGTCTTGGGAATGTTTCAGGAACTTTCTGGATTTATCCAGCTCTGCTTGTCCACAGGCCAAGTGACCTACGTCTATGCTGTATCCAGGCAGATCCAATCCACGAAAACCACTCATGAAATATAGATAAGGATTCACGATTTATAAAAATACCACATATAACTTCCTTATCAATAAACTGCTTAACGGAAGCCATTTACCAAAAAAAGAAAATCTTTTCAAAACAAACAAATCTCATTCTGCTCACGTTCACATAAATACGGGTGCGTATTTCGAGAATGTTCATAAACAAAATATGGCATGGTATCGAACTAAGGACGATACGACGCGAGTAAGCGATAATGATCGCTTTACACAAACTTATGTCACAGACCAACACTAAGTATTAAACTTATCAGCTTTCGGGTGCTCACATAATATACTTAAGTTAAGCGAATGTGATTCACATTTATTTTATATGACATAATATGCAGATGGATCACCATCATCCTTCTAGTGTTAGCCCAGTTGCAGCCCGGAGTCCGCTTACTAGTCTAACCACAGCGACTGCCTGTCTGACCTCTGCAATATTCTATGCTTTAGACTAGTGTCGGTTTATTGGGACTCCCCTTAATTACTCTCAAAGTTCTTCATGACAGCCGAAACCAACGTCAAATCAGTACATACATAACTTCAAAAACTCAGTGGTGTATGACGTGCGTTTGAATCTGAGGTGTTCCTCCAACTAGAAGGAGGTTCCTCTGATCCTAGACCAGGCTAGGTGATCGGGCCTGGTGGATCACAACAATGAAATGTTTATACATAAGGACATACCTACTTATATGTAGATTCCGACTAACATTAATCACATCAAATTTTTATGGATTCGGACAATTAGAGATACATATTAGACATAAGTTCCATACAAAATATATGAAATATAGTTTATATTTGGTACTCGAATCCATGGATAGGTACATCAAGTTTTGGAATCGGCCGTAAATCGATCAGCAACAATCGATCGAAGACCAAGTTTCTCCCTCAAAGTTTGAAGCTGTACAATTCTGCTCTAAAAGGCCCGTCCATAGAATAGTGCCCTGATGAATAGAGCATTGTACTTACATGAATAATGATTAATTAATTATCTAAAGTGAACGCAAAAGCGTAAATAGACCATTTACTATTGCTAAAAGGTAATTCATGCACACGAAACGTATTCTGAAGTATATTAATCGAACAAATGACTTTATAGATGTGACTCAATGTTTACGAAATATAACAGTTTGTTAATTGAAATGAAGCTGCCTTTAGGGTGATTTATATTCACAAGTTGCGCTTTCAGCAGTTATGATCACGTGACCTTTTATGGTCCAATAAGAACATGTTTTGTGGATTAAACACTAGAACTATCGAGGTGAACTGATACTTGCTTTTTTACTAGGTAAAATGTTTATTATGAAAATAGGTATGTTATGAAGTGAATGAAGTAAAATGGTAATGCGTACATTAATTGTCCGTATTTATGCAAAAAGGAACCACACGCCAAATTTAGATTTTTGCTTTTTTTGAAGAAAACTTATTTAAAAGTGGTTTATTTTCTTATTAAAAAAACGATCCACATGATTTTTCCTTTGGAAACAAGTTAAACAAAAAGCAGAAAGGAACCAACAGCAAAAACACACATTATACATAATGCAAAACCGAACCATAGCACCATGGGACTCGTTTCATCAAACAAATAAACCATATAAATTCCATGTCATTTTATACAAAACAGATCCACAGATACTTGGTACCATTATACATTAAAAATATTTCTATTATTAACAATTATTATAATACGCCAAATGGAACCAAATTTCTGTGGTACCGTTATGCGTAAAATCAATTTATATTTTAATGACTAATATTCTTATTTGCAAAATGGAACCACAAGCATTCGGTCTACCATGTATAAATAAATATTGTAAACAAGTACGTGATTTTATTTACTGCGGAAGGCGTAAACTTAAAGTTCGAAATTCTCGCTGAAATTGAGAGTTTCTACAAAGACCTGTACGCATCATGGATGTCTAAACTCTTGAAACCAGGCAATGATGACTATAGAGCCCAACTCCCGCGCCAATATACGGAGAACATCCCTGATGTCAACCAAGGCGAGGTAAGAGAAGGTCTCGAGCAACTTAATAACAACAAGTCTCCATAAGATGACGAAATCACCACAGAGCTCTTAAAAGTGGGTGGGACTGTAGTCCTGAAAGAACTGGCGAGCCTCTTTAATTCCGTAATCCATCAGGGCCTTACAGCTCAGGCGTGGAGCGGGAGTGCGGTTGTCCTGTTCTTCAAAAAAGTTGACAAAATATCGCTGAAAACATATAGACCCATTTCACTCTTCAGCCACCTCTACAAGTTGTTCTCGAGAGTGCTAACAAACAGCCTCGCCAGAAAATTTGACGATTTCCAGCCACAGAAACTAGACCACATCCATACTGTTTGGCAGAATATACAGAAGACCAATGAGTACAATAAGCCGCTGTGTATGGCTTTCGTGGACTACGAGAAAGCTCTCGACTCCATCGAAACCTGGTTGGTTCTGGTTGCTCTGCAGCGGTCTCGTACAGATTGGCGCTACATCGAGGCGTTGATATGTTTGTATGATATCGCTACTAAGACCATCCAACTCCAGCCCCGTCAACGTGATTGCGACGAGGTGTGAGACAGGGAGACTTAATATTTTAATCAGCTTTTCACCAGCGTACTCAAAGATATCTTTAAGATGCTGGACTGGCTTGGACTGGGCATAAACATTAACGGCAAATACATCTCACATCTTCGGATTGCTGACGATATCGTCATAGTTGCGGAGTCCCTGAAAGAGTTTAGCGGGATGCTCCACAGCCTAAACGGAGCCTCTCGACGTGAACTTGTCTCGGCATGAACTGAACAAAACCAAGATTATGTTAGACGAACTCATCATGTCGGGATCGGTTTATGTCCACGGATGGATGCTTAAAGTTGTTCAAGAGTATGTCTACCGTGAGCAACAGCTTGTTGTCCAGCTTGGTAGCAATAACTTCGAGAAAGAAATCGACCGTAGTGTCCAGTTGGGTTGGGAAACATTTGGAAAACTACGTCAAGTTTTCTCTTCGTCCCTACCATAATGCCTGAAGACCAAAGTCTACTACCAATGCGTCCTACCTGTTATGAAGTACGGTGCCGAGACGTGGACACTCACAGTGGGACTAGTCCCCAAACTTAAAGTCACGCAGCGAGTTATGAAACGGGGTATGCTTGGCGTCTCTTTGAAGGATAAAATCCGCAACGAAGTTATTACGACAAAGAACCAGAATTACCGACATAGCTCACAGAATAAGTAAGCTTATGAGGCAGTGGACAGGTCATATCTGCAGAAGTACTGATGACCGATAGACCAAGCTTGCCCTAGAGTGGAGACCACGACTCGGTAAGCATAAGGTAGGGCGGCACCCGGTTAGAAAGACTGACGACCTGAAATCGAGGCTGGGACGAAATGGATGCGAAAGGCTAAGAACCATGTACTGTGGCGCGTGTTGGGAGAGGCCTATGTCCAGCAGTGGATTGCTATAGGCTGCATATCAAATGTTTTATTACGATAATACTTAGTTTTATGTATATCGGTAAATCCATGGCTTTACCGATATACATGAAACCCATGGGTTGTGGTTCTTTTTTGCATATGAGGAAAGCTATTAGTTTGTAAATATTAAAAGGAACCACATGCACATTTTCTTAATTATCTAGAAAAATTAAGAGTATCCAGAGCAAATTTGTATACACAATTACACATACTTAATTGAGTAATTTATCAATACAATTATATAAAATAAATGTAATATTTTACTTAATCTAACAGAGCTGCACATGTTTTTGTAAATCCATTGATATCTCAGAAGTGCGTTTTTGCTGGGTGGTTCCTTTTTGCATAAATACGGACAATTCTTCAATTTCGATGGGACTGAACGGGAAGTATTTCCTTCCAAACAAACTTGTTTTCTAAATCGGATATTAAATGGTAGAGTTCAGAAGTGACAAACAGAAAAAATATCAGATTTTGAATAAGATATAAAAGATAAGAATCTATAAATATAACCGCTCCGTAAGTGTTATAAAAATAAACATCAAGCGCTTCAATATTTGAGTAAAAAGAATCATTAAAATGGATACCTACCCGAAAAGGAATACTTCATATCAAATTGTAATGACTCCTTTTAATATAACATATTTTATTCGGTTCGAAGAAAATATAATCCAAATAATAAATTACGAACACTGATATCCGAGGTCGCCTTTTCGTGTTTTTATGATTAATTATTTTAAGTAGTTTCGTTTATAAAGTCCCGTCGTCGAAAAATAAGATGTTTTATAAGTTTGACGTGAACGTCTATTGGTGGAAAATTTCTAGATATATCCAGAGCGCTTTCCTAAAGGAAAGTGAGGATATTTAAGTTGATATTAATGAAAGACTGTTCAGCCATTATAAAGCGTTCGCGGATGAATAGTTAAATCCGCATAAAGAGTAAACATATTCATCATGGCCCCTTATGTTAGCCGGTTGCGTCCAAGATTTTTGCCTTGGAGCCTGGGATCCGTCTTTTAGTCTAACCAGATTTGACAGAAATTTTGCAGCTATTCCTAAAAGCGACTGCTGCCTTACCACCGCAACCTAACGGGATAGCGATGTGCCATGGTACAGATCATTATCAGTATTTTTAAGGGTACTACAAGGGTGACTATAGTCGTATTTTTTATTAGACGAAGTCAACTGACGTCTACTGTGTCGTCAGTTTATGATGAAATAAAAATAGTGTTGTGACAAAGTGAATGATTGAAAAATCTCTTGAATGAATGAAATTGCATCGATTGTCTAGTGAATAGTTAGTGTGCCAAACGGCCGATATCGGGTACGGTGTTCGAGTTTTCGAAGACTATGTTCCTATAGTATTTACCTATACTGAATACCGAGTGTTTTAAACATTAAGGAAAACATTGCGAGGAAACCTGTAAGACTGTTCTATTTTCAATACATCATGTAGTTGAAACTATACAGGGTGTCACAAGACCCATTACCAAGCCGAAGTTTACTCGTTGTGGACATCATGCCAAGTCATACTAACCAAAAATAATACCTGGGAAACAATTTGTTTTTTAAGTTTTCACATTTTTAAACCGTAATTTAAAGCGCGTGCGTTCAATGCTCGAAATATCTACCTATCCATGGGGTCATAGGGCATCTAGCGAACATCTTGGTGGGGTAAATGCATCGATTTTGTACTTAATTAGAAAAATTCCATACTAACTTTGAGCCTCAATATCTCCTGAACCAGTAATTTCCCAGGTGTGATGCCGAAGTAAAAAATGTTCGTAGTGATTGGTACAACATGGGATTTCAGTTTTCGTTAAGGGTCTTTTTACATCCTGTAGATGTATAAAATATAACAATTTATACTACTTACATAACTATTAGTAACTTATATCAGAGCACTTTTATTGTAATATAGAAATAATATTCTTTTATAGTTTGAAATGATTAACTATTCACACTCAATGTTCGTTCATCTGATTGAACGAGAACTAAACGCATCACTATTACTTTAAATATGACAACATTATTTTACAAAGTGACATTAGCTACTGTCAGTTGGCTTCGTCTAATTAAAAATACGACTATAACTGACCATACCGATTGCCAAAAAATATCGTGACAGTAGTTAAGCAATCGGGCGACATGGGTCAACCCCACGATTGCTGACCACGCATCGAGCGAGCATGGCGCGTGTCATCAAAACTGCGTATTTAGCTATAAGTTTCATATTTAATTATAATGTTAATTTAATCAGTCTTGTAGAACCTTTCTTAGAATTAACTTGTATTTTAAATAATAAATCTATTTTTTAATAGTAATTTTGTCCACCGATATTTAACTGGCGCAGTCGGTAGGATCGCAACACACGTATATCGAATAAAACTCTCCGAATAGAGTGGACGGTATCTATCGTCATCTTCGCGATCCCTTATAAGAAGAACCTACGTCGGTGGCAGGCTGCGGGAGTTCCGGAACATTGGGAGTCCTGCTGTTCTACAAGGCCCGGCAAGAAATGCAGAGGTTCCTAGGGTAAGTACAATTCGTTTACCCAGTATCCTGTGCAATATTTCCTGTCGTATATTATTTGCATTTATACTTGTTATTCCATGTGTTTTATCTGTACGCTATAATCGCGATAGACTTATTTTGTTTTATTTCGTGCACTTAGGTTGTACTTAATAACAATAGATTCGCGTAGTAAGCAAATACGCTGAGCGAACAATTAAAATTAGGTATTAATTATTGTAATTGAATATCATTACGCCTGTATTTGTACAATACGGTAGGCAGTGTTAGTTTAGCGATTTAATTTGTTGCCTTATTTTTTTTCTCTAAATTCATAACAATGGCAATGTGTAGCACAGATATGACTAACTTGAAGTTTATTAGGGACCTCATGGCCAAATATGATGGTAACCCGAAAACATTGAACTTTTTTATTAGGGAGGTAGCAAATATTATGTTATTATTGGAACCAACAACTAGAGTGAATCCAGCACTTATTTGTTTATCTAAAAGCAGGTTGAGCGGCACCGCGATTGACTCGTGGTAGGCCATTAAGACCGCGTTGATGCGTAGATTAGGCGAACCGCGTAATTAAATACAGGTGATGCAGGAACTCACGTAATAAAAACGAAGATTCCGAAGCGTTTGGCAAACGCCTTAGGGATATTTTAGACACACTACAATCAGAGGGTAAGCATAATGACAGGTCGTATTACGAAAAAATAAAGGCAAAAGGTCAAGTGCTACCGAAACAGGATGAGATTCGAGACCTTGGTATCTACCATGATGCGAAGCTGCTGTTTGATGTGCATATTGAGCAAATGATCTCTAAGGCTTCAAGAGCACTTGGTTTTATAATGAGGATCTCAAAATGTTTCAAAAAAGCAAAAACTTTCAAGATTCTCTACTGTGCGTTTGTAAGAAGTCACCTTGAATATGCCTCTCAAATTTGGAACCCGTGTTACCATAAATACATTGACCGTATTGAGAATATTCAAAAAAGTTTTATAAGGTTTCTTTGTTTTCGTTTAGCAGTGCCGTATAACTCAAATAATTACATTCAACTATGCAAAAAGTTTCATCTTCAGCCACTTGAACATCGTCGCCAGTTAGCAGCTTTGTCATTTAAGTAAAAATTATATATAACGAAATTGATTGTCCCAGCTTGTTGCAGAAACTACACTTCAACGTGCCTCAAAGATCAGTTCAGCAATCAAATATGTAAGGATTACTCTTTTGACCCATTTAATTCCAAATTCATTGTGGCGCGCAGAGAGCTAAATCTTAAATTCTTCGACTCCTAGTTTTATCTTAATTTCATAACATTGTTGACTCGTAATAGTGCTTTTCTATGACTATCCGTGAGAAACTGTAATTGGCTTACTGCTTCAAATTTCAGTCAGTTTGTCTTTATTGTTATAGCTGTTGGTTTTCCAAATGGTAAATAAATAAATAAACTCTTATTTGGCCATACAGCTTCGAGAAATCCTTTAGAGTTATTTTACCCTAAGGAATTTTATCAGGACTATGTTCTTAAGCACCGCAAGAACACCGAAGCTGTGCAGGAGTGTTTGGCAGCACATATGTCGAAGAATAAGGAACAAGTTATAGAAAAACGAAATAAGGCAGCCGAAGAAATAACATTTAAGAAAGGTGAGACAGTTTACAAACAGTTGGCCAAAACAGCTCGGAACGACAAGACGAAGCCAGTCATCAAAGGTCCGTACAAAATTATACATCTTCACCCTAACAACGTAGCAGAGATTATAGGCAGCCATCCAAACTCTAAGTCAATTAGAGTACATTACAAACTTCTACGACGGCCTCACCTTGTTCCAGGATCCTCATCGTAGGAGCCTGCGTGCTCTACGCAACCGCCAAATTGACCCTAACTCCGGTCAACAATGAAAACGGAATACTTTTGCTAAAACAAGGACAAGTTCTTAACCCTAGACACCTAACGTTCACCTGACCCCTATAAACCCTGACCATTCATCGATTTGACGAGTATTATTTAGAGTGTTTTAATTTCAAGTAGAAATATAACTTTTTGTTATTTGTTTGGCACATATATCTGGTCTAACTATTATTCTATTAAATAAAACAATAAATGTATGTATTATAAATAATTAAGCAGCGATAGCATAGTGGAGAGACCGACAGACTGCTACGCAGAGGGTCTAGGGTTCGAATCCACGGCACGCACCAATGACTTTTCGAAGTTAAGTGCGTATTAAATTGTTAATTATCGCTTGCTTAACGGTGAAGGAAAACATCGTGAGGAAACCTGCATGTCTGAGAGTGCTCCATAATGTTCTCGAAAGACATGTGAAGTCTGCCAACCCGCACTTGGCCAGCGTGGTGGACTATGGCCTTACCCTTCTCATAATGAGAAGAGGCCCGTGCCCAGCAGTGGGACAGCATAAAGGGCTGATGATGATGATGATGATTATAAATAATTATATTTATTTTATCACACTTTTAGGAATGCAGTCGTTTTTGTGAGATCACTGGAGACAACATATTTATATAAAATAAAATAAAAAGGAAAAACATAATATAGCCTTTCTTTCTTTGGAAAACTTAAATAATGATATTATAAAGTATTTAAAAATCACATATTTTTATTTAGAGCATTTTGAACAAAAATCGACTTTATATTCGCCACATATAGCTGTATTACTTTTGGCGCATGATGACTGTGTCATGCACCTTTTAGTATATGGACAGAGACCACAGATCCTCGTCAGTTATATTCTTTACTATACGAGTTGGGCCCCTAGCAACACATACGATATTTATTGCTGCCGTTCTATTGGAAGAACGCCCTTTGCTAGTTGCCCAAACATGCGGCGGGACCGACTGTGGACTGTTCTTCTTATGAAGGACAATATACTTGGATCATTACTGTTGTGTATTGGAACTCACTTCTGTGGGTAGATGGGTCCTTGTGAGTGCTGCACATCATCCACCAAAGTAGGAGAAATCCGTTCTTGAATATCACCATCGCCGAAAGATTCTTCAGTCTGATTATCACTTTCAACAGCATCCACCTCCAGGTTATATTCTATTACGCTATCAGGTATAATTATTTATTTGATTGCTGATTTTTATAATTATTTAATTAGTTTTGAAATTTGTATATGGAAATAATTTCTAAAATAAAATCATATTATTATTATAACTCCGAAGCACTAACACCTTCCTCTTCGGATAGTAAACTCACAATACGCTCAGCAGGTAGTAATTGTCTTGAATCCATGTTGAAAACTACAATAAAACCAAAAAATCATTAATTGCGAAATTATACAAAAACCCTAACCATTCGTCGAAACAACGAACACTATCGTAATAACTCGAAAACTATTACACTTACCTGAAAGACCCGTACGCCTCCCGAAAGAGCTCAGAAAATACTGATTTGACATGTAACGCTGTTATGATCACCACACGCGATAAGAAGATATAGCGAATTTTCTGTCTCGTAGTCGTCGATTCGACGAAGGTTACGTGTGTAGGGGTCGATACTTTTAGCTTGGCTTGTGTCTATAATGTTTCCCATTTACACGAAGTTTCTATAAAATTGTTAGCCTTGTATGCTAGTACAAAAACAGCGGAAGCCAGTATCTTAGGTACTGAGGATACATATAGGACTTATAAGGATCAGATAGAACTAAGTGTAAACTTAATAGGTAAGAAAATTTTGTTTATTGTTCCTCGTATTAGAGTTAGACGTGGTATAATTAATGGGTTAGGATGTGTTATTAAGGCTATAACTGGCAATCTAGACTACGAAGATTCTATTAGACTAGAAAAGGAAATATCTTTCATACGCAATTCAGTTAGTAAAGTACAAAATTCTGAAAAACAAACCCTATTTTAGCTAGAAACACAATAGACGAATTTAGTAAACAGGTAAACATTCTAAGTGACAATCAAAACAAGTTAACTGACCTATTGAAGAATACTACTACTAGATATAACTTAACTGTAAATCGCATGCATTTCTTAGATTTATATATTCAAATAGATTTTAGTTTACAGATTCTTTTAGATAAGCTCATAGTTTTAGAGGACGCAATGACACTCGCTCAACTAGGTGTGATGCACCCTAGTATAATATCCCCGCACAGTTTATTAAATGAGTTATTATAAATTCAAAAAGTCAATCAATTTAGACCCGTAGATATAATAAGTATTAGAAATATACACAGTCTAGAAAAGTCAATCAACGTTAAAGCTTACAGTACAGAACACACTTTAACATTTATCCTAGAAATACCTTCTGTTGACCCGAACCCATTCGACCTCCTTCATATATACTCCATTTCCGATGCTCGAAATCTAACTATAATCCCCAAGTCCAAATACCTAGCACTGGGAAGCAAGGAGTACTCGTACCTCGAAGGAAACTGCAAAGCCATCACGCAAGAAACACACTGTGAATCCCTCACCACCCTAGCCATGGATTCATCTGAAGACTGCATAATATCACTCATCAAACACCAGACAGCTAAATGTACATGAGCACGAATGAATCTCAAACAGGGCAAGATACAGAAGCTTCAAGAAAACAAATGGGTAATAATACTCAACCAACAACAAATTCTGAGAAGCCGCTGCGGATTGAGAACAGAGTACAAAAGAATATCTGGTATCCACATAGCCAGTATAACCAGCGACTGTCAATTTGAGATCTTGAATTAAACCCTGAAGACAAACACAAACACCGTCACAATAGATGAAGTGATCCCGCTACCAAGCACAAGAGCCGCCCCGGAAGACAACATCCATTATAAACTGCAGCTCGAAGACATCGCACTAGACAGCATCCATGAGTTGATGGACCGCGCAGAAGACATCCAAGACGACAGCAATATCGATTGGCAACTTTTGATGGCTACTCCAAGTTGGACGACAATTTGCTTATATCTCATCCTGGTAGGAATCATCGCCTGGAAAACCTGGAAATGGAGGCAACTGAAGAACACGCCAGATGTTATTCATAGCGAGGACCTTACAGGAAGCTGCGGGACGCGCTTCCAGCTTAGGGAGGGAGGAGTTAAGCAATCGGGCGACATACGTCAACCCCACGATTGCTGACCACGCATCGAGCGAGCATGGCGCGTGTCATCAAAACTGCGTATTTAGCTATAAGTGTCATATTTAAATATAATATTAATTTAATCAGTCTTGTAGAACCTTTCTTAGAATAAACTTGTATTTTAAATAATAAATCTATTTTTTAATAGTAATTTCGTCCACCGATATTTAACTCAGTTAGAGCCCACGATGAACTTCGAAAATTCAGCGGTGCAATCTAGTCTACTAATAAAGTACCTTATTTTGAACTAAAGACTTCTATAACAGAGTATATAGTTTGTCGAAGATGTTTAAATCGTAGAAAAATATTTAATTAGTACTGAGCTTTTCTTTATTATACAAAGTAATTCTACTCAAAACAACAACTTATGGATCACACCAAGTGTTGTCTCGTTTGGGTCTCGAACTCGTAACACGCGGACCAGATTTCAACGAACAGACGATAGTTTTTAAAGCTTTACAGAATACGTGCAGTCGAATAATTATATGAGCCCATAGGCTCAGGATTAAAAATATGTCCATAGATTTTCACATTCTGTAAAGTTTACGTATAATTTTGATTAAAAGCTTTGTTCTTAAAACTTCTTTCACGTAGTATTCTATCTAAGACAAATGTGGTCTACCTCTACACGTTTTCCGATATTTTATATCGCATGATATGTACCTACATCAAGTTCTTTCAGATAAGTATATAAAAGTTGGTCAGTGGCTCACTTAGCTACTATCGACAGTGACCTTTATCTTTTCAAGGCTATGTATTTGCTCAAGTATCCCTTTGCACCTTCTTGGACTAATACGTTACTTGATCCTTATTAATATCATACACAATATAAATACTAATAAGTATATTATTGCAGTAACCTAAAACTTCTGCCGTGACAATGTATTTAATGTTTTTGCAATAATGTTTATACAAATATGTACGAAATCTACACCCCAGACAAGTCTTTTTCAACATGCCCTAGTTTTTCTGGGAATTTTTAGCACTTAAATACAGACTGTTCTTTATGTTTCGGACATGCCATCGTGCCATCGAACAGAAGCAAGTTGGTTGCCTTTCTGATAAATTGTTAGCTTCTCCTCTAATGTTATTCGCTTAAAAACAAAATGAACGTCAAGACAACTAAGAAGGTACATTATTTAAAATAAACTAATACACGAACGACAAGTTAAGCAAAAACATTTCCAAGAACCATTAATAAAGAAGATATTTCATTGGATTCGAGTAAACAAAATTTATATCTAACTAAATAACATGAAGCCTTTATCATTTTCAACACCCACATCTATACATGTAAATATTTGCGATCTACCCGCAGTTCTCAATTGACGTTAAACAGCATTTTTCTCGTATTAGTCTGAGATCCGTAGAAGAGCGACCTTCACAGATCTGGTTATTGGATGAAAAGTATTTTATATCAATCTTTGCGTGTCAAAATATATATCGCGTTTTAGCAAAACATATCCAGTCCAGACTAGGAAAAGTAGAAAAAAATATGTATTTGGCTTTTCATTTAACATTGCATATATGCGTTTAATGAATAAATTTAGTACTTACCGAATGTATGAACCCTAAAGGGTACGTTAACATATGGTTGTAAATTTTTCCTAGCGTGTTTGGTAGGGTTGCCAGGTATAAACACTTCGACTGTTAAGTTGATACTAGTTATATTTATCATTTTTTTTAATCTTATATCAAAGTGACCGATACTGCACTGCGAAAACGATGATATTGGCAACTTTTTTTAGCCTGTACCGGTTTTTTTTACCAACCCATTCGCGATATATTGTTTAACATGCAAAGGAGAATGACCAAAACTGGGCTATTTTGTGGCACGTTTGCTTCTAAACCATTCATATCTAGAAAATCTTCTTTTATTTTATAATTTTATATATATTAATTTTAATTTAAAGCGAAACGGGGATTTTTAGTTCAAAATTAAAAGTATCTGCGTTGTTCCGGTCGTGACATCGCCATTTCATATTCAAAACACATTTTGCATATTTAGGCAAATGTTTACAGTTTCTTGCAAACCCCTTTTAATAGGGAAAAATTACATTCATAGTGAAAACAGGGTGACATAACAAAAGTTCTAATAAGCAAAATAACACCAAAATCTTATGATATTTTTAAAAATGTATTGTGGTGAAATATTTGCTATAAATAATATGTTTATCCTTTTTGCAACATACATACATACATAGACTCACGCCTGTTTCCCGGAGGGGTAGGCAGAGACTACGGAACGCCATTTGCAACGATCCTGACATATCTCTCTTGCTTCAGTCACTCCCATCAGATTCCTTTTGCAACATATTACCCACGAAATAATGTTTTGTACTTATCGAAAATATGGGAACACATTTTTATTATAATGGTATCTGTAATGTTTTGCTAAAGAAATATAACCTTATTACTAGTCCAACCTCTCTGGTCTTACGTCAGTTATTTTAACATGAAAACAGTCAAATTGCTTTTTCACCTGTGCTCATATCTCTTTATTGGAAAATAAGTAATTTACTGTCGTTTATATTGACTTGAACAATCCTTTGTGGACCAAACAAGTTTATTTCGAGTTATCAAGACTCGTGGGTTGACTAAAGTATGAGACAGTCTTTATTGGTAACATTAGTATGTCGTCTGGACTTAGAACAACTAGCCGTGGTGAGGATTGCAGTTATGTTAACTCTTCCTTTGCGGTACCTCGACAGCAACACGTCCGTTCTTTGGGCAAGCTATCTGATTCGGAGCTCAATATTTTGACATCATGGATAGCGCCAGTCTGTGTAAGTGTTGTTTACTTCTCTTCTCAATTCCTACAATTCTCTTGTGCTCTTCTCACCGATTATTCAAACTACTTTAATTGTTTGTTTCAGGAATTGAACGGAGTCCTATGTTTAGAATGCTACATATTAATTGAAGCTGTTGTAACTTCTGAGGCCATACCTGCACCACATTATGGTATACGATATACAAGCTCCTGCTTCATTTTGAGGTGATTTATTTGAAGAAGATTTAGGTATAATAACAAATAAAATAAAGAAGAACATAAAAACTGAGTTTTATTTACCTGTCAAGCACAAAACAGTGTTGTTTTAATGCCAACTTTGTAATAAAGTCCAATGGAATAAGCTTATCTTTTGCGAACTAGCCTCACTGAAATTCTCATTAATTGTACCACATGGTATTGAGAATTCTCAGTAAGAAATATATCAGACTGAAAAAACCGCAAACTAATATAATGTACAAGCGTTTGTTTCGTAGCTCCACTTCTTTTTACAACTATTTTCTATATTGTATAATATACATAGAGGCTTCTAATAAATTCCGGTAATACGATTAAATCATATCATCACCGTCTTAGAGTTATGTCGGTTGCATCCAAGACTTCAACGCCTAGGAGCCCTGGGTCCGCTTACTAGTCTAACCAGATATGACAGAATATTAGCTTTTCCATTGTCTGACCGCCATAACCCAAAGTGAAAACGATATTGTATGGTTTAGACCAGTAACTATCGGTTTATTGGAGGGTACTGACTCCCAGTAACGACGTGCGATGGTGAAAGATCTTCATGAGAACTGGGACCGACGGCTTAACGTAAATACTCTTCGAAGCACGGGCGATAATTAACTAATTTAATACTATTTATATGATTAAATCATGTAACTATCACAATACTTAACCTCAAAATATTTGAAATCTTTAATGTCCGATAGCTAAGAACTGCCGCCGAATATCGAATTCATTTTTTCTTAATTTAATTAGGAGTATATTTACTATATTTTACTGGTCAAATCATCGAGAAGCAAACTTAGCCCATCTTCCATACAAATTTGGTCATTCTCCTTTTGATATAAAATACTTTTCATCCAATAAAAAGATCGGTGAAGGTCGCTCTGCTACGGATCTTAGACTATATAATTGGCTTGAGACGACAACATAGATTAAAGCAATTTTCTGTTTACTTTTCACCGAATTTTCTAAAGGGAGTTACGGCAGAGCCTGAATTTGCGGTTCATAATGGCGCCTTGGTGCCGAAAAATGGCTACCACCGTAAATAGTACTTCGGATTTGTTGCTTCTGACTTTATTTTATTTAAGCTTAGCTTTCGTTCGGGATTTTTATTCTCAATAGTATCTTTATCGGTGACACGCTTTTAAACTTTAATCTGTATTGATTTGTAAATGTAGGCATCTTCAAAGAGATTATTTATTTGGATAGCTAAATATTCTTGTTCATTTTTTTTAGGTAATGTCTTGACTTTTAAGTCGCGGCACCACGAATCCATCAATTGGCAACATTCATTACTACGTCACCACCTTGTGGTTCCTGAATAGCACTTTTCCGTCGGCCCTGGCTGTCATATTTAAATACTGTAATGCAGTACATATTTTATTTCAATTCTTAAGACAGAATTTCAGTTTCAATATATTGCGTATTTGATTGAATAAAGCTACGGTTGACACTAAAATGCACGATAAAGGACGTTGCTCTGATTTAATTTAGGACCCATTTTTTCTTGCAGTACGCGCGCAAATTAGTTTAGACCACGCTATAATAATAGAATGCAAGCGAGAGATAAACATTGGAGCCATCATTTTAAATAAGTTTATTTATAAACCGGTTTGTAACCATTGTAGATAGACAAAAGATGTATGCTACTACAATAGGTATTGCAATATATACAAGTATAAGTCTTATATCACCTATTTAAGAGATCATACCTTGCGTACATTAATTAATAGGTAGGTACTTATAATTGATACACTGTAAGCAGAGCTACGTCTGCTTATATCGTATCACGCAACTTGACACCATTAAATTGTCCCTATAAAGCATCATGACCTTCAAGGCAATTTGTCTCCAGTTGAACCTGAAATCTATAGGGTCATATTCTACGTAGCCAACCTCTGAAGGTCAAGTACTTCATTGTTGGCTCAATAAGAGGCTCTAATGGCTCGTATCCGATGCTAAAGGCTGGTAGCCTTTTGTGATGAGGGCTATAGTATATCTGTTTTGTTGGTTACTTGTGTTCTTAATTTACGAAAGGCTTACAATAGGTGGCTATTGAAGGAATGTGGTTTGTGAATAGTGTGGAGCGTCGGTTACGGTCAACGATGGTTGTTTATCCTCGTTCAGGTTAAGAGGATTTGCTTGAAATATTGTTTATATAAATGGACAATATCAGCTTAGGCTCAGATAAATAATCAGAATGGGATGACACTTTTGTTTTAGCAACTACATAGGTATGTAGAGTCGCATCAACCAAAAAATGTTGCCACCAATCACACTAACCACTATTTATCAGAGCTTTAGAAATAAAAACCTAAATTAATAAGAGATATCACGAAAGCTTAAATTAATTTACTTGATAACTTATTATCATTGGCATTTTGCGAATAGGAAAGGAAATCTATAATATAAAAATGAATCGCAAAATGTGTTGGTAAGCGCATAACTCAACAACGCCTGGACCAATTTGGCCAATTCTTTTTTTCAAATGTTCGTTGAAGTTCAAATATGGTTTTTACGGATAGAAAAATTCTAATCATTTCCGGAAAACCCCTAAAAACAGCCCTTTTCTTTTTCCCATACAAACGTTTTCTAACTAAAACGTAGAGTCAATTTGTAATTTATTACCGCTACATAAAGTTCAAATTCGCGTGCGCGTTGTTATACTTCTTTGTTTGATGGCAGTTTTGACAGGTTTCCGGACCTGAAGTCTCAGTGCTGCCGCCCAGCGGGCTTCACGTCAGAAGAAACCCATTGATAATCCTTACATAATATTATAAATTCGAAATTGTGTCATGTATGTATGTTCCGTTTTTACGCTAAAACGGCTGAACTAATTTTGTTGAATTTTAATATAGAGATACATATATATTGGACCATGGAGACGGATATAGGCTACCATAAGTTGTAATAATTAAACTGGGAGGGATTGTAAGGAGGGTAGAAGTTTGTATGGCACAAATTTACCTTTGGAAGTAAGAACGCATGCGCTGATAATTGATTCCTGCGCATGTGCTATCGCATATCTGTCAGTACTGTCACGTCATATACCTACATAATGTCATATTGTGCACGTTGATTAAATTGTTCGCATATTTATACTAATCTTTGAGAAAAGAAAATTATACAGATCTGTGATAGTAATATAATAAAGCGGAAGAGTTTGTTTGTTTGTTTGAACGCGCTAATCTCAGAACCTACCGGTCGCATCTGAAAAAATATTTTTGTATACGATAGCTCAGTTATTCCGGAAGGCTATAGGCTATATAACATAACGCATCGACCCTTTGAGGCCGGGCAAAAGGTTAAAAAGGCTAAAAGATAATGTCGGCTAATCTCAGGAACTAGTAGTTGGATTTTAAAAATTGTTATGCTTATGATAGCCCAATTATTCCGAAAGGCTATAGGCTATATAAATTTACGCCACAACTTTTAGGGGCTGGACAAAAATAATAAAATGGTCACACGAGAAGGGGGAGGGTTGGGTCAAAGGCAAAAAGAGGCTAAACGAATAGGATACAATCTATATGGGTATCGTTTTCGAGATTTTCGGGACGCTGATTAATAATATGAAAGAACAATGGTCACTTTGGCCTTTAGCACGTCTGATAATGAGTCCTATACCAAAAAAAAGTACATTTTTTTATATTTTGATCAAAGCAAATACATATTTTTAGGACATGGGAGAAAGAAATAATGTATTTACAGTTTATTTTTTAAACTATACCCCTAAACAACAATGAAATGTTATGAACGCAGCCATAACCTTATTGTCAAAATATGCGTTACATTATACGATATGATAAATAAGAATTTATGTTACTTTGTAATAAAATAAAATATTACTTTTACAATAAAATATCAATAGGTGTTTTAGTTACATATAAAATATTAAAAATATTTTTATTACGTAGTAATTAATCGTTTTTTTTAATGAAAAATCTAAGATTTGACGTAAATGACGTGAAATGGAACAAATACGCCATTTCGGTACCTGTCACTGTTATAGCCGGTACATCAACGTCAATCGTTCCTCGCTTGCTATGAATTGAGTTTTTTAGTTTGTTTGTTAGAAGAATATATTAGGTACCAGAATAGTTTAATGTATAAATTTTTACGAATAAACTAAATAAAAACACAATTTAGTTCATAACCTCAAACGTACTTTTTATAGAATAAAAAAGGTAATCCCAAGTTTTTAAAATTTATATTTATACTAAAGTTAAATAAAGTAACATAAAAATATTGATAAATAACTCCACAGCAATAGACGTGAAAAAAAAAATTCTGGTCCACCTTTGTGTGGGAACCGACCATTGTTCTTTATTTAGTGATCCAAGATGGCGGACGGGCAATCAAAGATGGCGGATGTGAAAATTTTAAAAATCAATATGGGTATCGCCTTCGATACTTTAAGGGGTGGGGAATCGAAATACAACATCTATTTCGTGATCAAAGATGGCGGATGGGAAATCAAAGATGGCGGATGGGAAAATTTAAAAAAAGTCAATATTGGTATCGTCTGCGATGTTAAAAGGGATGGGGAAAATCAATATGGGTATCCTCTCTGATGATTTAAGGGATGAGGAATCCAAATACAACATCTATTTCGTGATCAAAGATGGCGGATAGGAAATCAAAGACGGCGGACGGGATTTTTATTAAAGTCGATATGGGTATCGTCTCCGATATTTTAAGGAATGGGGAATTCAAAAACACCATCTATTTCGTGATCAAAGATGGCGGCTGGGAAATAAAAAAAAAATATGGGTATCGTCTCCGATGTTAAAAGGGATGGGGAATCCAAATACAACATCTATTTCGTGATTCAAGATGGTGGATGGGAAATCAAAGATGGCGGATGGAAAAAATTTAAAAAATCAATATGGGTATCGTCTCTGATGATTTAAGGCATGGTGAATCCAAATACAACATCTACTTCGTGATCAAAGATGGCGGATTGGAAATCAAAGATGGCGGACGGGATTTTTTTTAAAGTCGATATGGGTATCGTCTCCAATATTTTAAGGAATGGGGAATTCAATATTAGGTATATAAAAATCTATGTTTGTTTGTTCATCATTTATAGACTCTGAAATGATAAGAGATTAAGCGCTAAGTTAATGGTAACTTTGGAAAAGGCGCTTGGAAAAAAGGGAATTAAATAAAAACTCTTAAAAAGGCAATACGAAGTTCGCTGGGTCAGCTAGTAATATTATAAAATTTAAATTTTCGTTGTCACTAAAAGTAGTTCCAAATCTTCTTTCGGTATAGCTAACACGTACCTTTTTTGAATATCCGAATATTTTTTCATAACGGAATTACAATTTGGAACTACAATATTATAAACACCCTTTAATATACTTAATGCTTCTAGATCAATTTAAGACTAAGACTCTTAATGCCCAGTTAAGAGTCAGTTAGTATTAAAGATTTATTGAGTATTTTGGAATTAATTTCTTGGGTCTCTGAGGATTTTAAGCAATTAAAATATTAAGACTGAAAAGCCTCCCTGGTGCAGTGGATAGCGTATGCGACTGCTGTTCGGAGGTCCCGGGTTCGATTCCCGGGTCGGGCAAAAGTGTTACTGGGTTTTTCCGAATACTCAGTAGCAGCCCAGAGACTGGTGATGTGCCCGGTAATGGCAATAGGCTCGCCCTCTATTACGTGGCACCTAAAAATTGATGGCGAAATGTGGGTGTAATATTTACACATCTGTCTACCTCTTCGGGGATACAGACATAGTAAAAACAGAATAGTAAGCTAGCTAAGGCCGCTCGGCAAGTTAATTGCCTACTCTTGCGTTGACGCACGGGTTGTCACGTATTTACACCGCGGCGCCGGCTTTGTCGGCGCGCGCGCTTTTTCGCCGTTTTTTTTAAGTGATTGCGCTGAATACTACAGAATTTAAGCTTGCATATATTTTTTTTCAAATACCTACTGACTAGCTAAGCGTTATATAACTATCTAAATGCCCTTTATAGCGAGAAAAATGTAACAAGTTTAATTTACTGTCGTTTAACACATTGTATAATATTAATAACGTTTATTACAAAACTGAATGTACATAAACAATTCGAGCGGGCGAACAGTGTAGTACCTACATGAATGCGCGCGATCAGACGCGCGGCGCATCCCTTCGCCGAGCTTGCCGCGCTCGTGAGATTGTGTGCGTGAAAAGTGCGTGCGTACACGGCGCCTCGGCGACTCACGCATACATTCAAACCAGCGCGGCGGCGGCGGCCGATTTGTATGAAGCTATCCTACTATTCTGTTTTTACTATGGTACAGACGTGTGACTATAAATAAATAAAATAAATATAAAATAAATTATTATCAAGTAGCAGTAATTTCGGCTGCTTCTAAGAGTGGATTAGTCTAGAGGGTGCAGACTAACCTAGTCTGAACTCGAGAATCAGTTATTATTGATGGTATAATTATTATAACATGTTAGCTACTCCTGGATTACAATGAATTTTATTACGATTTTTATTGTATGAACATCAGTGTAGGAAATCCTAACATTTCTGCCGAATTATGTTGTATGTTAAAGTACAACAGTAATACAATGATGGAACTATTGCGATGGTTTGAAAAAAAGTCAATACTGTAAAGGCCGTATGGTTGCCACTTATTCTACTACTATTATTGACACAATAATTCTGGGGTGATTGTATGTTATTCTGATAAACAAAAATTACTGAGTAAATTTTGAAATGGATCAAAACTATGCAGTGATATAGCTTTGTGGCGATAGCGGACGGAAATACTATTTTACAATAAACTAAATAAAAAGGTGTTGCGTTACTTGATACAGCATACATTATGCTGTATCAAGGATTTAAAATAACTCAACATCTTCCTACATATGTAGTTCGATATCAAGCGGGCCGGTGACGAATTGACATATTGAACTAGACACATAATATATTAAATAACTATCGATTTTGCAGTTAGTTATTTGTATCCAGTTGCGACTGTAGCCTAAGCCCTTACATAGTGAAATGAGGCCCGTGCCTTGCAGTGAATAGTTTACAAATACGGCTGATATTAGGTATATTAATTAGATATTGGTGAGTAACCTTTTTGCTTGAGAGCTTTATTTTTGAGTATTAAGTAGAGTAAATATATACAAGTGACATATAAGGTGTAACAGTTGCAGCACCTTACAAAATTGAAATTGTTATGTATTATGCAAAACCTGGCGATGAAAAAGAGTGTCCGTGAGTTTTCCATACTTTCTCATGGTTCTACGCCCTTGCTTTGCGAATGTGGCAGTAAATTTAAATGTAGCTAATATGTAAGCTTTTTAAATTTTTAACTTTGACGTTCATAAGTGTCACTTTGTGATTTAAATGTATAAAGGATTTTGACTTTGACTTTGACTCAGCCGTCTTCAATGGCTAAGCACTACGCAGTATTTTAGTACCACAAAAAGTTAAACTATCTGCCTAACATAAAAGCTAAGATCCGTGAACTAATGCTTCATCCACTTTTGCTAGGCCTCGACCCAGCTGTCCTTATTCACAAGGTATTTAGTACATTCTTGTAGACATGTTTCTATCCGTTATATATTGAGAAATAACGGTAGATTGTCCGAACACAACCCTGGTATAACATAAACTTATTTGGTATCTAAGAAGGCGGGATCTTTTTCGTTTGTAGATTATAATAATAATAATTCCCGAAACGGAATGCGTGGCCATTTCTAGCCAGGACGTTACACAAGCAGTCCATCCATTATCTAATTGGAAATCTCCAGGATTGGACGGGCTGCACAATTTCTGTCTGAAATGGCTATGTAGTTCGCATGAACGCTTGGCATCTCAATTCCAATCAGCCGTGGAATCTGGTTCATGCCAACCTTTATGACGACTGGAATTACCCACCTGCTCCATAAGACTGGCAGTACTAGCGAGCCCGGCAATTATAGACCGATAACATGTTTACCATCGGTCTATAAACTTCTTACATCTATTCTTACAGCTAAAATAGGTCTACATCGGGTCCATACAGGGCCCGATGGAACTTGCCATGAAGTTCCTTGCTTTGCCATACACGCTTGTGATCATCAGACTGAGTCCACTTGAGTATGCCAAAAGAGTATACAAAAAGTGGCATTACCCAACCGTTACAAGCACGAACCATGTTGCCACCTGATAAAAGGCTTTTTAATACTTTTTTCAGGTGGCCAAAGAAACGTTCTTGCAACGATTGCTTCATGTCAGCTTCATTGATACTTAAAGCCTGTGACAGACCCAAGTACTTATAGGTATCGAATATGAGAAGCGATCTTAGATTAATGGAATCTGAGAGTTGGAGCCCCTCAGATTCCACCATCCTGCCCTGCTTCACATTAATCACGTCACATTTATCCACACCGAACTCCATATTGATAGACTTACTAAAGTTTTGGGTTACGTTTAGTAAATCTAGCAATTGGGCATCAGAATGGGCAAATAACTTCAGGTCATTCATGTACAGCAGGTGAGATATGACACGACCGCCTCTCTGTAACCTGTAGCCTAACCTTGAACCCTCCAGTAATGTACTGAGAGGGTTCATGGCTAAGCAAAACCAAAGTGGACTCAGACTGTCGCCCTGGAAAATTCCTCGCTCAATTTTAATAAGTTCGCCATCCTCCTGGATCCTTCGGCATCCTGGATAGCAGAGTCGTATTCCGGCTTTTAAGAGTCCTAGAGTTGTATAAAGTAAATACTTCTCTACGCACTTTCTTAAAGTAATGTATGGGGCAATGGAATACGTGTACGTGTAGACCTATTAGCCTCGGTGAACGGGCTACGCTTCGGTGACCTCTTTGGGGAAACCGAAGGGTTTGTTTGTGCAATTGCTGACGAAGTTAACAAGATGAGTAACTACCGGAAATATATCCTGAGGCATGGCACTACCGATAATTAATTGCCGCGCGTGTAACCAGCCGGAGCCCGGTGAATCCCTCAGGCATATTGTTTCCGGTTGTTCACGTCTTGCTAACGGCGATTACTTGCACAGACATAACCAAATACCCAGAACTCACCAGCAACTTGCTCTGAAATAGAAACTTGTAGACATCGAGGTACCGTACTACAGATATGTGCCAGAGCCAGTTCTCGAAAATGGCCATGCCACATTGTACTGGGATCGATCTATCATCACAGACAGGACTGTCGTAGCCAACAAACCTGATATTATGGTGGTAGATCAATCAGAGCGCCTCACAATAATTGTTGATTCCATATGACGACATGATGACACCATTCCTCATGACGAGAATCTCGTGAAGGCGGAGAAAGACAAACAGATTAAATATCTGGACGTGGCACACGAGATTGTCGACATGTGGGATGTGGACTCGGCAATTATTGTGCCGATAGTTGTAACGGTCAATGGCCTGATAGCCAAGAGCCTCTATCGTCATCTAAAGAGGCTTGCGTTGGGTGCTTGGGTCAGGGGTCTGATGCAAAAGGCAGTACTTCTCGACACGGCACATATTGTGAGGAAGTTCCTGTCTCTGGAGCCCTAACCACCGGCAGCTTGGACCCTGTGCCCGTTGCTGGTGGGATCCCACGGTTTTTTTGATATTTTTAAATGTATTTATTTTTTATTAGTGATATATTTAAAAATGTAATTTAAATTTGAGTCATGATAAATAAATGAATAATAATAATATTTTACCACATTCACACAACACCATCTAATCCAAACTAAGCAGAGCTTGCACTATGGGTACTAGATAATGGACACAACATACATATATATAATATTTTTTTGTAAATACATACATATTATACATAGAAACACCCAGACCAAGACAAACATCCATGTTCATACACACAAATGTTTGACTTGAGCGGGTATCAAACCCGCGACCTCCGGCGTAGCAGTCGTTTACACTCCCGCTGCGCCAACCGGTCTTCACTAGATTTTTGTTTTTCAGCTTTGAAGTTCTTTAAGCTATCCTAATATTAAACGCTAGAAGAATAAGCTTAAAGATTTAGGTTTAAAGATGAAAATGAAAAGTACCGTGAAATCTATTTCTTAATATTATTTTTGGATTGAAATTTCTTAATATAATTTCGTATTAAGATATATAATAGGTATTTTGTACTTAATTGGCAAAAAAATTGAAGTTTTGTCGTCGTCGTAATCACTTCCTTTGTATAATATAATAACTATACCTAGCTTTCATACTTCATAACCACTTTACTGGTATTTATAGAAAGACGTGACTAGACATTCATCATTTTAAACATTTTTATTTGAAAGCGATATCAATTGTGTGCTTTTGGCCATATCCTTGGATGAGCAGCCTAATCCGAAAACTTTCAAATTAAAAAATCTTTAACAAACACTGACCCGAAAACGGACACATTTCACATTTTAAGGATGAGGAAAAACAGCCTGAGGGAGACTTCAGACTAACTAAATATATCACTACATCAAACAAGATACATGCTGTTATATAAAATTCTGATTCGATTTTTTGCGATTACTAAGATGATCTTCAAATATTGAGTAAATAAAATGAGATAACTGTTAAATGGTTGGCTGGCATGTCCCATGTTTAAATATATTTCATCATATAAGCCGATAGACGTCCACTGCCGGACAAAGGCCTCTACCAAGGCTCTCCACACAGACCGATTTTCAGCTACCCGAATCCATCATTCCGCTGTCTGCGATCCCAACAAGATCGTCGGTCCACCTTACGGGACATATTTGTTTGGTTATACAGATTTTAATACAATTTTATGGAAATAGCTATGGCTTTTAATTATACACACATTTTAGTATGTTAGTTGACATCAAGAATATACTACATCTATCTAATATTAATATACCAACACGCGTGATGTAGTAAGTAAAGAAGTTGGATACATATTAATGATATTCAAACATCGATCAAATTCGGTAATCGTGAATGGCAATCAATTTCGTGGATTATTTTGACACGCAATTGTAATAATTGGAAACTCAATTCAATTTACATTAATTGCATCATACCTTGCGTTTATGTGGAGGCAGCAACAAGTGTCTCAAAAACATCCACATTTGAACATCATTATAAATTTTACTCTGAAAAAAGTTAGTGTTTGGCATTTTTTTTTTTGAAATCTTAATATTTGTATGTGGGTTGTGAGTCTAAATTTACATTCCCATATCAAAAAGTTGTGGAATACTCCTACATCCCATTATATTTTACCAATTATTATAAAATGTCGTGTTAGCTCGTATATATTGCGTTCCTTTTAAGAATTTCTGTAACCAAAAACACAAAACCCTCCAAATTAGGAGCAGCCGAAGTCTTATATGTAGCTATTACAACAGCTATAAGCCCAAACTATATGAAGTAAATGTAAAAAAATAGGTTTAGTTAAGAAAATCAAATATGTTGTAGTCAAACCACAAAAATATTTAGGTCGAAGTTGGTAGTTCACATGATGAGAAAGCGCAGAAGTAAATAGATAAAAGACGTAAAAGAATAAATATCAAGCTATGTGCCAAAGAGGTAGACAAAAATGTTTGGTCTGATGGTATAAAGAAGATTGTCGTCTATAGTGTAAAATAACTCAAACAGTAAGCGATTGCAAAGAGTGCTATAACAGATGTATTATAAAATGTCAAAAACTAAGATTGTTAAATTGTGTATTCCAAAACGCTTGACAAAACATTCGTGTATTCCAAAAGTTATTATCACTCAGCTACAATAATATCATATTGCAAACGAATACCTTAAAGCTCAATAAATAAGCTAAATTATGTAGGTATATAATTCTCTTACGCAACGCGATACACTAAGCTACATATATGAAGAAGGTCTTCACCAGTCGTGAGATGAATACTATGACTCCGACCACTAGATTTATATGCTGTCGTTGACAAAAGAGAAAGTTTTATTAAATTTGGCGAGCCGATCTCTCGCCGTATTATCCTAAAGGCTATCGATATTTTCCGCTCCCTGTTAGATTTGGATTTCCTCCGAATTGTTGAAATTTCGGCACTCTCTCCTCTAGTTTGCGGCAAAATTTGCACTATGAATATGTTCGCGTAATTGAGTAATGGGTTACTTGAAATTTTGAGGATTTACGAAAGGATTTGTGGTTGCTTATAAAGTATGACGGAACGTAATGACGTTGATTAGGATTATCTAATGAGTTTTTAATGAATAATGTTTTAATATACCAATTTTAAACCGAGTTTAGGTTATTTATATTTGCTATATATACATAAACTCAAAGTCAAGTACATGGCATGATTATCCTTAAAATGGTTGTTGGAAATTTCAGTGCGATAAGTACCTGCTGGCATACTATATTCTATTTAATATTTTGACAAAATACTATCTGAAATATTTATTGCAAAGGAAACATGTTAACCCCAGACGACCTCCACTGCATAAAGCGCTTTATTCAACGTGTTCAGCCGATAATTTGAAGGCTAACCACAGCAACGTGGATGAACGTAGGCGGATGTAAATCCACTTTTCGACGAAATGCCGATCCTCATTGGATTTACGCGTGCATGAGTCTAATGGAAAAGTATTGTTTACATTGTTGAATTTTGACAATGACCTTGAACTAAGGACCAAGGGCGAACTTCGAGGGATTAGATTGTCTCGTAGACCCTGGTATAGGTTAGCGGAGATCTTTGTAGCTTTCAATATGGTCGCTGCCAACGCAGAACAATATTAACTGTAGTAATTGTTTGTAAAGTACATCAGCTACTATATATTAGAAACTGTAGGCCTTACAGAATGTAGTTTTCACCACCCCTGGATAGGCTCTATTCTGTTAATAAATTCAAAATTGTAACGTTTATATGAGTCGTCTGACATACAATTTTACCAGGAACTTATCAGACGGTGATGCAACTGGTCCTAAGAGGTAGCATCAACTTTGACCAGTGACTAACGTAGAAAAATGATGCGGGTAGGTGGGTACTCGGCCTAGTAAACAGTGACTCTCTCGCCTCTCTGCTCGACCTAGCACTCGGCCGAGCACTCGTTAAAGTGTTTATCGTACCCTCAGTGGAAAATAGGCATAAGTGAATTTACATTGAATCATCGATTTTATCATATTTGAAAAGTACGTTTAAAGATACATACGCAATTTTTTTTTCATATTTTTCTTGTTTAATTTGACGAATTAATTCAAGAAAATAGTTTTGAGAATTTATATTCCATCACTTTTTTTCTTAAGGATTAGTAGATTATGTGATATAACGCAAATAATAAATTAAAAAATATGACATATTAATTAATAATATGTTTATACCTAAAATTTAATGTAGAAAATAAATAGTAACAAATATTATGATTTAAATGCGTTTGCTTTTTTTACATCGCTAGTCTTGTATACACGATTATCTTTTTATTCGTTATATTAACTAGGTAAGGAAATTATCTTAAATGCGCTTACTTAACCAAAAAGATAAACTTAAAAAATAAAAACAGCAGTATGACTGTTTACTTCTTATGAACTTAAAATAAATTACAATAATAACAATTACTGCTTTTTTCCACTAAAAACTTTCCTTTACGTCGAAACATAAGACTACAAACTGCAGCACGGCTGTAACATAAGAATTATTACTTCTTTCTTCCACTAGAATATTTTCATTGCACCGGGACGTAAGATTTGATACAGCGGCGCGGGAGTAGACAGCGGGAACATAAGCGTGAATACGTCGATGCAGGGGGGAGGGGGCGGTGCGTATCCACGCGCTTGACAGTCAGTGCCCGTTTCTAGGTCAAGGTAATAGCTGCGTTTACGCATTTGCGAAAACAAAACAACAACAATTGAGTGGTTTTTCTTCTTATTTTAAAGTAAAGTGACCTGAAAATGTATAACCGGACACAGCACAGTAGGGCGAGAAGAATTTTGAAGTTAATAAGTAAGTACATTTAGATTTAATTCTTATAAAAGCTAAAAATAAATTATTCCACAATGACGTGTTTACTGTATAATCAATAACATTGAGCGACTGTCGTCCGACCTTTGTAACCGGAACCAAAACAATATCGTGGTTACACATTCTGAATGAATGAAGGTGCAGTTTCCTCACGATGTTTTATCTTACCGCCAGCTAGTGGTTCAAGTAGTATGTAAGTGCGCTAGACAATTACAGCAATCGTCTGGTCTCAAACTAGGGGAACCTATATGAATGATTCGCTGTCTATTATTATAAAATTAATTTCTGTTACTAACGTGTAATTTTATTTCTAATTTGTAAAGACATACCATAGATGTTATAACAAAATGTGTATTTGTAAATATTTATATTAGGTACATGATACTTTCAAAATCGTTAACTAGGTATTATTGTTTAATCTATACTAATATTATAGAGAGGTAATATTTTTTTGTTTGTTTGTTTGTAATAAATAGGCTCCGAAACTACAGGACCGATTTTAAAAGTTCTTTCACCATTCGAAAGCTACGTTATCCACGAGTAACATAAGCTACTTTTTATCCCCGTAAGTAGGTACCACGCGGGCGGAGCCGCGGGCGGAAGCTAGTATATTTATATAAAAGTAATCGATCTGTGTCCGAAAAAACCGACACAAAGTTTGTTCAACCCGGGAATTGAACCCAGGACTTATACCACTAAACTAACGAGGCGTTATATTTATATACTTACATCTAAAAATCTCAGCCATATCACTTTAATTACCTGGTCTTAAACTAAGGATTCTGTAAAGGATTTGGCAAGGGGTACGTACACTCAGACCCAAGTCAGTTTAGTAAAGTTTGTTTGTTTGTCCGACCGGGAATCGAACCCGGAGCCTTTCGTCCTATAGACACTAATAATTGTGGCATCGAGGATGTCAGACAAAGAATAATGTCTTACCTTAACTTACCTTATTTTGTGAGCAAGACGTCTTTAGTAACAACTTAATATGATATTATGTATATTACATTTTATAATAAAATAATTTATTTACAGACGACGACACAGAAGCAGAACAAACATCTGGAAATTATGAAGTCAGTCGTGGTGATATTATGTACACCGCGCCGTCAACAAGTCGAAGTAGCAGACGACAATCTACAGTAAATTACAGAATTAGTGAGTCTTCGAATGAAGAGCCATTTTCACCACCGGTATCTGAATATTTACCAAGTTCGAGTCCTAGTCCGATAGCAGACTTAGGCAATACTTTACCATCTTCAATATTGAATGACTTCGATTTTAGTTTGAGAGATTGCTTAGGTAATTCTACACTTTTCTCTTCTCCAATTTCCACCACTCATAATAATTTAATTTTTATAGCGTCACCTACTGTCGTTTTTATATCTAATCCTCAAAAAACAATTTCTATGGGTAACAAAGACAGTTATGAAAATTTAGCGGTATCATCAGGAAATTACATAGAAGGAGTTAATCCTTTGCCGAATGATGCCGATCTTGAACCCGTATCCACGTTCTGGTATAATGCACCACTTCCTGAAAAGAGCATAACTGCCGCAGAACCTGAAACAGAACCTACATTTACTAGCCCTACAAGAACTCTGCTGACTCTTGAAAGTACTACGGTCATGCTTCGTGAAGCAGAGCCTGCATCCATAGCATGTCGCGACGAATTTCCGTTAGTTGAACATAATACTGCCGCAGAACCTGAAAAAGAACTTACATCTACAAGTCTTGCAAAAACTCCACAGACTCTTGAAAATACCCCGGCTATACTACCTGAAGCAGAACCTACATCCATAACATGTTATAACGACGAAACTCTTCCAGTTGGACATAATACTCTCACAGAACCTGAAACAGAACCTATATCTACAAGCCCTGATAGAACTCCACCGGTCTCTTCAATTGCCACAGCTATAGTTCCTCACTCAGACCCTCCAATCATAGCCTGCCACGTTGAAACTCTACCAGCTGGATATAATTCCACCACAGAACCTGAAGCAACGAATTCTCGTCCAGTGTTAGTAACTGAAGCTAATACAAATCCTAGAAAAAGAAAGCGTAATCCCGAAAAATGGTCTCAAACACAAAAAAAAATCAAATTAAATACAGGTCAACAGCCTCAAAAACAGATGCAAGAGCCTTGCAAGTGTAAGTTTAAATGCTTTGAAAAAATACCCAGCGACAGGAGGTTGGTAATATTTAAGCAATTTTGGGCTTGTGGTAACCATGAAACTCAATGGCAATTCATTTTGAAAAACACTGAGATTATAGAACCTAAAGTTATGAAAATTCAGCGTAAGCGTGAACGAAATCGTACACTGGTTTATTATTTGCCGTCAAAAAACGATGTATGCCTTGTGACTAATTTGAAAGTGTGCAAAACTATGTTTCTTAATACGCTAGGTATTAAAGAAAGAACAGTTTACACTGCCATTGATAAATATGCTAATGGGGACCAAATAACAGACCTTCGAGGAAAACATACCAATAGACCTCATAGAACAGCCAGCGAAACAGAACAGAGTGCAATTCAACATATTCAGTCCTTTCCTTGTATCGAATCTCACTATCTTAGACAAAATTCCAGCCGTCAATATTTGTCACAAGACTTAAATATCTCAAAAATGCATCGTTTGTACAAAGATTGGATATCAGAAAATGAAAACTTTCGTAATACTAAAGTGGCAAGCGAATATCAATATAATCAAATATTTAATACACATTTTAACCTTTCTTTTTTCCGGCCGAAGAAGGATTTGTGCAATTTATGTAGCAAATACGACAATTCAACTGAAGAAGGTAAATTACAACTGAAAGAGGATTATGACAGTCATATAAAAAATAAAAACATCATACGAAATATGAAGGATAGTGAAAAAGAATCAGCAGATCCTAATGTGAAAACTGTAGCTGTTTTTGACTTGGAAAAGGTTCTTAGTTTACCGCAATCTAATGTGAATATTTTCCATTATAAAAGGAAATACCCCGCATACAATTTCACTGTGTACAATTTAATATCCCGTCAAGGGTTTTGTTATCTATGGCATGCACAAATTGCAAAAAGGGGTGCGAATGAAATCGCTAGTTGCTTATTACACTTCATTAAATCTGAAGTTAACAGGGGTATAAAGTCAATTTCACTGTATTCAGATAATTGTTCGGGCCAGAACAGAAATCGGTTCATATTCGCGATGTATATTTATGTATCACGTGTATTGAACGTAGAAGTTACACACAGGTTTTTACAAACTGGCCACACTCAGAACGAAGGCGACTCAATGCATGCCTGCATCGAGAAAAATATGAAAAATAAGACATTGTACTCGCCTGACCAACTGTACGAAGTAATCATGAATTCAAAAGTACAAAATAAGTTTGTAATTAAAGAAATGAATCAAAATGACTTTTACAACCTAAAAAGTCAAGTCACGACAAGCAAGAATTGGTCACAAGACACAAACGGGCATAAAGTATTTTTCTCAAAAATTAAAGAAATCAAAACAAGTCCCGATGCACCAAATAAATTATTATTTAAATATGATTTCGAAAGTGAATATTTGGTACTAGACACTACAAATCGTACGACGACGACGCGCACACGCAAATCAAATAATGCCAATGCTGTAGATGTTAATGAACTTCCACTTGCATATGCTCAATTGTTACCTATTTCTGACGCGTTGTTCAAAGACTTAATTAGCCTGTGTAATACAAATGCTATACCTCTACATTACCAAACATTCTATAGAAATTTGTTACCAGCGACTGAATCTCCAAATTTGGAGGTATTTGATTCATCTGAAGAAGAATAACTTTACTAGTTCCCGTATTTTTGATCTCATTATTATTTTAATTTGAATTTTGTTGAATTTTTATATTCATACGTATAAACATATTGATTATTAATAATTTTAAAACAAAAGGTACTGTGAAAGTATCAAAGGTCTTATTTTGTTAACAAATTATGCATGTCATGTTACCATAGATTTGTATTGAGAAAATAATAATATTTTGTTACATTTATATCCCTTCATTACCAAACATTCTATAGCCTAGAATGTTTGGTAATGAAGGAATTCGTAGAACGAAGATAACGTAGAAGGGAACAAGAATTTTTTGATTTATTGCTTAAAGAAGGTTTTTTTTTGTATTTTTATTTGTTGATTATTTTAAAACAAAAGGTACTGGCAATGTGTAAAGTACCTTGATTTGTTAATAATTTTTGCTTGTTATCTTAGATTTTTATTGAGAGAACATAATATTTTGTTGTACGGAGCCAAGAAAGAAGTTATTTCGTTAATTGTTACAAATCTTAACAAATGATCTACTGATTAGTTAATCATTTAAAAAAAAGTCATTAGTGGTAGTAATCTTCACCGAAACTCCACATTGCTGAATTATTACTGTCAAATTTTATTGTTGATAGTACGAACTTTAATTGTAGCCAAAACTATAATTATAATTTGCCTGAAATAAAAAAATTATGAACACAAAAAATGCATTTCCTTTTTTTCCCTTTAGTCATAAATATTAACTCTAAGTAATATGTGTTAATATGCAGCTAACTTTTCTTTAACATAATAATGGAATAAGTAATTATCTTTGTTTATTTAAGTTACCTTAGCAAGCCCCTAAATTGAAAAATGGGGTAAGTATTGCTAATACATTTCAAACATAATTGTAATAAAGGAAATAATGTAGTAATCTTACTTATACTAGCATAAATGTTTGTATTTACAAGTTCATTACTGCTTTAATACAACATACTTTTTGAAATATTTTTTCTTTTCTGGCAAAGTCTGGCATACATTTTGATACTCAGAATCCTGTATTTCATTACATTTTGAAAAATAGCATAATATTTTTTTTTTACAATTCCTAATAAACTATAAACATTAGTACTAACTTAAATACAACACGCAGTGCAACTTTTTTTTCTCCTTTTTTTGATACAAGAATAATTCTTCTTCGTTTGAAAATAAAGTAAATATGCCCATAAATTCAATTTTTTCGCCATACTGAAAAATCACCATTTTCGTCTTATGCCTTTTTTCCACTGGGGGTACGTTATACCAACCAAGTACTCGGCCGAGGACACTGACTCGCCACTGTACTCGTTAGGTGTAATCAACCCATTACCAATCTGCACAAAATCATCTGATCTCACGGCTCAATTAGAGTCAATAAAATATAGGATGCTTCCATAGTTTGCATTCGAAAAATGCATAATATGCGAATATTGCTAAAACAGAAAAATCAAACATTAAGCTATTTAAATCTAGAAGTAGAAAAGGTCCTAAAGTAATTTTGTCATGGCAAATAATAGCTAAAAATCCTACTGCCTTTGGTTGCGAGTATTCGTACGCTGGACTATAAAATTACATTTTTAATTCTGAACGCTACCTTCGGATATTTAAACCAAATTTTGTTTTGTCCAAAACGAGTACATCTGACTTTATTTATTGAAAGTTTAGTAATATACATATGAAATGTAAATATTCCATAGTGAAGTAAAGATAACTCACATAAAACGAAGCCACAATATTTGAGTTTCCGAGTTTTATATTCTGCTTGTAACAAATTGCGAGAGCTGGGAAAAGTTATGACAATGCAATTTTAGTGTCGGGTACTTTTATTTGAGCATGCTTGTTTTTAGATCAAAATTTCTTTTTGTGAACTGATTAAAATATCTAAAGCACGGCAGGCACTTAAACTGTCGCAGTGCCTTGCACAGGCTTATAATATGGTTTAGGACGCCACTCAAACCTCAAGGAGTTTTAAGAAAAGTCGTCGCCGTGAGCCATGTGTCGCTCTTAGTGTACTTTTTCATTAAGTGATTATCTCATCGAAATCAAAAATCAAAATCAAAATCATTTATTCATCTAGGCCACAAAGTGACGCTTATGAACGTCAAAATTTAAGTTAATTACTTAATGATTCTACATTTACATTTACTGCCACGTTCGCAATGCGATAGGTAGAACCACGAGAAAGAACGGGCAATAAAACTCATGGCCACTCTTTTCAAACAAATATAATGGTGGTACATTTTATTTTTGTAAGGAGCTGCAACTGTTTCACATTGTAGACATCTACTAGTAAAATTTTTAGTAGCTATTGATATCATACTCAAGCAGTAAATGATGTTCATATGGTAACATATGGAAATTTGATACGTAGTGCTACTATTCCATTAAATTACTTGCGCTCGTCCGTTCTTAAAAACGGAAAGTGAGCCTTAGTAATTGAATACTTTAGATGCAGTTTCAACAAAGTTGAAAACTGCGTATGACGGTAAAATACCACATAAAACAAGCGCATCGTTTAAATCTTACTTATTAAAATGAAGCATGAGCCAGAACTCGTTTCGCACAGAAGACGGTACGGAAAATTTTAACTGCAGTTGAAATGAATTTGCGCCACTTGGCGCGATAATTAAAACCTTTAATCAGCGGTCTAGGCACGCAATCCTTTTGTAGTTTGTGGCGTGGCCGTGGCGTAAGGCGTGTCACGCGTGGTGTAGGTCACGTGCGTGCAATCGTTCCACTTAATAATGTCTCATGATACTGCAACTGCAAATGCCCCCTGCTACTGTAGAACACTTGTCAAGATATAGGTACGTTTTACGGTAATGGGTGTTATTTGTTGTGACATTATTGATATTACGGCCATGATATAATCAAAGCGTTAAAACTTATCGCTGTTTATCTGCCTCGTACAGCGTGCTTTAAGTACAACATTTGTGCATTGGTAAATATCATACAGTGTAAAGTATTATAACTCATGATTAGGATAAATGCCAGCCATGTTTACTAGCGTCGAATAAAAGCACCCAGTATTTTTTGCAGATTTGCCTTATCTTTATATATATATTTCTCATGTGCGTGTGTATGTCACTGAACTCCTCCTAAACGATTGGACCGATTCTGTTGATTTTTTTTGTGTGTGTTCAAGGGGAGTTGAGAATGGTTTAGATTCACAATATGGTCCAAAAAAAATCTAGAGAAATGAAATATGGCGGTACGAAATTTGCCGGATCAGCTAGTGTACTATAATTTAATTAAGGTGTCCAATCATATAGTACATCAGGTAGAAAGCGATTTCCTGCATTGGTCCCTGACTTGATCCCGACTGTATTGTAACCAAGAGTTTTCACCTTATAGCCCAAAGTTCGTGCCTAGTGTACCTGAGCGGGAGGGTAAGCGACTGCTACGCCGGAGGTCACGGGTTCGATTCCCGCTCAAGTCAAACATTTGTGTGCAAGAATGTGAGTGGATGTTTGTCATGGTCTGGGTGTTTCAATGTACAACATGTAGGAGGTATTTACAAGAAAAAAGTATAAACGTAGGTTTATCCATTATCTAGTACCCATAGTACAAGCTCTGCTTAGTTTGGGACCTGATGATGTTGTGTGAATGTGGTAGAATATATTATTATGTTATATTATTATAGATAGTTATGACAGCTTTGCCTCGGAGTGACTGTCATCAATTTTGCAAGACAAAGGGATAGCGATGTTCCATTTCTTAGATTAGTGTCAGTACATTCATGGGCATTGAACCCCCATAACGTTTAAACTCAGTGCTCTTTTAACGACGAGAGTTCAAGAGTTTAACGATGATTAACAATTTATTGACTTCAAAAGTCAATGATGTGGACCGGCGTTTCAAACCAGTATTCCTGCAAAGCAGTATGTTGCATTTTCACTAGCCTATCGCCATAAAAAATAAAAACAGAAGTCGGTTAATGCATTTAGCCTAAATAGAGAAAAAATATTTTATACCTATAAGTATCATGGTATTTTGGTCACGTGAAATGGATGTGAAGAAGTCCGTGCTTGCTCTCTTTAGAGGACGTGATAGTATTTCATATTTTATGTGCAGGCTTTACTCACTGCGTGAAAAATATGCACCAAGTTAAAAGTGTTCCTACGTTGAATTCAAAGAATTTTAGCTTGTCCTTGATTGCATGTTTCTTTCAAACTAGAAATGTAACGTTAGATATCATCAGCCCCTTAGACTCTCCAACTGCTAGGCACGGGCCTCTTCTCACAATGAGAAGGGTAAGGCCGTAGTCCACCACGCTGGCCAAGTGCGGGTTGACAGACTTCACATGTCTTTCGAGAACATTGTGGAGAACTCTCAGACATGCAGGTTTCCTCTCGATGTTTTCCTTCACCGATAAGCAAGCCATAATTAACAATTCAATACGCACTTAACATCAAAAAGTCATTGGTGCGTGCCGTGGATTCGAACCCGAGACCCTCTGCCTAGCAGTATGTCGGTCTCTCCACTCGGCTATCGCTGCTCGTAACGTTAGATATCTGTATTTTATATCTCTTTCTCCTAGCGTTATTTCAGTTGCAACCCGTCATTCGCTTACTAGTCTAATACGATTTGACTTAATATTAGCTTTTCCATAGTAGCGACTGCCTACCTGACCTCCGCAACCCGAATGCATGTTGATATTACTTGGCTTAGACTGATGTCCGTTTATTCATAGGTACTGACTATCTCCTTTCAAAGGAGAGGCCTAGTCCAGCAGTGGACTGTTAAAGGCTGATGATGATGATGACTGACTATCTTAACGACTGTCAAAGATCTTCATGTCAGCCAGGGCAAACTATAATTAACGATTCAATACGAACACAAATTCTAAAAGTCAGTGGTCCACGCTGTGGTTTTGAACCCGATACCCTCTGCATGGCAGTGTGTTAGTAACTCCACCGTGTTTTGAACCCGATACCCTCTGCATGGCAGTGTGTTGGTAACTCCACAATGTTTTTGAACCCGATACCCTCTGCATGGCAGTGTGTTAGTAACTCAACCATGTTTTGAACCCGATACCCTCTGCATGGCCGTGCGTTTGTAACTCCACCATGTTTTGAACCCGATACCCTCTGCATGGCAGTGTGTTAGTAATTCAATACCACTTATCCTAACTTATAGCTGATTGACATTAATAACCCTACTATACCCTTGCTAAGGTCGCCCCGTACGATACATTAACTAACTAACTATACTTCACCCATCTCCATATTATGAGAACATTGATACTTATAAGAATCCTATAGCAATTGTTGCCTCAACTGTGTCTAATCAAATACGAATGTTTTGCTATGTCTATGAGAAATTATCAAAATCCTAATCCATCTGTATGCTATTTCTCCTACTAGACTTAACTTCTTATTAGAACTACTGCACATAACCGAGATCACCAGTCGCTCGTAACCTATGTATTCCATTGAGCCGCATCGCGATTTAGCAATAAATTCTCGAAATAGTAGTATAATCTATGAGACATCCTATCCATGCTTATAATGGAACTGTACATAACAGATGTCTTCTTGATAAACGGGCAGCGTGGTATGATCAAGGTACCAGATTCGCCATTCTCACTCGTCGAAATCGTGTTCAGTAGCGGGTGTATATAGCATAAAAAATAAAATTAGCGGGTCTTAATCGCGTACAATTAACTTACTTAAGGTATAAATACCTATTTGGTTCCGACGTTTCGCTCGTCTTCACCGAGCATGGTCGCGGAGAGACTGATGAGAGCTCAGCGCCGTCTTGTGGAAGTGCGGGTTTCGGCACATACCCTCACTTGGTCTTTATTTAAGTTCGCAATGTCAGTACTCTGACACACAACACTAATGACGTCTACACACTGTTGAGATTTATCACTGCGACGGTGTTCACATTTGCTGATGCCTGGACTCCAAGAAGCCGATAGTCTATATCCATCCTCCCGGTAGAAATTGTTATATTTCTTGATTTCTATCGCTTCACGTACTATCCTGGAGTAATAGTGACGATCGGTGGATAAGACGTGTGGTTGATGCAGTTCTATCCAGTGGTTTGGTCCAGACTCCAACAAATGCTCAGCTATAGCCGACTTATAAATATGTCGGTTTTTTACAGCTGCGATATGTTCCTTTACTCTTTCAGCGATTGTACGCTTAGTTTGCCCGATATATGAACTACCACAGCTGCAATCTACTTTGTAGACGCCAGGTGTTTGGAGAGGAATGACATCCTTTGGGGTACGCAGATTGTGTACTATCTTAAAGAGCGGACTGTATACAGTCTTGATGGAGTATTTCTTGAGTACTGTTCCAACCTTGCCCGTCACTCCCTTTAGATACGGCATGTAAGCCGGCACTCTGCTTAATTCAGGTCTACGATCTTTCCTCTTGAGACGGAGTATCTTCTTCTTGTATCCGTTGCGCTTAAGTACCTCCTGAACATGTGACAGCTCACTATTTAACTGTTCAGGATCACACAGATCATACGCTCTGTTCACTAACGAACACACAACGGAATCCAAATGTCGCGGATGGTGGTGCGAGTTCGCGTTAAGATACCTGTCTGTGTGTGTCGGTTTCCTATATATAGTGTGTCCAAGGGTCCCATTATCTCTCGCTGTCACTTTAACGTCGAGTAAGGGTAACGATCCGTCTACCTCCATTTCGTATGTGAATCGGATGTTCGGATGTATGGAGTTCAATTTGTCTGCGAATTGTTCCACGTCTTGCTGGTTCCCCTTCATGATGCAGAAGATATCGTCGACATACCTCTTCCATAGCTTCACATTTGATGCCTGCATGTCTATGGATTCTTCTAAGTGCTCCATCCAGATGTTGGCCATTATCGGTGCTATAGGACTACCCATAGCCACTCCATCGATCTGGAGGTAGTGTTGTCCACGATATAAGAAGTAGTTACCATCCAAGCAATTCTTTAGCAGAACTGTGTATTCATCAGACAGACCGTTTTCCCTTAATTTCCTCTGTACGACCTCAAGGCAATCTTGAACAGGAACATTGGTGAATAGTGACTCAACATCAAAACTCACCATCACCTCGTCTGGTTCCTTTTTCGTGCTCTTGATAATTTCTGTAAAGTGGCGAGAGTCCTTCACGAAAGAGTGTGTCTTGCCTACTAACGGTTGTAGTACCTTGCTTATGTGTTTCGCCAAACTGTATGTGGGTGAATTTAATTGACTCACTATAGGTCACAAAGGTACGTTGGTCTTGTGTACTTTAGGGTAAGCCGTACATCTTAGGCGCCTGCACAATTTGAGGTTTATGTAACCGTTCAAACACCTCTTCCGCAAATAAGTTTTTATGGTCCCTAATTAAGGCACGAATGCGTTTTGTCACTCTGGCGGTCGGGTTATATGACACAGCCTTATATACTAATGTGTCACTTAACAGATTCCTTGTCTTACAGTCATAATCACAAGTATTCATTACCACAGTGGCGTTTCCCTTATCGGCCTTTAGCACTAAAATATTCGTGATATCCCGCAGTGTTTTTAGTGCTTGACGCTCTTTTGTGGAAATATTGGGTGTAGGTGGCTTTGACTTGCGTAAAATAACGGCAACATATCACACATCGTCCGAGAGCTTCCCGGTGAACAGACGTGTGATTCTTACGCAAATTTTATTAAATTCATGTAAATAAATTCCTGATTGGTTAAACTACATAGTTCGGTGCCTCTCGTTTCTTCTTGAAGGATTCTTATGTGTGGCTCCTCCTAGTGGGTGGAGGAAGCGAGATACAACATATTCGAAGAATTGAAGGCGTCGATTTTCAAGTGGCAAGCTGGTGAGAAATTACTTATAAATATATTAACAACTTTACAAATTGAAATATACTTCAAAAACCACTAGTGGAGGCCGGGGTTTGATCCATCGGACATCGCACTGAGAGTGGACGCCTTAGCCACTACGCCACCGTATTAGTGACGCGTTTTGCGTTTGCCTTCGTGAAGCTACCAAACAGTTATTAAATACTATATTTTGCAAAACATTCATAAAGATGTCGTCGAGACAAACTTGTGCTGGCTGTAAGAACATTATTGAAAACCGGGAACCGACATTAAAATTTTGTAAATGCCATAACATATATGACTTGCCATGTGCAAATATACTTGATAAAAAACTGTATACATTTATGAACAGAGAACAGAAACAAAAATGGCTATGTCATGAATGCAGGAGCAAGCAACCTAAGATTGGGAACACCAATACCTACTCCTGTAAGAAATATTAGGGAAAACGATCCAGGCTCATTGAACAGCTGCGATGATGAGTTTGCTAACGTAACCTCTAGAAAACATCAAACCTGCGTTCAACATACGTCTGATATTAGCCCTATTTCTACCGGCTTAATGGAGGGTAAGGAAGAGGCTTTTATTTCTGCTGTTAGTGAGCGAGTTATTAGGCGATCAAAGCAAAACTTCCCCAAATGAATACTATATTGCATCAAGAACTTGCTCCAATTTAAAGCGATATAAGGGAGTTTCGCGAGTCCTTAAATTTTCTGAATGACAAATACGACAGTATGATGAAAAGCATGGATTCTCTGATAAAAGACAATATTTCCTTAACTAAAGAAAATAGTGCACTCAAAATGTCGGTACTGGAACTATCAAACCGCCTTATTAACTTAGAACAAGATTTACGCGAGAATAATCTTGAAATGCAGGGTGTACTGGAGTACAACAATGAGAACCTACCTAGCATCCTACTCCAATGTGCACATATAATAGTCTACAACCTAAAAAAAGATGATTTAGTCAAGTGCACACGGGTCGCGAAGATAAATATGGAGAGTAAGCTTCCTCGTGCTATAATTGTGAAGTTCCGAAGTGTAAGGATACGCGACGAATACTATTCTGCAATACATCGGTACAATGTATTGCAGAATAGTATTCGTCAAAAAAAATATTCGTGAAAAATTAAACACTACATTGTTTGGAATTGCTGGCGGCAAAAACCCAGTCTACGTAGCGGAACATCTCTCCCCAAGTAATAAGTCACTTCATGCAGCGGCACGAAAAAGGCAAAAGAGAATGGGGTACCAATTTGTGTGGATAAGAAATGGACGGATCTTTGTTAAGAAAACTAGTGACTCTAAACAAATATTAATTAGAAACCTGTCACTATATTATCAGAATATACGCGGTATGAAGAGCAAAGTTTTGGATATCTATAATGCAGTACTCTGTAACAAATTTGATATTGTTTGTTTAACTGAAACTTGGCTTGATGATACTGTATCATCATCCGAGATATTTGATGATAGATATTATGTTGTACGCTGAGATCGTGACACTAGGTTTCGAACACGGTTTAGCAAAAAATATGGCGGGGGTGTACTTATCGCCTATTTAAAGAAGTTTCACGTAGAACTTAAAAGTGATTGGTGGACTGACTGTTTGGAGGATCTATGGGTACAAATTAAAGTAAATAAATCTTTTGTAATTAACTTAGGTGTAACCTATCTACCAGATTATTTGCCTGTAAGTATTGTGGATGATTTCTTTAACAAATGCCGTTCTATAATTGATGACTCTTAGTCTAAAATGACATATATTTTAGGTGTTCTTCAACTTAGGAAATATCAAGTGGTCTACAAAATCAAGATGTCCTCTTTATTGTGACTGTGAAAAAGCTAAATTATTAAATAACTTATTCGAAGTGACGACACTTTCTCAACTTAATTATATTGCTAACAGTAATGGCAGAATACTCGATCTAGTCATCTCTGATTTGCCAGAATTTATTCAAATTATGCCTGCTCAACCCATAAGCCGTCAGGATCCACACCACCCACCATTTGAAGTCATTCTGCGAACTACTGCTCCCCGTTTCACACAAAGTGCCACCATCAAAAAATTATGCTATCGAAAAACAAATTACGACGGTTGTATCAAAGATATTGATAGAGTAGATTGGTCTTTGTCCAATTTTTCTATAAAACGATTTATGCGATTATAGAATAACATACTCCAAAAACCAAAGCCTCTAAAAGTAATTATCCAATATGGTTCAGTAAAAATCTAATCACATTGCTTAAACATAAAACTAAAGCTCACTCTATATTTAAACTTTACGGAAATCACAGGGATTATGACGAATTGTCTACACTGAGAGCTAAATCCAAGAGCATCGCGCTTTTATGTTTTAAAACTTATATTAATCAAATCGAGGATGAACTTAAGGCGCTGTTATACCTCAGAAGCCGTGATACACCAAATTTTTCGTCACGCAACTAGCCATAATGGTACATATTACAAACTAGCAAAAAATAGAGCTTAAAGTCAAAAGTCTGAACAAAAGACTTTTGAAAGAATTTTTCATGTATGTAAATTATAATCACGGTAAAAAAATCACAAAAACGAGGCAGAAAAAAATCTTTCGTCTCACTGTTTGCAATATTTTGATCGTAAGCTGCCATATTTTATTTAATAATATTGTAGGAAATCTAATAACCTAAAGAATTACCCTATTTATTTTCATATTATACGTGTATATTTTGTAAAATTAAATAAAATCTGCCAAACGTCTATGATTTTGACGCTCGGTTGATCCTATCAATATCAAACGCTTCGGCAATTTAAACCTTATTAGCATAAGCGGTGTACTGAGTGTCAGTTGCTAGTTTACGCCCCGCCCAGACCTCATCATTAGGCTATGAGCCCTGTGAGAGATAGGTCATGTCGCTTGCGTCTCCGCTGCACGAAATTTTACGTAAACCTGTTTGTTATTGTAATACGCCGATTTGAGTTCGTAATTTCATGTTTGATGTTATAGACTGAATACTTTGGATCAAATAGACTTTTCATGTGACTACGGACACATATAATTAGGACCTAAGTTTATATTCTTGTTGCGTTTAATGTGTTATTGTTTCTGTGCTAATATATCATTAGATTAATAAAAAATGGACAATTAGAGAAATAAAGTTCTACAAAGGATTTGTACAGGAAAGCGTCGTAATAAAATAGAATTTCATCCATAGCCAAGTGAGTATAAAATATGTAACATTTTTACACAAATTACTTTCATAAGAGTCTTTTATGACTGACTATGTTATAGATGATCGATTGTGCATAATATAATTAAATAAATTATTCTCACAATACACAGCTGCCACAGTTTTCAATATTTGAAAGAGTAATAACATAAAATCGAATCATTTTATGTACCTATAATTGCAAATTCATTAGCTTGTCAGAGCGCCTGGAGCGCTAAGATGCCGCTACGGCGAACAATAAACAGCGCTAAAATGGCGCTCCGCAGTCCGCACACAAGCGGTAACGAATGTTGTATTATTGTGTTGTGAACATAAACCTATTTAGGTAAAACTTTGATTATTCATAAACTATTATGTATGTCTCAGTACATCTATAGAGATAACAGCAGTAAAGCCAACTTCGTTAAAAATATTTTGTACAAATAAAATATTTGCAATGTAAAAGCAGTTGCGCATGGAGTCTAAAATGAACAACTGGCTTTGCAACAACTGGCAAAGCAAGAAAATTTAACATTCGAGCCTTGTGGACTATCCGTTTATTGGTGCCACGCCAGATGGATTAATAGGTCCAAACATGATTGTGGAAATTTAATGTTCTATAGTTGCCTATAAGACTGGCCTGGAGAATAGTATAAGAGCAAATAAAATACAAATATGGAAACATGATAAAAAAGTGAACTGACTAGTCCAAACAAATATTGTAATTGTTATTACCAAATTCAGGGGCAACGCCACGTTACACGTAAACAAAAATGTTTATTTGCTGTGTGGAGTGGCGAAAGTGTACCACTAAATATAGAAATTATAGGAAGAGATGCTGTTTTCTGGGAGACGAAAATGAAAGAAAAGATTGTGGTGTTTTATATGAATTGGCAGCTGCCTGAAATTGTTGATTCTCGTCAAGCTCGAGGGATGGCATTGCGAGATCACGGAGAGGAAAATGTTTTATCAGTGCTTGTAGTTTCTTCGATACCAAGCCGTAAAAGGAAAGTAAATGAAAATGTGCCTCGTGAACAGCAGCAAATAATAAGTATTGAAGCCCCATCACCTCGCACACTGCCTTTAACTTTCGATGAGAATAAAGAAAACCTGCCGGGTTGTAGCAGACAGCAACTTTTGATGAGCTGTAAACTCTGTATTTCGTTAGTAAATGATAAAAAAATATCTTTTAATATTTATTTTTCTTTGAAACAACACATTATTTAAGCGAAAGAATTTTTTTATATTTTCCATACAAACATGTATGAGGAGAGCTTACGAAAAAGCAGTAACTCAAATTTTTATCCTATAATTTTTTAAGCGACATAGCTGTATATCATGAATAAGGTATATCCACATATATTTTTGATATTTCATCTATTTTGAAAAATAATAATAATACCTATAATAACAATAAAACATCCATAAATAAATAAAATAAATCAACTTTTACTTAACTTAAATTATCTCGTAACTCGCTTTAGTTGAGATACGGTTTTTGCGCTTATAGTATTTTCGCTGTATGATGATATACATTAAGGTTCTCATTTTACGTATCACGCATACTACTTTCAACTTATGAAAATAAATTGGCAAAAGAAAACAATTATTAAAAAATATTCTATTAAAATTTACAAAGTAAATTGATACTAGTATGTCTCTCTCTATTTCTTTAATTATTATTAACTGTAAATAAATTATTTAAATATAATAAAATATATCCACCCACCAACACGCACTGGACCAGCGTGGTGGGTTATGGTCCACAACCCCCCATCATGGATAGAAGAGTAAAAGACAGGCCCCAAGTGCCCGGCGACTCCAGAGGCTGTGGAGGCGTAGACGGGCGCAATCACGGTCCTGGAGCCAGGGGAGCTAAGAATCTCCGGGCGAGATTGAAAAACCGTCAAACGACTTCGGCAAATTGTATAAAGGATACCAGTACTCTCAATATTCTCACGTACAATGTTAGAACGCTCATGAGTGTCGAGCGTTTATTAGAACTTGAAAACGCACTAACCTATGTCAACTGGGATATACTAGGACTTTCGGAGGTTAGGAGACAAGGTGAAAACACAGAAGAGAGAGAGGATGCTATATTCTTTCACTTCGGTGAGACCAGTGGACAGCACGGGGTGGGTTTCATGGTAGCAAAGAAATGGAAGGATAACATTATTGAATTCTTGGGATATTCTGAGCGAGTTGCGGTACTAAGATTCCAACTGAGCCATAATAAAACACTAACCATTGTTCAAGTTTATGCACCAACATCTGCACACACTGACGAAGACATAGAAGATTTTTACGATCTTGTCAACAAAGCTTGCGATGAAAATAGAGGCACTTGGAACTTGGTGATAGGGGACTTTAACGCAAAAGTAGGACGAAAGAAAGATCTGGATTGTGGAGATACCGTGGGATATTTTAGACTAGGAGATCGAAACGATCGAGGCAATCGTCTCACTCAATTTGCATTTGGTCAAAATATGCATATAGCTAATAGCTTCTACATGAAAAAGGCGCAGCGTCGTTGGACTTGGGTCTCGCCGGATGGATATAGTCATAATGAAATCGACTATATTTTGACCTCTGACAACGATATAATTAAGAACCTTAGCGTTATCAACAAAATAAAATTTAGCTCCGACCATAGACCAATACGAGCCAAAGTTCGACTAGACTTTAAAATCCAAAGAGCCAAATTTTTTACAAAACACCTCAAGAGATTTACCAAAGACACACTTATTAATAACGAAGACCAATTCAATCTGACATTATCAAATTATTTTAAAGATCTAAATATTGATGACATAAGCTCAGAAAATCAGTACAATATCATAGTCACTGGAATAAAAAATAGTTGCAAAACTATAAAAAGCAAACCTAGAACTAAAAACAAATTAACAGCACAGAGTTTGAAATTGATAGGAGAACGAACAAAGAAACAAATAGGAACACCAGAATATAGACAATTAGATAAAGAAGTCAAAAGAAATATCAGAAAGGATTTAAGAAATTTAAACACACATTTAGTCAAAACAGCTTTGGAAAAACACACATCTCTGAGGGTTTTGAAACAAGGAGTTACTATAGGGAAATCCTGGATTAATAGCCTAATAGATAGTAATGGCATAAAACATCACAACAGAGAGAAAATTATAGACATAGCAACAGATTTCTATGAGTCATTATATTCCGACAACACTACAGATGCTGCAAGCACAGAATATCACCTACCGGATACCATCCCACTTATAAGTGATTCTGAGGTGCATAGAGCGCTTAAGACTATGCAATACGGCAAAAGTCCAGGCGAGGATGGCATTACTACCGAGGCTCTTAAGGTCGGCTCCACCTCCTTACTGTCTCCACTTACAAACCTATTTAACACCATTCTACGTACAGGCAAAGTCCCAAATGATATGTGTCACTCGAACATAATCCTTTTGTATAAGAAGGGCAACAAAAGTGACATCAATAATTACCGGCCAATCAGTTTAACATCCCACATATATAAGGCCTTTATCAAAGTAATTTATAATCGCATAGACGGACAATTAGACAAACACCAACCTCCAGATCAAGCTGGCTTCCGTCCTAGTTTCTCAACCACTGACCATCTCCAAACATTAAACCAACTATTAGAAAAATTTACAGAATTTAATAAACCAGTGTATTTGGCTTTCGTAGACTATACGAAAGCCTTTGATAGCATTCGGCATTTCGCAATATTCAAAGCGTTAGAAAACCAAGGAATTGAGCAACAATATATTCAATTAATTAAAAGCATTTACCGCAATAGCTCCGCCAACATCAAGCTCAATATCACTGGACGACCATTCCGCATACAAAAGGGTGTTAAATAAGGTGACCCGCTCTCTCCCAAATTATTTACCAGCACTCTTGAGGAGGTATTCAACTCACTGGCAGCCTCGTGGAAAACCAAAGGCATAGTGCTCGGCAATAAGAGGCTTACAAACCTGAGATTTGCCGACGACATTGTCCTTTTTGCGTCCACAGCCCTGGAACTACAGACCATGCTCCAAGAACTGAGCACAGCAGGCTTCGGGGTGGGGCTTGCGATGAACCGGTCAAAGACCAAAGTAATGACTAATAGTTCCAAATACCGTGTCGAGGTGGATGGGCGGGAGATACAGTACGTCGATGAGTATATCTACTTGGGCCAGTTAGTTTCCTTCGAAAACAGGCAAGAAAGAGAAATCGATCGCCGAATCGAGAACGCCTGGAAGAGCTACTGGTCCATGAAGACGCTCATGAAGGGTAATCTGCCGATCTCCCTAAAGCGAAAGCTCATCGATATGTGTATCCTGCCCATTCTTACCTATGGTGCCCAGACCTGGTCATTGACTGAATCGCAACGGTCTCGCCTCGGAGTCTGCCAAAGAGCAATGGAACGCAGCATGTTGGGTGTCAGACTAAGTGACAAGATCCGAAACACCACACTGCGTGCCAGAACAGGGGTAACAGACGTGGGAAAAAAGGCAGCCAGCCTCAAATGGGACTGGGCGGGACACGTTACCCGAATGCACGAAGACCGTTGGGCAAAGATCTCCTCAACATGGGTGCCCGAAGATGGACAGCGCCGCCGAGGCCGGCCCCGAAAAAGATGGCGAGACGAATTGGACGCCTACCACAACAGCTGGTATGAGGTTGCGCATGACAAGCGATTGTGGAAGGATATGGGGGAGGCCTTTGCCCAGCAGTGGGAAAGTATAGGCTAAAAAAAAAAAAAAAAAAAAAAAGAAAAAAAAAAATATATATAATCCTCAAAATGTCAGATGCATGAAACGAACCCTCTGTCAGTAGAGATTGACACCATTGAATCGGCATGAAATTGATGAATAGGAGCGGCCATATTGTGATCGAATACGTCAGTACGAGTGCCTTGTATGCGGTTTGTGATTCTGCCTGTTTGGCATGTTATTTTTTATTTTTTTGTTGTGTTTTATTTGGTAGGTACAATGCCAAAAATAACAAAAAAGATAGTTTTAAACTCTCAAAGCCGTGAGGTAGTGCTTCGTTTGAGGACCTTCTTTGAACGAGAGCGTGCAAACGGGGGCCCGGTAATACCGATCGATGGTTTTGATTACAGAGTTGCGGCAGCTCTGCTCTGGACATCGGCAAGGCTTCAGTTTCTCGAATATCCAATGAAAAATTTGGAGAAACTAGTTTTGAAGACAAGAAGCTGTCCACTGCGAAGAAACGTGAGCGTAAAGCTTCAAGACATAGATAGTTCCGATGTGGTGGCAATACGAAATCCCTACATTGATAAAATTAATCAGTCGTAGAAATAACACAATCGACAATATGGTAAAGGTTTCGAAATACGTCACCGTTTTTAGGGGTTGTGAGTGATTGGGAGGGAAGGGGGTAGGTCTCGCAACCCCCCCTCACCATTTTCACTTGCCGGAAATACTTGGTTTCCTCTGAAAAAAAAATATCTCCAAACATCGGTGTGTATGGCACTGCCAACTTCCACATTATTCACACTAGTTGACTATACTATACTCACGCGATTATTCACACTGGTTGACGGAGCCCTGCTTCGCAGGGCTCCGTCAACCGCCTATTATCGGGTTAAGGGTCAAAAGAGAACCTACTATAACCTATTTAGTTACTTATTACAGAACCCTAAGTACTTACTCGAAAGCAATGACGGCAATGACGAACAAATTTGACGTTACCTGTGAATATCATTCACACAAGATGGCGGTTGCGTTTCGTATCACATTTTTTCACATAAAACCTAAATATCGCTTTTATTGATTCCACTAGTTTAATAAAGTGAGGTTGACTGTGGTTAAGGGTCAAAAGAGAACCGAACCCAACCTATTTAGTTACTTTCACATAAAACCTAAAATTACATTCCGTTTTGCATATTTGAATGAAGAATTGTTGGAAATTGTTAAAAAATATTGGGACACAACTCCGGCAGCCAAAATTACTTTTAGGGGATTAAGACTAACTCCCTTAAGCACCCAACACCACCAATACCCTCCAGTTCGGGCGACTCGTTTCGAAACCCAACCCGACAATATTTACAGACTGGGATAAATATGTCCATCTCGACCGAATTCGAGATCAGCAAATAATTATCTCTGTTGGAGAAGATTCAGATATGAGGTTTTAGTTCGAGTAACAGTGACTAATAAAAAAAAAATATATTTTAAAATTACTGCGTTTTATTTGTGAATATATTTGCCAAGACACTTATAAAATGAATTTTATTTCGAAGATGTAAAATCGATAACTACGTACGATTCCATGTCGTTTGCCAATTAATTCGATATTTATAAATAATCGCTTAAATTTCCTTAGGTTACATCACTATCATTGTCAGTCATGAACTATCATGCATATCATTATACAGCGAAAATACTATAGTAGGGCAGTGTTGTAGTTTTTAGGGTACCTTAGCCAAAAATTGTAAAAACGGAACCTTACAGATTCGCCATGTCTGTCTGTCTGTCCGCCCGTAGGTATGTCACAGCCAATTTATTGCAAAACAGATTTGAAAACTGGCAGGAATGGAATTAGATGTAGGTATTCTATGAACCGCTACACCATTTTTATACATAAACAAAACAAAAATATTTAGGACTTCTCCATACATAGAACTGAATTAATTATTTTTATCATCTTATGGCACTTAGGTATTTACCTACTTTCGTCAACTTTTAATACCTATAACGTCTAATGTAAACCAGTTTTGCTCATGGCTCCACTGAGAACAAAAATTGCGCTATGCCTATATTGTACAAACAGATTGATTTATGTAATATAAATTTTAATATCAGTATCTCAATTCAATATGCTAAAACGTTTTGCTTGCGATTTTAAAATATTGGAATACGGATGTCACCAGAATACGGCCGCAGGCGACGAGAATGAAGCCCCGCAGTAATATAAGCTAAGCGCCCTTCACCTCTCCTGCTGCACCCCCTCATTTACCAAAACAGTCGCTTAGGACAGCGCCTTAAGCTCAATGTTAAGGCTTTTTGGCGCTATACAAAGAGCAAACGCGTGACAAACAATTACCCTAGCGCTATGTTTTACGAAGACAAAAGAAGTGAATCGGGCGGTGATATTGTCAATCTTTTTGCAGACTACTTCTCATCAGTTTACTGTTCTAGCTCTATAAACAAAAATTATACTCCTACTTTTCCAACATTCAACCATACTATCAGTGAACTCTATATCCAAAAAGATGACTTACTTAAGAAACTGCAAGGTATTGACCTGACGAAAGGCGGCGGGTTTGACGGCATTCCACCAATCTTTATTTGTCTTTGTGCAACTGCACTGGTAACACCTGTTCATATAATTTACGAGAAGTCGTTAAATGAGGGTGTTTCGGCGAACCGAATGTTCCTAGTCGATTTGGGAAAACTATTAATATTGTGGACTGTAGGATTTCGGTTCTTATCGACTAGGAAATGAGGAAGTGAAAAGGTGATGTGGATAGGAGCCTCTTACCTTGCGCGGCAGTCTTCTTCTTCTCAGAAGGGCAGCCGCCTGGTGTCTTCGGGAATCCTGAAGCTGCTTGAATCACTACACTTCACTTTCACTCGCGAGCGGTTTTGTTAGGTCTTGGTATAAGCGGTAATAATTATATATGGCGGTGCGGACTGCGGTATGCGGCGGACATGCGTTCCGAACGTCTAGAATCTTCCAGTCTTTTCTTCGTCGCCGTTGAGCAGGACGGCCAATAGCGAGGCGTTTTGGGAGGGGATTCAGGAAAGGATCGCTCGGATTGGCCGAGCAGCGACGAACCATTGACGTTGACGTTGATGTGATTAATTCTCGATGGAAAGGTAGATGGCGCTACCATATCCCCCCGGCCCTAAAGAGTTGCCTTTAAAAGAAATAGAATTGAACTTAGCTATGTTGGGTGTACTACCGCATAACCCATCAATAGGCTAAGACAGCGATATGATAATAAAATTAATCTAAATTAACTTTAGCGAAAACTACAAACGCAATAATAGCGAAAACTACAAACTAAATACTTAAACTAAGAGGTAGATCCAACTTTAGGCTAGATCTCACTGAGCTGGAAGCGGACTGAGCCGTACAACAGGGCGCACGTAGCTCCCCTTCGCGGTTTTCACGGTAACAACGCGGGTTGTACCGTCCTTGGAAGTATGCAGTTTCTCTACGATGGCTAACGGCCATGAAAGCGGCGGAGCATTATCATGTATTAGGACGACCAACGTACCCTCCTGTATAGGGGATGCAGGACTATTCCACTTAGATCTAGCCTGAAGCTGGTGTAGATATTCCGCACGCCAGCACCGCCAGAACGACTGCACGAGTTTATCCAGCAGAGTATGTCTCTGGAGCAAGCTTGAAGAGACTGCTTCAGGAGCCGGAAATGACGATAATGGCACTGTGTTCAGAAAATGTGCAGGGCTTAACACGGATGGTTCTGCAGGGTCACTACTCAATGCCGTGAGCGGACGCGAGTTGATCAGTGCCTCGACTTGTGCAAGGACAGTTAAAAGCTCTTCGTAAGAGAGGATCTGTTGACCTATAACTTTGAAGAGATGCGTTTTAATTACTTTGACCATGCTTTCCCAACATCCACCGAAATATGGTGATGCTGGTGGAATAAACTTCCAGTCAATATGATCTATGGAAAGTTCTTCCTGAAGAAGAGTACGATATTCTTCTCTGAGAAACTTATAGAGGTCGCGTAAATAAGAGCTTGCGCCCACGAAACAAGTGCCGTTATCCCTACACAAACGTTGTATAGGGCCGCGCCGTGAGAGAAATCGTTTAAGGGCTGCAAGGAATGACACCGTGCTTAAATCTGTCGCAACTTCAATATGCGTAGTGCGCGTCCTTAAGCATGTAAAATTAAATAGCCAAGCCTTACGGCTTTTAACACCTCTACCACGCACTGGCGTATACTGCAGCGGTCCTGCGTAATCACAACCGGTATGTGTAAACGCTTTATCAACTTGATTGACGCGTTGGCTAGGAACATCTGCCATGGAAGGGAAAGTCGGACGCGGACGAAATTTGAAACAGACGTTACATTTATGTATTCTGTGACGAATTATTCGTCGAGCGGCTAAAATCCAATACTTATGCCTAAGTAAGGACATAAGCAACTCTGGACCAGCATGGAGGTGCTTCTTGTGATAAAAATCAACAAGAAGGTCGACAACATGATCATGACGCGGCAGAATGTAAGGATGTTTGTAGTTATAAGGTTCATCCGAATTTGACAGACGACCCCCAACGCGTATGACGCCGTGTTAATCGAGAAACGGCTTGAGCCTAAGGATAGCGGGAGAACAAGGTACATTGTCTTTCAAATTTTGAATGTCGTTACTAAAATGAACAGTCTGTACAGCTCGTAGTAACTTACATTCTGCGAATTTGATATCAGTACTTGAAACAAAAGTCCCATTAGGTAGGTGCCTAAGAAACCTACAGACATAAACCATGGCGCGGAGTAACTTAGACCACGATGACATGCGTAGTGCGAGTACATAGATCGGAGATTCAGCAACCTCTACAATCACGGGATGAGAAATAGACTTCCGTTCGGGTACATCCTCGTCCTCTGCACTGTGGTCAAAGGGTTGCATGGGCCACTCTGACGGATCGACAATACGGAATGCGACAATGGATGATGCAGAAGATTAAGTGGAGTGACACCACGAGACAAGCAATCAGCGGGGTTCTCAATACCCGTGACGTGATTGAAACAAGTAGCAGGAACAAGTTCAATCAATTTACTAACGCGGTTGGCGACAAAAGTCTGCCAGCGGTGAGGAGAAGAATGAATCCAAGCGAGCACTACTTTGGAGTCAGAAAATGCGTATATTTTATTAACAGGGTAGTGGGGCAAAACTGTGTCTTGAACCTTGCGGAGCAACTGAGACAGCAGAAGGGCCGCGTACAACTCCAGTCTCGCAACTGAAATGGTTTTAATAGGCGAGACCTTGGACTTGGCACAAACTAACTGCACCGAGTAGTTAGAACTAATGCGGACTTGCAGATATACGACTCCGCCGTAAGCACGCTCGCTGGCGTCAGCGAAACTATTAAGTTGATGGTACATCCATCTACCAACCGAAGATGACGTGGAATAGTAATTTGATTGAGCGCGGTAAGCTCAATACAAAACTGGTCCCAAGCGGCGACAATATGGTCAGGGGGTGTTTCATCCCACTCACACTTTGATAGCCAAAGTTCTTTGATCAAGAGCTTGGCGTACAAAATTGTGGGAGCCACAAAGCCCATTATGTCCCATAGTCGAGCCACTGTGGGCAGCATAGTGCGTTTGGTGCACTTATCATCTGGTGGTGAGACGTCAAACCGAAAACTATCGCAGGATTTGTCCCAGCGTAAACCAAGAACTTTATGCGGTACAGACTTCTCAAACTCAATGTCTGGAGAAGCTTTATGAGAATCTGGTATGCGTGCGAGAACCTCCTTAGAGTTGCTTGTCCATTTTACAAGATCAAACTGGCCTCACTTGAAAAGCTGAATAAGCTCTTCACAAAACGAAATTGCTAGCGGAGCGGATATGACACTACAGGCAATGTCATCCATATACAAAGCGGAAGTAGCAACAGCTGCTGCGGCGGGAAAGTGATCGCCTTCATCAGCGATCAACTGGCGAACAACTCGTAACGCGTGACATGGGCTAGACTTGAGTCCAAAACAAACACGATTGAACTGATACACAGATAAAGGTTCCTTATTGTTAAAACGATAAAAAATCCGTTGAAATCTACGGTCAGACTCGCAAACGACGATATTGAGGAACATTTGGCGGCAATCAGCTGAAAGAGCGATTTGGAAAAGACGAAACTTTATTATGATGTTAAATAAATCACCCTGTAGATTGGGGCCAGCATACAAAATGTCATTAATCGACTGACCCGATGTAGTCTTACAACTGGCATCTAAAACCACACGAAGTTTAGTAGAGGTTTTATCTTCGCGAACTACGCCGTGATGCGGGATATAATATGAGGGAAGAGAGTTGCCCTCGTTGTTTAAAACTACATTCAAGAAACCTTTATCTATGTAGTCACGAATGACGTCATTATAGGCGCTGCGCAACTTAAGTGATGCATCAAGTTTAAGTTTCAAACAATGGAAACGTCTAAGCGCAGCAGCGTACGAGTCGCCTAACGAATAAGGGTCACCATAGAATGGCAACGCCACAACGTATCTGCCACTGTCGTCACGAACAGTGGTAGCACGGAAATGTTCTTCACACTCGAGATATTTACGGCTCATCGAGGGCGGTGCGGTAACCTCTTCAAGCTCCCAAAATTGCTTGAGAAGAGAATCAATATTATTTTCTTGAAGAACAGAACAACAGCAAGACGTAATGTATTGAGAAGTATGTAACGTAGGTACGGTACCCATAATCACATACCCAAATACCGTCTCAATAGCGGGCGGTAAGTCATGTTGCTCACCACGTACCACTTTAGTTAGTAGCAAGTGCGGGAATATTGCAGCTCCGATCAAAACATCAATGTCTGCCGGATTCGCAAACTCCGATTGTGCCAGCGGCAATGACTCGAGGTGTGTGAGTAGCGATACGTTCACATTAGCGTTTGGCAATGTGTCCGTAATACGCTGCACGATAAGCGAAGAATTGTTAAAATTTATATCCCTATCAAAATGCGAATCTACGGAACCCTTGCAATATTTTTCTGACCCACTGATCCCTTTGACCACTGCACTAGTATTTCTAAATTATTCCACAATCCGAGGCGTTTGAAACAATCCAATGTTATTAAATTGGTCTGAGACGCGCTATCGAGTAGACAACGTACCATGTGCGGCGACCCATTAACATCATAAACAATAACTTGCGCTGTCGCTAACAGTACCGTCTTGGACGCCATACACTGCGTTCTGGCCCCGCGCGGATCATTATAGATGCGCGAGGGCCGTCCGCGCGTGCGCGTCGCCTGCGCGATGGATGTCGTACACAACGATATTTCATTCTGAATTGTGGGAGGCGCAGTTATCGTAGCCTGCACCTGCGACGTAAGTGTGTCAAGGTTAGCAGCTTGGCTTGACAACGGACTACCTTTATCGAAGTGCAACAATGAGTGGTGTCTCTGATTACATGAACGACATCTCGTCCTACTAGAACAATCACTCGTTTTATGCTTTATACTTAAGCAATTAATGCATGCTTTCAAATCTTTTACGCACTTGAAACGAGTAGTTGGATTTAAACCATTAAAGGCGGGACACTTGTAGAAATGGTCGTGTACTATATTACTGCACAGACACTTCTGTGAATTAATTTTATTAGATTCCGAGCATGTTACACAAGATTGTGGATTAGGGACCGAGTTATTATTACTATTTCGCGCTTTATTCAACCTTTGTTTGCTGCTGTTAGTGTTAGACGGGCTAGGTGTACTAGACTGCGTATTATGAAATATTCGACACTGATCTTTGATGAACGAAATAAAACTATCTAGTGTAGGTATTTTATTTTTGCGTTCCGTCATCTCGAAAGCACGAATTGTTTCAGTGTCAAACTTTTTTAAAGCGAGTTGAAGCGACATAAAGTCGGTAAGATCTTCAAATTTTAAGTTCCTAAGAGAATTAACCGCGGTAACAAAGTTATCTATAAACAGCTGGAAATTCGCGACAGACGCGGCACCGGACAGTTTAAGATTTAAAGCTTGATCAAAGTAGGTAGACGCTAGGACGCGAGTGTCTTGATATCATTCAAGTAGTGACTGAAATATGAGCTGATAATTCTCAGCACTGGGTGTGACACCTGCAAATACGGACTGAGCCGTCGGTGACAGTTACCTATTAAATAGTACAACCTGTCAGCATCTGTCAGAGAACCATTATCGTGCACTGTGGACTTAAAACTCGCATAGAATAACGGCCAATTTCGTATATCTCCGTCAAACGACATAATCTCTATTGGCGGTAATCTCGGCGCTGCAACGGGCTGTGCCGAATATTTACCCTCCAATCGCGATTGTATACGCTTAATTATACAATAAAGGTCTTTGAAAGAAGTGTACGCCTGATAATTTGGTTTTTCATCAGGATTAGTAGAAAGCAATTTTGCGTTATAATCGTCTAACAACTTATGAAAATCTGTTCGAATACTATCTACTGTCATACAATAACTGAGAAATGACTCCCTATTACTATCAAAAACGGCTGCGGTCTTTGAACGCTCGTAAATGTTTTGAATACGCTCAAATAAAATATTGCGTTTTGCTTCTAAGATTGTCATCTCTTTGTCTTCCGACACGCGTGACTTCTTTTGTTGTGACATGCTTACGTAAGTATAAGCTAATGAGACCGAAACAAAATAAGAATATCTAAAGTACCTATTATTTTACCTAAGTAGGCAACACTTTAAAGCGGTGAAATTAAAAGTTGCTTGAAATATGAGATTTACAAGACAACTATGATAGTTCCAGAAATAATAATTGGGTAAGTAGGTAGCTACATAAAAGTATATTACCTACTGATGCGTGCGAAAACAACCATGAGACGGTTATGTGAATGGACTAGGAGTATAGCTAGGTGCTATAACTGCCTAGGTATAGAGATATATCGAGGTTTTACGTATAAAACGTAAATGAATCCTGCTCGAAGGACCAAAAAATGTTTCGGCGAACCGAATGTTCCTAGTCGATTTGGGAAAACTATTAATATTGTGGACTGTAGGATTTCGGTTCTTATCGACTAGGAAATGAGGAAGTGAAAAGGTGATGTGGATAGGAGCCTCTTACCTTGCGCGGCAGTCTTCTTCTTCTCAGAAGGGCAGTCGCCTGTTGTCTTCGGGAATCCTGAAGCTGCTTGAATCACTACACTTCACTTTCACTCGCGAGCGGTTTTGTTAGGTTTTGGTATAAGCGGTAATAATTATATATGGCGGTGCGGACTGCAGTATGCGGCGGACATGCGTTCCGAGCGTCTAGAATCTTCCAGTCTTTTCTTCGTCGCCGTTGAGCAGGGCGGCCAATAGCGAGGCGTTTTAGGAGGGGATTCAGGAAAGGATCGCTCGGATTGGCCGAGCAGCAACGAACCATTGACGTTGACGTTGATGTGATTAATTCTCGATGGAAAGGTAGATGGCGCTACCAGAGGGCATATTTCCTGAACTTTGGAAAATTGCGTAAATAATACCAATTTACAAATCTGGCAATAGAAGTGACGTTTTTAACTACCGTCCTATCTGCATTCTCAACTGGTTCGCCAAAATATTTGAGAGTTATGTGTATGATCATATTTATCATCACTTAAAGCACCAACTAAGTCCTCTACAGCACGGGTTTATGAGTGGCCGATAACTGTCACAAACCTCTTATGCTACGCAAGTTATTTATGTGACTCATTTAACTACAGAATGCAAGTAGACTCCATCTACACAGATTTTTCGAAGGCGTTTGATCGCGTCAGTCACTCTGTGTTATTAATGAAAACACAACATTTCGGAATCCACGGCAACTTGTACAGGTGGCTTTCCTCTTATTTATTAAACCGAACACAGTTAGTGGCACTTAGCGGGTATGAATCTGTTCCTTTTTTGGCTAAATCGGGAGTTCCTCAAGGGTCTAACTTGGGCCCCCTCCTATTTCTGCTATTTATCAATTATCTGTTACAAGAGCTTAAAAGTGAATGTTTGGCATAATCGCTCATTTGGAGCGACAGTGACGTATCTGCAAAAAAATACAAAACTGACCTAATTATATCAAAATGATCCCCATAGTCATGGACGTTAGGAGTGATAACGCTACATTTGTAATTTTAAAAAACAGCTGGTAGAGGGCCAAAAGACGTTGTTGTAATATTCCATTTTGGCGCATGAATACCGGGCGACAACGACCGAACAGACAGTTGCGCGGAGGTCCCCGTTGAATGTGCACGTGTCTTAGAGCTACATCGTCACTAAGGTAAATATGACAAATGTTGTTATCCAATATTGGTGCTACAATGACGCAACTGTTTCATGACATAATTAACTTGAAATGACTATAATTTTAGGACTACAATGACTTATCTTAAATTATATATAATTCTCTTAAATTATAGTCAGGGCCCTAATTATGTTAACAGTGGCTGTCCTTGTTTATTATTATTCAAATAAAACTAATTTTGTTGATTGATAAAATTTTGTTTAATTTTTTAAAAGACACTAAAGGTCATAACTACACGATTTTATTTTTCCTAAGATAACAACGACGCAACTGTAAGACTTACAACGTATTTTTTTTTCGGGTCGATTTGGATTGGGTATTGAAAAAGACATGCGCCTATTTTCAAGCCCAAGGTTTAAACTACAATAAAAAATAAATAAATATTCATTAGCTGTAAGAATAGTTAAGAATCTTCATTAGTGTTCCTTAAATATGGTTAATCAATGATAAATAATAAAGTTATCCTTAAAATCTTAAATATGGCGTAGTGTAAAATTAACTGATTTGCACTTGTGTCACTGTCGCTCCAAATGAGCGATATGCAGAGGATTTAAAAATCTTTAGACGCATTTCAGACCACCGTGATTGCGAATATCTTCAGTCCGATATAAATACTATAGTTGACTGGTGTGACAGAAACTCTTTGTCCCTTAATATTAAGAAATGCAAAGTGATTTCATTTACAAAAAGCAAAAATCCAATTAACTATATGTATTTATATTAAAGACATCGTCCTAGAGAGGGTTAATATGGTTCGTGATTTAGGAGTAATTTTCGACTGCACGATGTCTTTTAGGCCTCATTACGACCACATCTGCGTCAAAGCAAACCGTATGTTGTCTTTTATACTTCGTAATGCGAGACCTTTTAAAAAAGCAAGCTCTTTAATGAGTTTGTATTACTGTTTGGTCCGTAGCATATTAGAATACTGCTCCTCGGTATGGTTACCTATCTATGGGACCCATATAGATCGAATTGAGGCCGTACAAATGCGATTTGTTAGAGCACTGTGTTCAAACTTAGGCTTAAGACGGAAGATAAAAGAGTACAACGATCGAATTCAGGAGTTCAAAATGATTACTCTTCAGCAAAGGAGATGGATGAGTGACTTGTGTACACTTTTCAAAATTGTAAATGGCTTATCGGACACACAACTTGTTGAGAAATTGAAATTCAAAACGCCACTGCGATCTGTACGCACACCACAACTTTTTGTAATACCATCTAGCAACAATAATGTTTCACACAATAACCCAATATCTAGAATGTGTAGTCAATATGCTCTCAAATAGATATTTTCAATGATAGTTTGAATATATTTAAACGCTCCCTACTCAAAAACAATATGTAGATATTGTTTTTGAGTAGAGAGCGTACCTTTTAGATCTTAAGTATTTAATTTCTGCCAATTAGTAAATTCTGTGTTTTGTAAAACCAATTAACTGTGTTTCGTAACTATATCTCACTAATATCTAAGTATGTATTCAATCAATTATTTTTTCATTCATTACTGTTCATCATTTAACTGAAACTCTGTTATAATATTTGTAAACGATGTGTATAGTTTTAAGTGGACTGCAGATTTGAAGCTGTACCGTGTTTAATTTATTACTATGTGATTACCGATCTGTTGTCTGTAACTATACCTATTATGTAAAAATAAAAATAAATAAAACATCCTGTCTAAGTGTATCCGCATCGTTAGAAGGTAACTTGTTAAGCGTTATCACCTCTTCTATGCTACTTATGACGTTTTCATATGGCATCCGCGTAGGTGTTATTGCATAATTTAACCCTTTCGCCAATACGTTTTGTATCGCTCCCAAACGTCGGAACCAAATAGGTATTTATACCTTAAACAAGTTAATTGTACGCGATTAAAACCCTCTAATTTTATTTTGTATGATGTATACAAATCGCGAAAGTTTAAAATCGGTGTATATAGCGTCAGGTAGCAGTGGCTGAAATAGTTCGCACACACTCGTATATGACACTCGTCTTATCAAAATTGACAGAAAGTTGCAATAGTTTTATATAATGAGCTAAATAGTCGTAACCAATAGTATAGTGCAGCAGTCGTTTTCCCCAGTCGATAGCTCGACAGTCTCTACAACTGAACAATTTTCAACACGGTCCCACTCTAGGAATTATTTCCATATTGCTAGAAATTGTACGTGCGGGGATCGAACCCACAAAGTCCGGCGAGATGGCCACTCCGTTTTCCATTCGCATCATCAAGTGTATCGGCACTATGTCTACCTCATTATTAAAGCTCTGATTTTGGTTAATGTTAATAATAATTACCCTTACAGGTGGATGCATTTGCCAAATATATTATGTCGTAAGAAATTTAAATATAATATTAACGACACACATAAGGCCTGTGCAACTTAAACCATCGTTTAATATTGTATATCTGAGAGTTCGGATCAGAGGGAGTCCACTTGAAGGTACTCGATGTGCGCGTTTATAGTTATTAAAGATATAGAAACTTAGCTCTGTGCAAGATGATCCTATGTGAGATATGTCCTTTGACGCATACTGCAGCTGTCCTGCACGTTACCGGAACGCCGCTACTTTGTACTCAAAGCCGACGGACGCAACACCACGTGTGGTAGTAGGTGTAAAAGATGACGTAGGGTCCAGGAATTTTAAATGACATGGCATGAGTATCAAACTTCCAAGATTAGTCATATAACATACGACTTTTATTTGTGTGCTAAACCCGGATACAAACTAACAGATGATTGGATAATGTGATGCGTATCACCCATGGATATTTTTCAGTACGGATGCATAATAAGTTATATTGCATGAGTCTAGCCCAAGACATTGTTTGCAAGCTGCTTACATACCTTTCGAATCTCATGATAAATATGAAGTCAATATCAACCTCTAAGCAAACCTGGGACTCGAACCCTGGTATATTATGCGCTCTTAAAGTTATGTGTATATTCAAACCATAATAAATACATCAATCCCACTGGCAATCACAGTTCAATCCAGATTAATAAGTATTGTAAATAACCACTTTAACGCAATTCTGCGATAGCCTAAACCGTAACAGTTAGGCATAATACTAAAGTTTAAAAATTAACACGTGTAGAATACAATTATGTATATCTCATATCATTCACGGTGGGAATCGAACCCTTCCTAAAGACGGCGCAAATGACTTACAAAAGCCATTCAGTTCCTTAAAACAATGTGCCACATGCGCAATCATATCGTAACAAAGTAGCCGAGCCGAGCCCTTTCACATGCGCGTTTGCGCGTTTGGACAAAGCACATCAATAATACAAAAGAACAATAGTTCCTTTCACGGTGGGAATCGAACCCATCCTAAAGAAGGCGCAAATGACTTACAAAAGCCACAAGTTTCTCAAAACAATGCGCCACATGTGCAATCATATTTTAACAAAGTAGCCAATCCTGTTCTTTTCACGTGCACGTTGGCGCGTTTGGACAAAGCACATCAATAATACAAAAGAACAAAAGTTCCTTTTTAGCCTTCTTTCTTTTAACTAATAAACATCTTAAATTTGTTTCCCTGTTTGTTTTATACCTTTTTTTCACACGCTGGTATTTTGTACCTGCGAACCTGATACGGAAGCGCTTGTAGGTAGTAATATGCTTCGAGTTGAACTCGAGATATTTAAACTTGATACGTTAGCGCTTTATGTAAAGCGTTTTTCTGTAGCCAATAATATAACCGCTGTCAAGACTCGAACTTGACATACAGTATAACTGATACGCATGAGCTTTATGTAAGCGTTTGTACCTATTTAGCACATTATATGTTTACTTTCGAGATACAGTAGTGCTATAGGAGGAACCACTTGCCATTTAAATAAATAATACGTGCGAGAGGGCCCCCCTCCAATTATTAAATATTAAGATCATTGCCGTGACTTTAATGCTAATTCATCTTCCTGAAGTGAACATGATCTCTATCGATTAATAAACGGCACATTGTGTCTAATTAATTTGATGTTTTCCTACGTTCTGTTTGTGTAGCAACTTTTTAATTCTTCCTCGTTGTCCTGAAGTGAATCAGAACATTTTATGACGAGGATCCTGGTCACGGCACCAAATGTAACGGAATCCGATTGACCCCAGGCTGATAAAAATTTTAGTTTTCTTAATAACTGGGTTTAAAATGGCAGCCCCGCCCAGTCGGGGGAATTTCAGCGCTCCATCCCCGCGCAGTCCTGTGAGCTTCATCCCTGACTTGGGCAGACTCCCCACTGGCGTATTTACAAAGTGTAAATACAAATAGAATGAAAAGAGGACATCAAAATAATATGTCTTTAATGGGATTGCCTCGCTTCTAACTAGATTACGATGTCTAGCAGTACACTGAATACCACATAGTTAAACTATCCACCATTCATAACCACACACCCACAAGTGAGATATGTGAAACGTCTCCGCTTTCAATCTCAGACGCTGGGTGCCGAGGCAGAGCCGAGGTAACTCATACTAGACCGTGGTCACAAATCAAACATGTGAAACCCCTCCGCTCTCAATCTCCGGTAGCTGTGTACCGGGGCAAAACCGAGGTAACTCATACCAGAAGGCCAATTCTCGTATTTAACAGAGACTGACACTGAATTTTGACTGAACTGCGATTTAATTTTGAATTGACTCACAATTGGTATTCTGCTCCACTGAATCTCCTTATAGTATAATTTCGATATAATCAATTTATAATCTCTTGTGGATCTTAGAGGTAATGACAAAAACTCAAAAACAAAAACATGAATTTTGCCATTGTATGGGAAAATACATTAATAGGAATGGTTATTGGATGCCAATACGTTCACATGCCAAATTAAAATTAATATACAACTAAGTAATAAAATTTCGTTAAGTAAATATATTGGTTCCTTGGATCGTGTGAATTATTTTCAATAGGTATTCAATAATTAAAAAATTTAATATTCAATAATAGAAATAATTCAGACATTATAAAGATTTTAACGATGGTAACGTACAATTGGGTTTTTTAATTCGTTTTTCCCTCCTGATAATTTTATCTCATTTGTTGAATTTCTCGAGCAAAAGTTTCGCGAATATTTCGATCTTGAAATAAATATTGTCAATGCTGGCAACGAAATACTTAACATGTTTGCATGTTGTCCACCAGGATCTCCTAGCCAGATCCCCCAGAGGATCCTCGTGAACTCATTAGTTGTGAAATTGTATAAAAGCAATTAACGTTTACAAAACCAGTGACTATCAGAAAGTTATCAGCCATCGATAGGGATTACAAAAATCAGGTGCATGCGATTTTCGACCTTATTGACGTAACTCAGAATTTATAATTTTAATAACGTATCAATGTCAGAAAGCAAGAAAATACCAAAAAGAAGTTTATCATGAATTGTCAATAAGGTCGAAAATCGCATGCACCTGTTTTTTGTAAGCCCTATCTATGGTTGATCATTTTATAGTCATTTGTTTTGTAGACATGAATTTGTCTTACACAATTTCTTTTTAAACTTATTTTAGATACCTATCCCCGTGGTAAAACTAGTGGCACATAATAGCTAAAGGCAATTCCTATGTTTATTAGCAAAATAGATCATAAATATTACCAGAAAAATATTCAACACTATTAGTGGTATCGTTGGGAATGTCAAATAAATCACGTCATCACGTCGTGTCCTTGGTAACAAATGTATATTAAAACTAGAAATACCTTACCTGCTCTACTAATAATTAGCAGAATACCGTTCACACTAGTTCACACTTGGTTCAACTTTCGATGTACTCCCGATCTCATTCAAGTGTCAGTTAAGTTACGAGAATACCATTTATGACGCCGAGACTAGATCGATATTGGAATTTGAACAAATATAATTACCAGAATTACAGTATAATTACCAGCGTACACTCTTATTTCTCCTCAAGCCTAATATCCTAAGCTAATCACACATACGCAGATCTACTGGCAGGCTACTTGTATTCACTCCGCTCTCAATCTCCGGACGCTGGGTGTCGGGGCAAAGCCGAGAACACAACCATCAAACCGTGGCTTACATATATCACACTCTCTCGGTCATACAGGACCTACGCTAAGCCAGGCGCACCCTGTCAGTCAGTCTGTAATCGTTATGATATAATTAACTGTATGTTCCTAATTACTATTTACAGGTAATTAATTACAAGGTGAAACAGTTGCAGCTCTTTACAAAAACAAAATATGTAATATAGCACTGGCGATTAAAAAGAGTGGCCACGAGTTTTATTGCCCGTTCTTTCTCGTGGTTCTACCTATTGCTTTGCGAACGAGGCAGTAAATATAAATGTAGAAGCATTTAGTAATGTACTTTAAAATTTGACGTTCATAAGCGTCACCTTGTGACCTAGATGAATAAATGATTTTGACTTTGACTTTGAACTATTATATAACTAATATATTATAACAAATTCTACCAAACATATTAATAAATAACATTGTTAATAGTAATTTCTTCAGCCTGGGATATCAGTACATACATACACACATCAACAAAGTCTAGGGATATTTTATATTTCATCAAATATCTAAAAATCTATGAAGAATTTTCTGATACAGTAAATAGAAGAATCATAGATTATTTTAAGGTATTTAATAAAAATAAAAAACATTTCGTGTTTTTTTTTGTTTTAAATAAAAAAAATAATTTTTTTAATCATCATGGAAAATTAGTATGATAACAACAAACATTTCTTCTTAAAAAACTATTAATTTTAATAAAAATGGAAAAAATCTTGTAAAATCTAATCATTAATAATCAGTGTTGCCACCTCTTACATTGATTACACATCGACATCGATTGTTAATACTTAAAATTAAATTGTCAATGTCTTGCTGCGGTATGAGGTCCCATGTCCTTTGCAAGTGTTCGTAAAGTTGTTGTTCAGTCGTCAAATTTGGTGGAAAATCTCTCAAAGCTTTTCGTTGTAACATGTCCCAGGCATGCTCGATAGGATTTAAGTCGGGCGACTGTGCAGGCCAATCCAAAACTTGAATATCGTGCTCTCGGAGAGCGGTCGATACCAGCCGCGCCGTATGGCAAGGAGCATTATCGTGCATGAGTAGAAATTCATGGCCTATTTGAGTTCTGTGTGGGACAATAACGGGCTCTACTACCTCCTCGTGGTATTTTTGTGCAGTCATGCTGCCTTGGATCCAAACGAGTTGGGTTCGTCCGCCAAGACGAATTCCTGCCCACACCATGATTGTCCCGCCTTGGTATGGGTGGACCTCCTGAGGGTGCCGTAGACGGCTAACTCTCCCTGGAGCTCTCCAAACGCGTGTTCTTCGTGAATCCGGGTGAAACCCAAACCGGGACTCATCGGTGAACAGCACCAAAGACCATTGTTCGTCACTCCATGGTAAATGCTCCCGAGCCCACGAAAGCCGCCGACCGCGATTGCCACGTCGCAATGCTGGAACACGCAATGGTCTTCGAGCATGAAGATCAACTTCATGTAACCTTCTTCGCACGGTTTGGTCGCTTACCAGCAGCTGGTGGTCCTCCTGGAGCCTTTGCACTAGTTGCAGCGCTGTGATATTGGGTTGTCTTCTGGCGGTCATTTGGAGAAATCGATCCTGTCTCTGCGTAGTAACACAATATCTACCTGTGTGCTGTTCGGCCACATCTCCAGTACTGCGATAACGTGACCACAACCTTGATATCACATTTTGACTGGTATGTAGGGCCTCAGCAACGACGCGTTGAATTGCACCATTTTCTAACATGCCCACGGCTCGTAACATTTCATCTCGACTCAAATGACGACGTGACATGACTTTTAAAGTTCGTACGTCACGTTAAATTAAAAAAGAAAAACAATTAAAAACCCTTTTCATTAATAATTATAATAAAACAGTTTTAACTTTCTTTAATGTAACGAATTACTAGCAAATTTGCCGCCATATTTTGTTTATTATTTTGTTTTTTTTCTTTCCATGTTCAAATTTTGAAAATAGAATAAAAGAGGTTTTAATCTGTATATAAACTTTTTGTGGAAACTAACAAGGTTCTAAACTATAAACTCGTAAATAATTTAGGATTAAGATATCCCTAGACTTTGTTGATGTGTGTATTTATAATGTGTAATTAAATAAAACTTATACAATGACCTGTAGTGATTAAAATTAAGTATCAGGCAGTCACCGGGATCAACAGCGTCATATCTCGTTAGGACATCTCACCCGGTAACCGATACTCTGCCACTCGTCGCCCTATACCTTTTCTTGAAGCCCAGTCGTCTCGTTCCTTGTTAGCAATTAACACTTATTCTTAATTCTTGCCGAACACTCTTTCTGTACCTAGATCTAGGTACGATACGTTTCGTGCCTCCAAGCCAACTCTTCTCCACCCCTACGCATACTTCCCAACCTAACACGCCGGTCTCCACGTCAACCGCCGGGATCCGCCTAGCTTCGCGTACTCACATCGACCATCTCCAAATACCACAAACCCGTATTTCCTAAACTACCACGCCACGCTTTCCCGAGATCTGCCAACCTTCGCGTCTTAAGACCGACTGTCACGTTAAACACCACAAACGCAACGCCTCTGACCACTTACTACCTGAAAGGGTCCGTTTCTTATGGTAGGTCCCTTTTTTAGGATCCTCAACTATACCGCATGTGAACACTACAGTGCAAATGTTTTCTCATATTTCATAGCTATTTCTTTACTCATATGCCTGTCACATAATTCTTATAAATTTGTCAAACTCTTGGAATTTATGAGTTTAATAATTACATAACGTTGGCGCCATCGTAGCGATAAGACGAACACATGTGGAAACAAGTATGCGACCTAAGGACTTTATAATATTATTTAATTTGGTGTGGCCAGTAACAACACCATTACAATATTATTAGTCGACTTTAGACATTTATTATTTTTATTATTTTTCTTGATGTTTGACATTTTATTGATTTTAATATTTTATACACATTATTAATAGAATTAATTGACTTTTTATCTCTTTTTTATGTTCTAATTGTGGTGTCATCAATGTTTATTGTAATTGAAATTCAAATTTATTATAAGTTTATACAATTGTTCTTAGAATATAATTAGGAATTGTAATTTGTAACTGTAAAACATTCGCATACAATGTAAATTGTTTCTGAAATAAATGAAATGAAATGAAATTAAATTTACGCTTTTTACATAAATGATTGAATCATCATCCTCTTAGCGTTATCCTTGTTTCAATCTGGAGTCCGCTTACTAGTCTAACCGGCAGATCGATTCAGCATGCCACGATAACTCAGTTGTCGTACGTTTCGGTTTCATATCGTACGATTACTTCAGTTTGTTATTCAGAACAACCGTTTCGAATGTTAAAATCACGACAATCGACAATCTAATGTGACGTCATAACGCCCGATAACTAGTATCTTATCGTAAGTCAATGCTATTCAGAATGCTTCGATAACGCAGGTTGACAGCAAAATCCGATAATTGTTGTGGAAACATAAGTGAGAGCTACATAGCATCAGATTGTTATTTGAACTATTTTTACCGGGGATATATTAGTGTAATTTTAAACAAGCAAGTAAGTACAATACGACCCACAAGTTTCCAAAAGGCGTTTTTACTTAGGTACCTATAATTATATTTATAAATGAATTGAATGAAAATCAAATAGTTAATTTCCCGCCATTTCAGAATGAGTGGTATCGTGGTATATAGAAGGTTACGACGGCGGGAGGCCGCTGCAGCTGCACTAACACATAGACGCATCTTAAAATCTTTAAGAGATGCGTCTGATCCTTTTTCGGTATCAACCCCTATATTTATTGGGAAATATCGCCTCACCCAGGACTTAGTCCGAACTTTGATATCGGACACTAAACATGATTTACGTGGGGGCAGTAAATGTACTAGCATACCTGCAGAAATAAAGGTAAGCTCAAATACCTATACTTTTAATTAATTGGGCCTATTTCACCAAACATAAGTACCTACTGTCGAGTAGGCTACTCGCCATGTAAAGGCACCAAAGAAATTTGAAAGACACCAAAGAAATTTGAAAGGCACCCGTAACTTCATGTGTTTATTTCACGACATTCGCGTTCCAGTAGCACTACTAACTTACTTTCCAAGACAGCTGTCAAATGCCAAATTTATATTAGTGTGTTTACTAAGTTTATTTCTAGTTGACAAAGTTGTTCGTTGTCATTTTGATAGATGGACTGTCATTTTGTGTAGCTAGGTCAAATAACATAAACATACGATTACTCTATATAATTTATCAATAAAAATGTATTTATTTGACTTCATTGATCATCAATTCGGTGAAGATGTTGTAATCTTATGATGCAGCGACAACCTACCTTACCTAGAATTCGTGACAGTAGTACATTCCGTGCTGATTATTTTACTGACCTGGGTGAAACTGCAACATTCTTTTTCTGCCAGATTTCGTGTAAGTACCTATCGAAATATGCAGTAAACCAAGTGCTTAACTTTATAAAACATAAAATAAGCCCTAAATCGCAAAGATGAGTGGTATTTTTTTCATATTCAAGTGATTTTACTAATACAACTTATCAAATCTACTGAACATCTAAACAAGAGGTTACACCGATTCATTTGATTTGCTGTTCCGACAGTAATTAAGTACTTACCTAATAAAACGTGGGAACGCTATGGGAACAAAAACTTCTTCTTCTCCATACGGCGGCAACGCGGTTCGCAACCCGTCACGTCTCGTTCCCAGCGAGGGCGAAAAGCGGCCTATGGAAAGTCGGTTTGCAACGTTGAATGTTGGAGGAGGGATGGACGGCAAATTGAATGAAGTATGTCAGATGATGGATGAAAAAAGATTGATGTTCTTTGTGTGAATGAAACAAAAAGGAAAGGGTGTGACACCACCAAGCATGGCACATATACGGCGTATTGGTCTGGGGTAGATAGTACCACCAGAGCCTGCACGGGAGTTGGTGTAATACTATCTGCGCGAATGAATGAGTGAGTAAAAGAGTTTGAATGTGTAAATGCTAGGCTACTATGGATGAGGATGAAAGTAGGACTTACTCGTGTCTTTATTATAAGGGTGTACGCCCCGGTCAATATTGTTACGGGTATGTCACAGCAAGAGCAAAACAAAAGGCAGGAGTTTTGGAAAAGTTTAAGAGATATTTTGAGGAACTGTAAGGATAACGAAAGATTGATTTTGTTATGGGATTTCAATGAGTGGGTGGGAGTAAAGCAAGATGGATTTGAAAGGGTGTTAGGTGCATTCGGTGATGAGAGTGTGAACGAAAATGGAAAAGCACTGCTTGAGGTTTGTTTGGAGTGGAGCCTCTGTGTGACAAACACCATGTTTGATCACAAAAGGATACATATGTATACACGTGAGGCGAAAAATGTTAGAAGAAGCATGATTGATTTTGTAATAGTGGATGAAACATTGAGAAAGAAAGTGTTGGATACAAGAGTGTATCGAGGGATCGGCATCCACACAGCCCACTTCTTGATGTTGAGCCGGATAAGTGGGCTCTTTAAAGGATGGCGACACCGAGAGCATACTGAAAATAGAGTCTTAGAAAGAATAAAAGTAGAAAATCTGCAAGAGAAAGATGTGAAAGATGAATATAAACGAAGATTGATAGCAAGATTTGAGAGGTTCGATGGCATAAACGATATGGATGAATTATGGCAGTCCTTTAAAGAAGAGGTAGTATGTATGGCGTCTGAAGTATGGGGTGTGATCAAGAGAAGGAAAATACGAAAGATTAAGAATACAAGGTGGGACAAGGATGTACAATCAGCAGTGTCAGAGAAGAAGAAAGCTTGGTTAGATTGGTTGGCTGCCAGAGCAAATGAAAGAATGAGAAAAGCAACGAGTGAGGACATAGATGAAGCAAGAAAGGAGTTTGTTAGATCAAAAAGAATAGTGAAAGAAATGGTTAAAAGGAAAAAAGAGGAAAAGAAAGATGAGTTTGATAGCAGACTATCTGAAGATTTCCGGAGAAACATTAGGTTTTTCTGGAAATCCGTTCGTGCAGTCCGAGGCAGAACTCAATCCTCAGAATACACATCGATCAGAGACAAGAATTGAACGATAGTGAATGGTGAATTGTGCGTGCTTAAGAGATGGAAAGAGTATTTTGAAGGTTTATTTGAAAGAACGGCGGCAGAGACACCTGTCAATGAAATTAATGGTAGTGATAGCAATGATGAAAGCGTTATTGGCGTGGATGAGATCGTGAAGGCACTGGGAAGTATGAAAGTAGGTAAAGCTGCAGGATATGATATGATTACAATCGAAATGCTGAAGGCTGGACAGGGTATTATAGTTGGTCAGTTGCAGCGCTTATATAACTTGTGCTGGAGCACCAGCCGAGTACCTAATGACTGGGTCACAGCTGTAGTTGTGCCCCTTTATAAAGGAAAAGGCTCGCAAAAACACTGCAAAAACTATAGAGGTATTAGCCTTCTCAGCATTGTTGGCAAATTGTATGCAAAGGTACTGATTGAAAGAGTTATGAAAATAACTGACAAGAAAATATGGGATGTACAAGCAGGATTCCGAAAGGGTAAAGGATGTACGGATCAGGTCTTTTTCTTTGCGAAGCATAGCCGAAAAGTTTTTGGCCAAAGGTCAAAAGGTCTATTGCGCTTAAAGGGAAAGGCTTACGATGAAGTGGTGAGGAATGTAATGTGGTCGGTGCTGTCAATGAATGGGGTCGACAGCAGCCTCAGTCGAGCTCTGAAATCCCTTTATGAGGATTCTAGAGCTTGTGTGAGGATAAACGGTGCATACACTGACTGGTTTACCATCGAGAAAGGTGTTAGACAAGGGTGTGTAGCGTCACTGTGGCTGTTTAACCTCTTCATGGACAGTTGTTTGCAAGATTTAAAACATAGTGACTGCGGATTAAGGATGAATGGGTTACTCGTCAAATGCCTCCTTTATGCTGATGATCAGGTAATACTTGCGTCTTCTGCGGAGGAGTTGCAGGAGATGGTAGCAATCATGCATGGTGCGTTAGAGAGGAAAGGAATGAAAGTGAATGTAAGTAAAACGAAAGTTATGGTTTTTGAAAAGAAGGAATGTGTTACGGCTTGTAATGTTTTGATCGATGGACAGCGAGTGGAACAAGTGAATGAGTTTGTATACTTAGGAACGTTGTTTACAAGAGATGGTAATGATGAAGAAGATATTGAAAGAAGAGTTAATGCAGGGAATAGAGTGAATGGATGTCCAAAAAGGCACGTTTGGCTGTGCATAGAGGGGTGTTAGTCCCTACCCTTATGTATGGTAGTGAAAGTTGGGTATGGCAGAAGAGACTTGAAAGTAGAATAAATGCTGTAGAAATGAGAGCACTGAGAAGTATGTGTGGTATATCTTTGACCCACAGAGTAAAGAATAGTGTGATAAGAGAGTGGTGTGGGGTAAAAGAAGATGTAGTAACAAGCATCGAGACAGGCATGTTAAGATGGTTTGGGCACATGGAGAGGATGGATGACGAAAGACTGACAAAGAAGATATATAAGGCAAATGAGAATGGGACAGGACGAAGGGGAAGACCAAGGCGGACGTTCTCTGACCAGATTGGAGACATCCTGAAAAAAGGACAAGTCAGAAGTACCCTTAACAGAAGAGCATGCATGAGAAACTTGATGGGAGTGAGTGAAGCAAGTGAGGTATGTCAGGATCGTTGCAAATGGCGTTCCGTAGTCTCTGCCTACCCCTCCGGGAAACAGGCGTGAGTCTATGTATGTATGTTACCTAATAAAAATATTTATTTTAGGTACCTATCAAGCAGTTTCCACAGTAACAAGTATACTACTTATGCTTAGATATCTCGCTAAGTACTGCATCCCACTTAAGAAGTGCAGCTGATTTTTGTGGTGACCGTCCACCAATGGCATGCTGTATTGTTATGAAAGTTACTGCGGCAATTACTCAACTACACTTAGTTATATTTCCCCGACGTCTGTAGTAGCTACACTACAAGATTGTGTTTATGAAATGTCATAGGAGCTCTAGATTGTACCCATGTTACAAGATAGTCGCCTGGTGCGTGGTATTTCTTAACATTATCATGACAAGGACACATGGTAATTTACTTATATGTATACCTCATCATCAGCCCCATACAGTCCACTGCTGGACTAGGCCTCTTCTTTGAAAGGAGGAATTGGTCTACTATATGCCTACTATGGCTGGCCAAACGGGTTGGTATAGGGTTTGTATCAAGTTTTCCTTCTCTTACAGTGCTGTTCTTTGCTTAGTATGGTCCCTCTGTCGGCTCTTACGACACCCATGGGATCATATGGGGTGGTGACACTGCGTATTCTTAATCCGTCACCACACGGACTATATGTGTATACCTGCTTAGTACAATATTAAAATAAAAGTAATACTTATTATTTCAGGTGATTCAGCTGAAAGTTATAGAAACAGAAAGGAACATTTGTTGATTAATGTACAAGTGGTTTTGCATTAGCCTATTAAAATGCTTGGATAATGTAGCTAAATCGCCAGGATCTGTCCATGATCAGATAATATTCAATAATTCACTTTTGAAACAATGACTTGGAACTGGTCAATTTAGAGATGGCTTAATTCTTGGTGATAGCGGATATGAGTAAAGCAATATCTTTTGACACCCTTTCTGAACCCATCATCGCTCACAGAAAACTTATTTAATGAGACACTGATGATTTGCTGTGTGCAAGAATAGATTACCTGTACTTAGACAACAGGTAACATTAATATTAGCTTGTGTGCAAGCTATAATAGTTGCCTGCATTGTCCTACATTATTTTGCAACCAATGACAATGACAGACACAAAATAAACATTTATTCATTTAATATTATTTTTTTATTTTGTATTATGTTCCTCTTCCTTCCACTTGCACTCCTTTTCTTTTAACTCTCCTCCTTCTCGCATTAATTTTCTTCAAACTCCCATACCTTGTAGTGATTCACTTGGTACATTAGCTGCAAAGAAAACAAAAGTGAAATTAATTTGAAAAATTGTACACTTGGGACCCTACGTTCTTGGTGGGAACCCTATGCACCTTGCAGGTGAGGTTGGCTTGGGACCCTAAGTTCTTGGAGTATGGTTCTGCAATAAAGGTTTGTGTCCTAGTATGGGATCATTAAACTTATCTTGACTTTCTTAAGCTGGCAGTTCATCAGAGGCAACAACATTTTCCCAAGTCCACATTATCTAGTGGAGGTGCTGTTTTCTTGCCACCTCCGGTACGATACTGACGATACAGCTCTGAGATTGCAGTCTTGGTTGACCTGAATGTTCCTCAAGATCGATCATTAAATTCATTTTATATGCTTTCCCAAGCGGCTTCTTTCTTCTTCCACGTCATATCATCGCTTTGTTTTCTAAACACGTTTTGTTACTGTCATATAGGGAGAAGTTTGCACTTCTATCTCTTTTAACTTTATCCATATTAGTTATAAATATAGGTCAATAAAGTACATACATACATACATGGACTCACGCCTGTTTCCCCGAAGGGGTAGGCAGAGTCATATTAAACGCCCACTTTTCGCCAGTGTTTTGATCCCACGTAATAGGAGCGAACCTATTGCCGCTTATCGGAATATTTTGTTTGCCAGAGCCTCGTCCGTTGATCGGCAGATGCACCACTCGCAGGTGAGGTTGTCGTCAATAAAGTAACCACTTAAAAATTACACTCCGAATCAAACACAGAAAATAAAATAAATTTAAGGACTTGACAAGTGCCAATGACCATGACGTCGTGTTGTGACGTTGACGTTTTCTAAGTTTTGTTTCTTCTTTAAAATATTTTTTTTTTACAGATCTTAAGCACTCTCCATTTATATGCTCATGGCAGTGATCAAAAGTCATCAGCTGCAAGTGAACATGATATTGCAATGAGCCAGCCTAGTTTCAGTAGGTGCATTCAGAAGGTTACAGAAGCCATCAATCAGCCTATAGTTTAAAAAAATGGATCAAATTTCCTGATAGGGACAAAATAAATCAATTGATCGTAAGGTCAGAACTTCAGAAATCATATAATTTTTTTTACAAGCTTTTTTATGAAGTTTTAGTAGGTACATTTTTTATTTTCGCGTTCCTTTCCCTTACTTTGCAGGAACTATGAACGTTTCCAACTACCTGGGGTTCTGGGATTTGTGGACGGAACCCATGTTAATATAAGGATGCCTTCAAATCAGGAAGAAATTTACATAAATAGAAAATTCCAGCATTCTTTGAATGTACAGATAGTAAGTTTACACAGATACATAGGTACACAATGATTATATCCATATGTACCTATAAGAGTATACCTAATGTATGGATAGAAACAAAATGTATTTAACATATTCATACCTATATTTCGTAGGCATGTGATTCAAGCTTGTACATAATGAATATTTTAGCCCGGTACCCTGGCAGTTCACATGACTCTTTTATTTGGCGTAACTCTGCGCTACGCTTGACGATGATGCAGTTGCATGCAAGTGAAGAAAGTTGTTGGCTTCTTGGTAAGAACTAGAGATGTAAGTGCGGTATTATACCATTTGTATTGAAATGTATTAAACGAAAAATACCGTATAATACGGTATTATACCATTTACTACGGTATTTCATGTATTAATAAATTGTTCTATATTTTTTGAAGTAAATGATCATAGTAATCATTAAAAAACTGAATACGGTGGAATTGCACAGGAATAAAACCTGAAATTATATTTTAAGTTTGTATTATTATTAATTGCTATTAGCTACAACAACATTACCATAAAAATAGGGTTGGGTTTCGAAACGAGTCGCCCGAATTTGAGGGTATTGGTGGTGTAGATGGCTTAAGGGAGTTAGTTTTAATCCCCTAAAAGTAATTTTGGCTGCCGGAGTTGCGTCTCAATATATTTAAGCAATTTGCTAACATTTTTAAATACTTCGGCAATTACGCAAAACGGAACGTAGTTTTTATACTTAAGTTCAGTTTTACAAACATAATTTTAAGGTTTTATGTGAAAAACGTGTAACGAAACGCAAACCCGCCATCTTGGAACGATGATTCATGATATTGACAGCTAAGGTCAAATTTGTGCGTCATTGCTTTCGAGTGCCTAGGGTTAGGTGCGCCTGTATTAAGTAACTAAATAGGTTCTGTTAGGTTCTCTTTTGACCCTTAACCCAAAAATAGGAGCCCTGCGAAGCAGGGCTCCGTCAACCTTAGTTTATTAAACTAGTGTAAAGAATGTGGAAGTTGGCAGTGCCATACACACCGATGTTTGGAGATTTTTTTTTTTCAGAGGAAACCAAGTAATGCCGGCAAGTGAAAATGGTGAGGGGGGCTTCCGAGACCTCCCCTCCTCTCCCTCCAATCAGTCACAACTCCTAAAAACGGCGACGTATTTCGAAACTTTTACCTATAAATACGCTAAAAACAGTCAAAATATTATTTAAAGAAAAACACGTAACATTTTTTGTTACTTCAGAGCAAAGGGGTCCTCAAACTTATTTAAAAAACCCGAGATTTAGAGGATCTTCATCCTCAAATAAAATTCCTCTTGTGTTGCTACGTTCTCAGTAGATGACGACGCAGTACTTAATGTATTCTAGCAACGTACTTTCAGCTGAATCATCTTCATCACCACTTTCTTTAACTTCGAATGTGCTGTCACGAAGATGAAGATTCGCGTAAATCGAGACCAATTTAGAAACACGTGATGTGTCTAAGCGATTTCAGACTTTGCAATGAATTCTTCCAAAAGTTAAAATTCCAAAATTAAAAAATTTGTCATTCTAAAACAAAGAATACGATCGTAACTTAAAATATATTTAATGGTTTAAACTTGAACTTGTCGCAATATCGCAGGGTCTTAAAAACTGAATCAGAATATAAAATACATAAAATACCAATAATACCGTAAGTTATAATAAAATACCCGTTTAATACATAGCCTTTTGGTATTATACGGTATTTTTACAACACTAGTAAGAACCAAACTACAATGCAACGTTCTGCCGTTAACGCACTCTATTGTAAATTGAACAATAATATATTCATAACTTTAGGATTCCTAAAATTGTAGTTTACATTGTATGGTTAGCGACTTACTTGTGCTTATCCGCCTAATCTACTGGACTTAATTAAGATTGAAAATTACTAAATAGGTACTCAATTTATTATTTCATTTCTAAAACAGGTACTTCCGGAAATACATTACTTTAGCTAGCATCAAATAATAGCAAATGTTTGTTTTTCAGGCGATTCTGGCTATCCTAACGAGTGTTGGCACCTAACACCCATACTGAATGCGGAAAAACGAACCCCCAAAGCCCTATACACCACGCGACATGTAAAAGCACGTAATTGTGTAGAACGGTGCATCGGCGTTTTGAAAGGAAGATTTAGATGCATGTCAAAAAAACGAACTTTAGAGTACATTCCCAAAAAGGCTGGTAAAATTGTAAATGCCTGCGGCGTTCTACACAATACGTGCACGGTCGTCAATGTTGAGCTACCGCACTTTACAATAGATGAAGATACAACGACTACAAATGAAATTACGTATCCAGTAGCCTCGGCAGATTTAACAAGGGCATTAGAAGTCCGCAGTAATGTCATTCAAAGAATATCAATGTAATCTTACCCATTTAAACCTACCTTATCACATTATATTTTTTTAAATAATTAAAATACTATCCGTGTGGTGACAGAATGAGAATACAGAGTGTCACCACCCCATTTAATCCATGAGGCGACTGAGGGAAACACACCAAATTCTATAACAACTCGTCTGGCCAGCGTGGTATAGTAGACCAAAACCTCCGTAAGGAGAGGCTAAAGTCCAGCAGTGGACCGAAAAAGGTTGTTGATGTGAATTAGAAAATAATAGTTTCAGGTCTAAATGTGTTAATAAATTTATTGAAAAAGTATGTACAAAGAAAAATAAAAATTACATAAAAAACAAGCAATGCTTCTATTCTTAATTTTGCATTGTAGCCCATGTGTCGAAAAATATAAGGGCGACGTCGGCAAGCCTACCAATTTGGCGGGCAAACTCAGCTTGAGCATCCGCCTGTCGCTCTACAAGAAAAAGTATAACATAATTATATAATCACAAGTTTGAATAATATTATCATGAAAAGAGACTTGTATAGACCAGACTACTTTATTATAGGATAACTTTTTAAGATGTTCTTCTCTTTGAGATACCAAGGTAAGATAGCAATCGATCCGTGAAAAACTGATCAGCCAAATGTGAATGGATTAGAACCCTAATAACAGATAGTTTATAATTAGGTATATCTTCTAATGGTAACGCTAAGATAAAGATGATCTCACCATTATGAGCCTTCAGCCTTTTCGGTGGTGGCGCTTCGAAGGCAGGTGTAGGAGTGGCAGGATTGGGTCCCTCCTCAAGCACTGGAGATGCTCTACGCTCCCATGCTCGAGTGGGTCTAGGACATTAAGCCCGCTTATAGTTGTGGCTCCCATGAATTCTATCAGGTCCTTCTCCGTTTCGTTTAATATAATCCCGATAGGAGACCCTCCTCCAGTGCCACGAGTATGGCGGGCAATATCGGCTGCCTTTTTTTCACATCGGATTTCCAATCCTGCCATGACTGAAAAACACAACATAATTTTAGTTTGTTAGATAGGTATGTTAACATTCAAACTCTTACAAAACTGGATGTATGTATGTAGGTATGGTATACTAAGCTTCTTAACTTACTCTTAGCCATTTACTGGGGCTTTTAGTAGCTCCCGATCCTTGGCTATTTAGTAAATTCGCCATGTCTTGCAAGAGCCTGGTCCGGCTCCTGGATGCATCAGGCCCATTAAGGCCCATTCTACCGGACGCAATTGATGGATTTTGTTTGATAAAATCCAACATCAATTTTTGTTGCGCCGGGGTGATGCGGTTACGATTGCTTCCGGACTGCAACCGATTAACGTTTTATATCTTTAATCTATAAAAGCCGATTGAAGAATGAGTTCAAGAAACTTTGATACAACACTTACCATTTTCTCGTATTCAATATTTAATTTAAATAAAGTTTAAAAAAATATATTATGTCAAATCAATGATAAGGTATTCAATTATAATTATTTTGAACAATGCGCGCGCTTTTATGACATTTGATAAAAACATCTTCGCTCATTTTATTGGTTAGTCTTTACGAAGTAAGTATTGTTCATAGGTTGCATTCAATGACATGAATAGGTAGTTATGGTTAGCAAACAACCTTCGCCTTTAGAATAAGTTTAGACTACCAATTATGCTTAGTCTTAGTTTTAACCATCATTCTTAGAAGTAAGATAAGATGGCCCAATGGATGTGTCTCGCCGGTGGGTCGATCGGTAGCATAGTTTAATTAGAATTAAAGTCGCCTCCAAATCAGCTACACGTATTTTAATTTCTCATCCTTAGTTTAATAGGTTTATTAAAGTTAGTTCTTAAAAAGCGTTTCCATATCGCTCCGGAAACAAGAGTGGCGCAGCCGGTAGGATTTCGCCCAGTTTCGTAGGTTTTTCCGCGGTTCAAGTTCGTCCCGAATAAGCTGCCGAAATTAAAGGACGGGTGAAATCCGACGAACCAAATAAATAACTCTTGGTACGCGAGTGCGAGCGCAACAAAGGCCGGTATGGGAGTTGCAGTTGGTTGGTGAGTGAATTTTTCGCCAATCCTTGTTCCTTGTTCTCCTTTATACCTTATAACTATAGTTTAAAGTATTTTGAGATCGAAACTTGTTCATTATGTGTTCATTGTTATCTTAGTTCTATAAATAGAACATGCATAGAGTAGTTGAATATCCAGAGAGTGCAACTAAACATTTAAAAGTACTAAATTGTGTGTTGTGCAAATAATATAAATACCTATAAAATTTGGGTGTAAAGTGTAAAAAGTTTTACATAATATAATATGAAATAGAAATTTTATATAAACATATTTTAAAAATTTTACCTAAAATTTAATACAAATATATTACATTTTGCCTTTATTCCCAAAACATTGTGTTGATTTTTGTCTGTTATATTTTTAATTGTGTTATCTTGTGAGTATTATTGAATTACTTTAATTGACCGTACCTTGGTCAATTGTTTTATCTGTGTCGTACATTACTCTGTTAACATGACGACTCCAGTGACGATCAAACAAATACCCACAGAAATTATTCAGTTAATACCTTTGTATAATGGTGATAAAAGACAGTTAAATCTTTATTTACGAAAATGTCAATATGTCCTCGACCGTTACAAGGGTGACCATGAACAAGACCTTTGCGTGTATAATGTTTTAACCAGTAGATTGAGAGACGAGGCAGCAGCGCTCTTGTCAGAACGGGAGGAAATTGTTACATGGTTCGCGTTTAAAGAATTACTTATACAACATTTTGGAGACCCGCGTAGTGAGGCCTGTATTAATATCGAATTAGAATCTTTAAAAATAAATTCCGGTGAAAACTATTTAGACTTTTGTAATAGAATCCAAGGTGTTCGCTCGTTATTGATGTCCACGGTCAACATGATCCAGGATACGGAATTGAAGCGTGAAAAAGCAGTGATATATAATAATACAGCTTTGAAGGTATTTTTATACAACCTTCCAGAGAATATGGTACGCGTAATTAGACTCAAGTCACCCACTTCTTTAGAAGCGGCCTTGAGTGTAGTACTAGAGAAAGTTAATTTCTTAGAACAGTATAACACTAGAAATCGCGTTCTCGGTCAAACTTCAAGTACAGGATCAAGGTTAGTGATGACACCAGCTGGTTACAAACCTTTATTACCAAGTAATATTACCTCGCCTAAGTTTAATTTTGGTAACCCTCAAAATAAATTACTCCAATCTCAAAGCCAACTACTAAACGCATTTACGTCACGCGCAAAATTTGGTTACACCGCAACCACAACAATTTAGCTATAAACCACCTCAACAGTTTGGTAATAGGACGAGTCAACCATTTGGTTACAAATCACCCCAACAGTTAGGTTATAGACCACCACAGCAGTTTGGTTACAGACCACCTCTACCTCAACAGTTTGGTTATAGACCACTTCAACCTCAGCAATTTGGCTATAGACCACCTCAACAGTTAGGTTACAAACCACTAAATAATTTTAATGTACCCCAAGTAAAAAAACCTCAAGTACAGAGTACTGATGTGTCCATGCGAACGGCACAACCTAAAACAAATGTACCACAAGGTTTTAAATTGAATGAGATTTCTACCGCGAACTATGAACCTTATTGTGAAGAATATTACCCCTATTATGACGACGATAATTACTATGACTCAAATGACGTAAATTATTCCGACGAGACTAATATTGAAGAATCGCAATCAGATAATGAAATACACGTCATGGATTTTCACGAAACGGCCTTGAACGACAAGAAATTCTAGAATTGAACTGTGACCCAAATTTAAAATTGCCCTTTATTTATATAGAAGAAATAGATTCTAGATTCATGATAGACACTGGCAGTATGAGATCATTTATTAGTCCCCGAAGGGCGTATGAATATTTCGGTAATTACATACGTAAAGAGAATTTCCAAGTTGTTAGCACACATGCTACTAGTAGACATGATAAAGTAATTGAAATTCCTCTTTGCCTAACTTTGTTAGCAATGACTGGCATAAATTCTATGTATATGACGTAGATCAACGATACGATGGTCTTATTGGACCTACTACAGCAATTCGAAGCGATTATTGATTTAAAAGAACAAATCTTAAAGACAAGTTCTACTTGCATACCAATAATTATAAATAATAATTTAAATTATAAAATCGAAGTGCAACCACGTTCAGAACAGCGTGTAAAACTGCCAGTAGACCAATTTTCAGGTGACGCTATTCTCGACTATCATGATTTTCAAAACGGATTGCGAATGCCTAGTGCTATAGTAAATCGTATTAATGGGTATGTATTTACAGTAATACAAAACACCTTAGATTGTCCAAAACAACTTACTATCAAGCGACCTTTTACAGTGAAGTTCTATATAGACACGGAATGTAATATGAATTTTACTATGAATAATGATTTAGAAATTGACAAATTACTTGAAGAAAACCTAAGTAAACTAAGACTCGAGCATATTAATGACGAGGAACGTGCAAAAATATTCACACTTTGTAAAGAATACAAAGACATATTTTATTGTGACCAAATCCCTTTAACGTTCACTAATCAAGTAAAACACAATATACGTACAAAGAACGAAGATCCCATATATATAAAACCATACAGACAGGCACCTTTTGTTCAAAATGAGATAAATAATCAGGTACAAAAATTACTAAATGACAATGTTATCAAGAATCGCATTCCCCTTGAAGTGCCCCGGTTCATCTCATCCCCAAAAAGAAGGACGCTGCTGGTGAAATCAAATATAGAATGGTTATTAACTATCGATGTCTTAATGACATTACAGTTGACGACAAATATCCCCTTCCAAACATTGCCGACTTATTTGACAAATTAGGAAAGAGTACGTATTTTACTACGCTTGATTTAGCAAGCGGTTACCACCAGATTGAAATATAGGCCTTGTATGTTTTGATGAACTAAGTTTAAAACACATGAATGCCTATCTGTTGTCTCATCTAATAGTTTAAACTAATAGATGTTTCAATACTACTATTGGTATAACTATTATCTACCATTTATCACAGCTGTAGTTGTGCCTCTTTATAAAGGAAAAAGCTCGCAACAAGACTGCAAAAACTATAGAGGCATTAGCCTTCTCAGCATTGTTGGCAAATTGTATGCAAAGGTACTTATTGAAAAAGAGTTATGGAAGTAACCGACAAGAAAATATGGGATGTACAAGAGGGATTCCGAAAGGGTATGGGATGCACGGATCAGGTTTTTTCCTTGCGAAGCATAGCCGAAAAATTTTTGCCCAAAGGCCAAAAGGTCTATTGAGCATTCGTGGATTTGGAAAAGGCTTAGGATAAAGTGGTAAGGAATGAAATGTGGTCGGTGCTGTCAATAAACGGGGTGGACAGCAGCCTCATTCGAGCTCTGAAATCCCTTAATGAGGATTCTAGAGCTTGTGTGAGGATAAACGGGGCATACACTGACTGGTTTACCATCGAGAAAGGTGTTAGACAGGGATGTGTAGCGTCGCCGTGGCTGTTTAACCTCTTCATGGACAGTTGTTTGCAACATTAAAAACATAGTGACTGCGGATTAAGGATGAATGGGTTACTCGTCAAATGCCTCCTTTATGCTGATGATCAGGTTATACTTGCATCTTCAACGGAGGAATTGCAGGAGATGGTAACAATCATGCATCGTGCGTTAGAGAGGAAAGGAATGAAAGTGAATGTAAGTAAAACGAAAGTTATGGTTTTTGAAAAGGAGGAATGCGTTACGGCTTGTAATGTTTTGATCGATGGACAGCGAGTGGAACAAGTGAATGAGTTTGTTTACTTAGGTACGTTGTTTACAAGAGATGGTAAGAATGAAGCAGATATTTTAAGGAGAGTTAATGCAGGCATTAGTGTGAATGGACCTCTAAAGGCGTTTATGAACAGTCAAAACGTGACCAAAAAGGCACGTTTGGCTGTGCATAGAGGGGTGTTAGTGCCTACCCTTATGTATGGTAGTGAAAGTTGGGTATGGCAGAAGAGACTTGAAAGTAGAATAAATGCTGTAGAAATGAGAGCACTGAGAAGTATGTGTGGTGTGTCTTTGACCGACAGAGTAAAGATTGTGTGATACGAGATCATCATCATAATCAGCCTTTAACAGTCCACTACTGGACTAGGCCTCTCCTTTGAAAGGAGGAATTGGCCTACTATACCACGCTGGCCAAACGGGTTGGTATAGGGTTTGTATCAAGTTTTCCTTCTCTTACAGTGTTGTTCTCTGCATAATATGCTCCCTCTGTCGGTTCCTACGACTCCCACGGGATGACATGGGGCGGTGACAATTCGTATTCTTAATCCGTCACCACACGGACAAAAGAAGAAGTAGTGACAAGCATTGAGAAAGGCATGTTAAGATGGTTTGGGCACATGGAGAGGATGGATGACGATGGACTGACAAAGAAGATATATAAGGCAAGTGTGAATGGGACAGGACAAAGGAGAAGACCTAGGCGAACGTTCTCTGACCAGATTGGAGACATCCTGAAAAAAAGACAAGTCACAAGTAACCTTAACAGAAGAGCATGCATGAGAAACTTGATGGGAGTGAGTGAAGCAAGTGAGGTATGTCAGGCGTTGCAAATGGCGTTAGTCTCTGCCTACCCCTCCGGGAAACAGGCGTGAGTCTATGTATGTATGTATGTATTATCTACCAAATTCCGAAGTACTCTAATAGTACTCCTGTCAGTATATAAATTAAATGCTAATAATTTAGCAAGTTGTCGCCTATGTACATAAGAAAGATACATAGTATCTTTTGTTAAAAAGAAATTACAAATAAAAATATTAGTATCAAAAAATAAAATACTGTCACTATGACATGTCCTATTGTATAATAAAAAATAAAAAGACGTGTGGCACTCGGAGACTGCCGCGGTAAAGCTATTGCATAGCATTTTTTATTAACTTATGCAATTATAATTATATATTTATTTTATTTATGCAGTATTTTTTTTTCTTTGATATTATTTTTTTTATTTAATTTTGGTAAACTTTGGTTTAATTTTGGTAACTTTGGTAGAAATGGTACTTTTGATAAAGATGGTAGTTTTGGTAGCAATCGTAAGTAACATGCTACCAAAACTACCATATATGCCAACAATACAATTTGCACCAAAACTACTATTCCTACCGAAAATACAATTCCTATCAAAATTACTATATGTACCAAAACTACTATTCGTACTAACACTATCATATCTACCACTTTTTTCCAAACAACCATTTCTACCGAAACCACCGGTGCTGTCAAAAGAACCATTTCTCTCAAAACTACTATTCTTACCAAAGCTACAATTTCTACCATAACTACCGCTTGTAATATAATTGATGACAATAGTAGCTACTATGAACCGCTGTAATATGTTCCACATAAAAAAACTACCATATATGCCAACAATACAATTTCTACCCAAACTACTATTCCTGCCGAAAATACAATTCCTATCAAAATTACTATATGTACCAAAACTACTATTCGTACTAACATTATCATATCTACAACTTTTTTCAAAACTACCATTTCTACCAAAAACGCCAGTGCTATCAAAAGAACCATTTTGCTCAAAACTACTATTTTTACCAAATCTACAATTTCTACCATAACTACCACTTGTAATATAATTAATGACAATAGTACCTACTATGAACCGCTGTAATATGTTCCACATAAAAAAAAACTACCATATATGCCAACAATACAATTTCTACCAAAACTACTATTCCTACCGAAAATACAATTCCTATCAAAATTACTATATGTACCAAAACTACTATTCGTACTAACAATATCACATCTACCACTTTTTTTAAAACTACCATTTCTACCAAAACCGCCGGTGCTGTCAAAAGAACGATTTCTCTCAAAACTACTATTCTTACCAAAGCTACAATTTCTACCATAACTACCACTTGTAATATATTTAAACTAAACCTTAATTAGTAAGCAGTAAAGTTCATAAAACATATTAATATGTGAAGGGTGTCAGGTTTTTTTCGTTACGGAATTTCTGGATTCGGTCTAAATAATAATAATAATAATAATATATATAGTCCTACACCTGCTGCGGCTAATCCGTGGCTGTACTTCATAGTGCAGTTATGGAGGCTCCTCAGTAGGTGTCTCATCACATCTTAGATTAAAACTCTCAAGAGGCCTCTGCGCGTTGGACCTATGTCTCCGTGTACGCCTGCCAAAGGGCCGTGTACTTTTTTAACACCATATGTTAGAAAAGTACGCGTGATGGAGAAACATATAATAATAATATATCATTTATTTCGGAAAAGTTTCCATAATCATGAAATAAAAATTACACTCACATTACAAAATATTAAAATTAAAAAAAAAAAAAAAAAATGTAATCTCATGTCGCTCAAAATACAGTTTCGATGTCATTTCTAAAATACAAGATTTCTGCCTAATTTAAGTACCTTTCCTCTGCACCGGGACCGCAGCAATGTCTACGGGACCAGTGCATAAGAAATGGACAGTCCGGTTTACTTGCTATATTTAGTAGAATGCTATTGGGGCTTCTACGCATTCTGCTCATCAGGGATGCAGTCCTTTTACGTAAGATCGCTTCGAAACTATCTATGTTTGCCTCCGAAAACATGACCGATGCGCTACAAAACCGCGGAAGCCCCAATAATACCCGGAAGGCATTATTATATTGCACGCGAAGAGCTTTATAGGTTCTCTGCGTATATTTGATCCACAGACTGCAGGTATAAAAAGTCTGGCAGTATGCCTTGAACAGTGTCATTTTTACTTCTTTTGTACACTTTGCAAACCTGCGGACCAGCATATTGCATCGAACTGACAAAGCCCTTCGTTCCCTCTCTATATCATTATCATCACTTAGTTTCTCATTTAAGACGTGCCCAAGGTATTTAAACTGTGCCACGTTTTTCAGTGCCACTCCATAAATGTATACCGGTGGGACCGCCTCAGGTTTTCTGGAGCGTGTCTGAAAAACCATAGCCTAACTTTTCCCAACATTGTATAGTAGACCATGGGCAGTGGCATATTGTTCACACACTCTAAGCAACCATCTAAGCGCATCAACAGAGGGGCTCAGTAAAGCCATGTCATCAGCATAGCTGATACTATTGATAATCTTACCATCAATAGAGCATCCGATACCAGTACTACTGAGCTCCTCGATCAGCTGATCGATGTATAGACTGAAGAGCGCTGGGGAAGTCACTCCCCCTTGCCTCACACCACACTTCAGCCCATACTCATCAGACAATGCACCCGACCATCTAACCTGATTAATTTGGTGGCCATACCAGTACTGGAGGAGGCTGATAAGCTCATGAGGTATGGCTTTCTCGCGCATTTTTAACCATAGGATGTCATAATTAACCAGGTCGAAAGCCTTAGAGAGGTCAAGAAAAGCAGCATACACGGGCGTATTCCTATCTGTATAGTACCTAACAGTGTGTTTAAGTGCTAGAATAGCAGTTTCGGTCGACAAGCCTGCTCTAAAACCGAATTGCGAATCATGCGGTTTAAGCTGCTCAGACACTCTACGCTCAATCACACAATCAAGGACCTTGGCTATTACAGTCGCAATGGAGATAGGCCTATAGTTATCTTTGTCTGCCGCATCCTTGCTTTTACTCTTGACTATTGGTACAACTATTGTTTTCATCAGCTCTGTTGGTAAATAGGAATGTCTTACACAAAAGTTAAATAGCATTGATAAAACCCTAGGTAGATGCGGACCAGCACATTGTAAATGTTCTATGCTGAGACCATCATGACCCGGAGATTTACCCCTGGTCATGGAATTAACAATGTTTTTTATTTCTTTTGCGGATATATTCAATGGTATTCCAGACAAGACCTCTAGCGCGACACGTTCCTGACCAATATCAACTTGACGCGGGGTTACTCTAAAGTGACTCCTGAACATATCAGCAATTGCCCCGGGTTCAGTCACGCCGTCGACGTTCATAGGAACCGCTGGTTTTGGGTTTAATCTTTGAGTTGATTTCCAAAAATTTTGAAAATTCTTATTTTTATGCTGATTCGCCATAATATTCATTTTAATTTGCTCCTTATGATCCTGACAATATTTTAATTTTTGCTTAAAAATCTTTCGCGTCTCATTCATTTCGACAAATATCAATCCAGTGCGAGGTTTTCCATACCACACCCAGTTCAGAAAAGCCCTTCTAGCATTACTATGAGCGGCTCTAACATATCTATTCCATCCCGTCACAGTTCGCGGTTTCCTAACATCTCTTACTACACCAAAGCTGTGTACTGCAGCTTCTCGGAGCGATGTCACTATAGTATTATACAGGTTATCAATTACTAAGCTATGTTTATTATTCCGACAAAAATTATCACAGCAGTTTCTCAAGTCAGAAGGTAAGTCTATCACTTTCAGTTTCTCCATACATAAACTATAGTAACAGTTTATTTGTGAAGCATTTCTTTCACCCCATAATGCTTTATCAGGTTTTTTAGGCAACTGTCTGATTGTTGCATCCATTGGCCTCACCATTCTTACATCAACTTGACATGAGAGTGGAAAGTGATCTGACCAATAGATGTCATAGTAGACTTCAACACTATTAAGTGATTTCCATGCGGCCTCAGATACTATGCAATGGTCAAGCCAACGCACTATGGTTCGTCTAGAACAAGCTAGCTAGACAAAATTATTTTATTTGATTTTTATGTCTAGATGCGGTTAATAAGCAAAGATATAAGGTTTTTGGTACTTTTTTCAAGGCAGTTTGTCATTTGAGCTGGTATCATGAAAAAAAAAACATTTATCGGGCATATGTGTATAATATATTTTTTGAACATTTTATAAAGTGATTTATCCCTCGACGTCGCTATAAAATCTAATAACAGATGCATAAAATATCTAAGAACTAAATCTATTACTCATTATCATCACTATCATCAGATGAATCATCCATTGAATAGTCATGATCGTGAGGGGCAGAACTATGAAAAGTAGAAATCATATTAACATTTTGTTCCTTACAGCTAGGTGGGACAATTAAATCTAATACTTCAGTTGGAAGCGTACCTATTTTCTTCCGAGGAACTTCTCGTAAACCGTTTATTACAGGGTCAGATGTTATCAATAACATATTAAGTAAATCTCTATTCGTAGCCTCCCGTGATCGCTTTCGTGTGTTGTGCTCACGAAATCTTCTGCAGTCCTTATTCCGAGCTTCCTGTGCTTCCTCGGAAAGCTGGCCTATAGGTAGAAGGGACGATCTAATTACTTCGCCACTGTGCAAAAGTATTTTGTGGACAGTAGCGGGCATGTAATACCATGAATAGAGATTTACATAAAGTTGTCTAGTTTCTTGAGCTAAGTTAACGAATTTTTCAATATTTATATCATATCCCGATGATAAAGTGCGAAGTAGTATGCCAAATTTTTGTATTAGTGAAACATCTAACCCTGTAATATCGGCACTAGCCTCGGGATTTCCAAAAAATCTTCGCGCGGTGTTCCCGTCATTAGTGTTACCGAACCCTGGTTTTGGTTTGTCTACAATCAAGCCCATTTCGCTTTTAAATCGTTTTTTAATGTCATCTGAACGTTGTTTCACACTAGCTTTGTCTTCGGCTGTTCTTAACTGCCATTTTTTTATATTTAGTCGATAGCTAATGTGAAGCAAGCATTCAAAGCACCTTATCCAAGCGTGCAACGTAGACAAACCAAAACCAAGATTATCTTTGTCCGCAGCAAACTCTTTTGACAGATCATTCATCATTGTTGGAGTTGCCCCACAAATAAAACATTTTTGTGAGGAAGAAGTTTCGGTCAGAGCATTGCAAACTTTTCCGTCAATCATTGTTAAAAGCATAACATGTGTGACAGATACTTCGGTCTCCATCACCTTGCAGGTTGTCGGCAATAAAGCGTTTATCTCTTCTAAAACCTTATTGGTTTCCGAAATCGTAAAATCTTTCGTTTCCTTAGAAAAGATAAACTTTATTGGCCGACAATACATTGTAGAACAGGGCCGAGGATTCTGCCACACAATATTACCACTTTCATCTTTCAATTGAAGAGGAACGAAAGAAAATACAAATAAAAACTCGTCACTATCGTCACAATTAGTGAATTTTTGTTTGTACATACTATGACCGGAACTTCCATCACAACCCCATTTACTGATTAATGTGAATGACGTGCAAGGTAACAGACTATGAACAACTTCTTGTTGTGCTGAAACTAAACGTTCGGCAGTCTTATCAAGAATTGCCTGAACTTTGATTTCAGCATGCGTTTCATTGACTGTAATTTGTTCACCTGACGGGTAGCAGGCTATTTTAGCCTTTCTAACACTGTACATTGACGGAAACACCTTATGTCCAGCTTTAATACTCCACTTCCGAGTCTGCTTATAGCTATGGGTACTTGATTTACTATCAACGTAGTACGCTAAAGCTTCCTCACTTGTTAAACTCCTGGGGGCACTTTCTTCACTCGTGGTCTTGGTTATTGAAGGATCACTAGTCACATCTTTAATTTGACGTGCTACACTTCTCTGACCCGAGATTCGAGCTGACACTTCAGCGGCGTAAATTAATTCACTAGCACTTCTGGACTGTAATAGATCGTCTACACGTCGTCTCTTCGTTTTGAGACTAGAATGTTCAAAATCTTTAGTAGGTCTTCCGGGTCCCGGTTCTCCAGATGTAGTTGGCAGAGATAAATAAACGGACACATCGAAAGATATGTCAAGACCCTCCAGCCACGTCGAATACTTTTGTAGGAATCGCTCTCGATTTCTTCCACAGCTGCTCCACTTTTCAGCAAATTTCGTTGAATATCTTGAGATTAGTACTTTAATATCTCGCAGAGACTGCTCCGTAACACCATCAAAATTATATCTCAAAGATATAAACCGAAAGAGCTCCTCATTCCGCGTTTCCTTCGGGTGTTTCAGCCATTCTTCGAAAAAATCCATTCTTGAGACGGTAAAAACTGTTGAAAGAAAAAAATAAATAAAAATTAGTTGTGCAAATATATCGCAATGAATTTTTTTACGTATAACTACTAGACACTTATGAGAATCGTATATGATAGGTTCTACGGTGGGGACAAGTGGGGACATGTTATTATTTGACCGATGAATTTGAAAAAATGAGTAAAAAAGTGGGTGAAAATTCAAACATTTCATTTTATAAGACTAAAGAATGAAGTTCCCATGTTGAAAATGAAATAAAATATAACTACTTACCCTTACGTATACAATCCATCACAAAAACACTTTCACAAATTTCTTTTAGTGACATAAACAATGCTATCAAATATGATGTAAAAATGCAAATGAATGCCCTTTAAATAGTCAACATCTTATAAACATACCTTAATGACGCTCTTAATGAGGGTAGTATTGATAATTAATAGGTGTAATCCTCAATGTATAGGGGTAATGAGTTCGTAATAGTAATTAACTTCCAGGAATTTAAGAGTTGTTTTTGTCTAGCTAGCTTGTTCTAGACGAACCATAGTGCAACGTCTGCTGCCACAACTATCACTGACAAATGTATAAGTGTCAGAGTCACTACCTAATATCTTATAGTCAGTTGTAGTTTAGAATGTCTTTGATTTTAGGTATTCATCATCATCCACAGCCCGGCTTTGTCCCCTACTAAACATATGCCTCTCTTTGTTCTTGCCATTTGCTTCGATTTTGTGCTAATCTAGTCCAAGTTTAGCCCGCAATCGAGGTGATATCGTCGGCTCATCTAAATAAGGGGTGGCTGATACGTATTTTCCTCTTTGTAATGAACATTTTAGCTATTACTATAAGAAAATCCAACCTCAAATCAATTCTCAAATTGATAGTATGATGCCTGGCAATGAGTGCAAAATTAAGTAATTTATCAGTATTAGTAATTGATCTTCATTAGTATCACATTGTGGCCTAAGATAATAAATCTATTGACAACAAATTTGACTTTAAGTTACAGAGTACTATGGTAAAAATAAATGTCGGTAGCTGCCCTAGACTCGTGTAAAAGCAACACGCGTAACGTACGAATCTTAACCATCGATCACTGACGGCACGTTGATGGACGAGTCCAAACACACTCCCAAATTAATACGATTCGACCCACTAACGTAATGTCCCAAACACCTTTGTGTTCCGTTACATATAATACACGGATTCGGTAACGAAAAACAACAACCTGTAGATGTGTCTGGACTTTGTGTATTTTTAATTCATTTAGGTGACATCTGTTATTAGGTAGCGATAGACTAATGAAGATACAACTAGACTGCCATGCAGAGTGTATCGGGTTCAAATCAAATCCATGACGCGCACAACTGACTTTTTGCAGCTAAGGTGCAAGTCCTAGATGGGCATAGATCGCAAACTGCAACTGCAGACTGCAAGCGATACCACTAGTCTAGGGAATATACCACAACCGCAGGCAACAGTACAGTGAAAAACTGCTAGTTGCTATGTCGCCTGCCTGCGGATGCAGTGTAACGTAATACTCCGTATTGCGTTATAATACCCACAGGCGCTTAACGCAGTGGTTGGAGCCAGCCTGGTCTGAAGAGCGCTTCGCTAGGAATTATTACGTTATAAGGTAATAGACGACCGCAGGCAGGCTGTGAGTCATAAGTCTATGCCTATATAAGCTGGGTGCGCGATCTAAATCGGTCACTTTCCCTAGGCGTCGCCAAGCTGCTACTACATTACGTCTCAGTGGCACCCAACGTGGGGCGCCACTGAGACGGAGGGTCTCAGGTAGGTTGTCGTGGTTCGAATAGAAACACTGCTAGAAGGAACAGGTTTTTTATTATCTTACCACCGCTTACATACAGTATGGCCGACTAGGTGTAAGCACTGGCCTGAAGGCTGGAGTGTAGACTCCTGCTGTTCTCCGACGCCCGCAGGGTAGACTGCTTGTAGGATCGCTGGTAAGCTGGCCGAAGTGCAAGCTGGGTAGACAGCTCGGTGGCCGAGGTGCAGGCTGAGCGGAGGCTCAGGCGGTGCAGCTGATGTAGGCCGAGCGGCAAGGCTCAGGCGCCGGCCGGTGCAGTCAGGCGCCAGTGGCCTGGCTGCAGGAAGCTCGCAGGCAGGAGCCGATGCGTAGTCAGCGGCTAGCAGGGCAGTAACATAGAGAATACACAATAACTTGTCAGGAACAGGGTGTCCCTAGATCGACTGTTATGCTTAGGAGAGTCTACACCTGTCTTCTCGCTACGGGCTGACGTTCTCCCTACGGGCTACAATTCTCTCTACGGGTTACTGTTAGCTGCGACCTACCAGCTGCTGGCGCCGTGCTCTGCCAGCCGCTGCCTACGCATTGCAATAACTACGTGATTGAGAGCAGGTACTAAAGATAAATACAAAAAATGAATTAGTATTCATCTTTAGCACCTGCTTATCTTGAATGAATTAAACTAAGTGTACAAATAGCTAGTTGTGTCATGGGTAATAATGTATTAATACTAAAGACAACTTGGGTGACAATTCAAGACAACAATTCATTATTGTTTTTGTAATCATACAAAGCACAACGGTTGGGTATCCAAATAGTTGGTGATGTTAGAAGATTCGTAAAATAAAAGCAATGTGTCATGCTTAAAATGTATAACGCATGAGTCCTTTTCCGTACATCGCATCATTATTATTCACTTTATAATTCTTTATTCCACTCTTTTTTACCCAAAAAAACAGAAACAATAAAATTACATAAAATCGAAAACAGTAAGCACACTGTTAAATTCGATAAAAGTAAATCCGACCGAACCGCTACCTTTTCAAAAAACGTAAAACCAAGTGAAAGCTCGGTTTAATACTGTTACGAATTGAAAATAACGCCATCTATCAGTGAATGGGAGAACTAGATGAGGTTAGATGTATCGGTTGTTTAAAGCTGTTTCATCTATCCTCTAATACATTGCGTTGGTGTAAATAGAACAATTACACAAATCTAGAAACACGTTACACGCTACCAGAAATTTCGTGAGTCGTCTCGAAAAGGCGAGTTATGTGTTTCGGCCGGTATAAATACAACGCGCGACACAGGATAGTTACAATTGAATATCGGAGCGATAATCATCAAGCAAAGGAAGTAAGTCGGAAGTGTTTAGTGGTGTTTCTAGTGGTGTGAATAGTGAGTTTTATTAGTGTTGAAAAATTAAGTGTGTGTATCTAGTGTTATTGTGTTAGTGAATAAAGTGCAGTTTTTCTGGCATAGTGTATATAATTTATCACCAAACCCAGCTCGTAACAAATTGGTGTCAGAAGAAAGGGATAAATTATGCCGGTTATGCCGAAAGAAGAAACTGAAGTAGTGCGCACCAGGAATCAGCGCCAGCAAGACTTGGACCAGAGACGCTTCGGAGATGTTCCTACTCCATCGTCTGGTGGACCAGGCGACTCCACGGCTGCAGTGGAGCCTGCAAGCGCAACACACTCCGTGGCGTTGCCCGACATCGCGGCTCTGATGGCGTTCATGCAGGAGCAGGCCCGCCGTCAGGAGGAGCAGGCTCGCCGTCAAGAGAAGCACGCGCGCCGCCTGGAGGAATAGCTTCAGTGCTACAAGGAGGAGTAGGCTTGCCGTCAGGAGGAGCAGGCTCGCCGTCAAGAGGAGCACGCGCGCCGCCTGGAGGAACAGCTTCAGCGCGGCATGGAGGAGCACGCGCGCCGCCTTGAAGAGCAGGTGGTGCTTATGAAGGACCTCAGCGCCGCTGTAGGGAAGGACCTGAAGGCGGTCAAGGAGGAACTTCAGCAGCACGAGGCCCGTATCAGCGACGTAGAGATGCTCATACACGACAAGCTTGAGACTCGCGTCGCCTTTATAGAGAAGCGTGTACACGACCACCACGAGACCTGTGTTGCTGAAGTGGAGAAGAAGTTGCGTGGGCTCGAAGTAACACCAGCGGCTGTAGCGCCCTCACCTCGTGGATTTAAGGTTCCACCATTTGATGGCTCGTCATCATGGTCGGCATACAAGATCCAGTTCAAGGCTGTGATGCGATCAAATGGGTGGAATAAAGAACAGGCCTTAACAGCCCTAACCTTGGGCCTTCGCGACCAGGCCTTGACAGTGTTGAAGGCACTCGGACAAGACGTCACCTACGAGAAGCTTCTGGAGGCGTTGGAGGCGAGGTACGGAGACGCGCACCTCGAACATGTGTATCGTGTTCAGCTGAAGGACAGGACGCAACGCACCGAAGAAACTCTGCAGCAGTGGGCTTTAGAGGTGGAAAAGCTGGTCAGGAAGGCATACCAGTCGTCTTCTGCGCTTATTGACGGGAACCTCATACAGGCGTTTACGGATGGGATCCGGGACCTGGAGGTAAGAGCAGCAGTGAGGCTTGGGCACTTCAAGGACCTCAAAGACGCCTTAGCCCATGCTCTGGAGGTGGAAGCAGTGCGACGCGACGACCGAGGTCACCGCATCAGGGAAGTTGTGTCGTCACCTCGGTGCTACAACTGCGGAGAAAGAGGCCATATCCGCTTGAGTTGCCCAAAGCGTAGGCAGCCTGGTGACACCCTGTCTCCACCAAAGGGGTCGCCTGATGTGCCTGCCAGGCAGCGAGAGCAGGGAAACGAGTAGAAGCCAGGACTGCGGGGCGGGTGCTGGCTGGTAATGGAAGAGCCCCAAGTATCTCGATCTCGCAATTATGCGACGGGAACAGCCTGATCATCGAAGGCGAAATTAACAGAACACCATGCAAGCTGACATTGGACACGGGTGCTTCTCGCACAGTCATTGGTTTCCATCTGGCAAGACGGGTTCTTCGGGGCTGCTTCAGGAACAATGAATGTGTGAATCTGAGAACAGCTACCGGTCAGCACATAACCGTCCGAGGTGAAATGGAGGTGGATCTGAAGCTAGGCAACAAAGTTTACCGTCACAAAGTCATCGTAGCCGATATAGTGGACGACTGCATCCTGGGCCTAGACTTCATGCGGAAGTATCGCTGCGAGATCGATGTTAACCAGGGAGTGTTGAAGTGTGGCTCGGAGGAAGTCTTCATGGAAGGTGCAACTTCAGAAAAAGTGTACTGCCTGAAGAATGTCATTCTTCACCTACGGTTGGAAACGGTTGTACCAGTTTGTCTACCAGGGAATTCTGGTCAAGGGAACCGCTGCGTACTAATCGAAGGCCTAGAGAAAGAGGCCTTGTGGAAGATTGCACGAACCTTGGTAAGGGGTACCAAAGTTTCATCAGTACGCGCACTGAATGCAAATGACAAGGAAGTACAGCCGATTCTTGAATGGAAGAAATCAGATTTGCCTAGGCCCAAATGGAGTGATATTGCAGCAATGAGCCCCATCACCAAGAGTTATTGGGCACAGTGGGAAAGCTTGGTCGTCCAGGATGGAGTTCTGTGCCGCAAATGGGAAAAGGCTCGCGGTAACCAGTGCTAATTGCAAATAGTAGTGCCCAAAACTAAGGTGCCGGAAGTCTTGCAGCTCTATCACAATGGTGCTTCGGGAGGTCATATGGGACTTAAGAAGACCCTTACTAAGATCCGGGAGCGGTTTTATTGGCTCCACTGTCGGGATGACGTCGAGGATTGGTGCCGCAAATGCACGCAAGTTGTGCGGCTATCAAGAGGCCACATACTCGAAGCAGAGGTGCATTAAAGGTGTACAATGTGGGAGCCCCATGGGAGCGCATAACCTTGGATGTCGCTGAGCCGTTTCCTGAGGGCCAGGATGGAAAAAAATACTTCTTGGTTGTGATGGATTACTTCACGAAGTGGCCTGAAGTGTTTGCAATCCCAAATCAAGAAGCTACCACAGTGGCCGACAAGCTGGTGCATGAAGTCTTTTGTCGATTCGGGGTACCCTTGGAAATCCACAGCGACCAAGGCCGGAACTTCGAATCCGAGGTGTTCAAGGAGACTTGTCGCGTGATGGGTGCACATAAAACCAGGACCACGGCTTATCACCCGCATTCAGATGGCATGGTTGAACGATTTAACCAATCACTGGAAAGGTACCTGGTGAAGGTCGTGGAGAGCAAACAAAGAGATTGGGACAAGCACATCCAACCGTTTCTCCTATCATATCGCAGTGCGGTTCACAAAACCACAGGAATAACACCAGCTTTTGCCAATTTTGGAAGAGAACTCCGTTTACCAGCAAACTTAATCACCGGTATTCCACCAGAATCTCCACGCAATATAACAGATTACGCGACCGAGCTACGCAACAAGATGAACGATGTATATGAGCACATCAGGGAGTCAGGACAACAGATGTCTGAGAAGATGAAGACTCGCTACGATCGGAAGGCGAACAACAAAGGCTTCGATGAGGGATCATTGGTGTGGCTTCATAACCCAGTACGAAGCAAAGGAAAATCGCCTAAGTTACAAGCCAGATGGGACGGGCCATATCGCATAATTACCAGGATGAACGAAGTCACCTATCGAATCCAGAAGGGGTTGCGAGGTGCACCGAAAATAGTTCATGTGGACCGGTTGGCTCGTTACTATGGGTCCAACGATGTTCGAGACGAACACGTTTAAGAGGGAGGCCGTGTTACGAATTGAAAATAACGCCATCTATCAGTGAATGGGAGAACTAGATGAGGTTAGATGTATCGGTTGTTTAAAGCTGTTTCATCTATCCTCTAATACATGGCGTTGGTGTAAATAGAACAATTACACAAATCTAGAAACACGTTACACGCTACCAGAAATTTCGTGAGTCGTCTCGAGAAGGCTAGTTATGTGTTCCGGCTAGTATAAATACAACGCGCGACACAGGATAGTTACTATTGAATATCGGAGCGATAATCATCAAGCGAAGGAAGTAAGTCGGAAGTGTTTAGTGGTGTTTCTAGTGGTGTGAATAGTGATTCTTATTAGTGTTGAAAAATTAAGTGTGTGTATCTAGTGTTATTGTGTAAGTGAATAAAGTGCAGTTTTTCTGGCATAGTGTATATAATTTATCACCGAACCCCAGCTGGTAACAATACAGATATAAAATTTTAGCTTCGATCCTGCGCAAAATCCATTCGTTTTTAAATTGCAAAAGGTTCTAGAACTAGATTGTCTGAGATTTTTTTCACATTCTGAAGAACATTAACATAATACACTTTAATACTAGTGGGACTATTATTTTACCAGAAAAATATCACCATCGACTTACCTACATGAAATAAGTGGATAATTCTGCTTAAGACAGTTTAAAAACAGAAAATTCCGTTCAAACCAGTTGCGTTGCGACTCAATGACACGCAATCATAATTTTGCTGCCAATCATTCATCAATAGATTCGATTTGGTTGGAAGCAATACTATAGCACCATGAATTGATTTTCGGAGGGATCTAATATATATATTTGGTGATGGGAATTCAAAATAAATTACATTTCTTTTATTGACAAAATTTATAAGGCATAACAATGGGACCGAAATTTACATAGATTTTGGCTGCATAACCTATGCGAGAACCTATGCGCAGTTCACAGATTTTTTTCCTACATAGTTTCACAGTAATCACAGGCATATAACAATCAGCAATCTAAAGCAATTCATTAACAATCCGATCTGATAGTTATCTTTTCTCTAATGAGGATTCTGTTTCAAGAGATCCCAAGCGTTCCGATTAATTGGTAGAACTGGCGCACCCATTTCCCATTAGTTGTCTGCTAACACAGGTAGTACGGTACTGACTGCATGATTACTTTGATGTGCATAGTACACAACGATCATATAACAATTCAACAAAAAGTTTCGGTATAAGGCTGCCGCATTTTTTTTGTACTTTATTTATAGATGACGTAGCTACGGATGTTTCTTTTTTTGTTTAACGGTTTCTATACAATCCCGTGGGAATTTCGTGAAAACCCTCTTAAGTGCACCGTTACGCTCCCCAAAAGACTTGTGGGTAATTTCGGCTGTGCGTTAGGTATAGCTGTCAATCTGTCGGTAAAGGATCAGCCAATAACTGAACAACCCGTTTAAAGATTGAATTGGGACAACTCAATCTTTCTTTTAGTTGGTTACCAACCCGTGTTTGTCGCACTTCGATAGTTACTGTTATGTGTTTGGCGTCCAAGTAGTTTAGGCATAGGTGTAGCGAATGTTACCTGACGTCTGTTTTATTTATCTTCTATGTATGGTACCAGACATTTTTATTTTAATATACTTACATATAATTATTTATGTGGAATATTGCAACAAATTTACTTGCATTTTTTTTATAGATCGATAACTATACGTGTACATTATCACGAACTTATCTAAACTAACTAATCAGGTATTATGAAAATCCTTCAATAATGACTCTGCGGCGCTGTTGACCGGTGGCATGCCCAGATGTATGTTAGTGCATTACTACTTTGAATGGCTATGCTTACTTTCACCGCGAAATATAGTCTTGTTTTGTGATTATTGTTACTAGCAAAATAAAAATTCCGTTATAGTTATTTTAGTTAGTTCCGTGAACAGTGTAACAAACAGTGGTGACTGTCAGGTTACCCTTTCATGCAAATGAACGATCATTGCTGATAAACTCTCTATTGATGTCACTGCTATGACACTTGCAAAGTGATGATATCCGTACGATATGACATGTTCTATATAAATAGGTGTAAAAAATCGTATCTATGTGACGTATGTGAGGTCCATGTAGTGACACATTAAGAATATAACACTATCCTATTTTATTCTGTGGGTGTCGGAACAGTCAACTAAGGAAAATACACAAAGCAAATAGTATGTTTGCAAAGAAATTCATTTTTAAAAGTCCAGCAGTTGACTGCAAATGGCTAACGAAGAACACATAAATATATCAAGCTTATCTCTTGAATCGAGCGGCATGAACACAGCCATCTTTATTCCATGACCTAAAATGTTTTATGCATTTTATTGAAATACAAAATATTGCAAATAATTATTTTGCTTCCATAATATTGGTAAGAGAGTAAAGTAGGTAAGGTTTTTCAGTTTTGTAATAGCGGTGCCGCCGAATCAATATACATTTATAATTGTTTATTTACACAAGCTCGTTTATAATTCGGATATGTAAAGGTTTCCATTAACGGTTGATGTACAACACGTGTCAAATTTAAAGCCTCTCAACGGTACAGTTTGTTGTTTTTGGAAACGGGGCACAATATTGACAGTTAATTGGTTAACTCTACGGTACTATCACCCGACGGGAAATTAAAGAATAAGTAGTCAGTTAAATTGTTTAAAGTGGACTATTATTGTTTACAGCAGATGTTATTTTGCAATAGATCAAAAAGCTTCCTTAAAGCCGATGGTGTCTCCTTGTTTTATATTATACTAGAGGACGCCAGTAGCTACGCCTGCTTTTTTTTTAATTTGCCGTTTTGGCCGATCCCGTGGGAATTTTGGGACATCCCTTCTTAGTGCACCCCTACGGTCCCCAAGGAACATACATGCCAAATTTCAGCTTCCTGCGCCCAATAGTTTCGGCTGTAGCGTGTCTGTCAGTCAGTCAGTAACGCAAGGATTTTATATATTAAGATAAGATAAAGAAAATATTTATTCTTAGTCAATTCGAAAGCTGCTGACGCCATTAAGTTTATCAATGATTTGCGCAAATTAAAATCAAATCCGCTTTATTTATTTATTGATATGATCGTGTAAATCATTTGAAATATAATCTGCCTTCCAACCTGGCCCGGCTTAGAGCTAGGTAAGTACCTATTGTTGAAAACTTATTGCTCAGAGAGATAACATTAATTTTGCTGGTGAATAAGAATCAACAACATCAAATAGATTGTAATCTTGTACCTACAAAAAACTGCAACACCAGACATTCTCAAACCGCTTAAGATCTTCCACCTAAGATTCCGCTTAAGATCTTTCAAAGTCATCTTGCAGTAATTATTTTTACCCGACTACGGCGAAGCCAAAAGGAAGGGTTATGTTGTTGGCAGTCTATGTATGTATGTATGTATGTATGTATGTGTGTTTGTATGTTTCACCGTAGCGCCTAAATTAATAGAATAAATAGCTCAGATTCCAACCTCAAAAAAAAATTAACTGAGATAATCATTACGTATTTGGTCTAAAAAGGAAGGTATTGGTGAGCACATCACAAATATGTACATATATTATACTGCTTAAATCAAAATACTTACATAAATACATACACTGTCTCACCCTATATCCCCGAAGAGTTAGGCAAGTATACTGCTACACCCACTTTTCGCCAGATTTATTTTAGTCCCACGTAACAGGGGGTGAGCCTATTGCCGTTCCGGGCACATTACCAAACTCCGGGCTCCATGCTACTACTGAGAATTTCCTAACGGAAAAACCCAATGACACTTTGCACGACCCGGGGAATGAACCCGAGACCTCCCAATCCCACGCGCATATTTATGCCACGAGACCAACGAGGCAGCCAAAATATAAGTTTAAAACGCGGTTGTACTTACAATTCGCGCGGTTCAGATGCTTTGCGTTACCTATGTTTCTTTCTTTCTTCCTACAAATATGACAATGTAAATATTTAACGGTTAGTTAACAAGCTCCATCGGGATACGGAAAAGCATTAAAAAAAATAAGTTTAAAAACTATAGCCTGACTACGTCAAAAAGGGGGTCTAAAAAGAACGAAACAAGAAAATAGCTCATTCAGATAAAAATGCAGAAAAGTGTATGAACAGAAATACTCAAACTAGAGCCGTGGTCGCACCTATCGTATACTAGTGTACATGTGGTTACCTGCCATGGTTGTTTATTGCAGGTAATTGTTCCTGGCACCCTCATAAACAATAGTAATGTGAGTCAGTAGTGTTCAGTATTGGAACATAGAAATAAACAGACGACTTCAAAGACAAACTTGGTATATTTTGAACTGTAATTTAGATACACTTGAGTAGGCGTGGTCGCAAATTGGATCTTAAAATGCTAGTGAAGAATGGTGCAAATGGTCGTCGCACCGCTGCGACGCCCCCGCACGTATTGTCCCCTCCGCAGCTCCCTTGGCGTTTAGTTTAAGCGCCATCAAGTGGGAGAAATTGGACTACTATAATAGTACCGTCTGTCCACCAATTACACTATGATGGCCAGAAGGCTTTGCAGTCGAGTTTTTCGTCTCTTTTCAAAGACACCATTACACTCACAAGTGAGCTGCCAAAGTGCTCTTGCACAACTCTGTTAAAACTGAGCCGTCAAGACAGTCAACAGTGCAAATCAAAATATTTGTGCCCATGCGGGTCGGTTTTGCGGTCCGTTGTTCTTGTGCAGAAAAAAAAATATTTCGATAGATGTGAATAAATTTTGATGGGAGCCAAAAGCATCATGAAATCTGGAATTATTCACCACTATGATAGAATAATTTAATCCAATAAAGGTAAAAGCGAAATCACAGCTTCATTATTTAAATTATGAAACATATTGTGTGCCAAGCATTTGATTTTCATTCTGTAAAGTTGTTAACATTAATTTTATTGTAAGCCCAAGTAAATGATTTGTGGTTGACAAACAATGAAATAAATACGTAAACATTTTAAGCAGCCATCAGAATCTTTGTAACAAGAGTCACGTGCTTGTGCAAATAAATATATTCTGAGACAAAAATTTAAGTTGTCAATATATTGAATTTGAATTGGTACGAAGTGAGTCCTCCGCTAAGCAGTTTATCTGCTCCGGGCAGGGATCATCAGGTTACGTGCGAGTTACCAGCCGGAAAATATTTGCTTCCTTCACCATTAGGGTTGCCAGTTCTGTATATACAGATTAAAAAAGAATAACACTTTTAAAAAAATCTTTGTAAAAATATCTCACAATTATTTTTGAAGGACAGTTACAAAGCATCATAATTAATTATCATGGAGTCAAATTTATTAACTATTTAAATTATCGTGATTCTAAAGAAAGTGCCTAGTTAGTTAATACAAAAACATTAACCTTCCTTTTGGCTTCGCCGTAGTCGGGTAGTAAGTAGGTTGAAAAAAATAAAAAAAATGGTACGTTGAATCAAAATTTAAACCTGTGACATGTTTTTTTTATGTCATAAGCGGCAAACGAGCAGACGGATCGCCTGAAGGTAAACAATTACAGTCTCCCATGGACACAAGAAACATCAGAGGAGTCACAAGTGCGTTGCCGCCCTTGGGTTAGGAAAAGGGATGGGAGAAGGAGTGGGATGAGTGAGAAGGAATAGGGGATGGGGCCTCCGGCACTTTCACTTACCGAACGAAACGCAACAATATAGGTACTTTACGTCGATTTTCTGTGAGAGGGTAGTACTTCCCCGGTCGAGCTGGCCCCTTCACGCTGAAATCAGCAAGGCTCTACTACCTATTAAAACTGAAAATCTAATCGCAAACTTATGCCATGGGGTTTTTATAGATATTTACCTTCATAGCCTTCACCTCATCGACACATAAATTATTAACACGCAGTTTCCATGCATAATAATGTTACCGCAAGATATCTTACCATAAAAAGTCTGCCTACTAATGTACCTATTTACCCAAAATTCGTTGCCTTTTACCGAAGGATTATCAGATTTTTGTAGAAGATTTGTTCATGTTGAGAACTTGCTTACATATTCATACGCTTGAGACAGCCAAATCTCGTATTGAATTCATACTGAGTCTGAATATTGTTTGAGCTGAGATTAAATTATGCCTATTTATAAGAGATAGCCTAGTTTTAATGTTATACCATTAGAAGGTCGTGAAAAATATTAACTTCATATAAACTTTGAACCGTTACTACATTCGCTTTGATTAATGAAAATTCTTTTTTGACTTATGTGATTCAACAAACGTGTGCAAAATTTCAGGTTTCGAGATGGCAAACTGTCTTGTACTACGGTGGTTGATTTGGGTAAGATTTTAAAGTGCCACATAACGTGTATATAAAAGTTTTTCGAATGCAGAACTTGTCTTTAAAATGTCTGTCGCAGTTAATTTATATTGCTCAAAATAGTACAACAGAAATAGTTGGTAATATTTCAATAGAAAATATTTCTTGGAATGTAGTCTAAGCAACAGTCATAGTCGCAGAAATAGAAATCTTCTCTATTTTCTCAATTAAAAGTTAGTGTTTCGAACAGTGAAGGCAATGAATTGTATTCCTAGATTTTGTACCGATGGTTCGATTGTCCACAGTGTCCGTTTTGAAACCACGGCTTTATGTAATAATTATATGTTGCAGGCTATTATGACCTCTCTCTTTTTTCACATTAGTCATCATCGTCCTAGGGTCATTCCAGTTGCATCCAAGACTTTTACGCCTAGGAGCCCGGAATCTGCTTACTAATCTAACCTTATATGAGACAGAATATAAACTTTTCCACAGAGCGTCTGCCGTCTGATCTCCGCAACCCAGAGTGATAGCGATACTTCATGATTTAGAAGAGCATCCGTTTATTTAGAGGTACTGATTCCTTATAACGACTGATAAAAATCTTGATATCATCCGGGACCGACGGTATAACGTGCTTCCCGAGGTACATGGAAAGCGATAATTAGCAATTTAATACGCACATAACTTCGAAAATTCATTGGTGCACGCCGTTGATTTGAACCCGATACCCTCTGCATGGCAGTCCGTTTGTATTTCCACTAGGCTATCGCTGCTTTTTACCTTTTTTATATAATTTTTAAGTCAAAATTAATATCCAAAAACAATTCACCAAAATAACGGATCTTGCTTGATAGACTACTAGAGGTGTCATTGAAGTAATCAATGTAAATAATTGTGCAAGTAGTATTTGAATATAACTGATTTCTTCTCATGTTCTTCCCAAATCTAAATGGAAACCAAAATGTTTGCCGTCCTGTTTGATATGTTCGCTGCTGACTCAAATGTGTCAGCCTAGCAAGAAAAAACATTGCTTTATTTGGATTTTGAACGATAATATCATAGAAGATTGAATTGGTTTAAATCTATGATTACTTTGAAATTAAAATCACTTTGCAATTATCGTTAGGATCAATATCGGCCAGCAAGTGGGGCGTAAATGCCTAGTCACTTAACTTGCCTAATACAAAAGGGTCAGCAAGCCCTTACGTAATACAAATCTGATAGATTTTAATATTATTTGCGAGCCAAATCTGATGATTGATGAAAACCCATTTAGAATAGGTATTGTAATAAAATTAGTATTTCCAATTCTCTCGATTTGAGGAGTAAATTTTAATCTCAGAACATTTCTTTGTTTGGATTTCAAAGGAGGAAATATTTTAGGCTGTTAGGTTCTCAATTTTGATGTAAATTAAGTAGATTGTCGTCTTTATTGCTTAGGTTCCTACTATGTTTTGTAGTTGATTTTAACAAAAAAAGTATTGGGCTAGAATCACATTCCGTTTTATTTATACTTATATCAGTAAAATTATGCATGTGGATGGATGGTTCAAATAAACGTGATAATATAAATAAACGTGAACATATGTAGCTACTTGTCATACAATAAGTTTTGAGGTTATACAATATAATTTATAGGTAAGTGGCAGTAGCAGTAGTAGCACTAGTAGCAGCTGAAACAATTTCAATACAATTAACATGTACCAGAAGGGATGGTAGCAGTTAAAAGCATGATATGCATATATTTATGTCTAAAACTAGCACAGTAATGAAATGTAATGAATATGTGGTGATGAATGTAATTCATGTAATAAACCACGATTTCACGAAAAAAACGTTCTTGTGTATTTCCCTGTGCAATCAGGTACGAAACGTAAGGTAGCCGTTTTTCTTGATGGATCAATAAAAATTAGTATATTCATGTTAAATATATTTTACCAAGTCATTTCAATAAATCATTAAGTTCGTCGATATGACCGCACTGATTTATCGAGTGACTTTCGTAATATTTTACCATCAACAAGATAAAGTTCAAATAAAGCAAATACATCTTACAAGACTAACAAATTTAAACAAAATAGCTAGAATTTGATTGTGTAATGTATTTATTTAAATGTCTTGGTAAAGCCTTTTCATTTCAAATAGACACGTTTTGAAAAAAAATACGTTAAACTGCAAGTTTAGGGGACGTAATGTCGAATAATAGTCATATCTCATTGTCATAAAACAGTTAACATCGAGAATAACATCTAATTAGTCAAATATGGAGTCGTACCTAAGAAAATATTCGGTAATAAAACATGAACATGGCGAAGAACCTGAAATTCATTATCATCAGGCTGCCGTAATCGCTGCTGGATATAGGCCTCACCAATGGCACGCTACTGAGCCAGATTTTCTGCTCTTCGTGTTCAGCCGCTGCTAGCCACTTTGCGTACATCGTCTCTCCACCTAGCCGGAGAGCGTCCTACACTACGTTTGCCAAGGCGCGGTCTCCTCTCTAGAACACGATTACTCCAACGGTTATTGGTTCTGCGACAAATGTGACTAGGCCACTGCCACTTCAGCTTGCTAATTATCTGAGCTATGTCGATTACCTTGGTTCTCTGTCGGATCACTTCATTAAGAGAAACTCCGAGCGTAGCCCTCTCCATAGCTCGCTGAGCGACCTTATATTGGTGGACCAATCGCACCGTCTCGGCACCGTAAGTCATGACGGGTAGGACGTAAACGTTGAAGACCTTTGTCTCAAGGCTTTGCGGTAGGGATGAAAAAAGGTCTTGACGGAGTTTCCTATTTGCTGCCCAGCCGAGCTGTATTCTTGAAATTGATATGCATAAATTATTTTGCTATATTTTACTTGTAGAGGCTTTCTGTATTTATCTTTTAATAATAATAATAATAATAACGTTTATTGTGTCATAAAGATATTACAAACAGTTGTGTTTGGAGTCTTTATTTAAGCAAATAATGCCTGTATTAAAAGACCCGCTCCTTCTCATCGTTGTTGAAAATTAACACAATAAAACTAAAACTGAACATTAAGATGTAATAAGACGTGTGCATACGATGATTGTTTGTGTGTGTGTGTGTGTGTGTGTGTGTGTGTGTGTGTGTGTGTGTGTGTGTGTGCGCGCGCGCGTTTGGATATGTGTGTGTGTGTGTGTGTTATATTATATGTAGTAGGAGTGCCTCAGTATTATCATATGTTAAAGGTTTTATCCAATTAACTAATATTTCTTTACATGCATGATAAGATTTTGAATATACAAATATTTCTTTGTTTATTTTATTATATAGTTCAGCTGATCGTTTACTGAATTGCATGGATCCAAATTTGGTTTTAGTTGTAGGTATTTGAGCTATATTATACTTTCTTCTCCTAGTATGAATTTCCGCATTATAAGGCAACGTTTTGTGCTTCTTCAAAATAATTTGGGTAATGTACAGTTTCCTAACTGAGAGTACTTCACTGATTTTGTAAAGAGTATCTGTAAAAAATCTCATCTTTTTGAAATGCATAATTTTCAGTAGGGCCCTTTGTGCTCGCTCTAAATGAATGAATTTGGTTTTTGCTGCCCCACCCCAAATAGGAATACAATATATCAACACTGATTGTACAAGGGCAATGTATATTTGTGTGAGTATGTTCCTAACAGGTCTTCCATTATTTTGAACTGTCCTTGGCACCACGTGTCGCTGAGTCTTAAAAATCCAATTTAGTTTGCGGACTCTATTGGGAACCTGCTCTAGGTGAGGGTACCAACATAATCTTTGGTCAAGTATTATTCTTAGATATTTTGTTTTAGAAACCTGGCTGATACTAGAACAACTGCAACTATTGGTATTATTACCAACACATATATGTATTGTGATCCTAAAATCGTCTGTTGGTTGAGTACGATTGCAAATGCTGAAAACATATGTAGTTTGTTTTATTTGTATTCAATGTAAGGAAGTTACCTTTCAGCCAATCTGCAACACAAGCCATCCCTATTTCAGCATTTTGCTTTACATCATGCCAAGTATTTCCATAGAAGACCACGGATGTATCATCGGCGTAAGAGAAGACTTTAGTATTAGGGAGTGTCATGTTACATAGGCCATTTATGTATATTAGGAAGAGCGTTGGACCTATTACGCTTCCTTGAGGGACGCCATATAATACAGCCGTGTCATCACTTGTATACTGACCCAGTTTGACCCTCTGCTGCCTGTCAGAAAGATAATCCTTAAACAGATCAAGCGCGGTTTCTTTAATACCTATTTTTTCCAGCTTGTTCACAAGGATAGACGTAGAGACGGTGTCAAATGCCTTTTTAAGGTCTAAAAAGACAGTTAAATATTTATCTTTATTGTCAAGGTGAGTTGCTATTAATGATGTAAGATTTGTGATAGCATCCTCAGTGGAAATACCTTTTCTAAAACCAAACTGTGCATCTGAGAGAATATTGAATTTGTTTAAGTAGTTTAGTAGCCTAACGTTTATTAATTTTTCAATGATTTTGGATATAGTCGTTAAAACTGATATCGGTCTATAATTACATATATCATCTCTACCCCCACTCTTGTGAACAGGAGTGATAATAGCTTTTTAACGGGTCTGGAAAAATTCCAGTACTGAAACAGAGGTTCGCAAGATGGGTTATAATAGGTACGGCTTCTTCGCTTACATATTTTAAGAACTTCGTAGAAATGTTGTCCCAGCCAGGGGCGCTTTCAGATTTTAGAGTAAATAATATTCTGTTTACTTCATCAACGTCAGTTTCAAGAAGCACGAAAGAATTTACTTGCGTTGAAGAGTTATTATTGTACTGACCAAAGTTATAGTTGTTTACTGTAGGCTGGATTTGTTGGGCTAGTTCTTTGCCAATAGTAGCAAAATAATGGTTACTAAATTTGACTGAATTAGAAGGGGTTGACTTAATGTTTAACAATTCAGAATTTTGATTCGTTTTTTTATTTGTGTAGGTAATAGTTTTTATATTTTTCCATAGCAATTTATTATTTGAAACTGATTTAGAGAGCAAATTTCTATCATATTGTCTTTTTAATTTTTTTATCAAATTATTGCAGTGGTTTCTGTATCGCGTATAGGTAATTTTTAAAATTTCATTGTGCTGGTCATTACGAAGTTTCTGTTGATATTTATTTCGATTCTGTATGCAGCGCAAAATACCATTAGTGATCCACGGTTTTATGATGCGTTTGTTACTAGGGATCTTTACTGTTGTCTAGAATTACCGTAGCCAGGTAGGAATTTTCAGAACAGAGTTGCAGTGGAGGGTGTAATACATCTATCTACCTGACCACGATAGACAATATATCTAAACACTTTCACTGCGTTGCACAGCGAGCCACAACCAATAAAATGTTTCAACTCACCTGTTATCTTCACTGGTGATATTCTTGAAGTGGACCTATAGGATTAACTCATAATCTTGGCCAAAATAACAAGAGAATCGAATAGATACCAGTCTCCAGTTCAGCGTAGTCCTCCTCGGGCACCAATCAGGAATTCACACACGTGTTTTACAAAGTTCAATGTTCAATATATCACCAATTTACCACAAACTTTGCCGGAAGTCAAAAGCGGCAATTGTTAGTAATTACAAGTTAATTCAATTCGCGTTAATTCAAAAGGCGATCAATTTATATCAATTACAATAATTCTCGCGAGACAGACCAAGACGGCGTGTTAATTTTTCAAGGCGGGAACGAAAGTGACAGTTCAGTGTGACCATTGTCAAAAATTTTCAATAGACTAAACAAAATGTTACTTAATCGATATAATCGATTTGACTTATAATAAAAACTAATTCTATTTCAAACAACTCTGATTGTATTGAATTTAATGGAGTCAGCTAGAGTTTGTATCAATTGAGTGCACAGCGAGTCAGGGTCATTACAGAACAGTAACTCACTCAATTTCCTTTCTTTAAGATATTGAAGGGCCTGTTCGAAGTCAGTTAAAGTGGAAGTCTTTTAAATATTATGTCCAAATTTTTGCTTAGAAAACACTAGAAAGGTTGTGTATGATGATTATGATGTATGATCAGTGATTGTAGTATGAAGAACAGCAATAGTGGCCGATAAGGTTTTCTTTTTTATTTTAAGCATAACATGGTCCAGACAAGTTTGATCTCTAGTTGGTAATATATGCCCTGGCAGGATACCATGAGAGACAGCATGTTGAGATAGTTCATTCTATTTCTGTGTTCGTGCGACTGCTCTGTCGATTTAGGAGTACAATAATATTTTTATGTGGTGTTATTTTGTCCAAATGATTATTAAGTGAACTGATAAAACTGTCAGTGTTTGAGTTTGATGGTGATCTGTAGATACAGAGAACAACGTTATTTAACACGTCTATCTGAAGACAAGAGGCCTGAGATATCGTTATTTCTGTTACCTGATGTTTGAGCGTGCTTTTAATATAAACCACTACACCATCATTTTGGTTCAACTAGCATGTAGTCATATAGGAATGGTAGCCGCTAAATTGAGGGATCGGTTTATTAGCATTCAACCTACATTCAGTTAATATAATGATATCTGTTTCAAACTTAAAAGTAGATAATGTCAATAAAAAGTCATCGAAGTTACAATATATACTCCTTATATTCTGGGAAAAAAGTGTTAAATCATTTTTACGTACAAAAATATGTTTAGACAGTTCATTACAATCACATGCAACAGAACGCGCAATCTCAAAGTCGTCTATATCAATAACAGTTTGCAGCGTATCACTCATGTAGTAGGAATTTGTATAGAATAAATGGCATTTCTAGGTTGTATCCAAAGTAAGTGAAGGTAGTAATCATGTAAATAATGGTTAAAACATATATAGCTAGGCCTAAAAAATATTGTACGATCAGACTTTTTATAAACAAAAAGTACCATGTTGCAAAAATCTGTGTGTAGTGTATGTAAATAGTGACTGTATGTAATGTATGTGGTGATATATTATGTAAGTGTAAATAGGTTATACTTGTTTTGTAAACATTTATGTTAGGTAAAATTATGTTATGTGTGTTACTGTTGTGTAAATTTATAATGCATGTGTAAAAGTAGTGGGTATGTTTATAAAAAAATAAGTTATAGCATATTATATAAGAATTATTTGTAACTATAAAAATTAACACTAGGTATGAAGCAATAACGGTATACAGTAAAGAATATCTGCCTAAGAACAAAACACGGATTAATACTGTAATAAAGAATACAATGTTTATATAATAAAGCAAGAGGCATAAATACCGGTAGCAATATGTATATAGTCATTGTTGCAGTGACAGCTTATGAATCTGGTCTTCACTTCTAATAATAATAGTCGGTGATTGTTCGTCCTTCTTCACGTACACCTTACCGTAAGCTGTCCAGCAGAATTTATAGACACGTGATTTTACCTTTAAGTCTCGGGCTAGAAAGTGTAGACGCGACCCCTTTGTCGTCAAATGTTCTGTAAGAAATATGGGAATATCTTCTTGCGTTTTAAATCCGAGATGCTTACAGCATAGTTTAGTTTTAAGTTTAACATTATATGCTTTTGCCATTTTCATGATCTCGGCTTTCAAGAGGGTAGAACTCGTTTCAACAATTATTGGCAAATTTTGATTATCCCTGTTCGCACCTCGCACTCTGTAAATGTCCTTGATGTCAAATTTATTAATTTTACAGTCAATGTTTTGCGTTAGGTACATAGTCATCTCTATGAGATCTTCCTTAGTTTCATTATTTTTCTTTGGAACATTTTTTATAACAAAGTTTGATTTTCTACTGCCAATTTGCATTTCCTCTATTTTATTCTCTAATGTAACGATATACTTTTTATCTTCCTTCGCCTCGATTTCCAATTGGTGATTTTTTTGTTTAAATTCTTCATTTTGTGCAGTTAGATAAGTTATTGAGTTCTCAATATTTGTATTTGATTGCTGAATTTCTTTCAGAGTTGCGGTGATTTTCGACATCTCATTGCTTTGGTTAAATGTAAATAGAGTCATAATCTTCCTCATCTCCTCTTTAAACTCATGCAATTGCCTCGAAAAATCGCCATCCATGAAATCCAGAAATGGTATATATTGCAAGACCTAATATTTGCTTAATTAGCTACCTTATCTTATAACTTTAATTAATTTGTGTCTTCATGACAGACATTTTTTACATTAGAATGTAACATTTGTTCGCTGAGAGCCATATTGTAATACATCTAAGTCAATCAATTGGCAATATAAGTTGTAGTTTGTAAGTTATTCTTTCTTTAATCACTGATTATTCAACATTAACATTTACTGACGTGTACTTCGCGTAGCAAGGAAATTCTCAGTAAAATGGGTAAAAATATCAGTAAAGAGCCTTCACACGAAAACATAATTGTTGCCCAAAGTGGAAGTAATTCTAGCCAGATGGAGCAAAAAATTGAAACATTCGGACTCGTCATTTTGGTGATGGTAGTGCTGTTGTCAGTTGTCATCGCATACTGTGTATACAAGAAATCGTATTCGAGTTTCAAATCTTGGACGCGCAGGCAGGTCGCATTCATGACCAAGTATATGTAGTAGTATGTAGTATATGTTTGATGCTAATGATTTGTGAAACGTAAATATAATCATTATATTGCAACCCATTGTTGGACATAAATTCAATAATCAGTGACTAAATTTAGAACTTAGCATAAGTGACCGTAATACCTACTTTGTCAGCGCAATTTAACATGATATTCTATGCACCTGAGTATTTTGTTAGTGTGTGGCGCGATTGTATTCTATGTTATATATTAATGTTCATTTGGGGGGGGGGAATAGTGTAGGGACACACTACAGTGTAGTATACACTATACGTATAGGTAACATAGGTAAGTATGTGTATAGATACTTACCTATGTTACCTATACGTATATTACCTACATGTATAAGGCGTATGCACCGTAACGCCAGTCACGGGGTAATCGGGAAGCGGACGGTCGCATCTTTGTAATCTAGTATATACCTAGTACCTAACCCAAATTGTGGAAGTGACAATACAGACTACATTATTCACTTGATATCGGACATTTTATTTACTCTCCATACACACCCGACCCTGTGGCTCAACACCCTATTGAGTTCGGATTTATTTGACGGATCTTATCCTTTGTGCCAACGTCATGCGGTTTTAAATAAAGCTCAATATGTGAGGGTAGGTGCCACTACCTGCAATTCAGAAGATCGGTGCTGAGCTCACAATAATCTGTCCACAAACACGATTTCCGTAACTGTCTATGAAAACACAGATATATAACTATTATACCTTTAATATCTTAATATAAGATTTGTCAAGTAAACATGTAAGACTATAATTTTTTCTTATGGGCTAGGGTAAAATAGGCTGTCAATTTTTTTTTTTTTTATTTAATTATTCGGAACACCAACAGCTGAAAATACATAGTGGCAACAATAATAAACAACAGAGAGCCAATGATAGGTCTCCACGACTAACTTTAGATTACAAGATGTAGACAGTTATTATAAGTTTCAGTATAAAAAACAAAACAAAGAATACAACATTACCTAATGAGCATTAAACCCTGCAAAAAAATCAAGACTCAGCATGCGCCTCAACGTGTCCGGTTTAGTGTTAAACACGTCAATGTCGAACTTCATTACTTGTTCGTTTAAACAATCACTCGCTCGCCAGAGGAACGCGTTCTGTCTGTAATTTGTGGATACTAAAGGCAGGTGAAAGGGCTTTTGACGTCTCGTGCCTATCCTAGGAACGTTAAAGTGTACTTTGGAAAGAAGGTCTGGGCAATCAATAATGCCGGATATTAAATTCATTAAGTATACAACATCTGCTATCATACGACGTTGCTTTAAAGGCAAAATATGAAACTTAGCACATAGATTAAGATAATGATCAGACTTGTATTTTATATTTAGCTTGTAACATAGGAATCTCATAAATTTGCGTTGTATATTTTCGATCCTACCTGCATGTATTTCATATCGCGGATTCCAGACTTGACTTCCGTATTCCAATATACTACGCACAAAAGTACAGTACAAGACTTTGAAAGTTTTTGCCTCCCTAAAACCGTTAGATGCTCGCATCACAAACCCCAACGCTCGTAAAGCCTTACTAACTATACTGTCGACATGGTCATCAAAAAGCAACTTAGGGTCATGTATAATGCCGAGATCGCGAACATTATCGTGTTTTATTAGTTTGTGACCATTAAGATAATATTCTTATGATAATGTGACAGGTTTCCTGCTATAAGTGACTACTACGCATTTGGTAGGATTTAAATCTAATTTATTCAGGATGCAGTAATTTGTTAAGCGCGTTAAGTCTGCTTGGAGAGCCAGGCAATCGTCGGGCGTTGAGACCGATGCGAAAACCTTCATATCGTCCGCAAAGCAAAGAAGGCGAGAATGGTGGAAGCATTGGTAGATGTCATTTACAAAGATTAGGAACAAAAGAGGACCAATGAGAGAACCTTGTGGGATTCCGCTAGGCACTAAAACCCAACCAGACATGTAATTGTTGACCACTACTGCTTGTGAATGATTACTTATATAAGAGGAAAACCATCTCAACAGGTCTCCTCTTATTCCTATCAACTGTAGCTTGGCCAGTAGAATGCTATGATCAATTCTATCAAAGCATTTTGAGTAATCTGTGTAAATGACATCCACCTGACTGCCTTCACTCATGGCTTCTGTTATATAATCATTTAATATTATTAAATTTGAGGTTGTGGAACGGCCCTTGAGAAACCCGTGCTGAAAGCTATTAAGACTATTTTTTAAGGCAGCATATATCTGGCTATAAATTAACTTTTCAAATATTTTTGCGACTATACATAATTTAGACACTGGCCTGTAATTAGTTACATCAGATTTGGACCCTTTCTTATGAATCGGGGTAATAAAAGCCCTCTTCCATAATGTTGGTACAGTACATTCAGAGAGTGACTTATCAAATAATATATAGAGTGGAATAGCAATGGTATCAGCACATTTATAAAGAAACAACGGGGGTATTAAATCCGGTCCGGCTGATTTATCAAGGTCGAGAGATTTTAAAAGGTATGTCACAGTCGAAATGTTAACGTGTACCTTATTAATGTCGGATACTGTACTACGTACCGGGTCAGTGTTATTATAATTCAAAAGAGATGTTGGAGAAGGCTGTAGAAAATTCGAAAGAAAGTAATCAGAGAAAACGTCACAAATACTCTCTCCTGTGTTTGCGACTAAGTTGCCGTACGTCATGGACCCGGGAATACTCACCAATTTATGATGCGTTTTGACATAGGTCCAAAAATATTTGGGATTTCTTTCGATAGACGCTTCGATTGATTTAATGTATTTGTCATAACACTCTCTCTCCAACCGCTTAACCCGCTCCCGTAACATTTTAAATGTTTCATAATCCGCTCTATTGCCGTAAACCTTAAACTTTTTATTATATTTATGCTTTTCCTTGATACTTCTTTTCAATGCCGCCGAATACCACGAAGGAAAGGAATTATTAGTTCGTATAATACGTTTTGGAATATATTTTTCAATTAATTGCCTTGTATGTGAATAAAACAAATCAACTGCATTATCTACCGTCATACCTGATAGTTTATTAGGCCAGTCTATGCTACGAATGTCATTATTTATTTTATTATAATCGCCTTTTAAGAATAGGTATTTAGTTCGTGGCGCAGGTTTCAAATAATTTAATTTCTTTGATACAAAGTGTACCGAAAGAGCTTTGTGGAATGGATCTATAGGTACTAGCGGATCAGTGCATTCAGAGACGTCCAAATACTCATTTGAAAGAACAAGGTCCAATATTCTACCGTATGCATTTTTTACGTGGTTAAATTGGTGTAGGTTATGAAGATGTAACATGTCAATCAAGCATTGTTCATCGGAAGTATTTACGTTACTCGGTATCGTAGTACAGTCATCCATATTTAAATTCCATATAATTCCACTCATATTGAAATCGCCTAATATTAAAAATAAATCATTTATGTGGGTAGTTATAATATCATCTAACTTTGAGAGATAATTGTTTAGTTGACTAGAGAACGATAATCCTAAGTTTTGCTTACAGAGGTACACAACGCCTAAATATAGATTAATTCGTTGCCTACCATTAGATACGTTGATAGGTAACGCTAACCATAGGTCCTCGGCTGTCGAACTAAAAGTCGGTATTAAACTTGCCGGTATATCTTTTCTTATCGCTATGAGAACACCACCTCCACGGCTTTGATTAGTAACCTTATAATCTCTATCGCGTCTCCACACTATGTACCTGTTATCGAATAATTCCGAGTCACTAACACTGTCCGTTAACCACGTCTCCGTTAACACTACAATATCGTAGGAATTTAAACATATATTTCTATAGAATATTGATGTTTTCGAGCGCAGACCACGTACGTTTTGATAAAAAAAAATCAAATTTCCGTTAACTAGATTATTAGTAGACATTATTCAATTTCAATTTTATCAACAGTATAAGTAACAATTTAACTAAATAAAAATAGTGTACAGTAGCATCCACAAATAAGTAAATGCGCAGGTAAACAAAAGCTCTGGTAATAACATTAACCAATAATACCATAGCGAACGAGTAACTCAATGGAAAGGATATTCTATTAGACATTTCGCTCCATTTGATTAAATGTAATAGTACGCGCTTAGGTGCGAGCGAGATAGCTGTATTGTTCTGATTTTTTACTACGCATTGAACAGACTCATTCGTGCAAAAGTTAATGTAGGGTAATGTACCATTCGATGAAGCAGGCATGCTTAACCTTTTACACTTGGTAATATGATAAGACTGTAAATAGTTAAGTCTGGCAGTATATAAAATAAACATAAATCCTATGAACACTCTTAGATTGCAACAGTAATATGCGATTAAACTTAATATGCAAATAACTAAGCAATTCGGTTTAAATCTTCGCTCTGATTAATTACGAATGTTCGAGAAGAATCGTTTTTACGTACGTGGATCTTGCCATACTTCACCCAAACGTAACTGAAGTTATTTTGTTTGGCAGCTTCTTTCGTCTTGTTCAACAGCATTTTTATATCCGCACTCAAATGATCATTCACATAGATTCTCTGCGATGAATTTTGATAGCCTAGATCTTCAGCCTTGATAATTTTTTGAGCGCGAGCAGCCGCCACAAAATCCTCCTTAATGTATCTATTTAAGAAACTGAGTATTATTGGCTTTTCTTTAGGGTTATGTGACGGAATTCTTGAAATGTAGTTAATTTGAGATTTTGTTATTTCATAACCTATTTTGATACTGATTTTGTCTAATATTTTGAACAGGTTCTCATTCTTCTCTTGAGGTATTCCTTTGATCTCAATGTTGTTAAGCCGTGACCTTTGCTCTGCGTTGGATGTATATGTGCGAAGTTGTTTGACTTCAGACTCCAAGGTTACCAACCAAGGTTGCTCTCCATTACTTTAATTGTTTTTTCCGCACTAACAATTCTATCATTGAATTCATCCATTTTTTCACTTACGAATTGGCAGGAGGATTTTAGGTCTTGCATTTCGTTTCTCATACATTTGATATCTTCCGATAGCTTCGGTATACTAGATAGTTGCACCTTCATTTCCTTAATCTCTTTCATGAGGCTTTCAAGAGTGACAACTTCCTTGGCGGGCTCCTTGCATGTTAAGCATTTCCACGCTGATCTGCGTTCTGCTCCGAGTCTCTTCCATCCTGATTCGGTAATGTTTGCACACGCGAAATCAAGGTGCTTCCCGCAGCCAGCACATTGAACTCCGCTTGTAAATTCGTTTTAACAGATGTCGCATTTCATATTTAACGGGTAAAAGTAACTGAGCTCGGCTTGAGAAAAGGTTGAAGATATATGCAAAAGCTTTAGCTAAAAATACGTGTTGTCCTAATGACTGTCCGTGACGTGCTGAGGGTCGTGACTTTCTCACGAACGATTTTCCTCAATTTCATCCTGTCTCTGGCGGTGTGTTGAGAGCTAATCTTCCAGATAGAATCATGGCTACCTGAGCACGTTTTATTTCTTTACTTTAATATTTTTTCACGTGCAATAAACCGACTGTTTCTTATACTAAGTATGTATGTAAGTAAAGAGTATTTGTGCTTCATAAGTAGATTTGAGCTCTTTGTTTTCATTATCCATTTTGTTTAATTAAATCTGTTTGTTTGGCTTCGCAGGTTTTTTGCATTCTGCGAATTAATGTAATTTGACTCCGCGGATGCTGAAATGGCGTAAATGGTTTTTATTCACCTTTGCATTTACCTGAGAGTGCTTATTATAAATCCGTTTTTGCTTGTTGCAGCGCTACAAAGGAGAAAGGTAAAATTTATTGCAGCTGCCGTCAAAAAAGATCGAAGCTCTCACTTCAAAACGTTCAAACCAAATATCATCCACTTTCATCCTTTTAGGATTAAAATGTTGAGAAATGCCTTAATACAATTAAAACTATTCCATAATATCTGATTTCAACTTAAAAGGCATAAGCCAGCCAGTTAATTAGGTGTGGCATTAACGAATCAGTCTGCCAGCAAGCAAAATGCATATTGTATTTATCATACTACTGGATTAACAAAACAGTCAAAGGTCCCAAAGCGTCTTCATTATGTCTGCTAATTATAAAAAGAACCCAGTATCAACTATAGTTGTGAGATGCTGAAACTTATCCCTACGCTCAACCAAAACGAGGTCTGAAGATTTGTAAGTGATGAACACTTCATCTTCTCAAAGGATAATGTTCTCTTGTTAGCTCAATTGCGTCTCTTCTACTTAATCGCTTCAAGTAACGTAGCTTAGTGAGAGGGCATTCACAGAGTTCGTATTGTGACCTTTACTATGTTATTACAACGTGGTATCATAGAAGATAATATAAAATATTATGATAGTCGAGTGTTAATAATGCTGAGTACTTTCTGAATACTTTTATAAGAGTAACTTGATATTTTTATCCAATAAGTAATGCATGGCGGCCTTGTTTTAATTTGCCATCTTGGTAATATTTAATTTGTTGTTATATTTTTTTTCTTTTTAATGCGTGTGACGACCCTCTGCAGGGCAAAGGCTTTCCCTCTATTGTTCTATAAATCTTTATCTTATCCCTCTATGTTGTTATAATATCGAAATAGAAATCCCTCTTTTTGCCTTTTCTATAATGGTTCCTAAGATACAGGCAGCTGACATACAGGTGACAAGATGAACGGATAGCAGAGGCTTGATAATATTGACCTGCTACACATCACGTCGATAAAAACGTAAGCGGTTGTTAAATACTCTGTTTGTTCTGGATATTTGCGTTTTTATTAATATTAAATTATTCAGCAACTTACCTAACACTAAATGTAAGCTCCGTACTTTCCAGCTATAATGTCATCATCAGGCTGGCGTAGATGCCACGGCCATATCAGTAGATAGTGGCATGTATTCTACTGGGAATACATGCCACTATCATATATAAAACTTTTCATTGAAAACGTTCAAATTCAGAATCACAAAACAGATTTTAAAGCAGCATTCCTCAAGCCAACCACATAAATAGACGTACCTACCTATATTTTATTCTTTACCCAAAACTACCTATTGTCCCAAGCGTCGGAGGTTAAAGGGGACTAATAAATTGTCGTTGGATCCGGCTATTAATGCCCGTCGTCCGCGAAATGTTGCGAACCCCTGACTGAGGTGTCTGATGCGGCTATAGTTCCCCGTTACGGATTTATTTGGATAAATTGCACTCCTTTACGTATGTGACAGGATTTCTTTTGGGAGTGTTTTGGTGATAAAATATGTAGTCAAAAATCGTTGATCTTTCGTATATGTTTGTTTTCTTTCTCTATTTATATTTTTTTTTTTTGGAAAGAGCCGGGCAACTCGACTTTAAACTTTGTACCGACAAGTCTGCTCAGCCTATACCTAGTAGGTCTAATCCCATATTATACTCACAATCTATTGAAATGCAACGCAGACGTGGCCTGTGCTTGAGCGACACAAGCAGAATCTGCGTGTCACGGAGATGAACATGCTGCGCTGGATGTGTGGTGTCACGCGGAAGGACCGCATTAGGAACTCCCGCATCCGGGGTAGCCTTCATGTAAGTGACATTGCTGACAAACTGCAAGAGTGTCGTCTACGCTAGTATGGCCACGTCTTACGTCAACCGGCATTTTACGTGGGTAACAAATATCTTGCCATGCTACCTCCGCCGGGCCCCGGTAAACGGGGAAGGCCAAAGAAATGCTGGCTTGACGTCGTAAGGGATGATATGCGTGCCAACCAACTAACCACCAGGGATGCTGAAGACCGTGCAAAGTGGAGGAGACATAGCTGGAAAGCGGACCCCGGGCTCCAAGGCGTGGGTTTTGGAGCGTAAACGGGACAGCGCTAGGATGATGATGAATCTATTGAAATGCAAATTAAGAGAAGCCTACGTCCACGATTGTGAACTGCAAAATGCTGTATGAGATGGATTAAGATAAGCAAAACACGAGTCTGCAAGAATATGAAGAGCTACCAACAGGATTTTAAAAGTTGTTCTTGCATTTGACAGCACAATTATTAAAGAACGTTTATTGTCTGTTTACCAACTGGCTACAATATAACCAATTAGCAGGCACGCTTAAAACCGTAAAAGAAGAAAACCGACGGTTGAAACCGCGTAGCACAGCTAGTCTGTCTCTTATTTCTTATATATTCGTTTTGTTATTCAATATCTTTACCAAGAGAACATTATAATGTCTCTTGTTAAAACAATACTAAACTTGTTAGATAACACCTATAACTACAGAACTAATGTAATTTTTTTATTTTTTTTTAATACTTTTATTTGATTGTACTAAGATAATTTGATGAAGCAATCAATTACAGGTACACCTCATACATTTATTTATTACGACTGAATATTCAATAATAAAATTGTAGCTATGAATAGCTTATAAATAATTAAGGTATAATAAAACTAAATTAATTAAAATACTTCAGAACAACTTTAAGACAAACGTGACTTTCATTTTAATTTCACTATAATAATTAAAAACTGCTTAAATTATAAATATAAATTACATTGGCGCACTTATTAACTAATTGCGTCGCATGATGTAACATTAAAAATATTAATAGGTTTCTATCCAGAGCACAGAAATAAATAGTAATAGAACGGTGACATGGGCGTGGTGCGCGTGTCAAACTATTGCACTATAGCGCATGTGTTTACACATGTTGTACAACATTATTCTGCCTGACAATCAGCAATGGTCAATTTTTATATAAACAATAACATAATTTCATTTTCCACAGCTACATCATACACACACATCGATAATAATTCCTTAGTGTCCCCTCATTATCTATACGTCACTGTGGGCGGGGCTTGCTGAAATGTGGCACGCGCGAAATGTACGCGATGACGTGACATTCACCGTTCTATTACTATTTATTTCTGTGATCCAGAGTGTGTGATCGCGACAAAAATTATTAGGTACTTATCATCAAAAATACATAAGTGAAATAGGGGCCTTTTGTCCTAACGTTTCGGTATAGGTAGAACCAATCATGGTTTCGGGAAGTAAAATCCACAGATCACGTCGTTGCTAGCAAAGGTTCGTTTTCGATGATAGACTTCAGATTCATTCGCATATAGATAAGCATTTAAAATAGCTCATATAATAATTATACTGGGTGTAAGGGACAGCGTATCGAAAACCGATACCAGTGATTCAGTACATGATACTGAGGCCCCTGGCGGTCGAATTTTCCGGAAAATTTTCGTGGATTTTCCGATTTTTTTCCATATAATGTAATGAAATAGGAACTATTCTTGATCCGCACTAAATTTTTTATAAAATTCTAGGGATTAAAAATGTACATAGCGTGCAATGACTTTTCGAAGTTAAGTGCGTATTAAATTGTTAATTATCGCTTGCCCCGTGCCTCGGAGAGCACGTTAAACCATCGGTCCCGGCAGTCATGAAGATTTTTGACAGTCGTTACGGGGATTCAGTACCCTCAATAAACTGATAATGGTCTAAATCATGCAATATCGCTATCCCTTTGGGTTGCGGAGGTCAGACGGCAGTCACTCTGTGGAAAAGTATTCTGTCATATCTGGTTAGACTAGTACGCGGACCTCGGGCTCCAAGGCGTGTAAGTCTCGGATGCAACCGGGATAACGCTAGGGCTATGATGATGATTCATAATGGTATGTGTAAAAATCATAAAAGTCTGCAAGTATTAAATAGTTGCAGTCTGCCAGTAGTATGATTTATACACAACTACTCTTTTCTGTGATACCCTGTAGATTATAAGTACCAAAAGTGCAACAAACAGCTGACATATTGTACTCTAGATGACGCAGAGCTATGACCTGTCATATCAAATATAGGCAACAAATTTTCCCGACTAAGTATTTTAGTCAAGACAGGCAATTTTGTCACATGCAAAAACTATCCATAAAGTTACCTACGAGCAATAAATTCATCTTGTTTTTCTAGACACTGACTTTTGGGGATTAAATTTTGAATTTGTATAATTTAATTAAAATATTAAATCGTTTGTGGTCATTTCATCACATCAGCCTTTAACAGTCCACTGCTGGACATTTACACGGTAAATAAAAATTTATCAGTATGTTAGCGGGTTGCTTGATTCTTGGCCGGTATCAACACTTCACATCACAGTTTGTTATAAGTTCACACCAAATCAAATTTAACAAAACTGACTAACTATTTTGTATTACTGAACACGAAACGAGTGACAGTTTCTAGGTACTTGTTGTCCGCCCGTAGTCTCCAAGAGAAGTGATTGTTGTTGTGTCGCTCCGTTGAACGTCAACCGTCACCCCCCTCTTCAACTGTAGCGAACGTCACACTAGACTCTGTCGAAGCGCGCCATCTTCACACTTCTGTTTCGTAGTCAATTGACGTCCTGTGTGTTAATCTGTAACAAAATTTTACACGCACAGTATCACATTTCTCGGTCACTCCTGACTTAACCCAGGTAAGGGTTGAATCAAAACAGTGTTAGGATTCCAATCAATTTTTTTTTTACAAAATTACCACCTGCATTTCTAACTATTTTAGGAGCTGGATTCAGAGCACCACTAACAATACAGTCAATTACCATAGACTCACGTTATAATCAAATCAAATAACTAAAGCTCTACATGTGATTCATAACCATTCAGTAACCTCCAGTTACTAAACCAGGCACTCAACCAGCCACTCGGTTGCCACCATTCAGTTACCTCCAATTACTAAACCAGGACTTAAACCAGTCACTCGGTTGCTTCCCATTTATCTGCGCATCCTCACAAGAATCGCCAAGTCCCTCCTGGACTTTATGGTTTCCACGAAACCCCAACACCAGAGTTGTCTGCCTACCGCGTACTCACGGACAACTGCCTTCACAGTTGTATTGAATCCGATCTGTACTGATTTGCGGCTACAAATCAACCTCTGATATTGAATCACACAACCAATCAAACACCAGAGTCGTCTGCCTACCGTGTACTCACGGACAACTGCCTTCACAATTGTATTGAATCCGAATTGTACTGATTTACGGGTACAAATCGACCTCTGACATTTAATCACACAACCAATACTACTTTACTAAACGTAGTTTGACTTCACCGTAACATTAACTTAAACTTCATGTACCTATATATAAATTCTGTTGTTTTGAGTTAACTAATAACTTTATAACATAAATCATGTTGTGTAATTGCGTTAGGGTACCAATCAGTACTAAACTAATATCATTGTAGAATCATCATGCTCTGTTTGTTACCTGTTGTAATTACCTAAATAAATAAATAAATAAATAAATAAATAAATAAATAAACCAATCAACATGTAAGCCTAGTTTTCTACTGTCTCGTCAGTATTAAGGTTCACACTTTGCTTTCTTCAAGATCGTCAGTTATGCTGATCCTCTGGCACAAAGTTTCAGTATCAAAATCAATAATCAGGAAACTCAAAGTAAAACTGACATTTCACTATCGCTGTATCTCTCAAGGTATTATTTCAAACCAAGTAAACCATAACATTTAAGCTCTACATGTGATCATGGCTACGCGTAGCCCAGTAAGCTCCAGTTACTCTACTTTCTGCGAAACCCACATGGGAACGCCGAGTCTCTCCAGGACTCTATGGTGTCCACTGAAACCCGACCTCCGCCAGAGCTGATTGCAATACCGCCTACTCACGTACTACTAAGTTAGTAGACGCCAATTTCTACCAAGCTTCAGCTACACGTCAGCCTCTGGTACAGTCCGATCCGATAATCATGTAAACATAAACACTTTCTTCAATATCAGAACTACTTTGTTCTACCCCAATTTCGTCAGTTGTACTTTGACCTTCAGGCATTTTTCGCAACCTGTCGAGTGCGTACTTACAGTTACGGTTAGAATTAAGGGCTTTGCGATTATAACGATCATCGTTAAGAACTTCTGTGACCTCAAATGGGTATTTATACTTTAAGATATTTCAAACCAAGTTAACCAAAACATTAAAGCTAAGGTCTTTGGGCTCTATATCTTTTAACCAAATTTCTTTAATATACTACCTTCACTTTCATTGCCAGTTTCGGCCAGATATGCTTTAGCTATACCAGTTACCAGGCTCCTCAAAGCTACATACAGGCTTCACACAGGCCCCGCGTCACACACGGGCCGCGCTCCACACACGGGCCGCGCGCCACACACGGGCCGCGCACCATACACGGGCCACGCGCCACACACGGGCTGCGCGCCACACATGGGCCGCGCGCCACACAGGCTATGCTGGCCACCACGCCACACTCGCCACCTGCCGCGCCAGCCACCAGGCCGCGCCGGCCACCAGGCCGCACCGGCCACCAAGCCGCACCGACCACCAGGCCGCGCCGGCCTCCAGGCCGCGCCGGCCTCCAGGCCGCGCCAGCCACCATGCCACGCCAGCCACCATGCCGCGCCGGCCTCCAGGCCGCGCCAGCTACCAGGCCGCGCTAGCTACCAGGATTACCCAAAAAGGAAATAAATCTACCATTAGTATTTCAAAGATTCGTCTCATTGTATACCCACTAAATAGAGTATCCGTTCTTTCAATTTTAAGCGGCAAGAACCGATAAGCTACTTTTGGACAAACTGATTTCCTTTGGCTACATAGAGGCAACGACTACAGTTCTGAGATAACCAATCGACAGTCCATGAGTACTTTCAGATTCTCGCAACACGATCTTGTCATACGACACAGAAACCAGAGGTAGTTAATTTTAGCGATCAAAAATCAAATGAGAGCTACTTGAGTAGCAGGGTATCCTTGATTGCGATCAATAACCACTCTTTAATGTAGGTACTTCGCTCTAGGATTAAGAGAAAATTCTCGAACAGCAATCCTAGTCGTTCGGCCATTCCTGGCACAAGTCGGTGGGCCATAAAAGGTACTCTGATCAAAACCATTACAGGTTTTAGTGAAAATCACAACTAACTCTTTCTCTCGAAGCTGACATGTTGAACAACATGCAAACCTGTTAAAATAATAGATAAGATAAAGATAAGAATTCATTTATTTGCACACAATAACAATAACATGAATTTTACAGCAAGTAAGAACCAAAGAATTTAGTTAAAATACATAAGAATTAAAGTAAGCAGATAAATACATACATAACATTATAGGTGCAACAACAATCTATAGCTAGCATTAGTCCATGTATTCACTAGGGGACAAAGTCGCTCGACTAATCGCGAACAGTCGCAGGACATTTACGTGCGACTGTCCCGCGACAATGTCGACCGGCATTTCGCTCGTCCACATACTAAGTGTAAACACAGTTTCGTTGGTAGTGTGGACCAACGAACGGTGCTATATTCGCGGGTAGTCGCGGAACAAACAGCAACACACGTCCTCATAAGTCAAATGCCGTCGGCAACGACGGCAACTGCCGAGGGACACGAAGTCGCGCAAGGTCGACGCTATCGGAGCGTCGACAACCGACTTGTCCCACGACACGTAGATGTCGCCTGCGATGTCGGGCGATGTCCCCCGCGACGTCGCTCAACACGTAGAATTCGTGTCGGGCGACAAGGTCGCGGGACAAATATCCCCTAATGAATACGAGGCTTTAGGTAGGCAGCATCGCGACAATCGCTCATGCCAACACGCGACGGCCGGCCTGCCGCGGCGCGTGGCGGCCCGACCGACCGGCGACCAGTGCCGCTTGAACAGCGCTGCTCGACGCACGCGCACGCGCTGCGAGTAATGGTGGTTAATATAGCATATAGCACAATAGCACAGCACGCTAATTTTATTTCGCATCTAATAGCAAGTTCGTTCGGCTCTCGTTCGTGCTATAAAATAGCATATAGCATATAGAATCAAATATCGCGCCGACGCGACGGCACATCGCACTTCGCACGTTCGCAGCGCTGCGAATTGCGATATTTGCGATCAGTCTTCGCGTGCTAACGCGAGCAGCCAGACGTGAACTTACGTAGCGTGCGAATTTTAGCTGTTCGACGGCTCGCGCGATTTAAGTAGGCATATAAGTACGCGGGTTATTTTACGTTCTCAAAAGTTAAGTGTTTTGTGTTTGATAAAAAAAAACTGTGATAGGACACGTAATACTGTGTATCTATGAATGATCTGTGTAACATGTGTGTTAAAATGATTTAAATAACTCAATATAATTATATACAGTCCTAAGCCTGAAAAGTATGAAGGAAAATTAATTGAATTATTTATTATTACTTAGTTGGTTAATATTAGTTTGTTGTGCATAATGATTACATTTTATACTTAGAAGAAATGTACATATATGTATATGTATTGTTTTTTTCATGTGTAACATTACAGTTGACCATGTTATCTGCCCCACGCGTTAAGTCTTCAGACTCGTTAGGCAAATAGCATGTTTGTCGACGCTATATTAACCTATGTTCAAATATGGATAGCGCGTCAGCGCGCTAAACCGTACATGTGCTAAAACTAGCGGTCACACGAAGGGTGTTGACGCTTCGGACGATAGCATGCTATATTATAGCATTTTTAATAGCATGTTAAAAAAATTTAGCATATAGTTCATAGCATGCGATTGATAAATAGCAGATTCGAACATCATTAGCTGCGAGCACTGCGCCAGCCATGCCTACCGATAAGTTAACGCGTCGTAGCATTATATAACACAAATTATTATGTTTGTCATAGGCGCCAAGCGCTTGCAACGTCAGTCTCATAAATAACGCATATTTACACGCACCTTACTTACATTATAAATAACAATAGGATCAGCATAAAGGTACGTGTTCTACACTATAAACAAACTATGCTTATGTACAGGTAAATTATATAATAATTATGTTATTGTTATGACTGAAACGGATCTCGTTTATTATTTTAGAATTCATGGGAAAAAGCAGAATCAGCTAGTACACAAAGACATAGCGAGCGACGCGTTCAGAGTAGTCAGCATAATTCGCAGCTATTATGTATCAGCTACCTACCGAGCCTGCTGGCGGCTAGCGGCATAAATGCCATGATACAATAAGATCTATATTTTTTATGAACAAACCATGAACAATGGGTAAGCAGTATTTAATTATTAAAATAATGTATGTTTGTAATTATGTAGGCTGTACTCGGATAAGCAGGCTATTCCTTTTCATTTGTTTTCAGTTTTTGGGCTTCCTTCAGATAAATTGCGAAAGCATCGTGCCGCCAACACAGAGGAATACAAAAGCTTGTCAAAAAAACTACTCATAAAAGCAAGAGAGCTCGGCTTGGTTCGGTATAATATTGTGTGGCAAATAGGCCAAAAGCTCAGTATTATTTATTTATTTATTTCTTCATATACACAAAGTATATAGGCGGACTTAATGCCATAGGCATTATCTACCAGTCTACCTTAGAGTGGTGCAGAGAGAGAAGAAGTAGTAGGTGTATTATATGATGTAGGTTGCGAAAAGTTACTTATTTTGAATTAAATTTATTGGTCCTCGTAATTATACATACTTACATAAATATATATATTATAATAAAAATACATAAACGTAATACATACACATTTAATTCAAATATAATAATAACAAATAATATACACATATATATAAACATATGATACATATGAATACACATATATACATAAACATATACCTGGTTAAGATAGTGGCTTAGGATACATTCGCGGACTCAGCTAACAAGAGCTCCTTTACTTTGGACTTGAATTTGAATTTGGTTTTGGCCATTCTGATCTCAGGAGGTAGAGCATTCCATAGAAGAATAGATTGAATGGTGAAAGAAGAGTGAAGAAAATCAGATCTGTGTGAAGGTACCATGAGTTGAAGATTAGTAGAGGAACGAAGATTGCGCTCATGGTTAGAACATAAGTACTGAAAGTAAGGAGTCATATACTGAGGAGAAGTAGGAGATGTGAGAATAGTGTATAGAGTAGTGAGAGCACGCAAACTACGGCGCTGACGTATAGGGAGCCACTTTAGTTGAGAACGATAAGTAGACACATGGTCATACTTACGAAGATTAAAAACGAATCGAATGCAGTTATTCAGAAGACGGTCAAGTTTATTGAGGAGATCTGCATTCAGGTCAAAGTAACATACATCACCATAGTCGATCAGTGGGAAAATCAAAGTTTGCACAAGCATTGTTTTAGTCTTGGAAGGGAGTTTATGTTGCAAAAATAAAAATTTGCAACCCTGCTTTTCAGCTGAGGCCTCTGAAGGGCTAGTGGGCTTACTAGTTCTACAGTCAGATGTTACTTATTTATGCAATCAGATGGATAAATTAGGTTCCAGTTATAAGTCAAACATGCAGTCAATAAAACCAAAATAATATACTGCTAGAAACATTTCAACTCCTATATAATTATATATATATATATATATTGTTTTTTTTTGACACTCGTATAAAAGTCAATGGAAGCTATGTCGAATAACATAAAAAGGGCAGTAAAATAGGCAGCAAAGTATGGCATAATATTGAAAATTCATAAGTACAAAAGGATATAATGATATTAAGCAAGTATGTCAGTAATAAAATTTCAAAATTAATAAAATAGGTCAAAAGATATGATTAATATTATAAAATTAAAATAGGCCTGTAAAGAGGGCAATGGGATAAAATTAATACATATTAACAAGCAAATAAAAAGGGTTATTAGAAATATTATAAAAGTATAGTAAATATATACGTATTATAAAACGTTATTAGGCATGTAATTACTCATTATAACTATTTTGCCTTTTATTAATTGAGTTGTGCACATGTTTAAGTATATTGCAGCCAAGTGCTGTTTATTTGTTCATTTAAAAGCATTGCTTTTAGTTTTAATTTAAAATTCTATGCACCTTTTAAACTACGTATTGGTGGTGGCAGATTATTCCAGCACTTTGTTGCGCAATACCTAAAACTGCCTCATAACGCCACGCTGATATGAGCAGGCACGCGTAAGAGACCCGAGAGTGCTCGTTTGGGAAAGAACAATGGCAGAATTCGGTCTGGGTTTGTTGCGGCGACCTTAAACTTCATATGAACAAAACAAATAGTTTTTTTTTTCTACGATTTTTGATATTTTCACTTTATCTCGTTAAAGCTGGAGTATTTTATGATGATAAAAAGCATTCCAATTGATTACGAACTAGGTACCTAATTTATTATTTGATTGTTGCCATAGACAATGGTGTGACAGGAATAGATGTGAGTGTTGTTTATCCGTATCGATTATTAAAGTATAATTATTAAAATGCAATTATTTAATGTTTAATTAACATTATATCAATAAGCTAATAATTTTTGAAGCAAAACAACTTTTAAATCAAATAAAAACGTCACAGCATCGTTTTAATGTTGTATCGATTTCACATAAAATCGATTTAAAATGTGCAGCTCTGCCTTTGGCTTTGGCTGTGACAGTTAGATGCTACGAATAATTCTGCGTTTTGATGTCAATCTGACATAATTTCATTTGATAATTCAAACGTACCTACATTGTTCATTCTTATTTAAAAACTAAAACACCGATATCTTATTTTTCCGGGTTTCCCGAGTGAAAATAGAATCATTTATAGACTCTGTTACTTACGCCGAATTTTTTGAAATATTTTTATTACTGTGCGCTTCAATTTAATTTCAGACATTTCGATGTATGGAGATCTGCCATTGTCCTTTGCTATATTCACTAATCCAATCAATTTTATTGTATAAGTAGCTTGGCATTTTATTTTTAATAACTCCAAACAACAAGGTAGCCATATGATATTGTCTTCTGAAAGACATCTTGAGGATTTTGTGTGAGTTTAGAAAGGGTAACAAAACATGATGTCGAGGTGGTATACAGTAACAAAAACAAGCGCACGCGTTCTGCACACGTTGAATCTGACCTGCTGTCTTGGCTAAAAGTCTCGGCCCGTAAGCAGTATCCAAGTAATTAAATTTGGATAAAACTAGTGAGTCCACCAACTGTTCCCGTAGTGTGATGCTTAAATAGTCACGAACCCTGTATAACACTTTAAGACGATAAAATGATCAGAAATGTGCTTCTCGAATCGTAACTCCTCGTCCATTATCAGACCGAGATTTCATGCCATTTGTACACGTTCAATCCCCGGAAAATTTAAATAAACTTGAAAGTAAGACCTTAGAATCCCACAAACTTATTAAAAAAGCAAAACTTCTGAGCTGGCAAAAATTCTGCAACTCTATCGATGAAGTAACTTCTGTACCTGAGATGTGGCGACAGATGAGGTGGATGAAAGGTTACACGCAGCAAAACTCTTGCCCACCCCTTGAGAAACAAAATGAGTTGTTACACTCCCTAACCCCAGATTATGTCTCTAATATTATGCCTAGTTTTGTATCTAAAAATGATATTTTGGAATCGGACTTTACCAACCAAGAACTATCTAATTGCTTAAAGAAAAAAGACACAGCCCCTGGAGAGGACGGTATCTCATACTCAATGATTTATAACTTGCCTAATACAGGAAAATCTATTTTGCTACGTATATATAACAACATACTTCATTCTGGTATTGTTCCCCACCAATGGCGGACTATTCAAATCATGCCTATTCCCAAGATTAATAATGGTTGCAACACTGACGTAAAATTGAGACCCATATCATTGATTTCATGCTTATGTAAAATTTTCCATCTTATGATCCTTAAGCGGTTAGAGTGGTATGTGGAACAAAACCATATTTTGTCTCCCCACACGGTTGGTTTTAGAAAAGCCCGCTGAACTTTGGATTCGATAACATGTTTGGTTTCTTACATACAAATAGGAATTACCAAGAACATCCCTACGGTGGCATGTTTTCTTGACATTGAAAATGCCTACAACAATGTCTCAATTAATGCGGTTACCAAAATATTAGACGAGTTACATATTGGGTCAAAGCTATGTCATTATTTGTGGTCTTTTATGAATGAAAGACACTTAAAGCTTAAGTCATTGAGTAATGAATCCCATCTTTGTAGGTGGACTAACAGAGGATTAGCTCAAGGTGATCCTCTCTCTCCACTGCTGTTTAACTTAGTTTCTTATAAAATATGTACTCAAATTCAAAACGTTTCAATATCCCAATATGCGGATGACTATGGGATTTATGTAAGACATAAACAAATCAAATCATGTGAGCGCTATATGCAGAATGCTTTAGACTTCCTTGTTAACTTACTAGATGATATAAGACTAAGCTTATCTCCTGCGAAATCTAATGTGGGTGTTTAGTAGAGGTCACAGAAGGGTGGTACCTACTCTAATGTTATATGGACAACCACTTACGTTAACACACTGTTTTAAATACTTAGGTGTATGGCTGGACAGTAGCTTACGGTGAAATAAGCACATAAATGAAACTATTAATAAATGCTCTAAATATTTAAATTTATTAAAAGTATTAGCAGGTAGCTCTTGGGGAATACACACTAAACATATGCGCACAATTTATATCTCTCTAGTTAGAAGTAGAATAGACTATTGTAGTTTCTTGTATGATTGTAGTGCTAAAACTCACATCTCTAAATTGGATAAACTGCAAAACCAAGCGCTTAGAATAATAGGAGGCTTCATAAAGAGCACACCAATCCACGTGATGGAGAGAGAATTACATATACCACCATTGTTTTTGAAGCGGCAATACTTAGCATACAAATTTATTTTGTGAGGAATGTCATACTCCAATAACATTAGTACTAAAATAATTTCGGATTTAAGCTTTTAAGAATAGGGTTTTGACATGTATAAGTATTGTAAACAACCAATGTCGTCTTTATGTCTTTAGTCAACGACAATGAAGCCGTTTTAGATCAGCTGCGAAAAGAGCTTAATGAAAGGGATCAAGTCTCCTTGCGAATGACCTTGAAATAACAAATGTACCTGAGACTGCCAGTGAGAATCCAGGACACTTAGTCAGCTTAATTGGCGCTAAGTTGGGCGTCCCTGTAGATGAACGAGATTTAGTATTTGCTGAGCGGACCGGCACAAGACAGCCTCGCGGTAGTATCTCGAGCTCGACCTCTGCTCGCCCACGCCAGTTGGTGATCCGGCTCGCGCAGCGCTCGGTGCGCGATAAGATGTTACAGAGTACGCGAGTTAGACGTGGGGCCGATACCGCAGACTTCGGCCTGTCCTCAGAGTCTCGTCCATTTTATATAAATGAGAGGCTCACTAAAATCAACCGTGGTCTCCTCTACAAGACACGTGAGGGTCGAGCTCGCCTGCAGTGGAAGTACGTCTGGACTAAACGTGGAAGGATTTATGTAAAACAGGCAGATGGTAAACCTGTTTAGGGTAATTAACACATTTTAAATGACTTTTAATGACGCTTTCAACATTAATAGCAGAAACCCATATACCAAGAGAAAACATCTTAAGTACACTTGAGCCAACAACCGTTATCTGCCCTAATTCATCTAATGTGGTGGCTAGCAAGGGTTTATTTTTATTTGTCCAGTAACTAGTGCGACAATCGTGTCGCACTAGTTATCTTAGTGACACATGTGGAAAAATTGAGGATGTTAACCATTTGCTGATGGAGTGAGTCAAGAACGAAACCGAAAGAGAATGGTTAATTCAGGAATTGAAATTAAATAAGTTATATGTTGGTTTAGTGGTATCTATTTTGGCGAATCCTACCTCTGAACTTTGTAGGAAATTATGTAGCATTATAATTAGAGATTTAGTATAGTATATTTAATATATTTTGTGTTGTAACTAGAATTAGGTACAATGGAGTTGACGTGCCTATTTGGACAAAAACTCCTTAATCAATAAAGATTAAAAAATATATATATTAATTGTAAATAATATAAAAATTAAACATGCAGTAAATTTGTATAATATTTCGTCAAACTGGGTTGTTACCAAAAACACGACTTATGTCGTTTTGCGTCGCGATTATAAAAGCAGGTTTACCATCTGCCTGTTTTACATAAATCCTTCCACGTTTAGTCCAGACGTACTTCCACTGCAGGCGAGCTCGACCCTCACGTGTCTTGTAGAGGAGACCACGGTTGATTTTAGTGAGCCTCTCATTTATATAAAATGGACGAGACTCTGAGGACAGGCCGAAGTCTGCGGTATCGGCCCCACGTCTAACTCGCGTACTCTGTAACATCTTATCGCGCACCGAGCGCTGCGCGAGCCGGATCACCAACTGGCGTGGGCGAGCAGAGGTCGAGCTCGAGATACTACCGCGAGGCTGTCTTGTGCCGGTCCGCTCAGCAAATACTAAATCTCGTTCATCTACAGGGACGCCCAACTTAGCGCCAATTAAGCTGACTAAGTGTCCTGGATTCTCACTGGCAGTCTCAGGTACATTTGTTATTTCAAGGTCATTCGCAAGGAGACTTGATCCCTTTCATTAAGCTCTTTTCGCAGCTGATCTAAAACGGCTTCATTGTCGTTGACTAAAGACATAAAGACGACATTGGTTGTTTACAATACTTATACATGTCAAAACCCTATTCTAGATGATGCCGGCTTTTCCTAGCTAAATGATTTCTTGAGAAGAAAGGCCGAAACAAACTCAGAGTCATTGTTTTTTTTGTCACTTCAATTTGAGAGAGAGAGAGAGAGAGAGAGAGAGAGAGAGAAATGCATTTATTTTTACAACATACACAATAGTAAGATATTACAAAAACATGACACATTACAGAATTACACAAGTAGGTATGTTATAAAAACGAGGTTACCACTCAGGCTTATGTTGATTATGGCGAAGATCACAAACCAACCCTGATCTTAGGTGGTAACCCCAAGTGACGATCACAGACATATATATATATCATAATCTTATTATCTATACAGAAAAGCATAAAGCGTAATTCAAAAATACAATGTTGTCCATCAAGTGAGTACCTATCGCTAGTTGAAACGGATTGGCGAACCGGTTTTCAAGCGCTTGTCAGGCCATAATTGAATCTCACTTATGCACACAGTGGCATCTCACTTATTCGATTACGCAACCGCGACTTGCGAGCGAATCACTTGGCTATCATTTAGCCTTCGCGCTACACGAAAATGGCCGCCGCGCTATCAAATGAAAATGGAATTTTAATAATAACAACTATGGCCATCTGCTCGATAAACGTATTATTAACTAAAAACATAATATTCAATGGAGAACAGGTACGTATTGCAAGTTTATAAATTTATATAACGACAAACATTACATCGCCATAGATAGATATGTAAATATGCATAAACATACACATTACCTACTATTTTTTTTTCAAATACCTGCGTTTCTTTCAGGCCCCGCAACATTCGCTAAAACCACCACAGCCCATCCACCAAGCCCCATTGGAAAGTTGCAATAGCTTCGCCACTTTGTTCCGCATGTACGTTACGTTCGTAACCGAATAGAGAAGCAAGTGCGAGTATAGCTCCTCGAGTATATAGGAAGAGATACTCCAACCATATCGCATCTGTCAAGACCGCCTGGCATACTACCCAGTGGTCATAAACACAACGTAAGTATTTTGTACTGATTTTTGTGCTTAATCTATTTATACTGATTTACCTGGTCGCATTTTTGTTCCTGCAAGAGATGTTTTTTAAGATTAATTTTAAACGTTATTTTTGTTCTCAGGGACCTTATTGGTGGAGGCAGGTCATTCCAAATATGAGTAGCTGCATACTTATAGCACCCTCTGAAAGCTGTAGTTTTGTACCGAGGGATAGACAGCGGTCTGGCGGTGGAGCGAGTGGAGTAGCCGTAATGATCCTGTCGCCAATTTAGTTTATTGTACAGGTATTTAGGTTCTCCCGTACTCAAAACACCAAATAATAATGTTGCTAAATGAAGTTTACGCCGCGCTGACATTTTGAGTATCTCATTATTATTTAAGTGAGTGTAATATGATTTTTCCGGGGTATATCCAAGCAATATCGAGCACACGCATTCTGTACACGCTGTATTAGATGTTGCGTTCTAGTCAAGATACAGGGACCATACACAGTATCACAATAATTAAATCTCGACAGCACCAAGCTATCTACAAGCCTCTTTCTCAGAGTGAGGCTGAGATAGTTTCTTACTCTGTAGAGAATTTTCAGTCTATAAAAACAGTTTCTTACAACGCCACTGATGTGCTCCTCAAAACGCAGTCAGGGTCGATCAATAAACCAAGGTCACGCGCAGTCTGCAATTCTTGTACTTCACTACCCATTATTTCGATCTTTGGTTTAAAAGATGATATTAAATTAATTTGGTATTTGCTCCCCATAATCAAAAATGTTGACTTATTCGCGTTTAGCACCAATGAGTTATGCTTGGACCACGCTGCTATATTGTTGAGCTCCGTATTAATGGTAGCTACAGCAGTCGCAGTATTTTGTGGGTTAAATGATAGATATAATTGTGTATCATCAGCGTACATGTGGTACAAGCAGTTCCTGAAATTGTTTGTTATGTCGGCAGTGTATAAAACAAACAGGAGTGGTCCCAAAAGTGATCCCTGGGGAACACCCCGAGGTACCGATCGCGGCGTCGACATCATCACCGATCCGTCACCTCTGCGTATTTCGACTTGTTGTAACCTGCCTGTTAAATAGCTTTCAAACCATTTGATTGTATGTGACTCAAAACCGTAATACGAAAGCTTAGAAAGCAACAGTGAAATATTTATGCATTCGAAAGCGCGCGAATAATCGAGCAGGGTTAGTATCATACCCTCCCCACGGTCGCGAGCCTCGAGGATATTATCCACGACATCCGCTAAATCTGTTGCTGTCTCACGTCCTCTTCTGAACCCAGATTGAAGGTCAGGCAGAATGCCATTGTCTTCTAAGTAATTCATGACTTGAACATAAACCACCTTCTCCAACACCTTGGACAGACACGGTAGAATGCTTATAGGGCGAAGATCTTTATAATTTTTTTAATTTCTTTAGTCTTTTCTTCATCTTTTAAAGTCCAGACAAAAAAAGGGTTTAGTATGCAAGTACAATGCAGGAAATTATCTGACGCTTTTGACTGACTCGGCCCACTGATGGCCCGCATTCAACAGCAATCGTACGGCTCAACCTTGATTGAGGGAGCCAGCACGATCTGTATCACTATGCCTCCACGCCATCAGAAGGTGTATGCATAAGCATGTCAGCCTAAGCCATCAGACAGGTTGCCACAACTACTTGTTTATATGTTTAATAATACCCACATCGTACTCACAACTTTACATGATAATACACAGTAAAATACATGTTGCAAACAATAAGTAAAAATAATAAAAATTTAAACAATAAAATGTCATATATTTAAAATGTCAGAAAATATTACTGAATGTCAATTTAGGAATAATAATATATTACTTAAGTAATTTTAAATGTCAAAAGAAAATAAATAAAATAACAATGTCAAATCAAACAATGTCAAAACAAAATAAATAAAATTACAAATGTCAAATTAAAAATGACAAAATGTAAAAATATAAGTATTACAAATGTAAATAAAAATATCATGTCACTAATTTCAAAATGTCAAAATTCATAATTTTTAAACTCAATTCCAGGCATTTTTGTCTGCTAAATAATCTTTAACTGTGTAATAAGCTTTTGAACACAAGCTCTGTTTAATAAATACTTTGAATTTATTAATACTTAGTTCCTGAATATTGTATTAACTAAAGTGGTGAGGAAAGTGGTGAAGAATGAAATGTGGTCGGTGCTGTCAATGAATTGGGTGGACAGCAGCCTCATTCGAGCTCTGAAATCCCTTTATGAGGATTCTAGAGCTTGTGTGAGGATAAACGGGGCATACACTGACTGGTTTACCATCGATAAAGGTGTTAGACAGGGATGTGTAGCGTCGCCGTGGCTGTTTAACCTCTTCATGGACAGTTGTTTGCAAGATTTAAAACATAGTGACTGCGGATTAAGGATGAATGGGTTACTCGTCAAATGCCTCCTTTATGCTGATTATTAGGTTATATTTGCATCTTCAACGGAGGAGTTGCAGGAGATGGTAACAATCATGCATCGTGCGTTAGAAAGGAAAGGAATGAAAGTGAATGTAAGTAAAACGAAAGTTATGGTTTTTGAAAAGGAGGAATGCGTTACGGCTTGTAATGTTTTGATCGATGGACAGCGAGTGGAACAAGTGAATGAGTTTGTTTACTTAGGTACGTTGTTTACAAGAGATGGTAAGAATGAAGCAGATATTGAAAGGAGAGTTAATGCAGGTAATTGTGTGAATGGAGCTCTGAAGGCGTTTATGAACAGTCAAAACGTGTCCAAAAAGGCACGTTTGGCTGTACATAGAGGTGTGTTAGTGCCTACCCTTATGTATGGTAGTGAAAGTTGGGTATGGCAGAAGAGATTTGAAAGTAGAATAAATGCTGTAGAAATGAGAGCACTGAGAAGTATGTGTGGTGTGTCTTTGACCGACAGAGTAAAGAATTGTGTGATACGAGAGTGGTGTGGGGTAAAAGAAGATGTAGTGACAAGCATTGAGAAAGGCATGTTAAGATGGTTTGGGCACATGGAGAGGATGGATGACGATAGACTGACAAAGAAGATATATCAGGCTAGTGTGAATGGGACAGGAAAAAGGGGAAGACCTAGGAGAACGTTCTCTGACCAGATTGGAGACATCCTGAAAAAAGGACAAGTCAGAAGTACCCTTAACAGAAGAGCATGCATGAGAAACTTGATGGGAGTGAGTGAAGCAAGTGAGGTATGTCAGGATCGTTGCAAATGGCGTTCCGTAGTCTCTGCCTACCCCTCCGGGAAACAGGCGTGAGTCTATGTATGTATGTATGTATGTATGAATATTGCCTGGAATTTTGTTGTAAAAACGTATGCGTTGACACTTATATGAGTTACTTACTTTTTGTAGTCTAGTTGAAGGTAGAACAAGTTTGTTTTTATTTCGTGTATTTAATTTATGAATGTCGCTGAATTTAGAAAACATATTTATATTTTTCCTGACATATAACAAGTTTTCATAAATGTATTGAGATGCGACTGTCATTATCTTAATTTCTTTAAATTTTTCCCTCAGTGAATGCCTTGAACCAAGACTGTAGATTGCACGAATAGCCCGCTTCTGCAGTGCAAACACAGTTTGAATGTCAGCTGCGTTGCCCCGTAATAAAATGCCATATGACATTATGCTGTGGAAATAACTAAAATATACTAATCTGGCCGTATCTATATCAGTTAACTGACGAATTATGTAAACCGCGTACGCTGCAGAGCTAAGTCTATTCGACAACTGACCTATATGGGGCCCCACTGTAGCTTAGAATCTAAGGTTATGCCTAAGAATACGGTGTTATCTATAAGATCCAACTCTTCTCCATTCAAACATATGTTAGGTTTAACTTGTTTTACATTCGGTCTTGAAAATCGTATACATTTTGTTTTTCTTTCATTTAACAGTAAATTGTTAGCTGTAAACCATTGAACTACTTTAGAGAGAGCGTTATTTACATCGTCATTATTTGATTGTTGTCGTCTTAGTTTAAAAAGCGGCACTCCCATTGTGACCACTGAACCCATAGAAACTTTTCCATTTACCTCAACTTTCTGTATCATATTACTCAAATATGATGTTAGGAGATCCAAAGCAGTGTTCTTAGCTCCATAGTAATGTAATTTCCTGATCAATGTTTCATGAAACACGCAATCAAAAGCCTTGGATAAGTCACAAAAGACTCCCAGGGCATCATGCGACTCCTTCCAGGCATCAAAAATACTATCTAAAAGCTTAACTCCAGCATCGGTAGTTGAGCGACCCCTAGTAAAACCAAATTGTTTTGCATGTAACAGCTTATTGTTATTAAAATGAATTTGAAGCTGACCTAGAATTAATTTTTCAAAAATTTTACTAAACGTGGGTAGCACAGATATTGGCCTATATTACTTTACTACTTTTCATTTGTTCAGGAAATATACCACAGTCAATGCATCTATTGAAAATCATTGCCAGTTCAGGTGCTACTGTGTTGATTATGGATTTCGTAATCACAACAGAATTGCCCCAAAGATCACTAGTCTTCTTCAAATTAAGGGTATTAAAAGTTTTTACAATATCTCTGTCAGTGACATAGCTAAAACTAAATTCAATGTTACACCTATTGACATTTTGTTTCAATAGAGATTCGGCTTCATTAGGGGACGAGTTGAGGGATTTAGTGGTTGAGACAGGAATGTCTGTGAAGAAATTTTCAAATGCTGTGGCAACCTCAAAATCTGACTTTAATACCTTTTTATTTAATTGAAGAGTGTAATCGTTACTCTTAATTTTGACCCTTCCAGTCTCATTGTTTATAATATCCCACGTTGCTTTTATTTTATTGTCACTGTTTTTAATTTTTGATTTTAAATAAAGTGTCTTAGTTTCACGACAAATCTTTTTAAATAACTTGGTATAATTTGTTGCATATTGACAAAATTGTTCATCATTTTTATTAATTACTTTCTGTTCATACAATTCGTAAAGAAAAAAAAAATATAATAAATTTCTACTTTTATAAATTCCAGTGGTTGCCCATTCACTGAAGGATGTAGTACCAGCAACTGAGATCCTCTTAGGGACAAAGATAGAATTGAATATAGCACAGTATATGTCAAAGAAAGAATTGTACTACTTATTAGGATCGTTATTAAAGCATAGGTATGGTAATGTACTTGTGAGTTTATCCTTAAGTCCCTCCAGAAGACGCAAAGTTTTTGGCACCACACTCAATTCCTTTCTACCTACTTTTTTAGACTGCATAGCAAATGTTATAGATTGTCCACAATGATCTGATGTTAATTTGTTAATTATTTGCTTTCTAACTGGTACAATATCTGTAAATATATTGTCTATACAAGTAGATGTCGTGGAAGTTATCCTGGTGGGTTCCAAAAATAAGCATGCAAGATTATATGACTTGAACAAATTCTTAATGTTGTGGCAATTCAGGGAATCTTCTAGTAAATTAATATGAAAATCGCCACCTACTATTATAGATTTATTTTGTTGGCATAGCTTCCGTAACACATCATCCATGACACTTTCAAAGTTATCATAGCAGGATGATGGTGGCCTATACACACTCAAAACAGGAAGTTGGTCCAACTCCACACAGGCTATTTCAACTGTCTTTTCAACAGAGAAACTAACAATGTCACTACGACTCTTAAATTTAAGCAGCTTGTTAACTAAAATCAACGATCCACCATGTATTGCATTTTGTCTGCTGAACGAACTACCAACTAGATGGTTATTAAAATTGCACATGAACTGGTGATCTTTAAGCCAATGTTCTGTTATACACAAAATATTGACGCATTCATCGTTCATGAACAACTCCACTTCTAAATCTTTATTTGACATACCTTGTTTATTTTGATGTACCAGTTTTAATACTTGTGAATTTCTAAATGAATTATTAGTTGAATTGGGCTTATTCGTACATACCAGCCCATTATTAATGAAAGTGTCATTGCAAGAGGTATTCTCTATTGTCGAATTATTTAATACTACTATGTTGACTTTAGTGGAAAGCTCCCTCTCCAGCACCTCAACTTTCTCTTCTAAAGTCTCGAGTCGTGTGGTATTGCCGGCCAGCGCGACGCGCATGTCTTGAAATTCTTGCCGGAGCAACGTGATCGACTCCTGCTTGCTGCACATTTGTTTACGAATCATGTGGAGCTCGCGCGCCAAGTCAGTATGCTCAATACCAGTACTGTTCAACCCGGTCATGTTTTGATTACCAAGTGAGGTAAAAGATTCATTGTCATCAATTGTTTCTATATCCGGCACACCCTTCGCCGGTGTCTCCGATCGATTATTCTGGGGTTTATTTTTGGAGCATTCAGGACATATCCAATTCGGTAAGTTTGCTGCTGCTTTAGCCTTACCGAAACATGGAAAGTGGTAGCTCGTGGGGCATTTCGGACAGGTGGCGCCATCTGTTTTATTCATGAAGCGACCACAGGCTCCACAGTTATGCATTGTGATGGTTTATCGGCGTAAGATACAGCGATACGATAAAAGTTCACTTATTGCTTATCCCACAGCAACTTTTGGTTATTATAAACAATGTCAGATCAATGGTTAGTCAGCTGATCAACAACAGCTGTTCATGTAGGTAAACAACTTATGAACAATATTCACACACCCGCGAATATAGTTAATCACTGTATGTATATGTTATTAAGTCTTTCTTATAATGTTTTTACCATCAATTTGTCACTTCATTTACAGTTAAAACCTTAATACGACTATTGGATTTAATATTTTTATTGTTTAGAAAGTCTACGGGCGTTAAGTAAATGTTTAATTGTTTTCACAGTTCGTTTATTTTATTTTATTTAATCAGTCTCACTTTGCTAACATTTATATGCACACTATACAGTTTATATACTCAGACTACACTCACAAAAGACCTAATTAACACTTTTAAATAAAAAACTTGCAATTTATTTACTGATCGATCTTTATGACGACCATATTCGATTGCAGCGCCCTCTAGCCTCCCGCAGCGCCCTCTAGCCTCCTCTAATAGGAAACTCATTAAAATATTGCATTGCTCATACTCTGACATCCATCGGGACTTCAACATATTACGCTATGCAACCTCCATCCGGTTACACAACACCACCCGGATAATCATTTTGAGCGTTTAACAAAGTAATCTTAAAGTAGGTTTGTTGAACATGTTGCTTTGGTTTTCCTTATCACATAAGAAATCTTACTAGGCTGATATTCTAGATGTTAAATTTACTACCAAGTATCCAACCAGTCTTTTAAGCGTTATAATTTTGTCATGGATAGTCTAAATATGAAGCTTATCCTAACCTAATCATCAGCGATACAGCTACGGACCTTTCGCGTTCAAGACGAAGGACAACGTGATACTATGCCAAATGCACTAACGGCTGTCTAGTTTGCGCAACAACGGAGACTATGACTTACACAAAAGCTCAAGGGTAAACTAGGCTAACCAGAAAGGCACTTTACCGGTCCAACCAACGGCAACGCATGGTTAAACATGCAGCCGCACATACGAAGCTGTTTGTGCGGCTGTGTCTAGTTTATGCAAATCTACACTGACGGTAACATGGGTACCACAAAATTATCACAACAACGACTAACAAAGTACCCATTTAATGAGAATAAGGTTAAGCATACAAACATCACTAACGACCACTAACCTAGTTGTACCTGCAATGAAAATTAAAATCTCTGAAACTGATTATCGTAACGCACTACGATGATAACTCAATCATTTTCTTACGTCTATATATATACGTCTGATAATCGAGTTTAACAGCTTCTACTAGAAATACTATTACTCTTAAACGTCCTAAGCATAACTTGGAATTGGCCAGAGAACTCGGGGTACTTGAAGAAAATTCCCAACGTATCACATTAATTTAAAAAAACACAGTAGGTAATTTCCACGCGTAAAATCTTCAAATTGAATTTAATTTTACTAGTGGTACCATCTAATAATCACGAGTAAGAAACATTTTAATGTGCCTTGTTAAAAAATCATGCACACAAAAAAAGCTGGTGTAATTGCAACACCGAGATCGTCTGTACAACTCTGATCACGTTTATACGAAAACCGTTACGTATTATCAACACCACGAGTCAATAAAATAATGGCGCTAGTAATATCTTTTGACTATGGTCAGGTTACACTAACCAACCAACCGCACTCATCTAGACAGCACTGCAGTTTACACGTCTATTTAAGAAATAAAAGCTAAAGCTGTTCTACACAAAATCAGCACAGTCAGAAGCAATAGCTCCACACAGTCTTACACTATGAACTTAGTATGTACGATTCGATTAGTTTACCAACTTTAGCGCCGCTGCCCTGCGAAGGATAGTCTAGATAGGAGTTATTGTTCTAGATTTAGCAGAAAACTAACCAAAGCTGGGTGTTGGTTCTAAAACCAATATTACAACTGCACTAGAACAATAACTAGCGCGTTTCACTCAAACGCACTTGCTTGGAATAATGCAAGTCGGCCTGTACGCTCACTCTCGTTACTATTACAGTCCATAAAGTAAGACCGAGACAAGGTTAATCTATTTGCAAGCATAATATGATCACAAGGTTCGTGAGTGCGAGCCACCCTCGCATGAAGAAATAACAATAATCGCTTTCTTTTTAACTGCCGTATCAAACTCTAAACCTCCGTTCACTATCTACGCTATAGCTAGGTCACTGTGGTAGTCAGACAACCATACGCTAACTTAAAATACGGCAAAGGTCGCAATTAAATCGTTGCTACCCACATTTTTTTGTCTTTCTTCTTTAAGCTATTAACAAGAAGATAATTCATGAGATCATGCCATGGGAACCACGACACCGTAAAAGCCAAACAGTTCCACAACTCAGAGTCTCGTGTAGGAATCGAACCTACAACACTCGGTACGATGTGATGGCGATATCACCACAACGATTATGACATTTCCAAGGTTAAACGCGTAATGTTTTACTACTACCGCCACTAAACAAAATTGGCAGTACCAATAAAAAAAATCAGACAAAATACGATCACCACGGTTGCAGTTGCAAGCTCAGTCGATTCACCAACATAGCAGCGTTAGCAGTCGCCTTCGCTCGCGCCTTGTGGTCGCGCTGGTCCATTATTCCACTTCTGATGTCAGCGGGTTGCTTGATTCTTGGCCGGTATCAACACTTCACATCACAGTTAGTTATAAGTTCACACCAAATCAAAGTTAACAAAACTGACTATCTATTTTGTATTACTAAACACGAAACGAGTGACAGTTTCTAGACTCAACAAGGCATATAATTCCATGAATGTTCATTGTTCCTGCAGTATTCCGTGTGCGGTTGTGTGCTAGTGCTTGTTTACAACGAACGTCCGCGTATTTTGTGAATTTGAACTATATTTTGTTGTGTTTCGGCCTAAACTTCATAAGGAAAGGATGGGTGGGTAAGTAATATACTTCGTATAAGTAATTGTTTGTGTGGATTCAAGGCTTTTTAACAAAAAAATGCTTATTTCGTCAACCACTCCCACTTTGCAATCGTGTTAGTCCCGCCAAAAAACTATTTTTTGTTGGCTATTTACGATACTTTTGTGTAAAAGATTGTGAAAAACTAATTATTGTATAAGTATTAACATATTTCTTAATTTAGATTCATCCAAGTGAATTATTATTTAGCGAAATTTGTGATAAAATTACTGCCGGCATTGTGTTGACCGGAGCGGGACAAATGCCACACGGACATTTTGTTCACTGCTACATTAGTGTGGATTATTTCGAAGCATATCATATTGCCATTTTTACTATTTTTTTTTTTTTTTTTTTTGTTTCGGGTTGGAAAATCCTCATGGAGTCCCTCCGCCCTGGGGGATGGGCGAAGGGGACTGTCAGACTCTTACTGACTAAAAACCAACCCGTGTGCCTCATGTACCCGTGTGTCGGAGGGTCGGGTTTCGCCCAAGCATACGTCGCAACCCCCCGACCTGTATCGGCCCGCCAGATGGTCAGGCGGGCCCCGAACAAAACCCCCTTGGCGGCGGATTAAGGTGTTGGGCTCCGCCGCCAAAACACCCAGCGGCCGCAGAGGATAGGGAGGACGGCAACGCAACACCGCATCTCCTCTTCCTCTGCGGCCCCACCGCGACGCATCGAATGGTGCGCCCCCATTTGGTCGCGGGAGATAGGGCGCGCGGCAACGCAACACCGACACGCCTCTCCTCCCGCGACCGCACCCGACTGCGAGGGACAGACAGAATTGTCCCCCGCACCCGCACCGTTGGACGCATCCTGCGCAGGCCCCGTCAAGCCCACGCGGAGCGTCCCCTCCTGGATCCCTCTTAGCTTCACCGCGGGTCACCAATCCACGGTTACTGAGCCCCCCCACCACGACAAGGTGGAGATCCCACCGGGGGGGCCATTTTTACTATAAATTAACATAAGATAACATAAAAATTAACAAAAAATTATCTATATTGCTTTAAATTATGAATAAAACTTTTTTTCTTTTTTTTCTAGGGAATTCATGAAAGTCGTATCCATACTATTGTAGCAGTGAACAAAATGTCCGTGTGGCATTTGTCCCGCTCCGGTCTATTGAGAGTAGAAATTGGGTGTTTTTGTTTATAAATTCTCAAATATTTTTGTTTGCTAACACGTTTTAATTTTGTAACGTAACTTTAGTATAATAAATCTAGTTATAGAAAATGTTATTAGTATTAAAAAAAGAGAATCTGAAATTGTTTTACAGGTCAATCATTGTGAGTACCTATTTAGAGTCGTTTTTCGAGAGGTTTATGTTTATGTCTCAAGCTGCCAAATTTATTACTTTACGAATGTAATTTTTTTTATATGTACTGAACTTACGAATAAACAAAAAACATGAGCCACTTGAGCCACGTCTCTCTCAGAACAAATCTTGAAACATGAGTCACTTCATAACACCGGCGGGACGGCGCCTGATAAGGCCTACATTTACTAATGTTCCTACTGCTAAAAAAATGATATGGAGTAAAGTGATTTTATGACTGTATGTTTTAAATTAGGGTATAGTTTTGTAAATTAAACACAAATATTAACGAGAAAAAGTATAATTTATGAATTATGGTAGATTATGTATCGAAAAATGGAAAAAAATGCCATGACCCTATCTTTACTTTACAATATTGTTTTAATTTCACACTTTATACATATTTACCGTATGTAATATGATAGTGTACTTAATCAAGAATCTGAAATGCTATATTTTATTACTCAGTCAGTCTAATTTAAAAAATGTTTGAGTATTTTAAAATTATTAAAGTATTTTTAAATTTAAAACCTATTTACCTTGTGTTTCCTGATTTATGAACTTACCTACATCACAAAATTATATAACGGTTTTTAATTGTTATTGATTCACATGTTTGAAGTATACCACTATTTTCTAGGCTTGGATCAGCTTATTTCGTTCCTCATTACGGATTATCTTCTTTTTTCTCGGCAAGTATAACTTAATCATTTAGTTTCATTAGAATAGATTCATTCGTTTTCAAAAATGTTGGACTATATGGTTTGAATGACAAACAAGACGTGTGTTTAGTTAAGTATTTTCATAAATAGCGAAAGCACATCGCAGGGCAAGGCATGCAAGGAAATTTTCAGTGACTTATTCATGGCTTAGTCGGTATTCTTAAAACATCTCGCGGAGGTATACTTGCGTTTTATAAGGTCTGCTCATTATCGAGGGTGTGTTTATGTAGCCATCATTGGGTAAAGGTGACCCAGAAGGACGATAACACCCTATGTCTTGTAGGTGAAGAGTCTTGTTGCAAGATACTTTCATTCGTTTCCTTGAGTAATATTTTAGATTAGGGTGAGTACAGTCGAGTATTAAAAATACATATTTTCATATTCGTAATGATAGTAGTGTTTGAAATAGACATATTCCCTATAATAATCAGTATAAATTGAGAATATTAGTTTGGTATCATTTGTTGTCTATAATGTAACTATAGTGTAATTTTTTGACTCTGGTCACATTATGAACTGACAAATCATTTCACTGTTTCCTGCCGCAAAATACGTTTTGAGAGCACAGCTTTTGCAATTCGTGTGAGTTTGTATAATTGAATTAAATTGTTTAAAACCTTGTAGTTGTCGCAATTTGATTTGCTCGGCAACGCTTCAGTGAGCTATTGATGAATTTGGGATATTGTGTTGATCATTGACATTTGTAAAACTGTAAATTGTGAATCATCTCCACGTGTTGAAGACGTCGCGATTGAAGCCTAGGTACTAGGTAGATGTATCATTTTCTATATTGGCCAATTTAGTGTGTATTTATCTAGCTTAGTTGCAGGACTGACATCAGCAAAATCACCAGGCAACTGTACATTGTATTTTAATTCTTAGCGCCGAGAAACTCGGCCATATGTCAGACACTCTTTGCCTTGCCCTGAACAGCTGGATGAATGTAAGTTAGCTTCCACTGCCGTCTGCAACTATTCTGTCTAGGCAAACTCTGAACAAGTAGGATTGTGAAATTCAGAGATTTTTCAAGAGAAAATTTATTAATGAAATGATAAATTACCGTGTATCTCAAAGGTGCTGATCAACTTTAGCATTCACTTGTAATGAGCATACTTGCGAATGTTACATTACAGAAAAATAAACGAGTGCGCTTTAGCGAGCATTCTATTGCGGGTTCTGGCGAGAATCCTAATCAAAGGGCAGTATAGCTGCCGCGAGCTTTTTGCCGACTAGACCGTTTTCTAAAAGATCATGAAAATCTTCTTGCATTGTTTGGGTCTGTTCATTGTAGAGTGCGACAAATTTAAAAACGGTGAATGCTCGGTATTCTGTTACAAGGGAATAGTCAAATCTATCATCATCTTCCTCATATGCCGGTCGCTATCGTTACAACTAGTTAAAAGTAACAACAACCAACTAGCGTAGTGAACGGACGTGTTTACGATTATTTAAATAAAATAAGTAATAGTGTCATTAAACAATAAACTAAACGACATTAGACAAACAGCCTATTGTGTATTTATAACATAATTTGTGTAGCCCCAGCCTCTTAACTCAAGAACACATCCGCTGCGATCGGCATCTTCCAGTGTGCGGTGTAAGAATTTGGACGCTGCATCTGGATGCTGAAAAGCGATTGAATACTAATAAAAAATTAGGTAATGGCAGTGTCCGCGCATAAGGATCACCAGTTCGTAAGCAATTACCGATACTTATGGACACGAGCAAGAACCAGAGGAATCACAAGTACGTTGCGACCCTTTGTGATTGGAAAAGGTATAGGAGAGTGGGATGAGGGAGATGGAAAAGGGGACGGGGTCTTTGGTACTCTAACTCACCGAACGAAACGCAGTCGTTACATTACTGCATTTTTCTATAAGTGGGTAGTAGTCCCCTTATCAAGATTCATGTTGAAAGTAGCTCTACTAGCTATAAAATCTACTACCTAAATGTTGAGTACGGATAAAGATGCCGAATAACTGTCCCATTTTTTCACTGATAATCCTATTACCATTCTAAAAGCAGCTTCAGTAGACGTTCGCATAGTATTCAAAGCTTTACAAATCACTTCACATTACTGGAAATTAAGACGTGTGAAGCGAGTAGCCATGTTGAAAGGTTACAGCTGACTGCTCCTTAGCAAAGGCACACGTCCTACAGCCTGCTTCCTATAGACCTCGTACATGTCGGCGTTGGAAAGACGCCAAATAACGTTACCTACATGTGTTCTTGAATTAAGAGGCTGGGGCTACACAAATTATGTTAGTGTGCTTGCAGTTGCGTTATGATCTCTTTGTGAGATAGATTCTTTATGGTCTAATTAGCAAAAGCATATATTAATTAATTAATTATTGCTTACTTATATATTATTATATTTATTTATTATCTTTATATATAGAATATTTTATGCTATCAGATGATGATGATTCCTTTCACTCCGCCAAAGATTCTGCTGATTTATCAATAAATGACAGCTTAAGCTCAGCGACCGAGTCACTTAGTAATTTAGTTAAGCGTACTTTCGATCAAACCATATCTCGGCTGTTAAATGTGTGTCACATTAACGCACAGAGTATACCCAGCCACTATAGCGACCTGTTTCTTACTTTTGATAATGCTAACGTTCATGACCATTCTGGTTTCAGAGAGCTGGCTGAAACCTCATCTTCTTTCTACTTCCTACCCTCTCCCTGGTTTTGTCCTCATCAGAAATGATAGGGTGGACAGAAGAGGTGGTGGTGTAGCCATTTACCTCCATAGCTCATTACCCTTCAAAATCATCTTATCTTCATCATCTAACTCTTCTGCTTCAGCAGAATATCTGTTCCTCGAGGTTTCAGTCAATGGGGCTAAAACTGTTCTTGGCGTTGTCTATAGTCCTCCCACTATAAACTACTTCTCCAGTCTCGAATCGATTCTGGAATCTTTAGAGTCAGAATACGCTCATCATATCATCATGGGAGATTTCAACACTGACCTTGCCACGGATGCCCCCCGGTCCCATAAACTCCAGCAATTAATTGAGTCTGCCAGTCTACACACGCTCCCGCTTGGTCCCACTCACCGCAATACCGAAGGTGTAGACACATGGCTAGACTTAATAATTACCTCTAACCCATCCCTTGCCCAATCCCATGGCCAGTCTCTTGCTCCTGGTTTTTCCCATTACGATCTCATCTACCTATCCTATAACCTTAAGCCACCTAAGCCCCGTCCCAAGGTCCTGTATAGGCGTTGTTTTGGACGTATAGATAGTGACAGCTTGCAGAGGGATGCTGCTGAACTTGATTGGAGTCAGCTGATGTCAGCTGCTACTGCAGACGATAAAGTCATTGAATTTAATAAGGTGGTTTTGTACCTCTATGACAAGCACGCCCCCGTCCGGAAAGTGAAATTAAGACGTCCTCCCACTCCATGGCTAACCAGAGGCATAAAAATGGCTATGAGGCGCCGGGATAGAGCATTCCGGCAATTCAAAAGAGATCGATGCGAAGAAAACTGGACCCTCTTCAAAGCTGCAAGGAATCAGTGTAACCAGATGGTTCGTGACGCTAAACGCCGCCATATTCTTGAAAACATAAATTCTTCTTCCCCCGCCAATATCTGGAAGTTCCTTGAAACCCTGGGTATTGGCAAACAGCGACATTCTGATCCTCAGTGGATGGTTGGTCTGGAGGATTTAAACCATTTTTTCACCACTACTGCTTTGTTGGACCCCCAGACCAGGCGTCACACTATTGATCACTTAGCTGCCCTTCCCCGTCTCAACATAGATCCTTTTGATTTTTCTCCAGTTGCTCCGAGTGAGATCAAGAAAATTATCCTTTCTATCAAGTCCAACGCTGTGGGATTGACGGTATCAGCCGTCGTTTGATCACCCTTATCCTGGACCACCTCATCCTTCCTATATCTCACATTGTCAATTTCTCGATTGCCAATGGTTCCTTCCCTTCTTTGTGGCGTAAGGCCTTTGTTATGCCATTGTCCAAAATTCCCAATCCTACTCTCCCTCAACATTTTCGTCCAATCGCCATCCTTCCCTTCCTATCCAAAGTGCTAGAGGCTTGTTTGAATAAACAGCTGTCCGGTTTTGTGTACAAACACTATTTATTAAGTCCACTTCAATCTGGCTTTAGGCCTGGACATAGCACAACCTCTGCACTCCTTAAAGTGACTGGCGATATTAGGGCAGGCATGGAGGAGACTAAGGTCACAGTATTGGCCTTGGTTGACTTTTCGAATGCCGTTAATACCGTCAGTCACGATATCCTTCTATCAATCCTTTCCCATCTAATGATCTCACCTGGCGCACTGGAATGGTTCTCTACTTATCTTCAGGAACGCCAGCAGGCAGTTCGCAGTGATGACATCTCATCGAATTGGCGTAACATTAACACTGGTGTTCCTCAAGGTGGCATACTCTCTCCTCTACTATTTTCAATTTTTATTAATTTCTTAATCCCTAAGCTTCGATGTTCGTACCATCTTTACGCCGACGACTTGCAGTTATATTCCCAGGCGAGAGTGGATGATGTAACAATAGCGATAGCCGATATTAATAGAAACCTAGGTATGATTCAAGCTTGGTGTAAAGATTTCGGACTAGATGTAAATTCTGCTAAATGCCAGGCCATTGTTGTCGGCAGTCAGCGCATGACACGGAGATTAGACCTGACTACCTTGCCTCCGGTCATGTTTAATGGCCTTATCATACCCTTTAGTCCAGTAGTTAAAGACTTGGGATTACTAATTGATTCCACTCTCGACTGGCAAGCACAGGTTACGAATTTCAGTCAGAGAGTGACTGGTACCCTTCGAGCTCTATATCGCCTCAAAAAATTCCTGCCAATCAGAACCAAAATAATGCTTGTACAGGCCTTGATATTCCCTTTAATCGACTATGGTGATGTGTGCTATTATGACCTGAATGCAGAGTATCTCAACAAATATGACCGACTTCTCAATAACTTTGTATCTACTTTTCGTTCTGATCTTAAATGGCTACCTATTTGTCAGCGCCGGAGTTTGCGTGATCGCACAACTCTCTACTCTATTCTTACTTCCCCTTCTCCTCCTTCTTATCTGACTACATACACCAATACTTATGTTCCACTCATGAGAGAAACCTTCGTTCCTCTCATAATCTAATTCTTCACTGTCCCGCTCATACTTCAGGTTTTGTAAACTCTTCTTTTGTTGTCCAAGTTGTTCTGATATGGAACAGGCTCCCTTCTGAGGTCAAAATGGCCACCAACCGTTATGCATTCAAAATGAAAGTACGGAATCTTCTCTTTGCTAAGTTGAAGGAATCGGCTCATCACTCTCATCAGCTATAGCATAAATTATGTATTTATATATGTATATATTTATGGATTATATTTATGTGTGTATCAAATCTATGAATAATTATATATATTTATAGTATATTTATGGTTTATAATATGTACCTAAATTATTAGTATGTATCTAATACATATCCTATTTTTCACCACATGGCTAATGCACCTACCTCATCTATCTCTGCACCACCAAAAGGTTGACTGGCAGAAAATGCCACTAGGCATAAAGTCCACCTGTGTACTATTTTGTGCATAAAGAATAAATAAAAGAAAAAAAATATTATGTATATTGTTATGAAAATGAATAAATATAAAGTATGTATTGATTTACTTCTAGGCACTGTTATATACGTGCGTATGTTCTATTCGTCGATAACGCAAGTGCAAATCATCACATTTAAGAGTATAATTATGTTTTAAAAGCTAAATTGGTCAGCAAAAAATGGGTTAAAGTATAAGTTACATTAGAAATTATATAAGTATTAGTATGATATTTCTGAGTCACATTACAGAATGGTTGTTATTGGACTGGTATTTTTACCAAACAATAGTAGTAGAAGTGGCATTGGATTTCATTGGGATATACAATTGTTTCTATGATTATATTGTGTGTTGGAATGTGGAACAATTATTTTGGTCTTAGTTCACCTCAACCCATTAGACGTTTTCTAATAGATGCAGCGAAACGAGGTGCAAAGTAACATTGTCTCAGCTAAACATTATTTTCTAAAGCCGGTGCAGTATAAATAGCCTACTTGGCATTTCTGCCTGCTAACTATCGTGTCTAGATACTGTATCCCACAGACGCTAAATAACACGGACAATAATATACCACCCGTAGTTATTTATATCGCGTTGAAGTAGACTTATGGCACTAGTAGGCCATCAAACAGCTAAGATTAGATTTTTAAACTTTCAGACGAATATTTCAGGCTTTTTAAAGCCACCAACCGTAAGTTATTTTATGAAGCTGGCAAAAATCAATATCTCAACAATAGTATACTTACCTACTTATGTATGACTAGATGATGCCCGCGGTTACACCCGCGTTATTCTATAGCCTTCTTCGATAAATGACCTATCCAACACTAAAATAATTTTTCAAATCGGACCAGTAGTTCCTGAGATTAGCGCGTTCAACCAAACAAACAAACAAACTCTTCAGCTTTATATATTAGTATTAGATTCCGCTAAATGAAGTTAGTAAAAAGGTTTTTTGTTACAACTAGCTGCTGCAATACTTTTCTTACAGTACGCGGCAGATTATCCGCCTGCAAACAACAACACAGAAACTATTAACTATTATTACCGTGAACGAGTAAATAGATTGCACAAGTGGCCTGTTTACAACAGTAATTAATTCAATGAATGCACTCGCGGTTGTGTTATATTGTTTGAACGTTGGCTTTGGTCCAAACTGGACTGAAACCTAATACCTCAGTTTTGGCTTCATTTGAATATATTTTTTTTTTATTTATTATTTCCTCAGTACAATTATCATTACAGGTTTATTACCTAATGCGATAATGTAGACAACTATTTTACCTACTGACTAAAGTTACTGTTACAGAATAATAATTTCAATAACAAACAACATTTCCTATTCTAATAAACAAACCCCATATCCTATGTCACAGGAGGACCATAACCTATAAAAAACAAAGCTCCCGTTGTGAACTTGCCCAGAATACAACAAAACAGATCAATTTTTTCAGCTATATTGTTTAAGATACGAAGAGCGCGCGTAAACGGCGCCTTGTTTACCAGTTTTCTGCGACCGCGCGGCACGGCGAGCAACCGCGGCCGCCGCCGCTGCCACACGTATCTGTCCGGAACACACATGCACACTTGTTGCAAAATGCTGAGATTGTCTATTTTCCCCCTAATCACTTTAAATATATACAAAACTAAACCTAAATTCCTTCTTACTCTCAGCTCATTGTATCCTACCATACCTAAGATGAATAAGGTAGGATACTTATTTGGGTAAAATGGATATATACCATAATTTTTTATATAAATACCAAATAATACCTACCTAATAAATGCAATTACTGCAATAGCATTATTAAGAAGCAAAAACGTAGATATGACAGAGAACAGCTATCCAAAACAAAAAAGAAGCCCAAGAAACTGTGGCACACAATAAATAACATTACTCAACGAAAACCTACTAATTCAACCAAGTCGGTATTGTTACATATTGCAGAGACTCCTCAAGAGTCGCTTAATATTGTAAACAATTACTTTGCAAAGATAGGCCAACTTCTTGCAAATAATATTACATCCAATCAACACCCAATACAGAACAACAGCACTAGAGAAATAAAATATCCCCCTGTTTTCTCTTTGGTGCTCCTAAATACAGATCCAAACGAAGTCCACTCAGTAATAATGTCCTTGAAAAGTGATAGCGCTGCAGGATGTGATAAAATACCAGCAAGCTTTTTAAAAACCTCCCATGATCTAGTTGCCCCATTAATTTCCTACCTGACTAATCTGTGCTTCGAACAAGGCGTTTTTCCTTCTGCTTTAAAACAAGCACTCATAACCCCTGTGTACAAGAGTGGTGATAGAACAAATCCAACAAACTATAGGCCAATATCGGTACTGCCATCAATTTCTAAAAAGCTTATAATGTCGAAAAGCTTATATTCACTCGATTAATAATTTACTTAATAACACAAAATATACTCTCACCATCACAGTTTGGTTTCAGGCAAGGTCTATCCACAGAGGATGCAGTCGTGGCCCTTGCTTCCACTGTAACTGAAAAAGTTGACAGTGGAAGCAAGTGTCTGACTGTCTTCCTCGACCTGAAAAAAGCCTTTGATACTGTCTCTGTCTCAATTCTTTTACGCAGACTGGAAGACTTAGGTATACGAGGCACACCTCTGGAGTTATTTAAAGGGTATCTTAGCGACAGAAAACAACAAGTCAAAATATGGGCCAGAATTAGCTCTGAGGAAACAGTGTCTTACGGAGTCGGACAAGGTACCGTACTCGGTCCGACACTGTTTCTTTTGTACATAAACAACCTATGCAACATAAAATTGAGTGGTGGACATGTATTTTCTTATGCGGACGATACGGCTATTGTTTTCGCTGCGAAATCCTGGAACGAAGTGTTTTGAATTGCTGAACTAGGCCTGGCAAAGATTGCGATGTGGCTAGATCAAAACCATCTTACCTTAAACACATCCAAATCGTATTACATTTGTTTCACTAAATATAACATTACAAGACCTCCTTCTAAACTGAAAATAGGAATTCATAAATGTAATAATCTACTTGACTCTGCCTGTTCATGTGAAGTTATTACGGAAGTACAACACACAAAATAACTCGGAATAATTCTCGATCATCGTTTATCATGGCATATGCACACAGAACTGATGATGAATAGAGTAAGAAAATTGATTTGGATATTTAAAATTCTACGTCACGTTACCATATTAGATCTCTTAAAACAAATTTATATTTCATTAGCTCAATCAGTGTTAACATATAGTGTAACAGTTTGGGGTGGTGCTACAAAAACAAAATTCTTAGATTTAGAAAGGGCTCAGAAAGCTTTACTAAGGGTTATGTTTTTTTAAGCCATTTAGGTTTCCTACAGATAATCTATACCTGACCGCAGATCTCTTGTCAGTAAGAAAATTATACATTCTGCAACTTATTTTAAGAAAGCATAAATCTCTGCCCTATGACACATCAAGACCCAATGTTAGAAGGAATTACGTTGTAGCTCCCCTTTCGTAGTCAAATCGACATTTGCATCACGCCAATACCCACGTCAGTCTGCACGACTATACAATATTTTAAACAAGGACTTAAAAATATACTCCATGACTTACGCAGTATGTAAGAAACATTAACAGTTTGGCTAAAAACAGTGAGCTATGATCAAAGTGAAAGATTGTTACAGTAGGCCTAATACATTCACTCATTCACACACACACACACACACACACACACGCACACACACACATACACACACACGCACGCACGCACACGCATACACACACACACAGACACAGACAGACAGACACACACACACACACACACAAACACACACACACACACACACACACACACACACACACATACACACACACATACACACATAACAGACACCATTGATACATACTCCTGTATTTGTTTCAAAATTGTTTATTTTATTTTTACTTCATCTTTATTTTCAATTACTTTTCTTTTATAAATGTTATAGCTATAATTTGTTAACTATTCAAAGAACCCGTCGTCGGTTCTTCTAAGAGGAGCGGAGCCACCTATCACAAGCATATTGTTAGCTTAACAGGTGATTTCAATTACCTAAATTGTAAAAATGTACTTTTTGTTATTGAAAATAAACATTTTTATTTTTATTATTTTATAATAAATTTATTCTGCACTCTCTCCAACATGATACTATATTTAGTTTCCTGTGGAGACCAGATGACTGCGTTCAACTCTAGTTGGCTTCTCACTAAGGAGTTACACAAGGCAATAATAGCCTTGATATTAGTGAAACCCATAGCTACCCGAAGCACAAAACCTAAATTTCTATATGCCTTTTTGCAAATTTTAGTTATATGATCTCGAAAGTCTAGTTTAGAAGAGGAGATTACCCCTAGATCCTTGGTTTCGCTATATATATTTGTAGTGGTGGTCTTTTGCATAGTAATATCGTGGTTTAACAGGCATAATGACAGATTTTCGCATGAATCCTCAAAAACCTTTCTCTTTTTTCTTGTAAACGTGAAAGTTTTTGAGGATGGATTTTCACTCAAAACCTATTTTTTTTGTATTTTTTTTTCTGCCGAACAAATTGACTGCATGCTGCCTGATGTCAAGCAGTCAGTGAAGTCCCATAGTGATGGCCATCATCCCAGCAGCCAGCATGGCATTATGGCATGATGGCCCTTGACGGCCTTGAGAAAAGCTTTTTCACGCCCCGCTTAAAGGACCCAGGATCATAAGTGGAGGGAAATACGTGTGCTGGTAATGAGTTACACATTTTAATGGTTCGGCAGAGATAAGAGGCGCCGAACCGTTTGGTGCGTGACGGTATCTGTTTTACCGTGTAAGAGTGGCACCTTAACCCAGCACGTGTCGTTCGGGATAGGAAAGGAGAGTGTTGGATTAGTTGAAGGAGCTCTTCGGAGCACTCACCGTGATAAATGCGATAGAAGACAGCCATTGGGGCCACGTCTCTGCGTAATTGCAGTAACTCAAGAGTCTTAGTGGCCTCTGGATCCTCAATGATACGGAGAGCACGCCGCTGCAAACTATCGAGGGCGTCCAATAAGTACTGAGCGGAACCATTGCAAAGGTGAGAGCAGTATTCCACGCAGGAGCGAACCTGGGTCTTGTATAACAGACACAACTGCTCCGGCGTGAAAAAACTCCTCACCTTGTTCAGGACTCCGAGTTTCCGAGATGCGGATTTGATGACAACCTCGATGTAGTTTTTCTGGTTGAGATTTCTGCGTATGTCCACACCCAGGATATAGAGGCGGTCTTGAATCGGTAGTGGAGTGTCCAGAAGAGAGGGGGAAGGAATGGAGATACCTAAGCTGAGAATGCGCACACCTGTGTTTTCTTGGCGTTGAACTCGACCAGGTTCTCATCACCCCAATGCGAGATGCAATTCAGAACCCAGTCAAGCTCAGCAACAAGTGTTCGCCTATACTCCTCAGTATTGGCTTGCATAGCCGCAGAGTGTCCGAGATATCACGCATGTACAGTACTATCATCTGCATAGCAATTTATGCCCCCAAAAGTGAGCACATCAAAAGTGCATATCAATATATCGTGGGTATAATGGAAGAACTGAATAACTCAAAATTTCAAGTTTCGAGATAATCGCGATTTACTGTTTTTTTGACACTTTTTTTTACATTGCTAAGTAATGGAGAACAATTTTACCGTCGGCGATTTTATATGCTATAACCCCTCAAAGCATTTTGGCCACCATCGAGGCATCTTAGGACACCCGTAGAAGTATTTTGGCCACTTTCGAGGCTAGGCTTTCAAACTAAGTACGGCGCGTAATATTTTCGTTGAAAGAATGGTGATATTTCTATTTATTAAGTTAATATTGTATATCAAAAGACGCGTAATTAAATAAGCTTTCGAATGATATTAATTAACACCAAATAATATACTTGAAGTTCACGTAAGAGCGGTATAAAGCGAGCCCGGTATAATATTTTCCCGCCATTTCCGAGCGCGCTATTATATTTCTAACATATTCATATTTCTCGTCGTTTTTTATTATAGGAGGTATATAAGTATTGTACATGGTTAGAAAGGTAATTTAATTTAATTTCAGAGATAATAAATATAATGGAAAGAAACATTTTAATTTTAAACATAAAAAATATAAAGTATAAATGATTGTTAATTGCCGCCAATTTTAGCATTTTATTTTTTTTAACATATTTTTTTGTTATATATCAGATTCCAACCTAGATAACTTTCTTTTCAACTAGATTACCAATATAAAAAAACCATATCTGATAAGATTCCGATAAGCATTATTCTTACTGGACTTTGCACAATTGTTTACTTTTGCCCGCAAAAATAACCGCCATACCCGCCAAAATTTTCGAAAGCCTATATCTCATGAATTATAGGAGTATTATATATCACATGATAGGTTTATTTATGTACTCATAATTAAACAATAATTCATAGCATAAATGTAACGTTATCTATATATTTTTTCATTCAATAAAAATAAATGCCGTTGTTTCGGTAATTGAATGAATATAGCCTCTTGAATTAAATTATTACACAATATTTGTTTATTTTTTTGCTGTTATTTTATAACTAATTAGTCCATTCACAATTAAAACATAAAAATATCAAATATAATTATATTATTTGTTTACAATGATGTTTTGAATCCATAATTACGCCCCGCGCGCAACATGCAAAGACAGTGAAATATACAAAAATTTCAAATGCTGACATTTAAATAATTTTCTAAGCAAGCATTGCTTTAATTTTATATTTTAGTAAACCTTATACCACCAGGTATACAAAATAATAAAAGGAAGCAATTTATAACCCATATTGTTATCATGACAAACAAAAATGGCGAGTAGGTCATCGATAGACGACATTGTTTACAATAGGATCAAGTTCGGCGGGTCGCATAAACTAAACATTCCGTCATTCAGTCACCATTCAAACATTACTACAAAGCTTATTTAATCTACTTTCATAAAAACATCATTTCAAATATAAATACCCGAGTGACGAGTCGTAAGTTTAGGTTTAAGGTAGCACGGCAAGTGGCCTTGCTTCGCGGGTGGTCAGATAACGACCGCGTGATGCTTTAGCGATAAATGCCAAATTAAAGCGGTACCTTGAGCGGTTAAGCATGTTTGCTGTCAATTCTATGCTTGATTAAACTAACTTTTATCATGAACCACTAAAATAATATAAATAAAAATATAAGTAATATCCAATTTTGCCACACCAAGATATTGCAAACATACCGTAGTTAGCTAATTCTATATTGTAGTTATTCAGTTTTCCCACACATTAAATGAATGTGAATACATGAATTTGGGTAAACTAAGTACACTTATTGAGTTTTGAACCTAAAGAAATACTTAAACACGAAAGTTAGGCATTCTTACTGAAAGTTTATCTGTGAAATTTTATCACTGATTATTGATCTCATATGAAATAAAAGACCTGGATTGGAAGTAGTAACATTTTATATAAAAAAAATATATAAAAAAACCTAAAATTACAATATCAAATTAACAGAATTAGGTATGGCAACAAAATATTATAATGATTATAAAAATTACTTAATATAAATCTTCTTAAATCAACTAAAATAAAAATAACTTTCCTTTGCATTAAAAGATAGTAGGGTGGTCTGAAAAGTTTCCGACCTGAACCTGAAGAAAGCAGCACTCGTCAAAAAAAGTGTTGTAGATGTAATTGTTCTACTTATGGCAGTTACCTACCAACATTTCAGCTGTTTTGTACCAGTAATTGCTGTTTGACAGCCATACGATTGAGTTGATGTGAGTGTTTTTTGTATAAATGGGAAATTTTGTATCGAGCTGTCATTGAAATTTAGTTTTTGAAAGGCAATACCCCGACACCATTAAAATTTGATTAAAATTCTATTTATGGGGACTCTCGGCTCCATCATCATTGCCCTAGCGTTATCCCGGTTGCATCCAAGACTTACACGTCTTAGAGCCCGAGGTTCGTTTACTGGTCTAACCAGATATGACAGAATATCAACTTTTCCACGGAGCGACTGCCGTTTGACCTCCGCAACCCAAAGGGATAGCGATATTCCACTGGTCTGCAGTATCAGTTTATTTGAGAGTACTGACTCCCCATCACGACTGTCAGAGATCATCATGACAGCCAGAACCGACAGTTTAACGTACTCCAAGGCACGGGGCAAGCGATAATTAACAATTTAATACGCACTTTACTTTGAAAAGTCGTTGGTGCGTGCTGTGGATTCAAACCCGATACCCTCTGTATGGTCTGCCATTGGTACCTCCACTAGGCTATCGCTGCCTCTCTGTTCCATCAGTTACCACAGTGACATTTTGGGCAGCTGAATTTAAGCTTGGTCGTAAAAGCTAGGGAACAGATGAAGGTCCGCGACGTCCAAAAACTGCAACCACTGATGATAACTGCTCTAAATTGCACCAAATGGTGTTAGACGACCGCAGAATTGAGTAAGAGAGATAGCAGAGGCTATGAAAATGACTAAGTAATGTTTTAGCTACATATTAAATCAAGATTTAAGCATAAGCAAACTCCCAGCGCGATAGGTGCCGCGTTTGCTCACGTTAAGACCAAAATCGAATGAATTTTTTTAATGATCTCTTTACGTAGATTAGGCCTATGATCCAAGTTTTGGTATAATGAATGACATGTAGATGCAACCTGGATACACCATTATACGCCCAAATCAATAATACATACATTCCAAATAGTAAACTACTAAGGAGGAATCGACTCCAAAGGACAACGGCGTTTTTCGGCTGAGAAGGGATAACTATTACAGCAGCATACTACGCTCTATTACTAGACAAATTGAGGGTAGAAGTTGTGCAAAAAGTTCCACATTTGCAGAAAAGACTTTATAACTGACATAAATCTTCTTATCCTTTATATTTTTTTTGGCGGTAGGTGCATAAAAAGTCACTACATACCTAAATAGTTAAAATATATTTAAAATAGTTTTTGTCATTATATTGCACTTTTTATAAGTTCAATAAGTGTTATACATACGGTTTTAAGTCCATACAAGTGTAGTTCTGTGTATATGTGACAAATAACAACTAATTCGGAACACCACCTGCCAACTGATCACCTTCACTTCACTTTGGTAACATAATTGCACTTTTAACATAGCACAATTTGCTGAAGTTTTACTTGCACAGAGAAGTCTTGAGGAGCATGTAACAAAGAAGATGGACGAACTCCAGGCACAGCTACAGATTGGTACAGCCAAGGACACTGTGGTTAAGGTCGCAGAATAGTTCCGAACGTTCCGGGAATTGACATTCTCTATGCTTCGCTTGCTACGGAAGCAGATAGCAGAGTGCACAAAGGCTATTGATGTCATGGAGTCGAGTCGCAGAAGGAAAACATTGATTTTCACTGGCATTCCCAAACAAAATAAGGAGAATTGTACAACTGTGGTTATGGATATCCTCCACAATAAGCTTGACATGAAAGATGTCAGTCAGGCTTCGTTTGAAACATGTCACCGGCTGGGAAGCACCGGTAAAGAGCGTCCACGACCCATCTTAGTTAAATTCACCAGCTTGAATCTCAAGGCTACTGTTTGGCGAGCAAAGTCAAAACTCAAGAGCTCGACGACTTCGGTTCGGGAGTTCTTAACAAAGGAGCGGCAGATGGTCTTCGGGAAGGCAAGGCTGCATTTCGGGATGAGAGGTTGCTGGACACAGGACGGCGTGATCACCATCAAGGCGTCAGACGTGAGTCGCCATAAATTAACCTCCTTAGACGAACTTAATCCGCTTCTGCAGAAGTACCCTAAGGTATCGTCAGCCACCTCTAACAAAAGTCCCTAGAACTTGAACTAGGTACTTTAAATGTATCGTTGTTTGTCACCGATGCTGTTGTTTATTCTCAGTCAATAATTTCATGCTTTTATCAATGTTGTATCCATAATATACTGTTTTAAAACTGTTCATGTCATCTACCTGTTTACATAATATGAGAGATAACAGCATGTCTACTAATTTTAGTTTAATCACCCTCTTTTTGAGATAATATGTAAAACTTTAAGTTCACTACTTGTTCAAGTGTTGATGATATTTTTCAAGTTGTCAAAAATTCGTAACTGTCAAAGGGACGTGCGAGTCACGTTCGGAAATGTACAGCCTAAACGTAGATTATTATTATTGTGACAAGACATTACTTTTTTAATTTTATTTTTTATAAGTGTAATTTGTAAAACTATTATTTTTATATTTCAGTTGGCGGGTGGTGCAGAGATATATGGTCTTGAACTACATTATATTGTGCACTTATTATTAATATTTATAATTACACATAGGTACTATTTTTATATATTATCTTATATATATTATTGACGGCATAGAATACAAGTGTCACCACCCCCTATCTTCCCGTGGGTGTCGTACGAGGCGACTAAGGGATAACACGATGCAAATACCAACTTTGCGTAGAGACGGAAAACTCGACATCAAACCCTATACGACTGCCTCGTTGGTCTCGCGGCATAAATGTGCGCGTGGGATCGGGAGGTCCCGGGTTCGATTCCTGGGTCGGGCAGTGTTATTGGGTTTTTAGTCACGAAATTCTCACCTTCTTTCTACTACATACCCTCTTACAGGCTTCGTGTTAATCCGTAATGATCGTATCGACAGACGTGGTGGCGGGGTTGCGATATATCTTCGTAGTGACCTTGCTTACAAAGTTCTAGTAAGTTCTTCTCAGCCTAATAATTCTGCGGAATATCTTTTTCTTGAGGTTTGGGTCAGGGGAACCAAAATGTTTCTTGGAGTTGTATATTGTCCACCCACCGTTAATTACTTCACTGATTTAGAATCGGTTTCTGAGTACGCACATCACATCATCATGGGAGATTTCAACACTGACCTATTATCCCATCATTCCTCTCGCTATGTTAAACTTTCCCACATCATCGAGTCTGCCAGCCTCCACGTTCTACCTCTCCAAGCCACTCACCACAACCCGAACGGGGAGGACACTTGGTTAGACTTAATCCTTACATCCGCACCCTCATCCGTCTGCTCCCATGGTCAGCTTCCTGCTCCTGGTTTCTCCCATCATGGCCTCATCTTCCTCTCCTATATCCTAAAGCCACCTAAACTCCGTCCTAAAGATCTGTATTTGCGTTATTTTGGGCAGATGGATGTCGATAAGCTCAGGACAGACGCCTCAAACATTGACTGGCAGCCTTTGACATCAGCCGCCACTGTTGACGAGAAAGTACAGATTTTTAATGACACCGTCAAAAAGCTGTTTGATGTGCATGCTTCTGTCAGGAAAACTAAATTGAGGCGTCCACCCGCGCCTTGGATGACGGAGGGTATTCGAATGGCGATGAGACGCAGGGACTGGGCTTTCAGAAAATATAAGAAAGATCGCTGTGAGGCTAACTGGACTTACTTCAAGACTGCAAGGAATCGTTGCAATCAGATAGTACGTAACGCTGAACGCCGGCGATGTTCTCGATAATATTTCTTACTCGTCAGCTGCCAATATATGGCAGTTTTTGAGAACATTGGTCATTGGCAAAGTTCATAGTCAGGTGGTTCTTCCTGCGACAGTTGGTTTGGACGATTTAAATCGCCACTTCACCACTACCGATACTTTGGACGACCAAACTAAATGTTGCACGATGGCCTACTTGGCTCAGTTGCCTCGTCCAAACATAGATCCTTTTACATTTTCTCTATTATCATCGGGTGAGATCAAAAAGATTATCCTGTCGATCAATTCCAAAGCTGTGTCGTTATGATGACGTTAGTCGTCGGATGATCACAGTTATCCTGGAACAACTTCTACCCATAATTACCCATATCCTGAACTTTTCCCTTGACTCTGGCTCATTCCCCGACTTATGGTGCAAAGCCTACATCCGTCCACTGCCTAAGTCACCTAATCCTTCCCTTCCTACACATTTTCAACCAATATGTATTCTTCCTTTCCTTTCAAAGGTGCTTGAGTCTTGCGTGCATAAGCAGCTGTCCAGGTTTTTCTACGACAACAACATTATTTCTCCATTTCAATCTGGATTCAGGCCTGGGCATAGCACAATCTCTGCATTGCTCAAGGTGACTGGCGATGTGAGGGCGGGGGTGGAGGACACCAAGGTTACAATTCTAATCTTGGTGGATTTCTCCAACGCCTTCAACACCGTCAGTCACGACCTTCTCCTATCTATCCTCTCCTATCTTATGGTCTCACCTATGGTTCTGGAATGGTTGTCCTCTTATCTTCGAGGACGTCAGCAGTCAGTACGTATAGATGACACCTCATCAACATGGCGTAATCTTGACTCTGGTGTTCCTCAAGGCGGAATACTTTCTCCACTTCTCTTTTCCTTATTTATAAATCTCTTAACTCATGAACTTCAATGTGCGTATCATCTGTATGCCGATGATCTGCAGCTCTATACACAGACAAGGGTAGAAAATCTTAATACAGCAATAGACGCAGTGAACCAAGATCTGAACACTATCAAAGATTGGTCTGATCGATTCGGATTAGCAGTAAATCCATCTAAATGTCAAGGCATTATTATTGGTAGTCCCCGTATTTTGAGCAGGGTGGATATTACATCTCTCCCATCTGTAATTTTTGATGGATCAGTTATACCCATCAGCTCCAGCGTCAAAGATCTTGGTTTGCATATTGATGCAAACCTGGATTGGCGTACACATATATCAAATGTTAGTCGTAAAGTTACCGGTGCCTTGCGGTCTCTTTATCGTCTGAAGAATTTTCTGCCATCCAAGACTAAAACAGTGTTGGTACAGACTTTAATATTCCCTATTATCGACTATGGTGATGTGTGCTACCTCGACCTTAATGCAGATCTACTCAATAAACTCGACCGTCTTCTCAATAATTGCATTAGATTCATTTTCAATCTTCGCAATTATGACCACATTTCTACGTACCGTGCAAATTTACGTTGGTTACCCATACGAGAACGTCGCAACTTGCGTACGTTGTGTACGCTTTATTCTCTATTGCACTCTCTTAATGCTCCTGCTTACTTGACTCCTCATTTTCAATATCTCTGTGATCGTCACAAAAAAGATCTTCGTTCTTCAAATAATCTTCTTCTCTACTGTCCTTCGCACAGCTCTAGCCTAGTTCATTCTTCCTTTTACATTCAATCTATACTTCTCTGGAATGCACTCCCTCTCGAAATCAGGATGTCCACTAACCGTCTTGCGTTTAAGACTAGAGACCGTCAGACTGACATGGATACGTTGGCTGGATCATCATAGAATTATCTTATAAATCTTTATGTTCATTTGTATATATATATGTACATATTATATTTGTTTATATTATATAGTTAGTATATTATTATAAAACAGGGCTAAAAGACGTGGGTCAAAAGGTTGCCAGCCTTAAATGGAATTGGGCGGGTCACGTCAGCCGCATGCAGAAAGACCGCTGGGCAAAAGTTACTACACTATGGGTGCCGACGGATGGACAACGCCGCAGAGGCCGGCCCAGAAAAAGGTGGCGAGACGAGCTGGATGCCTACCACGAGAGCTGGCTAGAGGTTCCGCATGACCACAAAATGTGAAAAGACTTAGGGGAGGCCTTTGCCCTGCAGTGGGACAGTATAGGCTAAATAAAAAATAAAAAAAATATTATTATAAGTAAAAATTAATATTATATAGTATATTAGTATGTATTTATATTGTATAGATATAATAAAATATTTATGTAATCTTAATTTGATGTAGAAAATTATATAAGTTAAATATCCTTTAACAGTAATTACACCTAGCTCATTTTATCTCTGCACCACCCAAAGGTTGACTGGGAGAAAATGCCTACGGCATTAAGTGCGCCTCTGTGCAGATATTTTGTGCATAAAGTTTTAAATAAATAAAATATATAACTATTTATTTTGTCACTGATTGCCTACGTGGCCCAGTAAATAAGCTATGTGTCTGTAGATCGAGAGGTCTTGGGTTCAATACCCAGGTTAGGCAAGAATCTAAGTAACTGATTTTTTCGAATTCTTACTTGTAGAACGAAGTCTGGCAATGTGCCCGGCAACGTCAATAGACTCCATTTTTACGTAGGACCTAAAAATGCATGACATGGCCAAATATGGGTATAATTATTACAATTTCTGTCTACCTCTCCGGAGTATCGGTTTGCCAAGACACGCCTTGCTCGCTATCGCGCGAGGTATTTTCTCACCGGCAGGCTTTCATAATAGGAAGAAGGCGTGTAATGGTCAAATAATAATAATATTAACTACTTCTTCCCATTTAATTCATTTAATCAGCCTATTATTCCTAGAGGTGGACCTCCTCACGGTATGCCACAAGACCCATTCTGGCGGCCAACATTACGCTTGCTGAGGCGTGGCGTTAATTTAAGAACCTGCTTTTTAATCGACATACCATAAGTTCTTCCATTCAATTTGCTATAACTCTGAACTATGTCAGTTACTTTGGTCTTCTGCCGGATAATCTCGTGCCGGAAATTATTAATCAGCGAAATCCCTAGCATTGTCCTTTTCATAGCTCTCTGAGAGACATATTGTAGTGTAGGCAGTGCATTGCAGGACAGCCCAGTTTCAATGGAGTTGAAGGCATTCAGTCCACAAAAGCCAGCCACAGCGGCCGGTTTTACTCTTCGAATTTCTAAATAACCTATGAAAAAGTATGCTCTGTATGGATTTGGCCCACGGTACTAAAGCCTTTAAGAAACCTAGCCTGCACCGGTCGCTGGAAGACATCAAATCTTGATGTCAGAAAAAGTAGGGAGGCACGAGACAAGCCACTCTTATACGAGCCCTGTGAATGGCAGTCTATTGATAACTCCACTAGGCTATCGCTGCCTAGCTTAGTAACATAATATGTCTAATAATACTATATCTGTTTATAGGTACTATAATTATCCGATTGTAATAAATCGCCGGTAAAAACATAGCATACTAGTATAGCACAATCTACTACTTTAAGTTGCAGTGAGAGTGTGGTGGCGGATTAAAAATACGCAATGTCACCACCCCATATTATCCCACAGGTGTCGTAAGAGCCGACAGAGGGACCGTACTATGCAAAGTCGAAGTCGATCATTTTGCTGTATTCTGCTACCTAGTAATTTAGTTATATTTTAGTTATTTTATTTTAATTGCAGCAATATTGTCGTGTGGCTTCTAGAGATGCTTCGTGGAGACCTGGCGCTGTGCGGAGCACACTTTGAGAATGGTTTATCTATAGGTTCACATTATTTCGCGCTAATTTGTACTACTGAATTATACGATAACTTCGCTAACGTGCGTATGCTATAAATAGAAATATTAAATAACTTCACCTATTGACATTTATTTGATTGGAATCTCTTATAAATTTATATTTTCTCGAAGAAGAAATAAATAAAAATACTTATTTAAAACGAAAGAACGTTCATTAATGCCCAAATTAAATAACTCAAGTTTTTTAGTTTTCCTTCAACTTGACTAGTTTCATTAAAATATATTAGTGCGTGGAAGAACTAAATAACTCAACTCAGCTAATTCATTTCACACGCAAGTGATCAGAAGTCACAGTTGTTCATTTATACTAATAGTTTTCTACTAATATTTAATGTTCATTTATACATATCTATTTCTACAATTAAAACACAAAAATGGCTTTATTTTTGGACTGGGTTAAGATATAAGAATGTTTGTTAGACCAAAAGATGCGGCACATTTTGGGGTTCACGAAAATGGTAAAAGGTCAATTTGGCCAAAATCTGAGTTATTCAGTTCGTTGTTGGTATAATACCAACGATATGCAGAAGAAAAAGCGTGGGCAATAACACGGACCCCTGAGTCACACCAGAATTCACCTGGAGAAACTTCGAAGACTCACCGTCACAAAGGACTCGGATACGGCGCTCATGCAGGAAGCTATAATATTATGGATTTTGGTTGAAATTTGCAGTAGTAAACACATCTAGTTTGATAAACCACACAAGCGGATGAAGCCTTGGACCAAAGCGAGCATGCAATCAAAATTATTTCAAAATTTATGTATTTTGTTTCGTTATTACACCATAAATTCTATAAGGCCAAACAGATACAGATGTAATACGAGTTATCGTTTCAATACATCATCACCAGTAACGATGAATATAAGCTTTTAACCCTTTGACGACCAAGGGACATATGTGTCCCTAGCCCATAATTTGAAAATATAATAATAATTAAGAAGCCTAATACCAATTATACTTTTTTTTGTTATTGAACATATTATTAATATTTTTTTCATTGACGGTACAACCTAGGTAGTACGATATATTTTCTATAAAAATTGTAATATGACTGTTCGCTAAGCGCGCACTTGCCCTATTTCTCAAAAGTTTTTAGAAACTTCAAAATGTTTTATATTGTTTTCTGTTGTGCTATAATCATTGCTTGGTAAGTAAATTTATATTATATTCATTAATAAAACCATTACTTATGTTTTTATAGTTATAAAACATCATAAACATAAAGGGACACCAGTGTCCCAGTGGTCCGGAAGGGACGCTATTTGTAATAAATTGTTAACTTATTCAACTGATGATATTGTGAATTAAATTCATTTTTATTGGTATTGTGGCAGATTATCTTAGCTATTTGAATTCAAGGATGATGTAGGTACTTTTATAACTTTTGATGGATGATAATAGTGATGAAGAAGATGATTTACACCTTGACGAAAAAGTTCAAAGGAGTTTGATACAGGATCGAGGGGTGTCTGGTGTTTCTGATGATGAAATTGAAGATGTGCCTGTTCAATTTCAGGAATCAATAAGTCTGGCACCTGTACTATCGACGTCTACAACTCTTTTACCCATAACTAGAGCACAAAGTAATCAAAAACTAGTTTTCAAGTGGAACTAAGGAACATACGTGCCAAATAATTTTCGTGATTTTTGTGATCTGAAATATAATGGCTGTGAAGTACAGATTTCTCAAATAGTTGATGCTGATGTATTGACTCTCTTTGGCATATAGAATCGTTCGTACAAATCGAAAACATCTTCCGAAAACAGCATTGACATAAGGAGAGGGACATGTACACCACAAGTTTTGGGGCATGGGTTGATGGAATATAAAGGAATTACTTATTGATCAACTTTCTGAAACTTTTAGACATAGACACTGGAAGACGACGCAAACCTGGATCAGCAAAAAAAAGTGAAATGCTCTAAAATTGTATCACATATAACAAAAATATGGGAGGAGTAGATTATATACCTACGTGTTGATCTCATAGTGTTATGAAATATATTGCTGATTGAAAATAAAATACTATCTTCGATAATTTTTTGATCTCTTAGATATCTTAGTGAATAATGCGCATACTGTCTACCCAAAACTTCACGATGAAATCAAAACTAGCCTGCAGTTCAGACAAGTTCAAGTTGGAAAAACTATTTCTCTGTCAGGCAGCATGACGTTCCTACTTCAAAATCAAGTTCAGTTCCCAGATCTATCAAACGAAGACAGTTTCCAACGCACCCCATTGATAACCAAACTTCTGGAAGAGATATGTCAGTTTATTCAATGTATAATAGAAATCCGAAAAATAGTAATTGTGTTGCAAAGTACACCTTTTCTAGACTAATTTAAGATTCTACCTAATTACTACTAGCTTATTACTTTAAATTGTATTCCTATCGATAAACAAACAATTTTTCTGTAATAAATTTGCAAAACCTGATAAAATCTCTAAAACGTATAATATAATTTTCTAGAACTAAAATTACCACCAATGACCATAGGGACATATGTGTCCCAAAGAATTCCAAAAAATCCAAAACATTTTATTGTATTTTAAGTTAAAATTATGTTTATTTTATGCCTAATTAACTGTTTCGTACAGTTTTTATCATTATATATAGTCCCATATCCTTATGGTCCTGAAAGGGTAGAAGTTCCTTAAATGAGTTCTCCTAGAACATTGGCGATGTTATTTAGATAACGGTTTGAAATTCACTGTCTACTTAGATCACTCAGCCTTGAAATGGTTTTTAAATTTAAGGCGAGGATTTCCCAAAATACAGTGTTAATATGTCTCAATTTTCTCAAAGTACCGTAGAGCAGTTTTGTTTGGACAAAAGTGATAAATCAAAGAGGTGTAAAGGTCATAAACTATACGTTTTCAGCCTAATGTGAAGTACGTGAGCCTTAAAATGCAATGGACTCATTAAAAAGTAAAAAACATATTTTTTAAATCATCATCAGCCTTTAACAGTCCACTGCTGGACTAGGCCTCTCCTTTGAAAGGAGGAATTGGCCTACTATACCACGCTGGCCAAACGGGTTGGTATAGGGTTTGTATCAAGTTTTCCTTCTCTTACAGTGCTGTTCTCTGCATAATTTGCTCCCTCTGTCGGCTCTTAAGACACCCATGGGATGATATGGGGTCGTGACATTCCGTATTCTTAATCCGTCACCACACGGACAGTGTTTTTTACCCGACTGCGCGACGCAAAGGAGGGTAATGTGTTTATCAGTCTATGTATGTATGTATGTATGTATGTATGTATGTTTGTTTCTATGTGGCGTTCTAGAGACCAAATGCGTAGGCTGATTTTGATGATTCTTACGTCAATCGATTCGTCTTAACCTTGCGAGTGTCACTAAAGACATGACAGTTATCAAAATTCACCACAGAGTCAACCAGACGCCATATTGTCAAAATGAAAAAAAAAATGTCGATGAACTATGTCATGTGGGGTGTCGTTGAATAGGTATTTTAAAATCATCTTTAGGTTTCTTTTATCATTTTTCATTTAAAATAATAGTTTAGGATATATAACGATTTAAAGTTGTTTAACAAAACAATCATTCTCGCTAACGTTGTTACTTATTGATTTAAGTTTTTACTTCAAGTATAAACGATAAACTAACAAAAAAGCAGTGAATAACTAAAAAGTATAAAATAAAAAAAATAATTAAAGAAAAACAAAAAACCCGACTGCGTAAAAAATAATTTAAAAAAATACGTGACAAAAATAACTTAAATAAAAACTAAAAAGAAAGAAACAAGGCTAGTAGTTTAGAATTCTAATGCAGAACAGAACGACTCACAGTCGGGGCCCCTTGGAAACATTTGATTAGTAAAATTTGAATGGGCCCCGACTGTGAGTCGTTCTGTTCTGCATTAGAATTCTAAACTACTAGCCTTGTTTCTTTCTTTTTAGTTTTTATTTAAGTTATTTTTGTCACGTATTTTTTTAAATTATTTTTTACGCAGTCGGGTTTTTTGTTTTTCTTTAATTATTTTTTTTATTAAATACTCCTGACCAAATATAAAAATATCGTCTAAACCTTTAGTAGGAATGTCTATGACCGGCCAGGTACAGATGTCTTGTATATAGGCATGCCACCATAGTGGCGCTAATTCCTGTACCCAACATGTGGTTGAAGAGATGTTGCGTCGCGACGTTCTCACTTTCCGTTGTTTTGGCCGGTTCTTGTAGAGAAAAGGCCAGGAGGAAACGCCTGGATATCACAATAGTGACAGCAGCCGCAACCCTGTCCAAGAAATGGCGTTGCAAATGTTGGCGGAATGCCCCGTGCGTCCCAGCGCCGTGAACTCATCACCATCTTAAGCCTTTTTCTACCATTTTGATGTAGATCTCTACATCAACTTCCATTCCGTTCTGTTTTTGGCAGTCTTTAACCAATTACTGCCCGCTATCTTTATGATGTCATCTTTCCGTCTCATTTGCAGTCTTCTAGCTGGTCGTTTATAATCCCATGGTCTCCATTTCAATATTTACTTGCACCATGTTTCGGGATTTCTGGCTACATGTCCGGCCGCTACTCTTTTGGCAACATCTGATACTAGACTTTCTTTTCGGACCCATTTATTCGTCTTTCTGTCTCTGAGTGTCACTCCTACCAGTTTTCTCTCCATTGCCCTTTAAACAACTTCAAGTTTCTGTAGCGCTGCCTCTGTAGTAACCCAAGTTTCGGCTCCGTAGGTGAGCAATGGCAGGACGCACTTGTTGAATATTCTTGCTTTTTGTTGCTTTGTAAAAGCAAATGCCAGTTTGCCGAAAGCAGCCCAACCCAAATGGATACGTCTATCAATCTTGTTCACCTGGTTTGCTTGCCCATCTTTATTTCTTGCCCTAGGTATAAAATATTGATTAACGAATTCCAATCGGGTACATCATGGTCATGTTTCGAATTGGCCGTGAACTGATCGCGGCAATTGTTACAGTCGTACCCTCGCTACCTGCCCTGCCCATGGTCCGGTGCGTAATGGCTTGGAATGTCACCGTCTTTTTCTGTGAGGCAGTAATGCTCATCAATCAGATATTTCGCTCTTGGCTTACTACCTGCCATTACCTAATGCCATTTAAATTGCAAATAACAATAATTAGGATTTATTTCAGTAAGAGAATAGATTCTTTGAGCTCGAATATGATCTCACAGACTGCACTTAGAACCTTAATGTAGTAATAAAAAGTGTTTATTTCGTACTATTCTATAATAATTTTAAGTTTATTTTAGTTGGCCGGCACTTTTAGAATTAGTCTAAATTTGTATGGAGGTTGGGTGATCTCCTTTATTATGCATGTACCTGTGTCTGCATGAGTATATTGCTATAACTATTGCCCTGTAATAAACAATTAGTGTATTATTGATCTTATTCCGGTACTTTTTTGACAGAGTAGTATCTTAGAGATTTCAGTGTTAAAATATAACAAAATGTAATCATTGCTGATTAAAAGTAGCCATGAGTATCTTACCCGTTCTTATTATTGGTTCTATGCCGTTGTTTTACTGACAGTAGCGACGATTTAATTAATTTATATTAATCAAATCCTTTTCCCTATGATTGATATCGAGCAAACGATACTTTCGCATTGCGAGCGATCATAAGTTTTTATAATTAACAACAAAGTTAATGTTCATAATATTACTGATTACATAGTGTCACTATAAACAACAGCACTTTTGTAAAATTACTTTCGAATTTCATAAAGGTTTATTCAAAACAGAAACATTGCAAATTATTTACTCGATAAGTAAGTTTATATTTCAATTGATAGACTGCTTCAATTTTCTATCCTATGGCGCGAAAATGTTATATACCTGCATGGCAGCAGTAGTGTCGCGGCTCGCGTCGCGATTCATCGTAGTTATGGACGTCGGCATACTCGCGAACTGGGGAAGCGGGGGGCTTCAAAAGCTTTGAGCACACGGAAATCCTCGCCTTAAGTAACCCTACTGGTCGCTTAGCGAGATGGGGGTGGTACATCTATCTTCTTTTAATTTCGATGTGAAACATCGCCGCGGCGCGGATAACGTCATACCCGATGCACTATCTCGGGCAAGAGCCGTGTCGGCTATTAATACTGACACTGATAACGACATTACTGTAATGTCAGATCAGTGGTATACTACCATCTACCATGGCTGTAAAAACTCGCCTACATCTTTCCCTCATTATTCCATCAAAAATGATAAATTATATAGATAAATTGTATCGAAATGCGCACTGCGGAAAGAATTCGATTGGAAAGAGTTACTACCTACCTCGGATAGAACTACCGCTATTAAAGAAAACCATTTGGAACTGGCTGCGGGTCATTTATGGTATGCATGCTGACGTTGTTAAATTTATATCTTCGTGTGATACTTGTGTCGCACATAAACACTAAAACCATGCAACTTGAGGTGTTATGGGACGACCAAAGGTGTGCTCCCGTCCGTTTCAAACAATAAGTAGTTGTTGGACCTCTAAGGACAACCAGAATACAAAATAGCTATATTTTTGTTGTTACTTGTTGCTTTAGTAAATATTGTCTTCTTTTTTCTATCAAGCGGGTTACCACCGAGATTATAACTAACATTCTCGAGGAAAAAGTTTTCTTAATACATGGAATACCTTCAACCGTTATTCTAGACAATGGTAAACAATTTGTAAGTACAACTCTAAAGTCTATGATTAGAAAATATAAAATCCCTAACTTGCATTTTACACCTAAATACACTCCACACGTAAATTCTGTTAAAGATACAATAAAACTATTGTGAGTACTATATCATCGTTTATCCAAAACGACCATAGAATATGGGATACTCTAATTCCCAAAATTCAATTCGCGCTAAATACTGCAGTTATCGAGGTAGCTGGTTATACTCCAAGTTTTTTTGTGTACGGCAGAGAACTAGTAACTTGCGGTTCACACTATATTGATGCCGAGTCAGATGATGTTATTTATATACCTAGAGATTCTTATGCTGAAAATATAGGCTGTCTATCTAGTATTTTCAATAAGGTCCAGTCTCTTTTAATCCAAACTCACGCTAGAAACTCATACACATACAACTTACGTCGTAAACCGGCTGAGTTTAACGTAGGTGATACTGTGTGGAAGAGAACCTTCTATTTAAGTGATAAGGTTAAATTATTTAGCAAAAACTAGCTCCTAAGTTTACCAAGTGTACTATTATCGCTAAAAAGTCACCACTAGTATAAAAATTAGCGGATTCGTCGGGTAAATCTATTGGCAGTTGGCACATTAAAGATTTAAAACTTATTAACTACACTGATTCCTAACCTAACTAGATTCTTTCATTGTACCTACCTACAGTTTGAGTTTCATAGTCAGTATCTACTAAGCATTGTCTACAGAAGTTTCGGAGGACCTTAGTTAGACGAATTTTTCTTGACTAGACACGTAAAATCCTGCTGTACAGAGCGGGGTATTGTAACGTAATATTACGTATTGCGTTGTAATATCTTGCAGGTGCTTAACGCAGTGGGTGGAGCCAGCCTGGTCCGAAGAGCGCTTCGCTAGGAATTGTTACCATGTATGGTCATACCGAGCCACAGGCAGTCTGTGACTCATTGGTCTATGACTATATAAGATGGGTGCGTGATCTAAATCAGTCACTTGCCCTAGACGACGCAACGCTGCCGCTACACCTCGTGATTATTCTGTCTTCTACTTCGCTATCTAGTGTCCCGCTGGGGGTCAGCATATTCTAGTTGCCTTTGTGCCTATATGTTCTGTCTGTAGTATCTGTCTCCTAAACATAACAGCCGATCTAGGGACAGCCTGTTCCTGACCGGTTGTTATGTATTTTCTATGCTGTTTCCAGTTCTCCCTACGGGTCTACACTTGACGTTCTCCCTACGGGCTACAATTCTCCCTACGGATTGCTGTAGCTGCGACCTACGAGCTGCTGGCGGCATGCTGCTACCAGATGCCGCCTACGCATCAGCTCCTCCCTGGATCTTCCTACAGCCAGGCCACTGGCGCCTGACTGCACCGGCTTACGCCTGAGCCTTAACGCTCGGCCCACATCGGCTGCACCGCCTGAGCCTCCGCTCCTCCGCACCTCGACCACCGAGCTGCCTACCACCGTGCACTTCGGCCAGCTCACCGGCGATCCTACAAGCAGCTACCCTGCGAGCGTCGGAGAGCAGCAGGAGTCTACATACCAGCTTTCAGGCCAGTGCTTACCTAGTTCGGTCATACTGTATGTAAGCGGTAGTGAGACGTACCAATTAAAACCTGTTCAATCTAACAGTGTTTCTATCCATGAACCCCGACATCCTACCTAAGACCCCCGTCTCAAATCGCTCCTTCTGGAACTCATTTAAGGTAGAAGCTATGTATGAGGACATATCTCGGGCTATACATGGCTTCTAAACCCATTACATGGGAGATTTCAAAGCGAAACTAGGCAAACGAAGCGGTGATGAGCTGAGAGTGGGGCAATTTGGACATGGATATTGGAACTCGCGGGGTCACTTGCTGGCTAGCTTCATGGAGAAGGAAGGACTCTTCATGATGAATTCCTTTTTCAAAAAGCGCGAATGCCGTAAGTGGACTTGGATAAGTCCAGACAGTGCTACCAAATCAACGAGATCGACTTCATATTGTCGACAAAGAGGCAAATATTCAATGATGTCTCCGTGATCAATTCGCTTAAAGCGGGCAGCGATCACCGAATGGTAAGAGGCACATTGAGTATTAGTCCCAGCCTTGAACGGTTGAGATTGATGAAGTCCACGCTGCGACCAGCACTAGTTCAAATCCAAAACCCCGAGAGCTTTCAGCTTGAACTGCGAAACCGCTTCGTTTGCTTGGGAGAGTGCGTAGATGTGGACGACTTATGTGACAGGTTCGTGGATGCTGTTCATACAACGGGCTTAAAGTTCTTTAAGCCCAACACAAAGAAGAGAGCCGATAAAATTTCTGGTCCGACCCTCGAGCTCATAGAGGAAAGGCGTAATATGCTTCTGCTATCCTCCGACGACATGCCAAAATATCGGCGTCTCAATAGACAGATTTCTAAATCTGACTCGCGATCTCCGCCAATACAACACTTAGTGTATTCGAGAGGTGATCGAGCGGAATAAGGGTTCCAAAGTGATCCAAAGAGATCTGTCTATCGGGCAGAGTCAGCTGACAAAGCTGAAGACGGAGGATGGCAGAATTATCTCGTCGAGACCTCAGCTCCTAGAGGAGGAGATCGAACGGTTCTATGGACAGCTATACACGACTTCACAAACACCTGTCACGACTCCAACCCTAAAGCTGGATTGACCCGACACTATACCGAAAATATCCCGGACGTCAGCATGCACGAGATTAGTGTAGCCCTAGAACAACTTAAAAAACAACAAAGCACCGGGTAATGACGGAATTACTACAGAGCTTCTGAAAGCTGGCGGCGCACCTGCTGTGGAAATGCTTCGGAAGCTATTCAATTCCATCATACTCGAGGGAAAAACGCCACAGGCATGGCACAGAAGTGTGGTGGTGCTTTTCTTCAAGAAGGGCGACAAAACCCTTTTGAAGAATAACAGACCCATCTCACTTCTGAATCACGTCTATAAGTTGTTTTCTAGGGTCATCACGAATCGTCTAGAGAGCAAGCTAGACGACTTCCAGCCTCCCGAACAAGCCGGATTCAGTAAAGGCTATAGTACCATAGACCACATACATACGCTGCGGCAGGTTATACAGAATTCCAAGGAGTATAACCAGCCTTTATGCTTGGCGTTTGTGGACTATGAGAAAGCCTTTGATTCGATCGAAACCTGGGCAATGCTGCAGTCTCTCCAGCGGTGCCAAATCGTCTATCGATTTGTCGAAGTGCTGAAGTGTTTGTACGAAAACGCCACCATGTCAGTCCGCCTCCAGGACCAGAGCTCAAAACCTATTCGGCTACAGCGAGGGGTGAGGCAGGGAGATGTTATAACTCCAAAACTCTTCACCACTGCGCTGAAAGACGTTTTCAAACTTCTGGACTGGGAAGGACTCGGCATCAACATCAACGGCGAGTACATCACTCACCTTCGATTTGCTGATGATATCGTAGGCATGGCTGAGACCATGGAAGACATTAGCACAATGCTCAATGGCCTCTGTAGAGTCTCCCAACAAGTAGGTCTTAAGATGAACATGGACAAGACGAAAATCAAGTCTATCGTCCATGTCGTACCTGCTCCTATTCAGGTTGGTAAGTCTACACTCGAAGATGTCGACTGTACGTTTACCTGGGACAAATGATCCAATTGGGTAGGTCCAACTTCGATAAAGAGGTCATTCGTCGAATCCAACTCGGTTGGGCGGCGTTCGGGAAGTTACGGCATAACTTCACGTCCGATATCCCGCAGTGTCTCAAGACGAAAGTCTTTGACCAGTGTGTGTTGCCAGTGATGCTCTACGGCGCTGACACGTGGTCGCTAACTATGGGCCTCATCCGAAAACTCAGGGTCGCTCAGAGGGCGATGGAGAGAGCTATGCTCGGAGTTTACCTGCGAGATCGAATCAGAAATGAGGAGATCCGCAGGAGAAACAAAGTCACTGACGTAGCTCTCCGAATAGCCAGGCTGAAGTGGCAATGGGCAGGGCACATAGCGCGAAAAACCGATGGCCGTTAGGGCAGGCGAGTTCTGGAGTGGCGACCACGTACTGGACGACGCAGCAGGGGTAGGCCTCCCGCAAGGTAGACCGACGATCTGGTTAAGATCGCGGGAAGCGGTTGGATGCGGGCGGCTCAAAATCGGTCTGTTTGGCGAACCTTGGGAGAGGCCTATGTCCAGCAGTGGACGTCTCTAGGCTGACATGATGAAAGTAGTTCCGTAAGATATCTGAGTGGCCAAAATTTAATAAGGCATAATTTTGAAATATGGAAAATATTTTGCTTCCGTTATTACAAATGGGAGGCCCTAATGACTGAATTCAAAGGATCACTTGAATAGGCTTGTGTCCACTAAGAATAAATCAAATTGATTGTAGTATCTATAGATTCATTATGATTTTAAGATGTCAATAAAGTTTATTATTTATTATAAAAAGTAAGATTAATGTTATTTTTAGGATTCTAAAACTGAAAATAATTAATTTATTCTTGTGACAGTGAACACCAATCAGAGAGCATTACGTCAAACAGTACGTCCGCCATTCATGTTGTTGACGTTTTAGTAGTAAATACAACTAAAACGTCAAACTTACTACCTGTCAAATCGAATATAACAAAATAAAAGTGGGTACATCAGACCAGACTTCATTCACGGTTTGTTTTGTTTTGGACTTTGTGATATCACTCAACCGCCGTGATGGTTTACACTGTTTTCGTGTCAAATTCAAAAAGGTTTTTAAAAAGCCGTAATTAGTAATGTTGTTGATCGACTTTTGAAGAAAAATCAAGTATTTCAGTTTAACATCTAATAAAGGAACGAATCAATCGCTAATTACATTTTAAGACACAAGCCTAATGTTAAACCTCCTAATTCTACAAAAAAGATAGCGTACGCGATAGATATGAAGTCTTCTTTCGGAGGGATGCTGCGTCCACGACACTTCCTTGTCTTGCGTCCTCTCGGTTTATCCCGCGCCTTACGTAGCCTGGTGTACAAAGGCCCTAACTGGAAAATATCCTTCGGTCTCCTATCACGGCTATTTTCAGCCATAATTTGTCTACACATCCAACATATAAACTTACCAACTCTCCTAGCTATAAATGTTTGACTAACTTTGCTTGTTTGTTCATGAATATAACTTACGTGGAGTATTCCAATCTACGTGAACCAAGTTAAATGCACTCTAGTAATCCGCAATACATCGTACACGGAATGTTCTAGAATACTCTGCTTCTGTAACTTTCTAATAAGTAAATCCTTCTTCATCGATATTTTGAAGGATATGCAGGTAAGCCCTTACCAACTACATACCTTACAAGTAATACCATCTGAATTATCTAAGATCTAACAACTATTACATAATGAGTTTTGCCTTAACTTTACTTACGCAATTTAGAGCATATCTCGGCTGCTTTCACAGAATATCGACGTTAAGTTGAAATATTCCAATATATAAGAGAGAGAGCGGGTACAGGCGGAGGACTGGGAAAAGGTTGAGAGATTGGAAAAATAAATACAATGATTCATGTGTCTCCTTCAACGTGCGAGTGCGTGGTTGGTGATTACGTGCGAATAATGTGTCTTTGTACACATTATTCGCACGTAATCACCACTCACTGGGCTCCGTGGGTGTGGTCAGAAGCTGGGCTGAAGCTCGATTCCTGGAATCATGGGAAAACTCATATACAGTCATCTGTTCCCATAATAGGAAAAGCCTCTACTATGGCAGCCAGACAATGGATAACTTTATTATAGTTATACATTTTAATACAAATAAATATATTATAGATAATGTTCAGCTAGACACAGAATACATTAATAATCCACGACTTCCGGCTTAGTAGTCTAGGTCACTTACCACTAAATCAACAGGGCAGTTGTGATTATCATCAGCCTTTAACAGTCCACTGCTGGACTAGGCCTCTCCTTTGAAAGGAGGAATTGGCCTACTATACCACGCTGGCCAAAAGGGTTGGTATAGGGTTTGTATCAAGTTTTCCTTCTCTTACAGTGCTGTTCTCTGCATTACATGCTACCTCTGTCGGCTCTTACGACACCCATGGGATGATATGGGGTAGTGATAATCCGAATTCTTATATCCGTCACCACACGGATTACGACACCCATGGGATGATATGGGATTGTGATTATATCAAAGAAATAAAAAATGAGATCATTTACACATGGAACCCGTCGGGAATGGGCTTTTAAATAAATTTATTGAACAAAGTATTTAAACTAAAAATAATAAATTATGTCGTCATTAAATAATACCTTTAATTTAAAACAAATTGTTGTTTTATGTTATTGAGCTCTGCGATTGTAGCTGGGGTATTGACCCCAGAAAATATCAAAAGGTTGCCGAAATAATGGAACGTGGACGCAGTTTGTTAATTGAGTTCCCACCACACCATACTGAATAACGAAATCATTGTATTAGTAGGTGTGCCTGCTGATCAGCAAACCCAAACACGATTGTGATACTGCTTCCATGATTTAGAGATTTTTATGAATGTCCTGAGTTTTTATATGCCCCTCTTGCTCAATGCTTATATTCAGTTAGTCAGATATTTGATGTTTTCATCATGAAATTATCCGCTCGACAAACAAATTTTTTGGCAATTGATTTTTGGGAAAAAGTTTCGTTCACTTGTTTTATAAATAAAATATCGTCTACATCACGGCACAGGTATGATTACGACATATATACAAAACCAAAAAAATACTTATGGCCAAATTTTAATAGGCAACCTAGTAAATATATATTCACCTAATCATAAATTTATATAAAAATTTGGTTCTTAGCGAAATCTCAATGAGTGCACTAATTTGTCGCGGGATCTATCTAATGTCAGTGTCATACTCTTGTCAAAAACGGTATTCTCCTAAATTAATTGATATTTGAATGTTATTGGAATGGGATCGTAACTAGATCGTAAATTGAACAATGTGTCAACGTCATTTGGCAGAATATAAGAGACTGTCTTCTGACCGCCGCAACCCAAAGGAACAGCGATATACCATGACACAGACTAGTGTTTGTATATTCAAGGGTGCTAACTTCTCACACGAAATGTATGCTTTTCATTCTAGATATTAACAAGCGTGTCCCGTATTAAATCATTCTAATGTATTGTCGATTTATTCAACGTGTATTACTGCAACTCGGCACGAATTAAGTTTGTTAGCACCTGGACACAACGAAATTTGTTATGTTTTGCTTACTACATTTGTATACTAGGATTTGATATTAAAATAAGTTGGCCCAGTTTAGAATATAACTTTACTAGACGTTGCCAGCCGCTTCGCCCGCGTCCATTATACATATAAACCTTTCTCTTGAAGCATTTTATCTATTAAAAAAACGCATTAAAATCCAGTTGATTGAATCAGGCGTTACTCGTTGGAACTCTATTGTAACCTAATGGAAGGAAAGAGGAACCCACCACGCACCCTCGGATTGACCACCCAAACTATTGCAATAGAAAAAGGTTGACAATACCGAACTCCTCTAAAAGGATAAGGGATATAGGAACCCATACCATTCCTATATCCGTTATCCTTTTAGAGGAGTTCGCTATTGTCAACCTTTTTCTATTGCAATAGTTGGGGTGGTCAATCCGAGGATGCGTGGTGGGTTCCTCTTTCCTTTCATTAGGTTGCATTAAAATCCGTTGCGTAGTTTTTCAAATTTAAGCATACATAGGGACAGACAGACAGAAGACAGACTTTGTTTTATACTATGTAGTGAAGACATCGAGATAATTAGGAAGTTAATATTATCATGTATTTTGTATACATACCACGGTAAAAATCACTATTCAGAGGTGGAGTGGACTCCTACTTAAATCTTAAAAACTACGTAACGGATTTGAATGCGGTTTTTTTTCAGAGAGGAATTGGTTTTTGATTCAGAGAGGTAAGTAATAGTTGGCTCGTACTTTATCCGGACCAAGTAAAGGATGAGAAAATATATATACTCATCCCTACCCTAGAAGGCTAAGGTTTCTTAAAATGGTACAGTGCTTTCAGGCATCCATCACTTATGTATTTAAGGCTGATACCACACTGAATCATCATTGAAGGAATAAGTAAACAATGATTTTCGCTCATGACAAATCCCTTTAGATCTTTAATTCCTTAGTATGTAATATGTATGTATAATATTAATGTATTTACAAAAAAATAAAGAATATGTTAAAGTATAAAGTTATGTATGTTTATCCATTATCTAGTACACATAGTACAAGCTCTGCTTAGTTTGGGACTAGAAGGTGCTGTGTGAATGTGGTAGAATGTTAATATATTATATAAGTAAAAAAAATGAAATTATTCTGTATAAGTAAAATAAATATTGCCGTGTGGTTGACGGCATAGAATACAAGTGTCACCACCCCCTATCTTCCCGTGGGTGTCGTAAGAGGCGACTAAGGGATAACACGATGCAAATACCATCTTTGCGTAGAGGCGGAAAACTCGACATCAAACCCTATACGACTGCCTCGTTGGTCTCGCGGCATAAATGTGCGCGTGGGATCGGGAGGTCCCGGGTTCGATTCCTGGGCCGGGCAGTGTTATTGGGCTTTTCTGTCACGAAATTCTCAGTAGCAGCACGGAGTCTGGAAATGTGCCCGGTACGGCAATAGGCTCGCCCCTTATTACGTGGGACTAAAGTATATCTGGCGAAAAGTGGGTGTAGAAATACACCTCTGCCTACCCCTTCGGGGATAAAAGGCGTGACGATATGTATGTATGTATTGTTACGAGCTGGGGTTCGACGATAAATTATATACACTATGCCAGAAAAACTGCACTTTATTCACTAACACAATAACACTAGATACACACACTTAATTTTCCCTTCACTAATAAAACACACTATTCACAACACTAAACACTTCCGACTTATTTCCTTCGCTTGATGTTGATCGCTTTCCGTATTCAATTGAACTGTCCGTTCCGTTCACTCGTGCTCTATTTATACTGGCCGGATAACATCACTAGCGCATTCTAGATGCTTCTACAAAACTGTCGAAATAATCTAGAACAGTTGATTACTCGATACAGCAACGCCATCTAGTACAGAGTAGCTGAATTACCTTTAAACCACCGATACATTCAATCTCTTCTAGTACCCACATTCACCGATAGATGGCGTAACAGTATGTATGTATGTAGTAAAATAAAAACTATCTGAAAACATTATTAGTGAGTAGTAATTTGATGTATATTGTCTTTCGGTATATATAACACGTACCTTTGTTTTGAACGCGGATGTACTCCGTACATCGTACATACGCGATCACGGCGCTTGCAACAGTGTCGAAATATCGGGTACTCGAAACAAAGATACGTGGTATTTATACCGAAAGATAATATACATCAAATATCTAAAACCACCAAAGTTTAAATTCATATAGTGAGTAGCAAGCTATCTATTATATTTTTATTCTAAAGACGAGTTAAACACGATTAATTCACTTCTCGGGAAATACGGAAAGTTTGTATAACTGATTTAAGTGTATGACTTATCTTGAAGGAAATTTCATTCAAAACTACAATAAAAATCGGTCAAGAGCGTGACGAGCCTTACATCATATCAGGTGCCGTATAACGCCTTAACAAGGCGTTCGAGATATTGGAGAAATTCGAGTTTTGCATTCAACTTATGAGTTTGTCAACTGTTACTACCGCAAGCCGCAATAAATATGTCAATATTTAAAATACCTAAACTCACGAAGAAACAATCATAATAGCTAGGATAGTTCCTATTGATAATATAATTTATACTAAACAATGCACAAACCGATCCCTAAAACAATTATTATTGATAAAGCAAATGCATAATATTTTCCATGACTGATTTTGTCTGAACGAAATGTGTAACCATATCAAACTGTCGATTTATAAACACTGTAAATCACCGAGATAAAGCGAGAACCAACTGGCGAACGAACATTGTGAAATTATAATAATTCTTGTTAATACGGAACTCTAATAGCTAGGTATCTAGTGCATCAACAGAAAATAAATTACAATTATTATAAATATGAATTTAAAAAAAGCAAACTCTTCTTTGATCAAGTAGGTAACTGAAGTAGAACAAGTAGGTAATAAAATATACATTGATTATTCAATGTTTAAATCTTATACTAATATATAAAGCTGAAGAGTTTGTTTGTTTGTTTGTTTGGTTGAACGCACTAATCTCAGGAACTACTGGACCGATTTCAAAATTTATTTCATTGTTAGATAGCCCATTTATCGAGGAAGGCTGTAGGCTATATAACATCACGCTATGAGCCACGGGAGCAGAGCAGTAGCCTTAAATAACGTGGGTGTAACCGCAGGCTCATCTAGTTATTATCTATTGTACGTCTTCAAAGAGCTTAATGGAATTTATTTATACTAAAATATACGTTCTGCAGAACAAAGAAGGTTTATCGAATTAAGTGAGAGCATGCACTTTTACAAATTATTTGTTAAATAATTAATGTTGCCAGCTTCTTGAAACATTACATTTTAAGTTCTGTATGAATGATACTTCTGCTATTATAAAGGCTAAATGTTTATGAGAATGTTAACAGAATTTTACATCTCGCATTGCCCTCGTCCCACACCCTGATCTTAAAACACAAAGGGTCCATTGAATTTATTTGTTTTGTTTCGTGTAGTGAGTGTGGCCTACTCTGGTGGCGGAGATTTCAGACCACCCAAAGACTGTCGAAGATTTCAGGCCTATCGATTCTTGTACTGATTCTTGAATGGGGATTGACAGTTTTACCTGACGGTTTCACTCTGCTGTAAATGCCACATGTGGTCACCCATCCAAGTGGTAACCTCTGCAAATGGGTTGGTTTGACCGGGGAAGTACTACCCTCTCACAGAAAATCGACGTAAAGTAACAGTACTTAAACTGTTTCTTTTCGATCGGTGAGTGCGAGTGCCGGAGGCCCTATCCCCTATTCCTTCTCCCTCACGCCACTCCTCATCCAATTCCCTTTCCCAACCCCAAGGGGCAGCAACGCACTTGTGACTCCTGTGGTGTTGTTTGTGTCCATGGGCGGCGCAATTGCTTACCATCAGGCGATCCGTCTGCTCGTTTGCTGCCTTTTACTATATAAAACGTTGCTTTACTGCCCGTTGTGAGACAGTTTAACGGTAATTACTTCATCTGAAGTAACTTTTACCTGTATTCCTATTTTACTCTTTTTTGACCCATCTTCATTGGGGTGTCTCCTAAAAGCACCCGAGAATTATAAAGCGTGTCGTGTTATTAAATCAACTTGACGTATCATTGTCATTCGTCAAGCGATTTAAATGTTTACATCTAAAACTTTGCTGGAGTAAATCCAAATTTATTAAGCCTCTGCGATGATACCCTTACACTGACACATTTACAAATGAGTAAGATTAGTGAGGATTTCTACACACCCATATTTCTCCTAGATATTTTCTTAGCTTTCATTTTATTGGGGCACAGCGCGATTCAGTTTGGCTTTTTCTATGAATTTAAACCTCGCGATGATCTAGTCATGATGGGTAAAACTTACACTGATCGACGTGTGTGGCGTGAAGAGTTTCTCAAATATAATCTTATTGCCATTAACAAGAGAATCAATCATAAAAGTTATTGAGGTTCAATAGGTATAACTCGCACTAACACTTAAATAGAACTGGGGCTTGGATTTTGAACTATGGTGATTTTTAATTCAAATTTGATGCTTCTCGAATATTTCAAATTATTAAACACGCAGAGTGCCGTAGTTTTAGAATTTTATCCATATTTTGCCAACTCCTGTTTTCATGATCGTTGTAATGAGTCTTCCGTGTGGTGACGGATTAAGAATACGGAATGTTACCACTCCATATCATCCCATGGGTGTCGTAAGCCGTGTCGTGCCGACAGTGGGAGCAAATTAAACAGAGAACAGCACTGTAAGAGAAGGAAAACTTGATACAAACCCTATACCAACCCGTTTGGCCGGCGTGATATAGTAGGCCAATTCCTCCTTTCAAAGGAGTGGCCTAGTCCAGCAGTGGACTGTTATAGGCTGATGATGATGATGTAATGAGTAAAAATTGGACCTGATGGTGCGGAGTCTCAAGTTGAAGGATTGGCTCTTATTTTGGAGGCAGTAAGACAAATTAAATGTAACTTTTTGTTACTGAGAACGAAAAAACTACAACACATTGAAAATACTGTCTCCGTGGTCCAGAGGATAGAGTAAGCGACTGCTGATCGGAGGTCCCGGGTTCGATTCCCAGGTCAGGCAAAAGTGTTTCCGTATACTCAGTAGCAGCTCGGAGTCTGGTGATGTGCAAGAGGCTCGCCGCTATTACGTGGGACCTAAAAATTCAGGGCTAAATGAGGGTGTAATATTTACACCTCTGCCTACCCCTTCGGGGATACAGGGGTGAGACTATAAATCAAAAAAATATAAAAGAAAACATTGAAAAGAAGAATTGTTGCAAATCGCATTAAATGTTCGTCTGTAACTTTGTTATTTTTTATTTTACGACTACCTAGGTACTACGTTTTTCTAGATGTAGAGAATTTAATTTGCATCTCATCATGTTTTGATTTTTTTCTGTGCGGCCTATAGTTTAGAAAATTATAGTTTGCCAGATATACTAGAAAACCCATTTGTACCACTCTTTACAAGATGGTGGCCGCAGGATAAGGGCTGCAACCCCAAAAACTTGGATTTAACTTTACACTACCTCTACCTCACTACCTCTTGGCATCTATGAAATAAAATTGGTCCTCTCACAAGTGCACGCTAAGCCCAAAAAATGTAACATTACAATGTACTATAATACTAATATAAGCACGAGTCGACTTATCTCCCATTGCTCAATGTTATAAGTAAAGAATTACGAATGTAATAAGGAGATGAGTACACATAACTCCTTCTTACTTTTTATTTTTGCTATTTATGACTTGACTCTATTTTGTTATTTGAGATGAACGAAATCAAAATACTTTCAATTGACTTATTTCCTTTTTACCGTAAAACTGAGTGACTTACTTTATCCAACTGTGTAATTAGCTCATTTTTCTGAATTTATGATACATCCCCTTTTACCTTGACACCACAGAATTGAACCTGAGTGGTAAAACCAAAGTCATAACAAACTTTTAGTTAATATCTATTTCATTGTCCGTATTTTTGTTTACTTCGGCAGAAACAGCAACAATCAATTAAGGCCAGCACATAAATATTGTCGAAAGAACCTATATCACTTTTAACAGCGTCACAATGGTACAATTCGTCTAGTTACGCAATTAGTGTAATGCCCATTTTCAAGAGCAATTGAAGGTTTTCCTGTAAAGAATGGTGAATTGTACAATCAAAATACTTTCAACTTTTACTGCATAGATCTATAAATATTATAAAATGAGTTTTCAGTGTTTCATGTATAATATTATGTTAACAATTTTTCTGTTGATCTTAAGATTTCATGTTTTTTATTCTGATTTAACAGAGGTTTTGTGTCCTACAATGTTATTTTCGTCAAAACAATTCAAAGTTTTGATGTTTAGTTTTAGTCGCATTATGTGATAATAATGTTTGTGCATTAGTATATTATACAGCTCAACTACGTCTACACGAAAGTAAAAGCAAATCATAAATTAAATAAGTTTCATGTCACCACTACCTACTCTCTATTACTTATGAAACTCCTCGAAATTAACATGGCATGTTTCAGCTGCTTGAGTGAGTAGCCAAAGCCCGCTATTAATAAATACCAATTTACTCGTTTATGGCTATCGAATCTATTCATTAAATGTATTGTAGTACTAGTATATGTAGTTCATATACCTATAATCAGACAAAATAACAGAAAACATCATCATTTATTATAGCCTCACATAAAGGGGGCCTGGTGACCTGTAACACAGGTATTCTTATACCTATCTCAGGCACCAGTCTCTCACAAATGAAACAACGTAATTATATAATATTAGTGTTCAGCTTAACCTCTTGTGAAGAGAAAATAAATTAAATTTATTTATTATTTATATTTATTTATTTAGGTTCTTTTATCAGAATAATATTTACTGTCTAAGATGTACCGGTCCAGTACGCACATTCAGAATATAAGACCATTGCTTTTAACTCCTCGAAAATCCTTTTGATACTATTTGCTGCCAGGCCCAACACTACCAGGTATTATTTCCTGGACGTCAACGGGTCTCGCAAATTGCTGTCTTTAAGGTTACTACTAGCCTGGATTAATACATGGCACTGTTGGTAATGCATTGTGCATTATTAACAGTGTATAATATTGTTATATATATGGATAATAATAGATAATATCCAGGATTTTTGAGAGCTTAGAGATTTACAGCTTCGTCAGTTAAGTGATTAAGCTGAAAAACAGCTTACTTGCCTTAAAACAAATGCAGATTCCTAAATAAAAGCAAAATTAAAAACTTAAATGGTCAAAAATACTGGGTTCGGCACTTTTATCTCCAATAAGTGCCCTTAAGATATCAACGAATGTGCGAAGTTTGGGTAACTCGCTAGTGAAACGTAAAAGCCAGTTATCAATTCCCAAAGTCGTTATTATTGGAGCAATAGAAAGAATATTGTTTGCTGGTAAAAACACCATATTTTTATGATAATAAACTTTACGGGTTCGTATAAAAAGGTTTTACAGTTTTAATGGGAACGCGTAGCGTTCTATATGAGGGTAATTTTTAAATTATATTATGATCAGATTCTTTGGGTTTCCTTCAACGGTGTGTTTAGGGGGACAGTACACAGTCTATTTGATGATATCGATTGACCTCTTTTTAGCAGACATCTCCTGCACTATAAATAAAGGCTCAATCCAATTTACTGAAAAATCAGACTTAAAGAAGGTAGGTATTCATTATGATATTTCCATAGACCGTTGTCCATGGGGGAATTGAATCCACAATATCCGGCATATTATTTCACATTCAGGTAGCTATTCAGACCACTACGCTGACTACCATGCTTACAGACGCTTGATATACTTAGGAGCTTTATTTTTTTGCCCTACTTTTTTTATATAGTCTCACGCCAGTATCCCCGAAGGGGTAGACAGAGGTGTAAATGTTACACCCACATTTCACCATGAATTTTTAGGTCCCACGTAATCGGAGGCGAGCCTATTGCCGTTACCGGGCACATCACCAGACTCCGAACTGCTACTGAGTATTCGGAAAAACCCAGTAACACTTTTGCCCGACCCGGGAATCAAACCCGGGACCTCCGATCAGCAGTCGCATAAGCTATCCACTGGACCACGGAGACAATAGAGCAGCTTTAGTCCTACTCAGTTCTCAAAAAACGACAGCCTTTGTCATGATATGAATAGTCATTTTGGAACCACGGCTGGTGAAACCCATGCTGAAACGCATTGGAAAATGTATTTTACCTTTTATTTTAAATTACTTAGGCGGGTTTTTATATAAATCGCGAAAGTTTAAAAATAAACTTATTTGTATTTGAACTTTAATTTTTTGTTTATATTGATTAACAAAATGTTTAAGTATCAATAAACCTGGTCACTAGCTGACAATTCAGAAGTGTCAAGAATATAAGCAGAATGAGTTAAACACAATAGTTGATATTAATTTCGGGCGATAAAACTAACAATACTCCGCTGAGAGAACACTTAAAAGCGTACCAACTAATTGCCATATATTCCCATAAGTACAAAAATACAAACTCATTAATATACAACACGTACAATTAAACAAAAAGTTCCTAAAACGAAAACGTTGTTTTGTCTGGGTAGTATAATGCGGTCGTAAAGGCGGCTTTAAACTCGGCGTGGAGTAAATGAGCTGCCATGATGCCCAGTGACAATCAAATGATCCGATGGGTGTGGTGAAACCAAAGTTATTGATGTCTCTTTGCTAACGGCAATAGAGTTTCACATTGATGAAGTCAGTGTGTTTTGTATCAGTGGGGTTGAGTGACATGTCCGCAATTCATTAGGGTGCAAATATGGAGTTTCATACGTCACTGAGTTTTTCATTAGTGACGTTGAATGACATGCCCGAAATCTAATAGGATCCGAATAAATTTATATATGGATAATTTTATTATGTATATCACATAACAAGTCTTCTGTATATCACAATATACATCTTCTGTACATCATAACAAGTCCTTAACCGCTGAACTAATTTGGATGAAAATATGTATTAATTCCAGTAGATGAACATTTGACCTATGTACATGAAAATACCTTAGCGTTAAAAATATCGCATGCTATTCTGATCGATTTAAACCGACCAGGTTATGATGTACGCCAGAATAAAGGTGCTGATCGGACCGAATAATCTTATATAGGTAAACAATTTTATAAAGATTCTATTTTAAAAATAAATTGTTTACACAGCATTTTGTGTGCAAAAATATCGCCCTTTTAAATTAACATTTTTTTTTGTTGTTTTTTTTATTTTTTATTAAAAAGAACCTATCAAATTGACTTCACGCTGCCTGATGGTAAGCTGACAGTGAAGTCCTATTGGGAAGGCCACCATCCCCAATTGCTGGTTAAGCAATGTGACATGACGGCCCTCACTATGACGGCGTTGAGAGTTGCTTTTTCACGCCCCGCTTAAAGGACCCAGGATCAAGGGAGGAAGGAAACACGTGAGCTGGCAGTGAGTTCCACATCTTTATGGTACGGCAAAGATAAGATATACCGAACCTTTTCGTACGTAACGGTCGCGGCTCAACTGTGTAAGCGTGGCACTTTAACCCGGCACGTATTGTTCGGGACAGGAAAGGAGAGGGTGGGATGAGTTGAAGGAGTTCTTCTGAACACTCACCGTGATACAATCGGTAAAAGACAGCCATTGAGGCTACGTCCCTGCGTAATTGCAGAGATTCAAGGGTCTAAGGAGCCTCAAGGTCACCTATGATACGGGCAGCACGCCGTTGCAACCTATCAAGGGCATCTAGCAGGTACTGAGCGGAGCCGTTCCAGAGATGAGAGCAGTATTCCACGCAGGAGCGAACCTGAGTCTTGTATAATAGACACAGCTGCTCCGGCGTGAAAAACCTCCTCACTCTGTTCAGGACTCCGAGTTTTCGAGATGCCGATTAATGACACCCTCGATGTAGTTTCTCTGGTTGAGATTGCGGCGTATGTCCATACCAAGTATATTTAGGCTGTCCTGTATCGGTAGTGAAGTGTCCAGAAGAGAAGGTTGGGGAAGGAATGGAGATAACTTTGCTGAAAATGCGCACGTGTCACGCGTCTTCTTGGCGTTGAACTTGACCATGTTTTCAGCACCCCAATTCGAGATGCTGTTCAAAACCTGGTCAAGCTCAGCGACAAGTTTTCGCCTATTTTCCTCAATGTCGGCCTGCTTAGCCGCAGGATGGCCGAGATACCACCCACGCACGGTACTGTCATCTGCATAGCAATGTATGCTCCCAAAAGTAAGCATATCATTGATATGCAGAAAAAAAATTGTGGGCGATAAGACGGATCCCTGGGGCACACCAGCATTTACCTGCATAAACTTTGAATTTTGACCTTCGAAAATAACTTGAATACGTCGTTCATGCAGGAAGCTAGCAACCCAGTTGCACAATCGAGGTGGCAAGCCGTAAGCCGGAAGCTTGGAAAGAAGCGCACGAAGCCAGACTCTATCGAAGGCTTTGGAGATGTCGAGGCTGATAGCTAACGACTCCCCGTGCCTGTCCATAGCCTCACCCCAAAGGTGAGTGACATACGCTAGAAGATCGCCCGTTGATCGTTTCGGTCTGAAGCCATATTATCGATCATTGATAAGAGAGCGATCTTCTAGGTAGCGAACGAGTTGGGTGTTGATAACCCGTTCGAATACCTTGCAGAGAATAGGGGTGATGGCTATGGGTCGATAGTTAGCTGGATCAGAACGATCCCCTTTTGGTAATCGTTTGTACGTTCGCCTCCTTCCAAGCCTGCGGCACGACGCCAGAGGAATAAGACAGGCGATACGGGCGTGTGAGCGTTGGAGACAACTCGGCTGCACATTTCTTAAGAACAACCGCTGGGATACCGTCGGGACCACTGGCTTTCTGGACATCGAGAGACCGCAGTATTGCACGAACATCGCATTGCCTGATGCGAACATCAGGCATGGAGTGGCCGCAGTGGTTTATAGATGGCGGCCGCGAACCACGGTCATCAATTTGGGAGTTGGCCGCAAAGAGATTGACAAGCAAGTCAGCTTTCTCTTGCGGCCCATGAGCCAGTGATCCATCAGAGGATCGCAACGGTGGCAGCGAAGACTGGCAGAAATTGGATTGTACGGCTTTGGCCAGCCGCCAATATCCACGGCTTCCCGTAGGGTGCGACAGAAGTTTTTGGCCAAACCGTGCAACGCGCTGTGCATCCACTCTGGTGTATGCCCTCTTGCAGACCTTAGTGGCTCTGTTATAGGCCGCTTTGATGAGATGGACATTCGAATCGCGACGAGACCGAGCCCTGATCCAAGCACGGTACGCCGACTGTTTTTGTTTAATAGCATCGGCGCACTCGCGATCGATCCAGAGCCGAAGTCTGCTGTTGCTGGTGACAAAAGTGGATGGAATATAATATTCCATACCTAACAGAATTTCCCCAGCAACAGCAGACGCACTCTCCGAAGGATCCCTCCCACCAAAGCAACGCTGAGACCACGGAATAGACGCGTAATAACTGCGCAGGCCATCCCAATCTGCTGACGAGTAGTGCCATAAGCGTCGCTTTACGTCCACATGTTGTGAAGGCACAGCGGTTGGCACTGATGTGTAGACTAAACAGTGGTCGGAGGAGCCCAATGGGGCTTGAACCGACACACTGTACTGGTCTGGATGACTTGTCAGCAGAAGGTCCAGCAAAGAGGGCGCTTGACCCTGTCGAGTTGCCTCTGCATCTCCAGTATGGGAACGGTATAGACAAACGTAAATCCGGGCTAATGAACCCAGATTTACGTGTATCCACAGGACGGAAAAGGAGGGGTCCTCTAGGCAGCGTAGACGACGACAGCAAATATCCGCCCTGACGAACAAGCATACTCCGGCTTTTACGTAGAAGTTCTCTTCAAGGGCATAGCCGGGATAGTGCAGATAAGTCGTGTCAGCAGGGCGGCTTATTTGAGTCTCCGTCTCCGTACAAAAACTATAAGGACAGATTAGCGAAGATAGTATTATCATATATGTGACGCAAGAATTTCATAATATCAATAAAGAGCAAAGTTTACAACCATATTTTATCATCATCATGTCAGCCTAGAGACGTCCACTGCTGGACATAGGCCTTCCTCAAGGTGTGTGGAAAACACAGACCGATTTTGAGCCGCCCGCATTAAATTATTATTTACTTAAGTACGTATTATTACTTAACTTACAAGTATTTCCATTGTCCTTCGAAATGTCCACCACCGTTGTCAAAAGCTTCCAATATGCACTGTTTTAATTATTGTTTGACACTGACCGGTTCACTTTTGTACACTCACAATAAGATGTCCATGGGTACACAGCTGTACTCGCGATTTTTCCACTCAAAAAATACGCACGAAGCATAGCTACATACTCCCGTGATATGAACTGATATGATAGGCCATCGCGTCGGGCAAACGTAGACAAACAATTAACTTTTGCAACGAAATTAGATACGCTCACTTTCGCTAGCAATTTTGCACTGTTTGTCGCATCGTCGGGGCGTGCCGCAGGCGCAAGGGGGGCGTTTGGTGGAAAAATTTATCAATGTTTCATTTTACTATGATAGTATGCGGGTCGGTCATAGTATTAGTATTGCATTTACCAATTATCACGTATTTTTGTGGACAGTTTTGGGACTTAGTGTTTTTATTTTTTAACTACATAAATATGATCAGTTAAAGATACTTAGTGCTCTGTTAAATTTTTTGTACTAATAAAAAAAATAGCGGTGTATATATTCTTAAACATGCAACGCGAGTGTTTAAAAGTTTGAATATGTTCAAGAGTTCTGAATGCCTATAGCGACTGTTAAAGATCCTAAAATTGTTTGTCATGTCCGCGTGGGAAGGGTTGATCCATAGTTTTACAGCGTTATTATATAGAAGCAGGTATATATATATATAGCTATTACCGCGCGTTTTTCTACGATTATGTGTTTGGTGCTATACAATATTATATACTCTCAGTATTCTACACAGGAAGAGATCCCTAGCGACTACCGCGTTGTTTAGTTTTTCACGCGATGTGTTTTCATTGGCACTTGCATGCCAAACACTATTTTGCATGGATGTTTACATGCATTATTTTTGCTTCATTCCGCTTGTATTTTGTTATTATAGCGGGTAATGTTACTTATTATCATTTATTTTTGTTAGGTTTTCGTCAGTTATGAAGTAAGTGAAACCATAAATTATGGGACAATCTCGCGTGGATGTGTCAAAATAAATAAATATAAATGTATTATATTTTATTTTAAAGTTTTACATAGACAAAGCATAATTATGTCGTCATCTCATCTGAAAGGTTTCCACTGCTGGACAAAGGCCTCCTCCAAGGCTTCATGGACTATGAAGGACGTGCCTTTCTTTTTTGCGGTTTTAATAAGAGTTACCTATGTATTGATCAGCAACATAAATGGGTGAACATTTTAAAGCCTATGAAATATTTCTTTGAATAAATGAGTGGGCAGCATCCCCTTCATTATGCGTGTGTCCTTTTATGACTTATGCTTCTCAACTTCGGCAACTCTTTGGGAGCGTATTGGTACATTACATAGTCAACATAAATTTATATTTTGTTAGTCACATCTGCAATTAATGTACATTTAATGTCAATGAAAACCCGGAGTCACTGCTGGTGTCGCTATCAAAATCGCTACTTAAAGCACTCATCAAATCACTTTGCTCAATGGTACATAATTTGTGTCATTTTGTTATTTGGGCTCCCTATTACTGACTGAACACATTCGTCTTCATCTTCAAGTAATGACAGGTTAAGATTATACTGACTATCTTGTATAGAATTAGTACTCCTAAATGAACACGTAGATAGTGCATCTTTGGTTTTGATATGGTAGAAAAACGATTTATCTTTATTTATATCTGTAACTTCTATGTTCACTAACCTTCTTGCTCTGTTTTTCATTCTGTAAACAATACTCAATACTTTTTAATAAAATTCTATATAGGTTGAGTGAAAACATTTTCTGAAAACATGCATTTTGTCAAAATCCGTCCGAGTTATAATAACCGTTACAATGTTTGTTTGAAATAGAATTAGTTTTATTATAAGTCAAATCGATTATATCGATTAAGTAACATGAAAATTTCTGACAATGGTCACACTGAACTGTCAACTTCTTCTTCCGGAAAAAGACGCCGTCTTGGTCTGTCTCGCGAGATTGCAATTGATATAAATTGATCGCCTTTTGAATTAACGCGAATTGAATTAACTTGTAAATACTTACAATTGCCGCTTTTGACTACTGGCAAAGTTTGTGATAAATTAATGAACATTTGTGAAATATTGAACTTTGTAAAATACGTGTGTGAATTCCTGATTGGTGCCCGAGGAGAAGGACTACGCTGAACTGGATACTGGTATCTATTCGATTCTCTTGTTATTTTGGCCAAAATTATGAGTTAATCTTATAGGTCCATTCAAGAACAGCATCAGTAAGAGTTGGTAAGACATTTTATTAATATTAGGATTATAATTCATCGCTGTGCTACCACAGTGAAAGTGTTTAGATTAATTGTCTATCGAGGTCAGGTAGATGTATTACAGCTTCCACTGCAACTCTGTTCTGAACAGTTTCCCACCTGGCTGCGGTAACTCTAGACAATGTTAATAGGTGCGCAAGCAGTACTTAGAGTGAATCTAATGACTGTTCATTCATGAAAATCGGTTCAGTCGCTCAGTATTTGCGAGTGAACATAAAATAGAACCACACATACAATAAGTATACATAAACCTCACGAAATAATTGGTATTTTGAACGTGTATGTTATGTGCAATAAGTTCATCAGCCTCCTAGCGTTATCCCAGTTTCAACCTAGGGTCCGCTTACTAGTCTAACCAGATTTGTCTAAATATTAGCTTTTCACGGAGCGACCGCCTGTCTGACCTCCGCAACCCGAAGGGATAGCGATATTCCATGGTTTAGACTAGTATCAGTTTATTTAGAGGTATTGGCGCCCTATAGCGACTGTCGAAGATCTTCATGACAGCCGGGATCGACGGCTTAACGTGCTCTCCGAGGTACGGGACTAGCGATAATTTGCAATTTAATACGCACATAACTCCGAAAAGTCATTGGTACCGTGCATTCGAACCCGATACCCTCTGCATGGCAGACTGTTGGTATCTCCAATAGGCTATCGCTGCCTTGATATGTGCAATAAGATCACATTGCAAAAAATATCATTATAACTAATCTATACACATTAATAAAATTGTTAAATTGAGTGTCTGTTTGTAATATTAAAATAACCGCTTTTTACTAAATTCATATGGATGTATACACGGTACATATACCGAAATATTTTTTTTACAATTTCTGTCTGTCTGTCTCTCTCTCTGTCTGTCTGTCTGTTTGTTCTCGCTAATCTCTGAAACGGCTAGACCGATTTTGACGGGACTTTCATTGGCGGATAGCTGATGAACCAAGGAGTAACTTAGGCTATAAATTAACCGGGTACGGGAAGTAGTTCCCTCAGGACGCGGGTGAAACCGCGAGAAACAGCTAGTAATAAATAATAATTGACTCGTATGTAAATCTATACAAAACAGACAGATTTTTAAAACAGTTCTTTAATATAATCTATAAAATAAGTTGTAAAAAAGGACTGATCACAAATACGGCACTTTAATACATAACATAGAATGACTTATGGGTTTAAAAATATGTACAAAACGGACATATTTAGAAATATGACACAGATGTGTAACTCAATTTTATAATCATACTTACTTGATTTTTATACAAAACAGTCGGTTTTCAACATGTGGCACTTTTGCTTAAAACTATATATACAAAAACAGTATTTATTTTGTATTGTAGCCGTATTGCGCAAAAGCAACTTGCGTTCGCGCTGATATGCGGGACGCAACTAAAAACAAGGCGGTTTTGCACTAAAGTTAACTACAAAACCGTGCAAATACAAAAAAGGCTGTTACACGGTTTGGTAGTCATTTAAGCGATAATGATGGATGTCTTTTTTTACCATAAAATATAATCTACTTAAATCACATTTTTGCAATAAAACGATTTTGAGATGTTTTTATTTGTGGCGCTTTTGTATTAAATGAGCGATATCTCATTTCAGCTGAACGATTTCCACTGCTGGATAAAGGCCTCCTCTAAGGCTTTCCACGGTGACCGATCTCAAGGAAAATAATCTGAACGACAGACTCAGGATACCAACCTGATAAAAAATGCTAATTCGGTAAAGTAAAAGTTCATAGAAGTGGTAAATACACATAATTATTACACACAGATAAAAACCCAGACCAAGACAAACATCCATGTGCATGCACACAAATGTTTGACAAGAGCGAGAATCGAACCCGCGGCCTTGGCGTAGCAATCGCCTTCACTCCAGCTACCTCACCGGGTCGTAAGTTGAGTCGCCACAGCAAAGAAAATAGAATAGAACGGTGAATATTACAAGTAAACTAGCGACTAAGACTAATGTAACATTGTACACATTAAACAACCTATCTAATAATGTTATAAACAAAAACCCTTGTTCAGCATAATTATCAGTTAATGGCGCGTTCCTCACCTTAACCTAGCACGTGGCTTCGGTTAAACTTTGCGAGCAAGAGAAGACTAAGGCTTCACTCACATTGGGCATGTATACGCGTTCCACGAACGTGCACTTGCAGTCTTATTAATAAAAATTGCTTATTCTTCTCTTACTCCAAAGTAATACCGGGAGTAGTTAATTCTAGATTAGATATGGAATAGCTACGTGTTAATAACGGTATTAATAAATACGGAGTACGTTCGGCGTAACAGTACCATTCTTACACTGAGATTAAGGTATATGTTATGGCAACCCACTGATATTAAAAGTAAAAAGAATGAACAAAATGACCTGGTCGAATAAAAACTTTTTCATAAATACTTTTATTAGACAATCACAACCAGAGAGGTTGGACTAGGTTAAGGTTAGATTTCTTTGATCACAACTATCCCAAGCGAACATAAGACACAAAACACATATATTATGTAATGGTGCGTAACGCAAACGTTCGGATAGGCTTTCGGATAGGATTTGGCTAGGTTTGTATAGGTTTGCAAGCGCTGGTGGCAAACCCGATCGGTGTCGGTTTTTTGGCACAAATCACAATTTAAACTCATCTTCTTCAAGGTCGTCAAAAGGGTTATTGCGAGGTTTATACAATTTCACATGCCTTATTAATGGTAATATTTTTTCAATTACTTCTATCATTCTTAAATCTTCAATGAAATAATCTCTATTAATTTTAATACACAATAATAAAATTAAAAAATCAGATACTAGTAAGTACTCTAACGAACACCAAACAAATGAGAAAATATATTTGGGTTATGTATATAAATCTCAATGAAAGTTGGAAATACAATATAACTCTACGAGCTTTTGCCCGCTGCTTCGCTCGCGTAAATTCGAAGTAACACAATTATCTCATAATATACGGATACTTTAATAATCATTGTCGTTTAAACAAACTGTTTATACCGATAAGAAATATAATTGCAAGAAGTACAGGGTGGGCCATAAGGGTGTTGGCGGTTTAAATATTCGATTTCTCGGTAACGCGCGGCGCGGGGCGGCGGGGGGATATGTTGTTCACTGCGCCGCTTCCTGGAAATTTAGTCGCCATGGAGCCGTACACGGGAATGCAGCGTGCATTTTGTGTCCGAGCGTATTACGAAAACAATAAATCAGTGATTACTGCACGACGCACAGTGGGGCAATAGATCCTCATTCATACCATCAAATCAAGTAAACCAGTTTGACCTTCTAAAATGAATCAGATGTTATCAAAGACGTGTCTTCTTCTAGAAATAAACTCAATTTTGGTGATAATCATTTTCTCAATGTTAAAAAGACACATTACCTTATTATTTTAATAAACTAATAATCTAAATAAATTTGATTCCTCCAAAATTCGTAGTTATGAACAATGTTGAGTAATTATTTAAGATATGTTAAAGCACCGTTATCACCATCATCGTCATCATCATCATCATCAGCACCTTCATCAAGTGATTTATTTGGGGATGGAGCTTTCAACATGAACAGTGCTTCTTTTAACTTTGTTTTTGACCGGTTTATGTTTACTTGTGATAACGGGATCAGAACGTAATAAAAAAATTAAAAATATCCCTGTTCGATTGCTGCCTACTACATTTCCTAGAATGGTGCTCCCTTTAGCGCTTAAAGTCCTTATTTCTTGCCTCCTGTGACTCTTCTGTTAATTGTCCTATGGGTCATTGCCCATCGCAAATGATATAATTTCTGGCCCATGAATTAAATATTTATGTAAGGTAGGTGGCATGTTGTACCGTGGGTATAAAGATACGAAGTATCTGGCAGTATTAAGCGCAAACAACCTGTTTACGTTTGGGCTCAGTGCGTGGAAAAGAAATTGATGTTTCAAGCCATTCTTTGTTATTAATACTAAATTTATTTTCAGTTCTACTCGCTTTTGCCTATCTTGCTTTGTATTGGGACTTAAAAGCACTCAATTTCTTTTTCATATACTCGAAGTCACAACCAGTTCGTTTTGCAAGCTCTTTGATTAAATGTATGTATCGTTGCTCAAAAATATTCTCCCCTGAACTATTCATTATGCTTATAACTTCTTTTCTTGTAATAAATAACAATTTATTAGACGGTCCTAAAAGAAAATAAATCGTTTTAAATAAGAAAGTCAAATATGAAAAAAATGATTTCTGTGGGTCATGAACTAAAAATTGACACACTTCGTAAAGTGGCAAAAAGTGGCAAAATTTTAAACTTATTTATAAAAGCGTATAAAGTAAAGAATAGTTTCAGATAACAACCATAACTTAATACTGCTTTGAACATAAACAAAACATCGAATGTTTATAAAAAATCCCATCATTTGTTTATAAGACTTTATTTATCTCGGCTACAAGAAAGTATTTGCGCAATAAAGAAAAAAAAAAGGCCATAACCTTGTTACATACCTAAGGATGAAATTTCCATGTCTAAATAACACCAAAAATAATAAAATTGTTAAGAAAACGCTCTTAATTGCACGTAAATTACGAGCTCTAAATAGTTTATCGACAATATATGTATGTTTACTTCACTTTCATATCAAACTGAACGCGCGACCGATGCTCCAATACTGTCAACTGATACCTTGGTTAGTTTTCTTGATAAGTCATATAATGAGAATACTCTAAAATCACTTTGAGTTTTTGGATTTTCGGTACGTTTTGAGGGTAGTGGCCCCACTGTGCGACGTTTGTATCGGCATGAACACGGTTTACGCGATTTAAGTGAAGTTCCAAGCGCCAGTGTGTTACGAAAATGGATCAGAATGTTTGAAACAACCGGCTCAACAGTACCAATTACGGCTCGTGGTCGCCCAGTTTCTGCAAGATCAGCCGACATTGTGGAGCGTGTTCGTGTTTCAGTTCAGCGAAATCCGCAACAGTCAACACGTAAGAGAAGTCAGTCTTTGGACGTCAAAAGAACAACTTTGCGACGAATTTTGAAACGTGATCTGCATTTGAAGGCTTATAAGATTCAGATAGTCCAAGAATTAAAACCCAATGATGCCAATAACCGACTTAACTTTGTCAATTTGATGCTCGAGCGGTTCAACAATTTCAACAACGTGATTTTTAGTGATGAGGCTAATTTTCACCTTAATGGCCATGTGAACAAGCAAAATTGTCGGTTCTGGTCCGAGACTAATCCCCGACGCTTGCATGAACGTCCACTTCACAGCCCTAAGCTTGTCGTGTGGGCTGGGATAACGTCAACCGGTATTATTGGGCCATATTTATAATACATGTATAATATGTATTTTGTTTAGTTTTCGACACACTTTACCACTACCTACTCATAAGTCATAACACACTAACACATACTTAGATACAATACATGATAAGCGTTGAGTGCAGCCGGGGTTTGTACATCCGTGTTGTCACAAAGGTGCCGGATGAAAATCAGTCGCCTAGGAATGCTCTAGCTTTACTGGGCTAAATGCTGATCTGGCAACCTGTTCGGTCAGCCTTGGGACACCTACCTCATAACAGCTATAAAATTGAATCATATTATTTTAATATTACCTAAGTGTTGTTTTAAGTTTTATTTTAATTTGTTTTTGTTTGGGTCCTGTGTGCTGTCTGAATAAATTTTATCTTTCTTTCTTTCTTTCTTTCATACTTTTTTGAGGACGAAAGAGGGCAAGCGATGACGGTTAGAGCTAACAATTATTGCAACATGATAACAGACTTTTTGGTGCCAGCTTTGCAAGAACTTCAAGGCAATACCTCGAGGATGTGGTTTCAACAGGATGGGGCCACATGTCATACGGCTAGGGTATCCATAGAGCTGCTGAAAAATGTTTTTCCCGGAAAACTCATCTCGAAAAGGGGGGATATTGAATGGCCCCCACGTAGCCCCGATCTCTCTCCATGCGATTAATTTCTATGGGGCTACCTCAAATCGGTAGTTTACGAGAATAATCCGACCAATTTAGAGCAGCTGAAGAGGAATATTATTCAGGAAAGTAACAATATACCGAGAACAACTTTTCAACGAGTTTTCCAAAATTTGCGACTTCGGTTCCAAGAGTGCCAAGCAGCCGAGGGAAGCCATTTGGACAACATTATTTTTAAGTCTTAAAAATTCCTATGCTTCTACTTTTTAACAATACAAATATATTTGTGTTATGTTTCGTAGTTTTTTTAAATCGAATATTTAAACCGCCAACACCCTTATGGCCCACCCTGTATTTACACAAGGCATACAAACTACATAGTAGGTACTCAACATGACTGTTATTCGGTGACAGTGACGTTTCTGTCTTTTTTATTATTATAATTTCTAATACTGTCAGAAGCATTAGAAATTAACAAAATACTCGACAATCCGAATTTTGCGGATATATGTTGTCGACTCGAAATTTTTATTTTTTATGTTTTAGTATTCAGGTAAAGTTTCGATCTAGTCTACCATACCCCGTGACAAAATTATTAATATAGATGCTTACTCCTTGCTTACTCCAGCGTTAAACCATGGGCCTGCGCGGATTAACTTTTACTCCCGGAGTAAATTATGAATAGTTAACTCCGTCCTTACTCCTAGTTTATTAATACCATAATTGCTTAGTCTTTGCGTAAGTCTTGGAGTAAAGTTGTTTTGACGCTAATCCTAGTTTATTAATAAGACTGTTGGAGTTCACTTTGTACTACAAATGAAATGCCGAGCGCACTCTTGAGGAACGTACACGCCTAATGTGCGTGCAGCCTTACGTTAACATTTCTAAGCTCTTTACAGTTTTCTTTACAATAACGTTCGTGGCCTGACTTGATTGCTGCTAGTTATAGATTAACGAAGTTAAAAAACAGTGTTTATAGTGGTAAATCTTCACAATATTGCGAAACAACTGCTTTCAAAATATGTCTATTTTAAAATATTATTTGTTTTCATGTCGAATACTGAGTTAAACCCTTGTGTGTAGAATTACCGCAGGCAGGCAGGTATTTTCAGGGTGCGCAGTGGAAAATGTAATACATCTACCTGACCACGATAGACAAGGATTCAGACACAATGCACTGCGTTGCACAGCGAATACAAGTACTAAGTAGGTACATGAAAATTTTACCTTATATCTCCTGGTGATGTTCTTGAGTGGAGTCCTGGAGGCAAGCTAGATACACACAAGACTAAAATTGGCCAATATTAGCAAGTGAATTATCTTTACCTTACCAGACTCCAACGCAGCGTCTTCAATGCACGATGCAAGTTCACAGGATTCACAATCCACAATTACAGTTTTGCAAATGTCAATGTTCAACTCAACTTTTGCCGGGCAAACCAAAGGCGGCAGGGTAAGAATTCACAATACAAATTCGCGAAGCTGGTTTATGTGCTTTCAAAAGGGCGATCAATTTATATCAATTAGAATAATTCTCGCGAGACAGACCAAGACGGCGTCTTAATTTTTCAAGGCGGCAACGGAAGTGACAGTTCAGTGTGACCATTGTCAGAAATTTTCAATAGACTAAACAATATGTTACTTAATCGATAAAATCGATTTGACTTATAATAAAAACTAATTCTATTTCAAACACCTTGTTTTACAGCAGAGCTAGTATATACATATAGTTATGTATACACTTCCTTAAAACAAATAAATGCGACACTTTGCTTACTGAACACGTCAAAATGAAACAAATGCTTCATTTAACTTATCAGCATGGTTTAATGAAACATAACAAATTCCAGATTTATAATAAATTATTTCCAGATTTATGATAAATTATTTCCAGAATTTTTTAATATATTTGAACATAGACGTTGTCTTAACTACTAGTCCAATAAGTAGCCAAGAAATATAATTTTATGTCCGCAATTGCTTCTACTCAGCTACGGTAAAAGAACTCATATGCTCTCTTAACTTTAAGCTTTATTAGATTTTTTATGACTGGAGTATTTCATATCTGGCACGACGTAAAATTAATATTATTGTAAGAATCGTCTTAGCAGACCATTGCGTCTCTTTTCGCAAAATTTTCTTCAGACATTGTGACTATAGATAGATTAACACTTTATTGAACACCAGTATTGCAGTATTGCATGCGGAATTTCAATCGTAAAAGAAACTTAAAACTAGTTGCACAACAGGGCGGTCTTATCGCAAAATGCGATCTCTTCTAGACAACCTAGTTTGAAATAGATATTTATAAAAAGTACAATTGTGTGGGTTACGGTCTACACTACTTGTGGAACAGTGTCTTTACAACCAATAGAACATATTATTATGTCAATACAATTATATGAGAGTATAAAACATAGAATACCTTAATTATACATAAAATTGGAAAAATAAACTAAATAAACCAATAGGTACTTTTATAAAATAAATAAATAAAATATATACTAAAGAAATAAATTATATAAGCTATGTATATATAGATTGCCTCCGTGGTCCAGTGGATAGCGTATGCGACTGCTGATCGGAGGTCCCGGGTTCGATTCCCGGGGCGGGCAAAAGTGTTACTGGGTTTTTCCGAATATTCAGTAGCAGCCCGGAGTCTGGTAATGTGCCCGGTAACGGCAATAGGCTCGCCCTCTATTACGTGGGACCTAAAAATTCATGGCGAAATGTTGGTGTAATATTTACACCTATACCTACCCGTTCGGGGATAGAAGCGTGAGACTATAAAAAATAAAAATAAATATATATATATACAGGATGTTTCATAACCCCCCGTCCGATCAATGAAGGGGTTGTAGGGTAGAGTAAAATGATGAGGTATTTGTCATTAATTCACGGAAATTCAAGATAAAATTTGCCCTGGTAAATTTAATTAACTTTAAATAATATCACATCAGATTACCCATGGCAACACTGAAGACTCATAAATCGTAATAATTAGGTATCTACCTAAAGTTCATAAAAGGTCGTTGAGTGCATCGGCCGGCGCCCGGCGGCCGCGTCTAGTTACCTAATCCTTTGACAAAAGCCGAACGTCAACTTTACACGTGCCATCATTTTAGGTAGGTAGGTATACCCATTTTATTTATGAGTTTGTTGCAACAGCTGGTTTATTGCATTAGGTAAAACGGAAGGTATTGTTTACGTTGTTTGTTTGTTTCGTAAGAGTGCGTAGCCAACTTTGGTGTTCGTGTATTCAGACATTTCAGATTACTCGAAGGCCTACGACATGGCCTTACGATTCTTAAATTCAGTTTTAAGTGCCTTCTGAGTACGTGGGCACTTGGATGGGCCAAGTGTTGACCTACTGTGCAACCGTTACTTAACTTTGCCAAACTATTACGATCCAAAAGCTTAGTTACGCTATGAGCGCTGCAGTATTTACGGTAATTACTAATTGTTTAAATCTTACTTAGGCAGATTACCTTTAATTCCGAAAAACATCAACTTACTTGTGAGTTGCGTACGACGATCATTCTCCACATGTCGACCGTAAAGGATAAGACACTTACGGTACCTTTTCATCAAAGGTACCTATTTGAAAGCACACTAACTAGCACACTGTAGTTCACGAGGTGGTGAAGCCGTTGAACAAAGCGCTCCAAAGGCACTGGCAGACCTGGTGGTCCAGCGAACTGTTCCTCCTTATCACTACGTGCACCTGCATGAATTGCATTCACTCCTACCTAAACACATCGAAATGTTAAAGTATTCAGAGTTTGAATATGACCGACGACGTAACTATTTCACAACGTAAGTTACTCCGGAAGTCCGAACGAAAATAATCCTAGAGCAAGACTGAGTGATCAGTAGGCAAATTGAAGTCGTAAAAAATAGCCAGCTAGGGATGTAACCAATGATATTTATTGGAGTTCTGTTTTTATCGATATGTTATTATTGTCCCCATACGAGATGGGCACGTATCCAACGCAAAATTGTTGTTTGTTTTTAAATTATTGTTATAACATAAAAATTATGTAACTTTTTTATTTGATTTAGGTTACCGAAATTAGTAGATCATAGTCTTTTGTCTATGATCTACTAAGTTCTGTAACACAAAAGTATTATTTGTCTTGTTTACGTATTATGTCGATATCGTAATGTTGTTAATGTAATAATTCTTTGAAAAATTAATGTTGTGTCACATTTCATGTTGAAATTTATTAAATCGATATTAGCTGCTATCGAACGTAAAAATCTCTACCGCGTTTCGGTATTGTGTCGAGCGGCTCGTTTGACGGTAAAATTGCACTATTGTAAAGGCGGCATGCCCTTTGACACGAAAAGCCGACAATATTTTAATAGAATTAATAGAATCATAAAGGATACCGCCGCTGAGTGGAGTGTTGCTAGTTTAGGGAATTTTCCCTAATTTCGGGGTAATTTTTCTCGTTAATACTATAATAAGGAAATAAATTGTGATGTTTTATGAAGACCTGGATTTTTTTATTATTTTTCCTAGTATGTCTAGCAAGTCAGTAATATGTGGTTTCGGGATCGGACAGAGGGTTATGAAACACACTGTATACATCAAAAAAGTCTAAGCAAAACATTCAAATTTCAATTTTACAATATGTTTTCGCATTAAATCCTTAGTATTTTCTTATTTATATTAATTTTTTAATGCTTTTTTGATATTAAACAACAATAAGTTTGAGTGAGTACTGTATGTACGTAGTACAAAGTAAGGTGCCTAATCAACTAAACTTAAACTAAAATTAAATGGTTGTACAAAAATTGCATAATTTAATACAAAGTGTGGCCTCCTCTGTTATTGAGAACTTGCTGGCACCGATTATTCATAGAATCGATGACATTGTTAATGTTATCCTGCGGCACAAGTCCATCAGTTGTTGGGTTGTTGTCACTCCATCAAAGTCCTTTTAAACACGTCTCTGGAGCATGTCCCATGCATGCTCGATGGAGTTGAGGTCTGGCGATTGTGCAGGCCAAGGCAATACCAGGATGTTTTCCCTTGCCAAGTACTCCCGTGTGTGCAAAGCTGTATGCAAACGCGCATTGTCGTGCATTAACATGAAATCGGAGCCAAGCGTTTGTGCGAATGGACGGACATGAGGCCTTAGAAAATCCTCAACGTAATTTACAGCGTTCATGTTGCCATTTACAAAAATGAGCTCAGTTCGTCTGTTCTTCATAATACCCGCCCATACCATAACTGTTGAGCCGTTGTATAGATGGACTTCCTGAACACACCTCAGTCTTTCAGTATTTCCAGGACGACGGTACACTCTTACCCTTCTAGTATCAGGCTTGAACCCAAATCGAGACTCAACGCAAAAAAAAATTTTATAACATTGTTCCCGGGTGCATGTAATGTGTTCCCTACACCATTAATTTCGACGAGCGCGATTCCCGTGACGTCTTGGTGGGCACCTAATTGGCCGTCGCGCTCATAGACCATACTCATGCAGTCGATTTCGCACAGTTTGGCAGCTAACAACAACACCACTTGAATTTTGTAGCCTTAAACCTATCTCTCGGGTGGTTAACATCGGCTGGCGTCTTGCAGTCAGTTGCATGTATCGATCTTGCCGTGTGGTTGTACACCTACCTCGACCTGGGTGCTGCACAGCAGGATCTTCCGTGTTAGTGTAACGCTGATGAAGACGGCAAATAACGCTTCTGTTGATACCAAAATACCGAGATACCTGAGATTGACTTCTTCCCGCTTGCAACATCCCTACAGCTCTTTGCATTTCATCTGCGTTCAAATGACGCTCCATGATGTAAGAAATGTCTCGAAATCAAAATTTGTTCAAAACTTTTTCAAATTATTGTTTAAATCATGAAATTGTTACAGAATACTAAATTTTAATAAGCAAAGAAAACCCTATAAAATTCGAGCAAATGCCTTCGCTTTTGAATTTGTGAAAAAAAACAAAAATATGATACTCGATTTTTTTTTACAACCAGCCAGTATGTCCTCTAGATCAAAAAAGTTTACATAGGTATTACCTACTTGGTAAGAAATGGTATAATAATTAATTAATAATTTGAAATAGTATGTGTTGCTTAGAATTTTGAAGGAAAAGTGTAGAATGCGTAGGGACTATAAGATACAGCATCACGTAAGATAAGTTACAAATAATTATGTCACGGTTCAATAAGTTCCTTTAATACACGAGTGATAAACCTATCAATGAAACACCTACTCACTGCCAGTGCTAAAAATAACGGCTCGCGCACATTGTCGTAAAAAGGCGGATAGAGCGACATACCCGCTTTTATCGTCGCAATCGCGTTTATTGTCGTGTGCGCATGTCACGCTATCGCCATGAATATTATAATATCATCGCGGCGAGAATATTTGAGTTGTGTTGTGCGAGATTAGATGTTTATGGTATTGTTGGCTTATAGTGTAAGTGATGTTCTCAAACGTACGGATTTGGTACGGCGCGGCGTGAAACGTTGACAGTATCTTTGAAGGCTCTTTGTCAGTTTAAGTAGGGGTAAAATATGTCTACTGCTACATATAAATTTTGTGACGCAAAGTAAAATTTGTCTTAAAATAAATGTTACTTTACGTTACATCACCAAATCCGTCTTATGTATGGTCTAGGAAATTAATTTATTTTTGCCTCAATTTCAATAGAAACATCATACTCTTTAAAGAATTTGTAATACGCATTCGTATTGGGTATAAGCGATGAGTCTAAAAGTAACCATAAGAGTGCCTAAAAGTAAAATATTTCGTTGCTCACAAATATTTTTTGCAACAACGTCTGACGATATCTGACATACTTATTCTAAATATTAAAAGCCTCGCTTATTTATGTTTATTTTCATTGCAAGGCAGCGATAGCCTAGTGGATATACCAACGGACTGCTATGCAGAAGGTATCGGATTCGTTCGTTCGAATCCACGGCACACACCAAAGACTTTTCGAAGTATATGCGTATTGAATTGTTAATTATCGCTTGCCCCGTGCCAATTCCATCGGTCGTCTCGTTATGTAACTTTTAATCTATGGAACGGTTCGTAGAATCATGACGTTGAAAATGATGTCAGCTAGACCGCAATTAATGATTTCCTAACTAGATTCTAAATATAGTGCAATCATTTAGGTCGTGACGCATCTGTTTCTTACGATCTATTAAGGTTTGCTAAGTTAGTGACTTAGCAAAACATTACTAGGTCATTAGTCGTATTTACTTTGGCTTTTTTTTATTTTTCTATTTATAGGCAGTAAGCCCTCGCTTATGGACTAGGCCTTACGCAGGATGATGATTTAAAATTTTCCAAGGTATACACGTAATGGATTAAAGTTATTTATTCATACTCCAGCGCATCGCTTGGTGAGAGCCTTGATGCACTGCGCACACGTGCTCTACATCCGCATAAAACGTTCATTAAATCTGCGACCCAAAAAAGCGTTCGAAGATAACTGTATGCTATATATTACTGTATGCTATCGAGAACAATATAATAGCCGTGTGGTTGACGGCATAGAATACAAGTGTCACCACTCCCTATCTTCCCGTGGGTATCGTAAGAGGCGACTAAGGGAAAACACGATGCAAATACCATCTTTGCGTAGAGACGGAAAACTCGACATCAAACCGTATACGACTACCTCGTTGGTCTCGCGGCATAAATGTACGTGTGGGATCGGGAGGTCCCGGGTTCGATTCCTGGGTCGGGCAGTGTTATTGGGTTTTTCTGTCACGAAATTCTCAGTAGCAGCACGGAGTCTGGAAATGTGCCCGGTACGGCAATAGGCTCGCCCCTTATTACGTGGGACTAAAGTATATCTGGCGAAAAGTGGGTGTAGAAATACACCTCTGCCTACCTCTTCGGGGTTATAGGCGTGAGACTATGTATAACAATATAATAATCCAATCATAATTATACTCAGTAAAAGACGCAATCGATAAGTCCACTGGAGAAAACGTCCATCTCACTCATCAGACTTCCAATTTTATTACCGGTGCACTATGCAACAAAATACTCATTTAAATTGCTAGTTTTGTAGCTGACGAACACATTTTACCTCACAAGTTGCTTATCGCGGGTATTGTTTCCCGTGCTATCAATTTGAAGTGAATAAATTTTTGACCTGATGAGTGTGCGTTGTGTATTTCATACATCATTCTGTCACCATGCATACTTATACTTCAACGGAGTTTTCTACAAATAAGTTGAGGATGCTGCAACAACATTTTACATCTTTTGTATTTAACCATTTCTGCCCCCACCCATGGGATTTTTTGGAAATGGCAAAGAACATACATGCAAATGTCCGCTTCTTGCGCCCAATAGTTTTGGCTATAGCTTTTCTGTCATTCAGTCGGTAACGCAAGGATTTTATACATACAGACAGAAGATAATACAGATTCGAGTTTAGACGAAGCCGATCCGTTTTCAAGTCGAGCCATGTGCGGCAACTGAACAGTTTTGTTGGAGTTAACAACTGAGGTCAGTGGCCTGCAATGCATTTTAATACCCTCTGTGGAATAACTAACTGAGGATATGTCGAGGATGTTCCGATTCACGGTAAAATTAATTGCTTTCAACCCCAATTCGAATATATTGCCGGTGAAGCGGTAAAATCTATTAGGAGGTATGAGGAGGATATATGTTGTTTTTGTAGAGGGTAAAGTATCAGTTGTACGGTCTGATAATGATTGAATAACTGGAGTAAGGAGGTGGATATGAACAGAAAACGTGAAGTAGTTATTATAAAAGATTTACTTCCTTCACAGAGTTTGCATTCGTTCATAAAGATATTGATTGTATTCTTTCTAGGATATTGTTATGGACAGAACCCCAAAAGATTTTGCTGTCACAGGTTCATCCAAAAAAATAATATATTTCATAATGTCATGGCCAGAACAGCAAAAATAACAAAAGTAAGCACGACAAAATTTTAGATTTTATTCCCTGAAACCCTCTAAGCAATGTAATTTGCCAAGTCGTATTAAAGGGGAAAGTTTGCAATGATTTCTAAAATGTATAATTTTCGCATAAATCTCAGTAGGTACATTATGATAATAATATATAAGTAATTCACTGCGTCTAGCCGTAGTTTTAAATTGTAATAAATCTGCACTTAGGTTCATATGTTTGCTCCATGCAGGAATGCTCTACCGCAAAATTCAGTTTCCAACTTAATTCTAACATAAAAATGCAAAACCTACCTCCAAATTCAACGCTAGCCTGACTCAGGTAAGCTCTGAATTTAAAAACTAAAATACGCGGTAGCTACTAAGCTTTAGTGCATCACTGTTAATTAACAATGATTTATTGAATATAATATTGGATTTTAATAGCAACACTGGATTGTAATGGCAACACTGCGTTGGTTGTCAAGGAAGGTTCTAGATGATGTTCGTTATACGCTCTCCATGTTTTTGAGAATAAAAGGCACGCTTTATGTTTCAAGTCTTGTATCTTTAATTATCCCCATATTTTTTAACACACCACGTTATGATCTCTATTTTCAATATAGTTGCTTTATATACAAACAATCAATTACAGATATTCTATCTTGGTTTGAATTGAGTGGCTTAAGATAGTACTAAAACAACCTTATGGGAAAAAGATCAATAAAGATTTCAATGAAGACAAATAAAAAAAATCTATATTAATTCTATTTATTTACATTGGGATAATACGCAGTCTATCATTATTTTTCATAAAATAGTCTGCAGGCTCTCTGCCAACGCGTTTTGAAAACTAGCAAACACACCAATAATTTTAATGAGTTCAGGAAGGTAAAATATGCTCAAATACAGTCTGCAATTTTTATAACAATTTATGGCTCTGTACTATAAAATAATTACATACCACATTTTTACTTCCACAGAGAACTATTTGAGCTGATTTTGTTGTGAAAATGGTTTTATTTATGTTCCAGCTTTCATCGCTCGTTAGTGAAGTTACAAACACGAATACAAAGTTCCAAATGAAAAAATAAACTTCATGGATTTCAGCTGTGAAATTTTTGGACACTTGCTAGGTACATTTTTCTTTTTAATATTAATTTTTGACTTCATGATTATGTTTTTTTTATATAACGGGAAAGATATTTTCTCTGTTAGCAGTTAATTATTGGATGTTCGTCGTCGTTACCATTTAATTGTTATAATGACAGTAATATAGAATATACATTCAGAATTCAAACATGATTCTAACACAGAAATTTCATTCCATTTGATGGGTCCTGAACTTAATAAGTATTATATCTACTTGACTCCCTACAGAGACGAGCTGTTCGAATCGTCGATGATCCCAATCTCACGGCTAGACTAGAGTCGCTGGAGCAGCGGAGAGACTTTGGTTCTCTTAGCGTATTTTACCGACTCCGAGTGCTCCGAAGATTTATTTAATTTGGTACCAGGGTCACCCTTCTACCATCTACTGCGTCGGCGAGTGGTACACTCGCCGACGCAGTAGAGTTCACCCGTACTACCTGGAAGCGTTCTCATCTAGTACGGTGCGCTTCCAGCGATCTTTTCTACCACGTACGTGTACGTGTGTTTCTCGAGCGCTATGACTTGTCCTTCTTCAAACGAAGTTTAGAGAGAGCATTACTTTGCCAGGAAGAGATTGCTCTAGGCAATAAGGCCGCCGATTGTACATTATCGTAGTTTTAAGTCTCTTTACAAAATATGTACTGTTTTATGCTATGTTGGAGTGCAATAAAGCGTATATCTGGTAGGCAGCGGCTTTGCTGTGTATACATTGAAATAATAATTGCTAAGGCATTGTCCGTATATGGTACATGCTCATCTCTGCACTGTGCTGCGAATGCGCATGGTTACAAAATGGATAGCTTTGAGATTTGTGGCGTCAAAGATGTATTAACTGGAGTTACAAAATGTTGCTGTTATAGAAGTCCTTATGACAAGAATCTAGACCTGTTTTTTGTTATGTTAGAAAAATTGTTAGAACACCTTTTTAATAGAAATTGCTGTATTTGTGGTGACTATAATATTGATCTATTGACAGATAGTAAAAAAAGAAATGATTTGACCAACTTATTGACATGTTATGATTTTAGACCACTAATCGACAATATAATATTTATTCGCAATGAGTCTGTTTCCTGTATTGACAATATTCTTTGCAATTTTTCAAGTCTTTCATTAAAATGTTGGACTGATCATAATGGACTAGCTGATGGACACGCTGCACTGATATGTAGCTTAAGAATAAAAGGTAATAACTTTCTTTAAAATAAGGTAGCATATTATATCACAAAAAGATCATTTTGCGTCACGAATAAGAAGATCTATAGACAAATGATAGAGGATCAAGATTGGCATAACATACGTTTTTACAATACAATACGTTTTTAAAACACTTTGATACAATTTATAAAAAGGCATTTAAGAAACGAAAAAGACAGATTCGAGAAAATGGGTTGGACTTTCGCTGGATCACAAAGGGTGTAAGAGTTTCTAGCAAGATGAAACGTATTTTACTTTCTGGCAAATCTAATACCAATGATGCTAGCATACAACATTATAGACAGCGACATATCGCTTTGTATAAAAAAGACCATATGAAATTATTTCATGGTGAGCGCGCACTACCCGTGAGTCACATCTGGAATATACTTTGAGAGCATAATATAACAAACTAGAGGACGCCAGCAGCTACGCCTGCATTTTTTTTAATTTACCCGTTTTGGCTGATCCCGTGGGAATTTTGGGAAATCCCTTCTTAGTGCACCCCTACGGTCCCCAAGGAACATACATGCCAAATTTCAGCTTCCTGCGCCCAATAGATTCGGCTGTAGCGTGTCTGTCAGTCAGTCAGTAACGCAAGGATTTTATATATTAAGATGCATTAAATTTGTCACGTATACCTTTACATACGTTGGTAATTATGCCAATTTTCATATTCCATTATTGATTAAAGTCGACTCATAAAACAAAGCCACAATATTGTACTACTTCCATTCGCGATCGAACTCATCATATAGAAAGTTATTTCCACAAATAGCGTCCAACCGAACAAACACATATAAAGAACACTACTTAATTGGCAAACCACTATTTGTGGTTGGCTTTGTGATAAATAAAATGAAATGAAATGAAATGAAATAATTTATTTTCATCACTAGGTTTTACAATTTTCTCTTAATCTACTAGAAGCAAGTACATGTATGTTTTGCGTTTTAAATATTGTAAGAGAATTCGATGACGACCGTACTAGTATAAACTGTGCTACAGTCGCCAGCGCCTTCATCCCTCAGCTTAGTACAAAAAGTTATTAGATTTTGTCACATGAAAAAGAGAAAAAAGAAAGAACAAATTAAACAATTACAAATTAAACCCAGACACGTTTTGTTTAGACTTATGCTATAAAATTACATGATAATGTAGTCTAGTGTTTAATTATAATATGATACTTAAACTTAAAGAAAACTGTTACCACTCGTATTGATGATGTAGAGCATGTGCGTTTTTGTGTGTGTGCGTGTGTGTGTGTGTGTGTACATGTTTATGTGCATGTGTGTGTATGTGGTGTGTGTGAGTGTGAATGTAAGGTAGTGCGTGTGCATAAAGTGTGATTTGATATTAATCTGTATTTATATATTAGTTTTAAGAATAGGGATTTAATAGTTGCTCGGTTTGACTATAATCCAAGCCTAACAACCACTTTCGCAGAACATCCTTGCATTTATTGGTTGGAAGAGCATATATATTATTTGCTTGATTTACAGCATTGTATAATTTGTTACTTACCACATAAAATTGATTTTTGGCAAGGGTTGTACAATATGGAGTAACTGAGCAAACTTTCGTTTTGTTTCGCTTGGTTATCGCGTTATAAGTCATACTTTTATGCTTTCGTAGTACAGTTAGAAAAATAAAAAGTTGTCTAACAGTTAAGACAGAAGTCTCAGTGTACAGAAGATCAGTGCTATACCTACGTGGTTTACCCAGAATCACCTTCAATATCGCCCTCTGTGCTCGTTCCAACGGAAGTAGTGTGGTCTTGCCAGTACCACCCCATACTGTGATACAGTATTGAAGCAAACACTGTGCAAGAGCATGATAAACACATAGAAGTGTTTCGATATCGGCAGACGGTCTGAGTTTACGAAAAATTGGAATCAATCTCCTTACTCGGGTAGTTAGTAGGTTTATGTGAGGTAACCAATTTAGGGAGCAATCTATTATCAGTCCAAGATACTTCATGTTTGAAGTACGAGTTAGCAGTGGGCAGGCGCATCCGTTTTGTTGGTCACAGGTATGTGCAGTTATTTCAAAGTCGGGAGGCGGCTGAGTGTTTGAACGGGGTGAAAAAGTCACGTATCTTGTTTTATTTATATTTAAAGTTAATATATTTTCTCTCAACCACTTCATCACCTCTCTCAGTGCATTCTCTGTATGGTGTTTAGCCTCAATCCAGTCCCTACCATGCACGATTAACGCTGTATCATCAGCGTAAGTGATGATGTTACAGTTTGCTAGCGACATCGTACATAAACTGTTTATATATAATAAAAAGAGAGAAGGTCCAAGCACGCTACCCTGCGGGACGCCAAATGAAAGTGATTGTAGAGAACTTGTAAAGTTACCGACTCTGACACACTGGGTTCTATTTGAGAGGTACGAACGAAACAATTTCAGTGCAACACCACGAATACCAATCGACTCCAATTTAGAGAGCAGTAGAGGGACAGAGACAGTGTCGAAGGCCTTTGAGAGATCTAAAAATACACCTATGGCTTTTTCTCTCTTATCAAGATGTTTACTGATGGTTTCTGTAAGTAATAAAGTAGCATCTTCAGTAGATTTACCGTTAATAAAACCAAATTGATTTTCAGCTATGATGTTATTTTTGTTTAGAAAATTAACTAACCTATAATTTATAAGCTTTTCCAATATTTTTGAGATAACACTTAGTACCGATATAGGTCTATAGTTTCCAACACTGCCTCTGTCACCATTCTTATGAATAGGGTGTACAAGTGCACCTTTTAAGATATCCGGAAAGACACCTGTGAGCAAGCATTGATTATAAACAAATGTAAGAGGAGGAATCAAGTAACTCTTCGCACTTTTAACCACCCGTGTAGGTATGTTGTCAATGCCAGCCGCAGAGTCTGTTTTTAAGTTTACGATTATATTATCGACTTCCTGCCAATCGGTAAGAAATAACGCCATAGAGTTTGTCGGTGGTGAACGTAGAGTGACTCTGTTTGAAGTAATTGGTGATTTTTCAACTTGCTTATTTAATATTGCATTTGCATAAGTTGCACCTATACCGGCAAAAAAGCGATTAACCGAATTTAGTGATTCACAAGGATCCGGATCTAGATTAAGTAGTTCATTAGGGGGAGGCGAGATTTTTTTTATATTAGTCATTTTATTGATCGTCTTCCACATACCCTTCGGATTGTTTTTATTCCTCTGAAATTCAGATCGTTCAAAGCTGGTCTTAAGTTTTTTTAAAAGGTTGTTGCAGAAATTGCGGTACCTGGTGTATGTGACCTGCAGTATTGCATTGTTAGGATCAGATTTTGTTTTTGTATGCAGTTTATCCCTATTTCTAACACATCGAACCAAACCCGGAGTCATCCACGGTTTGATTGGTCGCTTCCGGTGGGGAATGTTTATCCGTTTTGAGTGCTCACTTATGACGTCAGAGATTATATTCATTAAGTTAGCAGATGATATATTAGCGTCAGAAGTATTATAAACAGAGTTGAAGTCCGTGTGGGAAAATTTGAGCACTAGGGCGGGATAATCAATCTTAAGCAAAGTTTTATCTGTATTATCCCTTTTTATTCTGCAGTCCAAATAAAAAACTAAGGGTGCATGATCAGTAATTTGAGAATTAAGTATATAAGTAGCTGCATATCTGTTTGACCTCAACATTACATGATCTAAGCAACTTGCATTGCGAGTCGGAATAACATGGGCAGGCAAGAGGCCGTGATAGGCCATTAGATCCAAATAAACGCCACAGTTTGGGTCATTACTTTGTGCAGCAATATTTATATTTATGTCTCCAATTAGAGCCACTGAATTAACAGACTTTAGCTGTTCAAGGCAAGTATCAAGGCTGTCCCAAAACATACTGATGTTTCGGCATGATGGTGGACGATACATAGCAACGACGGCGTAATCATTTTTATATCGCAAGATAAGACAATTAGCATCCAGCACTGAGGGTGTTATTATAGAGTGTTTTATCTCAGATTTTATATATAATAAAACACCGTCATTTTGGTTAGTAAAGTTAGATGCGTATGATGTATAACCAGCAAGTTCAGGTACAATAGGAGATTTACTTAACCAGCACTCCGTCAATATCAGTATATCACACTGGAAACAAATTCGCTCTAATAGCACAACTAGAGCGTCAAAGTTACAGGCCACACTACGTACGTTAGTGTGGAATACAGTTAAAGCTTTCCGCGATAAATCAATATGGCTTTTTAAGTCTTCAGGAGAACATATTATTGATGCCGATATATCCGCTGTGTCAATATCATTAGATATCTTATCTAAAAACAACATTTTTTAAGCAAACGTTCTAAGGTGCACAAATGAATGTAATGCATATTATTATCCTTTTGGATAATATATACGCGTATAATTTCATTATCAGTTACAGATTTTTTTACGAAAGGAAGTTGTGTGTATTTATGTATAATTAATTTGTTGATTTGTAATTGTGTAAAAGTATTATGTATTGTGTAAGTGAAAATGTTAAGTTGTAGTGTCGGTGGTAACAAGTTGCTAAGTATTAGCAATATAACAATAAAAATAACGAAATTAAAACTATACGACAACATGCAGCAAATAAAATATATAATGAATACCGGTTTTTCTAGTCACAGTGAAGGTACAGGTTGCAACTTAGCGATGTCACTTTCGTTATCAATACGATGTGACGGGGCTCCAACCTTGTGACGGAGGAACACTTTGCCGTGCGCAGTCCAGCAGAACTCGAAGTTGTTCTTCTTGCTATATTCGCGAGCCAAATAATATAATTTTCTAGCTTTTTGAGTAAGACTTTCAGCTATATATATTGGCTGAGGTTCCCCGTCAAGTTCTAGATGAGTTGTACTTATTTTGTTGCTCTGGTTTTTTCTGTTAAAGGTTTTCACCGAGGTTATAACCTTTTCCTTTACAAGCACTGAAGAGAAGTCGACTAAAATAGGTCTGTTTCCTTTTTTGTCCGCAGCCAAGCGGAAAACATCCCTAATGTGAGTTTCATCGACGCAGGTGCTAGTGGCTGCTCCGATTTTTTTAACTAAGTTTATAAGGTCGTCCTTAGTTTCATTTTTCTTTATGGGTATATTTCTAACCTCGATACAAGCCTGTTTCTGAGATCTTTCGAGATTTTCCACTTTTGATTCTAATGCTTGAATATAAGCCAACTGCGATCGTTTTTCAGTCTCCAATGTAATCAATGTACTCTTCATTTCGTCGTACTGTTGCGTTACAAATTCAATAGATTTCATAATTTCGCTGTTCTGTTGTATAATGCCATCAATACTCGCTTGAATTGCATTTTGTTGAATTTGAAAAGTTTCGAGACATTTTTTCATATCGGAAATAGCGGAGCTTATCTCATCATCATGCTGCCGCTTGCGAGGCCGGGGTCTGCTACTGACATTACTAGAGCTTTCGTTATCTGTGTCCGTAACCGGTGCAGAGCTCTGGTTTGTAACGGATTTAATTTTCCCTTGAGATGCTCTAGGTGGTGAGTGCTTTAAAGGCATAATTATCGGCCGAGACGAATACTCTCAAAACACTGAAGGTACTAATGCTATGTACGCTGGTTCAATGTGTACTGCCTGTTCTAACGTAGTTAATGTAGGTGTGACCTTATGAGTAAATTCTTCACCGCGACTCAACGAATCACCAGGAAAGCAGAAGTCAAAAGCAGTGTATAATTACTAGTCCAGTATCTCACACCGCTAATAGCGCGTACATAGGTAATAATTTGTATATTATCGTCTCTCGAATAGCGGAGCGTAGCTCTAGCTAATCAGCGGTAATTGGGCGGGTGAGAGGGCGGGGTCAATGAACCCGTTCAAGTTAGGTCACGCCTGCCCGTGCGCTGATTTGTTGGTGGCAATAGTAAGGGTGTGCACCGTACCTGGAGTGGTGTCTCAGCTTGAAAGTACCAGGCTAACAGATGTTGAACGATGGTAGACGCTCTTGGTTCTTATGTATCTCCTCACAACTTATGCAGGCCTATTTTTTTAAACGATTTAACTTCTACTAAACTTGATTTATTTAATAGAAAATAATTAAAACGGAATATTGCACACGTTAACACCTTTCGGCGGTCCGAGGGGAAGGGGAAAATCAAATGAATGTGTGCTCTTGTTCTGTTTGACAATGAAGGATTTAAATTAATTTGGATAAATTGCGTTTATTTTTGTAAATGTGCTGATTTAGAGGTTACATTTTGTGATGTAGAGTTTTGGTAACAGAATCACGTCAGGCAGTCCATGGGTATGAGATACCTACAGAAACGTAAGGATAATACAATATAAAGTAATACAATGGATATTAAGCTTTAATTATGTATGTTTGAAAACGGCCAATACCATAAAGAAGAATAATTAGTTTCTAGAAATAGAGAAAGTCAATACAGTCCTAGTCACATTTATCTATCATACCGTTGCTAAATGTGTAGTCAACCACTAATTTTGCAAAGGTACATACATATATTTGTCAAATAAGTAGTCATGTGAGAAATTAGTTGACGATTCATCAAGTAATAAGCATTGTTTGCATGCTCACGGTGAAACATAGTGCAATTTCGACAATCTTCAGCACCAAGTAATATTGTTTTCAAAATTTTCATGTCATTTTATTTGACAGATATTACTTCTTAACAAAAAAAAATTATATTTTGCGAATATAATTCTCGCAATTTTTTAAAATAAATTGTGCCTTGCATTCCAATTACGTAGTCGAGAAGTTAAAAACAGTTTTTCAATATAACGAAGCGTGGTTGATTTAATGTAAAAACTTTCAACTTTCACTATAAACTGTGAACGATGTTGATTTTTTTAATGAGCTTCGTTTTTACTACTTCATATTGAAATCTACTTTTGACTTTAAATTGAAGTACTAAGTAATATAATATACTAATAAATTTCTTTGGCATCGAATCAATTTTTATATACCTACTTGAAAGCTAAGGAATGTTAAATCTTTAAGCTGTGTAAATTAACTGCATGGATTGTGGATAATTAGGAAATCACAACATCTTTAGCACTGCGGCTAAGGTGTGCTGGTTTTGTTAACGTAAAATAAAAAGATCCGTGGCAAATTTCAAGATGGGTCTAGTTGTTTGTTACCTAACACTCTCTCTGTCTTTTTGTCTAATGCTATGTGGTATGGCCACAATGGCTGTGGCTACCAATCATAAAACACCACTAAATATGGGCGGATAGAAGGAAAGAAGTGTCCTTGGTCTGACTGGCAGGTTATGGGTATGAGCGGACTATAGGAATGCAGGATAGCTTTGGAGTGGCATTAATTTAGGAAATAAGAAAGAAAGCAGAGTCGCGTAGGGTACGCGACTTTGCTTTCTTTCTGTATGAATATGAATTGCTGTATTCGTAGCAGGGCAGATCTCCACGTGGTGATCGCCAAGTCTCTTCACAGGAAAACGTGTTCTCCACACTTCACGAACAGGCACTCACACGCGACGAACCTCTCTTCGAGTACAGTCAGGAACGTTCTAGAAGGCTAGATCGGTCACTCCATGTATGGCGGTTCAGAACAAGAAGCACATCATCACACTCGATGTGTCGTCGGGCGCGCGCGCAGTTACATAACATGCGGTCAAAACGACGATTCACAAACGAATCTATCTTTGGATAGCAACTTCGTGGGATAGCGGAAAAGGAAAGAATATGTGAGTAGTTTCAATTAAGCAACGCAATCAAATGCGTTTTATTATGAGAGCAAGATGGCGCTAACATGCTGGTGGGTGCATAATTTTCTGCAATAAATACAATCTATAAATTTGTTTCTTAACAGACTCTTTGATTTTGAAAATAATTCATCAGTTTTCTATTCTATTTGTCAATTCTTCATTTGACACATTAGTTATATAAAGTTTAAGGGAGATACTCCCTTACACTTTATATAATCAATGTTTTTTCGTCTAAAGGAGATCTCTTTGTGTAATTTATCTCAAAGTTTGTCAGACTGGCTTTAATTCCTAGCGTAATAATTATTTATAAAGATACTAAGAAAACTGAAGGGAAAAAAATATAGTAACAGTTTTAGAATAAAAATTTAGTCATAAAATCTGAATCAAGCACACAGTAAAATTTGAATGCTGAGGAAAAGTTTATATAAAATGTAGATGAGATTAAAAGAATCAAAAAAGTTATAAAATAGTGAACTAAAAACAACATTTGGTAACTATTATGCACTTTTCAATATTCACTAATAAAATCATTTTTTTACTTCTATTTACTTGAAGTTTTCAGTTCTTATCTTCGATTTTGGTAATTTGTACTTTTATACTATTACATGGTGATAAAAGATAAATGTTTCATCAATTTATATATATCTCTTTTTGTCTTATTACAAGTTTGATTACGTGTGGTTCTGAGTACATCCGTACTTAGATACTGGTCCATACATTTTTTTTTTGGACTAATCCCACCCTCATTCCCACTACTGTGTCACCTGTGTTAAGCAGCAGTGACCATTGATGACAACGAGTTTTGACACTCGTGAAGTCCCGGGGAAAGTTAAACTGTCTTGGAACCCGCAACGAACTTAATCAGAAGTATATTGGAGGAGTTGGAAAATGAATAATCCACTTCCCTCCTTAACAAAGCGGGAGACAAGCAACGAAGAGATATAGTGATGAGAAATGATAAGCACCACGGACATGAGCATTAAGGGGGCCTAAATTGTGAACTATGCCTGTTTCCAGTAATATGTATGGCAGAAACGTCTAAACGCACGGAAATTCGTCCTACTTACCACAAGATCCGTATAGTACACTACTCCAGAAGTTACCTCTAATTCGTTAAGCATGATATTACGTTAAATTTGCCAAAGACTACACTCCCATAGAATGTGATGAGCAGATTGTTCATAATTGTTGCCAGATGTTGAACATTGGCATAACGGTGAATCAACTAGCTTAAATGAATACAACTTGCTCTTAAAGTTGCCATGACCTGTAAGAAATTGGGCTACACAGTGATCCACCTCCAACCAGTTCCTCGCCAGTCGCTCTCGGACGCATGGGAAGAACTGCTAGAAGTGACGGCCCTTAGTTGATGTGTTCTAGCGACATTGCCATTCATCAAGAAGATCGTCATAGACTGTGGATTGATGGTTCAACAATCTAGCGATCTTATGTCTGTCGCGCGGAGCTAGAAAATTTAGATCCATGTTATCTCGTGTCACGTAATACATTGCTACTCGTCTTTGTGCCTCAAGATCGACTGGAAATACACCTGCCAGTACTGGCAAAGCTTCAGTACTAACTGTCCTATAAGCCTTGCACAAAAATATCAACGCGAGACGTTGACTTTGTAGCATTTTACGTCGTACAGCACCGATAGTAGCTCTATCAGCCCATGCAGGCGCACCATAACACATACAACCCAGATATGTTGCACCATAAATTACTTTTAAAGTTCTGAACGAAAGCCCCCATGTCGCAGTTGATATCTTTGACAAGGCGTAAAAACTTCTTTTAGATTTTACACCTACTGTTTTAATGTGCTCGACAAATGAAAAGTTTCTCTCTTAAACTAACCCTAAATAACAAACTGATTCTTTGTTTCTAATGGTGATGTTATTGAATTTGATTCGAGGCGGTGTTTTTAAGTTCCCTTTCAAAAGTAATTGAAATGTTTTCTGTGGAGAAAAATATAAACGATTGCGTTCACCCCAATTGTTGATTAAGTCTAAACATTGATTAGCTAACCTTTCAAGTCCTACCCTAGTATTAGATTGAATAAGTAAAAAACCGTCATCTGCGTATCCGGTCAATGAGCTACCTGGTGGTAGTGGTATGCTTAGAAAGTCATCAAAACCTAGATTCCATAAATACAGGCCTAACACTGATCCCTGCGGGCAATCCATGGTCAGCGCCTTCGACACAGCATGGTGGCCTAATTTTAACTTTGCTGTTCCATGTAGGAAATACGTATAAATGAGGGAATATATGTTACTAAAGCATCCACGAGACTTTAATTTAAGTAAAAGCATTGGCCACCATGCGTTGTCGAAAGCGCCAGATATATCTAAGAATATACCTAGCACATGAGACTAAGAATATACCTAGCATTGATGACGAAACTATCTTCCTAACCGATATAACCGCGTCAACTGTCGATTTACCTACTGTGAAGCCAAATTGTCTATCGCTAAATCTAATACCGCCCGGCAGAAGGCGGGGAACTACGAGACGTTCTAAAAGTTTTTCTAGTGATGGTAACAATGTTATTGGCCTATATGACTTAGGGCCATCGGACAGCTTGTCTCCTCTTTTTGGTATGATCCTAATGTAACCACTGCGCCATATACGAGGAAAAATACCTTCTGCCATGCAACGTTTAAACACAAACAAAATGGACTCACCAGATGTTTTACAAGCTTCCTTTATCATCTTGTTGGAGATTTTGTCTTCGCCTGAAGCTTTGTTAGGCGGCAAAGATCCGACAGCATTTATAAATTCGTCATAGGATGGTAGGTCTGACGCTGGTGAAACGGGTTGCAAAGCAGCCCATTGTCGGATCTGACGGTGGTAGTCTGTGTCATTCTCCAGCCGATCGTTGGGTATCAGACAATTCAAGAGATAGTCCGTTGTCTCCTCAATACCAGTGGAATGTCTACCATTAATTTTGATAATTTGGGTATATGCTAAGTCGATAGATATATTTGCTTTAAATTCGTGATATAAAGGAGACCACGGACCCTCCCTATCGAGTCTATCAACAATCTTACGTAACAAATTTCTTTTGCATTTTTCAACTGCAGACCTATAATGAGATCTAGCAACTCTTAGAGCAATGAAGGCAGTATCATAAACGTCACCTGTTATTTGACGTCTTTTTAATAGATTTAACTTTCTACGTGCTCTGCGAAAGGCTCGCCGAAGTTCAGCTGAGTTGTTATTCCACCAATCACACCTACGAGTGTTGGTGATAGAACCACGGCCAATGGCAACATCCGCACAATAGATGAAGGTGTCAGACAAAATTTCAGCACTCTCTTCTACAGAAAGACTACAGCAAGTGAAGTATTTGACATGTGACGCGAATAGTGAACCAAAAAGATCCCAATTAGCTCCTTTTGTTTTATATCTAAAATTTATAGAGGAGATACATGACGAGTCCCGTGGCAGCCTTGCCGTGAATTCGTACACGATTAGGCGGTGGTCACTACATGACGCGTCCGGTAAGACACGCCACCTATCTATACGAACGTCCCCACAAGAAAGTGTGACGTCAATAGAAGACTCGCCCATGGGGCTGCAAAAAGTAGGTGGTGCATCTGGTGTGTGGTGGATGGATAAATTCATTTCTGCAATGAAATCCTCGACGGCGCACCGTCGATCCCTATCAGAAGAACGATATTTGCCATACCATAACGTAGATGATGCATTCACATCGGCATTAATTATGACCTTATGGCCCACAAGGGACCTTAAAACGAAGCGAAGATGGTGTAAGTAAGGGGCAACCGGATGTGAATACTGAAAGTAGCAGCTGACAACATAAACTCTAAAGGACGCAGAAGATACCTCCGCAACCGCACAGTGTGACGTCGTGAGATTACTAATAGATGTTACAGTTAAGTTTGAATTCGCGACATAAATCCCAGCTCGTGCTTTGCCGTCCAGCTGTATGATTTTATTACTCTGGCTTGTATTTTGATATTGTTCTTGTACGAGTATTACGTCTAACTTATATTCTATAACTAAGCGCTCTAACTCTAATGTCGCCACCCTATCGTTGTGAAGGTTTAATTGTCCTATAACGATATTATCCATGATGTACCTACCTAAGTATGAGGTTCTCTAAACTATTAATTCAGTAGTTAGTATTAAGAATTAGTTGTTCTAATTTCAACTTATATGTGGGACATTCCTGAGATCCGCAACGATGGTCATGTGGTTTCTTAAGGCGTTTACATGCTACGCATGAAGGTTTAAAATCAGGAAGATCTTTATTTGAGCATGTTTTTGTTTCGTGTTCCCCAGCACAGTGAGCACAAGCAGCTGTTTTATACGTACAAAACTTTTGAACATGACCGAATTGTTGACATTTTGAACACCGCACTATTTCTATGTCGTCTATAAACCTACATGTTGCCCAATCTATAAACAATTTTTCTATTGTGCTAACAAGATGTTTACGAATGTCTGGTTCTACTTCCAGGCCTATCCATTTACGACCACTATCTAATTTACGCCTACGAGTGATTTTGGTATTTTTAATAAACATTTCCTCATCTACACTTACCTCATCTTTGATATTCTGACGGTATAACGCCGTGATGAACGCTTTGTCCTCCATAGCACCGGGTACGTCCTTGACAAGAATGCGTGGCTTACGCCCTTTCGGCTTCTCTAGACGTAGACCGGCAGACCTAATCGCACTTACGGATTCCAACTTTTTGAGTTGTTTTTCGTTAGCTACACGTAGTACTACCCCAGACTTGGCTGTTTTTTTGACACCTACTAGTTGAAAGCCTTCGCCGCAAGGTTTGATGGCCTTCATCAGTGCCTGCTTCGTAGCGGATGACGACCCGTATTCAGCTGAACGCTCTGTAGTCGGGTAAGCTACAATAGCAGGGCGTTGGACACGGTGAGCCTCCACCGCGGCCGCCGCCGGCACTGACTTCGCTGGTAGACGAAGGCTAAGTTTTTGTGCGTACGTCGGCTTTTGCTGATTGTTTTTTAAGCTATCTAACTCTCGTTCCAAATGCGCCATCCTAGTTTCGTTACTAGACGATTTTAATGCTAGTATGGATACTATACCTGTTATACGCTGCGTAAAATCCATTATGGCAGTTTTGTTAGCGACGTTAATACGCGATCCTTGATCGTTCACTAACTCATTTATGTTGGCCAAATAACTAGTTGCCTGAGCTACTAAATCATAATAACTATCAGAATAATTGACACTATTTACCAATGGTTCGCTTTGAAAACGTTTTGACCTATCATCTGGCGTAATAAACGATGGTGACATATCACTAAATAAACGTTTAGTCGTTGGCGACTTCGGTGTACAAAAATCCGTGCCGCCACCACGATCAGGTGGTTCATTACAGAATAAAAACATTATTACCTTACCTTATTTAACTATACTATATTGTATCCGCAAAAGGAAACCTAAACACAAATATATTAAACAGTAAAAATAATTTAGTAAAAAACTTACCTACTTTTTTCGCAGTACCTACATTAAGAAAAATAAAAGACTTACCGATCGATGAATTACACTTATTTACACTATTTACAATATAATATGTACAGAACTTACAATACACGGAGTTAGAATACCTAAACCCTAAAATACACAACCAGAAGCAACTCACGAGCTGAGAAATTATCACAAAACCGGTAAAAAGTTATTTAAAAAACACAGCTATTTGTTTCACACCACACTGTACGAAGCGCGGGAGGGAAGTGACTGGTCCATACAGTTTGCATCCTGGCATTTTCTATTTTCATCTGTGGCAGTTTATCGGTCTCCCAGCTGAGCCTATTAGCCTACTAATAATAATTATGACTCTCTTTTTTTATCTAGCTTATAAATATATCCCACTGCTGGGCAAAGGCCTCTCCCTTGGACCGCCATGCATCCCTATCCTGTGCTTTGTTGTATTCGCTATATGTATTCGCTGTCTAATGACTCAGTTGAGACCCAAAACTACTAAATTATTATGATTAACATTTGCAGTATTAGGCATAACTTTCTCAACAAAAGAACACGTGCTGTTTGTATGCTGCATCTAACACCTACGCGGGCAGAGCGGTGGGCAGAATCTAGTATAATACAATTATGTACATATAATATGAGTTAACATCATTCAAACGAGCTTACCATATCTGACCTTCACAGTTTTAAATTATAAACCTCCTCTCATAATATATTAAGTGATTAGTGGGAATAGTTAAATCAATCGCGTGTAAAGCAGAACTTTAGTTCCGTGTAAGTTAAAGTTGTAGACATTTTGTTGGTCATGGCGTAGTAAGTAGGAATAAATAAAATTCGGGCAAGTGCGAGTCTGACCCGCGCACCGAGGGTTCCGTACGCATTGCATCGTGTATCAAGATGAATTTTGCCCTTTTTTGAAGTCGAGTAGCGTTATAGAATATTGCTAAAATAAGTATAAGAAAAGTTTTTCTACTGTTAACATGAATGACCTCTTAAACTTTATTTAGCAGTAATCGCGAAAATATTTAAGTACATTCCTATCTACAAAACCGTTCTTGGAATTATTCTTGTCTTCATACTGTAAGACCTTGCTTCTTGTAAAATTACAGTACTCTAAGTCCACATTGGTGCTAATTACGCTAGTCCTCTAAATCTGTATGAGCGCCCATACAACTTAGAGGACTATCTTAAATGGAGTCTACTATGTATGTATGGGCCCAACCTTAAATTTTCCACTTTTTTATTTTTTGTAATTTTTACTTTATTTGTGCTATAAGATCCTGCTTTTGGCCAAATTTCGTGATTCTAGTTCAACGGGAAATACAAACCCTATAGTTACGGTTGACATAGAATTTTCAATTTTGGTTAAAACCAAGGTCTTACAGCACAAGTAAAGGAAAAATTCCGAAAATTTAAAAAATGTTGAAAATTAAGGTTAATTTTGGTACTGTTTTCGCAGAAATCTAATTTTGACCATATCTTTTTATCGGGTTAACCCAGGACCCTGATTTTTATACACCTAATAGAACCCCCCCGCCGGTGGGATGACGGATTAAGAATACGGATTGCCACCACCCCTTATAATCCCATGGGTGTCTGGGTGTCGTAAGAGCCGACAGAGGGAGCATATTATGCAGAGAACAGCACTGTAAAAGAAGGAAACCTTGATACGAACCCTATAACAACTCGTTTGGCCAGCGTGGTATAGTAGGCCAATTCCTCCTTTCAAAGGAGAGGCCTAGTCCAGCAGTGGACTGTTAAAGGCTGATGATTATGATGATGATGAATAGAAACCATAGACCTCAGTATCTGGCATAACTTTCAATTTGCTAGGTCCACCCGTTCCTGAGAAAATCGGTGGCGACACACGGACAGACAGACAGACAGACGGACAAGAAAGTGATCTTATAAGGGTTCCTTTTTTACCTTGTGAGGTACGGAACCCTAAAAATAATAATAAATGATTGAATCTAGGCCAATTTATTAAGACTTGTCTAGGGATATGGCACGGCAATTTTCTGATGATACAAATAAGGAAGGTGAATAAAAATTGCAAACATAATTAATTTTTTATCTTAAAATTGTACTCTATATTTCATTGTGACCATCAATTGTACTCTATTTTATGTGAAATAAATATCATTATCATTAAAAAAGCTAAACATTCTGCCTGAAGAAATATCAAAATATGATCCTTTTATCTTTATGTAAATAAAATATAACCAGCAGAACTATATTTCAATCTTTAATAGCTCAGTGCAAATAAAAATGCATTAGATATCACGTACTTAAAAGATAAAGATGTAGCATTATTATTATCTACGTATTCCGTAGCTTTTTGTAGCGATGTTCTACGAAGAAGAGAGCCTACAGCCGAGTATCTTTCAATGAATTCCGTTTGAGGAGTTAACGCATATTAATGCTTATAAGTTCATAGAAATATAACGATGATGGCTTTGAAGTGTTATGGTTATATCTATTCAGGTAACATATAATTGGTAAAGACATAATAGCACCACCACTGACACACATAATTAATTAAAGTTATAAAATTTGTTAAAGACATAATAGCACCACCACTGACACACATAATTAATTTAAGTATTACTGATGGCATATATCCAGACTCTTTAAAAAAGGTAATTGTTAAGCCTCTTCACAAAAAAATGACAAAACTGATATAAAAAACTAAAGGCCCATTGCCAAAATACCAATATTCTCTAAAGTTCTTGAGAAAATTATTTATAATTCTTTATATGATTTTTTTAAGAAACATAAAATGTTCTGTAAAGAACAAAAAGGGTTTCTTAAAAACACTACAATAAATATGGCTATCTTCGATCTTCTATTTAATGTCATGAATGCCGTTGATAAAAAGACTCCTGTTTGCGCTATATATGCTGACATGTCGAAAGCATTTGATTTTGTAAATCACAAAACGTTGCTTAAGAAATTGCGTGGATATGGTATAAGGGGAAATGCCGAAAAGCTTCTTGAATCATATCTAAGTAATCGTATCCAGTACACAGAGATATCAAGGGTTTGTACAACAAGTAAATTGGAAAAAAATACATATCAGGACCTCGTTATATTCAATTTGGTGTGCCACAAGGTAGTGTGCTAGGCCCTTTACTGTTCTTGATTTATATTAATGATCTTCCCAAGTGTACAAAACAAGATATGGTTCTCTTTGCGGATGACAGTACAACCGTAGTAAAATGTTCTCGGTTAGACGAATATCAAAATGACATTAACAATTCTTTGACTAATATAGTAGATTGGCTTGACAGAAATAATTTAATAATTAATTTAAACAAAACTAAAGTAATGCACTTCCACCAAAAATGTGAAGTACCTAACATAACTATTTCTTATAACAACCACGAAATAGAACAAATAAGTGAAGCAAGATTTTTGGGTATCATTATTGATGATAGACTTACGTGGAAACCCCATATTCAGGAACTATGCAAACGATTAGGTGCGTCAGCTTTTGCGCTCCTTCATCTTTCACACAAAGTTGGCAGTGACACATTATTAACGGCTTATCATGCGCTAGTGGCACCAGTTTTGAGATTTGGAGTTATTTTCTGGGGTCACTCAACAGATCGTGATGTTGTATTTAAGATGCAAAAGAGATGTGTAAGGTCTATGTGTGGACTAAAACCAACAGATAGTTGTACAACGTATTTTAAATCTCTGAAGCTACTAACATTACCTTCGTTATATATACTCGAGGCAGCACTTTTCGTAAAAAGCAATAAACATTTATTTACAAAGGTATCTGAAGTACGAAAAGCCCCAATGCGAGCTCAATATGAAAATAAACTTTGCCAAACAAAGTGTAAGACCGCTTTGATGCAGAAAAGCTTCTTTGGTATGGCACCCAAAATATTTAACAAAATACCCGACTCTTTAAAAAGTCTGCCTGTATTACAATTTAAAAGCAATTTAAATAAGCTCCTAATAGACAAGTGCTACTATACAATTGACGAGTTTCTTAACGATGAACAAATTTTTTTTTTTTAATGTATTATATTGTAATGGATGTATAATTTTTTTGTTTCTTAATCATATTCTATTATTGTGACAATTTATAAATGAACAGATAATAATTTATACTTTTAAGCGGACATTAATAATTTATTGTAATATTTGAATTATTAATAATATTTGTATGTTCTGATGACAAAACATAGCGCACACTTAGTTCTAAGACCATCTGTATTATTATTACCTATGTTTTACAAATAAAATTCTGATTTCTGATTTCTTTCATATACCTGTGACGTTGGAGGCCGCGAAATTTGATATGCTAGAAATCGTTCTTCCAGGGATTTTGGATAGGATTTAAAAGAAATTTAACCTTCAACTACACGTGCGGGGTTTGCTTATCCCTCAAAATATACATTTTAATCATATTTTAATTTCTTCATGGACCGTGTGATTTGCCGTAATAGTAACCGAAAATACCTGTTTTACACCGGGTTACGATGTGACCCCGCATTATTTAGTTCTTGTTTCATTATATCAGTGGAAAGCCGTCTAACTAATGAACATATGCCACTTTCAATGTTTTCTAAAGCAGATGGTCTTGAGCCACCTGTATCCTATCTAAATAAGATCGTTGGCTTATCTAGCTGGAAGCCTACCTCTGCTGCGTCGTCTGGTGCGTGTTGCTATTGAAATAAGAATTTTGCTTCCCAACTTCCATCGGTTCTTCGAGCTATGTGCCTTGACTTTGCCTAAACATTAACTTGTTTCATCATCATCATTATCATCAGTCTTTAACAGTCCACTGCTGGACTAGACCTCTCCTTTGAAAGGAGGAATTGGCCTACTATACCATGCTGGCCAAACGTTATGTTTCTCCTCTAACTGCCTCGATGGTCTCGTTGTATAAATGTGCGCGTGGGATTGGGAGGTCTCTGGGTTCGATTCCCGGGTCGGGCAAAGTGTTACGGCCCTGTCACGACCTTGCCGCTCTGAGCGGCGGCTTAGCGCGGGGCGGCGAGCGGCAAGAACAAATGTATGAAGACGTTCGAAGCACGCCACGAGCCGCCGCGCACAGCGACAACGCGCGCGTTTTTTTTGGCGCGACTGGCTGCGCGGCGTGCGGCGCGGCGGGCGGTGCGGCGAGCGGCGGGAACAAATGTACTGCGACCGAGTCCGACGCCACGACTCCGAGCGGCACAGACAGCGTTACGCGAGGGACGAACTAGGCGGTTAAACTATTTGTTAAATATTTTGTGGCGGTAATAAATACGGAGACATTTAAAGTCGAAATTTTAAAACGGTCGCGTATATGGATAGCAACACATCCGCTGTATAAATACAAAAATGTTAATAAAACGTTGCGAGATGTAATGAAACAATGTTTTACAGAATGTACTTAATGGTAGGTTTTAATATAAATCGCAAACATTAAAACATTGTGTAATGTACATATTATGTACCTATTTAGGTACAGACACAGCTACTATGAAAGTTAAAAGGCGATTTACCTACCTACTTAACGTAATCTACGTTGTGTAGGTGCCTATTCAACGCCTCATTAATTGCGAATATGCATTATTCCTTTGATATAAACTACTTGTAAGAAATGAAGATCCAATGTCGACAATTTTGTAGGTATACCGTATAGTTACACAAAGATATTTTGGTTATCGCCATAGGTATTTATGGGTAACTCCGTCGGCCCAAATACGTCCACATTTGCCGCTGCGTTTGCCGCTGCTGTAGGGTCGTGGCGTGCACGACGCTCTGCCGCGCCGCCCGCCGCGACGCGCGCCGCTTAGACCGATCTCGTGAACAGGCCCTTATTGGGTTTTTCCGTTAGGAAATTCCCAGTAGCAGCACGGAGTCTGGTTATATGCCCGGTACGGCAATAGGCTCGCCCCCTATTACGTGGGACCTAAAAATTCATGGCGAAAAGTGGGTGTAATATTACACCTCTGCCTTCACCCCTTCGGGGATAAAGGCGTGAGTATATAAGTAAAAAATAAATAAAAATTAATATTTTATGTTCCTAAGAGGCTAAAAACAATTACTCAATAACTGCTTGACAATAATATTTTACATTTATCTTGCAAGTATGAAGTCACCCACAAAGTAAATTAATGTCATTAACTCCTTTATATACTCCAGCGCGCCGCAACAACCGGCGAAGTAGCTTCTCTCGTTACTATGTTCACAACCTCATCAAAAGTTTTATATTAACATAATGCAGGTGCATCAATTAGTGTGAGTTTCGAGTTGAAATAAAATTCGACTGAGCTCATAAACTGAGCTTGTATAGATTAAAACGATTAATAAAGTGCACGTGTTACTAAATGTAAGACAGTTTTAATAAAGTTTATAGATAAGCCGCGAAAATTCACACCAGCCCGTGGCAACGAGTACGTTAAGCTGCTGTTCCCGGCTGTCATGAAGATCTTTGAGAGTCATAATGGACAGTCAGTATCTTTCTGTATACTAACACAGATCTAAGCCATGTAATATTGCTATCCTTTTTAGATGTAGAGGACACACGGTAGTCGCTATGTGACAAAAAAGGTAATTTTATTTCAAATCTGGTTAGCCTAGAAAACGAACTGCAGGCTCCAAATCAGAATGTCTTGAATGCAATCGGTATAATATCAGACGATTATTATGATATCTACTTAACTTGAAATATTAGTAGCATGGCGTTAGGCGTTACAATCAAAGTTCGCTTAATCTTTTGCTTCATTATAATCAGTTTGTATGCTCAACATTTAAACAATAGCTGTGACAATAGATTGCTATTAGTTTGTCTGGCGTGGAAAGCTGACAGCATCTAATTACACTGGCCTTTTGTTCAGTGGATAACGGGTCATTCACCCCGACATGAATTCAACACCTACCTTAATTTGCCTTAATAGAATAGATAAAAAAACGGTATACAAATTTTTTTTTGTGCTTATACGCTTATACTGAATACATTCTCAGAAACTACAACAGCCTTGCCCAGTCCACTGCTAGACATATACCTCTCCATGTCTGCGTCACAGCGCTGTTGTGACTATAGCAGGATATGGTTTTCTACACCACTCTGGCCAGACTGGTTGAAATAACTTTTAATGTCGAAATTGCCTTCTCTAGCCAAAGCCTATTTACTCTGTATATTCGGTAGGAAATGGTGTAGTGACACATTCTGCTTCAATTCGTCACCCCGCGGAATATATATACAAATATGTATTGGGAAAATCACCTGCGCGTAATAGCGTGGGTATTATATATATGTATAGATACAAGGTATACGGCCTATATGTATTATTATAGTTCTATTTGTCAGGTGTTTGGAAAATAAACGATAGAACTATCAAATCTTACTTTCATTTATTCAGGTTGTCACAAGAGTATATTTTTAAGTAAGAGTATATTCGGTTCTGATTCTACATCTACATTTAGCACCACGTTCGCACAGCAAGGACATAGAACTAAGAGAAAGAACGTGGCGAAGAAAACGCTTGACCATTCTTTTAATAGTTATAGTTATCGTTTATAAAAGCGGTACATTCAAGGCATATCGGATAGCAAGGTTGTGGGTAGTTCAATATTTCAAAAGTAACTATTACCTTAATACAATAGATTAGCATAATTGATTTAGTAATATTCACCACAAATATATTTACTATATGTGTATTCAATATTTACCACTGAAATATTCACAACATGATGTATCTAATAGACATGGCTTGTTTCTCAGCATAAATTCGATTCGATACTATATGATACCCCAAGTTCTGAACTTTAACATCTCACAACTGACGGAATCACCCACAATATCAATTAAACAATTGCTAAGCTATATTATTACATTAACTATACATTGTCTATATTGACAATACTCTAAATAACACCACAATAGCAATAAAGAATTGTGAAACATATTATTAGTAAAAACACAATAATATAAAAATCAGAATTATATCGTACCTTAGTTGGCCCTTGCCCGGGCGGAACTGAACCTGAACAGAGCCTGTTCTCCTTTTATATCCTATTGACACGTTTGACAGTGTCAACTGCCAAACGTCAGATCAAATTGTATATTTATTATTGGCAACATTATAAATTTAAAACATACCAACCATCAATACGATATAATCATAATATACGATAGGTTTATGCTATACCTACATAATTAATGATACAATATATTTAGTTATATATTGTTTGATACATATGAATAACCCTAAAATCTATCTTCTAGTAACTTAACCTAAAACCTAACCTAAAAGTAACAATGATGTAAATTCTAGTCAGATTTATAACAGTTTGATATCCAAGCTTTTGCTGGGATTATAAATAGGTACTTACAAATGAAACACACATATTTTAAATGTACTTATTTGGATATTTTTGTTGATAAATTTTCAAAATATTTCTAATAATCTATCACGGCCAGACTGACCTGTACTTCGCTCTCGAAGTGCCCTCTTTATTTTTTTGCACCTGCAGCAACCTGCAGTTTTATTTTCCCAGAGTTTTTCTCTGTATTTTATTTCTTAGATCAACCTCTCAACACGAGCACCTATCACCCACTGCAACGTGAATTTTAGTGAAGTGTCAGGGCAATGATCGACCAGCGGAAACCTGCAGCAACCTGAATTTTTTTTTTATTTGGATCTGTGGCCTTCAATACGAGCACCTATCACCCGCTGCAACGTGAATTTCAGTGAAGTGTCAGGGCACAGATCGACCAGCGGAAACCTGCAGCAACCTGCAGTTTTTTTCAGAGTTTTTCTCTTGTGACCTCTGACCATGACATATCATGGTCAGGTCATATCACCCGCCGCAGTATGATATTCAGGTTAATATCTTATCAGAAGCCGACCAGCGGTAAAACCATAAGATGTGTATTTTTTTTGTAGACAGTGTACCTTTACAACCTTCTATTTTATCGTACTTTAATCAATAATTGACAACACTTACTGTATTCTTATGTAAAATTATTTATCTATTACGAATAATAAATTTCGTATTCACATGTAAAATAACAATTATTTACACCCTATAGTAAATAATTAATCTATCACGGTTTGAGTTTTTAATTATTTTATGGGACACATGTGGCGATAGGCTATATCAACAAACTGTAATTTTTAGTCGGTCTTAATCGTCTTAGTCAAAGTCACCATTTCAAACTTTAATATGCAGACCTAACACCCCGCAGCCGGTGAAGCTTAATCACCCGCGGCCCGTGAAAGTCATATAACGCTTTTCAATTCATCCGTAATCAAAACGATGTAATAAGTACACATTTCACTTTTTGCTAAGCCCTCTCTCAAGGTGTGATTTGTTCTGTATAAACTATTCTCCATTCCACAATTTCGTAAGTTCTCACAAGCTTTTCACTTATGATGTATATCTGTAATATCTGTTTAGTTATTTTTGTTTAATTAAAGCATTAGCAAATCCACAAACACTTATACACCATATTTATATGTATATGGATTAATATGAGACCGTTCTGAAATCTAGAAATAGATACGGCGGATATTGGCTTATAATACATATTTGAAAACACAATTTTGATTTATACTTGTGTGGTTGCGATATTAAAACATAATATCATGTAGCCCATAGTCTTACTTTACACAAATAAATCATTATTCATGTTATTTATTCAAATAACCTTTCATACACAACATTGCCACAAGGCACAAAGCAGACCCAAATGACTCAGGCAGCTTTCGCCAGTCTGCGATAAACTGATGCAAAATAAAAGTAGGTGTATTGAAGAGTTGCTGGAGGAGGACCTTTAATACCATTATATATAATACATATAAAATAATAAAATTTATTTACTAATAATAGGTATAATTATAACAAATCTGGTTGTACGATAAAACTATTTTTCAAATTTTGTTGTAGTTTTATACGTATTGTATTAGTTGTAAATAGGTAAGTGTGGCTAAATGTTAATCACTATAAAGTTAATGTTTTAGCAACGTGCTCGGTCAAGAGCGGCAATAATTTTAAGCCGTGATTGTCCTAATCAGCAGTAAGGTATCAGAACAATCATCTCGTATTATCTCATCTAATCGAGTATCATACTTGGGTTGATAGGATTCCTACCAATGAACAACCTAATAAAAGAAAGAGCCAGTCTTAACTGCTGTACAGAAGCTCGGCCAAACTTATAATTTTATCAGTATCGAGTGAAAAAAAAAGTAAAGTATGTGTATTTACCATTTCAATAGGGCAAGCATCTTTTCTTTACCTTTATCTACACTAATATTATAAAGAGGAAAAGTTTGTATTTTTGTTTGTTTGTTTGTTTGTCATGCATAAACTCAAAAACTACTAGACCGATTTAAAAAAAAATATTTCACCATTAGAAAGCTACATTACCTGCGAGTAACATAGGCTATTTTTTATTTTAGAAAAATAGGGATCCGTAAGATACTTGGGTTTTTCGGGTACGCGAAGTAGTTCTCTCAAGACGCGGGTGAAGCCGCGGGAAACGGCTAGTAAAGTAATAAGTATAACAGAACTATTTTAATAATTGAAATATGGTTAAACATTTACAGCAGTTATTTAATGGTCATCGATAATATAAAGACAAACCCAGTGTAAGTAATGGCTAGGAAATAATCTTTTATGAAGAGGTTTGCCTGTTCTTATTTATACTTTTTAAATATTAGAAATAAGAAGTGCAAAATAATATTTGACAATATCACACTATATTATATTCATGTATTATAAGTATATCATATTATTGCAAACCACTGCATCAAACAATATGATACGAAAGGAGCTACTCCAAAGCATCATATTATCCAATTTTAATTTTTAAAAGAAATGTTTCTTAGATCTTAATAGAATAGGATATCACAACATTAGGTTAAATATATAGGTATACTTTAGAGTAATGAGAGTATTGAAATGGAAAATTAAGATGACATGTTACAAAGTAATTAATTAGTTAGATATTAGATAACGTTTTGTTTGAATTTACATTTTGAACATAAAATTATGATTATAATGTTCTACCATTAGTCGAATAAGAACAAAACCATTTACCGACTATATACCGACCAATATAAACGTCAAAACAATTGTCTAATATATATTTCTGTAAGGTAATTAAAACAGTTATATATTTTTTTAAGAACTTGTTCTTTGCACATCAATAAGTTACTACAAAAGTTAAGTAGACTCGAATTTTTATGGCATTAAACCTCGTATTTTTATGTAATACAAACTATATTTTGAATGAAATGAGATTATACAAAACTTACTCAGAATCGGTATTCTGCTAATTTAATGCCACTATCGCCAAATTTGAATTCTATAGTTCGTCGTTGACATACCTACTGTTCAATTTGCGATTAAGTCACCATAACATTCCAATAAAATTCAAATATCAGTTAATTTAGAAGCTTATATTATTATGTAATATAGGTTTAAGAGAACACTGACATTAGATTGAAACCGCATTTTCAACCAATATAATTAGAAGAATTAGGCCTCGGTTCTCTTTTTGTTTTTCCAAGCTTTGTATAAATTTAGCCATCAACATTAGAGGAGCAAACATACATTGTCTCGGTACCAACTTAAAACTTATTTTCTAAGGCAAATCGCTTCCCGGGTTGATAGGATTAAATTATGAAAATACTAATCTCTGTCTCATTTCAAGTAAGTTTGAAAGAATTAAATATTAGTCTTTTAATTTGGGGCGACCTGTAATGGTAAATGTACTTGTGAGTATAATAAATAAATAAATAAATAGAAACATTCAGCTAATATTGGTCAATTTTAGATCTATGTGTGTCTTTTTTAGCTCAAGCCTGACATCAGTGAAGATTCACGTAAGTAATTTGTTTGGTTTCATCACTGTGTATCACAGTAAACATATGTCAGAGATTTGTTCCCGCTTACAAGGACTGGATGAATAAATTACGCTTCCACTGCCCTCTGCAAACAATTCCCAGTTTTTCTAAGCAGATTCTGATCTAATACTATGCCATTAATTTAAAGCGGTGAAAATGTTACATTAACTTGTTGACTGCATGAAAAAATCTTCAGGCAAATAACCTGTACATAACGGGTAGGAATGCCTGCTGCGTCTCTTAATAAGGGAGATACAAGGGATTCTTTTTTTTATTTAAAGACTACTCCCGCACTAGGAATAAATCCTGTGTCGCTTGGGGTTTACCAACATATAACCAACGGACACAATGAACACCCAGACTCGAAACAACATTTTATGGATCACGCAAAGTGTTGTCTCGTGTGGGAGTCTAACCCACAATAATCGGCGCAGTGCCAAGCGGCAAGGTGGCCGCTTAAACCATTACACCAACCATGCAGGATTGTTTTCTTTGGGTGGTGAATTGCAACAACGCACTGGAATAAAGGAAAAAGATGATGATGAAGTAGATAAGCAAGGAGCATTTTCAGTGATGATGAGTGTGAAATCTTCTTAGGGTCTTCTTATATCTTAAAAATTGGGCAAGTGCGAGTCAGACTCGCTCACGAAAGGTTCCGTACCATCATCTATAAAAGAAAATCACGTTCGTTGTATGTATACTTAAATCCTTTTTAAGTTTCTACCTGTTTATTAAGATCGAGTAACAAATTGCTTGAAAATTACGTTTGTTGTATGGGAGCCCCCCTTTATTATTTACTTTTTTATTTAATTATTTGTTTTGAAAGGTTATATACAACTACATATTCTGTGAAAATTTAAAGCGTCTACCTGATACAGTTAGTAATTTTGAGCAAAAAAATACGAAAAAAAGCAGGTTTTTTATATGGGACCCCCCCTTAATATATATTTTTTAAATTTTAGTATTTTTTGTTATAGCGGCAACCGAAATACATAATTTGTGAAAAATTCAGCTTTCTAGCTATCACGGTTTATGAGATACAGCCTGGTGACAGACAGACGGACAGACAGACAGACAGCGGAGGCTTAGTAATAGGGTCCTGTTTTTTACCTTTTAGGTACGGAACCCTAAAAAGCTTCTCATTCGATCGCCAACTGACGACAGTTGTAAAGTTTTGCAAGCCAGGGTTAAAAAGTCCTAGCCAGCCTGCAGTTGTCGAAAGTGATCGAATACGTCCTACCAACAACCGAAACCTTGACAGAAAGACTAGTTGAATAGTCAGTAACTACCCATGACGGAAATCCTACGTGACATACGTCGTTATTTTCATTTTAGTGAATTAGTACCACCACTACGTGTAGGGTGCCATAATTCATTCCTAAAATTCTATTAATAAAATTAGCGTACTACTATAAAACAATGACTTATGTTTTTGTTTAGTACCTAAGAGAAATTGTTAGAATTCAATACACATGTCGCTGCAGAGAGCTGCTATAGGTATTTCTATTAATTTACAATCAAAAAGTACTCACATAGCAAGCCAAGTTTACAGCTAGTAAACATAAAATTAAGGAAAATGCTAAACAACAACTTTATTGTACAAGTAGAATATTGTGCCGAAACAAAACTTTCATCCAAACGTTTCAGCACCAACAATCAGCCCGTGTATTTCCACGTGCATATTGCACTGCAGCAATACGAAGTCATGCATTGCTTTCCACATTCCGTCGCTTATTACTCCAGTTGCTCGTGTGCCGATTACCCCATTAAAAGCGCGCGTGAGCAAATTCACTTCATTCCGGTTAATCCCACGCTGGTTGTACTATTGCCGCTTTACTTGGATCCTGTAATGAAAACTTGTTTATTAAACTGTTTATTAAAGGTTTATGGTAACGGTTTTAATTATACAGGTTAGTCGTAATACGAACGTCATAATGTTCAGCAGTCAACCTACATGTTTATGTGGCTTCTTCAGTTATTTATAGTTTGCTGTTATGTAAAGTTGGGAAGTTTCTAGATTATTCTCGGTTAGAGCTTTGGTACTGCTTATGAATTTACTAGGTTGTTGAATAAATGGTGTATTTAGATGAAGTGGAGACATTATTACGTAAGTGAATTTAATACCACGAAATACGTCCACCTTGTTGTAAATAATTAGTGATGATAAACTTTATTGTTGACTTGATACTTAGCTGAGCCATAAAAAGTATGTAGCGTCAATTAAAACGACATCAGCAAATAAAAGTGGGAACAATATTTTAAGTACCATGTTAACCAGTAAATAGTAAATTGGAAACAGTCACCACTTTGAATTTCAAAGTACTTAAAAAATTGGGCAAGTGCGAGTGGGACTCGCGCACGAAGGGTTCCGTACCATCATCTATAAAAGAAAATCACGTTCGTTGTATGTATACTTAAATACTTTATAAGTTTCTACCTGTTTATTAAGATCGAGTAACAAATTGCTTAAAAATTACGTTTGTCATATGGGAGCCCCCCTTTATTATTTACTTTTTTTAATTTAATTATTTATTTTGAAAGGTAATATACAACTACATATTCTGTGAAAATTTAAAGCGTCTACCTGTTACAGTTAGTAATTTTGAGCAAAAAATACGAAAAAAAACACGTTTTTTGTATGGGACCCCCCTTAATATTTTCATTTTTTTTATTTTTAGTATTTGTTGTTATAGCGGCAACCGAAATACATAATTTGTGAAAATTTCAGCTTTCTAGCTATCATGGTTTATGAGATACAGCCTGGTGACAGACAGACAGACAGACAGACAGACAGCGGAGGCTTAGTAATAGGGTTCCGTTTTTTACCTTTTATGTACGGAACCCTAAAAATACCTAATTAAAGGTGTACTAGGCTAAAAGATAGGCAACATAGATCCAACCGCAAAAGGCCACTAAATCATTATTTAATTGACGATTATCATATTTGTCGTCCAAAAGCCTTAAAGCAATTTTCTAACCTTATCTTTTATTTTCTTGTTTACTCATACTCTTAGTAGCAATTACGTTGAATACAGTTTGCCCCTTCATCAAATATTTTCTTCCTGCTACGTTACGTTTACCAAACCTAATGACTGACCAAGGAATAATGTTAACAGATGAATATTTTTTTCAATCTGAATTTGAAAACTCCTCAATATTTGCTAATCATAAAAAAAGAAAGCCTTAATCTATAATATAAAATTGAATCACTGAATCTGTTTCTAAGCGCAAATGTCGAGAGCAGCTGCACTCGACTTGAACCGATTTTGCTAATTCTTTTTTATAATATTCCTTGAAGTGCGAGGGTGGTTCTTACGGAGAAAAATTTTTAAGAGTTGCCTGAAAACGTCTAAAAACATCACTTTTCTACATTCCCATACAAAAGATTCGTAATAATACTTAAAAGTCAATTTTAACTTTAATACCATACCATAAAGTTTAAGAGTTAGTGAAGGGGTTCCGGGAAGGCAAAACAATTGAGTAATGTTAGGTGGTACGAAGTTCGCCGGGTCAGCTAGTACTTAATATAACGAATGAAAATCGTCCGTAAGAAAGAAACAATGTAATGACTGATGAATTTATTAAGGAATTAGAATCATTCAAAATTATGAATTTTGTTGAATAGTGTGTTGTACTTATGCGAGTTTTATGATTACAAAGGACATGTAATTTCCTCAAAGTCTGTTCTACTTTGTTCCTGATTCTTTGTTTCACGCGGTAACAATAAAATTTCCTGTTTCTATGGAATATTGACTCGTGATATCGGCAAAACTGGTAATACAAGAGAATGCTTGCAGCTCCACTCGCACGTTTTATTTTAATTAAACGGTTTCTTCCCAGATTTGGGAATTTCGGGCAATTCCTTCTTACGTGCACTCTTACGGTCCAAGACACATACATGCCACATTTCAGCTTCCTAAGCCCTATAGTTTTGACTGTGCGTTGTCTGTCAGTCAGTCAGTAACTCAAGAATTTTATATATACAGATTTGCTGTACCAAAAACTAACTGCAACAATTCTGCTCGTCTGCTTAAAACTTCATGCTACGGATTCGACGCTTCTTGATCTTGACCAATGTAATTTGTCATTGAACCCTCCAGATCTACAAAAATGTATTGGCAATTCTGGTGCAGCCCGGGACATATGAAGTGTATCAATGGCTAATCTTCAGCTATTAATCAATAGCAGTAATATTGCTAGTTGCAGTCTGCTGCCATAAGATAACAATGGCTATGTAGTTTGGAAAGGAAGGAAATTACTGTTCTGTTGGCGGCTATAGGTTCTGGTTTATTACAAGCTCATGTTACTGTACTACAATGTTGCTGACTAATTTATGTAAACAATGTTGGTAAATTGAACGCGTGACTATCTTCGAAGAAATCCGGTTGAAACGTCGGACATTGCCCATTTGATTATTTAGAGGCAAAAAGTAATGAGAACACCTTATTTTAAGAGTAAGCTAGTGTTCTAAATAAACTAATAACATAACAATAAGTTTTCAGTTCGTTGCAAGTCGGTCGAAACATCGGATAATACCGAGGTATTTATGAATCAAAATATCTGAGTAAGACCTGCTAAAGTACTTGTATAACATATTAATGTTATACCCATTGTACATCAGTCATCATTGCTCCTTCTTGTTTGCAACACAGAGGTTAAAGTCGGAAAATGCATGATAAATCGTAGGAATTCCGACATCAATAAAATATAATCAGACGTTTACATTACGTATAAACATGTAGACAGAAAAATAAATCATTCAACGGATGTACTTTCTCTTTTGATATAAATAAGTACTTGTATTTTTTCACCGTTGATTTGTCAAGTCAACAAGAACGTAGATACATAATAAATTGATAGAGTAGACGTTGACAAATTGGCCTCCCGTAGTTTACAATCACTGGGAAGTCGTCAATATCCTAACGTGTCGTCTGGGAGACGACAGCATAAACATCCGAACTCAGACGATCTTTTATCTGCTAAAGAAATGATTGTTTATGCGAAAAATAAACAAGAGTTTATACGTGAAATATAAAAATAATGATAGTGTGATCAATATTCGTATATGTTATTGAAAGCGATGTAGCTTATGTGTGTATGATAAAGATCGTACTCTTAAATTGCAAGGCAATACGGGAATGAATTGGGATGATATCAAACTAGTTCTTTTACATCAAGAGATTTTTTAATTAAAACCTGACGCTTATAGAACGTTTGGCACAATAGTCAACAAAAACGACAAAAAGAGGAAGGACTCTGTTTTTTGCGAAGATTGAAGATAATTAGTTATTTCTGCCTCTATGCGGGGTCACATACGCCCGCAATGTACAATTTCGAGCAAAAAAGGAAACCCATCAACGACACATAACAACTCAAACATAAATTCTACATTTGTTAAAGCGCCCTCTATTCCCAAAGTCATAATTATCATGGCATAAATGAAAGATAAATTTGCAAGCGTCCATAAGCCCATATAAACCGACTAACGTCTGCAGTATATGTGCTTTTTGACTCATTGGTTGTATAAAAACTATATTGGCATATCATTATTGGTTACTATTCGGATGTCAGTCAGACAGCCTTTGGCGGTTAACTGCTGGTCGTAGGCTTTTCCTAGTTTGAATCACATTAACATTGTAAGCCAGAAAGTTTGGTACAGATTGATATCAAGTTTTCCGTGTCTGCATTTTCTTTAGTCACCTATTATGACAAACACGGAATGAAATGATGTAGTGACACATTGCATTCTTAATCCTTTGCTATACGAATTGGTAATTTAAACTATCTTAAATCAAAAATAAAATATCGACACAATCACAAAAATCATACTCGTAGTGAGTATGATTTTTGTGATTGTGTGAAAACCTTCTGATTTGCCCGTCCGTTCTTTCAAAGTAAGATTCTATTTTAGTTAAACTTGAAAACGAAATCTATAAAGGGTCATAAAGAAAAGCGATGAGTTGGTAGAATATGAACCTCGTAAAGTAAAATGGAGGATCACAGACAGATATATGTATGTTCTACGTAGTCTGTAAATTTTGCAAATGTCTATAGTCAAAGTAATAATACGCATTGAGAATTTGATGGACACATATATTGCAATTTTGTGCATTGCGTTGGATGTTCCTTGGGTCTTTGTTCGCTGGCAAACAAGAAAAATTTGACTAGACAATGACATTGCTGAAATACTACGCCATGTTTTTACTTGCGTCGGTGCATTTATATAGTATATGAATCTAGAATTCTTTATATTAGAAATATTTTTAATAATGAAAGCAAAGGCTGAATGCGTCAAGCGAGGTGAATTTATAGACTCTCTTTCATGGGTCATGGAGGAGAATTTGGAATTTTATAGCCATAAAGTCTACAATAATACAGTGGTTGAAAATAAGAGTTACGGTGGGAGTCTTTTGGATTTTAATTATATTTATTGGCATACTTGCTGGTCACTAAGTTCTATGACAGAAGTGACCTGCCTGCTACCAGAAAAATCAGCAACCGCATGTATCCCGACGCTCTCGCTGGTCCTAACATATAAGATATCGATATGATTAAGCTAATATTCTGTGAACCCTGGTCGCAGAAATATTAAGCTCTTGTATTGCCATGTGTCAGGATTTTAATCATTCTGATTATATAATTTTCTTAGGAGGCTCTCATGATAAAAACCCCATAAAAATGCAGTCGCATTTGTATATCTTAATTGGAGATATCATTAAAAATCGTTATTTGAATGTATCAAAATTTAATAGCTTGATAAAACTTATATGTTATAATAAGAGCAATGCACATTTCATTTGCCCGCGATAATACTATCCTCTTATCTGTCAACCTTTCTGTCTTTTTGGCGATTTCTGGCGATCTGTCACGCTACTCCCGAGTACTCTGCGCGTTATCGGCACGTATGATTCAAATGACGATACATAAAACTTATGTCGTTGAAATCGCTATGAAAGAAGCTAACAGGTTATGTAGATTTAGCAAAGTTTTGCCTTCCAATATATTGTTAAATTTAATTTCAAAATAGGGTAATCCAATTTTCCCAGTTTATTGGATGAAAGTCGAGATAAATATTAAATAAAATCATTATATCAATATGTTTTTATTTTTCTTACAAAAAGGTACATTGCTATTTAATAAAAAACATTACAGAAATCAACAAAATAAAGCAAATTAATTTTACGGACGAAATAATATACTTCGAGCTTGGTCTGTCAACGTGCCGTCTGGCGGCAATGAAGAATGCCTCGCGCACAATTTAGTTTTGGGTATGGAACGATGCGTGACACTTTTAAGAAACTGTCAGATATACTCTTCACGATTATTTTGAACCCTGCACCAAGGTAATTAAGTTCAACATATTTATAAAAACTTGAGTTAAGTGCACAACGATCGATTTGCCGCCAGACGGCACGTTGACAGATTGACAGGTAGTTAATTTTTGCCACCAGAGGACACGTTGACAGACCAAAGGTTATGCGTCTTTAAATAACTTTTTTGTTAGGTTCGGTCGGAGTAGATTGTTTCACAGAGAAATATTACGTCTGAAGTACAAACAGGAGCATTTAGATTACGTAACTAAGTTTAATAGTGACACGATTTGTTCTTCGCCTAAACGTTACTGTTTTGTACATAGTCAGACTGATCATGATCATCATGTAAGTACTCTTTCAATAGAATCTACGGTGGCATCCACCCAAACTGATATTGCAGAAACGACTAATAAAAATTTGAATCTTTTTCATGGATAACTGTATCAATTTGCGCATTTTCACCAAAACATGTGTGGAATTAATAATAAAAAAGATGAGTTAGAACTATACTTAAACTCTTCAGAATCAAAAATGGATTTCATTTGTGATTACAGAACATTTTTTTAATAAAATATCTATTCCTATGTTTAATATTTCAAATTAAAACCTGGTAGCACATAATATGAGAATAACGAAAAAAAGGGGTGGAAGTCTTATTTTAGGGCAAATAGACAGGGAAGTTGTAGACTGCACACAAATCAATAAATTATATAAATCGGAATCTTTTGAAATATGTTGTACAAAAGATGTCAACACGCGCTTATATTTATGCTGCTGTTATCGCAGTCCTAACGATAAAAACTTTGACGATTTTATGCAACGGCTCGAGAAGACATTAGAATATCTATTTAATAAGAAGTCAATAATATGTGATGACTATAACGTTGATCTTCGTTCTGATAGTAAAAAAACACGCAGTTTTTTTGAGCTTGTTACGATGTTACAATTTTAGGCCCCTTATACAAGAAGTTACTATCATTCGTAATGACTCTTCATCCTGCATCGACGACTTTTTGACCAATTTAGATGAACACTGTGCGCAGTCGCTAGAGGTTGAACATAACGGTTTAGCTGATGTACATGCAGGATTTTTTTGTAACATGATTCTTCAGAATGATGTATGTAATAAATCTATTATAAACCAAACCATTTCAGTGAAACGCAGAGTTTACAATAAGATAAATAATTATACGTATCAACAATTAATTTTTGGCAGTCTATGGGTATAAATACCTCCCGAAGTAAATTTATGAAAGCTTTTAAAAGTAGTTTTTTAAAAATAACTAAAATAATCAGGGTAAATAGTAATACTCGTATACAACACAATTAAGGGCATTCAAATATCTAGTAAGATGAAACGATTGCTGTGTGTAAATGGTAGATGCTTGCACGACAGTAGTCTTTTAACATATAGGAGTAACTATATCAGATTTAGAAAAGTGATAAGGACAGCTAAGAAAAATGCAGTTAAGTGACAGCTCCTAAATGCAAAGAATGTTAGCAGGGAAATCTGGAAGTCGTAAATCGCCATAGAAACAAAACAAAGCACAAGATAACAAGATGGTTCACTGTAACGCATAATAACATTTCTATTGACAGCCCTAGAGATATTGCAAATATATTTGCTAAGCCTTTTAGCCAGAAGCAGTATCTTGATTCTTATAGTGCGAATCAGGTGATGTCGTTTTATGTGAAAATATAAATAGAGTTCAAAAAGATATGATCTTGTCATCTGTAACCCCACGCGAAGTTGAAAAACGGAGTCCAATAGTTCATGTAGATACGATGAAATTCAAATAATCTAATCAAGGAACATATTAGGTACTAGCATATCCCTTATCATACTTCTTTAATTAATATTTCAAAAAACGTGTTTTTCCTGAGCAATTAAGAATAGCTAAAGTTATACCCTTGCAAAAAATTCGGGCAAGTGCGAGTCTGACCCGCGCACCGAGGGTTCCGTACGCATTTTACCTTATTTGAGGTTGATGCTAATTACGCTAGTCCTCTAAATCTGTATGAGCGCCCATACAACTTAGAGGACTATCTTAAATGGAGTCTACTATGTATGTATGGGCCCAACCTTAAATTTTCCACTTTTTTATTTTTTGTAATTTTTACTTTATTTGTGCTGTAAGACCCTGCTTTTGGCCAAATTTCGTGATTCTAGTTCAACGGGAACTACCATATAGGTTTCCGACCCAAAACCTATAGGGTACTTACGGTTGAACTAGAATTGTCAATTTTGGTTAAAACCAAGGCACAAGTAAAGAAAAAGAAACCGAAAATTAAAAAAGTTGAAAATTAAGGTTAATTTTGGTACTTACAAGTTTTCACAGAAAACTAATTTTGACCATATCTTTTTATCGGGTTGACCCAGTACCTGGATTTTTGTACACCAAATAGGAAATATAGACCTCATTATCTGGTATAAATTTCAATTTGCTAGGTCCACCCGTTCCTGAGAAAATCGGTGGTGACACACGGACAGACAGACAGACGGACAAGAAAGTGATCTTATAAGGGTTCCTTTTTTTACCTTGTGAGGGACGGAACCCTAAAAAAGGGATCGCATTTGGATCCAAGGAACTATAGACCCATATCGGTACTGCCAACGCTGTCGAAAATATTCGAAAAGATTATAAAACATAGACTTGTAAGTCATCTCAGGGAAAATAGAGTTTTAAATTATAGGCAATTTGGTTACCAAAAGGGAGTAGGAACCTGTAGAGTTGTCATATTAATATATACTTAGTATGTAAGGTTATGTATAAAAATATAATAAAGACAGTCTTGATTCAACTTTCGTCTAAGTTTCATTTCATAAGACTCCCAACCGTACATGGCGACCCTGCCATAAAAGGCCGTGCGCGTGATGGGTGGTCCGTTGACACTCATGCGTTGCTAGGTATCATTAAACACAATGGCAGATACATTTGCGCGTTACTTAAAGTTTGTGCTTTTGATCGCGACAAAAAGTTTGGAAATTATACAAAATCGGAAAGAAGGGTGGTAGCCAAACAAAAGAAGAATTTGCTCTCGCACAAAACGCAGCTGGAAGTGGCGTTAACACCATAGAAAAATTAGAAAACCACCTGACCATCAGTAATATCTTGCTCATATTGATAACAACGTTGCTGTGCTGTGCTGCACTTTTTGGGATTTACAAAGTATACCGTAAATGCCACATTGATTGGATGCGGCGAGAGATAGACCAGAGGGCATGGGAGAGGCAGTTGTCCTTGTATGGGCGCGAGGCTCGCAAGGGCCTTCATAACGAAGAACACGTCTAAGGCAAAGGCGTTTTGATTTTTCAGTAGTGCGGCTATAAGTAAAAGTGGTATAAAGTGAAAGAAAGTGACATAAGTGCAAAATAAAATTCGGTATAGAAGTGAAAAAAAATCGCTATTAAGTGCGGCAATGCGTTATTCTGTGCAGAAATGCGATTGTAAATTGGTATAGTAAAGGTTGGACAATGGACACGTATTTAATTATTTTTTTTTCAGGTGCCATGTATTATAGCTCCTGTTTGAAATATAAATAGTTTTTATGATAAGCTAAATCGTAACGTCACGTTTTGTTAAGTCTATTGTAAATTTTGACTATGATCACACTATGAACTGTCATTCGCTGCCCTGTTCTGAAAATTTCGCTTGGACGACACGTTTTTTCTTGCGCTCGCGCCGTTTTGTCTCTCGCGTGGTTTTGTAATTGAAATAAATTGTTCGCCTTTTGGAAAGCTCGTCCGAGTAGCTTCGTGAATCGTTTTGTGATAAAAGATAAACTTATTAAATATTGAACATTGTAAAACTTGTGTGAATCCGTGCACGTGGTTGGTGCCAGACGACTTCGTTGAAGAAAACCCTGATCATTGGACTGGTATTTATAACGATTTGCTTGTTATTTTGGCCAAAATTATTAGTTTAATCTTATAGGTCCACTCAAGAACATCAGTGAAAATTTGGTAAGTAAATTAATATTGCTAGTTGTAATTCACTGTGCAATCACAGTAATATATGTTTAAACCTTTGCTCTGGGCTAAGACTGGTTGAATTAATCGCTTCCACTGCAACCTTACCCAGTTTTAGCCCGGACTGTAAACAGCTTCGTATGTATAACTTTTGCTTATAATATTTTTACTACTTAGCTGTCATAAATATATATATATGTGATTCTTATATTGATTTTAACGACATATTATGGCCGATATATTGAAAGAATTGTATGATGAGTTAATAAATATAAAAACTTATTTAGTAAAAATCGGACCAAGTCGTAGAAAAGGAAATATTTTAGTCACAAAGTTTGGTGAATCAGATTGAATAAACGTAAAATATTATGAAAGCTAAAAGAAGATCAATGAATCTATAAATCAAGGTCTCATTTCGAAAGATGAGTGTGAAATAATTTCTGACTATTGTAGTATGTTTACGAGCATATATTCCAAAATTGTTGATCTGTGTACTGAGATTAATAAATCCGTTACCATGGTATTTAACTTAAAGGTAACTTTAAGCTTATTGCCAGTTTTGGACGGTAAAACATCAACTACCGAAAGTTTATTAGACGGCATCGAATACTATGCTTCAACTCTAAAAAATGAATCAAAACTTGAGTTAATTAATTTTGTTTTGAAAAGTCGCTTAAATCACTCAGCGAAATTAAGTTTGTGTCGTACTTATGCTAAATTAGATGAATTATTAAGTGATATGTGGAAGCACCTATTACCTAAGAAATCAGTTGCCGCTATGCAAACTAATTTACAAGGTTTTATGCAGAATGACTTATCTATTAATGATTACGGTCAAAAAATTACAGAGTTATTCGTTGAACTAACGATTGCGCAAGCCGATGGAAATGATAACTGTTATAGTGTTTTAAAACCCGTAAATGAACAGCAAGCAATAAAGCGTTTTGCGAACGGTTTACGCAATCGAATGGTACATACATACATACATACATAGACTCTCGCCTGTTTCCCGGAGGGGTAGGCAGAGACTACGGAACGCCATTTGCAACGATCCTGACATACCTCTCTCGCTTCATTCACTCCCATCAAGTTTCTCATGCATGCTCTTCTGTTTAGGGTACTTCTGACCTGTCCTTTTTTAAGGATGTCTCCAATCTGGTCAGAGAACGTTCGCCTAGGTCTTCCCCTTCGTCCTGTCCCATTCACATTTGCCTTATATATTTTCTTTGTCAGTCTTTCGTCATCCATCCTCTCCATGTGCCCAAACCATCTTAACATGCCTTTCTCGATGCTTGTCACTACATCTTCATTTACCCCACACGACTCTCTTATCACACTATTCTTTACTCTGTCGGTTAAAGATATACCACACATACTTCTCAGTGCTCTCATTTCTACCGCATTTATTCTACTTTCAAGTCTCTTCTGCCATTCCCAACTTTCACTACCATACATAAGAGAAGGCACTAATACCCCTCTATGCACAGCCAAACGTGCCTTTTTGGACATGTTTTGACTGTTCATAAACGCCTTCAGAGCTCCATTCACACTATTACCTGCATTAACTCTTCTTTCAATATCTTTTTCATTCTTACCATCTCTTGTTAACAACGTACCTAAGTAAACAAACTCATTTACTTGTTCCACTCGCTGTCCATCGAACAAAACATTACAAGCCGTAACGCATTCCTCCTTTTCAAAAACCATAACTTTCGTTTTACTTACATTCACTTTCATTCCTTTCCTCTCTAGCGCACCATGTATGATTGTTACCATCTCCTGCAACTCCTCCGCTGACGCATGTATTACCTGATCATCAGCATAAAGGAGGCATTTGACAAGTAACCCATTCATCCTTAATCCACAGTCACTTTGTTTTAAATCTTGCAAACAACTGTCCATGAAGAGGTTAAACAGCCACGGCGACGCTACACATCCTTGTCTAACACCTTTCTCGATGGTAAACCAGTCAGTGTATGCCCCGTTTATCCTCACACAAGCTCTAGAATCCTCATAAAGGGATTTCAGAGCTCGAATGAGGCTGCTGTCTACCCCATTCATTGACAGCACCGACCACATTTCATTCCTCACCACTTTATCGTAAGCCTTTTCCAAATCCACGAATGCGCAATAGACCTTTTGACATTTGGCAAAAAACTTTTCGGTTATGCTTCGCAAGGAAAAAAACCTGATCCGTGCATCCCATACCCTTTCGGAATCCCGCTTGTACATCCCATATTTTCTTGTCGGTTACTTGCATAACTCTTTCAATCAGTACCTTTGCATACAATTTGCCAACAATGCTGAGAAGGCTAATGCCTCTATAGTTTTTGCAGTTTTGTTGCGAGCCTTTTCCTTTATACAGAGGCACAACTATAGCTGTGGCCCAGTCATTAGGTACTCGGCCGGTGCTCCAGCACAAGTTATATAACCGCTGCAACTGACCAACTATGATGCCCTGTCCAGCCTTCAGCATTTCGACTGTAATCCTATCATATCCTGCAGCTTTACCTGCTTTCATACTTTCCAGTGCCTTCACGATCTCATCCACGCCAATAACGCTTTCATCATTGCTATCACTAGCATTCATTTTATCGATGGGTATCTCTATAGCCGTTCTTTTAAATAATCCTTCAAAATACTCTTTTCATCTCGTCAGCACGCACGATTCACCATTCACTATCCTACCATTCTTGTCTCTGATAGATGTGTATTCTGAGGATTGAGTTCTTTCTCGAAGTGCACGACCGGATTTCCAGAAAAACTTAATGTTTCTCCGGAAATCGTCAGATAGTCTGCTATCAAACTCATCTTTCTTTTCCTCTTTTTTCCTTTTAACCATTCCTTTCACTATTCTTTTTGACCTAACAAACTCCTTTCTTGCTTCATCTATGTCCTCACTCGCTGCTTTTCCCATTCTTTCATTTGCTCTGGCAGCCAACCAATCTAACCAAGCTTTCTTCTACTCTGACACTGCTGATTGTACATCCTTGTCCCACCATGTATTCTTAACCTTTCGTATTTTCCTTCTCTTGATCACACCACATACTTCAGATGCCACACATACTACCTCTTCTTTAAAGGACTGCCATAATTCATTCATATCGTTTATGCCATCGCACCTCTCAAATCTTGCTATCAATCTTCGTTTATATTCATCTTTCTCATCTTTCTCTTGCAGATTTTCTACTTTTATTGATTATGGTGCCAATCGAATGATTAGCACCATAATTGCAGCCCGCAATTTTGACACCATCAAGGACGCCATACAAGCCACTGTAGATGAAGAGTTGTCAATGCCCTCCACGTCAGATGGTATTTTATCGATGAACTCTTATAAAAGATTTAATTACAGGCAAGGTCGGGGACGTTTTTCATTTAATCAAAATTATCGTGGTAGAGGCGCAGCAAACCACAGAGGTAAGCCGAATCATGATGTGCAAGGAGGCTATGCCGCTAACTACAGTCGAGACTGGAGTCAAACACCACCAGAGAATCGAGGCGGTTCAAGGTCGAGGCCTTCCTATAGAGGTAAGTTTTATAATAATAGTGATTTTAGTAATGGAAGGACACATTCGCAGCACGTGAATACATTGACAGACTCAACAGACAGTCAACCACAATCGACAAACATTATTACCAATAACGAAAACAAGTTTTTTCGTTCCTAATCATTATCTTTTTACTTGTAACCATAATTCTCTATCGATTCAATTTAGTTTAAACGGTGCATGTACTTAAGACTGGTTACTTGATACCGGCGCATTAATTTCAGCTATAGAATATAAACATGTGCATACATCTCTCTCTCGTCTCACGCCTATATCCCCGAAGAGCTAGGCAGAGGTATATTGCTACACCCACATTTCGCCAGATTTATTTTAGTCCTACGTAATAGGGGGCGAGCCTATTGCCGTATAAACATGTGCATGCTTATAATATTGCTATCCATAGAGAGAAGACACTTATAAAAGGTATTGGCGGTAATATAGAAGCGATTGGATACGTTTGTTTAATTTTACAAGCGAAACACAATACTTTTAGTCACAAGTTCTTTGTTTTTCATACCTTACCTTGTAGGCAAGTGGTATTATTGGTAGTGATTTTTTTAATAAGTATGCTGCGATATTAAATTACAAAACTAGTAGGTTTTCATCATTAAACATCTATAATGATAGAATATTTAAATATTTACCCACTATGCAACATAGTCACGATATTTACTTAACCATTCCGTCAAGATCGGAATCTATTAATTTTATTAATACTACATTCATAGGTGACGGTGTAGTTTTTTCTAAGGAATTGTGTGAGGGAGTTTTTATGGCAAGTTCCATTGTGTCGTCACGAAATGGCCAAATACCTATTAAAATATTAAATACAACAGAGAAAGAGGTCATTTTGAAACATATTGAGCCGACCATACATTGTTTAGAAGATTATAATTTATGCGCGTTTGATAAGTGTGACAGGAACGCTGATAGAGTAAAAAGGTTAAACTGTTTGAAGATACCTTACAATTGCAATACAATAAGTCTCCTATCTAGAGTATACAGCCAGTATTTATTCAATAAATTAATATTGAGCTGATATTTTAATTCAATATAATCACAAACAAGCAACTAGAGCCACTCCAAAATCCTATTACGTTTTGTTTGGCAAACGGACTAAAGTAGAAATGCTAACAATCTGAACTAACATAGGTGAAATACGACAGAATATGAGCAGCAAAGTTGTATTTGCTATCCATTATAGAACTACAAGTATATTGTACACAAGCTTGCCTCTAGAGAAACAAGCTTAGGCAATAGTTTTAATAGAGTGCAGTAAGGAGAAAAGGTGGGCTAATACTACGCGTTTTGCAACCACATTATAGATTTTTCGATGATAGCGTCGGTAAGATTTAATTGTCGGCGCCGTAAATGAGAATGACCAAGATAAGAGAACGGTGAAGTTATCTGCATGTCAGAGAGTTCTCCGTAATGTTCTCGACAGACAAGTGAAGTCTGCCAATCCACATTTGGCCAGCGTGGTAGACTATGGCATTACCCTTCTCATAGCGAGAAGAAGCCCGTGCCCAGCAGTGGGACAGTTTATCAACAGGGCTGATGATGACAATAATGAACACATACGTGTGTTGCGGGCATCAAATCGCATAGCATGATACGCGAAATGACGGTATTGTCATAGAAACTAACACTTTTTCGTGTTCAATGTACTTTAGGAGTAATTGACATTCTATGAGTGTGGAGCTCATTTTCATGCAAGTGTATGATATATCCAATCTCCTCGATCTTCCTCCGAACCTTATTTTCTATTAAATGTTGATCAGGGCACTGACCGATCAAACTGTTATTCGGCAATAAATCTATTCATTAATCACGATTATCAATCAAAATGAACGTGCTTACCCATCAAGAAATACCGGAATGTAGTAGCTTAGAAATATTAAACAATGAGGAAAGAAACAATATTAATGGAAGGAATACGGTTTTCACAGCATAAAGGTTACATGATCATTAATCATATTAAAAACAACAGCCGGCAAAGCGTGTGTAGTACAATATATAGGTGCCATTACTCCTTTATGTTATCGTAAGCTTTTCCTTGATAATTATTCTGACAAAAATACTTCGTGAATGTGAAGATCAGAATAAATATATTTCTTTTAAGGTTAAAAACAGTTATGTAAAAAATCCTACTAGCGGACAAGAAATACATTTATCGTTTAGAAATGCACCAATTGATCAACGAGACAACACTCTCTAATGTGCCCGGAAGATTTTAATAGGCTCGCCCCCTCTTGGGATACTATATATTTTTTTTTCTTCATGCACAATATACAGTTACAGTACATAAGGTGGACTTAATGCCGTAAGGCATTATCTACCAGTCGGACCTTTTGGTGGTGCAGAGACAAGCAAGGTGGGTGCATTATATATAGAGATAATTATCACAGATATATCAAATGTAATAATTGAATATTAGACTATAAATAAAATTATAAATATATTATATTATAAATAAATGAGTATATTACTATATACATACATAATAATACATATTGCATAAACTACACACATACCCCATAAATACATACAAAATATATAATTATAATATATTATATAACTAGAACTGATGAAAACAATGTGCAGATTCCTTCAATCTCTCAAAAAGGAGTTCTCGAACTTTCAATTTGAATGCGAACCGGTTAGTAGACATTCTGATTTCAGGAGGGAGCCTATTCCATAGCAAGATAGCTTGAACAATGAAGGAAGAGCCTACAAAGTCTGAAGTATGAGTGGGACACTGAAGAAGAAGATTGTGAGAGGAACGAAGGTCTTTCTCATGTGTAGAAGATAGATATTGAAAGTAAGAAATCAAGTTTGAAGGGGGAGAAGGGGATTTAAGTAAAGAAAAGAGTGTAGTGAGAGCACGCAAACTCCGGCGTTGACGAATGGGTAACCATTTAAGTTCGGAACGAAAAGTAGATACGTGATCATACTTGCGAAGATTGTAGATGAATCGAATGCAGGTATTGAGAAGGCGGTCATACTTATTGAGATATTCTGCATTGTGGATATATTGAGATATATGCATTCAGGTCCTAATAACACATATCACCATAGTCGATTAAAGGAAATATTAAGGCCTGCACAAGCATTGTCTTGGTCCTGGAAGGGAGAAAATTTTTGAGGCGGTATAAAGCTCGAAGGGTACCGGTGAGTCTCTGACTGAACGTCAGTGACCTGGGCCTGCCAGTCGAAAGTGGAATCTATGTGTAGTCCTAGATCTTTGACTGTTGTAATGAATGGAATTTTCAGTCCGTTAAACATTATTGGTGGCAAAGTTGAAAGATCTAATCTGGGTATCATGCGTTTACTACCTACAATCATGGCCTGACATTTTGTAGGATTGACGTCAAGACCGAAGTCGTTGCACCATGTCAGAATCGCCGAAAGGTCTCTATTTACATCCGCTATCGCCATTGTCACATCTTTCACTCTCGCCTGGGAGTAAAGCTGCAAATCGTCGGCATAAAGATGGTACGCACATCAAAGGTTAGGTGTCAGGAAGTTTATAAAAACTGAAAATAATAACGGAGAAAGTATGCCACCTTGAGGAACACCAGAGTTTATGTCACGCCAACTCGATGAACAATCATCACTGTGGACCGACTGCTGGCGCTCCTGAAGATACGACGAGGTCCATTCCAGAGAACCAGGTGAGATCATTAGATGGGAGAGGATCGATAGCCTTCTATCGTGTCTGACGGTATTAAAGGAATTCGAAAAGTCGACCAAGGCCAATACTGTGATCTTAGTGTTCTCCATGCCCGCCCTAATACGCCAGTCACTTTAAGGAGAGTGGAGGTAGTGCTATGTCCTGGTCTGAAGCCAGATTGATATGGACTAAGTAGGTTGTTTTGATACACAAAACTGGACAGTTGCTTATTGACACAGGACTCTAGCACCTTGGATAAGAAGGGAAGTATGGAAATAGGACGGAAATGTTTAGGGAGAGAAGGATTTGTAATTTTGGGAAGTGGGATGACAAAAGCTTTGCGCCATAAGGAAGGGAAGGTTCCATTGGTTATTGAAAAGTTAATAATGTGGGAAATCGGAAGGATGAGGTGATCAAGGATAGGAGTGATCATACGGCGACTGATGCCGTCACATCCAACAGAGTTGGACTTAATGGATAGGATTATCTTCTTGATCTCACCTGGTGTAACTGGAGAAAGAGTTAAAGGATTTATGTCCGGGCAGGGCAGGCCTGCCACGTAATCCACAGTGTGACGCCTAGTTTGGAGATTCAATTGAGTAGAAGTGGAGAAATGTTGGTTTAAATGCTCCATACCAACCGTCACCCGCGAATCAGTGTGTCCCTGTTTGCCAATACCTAGAGTTCCAAGGAACTTCTAGATATTGGCCGGAGTAGAAGAATTAATATTGTCATGAATATGGTGGCGTTTTGCGTTGCGTACTATCTGTTTACAACGATTCCTCGCCGCCTTGAAAAGACTCAAGTTTTCATCAGACCGGTCCCTTTTGAACAGCCGAAATGCACAATCTCTGCGCCTCATCGCCATTTTTACACCTCTAGTCAGCCAAGGAGTGGCAGGACGTTTCAGCTTAATTTTCCTGACGGGGCATGCTTGTCATATAAGCTGAGAACAATGTTATTAAACACATTAATTTTATCATCGATAGTGGTGGCCACCGTCAGTGGATTCCAGTCGATCTCAGAGGCGTCCTTTTGCAAACTCTCACCATCCATTTGCCCAAAACAACGCATATGCCGGACCTTAGGGCGGGGTTTAGGTGGTTTAAGGTTGTAGGATAGGTAGATTAGGTCGTGATGGGAAAAACCGGGAGCAAGGAATTGGCCGTGGGAATGGACTAAGGATGGGTTGGAAGTAATTATTAAATCAAGCCAAGTATCTGCACCATCGGTGTTGTGGTGAGTGGGACCGAGAGGTAGTAAATGCAGAATGGCAGACTCAATAATTTTTAGGAGCTTGTGGGAGCGAGAGGAATTAAGGGCAAGGAGGTCAGTGTTAAAATCTCCCATGATAATATGGTGTGTATATTCTGACCCTAAAGATTCCAGAATCGATTCGAGACTGGAGAAATAATTGACAGTTGGGGGACAGTAGACAACCCCAAGGACGGTTTTGGCTCCATTGACTGAAACCTCAAGGAAGAGATATTCCGCTGAAGCAGATATATTAGGTGAAGAAGTCAAGAGAATTTTGAAAGAGAGTGAGCCTCGAAGATATATAGCTACACCACCCCCTCTTCTGTTCAACCTATCATTACGGATAAGAACGAAACCAGGCAGAGGGTAGGTGGTGGACAGTAAATGAGGTTTCAGCCAGCTCTCTGAAACCAGAATGGCATGAACGTTGGCATCACTGAAAGTATCGAGCAGGTCACTATAATGGGTTGGAATACTTTGTGCTTTGATGTGACAGATATTCAACATATGCTTTTTAGGTTGATTGAACGTCCACATGACAGAGTCACTTAGCAATTCGGCAATAGAAGAAAAGCTGTCATCGTTTGAATTTACTGAATCGTTGGCAGAGTGAAAGGAATCATCATCATCATCAGATGTTATCATAAAATAAATATAAAAAACAATAAATAAAAATATAAATAATATATAAATTATATAAAATATATTATAAGTATGAATTTAAAATATGCGCACGTACAGGTACAGATGCAATGCATTAATCACTGCACCACCCGCCAGCCCACACATACACAACAAAAAAGGTCTGAGTAATTACAAAGGAAAAAAAATAAAAATAATAACAAAGATGAGCTAATGCATAACAAAATGTTGGCGTAAAACAAACAAGCCGTGTAACGAAACGTTACAATAAATATTATGTTTCCGAACGCAACTTTTAGCTGCCACAACACAAGTGTCAAAATGAGATGTTTGTCAAAATTGACAGAACAAAAGTGAAAAACTTATAAACCTTATATTATAATTATAAATAAAGTGAGGGTTGATTTGATTGATGACATTGATTCTATTTCTATTAATTAGCATCGTGGATTGAAGTTAAAACATGTAAACAAAAACAAAGTTGATAAAATGTGCAATCTTACTGATTAGATGAAAAGCGTGAAAACAAATACTATTTTCGAGAAGCGTTTTTAGCATTCGGGGAATCTCCAACGACGGTGTTCCCGCAACCTGTCTTTGCCCCAGAGGTAGTGTTACTCGATGCTCTGGGGTGCTTGGCAATCAGCTCGCTAAGCTCCTCATCAGTAACAATCCTGTGGTGGCTTCCATCTGGCGCTTTAATTATGATGTTGCCATCCTGGGACCAGCAAGCTCTCACGCCGAAGTGTACTCGGGCTTTACCAAAAACAGCCTGACGAGCTTTTGTGAGGTACTCACGTATGGATACAGCGGATCCCTTCAGGGATGTCTTTGCACGCCACACAGCTGTTCTGGAGTCCGTTTTGGCAAACCGTACAAGAATGAGTCGCTTGCTGTTTTTTTTGGGTGCACCAATTCTGTGGCAGATGGTTAGATCAGCAGCTAAGATGTTCTGCAGCTTCAGTTTACTGTGTACAATATCCAGGATGGCCTCAGCACAGTTCTCCTTGTCCGCTTCAGGGACACCCAAAAAGAGTAAAGACTTCCGCCTGTGTCGGGTCTCCATCATGTCGAGCTGCTTGTGGCACTGATTAATTTGTTTACGGAGTAAACCCAACATATTGAAGACCAGTTCACGGAACGTGCGGAACTCCTCGGCAACCCGTGCAACGGTGTCTTTGGCAGGACCTCCGCTGTCAAAATCAAAATCAAAATCAAAATCATTTATTCATCTAGGCCACAAAGTGACGCTTATGAACGTCAAAATTTAAGTTAGTTACTTAATGATTCTACATTTACATTTACTGCCATGTTCGCAATGCAATAGGTAGAACCACGAGAAAGAACGGGCAATAAAACTCATGGCCACTCTTTTCAAACAAATATAATGGTGGTACATTTTATTTTTGTAAGGAGCTGCAACTGTTTCACATTGTAGACATCTACTAGTAAAATTTTTAGTAGCTATTGATATCATACTCAAGCAGTAAATGATGTTCATATGGTAAGCCTCCCAAAGTAAATATGGCTGTGCAACTGGGCCTCCAAAGTAGCCATCCTTTTCGAGAAACTCCCCTCAAGACTTCTTTGTGCATTCTCAATATCGCTGAGTTGTGACATTATGCCTTAAGTTGATGTGTGAAGTGTGTAGGTGTTGTGCTGGCAGGTGGTATGTACAAACAAACATAACTGGCAAAGTGTGGGTGTGGAATGCACTTCTGCCTATCCCTTCGGGGATTAAAGGCGTGAAGTTATTATGTACTCTCTATATTGCCCAAATTATTGTTTCCAGCTTGTACTTTGGCCGTTGATTGTGTTGTCTCCGGCGACACATGATTAATTCCAAGGACAGGAATTTGAACAAAAAATAACAGATGAATGGAGATTGAAATAGCAATATAAGCTATGCAGTATTATTTAAGTAGATAATAATTATATTATCATTAGACGTAATCGTTGGAACCAAAATATAATGTGTTTAAGCCATGTGTATTTTACGCCTTGAATACAAAGGCTGATTTATTATCGTGACGGCACTTAAGTAAAGACGCCCAAACATTTCTTGTAAAAACAACCCTGAATCCTTACTAACGGTAATTAGTTTATTTCCGTCATCGCCAGCTCATTAACAAACATGCTGACTTGATTTCTCATTGAAATTTATGCTCAATTATTCTAATGTGGGTCTCGATGACTTAGTTTGTAGTTTTGGTTTCCATTCCGTAAGTATATAATGTGCAAACAATGTGAAGAGCTAGAATGTAATTTATGAAATGAGTGATAAATTTGATTACTTGTGAGAATGATTGAGCGAAAGTAAGGGCAATACTCTGTGAGAAGCAAGAAAATGTCAAGGGCGATATTACCATATTTACGAAATCCTTATACGTGCAAAATAGATATTTTTTTTATCATTATCTGTACTCGTAGGTATATTTGCAATTTAGGTGCATAATAAATCATCTCTTGGATACGTTGAACATAAAGAACAATGGCCATTTTTGACCTAAGCATGTATATAGATAAAACTTATTTCAAAATTAAGGTTATTTTTTAGTGTAATGATTTCACTAACAATTATATTTTATAGAAGTCTAGGTAAAAAGAAAACTTTTGGGTTGTAAAGATGTTCTAGAACTCGTGAACGCATCCTTATCAAAATACTTTTTATTCGCTGCACTGTTATATTATCTGTGCCCGATAATACTTCCTTGTTTAGCTACGTTCCATTTCACTTATACCACATCTTTAACAACTGGTTTTGTCAAAACCTCGAGAAAACTTAATTTTATATATAAATTGAATCAAGTTGTTAAAAACTGATCATAAATGAATGTATTTTTTTATGTTAAAAGATATAAAAAGGTAAATATAAATGTATTTCTGCCGTTGAAAACATTGGATAAGGATGCAACGGAACGTTTTTGACGTAAAGAGGCCGCTGGTGACATTGAACATGGGTGAATCTGTCAAATTAATACGAACTAATTTCGGTGTATTAAGTAATTCCTAGACCATTATAAGAAAAACTGTCTTTACAGTATAATTTCTTGATCATAGAGCTACTTGTTTTTGTACATTTTATCTATATACACAATAATTCATTATCAGGTCATTCAATGTATGAGAAGTGGCCAATTGTTCTTTCTACTCAACAAATGTGATAAATACGGCATCAGGGGAGTAGCATTGAACTGGATAGAAAGCTTCCTATCCTAACTGACCGTTATCAACGTGTCGAGATTAATAATTTAAACGATGACTTAGAATTAATGGTAACTGTGTCCTAATCCAAAGTCAACAGAAAGGGTGTCCCGCAGGGGAGAGTGCTAGGATCCGTTTTTTTTTTGCTGTATATAAATGACTTGCCTGATTCTATAATTTATCAAAGTGTCCTATACGCAGACGATGTATATATAGATGATAGTACCTCATGAAGACATGACCACATCTCATGAGATTAAAATTTGTGAAGCAGTGCAAAAGATAATATGGCTACAGCAAAATAATCTAAAAGTTAACATATCAAAAACCAAAGTAATCAAATTTTGTTCTAATAAAGTAAAAAAATATAATAGTCTTAATATAATAATAAATAATTCCGCAATTGAGGAAACTGACAGCATAATATTTATAGGCATTACGTTGGATAGATTCTGTAGTTAGAAGCATCACATAAATGGCGTATGCGGTAGGCTTAGCAGATTTGCATACGCTTTGAGGCAGCTTCGGATTGTGGCAGCTGAAAAGACGGCTGTCATGGCATACAGAGGCTATGTTGAGTCAGTACTTAGATATGGGGTAATAATATGGGGTAATTCTACATATATCGATTGTGCATTCATTGCCCAAAAAAAATTTATTAGAGCAGTATGTGGCGTCGGTCCACTTGATTCTTGTGGACCTTTATTTAAAAAACTTAATTTATTGACCTTGACCTGCATTTATGTTTTTGAAGTGTCTGTATTTGTAAGAAAACAAAATGACTTTTTTAAATTCAAAGGTGACAGTTACACCAAATATAAACCCAGAGATTCTACAAAAATAGTGATCCTATATTGTAGAACTACTATTAATAAAAGAAATGTTTATCATTTGTGTTTTTCTATATTCAATAAATTGCCCAAAAATATAAGGGAATTACTATTTAAACATTTTAAAATTCAATTACGCAAATGGTTAGTAGATAGGTGTTTTTATAAATTGGATGAATTTATGAAATATAATGTAAAATAGGAAAATATTACTATGTTTTAATATTGTAATTACGAAATTCAATCAAATTTTGAGATATTAACGTAACGTACACACTGAAATTTTTCAAATACTTGTTCAAAATGCAGTTTCGATGTAGTCTTGGTGTTATAAATGATTTTCTCGTAAATTAACTGTCACTTGAATGCTATCGTGATTAGATCGAACATTGAACAAAGTGTCAAACTAAGTGTCAAAGTCGATCTGTATGTGTCAAATTAGAATACACAATTAAGTGTGGCCAGGGTCGGTCAACTCAGTTCTACGAGATTTTTATAGGTGGGCTGTTAGTCACGACAGAGACAACGATAGTGAGGAAACGAGATAGCTGATGTAGTGAATGACCACTGGAAAATACATTTAAGATTAAAAAGTTTTTATTTCATTTTATTACAAACACTATGTTAAATGCTTTGAAATAATTATGAATGATATTTTTGGTAATTAATTACTAAAGCAAAGTATGTTAACCGCATTACAAAAAAGATAATTAAAAATATAATTTTATTAATATTTTTTGTGTTATTTACTGGTAACACAAGTACATATAAATATACTTTTTTTACAATGTTTTAGGACTTAGTTATTTTTAATCCTTATATTGCTGTAAGTATAGTAATAACCTTTTACACTCGGCTAAGCACTACCCCTGAGTGTTGTAAGAAAAGCCTAAAAAAGAAAAGGTTACCCAAAATCTTTCTGAAAGAAAAGAAATTCTGGAATTTGATCTTATTGCTTAAAATGGCAATTATGTTAATAACTTGAGCTAGTGTTTAATGATCCGAAAGCAAAAACCGATGTAACATAGAACATTTGCAAGCGCCTGTTTTGTTTTTGTTGTAATAATGTTAGTGTAGACAATTTTATTTAAAAATCGTGTAACAAAAAACGAATTGCCGTAATGTAAGTTTATGCTCGCACTGCTGACATGGAAAATTATAAGTGAAGAAAAGGTAAAGTTATTGTCAGCGAGAGCCGAGTGGTGAGACCGACAGACTGCTACGGAGAGGGTCTCGGGTTAGTATCCACGGCACGCACCAATAACTATTCGAAGTTAACTGCTTATTAAATTGTTAATTATCGCTTGCGTATCGGTGAAAGAAAACATCGTGAGGAAACCTGCATGTCTGAGAGTTCTCCATAATGTTCTCGAAAGACATGTGAAGTCTGCCAACCCGCACTTGGCTAGCGTGGTTATGGCCTTACCCTTCTCATAGCGAGAAGAGGCCCGTGCCCGGCAGTGGGACAGTATAAAGGGCTGCTGATGATGGTATTGTTTTTGTTTTTTTTTGTGCAACATACTTATACGCACTGTTTTGTGAGTGGTGTTACAAAGCTTTTTAATGCAGCTTGCAGGGTTTCATGGCTGATTTTGGCCCTTACAGAACGAATATGAACTTGATTTGCGAATATACTTTGAAAATCATTTTTAACGAAAAATATTTTCATGAAATAGCTCCTAATATAATAACTAAAACTTGCTCATTGTAAGTCTATATGTCTGTCTGCTAGCGTGCATGAATAGACATCATTAGTGTAGTGTGTCGAAGTACCGGCAGTTAGGATAAATATAAAAATAAAATACAAGTAATACACAATACACCCTAATCATTACACTGCTTTTTAAAAACCGTCGTGAAACAAGTTGTTTCGTCATCAGAAACTCAAAATAAAATCATGAATTTTCACTTTCGTCGTGGACTGTACGTACTAAATACATACACAGCTATAGATATACGATAGGGTGAGGTACAGCACAACACATATTTGCATTTTGTTTTCTTTTGTAGGCAGTTGTCTGGTTTCATTCGTTATGTTGTGTGGTGCAATGTATAAAAGAGTTTTGTAGCAGTTTGCTGGAAATAATCTAATACTAATATATAAAGCTGAAGAGTTTGTTTGTTTGTATGTTTGTTTGGTTGAACGCGCTAATCTCAAGAACTACCGGTCCAATTTGAAAAATTATTTCAGTGTTAGATAGGTCATTTATCGAGGAAGGCTATAGGCTATATAACATCACACTGTGAGCCACGGGAGCGGAGCAGTAGCCTTAAATAACGCAGGTGTAACCGCGGGCATCATCTAGTACAGTATAAATAGCTCTAATTATTGTGTTCCTGACAAATAGATAACACACAGCCGGAAGCGGAGCTTAGCGTAATAAGCTAAGATTTGGTAAGTATGTGTGGACTGTATACGGGAGTACTATCGGACGGCTTCAATATTCGATCTATCCATGAATTTTGAGTTTCGAGTTTCGTGTTTGACATATTTTGTATGCAGCTTATGACAAAACGAATCAAAAATATAAAAAATGGGTTGATCGAATATTGCATTCAGCGGTAAAAGAGTAATTTTGGAAATGTCCACCCTTACGGGGTTTTTTGTGCCATCCCACGGGAGCAGAGCCGTCGGAGAAGTCTAGTATATAATATTACGTTAAATAAGGAGACAATATGGTTCAGCTTTCAGCGGCCGTCTACAATGCCTAATGACTACCAGTTCGATACTCACACAAAAAACACTTCAAGTCTGAATGTTTCTATTTTGTTAATTTTAAGACCGTCTCGATACAAGATTTATTCTTACAGTGAATTTTTAAGTAAAAATATGGCAATCTTCTAGTTACCGCTAGTTTTCCCCTTGGTTTGTGGGGAAATATATTTACTTTCTTAAATTATATTTTAAATTCAATGCATTCAATCAAAAAAAGATCTACCGTCAGTTTAAAATACCTAATAGCTTATACGCTAAAGCGCTTAGCTTACATCCGCTGAGAGAGCAGTATACCTATGATAAAGCTGAGCTATTTATTGGTGGATTTATTCGGTAATATATTCACGTGACAGGTGCATCGTGCACAGACGCATTTTTTACCCTTCAGTGACTGGCTCGATTTTCAATTTGAATATATGAGATGAGAGAGGTTTAAGCTGAATTGAAGCTTAAATGCGTTATTTAAGGTGCACCATCAATTCTCAGGGAACAATTTTCGTTAATTATAAGGGTAATGTGATAAACTAAAGACCTACTGATTAATAAAATTAATTTTCCTGCTAAAGTAAATGTTTACATTTACTTAAGGACCTACTGATTAATAAAATTAATTATCCTGCTAAAGTAAATGTTTACATTTACTTAAGCAGGATAATTCACAATATAAATATAAGAAAGATTTTGCAGTTTGCTGAAAAACAAAGATTGCTGGAAATCTGTTCTTTTCCCTGCAAAAACACAATGCATTTAATTAAGACCAGTTAAATGTATATTCCTAAAAGGTTTGCATTTTATCTAAGCAAAGACACTATTGTTTTACACTTGTATTACACAATATAATAGGTATATTATAGTAATTAACCTAGTAATCATGGCTATATAAAACATATAATTTTGATGCACGTTTTCTAATGAAATGTAGTAATAATTTCAATACAACAATTATAATTTTCTGCCTCCGTTGTCCAGTGGATAGCGTATGCGACTACTGATCGGAGGTCCCGGGTTCGATTCCCGGGTTGGGCAAAAGTGTTACCTATACTGGGTTTTTCCAAATTCTCAGTAGCAACACATTTGTATATACATAATCATGTACATGTACATCCTATTACGGATGACTATTAAGAATTTGAGACAGAATATTTTGTCAATATATCTACATAATGATATATAGGTATTTGGTATATAAAATCACATCGTTTTTTTCTTTTTGTACTTTGCAAACATTTAATCAACAAAGACAAGGGACACCCCGACTCGAACTAAACAATTTGTGGATAATACACAGTTTTGTCCCACAATCGAACCCATGACACCGCAGAGCTTAAGCTACTGAAGCTAGAAACACGTGACAGTGGGTGATTTTCCCGCCTACGTAACCACTAAAAAAGGATTTATCAATATTCGGCCCCTAAGGGTGGTACAACCAAGGTCACAGGTTTATTTGAAAATTCGCTAAGCTTTTATAAAAATACGGGCATCTGCTAAATCTGTATTCATTACGTAACTATAACATTACAATAAACGAATACTTATGATGCTAGGAAGGCTGCGTTGGAAATATCATTGTTTCTCAGAATTTCAGCGTTTCTTATAGTTTATGAAATAAATAATAAAAAATAAATAATAGTTTACTTAACGCCGAAACATGAAACAATGTAAGTAAGGATACTAATCCTTGCCTTCATTATTTTATTTCGTGTATAAGAATGCTATGACAGCAAATGCCATATATATTGACCGCTCTTTCTATCCCTTTCTCCTCCATCTTTACTCTTTTATAATGCCAGCGGAAACTACGGCTCCTATACTGGAAGTAACGAATTCAATACTATTGTATTCATCATCATTTGATTACCTTTGTTTTTAATCAGTAACAATACCTGGTACAGTCCTCTCCTCATTATCAAAAGGGTAGGCCATCGCCCACCTCGCTGGCAAAGTGCCAGTTGGACGACTTTTACTTGGGTAATAAAGTAATAAAATATTCACCTAATATTTTGTTCACCACATAAAATTATTCAACAACTTCAAATCAATAACCTAATTATGTAAAACTTTTAACAATAATCGTTAATCAATCAATCAGCTTACTGCGGTCTAGTGCTGGACATAGGCCTCTCCCAACATGCGCCGCAATGACCGATCCTCTGCCTTCCGCATCCAGCCTGCTGCAGCCACCTTCTTTAGGTCGTCGGACCACCTAGTTGAGAGGCGTCCTACTCTTCGTTTGCTAAAACGTGGTCTCCATTCTAAGACTCGTTTGCTCCATCGGCCGTCGGTCCTTCGGCAGACGTGGCCAGCCCATTGCCACTTCAGCCTGCTTATACGGCGAGCTATGTCGGTAACACCAGTTCTCTTCCGGATGACCATGTTGCGAATTCTATCCTTTAGACTTCTTCTTCCAAGCATAGCTCGTTCCATGGCACGCTGAGCGACTTTAAATCTATGGACCAGCCCGACCGTGAGTGTCCAGGTTTCGGCACCGTACGTCATTACTGGTAGGACGCATTGGTCGAAGACTTTGCGGAATAGGTGACGAGAAGACCCGACGTTGCTTTCCGAATGCTGCCCATCCCAACTGAATCCTCCTCTCGATTTCTTTCTCGATACTGTGTCCACCTAACTGTATTATTTGTCCTAGATAGACATACTGTTGCACAACTTCGAGCAAGGAAACGTCAATGCAGATCGGTCTCGACACGACGTGTTAATTAAAAATGACCTTCGTTTTATGCAGGTTCATGCCGAGACCATTCCGGCTTCATTTAGGTCGTACAGCATTCTGCTAAGCTCCTCCGACGTCTCTGCTATTAGGACGATGTCGTCAGCAAACCGAAGGTGTGAGATGTACTCGCCGTTGACATTAATACCCCGTTCAGTCCAGTCCAGGGTCTTGAATACATCCTCAAGTGCGTTGGTGAACAGCTTGGGAGATATTACATCCCCTTGCCGGACTTCCCTACGCAACTCTATGGTGTTTGTCCTTCTGTCTTGGATCTGAACGGTCATGGTCGCGGTTTCATACAAACATCTCAGCACCTCGATATATTGCCAGTCAAAACGACATCGTTGTAAGCTGTCAAGAACTACACAGGTTTCGATAGTCGAAGGCTTTCTAGTAATCCACGAATGCCATACACAGCGGCCGGTTGTACTCATCGGTCTTCTGTACAATCTGCCGAACAGTATGGATGTGGTCCACGTATTAAAACTATACTATTAAATCTTCAGAACACTGAATTTCATTCATCAATATGCAAAACAAGGTTTCATCAATCAGTAGCACGTTAAATAAAACATGATGAATGAACGTCACACACAGGACGTTCACTCAAATGCACGTTATATACAGCATGTTTCAAACGTGCCAGTGTTCGTGACGTCGAGATTATGGCGCGCATTGTGATGTGACAAAAATCACCGATCATATCGTGTGAATGCAAATACAACTCTTTGTTGTTTACAAAAATAAATGTTTCTTGGAATAGAGAGATGTTGTTTGGGCTGTTCTGTGAGTTTCTTTGGCATAGACAGAAGTCTATTTCCATAGCCTGGGCGGCTGTGCTACGGAAAAACAAAGAAACTAACATATTTTTCAAAATCAGTTTTTTTACATATTTGGAACATTTTGCCTATAACGGACACTGCGACATTCATAGAATCATTGAAAAGGCTTTATTTTCGGAGATAAAACTTTGTAAAATAAAGTAACTGCAGGCACTTGTCCAACATATCTACGGTAAAACAAAGTAAACCACAATGTCTAAGCAAAAACAAAGTAATTGCACGTCGATTACATTGTTTTTACGTTGTGAAATGATTTAATTGGCTTTTCATTTGATATAAATTTCTTTTTAAGCCCCTTTATCTGGCTATACGAAAATCAAACAACTTTACTTTGTTTTTGGATTGTTAAAAATGGTCAAAATGGCAAATTTGTAAACGTAAAAATAAAGCAAGTAAAATGACAAATGTAAAACAAAGCAACTGAATAACAGTTGCTTTGTTTCTTTATTGTAAATCCATTCAAGCTATTACTTTATCCTATTTACTTGGTTTTTACTATGCTGTCGTTTATTTGTAAATTTCAAATGTCTAAATTATTTGACATTACTCGGTTTTATCACCTTTCAAATGTCAGTTTTCCCACAATTAAACTTGTCAGTTACAACACTTACAACTTCGTGTCATTAGTTTGCCGAGGCTTGTGGTTCTTGTGTGTTTTGTTTAGAAAATGTTTAAAATGCAAAATAGCCACAGTTTACGTTTGAGAACTATGGTACAGTTAGCACAAATGGAAGTGCAAATGTCCAATTATTTGTATTGTGTGTTTACATTTTGTAAATACCTATTTACGAAATATATCGTAGGAATACATGAAGTAGTACCTATTTTTCTGTTTTGATCTGGTTGTCTATAAGAAATACTAATCAATGTGTTAATAAACTGTCCGTGTAGTGACGGACAAAGAATACAAGTGTCACTACCCCATTTCATTCCGTGGGTGTCGTAAAAGGCGACTAAGAAAGTTGCAAAAAGCGAGTAATATCTTTGCGAAGAGATGGAAAACTTGAAACCAAACCCTATACCAACTCGTCTGGCCAGCGCGGTATAGTAGGCCAAATACCACCCAATGAGCGCACCAACGAATAAAAAGCCCCCAGTTTCCGGTAGTCCTGCAGTCCGCAACTACGGTAGCGGTCGTGGTAACAGCGGGGCAGGGGGTGCTAAGAATCTCCGGGCTACGGCAAACGGCTACCACAAGAAGCTGACCCTGGCTACGCACAATGAACGCTCTCTACGGCTGGACCAACACATCACCGAAATTGAAGTAGAACTAGGTCGTATAAACTGGCATATATTGGGGTTGTGCGAAGTCCGAAGACAGGACACGATAACCCTTGATTCAGGCAATCTGTTCTACTTTCGAGAAGGTGATCAGGCCTCTCAGGGCGGTGTCGGTTTCCTCGTTAACAAATCTCTCACTAACAGCGTTGTAGAAATCAGCCGTGTGTCGACACGGGTAGCGTACCTCATATTAAGGGTCACAGACAGAACGGTACTCTCTGAAGGTGGTACAGGTATATGCGCCGACCTCGACATACTGCGATGATATAGTCGAAGCCATGTATGAAGATATTACTAAGGCTCCACATCATACCACCAAGACACACTACAGCGTTGTTATGGGGGATTTTAATGCCAAAGTGGGAATACAAGAACGTGGCGAAAGGAAAATCGGGCCCTATGGCGTGGGGCGCCGAAATCACAGGGGGCAAATGCTGGTCAACTTTCTGGAGTCCCAGGAGCTCTGTTTAATGAACTCCTTCTTCAAGAAGAAGCCTCATAGAAAGTGGACATGGCGAAGCCCCGATACTGTGACAAGGTACGAGATAGACTTCATTATGTATGATCGGAAGTATATATTAATTTGATGCAATTGAACAGAATCGAGGCACCAAAGTCTTCGCTCGCCAGCTTAGTAGAATTCATCTGTCGAAACTCTATACTGCGGATGGCAAAACCGTAACCTCCAAGTTCGAGGGAGTTCTGCAGCGGTGTTGCATCGATTGGCGCTACATCGAGGTGTTGAGATGTTTGTTCGACACGGCCACTATGACCGTCCAGCTCCAGGACAGTAAAACCAGCCCCATTGAGTTGCGTAGAGGGGTGAGGCAAGGGGATGTAATATCCCCTAAGCTCTTCACCAACGCACTCGAAGACGTCTTTAAGACGCTGGACTGGACTGGACGGGGCATAAACATTAATGGCGAGTACATATCCCACCTTCGATTTGCCGAGGATATCGACATCGTGGCAGAGAGCCTGGAAGAGCTGAGTGAGATGCTGCACAGCCTAAATGAAGCCTCTCGAAGGGTCGGTCTCGGCATGAACTTGCATAAAACCAAGATTATGACCAACGAACACATTGTGCCGGGACCGGTTTATGTCGACGGATCGATGTTCGAAGTTGTTCAAGAGTATGTCTACCTTGGTCAAGTAGTCCTGCTTGGTTGAAACAATTTCGAGAAAGAAATCGATCGCAGGATCCAACTGGATCCTACTGAGACGTAGCTTGCCAAATCACTTGGTTTGGGCAGCGTTTGGCAAGCTAGGTACGTCGAGTTTTCTCTTCGCCCCTACCGCAATGCCTGATGACCAAAGTCTTTAACCAATGCGTCCTACCTGTTATGACGTACGGTGCCGAGACGTGGACACTCACAGTGGGACTAGTCCACAAACTAAAAGTCACGCAGCGAGCTATGGAACGGGCTATGCTTGGCGTCTCTTTGAAGGATAAAATCCGACATAGCTCACAGGTAAGCTCAAGTGGCAGTGGGCTGGCCATATCTGTAGAAGGACTGATGGCCGATGGAGCAAGCGTATCCTAGAGCGGAGACCACGCCTCGGCAATCGTAAGGTAGGGCGGCCCCCGGCTAGGTGGACCGACGACCTGAAAAAGGTGGCTGGGACAGACTGGATGCGGAAGACTGAGGACCGTGTACTGAGGCGCGTGTTGGGCGAGGCCTATGCGTAGCAGTGGACTGCGATAGGCGGATTGATTGAATACTTCATTATATGATTATAACTTATATCTATGATTTTGGAATTTATTTTAGGTAACTGTTATATACATGCCCTATTCCTTGAGTGACACTTATCTTAATAAATCCTAAGAAGAACTTGTTTTTACAATACTTACAAATTATGTGATTCATAAAAAGCAAAAGCCAACAAATCTTATAGTAGATATATTAATTTTTAAATGGCTTTATTATCTTTGTTAAAAAACAATTAAATGCATTTGCTTTGTTATTAGAACTAAAACCTAACTTGTCCATCTCTTTTTAAATTATTTAAAAAGCAAAGTGATTGTGGTTACTTTGTTACTCAATTGTTTTTTTTATTTAAAATTAATTTTATGTCTATAGAAAAATTTTTTTTTCAATTTAAAGGAAAGTTTTCAATAATTATTCAAAAAATTGCTTTGAAACAAATAAAACTAATTATTTTACAAATTATGAAATAACAAAAGTACTTAAGTTGTGGGCAAATTTGTGATTTTCGGTTTTGTGCTCCTCCTGATAATTTTGCTTGACTGCAATTACTTTGTTTTTCCGTAGAGCAGCCGTGGGGTACCTAATACGTCGGTTTTGCTTACCGCAGGATTTGAAAAAGTAATTGAAATCTTTTTGGTCAACAATTGCTATAATTCGCCAGATAGCCTAGCAGCTTAATAAAAAGCATTTAGAAATACCCATTCACCACTATTTTTTTCTGATATGATCTCGTGTATTTTCTGTGGCAATACTGCAATATGTTCAACAAACGTTAGAGTGTACATTCAACTTTTTCAAATAGCGATGCTCTTATAAAACTATAATATATAATATGTATAAATACAATTATTCTATGACTGACTAGTCGTGTATATTCTTTGGGGACCATAGATTTAGATACACTAATAATAGATTTCCCGAAACTTTCAAGTTGTGCAAAAACGGTTAAATTAAAAAAAAGTCGCGAGCGTATCTCTGGGCATCTTATAGTTCTTTATGTAAAAAGTAGCAATGGCAGAAGATTGCTACGCAGAGGTTCTTGATTACAAACCGTTCCGGTATTAGCGGATTTACGAAATTAACTGCATATTAAATTGTTATTTGTATTATTTGCTAAACAGTGAATCATAAACAAAACTTGTATGTCTGGGAGAATTTCCATTATGTTCTCGAAAGGCATGTGAAGTCTTCCAACCCGCAGTTGGCTAGCGTGGTGTTTTAATGCATATCTTTAGTAGAATGAGAAGATGTGTCTAGCAGTGGATTTCAACATGTCTGATGACAATCATAGAAAAATAATTCTAAAATTAAATATCTAAAGATTTACTTTAAAAAGCTCTTGCAAATTTAATTTAAAGCTCTTGCAAATTTAATTTCACGATACAAATCTCGGGACTGTCCAACTGATTCTAATCATTCTTTTCCAGATTTTTGACGTGATTCGTAATTAAATTTATTAGAGCTAATCTGTTACGTCGACATAACGGTGTTTAAAAATCCGGCTCAGTTCCTTCTCTAATGAAAAAAAAGTCATGAGTTATTAACTTTTTAATTTTTAAGTCTTTCTTCATTAAATAAGGTAAACTACGGAGAAGTCCATCACAAAATTTCTTACTTTTATTTCCATTCTTTCTATTCGTACTACTCTGTAGCCAACTGCGATGTTGGCGTGTATGCACCGAATTGAAACAGAACTGACGGCTCTACGTGCCCTCTTAAGCGCGATGTAAATGTCACAACATGGTAAACAAGTGGTCAACCGTACAGGTTATCTGTGTTAGCGCTGCTTAACCTTTTCGATATATTACGAACGACAAGTCAAGTCACGCGTTGATTATAGAGCGTGTTGAACTAGTCATTTATCAAGACGTATCTGTTTCATACGTCTTGATAACTACTTAGTTCAATAAACTATTCATCAGCCTTATTTGTCAGTTTTTCAGTTTTACATTCTTCACTATCCCGCAGCTTTTCGCGTAATGCTAAACGGATAAAGCTCAAATTGCATTTAAGACTCATTAATTGAATGAGTTCAATAAAAATTCATCTTCATCAGTCTGCCGCAGTCCATTTCCGGATTTAGTATAGCACGTCACTGAGGCTTTTTGTGACAAGCATTAAAACGATCCATCATGCATTTTCTACTACGCAGCCCCAGTAGTAATATAATGATATGTATTGGTACAGCATTTTCATAGTAGGTATCTTTATCATTACAATCCGAGTCGTAACCCCCTATCTTTAGAATGGCAATGTACGTAGGTACATTTTATGATACACTAGGATTAGGATAAGATCGTCTGATAACCATCAAACTAAGAACTATTAAAGTCATATACTACAAGACATTTTCCATACATCTAAAATTCAATATTTCACAGCAATCAATAATGATTTACGGTTGATCCCAATATTTGATATATTTATGCAGTTAGCTGCTAGATACACAAGTGTTGTGTGGAGCTTACGTCAAATACATATGTATCGCTAGAAGCTAAATCCTAGGATTGATCAAATATTAGGACCGACCGTTACAGTAAAACTAGACGTCTTAAGATAGGTATAAATATTTCTCTTTTTTTCTCAGATTAATTTGTACGTTGGCAACATTGTCTTAATATTCTCTGTGTAAAAAATAACGTGGAGTAAAATTTCAATTACGAGAAGCACTTCAAAATATTTTAATAATTAAATATTTTAACTCCAATAACGAAGACGTTTCGCAGAGATAATATTATCTTTGAGATCTGTTTGAGTTTGTTTTAAATATATTACGATGGCTTTCACCTTGACGTCGTTGCTGGTGGTTGTTTAAACAATCTGACAAAATGTATATCAGCAACATGGTGATATTTTGTGTGGAATATATATACATCCCCCCCCCCTTCCGTGTGGTGACGGATCTTCCGTGTGGTGACGGATTAAGAATACGGAATGTCCCCACCCCATATCATCCCATGGGTGTCGTAAGAGCCGACAGAGGGAGCATATTATGCAGAGAACAGCATTGTAAGAGAAGGAAAACTTGATACAAACCCTATACCAACCCGTTTGGCTAGCGTGTTATAGTAGGCCAATCCCTCCTTTCAAAGGAGAGGCCTAGTTCAGCAGTGGACTGATAAAGGCTGATGATGTATGTATGTATGTATATATACATCTATAATTTAATATTATAAAGTTAAAAAGTATGTTCGTTTGCTAATTCGTTTAACTGTTGGATAGCCCATTTATGGAGGAAGGCTATAGGCTATATAACATCACGCTATAAGCCAAGGATTCGGAGCAGTAGCCCCAAAATAACGCGGGCGTATCCGAGCGCTCAGCTAGTTTTAAACAAACTAAATAGAAATACCTATTTGTATTTTTGCGCATAAAAACGAAAATATTGTTTTAGATTTATTCATTCTACATATATCTGTCTAAACGATATATTGTGTAACTTTTAATAGGGTGATTCAAGATCTTCAATCGTTACATTTAAGTTTCTGTCTGCAAGATATCGACAGTGTTAGTTAATCCGTGTCTGTCCGATAGATGACATGCATGGGCCCAATCTGAGTTTGGACATCAGTTCAATAAGCACATGTAGAATCATTACGTCATAAATTTCAGTTTTGACGTTCATAAGCAACTCATCATAACCTACACGAATAAATGATTTTGACTTTGACTATGTAGCTATCGCTACAATTCACTGATTAATATTTTATTTATTTCAGGACCTCCCAGTGGTAATTACAAGTTTTCATTCTAACAAAGAAAATACACATAATAAAAAATTACTAGGGTTACCTTTGAAAGTAGCCCCTGCGTACACAGATAATTGAGAAATATAAATGTTTAAGGCAAAAGATAGAAACAAAGGCAGACTGCTAATTCTTGAAGATGATTTCGAGTAATAACATGTCGTAGGTACAGTGATAAATTTTAAAGTATTTGGTACACATTATAAAATACATATTACAAAGTTATTACAACAAGGTCTTAAACTATTTTATATTAACAAACAGACCATTTTACTTCAAAGCCTCCGTTTTATCGCTCAGCCTGTTTTCAGATACAGTGCTGTAAAGGTCAGTTAAATACATCACCAGCTATACCTTCGAGACTCTAGTGACAATGTTGACAATTATATCAAGTTTTATTGCGCAAGTCGGTGTTATTCACTACATAGTAGTGATGCTATTTAACTATACTCTGCTCTACAATGTTATTGAGTACATACCTACTTGAAGTTGATCCATTCTTTCATGCAAGTATGTAATTTGTGATAAGTATAAAATAGCGAAACACTGTAGTGTATATTGGTACAAGCAGGCCGTTCGTCTGATAGTTTAGACATTAACGCAGATGAGGATCAGAATAAAATACTCTATTGTTGGAGACTTTATAGATAAGTTGACATTCAACAACAACGAACACAAAATATATCCACCACCTAAATAATACAAAATTATGAGCTTAACGAATCACATAAAATGTTACCTCACGTGTTGTTTAGAACCATTGTTAAGATTCAAAGCATTGCCAAACGGTGTAATAATCGCTTAAAACTGTACGACGTCACTGTCTAGTTTACTATCTCTAAAATCTAAAGGACGATTGACGTGCACTGAATTGGTTCAGGTAGTCCCGTAGTAGTGAAATGTATGTTTACATATCTAATTGCACTATCTCAGCTTTCATTAATATATATTTTAGTAATTTAGGATAGTTTAACGTAATACTCCGTATTGCGTTATAATCTCTACAGGCGCTTAACGCAGTAGACGGAGCCAGCCTAGTCGGAAGAGCGCTTCGCTAGGAATTATTACCTTATAAGGTAATGGACCGGGCACAGGCAGTCTGTGAGTCGGAGGTCTATGCCTGAGGTCTTAGATGAGTGAGCGATCTAAATCGGGCACTTTGCCTAGACGTCGCTACGCTGCTACTACTACTACGTATTTATTCTGCCTTCTACTTCTATATCTACTATCCCGGGGGGGTGGGTATATTCTAGTTATCTGTGTGCCTATATGCTCTGTCTGTAGTATCTGTTTCTCCTAAGCATATCAGCCGATCTAGGGACAGCCTGTTCCTGTCCGATTGATGTGTATTCTCTATGCTGCTTTCCAGTTCTCCTTACGGGCTATAATTTCCCCCTACGGGTGTAGACCCGTAGGGGGATTATCCTCACCCTACGGGCTGATATTTTACCTACAGCTTTCTACATCCACCGGTCCCTACCACCGGTTGCTGTTAGCTGTGACCTACGAGCTGCTGGCGCGCTGCTTCTACTAGCCTACGCCTGAGCCTACCGCTCAGCCTACATCAGTTGCACCGCCTGAGCCTACCGCTAGCCTACACCTCGACCACCGAGCTGCCTATCCAGCGTGCCGTTCAGCCAGCTCACCGGCGACCCTACAAGCAGTCTACCCTGCGAGTGTTGGAGAGCACCAAGAGTCTACACTCCAGCCTCTAGGCCAGTGCTTACCTAGTCAGTCATACTGTATGTAAGCGGTAGTGAGACATCAAAAAAAATCTGTTCCTTCCAAACAGTGTTCCTATGAGAACCATGAGAGCTAAACGTCTCAGCAGGTAAAAAACTTTATAGGTATTTTCATATACTATTACAGACGCGCTAGAAAGTAATTATTGCATAGGTAAAACAATGTTGTAACAGAGAATACTCCAATAAATCCTCACGTCACCTAAGTTGAACTTCCCATTCATCATTCTCAACCCGACCTTACACCGTTAACAGAACACACGCATCACACTACTCAAGAAAGCTAAATCAATCAGAATATCTTTTTCTTTAAGCAGCCTTTCATACGCGCTAAAAATAAAATGAATGTAAGTATAGTCAACTGAAAAGTTACATTTGGGGTTGCATTTATCAGAGGACGCAATTTTATTTCACAGCTGTGTAGGGAGGGCGAGTGTAAAGCTTGATCCAAAGGACAATGGCAGATCTCAATACATCAAATTGTCTGAAATTAAATTGAAGCGTACAGTATTAAAAAATACTTATATATCAAAAATTTCGGCACAAGTAACAGAGTCTACAAATGATTCTATTTTCACTCGGGAAAGTCGGGGAAATAAGATATCGGTGTTTTAAGTTTCAGTTTAGAATGAACCAACGATGTTACAAGTAAATTAGAAGAACAATGTACGTTTGAATGATCAAATGACATGTGTCAGTTTAACATCAAAGAGAAACTGAAGGATATCTAACTGTCACAGCCAAAAACAAATGCAAATTTTAAATCGATTTCATGTGAAATCGATACAACAATAAAACGATGCTCTGACGTTTAGTTCCATTCTGATTTGATTTAAGAGTTGTTTTGCTTCAAAAATTAAGCTTATTGGTATAATGTTGATTCAAGATAAAATAACTGTATTTTAATAATTATATTTTAAACCAAACCAACCCTATAAAGGTCCATCGTATCGATTCATCAGCCTTTAACAGTCCACTGCTGGACTAGACCTCTCCTTTGAAAGGAGGAATTGGCCTACTATACCACGCTGGCCAAACGGGTTGGTTCTCTTACAGTGATGTTCTCTGCATAACATGCTCCCTCTGTCGGCTCTTACGACACCCATGGGATGATATGGGGTGGTGACATTCTGTATTCTTAATCCGTCACCACACGGACTTTATCGACGGATGGACGTATCGATTACTTATTTAATAATCGATACAGGTCAATAGCACTCACGTCTATTCCTGACACACCATTGTCTATGGCAACAATTAAATAATAAAGTAGGTACCTAGTTCGAAATTAATTGGAATGCTTTTTATCATCATAAAATACTCCGGCTTTAACGAGACAAAGTGAAAATATAAAAAATCGTAGAAAAAAAAACAAATTGTTTTTTTCATATGAAGTTTAAGGTCGCCACAACAAGCCCAGACCAAATTCTGCCATTGTTCTTTGTGGGGTCGTACCTCTTGTCCCTCGGCAGCCATCTTGGCAAGAGTGCGCGTGCAGGCGGTTTTTCTTGATTATTGGCCGCACACCTTCACTGACTGTGAAAGAGCTTTTTGTTGCAAACTAAATTCTCTACAACTTTGGTTTTGAAACTTCTGTCGTAAAGCCAAAAATAAAAAGTCATATCTTTACTATTGTTGTATTTTGGCAATTTTTAGGATTGCCCACTATAACTGTGTCCCCAGTTTTTAAGATGAGCCCGGCTTTGGTACAGGGTCTGATTAAGCGCCACTATACAATTTTTTAACAATAAATTTAGGGGAGTCGCTTTTTGTCGATAATTAATCATTTTCTTCTATGAATTTTGATATCTTCATTAATTTTCCTGCAGGAGTCCGCAGAACATTTAGGCATTGCGGAACACATTGCTGTATCCTCTGGCTGGGCAGACTATCAACTTCTGATGTCCAGAGATAAAGTTTGTCTTTTTTTTCAACCCCAATTTTAAGGGTCATTGTTACGAGTGAAAATTGGAACTTATGGTACGAATCTTAAGTTGGAAGACTGGGTCTCGTTTGCGAAAAGAAGAGACAAATTAAATGTATTATTTATTGTTAACGAAGAAAAAATTGTAAAACATTGAAAATAAATTTTGTTACAAAATTAATTAGTTTTTCCTAACTTTGTTATCTTTCGGCTAAATACTACGGAATCAAAGTTTTAGAAAATTTATTTTACAACAAAATTTATTTTGAAATTTTCTGTACGGCCAGTAGTTTGCCAGATAAACTAGAAAACCCATTTGTATCACTCTTTTCAAGATGGCGGCCGCAAGACAAGGGCTGCGACCCCACAAACTTGGATTTAACATTGTACTAACCCCCTCTAGGCATCTAATAAATTAAATGGCGTCCTCTGACAAATGTACGCTAAGCCCAAAAAAATGAAACATTTCAATGGACTAGTACTCGTCAATAGAAATCAAATGAGGCCAAACTCGACGGGTTGTGTTGTTTTATTGCGGAGTTCCCACGGCCACTTTTTAGTCTCATCATCACGTCAGCTCCATGAGATCCTAATATTTCATTGGCACGCAATATAAATGTGCAAGCAATTGAAATTAAACTACAGTTTATGGATTTTATCGCGTATAACCAATTCAAACGCTATAAAATCCGTAAACTGTAGTTTAATTCCAATGTGTAACATTTGCGTAAACCCAAGAAGATTTTATGCAAGCATAATTTCAGCTTAGTAGATCAAATCAAAATCATTTATTCATCTAGGTCACAAGGTGACGCTTATGAACGTCAATTTTAAAATTAAATTACTTAATGCTTCTACATTTACATTTACTGCCTCGTTCGCAAAGCAATGGGTAGAGCCACGAGAAAGAACGGGCAATAAAACTCGAGGCCACTCTTTTAAATCGCCAATATTATGGTACATATTTTCATTTTTGTAAGGAGCTGCAACTGTTATACATTGTACTAAATTACTTGTAAATAGTAATTAGTTACAGACATAATACTTAAGCAATTAATGTAGTTACTAAATTATGTGTTTTAGTTAGCCTTCCAATGCGAATATTGTGTAACAGGAGCATCCACTTACGACTTATAATGTATACAACTCGTGACCATGTTCAGAACTATGGTGGAAATGTATGTAACAGAAGTGACGGTATATGAATATAAACTAAAAACGTTAGTTCACAGACCATGATAACGAGTTATCTTCATCTTACAGTACAGTAAATTTTAAAAAAAATAGTGGAACAACAATGCAAATGTAAATGTAGTAAGTAGAATGACCTAATTATGATAAACGAATAATAATTTAAAAGAACTAGAAATGTTATATAATGATAAACTGAAAAATGCTAAGTATCTATATCAATTCTAAATAAGTAGTAGATCATGAGTTGTCTAGTGTAAGTGACCATCTATCCTTGTCACTGAAATAATCATTAATAGTATAATAACCTTTCTTAATAAGGCAGTCTTTTATTTTAGCTTTAAATGTACTAAATGGTAATTCTAAAAGACTAATTGGTATTTTATTGTATATACGAATACCTAGCCCTACAAAAGAATTATTAACTTTATGTAAACGATGATAAGGGGCATATAACCTATGCTTGTTTCGAGTATTTATATTATGTATATCGCTTTCTGTGGTAAATAAACTTATATTTTGCCTAATGTACAAAATATTAGAAAAGCGGGAAGTGCGTCAAGTTGATATTGCGAAGGATTCGTTACAGACGGTACAGGTGGAAGTATATAAAAGCTTGTAATAAAACTAATACTTCCATCTCAAATCCAAGATCAATACGGTACTATCATCACAGGATGCATTGCACCAGTGACTTTTCACCTAAGGGACAACTATCAGGCATCACAAAGCTTCAACAGATTCTATTACAGATGCACTCTGAGTTTTTAATCGTTCGTATCTCACAATACATTCTTTTTGCCGAATGCATCCACTGACACGTTTTACTCCTCGTTGAAACTAATATTGACGGGTAGATGTTCGTCTGTTTAATATATTTGTTTTGTTGAACTGATAAGTTTTATGTGGATAATCTCGTGTTTCTGTTTGCCCTTCTGAGTGATGTTGCTTAGTTTTTGAGCTTTTGTTAATTGTGTAAATGTTTGCGATAAACTTATTTCACAGATATTGAAGGGAAAGTAATTTTTACAAGATAAGCCTTGATTTGAATTGTCTCAGGCTATAGAATAACAAAAAAAAAGTATAATCATTGTTTTCGTCGAAGTGTAATATTTTAATATAGTCGTTCAAGCGTTATTGCGGTATCCGTGACTTAAAGTTATGAAGTATATGTAAGCATATACTGAAAGCCTACTAAGGTAGGCTTTCAGTTTATTTATTCAAATAACAATTACAACTTGTGTGTAAATATGGTAGTCTATACATAACATAAATAAATTAACATTAAGTACATGTGTACCTTTAACAATCTTAGAAATTATTAACAATTATAATCTTAATTAAATAATGGCAAACAACACAGCAAGAACTTCATCCATAATTAAAAGAGCACCAAAACACAAAAATAAAACAATTCATACAAATTCACCATACAGTTACACATTATAATAAAACATCCATGTGAATGAACTATAATAAGCAGAAAATTGTATACCTAACTATTCTATTATAAACAAAGTAAATGTACCAAATTGAAAAATTTATGCAATGTCAAAGCAATTTATGAATTAATTAAACTATCCGTAAAACATATTAGAAATGTCAGGCTTTATACAAATAATTGAATCAATGTCAAAGGAATAAAAAACTAAATTGTTATAATTTGTACTGTCTACTAATAATACCAATAAATAAAATGTCAACAAGCTTAAAAAATATTATTGACTGCAGTAAATTCTTCAATGGAGTAAAAACTGCTTTGTAATAAAAAAGATCTAATTTTATCTTACCTATAGGGTACTTACGGTTGACCTAGAATTGTCTATTTTGTTTAAAACCAAGGTCTTACAGCACAAGTAAAGAAAAAAAAACCAAAAATTTAAAATATTGAAAATTAAGGTTAATTTTGGTACTTACAAGTTTTCGCAAAAATCTAATTTTGACCATATCTTTTCGCCCCTTAAATATGCGGCTTGTAAATTTCTTTTTTCATTTCAATTGGCAAGCAGTTAAACAGTTTCACTGCTTGATATCTTTAACAATGTTTAACAATATTCAATTTCGGATACATGTATTTTAAAATGCAGTGTTCTTGTACTTTCCCTTATTAGTCTCTCCTCCTCATTTTCAAAACTGGTTATATATTTAGCCATGTCAGCTAGAACAACAAGTTTATATAGGCAAGGTACAGTAAGTATTGATAATGTTTTGAAATGTTCTCTGCAAGATTGCCATTGTGGGATTCGTACAATAGTCCTGATAGCCCTCTTCTGTAGTATAAAAGCTCTGTCACAGTTATATTTATAGCTATTTCCCCACAGTTGAATACTATAACGTAACCTAGATTTAACCAAAGCCTAATAAACAGTTTTTAAATAGTCTAAACTAACCTCATCACGTAAGCTTCTTAAGGCAAAGCAAGCAGAGGATATAGATGCATCTATGGTTTTTAGTTCATTTTTTCAACTAAAAAGAACCTAAGAACTTTGTGGATTGCACTAAATCTTATTTTACACCATTAAGTCTGACATCTAAGTTACCATTGCTACGAGAGGTGGATTTAAATAATATAATATTTGTCTTCTTAGAGTTGACTACTAGGCGATTTGCTGTAAACAATTTCTGAAATATCTCAAGTGCAGTGTTTACTCTAGTATTTAATGCTTCGATGTCGCTTGCGCTAACAACTGCATTTGTGTCATCTGCAAATACTAGTTGAGTAGAGTAGTTGAGTGCCCGCGTGGCATAGTTTATTAAATCATTGGTGAAACCGAGAAATAAAATTGGACCCAAAATGGATCCTTGAGGAACACCTGTATATACGCTGTTAATTTGAGAACGATAAGATTTCTGACATTTCTGTTCATCTATAGCTTTTATCGACTCGACATACATTTTTATATTTTGTAAGTAAGAACGAATTAATTGCAATGCTTCACCTCTTATACCGTAATGTTCCAACTTAACGAGAAGAAGATTATGGTCAACGGTGTCGAATGCAGAGCTTAAATCTAAAAATACTCCGGCGACTTTCATTCTACTATTTGATTTCTCCAAGACATCAACAACTAATGTATTTATTGCATCAGTGGTTCCTACTCCCTTTTGGTAACCAAATTGCCTATAACTTAAAACTCTATTTTCCCTGAGATGACTTACAAGTCTTTGTTTTATAATCTTTTCGAATATTTTCAACAGCGTTGGCAGTACCGATATGGGTCTATAGTTCATGGATCCAAATGCGATCCCTTTTTTAGGGTTCCGTACCTCACAAGGTAAAAAAGGAACCCTTATAAGATCACTTTCTTGTCCGTCTGTCTGTCTGTCCGTGTGTCACCACCGATTTTCTCAGGAACGGGTGGACCTAGCAAATTGCAATTTATACCAGATACTGAGACTAAAGTTCCTATTAGGTGTATAAAAATCAGGGTCCTGGGTCAACCCGATATATAAAATTGGCGACAGTAACAGCTGTTAGGTATCAAAGCATTTACTTCGTGTGGAGGCAAGGCAGGGGCGAAAAGATATGGTCAAAATTAGATTTTTGCGAAAACTTGTAAGTACCAAAATTAACCTTAATTTTCAATATTTTAAATTTTTGGGTTTTTTTTCTTTACTTGTGCTGTAAGAACTTGGTTTTAACCAAAATTGACAATTCTAGGTCAACCGTAAGTACCCTATAGGTTTTGGGTCGAAAACCTATATGGTAGTGCCCGTTGAACTAGAATCACGCAATTTGGCCAAAAGCAGGGTCTTACAGCACAAACATTTAAGATAGTCCTCTAAGTTGTATGGGCACTCATACAGATTTAGAGGACTAGCGTAATTAGCACCAACCTCAAATAAGGTAAAATGCGTACGGAACCCTCGGTGCGCGGGTCAGACTCGCACTTGCCCGAGTTTCTTGCAAGGGTATAAGTGCAGCTATTTTTAATTGCTCAGGAAAAACACGTTCTTCGAAATATCTATTAATCCTAGATTACTAACTAAACTTCGTCAATTTGACTACGCGGGTTTGTTTAAATTGTGCTAACTTTTGCGCGCGCGATCGCACTGCTTCCACACTTTAAATAATCTCAGTCGACCCGTTGCCTCCCCGCCTGACGGTAGTGTTTTGAGTGGGGGGGCACCGTGAGCGCCGTTCCAGCAACCATGGGTCGTCAGATTGACGAAGGTTAGTATTAACGTAACATTTTGTCTTATTTAGTTGGTGAACTCTTGCGTTTTTTTTTGTTTTGTTTATTTATTTTCTTTGCGAAAATAATGCGACTGATGTACCTACTACCTAAAAAGGAAAATATAAGCCTTGTGTCCCTCCGCAAAGCGAAGGATAACTAAAAGTAGTTGCACCCAGAGCAATAAATCGTAGTGCGGGTAGCAGAAACTTGACGTTTGTCATAAATGTATAACTTGATAGATTCTTACCAAAATTTTTATTTCATTACTTTATTTCATTCGTTATTTCTAATATTTGAAAATTATTTTTCACATTTACTTTAAAATAATACTTTAAAAAATCTTTTAAAATGTTACCATTGTTAATTTGTCATAAAACCTACGATCTCATTTGTAAGGCTGATTTTTTAATAAATATGCCGTTTTGGTTTATGTAAATTTATTAATTAATAAGAAGAATATAATAAATTTATAATAAAAATAAAAAATATGCATGTTTATTTCAAATAAAACCCATTATCCCCTTTATTAAATACCGTAGTCAAAAGTACGAAGGTTAGTAATAAGGGTCGAAAAATAAGGTTAGTAATCTAGGGTTAAAGAAGTATGATAAGGGATATGCTAGTACCTTAATATGTTCCTTGATTAGAGATATTTGAATTTTATCGTATTTACATGAACAATTGGACTCCGTTAGAACAACAATTTTTCAACTTCGCGTGGGGTTACAGATGACAAGATCATATCTTTTTGTACTCTATTTAAATTTTCACATAAAAACGACATCACCTGATTCGCACTATTAGAATCAAGATACTGCTTCTGGCTAAAAAGCTTAGCAAATATATTTGCAATATCTCTATGGCTGTCAATAGAAATGTTATTGTGCGTTATAGTGAACCGTCTTGTTATTTTGTGCTTTGTATGGTTGGGAGTCTTATGAAATGAATTAGACGAAAGTTGAATCAAGACTGTCTTTATTCCAATTAATACATGATTATATATCCTTACATACTACATAACCTTACATACTAAGTATACATTAATGTGACAACTCTACACCTCACGGGGAAGAGTGAAAAAAACCGTAAATATACCGTTTTTTTTTTCATATTAATATCTAGGTACGCAATAACATGCTATTAATAAACATTCAATATGCAATAAAAAACAATCAGTTCGAGTATAATGATCTTTCAATAACTAATTTGTATATAAAAATGTAAAACACATTAAAATAGTTTCATGTAAAATAAATGCAAAAATAATAATTATAAAGTGTACAAAAAATATTTGTATTGCATAATTGATAACTAAAAGTCACATCAAGTATTATCATTCTTGTTTACAAACAATTTCGATCGATTTTTATGGACGATGTCCAATTTACCATTTTTAATAATCTCAATATTAGGTGTCATATCACGAACAACAACATAAGGAACGAACAATACCTTAGTAGATAGCATTAAGTTTGTTGCCGACTTCATTTTTCAATAATATAAGACCGTTTGGTTTATATGTGACGGAATTAATACTATTATCATATCTTATCTTCCTGACCTGTTTGCTATGTATTAAATTTTTACGGGCTTCCTTTAATGAAGTTTGAATTCTGTATTTAACTCCGCGGGATAGTGATTATAATTATAAATGGGGTCTACAGTTAATTTGCTTAAGTTAGAAGGTAATATGTATTTCTTTCCGAAAACCAATTCGTATGGAAAAATTCGAGTTTGAGAATGGACTGAAGTATTGTATGAAAAACACCAGAAAGGTAACCACCTACTCCATTAGTCCGGGTGATTATCTGTCTGAATCCTAAGATACATACCTAAGTGTTTGTGAGCGTTTTCCAGTGCACCAATACTCTCGTGGTGATATACTGTGGATTGAAGTTGTTTTATATGTAGCAGTTGACAAACCTCTTTAAATAATTCGGATGTGAACTCGGCACCTCGGTCAGTCGCTATTTCAATAGGGATGCCGTACCTAAGGATGAAATGATTAACAACCGTTCTAGTAATTTCTGACGACATTTTGGTAATCAAGGGATACGCTTCGACGTATTTAGTTAATTCGCATTGCAGCGTAATTATATATGTGTAATTGTCATTATCTCTCGTTATCGGGCCTACAATGTCTAAAAATATCTTTTCGAAAGCTGAACCATCGGCCCTTTAGTTTTTACCGAATATTTCTGCTTTTGACACTGTTCGCATTTGCCTACAAAACGTTTAATATCGTTTTCAAGTCCTGGCCAGTAATAATATTTCTTTATATTATTATACATCCGCCTTATGCCCGCGTGGCCACTTGTGGGCAAAAGGTGGAAGTCATTTAACACTACTTTTCTATCATCATCTTTAATGAATCGTTGAATATTTTTCAAAATTATTAAGCGGGGTCCGGACCACTTGCTAATATTATTTATCTCATTTGTCAATTTCTCTATAAATATGTTATTATTATTATTCTTAAGAAAATATATTTCATCGACATTCATCGACTTACAAAACTCCCCGAGCTCTCTCACAAAAGCGCCTGGCGTCAGTTGCGATTGAGAGGATGGGTTAATTAATAATAATTGTTTCATACATAACGTCACGCCTTTTATCCCCGAAAGGGTAGGCAGAGGTGTATTTCTACACCCACTTTTCGCCAGATATACTTTAGTCCCACGTAATGAGGGGCGAGCCCATTGCCGTACCGGGCACATTTCCAGACTCCGTGCTGCTACTGAGAATTTCGTGAAAGAAATACCCAATAACACTGCCCGACCCAGGAATCGAACCCGGGACCTCCCGATCCCACGCGCACATTTATGCCGCGAGACCAACGCGGCAGTCGTATAGGGTTTGATGTCGAGTTTTCCGTCCCACGGCATAATAATAATTGTTTCCTAGGAACATATATAAATACTTTATTTTCTTTCTCTATATTTTCAGTATTTCTTAATTTATCTAGTTCATTTTAGTAATGAATCGCAATTTAACCGATTCTCTCGGTTTGATATGTGTTTCCACGACTTTTGGTTGATCAGGCCAATCGTCAGAGACACTCATGTCCAACGGAGGATTCGTTGCTAATTCTAAGTGTCTTTTTTGTGGTCTAGTCAAAACACACATAACCTTTTCATTCATCTCTTTCAGCTCATCTGATGTTATTATTATGCTTGATAAAGTATCAGCCACATTTTCAGAACCTTTTACATACGATATAACATAGTCATACTCTTCTAGTATCAACCGAAACATCATGAGTCGGCTGGATGGATCTTTCATATTAAATAAATAAATTAGAGGTTTATGGTCTGTCAATATTTTAAAACTACCTCCATACAAATACGGACGAAAATGTCTCACGGCCCATACGATCGCTAAAAGTTCCTTTTCGATAGTTGGGTACCGTTTTCCGCCATGTTAAGACTCCTGCTAGCAAAAGCAATCGGTTTTTCGTCTTCATTGAATAAAATTGCCCCTAATGCATAGCCAGATGCATCGGTTTGTAGTATAAACGTATTTGTTTCTGAAAAATTTGGATATTGAAGAACGGGAGGCGAAGTGAGACTGTTTTTGAGTAAACTAAAAGAATTTCCACAACTGTCATTCCATGTAAATGGTACTTTTTTCTTTAATAATGAGTTTAAGGGATATGCTATACTAGCGAAGTTTTTTATAAATTTCCTATAATAATTTGCGAAAGCCTCAAACCTTTTATCTTCTTCCGTGTTTGACGGGCTTGGGTAGTTAATTAATACTTTTATTTTGTCCGGATCAGGTGATACATCATTCCCTGAAACTACGTGTCCTAAATACATTACTTTCCGTAGAAAATCACATTTATCCGGGTTAAGCTTAAGATTACACTGTCTAATTCGGGTAAACACTTCTAAAAGGTTTTTATTGTGATCTGACATTGACATACATACATACATACATACATATCGTCACGCCTTTTATCCCCGAAGGGGTAGGCAGAGGTGTATTTCTACACCCACTTTTCGCCAGATATACTTTAGTCCCACGTAATAAGGGGCGAGCCTATTGCCGTACCGAGCACATTTCCAGACTCCGTGCTGCTACTGAGAATTTCGAGACACAAAAACCCAATAACACTGCCCGACCCAGGAATCGAACCCGGGACCTCCCGATCCCACGCGCTAATTTATGCCGCGAGACCAACGAGGCAGTCGTATAGGGTTTGATGTCGAGTTTTCCGTCTCTACGCAAAGATGGTATTTGCATCGTGTTATCCCTTAGTCGCCTCTTACGACACCCACGGGAAGATAGGGGGTGGTGACACTTGTATTCTATGCCGTCAACCACACGGCTGATTTTCCAAAAATAACTAAATTATCTAAATAAATTAAACATTTGTCGTAATTCAGGCCTGACATAGCAATATTCATCATTCTAGAGGATGCGCTTGGGCTTGTTTTAAGACCCTTAGGCATTCTTGTCATCTGAAATTGACCCGAACTGAAAGCTGTAAATTTCTTACTGTCTGAGTGAAGGCCAACTTGATAATGAGCGGAACTCGAAGTCGCGGGCACAGCTAGTGAATCAATAATTTCGGTAATATTGGGTAAAGGAAATTTATCATTTTCTATAACATTATTTAGCTTCCTGTAATCGACCACTAAACGCCACGACTTTTTGCCATTACTATCTGTTTTCTTAGGGACCAGTAGAACAGGACTTGACCACTCGCTTCTAGCGGGTTCAATTATTCCTTCCCGTAACATATTGTCTATCTGTTTCTGTAACTCTCCCTGTTGTGAATAAAGGTATATAACTAAATTATCTAAATAAATTAAACATATATGGGCTCAGTGTTTGGTTTTAAATAAATTTTCTGTTCACATAAATTCGTTGTAGACAATTTATCCCCGGGCAAATAAAATATATCCGGAAATTTTGCACATAAACTTTCAATAGACAATCTCTCTTCGTCATTTAAATGATTTAAATGCAGCATACAAAATGACTCGAACGCCTGTAGAGGTGATGATGCACAAATTCACACTTTGTTGGCTCCAAAAGGCGGTGGATGAGTCTGTAAGGCTAAGGGGTTCGTCCGTTACGAAAAAAAAATGTTAACAGCAATGAAAATTGTCAACAATAACTTTCGTAGAATTTTCACTACAGAAGAGTGAGGCTAGTGTTAGTAACAAATTATTGCCTCGGCATACGGTGATTAAAAACGATTATAATTACGATGGTAAAAAGGTAGTTCGGAGTGTGCTAGATATTTCTGTTGAAATTCTCTGTCTATCAATTTGCCATCCCTTGCGGTACACTGAAAATTGTACGTAACATGCAATGTGGTTATGATATTCCTTTATGAAGTAATTAAGATTTCTTCTATCTCGATGCTCTTTGGAAAATCGTATCTTTTACAGTAAACATCTACAACAGCTTAGCTAATATTCTTATCAAGTATGTTACATTATACCTATGTATAATGACAAATTCTTGTTGAGAGCAAGCTATGTTTGTTTAGTCATCAACCCTTTGCAATCAACGTTAACTCCTGGGTTCTATGATGCTGCAAGATAAGCAATTATGATTTTCTGCATGCAAATTATCAACTAATTGTACGTTGCCATTATAAAAACATAAAAATATTTACCAATTTTGAGAAATTCTACGCATCTTTCAAAAAATTGCTTAAATGGATTCTTGTTATATAAATCCAAAAGAAGATCCTCTGCCACGTTTTAATAAATAGGTTATAATTTATTTGATGAACGTGTCTATATAACAAGCGACTATTTAGCGTAGAAAAGATCTGTCTGCAAACTATAAATCCATATTTGAATATTAATAAATAATAGAAAAGGTGAAAAAGAAAAGGTGCCGCCAGGATTACAATGCCTACCTTAACAACATGTGCATTGAGCTTGAACAACATAGCATACGAAGTGAAACCAGAGACCTGTTCCGCAAAGTGAGAGAGCTGTCTAAGGTGCAAAGCTCTAAAACGTGCGCCATTGAGGATGAAACGGGGAAACTCTTGACTGACACGTCACAGGTTCTGGAACGCTGGAAGCGGTATTGTGCAGCATTATACGACACAGGACACCCAATAACAACTCGGGGAACGCAGTTAACACCAGACGAACCAGAGATTCTTCGTTCGGAAGTAGAAAGCGCTATTACAGCCCTCAAATATGGAAAGGCACCAGGCAAAGATGGCATCCCTGCCGAGCTGTTGAGGAACATGGGAGAGGCAGGAACAGACATAATGGTCGAAATATGTAATGATGTGTGGAGAACGGGAAAGTGGCCGACAGAGTGGACAGAATCAGTGTTCATTCCCTTACACAAAAAAGGTTCTACTAAGACTTGTGGCAACTATAGAACCATCGCATTAATTTCCCATGCGAGTAAAATCCTCCTGCACATCATTAATAAGCGCCTCAACCACTTTCTCCGAAGCCAGATACCGGAAGAACAGGCCGGCTTCGTGAAGGGCAAAGGAACAAGGGAACAGCTTCTTAACATCCGCCAAGTTATTGAAAAGAGCAGGGAGTTCAACTGTCCAGTAGTCTTATGTTTCATAGATTACACAAAAGCTTTTGACTGCGTGCAATGGGATAAGTTGTGGAGTGTGTTAAGCGAGATGGGAGCTCCGGAGCATTTAATTGTCTTAATCCAACAATTATATGTTGAGAACCGCTCCTTTGTCAGAATCGGCACCGATTGTTCTAATGTGTTCGAAACCAAAATGGGAGTGCGACAGGGCTGCATCCTATCCCCGTCCCTGTTCAATATATACGGGGAGTACATCATCCGCAAAGTACTCGAAAACTGGGACAAGGGATTTCCGATAGGAGGAAAGCGGATATCGAACCTCAGATATGCCGATGACACGGTCCTTTTAGCGACGTCTATGGAAGACATGCAGGAGCTGTTTCAGAGACTCGAGACCGAGAGCAACTGCATGGGCCTCGCAGTAAACAGAAGCAAGACGAAGTTAATGGTAGTTGACCGTGCCGAAAAACTCCCCAGATCAACTAATATCATCCCAGGGGTTGACATCGTTGACCACTGTACATACTTGGGCGCTCTAGTCTACAACGATGGCAGCTGCGTACCGGAGATAAAGAGGCGTATTGGTATGGCTAAGGACGCGATGACTCGACTCAATGTCATCTGGAAGAAGAGGGGTATTACCAACACCACCAAGACCCGTCTAATACGCGCTCTAGTATTCCCCATATTCCTGTATGGTGTGGAAACATGGACAATACGAGCCAGAGAACGGCAAAGGATTGATGCATTCGAGATGTGGTGCTGGAGACGCATGCTGAGGATACCCTGGACCGCCAAGCGCACCAATGCATCGATCCTTTCGCAGCTTCGTGTCCAAACACGCCTTTCCACCATCTGCCAGCAGCGCATATTGACATACTTTGGCCACATAATGAGGAGGGGTGAAGAGAGCCTTGAAAAGCTGATCGTTGTTGGGAACACGGAGGGTAAACGAGCCCGGGGAAGGTCCCCAACCAGATGGAGCGATCAAGTGAGAGGCTCATCATCAACCATGTTTTGCTCTGTCGCCCGAGACGCCATGAACAGGCACCGGTGGAGGCAGATCATCGAAACCAGGTGCAAACCATCCACATCCGCCGATGACCACGATCCTCAGTCATGAGGGACCGACCACAGAGAGATAAATAATCTAGATTCGTCATATGAGACATGATTTATTACGCCCATTTCTTTATATTAAAATCCTTGACTTTTTTCTATTACTCAGGCTAGATTCATAACACTTAGTCTTATACTTAAAAAGAGCCCTTATTATAATTTTAGAAATAAACTTCTTTATTTTTTAAGAATACTATATATCTTACAGCGATGGCCAAATCCAGCGTGGCTTAGGATAATGAATAGGGACCAAGGCTCACTATATATTTTAATTTTTCTCAGTATACTTTTTAATCTCGCCCTGCCTTTTTCTTATCTGTCTCATCGTGATCACGGCTCCTTTGTGGCAAAAATTTGTAATATTTTTGACAACTTTGGTTAAATAAAGATAGACATAACCAAAAATAAAAAATGATTTAAAATAATTTCAAACTTCAGAATACCGACATACGGTTCAACATGTATTCTGTGGGCTCCTTATAAATAAATCTAGTTTAATTCATTGTGTTGGGTTGCGTTACTGAAGGCTTTGGCAAACAGCCGGCCTATCATTCCAACAGTTTCAGTTTGTTGTCCGCAAAGTTTGTTAACTTATTCATTGCTAAAGCCTATCGCTTTCAAAGGTTCAACCGAAATTAAGTTTGTTCATAGAGTTTAATGACCACTTACAATTATAATCCTTTATATGTGCGGTGTACCTCATAATCTGTTCTGAAAATATTTGCATTTCCTAATCCAAAACTAGGTCAGCGCAAGAATTTCTTAGATAATTTTCACAGGAAATTACGAAAGTCTTTTAACAAAATCTGTTCATTTCATATTATCACTCTTTTCGGGTCAGAAAACTGATACCTAAGGTAATTTACGCGAAGAAGTTAAAAAATTGGTAACTTTCCACTTTATCTTGACCGCGTTATTTAAAATTAAGCATTGCGAAGTAGGTAACTATGTTAAAACTTGGTAAAGCCCGGTACTTTTGAAAATTTTAGTTTCCAGAACAAAACCGAAGTAAGCCGAAAACGTAGAAACTAACAGTACATTTAACACGTTCACAGCGGAATGAAAACTTATGGATATCGTTGGAGACTTTCTTTTAGAGCGTAGATGAAAAAGTATGGTGTGCCCGCTCCGGCAAATGTGTTTTCAATGTGATTTTTTAAAGATAGAGTGAGATGACTGAAACTATCCTGATTAGATATCACAGGAGTAATATTTTTATCAATAAAAACGTACGAGACCTAATAGGTCTCGTTGCGACCAGATAGTAAAAATTTACATCTAGCGCGGAACGAGATCCATAAGGTCTCGTTATAATCTCGTGCGAAACATAACGGTGTTTTGCTATTAGTGTTGTGTTAGCTTCCGAGGAGTGCATTGATTTTTATTTCAAATGGATAACATAAACCGAAAACGATCGCGTAGGATTTTAGAACTTTCTTTTAATCAGTCTATAAAAGAAATTGATGGTCTTGATGTAGTGAATAAGGTTGAAAATTCGCAAACTCTGTTGCGTAAAGTAATTCAACGGGCTTCAAGAGCAAATGAAAATATTTGTACTTACCTTACTTACCAATGTGTCACCTTTACACTAATGTAGCACGATCATAGATTCAAGAAGTTCGTACTATACATTGTCATTTCAAATTGGTTATTTAACAAATAGTCAATAATTGTTGTTTGTTTTGTTTGTTTATGAGAAGGCAAGACAAACAATGACAAGCAAAGAGGCGGATAAAAAAACAAAGCAAGTTGAAGATTTTTATGTTAAATGTAACAAATCTTTATGTCTTCCATGTTTTAATGAAAAACATTGATTATGTGAGCAATTTCTGCAGCTTTTTATAATAAATTAACATTTCGATATTTTAGAAATTTTATTTCTTTCCCAGCAATATTGATTTATCGACATTTTAACAATGTGTGCATTATGAGATGTAAACGATCTCGTATATTTCTTCCAAAAATGTATTAACGAGATCCTAAAGATCTCGTTATTTTATTTTGTTAATTAATGTTTCAGCTATCTCCGGGCGGGACCGTAAATTTCAGGATATATTCATTATTTACCAGTAAATATAAAAATTACACAAAATTTATCAAATTTCACAAAATTTTTCGGGTTAAAAGAAAACAAGTCGAACAAAATCTAGAGAGTCTCGCTGCGTCATTACGGAAGAAACAATTCGAGTACTTTTAGATCTCGTAATGCCATAATGGCAAGTAGTATAAATTTGTTCCCGCAGTGAAAGTGTTAAAAAAAATTCGCGAAAAAACATGAAAGATTTAGTTCTTGTAGTTGCATACATTACGCTTACTTTCGTGTCAATTTTCCAACATTATATTAGAATTTTAATATTGAAAGTCACAGCCATTGTCTCTTTATTGGCCACTCAGATGTGACTCAGATAAGTCAGACTGCTTAAACTTTTAAGTTTTGCAGTCTAGAGAACAAATATTTCATTTGATTTGTCCGAGATAAATTTTTGCATCAAACTAAAATACGTCATATTAAAGGACTCATAAATATGGAATGGTTGACGATCCATTGTTCTTATTAAACAAGTTTCGATGAACTCCCTGATGATATCGCTAGAATGGAGCAATGGACTGTGAATTAAAATAGCAGTAGTTTTGTTATGGTTTTTACGAACAAAGAATTTTTCTCGAGTGTATTTGTTTGTGAATCTGATATCAAACATTGCTATTTTTTCACACAATATTTTGTAGATTAGAACACTTTATTTATTTACCTTTGAACTTAATTACTGAGAAGCCGAATATACATATTATTATTTATGTACGTTTTGAAGTAAATGTTATATGTAAGTATGTTCCTTTAGATTAGGCCATGAAAGTGTATTCTTTCATGGTCTAATCTAAAGAAACATATGTATATTATTTATATTTAGTATACTTTCATGGTCCTAAACCTAAAAACCTTTGGAAGGCTTTAAACCAAAGCAAATCAATGAATATAAAAAATACGTTGTATGTTTGGTATCATAATTATTAGTTTTGTTTGGGGAACTATAATGGTATAAGGGGCAAAATTATGGAAATTTTGAAATCCTAGCCGTTATGTATTATAATAAAAAACACAATAATGTATTGTAGAAATATATATATAAAGACATAAGTAAATTAATGAGAAGCTTCATACGCGCTTCTACATTATGTTCGTCGTTCTTTGTGCATCTGTTTTAAAATACTACCTACCTAGCCTATTAGGCTAGTTGACGAAGAAAATTTCGTCAAAAAGTCCGTCCTTTAGATTATTCAAAAATAAGCGATACGTATTTTTTTACTTGTAAATTAAACCAAAAATGACCAAGATATAGCTCACTAAAGTTAGGTATAACGTCACGCCGTCCTGCATTTTTTCACACTTGGTGACGTCACACGTAACTTTAATGGGCTATATCTATGTTATTTTTTATTTAATCTAAAAAAGAAAAAAATACGTGTCCAATATTTTTTTATAATCTAAAATACGGACTAAATAAAATGTAATTATTTTGACCCTGGAAACTATCTTATTCGTGTCAATTTTGCAACACTATATTATCAGAATTTTAATATTGAAAGTCGCAGTCATTTTCTCTTTATTGGCCACTCAGATAAGTCAGACTGCTTAAACTATTAAGTTTTTCAGTCTAGAGAACAAAAATTTCATTTGATTTGTACGAGATAAGTTTTTGCATCAAACTAGAATACGTCATATTGATGGATTCATAATTATAAAATGGTTCACAATCCATTGCTTTTTTTAAACGAGTTTCGATGAACTTGCTGATGATTTCGCTAGAATATAGCAATGGACTGTGCATTAAAATAGCAGTGTTTTTGTTATGGTTTTTCCGAACAAAGGATTATTCTCGAGTGTATTTTTTGTGAACTTGCATTTAGATTAGAACACTTTATTTATGTACATTTTAACTTAATTACTGAGAAGCAAAATTTAAATATATTTATTTACGTTTTGATATAAATTTTATATGTAAGAGCATGTATAGTAAGTACCTTTGGAAGACTTTTATCCAAAAGAAGTCAATTAATATAAAGAATTAACATTGTATGTTTAGTATTATCTTTATCTCTTAAAAAACAATACTTGTCTGCTATTTTTCCTACGTTACAAGGAACTTGTTTACACCCTTGATTTGATTTCGAAGTACTTCAAGATTCCTAGTGAAGTCGAAGGCCACCATCATATTTAATTGATCAACCTATGAGAACGACTTTAATAATAACGATAATTATATTATTACTATGTATATAATGTACATTCGAAAATAAGATGCACTTAAAAAAATGTAGAAACAAAAAACTATGACGGAACTTTTCAAAATATATCAGAATTTTCAGAGTCAGAATGATTCGGTTGAATCGAACAGAAGCGTGATATCTTGATTGACAGCGAGCTTTTGAATTTCTAAAAGTGCAATTCAGTTAACAATTATACCGCCTTCGTTAGAGCTCTCGTTACCCTGTATGGTTATTATCAATGGCGTGATTAATGTCCATGAATAATAAAACGAAAACACATTTATGTGTTTTATGTCCTATTATATTTCTACCCTGTTACTGATGCCACGATTAAGTTTAATTATTGTCTTAGTTAATAATTATCTTTTCTTACAATTATATCACACACTTGACTAAAGAGAAACGTGTATTATTTAGTTCCATAACCCCAAATACTTCTGACTGAAATCGTTGCGGGATCCAAAACAGTTTCACTTTCCCCTGACTGAAAGTTTCAAAACTTGTTGTCTTCAATGCTACTAGTGAATTTATCTACACAGATAATACAGTATCTAAAATACACTCGGGCGCGACTAGTACAAAAAAATACTGAGCAATTAGCGTTGAAAAATACATCCTATGATCTTATCCGATATCACTAGCGAGCTGACCCAATTCTATCCACAATAGAACCTCCGGATGAGTTATGGAGTACCGCCCTTAAGCCACACACGGAAAGGAATCCTTGCCAACAGACTTTACGTTTTATTTCTAATTGATTTCAGACTAAAGAAGAACTTTTGTAAAATATTGGCGGATGACATTTATTAATTGTACAATTGATATGTGTGACTGTATAACATGATAGTGGATTTAAATAGCCACGTCTTGTAATTATTTGAAAATAAATGTTTAATATATTACCTCTGCCCGACATTTCAGCAATTGTAAACATTACCAGTGCCGTAGTTTTCATGGTACTGGTATACACACGCCGAACCATGCCATATTCACTGCTATTTTAACCTTTATTTTCAAATTATAACGCGATATGGGCCCGTTGAAATTGTAATGTAATACTACGTATTGCGTTATAATATCTCGCAGGCGCTTAACGCAGTGGGTGGAGTCAGCTTAGTCCAAAGAGCGCTTTGTTAGAAATTATTACCATATATGGTCATGGACAGAGCCACAGGCAGTCTGTGACTCATTGGTCTATGACTATATAAGATGGGTGCGCGATGTAAATCGGTCACTTTCCCTAGACGTCGCCAAGCTACCAGAACACTACTTTGTACCGCCTTCTTCTTCGATATCTACTGTTCCGCTGGGGGTAAGCATATTCTAGTTGTCTATGTGCCTATATGTTCTATCTGTAGTATCTGTCTCCTAAGCATAACAGCCGATCTAGGGACAGCCTGTTCCTGACCCGTTGTTGTGTATTCTCTGTGCTGTTTCCAGTTTTCCCTACGGGCTGACGTTTTCCCTACTATGGGTCTACACCTGACGTTCTCCCTACGGGCTGAAATTCTTCCTACGGACAGAGACTAGTAGAGAATATAGACTGACAAAGTCGAACAAAAAAATGTGACTCGGAAAAAGCTCAAATCGCGGGCTATTTCCAGATGGCGCTGGTCAAATAGCCCGCGACGTTAATTACAGCTAGACAAGTCATAAAAATATAATTATTTCTTCAGTAAGAGCCATTGACGTCGTTTAATTATTTTTTATAATTAGTAATATTGCTCATATAAGCTAATTTATCCATTTCATTTTACGTGAATATTTTATCATTTTTGAATGCGTACTAATAGATGGCGTAGTAAAAACACGTAATGTACAACGGTTTCCATTGAATTTTCACTAGATGACGCTTAAACCAAAATAAAATTACCAATTTAGATGGGATGGGTATATAGGTATTATAGGTAGATACAATTATTTCGTAACAATTCGTAAACAACCATCTACGAACTAGTTCTATGTATGCCTCAAGGTCGCACGCACGAACTCATACCATGAGTGAGACCTGTCAGCTGAATATTATTTATTAACAACTTTGTATGAGAAAATGCAAAAAGCCACTAAACTGAGAATCGAACCCGGTACCACAATAGGTAGTATCGTAGTATCATAATTATCATCTAGGTGTAAAGTGTTCCTCAAGAAAAATCAATCGAGCCCAAACTCGGTCGGTTTCTGTCGTTTTATCACAAAGATGCCGTGGCCACCTTCCAACTTCATCATCAGACCCTGGATGTCATCTAGGTGTAAAGTGCTCCTCAAGACAAATTAATCGGGATCAAACTGGGTGGCGTTATGTCGTTTTATAACAGAGATGCCGTGGCCACCTTCCAGCTTCATCATCAGACCCTGGATCTCATCTAGGTGTAAATTGCTCCTCAAGACTAATCAATCGAGCCCAAACTCTGTGGGGTTACGTCGTATCCTCCTTTTTAAGTGAATATTTAAAATTTTATTTAGTACTTTTTAAATGACCTTAGAGGAGTTACATCCCGGTTCAGCAGTAGTACCCACTGAAAATAGAAGGTTTTACACTCCTTAAATCGCGAGAAAACTTAAACTGTCTTGCATTCTTCAGTGAACTTAATCAGATATCTATTGAAGGAGTTGGTTGTGGGTAAACTGACAATGGTATATACAATTTTATCATTATAACTCTGAGTACATAAATGCGGATTAGATGCCTTACGCATTCTTTACCAATCTAGCTATCATTCATCACATTACTTAATATATTCTGTAAAATCAAATACAACCAAACTTTTTTGCTACAAGTACCTATGTATACCTTTCGTCATAAATTTTACCCAGCTAAGTTGTTGAGTACCGTACTATTACCCACTATTATTAAGACGGCACAAGAAATATATCTTACCTAAGCCTAAAAAAGCGTGAATAAAAATGACGCTCGTGATAGATGGCGGGAACCCGCTTATACGAGCTAGTGCCATCTATCAACGGTGGATAACGATGTTTTGATACGTCTTCAGCCGGCCCGTGAACAAAACACATCCTGTATCTGCGATCGATCATTGATATAATAGTAAAAAAGCTTTAGTATTGCAATGATTTTCTTGATACATTTCATTTTTTGAGTGACTTGAGTCTTGAGTTCATGTATGAGTAATTTAATACGTTAGTCTAGTGAAGACACTAAGAGAATGCCACGCAGGGATTATCGGGTTAGCATCCAATTTCGGAGTTATGTGCGGATTGAATTGTTAATTATCACTTGCTCCGTATCTTGGAGAGCAATTTAAGCCCTCGGTCCCGGCTGTCATAAGGATCTTTGTCAGACCTCTGAATAAATTGGCACTAGTCTAAGCCGTAGTCGCTCTGCGGAAAAGCTTGACTGAATATTCTCAAAGCGCTCAAACTAGTAAGTTGACCCGGAATACAACTGGGATGACGCTAGGACGATGATGATGTGTAGGTATCAATGAATAATTTAAGTCAGTCATGTAAAGTGTTTTTGGCAGTGTTAGCCGTCATAATACCACAAATGGTATCTTTAAGATTAAGACTATTAAGAAGAGTTGACGAGTGTTTCTACGTTTTTCTAAAAGTCGTACGTTCATAAGTTTTACTCTGTTATCCAATTGAATCAATGAATTTTAATTTTGAATGCGTAGTATCAAAATCAATAAGGAAGTACATACTATCCATGCCTTAGATACTACGCATTCAAAATGATAGTATATGTCTAGAACTAGTATTTCAAAATAGTGACTATCGTAAATCCTTTGCGCTAGATAGCGCACAGCATGATTTCTACTCCGACTGCATCTTACAGGAAGTCGTTGCAAATAAATATCCCTATTTCTGCAAAGAAAAGCTTATTGTCAACTATTGTGGATGTAATACTAAACATCTGCCCAATGCAATGGTCTATTAATGTCACAGAATGTTTCATGAACTTTCTGGATTTATCCAGCACTGCTTGTCATAAGCCGAGTGACCTACGTTTATGTACAGCATAGACGTAGGTCAGTTGCCTTGTGATCCAGGCAGATCCAATCCACGAAAATCACTCACTAAAGAACAAGAAGGATTCACGCTATAAAAATACCACAAATAACTACCACTTCAATAGACTGAATAAAGGACGCCATTTAGCAATAAAAAACGAAAACCTTTTCAAAACAAACAAATCTGATTTTGCTCACGTTTAAATAAATACGGGTGCATAGTTCTAAGCGTTCATAAACAAAATATGGTAAGGCTTCGTACTAAGGCCGTTTCGAGTTTCGACGCGTGTAAGCGATAATGATCGCTTTAGTATATTTATGTGACAGACCGACACTAAGTACTAAACTTATCAACTTTTGGGTGCTCACGTATATCGAATCGAAGCGATTGTAACTCACATTCGTTTTAGATGATATTTTATTATATAGATGAATCATCATCAGCCTCTTAGCGTTATCGCAGTTGCAGCCCGGGGTCTGCTTACTAGTCTAACCAGATTTGACTGAATGTTAGCTTTTCCACAGAGGCACCGCCTGTCTATCCAAAGGGATAGTAAAATTCCACTGTTTAGACTAGTGTTAGTTTATTCAGAGATACTGAACCCATAACGACAATCAAACATCATCATGTTAGTTGGCACCGCATTCTTCACCGCATTCTCGCTTGCTCCGTGCTCGGAGAGCACGGGGCAAGCGAGAATTAACAATTTAATACGGACTTTAGTTCAGGCACAGTGGTTTCAAATTCTATGAATTTATTAGAATTCCCCTAATAATATCTTAAGGCATAAACTTCTGAATCTAGAATAAATAAATTTGAACATCGGGTTTCTTTTATGACCCAGGCACCCTTAGTGGGTGTAAAAGAAACCCGGAAGGAAGGATATTTTAATTATGTTGGTAGTAAAGTTAGACCTGTTAATAAAATGTGATACTGTTGAGCACTGGTCTCTTCTCACTAGGAAAAGAGTTAGCTACGTTGGTCACAGTTTCCCACCCTAGTCAAGTGAGGATAGTGAGATTTTACATATGAACTTCTAAAATGCTTGCTTAACATAACTTCAAAACGTTGAAAGTGCTTGAGTGGGTTTAAATCCGAGCGATGCGAATTCGTGACTCTTAGCATGCTATTTGCTATTGCTATGCTATTTGCTAATTATGACGATAATTAATAATAATTTGGTATGTGAGGTGTGAAATTTATTTATAAGCGAATTATAAAGCGCTTTAGCGAGACATTGTCACGTTGCACAGTTTATTTATACACAGATCCTAAAACTAATAATTTTTACATTTTTATATGCACTACTTTTCACTAAAATCACTTCCTAATTATATTATTTACAGGTGCATATATAATTATATCATATTATTATCAATTATGTGTAAAACAATAAACATTAGACGAAATAAAGTTTATCCAATATAAAAACAAAACTCTCACTATCATAAGCCAATTCGTACTAAACTTTAACTTATTACGAAGCGCGCCAAACGCGTGCTACACATATTATTATTTCCTAAAACAAACATACGCACGACCCTAAATACGAGTAAATCAAAGATCATCATCATCATCGTCCTCTTAGCGTTATCCCTGTTTCAATCTGGGGTCCGCTTACTAGTCTAATCGGATTTGGCTGAATATTAGCTTTTCCACAGAGCGACTGCCTGTCTGACCTCCACAACCCGAAGGGATAGCGATATTCCATGGTTTAGACTAGTGTCAGTTGATTAAGAAGGTACTGATGCCCTGTAACGACTGTCAAAGATCTTCATGACTACCGGGATCGACAGCTTAACGTGCTCTCCGAGGCACGGGACAAGCAATAATTAATAATTCAATACGCACATAACTCCGAAAAGTCATTGGTGCACGCCGTGGAATCGAACCCGATACCATCTGCATGGCAGTCTGTTGGTATCTCCACTCGGCTATCAAACTCGGCCTTCAAATCAAAGATAATAATATAATATTTGCTTATCAGCATTTTTCGCATTCGCACCATTTGCTAATAATGTCACTTGTCGTGTCACGAGAAACGGATAAATTGAGTATTCCTATGGAAGGCACAGAGAACCGTGTTAGCAAGAAATTATGAACGAACGGAATCGCACTTCACGGAATTTCGCAAAAATAATTCATTTGCTAAATGCTAGTCGTAAAATATATCCGAATATATCCATCACTAAAACACCCACCACCCACTATCTTCACCTAACCATATACTACTATCACTTTTTCACCAGCACAAATAACTTTTTTTTTCTTAGTGTTCGTATGCACGACAAAGTTATATTTGTGGTTTTTGAATATGTGCTATATCTCAAAAACTGCTGGCTACATATCATCTAAAGTAATTTTCGTTGAAAGTTTTCATTACGATCTACTTCATGTATTTTTTTAAGATTTGTCGTTCTTTTACTTTAAAAGTTAGATTGGAGGGACTATTTTTTTCTCTTTGGAGGCGTCTTTCTTTACAAACGGTTCACTTTACAATTATTCATTTTACAATAGATTTAGAAACCTCAATGTCATTTTTAAGGATATGTCAATAGACATCCCGCAAGTATAAAACCGATGAAAAAAAAATATTTTCAAGTCAGTTCAGTGTATGAAGATATATATTCATTTCTTTTTTATGTTTATATTGAAATCGTTAAGCGGTTCACAGAATACATCTACGTGACAATTTTCAAATTTGTAGTGTCAATAGTTTCGGAATAAAATGGCTGTGACATACGGGCAGACAGACATATATGGCGAATCTATAAGGGGTTCCGTTTCTCGCCATTTTTGGTTACAGAACCCTAAAAAGTTAATGTGTAGGAACATACCTCCTCTTAGATTCCTCTTGAAATTAATCATATCAAATACGTCCGTTGTATATTGAGCTAAAAATCTTGTCTCCTAAATAGCGGCCGTTTCCAGCATTTAATCTATCAATGAATTTGGCTTCTGCAGATACATATTTGACATAAGCTCTATAAAATATATCAAATAGGTATTTCTCGTACCCAAATTCATGAATAAATCAAATGTTGGGCCCGACTGTAAATCGCTCAGCTTACCACCAAGTTTCACTCTTAATGATTTAAGCTGCACAATTCTGCTCTAAAAGGCCCAACCATAACATAGTGGTCAGATGAATAGAGCATTGTACTCATATGAATAATGATTAATTAAGTATCTAAAGTGGCCGCAAAAACGTAAATAGACCATTAACTATTGCCAAAAGGTAATTCATGTACACGAAGCGTATTCTGAAGTATATTCATCGAATAAATGACTTTATAGAGGCGATTCAATGTTTGCGAAATATAACAGTTCGTTGATTGACACTAAGCGGCCTTTAGGGTGATTTAAATTCACAATTGCGCTTTCAGCAGTTATGATCACGTGATCTTGTATGGTCCAATAAGAACATGTTTTGTGGGTTATTCACTAGAACTATCGAGGTGAACTGATACTTGTTTTTTTACTAGGTAAATTGTTTATTATGAAAATAGGTATGTAATGAAGTGAATGAAGTAAATTGGTTATGCGTACATTAATTCTTCAATTGCCTCGTTGGTCTCACGGCATGTGGAGGAAGAAAGGTGTAGTGTTCCACCAACTAGAGGGAGGATCCTCTAACCAGGCTGGGTGATCGTGCCTGGTGGTATGTCAGTCCAACGGACGTATTTCAGATGTTATATATATACAACTCGGCGCGCGAACTCTGCTTGTGCTATTCAGCACCTTGTTTTTCAGTCGCATTGTGTCCGATAGATGATGCCGGATTGCTGTTGAGACTTTCGTCGTCGCTCGCTAGATGGCCTCAGTTGTATGTAGCTACCGCTACGGCATAAATATGCGCGTGGGATTGGGAGGTCTCGGGTTCGATTCCCGGGTCGGGCAAAGTGTTATTGGGTTTTTCCGTTAGGAAATTCTCAGTAGAAGCACAGAGTCTGGTAATGTGCCCGGTACGACAATAGGCTCGCCCCCTATTACGTGGGACCTAAATAAAATGTGGGTGTAATATTACACCTCTGCCTACCCCTTCGGGGATACAGGCGTGAATCTATAAATAATAAATAAAAATATTTATTATTCTTCAATTTGGATGGGACTGAGCGGGAAGCTTCTAAACAAAAAAATGTTTTCTTAATCGGATAATAAATGGTGGAGCTTAGAAGCGACAAACAGAAAAAATATGAGATTTTAAATAAGATATAGAAGATAAGAATCTATAAATATAACCGCTCCGTAAGTGTTATAAAATAAATATCAAACGCTTCAATATTTTAGTAAAAAGAAATAAACGAATCATTAAAATGGATACCTCTCCGAAAAGGAATACTTTATATCAAATTGTAATGACTCCTTTTAATATAACATTATTTTATACGGTTCGAAGAAAAAATAATCCAAATAATAAATTAGAAACCCTGATATCCGAGGTCGCTTTTTATGATTAACTAGCTGACCCGGCAACCCTTGTACTGCCTTTGTACAGTCGATACTTCTTTTTTTTTTCTTTCCGTAAGAACCATCCTCGTACTTCAAGGAATATTATAAAAAACATTAGCGAAATCGGTTCAGCTGCACTCGAGATTTGCGCTTAGCAACACATTCAGCAATTCATTTTTATATTATAGATTATTTTAAGTTGTTTCGTTTATAAACTCCCGCCATTGAAAACTAAGAGGTTTTAGAAGTTTGACGTGAACGTCTATTAGTGGAAAATTGATTGGTATATTCAAAGCACTGTCTTAAAGGAAAGCTAGGATATTTAAGATGTTTCTAAGTTGATATTAATGAAACACTGTTCAGCCATTACAAAGCGTTCAAGGATGAATAGGTTACTCCGCATAAAGAGTAAACATATTCATCATGGCCTTAATGTTAGCCTGGTTGTGTCCACGACTTTTGTCTTAGAGCCTGGGATCCGTCTTTTAGTCTAACCAGATTTGACAGAAATTTTGCAGCTATTCCTATAAGCAACTGCTGCCTAACCACTGCAACCTAACGGGATAGCGATTGTGCCATGGGACATATCATTATAAGTACTTTTAAGGGTACTACAAGGGTGGCTAACTGACCATAACGATTGTTAAAAAATATCGTGAAAGAGCACACGATGAACTTGGAAAATTCAGCTGTGCAATCTAGTCTACTAATTCAGTACCTGATTTTGAACTAAGGACTTTTATAACAGAGTTTACAAGGTGTAAAAAGACCCTTAACAAAAACTGAAATCCCATGTTGTACCCATCACTACAAACATTTTTTACTTGGGCACCATACTTGGGAAATTACTGGTTCAGGAGATATTGAGGCTCAAAGTTAGTATGGATTTTTTCTAATTTGGTACAAAATCGATGCATTTACCCCGCCAATACGTTCTTTAGATGCCCTATGACCCCATGGATAAGTAGGTATTTCGAGCATTGCACGCGCGCGCTTTTAATTGCGGTTTAAAAAATCTGGAAACTTAAAAAAAAAGTTCATTTCCCAGCTATTATTTTTGGTTAGTATGACTTGGCATGATGTCCAGAACGAGTAGACTTCGGCTTGGTGATGGGTCTTGTGACAGCCTGTATAGTTTGTCTATGATTTTTAAATTTTAGAAAAATATTTTCTGCGTAGGAATTTCTACGTTACTCGATCCTTATTAATATTATACACAATATACATATTTATAAGATTATAAGTATATTATTACAGAAATCTAAGACTTCTGCCATCACAGTGAAAATGTATTTAATGATTTTGCAATAATATTTAAACAAATATACACGAATGATAAGTCCTTTACAACTTTACCAAGTATTTCCTAGGAACTTGTTTCACTAAAATACAGACTGTGCATTATGTTTTCATCGGAGTGAGGCAAGTTGGGGGCTTATTTGATAAATTGTTATCTTATCCTCAGTAGATCTTGAAAGCAAAAAGAGCATCAAGACTAGACCTAAAAATTCACATTATCAAAATATAAACTAATAGACGAACGATAAGCTTAGCAAAAACATTTCCAAGAACTTATATTATATTGGATTCGAGTAAACAAAATCTCTATCTAACCAAATAACTTGAAGCCTTTGTCATTTTCAACACCCACATCTATACATGTAAATATTTGCGATCTACCCGCAGTTCTCAATTGACGTTATAAATAGCAATTTTTCTCGTATTTTTGGCTTGAGATGTTGTCGCAACATAGACTAAAGCGATTTTCTGTTTACTTTTCACCGAATTTTCCAAAGGGAGTTACGGCAGAGGCTGAATTTGCGATTCATAATGGCGCCCTGTTGCCGAAACATGGCTACCACCGTAAAAATACTTCAGATTTTGTGTTTCTTACTTTATTTTATTTTAGCTTAGCTTTCGTTCAGGGATTTTATTCTCAACAGTTGTTTTTTCGGTGACATGCTTTTAAACTTTAAGCTGTAGTGACTTTTACATGTAGGCATCATTGAAGAGATTGTTTATTTTCATAGCAAAATATTTTATTTATACATTTTCCAGGTGGTGTTTTAACTTTTCTATGTCCTGGCCCCACGAATCCCACATTTTACGATATTAATTACTACGTCTCCATTCACATTATTATGTATTCGTCCGATTCAGAAATCTTTTAATTCTGTCGACTCTGGTAGTCATGTTTAAAATAAGATCAAGCCGTACTTAAATTAAGGCGCTTACAACCGTTATTGAGTTGAGCTGTTGCTGTCACTGTCGGATTGTATACGTTCAGAACATTTTACAAAGCATAAAATAAATTAATTTTGTATTGATTGGATTAAAAAAATAAAACAGTATTTCGTTAGTATGTTGTTTGTTGAATAATTTGTCAATAAATCAGAATGATTGTATGTATTTTAATATGTTTTTTATACGTTAAAATATTTTTTTAGAGGTATCTTTGTGTTTTTTTTCTATCGATTAAAGTTAGTTGTATTATGTTTTCAACACACATCTTAACTAGATTATATCCTGAAGAATATCATATATTTTTCTAGTTGTGTTAACTGCATAGAATCATATAATTTTAAGCATTATAAAACTCGCGTTTAGATCTTGTAGTCCCCTTAAATCATTTTAAAAGGAAATTTGGATTCAGAGTATAACGCGTTCGGCTGAATGAAGCTGGTGTTGACACCAAAAATTACGTAAATGGACATTGTTCCGATTTTAATTTAGAACCCATTTTTGGCTTGCAGTGCGCGCGTTATTATTAACAGTTTAGACCACATTTATATAAACAGTGTGCATAAGAGAGATAAAGATAAGGTCCATATTTTTAAATTAGTTTATTTAATTTGATAAATTAAATACAAAAATATTTGATAGATAGGATAGTCCACAACAATTATCACCTATGGTGATAGTCAAATGGTGACTTAAAAAAGATATACTTAATTTAACAGAAGTTATGTTATCGCTTCACAGAAAATATGATAGCAAATTTTTTACTACGACTTTGCCTTTTGCTTATAGTTTAAATGCTACGATGAATAGACATATTCATGAACGCAACTTGATGTTATACAATTTGACATGGCAATATAACGATTTTATTTGATTTTTTGACATCAATAATTTTATTAGTAATTTTACATTGACTAAAGATACTATGTATCTGCCACTATTTTATAAGAGACAAGTTGCTAAATTATTAGCATATAATATACAAAATGACACAGGTACATGTAGGGTATCCAAGAATTTAGTTTCTGTAAATAGTTCGTATCTTTATAATTCTTCTCTTGAGAATACTGACACGAGTTCTTTAAACTTAATAACAGGACAAAGGATAGACTGACTGTAGCACATCAAAACATACAAGGTCTATCTGGCAAGGATTTCGAATTAGGTTTATATTTAGAAAATCATAGTATTAAAGTTATGTGCATTACAGAACACTGGCTTAAAGAATACCAGATTAAATTCATAAATAACACACAATACACAGTACACAGTGCCTTCTCTAGGAAACAAGCTATTCATGGTGGATCACTGATTATTGTTTCAAACAGTTTAGCATGTAAAGAACGGAAAGACATAGCTAGCTTGTCTATAGAACGCACGGTGGAATTGTCATGCGTTGACTTGAGCAACATATTATTATATATGTGTATATCGTCCTCCATTAAGTGACTTTAATTTGTTTGAATCAGTTATGGAAGATGCAATTAGTATAGTTAGGAGCAATAAGAAAGTGATTATAGTTTGTGGTGATTTTAATGTTAACATTCTTGAAAATTCAGCAATGACTTGTAGATTTTTAAAACTTTTTAAATCATTTAATTTGAAAAAAAAATTTCTTGAACCAACTAGAATCACGGCAACATCTTTCACCTGTTTTGATAACATATTTAGTAATTGTATTGTTTCAGATAGAGTAGTTACTTCTGAATTAACTTCGGATCGCTGTGGTCAATTGGCTAGGTTTCCATATTACAATGATAGCATCGTACAGAGAGTGTTGGTTAGGCCATTACCTAGGCATAAGTTTAATGAATTCCGGAATAAAATATTGATTGGAATGAATACTATGAATCCTGACGTAATAGAAATAGATACGCCAAATAAGAATTTTAACAATTTATTTAATATAGTTAACAACACATTTCAGAATACTTTTAAGACTAAGGAGAAAGTAATTAAGGAATCTCGAGCTTTTAATGAGTGGGCTACTGCAGGTATTTACAAAAGCAGAGCAAAAATGTACGAGTTGTATGGTATGAAAAAAATACAATTCTGATTGAAACTTCACTGAGTATGTTAGAAATTATTCTAAAATATTTAAATGAGTGTGAAATACAGCTAAAGCTATATTCGTTAGGAATAAAATTAAACAATCTTTGAATAAAGTTAAGGCAACCTGGCGAGCTATTAATGAAGTAACAGGTAAGACAACATTAAGAAGTAATAGTTTTAGTCTTCTTGATAATGATAAATTAATTCATAATGACGAAGAAGTCGCACACACATTTAATAACTATTTTGCTAGCATACCACTTACTACTACTAGAGAACTAAAATCATCAGCTATAGTTGCAGAAAACCTATTAGAGTCTAGTGTAGGAAAATGTGAAGTAATACCTAGTTAGGTTCATGACAAGGACATTATTAAAACCTATTAGAGTCTAGTGTAGGAAAATGTGAAGTAATATTTAAATTCCATTGTATTAGTTCTACCGATATTATAAACACTTTTAAGTCTCTGGAGTCTAAAAATACAGGTGATCTCTGGGGCATTTCTGTTAAGGTTTTGACAAGTATAATTGATGTAGTGGCTCCTTATTTAAGCAACTTATTCAATAAGTGTTTTAAATCTGGCAGTTTTCCAGATCTTATGAAACATAGTAGAATAATACCTCTGTTCAAATCCGGCAATAAGACTGATCCTAGTAATTATAGGCCAATATCGATACTACCTGCTTTTAGTAAGATTTTTGAAAAGATAATACTCAAGCAACTACTAAGACATTTTAATCAAAACAGCCTCCTTCATAGTGAGCAATATGGTTTTACCAAGGGTCTCTCGACAACAGATGCAGGAGTAGCGTTACTCAAACATATCTACAGTGCTTGTGAGAATTCCCAAAATGCTGTTGGTGCGTTTTGCGACCTTTCGAAAGCATTTGATTGTGTCTGCCATGAGACGCTCTTGTGCAAGCTTAGACATTACGGCGTCCAGACCAAAGCATTGGATGTCATTAAGCCGTACTTAAGTGGCAGGATCCAATGTGTTGAAATAAATGGCTCAAAATCCTGTGGCTTACCTGTTAATTTAGGAGTGCCACACAGCAGCATCCTAGGGCCTTACTTGTTTCTTGTTTACCTAAACGATTTACCCTTTTTACTTGAGAAACATTTGTGACGTTGTACTGTTTGCTGAAGATACTTCTTTGATTTTTAAAGAAGATAGAAATAAGGAACACTTCAACGAAATAAACAGTGCACTCATTCAAGTGACTGAATGGTTTAATGTAAACAATTTAGTACTGAACGCCAAAAAAGCAAAATGTGTTAAGTTTGCTCTGCCTAATGTCAGAAACCTTGTTCCTAACATAGTTTTAAATGACAATGTACTCGAAACAACTGAATCCACATTATTTCTAGGATTAACACTTGATTCGAAGTTACTATGGAGTGCGCATGTTACATACCTCTCAGGGAAACTTACCTCAGCTGCTTATGCCGTTAAGAAGGTTCGTAGGTTGACCGATGTCGATACGGCTAGATTGGTTTATTTTAGTTATTTTCATAGTGTTATGTCATATGGCATATTGTTATGGGGTAGAGCTGCTGAGATCTATTGATTCTGCAAGATATTTTTATATTGCAGAAACGGGCAGTTAGGGCCATTTACCAGTTAAAGACAAGAGTCTCACTCAAAGAAAAATTTTAAACTATTGGTATTCTAACTGTAGCGTCACAATATATTTATGCCAGTGTTATGCATGTAAGACTAAATTTAATATAAACTCTTATAAAATGAATAGTGACATACACAATATCAATACTAGAAATAGACATAAATTATGCTTTCCCTATTTTTGTTTGCACAAAACGCATAGCTCTTTTATTGGGCTCAGTATTCGCATATACAATAAAATAACAACTCATATTTTAGACTTGCCGTTAAGTTCGTTTCAGGCAGAAGTTAAAAATAATCTTATAAATAAGGCATATTACAGTTTGAAGGATTATTTTGATGATAGGTGCGCTTCGAAGTGTTTGTTCGCTTTTGACTAGGTCAATAATTAGTAGTTTTAATTACGATATTCTCATTTCATACTATATTTTGCATTAATGTTCCACACTTTCATTATAACTTTGCGGATTTGTAAAATGTGGGTAACTCATGGTCATGGGCTAACTAATAGGTTTTCAATTGCTTTGGTTTCATATACCGTTACTTTCTGCTTCATTCACTTCCACCATAGTTCTGACCATGTTCGCGAGTTGCCTACATTAAAAAAGACGTAAGTGGATGCTCCTGTTTCACCATATTTACTTTAGGAGGCTTACCATATGAACATCATTTACTGCTTGAGTATGATATCAATAGTTACTAAATCTTTAGTGAAGGAATATTATCTTTCATTATAGTCCATTCTAAAATATTGTATAATTAAGGCATTGCTATAGTTCATGTGTGCATAATTATGTCCTTTATATATTTAGGTATATGTTTTGTATGTTTATGTATATATGTATTTGTATGTATGTATTTGTATGTAGGTCTATAGAGTAGAGTATATGAATAGGTATATATGTTTGTGTTTAGAGATATCTATGTATTATAAGTATTATAACTGTTACACCTACAACTACCACTATTTTCCGACCAATAATATTTCCATCCAAAGGTTGCCTGGTAGAGATCGCTGTAAGCGATAAGGCCGCCTATTGTACTTCGCTTATATTGTATGATGTCTTATGTAATATTTCTGGTGTACAATAAAGCATAAAATAAATAAATAAAAATTTTACTAGTAGATGTCTACAATGTGAAACAGTTGCAGCTCCTTACAAAAATAAAATGTACAACCATTATTATTTGTTTGAAAAGAGTGGCCATGAGTTTTATTGCCCGTTCTTTCTCGTGGTTCTACCTATTGCATTGCGAACGTGGCAGTAAATGTAAATGTAGAATCATTAAGTAATTAACTTAAATTTTGCCGTGCATAAGAGTCACTTTGTGGCCTTGATGAATAAATAATTTTGACTTTGACTTTAATACGTACTTATGATTGATACACTGAAAGCAGAGCTACGTCTACTCATATCATATCACGCAATTTGACACCACAAATTGTCCCTTTAAAGCATCCCATAACCTTCAAGGCAATTTGTCTCCAGTTGAACCTGAAATCTATAGGATCATATTCTACGTAGCCAACCACTAAAGGTCAAGTACTTCATTGTTGGCCCAATAAGAGGCTCTAATGGCTCGTATCCGATGCTAAAGGCTGGTAGCCTTTTGTGCTGAGGACTATATTAGGCATCTGTTTTGTTGGTTATTTGTGTTCTTTATTTACGAAAGGCTTACAATAGGTGGCTATTGAAGGAATGTGGTTTGTGAATAGTGTGCAGCCTCGGTCACGGTAAACGATAGTTGTTTATGCCCGAGTGGAAAGAAGAAAAGAAAGAAAAAGTATTTATTCTCAGGGTGCATACATTCACATTCAGAAAATAGCAATAAAAGTAAAAAAGAAAATTATACAAAATAAAAGTAAACAAAAGAAACTAAGCAAAATAAAAATAAAATATAAATGGTGGGTACGCCGCACTATGAGCACCACTGAGAAAGGTAGCCAACTCAGCCTATGCTGGGCGATAGTCACCCAGCGCTGATTTTCAGTTGGCAATCTAAGTGACTCACGGACAAGGGTGTGCTTGTAGCAACAATAAATAAATAAATAATAAAATAATAGTAGAGATATAATAAGTGTGTAATATAAATGTAATTTATAATATATTTAATACAATATACATAATATAAGTACAGCGACACCACTACGTGAAGAGATGTGTCGCAAGACTCGCAAGTGGGTATTATTTCCACCCACAGTCTTTACAAGGAAGTTTGTGAATAAAATAGTCACAGCAAGTCCGTTGTAATGTTGTCTCATCTTGGAAGGTATGTTAGCAAAACATATTAAACAATACCACATAAGTAACACAATACATGATCCACCAAAATATCCAGCCAGTAAGTTTAATAGGTATTTAATACTTTACAGAAGCAGTAGGCTGTTATTAACCAAGAAATAACCTAGCCACTTTATTACCAAGCTGGTCTTCACCAGATGTACCTAGTTTACAACATGGTTAGTTATTTTACAGGGGTTTGACAATCATATTATTATTGAACAAAGTAAATTGTTTATAAAAGAAGTATGACAGAGAAGTATGACTGTTTTATTTCTATGATTATATGTGTTTCATGATAGTAGGTTTAATTGTAAATATTTTGCGGTATTAAGTTTGTTGTCTAAAATATTGAAATTTTAGTAATATGAAGATCAATGTGTAGATATTGCATATATAATATTATATGAAAGACATGTTACAATTAATTTGCTGGTACTTTCATTGTGATGCAAGCAAGAAATCCTTTAATTTACTTTTAAGGCCAAAGACTGATTTTAATTCTCTTACAGGTGGTGGGATGTTGTTCCAGCATTTAGAAGCAGAATAACGAAAGCTACTTCGAAATGCTGTAGTTCTGTGTGGCTGTATGGCTAATTGCTGGGCACAGATTCTACTCTTATGCTGCCTATGTATATTTACCCAAGTAATTTTATTGAACAAGTATTCTGGACATTTATGTTTTAACACTCCAAGCATGAGGCATACAAGGTGAAGTTTCTGTCTGGATTTTATTTTCAACATTTTATGCATATTGAGAATTGGTGTAACATGATCCCGTTGTGGTATGTCAAAACAAAAACGCGCGCAGGCATTTTGTATCCTCTGTAGTAGCTTCTCTGTACGAGCTAAGAGTCTAGGAGCAAACACAGTGTCAGCATAGTTTAATTTAGAGAGAACAATAGACTCAACTAGCTGTATTCGCAGCTCTTTACTGAGATAGGGACGTAGTTTATACAAGAGTTTTAGGCGGAAGAAACAATTTTGTACACAACTGGACACATGACTCTCGTATCGAAGTCCCTGATCAATGATGAGTCCTAGATTTCGCGCCTCCATTACCCGCTCTATGCCCACCCATAACATGGATATGTTACTGGTAGTAGGTTTTATCTTTTCTAATTTATTTCTGGATCCGAATAACATATATTTTGTTTTTGATGGATTGGGTATGAGCGAGTTATCAGTGGACCAAGTTGCTAGTCTATCCAAGTCCTCATTAATAGCTTTTATTGCTAAGTCGAGTTCGTGTGGCTTAAAAGAAATAAATGTTTGCATATCATCTGCATACATGTGATATTTACAATTTTTTATTGTAGTTGTAATGTCAGCACAGTACAAACTAAACAGCGATGGTCCACGTATAGAACCTTGGGGAACGCCCCTAGTAACAGGTTTAATATTTGATGTGAAGTGGAACTCATTATTGCTGCAATTAGCATCACTATTAATCTCCACATATTGAACACGATTCGTGAGATAGCTGTTAAACCACTTAATTGTTCCAGATTCAAAACCATAGTATAACATCTTGGAAAGCAGAAGCGATCTATTAATTACATCAAATGCACGGGACAAATCAAGTAGGACCAGCAGGGTACAGAGCCCTTCGTCCTGAGCTGCTAAGATGTTGTCTGTAACATCCAGAAGTAGACTCAAAACTACTAAAACTTGTAGTTCCGAAATTCAACATTTATTGCGCAGGAAGTCGTACAATAAACTTCAAGTTTAATATGAAGGCACGCAGGTGCTGCAATAACAGTGCAATTATGCTGGAGTGTGTTTCATAAAGTTAATTCTATATTGTACAGGATGCAAGTGTTGCCTTGTATTAACAGTTTTATAAGGTGGTCATATAATTATTTTGAATTTAAAATGTATATTTTGACCTCTGTCAATTTTGGTCATCAATATTTAAAAAACTTGTTGCACGTAATGTGGAAAGAAGAATAATAATTCAACGTTAAGCTATTTAAAGCCAGAAGTAGGAAAGCTCCTAAATTATCATTTTCAAGGCAAACAAAAGCTAAAAATCCTACTTGCTTTGGCTGCGAGTATTCGTATGCTGAAGTATAAATTTTTTATAGAAATATAATGAAATTGTTGCTAGAGATGAATGAAGAGAGTGCTTGTTCACTGAGCGACTAAATAAATGAGACTTGCCGCGCTTTGCTGCTATTCCATTAAATTATTAATGCGCGTACGCGGTTAGACGCTCAATGAAAAATGAGCCTTAGTAATTAGAGACTTTAGACATAGTTCCACCAAAGTTGAAAACTGCATACGACGGTAAAATACCATTTATAACAAGCGCATCGTTATATCTTACTTATGTACGGCAAATTGCATCTGCAGTTAAAATGAATTTGCGCCGCTTGGCGCGACAATTAAAACTATTACTCAGCGGTGTAAGCAGGCAATCGTTTTATAGTTTGTGGCGTGTCCGTGGCGTGAGGCGTGCCACGTGTGGCGTAGGTTGCGTGCGTGCAATCGTTCCAGCGTTCCACTTAATAATGTCGGATGATACTGCAACGGAAAATGTCCCCTACTAACGTAGAACATCTTGTCAGGATATACGTTTCGTGACATTTTTCATTTGATAATACCGCCATGATTAATATCATATATTTATATATACTCATCGCAGTTTATCTCTCTCATGCAGCATGCTGTAAGCAAAACGTTTATGCATTAATGCTTAAACTTTGTATTGCATGATGTTTATTAACATCATGCAATGCAAAGTTTTATTACTTACTATTTGAATAAATGCCAGCAATGTTTACAAACGTTGAATAAAAGCATTTAGTATTTATTTTGCCAATTTGCCTTATGTACTATAATTTTATTAAGGTGTCCAATCGTATAGTAGACGATATAGAAGGCAAATTCCATAACAAAATAATGATGTCATCATCTTAGTGTTATCCCGGCTGCATTGCATCCAAGACTTATTCATTTTTGGAGCCTGAAGTCCTTGCACTAGTATAGCTAGTAATGACATAAAATTTTGCGTGGAGCCACGGAGAGACTGTCATCAATTTCGCAACCCAAAGGGATAGCGATATTTCATTTCTAAGAGCAGTGGCAGTATATTAAAGGACACTAAATCCTCACACAGTAGTTATGGCTGTCCAAGACCTTCATGGAAGCAGGGACAGTCGACTTAACGTGCTCTTAAAGGCACGGGCCAAACGATGACCAAAATCTTAATTACCTCAAAAAGTCAGTAGGGGACGTTGGTTTGCAACCAATTGTCTCCTCACACTAGTGAAAATACCAACATACTCCATGTTCGTATTTTCACTAGCCTATTACCAAAAAAGACAGAAGTTGATAAATGGAAATAGCTTAAATTGACAACAAAAAAGTAATTAGCAATTATTAGTATCATGGTAGTGGTCACATGAAGTATGCTTTTTAATGGATGTGAAAAACTCCGTGCTTGCTCTCTCTAGGGGACGTGATATTATTTCATATTTTATATGCAGGCTTTACTCACTGCGTGCAAAACATACGCTAAGTTAAAAGTGTACCTACATTGAATTTAAAGAATTTTAGCTAGACCTTGCTTGCATGTTTCTTTTAAACTAGAAATGTTACGTTAGATATCTGTATTTTTATATCTCTTCCTCCTAGCGTTATTTCAGTTGCGACCCGTGGTTCGCTTACTTGTCTTATACGATTTGATTTAATATTAGCTTTTCCATAATAGCGACTGCCTACCTGACCTCCCCAACCCGAATGGATGGCAATATTACATGGTCAATCAATATACAGGTCGGTACTGACTATCTTAACGACTGTAAAAGATCTTCATGTCAGCCAGGGCAAACTATAATGAACGATTTTTTAATTCTTTTATTCTTTTTTTTTAGAAGCTTTTGACTACATTAAGGTCATGTCAGCTCCATCATACCCTAAACTATCTTAGTAACATATCTTAACTCAAATTAATCCGAAGATAATGACAACGTTTTGTTATTAGACAGCTAATATTTTCCTACAATTCAAGCATTTGTAGGTAAAATGCAGTGCGAAGACCACATCGATATATATGACCATGTTATTGTGAATTAATGGCGTGGTCTTTTTTTGTAGTCATTCGTTCCGGCTAAACTCCTTTTTCTTCAAAGGACGCTCTAACTTACTGCTAATATATTTGTTGGTAGGAAATGTACAAATCATAAGTTGTTATTTCCATTCGATTTCAAATACCTTGGTAATATGTCATTTTTAACGGCCGGTCTGAATACTTGATCTAAGCATGCTACTACAGATAGGTATTTGACAAAAAAATGTATGGAGTTTATGTCAAATAGATATCTCTGGTAGCCAAACACATGAATAGTTCAAATGTTGGGACCAGCTGTAAGACTAGGTATCGTAATTAAGCGATTGCTATTTATGAAGATAAAAGAAAAAAATATTAAGTATAAGATTTTTTGTGATTTTAGACGATTAAAAAGAAAACCAAAAGTCTATAGTGACCGTAAAGTCTTATGGTTTATTTATAAATTTTCAAACCACAGATTCGCTGAGACATAAAAATTCGGGCGTATCTGCGGGCATCCTAAGGTACCAATAGAAGCCAGATATCCTTGAAAGTCTAATCGAAAATATTTTCCAATAGGACATACGTAGTTTTGTTTTCGTGGTGTGTTGCGAGTCTAAAAGGAACGAAATCGCAAGCGTTATCTACGAAAAACTTCGCGTGCCTCCCTACCTCCGCCGTACAGTAGGGGCTTACCTAGAGGGTAGATGCGTCACCTATCGGGGACGTGACGGTGCTGGTCGGCACCTCATGTCGTGCGGTGTTCCGCAGGGATCGGTCTTGGGACCTCTCCTGTGGAACATTGGCTACGACTGGGTGCTGAGAGGCGAACTCCCGCCGGGCGCCGACTTGACATGTTATGCGGACGACACGCTCGTTACTGCCCGAGGGAGCTCGCACAGGGAAGCGACGTTGATAGCCACGGCTGCGGTGTCACAGGTGGTGAACCGCATCCGGCGCCTTGGCCTGGAGGTGGCCCTAAATAAGTCGGAGTCCATAGTGTTTCATGGCCCCCGACGGGCGCCGGCGCCGGGATCGCACATCGTGGTCAGCGGAGCCCGGATAGCTGTCGAGTCCACCATGAAGTATCTGGGATTGGTGCTCGACAGCCGATGGGAATTCGGGCCCCACTTCCGGCGGCTGGCGCCCAAGCTCATGGGCGCAGCAGGCGCGCTTTCAACGTTGCTTCCCAACTTGGGGGGCCCGAGCGCCGCCTGTAGGCGGTTGTACGTGGGAATCGTGCGGTCCATGGCCCTGTATGGGGCCCCTGTGTGGGCGATGGAAATGACGGCCAGCACTCTCGCCATACTGCGCAAACCGCAGAGGGCGATGGCCGTCAGAGTCGTCCGCGGGTATCGCACGATTTCCTACGAGGCGGCTTGCATCCTGGCCGGATCCCCTCCCTGGGACCAAGAGGCAAAAGTACTCGCATCATTATATCGATGGCGCGAGGAAGAGCAGACACGGGGATCGAGGCTGGTACAGTGGCAGATCGCGCTGCGCCGAGAGGAGCTCCGTCAGGTCTTGGTGGCGGAATGGCGGCAAAGGCTTCTGCGCCCTAACGCCGGCCTCGCCACCATCGAGGCGATCCGGCCAGTACTCGATGACTGGCTCGGGAAAAGGCATGGCAAGTACCTGTGCCGCATAGACAGGGAGCCGGACGCTCGGCGCCACTACTGCGTCCATTGCGGGGAGGACACGGCGCAACACACGCAGGCCGAGTGTGTATCTTGGGAGGAGCAGCGCCATGTCCTCACAAATACAATAGGAGGAAATCTGTCGCTGCCGGCCGTAGTGCGGAGGATGGTCGGTAGCGCAGAGTCGTGGGACGCGGTGGTTTCCTTCTGTGAAAACGTGATGTCGCAGAAGGAAACTGCGGAAAGGGAGAGGGAGATCTCGACTCCCTTCCCCGGCCGCAGAAGGCGCACCGGGCGCAGGAGAAGGGCGGACAACGCCCTTTTCCGGCCCCCATGAATGGGTCCAGGGGCGAGGGACTTGGGGAAGTCCTCGCCCCCTATTCGATGGACCCGAGGCGCAGGCGCGCGTGAGTGTCGGCGCGCGCCTCTGAGGCGATGCACGGGGTAGTTCAACACCTCACTACCCCGTGCAGGAGACGAGGCCCGGACAGACCCGGCCAGCACTAGTGTGGGGTTGCGGAAGAATTTGGATTCCCGCGGCCCAGCACGCACGTGCGAGGAGACACCGGGGTGGTTTTAGCTGGTAAGAGTCCGGCATGCCCCTCCGCCCTTCCCCAGGCGGAGGTAGTCCATGAGGATTTACCCCCGCAAAAAAAAAATGTTCCTTGTGACCCTGAAGTTGAAGAACTAAAAAGACACCGCTATCCTACCTACTTAGTAACCAATAACGCGACGACATAAAGACGATTTGAGGCTGAGGCCCTTGGTCGGTGGAAAAAAACATCAAGACATAAAAGCTTTTATTTTTAGTTGTTCTATACAATAAAATCAAAAAAATCTGAAATCCATCGATTTCAAAATTTTTCATCAAAATTTTTCTAAGTATCGAACGTTACGTAACGTAACGCGCCCATTTTCAAGACGATTTTGACGGTGAATCCTTAGGGCCTGTGCAAACCACGTTTTTTAAACGCGCCGTCGACGCGCGTTTCAAAAACGCGCGTCGCAGGCGCGCTTTTACCCTACAGAGCAGTTTGTTGTCATTTGTATCGATACAAACGCGCCGCACCGGCGCGTCTGTATCGCTACACACGCGCGTTAGTATAGCGTTTGCTCAGATTATTAGAACAAAAGCCAGATGGAGCGCATTCATCAAAGTGAGGCACGTTGACAGCTATGTTTGCGTGACATTTGGCGACTGCACTGTACGGACATGACACGAGCGTCTATTTGCGTGTAAAGTTGTCAGATTATGAATAATCTCCCACTCATCATTATCAGCCTTTAACAGTCCACGGCTGGACTAAGACTCTCCTTTGAAAGGAGGAATTGGCCTACTATACCACGCTGGCCAAACGGGTTGGTGTAGGGTTTGTATCAAGTTTTCCTTCTCTTACAGTGCTGTTCTCTGCATAATATGCTCCCACCGTCGGCTCTTACGACACCCATGGGATGATATGGGGTGGTGACATTCCGTATTCTTAATCCGTCACCCAATCTCCCACTATTTTGCACATAGTTTTGTAATGTTTTTATGGATGTTATATACTGACATTAGTTTGCGGTCTTGAATAATTTACTGTATAAGTGTAATAGATTTCATTACGTATAATATTCATGCACCGGAGACAGTGAGTACTAATAAAAGCGACGTTTACTATACAGGTGAATATAGATCAATTCTATCACCCATATAAAGGTATTCATAAACAGGTGAAATTTTGTCAAGTAACTACACAATAAAGTATAAATATTATGATTTCTAGACAAGACTAATTTTACTATTATGAAAATTTTAATATTAGAAGCGCAAACTCATGAATATGGTTGTTTATTCTGACCATTCTAACGTACGGTTCTCAAACCTGGTCACCTAACCAGCTTCACAGGTCACGCCTAGGGGTCTGCGAAAGAGTCATAGAGCGCTGCCTCCTGGAACTTAAACTTAAAGACAGGATACGGAACACCGAGCTGCGTTCTAGAACAGGCATCAAAGACGTGTGAAGAAAGGCTGCCAGTCTCAAATGGAACTGGGCGAGCAGCGTCAAAGAGTATTAACACTGTGGGTACCAGAGGATAGACGACGTCGAGTCGCCGAGGCAGGCCACGAAACAGGTGACGAAATGACCTAGACGCCTACCACAAGAGGTGGCTTGAGATTACGTGCGACAAGCATACCTGGAAAGATTTGGGGGAAGCCTTTGCTCAGGAGTGGGACAACGTAAGCTATTAAAAAAATGAATGCCTGCAATCAATTATTTCTGTTTCTACACATTAAGTATATGAATATTTAGATCGTATAGGGATCGAACCCAAAACAATGTATACATATTGGAAAGCCTATAACAATATTTGCTAATAAAGATATATCTAAAATATACTTTTATAATATTATGTTAATATATATTTCATTAACATGACAATTCTTATTACATATTACATAAAACAATTGACAAGTGCATTTTCCATAACACAGAGAAAACGGCGTCAACGTACACTGGCAACACTTACACATTTTTTGCAGAAATACGAATTTCGAAATTATGAAACAGTCAAATAATCTATATCGATAATATCTTTTTGTTTTTGCTTTTGGATACAACTTTTACAATGTTTAAAAACGCATGACGGCATTTAATGAATTTAATAGTTGAGTTGATCGCTGCGCGTGAACTGTAAGATGCTTCGTTTCGCACTGAGCCGGATTTGTATTCGCTTTTCAATTTGTATTTGCTTTAGTGGCCTCACGCAACTGTTCCGCGCGCTCCATCTGATTCTTGTTCTATAATCTGAGAGCGTCTGTATCGCTATACACGCGCGTGTGCATCGCGTCTGTACCGCTACACACGCGCGGGTGCATCGCGTCTGTATCGCTACACACGCGCGTTTGAATTTATACAGGTGTGCAAAGGTCTACAGGCTGCGTCTGACTTGCGTGCGTATCGCGTCTGTATCGCTACAAACGCGCGTCGACGGCGCGTTTAAAAACGTGGTTTGCATAGGCCGTTAATCGGAGATTAAAAGTGTCAAGAGCAAAAAGTCTTTGTTTTTAGCCATTCTAAGCAATGAAATCAAAAAACAGTCAAAATTATGATTTTGAAATTTTTTGCCGAATTTTTTCTAAGTCCCAATCCCCCTTCACACCCTCTACACTCCAATCGTCTTTGTTTTGGCTTACTTAGCGCTAAATAGCCTAAATCGTATTAATAAAATATGACGAAAAGACAGAGTGGCAATAATTTAATTGAATTTTAGACTAAAATAATAGGTACCAGTAGCGGCGTCGTTGTGTTGGTTCCCGAAGAAAGAGTGTAGTGTGGAATAAAACTGCAGTGGACTGTAATACTTTGCGTAATATTCGGTGAAGTACTACTGAGGTTTACATGTACAATTATGGTCGCGTCTACGGAACAAACAAGAAAAGTATTTAGGTTGCGCGAGAGCGGTTGATCGTAATGACTTGTAACAGCTGATTGTCGATTACAGCGGCGCACGAGCCGGCGAGCTGTCCACTCGCCCCGCACCGCAGACCCCGCGGCGACGTTTCGTTATAGCTGTTGAGTGCATGTGTCAACAGTACCCATATGTGCCATATCACTAAGACAGTACATTTTTGAGGTTAACTAACTAGATACATCATCTTAAACCCTGTGAGGCTGTAAATAACATTAAACATGGACTTTTTATTTTAGATTGTATGTGAATACTGCTAGAAGCTACAAAAATATAAAAGAGACTTACCTCAATTCCGCCAAAACAAAAAGGATAATAATCTATTTCACAAGCACAAACTGATCGGGTGCAAGTTGAACTTTGTTTAGCAACACAAGAGGTTAAAGTAAGGAGCACAGATTACTAAATACGAACAAAAAATTATTTATGAACTAGGTAATTAGGTATACTAGTAAGAAGCTTCAGCAGAAGAAAATGATTTTAACAACAAGCAAACGGTCACTTTGCACGTCAGTCTGTCAAGTGTCAACCTAAATCCGAGCCGAAGTTAACCGAACTTTACCGAACGGATCAAAGAATATATATATATAGACGGGAATTAACGCGAACATGCAAATTAGGTATTTACATACCTTATTTTGCTTGACGTTTCTAGACGGTTGCACGTCCCGTGGTCGCAAGCTGACTGGTGTGGCGATGTCACGTCTCCGAGTGCGAGTTAGAAGATTCTATCTCTACCCCCGGGTCGTTGATATTCGAAGTACCGGCGCAAAACACACTAACCGTATCTGTATATTGAACATTCGCCGACTGCGCGTTAAAGTGGGGTGTTGTTAGCCGAATCACAGGATTCCACGCCGATGACAATTTGAAGCCCTCTTCCCGATTGAAATTTTTACGTTTTCTGATTTCAATCGCTTCACGCACAACTCTTGGGTAAAAGTGGCGTTCCGTGGAGAGGACTTGGGGACGATGAAATTCAATCCAGTGATTGGTGCTCGATTGACGTAAATGTTCCGCAAGCGCCGATTTGTTCGTTTGACGGTTCTTTACAGCTGCGATGTGCTCCTTTATACGTTCAGCGATAGTCCGCTTCATTTGCCCTATGCAAGAGCTTCCGCAACTGCAGTTGATTTTATAGACACCTGGGGTTTGTAGCGGTAGAACATCCTTTGGTGTGCCCACCATGTTGTATACTTTGGCCCCTGGTGTAAATACTGTCGGAATGGAGTAGTTTTTTAACGTGTCTCCTATTTTATCCGTAACACCTCTAATGTAGGGCATGTAGGTCGGTTGTCTATTTACCGCCGGATGTTTATCGCGCTTGATAGGCCGCGTCATTCGTCGTTGTACCTGGTATCCGTTCTTCCTAAGTACCTCCTGAACATGGTCTAGCTCTAGCTTCGAATGCTCAGGGTCATAGAGGTCATGTGCTCTGTTTTTTAGTGACGTCACAATGGATTGCAGGTGTCGAGGGTGGTGGTGCGACGTGGCGTGCAGGTATCTATCTGTGTGCGTAGGCTTCCGGTATACGCAGTGTGTTAAGGACCCATCTGGTCTCACAGTCACTTTGACATCCAAGAATGACAACTATCTGTCAGTTTCCATTTCGTAGGTGAACTTCATTATCGGATGAATGGCGTTAAGGTGTTGCACATATTGATCTACTTCCTGCTTACCTCCTTTTACGATACGAAAAATGTCGTCCACGTATCTTTTCCAAAGCCTGAAGGTCTTGGGCCGGCAGCTAAGCGCCTTTTCTTCAAAATGTTCCATCCAGATATTAGCCAGTACTGGGGCTACTGGACTCCCCATTGCGACGCCATCGATCTGGAGGTAATATTGGCCTTGGAAGAGGAAGTAGTTTCCATCTAAGCAGTGTTTTAGTAGATCAATATAGTTGTGAGGCATATCGTTGTCACTCAGTCTATCCCTCACTACGTCCAGACATTCCCTTCTTGGAACATTGGTAAAGAGCAACTCAACGTCAAAGCTTACCATTATATCTTCCGGTTCCAATCGGATACTTTGTACGATCTGGATGAAATGACGTGAGTTCTTTACGAAAGACGGTGTCATACCGACTAATGGCTGCAATACCGATGCAACGTGCTTCGCAAGGTCGTAAGTAGGCGAGGAAATCTGACTTACGATAGGCCGCAGTGGCACATTGGGCTTATGTACCTTAGGCAGACCATATAGCCTAGGTGGTTGGTATGGCTTGGGACCATATAACCCTAATTTGCATGTTCGCGTTAATTCCCGTCTATATATATATTAGCGTCATAGTAGCGTTGAGGTTTGCATTAAGCTTGCCTTAAACTTGAAACATCAAATTTGTCACAACAATATTTGAGCAATATTGTCGCAAACTTGAAACTTCATATTTGACTTAACAATATTGCAGCTATATTGTCACAAATTTGCCTCATCATATTTGACGCAGCAATTTAGAATCAAAGAAAAATCAAACTTGTCACAAGTTTGTCAGCTACCTGGGAAGCTACTTAAACCACCACTCCATCATCCGCGCGCACCAGTAACCCTAGGGATACGCGAACCCCAGTTTGAAAATTACAACTCAAAACTGCAACAATGCATTAAATTTCTTTCAAAAAAGGATTAGATTTGAGTGAGCATTTCGCTTATGACAACAAAAAATACCAGTTCTTGCTAAGATGTTCAGTTTATTATGTACAACATATGTATTGTTTACATGAATATGTATTACGACTAACATTGTGCTGACTCTAAAATAGAAAATACGTTTTGATTAGTTCTGTCTTCTACATCCAGAACTACTCTAAATAATCAAACATCTTCAAAATAACCGTATTTTATTTTATAAAAGGCACATTAAAAGCGAGTTATTTACGAGATATTTGATCTAGAAACGGCGATAGCCTGCCAGTGTACGTAACGGACTGCCGAGACGATGGTCTCGGGTTCGATCCCCAGTTACCCCGGGCACACACCTCTGACTTTTCGAAGTTATGTGTGTATTAAAAAAAGTTAATTATCGCTCGCTTAACAATGTGCCCGGTAGATGGCAATAGTGTGGGTGTGTAATACACCTCTGCCTACCCCTTCGGAGATAAAAGGCGTGAAGTTATGTTATGTTATGTGATGTTATGATATTTGATCTTTTTGTTTATGGGAAGGAACTATTCGGAATGTTGCAAACAGATAAAATATTTCATTACTTTATTGACTTTTGTATTATATTTTATGTAAGTCATTGACGGGCAGAAAGATAAAAAACATGACTATTTATTTAATTGAAAAGGACGTAAAATAACGTACTATTTAAACATTGTATTTTAAATCCAGTCAATAATTATTATTAGTCGCCCTTAGGTACGAACGCTTTTCACGTAAATGATAGAATATCAAGAAATATAAAATGAATAGTTTTTTTATACAAAGCGGTCAAACCTAGAAACTAGTACTTATGCTTCAATTTCATATAGTACCTAAATTAGTTGAGATACTAATATAATTAGAATAGAACACTATTGTGCCATAAAATGGTCTCCACCATTATGTAATTACTTATACAGAGATGTTAGCACTACGCTAATGGAATCCAGAAACGAGTGCTCATTACTGTAATTGTGTTGGCTCCGTTTATTTTGTTTTAAATAAATGAACATCCATGTGGTAACCACTATCTAACACTACTGCTTTGTGTGGCAGAAGCTTAAAAGTTTTTATTGGGGTATTATTGTGGAGAAAAGTATTATGGTTTTGAGTTTTAAGCTCTACTGGCAACGAAAGCTTCATAGATTGCAAGCAAACTCCAAGCGAAGGCTGATCTATTTTACATCACATAATATGTCCATATTTTTTTATTCAATCCTGCTGATTTGTGCAAAAATATGTGTGTATTTTTTATTTTATACAGCCTCTGTCACCATTTTAAATATGACCAGGTTGCCAATTAGTATAACGAACATAATTATTATTATTTACTTATATCTAAGCAAGGACATAAAAGTGTTTATTTACCTAACGTCCGTAAGTACCTACTACGAGGACAATATTATACTTGGCCTAAAAAATTGCAGTATATTTTTAAGTGCTGCATATAAGATAAACAACTTAAAAGCAGGGACATGTTGTTAGTATGACTAATATCTCAGTTTCATTAAATTAAAGAGCTACCGAATGCGTACACTTTTATAAAAAAGAATATCTATAATTTCATGAATATCTTTCAAAGATAATAATATGTAAGTTGGTAAGTATTTAATTGGATTCATACATTTTCATGATAGAAGATAAGTTTTATTTACTTCTAAGGCGACGCCAACGACACATGAGTAAATACCTAAACCGCCAACGAGCACATTACTGAATAAGCAAGATTATCAGAATTCGATAAAGAGTTTTTCAATGTTTGAAAAACTTGACATAGACTACTGATTCTTCTTAAGAATTGATAATTATAGATCATCATCATCATCAGCCTTCAACAGTCCACTGCTGGACTAGGCCTCTCCTTTAAAAGGAGGAATTGGCCTACTATACCACGCTGGCCAAACGGGTTGGTATAGGGTTTGTATCAAGTTTTTCTTCTCTTACAGTGCTGTTCTATGCATAATATGCTCCCTCTGTCGGCTCTTACGACACCCATGGGATGATATGGGGTGGTGACAATCCGTATTCTTAATCCGTCACCACACGGATGATAATTATAGATAAACAATAATAAATAACAAACGGAGCAAAAGACCGGTTTGTTGTACAATAAAAAAAAATATGTTGCAGACATGTATATAAGGAGGTTAGAGACTGATCCTTCAGCTCCATATTTAACTCTCTAACGGCCGCTTTCAATATTCGATTTATCCATAGATTTGGAGATTCGAGATTCATATTTGACATAGGTATTTTGCATGGAACTTATGCCAAAAACTAATATAGAAATCTCAAAAAAAATTGTTCATTGTTCTTTTATACCACATTAATAATTTCCGTAGTACTTTTTATAATTTCAATTTATTTATTTTAATAAAAAAGTGGATAGGTCAAACGTTGAATTTAGCGGTCAAATATGATATAACTACTTTATACGTGAAAGATTAAAGTGTGTTCGAGAATCAGGTTTTTTTAAATATATTATACAAGGCAAACGAGTAAACGGATTGACAGATGGTAAGCGATTACTGCCGCCTATGGACACCTGCAGCCTGAGGACTCACAAGTGCGTTATTGGCCCTTTGGGAATGGTAACAGGAGAGCCGGACTCATGCCCAAATCAGTAGAGGTCTGCTACCTGTAGTTTTGGCTGCAGACTTTCTCAAAACTGATTCTTTGAAAGCTTACAAAAAGACAATATTATGTGTTTACTTAAAAACACAAAGCGTCGATTGAATAAGGTTTCGTGAAAAAGGTTTTTTGCTTACCAATTCATCCTGCTTTTTTGGTACTATACCTGTTGTCACCGGTCAGTTTACAAATTTGTAAGTTACGACGTAAATCGTAGAACTATTTTGAATTTGAATTATCCTCATAGCGTTTTGTAATTTCCTGCACAACAGCTGCCAAATTCTTTTAATAACAAATGAAAATATTTTTTCCTTATTGTGTGTTTCTCTAGGAAATATACCAGATACCGTAAGTATATATAGATTTCAAAATATGGATGTTAATATTGAAGAAAAAGAAGACATCCACCATGCCGTGGAGGCGATCTTCGATTCTCGTGGAGAGAAGCGGGCTTACAATAAAAGCTCCGAGAGCAGTGAAGATGAGTCCGTCTAGGTTGGGTATTTCCTCCTCCAAATCTCATTCTTCGCATACTGGCACATCTGAACAACGCGAGAGGTCAGTTCATAATCATAGCGCCCCTATGGCAGAATACCTTTTGGTTGGCCGATCTGAAGTGTCGGGCACTGGAGTTGCCGATAACAATACAAGGGCTCTCGGAGAGCCTAGTAGACATAGCGACGGGTTTACCACTGCCATAAGTAGACCAACTGACCCTTCAAGCCTGGTTAGTTGGAGGTGGGCAGAATTAACTAGAGACTGGTTCGACGTTGAAAAAGGACTGCTTAGTGCCAGCTGGAGGGCGTCTACAATGCATACCTATTTTCCAGCCATTAAGAGATAGTTTCAGTGGTGTAATGAGAATCATTTAAATAGTAAGAATCCCGATTTTCGGCAGATTGCTAAGTTTTTAGCGTATTTAAATTTACAGGAGAAGATGCCTACAGCACAATTTTGGTTCATAAATCTGCTATTCTTACATTTTGTCAAGTCAAGCAAGATCAAGGAGGTGATCAATTAATGAAGCAGATATTGAAGGCTATAGCAATAGCACAGCCGGTGAAGCCAAAACCACCAGTATGTGATGCGCAGATACTATTTGATTGGTTAGCTCACTTTAACTATAACAATACCCTTTTTGAAGTATCCCGTAGGACTGCAGCAATTTTACTGTTAGCTTCCGGTAGAAGAGTGCATGATCTAACCTAGCTAAGAATTTAGGGATCCCATATAAGCCTTTCAGAAGAGGAAATAATCCTACGGCCGGTTTATGATTCTAAGACGGATTTGGCAAGTCATAGACAATCTGGTTGGCGATAACTAAAACATCTCGATCAGCAGGTATGTCCAGTAAGATGGATAAAGCGTCTTTTTGCCCTTTCTCAGGAAAGAAGAAGGGATACGGAAGGGCTAAACCACCTGTTTATAACAGTCATTGGAAAACCACGCCCGGCATCTAGAACTGTGATTGGTGGTTGGGTTAGAACAGTTTTAAAGAATTCTGAGGTGACTGCCTCCCCAGGTTCTTTTAGATCTGCAGTAGCCTCAGCAAGCTGGGTGGAAAATCACCCGATGGATGAAATTTTGTCAAGAGCAAATTGGAAAAGTGAGAAAACATTTGAGAAATTTTATTGTAAAGAAATTAGTTCAAATGATTCGCAGCCTCAGTTATTATTTAATAACTTTAAACTTGAGTAACCCGTTACACAATAATTGTTTATTAGACAATAATTCGCTTACTATTAAACGCGCGATAGAAAATTGGACCGCTGGACGTCTTTGTTTATTGCCAACTTAGCAACCGCGACTACCCGCTGTCGCTTCCAACTACAGTTTTACATTCATGTCCGATAGTTAGTTTCCGTATTTATCCCTCATTCAAAAAACATCGATATCTCCTTTCACTGTCAAATCCCATCACTAAGGCTATTAAATCAATAAATGTACAAAATAACAATTTGTGAGTTAAATTCATAACACATACGTATGCAAGCTGTTCTTTTGATTTGCAATACAATTATATTGTGTAAAGTTAACACTCATTATAGCATTAATACGAGAAAAGTAAATAAATTTGTTGGAAAATTCCGACTCACTGCTAGAAGATAAAGTTTCTCCTGTTATTTCCGTTCCGAGAATAGCGGCATCCACATTCCGCTATCACATACTCGATGTGTATTAATTAATGAGTACACTATTTAATTATTATAAGCTTACTTACTATTTAAATGCAAAAAAGTTATTAAAAATGTAAACACAAACGTCCAACAAATTTTACACTGATGACAGATCACAGTACGGCTATTTAGAGAATGTAGTCAAAGATATGAGTATGTAAAAAGTCTATGCCTCTTTAAATGAGACGCGTAATTTGACGTTATGATTAACCAACTAAGACCAACTGACATTACATGTTGCACGTTCGGTATAAGGAAATTTATAGGCCATGTTCTCTCTAGTCTAAACCTAGTCCAACCTCTCTGGTAATCTGGCTGGTGACAACAGGTATAGTATCAACAAAGCAGGATGAATTGGTAAGCATAAAACCTTTTTCACGAAACCTTCTTCAATCGAGGCTTTGTGTTTTTCTTTCAACACATAATAACAATTTTGTTGTAATTCAAAATTTCATATTACCAAACAAAACCGAAGTAAATAGGCCTCTTTTCCTTCTTACATATTGAGTCAAAATATACTAATTGAAATCACATCGAACTAAAAATATAAATAAAACCAAATCGAATTTAATCACAATTGGCCGTCACCTTTTTGCCTAAAAATAGTACATCTAGTTTTTCTATTCGTTTGTTAACGTGTAACGTAAATGTTTAATTCCAAATACGTATTTCCTACGCAAACACACTAGAGTACGGCGTCATGTCAAAATTTACGCGTAACTAAACCAACAAACATTACATGATTACTAGTATGTAAAAGGCTGGGTTCATACGAAAGATGTGCGGGAAAAAATTAATTTCGTAACTTTGACGAAATTATTTTTTTATTGAAGGCACTCCTAAAAATTACACCAACTAGTAATATTATAATCATGCAAATGTTGTTTGTTTTATGCTTATATGTTTAAAATAATAATAATAATAATAACAATAATAATAAACCCCTCTGGGGCAGCCGTTATCTCATCATGAGACTAACGCAATCTCAGAGGGCAAAGTAACAGCTTTCAAACATCACCTTCATCGTGTAATATAAACAAAAAATCTATTACAAGATGAAAAGAAAGCTTACAACCGCAGGAAAGCTTTGTGGCGAGCTGAATGTGTGTGGCGACACTGCGGTCCCGAATGCTTCAGAGAGTCGGTCAGGGCCTCGTCTCCGGCTTGCCTTTGTTGGCTGGCCGGAGTAGATTTGCAAGAGTGCCCGCAGGACTCTCAACTCTGGCTTGCCTTGGTCGGCCGGCCAGAGGGAAGCCGCAAGAGCTATTAGCTCGTGGTTGGAAGTGTCATTCTCAAGGGCGTAACTACGGGGAAACCCGCTCCGGGCCTCCGTTGTCACGAGGCCCGCGATGGCGAAACCGGTGCCGCACCGCTCGACACCCCTAGCCACTCGCACCAGTATTGCCCTCTGGCTGCCTTTATGGCAGAGTTTGTTTGCTTTGGGCGGCTGTTTAGAGAGGGCCCATCTAGTGAGTTGGCGAGTCACCACCTGCCACGCGGACGGATGCTATAGGAGTATCACTGGCAGGTGCCGTTTTTCATCCATAGCATTAATTACCAGTTCACTAAACACCCATTCCCATAACCCGTATTCACTAGATCCACTAAAAACAATAGCCCTACACGTGATGCGGCTAGTCCATAGCTGTACTCAGTAGTGCAGTTGTGGAGGCTCCGCGGCATGTGTCCCATCCCATTTTAGATTAAAACTCTCTACGGGCCTCTACACGTTGGATCCATATCCCCGTGTAAGCCTCCCAAAGGACCGGTTATTCTTCTAACACCAAATGTTAGAAGAATAGCCGTGAAAAAGAGAAACATAATAATAAAGTTTAATAATTAGTTAATTCCACAATAATTAGATTTGATTAGTTAATTATTATTTCTTTTTAATTTAATTTTGTTTTCAATTTCATTTTAGTTTGATTTTTATAGTTATTATTTTTAATCTACTCATGCAATTTCATCTCCTTCTAATGTGGTCCTCTCAGGGTAAAAGCCAAAAAGCCTCCCCCAAAGAATTCCATTTATCCCTATCTTTCGCAGTGTTCATCCAGTCTTTTCCTGCAACGGATACAATCTTGTCCTGCCACCGGGCGCCCGGGCGACCTCTTCTCTTCACGCCATGCCTTTCCATTTTGTAATATTAATTGTCCACCTATTGTCACCGTATCTCCCAACATGGCCAGCCCATCTCCATTTGAGACTTTGAGAGAAGTGTATAGCATCCTTTACCTTGGTTATATTCCGAATTTTTATGTTTCTTACTCTATTTCTCAATTTTATATCTAAACAGCTTCTTTCTATTGCCCTCTGAGTTGTTTGTATTTTGTGTCTTGCCTTGTGATCATACATCCACGTTTGGCACCCATAGGTTAGACAGGATAAAATTGCTGTGTCTAAAATTATTCTTTTTAATTTAATCGGTAATTGCAATTTGAGAATCTCCTTTTGTGCCCAGTACTTTCTCCATGTAATAGTTACTCTCCTGTCTATTTTCTCTATATTGTTTTCCGAGGTAAATGTAGGTCTCTACGTACTCAAGTGGCTCTTGGTTAACCAGTACTGTAGTCATCTCGCTGTTCGTCATGATTTTTGTTTTTTTCTAGATTCATTTCCAGGCCTACTTGAACACTAGCTGTCTGAAGTTCGTTAATCATTGGGTTGAGCTTATATGGACTTTCAGAGAACAAGATGATATCGTCTGCAAAGCGTAGGTGGCTTAAATATTTCCTAGTCACATTAATTCCTTGCTTTGACCACGGTAAATCTTCCATTACATTTTGTAAGTCAGCTATAAATAGCTTCGGTGATATAGGGTCTCCTTGTGTGACTCCTCGAGTAATGCTGATCTTGGTGCCCACTCTGTCTAGCCTGACTCTACTAGTACAATTAACATATATGTTTTTGATAATATTTATGTACTTTGCGTTTATATTTTGTTTGTTAAGTGCTTCCCAGATGCTATTATGAGAGATAGAGTCGAAAGCTTTCTTATAATCGACAAAAGCTATGTAGAGCGGTTTTCTATATTATACGTACTTTTCGATGGCCTGGTCTACGGTGTGAATATGGTCTGTTGTGCCAAAGCCACTTCTGAATCCCGCTTGTTCCATGAGTTGGCATGAGTCTATTTGTGAGGATATTCTGTGTAGTAAGCAGGATGCAAAGGGTTTGTCCAAGGAAGACATTAAGCTTATCGGACGGTAGTTTCTTATATCTTTAGGGTCGACCTTTTTATATAGTAAAATGATTTCCGATTCTGTCCATTGCCTGGGCACGATTTCTTCTTCTAGTATTTTATTGAAGAGCAATGTAAGAGGTGTTAATAAAAGTGTTCTACCGATCCTTATGCACTCATTACTCAAACTGTCCGGTCCCGGGCTCTTATCTGGTTTTAAATTATTTATTTGTTTTAGGATTTCAAATTCAGTAAAATTTTGTACATTTGATGTATTCTTTAGTTGATCTTGTTCTGTATTTTCTACAAATGCTTATATATATATATATCTTAATATATATATTTCTTGTGTGCGTGTGTATGACACTGAACTCGTCCTAAACGACTGGACCGATCTTGATGAAATTTTTTGTGTGTGTTCAAGGGAACCTGAGAATGGTTTAGATTTACAATAGGCTAGTTGACAAAAAAAAATTTATAAGTCCGTCCTTTAGATTATTCAAAAATAAGCGATACGTATTTTTTTATTTGTAAATTAAGCCAAAAATGACCAAGATATAGCTCAATTAAAGTTACGTATAACGTCATGCCGTGCTGCATTTTTTCGCACTAGATGACGTCACACGTAACTTTAATGGGCTCTATCTTTGTTATTTTTTATTTAATCGAAAAAAGAAAAAAATACGTGTCCAATATTTTTTTATAATCTAAAATACGGACTAAATAAAATGTAATTATTTAGACCCTGGAAACTACCCTATTAAGTCCACTGGATAATATTTTTTTTCTTAATTTTTAATTTGTAAGTAGTTGTGGATTTCAGAATGTTTCACATTGGAACCGACGGACTGCGCTGCTATCGCAGTGTCAAATCTTATATTAATAATTTCGTCGAGGAGTACATCGAAACCTTACCTGAATAATAAAACATTAAAAAACAAAGATTTCGAGTCGACAACATATATCCGCAAAAATTCGGATTGTCAAATATTTTGTTAAATTCTAATGGTTCTGACAGACAAATCACAGTCGCCATATTGGCCCCTCTCGCGAAACGTCACAGATACTGGATGACATTTTGAGTACAATCAAGTCTTAGTACCTACCAAGTAGTTTGTATGTGTAAATACTTTTTTTAGTCTTTTTCAGTAATATGTATAGTATCCGCCCAATAAAGGAGATTTGTGTTACCCCGAACACCGATGATATAGTAGAGAGAATAACTAGAGAACCCCAAATTTACGTGAGCGAAGCCGCGGGCAGAAGCTAATCTATACATATATAATAAAGCGGAAGAGTTTGTTTGTTGTTTGTTTGTTTGTTTGTTTGAACACGCTAATCTCAGGAACTACCGGTCGGTTCTCAAAAAATCTTTTTGTATGCGATAGCCCAGTTATCCCGGAAGGCCGGGCAAAAGGCTAAAAACTCTAAAAGATAATGTCGGCTAATCTCAGGAACTAGCAGTCGGATTTTAAAAATTGTTATTGCCTATGATAGTCCAATTATTCCGAAAGGCTATGGCCGGACAAAAATAATTAAATGGTCAAACGAGAAGGGGGAGGGTTCGGTCAAAGCCAAAAAAAGGCTAAACGAATAGGATACAATCATAATGGGTATCGTTTTTGAGATTTTCGGGACGCTGATTAATATTATGAAATTTATTTAGTGATCCAAGATGGCGGACGGGAAATCAAAGATGGCGGATAGGAAAATTTTAAAAATCAATATGGGTATCGCCTTCGATATTTTAAGGGGTGGGGAATCAAAATATAACATCTATTTCGTGATCAAACATGGCGGATGGGAAATCAAAGATGGCGGATGGGAAATCAAAGATGGCAGATGGAAAATCAAATATGGCGGATGGGAAAATTTAAAAAAATCTATATTTGTATCGTCTGTGATGTTAAAAGGGATGGGGAATCCAAATACAACATCTGTTTCGTGATACAAGATGGTGGGTGGGAAATCAAAGCCTGCGGATGGGAAAAATTTAAATAATCAATATGGGTATCGTCTCTGATGATTTAAGGGATGGAGAATCCAAATACAACATTTATTTCGTGATTCAAGATGGTGGATGGGAAACCAAAGATGGCGGCTGGGAAAAATTTAAAAATCAATATGGGTATCGTCTCTGATGATTTAAGGGATGGAGAATCCAAATACAACATCTATTTCGTGATCAAAGATGGCGGATAGGAAATCAAAGATGGCGGACGGATTTTTTTTTAAAGTCGATATAGGCATCGTCTCCGATATTTTAAGGAATGGGGAATTCAATATTATATAAAAATCTATGTTTGTTTGTTCATCATTTATAGACTCTGAAATGATAAAAGATTAAGCGCTAAGTTAATGGTAACTTTGGAAATGGGGCTTGGAAAAAAGGGAATTAAATAAAAACTCTTAAAAAGGCGATACGGAGTTCGCTGGGTCAGCTAGTACCTATTATAAATATATCATGATTTAAAATAATATTGGACATGACTGAATATTTATTGAAAAATTTCCAATAGGTTTGAGTTAGAATCATCAGCTCAGCATCATCTCATCAGCCTATTGCGACCCACTTCTGGACTTATGCTTTTCTCAGGGTACACCACAAGGCCACCAGCCACCCTCCTCAAGACATAGGTCCATCTGGCCTGAGAGCGTCCAACACTAAGCTTGGCCAGATAAGGCCTCCATTAGAGATCCTGATAACGCCACCGACAATCGATTCTGCGGCAGATGTGACCAGACCACTGGCCACTAATAAATGCTTAAAACATTACATAACATGAAAATATCCAGTGAATAACAAAAAATTTACCCAAACAAAAAAAAAACAAATTTGTTCGTCTCCCATTTTGTCCCAAACTAAACAGTAACAGCAACCTTTGGACTTGGAGCCATTGCGTATTACTTGCGTATATTAATTTAAAACACACTTTTGGTTATTGAACATAAATATAAATACCTGATTATACTTGTTTCTAGTGTTCAAATTAGAAACCACTTTTCTTATAGTACGTAAACTGAGACCATTAATAGTATCACTTGAGCCGAGGGAGGATAATGGCATTCCGCTCAACTGTCTAACACATCCAGTCACTATCCTCCTTTATTCAGAAGATATTAACATATTTCTGAAGAATAAGCTCCCTTATTCACATGAAATGTGTTAGCTATAGAAACCTATTTTGGTGACAGTAACGACACCGAATTAGGTCTCCACTCTGTGTTTATAAACCGACGGGTGTGTTAGATCGGATAATTGAGAATGCATGTTCGATTTTGGGCACCTATAACTTACACAAGACATACAAAATGTGTTGTCTATCAAAATAACGTTAATTTAGATCACAGTTTTAGGTTAAGTACTGTTGTAAGAAGACTGACTTATGCTTGTACTACTGAAAGTGTCAGTAATATGATGGAAAATTCCGACAAGAAAATGGGCCAACCATCAAAGCGAGTTTTTGGTTTATGGCTAAAAGTAGAATAGGTTTATATTTTCTTTATTTTCTGATAACATTCATGAAGTGGCGGTCGTTATTCGTGAGCTCTTCTAAGCGTTATTATTTTCGTCTGTCTAGAAGGTTAAATTAATTGCGTGAATTCCTCCTTTATTTTAAAGCTCTTAAGTTTGAATTGTTTGGGAAATGTTTAATTTATCGAAACTAATAACTACTTTATGGATCTAGTGACAAAATGTTCTTTGGTGTCTGTCACCAGTCAAATAGTGGACTTCTTAATGGCAAGGTGTAGGTCAAGACAACAATTCTCCAAATCAGAGCTATCATTAAATGAATAAACAACGAAGTCTAGTATAGACATAAAGACATATTTATTTCTGCATTTTGGTTGTTTACAACACTTATACATGTCAAAACCCTATTCTAGATGATGCCGGCTTTTCCTAGCTAAATGACTTCTTGAGAAGAAAAGCCGAAACAAACTCAGAGTCATTGATTTTTTGTCACTTCAATTTCTTTAGTATTTTCTTGATCTTTTAAAGTCCAGACAAAAAAAGGGTTTAGTATGCAAGTACAATGCAGGAAATCATCTGACGCTTTTGACTGACTCGGCCCACTGATGGCCCGCATTCAACAGCAATCGTACGGCTCAACCTTGATTGAGGGAGCCAGCACGATCTGTACCACTATGCCTCCACGCCATCAGAAGGTGTATGCATAAGTATGTCAGCCTAAGCCATCAGACAGGTTGCCACAACTATTTGTTTATATGTTTAATAATGCCCACATCGTACTCACAACTTTACATGCTAATACATAGTAAAATACATGTTGTAAACAATATGTGAAATTATAAAAATTTAAACAATTAAATGGCATATATTTAAATGTCAGAAAATATTATTGAATGTCAATTTAAGAATGTCTAAAAAATAAAATAATAATATATTACATAAGTAATTTTAAATGTCAAAAGAAAATAACAATGTCAAATCCAACAATGTCAAAACAAAATAAATAAAATTACAAATGTCAAATCAAAAATGTCAGAATGTAAAGATATAAGTACTACAAATGTAAATAAAAATATTAAGTCACTAATTTCAAAATATCAAAATTCATAATGTCAATTCATAATTTAATGTCAATTCATAATTTTTAAACTCAATTCCAGGCGTTTTTGTCTGCTAAATAATCTTTAACTGTGTAATAAGCTTTTGAACACAAGCTCTGTTTAATAAATACTTTGAATTTATTAATACTTAGTTCCTGAATATTGCCTGGAATTTTGTTGTAAAAACGTATGCTTTGACACTTGTATGAGTTACTTATTTTTTGTAGTCTAGTTGAAGGTAGAACAAGTTTGTTTTTGTTTCGTGTATTTAATTTATGAATGTCGCTGAATTTAGAAAACATATTTATATTTTTCCTGACATATAACAAGTTCTCATAAATGTATTGAGAATCGACAGTCATTATCTTAATTTCTTTAAATTTTTCCCTCAGTGAATGCCTTGAACCAAGACTGTAGATTGCACGAATAGCCCGCTTCTGCAGTACAAACACAGTTTGAATGTCAGCTGCGTTGCCCCATAATAAAATGCCATAGGACATTATGCTGTGGAAATAACTAAAATATACTAATCTGGCCGTATCTATATCAGTTAACTGACGAATTTTATAAACCGCGTACGCTGCAGAGCTAAGTCTATTCGACAACTGACCTATATGTGGGCCCCACTCTAGCTTAGAATCTAAGGTTATGCCTAAGAATACGGTGTTATCTATAAGATCCAACTCTTCTCCATTCAAACATATGTTAGGTTTAACTTGTTTTACATTCGGTCTTGAAAATCGTATACATTTTGTTTTTCTTTCATTTACACAGTAAATTGTTAGCAGTAAACCATTGAACTACTTTAGAGAGAGCGTTATTTACATCATCATTATTTGATTGTTCTCGTCTTAGTTTAAAGATAAGTGATGTATCATCAGCAAATAACACTATCTCTTCATTATTTTGCATAATATATGGCAAATCATTAATATATACAAGGAAAAGGAATGGACCAAGAATTGAACCTTGTGGCACTCCCATTGTGACCACTGAACCCATAGAAACTTTTCCATTTACCTCAACTCTCTGTATCCTATTACTCAAATATGATGTTAGGAGATCCAAAGCAGTGTTCTTAACTCCATAGTAATGTAATTTCCTGATCAATGTTTCATGAAAAACGCAATCAAAAGCCTTAGATAAGTCACAAAAGACTCCTAGAGCATCATGCGACTCCTCCCAGGCATCAAAAATACTATCTTAAAGCTCAACTCCAGTCCAATCGGTAGTTGAGCGACCCCTAGTAAAACCAAATTGTTTTTCATGTAACAGCTTATTGTTATTAAAATGAGTTTGAAGCTGGCCTAGAATTAATTTTTCAAAAATTTTACTAAACGTGGGAAGCACAGATATTGGCCTATAATTTGTGGGGTCAGATGTGCTACCTGATTTAAATAACGGAATTACTTTACTACTTTTCATTTGATCAGGAAACACACCACAGTCAATGCATCTATTGAAAATCATTGCCAGTTCAGGTGCTACTGTGTTGATTATGGATTTCGTAATCACAACAGAATTGCCCCAAAGATCACTAGTCTTCTTCAAATTAAGGGTATTAAAAGTTTTTAAAATATCTTTGTCAGTGACATAACTAAATCTAAATTCAATGTTACACCTATTGACATTTTTTTTTAATAGAGATTCGGCGTCATTGGGGGATGAGTTCAGGAATTTAGTGGTTGAGACTGGAATGTCTGTGAAGAAATTTTCAAATGCTGTGGCAACCTAAAAATCTGATTTTAATATCTTTTTATTTACTTGAAGCGTGTAATCGTTACTTTTAATCTTGACCCTTCCAGTCTCATTGTTTATAATATCCCACGTTGCTTTTATTTTATTGTCACTGTTTTTAATTTTTGATTTTAAATAAAGTGTCTTAGCTTCACGACAAATCTTTTTAAATAACTTAGAATAATTTCTTACGTATTGACAAAATTTTTCATCATTTTTATTAATTACCTTCTGTTCATATAACTCGTAAAGCTTATTTCTACTTTTATAAATTCCAGTGGTTGCCCATTCACTGAAGGATGTAGTACCAGCAACTGAGATCCTCTTAGGGACAAAGATAGAACTGAATATAGTACAGTACATGTCAAAGAAAGAATTGTACAACTTATTGGGATCGTTATTATAGCATAAGTATGGTAGTGTACTTGTGAGTTTATCCTTAAGTCCCTCCAGACGACGCAAAGTTTTTGGCACCACACTCAATTCCTTTCTACCTACTTTTTTAGACTGCATAGCAAATGTTATAGATTGTCCACAATGATCTGATGTTAATTTGTTAATTATTTGCTTTCTAACTGGTATAATATCTGTAAATATATTGTCTATACAAGTAGATGTCGTGGAAGTTATCCTGGTGGGTTCCAAAAATAAGCATGCAAGATTATATGACTTAAACAAATTCTTAATTTTGTGGCAATTCAGGGAATCTTCGAGTAAATTAATATTAAAATCGCCACCTACTATTATAGATTTATTTTGTTGGCATAGCTTCCGTAACACATCATCCATGACACTTTCAAAGTTATCATAGAAGGACGATGGTGGCCTATACACACTCAACACAACAAGTTGGTCCAACTCCACACAGGCTATTTCAACTGTCCGTTCAACAGAGAAACTAACAATGTCACTACGATTCTTAAATTTAAGCAGCTTGTTAACGAAAATCAACGATCCACCATTTATTGCATTTTGTCTGCTGAACGAACTACCAACTAGATGGTTATTAAAATTGCACATGAACATCAACGCATTCACCGTTCATGAACAACTCCACTTCTAAATCTTTATTTGACATACCTTGTAAATTTTGATGTACCAGTTTCAATACTTGCGAATTTCTAAATGTATTATTAGTTGAATTGGGCTTATTCGTACATACCAGCCCGTTATTAATGAAAGTGTCATTGCAAGAGGTATTCTCTATTGTCGAACTATTTAATTTAAATTAATAGAAATGTCAGACTGTGTAGCCAAAATATTAGCTGAATCATTATAAATGTCATTTTGTTGCTGTATAGGGGCAACACGTTTATTAGCCAAATTCTTGGCTGAAATGTCAATACAAAATGCTAGCGACTCAGCTAGTTGTCTTTTATAATAAGAATTCAGATAACAAGTATCTTGCGTCAAATGTAAAGCTTTACTAACATAATTGTTAGCGTCAAAAACATGAAATTGATCGTTATTGTATGACCAACTACACAAATTTATATTAAGACTATGTCTAATATTATTTTCTTTCTGTGGCAACCCTTTACTGAAAGGTAAAGTGAGCATAATAATTTGATTTAAATTTAATTCACATAATTTACTGTAATAATAGAATAAAAGTCTTTTATTTAAAGATCCTCTTTTACCAAGTAGAATCAATAAAGTTGTATCCTGGTCAAAATTGAAGTTTATAATTTTATCTAAAATAGCAATGGAACTTAACCCAGGCAAACAGTAGTTCATCACTAACCCATCACTATATGTGTTTGCCAACAACTGACCCATACCTTTTCCAATCTCATCACTAAATATTATCACTTTATTTTTATTTTGTAATATAGTTTTACTGTCTAGTTTGTTATTTTTTAATTTATTTACAGTGTGTTTAATATTTGATTTTGTATTGTTTATAGAACTATTTAGCAAAACCGGGTTACATGTTGGCAATGAGCAAGCTGGCGAGTGTTGGAGGTTGAACGGGATGTCATTGTTCAATGGTATTGAGCATTCGTTACTATTTGATGCCACCAATTCATTCATTGCCAATATGTACTCTTTCATTTGTAGTTCAGAGCTTTTATATTTATTTGTCATTGATACTAATTTGTCACTAAGATTATTTAATTCTACCTGCAAATTATTTATTTCTAATTTATGTTTCAAATTATTTTGGTGATATTTCTGTGAGTAATTTTTTAATTTTTCAAGAGCAATTAATCTTTCCCTATTTAGCTTAACATTTTTTATGAAAAACTTTTGTCTGTGAACTAATTTTTGTGTCTTTTTTATGAATTTGTTTATTTTAACATATTTCTTAATTCTATTCCTACTACCCCTAATCAATTTTATTGAATTATTTGATTCTTTGCACACTGAGAGACTATTTGGAAGTGATATATACTTTAGATTATAAACAGGTCTGGAACAATATTACTAATCATGATATAACCATAATTTTCTTTATTTATCCGTGGCAAATATTGTAAGCAAAAATATGGCCCTCAGTAATTTTTCAGAATTACTGAATTAAGGAAACTTAGCAATCCATGTAACTGTACAGATAACATCGTGGTATGTGACCGCCGCGTTGTGTAACAAAACGCCGTTTGTTAGGCTTAGACTCATATAAGGGGCAGCACTTTGTGTGTAGCACTAATTGTTTTTAGGGCTATTTTTAACAGCGTATCAAAAATGTTATGTAACACACTAAAGTGAGTTACGCAAAAAAACTTTATTATTTCACTAAAATACTGACTTGCACACTAAAATACTATTTGTACACCAATTATGATGATCTTTTTACAAAATATCATTTGATATGAAAAGTTTTATCCGCTCGGGAAACTTATCCACTCAGAAAACTTAATAGGTTATGTTAGGTTCTCTTCTGACCCTGCTTCCAAAAATAGGAGCCCTGCGAAGCAGGGCTCCGTCAACTTAGCTTAGTGGTGCAATTAGTATTTTTGGTGGAAAATTAGTATTTTTGACTAACAGTTAAATACAACCCATTGTTTTATCGTGAGGACGTATATGTGACCTTTGAGTAACTAAAATTATAATCATAATATTTGTACATACATACATACATATCGTCACGCCTTTTATCCCCGAAGGGGTAGGCAGAGATGTATTTCTACACCCACTTTTCGCCAGATATACTTTAGTCCCACGTAATAAGGGGCGTGCCTATTGCCGTACCGGGCACATTTCCAGACTCCGTGCTGCTACTGAGAATTTCCTGACAGAAAAACCCAATAACACTGCCCGACCCAGGAATCGAACCCGGGACCTCCTGATCCCACGCGCACATTTATGCCGCGAGACCAACGAGGCAGTCGTATAGGGTTTGATGTCGAGTTTTCCGTCTCTACGCAAAGATGGTATTTGCATCGTGTTATCCCTTAGTCGCCTTTTACGACACCCACGGGAAGATAGGGGGTGGTGACACTTGTATTCTATGCCGTCAACCACACGGCTTATATAATATTTGTACTTGAGAATCATCATCTTCTTGCCCTGGTACCAATCTATTTGGGGTCGGCGCAGTACGTCCTTCGCTTCCATTCTTTTCTGTCGCCCGTCATCTGATCATTTACCCCTTTCTCTTTCATATCCATCCTCACACAGTCCATCCATCTTTTCCTTGGCCTCCCTCTCCCTTTCCATCCCTCTACCTTCATATTCATCACTTACTTACCTACATACATATCATCTCTTCGCATAATATGTCCATACCAAGCCAAACGACTTCCTTACTAATATTTGTACTTGAGAATAAATTTAAATTATTTCTTCTTCAGCTTAAGGCCTCCCTCACATTGTTCATGAGCGTACTGTTATAACCCGAGATAGTTCCTTAATAACGTTAAGTCAGTATTTCACGTATTCTAGTACATTTCCATTCGATTGTTTCTACTTGGTCAGCATTTTCATTTACTTGTATGATTTATTTCTTATTGAAAGTTAGTTAGATTCTGTCCGTCACGAAAAGCGGTTCGCTCCTGGATCTCGGAAATCGGTACCAGTAGAACTGTATCTGTAAAAGTGTTGCCTTGAGTAATATAGTTAGTGCAGTTTAAAAATTAGTTTTTTTAAAAAGACAAACAGGGACGGCCTCCTATCAATTTTGGTGTCATAAGTAGGATCTCGTAAATGGTGTCCGTTGATACCTGGAGATCCGAATCCCAGAGACCCCCAGTTTGCGTGATCGACGGTAAGACAGAACCCAAGGTTGCCCGCGTCCCACTTCAAGGTCGACGGTAAGACTCTGTGCAGCAGCCAGAGCCCGCACCATACTGGTCACCGTAAAACCAAGATTGGTCGACGGTCAGCCTCCACCGCAACGTGAGAGCCCGCACCGACATCCAGGTAGCAGCAGATCTAACTCACCAACATCATCTTAATGAGTAGAGCACTCGTTATCTCCGAAACACTTCCACCTCGCCCACCATCACCAGCACGTTGACGCCGGCGCCGCCCTCACCTGTCGTCGAGCACGCGGTCGCCCTGTCGAGCGTGTCAGATTCGTTACCACGAGTGATGGTTTGTGCAGTGATCGTGTTTATGTGAGTCTTTTAAATTACTTACCATATTTTCACCGTTTCTACTATTTTTCGTCAACAATACCATTTCCACTGTTTCTACAATTTTCGTGAACTATAATTTTCGACTATGTAACATATTTTTGTGTGTCGTCACTGTATACCATATTTTGTGTGTCTATTTTACAGCTATATTTTCTATATCTATACAATTGTCCAATGTCACTTAAAACAGAATCTAAGGCAAAACCTGAAATGGCTGAAAACAAATACACTTTCAGTACTTACCAAATTCATTAAACCTTATAATGGGGACCGGGACTCCCTCCCCGCGTTCCTTACAAACTGTGATAACGCGATGTCGTTATCTACAGCAGATCAACAATATGTGCTCTGCAAGTATATAGTTTCGCAACTTGAAGGCAAAGCCCAAGTGGCTTGTAGTTTAAAATCTTTTTCCACATGGGACGAGATAAAAGCATTTTTAAGATCTACATTCGGCGAGAAAAAGCACTCGACTCATTTATTAGTGGATTTGCAAAATTGCAAACAAATTAGTAGCGAAGATGTCACGAAGTACTCTTTGCGGATCGAGCAAATATTAACGCGAATATTATCTGATATTCATTATAGTTGTAAAGATGAAAAGGAACTACCAGGCAGAATAGCTGCTATGTAACATTTAGCCTTAAATACATTTATGTTAGGGTTAAATAACTCAATAAGTAATGTTGTTAGGTGTAGAAACCCTTCGACCTTGAACGAGGCGGTCAAGCACGCAATCGAGGAGGAAAAATTATATAATTTATCTAACTCTAAATCTAATCCTAAATTTCAGCGTATTTGCAGCACGTGCCATAAACCTGGGCATAATGCTTCAGAGTGCTATAGGAATAAAAAACCTTCTAGTTCAAATCGTAATAACTATCAAAAATCTTTCCATATTAATTAAACACTACGATTCTAAATCATTAAATATTTGTGATCATATCTTACTGGTTCGGCGATACACGGAAACCGTAGGTTCTAGGCGATTTGGAAAAAATGGACTGTATCTAAAGGAAGAGGATGTAGGATTGGAATGGGAGAGATGATTGTGAGTGGGTATAGGATATTCCAAGGATGGAGGGCACTTACCGTATACGGCAATCTTCTTCGTTTCCGAATGGCAGTCTCCTCGTGGTTTCGTGATACAGCTGCTTGATTCACTTCACTACACAGTCACTTCCACTTGCGAGCGGTTTTATAAGCGGTAATAACTATAGCGGGAGCGGCACGGTGATACGGTATGGCGGACGCGTATTTAGCGAATCGAATGTTCTCGAAAGTTCTGGACTGTCTCTCGCGTCGACGTTCCGCGGCGACCAATCCGCGAAAGGCAGTGCCTCTTCCAGGGAGTGGGATAGAGAGGGACGGAAATATGGTATCGCTCGCACTAGACAAGCGTGGAACGATTGACGTTGATGCGATTAGTTATAGATAGGAAGGTAGATGGCGCTACCATATCCCCCCGGCCCTAAAGGGTTGCCTTTAAAAAAATAGAATTGAACTTAGCTATGTTGGGTGTACTACCGCATAACCAATCAATAGGCTAAGACAGCGATATGACAATAAAATTAATCTAAATTAACTTTAGCGAAAACTACAAACGCAATAATAGCGAAAACTACTAACTAAATACTTAAACTAAGAGGTAGGTCCAACTTCAGGCTAGATCTCACTGAGTTGGAAGCGGACAGAGACGTACAACAGGGCGCACGTAACTCGCTTTAGCGGTTTTCACGGTAACAACGCGAGTTGTACCGTCCTTGGAAGTATGCAATTTCTCTACGATGGCTAACGGCCATGAAAGCGGCGGAGCATTATCATGTATTATGACGACCAACGTACCCTCCTGTATAGGGGATGCAGGCCTATTCCACTTGGATCCTGCCTGAAGCTGGTGTAGATATTCCGCACGCCAGCGCTGCCAGAACGACTGCACGAGTTTATCCAGCAGAGTATGTCTCTGGAGCAAGCTTGAAGAGTCTGCTTCAGGAGCCGGAAATGACGATAATGGCACTGTGTTCAGAAATTGTGCAGGGCTTAACGCGGAATGCGGATGGTTCTGCAGGGTCACTACTCAATGCCGTGAGCGGACGCGAGTTGATCAGTGCCTCGACTTGTGCAAGGACAGTTAAAAGCTCTTCGTAAGAGAGGATCTGTTGACCTATAACCTTGAAGAGATGCGTTTTAATTACTTTGACCATGCTTTCCCAACATCCACCGAAATGTGGTGATGCTGGTGGAATAAACTTCCAGTCAATATGATTTATGGAAAGTTCTTCCTGAAGACGAGTACGATATTCTTCCCTGAGAAACTTATAAAGGTCGCGTAAATAAGAGCTTGCGCCCACAAAACAAGTGCCGTTATCCGTGTACAAACACTGTATAGGGCCGCGCCGTGAGAGAAATCGTTTAAGGGCTGCCAGGAATGACACCGTGCTTAAATCTGTCGCGACTTCAATATGCGTAGCGCGCGTCGTTAAGCATGTAAAAATACATAGCCCTGGCTACGGCTTTACGGCTTTTAACACCTCGACCACGCACTGGCGTATACTGCATTGGTCCTGCGTAATCATAACCGGTGTGTGTAAACGCTTTAGCAACCTGGTGGACGCGCTGGCTAGGGAGATCGGCCATGGGAGGGAAAGTCGGACGCGGACGAAATTTGAAACAGACGTTACATTTATGTATTCTGTGACGAATTATTTGTCGAGCGGCTAAAATCCAATACTTATGCCTAAGTAAGGACATAAGCAACTCCGGACCGGCATGGAGGTGCTTCTTGTGATAAAAATCAACAAGAAGGTCGACAACATGATCATGTCGTGGCAGAATACAAGGATGTTTGTAGTTATAAGGTTCATCCGAATTTGACAGACGACCCCCAACGCGTATGACGCCGTGTTCATCGAGAAACGGCTTGAGTCTAAGGATAGCGGGAGAACAAGGTACATTGTCTTATAAATTTTGAATGTCGTTACTAAAATGAACAGCTTGTTCAGCTCGTAGTAACGTACATTCTGCGAATTTGATATCAGTACTTGATACAAAAGTCTCATTAGGTAGGTGCCTTAGAAACCTATAGACATAAACGATGGCGCGGAGTAACTTAGACCACGATGACATGCGTAGTGCGAGTGCATAGATGGGAGACTCCGCAACCTCAGCAATCACGGGATAAGAAACAGACTTCCGTTCGGGTACATCTTCGTCTTCTGCACTGTGGTCAAAGGGTTGCATGGGCCATTCTGACGGATCATGGGAGATACAAGAAGGTCCACGACGCCACAATGGATGATGCAGAAGATTAAGTGGAGTGACACCACGAGACAAGCAATCTGCGGGGTTCTCAATACCCGCGACGTGATTGAAACAAGTAGCAGGAACCAGTTCAATCAATTTGCTAACGCGGTTGGCGACAAAAGTCTGCCAGCGATGAGGAGAAGAATGAATCCAAGCGAGCACTACTTTGGAGTCGGAAAATGCGTATAATTTATTAATGGGGTAGTGGGGCAAAACTGTGTCTTGAACCTTGCGGAGCAATTGAGACAGCAGAAGGGCCGCGCACAACTCCAGTCTCGCAACTGAAATGGTTTTAACAGGTGAGACCTTAGACTTGGCACAAACTAACTGCACCGAGTAGTTAGAACCAATGCGGCCTTGCAGATATACGACTCCGCCGTAAGCACGCTCGCTGGCGTCAGCAAAACCTATCAAGTTGATGGTACATCCATCTACCAACCCAAGATGACGCGGAATAGTAACTTGATTGAGCGCGGTAAGCTCAATACAAAACTGGCCCCAAGCGGCGACAATATGGTCAGGGGGTGTTTCATCCCACTCACACTTTGATAGCCAAAGCTCTTTGATCAAGAGCTTGGCGTACAAAATTGTGGGAGCCACAAAACCCATTATGTCCCAATGTCGAGCCACTGTGGACAGCATAGTGCGTTTGGTGCACTTATCATCTGGTGGTGAGACGTCAAACCGAAAACTATCGCAGGATTTGTCCCAGCGTAAACCGAGAACCTTATGCGGTACACACTTCTCAAACTCAATGTCTGGAGAAGCCTTATGAGAATCTGGTATGCGTGCGAGAACCTCCTTAGAGTTGCTTGTCCATTTGACAAGATCAAACTGGCCTCGCTTGAAAAGCTGAATAAGCTCTTCACAAAGCGAAATTGCTAGCGGAGCGGATATGACACATGATATACAAAGCGGAAGTGGCAACAGCCGCTGCGGCAGGAAAGTGATCGCCTTCATCAGCGATCAACTGGCGAACAACTCGTAACGCATGATATAATAATAATAATAATAATATTTTCTGAGAATATTTTCTGCAAATGAGTGTGGATATGCATCGAGATGTGGTTGCAGTGGATACTGGACTTACCCCGCTCGCTCTGGCTAAAGAGAACTGGCACAAACCTGCAGTGCTTAGTATCGAGGACCGGAGAGAAGTATGGAAGGGCAAGGAGCTACATGGACGCTTCTATAAGGCCTTACACGGGTCTGATATAGATTTCAAGGCATCCGTTTCCTGGCTACGCTTCGGTGATCTTTTCGGAGAAACCGAAGGTTTTGTCTGTGCAATTATGGATGAAGTTGTCATGACAAATAACTACCGCAAGTATATCCTGAGGGACGGTACGGTTGACATATGTCGGGCGTGTCACCAGCCCGGGGAATCTCTCAGGCATATTGTGTCCGGTTGTTCGAGTCTTGCCAATGGTCAGTATTTGCACAGGCATAACCAAGTGGCTAGGATTGTCCATCAGCAACTAGCCCTTAAATATAAACTCATTGGTTCTGAGGTACCGTACTACAGATATGTGCCCGACCCAGTTCTCGAAAATGGTCGTGCATTGTTGTACTGGGATCGGTCTATCATTACAGACAGGACTATTGTAGCCAATAAGCCTGATATTGTAGTGATAGACCGAGCAGAGCGTCTCGCAATGATTGTTGATATCACCATACCACATGACGGTAATCTCGTGAAGGCGGAAAATTATAAAAAGATTAAATATTTAGATCTAGCTCACGAGATTGTCGACATGTGGGATGTAGATTCAGCAATCATTGTTCCGATTGTCGTTTCAGTGAATGGATTGATCGCCAAGAGCCTCGACCAACATCTAAAGAGGCTCGCACTGGGCAGCTGGATCAAGGCCTTGATTCAGAAGGCGGTTCTTCTCGGTACGGCACGCATTGTGAGAAAGTTCCTTTCTCTGAGGCCCTAACCACCGGTGGCTTGGTCCCTGTACCCGACACTGGTGGGTTTCCGTGGTCCCATTTTATATAGTTAAATTTATTGAGTTACACTAAGGTTTAATTATGTAAAATTAGATTATGTGAATACTGATTAATAAAGAGAATAATAATAATAATAATCTGTAATCTGGCAACACCAAAACTGTCAACGTGTTTATTCCTCCAATTATTTTTAAATATTAATATTTTACAAATATCCTCTCATCCATAGTGCAATAGTATATATAATCTAAATTATAATAGAAAACACAAGTAAAGCAAGAAAATACCTGGTAAAAACAACATAAATACAGAAATAGTGAACATTTCATACAATGACAGCCGTCACGCTTAACATTATGACAGATCAAACAATAAATATATTTACAAAAATGAAGATAAAAACACATTAGCATGTTGACGAGAGCCAGGAGACGAAGAGCACACCCTACACCTCCGGACTCGTCGCTCAGCTCCGCCTCGCAGCCGTCGGAACCTGCACCAGTAACGTCGACAGCTGTAGTTGCGTCGAGCTCCAGCGACGAGTATTTCTCTCCGCCGTCGACACCGTCACCTGCGCGGCGGCGTGGGAGAGGCCGGCCACCAGCGTGCTTAGGACCTCGGGGCCCACCGGCCCCAAACAGGGTCCCCGCTGCCGGTGGTAATGTGCAGCGCATGAAGTGGACGTCATCCATAAACGAACAAGTCATGCGCGCATATTTTGGGGCGACAGAGGGGGGCACTAACCTCACTGCGTACCGTAGTCGCATGCTGTCTATGTTTCAGGCCTTGGAACCAAGCATCAACGTCACGGCTCAACGACTATCGGATCAGGTACGGGTTATCCAGCGCAGTGGCAAGGTGGATAACGCCGTGCTTGATAGGATTCGCTCAGAGTACTTACCTTCGAGCCATGCCAATCCCGTGCGGCTCACACTAACACCGACACCGAGCGGACCGCCAATGGGCGGCAGCGCCGTCAGGGAGGAGCATGACATGGCTGATGATGTAAGTACCCAGTGCAATGAGGTGGTCAAGAACGCTTTGGAATGTGCGATTAGGGACTACCGGTACACGCCATCATCTATTAGGCCTAGCCTACCGCGGTTGCCTATGCATAGGCGAAATATAGCGCTGGTAAGTGCTCTTGACTCGTTATTATCAAATTATTTAGATAATAGTGAGGATCTCGGTGATACACACTCAATCTTGTACTGTACCGCCGTGGCAGCTTGTCGTATAGCTGGTGTCAAGTTTCTTGAAACTGATACCGTTGTACGACAAAGGTCTGCTGTACCGGCGTGGCAGTGCAGGATTGAGCGACGTATTGCCGAGGCAAGGGCACTTATTGGCAAGCTGATCTGTTTTAGGGAGGGGAATACACGCCCTAGGGTAATGCGCTTTGTGAAACGGGCTTTTTCGGGGACTAATATTAGTCCTCAAGATTATATAGCCCGGGTCACAGAGCGCATTGACTACCTAAAACAGAAAGTCTATGCATGGGCAAACCGAATACGTAGATTTAAAAAACGTGTGGACCGGTACGTCATTAATCGTACATTCCAGAGGGATCAGAGGTGGGTATACAGAAGCTGGGAACGACCAAATCAAAGTGTGACTAATGTGCAGCGGCCGGATGCGAACGCCACAGCCATGTTTTGGCGTAGCATCTGGTCGACGCCCATTGGCCATACTGAAGGTGATTGGATGCAAGATGTCGAACGTTCATGTGAACATATTCCTGAAATGGAATGCGTGGCCATTTCTAGCCAGGATGTTGCACAAGCAGTCCGTCCATTATCTAATTGGAAATCTCCAGGCTTGGACGGGCTGCACAATTTCTGGCTGAAGTGGCTACGTAGTTCGCATGAACGCTTGGCATCTCAATTCCAATCAGCTGTAGAATCTGGGTCGTTGCCATCATTTATGATGACTGGAATTACCCACCTGCTCCACAAGACAGGCAGTACTAGCGAGCCCGGCAATTATAGACCGATAACATGTCTACCATCGGTCTATAAACTTCTTACATCTATTCTGAGAGCTAAAATAGCTAAACATGTTGAAGACAATTCTATTATGTCAGCCTCTCAGAATGGATGTAGGAAGGGTGCTCGCGGTACTAAGGAGCTCCTCCTCATTGACATGGCCATTAGCCAACAAGTTCGCCGTAACCGAAAGGATCTGGCGGCATGTTGGATAGATTATAAGAAGGCGTATGACTCCGTGCCGCATACATGGCTTTTGAGGGTGCTAGAGTTGTATAAAGTAAATACTACTCTACGCACCTTCTTAAAGTCATGTATGGGGCAATGGAATACGATTCTTTGCTATCCAGGATGCCGAAGGATCCAGGAGGACGGCGAACGTATTAAAATTGAGCGGGGAATTTTTCAGGGCGACAGTCTGAGTCCCCTTTGGTTTTGCCTAGCCATGAACCCTCTCAGTACATTACTGGAGGGTTCAAGGTTAGGCTACAGGTTACAGAGAGGCGGTCAGGTAGTATCCCACCTGTTATTCATGGATGACCTGAAGTTATTTGCCCAATCTGATGTCCAATTGCTAGATTTACTAAACGTAACCCAAAACTTTAGTAAGTCTATCAATATGGAGTTCGGTGTGGATAAATGTGCTGTCATTCATGTGAAGCAGGGCAGGATGGTGGAATCTGAGGGGATCCAACTCTCAGATTCCATTAACCTAAGATCGCTTCTCTTAACCGATACCTATAAGTACTTGGGTATGTCACAGGCTTTAAGTATCAATGAAGCTGACATGAAGCAATCGTTGCAAGAGCGTTTCTTTGGCCGCCTGAAAAAAGTATTAAAAAGCCTTTTATCAGGTGGCAACAAGGTTCGTGCTTGCAACGGTTGGGTCATGCCACTTCTTGTATACTCCTTTGGCATACTCAAGTGGACTCAGTCTGAATTGGACGCCCTGGACAGAAGAGTCCGCACATTGTTGACGGCATATCGTATGCATCATCCTCGTTCATCCGTGATGAGGTTGTACATCCCGCGGAAGTGTGGGGGTCGTGGCTTTCTAAATATCAAGACCCTACACAACCGCGAGGTGTGCAATCTCAGAGAATATTTTCTCCGGGCGAACGGGGACATGCATCGAGATGTTGTCGCAGTGGACAATGGACTCACCCCGCTCAAGTTGGCTAAGGAGAACTGGCGCATACCTGTAGTACTCAGTTTTGATGAGCGCAAGCGTGTATGGCAGAGCAAGGAGCTTCATGGCAGGTTCCATCGGGCCCTGTATGGACCCGATGTAGACCTATTGGCCTCGGTGAACTGGCTACGCTTCGGTGACCTCTTTGGGGAAACCGAAGGGTTTGTTTGTGCAATTGCTGACGAAGTTATCAAGACGAATAACTACCGGAAATATATCCTGAGGGATGGCACTAGTGATATTTGCCGTGCCTGTCACCAGCCCGGTGAATCCCTCAGGCATATTGTTTCCGGTTGTTCACGTCTTGCTAACGGCGAGTACTTGCACAGACATAACCAAGTAGCCAGAATCATTCACCAGCAACTTGCTCTGAAATATAAACTTGTAGACATCGAGGTACCATACTACAGGTATGTGGCAGAGCCAGTTCTCGAAAATGGCCATGCCACATTGTACTGGGATCGATCTATCGTCACAGACAGGACTGTTGTAGCCAACAAACCTGATATTGTGGTGATAGATCGATCAGAGCGCCTCGCAATAATTGTTGATGTCACCATTCCTCATGACGAGAATCTCGTGAAAGCCGAGAAAGACAAACAGATTAAATATCTGGACTTGGCTCACGAGATTGTCGACATGTGGGATGTGGACTCGGCAATTATTGTACCGATAGTTGTAACGGTTAATGGCCTAATAGCCAAGAGCCTCGATCGTCACCTTAAGAGGCTCGCGTTGGGTGCTTGGGTCAAGGGCCTGATGCAAAAGGCAGTACTTCTCGACACGGCACGTATTGTGAGGAAGTTCCTGTCTCTGGAGCCCTAACCACCGACAGCTTGGACCCTGTGCCCGTTGCTGGTGGGATCCCACGGTTTCTTTTTATATTTTTAAATGTATGTTATTTTTTATTGTATATTTAAAAATGTAAATGAAATCTGAAGAAAAATAAATAAAGGAATAATAATAATAATAATAATAATAATAATAAAAAAATTTATTAATTTTCATACATCACAAAAATATACATAAAGTTCTTAAAAGGTAATTTAGGTAGAATAATGAGGTGCCTGTACTAGGGTAAACCTGTGCCACAGGCATTAAAAGCACTTACAGTAAGTGATTTTGATCTGAGTTATGAAGTAATTACAATATTTATCATCAACATATTAAACGTAATGTTTCTAAATAAAAATATGCCTACTTAGAATTATTTTAAAACTAATATGAAATGTATAATTATTTGACCACAGTCAGCAGTTCTTCGGTCTGATCATATTTCAATGTTTGTAAATACTGATAGACGCGTTGTTTCGATCTTACATAACTTAGGTCATAAATAGATGTTTCTTTGTTTATTTTGTTATAAAGATAGGGACCCAGAAATGAAAAGAATCTATTAGTAAAGACAAACCTTGATTCAGACCTTGAACTACAGACAATATCTTTCCGTCTCTTGGTGTTAGTAAGGTCGGCGTTGTACGTAAGCGCAGTATGCTGTTTTAGTACAGTGTACAATATAAACAGTTGACGAACCGTTAGCACTTTGCATGATTCATATAGAAGGCTTGTAGAGAATCGGTAAGGTCGGCGGGTGGCCATTTTAAGCAGGGCTCTTTGCGCTCGCTCTATAGAGAGCATTAAAGATTTTCCTATACCTCCCCAAGAAGTTATGCAGTATTGGATTATGGACTGACACAATGCCTTGTACATCTGTATAATGAGGTTATGATCTAAAATAAAGCGAAGTTTTTTAAATACAAATAATAATTTTCGTAGCCTAGATGTTAAAGCGGCGATATGTTGTTTATAGGAAAGGGTTTCGTCCAATATAACCCCTAAATACTTAATATTAGTAGTGCTATTAATTTCCGGACAGGTGCAAATATTGTTTGACTTAAGATAACAGTTATGTGCATATAAGTGAAAAGAATTGTTATGTGCTTGGGGGTTACGCATACAAAATTGAATGAATTTAGTCTTATCAGTATTTAAGGTTAGTAGATTATGTTTAAGCCAGTTATTTACTACGTTAAACCCTTGTTGTGCATACTTCTGAGCTTCCGTAATGGTGTTTGCTGAGAAAATAAGCGCAGTGTCGTCAGCATATGTAACAATAGTGCCATGATGTAGGTTTAGGTTACAGAGATCATTTATGTACACTAGAAAGAGTGTTCCACCGAGCACACTTCCCTGAGGAATGCCGAATTGGGGTAATAATAATTCGGAACTGATTACGTTGTCTATTTTGACACATTGATACCTATCCCGTAAGTAGTCTTTAAACAGTTTTAACTGTGTGCCTCTTATTCCTAAGGCCTCCAATTTCTTAAGAAGCAGTGGGATTGATACAGTGTCAAATGCTTTTGCCAGATCTAGAAAGACGCCAATCACATGTTGACTTTGCCCAAGTTCCTCGGAAATATAATTAGTCAAGGTGTGTACTGCATCTGCTGCAGATAACTTTGATCTGAAGCCGAATTGCTTGTGGGAGAAGAGGGAGTTATTTTCAAGATATGAAACTAGTCTATTATTTATAATATTTTCGAGTACTTTAGATATCGAAGGTAGTAGTGAGATTGGCCTGTAATTAGTTACCAGATCCTTTTGCCCTGATTTGTGTATGGGAATTACTACTGCCTTTTTGAGGCATTTGGGGAAGATTCCTTCTGACAGGCAAATTCGGAAAATGTGAGTTAATGGAGGTATCAGTATGTGCCTAAAGGTTTTCAGTATTGCAGTGCTAATACCGTCCCACCCTGCTGCTGAGCTATGTTTTAGTGATAGGATAATTCGTTCTACTTCACATTCATCCGGTTCTAGTAAAACAAAAGACTTGCCAGTACTATTATATGTCGGAACGGTTGAAATTGCATTTTTTGGATGATTGTTACATGTTCTTTGAATTTGTTCAGCCAATTTTACACCAATGTTAGCAAAAAAGCTATTGACGTTATCAGCGGATGAAAGCGGGGTACGATCTGTATATAATAAACTTGTATCGCACTTATTTTGTTTCGACGTATATGTTACAGACTTAACGTACTTCCACAATCGCTTAGTGTTATTGCCGGCTTCTGATATTTGAGATTTGTCATACTCGATTTTTGTTATTCTTAGGATTCTATTGCAGAAGTTTCTATAACGCTTATAGACTGTTTGTAAGGTTAAATTATTTGGATTTTGCTTAGCTCTTTTATGTAGTCTATCACGGTGCCGAATGCACTTAATAAGGCCAGGAGTTATCCAAGGTTTAATATTATAATTTTTGTTACTCAAATTAATTACATTAGTGTTTTTAAAAATAGCTGTTTGTAAGTTGTTAATAACATAAGACATAGAAGTGGTAGCATCAGCAGAATTGTAAACTGGGCCAAAGTCAATATTGCATAAATCACGTTCTAGGTTAGTCATATTAAGTTTTGACCTTTGCTGCGGACGCGAACGATGCTTAGAATGCATTAATTCAAGCGTAAACAAAATCGCGCAATGGTCTGTTATTGTTGAGTTAGTAACAAGTGTTAAACACGGAAGCTTAGTTTTGAGCATGACGTGATCTAAGCATGACCCACTTTGATGTGTTGGAAATGTGTGGGAAGGCAAAATTCCATGATATGCACAAAGGTTCAGATAATCTTGGGTTCCAGCATCATTATTTTCAGAATTAATATTAATATTTAGGTCGCCAATTATAATAATGTTAGGAAAGGAAGAAAGACCCTGTAAAATGTTATCTAATGAGTTATTAAATACTTCTAAATTTCTAAAGGCAGGAGACCTATAAATAGCTATTATTGCTATCTCCAAACCGATTTTAATAATAAGACAATTACCTTCTTGGATAGTTGGCTCTTCGACAGTAAGGTGTAAAGCTATTTTTGTGTATACCACTATGCCATCGTTCTGGTTTAAAGATAACTTTGTGTAGAAACTATTGTACCCTGGTAATGTCGGTATGTTCTTATTTCTGTTTGAAAGCCAGCTTTCCGTAAGGACAATTATATCACACTCGGTATCAAGCCTTTGTAAGAAAACGCCTAGACTATCTATGTTTTTATATATACTGCGGATGTTTTGAGTTAGTATGGATAGTGGGTTGTTGAAATCGGAAAGATAATGTCTACAATTTTCAGTATCGCTTATTTTAGACATGTAAACTAAACTATCATCTAGATCTTTAATTAAGTGATTAGCCATATATTATAACGAAACTAAAAAGAAACTTATAGACGTTTACAAGCTAGCTCAAGACTAATAATAAAGAAAAGATATGGGCTAGACTTGAGTCCAAAACAAACACGATTGAACTGATACACAGATAAAGGTTCTTTCTTGTCAAAACGATAAAAGATCCGTTGAAATCTACGGTCAGATTCGCGAACGCCGATATTGAGAAACATTTGGCGGCAATCAGCTGACAGAGCGATTTGGAAAAGACGAAACTTTATTATGATGTTAAATAAATCATCCTGTAGTATGGGGCCGGCATGCAAAATGTCATTAATCGACTGACCCGATTAGTCTTACAACTAGCGTTTAAAACCACACGAAGTTTAGTAGAGGTTTTATCTTCGCGAAATACGCCGTGATACGGGATATAATATGAGGGCAGAGAGTTGCCCTCGTTGTTTACAACTACACTCAAAAAACCTTTATCTATATAGTCACGAATGACGTCATTATAGGTGCTGCGTAACTTAGGTGATGCATCAAGTTTACGTTCCAAACAATGGAAACGTCTAAGCGCAGCAGCGTACGAGTCGCCTAACGAATAAGGGTCACCATATAATGGCAACGCCACAACGTATCTGCCACTTTCGTCACGAACAGTGGTAGCACGGAAATGTTCTTCACACTCGAGATCTTTACGGCTCATCGAGGGCGGTGCGGTAACCTCTTCAAGCTCCCAAAATCGCTTGAGAAGAGAGTCAATATTGTTTTATTGAAGAACAGAACAACAGCAAGACGTAACGTATTGAGAAGTATGTAATGTAGGTACGGTACCCATAATCACATACCCAAATACCGTCTCAATAGCGGGCGGTAAGTTATTTTGCTCACCACGTACCACTTTAGTAAGTAGCAAGTGCGGGAATATTGCGGCTCCGATCAAAACATCAATGTCTGCCGGATTCGCAAACTCCGAGTCCACTAGCGGCAATGACTCGAGATGTGTGAGAAACGACACTTCCACATTAGCGTTTGGCAATGTGTCCGTAATACGCTCCACGATAAGCGAAGAAATGTTAAAATTAATGTCCCTATCAAAACGCGAATGTATTTTAATATCTACGGAACCCTTGCAATGTTTTTCTGATCCGCCTATCCCTCGGATTATTGAGTTCGTATTTTTAAAGTTATTCCATAATCCGAGGCGTTTGAACAATTCTAACGTTATTAAATTGGTCTGAGATGCGCTATCTAGCAGACAACGTACCATGTGCGGCGACCCATTAACATCATATATGATAACTTGCGCTGTCGCTAACAGAACAGTCTTAGACGCCATACATGGCGGCCTAGCACTGCTCTGATCACTACAAGCGCGCGAAGGCCGTCCGCGCGTGCGTGCCGCCCGCGCAATGGATGTCGTACACAACGATATCTCATTCTGAGGCGTGGAGGGGGAAGTCACCGTGGCCTGCACCTGTGAGGTAAGTGTGTCAAGGTTAGCGGCCTGGCTTGACAACGTGTTACCTTTATCGAAATGAAGCAATGAATGATGTTTTTAATTGCAGAAGCGGCACTTTGTCTTACTAGAACAATTACTTGTTTTATGTTTTATGCTTAAGCAATTAATGCAAGCTTTGTTATCTTTTACGCATTTAAAACGAGCGGTTGCATGCAAATTATCGAAGGCGGGACACTTGTATAAGTGGTCGTGCACTATATTACTGCACAGACACTTCTGTGAATTATTACTATTAGATTCCGAACATGTTACGTAAGATTGTGGATTAGGGACCGAGTTATTATTACTATTTCGCGATTTATTCAACCTTTGTTTGTTGCTGTTAGTGTTAGAAGGGCCAGGTGAACCAGACTGCGTATTATGAAATATTCGACACTGATCTTTTATGAACGAAATAAAACTATCTAGTGTAGGTATTTTATTATTGCGTTCCGTCATCTCGAATGCGCGAATTGTATCAGTGTCAAACTTTTTAAAGCGAGTTGAAGCAACATGAAGTCGGAAAGATCTTCCAATTTTAAGTTCCTAAAAGAATTAACCGCGGTTACGAAGTTATCAATAAACACCTGGAAATTCGCGACAGACGCGTTGCCGGACAGTTTGAGATTTAAAGCTTGGTCAAAGTAAGTAGACGCTAGGACGCGCGTGTCTTGATATCTGTCAAGTAGTGACTGAAATATGACCTGATAATTCTCAGCACTGGGTGTGACACCTGCAAATACGGACTGGGCTTTCGGTGACAGTTTACTTATTAAATAGTACAACCTGTCAGCATCTGTCAGAGAACCATTATCGTGCACTGTAGACTTAAAACTCGCATAGAATAACGGCCAATTTCGTATATCTCCGTCAAACGACATAATCTCGATTGGCGGTAATCTCGGTTTGCGGGCAACGGGCTCTGCTGAACATTTACCCTCCAATTGCGATTGTACACGCTTAATAATACAATAAAGATCTTCGAATGAGGTGTACGCCTGATAGTTCGGTTTTTCATCAGGATTGATAGAAAGTAATCTTGCGTTATAATCGTCTAACAACTTATGAAAATCTGTTCGAATACTATCTACTGTCATACAATAACTGAGAAATGCTTCGCTATTACTGTCAGACATAGATGCAGTTTTTGAGCGTTCATAGATGTTTTGAATGCGCTCAAATAAAATATTGCGTTTTGCTTCTAAGATTGTCATCTCTTTGTCTTCCGACACGCGTGACTTCTTTTGTTGTGACATGCTTACGTAAGTATAAGCTAATGAGAACGAAACAAAATAAGAATATCTAATGTACCTATTATTTTACCTAAGTAGGCTAAGTAGGCAACACTTTAGAGCTGTGGAATTAAAAGTTGCTCGTAATATGAGATTTACAAGACAACTATGATAGTTCCAGAAATAATAATTGAGTAAGTAGGTAGCTACATAAAAGTTTACCTACTGATGCGGGCGGAAACAACCATGTGACGGTTATGTGAATATATTAGGAGTATAGCTAGGTGCTATAACTGCCTAGGTATAGCGATATAACGTATAAAAACGTAAATGAATCCGACTCGTATGGATCAAAAAAATGGTTCGGCGATACACCGAAACCGTAGGTTCTAGGCGATTTGGAAAAAATGGACTGTATCTAAAGGAAGAGGATGTAGGATTGGAATGGGAGAGATGATTGTGAGTGGGTATAGGATATTCCAAGGATGGAGGGCACTTACCTTATACGGCAATCTTCTTCGTTTCCGAAGGGCAGTCTCCTGGTGGTTTCGTGATGCAGCTGCTTGATTCACTTCACTACACAGTCACTTCCACTTGCGAACGGTTATATAAGCGGTAATAACTATAGCGGGAGCGGCGCGGTGATACGGTATGGCGGACGCGTATTTAGCGAATCGAATGTTCTCGAAAGTTCTGGATTGTCTCTCGCGTCGACGTTTCGCGACGACCAATCCGCGAAAGGCAGTGCCTCTTCCAGGGATTGGGATAGAGAGGGACGGAAATATGGTATCGCTCGCACTAGACAAGCGTGGAACGATTGACGTTGATGCGATTAGTTATAGATAGGAAAGTAGATGGCGCTACCACTTACCTATAAACTACATTCAACCAACTTACATTATTGCCGCGCGATCCGAAGCAGTAATTGAATGCGCGATATCTTATTACAATCCTGAACTTTATTCTTATAACGAAGCCCTTGTTCTAGATCATACCGTATGTAGTGGTATTTATGTCGCAAATTGCATTGTCTCAATCAAGTCGAATAAAAGAATTAATATTACGGTTTTAAGCACGACGGACTCTGACGTTGAGATCAAAGATTATTACGCAGAGTTGACACCACTCGAACAAAACAATCTGAACTCTGAATCATGCCTAAATACTTATTCTATTTCTACTTCCAAATCTGATCGTGTTCAAAAGGTTTTAGACCTTATTCGTTGCTCTCATTTAAATTTGGAGGAGCAAAAAGCTTTATTAGAGTGTTGTTCTGAATACACTGATATTTTTCACATGGAAGGCGAGCCCTTACCTTTTACTAATGCCGTTGAGCATTCAATTAACTCTGGTGATACGCCGTCTATCCATGTTAAATCATATCGCTTCCCCGAATGCCACAAGGAGGAAGTTGATTCCCAAATCCGAAAAATGTTAGACCAAAACATTATTCGCCCTTCTATTTCACCATGGAGTGCCCCTGTATGGGTGGTCCCCAAAAAATGGACGCGTCTGGCAAAAAGAAATGGAGAATCGTAATCGATTACCGCCGTCTTAACGATGTGACGGTCTCCGAAATTTATCCACTGCCACACACTTGGAATGACCCAATTGGTCTAAGATGTCAGTGATCAGATCACTGACATCTTAGACCAATTGGGTCATTCAAAATATTTTGGTACTTTAGACCTATCTAGCGGTTTTCATCAAATTAAAATGAGTTCCAAGGACGCGCCAAAAACCGGATTCACCGTTAACACTAATTCTAGCACTTCCGGGCATTATGAATTTACTAGGATGCCATTTGGCTTGAAAAATGCTCCCATAACATTCCAAAGGCTTAAGAATACGGCTCTTTCCAGACTTCAAGGTCTCCATGCCTACGTTTACTTGGATGATTGTATGATTTACTCGCAAAAAGTGCTTGACCATATTAAAAAGCTTGTAGGCTAACCTCATTGGTGGTTAACAATGAGGTTTGCTACAATGTTACAGGCCGCCAAGAAGAACGACATTCCAATAGCGAACACCGGGCTCTGGCGAGGTGAGCATTGTTTGAATCGAAGTCAACGAGGAAACAACTAAACAGGCGCTCGCAGCCACGTGTACGGTGGACGCTAATTTTTGATAGAAATTGTAATTGTTGCGATTATCAGTTTTACTGTGAGTATCTATTTACAATAATAACTGAAGTGATGTACAAATGCTGTTTTATTTACCATCTCCTCGCCCGCAAATCTACGCCCGCTCACAATTTGAAGAAACAAACGATAGTAGAAGGAGAAAATGGAAAGAATGCAGTAGAAATCCCTTAACCCACAGTCGAAAGACTTTATCAGAAGTGGTTACGAAGGGCAGATGAACAGGAGATGGCATTCGATCATGGAAAGACAGATCCCATGTGAGTACCCATGATTTTCATAACAATAACGAGGCGATTGTGACAAAGCCGTTACTAGCAACGTAACCCAATTCTGCTCGTGAAATTACATTCCTGACGATGTTGAAGCTGATATTGAAAAATGGTGGAGAAACACCAACATCATATTGCACTATCGGAATCACCTTAAGCGACGCATTGAAGAGGCGCGCCGCGTTAATATGAAATGTGACGGCCGCATTTTAAGGAATTGCTACTCGCAAGGTTCGGCAAATTGAAGAGATCATTACTGGATTGATTGTGAACCCAATACATACACCATTATGTAAGCAAGGAGGTATCTCTTTTGCAACCTCAACAGGATAACCGACCTACTTTGTAACGTGACTGGCCGCAAATACGAATTTGACCACACGATGACAGCTCAATACAATTATGTCATGCACCTAGTAAAATATCGCTGAAGAGAAAAAATTCGAGAGCTAAAATATCGCGCTGTGATGATGATGAAGAAAACGTGTTTTGTTCCGGATTTATAATTTAACGGATCCTGCCACCACCGTCGTCATCATATGCACAAGATGGCAGTAAACGAAAGTTAAAGATGGTGTCGCTGTTATGAAAATGCTGGAGAGAAGATCGCCAATCGTTTTCAGGTTTCAAAAGCAAAAGATATCCGAGAATACAGTTCAGAAAAAATGTTGACGTTTCTGAACAGAAACTAGTAAATGGTATGGTATCCACATTGACTGGTAAGTTAGTCCTTCAGGAGATATCATTTAACAGCAAGACAAGTAAGAAAATTCCTATGTTTGGTCTCTCGTTTTGGTTTTTCCGAATTCTCAGTATGATATGCCGGGTAACGGCAATAGGCTCGTCCGCTATTACGTGGGACTTAACAATTCATGGCGAAATGTGGGTGTAATATTATAGCTCTGCCCACTCCTTCGTGGATGCAGGCGTGAGTCTACAGTGAGACGTCAAATGGCATAATTATGCTGAGTTTTTGTCTAGAATCTCTTTAGCTCCTTTGTCTTATAGAACCTAAAACTATTAGAGTTAGGTAATCTCAAACTCCTTTAAGTTTTGAAGCCTAGACTTTTGATAAGGTGGTAAATTATGTCAAATTAAACAATAATTGATTTCAGGTAAGCTTAAGTGTCAGAGAGTCAAATCTGCACATTACAAGGACTGATGGGCGATGGAGCAAGCGTGTCCTAGAGTGGAGAATGCGACTCAGTAAGCGTAAGGAAGGCTGGCCCCCTGCTAGGTGGACCGACGACCTGAAAAAGTTAGCTGGGTTGGATTTGACGCGGTAGGCTGATTGATTGGTTACAGGTAAAGCAGAAACAGGCTCCCGATATTTAGAACCTAGCACGAATAAGCCTCTGTTGGATTCAACGGTCTGGTGAAGTGGGCACATGCGTAGCTTAAAACAATCCGCTATATGTCATCGTACCTACTACCTATGTATCATCTTCGTCCGTTACACAAATAGTGCACGATTGGCGTAGTGGTTAAAGCGACCATCTCACCACTTCACAGTGTGCCGAGTGTTGTAGGTTCATTCCTACACGAGACAACACTTTGTGTGGTCCTCAAACGCCGCTTTACATTGAGCTAAGCGTTATGGGTTCAATCTCCATACGAAACACTGCGTGTAACCCACAAATGGTGGTTTAGATGTACTTGAATGTCTGTTGGTGGTGGTGGTCGTGGCTGTTGATGATGGACAGGACTATGGAGCGCCGCCATTGTTTGCCTCCAAAGCTGCGGCATACCGAGCGATATCTCTCCATTTCTAGCGGTTGTTGGCATTTCGCGCACATTGTACTGTGGTCGATTACGTAGCCCGCGTGATAACATCGATCCACCGAGTCGGATATCGACCGCGGGCTCTCTTGCCTTCAACGCAACCGTTGTTTCCATCGTGTCCTCGTTTCTTAAGATATGCCCAAAGAATTTCAGTATTCATAACTGCACAATCGACGAAAGTCTATCCCTTATGTGAAGCTCCTTGAGGATGGAGTTATTGGTGCGGAATGCTGTCCACGGTATCTTTAATATCTGTCTCCAATACCACATCTCCATCGCATCGATTTTTCGGCGATCTTGTAGCATTAGTGCCCACGTATCGGCCCTGTAGAGAAAGATTGGAAAAACAAGACACTTCATTAGACGAACTTTGGTATACCGTGTAATTCAGCTGTCTCTCCATATCTTTCCCAGACGCTCTACTGCCGTCCTGGTGATAGCTGAACGACGCTTGATCTAGTCTTCGCATCCTCCTTTGTTCGAGATAGAGGAACTTGTCATAACTAGAGTTTTGGTTAAATCTCTATGAATAAACGTAAAGCATCAATAGCTTTAACCTTGTTCACAAGAAGGCTCATTAAAACTTGTATGCTTCAGGGTTTTGAAGACCTGCTAGAAATATTTACTACTCTAACCAAGATCTGCGATGAGGATGAAGTGCCAGCGATTAATGGTAACAAAGTTGAACAGTCCTAAGAAACCGACGGTGAGACAGCGTCCATTCCTGATGAGAAGAAATCACTGCTGCCAGCGTCGATAGTCTCCACACCGTAGGATGACTCGCTAAGTAATTGTGACTTGAGTAAAGGTATGTGTGTACTTACGTGTGTTGTATAGTAAGTTGTTTAAGTCGATCGGAAGGGCCCAGTATGCCCTGTCCATGACATGAGTTGATCGGAAGGGTTCTGTATGCCCTGTCCATGATTTGAGTCTGTCGACAGGGGCCTAGTACGCCCGGTCAGCACTCATTTGTTGAAAGGGCCTTGTCAGCTGAGCCTGATAAGCCTAGTATGTAGCATTTTGGTATTCGGTCAGTAGGACCTGGTACCCCAAGAGGGTGCCATGGTCTATACTATGCCTGTACCATGCTTGGTAGTTGAATGATGGGGCTCCGCGCACCCAATCCAAGTTACTACGCAGTAACGATGTATTTCATTCTGGTCAGAAAAGGCAGAGCGAATGTTAATGTGCATCTTTTCTAATTGAACAGGTCTGGAGGAATAATGCTGCGTCCTGTAGATGCTGGACACCATGCGCACGAGGTCGTGCGATTCGTCAGAATGGCCGTGTAGGCTAACCTCATTGGTGGTTAACAATGAGGTTTGCTACAATGTTACAGGCCGCCAAGAAGAACGACATTCCAATAGCGAACACCGGGCTCTGGCGAGGTGAGCATTGTTTGAATCGGAGTCAACGAGGAAACAACTAAACAGGCGCTCGCAGCCACGTGTACGGTGGACGCTAATTTTTGATAGAAATTGTAATTGTTGCGATTATCAATTTTACTGTGAGTATCTATTTACAATAATAACTGAAGTGATGTACAAATGCTGTTTTATTTACCATCTCCTCGCCCGCAAATCTACGCCCGCTCACAATTTGAAGAAACAAATGATAGTAGAAGGAGAAAATGGAACGAATGCAGTAGAAATCCCTTAACCAACAGTCGAAAGACTTTAAGCTTAAATTAGTTTTTGACAGAATGCGAAAATTTAATCATAAATTACACCCAGATAAGTGCGAGTTTTTACGTCGCGAGGTTGCTTATCTTGACCACATTATCACCGACAAAGGTGTATCGCCGAACCCTGATAAGGTCAAGGCCGTCAGCGAATTTCCAACCCCTACTAATGCCAAATAAATCAAATCTTTTCTAGGCCTTGTTGGCTATTATAGGCGATTCATTGAAAACTTTTCGAAGTTAACCAAGCCTCTTACATCCTTATTGAAAAAGGACGTCTCTTTCAATTGGACTGTTGAACAGGAAACAGCTTTCCAAATCTTAAAAAATAAACTTACCACGGCTCCTTTATTACAATACCCTGATTTTAGTGCTCCGTTTATAATCACAACAGACGCCTCAAACTACGCCGTAGGCGCTGTATTATCTCAAGGCGATATAGGCAAGGATAAACCTATAGCCTACGCCTCTAGAACGCTTAACAAAGCCGAAGGTAACTATTCAACAACGGAGAAAGAACTCCTTGCCATTATTTTCGCTGTTAAAACCTTCCGCCCTTATATATTTGGGCGCAAATTTAAGATCGTTACAGATCATCGACCTTTAGTTTGGCTTTTTAGTAACAAAGATCCAGGCAGTCGACTCATCCGATGGCGCTTAAAGCTTGAGGAGTACGACTACGAAATTGTATACAAGCAAGGTGGTCTTAATTCCAACGCAGATGCGTTATCTCGACATCCAGTAAATGTCATTGAATCAAATCGTCTTAATAATTCTACCTACGAAAAATATTTTAAGAACCAATTTACAAATAAGTTACCTACTTCTAATACTATTATCGAAGAGTTTAGTCAGGCTCTATGCCTCACTGCGAAGAAATACTATCGCAGCTCGAGAATGCTGCTGAATTGCTTAGTACGGAACGCGAGCCGTTCACTGTCCATAAAGTTATTAATAAACACAAGATATATTATTTTCTATATTCTAAAGTACATCATTATGAAGAATCAAAATACAAAGATATTTACAATTTATTAATTAAATTAAAAGATATGCTCTTATTAGATAACATAACTGATCTTGCTATATCTGATATTACAGATCATTTTTCTAAAATTGTATATACTAAATTATATAACATGATATCTTACGTTTTTCATAACACAAATATTAAAGCACATGTCTATAAAAATCAATTAATTTACCCAACTCCTGCCGAGGTCCCTACAATTTTGAAGGAAAATCATGACTCTACCATTGCTGGTCATCCAGGTGCGCGCCGCATGTACAATCGAATCAAGGCCGCATATTACTGGAAAGGCATGCGTGCCGATATTGAACGGTATGTCAAACAGTGTAAGTTGTGCCAAATAAATAAGCCATTACGGTATTCAAATAAAGCTCCTATGGAGATAACTTCTACATCTACTAAACCATTTGAACGTTTAGCTCTAGACATTGTTGGTCCATTACCCGATGCTGGTTTCCAAACATTTAAGTACATCTTAACTTTACAAGATGACTTAACTAAATTTTCAAGTTCCTATCCCATGGTCTCCGCTACAAGTGAAGAGATAGCTCGAAATCTCGTACACTTTATGTCGTTACTTGGATTTCCTAAAACTATTTTAACCGACCTTGGTACATGCTTTACTTCGGATCTATTTAAACAACTTACCGAAATTCTTAAGATAAAATCACTTTTTACTACTCCTTACCATCCGCAAACGAATGGTGCATTAGAAAGATCACATGCTCCTCTTAAGGAGTACTTAAAGTCCTTCGTTAATGACAGTCAAAATGATTGTCATCGTTACCTATTTACTGCTATATTAGCCTATAATACTACCCTTCACTGTACAACTGAATTTAACCCTTACGAACTTTTATATGGTTACAAACCTACTATTCCTAATTCCTTATATGATACTTCTAACAGTTCTACCTATAATGAATACATTCGCGCACTGCAATATCGAATACGGGTTAGCCGAGAGAAAGCTATACAAAATATTATAAATAGTAAAGAACTGTCAAAGCAATACTATGATTCTAAATCACGCGATGTTACTTATAAAACAGGCGACATGGTGTATCTTAAACATCATCACAGGCTAAGAAAAGCACTGTCCCCTGTTTGGAAAGGCCCCTATAAGATAATTAAAGTACATAATAAACATAACGTCACGTTACAGGTGGGCCGCAAGCATATCAAATAACCATACAAATGAAATCAAACTCGCTGTATCTTGAACTATCTTATTTTCAGAGACTTGTGCTACGGCTGCCACGCCGAATCGAAGATAACTCCGATAACTCATAGTCCCGGCATCTACTTCGAATCTGTTACTAATATTCGTTTCTATAATGACTACTGGAATGTCGTAACTCATATTGATATTGTATCACTAGAACCCTACTTAACTAATATCGAATCATTATTACGTAAAACTCAAAATATCTGCAGTAAGGTACAATCACAAAATATTATGCAATGTGAGGATTATTCTAGCCCTATTAAAATACTAATTCAGTCTAATCTTCTTAAAGTACAATCGTTATCTCATTTAACTATAAATCAAACACCGACCAAGGTCAAGAGGTCCTTAGAATTCGGTGGTGAAATTTTAAAATTATTTTTCGGTACATTAGATGCTGACGACGCCAGAAAATACGACGCCGCCATCGAATCTTGCCAAAAGAGTGAGTCCGAACTATATCGTCAACAAGAAATAATTTTAATTCTACCTTATATAAAATAAATCAAAACGAGATTAAGTTAAACTCTCAAATAGACGTTATGAACAAAATTTTATCTCAAGTTACTAAGACAGATAACTTGTTATACAATATTTCGTGTGTAAATAGTTTATTAAATATAATAGAAAGCTCTTTACTTACTATTTCTAATCTATTAGATACTAATTTAAACTCTATTTTATTTTCTAAGGTAAACGTTCTACACCCTAGTATTATAAGTCCTATTAGCCTTTACGATGAACTACGCAAACAAAGTGGTCATATTAATAAGAGGCTAGATTTCCCAGTACAATTAAGTATTAATAATATTCACTCTATCATAGATGTTTCGCAATTAAGCTCTTTTTACTATAATAATAAGATCGTTTTCGTGTTGCGAATTCCACTAATAAGTGACGACAAGTTCGTTATCTATAAGAATATACCTTTACCGACTCCCCATAACGGATCTAATATCAAAACATTCGCGCTCATTCAACCTTCCAATGCCTACACTGCTTTAAGTGACGATAGAATGCACTATACTATGTTTGATAACTTAGATAAGTGTAAAGTAATTAATAACCAATATTCTATTTGTGAAATGCAAACAATATATTCGTGTATACTAAATCATAATTGTGAATCTAGATTACTAACGGAAGTGACCTTGTCACTACCCACTGAGTGTAACGCTAAATTATTATTTGGCGATATCGATATTTGGCAAAAGTTGCGAAATAATGAATGGATTTTTGTCCAATCCAATATTATTAAATTAACTATAAATTGTGATGAAGATATTGTCGTTTATTCTATTGTTGGCACTGGTTATGTAAAGTTAACCGAAAATTGTGTCGGCTACTCTAAAACTATTCAGTTAACTCCTACTAGTGTTAAATACTATTTTCAAATTAAATCACCTTTAGATATTACTTTCGATATTAAGTTAGATGATTGTTGTGATAGAAGAAAAGTCAGTAAAACTTTATCATATTTGTCTCCTATATCTTTAAGTAAAATTAATTTAGATTCGTTAAAATACGCATCTCATCAAATAATTTGTCAAACCAATCTCATTTTATTAAATACGGAACCTATTATTCCACTTTTACGTATATTTTAATTATCTCTTTATTTCTTTTTCTATTTTACAAGCTATACAATTGTTTCAAAAATCGTTATCACGGTTCCGGATGCTGTATACAAATCTTTAACCAATGTCATAATAAAAAGTCAGTTAAACATAAATCAAAAGTTTCTAACTCCATAGAGATGTCTGATATCTCTACGTCGTCAGAGGATGAAAAGAAATCCGTAAAATTTTTACCAGCTTTACAGCTTCATAGCTCTTATGACGCTATTCGTAAAGTTGACTTTTTCAATTCTAGTAAACGAAATTTAAACTTTTAAGTTACGTTAAACTGGCTTATATTTTACTATGTTTTATATAAGTCGTAAATATTATATAAATTTACTATGTTGTTTATCTTAAATAATAATAAGATAAAGTATCTGATAAGCTGAATTTTTTTTATATAATTTTGGGTATGAATTTAATATACTCCATATTGTACTATGTTTAATTTCTATGTTTTAAAACTATATTTTACTATAGTTTTAATGTAAACTGATTTCCAAGCTTCCAATCGATTTCCATATTTTCTATTTTCTTTAATTTCGCTTCATCTTAAAATTGATAAAGCTCCATCTTAAGGGGGGAGATGTTATAACCCGAAATAGTTCCTTAATAACGCTAGGTCAGTATTTCACGTATTCTAATACATTTCCATTGGATTGTTTCTACTTGGTCAGCATTTTCATTTACTTGTATGATTTATTTCTTATTGAAAGTTAGTTAGATTCTGTCCGTCGCGAAAAGCGGTTCGCTCCCGGTACTCGGAAATTGGTACCAGCAGAACTGTATCTGTAAAAGTGTTGCCTTGAGTAATAAAGTCAGTGCAGTTTAAAAAATAGTTTTTTTAAAAAGACAAACAGGGACGGCCTCCTAACAGTACGCTCGGCGTCCGTTCGGCGTGCGCCCGGCGTTCACTTTGTACTACAGAGTGAACGCCGAGCGCACGCCGGGCGTACGCTGTCGCCCAATGTGTGGTCGGCCTTATGCTGCATCTACATATATCGTACCAAAGGTAAAACAAAAGCAGCAGCTTATAAATCTTACACAGAGCACAATTAAATTTTATATAATTAAAATAAAAGTGTCATGAGTGATATCGCTTATCTATTATATTATAATAGTATATTTTCCAGCATTTTTATAATAGTAATTTTAAGCAAATATGCGGTTTTTAAATAAGCCAGTTGCTTCCAAAATATTTGTAAACTTGATTGATGAAGTTTTGTTAGTATACACTATACAATTAACATTTCTAACTACTAAGTACTTAAAAGAAACACAACTTACTAAGATAATAGTTTTTTGCTGCTATAATATTATTACTGCTTATTTATAATATATATTGATATACGGATGACGGGTCTCCCTTGTTTGACCGAAAGGAATTTGACAAATTTTCACTTCCCAAAAAATTTTCACGTAATTTCATTTGCCAAATTATTACTTAGCAATAAAAGCAAAAGTACAGGCAGCAGCACCTGACCAGACACAGCACCCTGAGGGAAGCAGTGGGCCACATTAAGAGCCTGCTGGCCTTCCACGAAGAGCTGGGGTGGCTCGAATGACAAGACCATTCCCAACCGTACGCAAAATACACGCCAAGACGTGGAGTTGCAGAAACAGTTCGTGCCATCAAGTATCAAGTTGCATTGGTAATAGTAACACAAACATTTATTTTGTACCCCAGTTTACAACTACAGAAGTAATAACGAAACAAACATTACCCATATTACAACTGGTAGTAATTATCCATAGTACCTAACACGCATATTAAACTGATAATTTGTACGCTGAAAACCGTAAAATTTTATGGACATCATATTTTTGTAACTATATTCTAACAAATAAAAGTATGACTACCTACTATATTGCATCGCTATATTTTTAAACAAAAACAAGCCATTAGCAAAAAATCTATTCACAAAACATTGTAACGCAAACCTTATGGTTGGGGAAATGAACGTTTAAACTATAACTTGTTTACCAACTTTTAACATTTTTTATTTAGTCAAATATTTCAGTTGGAATAACGATTTTTACGCAAAATCAATAATTATCCTTATCTAAATAGTTCAGTTCCGGGTAACCTACTAAAAACAATCTCTTTTTTATATTAATGCAAGTCGTTTCTGGCAAAAGGAGGTCACAGTTCTAACGTAACCTAACCTAACATTTTTTTAATAACTAACCTACTCTAACTACTTCCATAAATAAACTAATATCACCAAACGTTTATTGTCTGAAGATTGTTCGCTGTGATAAATCATTTGATTAAAGACCAAATGCCATAATGACATTATACTTGGTAATATTTTGCCAAGTAAAAATTTGACCAAATAAAAATATGCATACTAAAATCATTCGAAATATTGCAATGGTATAAAAAAAGGTTGCTAAAATTTGTTTGGGTAATGAAATTTTGTCAAAATCTTTTCGGCAAAACGGCAAGATCCCACGGATGATAGCACTATCAGTGATAGCCTTGTGGAGATACCAACAGACTGACATGAAGAGGGTATCGGGTTTGACTCCCCGGCGGGTACTACAAATTTTTCAGAATTATGTGCGTATTAAATTGTTTTTTCCTTTGAGATATTTTTTGGCTTTCTCAAATTAACTTACCCTTGTGCCATTTGTGTCACTCAAATATATTCTTAACTTAGTTGCTTCTAAACTTACTATTTCGCTCATGGTGCATTCGAAATTCGAACCATACACCTAAACTAGTAACGTTCTCAGACGCTATTTTATTATTTTGTCCTCCGCCGTTTGATCAGTAAACACAGTGACAAGTCAAGCTAAATAGTTACTGTGCGCTTTATATAAGCACGGTACAAAGGTCACAGTGTCAATATTGACGTGTAGCCGAGTGCACAATATGTGCACGATGTGCACAGTATATAAAGCTTACACTAAATGAAAGATAAATAACTGCAATATAACTTTAACTGTTGAAGTTACAAACAAATATAATATATCATGTAACTACTGTACGTAAAACTTTGGTGGTTTTGTTCGTGTTCACAACTAAATCTCTGGCTGTAAAACAATACGAAGCACCACCATTGGGAAATTAAGTGGACTTTGTTCGTTGTCCGGACATCATTGCTGTTATATTAGACTTTCAGTTCTGTTTGGTTTGTTTTTTGTAGTAGGTAGTCATACTTTTATTTGTTAGAATATTGTTACAAAAATATGATATCCATAAAATTTTACGCTTTTTAGCGTACAAATTATCAGTTTAATACGCGTGTTAGGTACTATGAATAATTACTACCAGTTATAATATGGGTAATGTTTGTTTCGTTTTTACTTCTGTAGTTGTAAACTGGGGTATAAAATAAATGTTTGTGTTACTATTACCAATGCACGTAAAATATTATTATATTTCCTCTTGTCAAATTAAGTGCCTGCTTCCTGATGTATACCTAATCATATATTTCAGTTGCAATTGTAGTTGGTCGTGTTTCTTGTCGGTAGCTCAAGTACACACGGGCAAAGAATAAGACGGCTACTCAGAGGACTACAAAAATTATAGAACAACGAAAATAAAGAACAAAAAAAGTAACTTTGACAGCTATTTATTTAGTTAGTCCAAGGTTCTAATTACAGCGCTTTCTTAAGTAAACCTTATATTGCTGAATGGTTGCCTGTTATTTGGGCTAGAATTTTAATTTCTTAAAGTACACCGTGACAAAAGGCTCTTACTAATGATGTTTTTATGGGATGAAAATGGAAAGGTAAGATAAAATTCGAAATCAGGTCGCGCGACATAAAGCCCTACCCTTTGAGTCTGCTGACCTAGATATGTTTGTGTTTATGTTGGGAATATGTAAGATGAACCAAATGCTCCTAGGCTTTCTAAAGAACACTGATGCACGTATGGAGTCAATCGTTAAAATGGAGGCAATAGTTCAGTAATTGAATATAAGTATGTATGTATGTGGCTGCCTCGCCACTATGGATTCGATCGCCACATGAGACAAAACTCTTTGTGTGATCCTTAAATTATTATATCTAGTCTGCACTTTGTGTCCGTTATTTTAGTGTTTATAAAGTCCCTCACGATGAAGTATTAATTCGTTTTGTAAATGTAGACATGAACCTGTACAGAATATACTTACCTACTCCGTGTAATAAATCCGTGTTATTGTTTAAATCGGTCAGTTAAGGTCTGTATTATTATATCAAAGTGCAATTGCTTCACAATATTTTGGGCCTACAGGCTAAATAAATCAGATGTGCGTGCATAATATTTCGTTCCCTTTCAAACTTATGATGTGTGACATTTTACTTTCGCGCTGTGAATGATTAAATTCTCAAGGTAGTTACACGGCATGACACTCTTCTCGCTAAAGTGCTACCGGCGACAGAAATATGTAATCAGTTTATATGAACAGAGATGTGAAAAATAGGATATCTTGAGCAACTCAAATACAATTTCTTAGCGTTTACATGTATCTTGTCATGTTGTCTGCCACTTATAGCACGACTTGAGGTGTCGTTTGTAATATATCGACAAAGTTGAGCAACGTTCACAGAGAACGTCACTTGGATGAGTGACCACTAGCGTGGCATTTTCGTCACAGCGCTACCGACATTCAGAGGGCACATTAAGCCGTCGGTCTCGGTTCTTGTTTAAGAACAAGTCGGAGGCCTTCGGGCGGCCTAGAACCTCTGACACCCGTGTTGGCTACATACTCACACGAAGAAAGTGCCTTGCCTAAATAAGTCCTAAATTCAAAATTAATTAGTGAGTAAGGATTTTATGTAATTGACGAATTTGTTTTGGAAGGCTTATGAAATAACGCATTATTGGTCAAAAAGTGTGTTTTTCCATCAGCCCTTGCTAAATTATACTGTATTTTAAGTCCTTTTCATTGTGATCAAGTACAAATCAGGTTGGATTAAAACAACTTCATGAAAGGTGACGTATTAATAAAATTGAGTGGTATTCTCAGTAATTGATATACCAGGAATTAAATTATGATAAATATCCTATTAACGGTAAAATTCCGCATATTATATAATTAAGCTTTTCTCGTACCATTCTAATAAAAACTGAGAAATATCAACATACAAAACCAGCGTGGATCAATTAATGACGTCGGAAAATTAATGACGTCTTCTAGGTGTCGGCATATTTACGACAGGGGACAAAAGACGATATACGAATATATCTCGTAGCCGCCACGTCATGGGGGAAAGAGAAGGGGATAGTGGTGGAAGAGGAAAGTCCCCTCATTGATTGTTATTAATTGATAACTGAGAGGCAGAGAGAGAAATAATAATAATAATAATAATTTTCTTTGTTGGTTAAGGTTCAAGTCGTCTGGAGGGAGGACGGTGAAGATTTTAATTTTTGTTAGAATTGGTAAGCTAATAATTTGAGTGGCTTTTTGTCATGGTTTGATATACATATTTGCATTAAATGCTTGTTTTAAATTTTTGCGCAGATACTTTGTGTAAAAATTGACGGCAAAGTAGTGGCTAACTGATGCGTTCCGTCAGTGAGTTGTAGCTGCTTTCAAACAATAAAAAGAACACCCTTCTAACCGTACCATCTTTTTTTTCAGCCTAACGAAGCGAGCGCGTTGATCTTGCTGCTATAATAATATATTTCATTAACAGTAAGTTGTACTAATAGCTGTTCTGTCAATATTAGCCATAAAGCATATGATTTCATGCACATTTGTTTTTTTGTAAAGTCCCTCGCATTACAATACATTATTCCTCGTAGTCTTTACAAAAACACTGTCTGCCATCCGAAAAAAATCTGTGAATTTCTATGGACATAATTATATTATCGTTGATGAGAATATTACGCTGCCACTTACCATACATATATGTGTGTAAACAAATTCAATGGCGTCGAAAATACCCCACTTATCTTCTCCTAATAGGAGTTTGCACTCTCACAATAATCTTATTACGACCATCTTGGCCCGATGTAATAGAAGGATTAGATTATCTTATTGGATTCGACTTATTACACAATCATTATAATAACCAGATCGTGCCAATTGCTTTGTTTTATTATTCAATCCCCGAGTCAACGTTTGAATATGCTTTATATGACAAAATGTGCAGGCAGCGACAGGGTGTCTGTTTCAAAACCACAGGACGCATCACTGACGACTAGTTATGTGCGTATTAAATTGTTAATTAACGCTTTTCCCGTGTCTCGTAAAGCAGATAAGTTGTCTGGCTGGCTCCTCCTGTAAAGATGATCATATCTGGTTAGACTGAATAATAGATCCAGTCCTACACGTTGAAAGTGTTCAAGGTCCACTAGGACGATAATAATAATGGCAGTAGGTCTACGTGTGTGTGTACGCGTGTGTCTTCATAGTGACTGGTTCATGGTCACTCGCCATAGACACTATAAAAATATGGTACAGCATTTTTATATGCCACATCACGGGCAACATTTCATAATTTTCAAAGTTTTTTTTTTCATCTGCTCTCTGTCATGGACTATAAGCAAATTCACTGAGTGTGTAATGTCGTGTCGAATGTGTCTCCCAGCGGAGTCAGCTACTCATTATAGAGTTACTGGATTTTATCAAGTTCGAGGATAACAGGATTAGGATTACGTTTTGAAGCCGCTGAAGGATGTTTAGGTTAGAATCGCTGGCACTTCCCCACAGCTGAATGTGGTACATCCAACTTGGTCTCAGTATGCTTTTATAGATTAAAAGTTTGTTAACTGTGAAGAGCTTTGAGTTTCGTCACAATAACCAATAGAGGTTTTTATAGCGGATGTTCAGTTCATCTCTCTTTTTTATATGTTCTTTCCAGGTCAGACTGCGATCCAGATGCATACCAAGGTATCTTACGCTGTCTCTGTGTTGTAGTGGGTTGTTACCAAGTCTCACTGGTGGACAGTTATTCCACCTCAGCGTAAATGTTACGTGAACAGATTTGTTGGCACTGGCTTTAATACGCCACCTGGATAACCATTTGCTTATTTCGCCTAAGCCATTCTGTAACTTGATTGATGCAATGACGGGGTCTTTGTCGCTGGCAAGTATGGCGGTATCATCAGCATAAGTAGCTGTGGTAATACCTCGGATTTCTGGCAAATCTGCAGTGTACAAGGTATATATTACAGGACCGAGAACTGAGCCTTGGGGTACACCTGCTTTGATCTCCTGGAGTGTTGATGTGGAGTTGCTTTCTTTAACCTGGTACCATCTGTGTGAAAGATACGATGCGAGCAGAGCATAGTAGCTGTGTGAGATATTTGACTTGATCTTATAGAGAAGTCCCTTGTGCCAAACTTTGTCGAATGCCTGTTGAATGTCCAAAAAAGCTGAAGAGCAATATTCTTTTTGCTCAAAAGAATTTTTTTTTTACGTGGCATACTCTGTGAACCTGTTCTACAATATGTTTGGGGAACGGTATCGCAGCTTTTAGGGGTAAGATACGCGATCGAATTCATCGACAAATCACGCTTTGAAATATTTTTTAAGCTGCCCAGGTAAAATGGCGGCCATTTTACGTTCTAAGTTATGGAATCACGGGTGTTTGTGCTAATTTAGCGATATTTTAGCGTATGATCGTTCTACAAACCTAAAAAAAATCTCATTTGGGAGCTCATAGTGTAGCTAATAGGCGTGTGATAAAAGATTTTACGAACCATTTTTCATTTACTCAAAAATAATTCAAATAGCCGAAAACAAAAAGTTTTTTTCATTTTCTTTTTTATTTATTCGATCTTTTTTTCAAAATCTATGCTGTCAACCTATTGTTTTCTTATTGTTTTTTAATACTAAATAATATCAGATTTAAACAACTATTTAAACTATTATCCTTAGTAAGATAGTTTAAGAGAAAATGCTTCTTTGAATATGACCCTTTAATAGCGGATTTATCCCAGAAATATGGTGAACAAGAAATAAAATGCATAATTAATTATTTTAATGTGAAATTGATGCTATGAATATGATATATGTATGCTATGAATCATAATGATTCGAGATGCCTTCCATATGAGTGGGAAGTGTTGTACACGTAGGATGCCATTTAAAAGAGTTATTATAAATGTTACAGCTTTCTTTGGCAGCTGTCTAATGATTTCCTTGGTGAGCAAATCGAATCCCCGTCCTTTTTTATCTTTGAGCTTGGTTATAGCTCTCCACACCTCTCGTATAGTAGTTGGTCTTAGTGGTAAATCCAGCTGCAAATCCTGATTAAGGACACCCTCCAGGCTTGCCTCAAATTCGTTAGGTCCCTCGTCATTAGGAGTAAAAACTTCTGTGAGATACTTGGCAAATGCATTTGCCTTATCTTGCTTTGTCCTAGCCCAACCATAAACAGTTTTTGTAGGCGGCTTTGATACTTGTGGGCGATCTAAGGATTTGGTAATTTTTTAGAGAGAATAGTTAGTTGCTTCGGTTGCTGTGAGTGACTCTAATTTTGATTGTAGGGTATCGTTATATAAGTTTGATATTGCTGCTCTAAGGTCCTTAATGGCTTTATTCAAGGCACTTTAGTCCATCGAATGCCTATTTTGATGCCACACTCTTCTCAGACGACGCTTTTTAAGTACTTTTTGTTTTATATCTAGTGGCTGGTTCTTGTGTGCATTAACGGACTTCAATACCGGAGTATATTTCCAGCAGGCTTCTTGGATGAGTACTGCTATGTACTTAGCAGCTTCTTCAATATCGTCTGGCGATTTAAGCGCAACCTGTAGTTGTATGTGCTTTTCTATGTACTCTCGAAACGCTTGCCAATCAGTATTTCTATTACAGAGTGTATTCTCTTCATCACTCTCTATAAGCGTTGTACTGACAGTTAATATAACCGGAGTATGGTCAAAAGAGCTATCAACGCAAGATTCTGCCTTAAAATAATGTCTAGAGAGACCTCCTGTTACAAAGAAGTCTAGAAAATCTGGTACCTTATTTGGGTCTGTAGGGCAGTATGTTGGTTCAGATGTTGTTATTGCTTGTAAGTGATAAGTGTCCATACAATTCTTTAGATGTCTTCCTCTAGTCGTTATCAGTCTAGATCCCCAGTGCGTATATTTCGAATCCCAATCGCCACCGGCAATGAATCGGTGCCCTAGAGATGAGAAGAATTCGGTAAACATCAGCTGGTCAATTTTGTGTTTAGGTGGGCAATACACTGAGGATACATTGAAGTAGCCACATTTGCCCTGCAGGGCGACAGTAGTAGCTTGCAGGTATTCAGTCTTAGTCTTGAACTCTGGCATTAAATGGTGTTTGATGGTGCTTCGAATAATAATAGCTGTTCCCCATGATTTAGAAATATATTTTCTTAGCAAATAAAACTGTTTAATATCATTACATAATATTTACACTTGTATATTAAGCTATTGTGCAGTGAAGATATATTTTTCGGTATCAACTGACGTAATATAATCATTTATATAAATGCGTGATATACGTGGATATAGATAAAACAAGTAACATAAAATAAAGCAAGTAATATTTTATCACATAATAATTGCGTGCATTCATCCGAAGCACAGCGAAAATAATAACGTACGTATAAATGTTCCCACGGCAATTATTGTACGCGATTACTCATTCTGACCGCTCCATTCATCGTTATTATATCGAACGTTGGATTCTATAAAGCGCTAGTAATTTTATCGATGCCTATAAAAACACTAGTTCCGATTATCAGACTTATTTATAGGCGAACATTTTAGTGGTATACGATATTTTGACGACAACCTTGTCTCGAGGCCAAAATCTTTTATCCAATAGGGTTGGCAAAATATAAAGTTATTTAATATTTTTCAGATATAGTACTGTAATATAATATCAGTTTAGTACAAGTCCTACTGCTGAGTACTAGGCTCTACTCACTATGATGACGGTGAGGTCATAGGCTATCATACTGGCCAAGTATAAAAACTTTTGAGGAAATTATGGAAAACTCTTTTATACTACACCTGATCGGAACAGTAGTCAATATTCCCTGAAAATGAAAAGAGGACGTTAGTCTTTTCCTTGACCTGAATAAGCGGGAGGGAAAAACGTATGAAAATCCATTTCTAACGTGTTTTAGCGCGAGAGAAAGTTGTATGAATTTTCATTTCTCATGTGTTATCTTATCTATGACGCGCGCCTGCTCAATTAGTTTTCATATAATTTAACTATGGAATCTCCATGCCACTGACATCCTTTTGTGAATAATAAAAAAAACAAAAGAAGCCCGAAATATCGGTCAAATTCTAAGCTAAATTGTGTCTTACATGGTGTCTTAAGTTTTGATTTATTTTAAAAATAAATTAAAATGTCGACTTCTAGCAGTGAAAGTGATGTTGAAATGACGCCGCCTTACTTAAAAGCATCTGCGGAAACAGCTGTTCTAAACCTACTACCGGATAAATCGAAGAAAAAATACAACCAAACTTATGACCAATTATTTCATATTATTAAATACTTTCTACAATACAAGTCTTTAAGTGTTCCTCACAGGTGTAGTATAAAGCACTGTGTAGCATTCGGGTGAAAATCCCATTCCTACCTCGGGAGTATTGTGGCCACAAACTGCTCCCTCGCTAGTAATCGGTTCCTTTCCTGCCTCGGTGAACAATGTACTATTACTGCGAAAAGTCACGGTGCTTTGTCTGCAGTTTGTTTTGCCCCGTTGCCTTTTACGAGTAATAATATTTCACTTCTTGCGAGCGAATAAGCAGTAGGCATATTTTTACGCAGATTTTTTTTATGATTTATTTATTATCTGGCAAGCGAGAGTAAGCCAAATGCGCAAAAAGTTATAAATTAGTAAGTTTGAACTACTTTGTATGTAAGTTGAAGTATTTCTATTTGGTAGGATACCAGAAATTGACTCAAGGCTTCTTATCGTTTTTAGGGTTCCGTACCTCGAAATGAAAAAACGGGACCCTTATAGGATCACTTTGTTTTCCGTCCGTCTGTCAAGACCCTTTTTCTTAGAAACGTGGAGGTATCAAACTTTAATTATATAACTAAATTTATATCAAATAGTCAAGTATAATGTTCCTTAAAGCTGTTAAAAAATCAAACTTCTAAGCCAACGCATTCAAAAGATACAGCCGTTTATGCTGCAAATTGCGGCTAATTTTCAAAACTCGCAAGGGAATTAAAAGCTACAGGGTATTTCCCTTGAACTCATAATCTTGAAATTTGGTACGAAGCAATGTCTTATAGCACAGATAAAGGAAAAATTGCGAAACCTTTAATTTTTAGTTACATCATATCATATCATACAATATTTTAAATAATTTTAAAGTTATTACCATTTTCTCATGAACGCGTCTCTACGCGTACAATTTCAATTTAATACCTCTGTATTAAATTGAAATTCATATCAAATACTCAAGTTTATAATACCTTTAAACTGTAACAAAATCAAACTTCTATATCAACGCAACAAAAAGAAAAAGCAATTTAAGCCGCATATTTTCTCGCAACTACTCGCAAGGGAATCAAAATCTACAGGGTACATCCCGAGAACTGAGAATCTTGAAATTTGGTACGAAGCAATGTCTTATAGAACAGATAAAGAAAAAATTGCGAAAATATTAAAATCCTACGACCCGGTGGCACAGCGGGAGTGTGAACGACTGTCACGCCGAAGGTGGCTGGTTCGATTCCCGCTCAAGTCAAACATTTGTGTGCATGAACATGGATGTTTGTCTTGGTCTGGGTGTTTCTATGTATAGTATGTATGTATTTACAAAAAGAAGTATTTAAGTATGTTTATCCATTGTCAAGTACCCATAATACAAGCTTCTGCTTATTTTGGGACTAGATGGTTTTGTGTGAATGTGGTAGAATATTATTATTATTCATTTATTCATTATTTCACAAATACATTTTTAAAAATATCAATAACAAAACAACCTTTATAATAAAAAAAAAGTATTTATTATTATAATTATTAAAATATTTTTAATAATTTTAAAGGTACTACCCGTTTCATCATGAACCCGTAGGAATATAAAATTGAAATTCATATCAAATGCTCAAGTCAAAACTATAGGGTACTTCCAATCGATCTAGAATCTTGAAATTTGCCATAAAGCAACGTTTTATAGCACATAGCAAAAATTTCGAAAATCTTAAATTTTTTGTTACATCACCTATATTTTTTTAAATAAACCTTCAGGTTTGTACGGCACCCTCGGTGCGCGAGTCTGACTCGCACTTGACCGGTTTTTTTTTAAGCAGGGCAAAGATAGTTATGCGTAATGAATTTTCTTCTTAAGTTAGTTGTTTCGCATACTTAGGGAATTATTCGTATCATCTTAGTTGAAAACAGCAGCCAAATAACTTCGATGAATATGCTTGCAGTGCAAAAATATTGATTTAGAACAGAATGTGTTCAATTTTTTTTTAGAAATGGCTTTCTCATTCTAACTTGGCTAGAACCCATTAATTTCCGCATAGTAATATTTTATCAAATACGTTTATTTATTTTTATTTATTTATTTTATTTATTTCATTTTATGTTCATACAACCTTTCTTTTTTAAAATACATCAATACGTATTATACTGGTTTACATCGCAGCTTCGACCACGAAGATCCTGTTTCTAAATTTATATTTATTAATTAATCAGAAATACATAGAACCATACCCTTGGACATCTTCATTGACATCAAAGGAACTGTTCAATGAATGCACATTGTATGAGTTTTGTCAGAATCCATTTCCCTCGTCCTTAACCCTTCGTTTCAAAATTGTATCTCATGATTGCTGAGTCACTGTGGTCTTAAACAAATTAAAGAATTATAATTAATGACAGTGGTGCTGAAAGGAAGCACCGGTTTAATTTTCCACTTCGCTTCTTTAAATTGCCAAACACTGACCGCCATGACAGTTATCGTAATTTTGTCATTTTTGTGCAGTTTTGTGTTTAATCAGTGACTTTAAATTAATAGCAGGGGTTAGTGTTACGAGAATCATTGGGAAAAGTTCGAGGAAGCTGTTCATAGCATGGTTCAAAATTATGGCTAAATATTCACTGTAATTAATATGTATGTAATTAATTTTAATAAATAATTATTATGATGTTATATTACAATTTTAAGGAATTGTATGAATATCTTATCTGAAATAAAGTAGCCTATTCTATACATTGATGTGGTGCTAAAAAGAGATTTCTTTTGACTATAAAGAAATGTAGTAACAGTGATTAAGATAAAGAATTGCTTGTTTTATAGGTAGATGGTTATTTTTACTTAATTTGTTGAACTGCGCGGTAAACATTAAGTCCGATTCTCGTAATTTCCTATACTTGTTCAAGATGCAGTTTCGCTCTAATGTTAGTGTCATACTAATGTCATCAAAAGTAATCTCCTAAGTAAATTGAAACTTGAATAATATCGTAACTAGATCGTAAATTAAACCATGTGTCAAACTATGTGTCAACGATGTTCTATATTATTATGTCAAATAAGACGATAATGGCATTAAGTTAGAAAAATACCGATTGTAAATAAATGCATAATTTTATCGCATTTTGTTTTACAATACAGTTTCGATGTCATATTTAAATTAGAGATCCTTCTGAGAGGCCTTCCGGCATCTAAAAAAAAATTATTACATGCGTACTTGGAGAAAATATTATCATTATGTTACAGACTCTTGGTATATACGTACTATAATTATAACTATTAGGCTGCCAGCCATCATGTTATCATTGAAAGCTAAAGTATTCCTAAGTCTAGAACTAAGTCAGTTCCATGTAAAGCTGGCATCCCTAATAAAAAACTTAGTAACCACTTATCCGATGATGTAGCCGCGCTATCACAATAGACGTTGGAACAAACGTTCAGTGTTGCCATACGTAACATACCACATCTGAATGTTGCCATATATCACACTCCCCCGTCAATGGGAGAGGGAATCTTCACGTGAACGGGAAAAAAACATTTGGGCGTGATATAGACAATTTAATGTATGATGAAAACTTGATGTTTTGGACATAAATAAACCGAAAAAAATTTAGGCGGTTTTCCTTAAAGATGAATTGGTCACCAGATTATTTTTAATACATTTTTATACTGGATTCGATGGTTTTCTTTAAAGTATATATAACTATATGCATTTCGAAGTTCGTGAGCATAATGGGCCTAATTAGATCGTTATGGTACTACACTCATATTTACAGAACTACGCTTTAAATAAGTAGGGAGAAGAACTAATATTGAGAGCCGACGTAAACTGTGGCGGACGTTCTCACCTTGTGAATTGTTATGAATAGACTATTATTGAGATGAGTTTCGAGATGCTGTACGGATTCGAAATGTGAGGATGAAACGCGTGTGAAATCTGAAATTAATATGTCGTATCGTATCGTGCTGTATCATCCCTTATGATCAGATGAGATCGTAGCCAAACTTCAAACTATCACAAACAAAAAATCATTATATTAAAGACATTTTTACATTACGGATAGGTATATAAAGGTTGACAAAAGTTAAGTTCACCAACGCTAATTAAATTCTAGTTTCCTAATAGGTATACTTATTATAAAATGAAGATACCTCTTTCATCCTGTCTGTACAAAGGTGATAAACTCAATAACTACCATGCTGATTTTTGTACGGTTTCAACAAATGTGATTTCTTGAGGAAAGTTTAGGTGTGTAATTCACGCGGACGGCGATTTCCAAGCGCATTGCGAAATTCTACACGGGAAAGTCCCATAAAACTTAAACATTGTTAAGGTGTTGCCACGCTCATAACGGTTACGTATTCCATTCTGAATTTTCAAGTCGAATAACGCATGCATGTCTTTGTCATTGTCCTCGTTATATCCCAAGACTTTCGCCTTGAAGAATGGAGTACGTTTTCTAAGGACATATTTTCCACAGAGTGACTGTCGTCTGATATCCGCTGGGATAGTGATATCCCATGGCTTACGACAGGGAACGCTGACATCAGACCATATTTAGTCCTATGTAGCGCTCATAGTGAGACCTGGCTTGCCGTTCTTAACAGATAGGCAAAGTTAAGCAACGCTTGCACAGGCCGCCACTTGGATGGGTAACCACATGTGGCAGTTACATCTGAGCGCTACCGTGCTTCGGGGGGTCGGTTTGTTTTAGATCTTGTCATCATAATTAGAATCGTTACGCCATATCGGAGGCCTTCGGGCGGGCTGAAAACTCCGACACTGTTGTTTTTCGTGTGAGTGTGTGGCCTACTCTAGTAGGCCACACACTCACACGAAAAACAACAACAGTCCTCTATAAAAGGTACACTCCACATTTTATTACATCGACTGTATTCATTTTAATGCTTAGGTATATAACTCCGAATCATTTCAACCAATTTAAGCAACATATTCTGTCAAATAAAAACGATTTGCTTGACGTTTGAATATTGGTTGAATATGTGAGAACGTTTATTGAATTTATTCTAAGGGATGCCAATACATTTTATTTATGTAAATAGTATAAGTCATGATATATATGTGACCTTTTTTAATTAAAAAATATGAGCACACATAATGTGGGAAGTTGGTAAAATATCATATTACATACCGATAGGCAATCACTACTTGTAGTAGCTCGTTTATTTTTTTGCTCCACCGTTTATAAATAATTTTGGCAATATTAACGTGGGACAAGAGATCAAAACCGTTGTATAAACAATATTTTAAAATGCCTTTTGCTAGGTAAATGTAGTAACGATTTTTAACACGCTTTTATTAGGTCGTCGTGTATGTAACTAACTATGTAATGGAATCTAAGGTAACTAATATAACTATCTTCCAAGGGTCGTAGCGTAATGAAAATTGGCAGCTGTATGTAGTTCTGATGATAATTTAATAATATGGTACTGCCGAACTGATTTGATGATGGAGCCGGAAGATATCACCTGGAACTTCATGATGGAAAAACGTATCATAGCTGTTTTGGATTTCTTATAAAAGTCTTGTAATGAACTTTGACTACAATTAGCTTTCAAGGTCTGATGATGAAGCCGGAAGGTAGGCTCTGGCATTCCATGATGGACTATCGTATCATAGTCGTGTTTGCACTTGTGAGAAAGGCCACGTAATGAACTTTGACTACAATTAGGTTTCAAGGTCTGATGATACAGCCGGAAGATAGGCTCTGGCATTCCATGATGGCATATCGTATCATAGTCGTGTTTGCACTTGTGAGAAAGGCCACGTAAGGCACTTTGACTACAATTAGGTTTCAAGGTCTGATGATGAAGCCGGAAGATAAGCTCTGGCATTTCATGATGGAATATCGTATCATAGTCGTGTTTGCAATTGTGAGAAAGGCCACGTAATGAACTTTGACTACAACTAGGTTTCAAGGTCTGATGATGAAGCCGGAAGATAGGCTCTGGCATTCCATGATGGAATATCGTATCATAGTCGTGTTTGCACTTGTGAGAAAGGCCACGTAATGAACTTTGACTACAATTAGGTTTCAAGGTCTGATGATGAAGCCGGAAGATAGTCACTGGCATTCCATGATGGAATATCATATCATAGTCGTGTTTGCACTTGTGAGAAAGGCCACGTAATGAACTTTGACTACAATTAGGTTTCAAGGTCTGATGATGAAGCCGGAAGATAGGCACTGGCATTCCATGATGGAATATCATATCATATTCTTGTTTGCACTTGTGAGAAAGGCCACGTAATGAACTTTGACTACAATTAGGTTTCAAGGTCTGATGATGAAGCCGAAGGTAAACACTTGCATTTCATGATGGAATATCGTATCATAGTCGTGTTTGCACTTGTGAGAAAGGCCACGTAATGAACTTTGACTACAATTTGGTTTCAAGGTCTGATGATGAAATAAAATATCATTCGCGCAAATATGCTTTCTATGACAAGTTGGACGACTAATATTCTGAATATGAATATGATACTTGTATTCTATGCCGTCAACCACACGGCTATCCCTATCTTCCCGTGGGTGTCGTAAGAGGCGACTAAGGGATAACACGATGCAAATACCATCTTTGCGTAGAGACGGAAAACTCGACATCAAACCCTATACGACTGCCTCGTTGGTCTCGCGGCATAAATGTGCGCGTGGGATCGGGAGGTCCCGGGTTCGATTTCTGGGTCGGGCAGTGTTATTGGGTATTTCTGTCACGAAATTCTCAGTAGCAGCACGGAGTCTGGAAATGTGCCCGGTACGGCAATAGGCTCGCCCCCTATTACGTGGGACTAAAGTATATCTGGCGAAAAGTGGGTGTAGAAATACACCTCTGCCTACCCCTTCGGGGATAAAAGGCGTGACGATATGTATGTATGTATGTATGTATGTATGTATGTATGAATATGATAGAGGGCGATAAAATGTATAGTATGATTATGTCACTATCTGCATCAGATTACTTTACGCGTTACTTGCTGGTTCGTAACTTTGATATCGTTTTCTCTGAACTATGATCTGGAATCTGCACTGTTCGGAAGCTTAAGTGATAGAGATAACCAATTTAACATTGGACTGACACTCAAGCAAGCCCTCAAGGAGTTATTTGACAATCATAAGACAGGTGTGTTAATAGCGGAAGGCAAATCACTAGGAGTCATGCTGTACGACGGAAAATACTATTTTACGTATTCTCATTCATGTGGACCGAAAGGAGCACAAGCGAAGACAGCAGGCAAAGCTTGTGTCATTCAATGAGACAATATAGATGCGTTTGTAAGAATAATTAAGCGAGCGACAGGGTCAAGAAGTACTCAGTTTACACTGGATTTCATCGATGTCTACCCATCTACTTTGTCTATTCAAGTTAATGCATTGCAAAACGGGTGGACTACCGAGTAAATTAAAAATTTTCAAAGGGGCTAAAATCATGTTGCGATCCAATATAGACGTGGAGAAGGGGCAAGTAAATGGGAGCATCGCATTCATCTCGGACATGGTCTGGCCGCACTTTAGACTTGACCAAATGTATGAAACCGACATACCGTCCATAAAAGTTAATTTTGGAAACGACAGTAAGCACCTAATTCACCCTATGGGCATCCAGTTCCCGGCCATGTATAGCTACGGTACGGTGGAAAGGCGCATGCTCCCAGTGATTTTAAGTTGGGCATCTACCGTGAACAAGATGCAAGGCTATACGGTAGACCACGCAGTGGTGTACTTAGGGTCCCATACTTTTGCGGCTGGACAGTCGTATGTGGGCCTAAGTAGAGTAAAATCGCTTAGTGGTCTCCAGATTGAAGAGCTAGATTGTTCTAAGGTGACATACAAAACACCATACAATACAGACGCACTGGCGGAGATGGAGAGGATGCGGGTTCATTCGCCTACTTAAAATAAATGTATGTTAAACATATTTCATTATCAAAGACTAAAAAGTATAAAATAAATAAATAGTTTAAAAAACACTAGAAAACACGCTTTTATAAATGCACGTAAAAGCAAAAAATAAATTATGGATCGTTCAAGTTGTCTCTATTTCTGGGCTAAACTGTGTTTTAATTATAATATTTGATTGTAAAAGCGTGGGGCGCTGGAACAGAAAGACGTTCTTGTTTAACTTGTTGAAATATCAAGTAAATAGATGTTACTGGAAGCAGGTTACACAGATTGGCGCTCTAACTGGAGTTGCAGCACGAGTAGTTAGTGGCTTTACATTAAACAGTCTGCTCAAACCACTACCAGTTTGGCAAACTCAGACAAAACATGCGACATCAGCGAAGAAGACGACATTCACCGACATTTTTAACGATTCTTCTTTCGGGAAATTAAGTACATAGAGTAATGCGTCAACAGTGGCAAAATGTGGAGTTCTTGCTCGTGGACTATATATCTTTGGTTCCCTTTGGTAACCCTTTGACGGCATAAATGCTATGCTCTTGTGCGACCTCATGCAGCTTCCGCCAGGAAGTTAGTATTAGTTAACAAGAAAGTGTGTTCTGTTCCAGCGCCCCACGCTTTAACAATCAAATATTATAATTAAAACACATAGTTTAGCCCAGAAATAGAGACAACTTGAACGATCCATAATTAATTTTTTGCTTTTACGTGCATTTATAAAAGCGAGTTTTCTAGTGTTTTTTAAACTATTTATTTATTTTTTGTAGGGATTGTAAATATTGGCCTGGTCATAAATGCCACAGAACTAATGAGTTACGCTAGAGCAATCAGGTACTTGAGTGGCTTCCGCGTCTCGGCAAACGTAATGTGGGGCGCCCTGTAGCAAACTTAGCCATAATATTCAGCAAATCCAAGGACCTAGCTCATTGACGGGCCAAAGCAGGGGCCTACGTCCAGCACTGCACTGATGCAGGCTGATGCTGATGACAATAATTTTAATTTTAGGTATATCATCCAACACGATGTAGGATCAGACCGACGTTATCATTCATTTAGCAAACTATAACCACATAGATTAGATTGGAGAATAATCTAATTTTAGTTCTATGGAAATAGGCTGCACAGTATTTGGAAATGGTCAATATTGGTAAACATTGAATTATTTGTTTCCGGGTAAAATCACATATGGCGTGTCGATAGCGTACTGATGAGTACTGTGAATACTGTTATGTAGTTATACATAACAGTATTCACAGTACTCATCGGTGTTATCATTGAAAGCTCGGAATCATGAATAGTATTGAATTGAAACTATTGGATTTGCAATCATGAGAATTGTTAATTTTAACCTGTTTATACAATAATAATAAATATATAAACATCATTAAATATTAGTATGAACGAACCTGAAGTTTCGGGAATGTGGTTTATGGTGATGCAAATCTACCGCCTGTAGAATTATGCTTGAGCGCTTCCGAGGCCTATGTCTCTCTTCAATTGAAGAGGATCCATACTTGCTGGAGAGAATGGCAGCGTATTGTGACTTATGACCCTTTAGCAAACATGTGTATAGTTTAGCAATAGCTACGTGCAACAGAGGCCATCTATCGCACAATATCGAAGACAATTAACACGCGAAACATCTAACGGACACGAGGAAACTTGATCGCGTATCGCGCTATTGAAGTTCTTGCCCGCGATTACTATCAATATAATTTTTTAAAGTACTTCCGTCAGACTACAACGCACCAGACATGACTGTTATAGAATCCTTCCACTAGTTAGAGGAACACCTGCACCTTATTCCTTCATATGGAATAGCAAGTAATACTATATTATGTAGGTGTGTACTAGGCGTAGTTGAATGGACAACGCTAATGTTTTCGACCTCATAGATGTCCCGTGGTGTCCCCGTTAGCGCGTGGTGGTTTTGGTGCCGGGGCCTTTAAAAAATGTATCTATGTTAGTCTTTGTTGGTGTTCCCTTTTTTAATATTTGACCATCATCCCTGTATGTAAACTGACCCACTGCTAGATAACTTTTCCTCACTATGAGAAAGATAAGTCCACCACGCTGGACAAGCTGGTGTCTTTGCATGAATTTTTCCAGATAAATAAATAATTTGGAAAAAATAATATTAAAAATTAAATTTTGAAATAAAAATAATATATTAAACTCACCGTGCGCGCAGCAAGTTCAAAGATAAAGCAATTTAATGTACTGGCAAGTGCTTCTGCCAATTGCACTTGGCACTGCACTAGATATTGTGTAAGTAATATCTCAGATTATTAGAACTAAAGGTAGATGGAATGCGCGAAACACTTGCGTGAGGCCACTAAAGCAAATACAAATTGAAAAGCGAATACAAATTCATCTCAGTGCGCTACGAAGCATCGTACAGTTCACGCGCCGCGATCAATTCAGCTTTTAAATTTTATTCTTAAAATGCCGTCTTGTGTTGTACAGTAAAAGTTGTTCCCAAAAACAAAAACATGAAAATGGAATATCTTTTCACAGTCATCTATTGATAATTTGACTGTTTCATAATGTAATTACGATAAAATTCGTATTTGTGCAAGAAATATGTAAGTTTTGCCAGTTTTTGTCGACGCCATTCGGCCTGAATTAGGGAAAATGCACTTGTCAATTGATCATATAATAATGATTGTCATGTTAATGAAAAATACATTAACGTATTATAAAAGTATATTGTAGATATATCTTCGGTAAAGGTTTCGAAATACGTCGTAGTTTTTAGGGGTTGTGAGTGATTCGGAGTGAGGGGTCTAGGTCTCGGCACCCCCCTTCACCATTTTCACTTGCCGGAAATACTTGGTTTCCCGTGAAAAAAAAAATCTCCAAACATCGGTGTGTATGGCACTGCCAACTTCCACATTCTTCACACTAGTTTAATAAACTAAGGTAGACTATTTTCGGATTAAGGGTCAAAAGAGAACCTGACATAATCTATTTAGTTACTTATTACAGTCGCACCTAACCCTAGGTACTCGAAAGCAACGAGGCACAAATTTGACATTAGCTGTCAATATCATTCATACAAGATGGCGGTTGCGTTTTTCACGTTTTTCACATAAAACCTAAATATCGCTTTTATTGATTCCACAAGTTTAATAAACTGAGGTTGATGGAGCCCTGCTGCGCAGGGCTCCTTTATTCGGGTTAAGGGTCAAAAGAGAACCTAACACAACCTATTAAGTTACTTTCACATAAAACCTAAGATTACGTTCCGTTTTGCATATTTGAATGAAGAATTTTTGGAAATTGTTCAAAAATATTTAGACGCAACTCCGGCAGCCAAAATTACTTTTAGGGGATTAAAACTAACTCCCTTAAGCCCTCTACCACCAATACCCTCAAATTCGGGCGACTCGTTCCGAAAGCCGACCCATATCTTCTTTTTTATAAATATAGGAATAGAATTTCCATTAGTATATAATTATGTACATTGAAGTCAAAGTCAAAATCCTTTATTCATTTGGGTCACAATGTGACGCTTATGAACGTCAAAATAATAAATTCATAAAATAATGACTTAAAGATTCTACATTTACATTTACTGCCACGTTCGCAAAGCAAGGGCGTAGAACCATGAGAAAGAACGGGCAATAAAACTCACGGTCACTCTTTTTCATCGTCAGGTTTTGCATAATACACATAATTTACATTTTGTAAGGTGTTGCAACTGTTACACCTTCTATATCACTTGTATATATTTACTGTAAGTACATAATAATAGTCAAGCATAATTCTTAACTTTAATTTTGATGTTCATTTAGAGAATAGACATGGTGAAACAGGAGCATCCACTTACATTATATATACCTAATAATGCAGGCAATCCGCGAAAGTGATCAGAACCATGATGGAGGATGCAGTTAAATGTTGAAATGTAATACCAGCCCGCAAGACCGTCATCGACCAGTCATCGCAAGTAGCACATGTTCACAAGTACGACGCATGTGCCAGCCATCATCCCTCTCGCCATATTAGAGGGACAGGGATGATCCGACACACGACGCCAACACAAGAAATGACATTTTAGTGAGCATGACGACAACGGTATACGAACCGGCAGTAAGGAACAATCTAGTAGTATACTGACCATGACCGCCAATTACCTCCATTTTCCAGATCGTTATTATTAACATAAATTAGTGGAACGCGTGAAGGAATGCAAATGTAGACAGAATTTTGTGAAGGTGACAAGTGAACAACGATATGATCAGGGATAAATAATGTTAAGCTACATTCAAAAATCATAAAAATGTCCAAATCCTGCAAAAATCATGTGTTCACGAGGCACCTCCACTCAACATCTCACTTATCAAACAAATTTATATAACAGTTATATTAAACGGTCAGAAAATAAAATAATCTTGAGTTAAACAAGCCTAAGCCTATCCCCATGGTGTCTTATCATTTAAAAATTCCTTAATAGTGTAATAACTTGTTTGTAAAAGAAAGTTCCTAATTGTCCGTTTGTATTTGTGCATGGATAAATTCATTATTTCAAGAGGCAATTTGTTGAAAAATCGTATACCAATCCCCGCAAATGAATTCGGTAGACGGTAATTAGTTCCCACCAGTTTATGCTTATTCCTTGTGTTCACTTTGTGCAAATCACTATTTTTGCGGTATAGGATTAAGTTTTTCTTAATGTACATTAAGTTAGCATATATATATTGCGATGCAACTGTCAATGTATCTACTTCTTTAAATTTATCACGTAAAGAATCTCTAGCACCTAACTTATAAGTTGCACGTATGGCCTTCTTTTGAATGACAAAAATAGTCTGTATATCAGCAGCTGTACCCCATAACATTATACCGTAAGACATTACGCTGTGAAAATAACTAAAGTAAACTAGTCTAGCAGTATCTATATCTGTGAATTCCCTAACTTTGCTAACTGCAAACGCTGCAGAACTAAGTTTTACTGCGAGATTGTTTTGAGTTCGATCCCCAAACGATCTAAATATTCGTGTACATTTCCAAAAAAGCAGAGGTATATTATTTATTACACATATGTACATTTTTAGCTAATTAATATTTAGGAAGCAAGCCTATTGCAATTAACCAAACATTGCCGGATACCATACTGAGAATTTCTAAACAAAAAATAAACAACAGATTCGCGGATCTAAGATCTGAACCTCATGATTGGTATTCGTAAATATATGTAGTTGGTATTATTATTTCTCCTGGATCGAGGCTATGAATCACAAAACATATTCTATTTATTTCTCAATTTACGAAGTAGTTAAAACTTAACTCGGTACCTACATTTAAGAAATGTATTTATAAAAATATTAATTAAATCCATGGTAAACTCTTCAAAACCACAAACGAATATAAAAATATTACATAACTATATGCAAAAAATGCATGAACTTGGATAAAACCAAGATTATGTTCAACGAACACATTGTGCCAGGATCGGTTTATGTCGACGGATCGATGCTCGAAGTTGTTCAAGAGTATGTCTACCTTGGGCAAGTAGTCCAGCTTGGTAGAAACAACTTAGAGAAAGAAATGCACCGCAGGATCCAGTTGGGTTGGGCAGCGTTTGGCAAGCTACGTCGAGTTTTCTCTTCGCCCCTACCGCAATGCCTGAAGACCAAAGTTTTCAACCAATGCGTCCTACCTGTTATGACGTACGGTGCCGATACGTGGACACTCACAGTGGGACTAGTCCACAAACTAAAAGTCACGCAGCGAGCTACGGAACGGGCTATGCTTGGCGTCTCTTTGAAGAATAAAATCAGAAACGAAGTTATCCGACAAAGAACCAAAGTTACCGACATAGCACACAGAATCAGTAAGCGCAAGTGGCAGTGGGCTGGCCATATCTGCAGAAAGACTGATGGTCGATGGAGTAAGCGTGTCCTAGAGTGGAGACCACGCCTCGGCAAGCGTAAGGTTGGGCGGCCCCCGGCTAGGTGGACCGACGACCTGAAAAAGGTTGCTGGGACAGACTGGATGCGGAAGGCTGAGGAAAGTGTACTGTGGCGCGTGTTGGGAGAGGCCTATGTCCAGCAGTGGACTGCGATAGGCTGATTGAGATTGAGATGCAAAATAGTGGGAGATTATTCATAATCTGGCAACTTTACACACACATAGACGCGCGTGTCCGTACAGTGCCAATCGCCAAATGTCACGCACACATAGCTGTCAACATGCCTCACTTAGTTTGACGAATGCGCTCCATCTGATTCTTGTTTAATCTGAGAGTAATATTATTACATTCCAATATTTCCTACTGAGTGTTTGCTCGAAACATTGAGAGAGACTGAGTTAATTTTCATGGTATATGTATGTTTAACAGCAAATGAACCACCTACTGCCTATTAGTTTATAATACACCACAGTTGGTAGGTATGCTGAATCCATGTCCTAAAAAATACGTACGCGACAACGTAGCACAAAATAATATCGGGCCGTCTAGGTTTAACATTTTCATAACCGCCATCGTTATTAGTCCACACGCGTTGAACACTGTATTATTCAATATGCATACCAATTGAAAATCGTTAGATTAAATTATGAAACATAATTATGAAACTCAATAATTCAGTAGACAAAAACTTGCAAATAATAACAAGTTTAGTATATTCTAGTATGGCTAAATAGCCCTCGATTTATGATTATTTGGTTTAAATTGCCGACCATATTGATAAAACATTCTCATATATTTACAATAATAGTGCGCGTATGCACTCATTATCGGTATTTGTTGTAATGGAGTATTATTGGAAAATTAATATTGAATGAATGATCGGCGCTTGTAATGAAAAGCCAGACAAATGTTAGCACTGAAATGCGATAAGTAGTTTATTTTTTGTTCGGATATAATGTGTTCGTGTTTTAATGAAATTGTACTTGATTTCAATAAATTCTGCGTTTGCAAAATTAATATTTTAAAACTTACGGCCGGTTTCTGAATTGAGAATTTCAGCTTTAATCAGTTGAAAATTTCTGAACTAGTTGAAGTTAACTTAAGTTTTTCCTGTTTCATAGGTCAGAGTGAGATTTTTTCAAAGCACTTTCAACTGAATATATATATAGTAGTCTTCAAATCATGAATAACTCAAATCGAACAACACTAGTACGTTCCCATACAAGTAAAAAACCGGTACTAACCATAAATTTGTATTAATTACATTTTACAAAGAAGCACACTTTTCAGTTAATGATTTTTATGCGGAAACAAATAAAAAGTCGAAATTAAGTTGTATTTTAAATTATTGCAACGATAATTTAATTTTTAATGAACAATTTGTTGAATTTGTTCAATTCAGAATAGTGAAAACGGAACGTGTATGTTATGTCAAAGTCAGTTTGTTTTTTTTTAATACAAATTATTTGTGGCCAGGTATATTTGAGGTATATAGAATTATACCTCCATGGAGGCCACAGTGAAATTATTTGGATTGATTTAACACGGAAATCTCTTATTTATATTTTTATGGAAAAGGTGAAGAAGAGATCTTCCAATTACACTAAAGATGAAAAACCGAAAAATTAAAATAAGCTGCTGGAAAATCATTTACTCCAACACTTTCCGATACTGATCACCAGATCGTATCAATAAATGATCAAATCAGACCAGATGCAAAGCTAAACGATGACATAAATTTATTGAAAATAAAATTAAAAGGAGTTTCCTACAATTGTTGCCCTAAAGGCAAAGTTTTGATTAATTTTCTATCCCTTCTATTTGTTCCTGAACTGAAATGACTAGAATATTAATCGTAGTTCTAAATATTTAATAGCCTTTGAACCTTTTTTCTTCAAATTCTGTTTGACGACCTTCTTGTTGTGTAGACGTCAGTATGACGTACCCGCTGCTTGACAACCATTGTGTGTAAAGTTTGACATACTGGCCGTGATCGTGATCTCGGGTTAAAAGGTCAAAGTTGTATAATTAAATATTTCTCAATATATGAGTGCTAAGTAAGGTTTGACAAATGTCAAATGTTTTCAGAAACGCGAATAAAGAATTGAGATGGAGTTGATCATATGTTGTGTCAAATTTTAGATTTTGTAAAACAGAAAATTTATTAAGTATGAGATAATTAGTGTTTAAATTGTTATCAACGCGAAATTCTCAATTTAGAAACCGGCCGTTGGTCTTATTATAACAGCCATTTTGAATATATGAGACATCAATGTCATCAATTGTATACGTTCTATTGTCAGGCATTTCTTACACAATCACAGCGGCCTATTAGAGCTGTATAGCTCTAATAGGCTGCGACAAGTCCTGGGCATTAGGCATTGTCCCAGTTTTTTTGCAACCTTAACAAATCACTTACCGAACACTAGAATATAATTAGTACTACTAGTTTAAATCCGTTCATTAAAAGTTTCTAATTCGAAGACCGATTGTATTTCGTAAACTTTGGGTTGAAATACCAAACCTTTTGATATGATAGTAAACTAGCTTACCCGACGAACTTCTTACCGCCTAACAGTCGTTTTTTTAATTTTTCTTTTCGTAAGAACCATCCTCGTACTTCAAGGTATACAGGGTGTCACAAGACCCATCACCAAGCCGAAGTCTACTCGCTGTGGACATCATGCCAAGTCATACTAACCAAAAAGAATACCTGGGAAACGATTTTTTTTTGAACTTTCACATTTTTTAAACCGGAATTAAAAGCGCGCGCGTGCAATGCTCGAAATACCTACTTATATATGGGGTTATAGGGCATCTAAAGAACATATTGGCGGGAAAAATTCATCGATTTTGTACCTAATTAGAAAAATTCCATACTAACTTTGAGCCTCAATATCTCCTGAACCAGTAATTTCCCAGGTATGGTGCCGAAGTAAAAAATGTTTGTACTGATTGGTACAACATGGATTTCAGTTTTCGTTAAGGGTCTTTTTACACCCTGTATTATACAAAAATAAATAGCGAAATCGGTTCGGCTGCTCTCGAGATTTGCGGTTAGCAACACATTCAGCGATTCATTTTTATATTATAGAGAAGACGATCTGTTCGCAATATCCCCGGATATTGTGACAAAAGATAAATACAGAAAACCTCTATAATTAAAATACCTATAGCAAAATAATTTATGCATATCAATTTCAAGAATACAGCTCGGCTGGGCAGCAAATAGGAAACTCCGTCATGTCTTTTCGTCATCCCTACCGCAAGGCCTTGAGACAAAGGTCTTCAACGAGTGCGTCCTACCCGTCATGAACGGTGCCGAGACTTGAACACTGACGGTGCGATTGGTCCACCAATTTAAGGTCGCTCAGCGAGCTATGGAGAGGGCTATGCTTGGTGTTTCTCTGGAGGATCGAATTCTTAATAAAGTGATCCTACAGAGAACCATGGTAATCGACATAGCTCAGATAATTAGCAAGCTGAAGTAGCAGTGAACCGATAACTGTTGGAGTAGTCGTATTCTAGAGTGGAGAGCGCGCCTTGGCAAACGTAGTGTAGGACGCCCTCTGGCTAGGTGGAATGACGATGTACACAAAGTGGCTGGCAGCGGCTGAACACGAAGAGCCGAAAATCTGGCTTAGTAGCGTGCCATTGGAGAGGCCTATATCCAGCAGTTATTACGGCAGGCTGATGATAATGCATTTCAGGTTCTTCGCTATGTTCATATTTTATTAACGTATATTTTGTTAGTTACACATACATACATAGACTCACGCCTCCCCGAAGGGGTAGGCAGATGCATATTAAACGCCCACTTTTCGCCAGTGTTTTGATCCCACGTAATAGGTGGCGAGCCTATTACCGCTTATCGGGATATTTGATTTGCCAGAGCCTCGTCCGTTGATCGGCAGGTGCACCACTTGCAGGTGAGGTTGGTTTGGGACCCTAAATTCTTGGTGGGATCCCTATGCATCCATTTTCTTAGTTACGAGTCCATATTTGACTAATTAGATGTTATTCTCAATGTAAACTGTTTTATTGCAATGAGACATGACTATTATTCGACATTACGTCCTCTAGACTTGCAGTTTAACGTAGTTTTTTGTTTTCAAAACGTGTCTATTTGAAATGAAAAGGCTTTACCAAGACATTTAAATAAATACATTACACAATCAAATTCTAGCTGTTTTGTTTGAATTTGTTAGTCATGTAAGATGTATTTGTTTTATTTGAACTTTATCTTGTTGATGGTAAAATATTACGAAAGTCAGTCACTCGATAAATCAGTGCGGTTATATCGACGAACTTAATGATTTATTTAAATGACTTGGAAAAATATATTTAACTTGAATATACAAATTTTTATTGATCCATCAAGAAAAACGGCTACCTTACGTTTCGTACCTGATTGCACAGGGAAATACGCAAGAACTTTTTTTCGTGATATCGTGCTTTATTATATTATGAATTACATTCATTACCATACATTCATTACATTTCATTACTGTGCTGGTTTTAGACATAAATATATGCATAGCATGCTTTTAACTGCTACCATCCCTTCTGGTACACGTTAATTGTATTAAAATTGTTTCAGCTGCTACTAGTGCTACTACTGCTACTGCCACTTGTATGACAAGTAGCTACATATGTTCACGTTTATTTATATGTTGAACCATCCATTCGCATGCATAATTTTACTGATATAAGTATAAATAAAACGGAATGTCATTCTAGCCCAAGACTTTTTTGTTAAAATCAACTATAAAACATAGTAGGAACCTAAGCAATAAAGTCGACAATCTACTTCATTTACATCAAAATTGAGAACTTGACAGCCTTAAATATTTCCTCCTTTGAAATCCAAACAAAGAAATGTTCTGAGATTAAAATTTACTCCTCAAATCGAGAGAATTGGAAATACCAATTTTATTACAATACCTATTCTAAATGGGTTTTCATCACTTATCAGATTTGGCTCGCAAATAATATTAAAATCGACCAGATTTGTATTACGTAAGGGCTCGCTGACCCTTGTGTATTAGGCAAGCTTAGTGACTAGGCATTTACGCCCCACTTGCTGACCGATATTGAACCTAACGATAATTGCAAAGCGATTTAAATTTCAAAGTAATCATAGATTTAAACCAATTCAATCTTCTATCAAATTATCGTTCAAAATCCAAATAAAGCAATGTTTTTTCTTGCTATGATGACATATTTAAGTCAGCAGCAAACATATCAAACAGGATGGCAAACATTTTTGTTTCCATTTAGATTTGGGAAGAACATGAGAAGAAATCAGTTATATTCAAATACTACTTGCACATTGATTACTTCAATGACACCTCTAGTAGTCTATCAAGCAAGATCCGTTTTTTTGGTGAATTGTTTTTGGATATTAATTTTGACTTAAGAATAATAAAAAATACAAGATGTTAAAAGCAGCGATAGCCTAGTGGAAATACAAACGGACTGCCATGCAGAGGGTATCGGGTTCGAATCAACGGCGCGCACCAATGACTTTTCGAAGTTATGTGCGTATTAAATTGCTAATTATCACTTCCCATGTACCTCGGGAAGCACGTTAAACCGTCGGTCTCGGATGATATCAAGATTTTTATCAGTCGTTATAGGGAATCAATACCTCTAAATAAACGGATGCTATTCTAAATCATGGAGTATCGCCATCACTCTGGGTTGTTGAAAAGTTGATATTCTGTCTCATATAAGGTTAGACTAGTAAGCAGATCCCGGGCTACTAGGCGTAAAAGTCTTGGATGCAACCGGAATGACGCTAGGACGATGATGACTAATGTGAAAAAGGAGAGAGGTCATAATAGCCTGCAACAATTATTATATAAAGCCTTGGTTTCAAAACATAAATACACTGTGGACAATCCAACCATCGGTACAAAATCTAGGAATACAAATCCTTGCCTTCATTCTTCGAAACACTAACTTTTAATTGAGAAAATAGAGAAGATTTCTATTTCTGCGACTATGACTGTTGCTTCGACTACGTTCCAAGAAATATTTTTTATTGAAATATTTCCAACTATTTCTGTTTTACTATTTTGAGCAATATAAATTTACTGCGACAGACATTTTTAAAGACAAGGTCTGCATTGGAAAACCTTTTATACTCACGTTATGTGGCACTTTAAAACCTTACTCAAGCTAACCACCGTAGTTCAAGACAGTTCGCCATATCGAAACCTGAAATTTTGCACACGTAATCAAAGTAATCAAAGCGAATGTAGTAACGGTTCAAAGTTTGTATGAAGTAAATATTTTTCACAACCTTCTACTGGGATAATACTAAAACTAGGCAATCTCTTATAGATAGGCATAATTTAATCTCAGCTCAAACAATATTCAGACTCAGTATGAACTCAATACGAGATTTGGCTGTCTCAAGCGTATGAATATGTAAGCAAGTTCTCAACATGAACAAATCTTCTACAAAAATCTGATAATCCTTCGGTAAAAGGCAACGAATTATGGGTAAATAGGTACCTTAGTAGGCAGACTTTTGCATGGAAACTGCGTGTTAAAAATGTATGTGTCGATGAGGTAAAGGCTATGAAGGTAAATATCTATAAAAACCCCAAAGCATAAGTTTGCGATTAGATTTTCAGGTGGTTATCATGACACAGGTTTAAATTTTGATTCAACGTACCACATTTTTTATCTTTTTCGACCTACTTACTATCCGACTACGGCGAAGCCAAAAGGAAGGGTAATATTTTTGTATTAACAAACTAGGCACGTTCATTAGAATCACATTAATTTAAATAGTTTATAAATTTGACTCCATCATCATTGTCTTGCCCTGGTCCCAATTTATTTGGGGTCGGCGCAGTATGTCCTTCGCTTCCATACTTCTCTGTCACCAGTCATCCGATCATTTATCCCTTTCTCTTTCATATCCATCCTCACACAGTCCATCAATCTTTTCCTTTGCTGTCCTCTCCCTTTTCGTCCTTCTACGTGCATATTCATCACTTTCTTACCTACGTATATCTCATCTCTTCGCATAACATGTCCATACCAGGCCAATCGAGTCCCTTTTACCTTTTCATCAATAGGCGCCACTTTCATACTACCTCTAATGTAATCATTCCTAATTCTGTCCATTCTTGTCACTCCACACATCCATCGTAACATTTCCATCTCAGCAACATGAATTGTTTCTCATCCATCTGCTTTGTAGCCTAACACTCAGCTCCATACAGTACGACAGGCCTTATAACCGTCTTATACATGCGGCCTTTTAACTTCACAGGCATTTTGTGATCGCATATTGTGCCTGAGACCTGTCGCCATTTCATCCATCCTGCGTTAATTCGTTACCTAACATCGCGATCAATTTCGCCGTCATCTTGCAGGAGTGAACCTAGGTAGCGAAAATCGGAGCATACTAGTAGAGGTGTACCGCCGAGTGTAACCGGACTGGAGAGACCGCCAAAGTCACAGAACATAATTATATTCTGTCTTGGTTCTGCTTATTCTCAGGCCTACATTCTCCATGATAGTTAATTCTGATGCTTTGTAACTGTCCTTCACAAATAATTATGAGATATTTTTACAAAGATTATTTTTTAAGTATTTAGTATAAAAGTGTTATTCTTTTTTAATCTGTATATACAGAACTGGCAACCAAAGGAAGCAAATACACACATCAAAAAAGTCTAAGCAACACATACTATTTCAAACTATTGATCAATTATTATATCAATTCTTACAAAGTAGGTAATACCTATGTAAACTATTTTGATCTAGAGGACATACTGGCTGGTTGTAAAAAAAAATCGAGTATCATAATATATTTGTTTTTATACACACATTCAAAAGCGAATGCATTTGTTCGAATTTAATAGCGTTTTCTTTGCTTATTAAACTTTAGTATTCTGTATCAATTTTATGATTTAAACAATAATTTGAAAATGTTTTGAACAAATTTGGATTTTGAGACATTTTTTACGTCATGGAGCGACTTCATTTGAACGCAGATGAAATGCAAAGAGCTGTAGGGATGTTGCAAGCGGGAAGAAGTCAATCTCAGGTATCTCGGTATTTTGGTATCAACAGAAGCGTTATTTGCCGTCTTCATCAGCGTTACACTAACACGGGAGATCCTGCTGAGCAGCACCCAGGTCGAGGTAGGTGTACAACCACACGGCAAGATCGATACATACAACTGACTGCAAGACGCCAGCCGATGTTAACCGCCCGAGAGATAGGTTTAAGGCTAAAAAAATCAGGTGGTATTGTTGTTAGCTGATAAACTGTGCGAAATTGACTGCATGAGTATGGCCTACGAGCGCGACGGCCAATTAGGTGCCCACCGATACGTCACGGGAATCGCGCTCGTCGAAATGAACGGTGTAGGGAACACATTACATGGACCCAGAAACAATGGGATAAAATTTTATTTTGCGATGAGTCTCGATTTGGGTTCAAGCCTGATACTAGAAGGGTAAGAGAGTACCGTCGTCCTGGAAATACTGAAAGACTGAGGTGTGTTCAGGAAGTGCACCTATACAACGGCTCAACAGTTACGGTATGGGCGGGTATTATGAAGAACAGACGAACTGAGCTCGTTTTTGTAAATGGTAATATGAAAGCTGTAAATTACGTTGAGGATGTTCTAAGGCCTTATGTCCGTCCATTCCCACAAACGTATGGCTCCGATTTCATGTTGATGTATGACAATGCGCGTTCGCATACAGTTTCGCACACACGGGAGTACTTGGCAAGGGAAAACATCCTGGTATTGCCTTGGCCTGCACAATCGCCAGACCTCAACCCCATCGAGCATGCATGGGACGTGCTCCATAGACGTGTTTTAAAGGACTTGGATGGAGTGACAACAACCCAACAACTGATGGACTTACTAAAATTTCATTGGGAGCGATTGCCGCAGGATAAAATTAACAATCTCATCGATTCTATGAATAATCGGTGCCAGCAAGTTCTCAATAATAGAGGGGGCATTTAATTTTAGTTTAAGTTTAGTTGATTAGGCAACTTACTTTGTACTACGTACATACAGTACTTTCTCGTAATTATTGTTAATTAAGTATAAGTACATACATACATAGACTCACGCCTGTTTCCCGGAGCGGTAGGCAGAGACTACGGAACGCCTTTTGCAACGATCCTGACATACCTCTCTTGCTTCATTCACTCCCATCAAGTTTCTCATGCATGCTCTTCTGTTTAGGGTACTTCTGACCTGTCCTTTTTTTAGGATGTCTCCAATATGGTCAGAGAACGTCCACCTAGGTCTTCCCCTTCGTCCTGTCCCATTCACACTTGCCTTATATATCTTCTTTGTCAGCCTTTCGTCATCCATCCTCTGCATGTGCCCAAACCATCTTAACATGCCTTTCTCGATGCTTGTCACTACATCTTCTTTTACCCCACACCACTCTCGTATCATACAATTCTTTACTCTGTCGGTCACAGACATACAGACCACACATATTTCTCAGTGCTCTAATTTCTAAAGTATTTATTCTACTTTCAAGTCTCTTCTACCATACCCAACTTTCACTACCATACATAAGGGTAGGCACTAACACCCCTCTATGCACAGCCAAACGTGCCTTTTCGGACACGTTTTGACTGTTCATAAACGCCTTCAGAGCTCTATTCACACTATTACCTGCATTAACTCTTCTTTCAATATCTTCTTCATTCTTACCATCTCTTGTAAACAACGTACCTAAGTAAACAAACTCATTCACTTGTTCCACTCGCTGTCCATCGATCAAAACATTACAAGCCGTATCGCATTCCTCCTTTTCAAAAACCATAACTTTCGTTTTACTTACATTCACTTTCATTCCTTTCCTCTCTAACGCACCATGCATGATTGTTACCATCACCTGCAACTCCTCCGCTGAAGATGCAAGAATTACCTGATCATCAGCATAAAGAAGACATTTGACGAGTAACCCATTCATCCTTAATCCGCAGTCACTATTTTTTAAATCTTGCAAACAACTGTCCATGAAGAGGTTAAACAGCCACAGCGACGCTACACATCCCTGTCTAACACCTTTCTCGATGGTAAACCAAAGAGTGTATGCCCCGTTTATCCTCACATAAGCTCTAGAATCCTCATTAAAGGATTTTAGAGCTCGAATGAGGCTGCTATCCACCCTATTCATTGACAGCACCGACCACATTTCATTCCTCACCACTTTATCGTAAGCCTTTTCCAAATCCAAGAATGCGCAATAGACCTTTTGACCTTGGGCCAAAAACTTTTCAGCTATGCTTCGCAAGGAAAAAACCTGATCCGTACATTTCCCTTCGGGGAAACAGGCGTGACTCTATGTATGTAAGTATTTATTAAAAAAAAACTAATTGTTGTTTAATATCAGAAAAACATTAAAAAATAATATAAGTAAGAAAATACTAAGGCCCACTTGCACAACGATTCTTAAATTGAATTAAGATGTATTTAATGAGAAAAAAAAAATTAAACACCACTAACGTCTTGCACAACGAAAAATTTGTCGAGTAATATGATTTAAGAACTGTCAAAATTAATTACCGAAAATCGGCTGTTTAGTGGCTAATTTCATTTAAGAACTGTCACACTGATGTTGGTATCTTGTCATTAGCGACGAAAATTATCTTTAATTATATAACTGGACCGGACGACGCAGCAGGGAGAGGCCTATGTCCAGCAGTGGACGTCCCTAGGCTGACATGATGATGATGATGATATAACTGATAACAATGTACCTACTTGTGTTAGTGCTAACCCTAGAATCCTACACTATTTGGCGCACATGTTATTCCTACACTGGGGTGCTGGAACACCCCATACTAAAATGACTGTAATCCTTAAAAAAAAAACAATTCATGAAAATACGTTTTATTAAACATAATCGGTAACTTCAGATCACAAATCAGCCTTATTACACGAACTTAAATGTAGTTTGAGCAACAGAGCTTGTAGGATTTGGTCCTTTTTTGAGGATCACTGCAAAAACCTAATTTCAAAACTGTCTGCTGAAACTTTATATTTGGCTTATTATTTGATCTTGAACACTTGTAAAGAACCCAGGAATTACAACTGGTCCCAACTTCCATTTCTTAATAAATAATCAAATTTAATAACTTACTACATATAAATGCATCAATCGCAATAAATAAATAATCTTACGATTTTACTACACTGGGGTACTGGCGTACACCACATCACTTATACAGGCGACCACACAACGCGGTCCGTCGTCACGGTATTGACGTAACGCGAGCGGTTGACACCAAACTAAAATACTCCGACACGCGAATTCGCGGATATTAAACAAATTGAGATATTTAGAAAACAAATCGGTGTGGGGTGCACCTGCACCATATGTAGGGTTCTAGGGTTAATGCTCAAAAGTTTCTAATTATTATTTGTCAATTGTCATTTCGTTGCTAGGCGACGACAATGCGTTTTGTTTTATGCTCAAAGTATATATAGTCTAAGGTTTTATGCGAAACCATACGCATAACATCGTTAAAATCGTAACAAAAACGCTTCATGCCATGAAACAAAACGTAGAAACTACTTTACCAATACCTTACCGACCTCATAAACGCTAAATACTTTTAACTTAAATTATTTTACGCTGTTAATTCTGTTCAACGAATTTAAATTAAGGAGTGACTTAAATCAAACGTTACGCAAGTGGGCCTAAGGATTTAATGCGAAAACTCATTGTAAGATTGAAATTTGTATGTGTTGCTTAGACTTTTTTGATGTGTGTATTTTCCGGCTGGTAACTCACACGTAACCTGATGATCCCTGCCCGGAGCAGATAAACTGCTTTGCGGAGGACTCACTTCGTACCAATTCAAATTCAATATATTGACAACTTGAATTTTTGTCTCAGAATATATTTATTTGCACAAGCACGTGACTCTTGTTACAAAGATTCTCATGGCTTCTTAAAATGTTTACGTATTTATTTCATTGTTTGCCAACCACAAAACATTTACTTGGGCTTACAAATAATGTTAACAACTTTACAGAATGAAAATCAAGTGCTTGGCACACAATATGTTTCATGATTTAAATAATGAAGCTGTGATTTTGCTTTTACCTTTAGTGGATTAAATTATTCTATCATATTGGTGAATAATTCCAGATTCCATGATGCTTTTGGCTCCCATCAAAATTTATCCACATCTATCGAAATATATTTTTTTCTTCACAAGAACAACCGACCGCAATACCGACCCGCATGGGCACAAATATTTTGATTGCATTGTTGACTGTCTTGACGGCTCAGTTTTAACAGGGTTGTGCAAGAGCACTTTGGCAGCTCACCTGTGAGTGTAATGGTGTTTTTGAAAAGAGACGAAAAACTCGACTGCAAAGCCTTCTGGCCATCATATTGTAATTATTACACCGTGGTGGACAGACGGTACTATTATAGTAGCCCAATTTCTCCCACTTGATGGCGCTTAAACTAAACGCCAAGCGAGCTGCGGAGGGGACAATACGTGCGGGGGCGTCGCAGCGGTGCGACGACCGTTTGCACCAAACTTCACTTGCATTTTAAGATCCAATTAGCGACCACGCCTACTCAAATGTATCTAAAGTAAACATGAAAGGCCTTGAAGAAACAAGGCCTTTCATATTTACTTTTGTATAGCTAGGTATGCAATTAAGTTTCGCACATGATAATTTTAACGTTAATAAGATGGCTTGGTGGTCTGTGATAGTTGAGTTAGTAACTATAGTAGTAGATGGCTGTTTAGTTTTAATAATAAAATGATCCAGGCATGATCCACTTTGATGTGTAGGGAATGTATGCGCCGGCAGAAGACCATGGAAAGAGCAGATATTTAAATAGTCGTCTCCTTGAAGGTTACAATTTCCTGACAGGATATTTATGTTTATGTCCCCCGTAATTATAATATTCTTATATGCTGATAACTTACTTAATTCTAAATCGAGAGATCGCAAAAATGTCTCGGTAGTTTGCGAAGGAGGTCTGTACACTCCTAAAATAGCAGTGTCAGAATTAATTGTAATAAGTAAACAATTACAGTCCTGAATTTGTGGCTTTGCAACAATAACATTTAAGTGTTCTTTTGTATAGACCACTACACCATCATTTTGGTTAATTATGTTCTCAGTTGAGTGTGAGTTGTAGCCATCTAAAGATGGTAAGCAGAAAGCCCGCTTAGACAGCCAGCATTCGGTTAGGACAATTATGTCACAGTTTATATTAATAGTCTGTAGGAGTACTTCTAGTGCGTGTATATTCTTATAAACACTTCTGATGTTCTGTGTCATTATAACTAAGTTTTTATCAGACTCGGGTAATAAACTTTTGCATTCTTCTACTTTACAAGTCATACTATTTGATACACAGTAGTTATCTAGATCAATAAGTACTTGATTATCCATAACTATAATAAAGACCTTATAAATAATTAAGAAAATACAAACTAGTTTTAAGTGCCTATTGATAAACTTTACTGGTGACGCTCTTAGGCGCCCTCATAATCTATGCTATTAATATAATTGTCCTCTGCATATTTACGTGCCGAGCAACCCATTTCTCCCGTTTGGTGATCACATTTCCTCTTGAAGCGTTTACAAGTAGCACACTTAGGAGGTGATGTTTTGCTGTTACACTCCTTAAAAGAGTGACCAAGCTCTCCGCAATGATGGCATGTGGGACTAGTTTCACGGCAATATTTGGCTGCGTGACCAAACTGTTGGCAATTAAAGCACCTAGTCACAAAAGTGAAGTCTTTAACCGGGCATGACGTCCAATTAATATAGATACGACCTTGGTTAATGAGACATTTTCGGATGTTAGCGGCTACTTCTAGGACGTAGGTACAGGTTGGCAAATTATTCTTACCGGCTTTGTGGCTTAGTTTCACAGCTTTCATAAAGGACTCACGTGTAGAGCTCGGGAACTTATCGGCTATATTCTGCTCGTAAATACACTCAAAAACTTCTTTTTCCGTTAGAGTATCGGGAACTCCAACTACAGCTATTCTGGGGCGGCGTTTAGTAGGCTCTTTGACGGTGAGGCCAGACGAGACAAGTTTCTCTGACTTCCTAAGCTTTTCGATGTCTCCTTTTGACTCCGTGCTAATTATGACGCCCCCATTCTTCACTTTCCTCACAGCACGAACATGTAACTTCATCTCTTCAGGAGATATAATTTTTTTGGACGAGGGATTTCGTGTCGTCACTACTTTTGTTCTTGTCGTTAGGGTAGATAGCAAGAGAGCTCAAATTGTTTGGGCGGACAAAATTGTTTGCGCTCTTTTTCACCATGTCAGCAAAAAAGTGGTGCTCGACTGGTTTCAGCTTTTCTTCTACAGCCTCTTTGAACTGCTGCAAAGAACTCGTCAAGTCTTGCTTTTCTTGTAGGTGTTGAATAGTTGCGTGAGCTAAAATAGTTTTCTGCTTGAGGGATTGGTACAGGGTGGACATTTGTGCCGATACTGATGTTATTTTACGGCACTCGTGAGCTACACGCAACTTCTGGTCAGAGTTCATTTTGCTTGCATCGTTGTGTATTATGCAATAACATCAAAGTAATCATGCAGTCAGTATCGTACTACCTGTGTTAGCAGACAACTAATGGGAAATGGGTGCGCCAGTTCTACCAATTAATCGGAACGCTTGGGATCCCTTGAAACAGAATCCTCATTAGAGACCAGATAACTATCAGATCGGGTTGTTAATGAATTGCTTTAGGTTGCAAATTGTTATACAGTAATAAAACTCAATACCTGTGAGTGCTGTGAATCTATGTAGGAAAAAAAATCTGTGAACTGCGCATAGGTTCTCTTTTTTTAGGGTTCCCTACCACGAAATGAAAACACGGAACCCTTATCAGAAACGCGTGAAGGTATCAAACTGAAATTTATATCAAATATTCAAATCTATTGTCCCATGAAGCTGTGACAAAATCAAATTTCTAAACCAACGCAATCAAAAGATACAGCCGTTTATGTTTCAAATTTCCGCAATTTTCAAAACTCGGAAGCGAATCAAATCCTACAGGGTACTTCCTGTGAACTCAGAATCTTGAAATTTGGTACAAAGCAATGTCTTATGGCACAGATGAATAAAAAATTGCAAAAATCATAATTTTTAGTTACATCGTATCATAAAAATATTTTTTGTAATTTTAAAGTTATTACAATTTACTCATGAACGCGTAAAGGTATGAAATTGAAATTCATATCAAATACTCAGGTGTAAAACACCTTTAAGCTGTAACGAAATCAAACTTCTATGTCAACGCAATAAAAAGAAACAGCAATTTAAGCCGCATATTTTCTCGCAACTACTCGCAAGGGAATCAAAACCTAAAGGGTACTTCCCGTGAACTCATAATCTTGAAATTTGGTACAAATCAACTTCTTATAGCACAGATAAAGGAAAAATTTCGAAAACCGCAAATTTTAGTTACATCCATTAATAAAAACAATAATAATAATTTAAAAGTTACTAGCCCATTCCTTATGAACGCGTAGAGGCATTAGATTAAAATTCATATCGAATACTCGGGTCTATAATATCTTAAAGCTGTAACAAATTCAAACTTCTAAGCTAGCGCAATCAAAAGATAAAGCTGTTTATGCTGCAAATTCTCGCAAATTTCGAAACTCGCAAGGGAATCAAAACCTACAGGATACTTCCCGTGAACTTAGAATCTTGAAATTTCGTACGAGGAAACTTCTTATAGCACAAATTAAAAGAAAATTTCAAAAAAGGTAAATTTTGAGTTACATCATATCATATCAAAAACATTTCTTTTTTTAATTTAAGTTACTACCACTTTCTTCACGAACGCGTAGAGTTATTAAATTGATATCAGAAATTTTCACAAATCAGAATTTTTTATTTGTTAAACATGGGTATACACATTATACAGGTCTTAAAATAAAACATAACGCTCCATGCTTTGTCATTGGACATACAAATAAGTAATAATTAAAATGTCATGCAGTATTATAATAATTATTAAACAAATTGGCATAATGACAATTACAAAAAATTATAGTTCATTAACCTAAAGATACATAATTTAGAAAGTCATTCACTAAATAATAAAATTTTTCTATTAGAATTTGATTTAGCATTTTTTTGAATTTTATAAGGGGCATATTTTTTATTGGGTCAGGTAACTTGTTGTAGATTTTTGGTGCGATGCCAAAGAAACTCTTTTGCATTAGCGCTGTTGAACACTTAATATTACACAATTGATTATTGTATTGTGCGCGTATTGGGACCCTCCTAACATCAGACATTGTAGTGAACAAATTTAAATTACGTTTTACGAAAAGAGCTGTTTCTAAAATATACAGCGATGGTAGTGTAAGTATCTTTAGGGATTTAAAATATGGTACACAACTGTCCATTACCTTTAAGCCACACATTGAACGGATACACCTTTTTTGCATTCTGAATATTAATTCACGTTCAGTCGAGTGACCCCAAAAGACAACGCCAAATCTTGGAATTGGTGCCACTAAACCGTAATATGCTGTTATAAGAACTTGTCGGCTAACCTTTCTAGACAGTTGAAAAAGTGCATATGCAAATTTATTCAATCGTTTACATAGTTGTTCTGCATGCGATTTCCAAGTGAGTTTTTCGTCCATAGTTATTCCTAAAAATTTAGTGTTACTGACTACTTCTATTTTATGGTCTTTATATGCAATATTTATGTTTGGCAATTCACATCGCTGATAAAAATGCATTATTTTTGTTTTATTAAAATTTATTACTAAATTATTCTTTTCCATCCAGTTAACCATGTCATCGAGAGAGTTATTTGTGTCCTTTTCGTAATCTTCAAATTTAGAACATTTAATTACACATGTGCTATCATCTGCGAAGAGAACCATATTATGCATAGTTGATTTGGGCAGGTCATTTATATAGATCAGGAATAATAGCGGACCCAGCACGCTCCCTTGTGGTACTCCAAACTCTACATATCGTGGCTCTGACAGGAATTTCTTTTCGAATTTAGTTCTTGGACATAATCTTGTTATCTCTGTATATTGAGATCTATTAATTGCTTAAATACGATTCAATAAGGTTATAGGCGTTTCCTCTGATACCGTACCCATGCAATTTATTGAGTAATGTTTTGTGGTTAACATAATCAAAGGCTTTCGTCATATTGGTATATATTGCACAAACTGGTATCCTTTTATCTACTGTCGGCATGATATAAGACAATAAATCAAATACAGCCCTATTTATTGTACTATTTTTTCGAAAGCCTCTTTGTTCCTTGCAGAATAACTGATATTAATAAAAAAACATAAATTGAATTATATATCACTTTCTCAAATACTTTTGAAAACACTGGGACCTTGGCAACGGGTCTATAATTTTTCATCTCCGTTTTGTTGTCCTTTTTATGAAGAGGCTTAACAATTACCTGTTTTAAGCTTTGCGGAAATGTACCATCACTAATACATAAATTGATAACGTGTGTCAACGGTGGAGCTATTACATCTTTAACAAATTTTACCACTTTTGTACACACTTCATCGTATCCAACTGTATTTGTGTTTTTTAGGCCCGTAATTATACGGTTAATGTCATTAACTGTAACTGGTAAGATAAATAAAGATTTCAATGTCATATTGTTAAAAATATTACTATGGTTGGAATTATACGAATTTTTATTATAGTTTTGGGAATTATTAAAATAATTACAAGAATTAATATTATAATTATAAGAATTATTATTAGAATTACAAGAATGAATATTAGAATTATAAGAATTATTATTAGAATTATAGCAATTGCTATTAGAATTATTATTATTATTGTTACTAGAATTATAAATATTAATATAAGAATTATTATTTATATTTGGGTGTATGTCAATTTTTATATTATTTTTAATGTCATCAATAAAATAGTTATTAAATTTATTAGCTATGTCCTTGGGTTGTTTAATTATTGAATTATTATGTTTTATACTCATTATTTTATTATGTTTTATTGTTCTTGTGGCATATTAAATTTATACTTTTTAATAATTTGCCAAGTGGCTTTCGATTTATTTTCAGATGTACTAATGTAATGATTATTTTGAGCTTTCTTTGTTAATTTTATATCTTTTTGTATCGTCTAGTGTAGTTCTTAAAAATGTTTTTGTTTGTTAAGTTAGGTTTTAATCTGTAATTCCATAACAAACGTCTTTGTTTTTGATTACATATTTTTATTCCATGTGATATCCATTATGATTTTCTGACAGTTTTTATAGTAATTATTTTTTCAGGAAAGCATAACTTATAAATGAGGGAAAATATGTCTATAAAATTGTCATAAGCTTTATTTGTTTCATTTGCATCGTAAACTTCTTTATAGCATAAACATTTTAGGTAATTGTTATATCAAATACTAAGGTATATAACACTGTGAATCTGTAATAAAATCAAACTTCTATGTCAACGCAATAAAAAGAAACAGCAATTTAAGCATATTTTCAAACTCGCAACTACTCGCAAGGGGATCAAAACCTACAGGGTACTTCCCTTGAACTCAGAATCTTGAAATTTGGCACGAAGCAACGTCTCACGCACGATAAAGAAAAAAATGCAAAATACCGTAATTTCTAGTTACATCATATAATTAAAATATTTTTAATAATTTTAAAAGTACTAATCATGAACCCGTAGAGAAATAAAATTGAAATTCATATCAAATGCTCAAGTCAAAACTAAAGGGTACTTCCAGTCGACCAAGAATCTTGAAAGTTGGCATAAAGCAACGTCTTATAGCACATAAAAAAAATCGATAGCCTTATTTTTTAGTTACATAACATATATTTTTTTAAATAATTATACGGTTTGTACGGAACCCTAAGTGCGCGAGTTTGACTCGCACTTGACCGGCTTATTTATTTACGTTGCGATAATACAATTATGTAGCCAGAATATATGTTTTCGGTCCCATTGTTATGCCTAATACATTTTGTCAATAAAATAAATATAATTTATTTTGAATTCCAATCGCAAAATACATACATTAGAACCCTCCGAAAATCAATTCAAGATGCTATGGTGTTGCTTCCAATCAAATCGAATCTATTGACGAATGATTGGCAGCAAAATTATGATTGCGTGTCAATGGGTCGCAACGTAACGGGTTTGACTTCTTTTTCTTTTTTTTTTTGCCGATCGAGTAGCGTTGAGTGCAGACGTGCTTGCGCTGCTACGCGTGTATTAAATAATTATTATTTGATAAATGTAGTGAAAACACTGTTACAATGTGAGTTGCTCACAGCAACTCATAGCTAACGAGTTGTTGGCATTCATACAACATACCATCGATACTATGGACGAGGTCAGCATTCTGCAGATCTGCGAGTCCAATTTTAAAGAAGAAGATATTAGTGCTGGTAAAAAAGTACTATATCAGGCGCTGAACAAACTGGATCAGATGCCGTCTCGGCGAAGAGATGGCACGGAGAAGAGCATTCAAGATATCATCACCTTATTAAAGGTGACCGACTCTGACGACGTGCCTGCTTTCGTGGCGAAGGATCTCCACAAGCTGCCACCCGTCACGTTCGACCACGTTGACGTAACCAGGCTGCTGAGGGACATTACGTCTCTAAAATCCAGCCTGGCAGAGGTGCAGTCCAAATTGGATTCATCGGATAGCACCATAAGTGAGCTGCGTGCAGAGATAGTGTCACTTCGGAACGCTATGTCAGCAAGTAAGTCACCTTCAAACGTCAACACTAGACGCGGGGCTCAAAATGCATCTTTTGAGTCAGCGAATTTGCTTGCATCGCCTAATGCAAGCGTTACGGCGTGTACTGTTGCTGACCTCGGGTCATCGACACCTATCAAAGTTGTGACGAGTATGAATGCGTCAAAACCTAAACGCGCCTATGCCGATGTTACTGCCGTATGCAAAACGCAGCAAAATCGGCAGGAGAAAAAAGGGGGTAATCTAAAGCATTGTGAACTCTCCCAACACAAGGTCGAAGAAACGAGAGTCCCGGAAAAGGACACGGGCGACAAGGACGGCTTCATCAAGGTGGTGAGGAAGAAGAAGAAGCCTAGTTGTCGTAACCATTGTGGTACAGGGTTAGCAGGACCTAACATGCTGCTGCGTCCCGCAGTACCAACAACACTACTGTACGTGTCCCGGCTGCATCATTCCACCAAGGACGAGGAGGTCGTGGAGTACTTACGCACGAAGACCAACTGGACCTTGAGAGTCGAGAGATTGGAGTCTCGCCATAAAACGAACTTCAAATCTTACGTGGTGCGGGTGCCGACACAACATCTTGGCACTTTCCTCAAGGAAGAGTTTTGGCCGAAGGGTGTGGTGTATCGGCGTTTTCAAGGGAGGTTACGAAATAACACTCAGCCTAACTTGAAAACAACGTAAACAACAACACTCTGTTGAATTTTATTATTATAATTGTATGTATGTTAGTCTTTAAGGTATATATCTATATGGGTTATTGTTACCTGAAATAAATGAATATTATTATTATTATTATTATTCGTTTGTTTTATTTTCTCAGCTTAAGCTGGTTGAAGTTAAATGCCATTTACGGACTACCGTCAAGTAAATGACACGATTTTAGAGTGTTTTATTATGACTGTAGGGTGTTATCATCATGTTCGTCTATCTGTAAAAACTTCCTAACAAGTCTACAGGTGTTTAATATTGCAGCTTTTTGGAGTTGGATGTATATATTGGGTTTCAGGTCAATGAGTTTCAGGCTATTGTGTATTTGATTCGGGATAACGCCAGTGGTGGACAAAACTATAGGTACAATATAAACTTTTTCTTGTTTCCAGATTCGTAAAACTTCATCCTTCAGGTCTGTATATTTGTGTATTTTTTCAGAAATGGTTTTTTGTATATTGTGAGTGTTTGGTACAGCTATATCTATCAGGTAAGTAATTTTATTTATTTTATCTTTATTATTATTATTATTATTATTTAGGAACTTTCTTTTTTTGAATTGGCTTTGGCAGAAATATCCAGTTATTACACCTAGGTAAGTCGATGATATTTTTCAGGTAAAATAATAGTCCCACTAGTATCAAAGTGTATTATAGTCATGTTCTACAGAATGTGAGAAAATTCTCGGACAATCTAGTTCTAGAGCCTTTTGCAATTAAATACGAATGGATGTTGCGCAGAATCGAAGCTAAAATTTTATATCTGTATTAAGCCGAACTTTCACTTGGTTTTACGTTTTTTGAAAAGGTAGTGGTCCGGTCGGATTTGCTTTTATCGACTTTAATAGGCGGCTTACGGTTTTCGATTTTATGTAATTTTATTTTTTCGAGTTTTTGGGTAAAGGAGAGTTCGAATAAAGAACTATAGAGTGAATAAAAATGATACAATGCACGCAGTAAATGTCTCATGTGCTACATTTTAAGCAGGACACTTTTCAACTTTTTCATCTTCAAAACATCACCAACGATTTGAAAAGAGCATATTTTGCTTTTGAAGTTTACAAAAACAATAATGTTGTTTTCAATTCTCGTCTATGTTGTCTTCATCAACATTATCATGCATAATATAAATCAATCTAACCACTAAATGGCGCCATCGCCCTCGCATACACTCAGCTGCCATTGAAAGAGTGAAAGTTGAACGATTTGAAGAAGAGGATGAACGTAGTCAGTATCAAGAGGCGTTGGAAGAAAGGTTTAAAGAATTGTTTGAGGAAGATGATTGCGAGATAGAAGAAATTTGGAAAGAGTTTAAGAATGGAGTAATAGAGACAGCTATACAAGTATGTGGCGTAAGCAAGAGGAAGCATGTTAAAAATATTTGTAATGAATGGTGGGATCAGGAAGTAAGTGGTGTGGTCGCGGAAAAGCGCAAAGCATGGATGGACTTGCTGGCCATAAGAGCCAACAAAAGGGTACAAGGTAGTGTGACTGACAATGAAAGGATAGTGAAAGAAAAGTATGTCAGGTTGAAACATAAAGTAAAAGAGACAGTGAGAAGAAAGAAAGAAGAATGTAAGGATAAATTTGATAAAAAGTTTTCTCAGCATTTTCGGGCCAATAATAAATTATTCTGGCACTTGGTTAGAACAGCCCGAGGCAAAGCAGGAGACTCAAAAGTTGGTGTGATAAGGGATGTAAATGGAAATATTATAAGAGAGCATGGGGAAGTTTTGGATCAGTGGAAGGTGTATTTTGAGAACTTATTTGAACGAGGAGAAAGTGACACTAGGAATATAGTAGTGAATGATGAAGATAATTGTGCAAGTAATATAAGTATGGAAGAGATACGGTATGCAATGAAAAGTTTGAAAGCGGGTATAGCTGCGGGATATGACAGAATATCTGCTGAAATGCTCAAGGTAGGCGAAGGCGTCACCGCAAGCCTGCTGTACCTACTTTTCAATAAATGTTGGCGGTCCGGTCGTGTACCAGGTGACTGGAACAAGGCCTTAATTGTGCTACTGTACAAGGGAAAAGGGTCACAGCAGGAATGTAAAAATTATCGCGGTATAAGCCTCCTGAGTGTTGTTGGCAAATTGTATGCAAAGATACTGATTGAAAGAGTGATCTCTGAAACGGATAGTAAAATTTGGGATGTGCAAGCTGGATTCAGAAAGGGAATGGGATGTACGGATCAAGTCTTTTTCTTAAGGTGCATTTCAGAGAAAACCTTAAGTAAACACCAGAAGGTTTTCTGCGCCTTTATTGACCTGGAAAAGGCTTACGATCGAGTGGTGAGGGATGAACTTTGGTCAACACTTTCTGTGTATGGAGTGAGCAGCAGTCTGATACGGGCACTTGAATCCTTATATAGGGATTCAAGTGCCTGTGTCCGAATAAACGGGGCCTACACGGACTGGTTTAACATTAATCGTGGTGTTAGACAGGGATGTGTAGCGTCTCCTTGGCTGTTCAATCTATTCATGGACAGTTGTTTGACCGATCTGAAAGGTTCTGAATGTGGATTAAGATTGGGTGAATCTGTGTTTAAGACCCTGCTATACGCTGACGATCAGGTTCTTTTTGCGTCGTCAGCGTCTGATTTACAGCAGATGGTCACCGTAATGAATAAGGCGTATAAGAAGAAGGGCATGAAAGTGAATGTAAGCAAGACTAAGGTCATGGTCATAGAGAGGGAAGACAGTATAACTGAATGTAACATAATGATAGGAGATGAAAAAGTGGAACAAGTGAATGAGTTTGTGTATTTAGGGTCTTTGTTTACGAGAGATGGGAAATGTGAGGGAGATATTGAAAGGAGAGTGAAAGCAGGAAATAGTGTGAATGGCGCCTTACGGTCCATCATCAGTAGCGAAATTATACCAAGTAAGACTCGTCTTGCTGTACTGCAGGGAGTTTTGGCGCCAACACTGATGTATGGTAGCGAATCATGGGTATGGCAGACGAAGCATGAAAGTAGAATCAATGCTGTGGAGATGAGAGCTTTAAGAAGTATGTGCGGAATAAGTTTGAAAGATAAAGTGCGTAATAGTCTGATACGGGAAAAGTGTGGTCTAAAAGAAGATGTAGTGACAAAGATTGAAAAAGGAATGTTACGTTGGTTTGGACATCTGGAGCGGATGGATGAAAGAAGAAATACGAAAGGAGTGTATCGTGCGAGAATAAATGGAAATGTCGGTAGGGGACGCCCTAGGCGGACGTACGCCGACCAAATAGGTGATCTACTGATAAAGGGCAAAATAAAAAGTACCTATAACCGACGCGCATGCATGACGAGGTTAATGAATGTCGATGAAGCGAAAGAGGTATGTTTGAACCGAAGCATGTGGCGTTCCATAGTCCCTGCCTACCCCAATGGGAGACAGGCGTGACGTTATAGATAGATAGATATAAATCAGTGGCTAGCCAATATACATAGTTTAAGTCGTTAAAGATAAGCATGCTTAAGATAAATGTAAATATATTTGTTACAGCTCTCAATCACATAATCATTCGAAAATTAAGTTGATATATATCTCCCCTTACGTTGTAGCGCAGGTTAGTCTCCGTGCTTTCGAAATGATTCTGTGGTGTCGAGTCGTCTGCGTAACCTATATAGTACAAGTACCTGTAGCTAAAACAAATTTCAAGTATCAGTCCGAACGGTGTAATTCTACTTCCTTCACATTTTTTATCACTTATAACGTGTTCTTAGTTATTGACGTTACCTACATGAAATAAAATAAAAAGGTTCAGGAAAGTGAAGCAAGTAAATTGATTCAATTTGATTTCGTTTCTACATCAATGTCAGACGAATCTTTAGAAGTTCAATGGTATATTTCTATTGATATATTGAGTTTTCAATTTGCCGAGAATGATTCAATGTTACAATTGAATAAGATCCTCAAAATAAATAACGTTTGTGTTAATTTTAGGCGCACCACTAGGCATACACAAAGTATGTCTAAAGAGATATAAGAATCGAGCTAAATACTAGCACAGCCAGTATAAAAGTCTTTCATGAATTAAAAAAGTCTTATATGGCGTAAAGAATAACAGCTTTTCTTTGGTGCATAGATATTTTGCTTTTTGTTATTAAAATTTTGAACTTAACACGCTGATGGTTTCCAAATACGATTAACTAAATTATTTATGAATATTTCATATCTAAGTGAATAATATTTGTAATAGTAATGTAAAGTTTGAAATATTGCATGCTGTATTCGCTTAAAAATATTTTTCTGAATAGGCTAGATATTCTTGTAACTATTTGGGTAATTACTGAAAAAGCTGTTGGTAAATCCAAATAAAAAAAAAATTAGGTAAACAATGATTCCCTTAACCTAACTGGTATAGAAATACATAAAATCCAGAAACATCTACAGGTTGTTGTTTTTCGTTGCCGAATCCGTGTATTATAATATGTAACGGAACACAACGGTGTGTGGGACATTACGTTAGTGTCCATCAACGTGCCGTCAGTGATCGATGGCTAAGATTCGTACGTTACGCGTGTTGCTTCTACACGAGTCTAGGGCTGCTACCGATATTTATTTTTACCATAGTACTCTGCAACTTAAAGTCAAATTTGTTGTCAATAGATTTATCATCTTAGGCCACAATGTGATACTAATGAACATTAATTTACAGATAAATTACTTAATTTTACACTCATTGCCAGGCATCATACGATCAAGTTGAGATTTGATTTCAGGTTGGATTATCTAATAGTAATACCTAAAATGTTCATTACAAAGAGGAAAATAGGTATCAGCCGTCCCTTATCAAGATGGGCCGACAATATCACAGCTATCGCGGGCAGAACCTGGACTAGATTAGCACAAAATCGAGGCATATGGCAAGAACAAAGAGAGGCCTATGTTCAGCATGGGACAAAGCCGCCCGGCTTTGTCCCCTGCTGATGGATGTGGATGATGATGATGAATACCTAAAATCTCCTAAATCAAAGTCATTCTAAACCACCCAATTTTTGTTGCTAATAGTAGTGTAATCCTTGTATCATGTGTTCCCTAAAACGTTTTTGACAAAACGTAGGTATGTAGTAAGTATTAAAATTTTGTAGGTAATTAATATTAAAGAATTCTGAGTACCTAAAAAATAAGACAATATTTCTTAGAAATCATCATCATCATCATCAGCCCTCTATACTGTCCCACTGCTGGGCACGGGCCTCTTCTCATTATGAGAAGGGTAAGGCCATAGTCCACCACGCTGGCCAAGTGCGGGTTGGCAGACTTCACATGTCTTTCGAGAACATTATGGAGGACTCTTAGACATGCAGGTTTCCTCACGATGTTTTCCTTCACCGTTTTCTTAGAAATATGATTGATTATACCTAGAAATATTTGAGACCTATGAAAGGGCCACAACGCATATTTACATTAAAACCATAGCAGCCCCTTAGTTACTTCCGGTAAATTAAACCCGTTGTTCAGGGTTAATAAAAATGAATTACACTAAATACTCCTTATCTGCTTTAGTTATTTTTTACATACCGAACAAAACATATTATAACAACTTGATTTACTACTTAATTCTCTTTAGTTTCTAGCTTTATTATTTCCCTTACACAATATCTTTATTGTGCGTTTCTACATGACTAGTGTTAAATCGCGTGGAAAAAGCCTATTAAAACTTTTTTCGCGATACATTTGGCGGCGCACCCAATTGTAATTATTGACAACCCTGTGAGTGAATCAGTTGTGACATGCTGTAGTTGTCAACACGCGCGACCTCACGCATTGATATCGGTTTACGATGGTATGACGTCACCCGCGGACATATTGAACACGCTGTAGAGTCGTGTGACAAACAGTCAGGGTTCATGCTTCAATGTCAGTTTTGCGCGTGTTGCAAATATACAACTGATTGGAGTAGCGTAATTATTTTAAAGGGTTGGGCCAAATAACATCTATTTGCCTTGCCGTTTTGACAAAAATTGCACCAGGCTAATTGACTTGCGAATTAAGTTTTTTTTTTTAAACTAATCATACAACAAACAGTCCGTATTATGATAAGTGGTAACTTGCCTTCGGGTACTTCAATAGTGGCAAAGGTACACAAACTCAATACTTTGTTTCATTCATAAGTAATTAAAACTATAATCATTCCTCTTACACTTAAAATAACAACCGTAGGGTAAGGTGGTGTAGGAGAGCGCATTTTAACTTTGAGGCCTCATGAAAAATAAAATATCATATTTAGAAAAATCAACATCATTTATTTATAATCTCTAGTTATTTGTTAGCAAATTATAGAACAACGAATTCCAGTAACGACATTCATTAAAATATAAACTGAAGAAATATAGAAAATCAAAATCGCGCACTCTTGTGCACCCAGGTGTACAAGAGTGCGCGGCGAGTTGTACAAGAGTGCGCGCATCATCAATAGGTGTATCTTGTAGGAATAATCAATAAATGGCGGGTTTACTTCAACTAAGCCACCCGTTGGTGGTTGTGGCTCTGGGTCTGGATCTGAAACCACAGGTGCAGACGACACTAGATCTCCGTCTGTTACTGAACTTGCTAAAAAACAGCTTCGGTAAAAACATTGGAATCGTAAGGCTCAATGCCAGTAACTTTGAAACTTTGTGCTGTACATGATAATGTTGCAGCTTTTAAGTATGCTGGTGTAAAAATTCCTACCATTTGGAGCTTATTGACTGGTCTGCCAGGATGGATGCGCAACCATTTTTCACACTCATTGGCAGAGTATTTTTTTTAGGACAGTGTGAAAGTCACAGTCATGTCATAAAATGCAGCCCGCATTTTATGACTAGCATTCTTTAAATACATGAAAAATATTAGTTTGTAAAATTACTCTTTATTTTACTCAATATTTACATGCGAAAAATAAATGTCGTATAAGAGTGCGCGCGCAATCTTATACACACACACACCGTGCGCACTCTTATGCACCTCGCCCTTCACAAAGATATTGTACCACCTGCCCCATCTATTGAAAGATGTGCGATTTTTTTCGAACGAATCGGTTAGCCAAGTAAATACGTTACTTGGATAATTAATGAATATTCTTATTCAAATAATAGTTTAGGAGCAGAAATCCGTGCAAGACGCAAGAAAATTAGATCAAAGCGAGCAAAAATCTATTGACCTAGCTGGTATCTCCGTTTTTTAATCAAATTCCAGTTTTTTTCGTTCGCGTAACCGTTATCACTGTGGAACCTAAACACAACTGAAGGTAGCCAAAAATCTCGCACAGACTTGGCGTGAGGTTCAATGCGTACTCTTACCGACCGCGCACTCTTACACCATCTTACCCTACAGTTATTAAGGTATTTTATTAACTGTTAAAAGCTGTGCAACGGTAAAATTAACAGAACTAAAACCCGCTCGTAGCAGCTTAAATCTAAATGCACTACATGAGTCCCAGGGATAGGGGCAACGAAGTTTTGACTAACATTAAAGAGTTTTTTTCTATTTATGTCTCACCTAGGAATGACTTGGTCCAGGGCATTTATTCATAAACTACTTGTAATATTTTTTACCTATATCAACAAAATTTATATCAACCAAAATAGTACTATTAAGTTTTCATGAAATAAAATACGTTTACACGAAAACCCGTATTTCACTTCGGATTATGCCTAGCATAAATAAGTATAGTATAAAACAAATTCAATAAAAAAGATAAATTCTTTTTGCTTTTATCTATAGACACCATGCTGGCCCCCTTTTGTTTTCAACTGTCCTAAATAGATAAGCGGCGGCAAAACGAGAATATAAATTATTTGTGCAACCGGGCGGGGCAAATGCAGAGAGAAACAAATTATTTCCATGTTACCTGAAATACTCGTATATCTGGATTTATTATGACATGCACATATGAAGCTCCATTTTCGGGCATGCTTTTCAGCAATAAAATAGCATTCAGTACAGAGATGAACAGCAACCGCAGCGCTCCGCATTTGTATTACGCCCGTCCAAACAAAAAACAAATCTACATGCTCATTACAAAAAGATTTGTCTCGTAAAAATCATGGTCATTTTCCAGCTTGGCAGTCTGGGTTCTTCTTTTGCCTGCCCTGTTCCTAAATAACTTGGGGTTCACACAGAATGTCTTTTTCCTCCATTCTCTCCTATTAGACGTCATCTGATTATTCATTCCCTTTTCATTTATATCATCCTTCACACAATTCCTTCCATTTGTTCTTCGGTCTTCCTTTTGCCTTATATCCCACAGTCAGGGTTATTACCCAGTAAACCAAAATGCCCCAGGAGAACTGCTAGCATTCTTGACTATAGGAAGTCCAAGCGCTGCTGGCGCTTAAATTAGAGGTAGTAGAACCTTGCTGATTTCAGCATGAATCTGGTTGGACCGGACAAGGACGACCCTCTCGTAGAATATCAAAGTAATATAACAATTTCTATAGTGTGGCGTTTCGTTCGGTGAGTGAGAGTGCCGGAGGTCAGAGCTACTTTCCCTTTCTCATACAGCACCTCGTCCTACTTTTTTTCCAGACTGGCAAAGCACTTGTGACTCCTCTGATGTTGTGCAAAAAAGTCTGTTCGTTTGCCTACAAAAAATACAATTGTAATATAGATTAATATAATCATACGTTCAGAGAGTTTACACGTGTGCACAAAATATGAGTAGGCCTCCGTCATATTTGTAGAGGGTTCGACGCAAACCGACCGAGTAAGTAGTAAACAGCCCGGAGAATTCATTACATTGTGTAATGTATACGTTCATTAATAAACTGACTCATTGTTTCATGAATCCTGAATTGCTTAATGAAACACGTCATTGAAGGAAAGTATATTTAGTTGGAGAAATATTTTGGTTAATGCGGTTACTAGTTTGGGTATTTCGTATTTACATTATAATTTGTTCACAAACTGTATATTTAAAAAAATGTACATAAAGTATACTTTATGTACATTTTTTACATTTTTTTACTCCAACGAAGATAGTAATACTATAGTATTACTATCTTCGTCGGAGGACAATATTAGTGAGTATATCGTTATTTATGCTAGTGTACCTCGACAATCTTATGTGCGAGCGACTATGACTGTGTATAACTTGCTGCTGGGCTTCTGTTAGCATACGGCGCGCGCGGCTTCCTGCTAACGCATAGTGATGTGAAATATCTAGTGACGTGAAATATTAACTTTCTAGCCTTTGAAAATAGAACCTATGCAATAACGCAAACGATCTGCAAAATTATTCATACAGGGTGTAAAAAGACCCATAACGAAAACTGAAACCTCATATTGAACCAATTATTACGATCATTTTTTACTTCGGCGGCATACCTGGGAAATTACTGGTTCATGAGATGTTGAGGCTAAAAGTCACGAAATTTTTTCGAATTATTCCAAAATCGTGTTTAGAATGATAAATGTACACTTTCTGCCAAATAAACATAAACAACATTTTCAATATTTCCCTAAAATAAACCAAAAGGCTTTAAAGTTCCCGACACGTAGTGTATGCCTACCATCAATCACCTGCGAGGTCATTCCCCTCGGCCGCGCGACCACGTGATCATAAACTGCCGCCACCGCGGCGCACGGTGTAGGTAGATACGGCCGGCGTAGGTACGATGTATAACTCGCGCCAATTGTTTCTGCAAGCGCGCGCTATACATTGCCGCTAATAAAATGTGTCTATTTTTTAAGCTTAAAAAAATATTTTGTTTCCCAGGTATTATTTTCGCGTAGTATGACTTGGCATGATGTGCAAAACGAGTAGACTTCGGCTTGGTGATGGGTCTTGTGACACCCTGTATATATTTTTGGATAACGGAAGAAAGGAAACCCGATGGCACAAAGAGCGTGTCTCTGTCTTCACTTTAGTGTGTTCACTTATACACCAATATATCAGCAGCAGTCACGGTAGAAATCGTATCAGACTTACTAGCGGTGACATGGTATTGTACAGAATTCACACGCACATCAAAAACTGTACAAAAAGTTAACGTCGTTGTACGCTCACTAAAAAAAATACTAGAAAGACTTAGGGCGGTTTCAGATTAGCGTATTTTTCTGCGCGTATACGGTCGTTTTAGCATACGCGCTTACACGCGCGCTACATTACGCGATTAAAAAAACCGCACTCGCGTAAACGGGCATATTTCGGCGTGTTCGCTTGACACGGTAATGACATCGTATCAGTGTCAACATGGATTCTGATGGCTCGCGCTTATACGAGCTTAGAAGCGCGTCAACGCTCGTATGAGTTGCGCGTCTGCCAAAAGGCGCTCCTATACGCGCCTACACGCGCTTCCAAAAACGAGCGTATACGCGCGTATAAAACGCTTATATGAAACCGGCCTTAGTAGAAAACGATTATTAAACTGTTAGCGTTAGGAAACATTATTCCTACATAAGTATGCTACCACATGTACGCTACGAGATAAAAGTGCTACGAAAACCAAATAAATTGAAATGTTATGAAATAGAAATACACTTTTAAACTTATACTTTTCTGATTTAATTATTGCGTACCATAGCAAATTTGGTCTCATAGCATATCCCAATTTAAAAAAAAAAAACATTTATAGAATAAAAAATCCTTACAACTATATAAAACAATCCAAAAATTTACCAAAAATTCGTATGAAGAAAATGTTTGTTCAGTAAAACTTACTGTATTTAAAAAATATACTCAAAATTTGATATAAACGTCAAATACGTTTATATCAAATGTTGAATATATTCGTATATTATTATATCAGAGCCGTTATGATTCAAAATGTTCACAAAGAAAAATTCTAAAATATTCTATTTCATTTGCATTTGAAAACAAAATATATTTTTATTTCAAATGTTTTACTCTACTGTTTGTATTTCATCATTGTTGCACGCTGGTTCGATCTATAAAACCGATTTCGCCTGCCGCTCTGCCCATCTGGCTGTTGACTTTCGCGGTAAAATGTAGCCTTATTATACACGATTAATTCCAAAGTATTAGAGAGCTGTATTCTCATTGAAATCTATTCAGTAGTTTACGCTCGAAAAGAGACAAATCCTAAGAAAAAGCTTTGTCACATTCATTAAATAAGGAGGGCTTTATTTTTAAGAATAATGGCGTTAAATAACTCACGTTGACGTTGTCACTCTCTTCTTATCTCTTTTTTCAAGCTCTTGCATCCAACTCCTAGAGTTGCGAATATTTAAATGCTGCGGTAATAGGCAGGTCCACACAGAGCGAGCAGCCTCACGAGGCATTTTCCGCGCGAGGAAACGGTCCCTGAACGAGCAGCGCGGCAGCATCGTCATTCAGTGTTGCTGCGCGTGTAATACAATAGAATTTCCCTGAAGTTGTGATTTTTATAATGTACATGCATTGTTATTGTATTTTGTAATATAATCTGTTGCATTTATCCTACTTTATTATTTCATTAACATATTTCTGTATTAACCAATGTTTACATTCGTAATTTTTATATATCTAAAGCGTGGAAGCAAATATATAAGGAGGACACCCCGAATAAATGTGAGGTCATATTTTTTCACAAAGTAACAGTAGTGACAGTTCGCGCATGCGCGGCGTTTGGACTTCATTCTAAGCAATAAATACGCGAAACATACAACATTCCCTTTTAGTGGCTGCCTCAGAGAAAGCTTAAAAGGTAATTTAATCTTTGAACAGAATTTGGAAACAAAATTTTATCTATTTTAATTATAAGTAATAAAACTTCACAAGGTACGCCGTATCTTCTCGTGGTTAGAGAATAAATATGTTTTAAACCTCTTTAGCTTCTCATTTATATGGCTAAATTTGTATTATTTTGTAAATAACTTATAACTTATAAGATTATTTTGAATACGTAATAATTTATAAATTTAACATGTAACAAACTAATTAGATGCAACCATATCATTGGATAATATACTCACCATTTTTCCATTGAAGGGCCTACCTACCTTACCCTACGCCTAACCCATACACGAATAAATTCATGCTTTTAAATAATTGTTAACTTTAACCTGCATTTATAACCAGTTACTTATCCAATAAACCACAGTATAAAATATTTTCCCATTAACTCGGGTAGCGGTTGAGCGGCTGACAACACAATTCTTCACGCATGCGTCTTGTTGCTTTTGTTTGACACACACTGTCATAATAAGATGCCGCATTTACGGACCTATTTTTCTTAGACAGCGTGGTATGTACGAATATAGCGAAGCGATATATACCAATAATTTATCTAAGGATTGCGTTAATTTAGTTGAAAATACAATACATGCCAATTTTCAGCTTCTTGCGCTCAATAGTTTTGACTGTGCGTTTTCCGTTAGGCAGTCAGTAACGCAAGAGTTTTATACCTATATATAGATAACAATTTATCATGGATATATCAATCAGTATGAAAATATTTATATCTTGATCGATGTAAATAAATTATGAGGATATATCACTGAAAAATGAATAAAATTTTCTTAACACGTATTAACCTTCGCATCCTCGAAACACAGACTCAAATAATAACTGAATAACACAGCAGAAATTTTTATTTACTTTAACAATAATTGTAAAAGCAAATAGAATAACGATTATTGTTAAATATATTTTTTTTAATAATTTTATCCAATTGTTAACAAAAATTATCCAGTAAAAAATAAAACCATAGACACTGGAATTAATACAATATAATTGCCATCTATTTTTAACAATACACTGAAATTATGTTTCATTTATACGAGAATTTTATTCAAAGTGTAACAAAAAGATGCGAAGAAACTGAAATTGTTTCATTTATACGAGAATTTTATTCAAAGTGTAACAAAAAGATGCGAAGAAATGAATTTATGCAAATGTTGTATATTTAACTAAGGTATTTTAAGAGTTACGTAGAATAAAAGAACCCGTCACCCTAAACATAAATGCCTAGACAGTCCTCAAATGCGAGAATTCTTGATTAGGTTTGCGATTGGTGAATGCTTTATGTAATGCTCAGATAACTACAAATGCTAAGTACCTAGTATCTAACACCTTACGACGAAACAGTATTCAGCGTGATACCATTTCAGATTGACAAAAACAAATAACTAATTCAGAAACAATCAATGCCAGTATAATTACAATAATATAATATATTCTACCACATACATCTAGTACCAAACTAAGCAAAGCGTGTACTATGGGTACTACGCGGTGCATACAATCATATTAAACATAGTAACACCCAGACTAAGAAGACAAACATCACTGTTCATGCACACGAATGTTTGACTTGTGCAGGAATCGAGCCTGCGACCTTTGGCGTGGCTGTCGCTTATGTATCCGTTACGCTGTCTGATCGTCAGAATGTAGATGAAACATTTCTTTTTCATTTTTTTATATAAGTAGTTATGTTGACAGTTATATGAAATAACCAAGTTAGTTCTAAGACAATTCCAGACAAAAACAGGGTCTTCTTATTCAAGGTTTTTGTGGTCCTTCTGCTGGCCATTTTAAAATAACTATTATAATATGGTTAATTTAGTTTATTTATTTATCCTAAAGGCGAATTCCTTTATTTTACTGGATGGCAAAACATTCTTAATAAAGTCCATCTTTACTGAGTTCAGTCGCGTGGTTCATCTAAACATAGACTATTGGCACAAGGATATAAAATGCTGCACCTTGTATGCTAACAATCACAGATGCGATTCCTTCGACAAATTTTTGATGAGCCTTCAGGTATTTGTTCTGGATCATTCTCACTAGTTCCACCAGCAATTAGTTCCATGGAACTAGTGAGACTTTTTTTTCTCAGTAGTTCCATGGACTTAATAACTACGATGGAACTACTGAGAAAAAAAGTGTCACTAGTTCCATGGAACTAATTGAAGGTGGAACTAGTGAGAATGATCCTATGTTCTGAGGTGAGCGAATGCGCAGTTGGCTGCATTTTTTTTAATAAATGATTTTATAGAGATTAGAGAGCTGACAGTACATAAGCATATAATTGTTTGATTTGTTCTTAGACGGGAGTATTGCTCCGAAGTTACATACATACATACATAACTTCACGCCATTATCCCCGAAGGGGTAGGCAGAGGTGTATTACACACCCACACTTCGCCAGTTATGTTTCAGTTCCAATGTAATAGGGGGCGAGCCTATTGCCATCTACCGGGCACATTATTAAGCGAGCGATAATTAACATTTTTAATGCACACATAACTTAGAAAAGTCAAGTTACAAGCGCTTATTATTTTTAGATGATTTTCAACTTTCTTAATATTCATCCTCTAGAGTTCAGATTTATTTAACGGATCTTAGCCATTGTGCCGACGACATGCGGTTTTAAATAAAGAAGGTAGGTAATAACAAGTTGACTGTGACTGTGTGTGACTGACCTCATAATAATCTATCTACTCACACGATCTATATAACCTTCTGAGCCCTTAAACTGTTACAGTCATAAATAGTTACGATAACTCACCGGCTAGGGTAACTACAATAGGCTGTCAATTTATTAGGCAATCTCGTTGTTAGAACTATAAAAAGCTATAAATCATACATAAATACTTAAACGGCTGATAAAGCTCACAGATCCGACTCTCCGATGCGAATAGTTTTAGTTTATTCAGTACAATGCTCCTGTTGAGAGCTAATCTTCCAGATAGAATAATTGCTGAATGAGCACGTTTTATTTTTCTACTTTTATATTTTTTCAGGTGCTATAAACCGATTGTTTCTTATACTGAATATGTATGTAAGGAACGAGTATTTGTGCTGCATATGTTGATTTGAGCTCTTTGTTGTCAGTAACCATTTTATTTAATTAAATCTTTTTGTTTGGCTTCGCAATTTTTTTTTGCAGTCTGGAATTATTGTTATTTGACTCCGCGGATGCTGAAATGGCGTAAATGTTTTTATTCGCCTTTGCATTTACCTGAGAGTGCTTATTATAAATCTGTTTTTGCTTGTAGCAGCGCTACGTAGGTGAAAGGTAAAATTCATTGCAGCTGCCGTCAAAAAAGATCGAAATCCTCACATAAACTTTCAAACCAAATTTTATCCACTTTCATCCTATTAGGATTAGAGTATTGAGAAATGCTTTTATACAATTACGTTTATTTACGTCCTCAAGAAACCTAAAACTATTCCATAATATCTGATTTCAACCTAAAAGGCATAAGTCAGCCAGCTAATTAGGTCACGCATTAATGAATCAGTCTGTCAGCTAGCAAAATGCATATTGTATTAATCATATTACTGGACAACTACAAAGCAAACAAAGGTCCCAAAGCGTCTTCATAACGTCTGCTAATTATACAAACAACCCAGTACCAACTGTAGTTGTGAGATGCTGAAACTTATCCCTACGCTCTATCAAGACGAGGTCTGAAGATTTCTGAGTGATGAACACTTCATCTTCTAAAAGGATTATGTACACTTGTTAGCTCAATTGCGTCTCTTCTACTTAATCGCTTCAAGTAGCTTAGTGAAAGGTCATTCACAGAGTTCATATTATGACCTTTACTGTGTAACTAATTAGTGGTGTCATAGAAGATAATATAAAATATTTTGAGAGTCGAGTGTTAATTGGATATGAAAGATTCTGTACCACCGGATAAGATATAATGAGAGCTGAGTGCTTTCTGAATACTTTTATAAAAGTAACTTGAGATGACAATTTTATTATCCAATAAGTAATACCATGTAGTTTTACCAATAAGTAAGTCCATGATTTAATTCACCATCTTGGTTTTATATTATTTCTGTTATTTATTTTTCTTTGAAGTGCATGTGACGACCCTCTGCAAGGCAATGGCTTTCCTACTATAAATCCATAAATCTTATTTTTTTCCATTTATGTAATACCGTAATATTGAGACAGAAATCCTTATCTTTAACGGTTCCTGAGATACAGCCCACTGACAAACGGGTGGCAGGACGAATGGATAGCGGAGTCTTAATAATGTTGACCACATGACACCAATAACGACCGGTTGGTGCAGCAGAAGTGTATGCGACTGCTACGCCGAAGGTCGCGGGTTCGATTTCCGCTCAAGTCAAACCTTTGTGTTCATGAACATGGATGTTTGTCTTGGTCTGCGTGTTTCTATGTATAATGTGTATGTATTTACAAAAAAAAAGTATATTTGTATGTTTATCCATTATCTAGTACCCATAACACAAGCTCTGCTTAGCTTGGGACTAGATGGTGATGTGTGTATTATTATTATTATTATAATGACGCTCTTCGGATTCAGAGCTAAAAAGCTACACATCACATCGATAAAATGGTAAGCGGTTGTCACATTATTTACTTTCTCTAGATATTTGCGTTTTTATTACCATTAGTTGTAAATGATCCAGCAAATATCTAACACCAAAATATGTTGGCTCCATACATGCAAGATTTAATACTATCACTCCGGCGTGGATTCCAAGACTATCTCAATAGATACTGACATATATTCGCATAGAATACATGCCACAAGAATATATTAAACTTTCCTTGAATTCATTCAAATTCCGAGGCACAAAACAGATTTAAAACAGCATTCCTCAATTCCTTCAACCAAATAAATAGTAGTATATTTTATTCTTTACCCAAAACAACCTGTTGTCCCAAGCGGCGGAGGTTAAAGAACTAATAAGCTGTCGTTGGATCCGGCTATTAATGGCCGTCGTCTGCGAAATGTTGCGAACCCCTGACTCAGGTGTCTGATGCGGCTATAGTTCCCTGTTACGGATTTATTTGGATAAATTGCAGTCCTTAACGTATGTGACGGGATTTCAGTGTTTTTGTGATAAAATATGTAGACGAAAATTGTTGATCTTTCGGGGATTTTTTTATTTTCCTATGTGTGGTTTTAAGTGCTTTGGGAAGAGACCGTAAAATCGACATTTAACAGGTACAAACGTCTGGTCAGCGAAGTATAGTGGGTGATGCGGATGAGCATCTTGAAAAGAAAAGTCTTGACAAAGGATCGACAGTTGAAACCGCGGAGCACAGCTAGTTTCTTACATAGGTACCTGTAAGAATATCATATTCACTTTTATAGATTAGTCTTGATATTCAATATTCTGTACCTTTTCTAGGAACACATAATACTGTTTTCGTTGGAACAATACTTGTACAACTAATTTAATACCTTATAGAAATCATTTACGAGATAATTCGGTGTGACTTTTAATTACAGGTAACGCCTTATATATTTATTTGTTACGATTGAATATCTAATAACACAATTTCATGTGTCTATGAACTGCTTAAAATTATTAAGGTAAAACAAAACTAAATTAATTAAAATACTTCATAACAACTATGAGACATACGTGACTTGATTTAATTTTATTTTAATAATTAAAAATTAATTTATTTTGACAGTTCAGAAAGACTCTGTATACTTTGCTAAAATTATAAATATCAATTACATTGGGGACAGATATTAACTAATTGCATTGCATGATGTAATATTAGAAATATTAATAGGTTTCTGTCGAGAGTGCGTGATCACCACAAAAACTATTAGGTACTTATCGTCAAATTCATAAGTGAAATAGGTGCCTTTTGCCCCAACGTTTTGACATGGGTAGAACCAATCATGGCTTGGGGAAGCAAAATCAACGGATCACGTCGTTGCTAGGAAAGGTTCGTTTACGATGATATGCTGAAAACATATTTCAAAATCGCTCACATAATTGTTATGAGCGTAACGGTGGGCGTACCGAAAACCGATACTAGTGATTCAGTACATATATATAGATACTGAGGCCCCAGGCGGTCGAATTTTCCGGAAAATTTAGATGAATTTTCCGTTTTTTTAACACGCTTTTATAAGGTCGACATGTATGTAACTAGCTATATATGTAATGGAATCTAAGCTTACTAATTTAACCATCTTCCTAGGGTCGTAGCGTAATGAAAATTGGCAGCTGTATGTAGTTCTGATGACATGATTAATATGGTACTGTCCAACTGATCTGATGTTGGAGCCGGAAGATATGAACTGAAACTTCATGATTGAAAATCGTATCATAGCTGTTTTGGATTTCATAGAAAAGTCTTGTAATGAACTTTGACCACGATTGAATTTCAAGGTCTGATGATGAAGCCGAAAGATAGCCATTGGTATTCCATGATGGAATATCGTATTATAGTCGTATTTGCACTTATGAGAAAGGCCACGTAATGGACTTTGAACAGGATTGGGTGTCAAGGTCTGACGATGAAGCCGGACGATAGGCACTGGCATTCTAAGATGGAATATCGTATCATAGTCGTGTTTGCACTTATGAGAAAGGCCACGTAATGGACTTTGAACACGATCAGGTTGAATGAATTGATAAACTTACAACTTTATAACTTTGTTTTTGTTTTAATATATTGAAAATATTAATTTTGTTAGGTGGCACATACTTGTGTCTACCTACGGCTATAATATATAGCCCAGTTTGTTTGTTTGTTGCAAATAATTGATTAATTTTAAGTTTCAACTTTAACTTGTTATAACTTTTGCTTTTATTGCAATATATTGAAACTATTAATTTTGTTAAGTAATGTATACTTGTGTTTACCTACGGATATAATATGTAGCCCAGTTTGTTTTTTGGTTGCAAAGAATTAACTAATTTTAAGTTTCAATTTATACTTGTCGGAGCCCTTTTTGAAGTTTAGTATGTCGGCTATCAAGGACTTACGTTCAGCTGTAGGTACGTACCATTTCTTCACATTTGCGCTGGTTTGCCTCGGCCAGCGCTCTGGTAAACCGATCTGATCGCCAGCAGGCGTTGATACAAAGATACGAGCAGATTAATGATCGGTTGGCAAGCGTCGAACAACAGTTTTGTGTCTTCAGCGCTTGTTGTCTCGAAGTTTCTGTTGTTGACTTCACAGTGGACCAGCGAACTAAGGTCAGTGAAGACTATGCCCAGATTTTGGACATATGTGATGCTGTCTCCGGTTGTGCAAGGCAGTTGATTGCAGAAAGTGATGGAAACCCCGTTTTGAAGCAGGATCGAGAAAACTGCAATGCCTTGATCATGGACATTCTCAGGACAAAGCTTTCAATCAAGGATGTTGGTGAACACTGCTTATCAAACTGTCGTAGGCTCGGAGCACCTAGTAAGGACCACCACAGGCCCATCTTAGTACGCTTTGCAAGCGTGGGCCTTAGAACTGCAGTGAGGAGGGCGAAGACAGCGCTGAAGGGCTCCAAGATCTCAGTGAAGGAGTTCCTCACTAGAGCCAGGCAGTCAATGTTCACCAAGGCCCGACAACATTTTGGCTTGCGGTCTTGCTGGACGCAGGACGGTACTTTCATCGTCAAGGCCCCAGACGGATCGCGCTGCAAGATCACTTCTCCTCATGAGGTGCAGCAACTGTTGGCAAAACATCCGAAGGCTGCAGGAGACGCTACTGCAGACAAAACTGGCGCTGCCAATGCTAAGACTGTACGTAAGATCTAACCCATACTTGCTTCTTGCAAAAATGTTATTCGTGATTTTTTTTTTGATTTGACGAAAATTGTTGCGGTTAATGTTAAAAATAGCATTTTTTGTTTCGTATACAACCTTGTTTACCTAACTGGAGAGCCCAAAGGACTGCTACACAGAAGATTTCGGAGTTTTCAACTTTTCAAAGTTATGTGCGGATTAAAAATACTTAATTATTGCTTGCTAAACAGAGAAGGAAAACATCGTCAGGAATCTCAGTATTTCTGAGAGTTCCGCATTGAGTCTGAAATAAACTAGGCTAATGATGATAATGAACTCTTTTCTCTGGCTCGCGGTGAAAACTTTCCGGCCTCCACTTCCGGATTTGGGGTTCGGTGCAAGGAGTCTGTTCAATTCCCCTACAGGGAGTAGAGGCATTTAGACCTACTCACTAAAACGCCGCATTGGTTGGACTGCCTCGACTGGCCGGCACCGCGCTTGCATTCTTAAAATTACTCGCATATACCACGATCTCATTTTACCGTTAATTCTGCAATTACCTACAATTCCCAACGTAGTAGATTATTGTAATTACTACTACGGTGTAAATGACTACGAAAGTTTCAATATTTTAATTAAATTATCAAACTTTAATCGCCAAAAGTCATTCTCTAGAAAAACAAGACGAATTTATTGGTCGTAGGTAAGTTTATGAATAGTTTTTGTAAGCTTGCATGTGACAAAATTGCACATGTCTAGACTAAAATACTTAGTCGGGAAAATTCGTTGCCTATCCTTGATACGACTTTTGTTGCACTTTCGGTACTTAAATCTACAGGGTATGACATAGAAGAGTAGTTATGTATAAATCATACTACTGGCAGTCTGCAATTATTTAATGCTAGCAGACTTATATGATTTTTACACATACCATTATGGATATTTAGGTTATAAGGAACGGTGTACTGAAAACTGATACCAGTGATTCAGTACATGATACTGAGAACCTTGGCGGTTGAATTTGCCAGGAAAAATCAGAGAATACATAAATTTTCCAAAAAACATCAATGTAAATAATAACACGCAAAAACGCACTATCACTAACGTGAAGACGATGTAAATGACGTGCAAAATCCGCCGCAGCCGCGCTACGTGGCTGATGTCGCCTCAGAGTAAACGCGCTATGTACATTATTAATCCTAAGAATTGTATAAAAAAGTTAAGTGCGGGTCGTAGTTACTATTTCATTACATTATATGGAAAAAAATCGGTAAATTCATGAAAATTTGTCGGAAATTTCGACCGCCGGGGGCCTCATGTACTGAATCACACACACATACACGTACAGTATCATGTACTGAATCACTGGTATCAGTTTTAGGTACGCTGTCCCTTACACCCAGTATAATTATGTGAGTGATTTTGAAATATATTTTCAGCATATCATCGAAAACTAACCTTTCCGAGCAATGACATGATCCGTTGATTTTGCTTCCCAAAGCCATGATTGGTTCTACCCATGCCAAAACGTTGCGGCAAAAAGCACCTATTTCACTTATGTATTTGACGATAAGTAGGTACCTAATAGTTTTTGTTGCGATCTATGTGATAATATCTCGACATAACCTATTAATAATTCTAATGTTACATCATGCAACGCAATTAGTTAATATGTGCGGCAATGTAATTGACATTTATAATTTAAGCAAAGTTTTTAATTATCATAGTAAAATTAAAACAAGTCACGTTAGTCTCAAAGTTGTTCTGAAGTATTTTAATTAATTTGGTTATATTTATCCTAATTATTTTTAAGCTATTCATAGATACAATATATTTATTGGATATTCAGTCGTAACCAATATGAGGTGTTACCGGTAATTTATTCTTACATCGTATTATGTTAGTACATACGTTCTAAAGTTATAATTGTTATCTATCAAGTATTGATCTAAGGAGAAATATTATTATATTTTTTTGGTAAAGATCAGTTCATTGAAGTCGCATCATTCATTGAAGTCGCATACACTATCCATGGTCCTGCGGATAGCTTATGCGACCGCTGATCGGAGGTCCCAGGTTCGATACCCGGGTCGGGCAAAAGTGTTACTGGGTTTTTCAGAATTCTCAGTAGCAGCACGGCGTCTGGTGATGTGCCCGGTAACGGCAATAGGCTCGCCCCGTATTACGTGGGACCTAAAAAATCATGACGAAATGTGGGTTTAATATTACACCTCTGCCTACCCCTTCGGGGATACAGGCGTGAGCCTATAAAAAAAATGCAAGAACTTCTTTTCAAATCCCATTGGTAATTCTAGAGACAAATGCGTCTAAATAAGTAAACTCTTTATTATTATCATCAATCTCATACAGCATTTTGCAGTCCACAGCATAGGAAACATAGGCTTCTCTTAATTTGCATTTCAATGGATTGTGAGTAAATATTGGATTTGACCTACTCTAGGCTCGGCAGACGTGTCGGTAAAGAGTTAAACGTTGAGTTTCCCTTCAATGCCCAAAGCACTTAAAACTAGAAATACAAAAAGAAAACAATCCCATACGAGATCAACGATTTTCGTCTACATATTTTATCATTTAACGATGTCGAGCAGGATAGGACGTAATAGCAACAACGACCACAAGAGGGCACTACTTGTTACTTGTTTTAAATGCAAAAGCCGAGTTGATTACAAAACCACTTTTGTATGCGCCCTATGCAAAAACAATTTTGAATTTTCCTGTATTGGGAATCCAGACAAGATCAGTAAATGGCAATACGAATCATGTGCTACAAAAAGAGCGGGCTAAACTGCACTCGTCACAGAAATGTGCAATATGACTAATACTTTATCCGCAAGTCAATTACCCTGGTGAAATCCTTATCAAAACGACAAGGCAAATAGATGTTATTTGACCCTACCCTTCAAAAATAATCACGGGATCCCAATCACTTCCATGTTTGCAACACGCGCGAAGCTGATGTTGAAGCATGATCTCTGATTGTTTTTCACACGACTACAGCGTGTTCAATAATATATCCACGGGTGACGTCATACCATCGTAAACCGATATGAATGCGTGAGGTCGCGCGTGTTGACAACTACAGCATTTCCCAACTGATTCACTTACAGGGTTGTCAACAATTACAATTGGGTGCGCCGCAAAATGTATCGCGAAAAAGTTTTAATAGGCTTTTTTCCATACGAATTAACACTAGTGATGTAGATATGCACAATAAAGTTATTGTGTACGGGGAATAATAAAGCTAGAAACTAAAGAGAATTAAGTAGTAAATCAAGTGGCTTATAATGTTTTGCTCGGTACGTAAAAAATAGCTATAATAGATAAAGCAAGTTTAGTGTAATTCATTTTTGTTAACCTTGAACATCGGATTTAATTTACAGGAAGTAACTAACGGGCTACCTACTACAGTTGTAATGTAAATATGCCTTGTTGCCCTCTTTACATATTTCAACAATTTTCAGGGTATAATCATAGCGTAAGATGTCAATAAAGGAGAATGGTAGGTTTTGTATCAAATTTCAAAAAACTTGCTGTACTGTTGTAAGATTGGTAGGGCTTATAAGGACTCAAACTGATTATTTTTATGTAATTATATATTTTTCAGAACATGGTGATCATTAGAAATAACTTTTAAAACAAACTTAGGTATTAATAACTGAACGCAAATAAATTGAGAACAAAACGAAGTGTACCATTGTTAGCTTGCCATGCTTAAAAATAAAAAATTGCATTCTAATTGATTTTTATCAATTTGATTCACTTTCGTACAGTAAATATGCTACAATATTTTATTTAATTGACGATGTGGAATATACAGTCTAACACATTATTCAATTGAATAAACTAATTGTTTTCGTTAACATGAGAATATATTAATCGTGAGGCATTATTAAGTGACATCAGTGACATGGCAACTTTTAAATGTTTTATTGACAATATTGACATAACAACAAAATCTCAATGGCGTTTTTGCTGTTGTGACAGCTGTCAGAAGTATCAAACACGATTAAAACGTAACCTTTCAAACATAAAACAAATTGAAATTACTTCTTATCTCCATGTTCTAAAAATCTAATAATTAAAACAGGGCTTCATGATAATATTATTTATTAAATAAATATACAAAAAGTTAGTACACCAACATTTGTAGCGATACAAAAGTCCCATACATGCCTGCCATCCTTCTTTGCCACGATTTATTGTGCCATTTTTACTCAGTTCTTTCTTATTAATTACAAACACAAATAAATACATAGTACATGAGTGCGTATATGTTGTCAAATACGTTTTAGAAAACACTTAATAAGAGTTGCATTGCATCACACTATTGTTAGTAACAACAATGAGGTTTTAGAAAATCCAACCATAACCCATTTATCTGTCTAGTATTCAAATCGTATGAAATCAATTATTTGGCGAACAAAGGTGGCACTAAGTATAAAATTAGGTAATTAATTTGAAAACAGATGTTAATTAGCATCACATTATGATGTACGTGAATAAATATATTAACAACGATCTGACTTTAAGTTGCAGAGTATTCTTGTAAATATAGCCCTATTCTTGTGTAGAAGCAACACGTGTAACGTACGAATCTCAACCATCGATCATTGACGGCACGTTGATGGACGAGTTCAAACACACTCCCAAATTGATACGATTCGACCCACTAACGTAATGTCCCACACACCTTTGTGGTCCGTTACATATACACGGATTCGGCAACGAAAAAATACAACCCGTGGATGTTTCTGGATTTTATGTATTTTTATACCAAGTTAGGTTACGGGAATCATTGTTTACCTCATTTCTTTTTCTTTTGGATTTACCAAAAGCTTTTTCAATAATTACCCAGATAGTAACAACAATACCTAGCCTGTTCAGAAAAAACATTTTAAGCGAATACAGTATGCAATATTTCAAACTTTACATAACTTTTACAAGTATTATTCACTTAGGTATGAAATATTCATAAATAATTTAGTAAATCGTATTTGGAAACCGATGGTTTCCAAATACGATTTAAAGCTGCGCTTCCACCGGATCGGAATCGGAGCGTACGGAGCGTCGTCATTTACAAAATGCCGATGGGGTGCGTCCACTGCATTCGGATTCAGCATCGGCAATTTAGGTTTTTTTAAAGCAGGAGGATAGTGACGAGGATGTTGTTGTAGATTAATTTTCGGAGAATATTATACATTTGATGAACATCATAAATAATGAATATCATAGATTTTTGGGTACATTCATATGACTCTACTAAAGTAATTAAAACATCGTCGTTCATCGTGAATAAGTATTTTTGCCTACAGTTTAATGCCGCAAACACGTCAGAACTTGAAACGCTCGGAATCCGAATGATGCGTTCACTGCGGATGACGTCATCAGCACAAATACCGGTCTCTGGCGCAGAAATGCCGATCCAGTGCACGCAGTTTCATAGAAATTAATACAAAGCAACAAATCCTTCCGCTCCGTACGCACCGATTCCGACCCGGTGGACGCACAGCTTAAGTGCGTCCGTTTCGTGTTAAGTTCCAAATTTGGATAGTAAAAAGAAAAATATCTATGCACCAAAGAAAAGCTGACGCCATATAAGACTTTTTAATTCATGAAAGACTTTTATGCTGGCTGTATTAGTACGTTATTTATCTCGATTCTTATATCTCTTTAGTCATACTTTGTGTATGCCAAGTGGTGCGCTTAAAATTAACACAAACGTTATTTATTATGAAGATCTTATTCAATTGTAACATTGAATCATGTTAGCGGCAAATCGAGATCTCAATCTTTCAATAGAAATGTACCACTGATCTTTTAAAGATTCGTCTGACATTGTTGTAGAAAGGAAATCAAATTGAATCAATTTACTTGATTCTCTTTCCTAAGCGTTTTTATTTTATTTTATGTATGTTACGTCACTAAATAAGAACACGTTATAAGTGATAAACAATGTGAAGGAAGTAGAATTACTCCGGTCGGACTGATACTTGAAATTAGTTTTAGCTATACTTGTACAATATAAGTAATGGATCACCACAGAATTATTTCCAAAGCACGGGAGTACCTGCGGTAAAACGTAAATGGAAATATATATCAACTTAATTTTCGAATGATTATGTGATTGAGAGCTGTAACAAATATCATGGATTTATCTTAAGTATTTTTATATTTAACGACTTAAACTATGTATATTGGCTATAGGCACTGATTTGTATTGTGCATGATTATGTTAATGAAGACAACATAGATGACAATTAAAAAAAAAAAAACATTATTGCTTTTGTAAACTGCAAAAACAAAACGTGCTTTTCAAATCGTTGGTAATGTTTTGAAGATTGGTGAAAAGTGTCATGCTTAAAATGTAGCACATCAGATATTTACTGCGCGCATCGCATCATTTTTATTCGCTTCATAGTTCCTTATTCCAACTCTCTTTTACCCAAAAACTTGAAACAATAAAATTACATAAAATCAAAAACCGTAAACACACTGTTAAAGTCGATAAAAGCAAATCTGACTGGACCGCTACCATTTCAAAAAACGTAAAACAAGCGATAATTCGGTTTAATACTGATTTAAAATTTTGTTTCGATTCTGCGCAAAATCCATTCGTATTTAAATTGCAAAAAGCTCTAGAACTAGATTGTCCGAGAATATTCTCACATTCTGTAGAACATTACTATAATACTAGTGAGACTATTATTTTAAAATAAAATACATTTTGTCAATAAAATAAATTACATGTCTTTTATTGACAAATTATATTAGGCATAACATCATTCTCTTACCGTTATCCCAGTTTCAATCTGGGGTCCGCTTACTAGTCTAACCGGATTTGGCTGAATATTAGCTTTTCCACAGAGCAACTGCCTGTCTGACCTCCGCAACCCAAAGGGATAGCGATATTCCATGGTTTAGACCAGTGTCAGTTTATTTAGAATGTACTGTCGCCCTGTAACGACTGTCAAAGATCTTCATGACAACCGGGACCGACGACTTAACGTGCTCTCCGAGGCCCGGGTCAAGCGATAATTAACAATTCAATACGCACATAACTCCGAAAAGTCATTGGTGCGCGCCGTGGATTCCAACTCGATACGCTCTGCATGGCAGTCTGTTGGTATCTCCACTTAGGCATAACAATGGGAGCGAAAATTACATATATTTTGGCTGCATCATAATATTGTATTATCACAACGTAAATTAAAAAAAGAGAACCTATTATATTCGCAGTTCACAGATTTTTTTCCCTACATAGTTTTACAGTAATCACCGGTATACATAAAGAGTTTTATTACTGTATAACAGTCTGCAATCTAGAGCAATTCATTAACAACCCGATCTGATACTTATCTGGTCTCTAATGAGGATTCTGTTTCAAGAGATCCCAAGCGTTCCGATTAATTGGTAGAACTGGCGCACCCATTTTCCATTAGTTGTCTGCTTACACAGGTAGTACGGTACCGATTGCATGATTACTTTGATGTGCATAATACACAACGATCATATAATAATTCAACAAAAAGTTTCGGTTTTTTGTTTTTCGTGTGAGTGTGTGGCGAACTCTGGTGTCGGAGTTTTCAGACCGCCCTAAGGCCTCCGACATGGCCTAACGACCCTTATCCTTAGACAAGAGCCGGGACCGACAGCTTTACGTGCCCTCCGAAGCACGGTAGCGCTCAGATGAAAATGCCACAAACGGTCACCCATCCAAGTGGCAACCTGTGCAAGCGTTGCTTAACTTTGCCGATCTGTTACGAACGGCAAGCCAAGTCTCGCTATGAGCGCTACAAAGTTTCGGTACAAGGTTGCCACAAATTTTTAGTAGTTTATTTATATATGTCTTAACTACGGACGAACATTTTATTTATTTAACCGTTTCTATCCAATCCCGTGAGAATTTCGTGAAAACCCTTTTAAGTACACCATTACGATCCCCAAGAGACTTGTACCCAGTAGTTTCGGATGTGCGTTGTCTGTCAATCAGTCATTAAAGGATCAGGCAATGAGAGAACAAGCCGTTTAAAGATTGAATTGGGACAACTCAATCTTTCTTTTAGTTGGTTACCTATCCGTGTTTGTTGCAGTTCGATAGTTACTGTTATGTGTTTGGCGTCCAAGTAGTACACCAGATTTTTCTCGGTGAACTATGTAATGGTTGATATTCCTGTGGATTCTACTTTATTTATTCCAAACAGAACAAGTTGGTAGCTCAACGGTGTAGCGAATGTTACCTGACGTTTGTTTTATTTATCTGCTATGTATGGTGCCAGTGCCAATTTAAATAAACTAATATTACAACGTATTTACTTGCATAATCAGTTTTATGGATCGCTGACTATACGTGTAGATTACAACGACCTTGTAACGTATGTCCGGTACTTACCGCGAGCCAAGCCAGAGTGCCGCTACGCGCAGCCCTTCGAGCAACCTGCCCTGCACACTACCGGAGGGAACAGCGTGGGAGACTGCAGCCCTTAGTGTTCAGGCCAGTGTCGTGTTGTTGCTCGGTCATACTCGTGGCAAGGGAAGTGAGGCAATACTCAGCAAATAAACGCATAGAACCTTTTCTGCGTTTTACTACTACCAGAACCCGTTACAACCTTAAGCCTCTGCCACTGAGGTGCCATTTATTTAAATATTCTGCTGAGGAGTAGTCCAAGAGACGTGTAAATAAAATACAATTAATGTGTCGCAGGTATTATAAATTCAATAATTAAACAATATGTATTTATGTATAGATATGTATTTTAATTATTAAACATTAAAAAAACAGAATAAAACACAAATGTAAGAATTTAGAACTATATTTGAATCACAAGGTGCGACAAATGTATTTTTGGACAGAGCTGTTGTTAAAATTGAATAAAGTCAACCTTTTTCTGGCTTCAAACTAAACAGAAAAAATTAAACAAAAATCCTTAGAGCATTTTTCTTTTGAATCAGTCTCAAAATTTAGTCTTGCAATCAGTGCAAATTTGTGCAGCGCATTGTAAACAAATTGGTTTTGTGCAGACAGTTTTGTTTGGCGGTCCAAGTTACTTCAACATATGCGGCATAACTTTCTTGCCGATGATGTGCCAGGGTCACTTGGTGGTGAAGAAGGTGGTTAGTCTTGTCCAAAAATGCAAACTGTCAAACATAGCTCTCTAGGCAGCCTATCATTGTAGACTCGTTCTTTTATAGCTGACCGCACTAATTCTCTTGCAAGGTTGTAAAGTACATAAGAAAATCAGCTTGTTTCAATTTGCCTGATACTCTCCATAAAGCTAATAAGCATTTATACCAGCTATCTCCAATAAACGATAAAAATTGCTTTTGGAAACGTCATCGTCAACATCACTGAACTGTGAGTCGTTGTTATCTTCTAGCTACTCCAGTATATTAAAGTCGTCAACAGCCTTTCTTTTTCCTAGGTCAGTCATGTGGTTGTTGTCCATCTTAAATCAATAAACCTAATGTGCATCATATAAAGATAATAATTATATCGTTATTTTACTGACGAGTAGTCTGCAAGACACTAAGAAAATAATTAATTTACTGACGTCACGTCCATAAGACAGTAGGGGAATATAATTATTTTACTGACAAACGTCTACAAGACACATCACATATTACTGACCTTACGTATTACGGACATCTCGCTGCTGTAACTCGGCACATGCGAATGCTGCGACTGCTGACTACCGGGCGGGGGACGCGGGCGCATGAAGCTATTGAGCGGCGCGGGAAGATCCTCGCGAATTTGGCGACACAGCGATCGAAAGTTTATTTTGAGGTGTCTGGCAGACGTAACCTCAGCCACAGAGGGTTCATAAAATCGTTGATAATTTCGCTATTAATATCATCGCTATGACACTTGCAAGGTGAGAATTGCCGTACGATATGACATGTTCATTGTCCAATTGTAAGGTTCTGATAGTCAATATAATAAATAGGTATAAATAGACGTAAGTACGTGAAATCGGTGTAGTGAAGGATTAAGAATACAAAATGTCACTACCACATTTCATTCCGTAGGTGTCTTAATAGGTCACGGCTACAAACCCTGTACCAACGCATCTGGCAAGTGTGGTATAGTAGGCCATAACCTCTCATTGAATAACAGTGCTTTTGTGAAGAAAATTACGAAAGGAAGTTAGCGCCGAAAATATTGGTGAGAGGCACCTTTTTGCCAGTTTTGTTATAGCATTTCCACCGAATCTATATACATTTATTATTGTTTATTTACACAAGCTCGTTTATATTTCAGGTAAAGGTTTCCGTTAACGGTTAATGTACAACACGTGTCAAATTTTAAGCCTCTCAACGGTACAGTTTGTTGTTTTTGGAATCGAGGCACAATATTGACACTTAATTGGTTAGCTCTAAGGTACGATCACCCTCTCTTGTAAAGGTTCAGCCGTACGAAATTAAAGGATAATTAGTCAGTTAAATTGTTTGAAGTGGACTATTATTGTTTAGAGTAGACGTTATATTACAATAGATCAAAAAGCTTCCTTAAAACCGATGTTGCTTCCTAGTTTTTTGGTAACATTTAATTACTGGTATGACATAAAATACGGGCAAACAAGCAAGGTGGTCAGGAAAAATGTAAACATAAGCTGACACAAAACTTAAACGAGTTTTGTCTAAAAAATAATTATTAAACTTGTAAACTTATTCTGTTTAATTATTCTAAATTCTACTTGTAACTTTTTCATTCATCTATGATTTGCATAAATATAAAATATACACGCTTTATTTATTGATACGATAGACTGTATCTTTTTCGAAAATGTATTCTGGCTTTAATCCTGGCTCAACTTTGTGGCTAAGAAAGTATTATTGTATGCTTAGAGTCACACAATGACTTTGATGGTGAAAGAATCAACATTAAAAAACATTGTCCTATAGTTCCTATAAAGAAAAACTGCAGCACAAGACATTCTTAAACCGCTTTAGATCTTCCACCTAGAATAAAAATAAACATCAACAGATGGCCACGTACTCTACGGCTATATTTTGACGTTTTGTAGTGAATATAAATTTCTCGCAATAAACAACTGAGTTGCTCATCAATAATCATTGCTAAGCGGTTGTGTTTACGAACATTACAATCTTTCACTAGAAATGCGAATAGGTATATAAGATCTTCAACACACTCCGTGTGAGAATTCAATAGTATGGTCAGACGTGTTGGTACAGGTTTTGATGTCGAGTTTTTCGTCTGTTTGCAAAGATTCTATTCCCTTCAATTATTTTCCTTAGCCGCCTTATACGATACTGAAATGTGGTAGTAAATTGTTAAATAAAACAGAACATCTGTTTTACCAACAACAACTTATAATAAGTAAAAAAAAGCGTATTATTTATACTCATAAATGATGACAAAAATCTAAACATCAAAGCAAATACAACAACAATTTATTTACAACTATTTATTTGGGGAGATGGATGCGTTACCCCGTGCCATGAATAGTAAAATAGATACCCTAGTGTTTGTGTGTGAAGCTAAACCATTAAAAACACTAGAGTCGTTTGAGCATCTGCTATATAGCAGTAACACAATTTAAAGGCATTCAAAATAGCATCAAAAGCGGTGGAACCAACGTATTAGCCGAGATTTTTATTGATTTATTTATCAAAACTGGCTGCAAATTACATTGTACAATGTAGACCTTATGCCTTTAGTAATTTTCTCCAAGTCAGAATCTGACAGCCGGGAGAGGATTTATGAACTTGTTAGCTGAAAGCCAGTGGCACCCTGGATGAAACTCGTGTCCAGTGTTGATGTGACGCATAAAAGCAAGAAGGCCTGATCTACTGTCAAAAAGCTCATTGGCGAGTCTGCAGCTGCATCCAACCCTGCCTAAGTAACAGCGAACCAAGTTGCCCACCAACTACTGCAAAACGGAAAAGATACACACATCAATCAAACATCAATAAAATCTTCTGGGTCCAATAGCTATTTCGTGGCCCTTAGCCTTGTTCAATTGCTGTCTTAAGGAATTGAAAATACCAAAAATATGGAGGCGAGCAAAAGTAATTGCTCTTCTTAAGTCAAGCAAAAGCCCTCCAGGCCCAAAAAGCTACCGTCCCATATCATGACTTTGCCACACTTTTAAGCTCTTTAAGCGAAAGCTGTTAAGCCGCCTCACACCAGTTTTAGTACAGGTATTTACAGGATTCCGACCAGGCAAATCTTGCACTAGACAAACATTGAACCTTGTCCAGTACATTGAAGATGGATATCAGTGTTGTTATTAGTTTCACATTAACAATGTATGTAGGTAATAAAAAAGTTCGTCAACGACTTACCTACGCGAACCGCGGCTGCTTTCCGCTCGCCGGCGCAAGCGCCGGCGACGGCGGCTACATCAAAGGGATTCATGAACTTCATGAAATTTTGTATTTTAAAAATTCAATTCGATTTCTTTCGTCGTCGAATGCGCATTAACAATTATTCTCGGTTTTCTCTTTGTTGTCTTGTGTCTTGACTGTGTGTTTTGTGTGTGGTTTTGTGTGTGCGTTTTTATGTGTGATTGTAAAAATATGCCTTGGCATGAATTTACTGCCCGTGAGTACGTTAACATGGTGTACTGTTACGGGATGGCGCGAGGTAATGCCTCTGAGGCCCTGAGGCTGTATGGTATTGAGCATCCAGAAGCTTATCAACCCCGTGATCCACGAGTCCTGACGAGAGCTGTACAGCGCTTGCTAGATAATCAACCGATCGTTCCTGTTTCCGAAGGAGGCGGCCGACAAATACCTATTGCGGCCGAGCAAGCCGTTCTGGATGAAGTGCAAGCGAATCCACGTCTAGGAGTGCGTTCGGCAGCCAAAGTGCTTCGTAGACGGCCTGGACATCGCGCCCGATTTGTCGTGTCTCACTCTACTGTGCACAGAGTTTTAAGACGAGATAGGCAGCGTCCATACAAAATTCATCGTGTGCACGCGCTTCAAGCGGGTGACGCCCAACGTCGGATGGCATACTGCTCTTGGCTCTTGCAGCAGGAGCAACGATTTGTGCGAAAAGCCATTTTCACGGATGAATGTACGTTCACAAATAACGGCATGTGGAATCGAAGGAATGAGCATTACTGGTCCTCAGTAAATCCACACCAAACACAGGAAACAGGTTTCTAAACCCGTTGGAAACACAATGTTTGGGCAGGCATTGTGGGCAATCAGATCCTCGGCCCCATATTCTTGCCCCCTAGGATGGAAGGCGCTGCTTATCTCGCATTACTCAATGGATACATCTCGGATATGTTGGACGATATGCCACTCTCTCAGCTGCGAGAGACATGGTTCCAGCATGACGGCGCACCCCCGCACATTGTGAGACCCGTTTGTGACAGACTCAACCAACTCTTCGGAAGTCGCTGGGTAGGGCGCTTTGGCCCGCAGGCGTGGCCTGCCCGATCACCAGATTTAACCCCACTGGATTTCTTTCTGTGGGGCTACGTCAAGGATAGGGTGTTTAATCGGCCGTGTGAAACCACTGCTGAAATGCGGCAGAAAATTGTGCATGTGTTCGAAAAACTGAAACAGGAGTGCGCACAACTAGGAATTCTAGAACGGGTTCACGAAAACACTCTGTGCCGGGCGCGTGTTTGTCTCCGTGAGGGCGGGCGGCAGTTTGGCTGGTTTCAGAGTCACGCGTTTGACCGGCGCTGGCCACACGCGCGCGCTTTAATTACACTAATTACACTAGATTAATAGTAGCGTTTCATAGTCACGCTGTTCAAACGCGCCGCGTGTGAGACGCGCGCCGTCGGCCGGCGCTGCCGAAGCGCGCGCCGCCCAAGCTCCTCCTACGTGAAACGCGCACTCGTTTCAGTGTTCCGCGTGTCATGCGCGCGCTGTTGAGACGCGCTGGCCGACGGCGCGTGCCGCGCGCGTCACTGTGAAACCAGCCTTTGAGTCCAATCTCATCAGCGTGCCACTGTTTGACGACTTCGGATAGAAGGTAAGTTTTGAACCGTGTATTTAGTTGACGTAAATAGCCTGATTTACGTATTCGAATGATAAATTTATCAACATGGTTGTTTACAGCGTAGCGCATAGGTAGATACGGCCACGTACAGTAATGAATTTCTCGCGCCATTTTGTTCTGCACACAGCTATGGATAGGTAGCTATATCGGCCATGCGCACGCGCGCGCTGTACATTGCGGCTAATAAAATGTGTCTATTTTTTTTAAGCTTCAAAAATGATTTCGTTTCCCAGGTATTATTTTCACGTAGTATGACTTGACATGATGTGCAAAACGAGTAGACTTCGGCTTGGTGATGGGTCTTGTGACACCCTGTATGTACGTAAATACCAAGAGTCTGTAACATAATGATAATAATTTTTCCAAGTACGCATGTAATAGTTTTTCAGATGCCAGAAGGCCAATTCTCTTATTTAAATATGACATCGAAACTGTATTTTGGACAAAATGCGACTAGATTTTGCATTTAGTTACAAGCGGTATTTTGTTAACTTAATGCCATTTTCGTCTTATTTGACATAATAATATAGTTCATCGTTGACACATAGTTTGACACTTGGTTTAATTTACGATATTGTCACGATATCATTCAAGTTTCAATTGAATTAGGACAAAGAGCTCAGATATTTACATAGAGGCGCGTTCCTCATGGTGACCCAAATTGCCGCTTGGCGGCGTGGCAGTCGCGCTGTGACAGCTGTCACTACGAGAGCAAGAGAGACGAACGTTCCTCCTGTGTATCTTAACTACGAAAGCAAGAGAAACGGAGAACGACGCCAGCGCCGCCAACGGCGCCAACTAAGAACTAATCTGAAGACAGTCCCCACTTGGAATCGGCACACGAAATCCTTAAGAACTGCGCTAGTATGGAAATCTGTATTCATTGCTTAGGAGAGTACTATTGATGACATTAGTATGACACTGACATTAGATAGAAACTGCATCTTGAACAAATATAGGAAATTACGAAAATCTGCCCTCACACTTAATGTTTACCGCGCAGTTCGATAAATTTAGTAAAAATAACCTACTAAGTAAATAAAATGATCTACCTACAAAGCAAGCAATTCTTTATCTTAATCACTGTTACTACATTTCTTTATAGTCAAGAAGAAATCTCTTTTCAGTACCACATCAATGTATAAAATAGGATACTTTATTTCAGATAAGATATTCATATAATTCCAAAACATTGTTATATAACATCATTATAATTATTTATAAAAAACTAACCACATAATATTATTTATGAAAAGCTCAGTGAATATTTAGCCATAATTTTGAACCATGCTATGAACAACTTCAACTTTACCCAATGATTCTCATAGCACTAACCCCTGCTATTAATTTAAAGTCACTGATTAAACACAAAGCTGCACGAAAAATGTCAAAATTACGAAAACTGGCATGGCGTTAACGGTTTGGCAATTTCAAGAATCGAAGTGGAAAAATAAACTGGAGCTTCCTTTGAGCACCACTGTCATTAATTATAATTTTAAAATTTTTTTAAGACCACAGTGACTCAGCAATCATGAGATACAATTTTCAAACGAAGGGTTAAAGATGAGAGAAATGGATTCTGACAAAACTTACACAATATGCATTCATTGAACAGTTCCTTTGATGTCATTGAAGATGTTCAACGGGTATGGTTCTATGTATTTCTGATGAGTGAATGCATATGAATTTAGAAACAGGAACTTTGTGATCGAAGCTGCGATGTAAACCAGTATAATAGGTATAGATGTATTAAAAAAAAGAAAGGTTGTATCGAAAACTAATGGGTTCTAGCCAGGTTGGAATGAGAACGCTGTTTCTAAAAAAAAGTTGAACACATACTGTTAAAAATCGATATTTTTGCACTGCAGGCATATTAATCGAAGTTATTTGGCTGCTGTTTTCAACTAAGATGATACGAATAATTCCATAAGTATCCAAAACAACTAACTCAAGAAGAAAATTCATTACGCATAATTATCTTTGCCCTGCTTTAAAAAATGATACGAAACCTTGAGTCAATTTCTGGCATACTACCAAACAGAAATACTTCAACTTACATACAAAGTAGTTCAAACTTACTAGTTTGTAACTTTTTGCGCATTTGGTTTACTCTCACTTGCCAGATAATAAATAAATCATAAAAAATTCTGCGTAAAAATATGCCTACTGCTTATTCGCTCGCAAGACGTGAAATATTATTACTCGTAAAAGGCAACGGGTCAAAACAAACTGCAGACGAAGCACCATGACTTTTCGCAGCAAAAGTGAAGGTAAACATCGTGAGTAAACTGTCTGGGAGCTTTCCATAATTTCCTCAAAAGTTTTTCTACTTGGCCAGTATGATAGCCTATGCCCTCACCGTCATCATAGTGAGTAGAGCACTGTAATCAGCAGTAGGACTTGTACTAAACTGATATTATATTACAGTACAGTATTTGCAAAAATATTACATAACGTTATATTTTGCCAACCCTATTGGATAGAAGATCTTGGCCTCGAGACAAGGTCGGCGTCAAAATATCGTATACCGCCTAAGTGTTTGCCTATAAATAAGTCTGATAATCGGAACTAGTGTTTTATAGGCATCGATAAAATGACTAGTGTTATGGAATCGAACGTTCGATATAATAACGATGAATGGAGCGGTCAGGATGAGTAATCGCGCACAGTGATTGCCGTGGGAACATTTATACGTACGTTATTATTTTCGCTGTGCTTCAGCTGAATGCACGCTATTATTGTACCATGCATTCCTTTTTTTTCTAACCTATACTGTCCCATTGTTGGGCAAAGGTCTCCCCTACACTTCTCCAAAGCTCCCTGTCGCCAGCTGTTTCTGTCCATGTTTTTGAGAATGCATCTAGCTCATCTCGCCAACGCTTTCTAGTGTAACGTAATACTACACATATTGCGTTATAATATCTCGCAGGCGCTTAACGCCAGCTTAGCCGCAGAGCGTTCGCAATATTACCAAATATGGTCATGTTCACTAGCCAAAGTCAGTTAGTGACTCATAGGCCTATATCTATACAAGATAGGTGCGCGATCTAAGTCGGTCACTTGCTCTACACACCGTCTCGCTGATGGTTGTAGTGACTACAAAGTACTATTCTACTTCTCTGTCTACTGTCCCGCTGGGGGTAAGCATATTCTAGTCGTCTGTGTGCCTATATGTTCTGTCTGTAGTATCTGTGTCTCCTAAGCATAACAGCCGATCTAGGGACAGCCTGTTCCTGACCGGTTGTTGTGTATTCTCTATGCTGTTTCCAGTTCTCTCTACGGGCTGACGTTCTCTCTACGGGCTGACGTTCTCCCCACGAGCTGTCCTTACCCTACGTGCTACAAGCCACGAGCTGCTGGCGCCGTGGCGCTACTAGCCGGCCGCCACCCAAGCCTCCGTTCCTGCCTACGAGCTCCTACGGCCAGGCCACGGACGCCTGAGCCTAACCGCTCGGCCCACATCGGCTGCACCGCCTGAGACCCGCTCAGCCTGAACCTCGACCACCGAGCTGCCTGAGCAGCGCACCTTGGCCAGCTCATCGGCGACCCTACAAGCAGCTACCCTGCGAGCGTCGGAGAGCAGCAGGGGTCTACAATCCAGCCCTCAGGCCAGTGCTCACCTAGTTCGGTCATACTGTATGTAAGTGGTAGTGAGATATCATAAAGAACCTGTTCAGCCTAGCAGCGTTTCTCTTGAACCCCGACATTCTACCTGAGATCCTCCGTCTCAGTGGCGCCCAACTATTTGTCTCACTTCCAATTACTGCAGTTGTTCTTGTTTAGGACGTCAGTCTTTGTAAACGAGGAGGTGCAGACATCAGCGAACCGGTACGTACTATTTAACTTGTGTATATCTGTGTATTGCTGTCTATCTTTGATTTCTATTCTTGTATACCTATTATGTGTTATCTTACTATTGCCTAATTCAAATTTCAACAACCGATTCTCTACGTAACAGTTCGCAATTTGAAGTAACCGGTTAACATAATATTTTCTTGGGTTTACGCGAATGTTACACATTGAAATTTAACTACAGTTTACGGATTTTATCGCGTTATATTACTTTCACTGGTTATTTGTTATTACATTTAAACCGAAAGATCTAGAAACTACATTTTTTTTACTAGCCGACGTTTCGAATTCTTTACAGGATTCATGTTCACGGCAGACTGAGGTGATATTTGTCTTTGTCTTGAATTTAAAAGTTATCTCAAAGTACCCGAACATTTGTCAACTATTGGTGTTACTATCTACGCAGAATGTGCTCACTGTGTCTTGATGTCTTCTGGTGACTTTGTCCTTTTTGGGTTTCATTAGCCTGATAACTGAGTCCCAAGCTGGAGGTACATTTCAACCATCTTCCCTATTGAAATTAGGATGTTTTTTAATTTCAATAGCTTCACGTATCATTCTTGGAATAAAGCGGTGTTCTTTTGCGAGTATCTGTGGTTTATGAAATCGCAGGTAATGGTTGGTTCCTTGTTCTACATGTTCACACACAGCAGACTTCGTCGAGCGTTTGTGTTTAATGTCAGCTATATGTTCCTTTAGTCGAATGCCTATGCTTCTCTTGGTTTGTCCAATGTATGAGAGCCCACACTCACAGTCTATCTTGTAAACCCCGGCCTCTTGTAAGGGTAACTGACACTTGACAGATGGTAATAATTGGCTTATCTTCGTTGGCGGCTTGTAGAAAGTTTTGATTGAAGCTCGCTTCAAGATGTAGCCAATCTTGTCGGTCACGCCCTTGATGTATGGGAGGACAGCAGGTTGTCTCTCTACTGTAGCTGGCTTGTTTTTCGGGGATCTGTGACATTGGCGCGGTGGTCGGAGCTTGTTGTCTCGCAGAGCTTGCTTGACATGTTGAAGCTCGGCGTCCAGGTGTTTCTTGTCACAGATCCCCCGGACTCTCTGAAACAAAGACATTCCTACGGTAGCTAACTGTTTAGGATGGTGGTGAGATTCACCGTTTAAGTACCTATTTGTATGTGTCTTTTTCCTATACACAGTGTGGCTCAAAGAGTTGTTTTTGTTCCTGATAACAAGTACATCTAGGCAAGCTAAAGAATTGTTTGCGTCTAATTCCATTATAAATTTGATGTTGTTATGAATAGAATTAAGATGGTCTAGGAATACATTAACACTATCTGTTGGTAAAATTGTAAAATTGTCATCTACATACCGCTTGTAGAACCTCGGTGTGATGGTGGCAGTCTGCAGGGCTCGCGCCTCGAAGTCCTCCATGAAGATGTCAGCAACAACAGGCGATACTGGAGAGCCCATTGCCACACCGTCTACTTGTATGTAGTATTTCTCATCCCATAGCAGATAGCCGGTTGTTAAGCAGTGTTTTAATATTTCTGCATATTCCTCGGGCATGTTGTTCTCTATTAGCTTCCTTCTAGTTATTTCAATACAGTCATGTGCTGGTAAGCATGTAAATAATGACTGTACATCAAAACTAACCATAGTTTCCTTGTCAGAGAGATGTAGGTGTTTTATTTCACTGACAAAATGGTAGGAATCCTTTACATGCGCTCTCGTCTTGCCTCTGAGTGGCGAGAGAATCTTCGCAATGTGTTGAGCCAATCTGTAGGTTGGTGCCCCTATTTGACTGACTATAGGGCGCAGTGGAGCATTTTCTTTGTGTATTTTCGGTAGACCATACAATTGAGGAGGTTTTGCACACGATGGTATTAAGTATTTCACGTCCAGATTCAGTTGTTCGGAGTATTTCTTCACAATGTCACTCGTTTGCTTGAGTATTTTGTTGGTAGGGTCTGTCTTAACCAACTTATATGTACTTTCATCCGATAAAAGATTTTCCATTTTTCGTTTATAATCGGACGTGTCCATCACTACCATTGCATTTCCCTTATCTGCTCGGAGTACTGTTAGTTCAGGTCTAGCTCGTAGGTTCTTCAGTACAAACCAGAGTATTTCGCACTGAAGAACCTACGAGCTAGACCTGAACTAACAGTACTCCGAGCAGATAAGGGAAATGCAACGGTACTGATGGACACGTCCGATTATAAACGAAAAATGGAAAATCTTTTATCGGATGAAAGTACATATAAATTGGTTAAGACAGACCCTACCAACAAAATACTCAAGCAAACGAGTGACATTGTGATAAAATACTCCGAACAACTGAATCTGGACGTGAAATACTTAATACCATCGTGTGCAAAACCTCCTCAATTGTATGGTCTACCGAAAATACACAAAGAAAATGCTCCACTGCGCCCTATAGTCAGTCAAATAGGGGCACCAACCTACAGATTGGCTCAACACATTGCGAAGATTCTCTCGCCACTCAGAGGCAAGACGAGAGCGCATGTAAAGGATTCCTACCATTTTGTCAGTGAAATAAAACACCTACATCTCTCTGACAAGGAAACTATGGTTAGTTTTGATGTACAGTCATTATTTACATACTTACCAGCACATGACTGTATTGAAATAACTAGAAGGAAGCTAATAGAGAACAACATGCCCGAGGAATATGCAGAAATATTAAAACACTGCTTAACAACCGGCTATCTGCTATAGGATGAGAAATACTACATACAAGTAGACGGTGTGGCAATGGGCTCTCCAGTATCGCCTGTTGTTGCTGACATCTTTATGGAGGACTTCGAGGCGCGAGCCCTGCAGACTGCCACCATCACACCGAGGTTCTACAAGCGGTATGTAGATGACAATGTTACAATTTTACCAACAGATAGTGTTAATGTATTCCTAGACCATCTTAATTCTATTCATAACAACATCAAATTTATAATGGAATTAGAGGCAAACAATTCTTTAGCTTTCCTAGATGTACTTGTTATCAGGAACAAAAACAACTCTTTGAGCCACACTGTGTATAGGAAAAATACACATACAAATAGGTACTTAAACGGTGAATCTCACCACCATCCTAAACAGTTAGCTACCGTAGGAATGTCTTTGTTTCAGAGAGTCCGGGGGATCTGTGACAAGAAACACCTGGACGCCGAGCTTCATCATGTCAAGCAAGCTCTGCGAGACAACAAGCTCCGACCACCGCGCCAATGTCACAGATCCCCGAAGAACAAGCCAGCCACAGTAGAGAGACAACCTGCTGTCCTCCCATACATCAAGGGCGTGACCGACAAGATTGGCTGCATCTTGAAGCGAGCTTCAATCAAAACTTTCTACAAGCCGCCAACGAAGATAAGCCAATTATTACCATCTGTCAAGTGTCAGTTACCCTTACAAGAGGCCGGGGTTTACAAGATAGACTGTGAGTGTGGGCTCTCATACATTGGACAAACCAAGAGAAGCATAGGCATTCGACTAAAGGAACATATAGCTGACATTAAACACAAACGCTCGACGAAGTCTGCTGTGTGTGAACATGTAGAACAAGGAACCAACCATTACCTGCGATTTGATAAACCACAGATACTCGCAAAAGAACACTGCTTTATTCCAAGAATGATACGTGAAGCTATTGAAATTATAAAACATCCTAATTTCAATAGGGAAGATGGTTGAAATGTACCTCCAGCTTGGGACCCAGTTATCAGGCTAATGAAACCCAAAAAGGACAAAGTCACCAGAAGACATCAAGACACAGTGAGCACATTCTGCGTAGATAGTAACACCAATAGTTGACAAATGTTCGGGTACTTTGAGATAACTTTTAAATTCAAGACAAAGACAAATATCACCTCAGTCTGCCGTGAACATGAATCCTGTAAAGAATTCGAAACGTCGGCTAGTAAAAAAAATGTAGTTTCTAGATCTTTCGGTTTAAATGTAATAACAAATAACCAGTGAAAGTAATATAACGCGATAAAATCCGTAAACTGTAGTTTAATTTCAATTGAAGTAACCGTTTTTTATTTATGCAAGTCACTTATCTATTGTCTACATTTTTACACCGAATCGTCGTAGTTTCTTTGTAAAGCAGAACGATTGCACACAGAGGGCTGTAATATACTTACGTTTCTTTTCTATCATACACTTCATTTCATCATGAGCACTAACCCTATTAAGTACTTTCTACTTAATAAAAATGAATTGGCCTACGAGGTCGCTATTCGCGGAGAGGAGCCGGCTATCTCTGTTCTAGGTTTACGGAAGCAGCTACCTAAAATACTCGAGCTGATTCCGAATGACGAAATCCTAGAGTCAGGCCTAGACATAGCAGACGACTTCAAGGGAGCTAGCCTGTCAGTTGCCGATTTAGATTCGCGAATCTCTTCCCTTAAGGAACTATACGACCACAACTTGGCGAAGTGAACTACGCCTTTGCACAACCAGGCCTACAACAGATTGGGCAGATTAGACAAATCTGAACCTAAATACGGCAAGAAAATATCCGACCTGACTGAACGCTTTCGGATGCTGTCGGCAGAGTTATCTAGGATAGAACACTCGAATGTTCCGTCGGCGGAAGTCGGAGTCACGATGACTTGCACGGATTCTAACCCTGCACAGGCAGCGTCGACCCTGGTAACTGTCCACTGTGAGCATTTGAGGGTTGGCGAACTATCGAAACTCAAATTCGACGGAACAGACTACGTTCGCGAATTTCTACAACGCGTGACGGAATTTAGGACGGTTAGAAATCTACCTGCCAATAGATTATTCGATTACACGTCCGAAATTTTTACGGGTAATGCGTTACACTGGCTTCGCGGTGTTAAAAATTCCATTTCTACATGGGACGAACTAGCTAGTAAACTCACAGCTGATTTTACACCGTACGACTATGATTATAAACTTTTAGCCGAGATTCGTAATCGTACTCAAGGGCAAACTGAGGGTATAATCATCTACTTATCAATTATGTTCCAACTTTTTGCGCGATTGTCACCGAACACGGTACTAACCGAACATGAAAAATTAAATATATTGCTTCACAATATTAGACCGTGTTATTCTACAGTACTAGCTTCATGTACTACGGCTATAGACACTATAGGCACTCTAAAAACACTATGTCTAAACTATGAGAGGTTCCAGTGTTTAAGTGCACAATTTCACGAACCTAGTTACCCTACGTCTAACACAGTAGCACCTGATTTAGCTTACATAAATAAAAAGGACACGCACGGTCACTATAATAATTCACAGTACTATAAACCGTCTAAACTAAAAAACTACGCTTCTGTCGCATCTATAAATGTCGAACCGAACGATACACCTGTGCCTAACCTACAACACTATAATGTCAACATGATATCTAAATCAGCTGTTCCTACAAAAATAACTAATAAGAGGTCTGTTTTCTGTCCGCGATGCCGTTCAACTGATCACTCGCTAGGGACGTGCAAGCGTGAATGTTATCTGATATGTTTTAAGTGTAGGGAGTTAGGGATGTCACGTTCGTAAATTGTCCAAACTGTAAAAAAAATCTTTTTCAAAAAACTAATTTACTCGGATCGTAGTTCGTCAAATAAGATGACAAACCCTACCGTTTGTACATCTACTAAACCTAAATATTTTGACAAAAAAGACTGGAAAAATTGGCTGAACACTCTAAAAGTATATTTTTCTGGTTATTCTGTGGCTGCGATCCGTGATCAAAAACCTAATACTGATTTTCGACCCTATGTTAATGTAACCATTAAGAATCTACCCTTTACTGGGTTACTTGACTCAGGTTCTGCCGTGACTATATTGGGCAATAATTCTCATATAGAATTATTTCTAAAACGAATCTCCGTTTGAATAAGTGTGACAAACCTACTATATTTTTTCGATCGGCGGGTGGTCATCGTTTGACACCGATCGGCTATATCAACCTACCCACCACTTTTGAAAATAAAACTTATAACTTAAAAGCGTACGTAATTCCAGAAGTTACTAGTTCGTTAATTTTAGGTATTGACTTCTGGAAAAGATTTAAATTGTTACCAAATTATATTTACTCTGTCTCTTTAGCTAATAATGACCCTTGTAGTGATTCCTTACCTAATAAATCTAATGCTGCCTTACAATCCTACAAAGAGCTTAATGACTACCAAAAACGTTTAGCGGATAAGATGATTAAGCAAATCGAATGTATATCTTCCGAGAAGAAAGGCCTTGGACGTACCCATTTAGTCGAGCATCGTATTGATACAGGTGACTCACCGCTAATACGTCAGCGATACTATCGTCTGCCACCAGAAAAATTGCGTGTTATTATTGAGGAACTAGACGAGATGCTTAAACTCGGAGTCGTAGAACCGTGTGAAAGCCCATGGTCTTCGCCTATCCTATTAACGCCTAAGAAAGATGGTAAATTAAGGTTTTGTTTAGACAGCCGAAAACTAAACTCGGTTACACGTAAGGATGCGTACAAACTACCGTATGTTTCCGAAATCCTAAATAACCTAAAAAATGCTAGATTCCTAAGTAGTATTGATCTATCAAAATCTTTTTGGCAGACGCCTATTCGGAGTAGCGATCGGGACAAGACGGCGTTCTACGTACCTACCCGCGGAACATTCCGATTTGTTACTATGCCGTTCAGCTTAAGTAATGCGCCGGCTACGCAACAAAGATTAGTCGGATCAATTATTTACAAATAGTCCAGAGTTCGAAAACGCGGTGTTCGTATTCTTAGACGATATTTGTATTATAGGAAAAAAATTTGATCATCTCATTCAGCTGTTATCTAAAGTATACGCGAAACTAAAATCAGGTAACTTAACTATTAATTTGGAAAATTTACATTTCTTTAGAAACGAATTAAAATACTTGGGTTACGTAGTCAATTCTAAAGGACTTCACGTAGATCCTAGTAAGGTGGAAGCAATAATGAACTATCCCGTACCTACAAATAAAAAGGAGGTAAAACGGTTTTTGGGTACCGCGTCTTGGTACCGTAGATTTATACCTAATTTTAGTTCAATTGCAGGGCCTCTAAATAAACTTACTTCTACCAGTAAAAAGGCTGCTCCTTTTGTGTGGTCGGAGGAAGCTAACAACTCATTTATTAAACTCAAACACCTGTTATCTCCCGCGCCTATTCTGTCTTGTCCGGACTATAACAAACCGTTCGAAGTGCACACGGATGCTAGCGACTATGGCGTAGGGGCTTTACTCACACAAACTACTGACGGTGTGGAGTATCCTATAGTAGCAAATCCTTGTCTGCACAGGAACGTAATTATAGTATTACGGAACGGGAGGCGCTAGCTGTTTTAGTCGCGGTAGAACATTGGCGATGTTACTTAGATAACGGTTTGAAATTCACTGTCTACACAGATCACTCAGCCTTAAAATGGTTTTTAAATTTAAGTAACCCTACGGGTCGCTTAGCGAGATGGGGGGTGCGTCTGTCTTCTTTTAATTTTGATGTGAAACATTGCCGCGGCGCGGATAACGTCATACCCGACGCACTATCGCGGGCAAGTGCCGTGTCGGCTATTGATACTAACACTGATAATGATACTACCGTAACCTCGGATCAGTGGTATACTACTATCTACAATGGCTGTAAAAACTCACCTACATCTTTTCCTAACTATTCCATCAAAAATGATAAGTTATATCGATATATGGTATCGAAATGTGCACTGCGGAAAGAATTCGAATGGAAAGAGGTTCTACCTACCTCGGATAGATGTAGATCTATCCGTGCTATTAAAGAAAACCATTCGGAACTCGCTGCGGGTTATTTAGGTATTTTTAAAACGTATAAACGTTTAGCGCAGCGTTATTATTGGCCCGGTATGTACGCTGACATTGTTAAATTTATATCTTCGTGTGATACTTGTGTCGCACATAAACACCAAAACCATGCTACTTTAGGTGTTATGGGACGACCAAAGGTGTGCTCTCGCCCCTTCCAAACAATTAGTATAGACCTTGTTGGACCCCTACCCTCAACTAGAAAACAAAATAGCTATATTTTCGTTGTTACTTGTTGCTTCAGTAAATATTGTCTTCTCTTTCCCATCAAGCGGGCTACCGCCGAGATTATAACTAACATTCTCGAGGAAAAAGTTTTCTTAATACATGGCATACCTTCAACCGTTATTCTAGACAATGGTAAACAATTTGTAAGTGCAACTCTTAAGTCTATGATTAGAAAATATAAAATACCTAACTTGCATTTTACACCGAAATACACTTCGCACGTAAATTCTGTTGAGAGATACAATAAAACCATCGTGACTACTATATCTTCGTTTATCCAAAACGACCATAGAATATGGGATACTTTAATTCCCAAAATTCAATTCGCGCTAAATACTGCGGTTAATGAGGTAACTGGTTATACTCCGAGTTTTTTAGTGTGCGGCAGAGAACTAGTAACTTGCGGTTCACACTATATTGATGCCGAGTCACATGATGTTATTTATATACCTAGGGATTTTTATGCTGAAAATATAGGCTGTCGATCAAGTATTTTCGATAAGGTCCAGTCTCTTTTAATCCAAGCTCACGCTAGAAACTCACACACATACAACTTACGTCGTAAACCGGCTGAGTTTAACATAGGTGATACCGTATGGAAAAGAACCTTCTATTTAAGTGATAAGGACAAATCATTTAGCAAAAAACTAGCTTCTTAGTTTACCAAGTGTACTATTATTGCTAAAAAGTCACCACTAGTATACGAATTAGCGGATTCGTCGGGTAAATCTATTGGCAGTTGGCATATTAAAGATTTAAAACTAATTAACTACACGGATTCCTAACCTAACTAGATTCTTTCATTGTACCTACCTGCAGTTTGAGTTTCATAGTCTATCTACTTAGCACTGCCTACAGAAGTTCGGAGGACTTAGTTAGACGGATTTTTCTTGTCTAGACACGGAAAATCCTGCTGTACAGAGCGGGGTATTGTAACGTAATACTACACGTATTGCGTTATAATATCTCGCAGGCGCTTAACGCCAGCTTAGCCGCAGAGCGTTCGCAATATTACCAAATATGGTCATGTTCACTAGCCAAAGTCAGTTAGTGACTCATAGGGCTATATCTATACAAGATAGGTGCGCGATCTAAGTCGGTCACTTGCCCTACACACCGTCTCGCTGATGGTTGTAGTGACTACAAAGTACTATTCTACTTCTCTGTCTACTGTCCCGCTGGGGGTAAGCATATTCTAGTCGTCTGTGTGCCTATTTGTTCTGTCTGTAGTATCTGTGTCTCCTTAGCATAACAGCCGAGGGACAGCCTGTTCCTGACCGGTTGTTGTGTATTCTCTATGCTGTTTCCAGTTCTCTCTACGGGCTGACGTTCTCTCTATGGGCTGACGTTTTCCCCACGAGCTGTCTTCACCCTACGTGCTACAAGCCACGAGCTGCTGGCGCCGTGCCGCTACTAGCCGGCCGCCACCCAAGCCTCCGTTCCTGCCTACGAGCTCCTACAGCCAGGCCACGGACGCCTGAGCCTAACCGCTCGGCCCACATCGGCTGCACCGCCTGAGACCCGCTCAGCCTGAACCTCGACCACCGAGCTGCCTGAGCAGCGCACCTTGGCCAGCTCATCGGCGACCCTACAAGCAGCTACCCTGCGAGCGTCGGAGAGCAGCAGGGGTCTACACTCCAGCCCTCAGGCCAGTGCTTACCTAGTTCGGTCATACTGTATGTAAGCGGTAGTGAGACATAATAAAGAACCTGTTCAGCCTAGCAGTGTTTCTCTTGAACCCCGACATCCTACCTGAGATCCTCCGTCTCACTGGGTCTACCCCGACCACGACGTCCCTGCGGTGTCCACCACGTGGCGATATGTGCCCATTTCTCGGGATGCATTCTGCAATTGCTTTATTACCTATGTATATGTTACGTATTTTATTTATGAAGCTTAGCTAATAATACATAATATAATAATATTACATCTATAGATGCCGAAAAATAAGTCGCTACTGCACAATAACTTGTTAAAGTGTTGCTGCTTGAAAAAATAAAGTTTCAGTTGCTAAGAAATTAGCAAGCGTTATAATACATCCCGTATTTAATAAAATGGGCTATATAAAGTGCACCCTTAATATACCGCCAAGACATGTCTCCCCAACTTATTATTAGTATGAAAATAAGCATTGTGACTTGTCCCATGAAAGTGTTGTCATCAAGATTTTGAAGAAAAATATCCACGCGGGCCTAAACTTTGTCTAGCACTCGCATGATAGAGTAAGATCATGATATAGAAAATTCTGAAAGGTTACTCATGATGTGGCACATATTTGATGCCCTGGATCGGCTGTCTAGTCTAACCAGATATTACAGAATTTTCCACGGAGCGATTGCCATCCGACCGCTGTAACCATAAACATATAGATCTTCCATAACTTTGATCAGGGTACTGACTAATCATAACGACTGTCAAAGATCATCTTCACATGATTGAGACACGGGGCAACTGTTAATAAACAGTTTAATACGCACACAACTTCGAAAAGTCAGTGGTGTGTGCCCTGGATTCGAACCCGATACCCTTTGAATGGGGGTTCTGTTGGTATCTCCACTAGACTGTCGCTGCCTTTAGGTAAACTCATATGAAGTATATTTAGGAAGCTATTGGGTTATGATTATTTAAACGATATGGTTATTTTGATCATTGTATAATATCTCGAAGACAAAAAGATATCTAATCCGCCTATTATATCGTGCCAAGATAGTCGTAACAAGATTATTGTGTGAGCGTAAACTCTTATTAGGAGGAGATAAGTGGTTGTTTTCGACGCCATAGCATATGTTTACACTCATATATGTATGGTAAGCGCTGCCGTAACATTCTCATCTACGACAATATAATTATGTCCATAGAAATTCACAGTATTTTGTATGGCAGCCAATGTTTCTGTAAAGAAGTAGTTACAATGTAATGCACTGCGAGAGACTTTACAAGCGTTCAATCGAAGCGACAATTTGTTGATTTAACATAATTTTGTTCCGTGTAGTGGTAAATTTCATATCATTCGCCACAAGCATCAGCAGCACGGTGGAAGCTTAAACTGCTACGATATTCTTGTAGTTTAATATATGAACTTACAATTTTACCTACCTACACATATTTATCCAAAGATTAAGCAAAGATCAAATCATATGCTTATGTTGACAGACGAGCTACGGTGCAGCTAATTGTAAATGATAAATTTTACATGAGCAACGTCATCATCCCTACTACGCCACCTAAGTAAAACATATGCCCTGAACAAGCGAGAAGAGGAGAAAAGTAGAAAGCTGGGACGCCAAAAGGGAAGGGATGATTTAGCTCATTGATGGAACTAAACGCACCAGTTGGCCTCTACTTTTATATGAACATGTTAACTCAAGATATACAAACGTACACTTAATGCAAATATATCAAACCATGACAAAAAGCTTCTCAAATTATTAGCTTACCAAAGAACAAAAATGAAAATCCTCGCTGTCAGCGCTCCAAAAGACTTGAACCAACCAACAAAGAAAACTAATGATATCTCTCTCTGCCTCTCAGTTATCAATTAATAACAATCAATGATGAGCTTTCCTCTTCCCGCACTCGCCCCTATTTTTCCCCCATGACGTGGCGGTTCTATCTAGGTGATTCCTGCTGATCGTCGTTTGTCTCCTATCGTAAACATGCCGACACCTAGCAGACGTAATTAATTTACCGTTCATTGATCCACGCTGGCTTTCTGTGCTGATATTTCTCAGTTCTTATTGTAATTCTACGAGGAAAGCCTCACTATAGATATAGGATTTTATCGTGAATGGGACATTCATCATCATTATCTGTCATATTTCGTGGTAAATACAATACTATGAAAACCGCTCCATCTCGTTGTATTTATATACATCACCTGACGTGAGACTGTTACAATTAAACCTGACTTGAATATGATTTATCATAGGCTGACGAAATAAAGTACTACTTGACCTCATATTTTCATAAGCCTTCCAAAACAAACCTTACTCACTAATTAATTTCGAATTTAGGACTTACTTTGGCAGGGTCCGTACAAAAAATATATAACCTAAAAGCCTGTTAGCCAACACACAATTTTTCACATTCAAATTCTATTTGATTTATGTTCGACTATTATTTACGTGTTTCCATAGCCACTGGCACACTGCCATAGATAAAACAGAAAACTGAGCAATTCAGCGGTTTTTTTCTTCTTTAAGTAAATATTAGCGAGTGAAGTTCAAAAGACCGCTGAAACGTTTATTGTGAACATACTTTTAAAGATTTAAATAGATTTTCTTCAATTGTCGTTTGATTTTGAGCTAAGAATATTTTGGAGCGCCAGAAATATCGATCGAGATAATAGTTTCCGGCTTCGAATTGATTCGCCCTTAGGCCTTTGGTGTACGTCAAGAAAAGCATCGATCTGTTACAGACTAAACAACTCTTAGTATATGAAATGACTTGTCAAATTCATTTGCGGCAAGGAAATGTATTTTAATTCATTGTGAGTATGTGGCCAGCTCTAGTGTAGAAGTTTTTAAATATCCCAAAGGTTTTCGACAAGACATAACGATTATTGTCCTGAGATGAGAACCGACACCGAAGGCTTACATGCCCTCGTAGCGCACTGACGTAAATGCCACACATGTGATCACCCATCCAAGAGATGACCTCTATGAACGCTGCCTGACTTTTTCAAGTTAAGTCATGATATAAGATCAGCAGCATACAACGTGACAAGGTACATGAAAACGCTAAGAAATTTTTTTGAGTGGCTCATGACAGCCTATCTTTCACATCTCCGTTCAGATAAACTGATTACCTATTTCAGTCGCCGGTAGCAATTTTGCGAGAAGCGTGTCATGCCGGGTAACTAACTTGACAATTTAATCTTTTACAGCGGCGAAGTAAAATGTCACACATCATATTGAAAGATAACGAAATCTTATGCAAGCACATCAGATTTACTTTGCCTGTAGGCCAAAAATGTTGTGAAGCAATTACATTTTGATGATTTTAAGAAGTTCCCGGCTTTATAAGTAGGTAAGTATATTCTGTACAGGTCCATGTCTACGGCGACACTAGGAATTAATACTTTATCATGAGAGACTTTACAAACACTCAATTAACGGACACAAAGTGCATCTAGACTCGAAATAATAATTTAAGGATCACACAGAGACTTTTGTCCCGTGTGGTGATCCAATCTATGGTGAGGCAACCACTTAAACCACTACATCTTTGTTGATAATAATTCAAGTATTGCATCCAAAACAATTCTTGACTCCATGCTAAGAGTCATCATCATCATCGTCCTAGCGTTTTCCCAGCAGCATCCAAGACCTTGGAGCCTGGTATCCGCTTACAAGTCTAACCAGATACGACGGAATATCAGATTTTCTACGAAACAACGACCGCTTAACGTTCACAGCCCAAAGAAATAGCGGCCTTCCTTGGTTTAGATCAGTCTCAGTTTAATTGAAGCTTCTGACTCCCCGTAACGTCTGTCAAAGATCTTCATGGTAGCTAGGATATAACTTTCACGCCTTAATAATAGCCGTCGGCTTAATATGCTTTCCGAAGCACTAGACGTGCGATATTTAACAATTTATGACTACTAAGAGTGTCCCATATAAAATCACTGAAACCATGCTTGCAACCAATGATGGAACTGTTTCTCCATCTCAACTCTTGACTCTATACTAAGGATGTCCTATTGAAAGCCTAATAGCACTTTATTTCTCTAAAATATCGCCAATATAAACACAAACATATCTAGGTCAGCTGACTAAAAGGGTAGAGGCTTCCTGTGCGCGACCTAATTTCGAATTTTATCTTGCCTTTCCATTTTCATCTCATAAAAACCACATTAGAAAGAGCCCTGTGACACGGTGTACTTTAAGAAATTGAAACTCTTATCCAAATAACAGCTAAACATGCAATAATTTTAGGTTAACTTAACAAAGTACTTTGATTAGGACCCTGGACAAACTTTTACGACTTAGAAAGTATTGTTTTATAAATAGTTGTATAAGTTATTTTGGCTCTTTCTGTTGACTGTTTTATATGTCTATTGTTTTATACAAAAAAGCGTCATGTAGTGCTTTTGCGTGTGTGCTTGAGCTGCGGGCAAGAGACGAGGCCTTACAAACAAAGATATACTTCATCAATTGCATCTGAAATCAACTTACCATCAAAAAGCAGGAACTAATTTGAGAAGCAGACATTTCTAAATACTTCTGATAACTTTAATTAGAGTACTAGATTTTTTTCCTTATTTGCATCGGTAATACTGACATAATCATTTATTTTATGCCCCAGACTTCAACTGTAGAAGTAATAACACTCTCACATATACACGCATAACAAACAGAAAATTCGTACGCTGGAAACTGTAAAATTTTATGGCCATAATATTTTTGTAACAATATTCTAACAAATAAAAGTATGACTTCTATATAATATTGCACCCCATATTTTTTTTACAAAAAACAAGCCGAACAGAACTGCAAACAGAAAGTCTGATATAACAGCAATGATGTCCGGACAACGAACAAAGTCCACGTGATTTCCCAATGGTGGTGCTTCGAATTGTTTTACAGCCAGAGATTTAGTTGTGAACACGAACAATACCACCAAAGTTTTACGTACAGTAGTAACATGATACATTATTTTTGTTTGTAACTCCAACAGTTAAAGTTATTTTGCAGTATTTATCTTCCATGTAGTGTAAACTTTGGTATGTCTCATATTGTGCACTCGGCTGCATGTCAAGACACTGTGACCTTTGTACCGTGCTTATATCAAGCGCACAGTAACTATTTAGCTTGACTTGTCACTGTGTATTATATACTACACAAACGGCGGAGGACAAGAGAAAATAAATAATAAAATAACGTCTGAGAAAGTTACTAGTTTAGATGTATGGTGCGAATTTCGAATGCACCTTGAGAGTAAAATAGTAAGATTGAGCTAGTAGCAACTAAGTTAAGAAGACTAAGTGGAGGGAAATACTTTGTGGTACTAAGAACTGTTAAGTCCCTTACCACAACGTTATCTGTACAAGTGACATGGACTGTTAAGTTTTCTTTACTCAGTATTTTTTAACAATTATCAAGTTATTACTAACAATATTTGCCACCGTTAAAGGTAATTATGGTAGTATCATGATTAGTTATATTGTTTCAGACTTGTTTAGATCCTACAGTACTATACTATAGACTTTGTTATTTATTCATTCAATGATAGCTCTGATTTGGAGAATTGTTGTCTCGTCCTACGCATTGCCATTTAGAAGTTTACTATTTGACTTGCGACACCAAACAGAATTTTGCCACAAGATCTTTAAAGTAGTTCTTAGTTTCAACAATTTAATCATTGCCCAAACAATTCAGACTTAAGAGCTTTAAATAAAGGAGGAATTCCCGCAAGTAATTTAACCTGCTAGACAGACAAAAAAAATAACGGTTAGAATAGCGACCGCTGCTTCATTAATGTTATCAGACAATAAAGAAAATATAAACCTATTCTAATTTTAGTCATAAACCAAAAATTCTCTTTGATGGTTGGTTCATTTTCTTGGCGGCATTTCTCATCATATTACTGACACATTCAGTAATAAAAACATTAGTCAGCCTTATTAAAACAGTAAGTAATCTAAAAGCCGTGATCTAAGTTAATCTTATTTTGATTGACAACACATTTTGTATGTCTTGTGTGATTTGTAGACACCCACAATGGAACATTATTTCTCAATTATCTGACCTAACAAACCCGTTAAATGATAAACACATAATGGAGACCTATTTCAGTTTCGGTGCTGTAACTGAAATAGGTTTCCATACCTAACACATTTCTTGTGAATAAGGTAGCTTATTCGTCAGAAATGTGTTAATCTCTTCTGAGTAAGGGAGGGTAATCACTGGATGTGTTAGTGCGTTGAGCGGAATGCCATTTTTCTAACCTCGCTCAGCTCAAGTGATACTATTAATGGTCCTAGTTTACATACATTTAAGAAAAGTGGTTTCTAATTTGAACACTAGAAACAAGTATAATTAGGTATTTATACTTATGTTCAATAACCAAAAGTTTATTTTAAATTAATAAACGCAAGTAATACCCAAAGTCCCCAAGTCCAAAAGCCTTAGCCTTATGCCTTACGGCATTAAGTCCACCTTATGTACTATGTGTATTGTGCATGAAGAAATAAAATAAAACAAATAAAAAAGCTGCTGTTACTGTTTAGTTTTGGAGAAAATGGGAGACAATTTTTTTTTTTTTTATTTGGGTTAAATTTTTGTTATTCACTGGATATTTTCATGTTATGTAGTATTTTAAGAATTTATTAGTGGCAAGTGGGCTGGCCACATCTGTCGCAGAGCCGGTGGTCGGTGGAGTAAGCAGGTTCTCGAATAACGGCCACTCTTGGCAAGCGCAGTGTTGCAAGCGCTTACGTGCGCGTGCGGAAACCCAAAAATGTCTAGTAAAAAAATATCTAAATTCGATTATATTAGTCGACTTCAGGCACTCCCGCATTTTATACAAGTGATAGAATATCAAAAAAAATAATAAAATTATACAATTTTTTAAACTTGCTTAAATATTAACAACAAAAAAACCTTCTTTATTAATTGGCAACGTAATTGGTATTTAACATGACGACAGCGGCTGTTAATTCATATTCATAATAATATTTTTCCAGAATAAATCCACGATATAAGCTTTTAAACTTCTGCCAGACAAAGCAGTTCTGTTTAGTGGAGGTAGATACCACATGAATGTTCATTTATTTAAAACAAAATAAACGGAGCCAACCCAATTACAGTAATGAGTACTCGTTTCTGGAATCTATTAGCGTACTGCTAACATCTCCATACGAGTAATTACATAATGGTTGAGACCATTTTATGGCACAATAATGTTCTATTTTAATTATATTAGTACTTCAACGATGGTACTAAGTGGAATTGAAGTATAAGTACTACGAGTATTAATAGAGTGGAGCTTTGACTGTTTGCATGAAAATTACTATTCATTTTCTATTTAGTAGTAGAGCCTTGCTGATTTTAGCATGAATGGGCCGGCTCGACCGGGGAAGTACTACCCTCTCACAGAAAATCGACGTAAAGTAACTGTACTTACACTGTTGCGTTTCGTTCGGTGAGTGAGAGTGCCGGAGGCCCTATCCCCTATTCCTGGCATGGCAACACACTTGTGACTCCTGTGGTGTTGCTTGTGTCCATGGGCGGCAGTAATTGCTTACCATCAGGCAATCCGTCTGTTCGTTTGCCACCTATTCCTAAAAAAAAAAAATTTTTTGATCTTCTATCACTTGTATAAAATGCGGGAGTGCCTGAAGTCGACTAATATAAACGAATTTAGATATGTTTTTACTGGTACGTTATTTTAAGAAATATTTAAAATACATTTTCTTTGCCTTCTGTCCGTCAATGACTTACATAAAATATAGTTCAAAAGTCAATAAAACTAATGAAATATTTTATCCGTTACCTACATTACGAATAGTACGCCCCACAGACAAAAAGATCAAAGATCTCGCAAAGAATTCGATTTTTATGTGCCTTTTATAAATATAATACAGTTATTGCGAATATGATGGATTATTTAGAGTACTTTTAGATGGTACAAGAAGTAATTGAAACTTATTTTCTATTTTAGATTCAGCACAATATTCATCGTGATCCATATTCATTTAACCAATACGTTTGTTGAACATAATAAACTTAATGTCTTAGCAAGCACTGGTACATTTTGTAGCGAAAAGCAAAATACTCACAAAAATCTAATGCTATTTTGAAAGAAGTTGAATGCATTGTTTCGTTTTAGTAGGTATTTTCAAACTGGGGTTCGCGTACTCCTAGTTTTACTCTTCGCGAACCGATGGCGGAGTGGTTTAAGTAGCTTCACCGACTCAGTGAGTCATGAGTTCGATTCTCATATGGGACAAAATCTTGTGGGATTAACAAATCGCAAAAGTTGTCCACAACTGCACGGTCGGCGTAGTGGTTTAAGTGGCTGCTTCGCCGCATGAAACTGCGTGGAGCATTGTGGGCGCCACACGACACTAAACTTTGTGTGATCCATAAATCGTTATTTTAAATCTGGTTATTAATTGGGGCCGTTAGTTGTGTTGTGGGGAAGTTATTTTTATTAAAAAGAAAGAAAAAAGAATACAGGCTGGCCGATGAGTAAAAAAATCGTATTTCATAATATCTGTTCAGTTCACCTTGAAAAGCCCGCATGAAGCTCTCTAGTAAGTACTAGGACCAAAGATTGGGGTCGAGACATGAAAGAACCTTCAACTTCACAATGAGATTCGTGAATAAACTTTTAGATAAAGTTTTTTGCTTGTCTGAGTTTAAATTACGTAGAACGCCTATCGTTTCAGTCAATTAAGTTTTTTATAGAAAACGCCTGTGATTTCGTTCCTTTAATGGCGCTGATACACCTGAACATTCACTTGTAACAAAACAGCGAGCATTCGCCGTTTTCTGTTTTGTCGAACCGAACCTTTTCACGATCATTCTAGCGAACACTCTAAATTCAAATAGTCCGTAGAATACATAAAAAATAGAAATCGCACTACAACAGCAGTTTTACCCAATATGTTTACTTCAGTTTCACTTATGAATTATTTCTAGAGTAAGAATAAGATACATATACAAATGACGATTCTAAATAATAAAATGCAGATTTTAATTTAAACAGGTTTAATAAACCACACATGTCGTGTCTGTTCCTACGTTCAAATTTATATATCGAAACCGAGAGAAATTAATTCTGAGTAAACCAAATCTAAGGATCTATTGTAAACATTATAGATATTTTACTAGTCAAGTTATAATTAGTGACAAACTACGAAGATTTGTATTCTTTTTTTTCCCTAGATTAAAATCATAAGTCTATGTGAAGTAAATATATTGGGTTTAACTGCAATTATAGGGCGAATTCTATGTATTATCTATATTCAAAGGCTCGCCCGAATGTTCGTGAGAGTGTGCGCTAAAATACACTCATTTGTTTTGTAACATTCGCGAGAATGCTCATTACAGGTGAATGCTCAAGTGTTTTAGCGCCATTAGACTAGCAACACACTACGAAAACAAACTATGTTTGTCCTATTGGAAAATATTTTAAATTAAACTTTCAAGGATATCTGGATTATATTTTACTCTGCCCATAGATAGGCCCGTATTTTTTATATTTAAGCAAATCTGTAGGTTCCATATTCATGCATAAACACACGCCTATTACGGTCACTATTGACTTTTGGATTTTAAAATCGTCTAATCGTTTTATACCACTTAAATAAAATCCTACGATATTTTAATGTCTTTTATCTTCTTATAAGCGCAAGATTTTATTAATCAAATGATTTTCAAATCTCATACCAAAATCACATAAGCAATAAAACAGAGATCCCTGTGACGAAAAAAGAGTTTAGCCTTGAAGGATGACTGATAGAAATGAAACCACGCAATTAATTGATAAAAACATCGTACATACTTAAAAGTCATCGCACTGCGACATTTTACCTACAAATGCTAGAATAGTAGGAAAATATTAGTTGTCTAATAACAAAACGTTGTCATTATCTTCGGAGCTTTAATCAATAACTATTTTGTGAGAATATCTACCTATTGATTAATAGCCGTAGGCAATAGGTGAACACGCTCACTTTTTCTATTTATTAAGACGATGTATCAAATATGATCTCTGGTTTGTAGGCATGTTCCTTAGAAACGAGACGGGAGAAGAATATTATTAATCGATTGTAAACTTTCGCGATTTTTCAGGAAATATAACAATTTCAACCGGGAGGATGGATATAGATTATCGGCTACTTGGAATCCAGTCATCAGCAAATGTAAACACCGCCGCAGTGATAAATCTCAACAGTGTGTAGACGTCATTAGTGTAGTGTGTCGGAGTACCGACATTGCGAACTTAAATAAAGACCAAGTGAGGGTAGGTGCCAAAACCCGCACTTCCACAAGACGGCGCTGAGCTCTCATCAGTCTCTCCACGACCACGCTTGGTGCAAGACGAGCGAAACGTCGGAAACAAATAGGTATTTATACCTTAAATAAGTTAAGTTAACGCGATTAAGACTCGCAAAATTATTTTGTATGATGTATACAAATCGCGAAAGTTTAGAATCGATTATTACAAACCGCTACGGACCGGAATATGTGATTAAAATGAAACAACTTGAATGTCTTCGGAATTCGGATAAAGCGGGTATGTTTAGAAACTTCGCTTAGTTTTTTAACGAAGTGTCGTGACAACGAAGTGATACCCATAGGAGTGTGCATTAAACCGCGCAAGGACATTCCTTATTCCGAAAGGCATTCTACACAATGCCAGTGTTCGACTTTTAAGACAATTAATACGCAATTGTTGGTACGAGCTAGGTGTTGTACAGTGTGACCTATTTAAAGTGCATACAAAGTGTAGTGAAGCTTTCAAACAGTGACTTGAGCTTGTGCGACCGTATAACGTATAACCAATCGAGCCGCATTTATGATCTGCGTACAAAACGGCACGAGAAAAAGTTTGATAAATTGATAAACCATCAGCAGAAATGAACACCCCACCCAACAGCAAACAGTTATCAATTTGTCAGATCAGGTTATTGATAGTGCGACACAAAGCGTGTTGGCAAAGGGATTAAATTATGCTTTGACACCTAAGCGGATTCCATATGAAAACGTCATAAATAGCATAGAAGAGGTTATAACGCGTAACAAGTTACAGTCTAATGATGCGGATACACTTAGACAGGATGTTGCCGTTATTTTATGTAAGTCAAAGCCACCTAAACCCAATATTACCGCAGAAGAGCGTAAAGCACTAAAAACGCTGCGTGATAACACGAATATTTTAGTGCTAAAGGCCGACAAGGGAAACGCCACTGTGGTAATGAATACTTGTGATTATGATAATAACATAAGGAATCTGTTAAGTGACACATTAGTATATAAGGCTGGGTCATATAATCCGACCGCCAGAGTGACAAAACGCATTCAAGCCTAAATTAGGGATCATAAAAGCTTATTTACGGAAGAGGTGTTTGAACGGTAATACAAACCTCACATTGTGCAGCCGCCTAAGATGTACGGATTACCTAAAGTATAATTATAAGACTAACGTACCTTTGCGACCGATAGTGAGTCAAATAAATACACCCACATATGGTTTGGCGAAACACATAAGCAAGGTACTACAACCGTTAGTAGGCAAGACGCACTCTTTCGTAAAGGACTCTCGCCACTTTATTGAAATTATCAAGAGCATGAAAAGGGAACCGGACGAGATGATGGTGAGTTTTGATGTCGAGTCACTATTCACCAATGTTCCTATTCAAGATTGCCTTGACGTTGTAGAGAGGAAATTAAGGGAAAACGGTCTGTCTAACGAATACATCTTTCTACTTAAGAATTGCTTGGATGGAAACTACTTCCTATATCGTGGACAACATTACCTCCAGATCGATGGAGTGGCTATGGATAGCCCTATAGCACCGGTAATGGCCAACATCTGGATAGAGCGCTTTGAGGAATCCATAGACATGCAGGCGTCAAATGTGAAACTATGGAAAAGGTATGTCGACGATATCTTCTGCCTCATGAAGGACAACAAGCAGGACGTAGAACAATTCGCAGACAAATTAAACTCCATACATCCGAACATCCGATTCACATTCGAAATGGAGGTAGACAGATCGTTACCCTTTTTTTACGACGTTAAAGTGACAGTGAGAGATAATGGTACCCTTGGGCACACTGTGTATAGAAAACCGACACACACCGTCAGGTATCTCAACGCAAACTCGCACCACCATCCGCGGCACTTAGATTCCGTTGTGTCCTCGTTAGCGAACAGAGCGTATGACCTATGTGACCCTGAACAATTAAATAGTGAGCTGTCACATGTTCGGGAGGTACTTAGGCGCAAACATACTCCGTCAGAAGAGGAACGAGCGTAAACCTGAAGTAAGCAGAGTGCCCGCTTACATGTCGTATCTAAAGGGAGTGACGGACAAAATTGGGACAGTACTCAAGAAATACTCCTTCAAGACTGTATACAGTCCGCCCTCTAAGATAGCACATAATCTGCGTATCCCAAAGGATGTCATTCCTCTCCAAACACCTGGCGTCTACAAAGTCGATTGCAGCTGTGTTAGTTCATATATCAGACAGACTAAGCGTACAATCGCTGAAGGAGTAAAAGAACATATCGCAACTGTAAAAAATCGACATATTAATAAGTCGGCGATAGCTGAGCATTTGTTGGAGTCTGGACCAAACCACTGGATAGAATGCATCAACCACAACTCTTATCCACCGATCGTCCCTATTACTCTAAGATAGTAAGTGAAGCGGTAGAAATCAAGAAATATAACAATTTCAACCGGGAGGATGGATATAGATTATCGGCTACTTGGAATCCAGTCATCAGCAAATGTAAACACCGCCGCAATGATAAATCTCAACAGTGTGTAGACGTCATTAGTGTAGTGTGTCGGAGTACCGACATTGCGAACTTAAATAAAGACCAAGTGAGGGTAGGTGCCGAAACCCGCACTTCCACAAGACGGCGCTGAGCTCTCATCAGTCCCTCCGCGACCACGCTCGGTGTAAGACGAGCGAAACGTCGGAAACAAATAGGTATTTATACCTTAAATAAGTTAAGTCAACGCGATTAAGACCCGCAAAATTATTTTGTATGAGAATATTATTAATTCTTTGACTCGCAGGCAGCGAGTAAAAGCATTTTACTTCCATTAAAGACTACTCTCGCTCTAGCAAAGTTTGCTGTATCGCGTGTGTTGGGTTCGAATTCACAAATTGCGGCGTAGTTTTAAACAGCTCTTTATGAACAAATGTGACAAATAGCACTTTATGAACTCTGTTTGAAGAGAATTGAAATTAAATAAGTATTTTTTTAATGCCAAGAGAAAATAATCTGCTTACAAAAAAAAACATAAGATTCGGTCCAACAGTTTCAGAGCAGTTCGATGGTAAATATTGTGACAAAATATTTTCTATTAAATTATTTTAGATCAGATATAAATTCATAATTTGTCAATAAGAACATAGCACACACAAAGATATATTGATTTGGATTAGAAATGTTTGTAGGCGAACACAATTGATGGAAATATAGAGGAGGAGGCATGGGGATGGTAGGAGAAAAATAAAAGGTGTAAATTTTTTACGATTTCTCGCAAAAATATTCTGGCCATAAAACATATTGAAGCTATTTAATTTCGTTTCACTTGATGTATCTGAAGGAATAAATTATTACTATGAAGGTCGACTCAACCTGTTGCTCAAAGAATCAGCATTGCCATCCAGCGTGGCAATGCTACCAGCCTTCTGGGCACGTTACCCGATGATATTGATGCGGAGGCATTCTACGACGCCTAAACACACCTGTACATATTTTCACTTTTTATTTTTAGATTCATGTACCTATATATATTTATATATATGTTTAGATATTATGATTATGTAAGATAGCAATGTATATAGTTAAAATTAATAACCTAGTATAATGTTACTGTGAAAATTATTCAAATAAAAATAAAAAGATGACTGTATTTCTTGTAAAAAAAAAAAACTGTTTATTTGTATAAATATATACATAGTTCAGTAAATTGCTAAATACTCGTAGAGGTCTTCTATTGCAATGTCGCCATATTTTCACTGATAACCGTATTTAATCTTACACAAGCCACCTCATTAATCTGAAAACTACAAAATGCCAACCGTTGCGCCCGCATAGTAAAACATGGTGGAATTACTAACACACTGCCATGCAGAGGGTATCGGGATCAAAACCACAGCGGGGACAACTGACTTTTGGAATTTATGTTCGTATTGAATCGTTAATTATAGTTTGCCGGGGCTGACATGGAGATCTTTGACAGTCGTTACGATAGTCACTACCTATGAATAAACGGACATCAGTCTAAGCCATGTAATATCACCATGCATTCAGGTTGCGGAGTTCAGGTAGGCAGTCGCTATTATGGAAAAGCTAATATTCAGTCAAATTGTATTAGACTAGTAAGCGAACCACGGGTCGCAACTGAAATAACGTTAGGAAGAAGAGATATGGAACAGATATCTAACGTTACATTCCAAGTTTAAAAGAAACATGCAAGCAAGGACAAACTAAAAATATTTTAATTTTAATGTAGGTACACTTTTAACTTGGCGCATATTTTCCACGCAGTGAGTAAAGCCTGCACATAAAATATGAAATAATATCACGTCCTATAGAGACAGCAAGCACGAACTGTTTTCACGTCCTTTAAAAAGCATACCGCATGTGACCTAGTGGTCATTATTAGTATCGTGGTAGTCCACGATAATAATCATAATAGGTATTAAATACATGTTTTTGGCCATCATAATCATCGTCATGTAAGCTTCGAGACGTCTACTGCTGGTCAAAATAGACTCCTCCAATGTTCTTCACACAAGCTGATCTTGAGCCGCCCGCATCTAAACGCTTCACGAGATCATAACCACATCGATACATCCTTTTGATAAATTAAAACTAAATGAATATACCAAATTCTGTCTTTGTTATTATTCTTTTTTGACAATCGCTAGTAGACTCATAGTAAAAGAAATTGATGACAATCACTCCGTAGAAAAGCGAATATTCTAATAAAATAGTATATAAGGCAAATCCGCAAAACAAATACTAAATGCTTTTATTCAACGAATTACATGATGTTTATTCTTAAGCGTCTTGCTTACAGCATGCTCCATGATGTAGATAAACTGCGATAAGTATAAACGCTTTGACTATATCATGGATGTTAATAACTCAGCCAAGGTTTTGGCTAACCACACTGCTTTTATTGAGCAGTCAAATTTGACATGCAATATAAGCTTGGAATCCGTTCCAAATTCTTTAAATTGAATTCTGAGACAATAAAGTCAATCTCTGGCAATATATTTAATAAGACATCAAATTCTGTACCCAGATTAAGTGACAAATATATAGTTCGATCAACCATACTTACAAAAAATACTTCTAAAAATTGTATCAACCTGGTGCATAAAAAAATACAAGGGTTGATGGGTAAGGATTTTTTTATGAACTGTAACAATATTGATATTTTATGCATTACATAACATTGGCTAAGAAGCCGCCAGTTCATATTCAATTTTAATAACCACCAGGTTGCAAGCTCATTTAGTAGAGAAAATTTTATCCATGGTGGCTCGTTAATCATAGTAAGTAAATTTCTAAAATTTAAAGAAAGGACTGACATTGTGAGCCTGTCTGTTGAGCGAGTAGTAGAGATTACATGTGTTGAGTTTGAGCAGTTCATTGTTATGAACGTATACAAACCTCCATGTGCACCATTTGAAAGTTTTTTAGTTATTATGGAGGATGCTCTAAGCAAGGTTTGTAATTCTCGTAAAACGGTTGCTATTTGTGGAGACTAACATTAACATATTAGAAAAATGCTCTTCAAGTAACAATTTTTTAAATTTATTTAAGTCATGCAATTTATGTCATAATTTCTGTGAACCAACTAGAGTGACTGCCACAAGTGGTACTTGTATTGATAATATATTTACTAGTATAAAACCATTACACAAATCTTTGATTAATATGCTTCAGTCAGATCACAGTAGGCAGTTAATCTGTTGTCCAAGAGAATGTCCGAAAGACCAGAAAAAAAATGTTAAATATATACCAATAAACCAGAATCGTCTTAAAACTTTTAAAAACAATTTATCTCGAAACATGCATTGGTTGCCTCATCATGACCATCCGGGTCAGTTATATAACTCTTTATTCAATTTAATTAATGACGAATTTTAGACAGTATTTACATCCAAAAAATTAAATGTAACTGACCGTCTGATGTTTAGTGACTGGGCAACTGAAGGTATTCATAAAAGCTGGATTAGGTTATATGAACTGTATAATGAAAAATCTTATAATAATAGTCAGACCTTTATTAATTACATAAGAAAATATTCTAAAACATTTAAACAAGCTTGTAATACAGCAAAATCTATTTATTTGAGAAATAAAATAAAACTATCAGAAAACACTATAAAGGCTTCCTGGAATGTCATGAACAATGATGACATTCCAGGTAGGTATGAGACTGGCAGAGCCAAAGCACGCAGCCGCGACTACCTTTTAAAAATCAATAATGTGAGTATTGCAGAGGACCTGGAAGTTGCGACAGAATTTGAAAATTTTTTTGCTAATATACCTATAGTGACAACAGAGTCGCTCAACTCATCTTCCATGTCTGCTGAAATGCTTCTTAGGGACTGCGTGCCAGAATGTGATGCTGCCTTTGAATTTACTGTTGTTACTACTGACGATATTCTCAAACAATTTAAAACTATAAATATGAAAAAGACAATGGATTTGTGGGGATTGTCAGTGAAGACTACTTCATCTATTATAACCATAATTGCTCCACATCTTGCAAAGGTATTCAATGGATGCGTTGCTTCTGGAATATTTCCTGACTTAATGAAATATAGTAAAGTTATACCTTTATTTAAATCTGGTGACACAACCGACCCTTCTAATTTTCGACCTATTTCTGTATTACCGACACTTAGTAAAATTTTTGAAAAATTAATTCTTATTCAGTTACTTAGTTATTTTAATAGTCATAATTTACTCCACGAGAAACAGTTCGGATTTACGAGGGGTCGTTCGACTACTGACGCAGGAGTTCAGTTACTCAAAATTATATTTGCTGCTTGGGAGAAGTCGCAAGATGCATTTGGTATTTTTCGCCACTTGTCAAAAGCATTTGATTGTGTACATCATGACACTCTGGTCAGGAAATTGTATCATTACGGCGTTAGGAACAAAGCTCTCGATCTCCTGGTTTCTTACTTGGGCAACCGAATCCAGAAGGTCCAGATCAATGACAAGAGATCTCCAGGTTCTGCTTTAAAAATGGGAGTCCCGCAGGGTTCAATCCTCGGACCATTTCTTGTTTTGATTTATATTAACTACCCTATTACGTAAAGAAGAATCATGAGATTGTGTGTTTCACGGATGATACCTCCTTAGTTTTTAATATTAGACGACAGCAGAGAAATTTTGACGAAGTAAACAATGCACTCTCTAAAGTTGTTAATTGCTTTAATGTAAATAATTTATTACTTAATGATAAGTAAACCAAACTATTAAAATTCTCAATGCCCAATGTTAAACAGGTGGAAACCAATGTACAATTTAAGGCATCCAGAATTGAGCCCGTCAGGACAACTATGTTTCTAGGTATTATGCTTGATACCAAGCTTCAGTGGGGTCCGCATATAGAAAGACTTTCGGGCAAACTTAGTTCTGCAGCTTATGCAGTTAAGACAATTATACGCCTTACAGATATTGATACAGCTAGAATGGTTTATTTCAGTTACTTTTATAGTATTATGTCTTATGGGATTCTTCTCTGTGGGTATGCTGCAGACCTTAACACAATATTTTTTCTGCAGAAAAGAGCAATAAGGGGAATTTACATCCTCGGTCCTCGTGTTTCTCTAAGAGAAAAGTTTATTGAGATAGGCATTCTAACTGTTGTATCGCAATATATATACGATAATCTGTTATATGTCCACAAGAATATTGACAAATTTAGTAAAAAAGTGATCTTCACACTGTAAATACTAGACATAAGTATAATCTTGCAGTTCATAGCACCCGCCTCCACAAAATAAGTAACTGTTTTATGAGGCAGTGTATACGCTTTTATAACAAGCTCCCTCTTAATATAAGAAATGTAAAAATAATTAAATTTAAGATTATTGTTAAAACTAAATTGTGTTTAAAAGCATATTATAAAATTTCCGATTTTATAGACGACAAAAATGCTTGGGATTGAGCTGCTCTAATTCAACATAAAAATACATACTTGTACAAACTGATAAATTTGAAATTGACGTTTCGTAAGCACTTTAAAAAAAGTTTACACGAAATAAAGAATAATTTCATTTAATTTCTAAGTATTATCACATCAATATTGTCATAGTAAATAACATCCATTGCCGCAAAACATAATATCCTGACAAGATGTTCTACAGTAGTAGGGGACATTTGCCGTTGCAGTATCATGCGACATTATTAAGTGGATCGCCGGAACGATTGCACGCACGCGACCTCCGCCACGCGTGGTACGCCTCACGCCACGGCCTCGCCCACGCCACAAACTACAAAAGGATTGCCTGCCTAGACCGCTGAGTTTTAATAGTTTTAATTATCGTGCCAAGCGGCGCAAATTCATTTTAACTGCAGTTGCAATTTTCTGTACCGTCTTCTGTGCGAAACGAGTTCTGGCGTATGCTTCATTTTAATAAGTAAGATATAACGATGCGCTTGTTATAAGTGGTGCCTTACAATCATATGCAGTTTTAAACTTCTAAAGTATTTAATTAATTGGCATACTTCTAGCTACGTATGCGCACTAGTAATTTAATGAAATTAATCTAGGCACTCAGTGAAGAAGCACTATCTCCCTTCATCTCTAGCAACTCTTTTGATAAACTTTCTAATAGTACTTTAAATTTTGCTTGCAATTATTCCATACAAATTCTGAAAAGCCTGTTGTTATGTTCCTGTCAGTCCGTCCTCATCAGTCGGCCTGCGTTTGACGAGAAAAAAAACTAAAACATGAAATAAAACATATTTTAAAAACCCTCTCATATCATGCATAGCAAACGAGATCATTTGAACGAAAACCGATGTAAACAAGTACTTTTTAGCAACGTAGGATGAGGTCACAAGATCATCATCATCAGCCCTATAAACTGTTCCACTGCTGGGCACGGGTCTCTTCTCACTATGAGAAGGGTAAGGCCATAGTCCACCACGCTGGCCAAGTGCAGGTTGGCAGACTTCATATGTCTTTCGAGAACAGTGTGCAGAACCCTCAGACATGCCTCACGATGTTTTCCTTCACCGATAAGCAAGTGATAATTAACAATTTAATACGCACTTAACCTCGAAAAGTAATTGGTGCGTGCCATGGGTTCGAACACTCTGCGTAGCAGTCTGTCAGTCTCGCCACTCAGCTTTTGCTGCTCTTTCACAAGATTCTATTTAAAATAATTTTATGATCACCTTATAAATTGTTAATCCAAGGCAGCACTTGCATCCTGTAAGTACTTTATATAATTAACTTTATGAAACACACTCCAGTAGCAATGCAGTGTTATTGCAGCACATACGTACCTTCATATTAAACTTGAAGTTTACTGTACGACTTCCTGCGCAATAAATGTTGAAGTTTTAGTCGTTTTGAGACTACTTTATTTCGAGCAGCTTAAAGAATATATGAATTATCTTCTATATTATTTGTTAATATACACCAACTTAAGACTTTATAATATAGGCCAAGTAGAGGGCTGCCTGATCACGGTGAACGGTTGAACTACTTTGCTCGTCTCCATACGAGCAAAGTAGTACAACCGTTCACCGTTTCTGTCAGCCTCATACTGTTCTAGAGGCTGGGAGTTAGTCAATTGTCAAAGTTGATGCTACCACTTGGGGCCCGATTCACCGCCTTCTGATAAGTTCCTGGTAAAATTATAAGTCAGGTATCGCATACAAACTTCGTTTTAATTTTGAATTTATCTAGAGAATAGAGCCTATCCAGAAGTGGTAAAACTGGGCCTTAACGCCTATAATTTAGCGAATAGCTGATTTACTTTACGAACGATGACTACAGTTAGTATACTTCTGACTAGGAAGTAAATGTATTGAAAGCCACAATGAGCTCCGCCAGGCCTCTGTCACTCGATGTACTTGCGCGCGCTAACTTCCTACCGCTAGCCGGGTCGCCGGCGGCCCTTACCGCAGTGGGTTGTCGACCGTCTCTCGCGTCGCGCGCGTACCTATTATTGACTTGGTCTGAATTTAAATCAGAGATGAATTAACATGACGTCGTCGTCTAGCAGTCTATGTGCTGTTAATGGATGTTTTACAAATGCAACAAGCAACATTCCTGTCCATAATTTGTTTCGGCAGTAAATAAGGCTTTAACAGTCCACTGCTGAACTACGCCTCTCCTTTGAAAGGAGGACTTGGCCTACTATACCACGCTGGCCAAACTGGTTTGTATCAAGTTTTCCTTCTCTTACAGTGCTGTTCTCTGCATAATATGGAGCATATTATGCAGAGAACTGTCGGCTCTTACGACACCCATGGGATGATATGGGTGGTGTCAATCCGTATACTTAATCCGTCACCACACCACACGGATTAATCATTACATAAAAATAAAACTTATATAGGTACATTTTATAGATTGTGTATGAAAACAATTTAAATTGTACATAATAAAACATTTCAAACTTAAAATAAGCGAAACTTTATTTACCTACTTAAATATTTACCTTAGTTAGTTGTTAGTTAGTTGGACAGGTGTTTTCCGCACTTAGCCACTTAATTGGGCCATTGTGCGTTCTTAAATATTTACCTTATTGCAAGAAGCAACCCTACGCTTAGTCACGGTCGCGGCAGTGTGCGCTACCGCATTAGAATAACAGTCGAGTGTATGAGCTTTTAAGGTTAATTTTCACACGCAGCTGTCACTTTCCAGAAACTGTAGGTCTTTAAAACAGTAGGTATGGAAATTTTTGTAGGGAGTGATTTATCTGTTACGTAGTAACTATTTAGTAATCTGTGCCTCCGCTAACTTTTATACCAGGCTCATCGAGGATCAGGAGACAATCTAATTCCGCGAAGTTCGTCCGTAGTTCAAGGTCAATGTCAAAGTTCAACAATGTAAAAAATACTTTTCCATTAGACTCATGCACGCGTTAATCCAATGAGGATCGGAATTTCGTCGCAAAGTGAATTTACGTCCGCCTACGTTAATCCACGTTGCTGTGGTTAGGCTTCCGGCTGAACACGTTAAATAAAGCGCTTTATGCTGTGTGGTGAACATGTTTCCTTTGCAATTAATATTTGAGGTAGTACTTTGTCAAAATGTTAAATACTCCATAAAGCTGTAGGTACTACTCTTACCGAAATTTCTAACAACAATATTAGAGATTATTATACAATGTTCTTGACTTTGAGTTCGTGTATACATACCAACTATACATAACCTAAACCCGTTTTAAAATTGGTATAATAAAAACAATATTCATTAAAAACTCATTAGATAATCCAATCAACTTCATTACGTTCCGCCATAATTTATAAGCATTTACAAATACTTACGTTTATCCTCAAAGTTTGAAATTACCCATCACTCAATTACGCGACCATATTCAAAGTACAAATTTCGCCGCAAATTGGAGTAGAGAGGACCGAAATTTCAACAATTCGGAGGAAATCCAAATTTGACAGAGAGCGAAAAATATCGATAGCCATCAGGATAATACGGCGAGAGATCGGCTCGCCAAATTTAATAAAACTTTCTCTTTTGCCGACGACGGCATATAAATCTAGTGGTCGAAGTCTTAGTATTCATCTCACGAATGGTCATGTGGACCTTCATGTAGCTAAGTGTATCGCGTTGCGTAAGGGAATAGGTACTTACATCATTTAGCTTTCTTTCATCGTCGCTTCTCTTAGGAATAGAATCCGGAACGAAATTATTCGTTTAACGTAGTGTCCGAGAGCGTCCTGTAGCTAGGTGGGGCGATGATATTCGTAGGGCAGCGGACAGGGAATGGAAGAGGAAAGCTGATGACCGAGATCATTGGCATGCCAAATGAGAGGCCTACGTGCAACAGCGGGCTTATACAGGTCGATGATGATGATCATTAAGCATATTTGTTGAGTGTTTAAGGCCAAATTAATGTACAATATGATGCAATTTTAGTTGAACGAGCAAAAAAAGCCTTTTTAATACACAATTGATATAACAATATTAGTTATCGAAATTATACATATAATATATCAGATACAGTGCTCTCATTTCCTTCACATAGAAAATTTGAGATTTTGGTTTTAAGTCTAAGTATTGTATTTTAAGTCTCAGAAATTCGAAGAAGACACACAATAATATATATACAAGCTAACATGATATTTAAAATAATTGGTAAACAAAATGGATGTAGGAATATTCCTCAACTTTCTTGATATGGGAAAGAAAGTCTAGACCCACATCCCACATACGAATATTAAGATTTTAAGAAAATTTTCCAAACAAGGGCTAACAGCAGCTTTTTTTCATAGTAAATTAATAATGTTCAAATGTGGATGTTTTGAGATTCTTGTTGCTGCTACCACATGAACGCAAAGGTATGATTCAATTAATTATTGTAAAATGCATTGAGTTCCTGAACCGCGCTCTCCAAGGCAGCCAAGTTCTGCAAATTTGGATACTCTCTGCGCAACCGACGGCCCATTATGTCCGAAACGTGCTCTATGGGGTTGGTTGCTCTATGAGGTCTGGACTCATTGCTGGGTGTTGCAACAATGTGATGTCATGCTGCTCAAAGAAGCGCCTGGTAATGTTGGCTGTGTGTGGACGTACGTTATCTTGCATCAATATGAACGACCTCAGATGTTCCCGTCTGCGCAGAACAATGGGTCTTAAAATTTGGTCGATGTAGCGCCTAGCTGTCAAATGTTTGCGTCCAATTACCAAAGGTGTTCTCCAATTTCGTGAAACTCTGCCCCACACCATGAGTGATCCACCGCCGTAGGCAACGACTGGACGGACAAAGTTCTGGCGAAAACGTTCTCCACGACGGCGCCAAACGAGAGGACGTCGCTCGTTACCATGCAGATTGAAACGAGACTGGTCAGTGAACAAAACATTTGTCCATTGCCTCAAGGTCCAATTCCGATGAGCGTTAGCATACGCTAAACGTGCTCGACGATGTCTCGCTGTCAACAGGGTTACACGATTAGGGTGTCGTGCGTGTAACCCAGTTTCACGAAGACGATTGATGACTGTTCAAGAGGAAATATTTCGCACTTGATGCCGTGGTCGCTGCTGCTGTTATTGTTGCTGTTGTCTGCGATTGGGGAAGTTTCGAGCAACAATATTCGCATTAACAAAAGGTTGTCGCGGGCATTAGTGACTCGATGGTGACCTTGTCCGGGGCGACGATTGTATTGTTTCGTCTCTTGGTATCGGGCATAAGCTCAAGATACGACGGATTGACTTACACCCATCCGGACAGCAACTGCATGTTGACTGTAACCTTCGTCAATAAGAGTTACTAACTGAGCAACTTCCACCTCGGATAAATGACGTCTAACCATGATTGAAAATTGAAAATTAAAAAGTAAGAAATTTTCAACTTTGACAATAAAAAAATTTAAAAAATTATTTTAGTGCAAAGGGATTAGTTTTGAAAAAAACTGTTGAATTAAGCGATTTGCTAAGGATTCATAAAAAGTAAAGAAAAACAATCTGCGAAAAGCGTGTAAAAAAGATCGATATTCGAATTGTGGTATTAACTTTTTTATATTTAATTAACAGGAGGTCAGTAGAATCAACGAATTCAGCTGCGGAAACGTGTTAAAAATATTGGGTGATGGTTTCTTGAATTTCCGTTTCGTTTTCGTATTTTTTCAAATTCATGTGACAAAAAGAAAAAAAACTTTCGGAAAAGCAATGGCTCATCGTTAAGGAGAATTCATTCAAATTCTTTAAACCCACCTTTTTAACTTTCTGTGCGATCTTTGGTTGCTGAGATATCGATAATCAAAGACAAAAGGATTCTTTTCCATTTGAAGACTGGTATCTCGGCGAAAAGTGGATGTATCAAGGCGTGTAAAAAAACAAATTTAAGCTAAATGAACAAAGTATCCGATCCATATAGTGGTTAAGCTAAAAAAAAAAATCCGCGCCCGTAGACCAAAATGAAAAAACTAAAAAAAGTTGAAATTTTTTTGTTGCTGGTTTTTTTACGATTACTCAAAAACCGCGGAGGTTACAAAATTTTAATCCAAAACTAGACACTTGGAGCTACAACTTCCTTTTTTTGATTTCCTGTACGACTATTTCTCTCGAAGTTATGGCCTGTTGAAAATTGCCCAAAATCTTGGAATTATTTTTTTGATCCCTTAATTTTTTCCAGTACTGTGTATAATTATATGCTAACTTAATGTACATTAAGAAAATCTTAATTCTATACCGAAAAACTAGTGATTTGCACAAAGTAAACACAAGGAATAAGCATAAACTAGTGGGAACTAACTACCATTTAAATAAAGTTCAGAACTCATTTGCGGGGATTGGTATACGAATTTACTCATGCACAAATACAAACGGACAATTAGGAACTTTCTTTTACAAAGGGGTTATTACACTTTAAGGAATTTTTAAATGATAAGACACCATAGGGATACGCTTAGGCTTTTTAACTCACGATTATTTTCTTTTCTGACCGTTAAATATAATTGTTACATAAATTTGTCAAATTCTCGTTTTGATAAGTGACATGTTAAGTGGAGGTGCCTCGTGAACACATGATTTTGCAGGATTTGGATATTTTTATGATTTGTTGAATGTAGTTTAACATTATTTATCCCTGATCATATCATTGTTCACTTGTCACCTTCTCAAAATTCTTTCTACATTTGCATTCCTTCACGCGTTCCACTTATTTATGTTAATAATAACAATCTGGAAAATGGAGGTAATTGGCAGTCATGGTCAGTATACCAATAGATTGTTTCTTACTGCCGGTTCGTATACCGTTGTCGTCATGCTCACTAAAATGTCATTTCTTGTGGTGGCGTCGTGTGTCGGGTCATCCCTGTCCCTCGAATATGGCGAGAGGGATGATGGCTGGCCCATGCGTCATACTCGTGAACGGGTGCTACTTGCGATGACTGGTCGATGACGGTCTTGCGGGCTGGTATTAATTTTAATATTTAACTGCATCATTTCCATCACGGTTCTGATCTCTTTCGCGGATTGCCTGCATTATTAGGTATATATAATGTAAGTAGATGCTCCTGTTTCACCATGTCTATTCTGAGGAGGCTAACTAAATGAACATCAAAATTAAAATTAAGTATTATGCTTGCGTATTATTATGTACAGTAAATATATACAAGTGATATAGAAGGTGTAACAGTTGCAGCACCTTACAAAATGTAAATTATGTGTATTATGCAAAACCTGGCGATGAAAAAGATTGACCGTGAGTTTTAATGCCCGTTCTTTCTCATAGTTCTACGTCCTTGCTTTGCGAACGTGGCAGTAACTGTAAATGTAGAGTCTAAGTAATTATTTTGAAAATTTATTATTTTGACGTTCATAAGCGTCACATTGTGACCCAAATGAATAAAGGATTTTGACTTTGACTTAATAATGATTGCTTTACACAAAAATATGTGACAGACCGACACTAAGTAATCAACTTATCAGCTTTCGGGTGCTCACTTATTCTTAAACGAAGCGATTGTTGCCCGTCATTTTAAATGGCATATGTGTGTCTGCATGTAGATGTATCACCATCGTTCTTTTAGCGTTATCCGACTTTCAGCCCGAAATTCAGAGAGCGATTGCCTGTCTGACCGCCGCAATATCTGAATAATATTTCATTGTTTAGAATGGTTCCCTATCCATTTGCATAAAATTTTAAGACCTTATATAACTTAGCATAATTTTGTTTGGCATAATTATATTTTCGCATAATATAATTACGCATAATAGCTTACGCATAATTTTTTAAGCATAATTTCTCTAACCATAATAATGATTAAGCATAATATTCTAAAGCATAAATTTATTAAGCATAAAGTTCTAAAGGATAACTTTTTTAAGCATAATATCCTAAAGCATAAAATCCTAAAGCATAAAATCCTAAAGCATGAAATCCTAAGGCATAAGTTTATTTACGCATAATGCTTACAATACAATACAAATTGGATATAATAACTTTGGCAATGCATCTTTGGCATATTTTTCGCTGTAGGAAGCATGAGGCAAGCAAGCATACAGCATGCAGCGTGCAAGCAAGCATGCGGCATGCAAGCAAGCATGCAGCATGCAAGCAAGCATACAGCATGCAAGCAAGCATGCAGCAGCAAGCAAGCATGCGGCATGCAAGCAAGCATGCAGCATGCAAGCAAGCATGCAGCATGCAAACAAGCATGCAGCAAGCATGCAGGCAGGGCTTCTGTCACGGCTCCGGCGCTGCGGGCCTCCGGCGGTTTTGCAGCAATTCGGTTCTGTCACTAACTTTTTTTGCACAGCAAATACATTTTTTACAAGTTAAATATATAATTATATGAATATTATGCTAATAGTCATTAGGCCTACTAACGTTATGCTAATAGTCATTAGGCCTACTAGCGTTATGCGAATCAAATTTATGCCAAAACAAATTAGTCTTTAAGATGATTATGTCAACATAAAATGTATGCCTAAAAAAAATATGCCGAAGTATTATTATGCCAAAACAAATTGTGCCAAAATCGTTATGCCGAAAAAGAAAGGATCCCGTTTAGAACACTCAGTTTATTGAGATTGTAGTATGTTGGTATCTCCATCTACATAATGATCTTATTGGCACCCCTCAGTAAAAAATCCTTCCTTAGTGTTTGTCTGAGTCATAATAAGAACCCGCTATCCAAATTGCACATTTCTAGCTTCAGTAATTTAGGCTCCACGATGACATGTCAGTAAAAAAGTTGATCCTGTTATAAATTGTCCTACTGTTGTAGCACTGCTCTCATCCTACTTGGAGAAGATTTGGCTACATTAGCCACAGACCCTGGTTAAGTGAGGATTGTCAGATTTTACAATGCATATCACCTGCAAGCGACAATTTTCTTAATTCTTGCATAACATTACTGTAAAAAGCCGGTGATACGTGACGAGGATTTGAATCAAAGATGTGGTGTTTTTACAACTAGAAGAAGATCCATTTACCAGGCTAGGTGATCGTGCCTACTGGACCCTATCAATGAAAAATATTTATACGTGAGAAAATACTCTCAGATTTCTACTGACAAATTGATGTTTTATTATAATCTAGAGATTTCCCGCAGCCACAGCCCGATCCCACGGGCATTTTGGGAAATCCCTCTTTAAGGCATTACTACGATCTTTATGGAATATACAAGCCAAATTTCTACTGCTTGTACAATATCGTTTTGGTTGTGCGTCGTCTGTCAGTCAGTCGGCAATAGGCAATTTTTACATCAAATACGTCTGTTAATCGACCTGAAATTAAGTCTCCTACCTAAATCGCTCGACTTAACACCAAGTTTCATCCTTAATGTTTTAAGCTGTACAATTGTGCTCTAAAAGGTCCGTCCATCTAATGGTGGCTAGATCTGATGAATAGAGCATTGTATTCACATGAATAATGATTAATTAGTTCTCTTTAGTGACTCCAAAAGCGTAAATAGACCATTAACTATTGCCAAAAGGTAAATCATGCACACGAAGCGTATTCTGAAGTAATCGAATAAATGACTTTATAGAGGTGACTCAATGTTTGCAAATTGTAACAGTTCGTTAATTGAAATTAAGCTGCCTTTTGGAGTGATTTATATTCACAAGTTGTGCTTTCAGCAGTTATGATAACGGGACGTTTTGTGGTCAAACTTCAGATAACGTTTTGTAAAGGCGAAATGATACTTGGTTTTTTGGTAAGTAAAATGTTTATAGCTACGCATACATTGATTGATGTCTAATTAAATGAATTAAGTAAAATGCTTATGCGTATAATAATTCGTCAATTCAGATGGGACTGAACGGAGAGTGTTTCCATACAACCAAAAAAATATTAGTATATGGTGGAATTTGGTGGTTTCACCGATAGTAGAATTAACACATCAATTTAAGTATAGTATTAGTATAAACTAGTCCAGGTTTGTTGGCCCATCTTGCTTAGGGACAGCCGACACTTCTTTTCCTCATCCGATTGGACTAGATTATCACGAAATCGAGGGAAATGGCAAGAACAAAGAGAGCAGTGGCGTAGCGTGCCTTGTCGGGGCCCCGTATAAAAATTTTTTTGGAGGCCCTTATATGGAGGTAAAGATTTTTCACGAAAGAAAAAAAATATTGTGAGAAGTAATATTTATTTATCACATAATTTACCCATTTTACAAATAAAAATCGAATTTTAAATATTCACTCTCCTTGCCTTTTTATCGGCAAACTGATTTATTAAATCATTTATGGCTGATGATGATTTTAGTTTTTCTAAAGTTTCTGCCTCTATGGACAATAGTGAGATGTCTGACAGCCGTTCTTGTCCCATCGAAGTTCTTAAGTAATTTTTTATTAGTTTTAATTTTGAAAAACTTCTTTCTGCCGTTGCGGTTGTAACTGGAAGGGTCAAGAATAAAAAGCATGCTGTGATTACCTCGGGAAAACTGGATGCAAGACTATTGAATTTTACTAGCAATAATTCAATGAGTTCTTTAATGGAATAATTTTTTTTAATTTCAGAATTTAAGCATGTTTTTAGAGCCTTTAATTGGTCACAAAGATTAAGTGAGATGTCTTTACTGTATTTAGCAGACAGTTTTCCGGAAGCGTTTAATATCTCTTCGCTTGAAGAAGATAGAAGTTTCTCCGGTTGTAATATTTCGAATATACTACTCAGGTTGCAAAGGCTCTGAAATCTTTCTTTAGTTTGAGAAATTAATATATCTAAACAGCAATAGTATACATTGGCTTTGAAATAGGATTCCGGGTCGGAAATTCTCTCATCTTGTGATAACTCATCAAAAAAACGCTTCGTTATCTTTCGCCTACTGTTTTTAAAAACAGTTGTTACCCCCCACTTTTTTGCTAAATCTTTGGATTCATTTAGCAAACTATTAAATGAATTCTGATTTCTTAATTGGCACAGTCTATTTAAAAGATTACTTAATAATCGTTGACTTGGGGTTCCTCGATTTCTGGATGGACATCCGATAAAGTATGTGCTTGGCTTTCTTCTATTTCCGGATGGATATGTGACGAAGAACATGCTTCAGAAGAATCTAAAAATAAACGAGTAATTGCTAAAAAATAAATACGAATGCTTTGATACTAAACTAAAAAGAGTTATATATAAATAAATAACGTTACTAAGGGTCACAGTTAGAGAGTGTTCAGTTCAGACGCACACAGATTCTACGCGGATTGTGCTCGTACCTATTAGTAGATACAAAATCACCTGCAGCCCGTCCGTGCATTACTATACACCTGCGTGCTATTTAAACGCAGCGCGTAGTGTAGTGGCCATACAAAACGAGAACCCGAAAGCGAGTCTGCACATCTGAAGTTCTCAACACGCAATTAACGATACGATACAGACTGATAAACAAACAACAAAACAAATCGATCCTATAGATAAGTTAGAATTTTGTTTTTTTTAATCAAGGCACGGAACCCTAAAAACAGTATAATTGTGAAAATCGAGGGGGGAGACAACTTTTTGTGACGGACAGATGGACAGACCGAAATTAAAAGATTTCCTTGTTTATCACTACGGGCCCCTAATAAATGGGTTGGGTAGTAGTGTAGTACTTACCTTTCCAATCTAAATCACTCACAGTATCTTGTCTCTGAAAAAATGAAGAAATTTTGGGCACTTTTTTTATAACCTCGTCCCTTTTCTGTTTAATTTTTCTTTTCTCAGCGCCGCTGGGATAATCTCTTTTCCTTTCACTCATTTCTTTTACAAATCGTTACTAATACTGCTAAACCAGAAGAACAATATTGTTTGTGCTGAATTACAATGTAATGCACATTTATATAAAGCGCGTAAATAAACAGTGCACTGCACTCCGTGGTTTAACATCCAATGCAAAGTACAACAACGTACACGTACATCGCGATATCGATGAAGGATTCCCGGGGATTCCCCGCTGAGTTGAAGATGAAGTAAGTAAAACGGGGAAGTCCCGCAGCCCGCCATAACGATGTAGTGTTGCCAACTTTTGAACGCACGCTTAAGGCGGGAAAAAAAGGAATTGCTTTATAGAATTTTGTCATTTGTAAAATAAAATAAATTAGAAAGTTTTTATTCTTTTTCCTTACACACTTTGGGGGCCCCCGTGGCCCGGGGGCCCCGTATAATTGATACGGCAAATACGGCGGTAGCTACGCCCCTGAAAGAGAGGCCTATGTGCAGCAGTGGACACAGTCGGGCTGTGGATGATGATGATGATGAGTATAACCTATTACATGAGACAGCAGACAGTAGTCTTGTATTTTAAACTTAGTTCGTTGAAACATATTATTATAAGGCCCATATTTGGCAAGGAATTGGAAATAGATTAGTTTTAAAGCAACACATGCTTCATAGTCACTAGAGGTCGTAGAGGACATCGCAGTTATTTGAGATGGATGGGAGATGGACAAGGCAGTTCGATTGGTCCCATCTTATTAATATCTCCATTAACTCATATAAACATAATATATAGGACATCGTTTTAGATGTGATCGATTATCTTGTTACTTGACAAGTACGAATATTTATTGATAAGTGAACCACAAAGAATATTTAGATTAACATAGTTTTATTATTATTTCACCAGTATAATATTTATTTATAAAAATGTATGACAGTGAATATCATGGCAGTTCATTCGTGCTTTATAATATCAATTTTACACAGCAATTATACACAGCAATTTTACACAGCAATTTTACACAACAATTTTACACAGCAATTCCTTACAACCAAAAAAATATTAGTATTTCAGCAGCGAAAACTATAAAAAAACACAATAGTCCTTTATATTACTATTATCTCCCCCCTTTCTTGAAGTCAATTAAAATCTCTGAATATAACCGCTCTGTAAGAATAATAAAAATAAATATCAAACTTTTCAATATTTGAGTTAAAAAGAAATGCAGGAATCATTAAAAACGATACCTATCCGAAAAGAAAGACTTCATATCAAATTGTAATGACTCTTTTTAATACAAAATATTTTATTCGGATCGAAGAGAAAATTATCCAAATAATAAATTACGAATACTGCTATCCAAGGTCACCCTTTCGTGTTGTATGATTAATTATTTTAAGTAGTTTCGTTTATAAACTCCCGCCATCGAAAAATAAGAAGTTTTATAAGTTTGATGTGAACGTCTATTGGTGGAATACTAATAGGTATATTCAGAGCGCTTTCCTAAAGGAAAGAATATTTAAGATGGAAAGAATATTTAAGATGGTAAGAATATTTAAGATAAAGGAGAATATTTAAGATGTTTCTAGTTGCTATTAATGAAACACTGTTCAGCCATTCAAAAGCTTTCACGGATAAATAGGTTAATCCGTATTTAGAGTAAACATATTCGTCATTGTCCTTTAGTTCAATCAGGTTTGACAGGAATTATCAGCTCAATTATGCCGTAAAGCTACAGCTGTTTGATCGCCGCAACCTAACGGGATAGCGATATTCCATGGTACAGACGCTTCGTATGATTTTGATAAAAAGCTTTGTTCATAAAACTTTGTACGCAACGTAATCCATCTAAGTTAATTTCGGTCTACCTCTATACGTATTCTGATATTTTATCTCGCATGATATGTACCTACATCAAGTTCTCTGAGGTAAGTGTATGAAAGTTGGTCAATGGCTCACTTAGCTACTATCGGCAATGACCTTTACCTTTTCAAGGTTATCGGCTATTCGCTCAAGTATCTCTTTGTACCTTTTTGGGCAAATATGTTACCCGATACCTATTAATATCATACACAATATACATTACTTAGAAGTATATTATTACAGTAATCTAAAACTTCTGCCATCACAGTGGAAAAGTATTTAATGCTTTTGAAATAATGCTTTTACAAATATGCACGAAACCTAAACCACTGAATGATAAAGTCCTTTAAAAATCTACCAAGTCTTTCCTAGGAACTTGTGCCAATAAAATACAGACTGTACTAATTTATGTTTCTATCGAAGAAAAGCAAAATGGTGATTTACCTGATGGATTGTTAGTTTCTCCTCCTACATATGTAGGTCGCACTTGAAACCAAAATGAGCATCAAAACGACTAAAAAGTTACATTATTAAATAAACTAATAAACGAAGGACAAGTTTAGATAAACATTTCCGAGAATCTATATTTTATTAGATACGAGTAAACAAAATATCTATCTAAATAATTTGAAGCCTTTGTCATTTTCAACACCCACATCTATACATGTAAATATTTGCGATCTACCCGCAGTTCTCAATTGACGTTATAAACAGCAATGTTGTCGTGTAATTGGCTTGAGAGTGACGACATAGACTAAAGCGATTTTCTGTTTACTTTTCACTGAATTTTCCACAGGGAGTTGCGGCAGAGGCTGAGTTTGCGATTTATAATGCGCCTTGTTGCCAAAAACGTACTACTACTACCACCACACCACTACCACTGTACCTACTACCGTAAAAAAGTGTTTCGGATTTGTGATTCTTTCTTAATTTTCTTTTAGCTTAGCTTTCGTTCGAGATTTTTAGTCTTAACGGTATTTTTTGTCGGTGACACGCTTTTAAACTTTAATCTGCATTGACTTGTACGTATAGGCATCTTCGAAGTAATTATTTATTTCGATGGCTAAATATTTTGTTTCTAAATTTTTAAGAAAGTGTCTTAATTTTGCTAAGCCCTAGTCACAAGAATCCAAAATTTTGCGATATGAATTACTGTGCTACCCTCGGTACATGACTGATACAATTCCGTCGACTCTGGCCGTCATATTTAAAATAATATCAAGCCTTATTTATTCCAATTCTTAATTCAAAAGAAAATTCGGGTTTAAAATATTCAGAATTTGACTAAATAAGCAACGGTTGATACCGCAACGTACGATAAAGGACTTTGTTCTAATTTTTATTTAAGAGCCGTTTTTGCTGGCAATACGCGCGTGATTGAATTTAAACTACAGTATTATATAGTGCAAGCGAGAGATAAACATTTGAGCCACCATTTAGTTTATTTAGTGAACCAGCCTATAGCCATTTTATATATACAAAAGATAAATACTAATACAAGGCAGCGATAGCCGAGTGGATATACCGACAGACTGCTATGCAGAGGGTATCGGGTTCGAATCCACGGCGCGCACCACTGATTTTTCGAAGTTAAGTGCGTATTCAATCGTTAGTTATCGCCTGCCCCATGACTCGGCGAGAGCACGTTATACCGTTGGTCACGGCTGTCATGAAGATCTTTGACAGTCGGTTACGGGGAGTCAGTACTCTCAAATAAACAGATATTAGTCTAACTCTAAAGCATGGAATATGGCTATCCCTCTGGGTTGCGGAGGTCAGACGACAGTCGCTCTGTAGAAAAGCTAATATTCTGTCAAATCTGGTCAGACTAGTGAGCTGACTCCGGGTTCCAAGGCGAAAATTCTTGGATGCAACTGGGTAATCATCACAGGATTATGTATGTATATAGAATATTTTATTGAATATATATGTATATATATAAATATATATGTTGTAATATATTAATATATATTATATTATATAAAGTATATTATATTAATTGTTAAATTTATATGTGTATCAAGCTAATTGTAATGATTACTTGAAAAAACTATTGTTTATTATTTTATCTAGTTAAGGTTGAATGCGAACCATGTACAAATACTAAAGTATCTAGTTATTTATAAATTCAATTATAAAGTACTGCCACCTAATACCTGCCTTAACTATCTCTGCATTACCCTAAGGTAGACTGTTAGACAATGCCTAAGGCATTAAGTCCGCCTATGTACAGTATTGTGCAGGAAGTTTAACCTCCTCAGTCCCGACCTTTGAAAATTTGATATATCTTGAAAGTTTTGATTAATTTACGTTCTTATAGATACAATAAAGACAATAAATAAATAAAAAATAATCTTTTAGTGTAATTTTAGGAATTAAAGTAGTGATACCCACTATTGATACCTTGGGACTCAAGTATGTCAAACCAATTAAAATTCTTAATCTTTTATTTCTGATTTTAATTACATTAAATTCGAATGAAATCCCTTAAAACAATTTCTCTCCCTATTAAAACACAAAAACACCTTACAGGTATCACAACGAACAAAAGTTAAGCTTTTGCATCCTTCAGCGCGACTTTTAGACCTACTTGACTGATCATCATGGCACATTTCGGGCAAATGTTTTGTCTTCCTTGCAACCTTGGGTGGTAGAGGGACCGTTCCTCGCTGTTTAGCTTGCCGTTTATCTTTAAAATCTGATTCTGTCTGGTCATCGTCTGTATAACTGTAAATCAGGTGCTCTGCTATATCTAATCTAAAGATGTAATAGGATAATATTTGCTTTTTAGGCCACTGGTTCAGTTGAGCTTGTTGCCTGTACTGAATCCAACAAGAAGCTGTAACAAAGTCAAAGAAATGGTACAGGACCCTAATTGTCAATTTTTTGGTTCTTCCTCTCATGGCATACTTGGAAATTACTCGATCCATAGGTCTAGCGCACCCATAAATTGGTTATATTGTTTTATGGCATGAGGTATAGGTATTTCAATATTCTTCCAGAAACGATATTTTGCCTTTACCTCTGTTGTAACAGCATTTTTATCCACCATCCTAAGATTGTTCCAAAGATGGTAAAATCTGTCTCTTGCAATTTTATCAGCTACAAGTGGATATCTTGTACGGGACTCCCAAGCCATTCTTAGTCGTGGAAAACCTAACAAGGACAGAATATACACGTCCTTGGTAGTAGAAAGTCTGCAGATCTTTTCCATTGCGGGACATGTAAGTAATATTAGAACTCAACGCGAGTTCTTCAAAGAAGGAGTCATCAAAATATTCGCTAAAATATTCAAACGGTTTTCGAACAGTGGATACCCACTGATCGAAAAATACATCTTCAAGATCTTCGTGGATTTCGTGAATAATAGGTGGATCAAAATTATCCTTGTGGCACCATTTTGGATATCTTTCACTCAATTGGGAGAGAGGGATGTAACTCTCTTCATCATCATCATCAGATGACTGCTCCTCATTTGACAATTGAGGAGTCCTGGAGGGGTCGGCTATGAGCTCTTCATCGCCGTTGTCGTCTTCGATGTCCAAATCCGAGTATTCAGAATCAAAATTGACCAAATAGTTCTCAATTTCTCTTTCTGATAAAGCTGGAATCCAAAACAAAAAAAGACTAAAAGAACATAATTTGCATTAAAACGACGTCGTTGAATCCAAAGGTATCATATTGGATACGCAACAAAAATGACCCCATAGACAAGTAGTTCTCAGTCACAAATTATTTTGACGTCATAATAGGTAGATAGCTTAGTAATTATGTAAATACAGTCAAAATATAGCCGATTTCTACTAAAATAAAATAAAACTTACCATCACGAAATCCCGACATTGTAACGGGTTCACGACCAATGACTTTGACAAGTCGCTGTAAAAAAAGTTTACGTCTCAGTGTTGCCAACTTATTTTTCTGAGAACTGCTAAATCGTATCTTATGTGATAGATTCGGTCGTTAAACGATTGCGTAATATAGAGCGCAGGAAAAAAAATATAACCGTAGGTATCAAATATGATACCTAGGGACTGAAGAGGTAAAAAAACTATATATGCGTATGCGCTACTTACAGTAATATCTATTCATTGCCAACATGTTTGAAAACACTACATACCATCTACCTTATCATTATAATTTCATAACGATATTACCTACGTTTAATTCAATATGTATTTCCAAAAACCTATAACTCGGGTACTTTAAAATTAAGCGAAAAATTATGTACTTAGTTAAGTAAGTACTCTAAGAAATTACCTATTGGTTATTGTAATAAGCAGAATCCCATTGGCTTCCATTTTGAAAATTACCCTGTAGGTAGTACCAATCATAGACAACAATGAAATAATACATTGTCCATAACGCAGGTAAAAGTGTCCTGCTAGTATACATTATAATCGCAATATGTTTTACAAATAATAAACATAATAATAGATTAAGATTATCAAATTACGACTTTATCACGCTAAAGTTAATTACCGTGTCAGAAGGTAGGTATGAAAAGCGTTGTTATCATATCATTTAAAATAAGGTAGGTAATAGTATAATACTAGAACTAGCAGGAACTTTCGTAATTTGTAACAAAAAACATTGTATAAATAGTCTTATCTTACGGAGTTTACAGGTAATTTAAAAAAATATATAGTTGGGTGAGTTATCGAATAATTTAAACAACCAAAAACTGCACTATATAATCTATACATCTTCGCCATAATAATTATTTGAATTACAAAACACTGGTACAAAAATCGTCACCGTCTCACTGTGGTTCGTCTAGAACATGCTAGCTGGACAAAATTATATATTGAGGTTTTTTAGTTCGTACGGCTTTATTATGATATTCTAATGGGGTATTAGCGCATATAACACCAAAAAACAGGAGGTAGGGTCACGTGTGCCAACAAAAAAAAATATAATAGCGATTAATCTTTTATTGTCAGACAGGTAAAAAATAACAATGAAAAAAAAATAACAATAGTCATAAAATATTGTGCTACTAAGGACTTGGCTTCTAATTACATAATAGGGCATTATTACTACCTACTCAATAACAATACTTTTTACTTAAAAAATATGCAGTTAAAAAACATTATGTTGACAACTAATAATAAAGTTAGATAAGGTACACAGCTTAAAAAAACATTAGTAAAATATTATTTACAACTTCTATTTATTCTGCATCACTAAATTCTTCTTCTGAAGAATCATCTACCATATAATCTGACATATTTTGATGAGAACTACAATGACTTACACTAGACCTTACATTTACAGGAGGAGGTATAATTAATTCTAAAACCTCAGAAGGAAGTTTACTCGTCGGTTTTTTCGGCACTTCCCTAAGGCCATTTATTACAGGATCAGATGTAATTAGCAACATATTAATTAAATCCCTATTCGTGGCAATACGTGAATATTTTCAAGTATTGTGCTCCCGGAACCTCCTATAATCCTTATAACGCGCTTCCTGAGCTTCTTCAGAAAGCTGCCCAATAGGTAAAAGAGCCGATCTCACAATTTCTACACTGTGCACAAGAATTTTGTGCACAGTAACAGGCATTTTATACCACGAATAGAGACTAAGATACAATTTTTTTGTGTCCTGTGTAAAAGAATTAAATTTAACAACATCAATATCGTAACCCGAAGCTAAAGTTCTAAGGATAGTGCCAAAGTTCTTAATTAGTGTCACATCTACACCTGTAATATCTGAAGCCTGTTCAGGATTCTCAAAAAACCGACGAGCAGTATTCCCATCATTCGTATTACCAAATCCTGGTTTTGGTTTATCTACAATTAAACCCATTTCAACCTTAAACCTTTCTTGGATACGAGCCGAACGTTGCTTCACATTTTCTTTGTCACTTTGACCTCGAAGTTGCCATTTCTTAACTTCAAGACGATAGCTTATGTGAACCAAACATTCAAAAGACCGGATCCAAGCGTGAAGGGGAGATATACCAAAACCAAGAGTTTCCTTATTTACAACAAATTCCCTAGACTCATCATTCATAAATTTAGGAATAGCTCCACAAATGTAACATTTAAGTGCTGACGAAGTTTCAGTCATAGCGTTGCACACTTTACCATCAATCATCGTGAACAGTAATTCGTGTTTGACCGATATCTCTTTACCATCTATATTACCTATTGTTGGCACCAATTGGTTTATTTCCTCCAAAATCTTATTGGTTTCTATTACAGTAAAATCTGTTGTTTCTTTGGAGAAAATAAACTTAATCGGTCGACAATACATGGTAGAAGATGGTCGAGGATTTTGCCAAGCAACTCTACCACTATTGTCACGTAACTGAAGTGGCACGAATGAGAACATAAACAAAAACTCATCTGTGTCTTCACTGTTTGAGAATTTTTGTTTGTAAGTGCTATGACCGGAACTTCCATCACACCCCCACTTGCTAACAAGGGAGAGTGATGAGCCAGAATCTACAGATTTTAAAACTTCACGCTGTGCACAAATTAGACGTTCAGCTGTTTTATTTAAAACCGCCTGAAGTTTAATTTCTGCACGCGTTTCGCTCATAAAAATCTGTTCCTCGGGAGGGTAGCATTCAATTTTTGCCTGCCTAACACTATAAAATGATGGGAATACCTGGTGTCCTGCCTTGATGCTCCATTTCCTCGTTTGTTTATAAGAGTGGCTCGTGGATTTGGCATCCACATAATATGCCAAAGCCTCCTCTTTGGACAAACATCTTGGTTGTTCGCGTACCTTTTCACCCACATATCTTTTCAGTTCTTGGCACTTTTCCGGACTATGGCTTGCTTCTTTAATCACAGTAGCCAAATTCCGATGTCCGGATAATCGTGCCGATATTCCAGCAGCGGCTACTAGCTAGTTTACATCTCGTGTGTGTAGTAGGTCCTCCACGCATCTCCTTTTCGTTTTTTCACTTGCTTCAGGAAAATCTATTGATGGACGTCCACGAATCGAACTCTTACTTGATGATGATAGTGTTGAGAGGTGGACAGATGCTTTGAATGTAAAATCCCCAGACAACCACTCAGAATTCTTAGTCAGGAAGCGATTACGGCATTTCCCACATTTTTCCCATTTTTCTGTGTATTTGGATGACAATCTTCCAATTGTCATTTTAATTTCCCGCTCAGATGCTTCCGCGATATTAACAAGATCATGTTTCATCACTATAAACTCATACAGTCTACTGTTGCGGTTCTCTTTAGCATGTTTCTGCCATTCATCAAAAAACTCCATTTTCGAGACTGAGAATTCGTATTCTAGAAAACAGACAAAATGACAAAGTTGTACTCAAGTGTGCAGGCTAAAATGACTAAAATTTAAAAGCTAACAGATATGGCTATGCTATATATAAAATCTAGCCCGGGTACAAGAGGGTACAAGTAGTTTCTAGTCCAATGAATTCAGAAAATCATCAAAATTTGACAAACTTCTTTAAACTCGAGCTATTTAAAAAAATGGGGAAATGTAAACCTATTTTCTTATTAGAAATAAAAAGAACATACTAAATACTGTTAGATTATATAAATAAATAAATATTACCGTGACTGGGACAGTGGCGAAATGACATATTCAACTAGATACATGTCTGATTAACGATTAAGCACCTGTTACTTATTTAGCTTTACCAAACTATGGCCTAAGCTTTTCATAGTGAGATAAGGACCGTGGCCATCAGTGAACAAATTATTGTATACAGGAATATTACACTACTATTATTGGAGAGTTCTTCGCACACCGCTCTGCCTAGTCGTCTTCAATGGCTACGCACTACGCAGTACTTTAGTAGGTACCACAAAAAGGTTAAACAACCTACCTAACATAAAAGCTAAGATCCGTGAACTAATGCTTCGTCCGCCTTTGCTAGGGCTCGACCCAACTGTTTTTATTCACAAGACATTTAGCACATTCTTCTAAGCATGTTACTTTTCGTTATATATTGAGAAATGACGGTCGCTTGTCCGAACACAACTCTGGTATAACATAAACTTTTTTGTAAGTTCATACTTTATCTGTGGCACGTATTTTTAGGCTATTAGGTACCTATCTAAGAAGGCGGGATCGTTTTCGTTTGTAGATTCTTCATTAGATTTATGTTGCATTGTTTTTCAGCTCTGAAGTTCTTTAATATTAAACGCTAGTAGAATAAGCTTAAAGATTTAGGTTTAAAGATGAAAGTGAAAAGTACCGTGTAGTCCGTTTCGTAATATTACTTGTAAAGATTTTTTGGATTAAGATTTCTTAATATTATATCGTACTAAGTTATATAATAGGTTCTTGTACTTAATTGACAAATAAATGGAAGTTACTTCATCGTCGTAATCACTTCCTATGTACGATATAATAACTATACCCTTCACACTTCATAACCATTATATTTAAAGAAAGACGTTCACATCCAACATTGTTAACTTTTTAGGGTTCCGTACCTAAAAGGTAAAAAACGGGACCCTATTACTAAGCCTCCGCTGTCTGTCTGTCTGTCACCAGGCTGTATCTCATAAACCGTGATAGCTAGAAAGCTAAAAAATAAAAAAATTAAAATATTAAGGGGAGGTCCCATACAATAAACGTGTTTTTTTTTCGTATTTTTTGCTCAATATTACTAACGGTAACAGGTAGACGCTTAAAATGTTTACAGAATATGTAGTTGTATATAACGTTTCAAAATAAATTATTAAATAAAAATAAAGTAAATATTAAAAGGGGACTCTCCCATACAACAAACGTAATTTTTAAGTAATTTTTTTCTCGATCTTAATACACAGAAAGTAACTTAAAAAAAAAACCCGGTCAAGTGACAAGTCGAAGTCGAACTCGCGCATCGAGGGTTCCATACAAACCTGTAGGTATATATAATTATTAAAAAAAATAAGCGATGTAACAAAAAATTTAAGGTTTTAATTTTTTTTATAATAACACGTTGCTTTATGCCTAATTTCAAGATTCTATATCGCGCCCCTGTGTAATCTGCACCTTGTGGGGTGGGGGCTCAGTAACCGTGGTTAAGCTAAGCGAGATCCCGGGAGTGGACGCTCCGTGTGGGCTTGATGGAGGCCTGCGCAGGATGCGTCCAAAGGTGCGGGTGCGGGGGACAGTTCTTTCTGTTACTCCCAGTCGGGCGCGGGAGGAGAGGCATGTCGGTGTTGCGTTGCCGCACGCCCTATCTCCCGCGACCAAATGCGGGCGCAACGTTTTTTGCGTCGCGGTGGGCCGCAGAGGAAGAGAAGACGCAATGTTGTCAGGTTGCCGTCCTCCCTATCCTCTGCGGCCGTTTTAGTGCCTGCGGATGGCAAGCGCTGGGGCTGCTCCTCGTCCGCCCAAAGGCAAGGAGGCGGCGCAGTGTCCGCGCCGCCTCCCAAATTATAACGAAACGGGGCCCGCCAACGCCAACGGCGGGCCAATCCCGGGCGGGGTCACGGAAAAGTACGCTACCCGCGAATCGTGTGATCCCGCCACTACACGGGACCCGTAGGGACACCGCGGTGGTTTTGGTGGGTATGCCCCGTTATAGGGAACAACCTCCACACACCTCTTCCGCCAGTCCCAAGCCCGGTCGAACACACTCTGGCCGGGTTGGCGTCGAGTTGAGATGGCTCATAAGGAGAGTTTCCATAGTAGTCAACAAAGAAAAAATCTAGATCGACTGGAACTACCCTTTAGTTTTGACTTGAGCATTTGATATGAATTTCAATTTTATATGTTTGTTCATGAGGAACCTTTAAAATTATTAGAATATTTTAAGTATATGATGAAACTAAAAATTTAAAGATCTTTGTAATTTTTCCTTTATCTGTGCTATAAGACGTTGGTTCGTACCAAATTTCAACTGAGTTTACGGGAAGTACCCTGTAGGTTTTGTTTCCCTTGCCAGTAGTTGCGAGATTGAAAATATGCTAAAATTGCTGTTTCTTTGAATTGTATTGAGATAGAAGCTTGTTTTTGTTACAGCTTAAAGGTATTATAGACCCGAGTATTTGATATTAATTTCAATTGAATAACTTTACGCGTTCATGAGGAAATGGTAATAACTTTAAACTTACTAAAAATATTTTTATGTTTTGATGTAAGGTCAGGGCATATTCCGGCTATGGGGTGTAACCGTCTACTTGAAATTATTCTCGTTACAGTCGAGTTGCAGAGTTTGTAGAAGTGTCGGTAAAACAGCATTACTTTTAACTTAAAATAAAATTCTCTAGATGATGTTAGTCGCTATAACAACGGGTCAGTCTTCAAATTTAAAAGAATACGGTTGATTCGACTAGTTGAATTGTTTCCTTATTTAAAATTATATTAGTAGGAACACTTTTGACATTAGGCAGAGAGAATTTAACACATTTGGTTTTGCTAGGGTTGAGTAATAAATTATTTGTCGAAAACCAATGGTAGGTATGACATGTCATAGTAACAGTATTTAATTTTTTGACACTAATATTTTTATTAGTAATTTCTTTTAACAAAAGATACTATGTATCTTTCTTATGTATATAGGTGACAACTTGCTAAATTATTAGCATTTAATTTATATACTGATAGGAGTACTATTAGAGTACTTAGCAATTTGGTAGATGATAGTTATACCAATAGTAGTATTGACGCATCTATTAGTTTAAACTACTAGATAAGACAACAAATAGGTATTCGTGTGTTTTAAACTTAGTTCATCAAAACATACAAGAACTATCTGGCAAGGAATGAGAAATAGATTTATTTTTAAACAAATATAAGTTTGATATCTTATGTATTACGGAACAGTGGTTGCGAGGTGACCAATTAATATTTAAAAATCAACATTATTCACTTATAAGTGCATTCGTAAGAAAGAAGGCTATTCGTGGTGGCTCTCTAATATATGTATGTAATAGTTTGAAATGTAAAGAACGTAAGGATATATCTAAACTTCTTATCGAACGCACTGCTAGGATTTCTTGTGTTAAGCTTGAACAGCATATTATAGTGTGTGTGTATCGACCACCCCAAAGCGACTTTACTCAGTTTGGAAGCATTATAGAGGATGTCTAAAAAACACATAATTTCTAGTAGGAAGTCTATAATCCTATGTGGCGATTTTAATGTCAATTTGTTAGAAAAATCACCAATTTGTACTAGGTTAGTTAGCTTATACTAAGCTAACTAACCTAGTACAAATTGGTGATTTTTCAAAAAAAAACATTTAAATTAAATGACATAATATGTCATTTAATTTAAATGTTTTTTTCTCTGAACCAACCAGAATAACCTCACATTCTTCTTCATGCTTAGATAATGTTTTTTTGCAATTGTCTTTATTTAAGTAAGGCTATTTTAACTGACTTGACATTGGATCACTGCGGGCAAAAGGTTGTAATTCCAACTAATACAACCCCTAAAGTAAAAGAAATTACATGTAAGCCAATAACCTCTGCTCGCCTCAAACACTTTAGTAATGATGTTGCTGCCAAGATCGCCAGTATTGACTTAACCGGTGATGATCCTGATGAACTATATAAATGCTTATTTAACTATTAATGATGAGTACAATATTTTTTTTAATAGAAGACGTTTGCAAGAAGCATTAAAGTAAATGTTTGTGATTGGGCAACAGTAGGTATATACAAAAGTAGAAATATGGTATAAAGAAATATTATTTTAACTATGAATTTATTCAATATGTTAGAAATTTTTCAAAGGTTTTCAAGAGGACATGTGCTTTGGCCAAATCCTTATATTTAAAGCAATCAAATCAAAGAATACAAGAACAACATTAACACTATGTGGAGCATTATTAACAATGAGACTGGTTGAGCTAAATTGGTAGATAACAATTATGAATTAAAATTTCATGGTGAAATTATTACTAGGCAAACTGATGTTGCTCAGACATTTAACAATTTCTTCATAAACATACCAGTGAACACAACCAGCTGTCTAGATTCATGTCCAAGCAAAGCAGAAATGTTGGTTAGGGGCAATGTGAATGAGTGCGATGTGCTTTTTAATTTTAAATATATTGACATCAACGACATACTGAAGGTATTCAAGACACTCAACAATAAAAAATCTGTTGACTAAGGCTAAGAACTCACGGAGCGATTTTCACCCGCGACCGCCCCGGTGGTGGAACTGCGGTTTTATTTCTAAACTCACAAGACCGGTTATTTGCTCGGTTTCGCAGCCGTCGCGGCTGCGATCATTGCCCGCAGACGTGGGGGGCGATGATCGCAAGACAGGCGGTTGCAAGACGTAAGTAATTAGTAGATTGATTTCAATATCCATTTTATAATGTTTGTTTAATTTTAAACATGCACAAACATTTGTCACGATGCCACAAGTCACTGGCTGGTGCAAAATGACGTTGGATTTCTGTACACACCGCCCCTCGCCCGCGATCGCGGCGCGCCAACCGACCGCAGAGCGCGCGGGCGCCGCCCGCCGAGGCTGCGGTTGACCGCGGCCCGCACGATTCCACTAGTTGCCCGCCGGAGCAGCGGGAACCGCAAACAACCATGCACGCCGCGGGCGTAAAACGCGTCGTGAGTTGTGCTTTAATTTTTTACATATATATCTGCATTCTACAGAAGCTGCGGGCCCGCAACCGCGGCGGTCGCGGTTGAAAATCGCTCCGTGAGTTCTTAGCCTTATGGGGCATTTCAGTTAAACTTTTTCAACAAATTATTTCTAGCTTAGCTCCATATTTAGCTGCAATATTCAACAGGTAGATACAGGGGTATTCCCTGATCTAATGAAATACAGTAAAGTGATACCATTATTCAAAAAGGGATCCAAGAGCGACCCTAGTAATTTTCGGCCAATTTAACTAAATAGTAATGTAACTTTATGGTATTAGAGATACCGCACTCAATCTTGTTGCGATAAATAAGATACATAATAGATATCTGATTAAGTTCACTGAAGAATGCAAGACAGTTTAAGTTTTCTTGCGATTTCAGGAGTGTCAAACTTGCTATTTTCAGTGGGTACTACTGCTGACCATTTTTTTTTTTGTGTCGGGTTGGAAAATCCTCATGGAGTCCCTCCGCCCTGGGAGAAGGGCAAAGGGGACTGTCAGACCTTAGAGATAGAGTTCAGTATGTAGATGTTAATGGGAGTAGGTTTCTAGGTTTGCCAGTAGGAATGGGCGTTCCACAGGGCTCTATTCTCGATCCATTTCTTTTTTTAATATATATTAATGATTAGGTAGGTAAATTAAATTTATTATTATACAATAGGACATGTCCTATTCTATTCTTCATATATCTACCTCTTTTGGTCATCTGTGAGAGCATATGAATAAGGCAATGCACAAGTAATACAGCTACATCATATTTTTGTGGTAAGATCTATCAAATCAATTATCGCTAAAACGCGTCAAAACGGCCTTAGTACGATGCCATATTTTGTTTATGAACGCTATCGAAGTACGCACGTAAATGTGGGCAGAATGAGATTTGTTAGTTTCGAAAAGATTTTATTTTTAATTTGGTAAATGGGCAGTTTATTGAGGGGGCAGTTCTATGTGGTATTTGTATAAAGCGTGAATCCTTCTCTTTCTTTAGTGAGTGATTGTCGTGGATTGCATCTGGCTGGATATAGCATAGACGTAGGTCACTTGGCAGTACTGGATAAATCCAGAAAATTCCTGAAACATTCTGTGACATTAATAGACCATTGCAGAGGCTGAATTTATTTTACTTAAGTGCAAATATTTTTTTTATATACATTTTACTTTGCCTGGTAAATTTCTAAACAATATTTGTATTTTTGTATAAAAATATAGCTGGTACCTATTCAGGAAAATTTAATACATTTGATAGCGATTTCGATCAAACATAATTATAGGAATCGTTTATCAGTATAGCGTACTCATACTTTTAAACAGATTTAAAACAGACAGAGCATAATATTGTTGTACGATTACATAGCACATTATTTTATTGTACGCGTAAGCACTTTACCCGACTTCATTGCTATATATTTACATTATTTAGTTCAAGTTCAGCCTTTCTATTGTAAACGTGTATGTGTGACAATAAACATTTTACTTAGCAAGAAGTAAAGTATCATTTCACCTCAACAAGTCTTATGTATGAGCAGACAAGTGCCCAAACATAGTGGTCCTTTCGAGTGTTTTGTGTTTGTGTTTTCTGTTTTTTCGTGTGATAGCGAATCGGCTCTGTCGGCCTCCCACAAGCGGGTCTCACCGACTGGAGTTGAGACGAGGACGCACATACCTCACGTGAGAGCGGGAACACTTACGTACGAAAACCAGGCGACTGTAACATACAGTTCTATCCAAGGATATTTATTGCATCAATGCAATAGAAAGTACTTTAGCATCAAGGCTCCAAGTACTATAGCGGCAAGACTACCTGAAGAACTTTAGCATCAAGGCTACAGGCTGCTTCAGGTACTATAGCGTCAAGGCTACTTGAAGTACTTTAGCATCAAGGCTACAGGCTGCTCCAGGTACTATAGCGACAAGGCTACAGCAAGGCTAAAGCAACTTGAACTCTATTCGTCAACATACACGCATTAGCATTCAGCAATATCTGTAAATCAGGTACAGATTTTCGTACATAGATCTCATAACAAGATGGAAGATCTATTACACAAGCAACAAGCTGTTATCAACGGAATCCAACAAATTTGGACGAATTTCAAGAAAGATAGTCAGAAACGCAAGAACGCTGACTACATCAAGAAAAGGGTCGAAAAATTTGACTCATATTGGCAAGAATTTCAGAATAATCATGACAAATTGTGCATGTATGAAGACCGAGGTCATGACTATTTCGTCGGCAATCACTACGAGGAGACCAAGAAATTCTACGTAGAGGTCAGAGAATCCATTCAGTTGGCAGGTAAAGTGAAACCTTCTTTGTGGAGTCGTCAGCAAACAAGAGCTGCGAATCGAGAGGGGGAAGGCACATTCACGAGCCCGATGACGGTTCCAGAATTTACATCTAGAGGAACGAACAGCAAGTTTGACGAGAAGTTGCGAAAGCAAGCTACCAACTTCAAGGCTTTTAATATAATAATAATAATAAAACCATTTATTCTCAGGTAAAAAACCCATAGATACATACCTTATAGTCTAACATAAATACAAAAAAAATATAATTATTAAACGAAATGCGTGTTGTTGTTTACACTATTTTCATGTTGGGCTGCGTGTTATTTCGTAGCCTCCCATGAAAACGCCGATATACAACACCCTTTGGCCAAAACTCTTCCTTTAAGAAAGTCTCAAGTTGTTGAGTCGGCACCCGAACCACGTACGACTTGAAGTTCGTATTATGGCGAGACTCCAATCTCTCGACTCTCAAGGTCCAGTTGGTCTTCGTGCGTAGGTACTCCACCACCTCCTCGTCCTTGGTAGAGTGATGCAGCCGGGACACGTACATCAGTGTGGTTGGTACTGCGGGACGCAGCAGCATTTTAGGTCCTGTTAATCCGGTACCACAAAGATTTCGACAAGTAGGCTTCTTCTTCTCAACCTTGATGAAGCCGTTCTTATCGCACGATTCCTTATCGGGGACTCTCAGTTCCACGACCTTGTGATGGGGAAGTTCATGACGCTCCTGTTTACCCCCTTTATTCGCCTGCCGATTTTGCCTCGTTTTGCATTCGGCAGTAACATCGGCATAGGCACGTTTGGTGTTTGACGTAACCACATTCGTCATTACCTTGACAGGTGTCGACGACCCGAGGTCAGCAACAGTACACGAGGCGCGTGCATTACCGCCGGCAGGCGATACAAGCAAATTCGCTGACTCAAAACTGCCGATCTATGCATTTTGAGCCCCGCGTTGTGTGTTGACGTTATCGTTGGGTGAGCTATTTATAGAAATAGCGTTACGTAATAACACTACCTCTGCACGTAGCTCACCTATGGTGCTGTCCGACTTCTCTAACTTGGACTGCACCTCGGCCAGGCTGGATTTTAGAGATGTTATGTCCTTCAACAGCCTGTCGAATGTGACGGGCGGCAACTTATGCAGATCCTTCGCCACAAAAGTAGGCATGTCGTCAGGGTCGGTCACCTTCAATAAGGAGATGATGTCCTGGACACTTTTCTCGGTGCCATGCCTTCGCCGAGACGGCATCTGATCCAACTTGTTCAGCGCCTGATACAGTAGCTTTTTACCAGCACTGATATCGTCTTCCTTGAAGTTGGTCTTGCAGATCTGCGTAATGCTGATCTCGTCCATGGTGTATGAATGCCAACAACTCGTTGGCTATGAGTTGCTGTGAACAGCTCATAGCTACAACATCGGGCGGCGTGTATAGCCGCTTACTACATTGATAATAATAAAAATTAGCGCGCGTAGCAGCGCAAGCACGTCCACACTCGTGCGCGACACCGATATACACCTTTAGTCGTACACTCGCGAACATAGATTTGTCCAGTGTAGAAGAAAAGTGGGAGTTTGATGACCTACTCAAAACCGTTGAAAACCGCAGGAAAGCCATCGATTGTCTCCACTGGAAGATTGACAGCGACTTTGACGAGTCCGACGAAAGTTACGATCAAGCATATACACAGCATGAGCAGCAGTATCTTAAAATCAAGAAAGAGATAAACCGCAAGTTATGGTCCGTCTCTCACAGAGAAAAGGTGACCCTGCAGCTGGATATTCCTACTTTCACTGGAAACTATCAAAATTGGGTCTCTTTTAAAGATCTTTTCACGGAGGCGATACATTCTAACCCATGTTTATCTGCTGCACAGAAGATGAAGTTTTTGAAAAGCAAGATTAAAGGCAAACCCGAACGTCTTATTCAACACTTGCCAATTAGCACAGAAAACTATGAGGCGGCTTGGGAAATTTTGACCCACCGCTATAATAACAAGAAATTGATTTTTTCAAACTACATGAATACTTTGTTTAATTTTCCCGTTATGCAGCAAGTGACGTCAAATACGATCAAGCGAGTACATGACGTTGCATGCGAGTGTCTAAATGGCATCAAGAATTTAGGCATCGATATAGCGACCTGGGATCCGATACTAGTGCATCTACTGAGTCAAAAACTGGAGTCGGAAGTTCTGAACGAGTACTGTTCATCACTCAAAGATCCAAGGGAACTACCATCGTTTCAAGAATTTATGGAATTCCTCGAAAATAAGTTCGCTTCGATGGAAGCAGCTCGCCGCAAACGAAATGGTGTGCCGAAATCATCGAATTCGAACCCGAACAAGCAGTACTTCGCCAGCAACAAGGCAATGACATCTAAGACTTCCATCTCTTGTCCAGTGTGCCAGGAGCATCATGGCATATATTTCTGCAAAAAGTTCCAAGAAAGCCAGCGCAAAAAAGAAAAACAATTTCACAACTCAAATATTATGTAAATTGTTTGAACAATCATACAGGAAAAAAATGTTTGTCGATCAAACGCTGCCGCAAATGCAATGCACAGCATAATACTGTATTACAACGACAACGTGCCTACAACGCGTGGGAACGAGCCTAAGCCAGAAACGGGCCAATCTCATGTTGCACAGCAGAAGATAGCCTCAACCGTACTTTTGGCTACTGCAATTGTCAAGATCACAGGGTCCGATGGTTTGCAGAAAAATTGCGGGCACTGATCGAGCAAGGATCACAGATTTCGCTTATAACCGAAAACGCAGCCCAGCAGCTTCGATTACCACGCCAAAAGTGTAAGGGCGTCATAACAGGTGTCGGCAAGACGGACACCAACTGCAAGGGAATGTTAAATATCACCTGTACTTCATTGGGTGATGACTATACATTTCAAACAAACGTTTTGATAGTGAAAAGTTTGACAAGAAACATTCCGAATAAAACGTTTTCCAAGCCATCATGGGCATATTTACAAGATATACAGCTAGCAGACCCGCATTTCTACATCAGCAAGCCTGTAGATATGCTTTTGGGCGCAGACGTTGTAACGTAAAAAAGAGACCTTCCAAGTGTGTGCTTAAATGAGAAACATGAGTTGAATGTTACAATAAAAATTGATTTAATTGCCAAGAAAATCTACACATCATTTAGCAATTGAAAAAAAATTACTAGTAATGCGTAATTAAAAAGATATACACAGGGTCACGTGATTCGGCGATGGGTGAGGTTTCTGTTGAGAGTCCTGCTGCCGATGGTCCGGGAGAGTTGGTGACTTAACTCGGTGTGCTGCAGCCGCCGCAAAGGAAGGCTTGCAGCCAACGCGTCCGCTTTTATAGAAGCTCGCGGTGCGGTGGGGACGGAGATGCAAGCGGCCGAGAGGTGGTGTCAACTCGACGTCACAGCGACGTCACACACTCCCCCCATTAGGCCAGAATTTTCCCAGAGGGAAAATTCTGTGGCTGGTAGACGGCAACTGCATTCGGAGACCCTTAAACAGATGAGTGGTAGTGGTGTCAGTAGGTTAAATACAAGGCAACTATTAACACTGAAAGAGGAAAAAAAACAAGTATAACCCTCGGCCATTCATAAGTCACCAAGCATTGAACGTTCCTATTACCTGACATACATCACATTCAAAAGGCCCACACACAATCATACGTATGAACAAGCCAGCATTCATTCACGATGCGAGTCGTATTCATTATAATATACGACGCGCGAAGAGGTATTATACGTGAGTTTTATAGCAAATAGCCACCCAGTCTATGTTGGTAGGCACCACCTGACCACCCATATTCGATAAGTGAAATTAATTGAAAGAGTATAAGTCGTAAACCAATATTACGATCTTACTATATTACGATACTAACAATCATACGATTAGTTGGCAGTATCACAAACAAATTGCTCATTAACGCGCTCGATGCGAATTGTAAAAGCATAAAAAAGTGTTCATTATAATTAAGTATAAAGTATAATACAATGTTTTGAGCCGAGTGATCGGCTGACGTAAACAAGTGAGTCATCACTGCGCGCTTGGCGCCGGCCGCATTCCATTGTCGCGGACAATTAACTGGTTTCTGATTATGATACAAAGTTTAAAATTAAAGGTTTTTATATTATTTGTAACGAAGTGTTAAGTTATTTTAGTGATTAATTCATTAGTGATGAGCATTAATCATTACATTTTGCAGTGAGTTAATTTAAGATCTTTTATATGGCAATCACCAAGCGAAACATATCTGATATTTATATAGTTAGATAGTTATCTGATGTTTCGATATTTAGTTAGATAAATAACAGATTGTGCAAAAATATTAAATTTGGAAAACCTCTTCGACAATTTATAACAGTAATATTTATTCATGTTTTATGTTAGCATGTTTATATAATTCGTTAACACAACAATGCGTTATCTTGTGACTTGTGAGCTCCAATTCGAAAACAATAGCACTATTGTTGGCCTTCACAAATAATTATGTAGGTAATTATAACTTCGCATACCTATGCGTCTTACATTGTTGTAAATGACACTGTACCCAATCGTTTATAAACTTATTTATGCTGTAATAGAATAAGATTCAGTTATTTTATTCAGCTTTTAGGTTTAAAATAGTTGATTGTAAAATACGAAGGGGTATGTATAAGTACCCACATTAGTTATTTAAGTATTGTAAACATTTGACAAAACGAACAACTAATAATTCTACGATGATATTCGTATTTCTCTACCAAATAGACAATAATTACATTCGTTCATTATTGTTAGTGAGCAACCTGCATGTGACAAGTGTACATTTTATTAATAAATGAACGCGGAATTCTAGCTAGATACCTAGTATATAATACGCTAGCATCTTAGGTACGTTCATTCTCAGCCAGTCCAACTATGTTAGGTACACGTGGTATAATAAAGATGCAACTTTCTTAGTAAGAAAGAAAAGAATAGTTAGTATTAAAAGATAATCGCCGTAGTAGGCGGTAAAAGTATTAAATAATACCGACTATATAGAAATATATCGCCGTACAAAATCAATAGCAGAAGGTTATAGTAGAAAATAGAAAGAAATGAAAAAGGGAAGGGTGTGAATTCGTTCCATAAGTCAGCCAAAGCAGATTATTAGCAATAATTACCAGTAGCACTTAATTACCTTAGTGGCATTTCAAAAAGCTAATCGCGAAGCATACGATCAATGAAGGTGACCTTAGCACGTCGTTAGTGGACGTGAGGTCATAAATCGCAATACAAAAAATGCAATCAAGGAATGTGACCACAGCGCGTCATTTAGTTGACACGTGGTCGCAAGCAAAACGATTATAACTTGTTACTTATGCGGTTGATACAAAATTAATTATCACACGCGGCAACAGAAATAGTTATAATATAAAAATGTTTACCAAGCGTAGTAAGCAAAAACACATACCACTTAAACACTAACACTGCTTTGGAACGATTTCACACATACACAAAAAATAAAAAAAAGACTCACCGGCAGCGGATTCTCAACAAAACCCCACCTATAATATTCCCGTGGGCGCCACTGTAACGTAAAAAAGAGACCTTCTAGGTGTGTGCTTAAATGAGAAACATGAGTTGAATGTTACAATAAAAATTGATTTAATTGCCAAGAAAATGTACACATCATTTAGCAATTGAAAAAAATTACTAGTAATGCGTAATTAAAAAGATATACACAGGGTCGCGTGATTCGGCGATGGGTGAGGTTTCTGTTGAGGGTCCTGCTGCCGATGGTCCAGGAGAGTTGGTGACTTAACTCGGTGTGCTGCAGCCGCCGCAAAGGAAGGCTTGCAGCCAACGCGTCCGCTTTTATAGAAGCTCGCGGTGCGGTGGGGACGGAGATGCAAGCGGCCGAGAGGTGGTGTCAACTCGACGTCACAGCGACGTCACAACGTATAACAGCACACACACAGCGTATACGCTAATATCATCATGAATAATATCATTCGTAATGATTCAAGAACCCCGATTGCTCAAGAAACTCGTCTCGGGTATATTTTGTTCGGGGAACTACAAAGCCTACAGTGCAATGTAGTGCTAAACAACATTGAAGACGTCCAGAGATTTTGGGAAATCGAAGATATTTCTGATAATACCCAAAACTAATATATATATAGACGGGAATTAACGCGAACATGCAAATTAGGTATTTACATACCTTATTTTGCTTGACGTTTCGAGACGGGAGAAAACATAAAAATTTCAATCGGGAAGAGGGCTTCAAATTGTCATCGGCGTGGAATCCTGTGATCCGGCTAACAACACCCCACTTTAACGCGCAGTTGGCGAATGTTCAATATACGATACGGTTAGTGTGTTTTGCGCCGGTACTTCGAATATCAACGACCCGGGGGTAGAAATAGAATCTTCTACCTCGCACTCGGAGACGTGACATCGCCACACCAGTCATCTTGCCACCACGGGACGTGCAACCATCTCGAAACGTCAAGCAAAATAAGGTATGTAAATACCTAATTTGCATGTTCGCGTTAATTCCCGTCTATATATATATTCTTAAACATGCAACGCGAGTGTTTAAAAGTTTCTAATACCCAAAACTCTTTCGAAGACAATGAATGCATACAATTGTACAAGTCTACCACAACAAGGTTGGAAGACGGTCGATATCAAGTTCGCTTGCCTCTCTCTCAAGAACGTTTCTATCGGAGAATCAAGATGCAAGGCTGTAGCGCAATTTCAAAAAATCGAAAGAAAGTTCTCGAGAAACAATTGTACTGCGGCAAAATATGAAGCATTCCTTGATGAATACTTATCGCTCGGACACATGTAACCCGCGCTTAGTAACAAGACTCCGCAATGTTATTTGCCGCACCATTGTGTACAACGCGATGATGCAACAACTACGTCACTCCGCGTTGTATTCAATGCTTCATCGAAAACTTCAAACGGGATAAGTTTTAATGATTGTATGCACACAGGACCCAATCTACAAAAGGATCTGCTGACGTTGATTCTGAGATGGAGACAGCATCGTGTGGCCTTTATAGCTGATATAGAAAAAATGTTCAGGCAGATTGGGGTCCACGAAGACGACCAAAACCTCCAAAAAATCGTCTGGCGAGACTCTCTCGATCAAGCGGTGCGAGATTATCAACTCACGACTGTCACATACATTCCAGTCAAAGATTGAAGATACATCCGAAAATGAGACAACGATCACCAAGCGTCGTTTGCTTTCGGAGATATCCAAACTTTTTGACCCTCTTTGTTGGCTCACCCCAATTTCTACCAAGTTGAAATTGCTGTTCCAAGATGTATGGAAGGATAATCTTCAATGGGATGACAAGATTCCAGATTCTACCTTGATGAGAATCTATCCTGGGTACCACAAATACAGGAGGTGAGTCGCAGACTATTTGCATCAGCCGGATCTCTGCGTCGACTACGCAACTTTCTTCCGACTGCTACTAAAATTGCGCTTGCACAATCGCTGCTGTTGCCTATTCTCGACTACGCTGATGTCAGCTATCTTGACCCCACGGAGGAGCAGCTAAACAAACTTGAGCGCCTTCAAAACTTCTGTATACGATTTATATTTGGATTACGCAAATATGATCATGTCTCAGAATTTCGCAACAGACTCAAGTGGCTCCCAATTCGTCTTCGCAGGAATACTCACATTCTTACATTACTTTATAATGTTTTATTTAATCCCAGTACTCCCTTTTATCTCAAAGAACGTTTTAAGTTCGTTCATGACACACATATAAGGTCCTTGAGGTCGTCTGAGAATTTGACCCTGGCGATGCCAATCCATTCTAGCAATTACTATGGAAAATCCTTTACAATTCAAGCTGCACGCCTGTGGAATGGATTGCCACTAGAAATCCGTAAAGCCAAATCGCTTAACATATTTAAGTGTATGTTAAAAAAACACTTCCTGTCAATCTAACGCCCATCATTATAAGTATTGTTAATTTATCATATTATATTGTATAGCTGCTGTCGTTCTACAAGTGTTCTGTTTACTGCTTCCTTATATATAATCATATTTTATTTATAATATGTATTGTATCATATCGTACCTATACTTATGTATGTTATAGTAGTATAATATAGTATGTATTTATGTAAGTATATGTGTATATATTTAGGTACTTATTTATGAATATTATATATTACTGACGCTACTCCATCAATGAACATGACTATTAACTTACATCATTTCTGTCCATCCGCGGTTGCCTGGAAGAGATCGCTCTATTAGCGATAAGGCCGCCAATTGCACACTAGTTTTAAGTTATATATGTACTTATGTAAATACTTTGTTTGTTTTGGTGTTCAATAAAGTGTAATCTATCTATCTATCAAGATTCCAGAATCCATAAATCAAGAGTGGTTAAAAATTCAGAAAGATATACAACATATAAATATGTTTAAAATACCTAGATGGTTAGGTACACCAGGCGCCGACAGTCTCATCGAATTGCACGGCTGTTGTGACGCTTCGCAGACAGCGTATGCATGCGTCATTACTTGCAAAACGACTAATCAAGGTCAACCAACAATCACGTTGCTAGCCGGCAAATCGCCAAATGCCCAGATTGGAACTGAGCGGCGCCCATCTTTTGTCCAAACTCATGGTCAAGATGAAAGAAAGTTTGGCCGGCCTTGATACCAAGATTTGTGGCTGGACCGACTCTACAGCTGTTTTGGGTTGGCTACAGGGCGATCCGGACTGCTGGAAGATATTGGTCGCCAACAGGGTGCGACAAATTATAAAAGAAATTCCTGCCGGGTGTTGGCATTACGTGCAGTCGAGTGAAAACCCAGCGGACACGGAGAAACACCCGGCGAGCTGCACTACGTGCGCGTGCATCAACCTCGCAACCTATGTGTCGACAGAAGCACTTCTCCAAATATTTAATTTTGTCTATTTTCCTTTGCTTTTATATTCTTTAGCATCTTATCTCGGCCCGGAATATGTACGATTACATCGCGCATTATTTTATTGTACGCGTAAGCACTTTACCCGACTTCATTGTTATATACTTACATTATTTAGTTCAAGTTCAGCCTTCCTATTGTAAACGTGTATGTGTGACAATAAACATTTTACTTAGCAAGAAGTAAAGTATCATTTCACCTCAACAAGTCTTATGTATGAGCAGACAAGTGCCCAAACAATTGTCGACTCCACAGAAAAGGAATTGTTTGAACAAAGGCTACTCAACCCCCGTAGACAATATAGCGTCACGCCTATATATCCTCGAAGGGGTGGGCAGAGGTTTAATATTACACCATCAGTAGTTGACAATAGTATAGCTTTAAGAATATCTGGGAGTCTAGTACGAGTTTGCACTCGATCGCTACTCTCCGCTTTTAGAAAATGTATGGAAATTGTTCCCGTCGACTAGGCTATCGTCCACCGTGACGATCGAGTGCAAACTCGTACTAGACCCTCTGGCAAGTTTTGCTTTGCAGAAATAGGGATATTTATTTGCAACGACGTCCTATAAGATGCAAGTCGGTACTAATTTAGTAGAAATCATGCTGTGCGTTATCTAACGCAGATGATTTATGATGATCACTATTTTATTCTTATCTAGGTACTTTTTCATGCCTAGAAATAGTTCTAGGCATATACTAGCATTTTGAATGCGTGGTATCCATGGCATGGATAGCCCTGTAGTTCCTTATTGATTTTGATACTACGCAATCAAAATTAAAATTAATTGATTCAATTGGGTTACAGAGTAAAACCTATGAACATTTAAACATTTTTCATCCAGGTTCGAGATAGTGTCGCTCGACTTTTAGAAAAACGTAGAGATACTTGTCAACTCTTCTTAACAGTCTGAATCTTAAATTTGATACCATGTGTGGTATTGTGACGGCTAACACTGCCAAAAACACTTTACATGACTGACTTAAATTAATTATTCATGTACATATCATCATCGGCCTAGCGTCATCCCAGTATTGTATTCCGGGGTCCGCTTACTAGTCTTACCGAATTTGCGAATATTCGGTCAAGCTTTTCCGCAGAGACACTACGGCTTAGACTAGTGTCACTTTATTCAGAGGTCTGGCAAAGATCTTTATGGCAGCCGGGACCGACAGCTTAAATTACTCTGCAAGATCCGGGGCAAGTGATAATTAACAATATAATACACATGTAACTATAAAATTGAATTCTAGCCCGTCACTCCCTGCGCGGCATTTTGTTGGTGTCTTCAGTAGACTAACGTATTAAATTTTTCATACATGAACTCAAACCTCAAGTAAAATTCACTGGCGACAGATCAAAACAACGTCATCCACCGTTGATAGATGGCACTAGCGTCTATAAGCGGGTTGCCGCCATCCATCACGATCACGAGTGATATTTTTATTCACGCGTTTTTAAGGCTTAGGTAAGATATATTTCTTGTGCCGTCTTAATAATAGTGGGTAATAGTACGGTACTCTACAACTTAGCTGGGTAAAATTTATGACGTAAGGTATACGTAGGTACTTGTAGCAAAAGAGTTTGGCTGTATTTGATTTCACGGAACGTATTAAGTAATGTGATGAATGATAGCTAGACAGGTAAAGAATGCGTAAGGCATCTAATCTGCATTTAAGTACTCACGGATATAATGAAAAAAATTAGATATACTTTTGTCAGTTTACCCACAACCAACTCCTTCAATAGATATCTGATTAAGTTCACTGAAGAACGCAAGACAGTTTAAGTTTCCTCGCGATTTCACGAGTGTCAAACCTGCTATTTTCAGTGAGTACTACTGCTGACCCTTTTATTTTATTTTTTGTGTCGGGTTCGAAAATCGCCATGGAGTCCCTCCGCTCTAGAAGGGCGAAGGGGACTGTCAGACTCTCACTGACTAAAAACAAACCCGTGTTCCTCATGTACCCGTGTATCGGAGGGTCGGGTATCGCCGAAGCATTCCTCGCTACACTCCGACGGGTATTGGCCCGCCAGATTGTCAGGCGGGCCCTGAACAAAACCCCCTTAGCGGTGGATGAAGGTGTTGGGTTCCACCGCCAAAATACCCAGCGGCCGCAGATGATAGGGAAGATGGCAACGCAACACCGCATCTCCTCTTCCTCTGTGGCCTCACCGCGACGCGACGATGGTGCGCCCCTATTTGGCCGCGGGAGATAGGGCGTGCGGCAACGCAACACAAACACGCCTCTCGTCATAGCGAGGGACAGAAGAACTGTCCCTCGCACCCGCACATTTGGACGCATCCTGTGCAGGCCTCCGTCAAGCCCACACGGAGTGGACGCTCCACTCCCGGGATCTACTGCTGAACCTAGCGGGATGTAACTCCTCTGAGCTCATTTAAAAAGTACTAAATAAAATTTCAAATATTCACTTAAAATGAGGATATTTTATTACTATTTCCTTTGCACCGTTATCACTCATAGTTTGACAGCAACTCTTAAATGTGGCCACATTTTAATGCTACTCTCAGTCAGTATAAGGGCGAGCAATAATTTATGCCGCACCATTACCTCAATGTGCCGCACACTTTCAATTAAAATAAACTTCTAACGCCTGCCAATCTAAAAGGTCCTACATACTTCAGTTTGCCAAAACTTGGATAAAACATTAGGTTTAGTCACACCCTTGAACAATATCTATATAACCACACTTAGTTGCTAACTAAACTTTGTACTACAGTGGAGTTTATACGAAATACTTTGAATGACCTGATGGCGGAAAATGTCCTCATGTTAGAAATACATACGGGGAGCAAAAGAAAATTTGCACAAAAGCTGATGGAATTATTTAAAAGGCAGAATTGTATATATATTTTAATAGCTATTTATTTATAACTTATCACCTTCAAGCAATTAGAATTCGTAACTAATAAGTCCTGCTCCCAATTTTACTCCCTCAGGAGTAGAGTGATGAAAAATATTTCCTTAGTCACAAAATCGACCCAAAATCAAAGTTTTATGGTCCTAATATAAAACTTTAGGCTCTGCTATGATCTATGATATGTCAGTGATGATCAGCGCAATCAATTCTATAATTACATATATAATAATAATAGTTTGCGTTGAAGAACAACTATGTTAAGTTGCACAACATTATTTACCATTATTTACGTGTTGAAGTAGTGTACATTGGCGGCAAATCTTTAAACGCGTTTTATTTTATTTATTTTAGCACAGAATAGATAGTACTAACGTATTAGTCGATGTTGTCGTGTCTGAGTCGCTTCACTGCTATGCATAGCTGTGTAGCTATATTCCTTCACAGTAATATAATTCGCTTGTGAACTGTTTGTGTGCTCCAAACACGCGGCGCGGGGCTTATTGCATGCGTCCGCTGTGTGGTGCGCTGTGCACTCGACAGCGTGCAGTCGCGTCGATGCCGACGCAGTCACTGTGCGAGAGATGCGCGGCCGGTGTTGCCTGCGCCCCCGCCGCACTGCTGTTCGGTTCCCCGACGATGTATGTAATTTGTGTATGTATACGTACAGTTTATAGTAATATATTTATAGTATGTATGTAGTTAAACGTTATGTTTATTTATTTGTTTGATAATTATTTATACATATATTATTTATATAAGTATCCTAACTATTATGTTTATTTTACTGTATTATTTTGTAGTGTTAAGTTTGATGTTTGCGTGAGTCACTCTAGGGCAGTCTAGGGCATAGTTGAAAATCAGCGTCAGGCATCTGCTCTGCCTGACAAATGCTGAACTATGCCCTGTTCTGACACGCCACACATTTGTCTTTCTTATTGTTTTCTTGTACTGTTTTTTTTATTGTTATTCTTTATTTGTGTGGGTGTAAGAATAAAAATGATTTTATCCTTATCTTATTTTATCAAAATATCAGCTGCTCCCATAGTCTTCCTGATGAGCATGCATGTAGTCATTTAGACGATCAGGCGGATAACAGGTCACACTCATTCGCACAAATTTTAGGTTAGTGAGAAAGTTTTACTTGACTGGACCCAAATACAATATTAATTTAAGCGCCCACATAAAATTACTCGACAATACGTCTCTTACTCGTTTTTGTAAATCATACTTACTTAGTTCTGATATTATTCCTCGCAACTTCATTATTATGTATGCCACTATCTAGAACAGTTAATTCATAACCTGGCCCACGCATTACCAATTAATACGGTATAGTTTGTACTGCGTGGGTCAGGTTATGACTAATGATCAATGCTATTTCTCAAAGGATACCCGAATAAAAATGTTCTAAAGTAATCTATCTATATAACCTACACCTGAATATTAATAGAAGTAGAATATCTCTAACACAATGGAACAAACGAATGGAAAAATACATACGGAATACGTATCGTATCTATTTACTTGTTTTGAACCTACCAATAAAAATACCTTTAAATTTTATCTTAATTGCAGATAAATAAAATGTAGAATCATGCTTCAATAACGTGTGAAATTAAATAGACTCCTAGTATTTCACAATGGTACTTTGCCAAAAATATAACATTTTATTTCAACGAGGGTCATCATAGGGTCTATATCGCGTATTAATTTGGCAATAAAGGTTAAAATTGCCTTTGACTTGGCATGATATTTGGTATCAGGTTACACACGCCGAAATGTTGGGCAAACGTAACATATCGCCTATCCCCTATTCCTTCTCCCTCTTCTACTCCTCATCCTATCCCTTTTCCCAACCCCAAAGGACGGCAACGCACTTGTGACTCCTGTGATGTTGCTTGTGTCCATGAGCGGCGGCAATTACTTACCATCAGGCGATCCGTCTGCTCCTTATCCGCCTATTACTATAAAAAAATATATAAAATATTTATTTTCAGTTCATTGCGAGCCATAAAATACGTCAATAGTACAAGGCTATTTAAATTCACTTTCATTTTATACAGTCTCACGTATAAACTGAACAATTAATAAATTTGATCCGTCGATATTCAACAAAAGAGTACCCACCAAGTGCTCCTTTTAACCCGAAATCAATTAGAAATGAAACATAAAGTCTGTTAGCAAGGATTTCTATCCATGTGTGGCTTATGTGTGGTACTCCATAATTCATCCGGAGGTTCTATTGTGGATAGAATGGGGTCAGCTCACCAGTGATAGCATATTATTTTTGCTACGTCGGGTAAGATGGTACGATGTATTTTTCAAAGCTAATTGCTCAATTTTTTTTTGTACTAGACTCAACTGTATGACTTATAACACTGTTATAACTACGTAGCTATATATTCAACAGTAGTGACCATTAACTTTTAATGACATCAACTTTTAAATTAAGTATTTAGGGAAAAGTGAAACTATTTTGAACCCCACAACGCATTCTGCCACAAGTTTACTGAAGGACTTGGGAAAATCAATACACTTCCCTCCACAAGTGGGAGACATATTATGTAAATATAATGAATATGAAGAGATAAATGCTTAATACCTGGAGGTAACAATGAAACTTAATTCATCAGTAACAGATTAGGAACGTGGTAGACGAAGTAATTAAACTCTGGGTATCCAAACAGGTTCCGTATGATAAAAATGACGAGTATTCATTTGGTTATAAGAAAATGCTGGAATGGTTTAATATGGGTAAATAATGGCTAAATACTAAATATCACAAAAATAAAAGTTGCCAGCAATATGGTATAAATTGGCACTTGTAGCCTGGGGGCTCATTCGCCTATTTTTATATGACATTGATATTATATTTTGAACTGACTCAGAAGCGGTATTCTGATAACCTAATGTCATTATCTTAAAATTTGAAATAAACAGTTCGTCGTTGACACATATTTTGACACTTGTTTCAATTTACGACCTCGTTACCACTTCGTTCAATCTTAATATATAAAATTCTTGCGTTACTGACTGACTGACAGACACGCTACAGCCGAAACTATTGGGCACAGGAAGCTGAAATTTGGCGTGTATGTTCCTTGGGGATCATAGGGGTGCACGAAGAAGGGATTGCCCGAAATTCCCACGGGATCGGCCAAAACGGGTAAATTAAAAAAAAATGCAGGCGTAGCTGCTGGCGTCCTCTAGTAATCAGATAATTTAGAAGAATACGCTTTTTGTGACGTAAGTATGACACTGACACTGACATGATATGTAAACTATTTTATTTAGGAGAATTAGGCCCCTGATTTATCAAGAAGAATCTTTTCAAATGGCATACACATAAAAACACTAACCTATCTATATTTTTCCTTTTTTATTATACATAGACATCAAGCACACCATTAATAACCATACAGGCTAACAAGAGCCTTAATGAACGCAGTATCTAGGCAACTAATTGCTTTTAATTGACTTGCACTTTAAGAAATTCAGAAGCTGGCTGTACATCAAGCTATTGCATTTCTATTCGATTCATCTGAAACATATAAATAGACTGAAAAGTTGCGTCATATACACTTTTGCTTGTACATTTTAAGTTCTTTCAGTATAAAGAAAAGGCAATAGATGGAAGAATGTATTAATATGATATCGTTATTATTATAGGGCACCTTCATGTATTGAACAATTTAATGTTAAGGTCGTCTTTGAGTTAATTAAGGATCTTTCTGTACTTCAAAATCAAATCAAGGCAAAGTTTTCTTATATATAAAAAAGGAACCAGCCACCAGTGTTTTGTGTGTTTTTTCAGTGTCAAATGTACATTACTATGATAATGATGTTAGTGATACTTACTGCTGCAGGTGTTTAGTAGTATTTTTTTATAAAAGATGCACAAAGAACGACGAACAGAATGTAGGAGCTCGTATGAACCTTGTCATTAATTTATTAATGTCTTTTAATTTATATTTCTAGTACGTTAGAGGTAGTATGAAAGTGGCGCCCATTGATGAAAAGATAAAAGGGAGACGATTGGCCTGGTATGGACATGTTATGCGGAGAGATGAGATGTTTGTAGGTTAAAAAGTGATGAATATGCATGTAGAAGGACGAAAAGGGAGAGGACGGCCAAGGAAAAGATGGAGGGACTGTGTGAGGATGGATATGAAAGAGAAAAGGGTAAATGATCGGATGACTGGTGACAGAGAAGTATGAAAGAGAAGGACATACTCCGCCGACCCCAAATAAATTGGGACCAGGTGAGGGCAAGACAATGATGATTTTAATTTATATTTCTACAGTACATTATTGTGTTTTTTTTGTATAATAGATAGGCTAGGATTTCAAAATTGCCATAATTTTGCCCTTTATGCCATTATAGTTGCCCAAACAAGACTAATAAGTATAATACCAAACAAAGTTCAAAGCCTTCCAAAGGTATTTAGAATACTTACATGATCTAAAGGTACTTACTATGCATACTTACATCATTACATATAACATTTATTTCAAAACGTACATAAATATATATATTCGGCTTCTCACTAATTAAGTTCAAAGGTACATAAATAAAGTGTTCTAATTTACAAAATATTGTGTTAAAAATAGTAATGTTTCATAGCAGATTCACAAAAAATACACTTGAGAAAAATTCTTTATTCGTAAAAACCATAACAAAAATACTGCTATTTTAATTCACAGTCCATTGGCTCCATTCTAGCGAAATCATCAGGAAGTTCATCGAAACTTTGGAATGGCTCCGCTCAATACTTATTGGACGCCCTCGATAGGTTGCAGCGGCGTGCTGTCCGTATCATCGGGGATCCAGAGGCCACTAAGACTCTTGAGTCACTGCAATTACGCAGAGACGTGGCGTCATTGGCTGTCTTCTACCGCATCTATCACGGTGAGTGCTCCGAAGAGCTCTTTCAACTAATCCCACCCTCTCCTTTCCTATCCCGAACGACACGTGCTGGGTTGAGGTGCCACTCTTACCCGGTAGAACAGATACCGTCACGTACCAAACGGTTCGGCGCCTCTTATCTCTGCCGTACCATTAAGATGTGGAATTCTTTACCAGTCCACGTGTTGCCCTCCACTTATGATCCCGGGTCCTTTAAGCGGGGCGTGAAAAAGCTTTACTCAAGGCCGTCAAGGTGAGGGCCATCATGCCATAATGTAAAATTGTGACAGTGGATGATTTTTGTTGCAAGGTAGGTTTTTATTTGGCTGGCTCAGTTGAAATATCATTATCTCGAAGAATTTTGACGTTTGGTTACAGTATTCTTACCTATATCGTTATGTTTCTTGACTGAGAATGCCATCACTTTTAATTCCATATTTATATATTTTTCTATCCTCTTCTCCTCTATCTCTAACTACACTTTTATATTAACTTTATCGGTTTGAGACGGGTCAGTGGACTGCATGCCATCGGAGACCACGGATCTTATACCAGCAGTATCTTTAAGCATAACAGACGCAATGTCAAAAGTACACGTCCAATTTGCTACTTGGTAAGAAGGTGAATGTAACGTAAAGAAGATATTATTGTATTCATCATGATTAGCATTGTTTATAATCTGTGCCACTGCCGGGCAGAGAGGCCTGTGCCTGGCAGTGGCACCGATTACTCATTACTAGAAGGGTAGGCCATAGTCCAGCGCGCTGGCCAAGAGCAGGATCGACGACTTCACTTTTTCGAGAAAACTAAGTAGACTCACAGACAGCTTTCTTCAAAATATTATGATCAGATATTGATGGAAAATCTAAAATGATTGGTTTGTTTGAATAAAAATGTACCTACCTAATATTTAGTTCAACAGACTACATCTAATTATTCAACAACTTTACTGTTATTCAAATCAAGAACCTAATTGTGCAAAACTTTTAACAATAATCGTATTAAAATTTTAATATTAAATCTCTTATGAATATTTCATTCATCAATATGCTTAACAAGTTTCATCAATCAGTAGTTAAATAAAACATGATGAATGAACACACAGGCTGTTCACATAAAGGCACGTTATATACAGCGTGTTTCAAACGTGCCAGTGTTTGTGACGTGGAGATTATGGTGCGCATTGTGACGTCAAAAACAAACAAAAATCAGCGATCATATCGTGTGAATACAAGTACAAATCATTGTGTTGTTTATAAAAATATATGTTTCTTGGAATAGAGAGATATTGTTTGGGTTGTTGTGTGAGTTCCTTAAGCATATACAGAAGGCTGATTTATATCATAGCCCGTGGTAATACGACGGTCTTGCTTGTCCGCTCCCAGGCCTTAAAGAAGGAATCTTTTTAGACAAAAATTGGTGTACTTCTTCAGATAGCCTAGCAACTTTATAAAAGAACATTTGAATAAAAATACCCATTTACATATCATTGGTTGTGATATGATCTCGTGTGGTTTACTTTATTTATTTTTTTTATTTATTGGACTTCATACATATAATGTACATGTATCGGCGGACTTAATGCCTGAGGCATTCTCTAACAGTCTACCTTGGGGTGATGCAGAGATATATGAAGTAGGTGCAAGCTGAAGTGTTCGGGACTAACATAGCATAATTCATACATTTATACATATCAATAACTACATATTAATTACATACAATACATATACACAATAGTAGATACTATAAAATACAAACCTACATAATATATACGTAAAATATATATATATATATATGAATATATATTTATATATAACTAAATATATATTTATAAGATAAAATTAACTAGAGATATCAATTCTGCGATGATCCTGAAAGTTCAGAGTGTAAGAGCTCTCGTACTTTCGATTTGAATGTTTGTCTGCTGGTGGCCGTCCTGATCTCTAGAGGGAGGGCGTTCCACAGAAGGACAGATTGCACGGGAAAAGATGAGTGAATGAAGTCAGAGCTGTGTGAAGGACATAGGAGGAGTAGATTATTAGAGGAGCGAAGAGTTCTATTATGACTGGAATACAGATATTGAAAATGAGAAGTTAGATAGGAAGGTGTATTAGGAGACATGAGAATAGAGTAGAGTGTAGCGAGAGCGCGCATACTACGGCGTTGACGAATGGGTAACCACTTCAAACGAGAACGATAAGCAGACACATGGTCATACTTGCGAAGATTAAAAATAAATCGAATGCAGTTATTTAGAAGACGGTCAAATTTATTGAGGAGGTCTGCATTCAGGTCGAAATAACACACATCACCATAGTCAATTACAGGGAAAATTAAGGTGTGCACAAGCATTGTCTTAGTTTTGGATGGTAAAAAGTTCTTTAGGCGATACAGAGCACGAAGGGTATCGGTGACTTTTTGGCTAACATTAGTTACATGAGCGCGCCAATTTAAATTTGTGTCAATATGTAAACCAAGATCTTTGACCGCTGGACAATACTCGATAACAGAACCGTTGAATATTATAGGTGGCAAAGCAGTTTTATCCAATTTGCTCAACGTTTTTTGGCTGCCCACAATTATAGCCTGACACTTGGTTGGATTTATCGTCAAGCCGAAAGAGTTAGACCAACTACGTAAGTACTCTAGATCCCTATTAACAGTGTCAATGGCAGACGATATATTTTCAACGCTAGCGATAACATAAGCGCTATATAATATATCGTTATAATAACGATAAGCGCATTGAAGATTCTGGGTTACGAGATTGATGAAAATTGAAAATAACAAAGGAGAGAGAATACCGCCTTGTGGAACACCAGAGCCGATCTCACACCAATTCGATGAGGATTCGTCAATGCGGACCGCTTGCTGGCGCCCACGAAGATAGGACGAGAACCATTCCAGTGCCTCGGAGGAGATCATAAGATGGGAAAGGATAGCAAGGAGGATGTCGTGACTGACGGTATTAAAGGCATTAGAGAAATCTACCAAAGCCAACACAGTGACTTTGGCACTCTCCATGCCCGACCTAATATCGCCAGTCACTTTGATGAGGGCGGAAACGGTGCTGTGGCCAGGTCTGAAGCCAGACTGTAAAGGGCTTAAAAGGTTGTTTAAATAAATGTAACGAGATAGCTGCTTCTGAACGCTGGCCTCAAGCACCTTGGACAGGAAAGGTAGGATGGAAATTGGACGGAAGTCATTAAGGCGAGAAGGATTCTGAATTTTGGGTAAGGGAGTGACGTAGGCTTTAAGCCATAGGTCTGGGAATGTGCCGGAGTCTAGGGAGAAATTTACAATGTGAGTGATAGCTGGGATGAGGTGTTCCAGGATAGTGCTGATCATACGGCGGCTGATATGATCACAGCCTACCGCATTTGATTTTATGGAGCGGATAATTCTTATAATCTCATCCGATGCTACTGGAGAAAAGTAAAAGACTGAATGTTAGGGCGAGGTAGATTGGCTAAGTAATCGAGAGTGAGACATTTGGTCTTATGATCAAGCGTGGTGGTGGTGGTGAAATGTTGATTTAAATCATTCAGACCAAACGTCCCCTGAAATTCGACACTGCGCTTTTTGCCAATACCTAGCGTCCCGAGGAACTTCCAGGTATGAGCGGGGGAAGAACAGGTGATATTAACTAGGATATGTCGGCGTTTAGCGTTGCGTATCATCTGGTTACACCGATTCCTTGCAGCCTTATAAAGTGCCCAGTTGTGATCACACCGATTCTTCCTAAATCTGTGAAAGGCCCGGTCCCTCCGTCTCATCGCCGTCCGAACATCTTGGGTGAGCCAAGGAGCTGGAGGACGCTTTAATTTGAAGCGCCTAACAGGAGCGTGTTTGTCATAAAGACCAATAACGTTATTATTAAAAGCTTCTACCTTGGCGTCCAGAGTGGGGGCTTGGAACACATTATCCCAAATAATTAGCGAGGCATCCCGGGATAACATTTCCACATCCATACGACCAAAACAACTTCTGCGCACAACCTTTGGCGAGGGTTTGGGTGATTTAAGGATATAAGAAAGGAAAATAAGGTCATGATGGGAGAATGCTGGTGCAGGATGTTGGCCGTGGAAGGAAACTAGGTTAGGATTAGATGTGAGAATTAAGTCAAGCCAGGTATCTTCCCCTGTTATGTTGTGATGGGTAGCTTGCAGGGGTAAAATGTCGAGACTGCCTGACTTAACTACATCAAGGAGTTTAGAGGACCTTTGGGTACAAGGAGACAGGAGATCGGTGTTAAAATCACCCATGATGATATGATGCAAATATTCCGACCCTAAAGATTCCAGACTCGTTTCGAGACTGGAGAAATAATCAACAGAAGGAGGACAGTACACGACACCAAGAACCAATTTACTGCCTTTGACGCAAACCTCAATGAAGAGATACTCCGCATTTGCAGTATAGTTTGGAGAAGACGAAGAAATAATCTTATAGCGAAAGTTACTGCGGAGATAAATGGCCACCAACACCACCCCCTCTCCGATCCACTCGATCATTGCGTATCAATATGAAACCGGGGAGAGGGTAAGTGGTAGATAAGAGATGAGGTTTTAACCAACTCTCTGAGACGAGAACGGCATGAACATTAGCAGCAGAGAAAGCCTCCAGCATATCGCTATAGTGGCTTGCAATGCTCTGTGCATTAATATGGCACACATTAAAATTGTTACAAGAAGGTTGATCGAAAGTCCTACTCACACAATCACCCACCGTATCGGGCAGTGAATGAAAACTTCCATCAAGGGAACCATCAGCAGATGCATCGGCAGAATGAAAAGAGTCGTTATCAGAAATCATGAATAAATAAATAATTTAAGTATATATCAATCAATCAATCAGCCTATCGCAGTCCACTGCTGGACAAAGGCCTCTCCCAACACGCGCCACAGTACACGGTCCTCAGCCTTCCGCATCCAGTCTGTCCCAGCCGCCTTTTTCAGGTCGTCGGTCCACCTAGCCGGGGGCCGCCCTACCTTACGCTTGCCGAGACGTGGTCGCCACTCTAGGATACGCTTGCTCCATCGGCCATCAGTCCTTCTACAGATATGGCCAGCCCACTGCCACTTGAGCCTACTGATTCTGTGAGCTATGTCGGTAACTTTGGTTCTTTGTCGGATAACTTCGTTTCGAATTTTATCCTTCAAAGAGACGCCAAGCATAGCCCGTTCCATAGCTCGCTGCGTGACTTTTAGTTTGTGGACTAGTCCCACTGTGAGTGTCCACGTCTCGGCACCGTACGTCATAACAGGTAGGACGCATTGGTTGAAGACTTTGGTCTTCAGGCATTGCGGTAGGGGCGAAGAGAAAACTCGACGTAGCTTGCCAAACGCTGCCCAACCCAACTGGATCCTGCGGTCGATTTCTTTCTCGAAGTTGTTTCTACCAAGCTGGACTACTTGCCCAAGGTAGACATACTCTTGAACAACTTCGAGCATCGATCCGTCGACATAAACCGGTCCCGGCACAATGTGTTCGTTGAACATAATCTTGGTTTTATCCAAGTTCATGCCGAGACCGACCCGTCGAGAGGCTCCATTTAGGCTGTGCAGCATCTCGCTCAGCTCTGCCAGGCTCTCTGCCACGATGACGATATCGTCGGCAAACCGAAGGTGGGATATGTACTCGCCATTAATGTTGATGCCCCGTCCAGTCCAGTCCAGCGTCTTGAAGACGTCTTCGAGTGCGTTGATGAAGAGCTTAGGGGATATTACATCCCCCTGCCTCACCCCTCTACGCAACTCAATGGGGCTGGTTTTATTGTCCTGGAGCTGGACGGTCATAGTGGCCGTGTCGTACAAACATCTCAACACCTCGATGTAGCGCCAATCGTTGCGACACCGCTGCAGAGCATCCAGAACCGCCCAGGTTTCGATGGAGTCGAAGGCTTTCTCGTAGTCCACGAAAGCCATACACAGCGGCTGATTGTATTCGTTGGTCTTCTGTACAATCTGCCGAACAGTATGGATGTGGTCTACGGTGCTGTAGCCTTTTCGAAACCCGGCTTGTTCCGGTGGCTGGAAATCGTCGAGTTTTCTGGCGAGGCGATTTGTTAGGACTCTCGAGAACAACTTGTAGACGTGAATCAGGAGTGAGATGGGTCTGTAGTTTTTCAGCAGGGTTTTGTCACCTTTTTTGAAAAACAGAACCACCGCACTCCCACTCCACGCCTGAGGTGTTAGGCCTTGGTGGATAACGGAATTAAACAGGCTCGCCAGCTCTTTCAGAACTGCTGTCCCACCTGCTTTTAAGAGCTCTGTGGTGATTCCGTCATCCCCTGGAGACTTGTTGTTCTTGAGCTGCTCGAGAGCCACTCTTACCTCGCCCTGGTTGACATCAGGAATGTCCTCCGTGTAATGGCGCGTGAGTTGGGCTCTGTGGTCATCATCGCTGGGTCTCGTGGGTTTAGGCATCCGTGATGCGTACAAGTCCTTGTAGAAACTCTCAATTTCAGCGAGAATCTCGAACTTGGAGGTTACTCTTTTGCCATCCGCAGTATTGAGTTTCGACAGATGCATTCTACCAAGCTGGCGAGCGAAGACTTTGGTGCCTCGATTCTGTTCAATCGCAGCCGTAATGGCGCGGGTATTGGAACATCGGAGGTCACGTCGTACCAGCTTCCGGATCTTCCGGTTTAGGTTTCTTCCATCTGTCGAAGACGTCTGCGCATATGACATTCCCCTTCTTTGCCTCATAAGTTCAAGAGTCTCGTGCGAGAGTTTACTTTGCTTGTTAACGCTTTTTCCGGGAAACACCCTTCGAGATACATCCTGTAGCGTTTTGACCACAGCGTCGGCTTTCTCGTCAACAGTGCCATTGGTTTCCAGCAGTCCGAAACGGTTTTGAAGTTCCAGTTGAAACTTTTCGGATCCTACTGCTAGCTGAGGCGCAGTAGGTCTAAGAGTAGACTTCATCATGCGAAGCCTCTCAGCTCTGAAGTCTATATTTAGAGTGCCTCGGACAAGTCGGTGATCGCTACCGGTATTAAACCTGTTGATCACTGAGACGTCTCTAAATATATACCTCCGATCAGACATGATGAAGTCTATCTCGTTCCTTGTCACAGTATCGGGGCTTCGCCATGTCCACTTTCTATGAGGCTTCTTCTTAAAGAAGGTGTTCATTAGGAAGAGCCCCTGTGACTCCAGAAAGTTGACCAGCATTTGCCCCCTATGATTTCGGCACCCCACGCCATAGGATCCGATTCTCGTTTCGCCGCGTTCTTGTACTCCCACTTTGGCATTGAAATCCCCCATAACAACGCTGTAGTGTGTCTTGGTGGTATGATGTAGAGCCTTGGTGATGTCCTCATACATGGCTTCGACTATGTCATCGCAGTATGTCGAGGTCGGCGCATATACCTGTATCACCTTCAGGGAGTACCTGTCGGTGATCCTTAATATCAGGTACGCTACCCGTGTCGACACACTGCTGATTTTTACAACGTTGTTAGCGAGAGATTTGTTAACGAGGAAACCGACACCGCCCTGAGAGGGCTGATCGCCTTCTCGCAAGTAGAACAGGTTTCCTGACTCAAGGGTTATCGTGTCCTCCCCCTGTCTTCGGACTTCAGACAACCCCAATATATGCCAGTTTATATGACCTAGTTCTACTTCGAGTTCGGTGATGTGTTGGTCCAGCCGTAGAGAGCGTCCATAATGGACGCTCTCTACGGCTGGACCAACCAAACCTACGTACAATGGACGGTCCATTGTACGTAGCCAGGGTCAGTTTCTTGTGGTAGCCGTTTGCCGCAGCCCGGAGATTCTTAGCACCCCCTGCCCCGCTGTTACCGCGACCGCTACCCTTGTTGCGGACAGCGGGACTACCGGGAACTGGGGGCCTATTCGTTGGTGCGCTCATTTGGTGGTATTTGGCCTACTATACCGCGCTGGCCAGACGAGTTGGTATAGGGTTTGGTTTCAAGTTTTCCATCTCTTCGCAAAGATATTATTCGCTTTTTGCAATTTCCTTAGTCGCCTTTTACGACACCCACGGAATGAAATGGGGTAGTGACACTTGTATTCTTTATCCGTCACTACACGGAACAATATATGTATTTATATATATATAGAAATAAGTATATATGTATATATATAAATATAGATAATATATTTAAAAAATGAAGTAGATAACTATGATAGGAATAGTATATAAACGTTGCTTACTTATTTGGTGCAAGTACATATAACATCCCTGCACCACCCGCCAGTTGACGCACAAAGAAAAAAAAAACTAAACGCAAAAATACAAACAAAACGTACTACCTACGCAATACAACATTATCACATTAAAACATAATGTAAATCGAACAGCAGCTTCTAAATTTCCGAACGTGTCAGTGTCATTACTGTCAAATGTCAAAGTGACATAATAAAAGTTTTGACATGGTTAGAATGCTTATCTGACTTCGAATCACAAAAATATTAAATCTATAATAATTTTAAGTGCGTTAAAAGTTAATTTATAAGTGGGTAACAACTAAACACTTATACTGAATAAACAATGTTCGATCTTTTAGTGAAGCGCAAAACCATAACAGTTATCCATGAGAGTAGTAAACAATAACATGACTATGAGTAAGAACGCTAGATAGCTACAGCTAAAACAACAAATGCCTTTATTTACGCTGTTTGGAGCTCACCGCCGCCGAACTTTGCATCCCGCCGTCAGCCTTGTTCGCTATTGTTGGCCTAACGGGGAACTTCTGCATGAGAGCATTGAGCTGGTCCATGGTCGTGCACTTATATCGGCTGCCGTCGCCGGCTTTCACAACGATTACTCCGTCCTGGGTCCAACATGCCCTCATCCCGAAGTGCTGGCGTGACTTAAAGAAGATGGACTGCCGTGTCCTAGTCAGGAACTCTTTGACTGCTATTGATGAACTCTTCAGCTTCGTCTTGCTCCTCCACACAACAGACCTGGTTTCTACACAGGTGAATTTCACTAGAAGAGGCCTGTGATGCTCCTTATTGCGTGTGCCGATACGGTGACAAGAACTGATGTTAGAAGCTGTGATATTGCTGAGCTCCATTTTGTGGATTACACCAAGTACAGCAGTGGTGCAGTTCTCTCCCTCGGTCTCCGCAACACCCAGGAAAATGAGTGCCTTGCGGCGATGTCTCGTCTCCATGTCGTCCACAGCAGCAGAACATTCATTAATCTGCTTTCTGAGCAGGCCAAGCATAATGAAAACCAGTTCTCTAAAGGTCCGGAACTCCTCCGCGACCTTGGCCACAGTGTCCTTGGCTGGTCCTCCAGTGTGAAGTTGCGCTTCCAGTTCAGCCATACGCTTAGAGAAGCTCTCCTCCAAGTGCATTTGTGCGGTTTTAATGTCATCCAATTGAGACATTGTAGTGTGTAGTACTTTGAATGTGAGTAATTTCCAGTAAGTGCGTTGTGCTGGCAGGTGGTGTATAAATGTAGAGTATTTTTACATGAACTGATATTTTGTTCCACAAACGTAAGTACTCTTTAACTGTGTACAAAAGCACTCAAAAATGTAAATAATAATTTTTTTAAAGTTGATTAATTTAATTATTAAAGATACTTGAAAATTTTAGCAGCTGTTAACTTTTTCACACCTACCGCCGAAATGCGGAAATGCTGCAATCTGTTTAAAATAGTTTGAGTTTACATTCAACTTTTTAAAAGTAGGCAAACTCTTATAAAGTTTTATTATAAAATATATCTGTATATTGAAATTAAACTACAGTTTACGGATTTTATCGCGATGTATTGGTTTCACTAAGTTATTACATTTCAAATGAATGATCTAGAAACTACATTCTTAATTTATTACTAGCCGACGTTTCGAATTCTTTACAGGATTCATGTTCACGGCAGACTGAGGTGATATTTGTCTTTTTCTTGAATGTATAAGTTATCTCAAAGTACCGGAACATTTTTCAACTACTGGTGTTACTATTTACGCAGAATGAGCTCACAGTGTCCTTAGGTCTTCTGGTGACTTTGTCCTTCTTGGCTTTCATTAGCCTTATGACTGGGTCCCAAGCTGGTGGAACATTCCAACCATCTTCCCTATTGAAATTAGGGTGTTTTTTAATTTCAATAGCCTCTCGTATCATCCTTGGAAGAAAACGGTGTTCTTTTGCGAGTATCTGGGGTTCATCAAATCGCAGGTAGTGGTTGAGTCCTTGTTCCACATGTTCACACACATGTTTCAGAGAGCCCGCGGGATCTGCGACAAGAAACACCTGGCTGCTGAGCTTCAATATGTCAGGCAAGTTCTGCAAACAACAAGCTCCAACCGCCGCAACACTGTCACAGATCCCAGAAGAAAGAAAAACCAGCCGCAGTAGAAAGACAACCTGCTGTCCTCCCATACATCAAGGGTGTGACTGACAAAATTGGCTACATCTTGAAGCGAGCTTCAATCAAAACTTACTACAAGCCGCCAACAAAGATCAGTCAATTATTACCAACTGTCAAGTGTCAGTTACCCTTACAAGAGGCCGGTGTCTACAAAATTAACTGTGAATGTGGGCTCTCATACATTGGACAAACCAAGAGGAGCAAAGGCATTCGACTCAAAGAACATATAGCTGAAATAAAACATAAACGCTCAACTAAGTCTGCTGTGTGTGAACATGTGGAACAAGGACCCAACCACTACCTGCGATTTGATGAACCACAGATACTCGCAAAAGAACACTGTTTCTTCCAAGGATGATACGAGAGGCTATTGAAATTAAAAAACAACCTAATTTCAATAGGTAAGATGGTTGGAATGTTCCTCCAGCTTGGGACCCAGTCATAAGGCTAATGAAACCCTAGAAGGACAGAGTCACCAGAAGACCTAAGGACACTGTGAGCTCATTCTGCGTAAATAGTAACACCAGTAGTTGAAAAATGTTTCGGTACTTTGAGATAACTTATACATTCAAGAAAAAGATAAATATCACCTCAGTCTGCCATAAACATGAATCTTGTAAAGAATTCAAAACGTCGGCTAGTAATAAATTAAAAATCTTGTTTCTAAATCATTCGTTTCAAATGTAATAACTTAAGCCAGGTCCAAACCAACGCGTTCAGCTTGCGCGGTGGCGTGCGCAGTGGCGATCAGATGTTGTGTACGAAATTATAGCGCGGTGTTCACATCTACGCGTCCTCGGATTGCACGCGGCGTCCGGTGCAGCGTCTGCACGCGGCGGTGGCGATCAGATTGCGCTTGTTGCGTCAGGACGCTGCACGCAGCTATTATTTTTTGAGGAAACTGTGTTTTTGTAGATTTTGAGTATGGTGGAAGCGTAAGAAATTATAAATTTATTCCACAAATACCCATTGTTGTATAATACGTCTCATTCTGATAAGGCGTTATCGAATAATGGTAGGTATTTACTTCAATGGCACTGTATATCATACCCACCTCAAGTTCACTTCTTGTTCCTGTTCGTCTTCAATAGTAGCAGAGAGAAGTAAAACTTCTTCATTTTCACTATCTGTATCAGACAGCATTTTAGTGACGCGACTACAGCCTGGTGAACGCCTGAACGAACGTGACAGTGTATACAACTTTTGCACGCGCAATAATCGCCACCGCACACGCCACCGCGGACGCGAGCTGAACGCGTTGGTTTGATCCTGGCTTTAGTGAAGCCAATACATCGCGATAAAATCCGTAAACTGTAGTTTAATTTCAATGTGTAACATTCGCGTAAACCCAAGAAGATACTATATATCTGTATATAGAAAATACCTCCGTTACCGCCTGACTGACAGACAACGCACAGCGAAAATTATTGGGGCAAGAATCTGAAATTTCCTTGGAGACTATAGGGGTACACTAAGAAGAGATTCCCCGAAATTTAATGGGATTGTGCAGAAATGGCCAAATTAAAAAATAGTAGCGGGCTTAGCTGCGGCCATACTCTAGTTCTTTATGTTAAAGGCAACGATGGCAACAGACTGCTTCGCAGAGGATCCCGAGATCAAACCGCCCCGGCACCAGAGGCTTCTGAAAATTATGTGAATATTAAATATTGTTATTTGTATTAGTTGCAAAACAGTAAATCGTGAGCAAACCTTACATATCTTAGAGCTTTTCAAGATAATCTCAAAACACATATGAAGTCTGCCAACACAAACTTGGCCAGCGTGGTGTTCTATGGCCTAACCCTACTCAGAATGAGAAGAGGCCAGTGTCTAGGAATGGAACAATTTATACACGTCTGATGACAATCATACAAAAGATATAATTAAAAAAAAGTGTTTGCAAATTTAATTTCGCGATATAAATCTCGAGACCGTCCAACAGATTCTAATTATTCTTTTCCTGTTTTTTGACGCGATTCGTAATTAAATTTATAAGAGCTAATCTGTTACGTCGACAAAAAGGCGCTTAAAAATCCGTCTCAGTTTCTGCTCTAATGAAAAAAAAGTCATAAGTAAATATTAACTTTTTAATTTAAAAGTCTTTCTTCAAGTTAAGGTAAACTACAAAAAAGTCCATCACAAAATGTCTTACCTTTCTTTCCAATCTTTCATTTATTCTGCTGTGTGGCCCACTCTGAAGTTGGCGTGTATTCACCGAATTGAACCAGGACTGACAGCTCTACGCGCTCTGCCCTCATGGGCGGAATGTAAATATCACAAGTGGTCAACCATACATGTGACTACCTGTGTTAGCTCTGTTACGATATAATTATATCGAATGACAAATCAAGTCACGCGGTGATTATAGAGCTTGTTGAATTAGTCGTTTAGCAAGACGTATCTGTGTTAAACGTCTTGAGAACTACTTAGTTCAATAAACTATTCATCAGCTTCATTCGTCCGTTTTTCAATTCTACATTCTTCACTATCAGCAGCTTCTTCGCGTAATGCTAAACGGATATAGCGCAAATTGCATTTACAACTCATTTACTTGAATGAGTTCATTAAAAACTCATCTTCATCATCAGCCTGCCGTAGTCCATTGCCGGATAAATTATGGCATGCCACTGAGACTTCGTGACCAGCATTAAAAAGATCAACCATACGTTTTCTACTACGCAGCTCCAGTAGTAATATAATAATATGTACTGGAGAGCATTTTCATAGTATCTTTATTATTTCAATCCGAGTCGTAACCCCCTACCTTTACAATGGCACTATACGTATGTTTTATGATACACTAAGATTAGGATAAGATCGTCTGAAAGCCATTAAACTAAGAACTGTCAAAGTTTTATACTACAATATATTTTCCGTATATCTAAAATTCAATATTTTACAGCAATTAATCATGATTCACAGTCGATCCCAATATTTGATCTATTTATGGATTTGGCTACTTGATAAACAAATTTTGTGTGCAGTTTATGTCAAATATGTATCGCTAGAAGCAAAATCCGTTACAGTAAAACTAGACGTCTTAAGATAGATAATTTATTATATATCTACAAGCTAGATACAAATATTTCTCTTTTTTTTAGATTAATTTGTACGTTGGCAACATTGTTTTAATATTTTCTGTGTAAATAAATAACGTAGTGTAAAATTTCAATTACAAAAAGCACTTCAAAATATTTTTATAATTAAATATTTTAACTCAAATAACGAAGACGTTTCGAAGAGATAATATTATCTTTGAGATCTGTTTGAGTTTGTTTTAAATATATTACGATGGCTTTCACCTTGACATCTTTCCGGTGGTTGTTTAAACAATCAGACAAAATCTACAAAATGTATATCAGCAACATGGCGGTGTTTTTTGGGTAGAATATAATATATACATCTATACTTTAATATTATAAAGCTGAAAAGTGTGTTCGTTTGTTTGTACGTTTATTTGAGGAAGCCCATTTTTGGAGGAAGGCTATAGGCAACATCCTACTATAACACGGATTCCGAGCAGTAGCACCAAAATAACGCGGGCGTAACCAAGCGCTCAGCTAGTTTTAAACAAACTAAATAGAAATACCTATTTGTGTTTTTGCACATAAAACGAAAATATTTTTTTAGATTAATTCAATCTATATCTGTCTAAACGATATATTGTGTACCTTTTATTAGCACCACCCCCTATCTTCCCGTGGGTGTCGTACGAGGCGACTAAGGGATAACACGATGCAAATACCATCTTTGCGTAGAGACGGAAAACTCGACATCAAACCCTATACGACTGCCTCGTTGTTCTCGCGGCATAAATGTGCGCGTGGGATCGGGAGGTCCCGGGTTCGATTCCTGGGTCGGGCAGTGTTATTGGGTTTTTCTGTCACGAAATTCTCAGTAGCAGCACGGAGTCTGGAAATGTGCCCGGTACGGCAATAGGCTCGCCCCTTATTACGTGGGACTAAAGTATATCTGGTGAAAAGTGGGTGTAGAAATACACCCTTCGGGGATAAAAGGCGTGACGATATGTATGTATTTTATTAGGGTGATTCAAGATCTTCAATCGTTACATTTAAGTTACTGTCTGCAAGATATCGCCAGTGTTAGTTTGTTCGTCTCCGTCCGATAGATGACATGCATGGGCCCAATCTGAGTTTGGACATCAGTTTGTTTGTTTGTTTTTCGTGTGAGTGTGTGGCCAACTCTAGTGTCGGAGTTTTCAGACCACCCGAAGGCCTCCGACATGGTCTTACGTTTCTTATCCTGAGATAAGAACCGGAACCGACAGCTTCACGTGCCCTCCGAACCACGGTAGTGATCAGATGTAAATGCCACACGTGGTCATCCATCCAAGAGGCGACCTGTGCAAGTGTTGCTTAACTTTGCCGATCTGTTACGAACGACTAGCCAAGCCTCGCTGTGAGCACTATCTTTCTTTTATATATATATCAGTTTAATAGACGCATGTAGAATCATTAGGTAATTAATTTCAGTGTTGACGTTCATAGGCGACTCATCATAACCTACACGAATAAATGATTTTGACTTTGACTATGTAGCTACCGCTACAATTCTCTAATTAATATTTTATTTATTTCAGGAACTCTCAGTGGTTATTACAAGTTTCCATTCTCACAAAGAAAATATACCTCCGTAGTAAAAAGTCGCTAGGATTACCTACCTTTGAAGGTAGCCGTAGTGGGGTGGAGCCGGTAGTGAGCAATATAAATATTTAAGGCAAAAGGTAGAAAGACGGTAGACTGCTAATTCTTAAAGTTGATTTCGAGTTATAACTTGTCGTAGTAACAGTGATAAATTTTAAAATATTTGGTACACATTGCAAAAAACATATTATTACAAAATTATTACAACCAGGTCTTAAACTATTTTATCTTAACAAACATACCATTTTGCTTCAAAGCCTCCGTTTTATCGCTCAGCCTGTTTCAGACACAGTGTTGTAAAGGTCAGTTAAATACATCACCAGCTATACCTTCGAAACTCTAGTGACAATGTTGACAAATAATTCAAGTTTTATTGCGCAAGTCGGTGTTAATCCACACTACATAGTAGTGATGCTATTTAACTCTACTCTACTCTGCTCTAAAATGTTATTGAGTACATACTTGAAGTTGATCCATTCTTTCATGCAAGTATGTAATTTATGACAACTTAAGAATGGCAAAACACTGTAGTATATATTGGTACAGGCAGGCCATTTGTCTGATAGTTTAGACACTAACGCAGATGAGGATCGGAATACAATACTATATTGTTGGAGACTTTTTAGATAATTTGACATTCAACTACAACGAACACAAAATATATCCACCACCTAAATAAAACAAATTGTGAGCTTAACGAATCACATAAAATGTTACCTCACGTGTTGTTCAGAGCCATTGTTAGGATTCAAAGTATTGCCAAATGGTGTGATAATCGCTTAAAACTAAACGACTTAGAGCCAAAATTAACTTTGTAGTCTACCATCTCTAAAATCTAAAGGACGATCGACGTGCACAGAGTTGGTTCTGGTAGTCCCGTAGTAGTGAAATGTATGTTGACATATCTAATTGCACTATCTCAGCATTCATTAATATTTTAGTAATTTAGGGCAGGTAAAAAACTTTATAGGTATTTTCAGTCGCGCTAGAAAGTAATTGCATTGGTATAATAATTCTGTAACGGAGAGTACTCCAATATATCGTCACGTCAGCTAAGTCGAACTTCCCATTCATCATTCTGAACCAGACCTTACAACGTTAAACAGAACACATGCATCACACTACCACAGTATAAAGACATACAGTAGTTTGACGCCTTTGATCTCGTAGAAAAAGCCGACACCGTCTAGACAAGGGTAAGGAGGCTAGGGCTGCCACATGTAAAAAATACCTACTTATTCAAACACCGTCTATTTATTTTAGAATAATATTACTATTGCTACGCTACACGAATATTATAGTGTAAATCACTTATCTATACATATAAATACATCTATATACATAAATAAAATTGGAGTGTCTGTTTGTTATATTAAAATAACCGATTTTTACTAAATGCATCTGGATGTATACACGGTACATACGAAATGAAATTTTTTACCATTTTTGTCTGTCTGTCTGTTTTAACTAATCTCTGAAACAGCTGGACCGATTTTACCAAGGAGTAACTTAGGCTACAAATTAACCGGATACGCGAAGTAGTACCCTCAGGACGCGGGTGAAACCGTGGGAAACAGCTAGTTTATTATATTACAATAATTAACGATAAATAATAATATAAATAATAATTATTAAACAGTTTGCATTTTTCGTGCGGTGACAGATTTGCATACAAAGTGTCAGTCAGTCAGCACCTATTTCATCCCGCAGGTGTCGTGGGAGGCGGTTAAGAATATAAAGCATTTTTCAGATATCGTTATCGTACAAACCATGTTAAAATAAAGCGATTGAAATAGCGGTGGTTTAATGGACGGGTAACCATGAGATCAGCTTGCAGAGTATCTATATGAAGTATTTTGCAGATTTTTTTTCTTGCAAACTACTTTAAGGTAAAGCAATGGATATCACGGTCATTTAATGGATGGGTGACCGGGCTATGAGATTACGGAGAACATGTGTGGAGTTTATAAAAGGGGGCCAAAAATATGTTTATTTTCGAGCTAGGATGCGCCGCTACTAAGATACATAATTATATGTGATAGGTACTTAACTAATACGAAGGTACTATATAGGTACTTATTGATTGCATGAAATTAAAATCACACTTGAATCGAATATTACCTTACAACGCATATTTTCTTACGTCTGCAATGTGGTTTACGTACAATTATTACTACTTTATTCTGTGATTTGGCCAGACATGAGATATTTTATAAAGTTAGTAGATTAGTAGGAACGTGCACATTATTTTAAGTTGTTATAGGTACATACATTTCAAAATAATATAAATAATTATAATTAATGAAATTTTCCTTTTTGGTTTATGTAAATTGATGAAATCGCAGATTTTTTGAATCCTTACTTATTTATATTTTATATCTTTAAACATCTTATAAAGAATTTCAATGTCTCACAGCACAAGTCGTATGCACCATCTTAATTAATATTCATAAGCAAATAAATAAGTAACGAACAAAAAACAAGCACGTGCCAGCCCCCAAAAACATGTACCTAGTTACGAACTAAGGCGATATACGTAACTAGGTACCGCGCTTACCGCGTCTCACCTCTTGCCCCCCGCACGATTTACCCATCTAGACGCGTTCGTCGAACGACTGTATGGATTATAAGACTGTGACACTACTCAAGAAAGTTACATCAATCAGAATATCTTTTTCTTTAAGCCGCCTTTCATACGCGCTAAAAATAGGATCAATGTATATTCCATTGAAAAGTTACATTTGGGTTTGCATTTATCAGAGGACGCAATTTTATTATACAGGTGTGTAGGGAGGGCTAGTGTAAAGCTTGATTCAAATTTGTGGGATACTCTTGTCCCTTGGCCGCCATCCTGGAAAGAGTGCGCGTTCAGATAGTTTTTCTTGATTATCTGGTAAACTATTGGTCGCACACTTTCACTGACTGTGAAATAAATTTTGGTTGCAAATTAAATTCTCTACAACTTTGGTTTTGAAACTTCTGACGTAAAGCCAAAAATAAAAAGTTATACCTTTATAATTGTTGTATTTTGGCAATTTTTATGTTTTCCCACTATTACTGTGCCCCCAGTCTTTGAAATGAGCCCGGTTTTGGCACAGGGTCTGATTAAGCGCCAGTATACAATTTTTATGAATAAATTTTGTGGAGTCGCTTTTTGTCGCTAATTTATCATTTTCTTCTATGAATTTTGAGATCTCCAATAATTTTCCTGCAGGAGTCCTCAGAAGATTTAGGTGTTGTGGAATACATTACTGTATCTTCTGGCTGGGCAGACTATCAACTTCTGATGTCCAGATATAGAGCTTTTCTTTTTTGTTTCAACCCCAATTTTAAGGTCATTGTTATGAGTGTCCGTGTGGTGACGGATTAAGAATACGGATTGTCACCACTCCATATCATCCCATGGGTGTCGTAAGAGCCGACAGAGGGAGCATATTATGCAGAGAACATCACTGTAAGAGAAGGAAAACTTGATACAAACCCTATACCAACCCGTTTGGCCAGCGTGGTATAGTAGGCCAATTCCTCCTTTCAAAGGAGAGGCCTAGTCCAGCAGTGGACTGTTAAAGGCTGATGATGTTATGAGTGAAAACTTGACCTTATGGTACGAATCTTAAGTTGGAAGACTGGGTCTTATTTGAGAAAAGAAAAGACAAATTAAATGTATTATTTATTGTTAACGACGAAAAAATTATAAATATTGAAAATAAATTTTGTTGCAATATTCATTAATTTTTCGATTGTAACTTTGTTATCTTTCATTCAACGGCTAAATGCTACGGAATCAAAGTTGTAGAGAATTTAATTTGCAACTAAATTTGCTTTGAAATTTTCTGTACGGCCAGTAGTTTGCCAGATAAACTACAAACCCCGTTTTTACCACTTTTTTCAAGGTGGCGGCCGCAGAACAAGGGCTGCAACCCCAGAAACTTTATTTTTTATCTTTATTTACTAAATGTTAGGGGCTTGATCACTCAGTGATCATGTCGCCCCCATAGGAGAAAACAATAACATACAAGGCCCAAAATTATGATAACATAAACAGAAGAAAACAATAAAAATATTGTTAGATTAAGATCTAGCTTTTAGTGCACTGCTTACAATAAAATAGATTGATTTAGCCTAATCTGACAAAGGATCAGACAAAATACTGTTACAAACCCCGATAAACCTTAAACAACAAGCCCTGTCTGACTCGAATTTTTGTCTTTTAAACTCATTTCGCACACATTCCAACAAAATGTGGTAGATATCTTCCCTCACATTGCAACTGGAACAATTGGGCGTAGATTTCTTTCTCATCGTGAACATGAAACTATTTAGTGACATGTGTCCGGAACGAACTCGCAAGGCAGTAACAATACTATGTCTTCTAGATAAATTGGAACTCGCAAACCAAATCGAACGACAAGGACTTGGCTGTAAAGTTTTGTACCATATACCGGCAGTCCTAGAACTCTCATAAAAGAATTCTTTCCAAATTTTAAACAGTTCTCTCTAACAGCAGGTAGAAGATCTTTGTAATAAGGTAAACGGGTCACTGGTATCCCTAACACTTCTGCTTCTGTGGCGAAATGATCAACCATCGTATTCCTCTGCAAACCAATGTGTGATGCTATTCACTGTAAAACTATGTTTTTGTCGCTTCTTTGCAACTACAAAATTGAGTCCAAGATACTATCAGGATACTATACTAAGAGGCTATCGGCATACATCGAACAGTCGAAGTACACCGCGCCTAGTGTTGAAGTGCACTCCTGGAATCTGTAAGGATGACGTAGTTTCTTGCATGAGTTGACTTGATGTATGACACAGCTTCTGCTATAGCTATCAGTCCTACAGCCATAATGCAGATGTGTTGTGTTTTTATAAAGTCTAATATTAATTTAAAATATTAATTAATTTTAAAGTCCAATGAAGCTGCTTTCCTGAGGGTCAAAGAATGCAGCACCAGCAACTTGTTTATCCTTCAAGCCATCCGTATGAATACTATAAAAACCTGAATAGTTCTTATTGAGAAATTCCAAACATATATTATAAAGGTCTACAGTACCGTATTGATGTTTAGACTTGTCTATTACTTCGATGAAAAGTCTTACCACGTTATCCAAATTCACATTGCTCACCTATGTATCAAAACCAAAAAAATCCAAGTCCTTACTAGTATGAAACGGAATTGCTTTAAAGTGTTCAAATGACTTGAGAATAATAGGGGCGTTTCTACGCCGCGAATTAGAAAGAGGCATTAGATTGTATAATTGCATAATTAAATCAGCAATCTTACTGCCTTCGAAAGATTGTAATTTAAGCCAATACTTTGTAGCCAAGAAATACCTACGCACATACAGCGGTTGGACATATAACTCACTTTCAATGGCGTGCACCGGAGTAATTCTAACAAATCCGCCTACTATTCTCAAAAACTGGTTCTGGACTATTTGTAGTTTATTTAATTGAGTATTACAACTAGAACTATACAGATGGCTTGCGTAATCCAATCTACTCCTAACTAAACTAATGTATAAGCGTCTCAAATGTATGGGATGTAGGTATGCACCAATCACTACCTGATACCACTTTAAATATATTTAGATAGGATGAAACTTTCTGCTTAATCTCATTAATGTGTTTACTCTATCTAAGTTCGCGGTCAAACCACAGTCCTAGATACTTAACACAATCTACTACGTTTAATTCGAAATTATTTATTTTTAGTTTAGGTGACTCTTGAAAAAATCTTGTTTGTAAAACGCATACTTTACTTTTAGAAGCAGAAACATCTAACCCAATATCGCTAAGTGAATTGAAAATTTTGTCCAGAGCCAACTGTAGATTAGATGATATTATTATGTCTTTTATGTCACGGCCAACAGAGTAGACGACAAAATGATCGCCATATTGGGAAATAAGTATATTGTTCAAACTAACAGTTTTACAAATATTCATAGTGGCAATATTAAATAAAAGTGGAGATACCGGATCCCCCTGAGGTAATCCACGTCCAGTTGCACGACATAGTTATGACCGAGTTGTCCACACAAATTTTTAGAGTTCTCTCTTTCAGAAGATTCCACAAATAATTACATAATTTTGAACCAACGCCAATATTATCCATTATTTCAATTAAACTTTTAACATCAAGGTTTTTATATGCACTATCTTTATCCAGAAAGCATCCTATAGTAGATAATTTGCTTAAAAATCCTATTTGAATCCTAGTCGCTCAGCCTATAAGATTATCCAATGTTGAAAGACATTTCCTAAACCCTGTCGTATGATGTGATAAGATGTGGTTCTTTTCTACGTACCATTCTAGTCTTTTGAGTAAAATGCCGTGAAATACCTTACATAGAATGACATCATAGATATCGGTCGCAAGGATGATAGACTACGTGAATCTCTTCCAGGCTTAGGTATCTGGATTACAGTTATATATCTCCACTGTCTAGGAACAAAGCCATTAGAATAGAATCTATCGTATAAGTTAGTTGATGCTATCTTGCCAATATGGGGTAAATTTTTTATCATAGAGTAAGAGATATGGTCGTCACCGGGACATGTGTCTTTCAAGCGAATATATTTTTCTAGTTCCTGTAATTCTATTGTATTGTATTATGTATAATATTCTAATTTGTAATTATATGAAACAAGCTGCAGTTTGCAAGAGGAAACAAAATCCGGAGCCAAAGTTTGTAATAATTCTCTTGCTCTGGTTTTATCAACATATTGTCTATTAGAGCCATATCCCTTAAACCATTTCATTTTGTACCACACTTCTTTAGCAGAAAAAGTTTGGTCAATGGAGGAACAAAAATGTTGCCAGCTTTTTAGTTTGGCATTGCGAATTAAGTTCTGTGCTACGCGAATTTTATTCCGTAAAGTATGTAGGTTTACTGGAATGGGATTATGTCTAAACTTTTTAAAGCTAATCTACATGAGCAATCTACTTGAAATTACAGGCGACCAATAAGGTTTAGGTGAAAATGACAATGGCAGATCTCCATACATCAAAATGTCTGAAATTAAATTGAAGCGAACAGTAATAAAAAATATATCAAAAAAATTGGCGTAAGTAACAGAGTCTATAAATGATGTTATTTTCACTCAGGAAAGGTGGAAAAAGAAGATATCGGTGTTTGAATTTTTAGTTAAGAATGAACAATGTAGGTAAAAGGAAAGTTAGTATAGTATGAAAGATAAACAATGAAGGTAGGTACGTTGAATTATCAAATGACATATGTCAGATTGACATCAAAACGCGGAAGTATTTTGTAGCATCTAACTGTCACAGCCAAAGACAAAAGCAGAGCTGCACATTTTAAATCGATTTTATGTGAAATCGATACAACTTTAAAACGATGCTGTGACGTTTTTATTTGATTTAAACGTTGTTTTGCTAGCTTATTGATATAATGTTGATTAAATATTAAATAACTGCATTTTAAACCAAACCAACTCTATAAAGGTCGATCGTATCAATTACTTATTTAATAATCGATACGAATATAGCACTCACGTCTATTCCTGTCACACCATTGTCTATGGCAACAATCAAATAATAAAGTATTCGTAATCAATTGGAATGCTTTTTATCATCATAAAATACTCCAGCTTTAACGAGGCAAAGTGAAAATATTAAAAATCGTAGAAAAAGAAACAATTCGTTTTGTTCATATGAAGTTTAAGGTCGCCACAACAAACCCAGACCAAATTCTGCCATTGTTCTTTGGTACTAGGATTAGGATTAATTTTAATATTTGGTATGTGTAGGTCTGCTGCTAAGTACATGAAGTCTACAAACGTGGCATATGCCTTTTGTAAATTGCCAGACAGTTCCATATCCGAAAAAAGTTCTTTAAGTAAATAAGTGTAAGAAGTCCAGTTGGCATTTTTATAATTTCTTTTTATAACTGGCAGATTTCGTTGTTCAATACTGGATGTTATTTTTATAATCAGATGGTTACTACCTAAAGACTCCCTAAGAACCGACCAACATAGTCGTAGACCTATGTCTGTAGAAGCTAATCATATTCGGCGAAGATTGTGATTCGAGTACTCTGTTGTTCTTTTAGCGTAGTAAGAGAATTATCTAACTAAGCATCATAAATTTGTGTACTCTTTGGTCCGTCTTTGTCGACCAGTTCGAATGATGGCCGTTGAAGTCGCCAAGCAGTAAAGTTCTTAGCTTTAAGCTGGAAAACAAGCTGTCCCAGTCTCCAACTGATGTACTTACGGATGGCGCACAGTTCAAGGAAAAGATGTACTCAACGTAGTCGCAGTTATACAATCTAACGCCTATCACTTCGATACCCGTGTTACCAACAACTATCGGTATTTCGTGAGCTTTGATTGATTTGTGGATTAAGATACCAATACCACCATAGCCGTCGCTCTGTCTTTTCTAAAAAAAATTATACCCGCTTATTCTCAGGTTTTCAGCAAGTAGAAGCCATGTTTCACTTAGAGCAGCAATGTGGATTTTCTCCTGTGATAACAAGTTCTCAAAAGAAATTAATTTGGGTTTGACACTTTGCGAATTCCAATGTATTATATTAAGCTGAATCGAGATTTTATCCTTTTAAATAATCTAGAAATATTTTTAAAACTGGCCAATCTGATATGTTTTCAACCACTACTAATATCAACCACTCTAAACAATGTCTGATAATATATTTGACTTTATCAAAAAAGGTACCACTGCTAAAAAAAATGGCATTGGCTAATTTCGATAGCAGTTTAACCTCCTTTTCAGACTTCTCTTCTTTTCTAGATGACGAATGCTGTTCCACCGGTTCCGGGCTACTGCTATATATGTCCACTTCCGGTACGAATGGGGTAGGGCAGCGAGGGATATTCATTTTTGCTTCAAGTTTCTTAATACAGGGTATAGGTTTAGCTACTGCTGCATAGTTCAACTTCCCTTGGGTAGGATCTCCAGTTTCTTCAACAGTAGAATAATACGGGCCCGGCTCCATAATGTCTTGCGTAAATTACACTGGTTCCTGAGTAGGTGTAGGCGATTTTGGAGGTACGTAAATCATAAGGGCTTTTTTATACGTACAATTGAATTGAGCCATCAAATCCCTTATTTTCTTCTCTTTTAAAAACAAAGGACATGATCGATTTAAGGCCATATGGGTACCCGAACAATTCACGCACTTAAATGAGCGCGTCTCGCAATTCTGATGTTTATCTCCACATTTCGGGCACACTACTTTTGGTGAGGGGCAGAACTTAACAGTATGCCCAAACTTCCAGCATTTGGAGCACTGTGATACAGCGATGTTCGGCGGTAGGTGCTTAAAATTACTAGACGTATCCAAATTTGAATTTTTTAAGAAATTTAGAAAATAGTATTTTTATAAAGTATTTTAACACTTTTTAAAACGAGTATAATACAAATAGAAAGTACTCACGTTCGTAGCTTTGTTTATGTAGTATAAAGCTAACATCATCAACACCACCTGCCAGCACACTCACTTTACTACACTGCTCACTAGAAAAGCTAATAATGTCACAGCTTGATAGCATTCAAACGGCACAGAAAAGTTTGGAGGACTGCTTTACGAAGAGGATGGCTGAACTGGAGTCGCAACTACAGGCTGCTGGTCCCGCCAAAGATACAGTATCGAAACTGGCAGATGAATTCCGTCAGTTCCGGGAGCTCATGTACAGCATGCTTGGTCTCCTTCGCAAACAGATCGAAGAGTGTTCGAATATGATCGACGCAATGGAAACCAGACACCGTCGTAAGAACCTTCTCTTCTTGGGGGTGCCCGAAACTGAGAAAGAGGACTGTTCAGCACTCATCGTGAACATAGTACAGACGAAGCTGGGCCTAAAAGACTTCGCTGTTCAGTCAATAAGTGGCTGTTACAGACTTGGCGCACCCAGTAAGCAGCATCACAGGCCAATCGTAGTACGCTTTTCCCGGGTCGATCTGAAGGGTTCTGTTTGGCGGGCAAAATCGGCTCTGAAAGGCTCGAAAGTCACGGTCAAAGAATTCCTGACTAAAGCCCGACAGGCTGTGTTCCTTAGAGCTCGTCAGTATTTCGGAATGCGGCAATGCTGGACTCAGGACGGGATTGTCATAATCAAGATCCAAGATGGACCTCGCTCTAAAATCACGTCTTCGCTGGAACTGGATTCCCTGATGGAGAAATATCCCAAAGCGACGACTGATGGTTCCACAGCGGCTAATACGGGAGTCGGAAATGCGAAGACCATGCCTCGTAAGCACTAGTATTTTAGGTACGTGCTCACAACAGTTGATTTCACATTCATTGATTCACTTTTTTAAATTTCTGTGTCCAAAAACAACTTCTCTCTTATAATAATAATATAACACAGTATTATATAAGTTGTATCACATTATCAGAACATTATTGATGTTATTTGATTGAAATAATTATTGCGTATAGCTGTCAACATTAAACGTCAACAAAATATTTTACGAATACCTTCAAAATAAAATAATTTCATCACTAGTGGACACTTGGAAGAAGTTTGTTCGGAAACATTGTAGCTTTAGATTTACATACTTATTACGGATTGTATTACGACTTCATATTTGTTTTATGTTTTGTTATTGTTATGTGCGAATGCAACAGAGTTAGCTGGCGGGTGGTGCAGAGATAAACGTCCCACTAACTTAATAACTTAGTTAAATATTTTAATATCTTTTATTTTAGTATATACTTATATTTATATATAAAACTTTTATATTTATTATATTCGTAATGTTAATAGATGATGATTCTTATCAATCTGCTAATGAATCCATTTCATCGTCAAATGAAAGTTTTTGCTCTTTGTCCGATACCTTGGGTGATTTTATGCGTCAGACTTTTAATCCTCATACACGTCACGTATTTAATGTATGTCATATCAACGCTCAAAGTGTACCGAGCCACTATGATGATTTGCTAGAGGCTTTCTCTGATACATATGTGCACGCCATCCTGATCTCAGAGACTTGGTTCAAACCAAATCTCCTTTCTACCTGCTACTCTCTTCCAGGTTTCATACTCATCAGAAATGATAGGGTGGACCGAAGAGGGGGTGGTGTCGCTATCTATTTACGTAGTGACCTACCTTACAAAATCCTTGCTTCCTCTTCTAATGAGTCTTGTACAGCTGAATTCCTATTTTTAGAGGTTTGTGTCAGGGGAACCAAGGCTGTGCTTGGTGTTGTTTATTGTCCTCCTTCTATTGATTATTTCTCCAGTCTCGAATCGATTCTGGAATCTATAGGGTCCGAGTACACACATCACATAGTCATGGGAGATTTCAACACTAACCTCCTTTCACCTAGTCCCCCTCATCAATCACCTAGAGCCCGCAAACTCCTTCAAGTCATCGAATCATCCAATCTTCACATACTGTCAATGAATGCCACACATCACAATATCGACGGCGATGACACTTGGCTTGATTTGATTATTACTTCCTCTCCTTCCTTAGTATCTTCCTACGGCCAATATCCTGCTCCAGGTTTTTCCCACCATGACCTCCTATATCTATCCTACGTCCTTAAGGCTCCTAAACCAGTTCCCAAAGTCTTGTATAGGCGCTGCTTTGGTCGTATGGATGTCGATAAGCTGTCCATGGACGCGGCTAATTTAAACTGGGATCATGTAATGACTGCTGTCGCTATCGATGACAAGGTGCAAGCTTTCAGAGACACCGTCATTGCCCTTTATGACGTACATGCACCAGTTTGAAGAATTAAATTGAAGCGTCCCCCAGCTCCTTGGATGAAGAGGGGAATACGAATGATGATGAGACGCAGAAATCGCGCTTTCCGCAAGTTCAAAAAAGACCGCACCGAAGACAACTGGATCTGCTATAAGACTGCAAGAAATCGGAGTAATCAATTGATACGCAACACCAAACGCCGATTTATCCTTAGTAATATAACTTTCTCGTCCCCTGCCAATACTTGGAAGTTCTTGGGAACCTTGGGTATTGGTAGACAGCGTAATTTTGATCCTCCGACGACGCTAAGTTTGGATGATCTTAATCATCATTTCTCCTCTTCAGTATATTTGGATCGGCACACTGAGCGTCGCACTGTAGATTACGTAAATAATCTTGCCTGCTTAAACATAGACCCTTTTGAATTTTCTCCGGTGACACCTGCGGAGATCAAAAAGATAATCCTATCCATAAAGTCAAATGCTGTGGGCTGTGACAACATTAGTCGTAAGATGATCGTCTCAATCTTAGACCATCTGTTGGCACCATTAACCCACATCATTAACTTCTCCTTCACCTCCGGCTCCTTTCCGTCCTTATGGCGAAAGGCCTTTATCCTTCCACTACCTAAAGTAACCAATGCTACCCTCCCAAATCATTTTCGATCCATTTCTATTCTCCCTTACCTTTCTAAAGTCCTGGAAGCCTGCGTCCACAAGCAATTGTCCAGATTTGTTCAAAGTAATGAGCTACTGAGCCCATACCAATCTGGCTTCAGATCTGGGCATAGCACTGTATCCGCCCTGCTTAAGGTGACTGGCGATATGAGAGCGGGAATGGAGGAAACCAAGGTCACAGTGCTGGTCTTGGTGGACTTCACGAACGCTTTTAATACCGTCAGTCACGGAATCCTTCTATCCATCCTCTCCCATCTAAAGATCTCCTCGGTGGCACTGGATTGGTTTTCTAATTATCTTCAGGGACGACAGCAGTCGGTTCGCCACGGTGAGTCTTCATCTAGTTGGTGTAACCTTCAATCTGGAGTTCCTCAAGGCGGAATACTTTCTCCATTGTTGTTTTCTATCTTTATCAATCTTCTAACTCAAAACTTTCAGTGTTCGTATCATTTGTATGCCGATGACTTGCAGCTATATGAGCAGGCAGAAATAGATAACATATCTGCTGCTATTGACCGAATAAACCTGGACCTTGTCAAATTGAAAAACTGGTCAGATAGCTTTGGTGTCAACGTTAATCCGAACAAATGTCAGGCCATTATTGTAGGGAGTCAACGTATGGTCCAAAGAATTGACATTTTGGCTCTCCCACCGCTGATATATGAACAGTCATCTATAACATTTCGCCCTGTAGTAAAAGATCTTGGGTTATACATTGATAATACTCTCAACTGGCAGGCTCATGTGTCCAACTTTAGTCAGAGAGTCACAGGATCCCTGCGCGCTTTATATCAATTAAGGAATTTCCTTCCATGTAACACTAAGGTAATGCTTGTGCAGACGTTGATTTTTCCTATCATAGACTATGCTGATGTGTGTTATTTTGACCTGAATGCAGATCTTCTCAATAAATTAGACCGACTTCTGAATAACTGCATTCGATTCATTTACAATCTTCGCAAGTATGACCATGTGTCTGCTTATCGCACTGAACTCAACTGGCTACCCATTCGTCAACGCCGTAGTATGCGTGCTCTCACTACTCTCTTCTCTTTTCTTAACTCTCCAACCCCTCCTTCTTACTTGTCGTCCTATTTAAAGTACTTGTGCTCAAATCACAACAGAGATCTTCGCTCCTCTAACAATCGCCTCCTGTTTTGTCCTTCCCACTCAACTAACTTCGTAAACTCCTCTTTCTTTGTTCAGTCTGTTCTTCTTTGGAATAAGCTTCCTCTTGAGATCAGGATGATTGCTAATCGGCTTTCTTTCAAGAAAAAAGTACGAGAGCTACTTTTAAGTAAATTGGCAGAATCTTCAGCACAATAAGATAATTTATATAGATAGTTATATTTATATTATTTATATATATGTATATAAATATATATAGTACTTATATCTTTTTCGTATATATACCTTTTTATATTAGTTTATGTGTGTATTATTGGTATTTATATGTTTATTGAAATATTAGTAAGTATTTAAATATCATCAAAATATTTAATTAATCTTATAATTGTTACTACAAAAGTTCGGAACGCACCTACAACTATCATCTCTGCATCACCTTAGGTTGACTGTAAGAGAATGCCTTTGGCATTAAGTCCACCTATGTACATATTTTATTTGTGCAAAAAGTAAATAAATAAATAAAAAATAAATACAGGGAACACATAGGGCTCAACCTTAATGCGTAGACTATCGACACATATGTATGCTGGTAAAAATGAGCCCGCAAAACATAGACGGACTGATTCATAGTCGCTCCATCCTTCTTTATCAATATTACGACTCATCAGACGTTTAGCCGATATTAGTTTGGCTGGGCTTGGACATGTTACTTTTTTTATGTCCTCGTCGGATACTTCCAAATCGATATTTATTATAACACCATACGATAAACTTTTCTCCATAACCTTTTGTATCCTCCAACCCTTTTTACTCAAACACTCATCCGACATTAATTTTGCAGCGCTAGATTCATCCGTCATGTCTAATCTGATTCTTCTGTCTAATATATGGGCTTATGTATTTGACTCTAATTATGTTATTAACCTTAATTTCATTAAAAAGCTTTGCCAACGTGTATTGCTTAGGCAGTTTATCGTTGCTTGATATATATATTTGTATGATATCCTCTTTCAATTTCTTTTCTCTCCCTCCAACAACAGTGCATTCTTCCTCATCTCGTGTCCTCTTCATCTTTTCGTTATTTTTTTCTGTTTGTGTGCCTTCAATTTATCTGCTTTCTTCTAATTCAACCATTTCTATTTCATTCATAAATTCATTCCGATCCGAAATGTTATCGTCTACATTATGTTCTAATTGTTGGTAATCCATTAGCAGGCAAAAAAAGGTCCATTGCCTCGTTACTTCTCAGGTAACGGCCGGAACAAAAGAATATAGTAAACAACTTATTTAAATAATAGAAAAGCGTATAAAACAGCTGACCCGTGAGGTTGCCGCATAAACACTGACCCCACAAACTTGAATTTAACATTGCACTAATCCCCTCTAGACATCTATCAAATAAAATGGCATGCTAAGCCCAAAAAAATTTACATTTCAATGGACTCGTGAAGATAAATCAAACGAGCCCAAACTTGACGGGTTGTGTTGTTTTATTGCGGAGTTCCCACGCCCATCTTCTAGTCTCATCATCAGGTCAGCTCCATGACATAATATTTCATTGACACGCGATATAAATGTGCAAGAAAAATTGGAATTAAACTACAGTTTATGGATTTTATCGCGTACTAGCTTTTGCCCGTGGCTTCGCGCGCGTTAAATTCGGGGTAACACAAATCTACTTTCAGTCTCAAGTTGTGTGAAGACACTCCTGATAATTCTAAAAACTTCAGAAACTCTATAGGGTACAAAGCAGCTCGGTCAGTATTCATGACACTATATACCTACCATTATATCTACCGAAAGTACATAATAACATCGCCTTGCATACAGTCAAATGCCAAAGCCATGTTCCAATACATGTCCAATATAATTATATATATAAACACTTTCGCATTTATAATATTAGTAGAGAAAATTGTCAGCCGTTTAAGATAGTATATATTATTATAATTATTTGTTTATATAATTATGGGAACAACCGTGCACAATATGATATTATGTATGATGTGTCAGTACTGACAGATATACGCACATGCGCACTCAATTATTATAGCGCATGCGTTCTTACTTCCAAGAGGTAAATTTGTGCCAAACAAACTTCTAGCCTCCCTACAATCCCTCCCAGTTTAATTTTTGCATCTTATGGTAACCTATGTCCGTCTCCATGGTCCAGTATATCTCTATATCAAATTTCAACAAAATTGGTTCAGCCGTTTTAGCGTGAAAACGGAACATACATACATACATACACACAAACATACATACATACATACACACTTTCGAATTTATAATATTAGTAGGGATAACCAATTCAAACGCGATAAAATCCGTAAACTGTAGCTTAATTCCAATGTGTAACATTTGCGTAAACCCAAGAAGAAATTATGCAAGCAAAATTTCAGCTCAGTAGAAAAGCGGGCAATGCGTCAAGTTTATATTGCGAAGGTTTCATTACAGACACCGGTACAGGTGGAAGTATTTAAAAGCTTGTAATAAAACTAATATTTCCATCTAAAATCCAACATCAATACGGTACTATCATCACAGAATGCATTGCACCAGTGACTTTTCACCTAAGGGACAACTATCAAGCATCACAAAGCTTCAACAGATTCTATTACAGATGCGCTCTGTGTTTTTATTCGTTCGTATCTCACAATACATTCTATTTGCCGCATGCATCCACTGAGACGTTTTATTCCTCTATGCAGCTAAAATTGACGGGTAGATGTTCGTCTGTCCAATATATTTGGAGTTTTTTTGAACTGAAAAGTTTTGTGTGGATAATCTTGTGCTTCTGTTTGCCGTTCTGAGTGATGTTGCTTAGTTTTTAAGCTTTTTTAAATGTGTAAATGTTTGCGATAAACTTGTTTCACAGATATTGAAGTGAAAGTATTTTTAACAAGATAAGCCTTGATTTGAATTGGCTCAGGCACTAGAATAACAAAAGAAATGTATTTAATAATTGTTTTCGTCGAAGTGTAATATTTTAACGTCGTAATTCAAGCGCTATTACGCTATCGGTGACTAAGGGCCGATTTTTCAATCGTCAGATAAAAGATAACAAAACAATAAAATATAACACTTACAAGTTAAAAACTAAAGTTGTGGATTAAGTAGATCAATGATGTTACCTACTTTTCAATTTAGCCCGGTTACAGTTTAAGTGTCAAGTAAATTTTAACTGACTATTGAAAAAGCAACCCTTAAAGATATGAAGTATATGCTTAGTAAGCTACCAGGGTTCACAGAATATGAGCCTATTCATAGCGATATCTTATAGTTTAGACCAGCGAGCGTCGGGATACATGCGGTTGCTGATTATTTCTGTCAGCAGGCAGGTAACTTCTGTCATAGAACTTAGTGACCAGCAAGTATGCTAAGAAATATAATTAAAATAAAAAACTCCCACCGCAACTCATATTTTCTACCACTATATTATTGTAGACTGGCTATAAAAATTCAAATGCTTCTCCATGACCCATGAAAGAGAGTCTATAAATTCATCTCGCTTGACGCATTCAGCCAACGGAATACTTTCATAAAAATAATGTCTAACATATAGTAAGTAATAAAAACTAATTCCAGATTCATATGAGAATTCTAGATTCATATTACTATATAAATGCACCGACGCAAGTAAAAACATGGCGTAGTATTTCAGCAATATCATTGTCTAGTCAAATTTTACTTGTTTGCTAGAGAACAAAGACACAAGGATCATCCAATGCAATGCACAAAAGTGCAATATATCCATCAAATTCTCAGTGCATATTATTACTTAGACTATAGACATTTGCAAAATTTACAGACTACGTAGAACATATATCTGTCTGTGATCCTCCATTTTACTTTAGGTATGAGGTTCATATGCTCCCTACTCATCGCTTTTCTTTACTACCCATAATAGATTTCGTTTTTAAGCTCGACTTTTCAAGTTGGAGTAAAATAGAATATTACTTTGAAAGAATGGACGGGTAAATCAGGAGGTTTTGTAGTGAGTATTATTTTTGTGATTTTGTCGATATTTTCTTTTTGATTTAAGATATTTTAGATTGCTTATTCGTATAGTAGAGGATTAAGAATGCAAAGTGTAATTAGTTTTAAAAAATTAGTATTTAGTAGTTACATCGTTTCATTCCGTGTGCGTCATAATAGGTGACTGAAGAAAATGAAGACACGGAAAACTTAATATCAATCTATACCAACCCGTCTGGCTCTCAATGTTAATGTGACTCAAACTAGCAAAAGCCTACGTCCAGCATTGATGCTGGACGTAGGCTTTTGCTAGTTTGAGTCTCTTTTGCTTCTTATTATTTGCCGCCAACCGCCAATAGCTGTATGACTGACATGCAGACATGCAACGGACAACCATGTAGTGTGTATCGAGTTTGAATCCACGGCGCGCACCAATGACTTTTCGAAGTCATATGCGTATTAAAATAGTTAATTATCGCTTGCCTATGTCTCGGAGAGCACGTTAATCCATCGGTCCCGACTGTCATGAAGATCTTTGGCAGTTGTTACGGTGAGTAAGTACCCTCAGATAAACTGAACTATTGGTCTAATCCATGAAATATCGCTATCCCCTTGGGTTACGGAGGTCAGAAGGCAGTCGCTCTGCGGAAAAGCTGATATTCTGTCATATCTGGTTAGACTAATAAGCTGACCCCGGGCGTGTAACCGAGATAACGCTAGGATGATGATAATAAATGATATGGTTATATATTTTCGTACAGCTAATGATTCCAAAAGCATATGGTCCGCTGAAATTAAGTAGTTTACATGAGCTTATGGATGCTTACAAATGTATCTTTCATTTACTATCATGACATCTACGTCATTGAAATTAGTATTACGCTTGAACAAATGTAAAATATATGTTTATGTTGCTACATGTCGTTGCATTATACATACAAATACATTTATATATTTTCACGTTACGTATATATATTTAATATATGTAATGCTAGATAATGTGTAGTTCAAGCAATAAAATATTTTCTCACTTAATGCTAAAATTGCAATATATTTTAACGTATAAGAACTAGTTAGATTTCAACCCAGTCCAATTTCGTATCCTCTCGCAATTTAAGAATGTATTCTTCATCATACACAAATAAGCTACATCGCTATCAATAACATATACGAAGATTGATCACACTATCACTATTATCACATCAACTTACTTATTTATTCACGTATAAACTCTAGCTTATTTTCCAAATAAAAAGTATTTTCTTTAGCAGATAAATGATCGTCTGAGTTCGGATGTTTATGCTGTCGTCTCCGACGACACGTTAGGATATTGACGACTTCCCAGTGATTGTAAACTACGGGAGGCCAATTTGTCAACGTCTACTCTATCAATTTATTATGTATCTATGTTCTTGTTGACTTGACTAATCAACGGTGAAGAAATACAAGTACTTATTTGTATCAAAAAGGAAAACGTCCATCGTTGAATGACGTATTTTTCTGTCTACATGTTTATACGTAATGTTTGTATGATTATGTTTTCTTGATATCGGAATACATACGATTTATCATTCGTTTCTCGAATTTCGGGCCCTGTTTATAAGCAAATAAGAAGGAGCAGTCATATCTTATTTGAAATGTGTATACCATTTTTATGTTCTTATTACAATAAGACCAACACCAACTCACTTTAAATCTCTAAAAGAAGTTTGGTAGCGCTATCATACATAGCGCCATCTACCTTCCTATCTATAACTAATCGCATCTACGTCAATCGTTCACTCACTCTTCGTCATCGTCACGCTTGTCTAGTGCGAGCGATACCATATTTCCGTCCCTGTCTCCCATTCCCTAAGGAGGAGCACGCCTTTCGCGGATTGGTCGCCGCGAAACGTCGACGCGAGAGACAGTCCAGAACTTTCGAGAACATTCGATTCGCTATATACGTGTCGGCCATTCCGTACCGCTCCGCGCCGCTCCTGCTATAATTATTACCGCTTATATAAACCGCTCGCAAGTGGAAGTGATTTGTGTAGTGAAGTGAATCAAGCAGCTTCATCCCGAAACACCAGGAGACTGCCCTTCTGAGACGAAGAAGATCGCCGTACAAGGTAAGTGCCCCCCATCCTTGGAATATCCTATACCCACTCACAATCATCTCTCCCATTCCAATCCTTTTCCACATCCTCTTCCCGTATCCAATCCTAGGCGACTAAAAACCCGCTATCCTTTGTATACAGTCCATTTCCTTCTCCAAGTCGCCTAGAACCTACGGTTTCGGTGTATCGCCGAACCATTTTTTTGATCCATACGAGTCGGATTCATTTACGTTTTTATACGTTATATCGCTATACCTAGGCAGTTATAGCACCTAGCTATACTCCTAATATATTCACATAACGAGTATTATTAATTTTCATGAATTAAAAATTAAGAGTATGTAATACCTATAGTCCCTTAAATATATGTAATTGTAATTGTGAATTAATTTAGAATTAATTTCAATGTATTTTCTCTTTTTTTTAAACATATTTTTACTATAATTATTATTTTCTTTCATTACTTTGTATATAATGATATTAATGATGTAATTATTCAAGTAATGTAACGCTTTTTAGTGGCACGTATTGATTATTTGTCTTTAGTGAATTTGCGGACGATGTAGTGGGCTGCAATATTGACTATTCTTTGTGCAGTGCTGTAATGTTTAAACATATATTGTAGCTGTTTATTGTCCCCTAAATAAATAAATAAATAAATAAATAACCGTCACATGGTTGTTTCCGCCCGCATCAGTAGGTAAACTTTATGTAGCTACCTACTTACTCAATTATTATTTCTGGAACTATCATAGTTGTCTTGTAAATCTCATATTTCGAGCAACTTTTAATTCCACAGCTCTAAAGTGTTGCCTACTTAGCCTACTTAGGTAAAATAATAGGTACATTAGATATTCTTATTTTGTTTCGGTCTCATTAGCTTATACTTACGTAGGCATGTCACAACAAAAGAAGTCACGCGTGTCGACGTCGTAAGACAAAGAGATGACAATCTTAGAAGCAAAACGCAATATTTTATTTGAGCGCATTCCAAACATATACGAGCGTTCAAAAACCGCTTCTATTTCTGACAGTAATAGCGAAGCATTTCTCAGTTATTGTATGACAGTAGATAGTATTCGAACAGATTTTCATAAGTTGTTAGACGATTATAACGCAAGATTACTTTCTATCAATCCTGATGAAAAACCGAACTATCAGGCGTACACCTCATTCGAAGATCTCTATTGTATTATTAAGCGTATACAATCGCAATTGGAAGGTAAATGTTCAGCACAGCCCGTTGCCCGCAAACCGAGATTACCGCCAATCGAGATTATTGCCCGGTTTCTGAGGTACTTTTATCGGTGGTTTATCTATCCGTTAGCGTTATTGGTTCGATAACTCAAGAAAATGCGTTTCTGAACAACGCGTCACAACATAAACTCCAGTTATCCTTAGTTTAACTTAACCGACCAATGTTCGCCGTTTATCGGTTCCATAACTTTATTTGAAGTTTAACTTCTGTCAAACGTAATACCTTTTTAAAGAGTTTAAGGTTTTGATCATAGACTAATATATAATAACTGGAAAGTTTTGATATGATAGGTTTGTGTTTACAACTTTTACATAACCGATACAAAATGTCGTATTCGAGCAGTTCTGCAGTGAGCAGAGAGTTTGATTTTGAAGTGCTGGAGTTTATTGCTAATAAATCAGTTCCTAGAATCCTAAAAATGCTTTTGAAATGTTTACGGATGAAGAATTTAAAATGAGATATCGTTTTGATAAGGACACCGTGTTACACATAAGTGATATGATCAGCATTAGTTTAGCTCCAGTTATGTATCGCAAATATACATTGTCTATGTTGGAACAAATTTTCATCAAATTACGATTTTACGCCACAGGCACATTTCAAGTAGTGATTGGTGATGATATTAATGTTCATGGCCGTTGGTTGACGGCATAGAATACAAGTGTCACCACCCCCTATCTTCCCGTGGGTGACGTAAGAGGCGACTAAGGGATAACACGATGCAAATACCATCTTTGCGTAAAGACGGAAAACTCGACATCAAACCCTATACGAATGCCTCGTTGGTCTCGCGGCATAAATGTGCGCGTGGGATCAGGAGGTCCCGGGTTCGATTCCTGGGTTGGGCAGTGTTATTGGGTTTTTCTGTCACGAAATTCTCAGTAGCAGCACGGAGTCTGGAAATGTGCCCGGTACGGCAATAGGCTCGCCCCTTATTACGTGGGACTAAAGTATATCTGGCGAAAAGTGGGTGTAGAAATACACCTCTGCCTACCCCTTCGGGGATGAAAGGCGTGACGATATGTATGTATGTATATATTAATGTTCATAAAACCACTGTGTCAAGAGTGGTTTTTAAAGTAAGTAGAGAAATAGCAAAACTAGCTAGAAGATATATACGAATGCCAAACTCTGAAGATCTGGGAGAAGTTAAAGCGCATTTTTTTAATATAGCTGGTTTTCCAAATGTTATCGGTTGTGTAGATGGATCTCATATTCCAATTCAATCTCCTGGAGGAGAGCAACCAGAACTTTTTAGGAACAGAAAATATTTATTTTCTGTCAATGTACTAGTTGCATGTGATGCAAAATTATACATCAGAGATTTAGATGCTCGTTGGCATGGATCTACTCATGACAGTACAGTGTACCATAATTCGTTTCTACGAGCTCGCCTGCATAACAATGAGATACCTAGATGGTCACATCCTAGGAGACAGTGCCTATCCTTGTGGTAAGTACATAATGACACCATTTTTGAATCCTAATACAACTGCAGAAAAGCTCTACAATGAAGCACAAATCATCATCATCATAAAATATCAAGGCCTGATTTGACATTTTATTTAATTTAAAGTATATAAGTTAGCAGGCGTACAGCCATTACGAATGAGGCATTATCATATTTTTTTTAGTAAAATAACGAGCAACTAGTGGTTTACTCCTAAAAAGCAATATATGATTAAACAACTAGTTAAACAGACAAATAGAAATATTTAAATAAGTTTTCAACTCGTTTTTTTAAAACAGAGTCATCTAGTGGCAGAAAAATGGACTACGTATTGGTTCAATCACAGATAATATAAAACTTTACAGTGTTCAATAGTTATTGAACGCTCCAGTGCGCATTCAGAAACGCAGTGTCAGTTAACCAACGTTTATCCTTTCCATAACTTTAATGAATCAATAACTGTTGAGAGTATATCTGGTAACTTCAGAAACCGGGCATATGTCGTTTGACGGAGATATACGAAATTGGCCGTTATTCTATGCTAGCTTTAAGTCTACAGTGCACGATAATGATTCTCTGACAGACGCTGACAGGTTGTACTATTTAATAGGTAAACTGTCACCAAAGGCCCAGTCCGTATTTGCAGGTTTCACACCCAGTGCTGAGAATTATCAGGTCATATTTCAGTCACTACTTGACAGATATCAAGACACGCGCGTCCTAGCGTCTACCTACTTTGACCAAGCTTAAAATCTCAAACTGTCCGGCAACGCGTCTGTCTCGAATTTCCTGCTGTTTATTGAAAACTTCGTAACCGCGGTTAATTCTCTTAGGAACTTAAAATTAGAAGATCTTTCCGACTTTATGTTGCTTCAACTCGCTTTAAAAAAGTTTGACACTGATACAATTTGCGCATTCGAGATGACGGAACGCAATAATAAAATACCTACACTAGATAGTTTTATTTCGTTCATCAAAGATCAGTGTCAAATATTTCATAATACACAGTCTAGTTCACCTAGCCCGTCTAACACTAACAGCAACAAACAAAGGTTGAATAAATCGCGAAATAGTAATAATAACTCGGTCCCTAATCCACAATCTTACGTAACATGCTCGGAATCTAATAGTAATAATTCACAGAAGTGTCTGTGCAGTAATATAGTGCACGACCATTTCTATAAGTGTCCCGGCTTCAATGGTCTAAATCCAAATGCTCGTTTCAAGTGCGTAAAGGATAACAAAGCTTGCATTAATTGCTTAAGCATAAAACATAAAACAAGTAATTGTTCTAGTAGGACAAAGTGTCGCTTATGCAATAAAAAACATCATTCATTGCTACATTTCGATAAAGATAACCCGTTGTCAAGCCAAGCCGCTAATCTTGACACACTTACGTCGCAGGTGCAGGCCACGGTGACTTCCCCCTCCACGCCTCAGAATGAGATATCGTTGTGTACGACATCCATTGCGCGGGCGGCACGCACGCGCGGACGGCCTTCGCGCGCTTGTAGTGATCAGAGCAGTGCTAGGCCGCGATGTATGGCGTCTAAGACTGTTCTGTTAGCGACAGCGCAAGTTATCGTATATGCTGTTAATGGGTCGCCGCATTGGTCGGTACGTTGTCTGCTAGATAGCGCATCTCAGACCAATTTAATAACGTTTGAGTTATTCAAACGCCTCGGATTATGGAATAACTTTAAAAATACGAACTCAATAGTCCGAGGGATCGGCGGTTTAGAAAAACATTGCAAGGGTTCCGTAGATATTAAAATACATTCGCGTTTTGATGGAGACATTAATTTTAACATTTCTTCGCTTATCGTAGAGCGCATTACGGACACATTGCCAAACGCTAATGTGGACGTATCGCTTCTCACACACCTCGAGTCATTGCCGCTGGCAGACTCGGAGTTTGCGAATCCGGCAGACATTGATGTTTTGATCGGAGCCGCAATATTCCCGCACTTGCTACTAATTAAAGTGGTATGTAGTGACCAAAATAACTTACCGCCCGCTATGGAGACGGTATTTGGGTATGTGATTATGGGTACCGTACCTACATTACATACTTCTCAATACGTTACGTCTTGCTGTTGTTCTGTTCTTCAAGAAAATAATATTGATTCTCTTCTCAAGCGATTTTGGGAGCTGGAAGAGGTTACCGCACCGCCCTCGATGAGCCGTAAAGATCTCGAGTGTGAAGAACATTTCTGCGCTACCACTGTTCGTGACGACAGTGGCAGATACGTTGTGGCGTTGCCATTCTGTGGTGACCCTTATTCGTTAGGCGACTCGTACGCTGCTGCGCTCAGACGTTTCCATTGTTTGGAACGTAAACTTGATGCATCAACTTAGTTACGCAGCGCCTATAATGACGTCATTCGTGACTACATAGATAAAGGTTTTTTGAGTGTAGTTGTAAACAACGAGGGCAACTCTCTGCCCTCATATTATATCCCGCATCACGGCGTAGTTCGCGAAGATAAAACCTCTACTAAACTCCGTGTGGTTTTAGACGCTAGTTGTAAGACTACATCGGGTCAGTCGATTAATGACATTTTGCATGCCGGCCCAATCTACAGGGTGATTTATTTAACATCATAATAAAGTTTCGTCTTTTCCAAATCGCTCTGTCAGCTGATTGTCGCCAAATGTTTCTCAATCGGCGTTCGCGAATCTGACCATTTCAACGGATCTTTTATCGTTTTGACAAGAAAGAACCTTTATCTGTGTATCAGTTCAATCGTGTTTGTTTTGGACTCAAGTCTAGCCCATATCACGCGTTACGAGTTGTTCGCCAGTTGATCGCTGATGAAGGCGATCACTTTCCCGCCGCAACGGCTGTTGCCACTTCCGCTTTGTACATGGATGACATTGCCTGTAGTGTCATATCCGCTCCGCTAGCAATTTCGCTTTGTGAAGAGCTTATTCAGCTTTTCAAGCGAGGCCAGTTTGATCTTGTCAAATAGACAAGCAACTCTAAGGAGGTTCTCGCACGCATACCAGATTCTCATAAGGCTTCTCCAGACATTGAGTATGAGAAGTCTGTACCGCATAAGGTTCTCGGTTTACGCTGGGACAAATCCTGCGATAGTTTTCGGTTTGACGTCTCACCACCAGATGATAAGTGCACCAAACGCACTATGCTGTCCACAGTGGCTCGACTATGGGACATAATGGGTTTTGTGGCTCCCACAATTTTGTACGCCAAGCTCTTGATCAAAGAGCTTTGGCTATCAAAGTGTGAGTGGGATGAAACACCCCCTGACCATATTGTCGCCGCTTGGGGCCAGTTTTGTATTGAGCTTACCGCGCTCAATCAAGTTACTATTCCGCGTCATCTTGGGTTGTTAGATAGATGTACCATCAACTTGATAGGTTTCGCTGACGCCAGCGAGCGTGCTTACGGCGGAGTCGTATATCTGCAAGTCCGCATTGGTTCTAACTACTCGGTGCAGTTAGTTTGTGCCAAGTCCAAGGTCTCGCCTATTAAAACCATTTCGGTTGCGAGACTGGAGTTGTGCGCGGCCCTTCTGCTGTCTCAGTTGCTCCGCAAGGTTCAAGACACAGTTTTGCCCCACTACCCTATTAATAAAATATACGCATTTTCTGACTCCAAAGTAGTGCTCGCTTGGATTTATTCATCTCCTCACCGCTGGCAGACTTTTGTCGCCAACCGCGTTAGTAAATTGATTGAACTTGTTCCTGCTACTGTACTACGTCGCGGGTACTGAGAACCCCGCTGATTGCTTGTCTCGTGGTGTTACACCACTTAATCTTCTGCATCATCCATTGTGGCATCATGGACCTTCTTGGATTTCCCATGATCCGTCAGAGTGGCCCATGCAACCCTTTGACCACAGTGCAGAAGACGAAGATGTACCCGAACGGAAGTCTGTTTCTTATCCCGTGATTGCTGAGGTTTCGGAGTCTCCAATCTATGCACTCGTACTACGCATGTCATCGTGGTCTAAGTTACTCCGCACCATCGTTTATGTCTGTAAGTTTCTTAGGCACCTACCTAATGGCACTTTTGTTTCAAGTACTGATATCAAATTCGCAGAATTTAAGTTACTACGAGCTGTACAGGCTGTTCATTTTAGTAACGACATTCAAAATTTGAAAAACAATGTACCTTGTTCTGCCGCTATCCTTAGACTCAAGCCATTTCTCGATGAACACGGCGTCATATGCGTTGGGGGTCGTCTGTCCAATTCGGATGAACCTTATGACTACAAACATCCTTGTATTCTGCCGCGACATGATCATGTTGTCAACCTTCTTGTTGATTTTTATCAAAAGAAACACCTTCATGCCGGTCCAGAGTTGCTTATGTCCTTACTTAGGCATAAGTATTGGATTTTAGCCGCTCGCCGAATAATTCGTCACAGAATACATAAATGTAACGTCTGTTTCAAATGTCGTCCGCGTCCGACTTTACCTCCCATGGCTTATCTCCCTAGCCAGCGCGTCAACCAGGTTGCTAAAGCGTTTACACACAGCGGTTGTGATTACGCAGGACCACTGCAGTATACGCCAGTGCGTGGTCGAGGTGTTAAAAGCCGTAAAGCCTGGCTATGTATTTTTACATGCTTAACGACGCGCGCTACGCATATTGAAGTTGCGAGAGATTTAAGCACGGTGTCATTCCTGGCAGCCCTTAAACGATTTCTCTCACGGCGCGGCCCTATACAGTGTTTGTACACGGATAACGGCACTTGTTTTGTGGGCGCAAGCTCTTATTTACGCGACCTTTATATAAGTTTCTCAGGGAAGAATATCGTACTCGTCTTCAGGAAGAACTTTCCATAAATCATATTGACTGGAAGTTTATTCCACCAGCATCACCACATTTCGGTGGATGTTGGGAAAGCATGGTCAAAGTAATTAAAACGCATCTCTTCAAGGTTATAGGTCAACAGATCCTCTCTTACGAAGAGCTTTTAACTGTCCTTGCACAAGTCGAGGCACTGATCAGCTCGCGTCCGCTCACGGCATTGAGTAGTGACCCTGCAGAACCATCCGCGTTAAGCCCTGCACATTTTCTGAACACAGTGCCATTATCGTCATTTCCGGCTCCTGAAGCAGACTCTTCAAGCTTGCTCCAGAGACATACTCTGCTGGATAAACTCGTGCAGTCGTTCTGGCGGCGCTGGCGTGCGGAATATCTACACCAGCTTCAGGCTAGATCCAAGTGGAATAGTCCTGCATCCCCTATACAGGAGGGTACGTTGGTCGTCATAATACATGATAATGCTCCGCCGCTTTCATGGCCGTTAGCCATCGTAGAGAAATTGCATACTTCCAAGGACGGTACAACTCGCGTTGTTACCGTGAAAACCGCTAAAGGGAGTTACGTGCGCCCTGTTGTACGTCTCTGTCCGCTTCCAACTCAGTGAGATCTAGCCTGAAGTTGGACCTACCTCTTAGTTTAAGTATTTAGTTAGTAGTTTTCGCTTTTATTGCGTTTGTAGTTTTCGCTAAGGTTAATTTAGATTAATTTTATTGTCATATCGCTGTCTTAGCCTATTGATGGGTTATGCGGTAGTACACCCAACATAGCTAAGTTCAATTCTATTTTTTTAAAGGCAACCCTTTAGGGCCGGGGGGATATGGTAGAGCCATCTAACTTCCTATCTATAACTAATCGCATCTACGTCAATCGTTCCACGCTTGTCTAGTGCGAGCGATACCATACTTCCGTCCCTGTCTCCCATTCCCTAAGGAGGGGCACGCCTTTCGCAGATTGGTCGCCGCGAAACGTCGACGCGAGAGACAGTCCAGAACTTTCGAGAACATTCGATTCGCTATATACGTGTCAGCCATACTGTACCGCTCCCGCTATAATTATTACCGCTTATATAAACCGCTCGCAGGTGGAAGTGATTTGTGTAGTGAAGTGAATCAAGCAGTTTCATCCCGAAACACCAGGAGACTGCCCTTCTGAGACGAAGAAGATCGCCGTACAAGGTAAGTGCCCCCCATCCTTGGAATATCCTATACCCACTCACAATCATCTCTCCCATTCCAATCCTTTTCCACATCCTCTTCCCGTATCCAATCCTAGGCGACTAAAAACCCGCTATCCTTTGTATACAGTCCATTTCCTTCTCCATGTCGCCTAGAACCTACGGTTTCGGTGTATCGCCGAACCAAAGTTAATCTCATTAAATAATCATATCCGCAATGCCCGACGTTTCAACCGGATTTCTTCATAAATTTACCAACATTGTTTACATAAATTAGCAACATTGTAGTAGGCACAGTATCATAAGCTCGTAATAAACCAAGGCCTATAGCCGTCATCAGAACAGTAATTTGCTTCCCTTCCACACTGCCCCCACAAGACATATCTATTATCTATCTATCACAGCAGACTGCAACCAACAATATTACTGCTATTGATTAATAGCTAAAGATTAGCTATGGATACACTTCATATGCTCAAGGCTGCACCAGAATTGCCAATAAATTCTCGTAGATCTGGAGGGTCCAATGACAAATTATTTTGGTCAAGAGTAAGAAATTTCGAATACGTAGCGTCAAGTTTTGGGCAGATGTATAGAATTGTCGCAGTAAGTTTTAATACCGCAATAGGGTAGTTTCCAGGGTCAAAATAATCACATTTTATTTAGTCCGTATTTTAGATTATAAAAAAATATTGAACACGTAGTTTTTTTTTTCGATTAAATAAAAAATAACAAAGATATAGCCCATTAAAATTACGTGTGACGTCATCTAGTGCGAAAAAATGCAGCACGTAGTGACGTTACCAATATTTGACGATATCACGAGTCGATAATGAATAAAATCAGGACATTTGTCACCGAAAAGCGTAAAAAGTTTTGAGGAAAAGTACTTTATCCTATGTAACTGTAAAATACGCATATGCAAGCACCTTTCAGAAAAAAAAATATATGCCAGGTAACGGCAATAGGCTCGCCCCTATTACGTGGAAACTAAAATTCACAAGGTGAAATGTAGGTGTAGGTGGCTACTTCTCTGTTTACTCCTTCGGCGATACAGGCGTGAAGATACAAAAAAAGAGAAACTAAGTATCAGACGTGCCAACAAAGTTTTACAAAATATCCATCTGTTAACACTATTCCGTAATCAGTCATTAAGTGTGGTAAACCTCACACAGAAGGATGAGAAATATTTCCATGACAGGGAAAAAGATTTTCAACGTAATTGATACTAAAGTAGTTATGAGCAGTACTCTCGATGGGTAAACAAGAAAATAAAACATAAGGTTAGAAAATTGTTTTGAGGGTTTTGGATAAAAATATGAAAGCCGTACACCTTTCATCGGGTACTTTTAAGTACGTTGAAATTCAACAGTGGCCTAATATAGTACTCAAAAGATTGTTCGAAGACTGAAATAAAAAATATCTTTAAGTTGGTATTACATATTTTCTAAACGGTTAAATAATCCGGTCAATTTAGACATACAAGGTTGCAATCTTTCACACCCAGCTGAAAATTTGAAGGACTGTTCAAAACAGCATTTTGAATGAAATCTAGAAAGTCCTCATTGATCCGACACCTGGAATAAAATTACAAGGGGTCAGAAGTCACAAAAATGGGTTTTTGGCGATTTTGAGTAAAACGGTTATTTTAAAACTTGCTGAACTAAAATTGTAAATTAGATAACGAAAAAAAAAAAAAAAAAAATATATATATATATATATATATATATATATATATATATATATATAAAGTATATCTCGGTGTCTTTTTCCTAAGAGCCACCGTTATTGAGATAAAACGATAAAAAAAAAGTTAAAATATATTTCTTTCTTTTTCTTTTCTTATAATCGTCATAATACTGCACACGTTTCCACGCCACATTTAAGGTAAAGTTTCCCTAACCATAAATAGCAAATAAAGGAACTCTAATTGTTTATCTATCTGTCTGTCCGTCCTTATGTCTATTGAGACTGCACATTTAAAAATTCGTAGGTATTCTGTAAACCGCTCTATGATTATTATACAAAAATAAAAATAAATTGTAAATTAAGGGATGCTCTCCATACATGGATCAGAATTAAGAATCATTTTTTCGCCTGTCGTATAAATGCGCGGTGTCTATAAGGCCTATTAAATGCTAACTTGACATCGTAAAAGATGCTAAGCATGCCAATCGACTTACCACAGGATGCCGAAGACCGGACGTATTGGAGATGTTGTAGTAGGAAAGCGCTAAAATGATGATGATATTTTCTAAAGTAACTTATTATGTAACAAAGTCCTTGCATCAATCAGTCTTCTGCAATTTTTACAATAACGCAAAATTCATAGTGATTATTAACTCTCTTTGTAAAGAAGAAGAAAATACTGGCAGACTGGTACTGGTCTCTTTTAAGATTTATACCAGTTCTTGACCAAGCAAAAGCTTTTACGTTTGTGGCCTGTAAATGAAATCTAAAATATCCCGCTATTATCTGCAAGTCAATATAATAGATGTAGATAATAGATTATGTTTTTGCTCAGACAAGTATTAAGTCAGAATTTAAACTTCATTATCACTAATTAATAACAACAAAGTAGACATATTTCGTGGTATTAAATTCATCCACTTAATAATATCTCTACTTCATCTAAATACACTATTTATTCAACAACCTTTTAAATTCATAAGCAATACCAAAACCAATCGAGAATAATCTAGAAACTTCCCAACTTTACATAACAGCAAACTAAACAACAGTTTAATAAACAAGGTTTCATAACAGGATCCAAGTAAAGCGGCAACAGAACAATCAGCGTAGAGATTAACCGGAATGAAGTGAATTTGCTCACGCGCGCTCTTAGTGGGGTAATCGGCACACGAGCAACTGGAGTAATAAGCGACGGAATGTGGAAAGCAATGCATGACTTCGTATTGCTGCAGTGCAATATGCACGTGGAAATACACGGGCTGATTGTTGGTGCTGGAACGTTTGGATGAAAGTTTTTTTTCGGCACAATATTCTACTTTGACAATAAAGTTGTTGGTTAGCATTTTCATTTATTTGATGTTTATTGGCTATAAACTTGGCTTGTTCCGTGTGTACTTTTTGATTGTAAATTAATAGAAATATAGTAGGTATTTTTTATAGCCTTCTAATTAACGACATGATTATTGAATTCTATCAATTTCCCTTAGGTACTAAACAAAAACATAAGTCATTGTTTTATAGTAGTAAACTAACTGATAGAATTTTAGGGATGAGCTATGGAACCCTACACGTAATGCGCGTTCATGGTGGTACTAATTCACTAAAATAACACACTGAGGTTAACAGCTGATCCGACCTTGTCCCGTATTTTTTGCAAATTAAAATATAAAATAATCAAATAATTAAAGCTTATTACAAGTTAATTACATAATAAATGTGTTATTTGTAATAATCTATAAAAGTATTAGTGTTTTCTGTGAAAATAAGGTGAGTTTATTGTGATTTCTTTTTTGACAACCAATCTACCGGCTAAATTTGCATTGTCATTTTACAAATAGGTATAACATTGTAACTACTATCTAAATTCGACTTATACGTATAAAATAGTTTTATTTAGTATATTTCCGAATAAAAAGTGCTATCAAGTTCTTAAATAACCACCTATAAATAGTAAAAATACATAAACATAACCTTAACCTTGTTAGTTGGTTACACAACTTTCAACGAGATCAGCTGTTCTTTCTTACAATAATATTTAGCTTTAAACTCTACTATTACTACGTATTTCAATCTTCTCCTTTACTTTTGAACAAAACTTTCTTTGTACTTGTATTTCTCTCTTTTCACTATGATTATGACTCGTAAAGCTTTGGCTCGCCAGGAAGAGTCTAAACTCCAACTGGCTTTAATTGAATTAAAGACCTCTAAGGAGTTGTGTAACAAACTGATAGAGGAAAGAGAAGATAACGAGAAAGAAATGTTGAACTTACTGGAAAAAAATAAGATATTAAAATGTGAAATGGCTCAGCTACATACTCAATTCTCTGATGCCATGAGTGCTCGGGATGGACTCCAGCTAATTGTGGACGGGTTTGCCGAGTGTAGCTTGCAGTATGAACAAGCACTTGACCGTATACAGTTCTTAGACAAACAGTTACATGAGGCAAACAGTAGAATAACTCATCTAGAATTCACCCAAGATCAAATCACTACAACGGCAAATCAAAGTCTGTTCGATGAGCTGGTGGTTCATGCTCCAAGCATGATTACTGATATAAATCATTCTAAAGCATCATTTCCAAATAGTCTCTCAGTGTGCAAAGAATCAAATAATTCAATAAAATTGGTTAGGGGTAGTAGGAATAGAATTAAGAAATATGTCAAAATAAACAAATTCATAAAAAAGACCCAAAAATTAGTTCACAGACAAAAATTTTTCATAAAAAATGTTAAGTTAAATAGGGAAAGATTACTTGCTCTTGAAAAATTAAAAATATACACACAGAAATATCACCAAAATAATTTGAAACATAAATTAGAAATAAATAATTTGCAGGTAGAATTAAATAATCTTAGTGACAAATTAGTATCAATGACAAATAAATATAAAAGCTCTGAACTACAAATGAAAGAGTACATATTGGCTATGAATGAGTTGGTGGCATCAAATAGTAACAAATGCTCAATACCATTGAACAATGACATCGCATTCAACCACCAACACTCGCCAGCTTGCTCATTGCCAACATGTGACCCGGTTTTGCCAAATAGTTCTTTAAACAATACAAATTCAAATATTAAACACACTCTAAATAAATTAAAAAATAACAAACTAGACAGTAAAACTATATTACAAAATAAAAATAAAGTGATAATATTTAGTGACGAGATTGGAAAAGGTATGGGTCAGTTGTTGGCGAATACATATAGTGAAGGGTTAGTGATGAACTACTGTTTGCCTGGGTTAAGTTCCATTGCTATTTTAGATAAAATTATAAACTTCAATTTTGACCAGGATACAACTTTATTGATCCTACTTGGTAAAAGAGGATCTTTAAATAAAAGACTTTTATTCTATTATTACAGTAAATTATGTGAATTAAATTTAAATCAAATTATTATGCTCACTTTACCTTTCAGTAAAGGGTTGCCACAGAAAGAAAATAATATTAGACATAGTCTTAATATAAATTTGTGTAGTTGGTCATACAATAACGATCAATTTCATGTTTTTGACTCTAACAATTACATTAGTAAAGCTTTACATTTGACGCAAGATACTTGTTATCTGAATTCTTATTATAAGAGACAACTAGCTGAGGCGCTAGCATTTTGTATTGACATTTCAGCCAAGAATTTGGCTAATAAACGTGTTGCCCCTATACAGCAACAAACTGACATTTATAATGATTCAGCCAGTATTTTGGCTACACAGTCTGACATTTCTATTAATTTAAATTAAATAATTCGACAATAGAGAATACCTCTTGCAATGACAGTTTCATTAATAATGGGCTGGTATGTACGAATAAACCCAATCCAACTAATAATTCATTTAGAAATTCACAAGTATTAAAACTGGTACATCAAAATATACAAGGTATGTCAAATAAAGATTTAGAAGTGGAGTTGTTCATGAACGGTGAATGCGTCGATATTTTGTGTATAACAGAACATTGGCTTAAAGATCACCAGTTCATGTGCAATTTTAATAACCATCTAGTTGGTAGTTCGTTCAGCAGACAAAATGCAATACATGGTGGATCGTTGATTTTAGTTAACAAGCTGCTTAAATTTAAGAATCGTAGTGACATTGTTAGTTTCTCTGCTGAACGGACAGTTGAAATAGCCTGTGTGGAGTTGGACCAACTTCTTGTTTTGAGTGTGTATAGGCCACCATCATCCAGCTATGACAACTTTGAAAGTGTCATGGATGATGTGTTACGGAAGCTATGCCAACAAAATAAATCTATAATAGTAGGTGGCGATTTTAATATTAATTTACTAGAAGATTCCCTGAATTGCCACAAAATTAGGAATTTGTTCAAGTCATATAATCTTGCATGCTTATTTTTGGAACCCACCAGGATAACTTCCACGACATCTACTTGTATAGACAATATATTTACAGATATTGTACCAGTTAGAAAGCAAATAATTAACAAATTAACATCAGATCATTGTGGACAATCTATAACATTTGCTATGCAGTCTAAAAAAGTAGGTAGAAAGGAATTGAGTGTGGTGCCAAAAACTTTGCGTCGTCTGGAGGGACTTAAGGATAAACTCACAAGTACATTACCATACTTATGCTATAATAACGATCCTAATAAGTTGTACAATTCTTTCTTTGACATGTACTGTACTATATTCAATTCTATCTTTGTCCCTAAGAGGATCTCAGTTGCTGGTACTACATCCTTCAGTGAATGGGCAACCACAGGAATTTATAAAAGTAGAAATAAGCTTTACAAATTATATGAACAGAAAGTAATTAATAAAAATGATGAACAATTTTGTCAATATGTAAGAAATTATTCCAAGTTATTTAAAAAGATTTGTCGTGAAGCTAAGACACTTTATTTAAAATCAAAAATTAAAAACAGTGACAATAAAATAAAAGCAACGTGGGATATTATAAACAATGAGACTGGAAGGGTCAAGATTAAAAGTAACGATTACACTCTTCAATTAAATAAAAAGATATTAAAGTCAGATTTTGAGGTTGCCACAGCATTTGAAAATTTCTTCACAGACATTCCAGTCTCAACCACTAAATTCCTCAACTCGTCGCCTAATGACGCCGAATCTCTATTGAAACAAAATGTCAATAGGTGTAACATTGAATTTAGTTTTAGTTATGTCACTGACAGAGATATTGTAAAAACTTTTAATACACTTAATTTGAAGAAGACTAGTGATCTTTGGGGCAATTCTGTTGTGATTACGAAATCTATAATCAACACAGTAGCACCGGAACTGGCAATGATTTTCAATAGATGCATTGACTGTGGTGTGTTTCCTGATCAAATGAAAAGTAGTAAAGTAATTCCGTTATTTAAATCAGGTAGCACATCTGACCCCACAAATTATAGGCCAATATCTGTGCTACCCACGTTTAGTAAAATTTTTGAAAAATTAATTCTAGGTCAGCTTCAAATTCATTTTAATAACAATAAGCTGTTACATGAAAAACAATTTGGTTTTACTAGGGGTCGCTCAACTACCGATGCTGGAGTTGAGCTTTTAGATAGTATTTTTGATGCCTGGGAGGAGTCGCATGATGCTCTGGGAGTTTTTTGTGACTTATCTAAGGCTTTTGATTGCGTGTTTCATGAAACATTGATCAGGAAATTACATTACTATGGAGTTAAGAACACTGCTTTGGATCTCCTAACATCATATTTGAGTAATAGGATACAGAGAGTTGAGGTAAATGGAAAAGTTTCTATGGTTTCAGTGATAACAATGGGAGTGCCGCAAGGTTCAATTCTTGGTCCATTACTTTTCCTTGTATATATTAATGATTTGCCATACATTATGCAAAATAATGAAGAGATAGTGTTATTTGCTGATGATACATCACTTATTTTTAAACTAAGACGACAACAATTAAATAATGACGATGTAAATAACGCTCTCTCTAAAGTAGTTAAATGGTTTACAGCTAACAATTTACTGTTAAATGAAAGAAAAACAAAATGTATACGATTTTCAAGACCGAATGTAAAACAAGTTAAACCTAACATATGTTTGAATGGAGAAGAGTTGGATCTTATAGATAACACCGTATTCTTAGGCATAACCTTAGATTCTAAGCTACAGTGGGGCCCACATATAGGTCAGTTGTCGAATAGACTTAGCTCTGCAGCATACGCGGTTTACAAAATTCCTCAGTTAACTGATATAGATACGGCCAGATTAGTATATTTTAGTTATTTCCACAGCATAATGACATATGGCATTTTATTATGGGGCAACGCAGCTGACATTCAAACTGTGTTTGTACTGCAGAAGCGGGCTATTCGTGCAATATACAGTCTTGGTTCAAGGCATTCACTGAGGGAAAAATTTAAAGAAATTAAGATAATGACTGTAGCATCTCAATACATTTATGAGAACTTGTTATATGTCAGGAAAAATATAAATAGGTTTTCTAAATTCAGCGACATTCATAATTTAAACACACGAAATAAAAACAAACTTGTTCTACCTTCAACTAGACTACAAAAAATAAGTAACTCATACAAGTGTCAAAGCATACGTTTTTACAACAAAATTCCAGGCAATATTCAGGAACTAAGTATTAATAAATTCAAAGTATTTATTAAACAGAGATTGTGTTCAAAAGCTTATTACACAGTTAAAGATTATTTAGCAGACAAAAATGCCTGGAATTGAGTTTAAAAATTATGAATTTTGACATTTTGAAATTAGTGACATGATATTTTTATTTACATTTGTAATACTTATATTTTTACATTTTGACATTTTTAATTTGACATTTGTAATTTTATTTATTTTGTTTTGACATTGTTTGATTTGACATTGTTATTTTATTTATTTTCTTTTGACATTTAAAATTACTTAAGTAATATATTATTATTCATAAATTGACATTCAATAATATTTTTCTGACATTTAATAATATTTTCCGACATTTTAAATATATGACATTTTATTGTTTAAATTTTTATTATTTTTACTTATTGTTTGCAACATGTATTTTACTGTGTATTAGCATGTAAAGTTGTGAGTACGATGTGGGCATTATTAAACATATAAACAAATAGTTGTGGCAACCTGTCTGATGGCTTAGGCTGACATGCTTATGCATACACCTTCTGATGGCGTGGAGGCATAGTGATACAGATCGTGCTGGCTCCCTCAATTAAGGTTGAGCCGTACGATTGCTGTTGAATGCGGGCCATCAGTGGGCCGAGTCAGTCAAAAGCGTCAGATAATTTCCTGCATTGTACTTGCATACTAAACCCTTTTTTGTCTGGACTTTAAAAGATGAAGAAAAGACTAAAGAAATTGAAGTGACAAAAAAAAAACAATGACTCTGAGTTTGTTTCGGCCTTTCTTCTCAAGAAGTCATTTAGCTAGGAAAAGCCGGCTTCATCTAGAATAGGGTATTGACATGTATAAGTGTTGTAAACAACCAAAATGCAGAAATAAATATGTCTTTATGTCTTTATGTCTTTAACGACGTATGTCACGTATGATTTCGGTCACGGATAGTTACTGATTATCAACTAGTCTTTCTGTCAAGATTTCGGTTGTTAGTAGGACGTATTCGATCATTTTTGACAACTGCAGGCTAGCTAGGCCTTGTTAACCCTGGCTTGCAAAGCTGTACATACTATCGTCAGTTGGCGATCGAATGAGAAGCTTTTTAAGATATAAGAAGACCTAGCTTTCACACTTATAATCCCAAAAAATGCTCCTTGCTTATCTAAATCAACATCATCTATGATCTTTATTCCAGTCTGTTGTTACAATTCACCACCCAAAAAAAACAATCCTGCATGGTTGGTATAGTGGTTTAAGCGGCCGCCTTGCCGCTTGGCACTGCGCCGATTGTTGTGGGTTCGATTCCCACACGAGGCACAACTTTGTGGGATCCATAAAATGTTGTTTCGAGTCTGGGTATTCATTGTGTCCGTTGGTTATATGTTTGTAAAGTCCCCCACGCCACAGGATTTATTCCTAGTGCGGGCGTAGTTTAAAAAAAAAAGGAATTAAAGAATCCCTTTGTGACGTTGTTAAATAAAAATCGTTATTCGGTTACAAAAGAAAATTTGTTTATTTCAGTAAAATAATCTAAACATCCGTTAGCAAGGTAATTTAATGGAAATTTTTGATTCCAGGACAGAACCAGGGTCGCGTGATTCCCCCCCCGTGGGATCTCCACCTTGTCGTGGTGGGGGGGCTCAGTAACCGTGGATTGGTCACCCGCGGTGAAGCTAAGAGGGATCCAGGAGGGGACGCTCCGCGTGGGCTTGGAGGGGCCTGCGCAGGATGCGTCCAACGGTGCGGGTGCGGGGGACAGTTCTGTCTGTCCCTCGCAGTCGGGTGCGGTCGCGGGAGGAGAGGCGTGTCGGTGTTGCGTTGCCGCGCGCCCTATCTCCCGCGACCAAATGGGGGCGCACCATTCGATGCGTCGCGGTGGGGCCGCAGAGGAAGGGGAGATGCGGTGTTGCGTTGCCGTCCTCCCTATCCTCTGCGGCCGCTGGGCGTTTTGGCGGCGGATTCCAACACCTTAATCCGTCGCCAAGGGGGTTTTGCTCGGGGCCCGCCTGACTATCTGGCGGGCCAATACCCGTCGGAGGGTGGCGACGAGTGCCTTGGTGATGCCCCACCCTCCGACACACGGGTACATGGCGGAAGTCGAGGTGGTTTTTAGTGGAAACACCACATACTCCGGCTCTTATTTCCCCCAAGAGTCGGAGATCCGAAGGGATTTTCCACCTCGTATAAAAAAAAAAAAAAAAAAAAAAAAAAAAAAGGGTCGCGTGATTCGGCGTAAATCTTCGGGAATTCGGGGATGCGTTTCCGTCGTTGCTCAGGGAAGCAGAGAAGTACTTAGCTTGGTCGCCGATGAAAGGGCCGGGTGCTCCAACGCCACGGTATATATAGGAGCCCGAAGTGCGCGGGGGCCGGGCGGAATACCAGCCGCTGCGACGACGTCACACACTCCCCCCATTAGGCCAGAATTTTCCGGGAGGGAAAATTCTGTGGCTAGTAGGCGGCAACTGCATTCCGGAACCCTGAAACAGATGAGTGGTGGTGTCAGTAGGCTAAGTACAAGGCAGCTACTAACCCTGAAAGAAAAAACCAAGTATAACCGTGTGAATGGTCAAGACCATATTAACGTCACCAAGCATTGAACGTTCCTATTACCTGAAATTCATCACATTCAAAAAGCCTACACACCGACATACGTGTGAACAAGCCAGCATTAATTCCCGATGCGAGTCGTGTTCTAAATAAATACAGGACAAGCGAAGAGGTATTATACGTGAAGTTTGAGAAAATAGCTACCAAACCTAGGTTGTTAGGCACCTCCTGGCAACACGGGTTTGATAATTGCAAAGTAAAAATAATATATATATATATATATCGAAAACTAATAATATTACGACCAGTTGGTAATATCACAAGCAAATTGCTCATTAACACGCTGGATGCGAATTGTAAAAGCAATAAAATGTTCATTATAATTAAGCATAAAGTATAATGCAATGTTTTGTGCCAAGCGATAGGCTAAGGTAACCAAGTGAGTCATAACTCATAACTGCGCAGCTGTTACCTACTGCAAAAAAATCTTATGTAGCTGTACATAACCATCCTTCATAACTTTCGTGTGAGAGTCTATGGCCAACTCTGGCGTCGACCTTCGACGGTTTAAATGCCCTACAAAACACGATATAAGTTGCACACAAACGATCACCCATCCGAGTTGTTAACGGTGCTTAACTTTGTTGATCGACGAGCTAGTCAAGTCATTATTTGTTAAATACTCTCAATAGTTTTTTTTTAAAGACAACTCCCGCTTTAGGACTAATCCTGTGTCACGGGGAACTTTACAAACATACAACTAACGGACACAATGAACATCCAGACTCGAAACAACATTTTATGGATCACACAAAGTGTTGTCTCGTGTGGGAATCTAACCCACAACACTCGGCCAGGCCGGGCGCACTTCGCATTTTAGGTACAAACTTACAAGTACCTCGGCCGACCATGTCGACATGGTTGGATTTAGTAGGTTGCCGCGCGCCGCTCACATTAGACGTCACGCAACGCAACGAGTGCGACCGCTCCGTATTCTCACGCGCCGTGTTCATACACTGTTCAAATTATATACTTAAATGCCTTTAACAACAAAAATGTATCATCACAAGTCTAATGCAAAGTATTGCTTAATTAACTGTGTGTCGAAAGCGACTTGAAAATGTGATTTTATTTATATTACGAGAGCAACTTGAAAATTTGATTTTTTGTTTGTTGAGATATCTCAACGATTATGGTGTCAAATTAAAGATCTAGTTCAAAAACCATTTTATCTGTTTGAATCATGTAAATCGGTCCACGCGTTTAGGAAATAACTAAGAATTTGTATAGTAAAAATGTAAACGACCAGAATTTTTGTGCTTTTGTTCTACTAGCTCAAATAATGGGATAGGATACTTATAGGATAATTATTTTATTATTAGGTGCTTGGTCAAGTAGGTAGATAGAAGATGAATAAATATAGTAGCAGCGCCAAGTCGACAACCCTAGCGCGCCACTCCGCGCCAGACAGCGACAGCGTTATGTGTTAAAAAAGAACGGGAACTGTTAGGTTAATATCGCATTAAGCACTGAGTGCTTATGCGAGCTGAATGGAACTTTATTATCTAGTACCAAAAGTCGCAATTTCAATAAATTGGTTTGATAAGTGAAGCTTCTGTACGTTAGTACTATTAATTATTCTGTGACTCGGCGCAGTGCCAAGCGGCAAGGTTAAACCACTACACCAACCATGCATGATTGTTGTTTGATTATTCTATGGGTGGTGAATTGCAACAACAGACTGGAGTTAAGACTATAGATGATGTTAATGTAGATAAGCAAGGAGCATTTTCAGTGATTATGAATGCCAGTCATAGTAAGCAAAAGTAATACATGGGAAAAGAAAATTAATATGCTTAAACATTTTATAAGCCGCAATGTAAAGCCCGCGCGTGCAAAGCTCGAGATACCTGCCTATCCATAGATGCACAGGACATGTATAGGATTTTTTTTTTATTTAGTAATAATTAGGAAAATAGTATGGTGAATTTGAGCGTCAGTATCCACAGAAGAAATAAGTTCACAGGTAAAAAGCGTTCCGAGGTAAAAAGTATTCGTTATGATTTGTAAAATATGGAATTTAAATTTTCATTAAGGGTCTTTTTACACCTTGTATATACCATCATTTTGCCAAATGGGCCTTATATACTTGATGAAATATTAAAGATCACGCTACAACACTTGGGAGCAGAAGAAAAAGAAAAGTACGCTGGAAAATTGCTAAACAGCACGTAGCAACGATGCTACACTACAGGATGCGATATGTGTAGATAACACTGTAACTGAAGGGTACTGCTAGTTTATTTCAATTCAATTCTTTAGTTCAGGCGGTAAAAAATGGAAACAATGTCGATTAATCCATGTCCTGCAATTCATCAGACGTACAAAAATGTAATAGTACCTACAATATTTTTACAAACAGTTGTAACTTAACTATTACAATCTAAATTGGCATACAATTATTGAATGAATTGAAGCAATCATATTAAAATTACATATTACATATGTTCATATATAGCTTAAGAATTTGGTAATTTGTATCAGCTTATTCACCTCAAGAAATTGTTTTATAGTATAAAAGGCCTTACATTAAAAATGTTTTTAAGAGCCTTATATCGTACGGTACTATGTATATTATATAAGGTAAATTTGATGTATACATGACATTTAATATTTGCCGCCATATTCATCAAACGCAATATTCATTAACTAGATACACATAACCAAATTTAACCAGACATAATTAATATTAAATTAACCATCACTGAAATAGGATGTATTGCTGTAGTCAGTTTCCAGTGATTGTGAAATGTAAATAATGGAGATTATGATTAATATTCTATTAATCGTAAAGTTTTTGATTTGGTTCCATCATTACTGTGTATGTCAGGTGGATTACGATATAGGTTATTTGGTTGCAACAGATTTATAGTATTTTTTATGATTCACACCCAAATTCCTACTACTGTGTCATCAGCACAGCCAGGTTCAGCAGCAGTGACCATTGACAAAAATTTTGACACGTTTATAATGGAGTACGGGGAGCCTGAAAATGACAATTAACATATAAACAAGACCTGTATTTCAAGAGTCTTTTAAAACATTTTAACAGAGCAAAGCTCAGGCAAATAATCAAAGCTTTTCTTGATACGAGCTGAATTTGGCATGAATGGGTCGGCTCAACCAAGAAAGTACTAACTTCTCACCGTATTTTGACGTAAACTGAATGTATCTATACTGTTGCGTGTCATTCGGTGAGTGCAGGAGAACCCATCACCTTTCTTTCTTACTCATCCTGCTCCTCTTTCTATAATTTTACCCGCCGAGGCCAGCAATACATTGTAACTCCTCTAGCGTTGCAGCTTTATAGACTCCATGGGCGACGGTAATCGGTTACCATCTGGCGACAGCCTGCTTTTATTTACTTTAGTTTTTCTTTCAACTAGAGTTCTAATCATTGAAGTCAAAGGCAACTCCTATTTATTTTATATTTTTAAATAAGAGACATGATAATTGCAATTTAAACTTAATAGTCATTAAATGAGGGTTGATAATGATTCAAATGAGACACGGGATATTGATCACATTTGAGACAGTGATTTTTTTTTTAAGATTAGATCAAAAAAATTATTTGTCAGAAAACACACAGATACAAAATATACTGATACTAAGTTAAACTTTAGCCTAGGATTTTCCAATTTAATGGAAAGACACCAATCTCCTGTACTAGTTAGAAAACTGTATCACAGGAGGTTGAGTCCCTCTTTCAAAATTATATTCAAGAGCAGACAAATAATTAAAATTGACTGATGGTAAGAAATTACGCTTACTTTCTTATTTAGAGATAAATTCAATAATAATTGATTAGACTTATAATACATTACTTTCGCGTGCTAATCATTTTATACAAGAAGCAAGCGAGGCGCAATTTACTAATTGTGGATCAGCAGTATAGCTAATACTGTCAATGTTGTTATGCCTTTAGCGTTTATTCACTACGATTATAAACTATACGTGTGCATTTTATAAAACTAAATGAATTCACAATATTACGTTATATGTTAGTAGGTCAATATGCTAATGGAATGTTGTTAAGTACGTAAATGAATGAATAAGTTTGGACATAAAGATTTATAAATTATAAGTAGACTAGAGGACGCCAGCAGCAACGCCTGCAATTTTTTTAAATTTACCCGTTTTGGCCAATCCCGTGGGAAGTTCGGGCAATCCCTTCTTAGTGCACCCATACGGTCCCCAAGGAACATACATGCCAAATTTCAGCTTCCTGCGTCCAATAGTTTCGGCTGTAGCGTGTCTGTCAGTCAGTCAGTAACGCAAGGATTTTATATATTAAGATTAATTACGTAGGATTATGAAAACATAGTATAGTCTCAAACTGAATATGTTATATAACAGGCACAGAACGTAGGCGTCAATGGTTATAATAATATAGCTATATTGCGGCGTTTCTAGGCGCCTTCATAGTCTATCGTATAAATATATCTGATTTCGGCAGCTTTTCTGGCCGGGCAGTCACCGTCACCCGTTGAGTGATTACTTACTCGGTTTGTTGAAGCGCAGACACGTCGAACATTTTAGCGTTTGCGATTTCTTGTTGCAGTCCTGGATCGAATGTCCTTCTTTACCACAATGCTCGCACGTAGAGGCCTCATTCTTGCAAGACTTAGCCGCATGGCCGTACTGCTGACACTTATAGCACCTGGTTACAAAGGTGAAGTCTCTCACCGGACAGGAAGCCCAGTTGATAAATATCCTGTTCTGAGTGATTATGGCTTTACGGATTACGGCTGTTACTTCTAATTGGTATTGGTGATTGGTATGTTGTTAGGATTAACCGCTTCTGTAATCTGAAGAAGACAATTCTACGAACATGTGATGTAACTCATCTATTCGGCCTATCAGCTCTATCTCTAAACAAATGTTACTTCAATATTTATTTGAAAAGTGAATTTATTGGACCGAAGAAGTAGGTAATAATAACATCAAAAAGGAATTGGGCAGGACATCTGGCTGGCTGGACGTGTGACGTGATGACGATAGGTGGAGTAAGGAGTTAGCAAGATGAGCCGACGATATCATCAATTAGGGTCGAACCGCGACTAGATTACCACACGATTGAGGGAAAAGGCAAGCACAAAGAGAAGTTTATGTTCAGCAGTGGACATAGTTGGGCAAGCTGGTTATGATGACGAAGAGTAGGAACAATTATTATAATAATTTGTATAATTCACGTGTAAGGTTTTCAACAATAAGGAGAAAACAATTATTTAAAAGCCGCAACAAAAAAACAATTGTTTTTTTGTTGCGGCTTATGTTTATCGCACCATATCAAGTCGGCAACAGATTGATACCGTGTTGCCGACACGCAGCATTGGCTGCAGCAGGGCATGCCCGTATTTTCGTCCCACTAAGCATGACGTATAATAAATGTTTGATAGCCAATTCGTAAACGCAAAGACGACGACGACGTAAACGTGGGACCGAAATGTGACCCGTTTTTTGTTTTAGTAAGCAAACTTATCTGCAACACAGGTGATGTTACTCCGAATCATAGGTATATATGTAGCAGCAGCAACATGCATTCATACTTAGAAGACTGAATGTCTTGAGTTGCGGTCAGTAAAAACGGGTTCCAACCTTTCTAGCCAACAGGCAGTGCAGGCATCTCATATGGTGGCCAATTCTACTCACCAAATTTGGAGCACCAAAATTGGGAGAGGCCTATTTATCAAATAATGGTCTGCGAAAATCTATTTCAGGAGATGCCAGTCCGTTTCCAAGATGGCACGCCCGGCTTGACTGTAAGAAATAGAAAAACGTAAGTACAAATGTGCTAATGATCCAAAACATCCTTGTCCCTCTAACTCAAAGAACGATAAGTATCACAAAAAGTTTTAGTTCTTTCCAACACTTGCAAAGACACTTAAAAATTTAACTTAAAGTCGGACCCATCACATGAGTTTTCTCGACATACACTGTCCTTAGATAAGAAGCTATTCATTATAACATGCCATTAAGTGAATCTTATTTCTAAATGCTTAACGTTCTAAATGGCTTGATCAGTGAAATATGAAATTTTCATTTCATTTTCCGCACTGCTCCGTTGTTTTCAAGTGTTATTGCAAATCCTGTTTCAGTTGTATATTTCAATTTTAAAACATTTTTTTCGTAGACGAATATGAGGAAATACAATGTTGATTCGTTCATGACCTAAAATTTTTATTTTAGGTATATTTTACGACTATCTTGACATTTTCTATATTACTTTCATACTGCATGTGGCATTTAAAATATTCACCAATCGTCATTGCAATGTCAGATAGGTAGTATTATTATTTAAGTAGATACTTTACTTTCACTGAAAGAAACAATGTATTGTATTTCGTAAACAACATACAAACAACACTTCTCTACTTAATGATTTCTATTATAGTCCGGGTATTTTAAGCTTGGTCGTACACGAACAAATTATTATGCTCCTGAGAACGCTCTATCAGTTATTATTGTGTTATGAATACCTACCTAGAATACCTAGACTATGAACAACTATTTGTGATTCATACTATATAATTCGTATCATATGCTTTAAACAAACTCAACAGACCTTGTAACGCTGAGCCTGCGGTTACACCCGCGTTATTTAGGGCTACTGCTTCACATTTGTGGCTTATAGCGTAATATTATATAGTCTTTATAGCTTTTCTCGATAAATGGGCTATCCAACACAAAAAATAATATTTATATAATATATAGGACCAAAATATGTTGATATGATTACCTCAGTCAACCAAACAAACTTTTCAGATTCCTAAATCTACTTATACCGAGACTTTGCTGACCTTAGGTCAGCTTGATTTGATAGAAAATAAGCTTTTCACACCAGTGTCGGACCTACGCAACCTAAAAGCATAGGCAAGGGTTGTCTATTGTTTACCCGAAGATTATATACCTACCATAATCATCATATTCCCGAATTTCATTTGCCCTAATGTTTTGTTTGCCCTAAAAGACATATGACATACTTTTAATTGCCCGAAACTTAGATACCATAAGATACGAGTGCCATACGTATTATTTTTCATATTTTTTATTGCCATAATAATTATTAGACATAATCTTTGAACGCCACAATTATTACATACATACACATACATATGCTCACGCCTTTTTCCCATCGGGGTAGGCAGAGACAACAGATCGCCACTTGCTTCTATCCTTGCAAACCTCACGTGCTTCCTCTACATTCATTATTCTTTTCATACATGCTCTTCGGTTGCGGGTGCTTCGGACTTTTCCGTTTTTCAAGACGGCCCCAATTTGGTCCACGAACGTCTTACGAGGTCTGCCGCAACCGGCTTACCCATACACCTCTGCCATATACATTTGATTCGTCAATCTTTCTTCACTCATTCTCTCCATGTGTCCAAACCATTTCAGCGTTCCTTTCTCAATCCTTGTCCCGACATCTTCTTTCAGGCCACATCACTCTCGTATTACTGCATTCGGAATTCTATCAATCAGTCTCACCCCATACATACTACGCAGTGATCGCATCTCAACTGCGTTAATTCTGCTTTCATGCTTTTTCTGCCATACCCAACACTCACTTCCATACATCAAGGTGGGCACCAGCCCTCCATTATGAACCGCCAGTCGCGCCTTTTTTGGCACGGTTTGGCCGTTCATAAAGGCATGCAGCGCTCCATTCACACTGTTCCCCGCTGTCACTCTCCTTTCAATATCACCTTCACATCTTTCATCTCTTGTAAACATGCTTCCCAAATATACAAATCTTTCAACTTGTCCCACATTTTCATCTTCAATCGTAATATTACACTCGGTCAAACTTTCATCCTTCTCAAACACCATCACTTTCGTTTTTCTTGCATTAACTTTCATACCTTTTGCTTTAAAACTCTCGTTCATGCAGTCCATCATTTGTTGCAACTCATTCGCCGATGATGCAAGAATGACTTGATCATCGGCGTATAAGAGGCACTTAACACGCAACCCTACCATATCAAACCCGCAATCAATTTCCCTCAAATCTTTCATGCAGCTATCCATGAATAAGTTGAACAACCAGGGCGAGGCTGGACACCTCTGTCTGACACCTTTAGAGATGTTAAACCAGTCCGTATAGGCACCATTAATTTGGACACAGGCCCTCGAATCCCTATAAAGAGATTTTAGAGCCCTTATTATAAATTTGTCCACCCCATACATAGATAGCACCTTCCATAGTTCCTTTCTATTTACCCTATCATAAGCCTTTTCCAAGTCTATGATCGCGCAATATACCTTCTGGTTTTTTGCCAGACATTTTTCGGCAACGCAGCGCAAGGAAAAGACTTGATCCGTACATCCCATTCCCTTCCGAAATCCCGCTTGCACATCCAATATCTTGTCATTAGTCACGTTTACTACTCTATCAATCAATATTCTGGCATATTTTTTTCCGACAACACTAAGAAGGCTGATCCCGCGATCATTTTGACATTCCTGCTGCGAGCTTTTGCCTTTATAAATTGGAACAAGCACTGCCTTGGTCCAGTCATCTGGAACTTGGCCCTGTTTCAAGGACAGATTAAAAAGGCGATGCAGCAGGTTTACTGTAAGTCCCTCGCCAGCCTTCAACATTTTAGACGTCACTCTATCGCACCCAGCAGACTTTCCTGACCTCATACTTTTTAGAGCTTTCATATTCCTTTCTAATTTCGTCATCCGGGCCCACACACGCATCTTCTATTATCTCTTCTCGCTCTGTTTCACTCATTTCTTTCTCAAATAAACTCTCAAAATATTTTTTCAGCAATCCAGTATCATTATTTCTTCATTCATGACCTCACCTTTTTCATTCCTAATCACTTTCATCAATGTATTCATATTCTTCCCTCGCGCTTCTTTAACGAGTTTCCAAAACAGTTTTATATTGTCTTGGAAACTTGCGCCGAATTGCTTCTCTTATTTCTCCTTTTTCTCATTCTTCTTCCTCTCTATACATTCTTTAACTTTAGCTTTCACACACCTATACTTGTCTTTCATTTCTTTAACACGATCTTCATTCATACCACCACTAGCTCTATTCGTTGCCTCTATTGCTAGGATATCCAGCTATGCTTTTTTCTTTTCCTCAACCATACTTCGAATTTCAACATCCCACCAGTAAGCTTTTTCACTTTTCTTACTTCTTCTTTTACTCACTCCGCATACGTCTTCAGCACATCTCACTACGTTGCTTTTAAATACCGACCATGCATCGCTCACACTTTCCTCATTTACATCACTCCATATTGTATCCAGCCGTTCACTCAATTGCTTTTCGTACATCTCTTTCACACGCTGCTCTTTCAATCTTTCCACTTTTATACGTACTAACTCAGTGGTACACGCTTTAATTCTGAGCCACCAGCGTTTAAACAGACCACTAATTTTACTAATGACTAAATAGTGATCAGTGCCAACATCAGGTCCACGATACGCTCTAGTATCCACTACTTTCATTCTCATTCTTTCATCAACTATCACAAAGTCTATCATGCTTCTTACCACAACATTTCCTACCTTCTTTTGCTACGTGTACATATGTATCCTTTTGTGCTGAAACCACGTATTCGTCACTGACAAACCCATCTCCACACATACATCTAACAAGTATACTCCGTTCTCATTCACATTCTCATCTCCAAATGCCCCAAGTACATTTTCATACCCATCGCGCTTCACTCCAACCCTTGCATTAAAATCTCCAAGCATGACAATACGTTCATTCGCCTTACGCAATAACACTACCTCTCTCATTTGTTCCCAAAATTCCGCTCTAACCGCCTTGCTATAGGAGGAATCCGGCGCATATACACCTACCAGAAATACAGGTGTCAGGCCTACTTTCATCCGGACCCAGATAAGACGTGGACTTACGCACTCATACTCACGCATGCATTCTGCCATTCGCTCTGAAAGAATTATACCGACGCCTTTACTGCCATGTTATTCATCGGTAACCCCCGACTATATCTCTGTGAACGGGCCGCGTGTCAGCATGTCTTTCCCCTTACGCTTTGTCTCATTCACACACAACACATCTAGTTTTCTTTCATTCATTACTTCGTAAACATCATCCATCTTCTCATTCATTTCTCCTCTAACATTTAAAGTCGCAAAACGGCATTCCGTTGCCCACTTTCCGCCCCGACGCGAACAATTCCGCATAGGATTTAGATGGTTTTGGCGTGACGTATGGTGAATATCGTCGCCGCCTATAGCTGTAAGGTTGCTCCCCCCAGAATACGAGGAGCAGCCTCGTCCTGTAACTATAGGACGAGGAGGGGATTCTCCGGCTCCACCGGTACCCCCATGGGGTAAACTTACAGAAATATTACCTACAGCCATGATCACGTCGGTTAATTATTTGACTGTATGTTCTCTTTAGGGTTTAACAGTCAGTACCTAACAGCGGGGCAGCCTGCCGGGTTTGTTGCAAGTTTTCCTTCTCTATGGTTAAAAACATCAATATTATATTTGATGATAATGCGTCCGTCGAAATACCTTAGTCGCCTTTTACGACACCTCGGTAGGAGAGAGGGAGGGATATTCTACTCCGCCGGACACCACACGGCACGGCCATAATTATTATTAGACATAATATATAAATGGGTACGTATCAAAATCCCGAAAAATAAATTAAATATTATTATCAACAGCTAGTGCCTAGGGTTAGGTGAAACGAATTAAATAAATAAGTTATGTTAGGTTCTCTTTTGATCCTTAACCCAAAAATAGGAGCCCTGCAAAACAGGGCTCCGTCAACTTGATCCACATTCTTCACACTAGTTTAATAAACTGAAGTCCTGCTTCGCATATTTTCGGATTAAGTGTCAAAAGAGAACCTAACATAACCTTTTTAGTTACTGGAATTACAGTCAGATCTAACCCTAGGCACTCGAAAGCAAAGAATCATAATTAGTCCAGTGAATCCAGCTTCTCCTGATATAACAAACGTTACACACCTAATGTCGATGGCAAATGATGTTATGGCATATGATAATTAGAGCATGTGATAATTAGGCCTTACAATGATTATGACAAATGATGTTATGGTAAGTGACTTTATGGGAAACAAAGCTTCTAGCACACGCTAATATAGCAAATAAGAGTAGGGTGAATGAATATTAAGTCATATAATATTATGGCTGTTGACTATTATGGCAAATAATATTCGGGCAAGTGGCGGTATACCATAGGCAAGTCCTGTCGTTTAGAACAATGTCAGTGAATTTCAAACTCCTAACCAAAGAAATATAATATTAAGGCATAGAAGTAACACTAAATAACAACAGCGGTTGCTATGATTGATATCTTCTTTCTAATGGCACATGCAGTATGACAGAAAGAGCTGTCGATAGGTTTAGCAGCACACTCTTATAGCAGCCTCATGGTAGGCAAACAGTAGACAAAACATAGAGTTAGGAAACCGAGTGTTGTTCGTAACAGTGATGATTTATCGATAAATATTTTTGGTCAAATGTCTAACTTTAGTATGTGTCGATATATTTAAGCCGTAGAAGTAAACAACTAAAATATTAAAATTGTAGTTTTTGCTGTTGACGCCGGACAGTGCTTTGCAAAGACTTGCCAGACAGACAGTACTAAAAAAATTCACGTGTTTTGTCTAGAATTACCGTAGCCAGGCAGGAAGGTGTATCAGAAGTGCGCAGTGGAAGGTGTAATACATCTACCTGACCACGATAGACAATATATCCAGACACAATGCACTGCGTTGCACAGTGAGTAAATTATTGAGTAGGTACATGAAAATGTTACCTTATATATCCTGGTGATGTTCTTGAAGTAGACCTATAGATTAACTTATAATTTTGGCCAAAATAACAAGAGAATCAATAGATACCAGTTTACAATTCGGCGAAGTCCTTCTCCAGACCACGATGCACGTTAGCGGTTCACAAACTTTTCACAAAAGTTCAATATGTCATCAATTTACAACAAACCTTGCCGGAAGTCAAAAGCGGCAATTACGTATTAAGCTAATTACAAGTTGATTCAATTCGCGTTAATTCAAAGGGCGATCAATTTAATTTAGGTACAAGGCACGCGAGCTTACAAACGGCGTGTTCATTTTTCAAGGCGCCAACGGAAGTGTCACTTCCGTTGGCGCCTTGAAAAGTTCAGTGTGACCATTGTCAGAAATTTTCAATAGACTAAACAAAATGTTACTCAATCGATCTAATCGATTTGACTTATAATAAAAACTAATTCTATTTCAAACATCCACCCGCCCCGGACCGGCCTACCGGTCCGCTAATCGGTTGGTAGACGTGACAATGTTGCAACCGCTCTCCTCAGAATCGAACCGTCCACCAAGACCTCAGCAAATCGGGGAACTCCATCAGCCCCAGTTACCAAACGAAGGATGCGCCCCCTGCGCCATCTGAGTGGCGGAAGGTTAGCCTACTTTATCAAAACGAGGTCACCAATCTTGGGTGGATCGGTCTTGTCGGTCCACTTAACGCGTTGCTGGAGTATGTGCAAATATTCCAAATTCCAGCGTTTCCAAAAGCTCTGAGTAATCTGGCGTACCAATTCAAAACGCGAGAGACGACCAGGTCTCGTATCAATGTAGGGGTACTCAGGCAAGGCGACAAGTGGGCGACCAATCAAAAAATGGCCCGGCGTAAGGGCCTCCAAATCATTCGGATCTGAGGAGATCGGGCACAATGGCCGAGAGTTCAAAACGGCCTCAATCTTACAAAACACAGTTGCGAGTTCCTCAAATGTAAGGACAGATTCACCGATTGTCCTGCGCAAGTGTGTTTTGGCCGATTTTACGGCGGCCTCAAATATACCACCCCAGTGTGGAAAATTTGGTGGGGAAAACAACCAATTTATCCCACGTCGGGCAAGCCTATCACCTATATCAGCCTTGTTGGTTTCAAGGAAATTAACAACCTCATTCAAATAATTATACGTGCCCTTGAAGTTAGTGCCGCAGTCAGAACGGATCAAGGAAGGCAGCCCTCTGCGGGATACAAATCTGTCAAATGTGGCTACAAACGCCTCGGTCGTAAGCGAGGAGACCAGTTCCAAATGTACGGCCTTTGTGGAGAGGCAAACAAAAACGCACAAGTAGGCCTTAACAGTCTTGCTGTTTCGAAGTGTCGACGTTTTCACCAAGAAGGGACCAGCGATGTCCGTGCCAACACCGTCAAACGTCCTGCTTTCAGTTACGCGATCTGCCAGTAAGTCCCCCATCAAGGGTTGCATGGTAGAAGCCTTGAGCTTATAGCAAGGGATGCAGCGAAAGACTACACTCCGAATAATTCTTCGGGCAGACAAGATCCAAAATTCGCGTTGCAAAATGGCCAAGAGCGCATTACGACCAGCATGCGAGTTCTTAAGGTGACGGTCAGTTACCAACAAGCGTACCAAATGACCGTCCTTAGGTAACAAAAGGGGGTGACGAGCCCCGTAAGGGAGGTTGGCGTTCTTGAGACGCCCTCCAACGCGCAAGAGACCCGTATCGTCCAAAAAGGGGTTCAATTTAGAGACAGCTCCCGACAATTTCGATCTCCCTGATTTAAGGATAGCAATCTCCTTTTCAAAATGCGCCAATTGCACAGAACGAACCCAAAAGGTGAGGGACTCCTGTCGTTCCTGTGGTGAGAGAAACGGTGTCAGTCGTTTCTGTTGTGGGTGCCTAAAATTAAAAACAAAACGCTTTATCCAAGCAGTAACACCTAACAACTTGTCAAGGGAGCTGTAACGATTCAACAAAAAATCGGGGTCGAAGGCGCATTCCACCTTTTCAAGAGCGAGTGTTCGCAGACCCGGCAAATTAGAAGTATTCAAAACTGGCGTTCGAGGCCAATCAATTTCTGGTCGACTGACCACGACCTATCAAACTAGGCTAGACTAGACTGACGAATGACCTATCAAACTAGGCGTCAAGCATCCGCGCGAGGCACAATCAGCGGGGTTGAGCTCACCTGGCACGTGTCTCCAAATAAGTTTGACTTCGGATTTCTGGATTTGGGAAACGCGATTAGCAACAAATACCTCCAAGGTGTGGATAATGGGACCTACACCTGGACAGACAGCCAAATTGTTCTTTGTTGGTTGAAGGCTTCTGCTTCAACCAACAAAGAACAATTTGGCTGTCTGTCCAGGCGTAGGTCCCATTAATACAAATGCTTTTACCCAAAGTACTGGACACGTGGTTCAATAAGCGTACAAGTAGGGCTGCTCCCGAGAGCTCCAATTTCGGAATGGTCAAAGATGTCCGAAGGGGTGCAACCTTGCTCTTCGCTATGATCAGGGAAACCCTCACCTGACCTGATGTACTAACTGTGCGCAAGTACACCACGGCCGCGTGACCACGTTCCGAGGCATCACAAAACCCGTGAAGGGTGGCCTTGTACTTCCCGGGAGGAAGGATGGGACGAGGCAAGGAGATCTCGTTGACGGCAGGAAGTGAGGATACAAAGGAGGTCCATTCCTCAACAAGAGTGCCGTGCAGAGGTTCGTCCCAGGTCAATCCTGCTGTCCAAAGCTTCTGCAAGAAGCATTTTGCCCAAAATATAATTGGACAGATCCAACCGTTCGGATCAAAGGTTCTGGCGACAGTAGACAATATGAGACGTTTAGTCCAAGAGCAAGGCAATTTCAGGTCTACGTTATACGTAAAGATGTCTTGGACTGGTCTGTACTGAACGCCTAGAACAGCCATCATGGCGGGGTTGTCAACAATCTCAAATAGATGTGGATCTTGCTGATGATCCTCTGGCAAGCCTTCCAAAAGCGCTAGTGAGTTGGAAATCCATTTGCGCAACTCATAACCAGCGGAGGCCAAAATACCTATCAATTCGTCCCGCAGGAGTATCGCCTCGTCCGCTGTGGAGGCGCCTGAACAAATGTCATCGACGTAAATATCGTCCTTCAAGATGGCGGAGGCTCTTGGGAAACGTAAGCCTTCGCGGTCAGCGAGCTCCCAAAGAGAACGTATTGCCAAGTAGGAGCTTGACCTTAACCCGTACGTATTAGTATTGAGCTCGTAGACGACCATAGGATCGCGAGGAGACTCTCTCCAAAGGATCAGCTGGAAGCGACGGTCATCAGGGTGGATAATAGTCTGCCTGAACATCATTTTTATGTCGGCCACAAAGACAACCTGATGTCGTCGGAAGCTGGTGATGACGTCACAAAGGTCCTTGACCAACTTGGGACCAGAATGCAAGCACTGGTTCAAGGATACGCCCGTTGAAGTCTGCGCAGAACCATCAAACACTGTGCGCAGCTTGCCAGTCGATGGCTTCAATACCGCATGATGCGGGAGAAAGTAATGCTCCACCGAACGCCAATCCAAATTTGACACAGACATGTGTCCCAACTGTTCATATTCCCTCATGAACTCAATGTACTTCTGTCTGAGCTCCGGATCACGACCCATGCGGCGCTCCATAGCCAACAATCTCTTTTCGGCTAAAGGTCGTGACTCACCAAGCGGAGGCCGAACAGACAAGAAGGGTAGCCTCGTAATAATCCGACCAGAACGGAGTCGACCAGTGTTGTTCTGGAAGAACAGCTCGCACTCCTCATGTTCTGGATTCAAACGGGCAGCTTGAGGGGGCTCCTCTACCTCCCAAAACCTCTGAACTGCATCAGAGAGAGCAGAGCCTACAGCCAACAAATTATCAAGTTCGGGTGGAGGGGGGTCCCTAGGTACAGGTCCCATCAAAGCAAATCCAAATATGGTCGGGATGGCAGTCAAACCATTTGGCACCAAGACCCGTTTCCCATCAATCAAAATTCCACCGAGGACATCAGAGCCAATCAACAAGTCGATTAGTCCCGGTGTGTCAAATTTGGGGTCTGCCAGTTCCAATCCCGATGTCAAATTCACCACAGCAGCGGGTAGCTGTTTCTGTGGGTGCATACCCAAAATATTCTTCAACACAATAGCCGAGGTTTTAATCCTCGGGTGTGAAGATTCAACTGGGCCAAACAAAACCTTAACTTGCCCTTCAACATTAGAGGCTACGTCCCCTATGCCCCGTATACAATTTGGAAATAAACCCATATTTAATTTAACCTGCCCTACCAAATAAGTGGAAACAATGCAACCTTGTGAACCTGTGTCCAATATAGCACGGACAACAACAGAGGTCCCCGTGGGTCCCCAGACCCTAACAGCAACCGTTGGTAGGATAACGGTCTCAATGGGGGAGGTTGGCGTTATAGGGCAGGGGTCAATGACCTATTGTTGCCTGGGCGGCGACCGTTGGCCAGGACCAGGCAAGTCAAAACGAGGGTGCGGCTTGAAGTCCTCAAAGGCGCGATGACTTGATCCGCGCGCCATCTGTGGGGGGTCATAATGACGCACCCGCCCAAAACGAGGTGGGCGCGAGTCAAGGCGGGGACGCTCCGCCAAAGGAGGGGAATACCTGGGGCAGCAGTCATGGTGCTGGTGACGCTGAACAGCAAATTCAGGTGCGCGAGAGAGAAGAGGCGTGCGCACGCTACGGTTCTCCAAGCGGGGCGAGTGGCGATCAATTGAGCGAGGCGACTCTCGGCTACGCGCCGGTGAGCCTCGGCTGCCACCTTCAAAACACCCGCCCGTGCGCGGCGTCGGCTGGTTAGACAAGCGGCCTACCTCTCTGGCATTCATGCAGAGAATGTCCAAATGCTGTCCTCCACAGTGAGGACAGGGGCGAGAGTTTGGGCAGTCTCGCTGGTAGTGGGACCCCAAACAAGAGAAGCAAAGACGGCGGGCATTCGCGATGCGCCTACGAGAGGCGACATGTAGGTCCAAGAATGCCCTACAACTGGCCGTTCTGTGCCCCGTGACCTTGCAGTAGGAGCACTCCGCTGGGCTCAGCGTGACCGCAAAGCGAGGAGGGCGCCGGTCAACATTGGCTCGGGTGTGAACGCGAGCCTGCTCCTTGACCTTGGGCGGCTGCGTCTTAGCCGGCGTATCACCACCGGAGTTGTCCAAGACCCGGCACTCATCCTCCAGGAACCTCTCCAGGTCAGCAAAGGGGGGCAGATGGGTCGCGCTATCCCCACCAAAGCGCTGTTCAAAACGCGACCTCAGGTCGGCAGGCAGCTTCTTCAGCACAATGTGCACCAATAGATAGGACCATTGGTCCACGGGCAGGTCAAGGCACTTAAGTGCGTTGATGGCCACCAAAAGCGGGTTCAATAGTTGGGTGCGCAACCCAGAGACCCGGGTGAGCGTCGGCAAACCCAAAATCTGCTCGATGTGCGTGTCGGCGAGGCCACGCTTATTATAGTACCTACGGGTAATTAGGTCCCGAGCCGTCTGGTACGCCTCGTCAGACACGGGCAGATGCTGGATGAGGCCCTTAGCCTCCCCATCCAGAACCGACATTAGATAGGCCAACTTTTGTGCCGGCCTAAGGTCAGCCCTATCATTGACTAGGCTGTCGAACAAATTAACGAAGCCCAGGTGGCTTCCTAGGCAGCCATCAAAATGGGGGAGGTCCAAAGTAGGGAGCCTACTCACCAGCCCCGTTGCTGACCTAGGAAGCTCCTGCTTCAGGCCGGGTTGCCCTTCCCTATCGGCAACTAGTTGTCTCGCACTATTGGAGACAGCATCATACAGGTCTAAGACCTGGGCATAGTCTTTACTGACCTTATTTCGCTGGTCAGCAGTGAAATCAGTGACTGACACTTCGAGACAGCAAGTGCTGAAAGTGTGGAACTGCTGTTCCACACTTGCCAGGCGATCATCGATCCGCTCGTACCTTTGAAGTAAGGCCTGCTGGCGATCAGGCCGGTTCACTAAAGCACTGGCCGAGGCAAACCAGCGCAAATCTGATGCAATGGCACCAGCAGCCGCACGCAAGTCCTTGATAGCTGACATAATCAAAATTCAAAAGAGCCCGGACAAGCGTTAAATAAAATTAACAAGCAAAACTTAATATTTGTTAATTCTTTGAAACCAACAAGGTATTAGCCTGTTTACTGCTGGTACAAGCAAGTGGCAGGTATTTACTGCCCAACAAAATTAATAGTTTCAATATATATTGACACAAAACAAAGTCAAAGCTATCAAAGTTGAAACCTCAAATAAGTTAATTAAAGTTAAATATTCAAATAAATTAACTAATTACTTGCAACAGACAGACTGGCTGTGTTATTTGAGATATACAATAGGAAGTAAGCACAGAATATGTGTTACCTAGCAATATTATCTATATTATAACAAAACAAAGTTTATTAATGTGACCCGCCCAAGTGGCAAGGTCAAGTTGGATGTTATAATGTTTATGAATATATGCAATAAACTAAATTTACTAAATTTATTGATACATACAGCTGTTATGTATCCAAACAAACTGACTTATTAATGCAACAACAAATTTAAGTTAGATTTTTCAACAACACAAATCAATAATTACTGATTGAGGTTATGTGACAATGTGTTTCAAATTATCTAGGTCAACTTATACAATTAAATATTATGTATTTTAGTCAATAACTGACCTGACAAACACTACAATACTGTCTACAAGGTGATAAGATACAAGCTCATACCAATCTGAGTTTATACTCAGTAATGCAACAGCGGCTAAATTTCAACTACAGCTCTACACCAAAATTATGTCTAGAATTACCGTAGCCAGGCAGGAAGGTGTATCAGAAGTGCGCAGTGGAAGGTGTAATACATCTACCTGACCACGATAGACAATATATCCAGACACAATGCACTGCGTTGCACAGTGAGTAAATTATTGAGTAGGTACATGAAAATTTTACCTTATATATCCTGGTGATGTTCTTGAAGTGGACCTATAGATTAACTTATAATTTTGGTCAAAATAACAAGAGAATCAATAGATACCAGTTTACAATTCGGCGAAGTCCTTCTCCAGACCACGATGCACGTTAGCGGTTCACAAACTTTTCACAAAAGTTCAATATGTCATCAATTTACAACAAACCTTGCCGGAAGTCAAAAGCGGCAATTACGTATTAAGTTAATTACAAGTTGATTCAATTCGCGTTAATTCAAAGGGCGATCAATTTAATATAGGTACAAGGCACGCGAGCTTGCAAACGGCGTGTTCATTTTTCAAGGCGCCAACGGAAGTGACAGTTCAGTGTGACCATTGTCAGAAATTTTCAATAGACTAAACAAAATGTTACTCAATCGATCTAATCGATTTGACTTATAATAAAATCTAATTCTATTTCAAACATGTTTAATTATTGTTCGTTTTAGCCATAAAATCTAGTGACAAAAAGTATTCATAAACTAATGAGCGATGCGTTGCGATGAGATGCTAAGAAACTGTCACTTAGATTACGTATTGTACGAATTATACCAGATTGGCTAATGCGGCAGGCTTTGGCAATTTGTGTGCGTCGCATCATATCACGTTGCTTGCTATCGCTTACGTTGGACACTGCTTGATTTTTTTAGAGTTGTAGGTAATCCGATTTGTGATCCACCAGCACAAATGATTCGCCTTTATGTAAATATTAGTACAGCAGTGAACTACTTTGACAACCCAGTTGGCGTGAGTGCAACCGACTGCCACGCCGAAGCTTGCGGGTACGATTCAGTTTTACATTCATGTCCGATAGTTTGTTTCCGTATTTATCCCTCATTCAAAAAACATCGATATCTCCTTTCACTGTTAAATCCCATCACTCCTTAATGATGGGATTTGACAGCACGGCTATTTAGAGAATGCAGTCAAAGATATGAGTCTGTAAGGAGTCTATGCCTCTTTAAATGAGACGCGTAATTTGACGTTATGATTAACCAACTAAGACCAACTGACATTACATGTTGCACGTTCGGTATAAGGAAATATGGCGGGCATGTTCTCTCTAGTCTAAACGTCCAACCTCTCTGCTCCTAACCGTCAAACATCTGCCTGACAACTGTGGCAGACGATTGAAGATTTTTGCCGTGGTAAGGCTTTTTATGAAGATTTCCGATGCATTACAGTTTGTTGTCTTCTTTACATCGTTTAAATTTTACGAAATACCTAAAAGTTAGATACAGCTTCTTTTGTAATGATTGCTCAATCGAGATGTCTTATTATATTGAACTGTTAGCTTTTAACGTTGCCAATCAACGTAATGTGGTCACTAATTTACAACGTGACGGTTCTTCTTCAACGATTTGATTATGGATTATCAATATGATACAAAACTGCATAACACATGGGTATATTTGATACATAAATCCGAAAGTAATTACAGCGTATCAGCCCTCGTTTCTTTGTATTAAATAAAATAATAAATAAAATATAAAATTTATTGATTTTCATTCATCACAAAAATATACATACAGTTCTTAAAAGTTATTTAGATAAAATAATGATAATGAATAAAAAAATTAAGAATAATGTACTAGGGTAAACCTGTGCCACAGGCGTTAAAGGCACTTACAGTATATGATTTTGATCTGAGTTATGAAGTCATCACAATATTTAATATAACACATTAAACGTAATAATGTGTCTAAATAAAAATATACCTATGTATCGTAGGTTATAAGGCATGTTACACGTCGTACTGCATCAATCGTCCTAACTTGTGAGGTATATCATTGACCTCGTGACTGACCCACTGGGCCGTGAAATAACAGCTGTAGCAGACACACGTCACAGGTGGAAACGAACTCATTTTACACTACGGCAAGTACAGTTGACGGGCTCACGATACATATTCATTAATTCTAGGATTCACGCACAATAATTCCATCATTTCCTTCATACCTTAGTAATATTTAGTTGTATTTGGTTAACATAGATTCATTATAAATAACCTAAAGCTGCAATATAGAAATATACGACAAATATTTGAACGCTAAGCTATAAATATGCATAATGTATGAACATCTGTTAAATTCTTTGATAGTTCTTTTTTTGTGAGTCTTGGTTATGATTTCACTTTAACTAGAGCGATGATACAACCTGGTATGGAACAAGCTTACATAGAAAGTACTCAAATTGTACACATCAAGTCACATAGACTTACAAAGTATTCCACACCTTTGCAAAACGGTTGAGAAGAGGAAACAAAGTGCTTTTTTTGTATATGGGAAGTTCACCATATAGGTAAAGGGGGGACGGTTCTCCTTTGCCGCAACGTCGACGATGGTAGAAGCGTGAAGGAGAAATTGCTATATGTACTTAAATTAGTCAAGATTCTCCGGCTATTATTTTGCAGAACCATCCCATAGGTAGAAACAGTACTCCGTGCAGATTCGAACTTGTGCTTTGTTTACGATAAGCAGCTGTCACACCGTAATTAAAATCTTACCTTATTAAGGTTACCCAGTTCCCTATCAGCTAGCTAGGCTCTCGCTTTACATGACGCCAAGAAGTTCCAAGCGATCACTTACGGGTGCAAATATATTTCCGCAAATCGAAGCCAGATGAACTTGACTCCATTTAGTGACAACTACAAGCTTGAGATATTAAACTTGATTCGGTTAGCAACCTTACTGTAGGATACCGCCTTCAAAGACAAGTTCAAGCGCTCAGTCATGTCCCTCTTGAATTTGCGCTTCACCAATCCAAGAATTTAACATATTATGTCTCTCTACAACCATGCCGTCAAGTCTAAAGGTAACTGATTTGAACAAGATCGCAATCGCAACAATAGAAAAGTGGAGATTACTCCTACTAATATAAAACAAGAGTACTAAAAACGCTACTTTACCTACATAAGTGCGACTATCGATTATTTGTGAGGTAAGTTCTGTTCACCTAAATATTTTTTTATGATCCCTGTTCGATTTGTGCTCTTAGTTCTGTGATTATTGAAACAATGTAGATGGGTAATTTAGTTCACTAATATTGTGCTGAAAACATTTTTAAAGATTTTACGATCAAAATAATCATGTAATAATATGGTGCTTCAGTAAATATTTATTGCACCATATATCTACCATAATAGTTTACATTAGAAAAGTTTTCTTATATGAGCTTGATTTTTTAACACTCGATCATTAGCGTTCTTTTAACTTAAACAATGTGGACAGGTCCAAAAATATTTGAAATAAAAATTGGGGGCCGAGCCGTAATTCCCTGTCACAATTTAATTTAGAAGAAGCAAACCTGCAAACTATTTTTTTATTTTTTAAAAGAAAAGAGAAAAAGAAACTAGCGCATATCAAAATTAGTCATGTAATATCTAGCTGAGAACTTTACTTCTATGATACTATGATACATAATCAATACATCATCTATTGGTTTAAGCTGGTATTTGACTACCTCTCTTCAAGCAATTAAATAATATCACAGAAAACATTGTCGTGATTGGTTTGTCTTCATACTGAAAAGGGACATGGCTGCCTTAGACAGAGTCAACCTTTACCTAAACAAAAGTTAAGGTAGGTTTCATAGCGTGATTTGGCCTGCATCAGAGCACTACAGTGCTTTGCAGGGCATTTAAAGCTGTCGGTCTCGGTACTTTACTTAGGACAAGACTCGTTAGGTGGTATAAAAACTCCGACACCAAAGTTGAATTCAAACACACACGAAAGTAAAAAAGCTGTTCTTATTTGTATATTTCTGTTATTAGTGTAAAACACAAAGACCAAACAAAGAACGCACCACGTGTGAAGAACTCTGTAAAGAAACACAAACAGTTTCTTGATATGAACTTTCTAGTCGTAAGCATACAGTGCTTATACAAAACAAAACGTATACAATACTTTAAAATGCACACCGCAAGCTTATGAAATAATTTAACAACAAAACAAACTTTTGAAATTAATCTTTAACATGAAAAAGCTTGGTAAGCACAAAATAATTCTACTGAATTTATTTTGTTTGTTGACGTATATTGTAACCCCTTGTGACGTCGTCGTCCGGAAATGGTGTAGTAGTTTAGTACGCTTGAATGAAAATTTAATAAGTCTGTAGTGGTCAAGCGCAAAGACCGCGTCGCGCGTAATAAGCTACCATATAAACCTACAATGCCCGAGGTCAGCTATGTTTGTTTATCCTTTGCAACGAGTCATACTGTCACACCGCAAAAACGCTACAAAGAATGTATTTTATTTGATTCACATTCATTGTTATTGATTACGATATGAACTTTAGTTTTGTTTATGCATTAGTAATGAATTCGTTGTATTGAGACGTAACAACTAATTTCTACATTATTTATCGAGAGAATATGGAGATGGCTTTCTTCATGTTTCACGTACGTTGTCTAAGAAAGGAAGGGCTGCATTTTAAAACACCATAATGAAGAAAACATTTCATAATTTGTTGTTAGCAAATTTTTTATGTGACTTTTAACATAACATTTTGTAAAGAGCGATCGTCATACAAGCCTGTCTTAAATTTGTAAAAACATGAACTCAGAAAGAAATGTCGTAAATATATTTTTTTTTATAGACTCACGCCTGTTTCCCCGAAAGGGTAGGCAGAGGTGTGATATAACACCCACATTTCGCCATGAATTTTTAGGTCCCACGTAATAGGGGGCGAGCCTATTGCCGTACCGGGCACATTACCAGACTCTTAGCCGCTACTGAGAATTTCCTAACGGAAAAACCCAATAACACTTTGCCCGACCCGGGAATCGAACCCGAGACCTCCCAATCCCACGCGCACATTTATGCCGCGAGACCAACGAGGCAGTCGTATAGGGTTTGATGTCGAGTTTTCCGTCTCTACACAAAGATGGTATTTGCATCGTGTTATCCCTTAGTCGCCTCTTACGACACCCACGGGAAGATAGGGGGTGGTGACACTTGTATTCTATACCGTCAAAAAAAAAAAAAAAAAAAAAAAAAAAAAAAAAAAAAAAAAAAATTGTACAAAGGTTGAGTATGTAAATAATTAGTATTATAATTTTCTAAGCATCACTATATAAAACTAATAGACCAAACAAAATGATTCCTCTCAATTTTCCTCGATCGTTGTGTGTACTTACCAAACATAATCAGCTGCGATAAAACCAGGCCATGTTTGCTCTGGACACAATGGGAGTCCACTTCCCGCCAATACTAGCTGGATCTTGTTATAACAACAAATATTCTATTAAGGTTTTGTATTCAGTAGAGATGTGCTAGGCAGCTAAGCAAAATAAATGGAAGAAATACTGAGTTTTTAGGTAAGGTCGTGAATGTACTAGAATGTAATTAACGTGTCTGTACCACGCCTGGGACCCTCTTTATAATACCGTAAAAATATTCAACTATTACTTAAACGTGTATTCTATATAAGTAATAATAGATACAAATACCTACAGATCATGTCCTTTAGTTTTCGCGTAACCATATATAACTAAGAAAAAGTAATTTCAGTGAATGGGATCTTTTGAACCGTTTAATTGCTCAATCACTGATTAGTGGAGAGTTACGACGATTCCTTGCGTCACAATAAAGCTTAGAAACTATTCAACAATGTTCTTTTGCGTCACTACAAAGGTTGTCTTTTGTAGTGACGCGTGAAAATCAAGTAATGCTATGGATGAATTTTCATTGCCCGCAGCTCTTGGCTGGATAAGTAGTCTTCTTTCGAAATGGCGACGAAGCTAAATTAACTATCTAGGAGATTATACGCTGCACTCTCCGAGCTATCTCTTCACTTATCTTTGTTGGTTGTAGAAACATTGAAGAGATGAAGTGAACGCCTTAAGTGCTGTGTGAAAGAGACTACTTTGCTTCGAAAGGGTTCATATGAGTTTCAAATTTATCAGACTAAAACGTAGTTCAAATTTAACAGACTGAACGTAGGGGTTGACAGATTTCACATGACTCAGTAGAAAATAATAATAGAGTTATGGAATTCTCAGGCATGTAATTTACATGCCTGAGAATTCGATTCTTTTATTCTTCGCGACACTTTTCATCGCCGTTTATCAAGCGATAATTTACAATGGAATGCGCACATAACTTAGAACAATGCGCGCCGTAGTAGCAGTCTGGTGGTCTCTCCACTAGCCCGTCACTGATATCGTATAAGGCGTATGATTACATATGCAAATAGCATTATGACAAACATTTACACGAGTTCGATCCCCAAATAAAATTGAATATTATTATTTTATTCAATAACTATTACTGAATTGCAGTTCAGACAGATATAAAGAAGAATAGTAGTCTACTTTTCCCCTCTAGTTTAACTTCCATTACAACCTTATTCGACTTACAACCATAAAGGCAAAGTTATTCAAAATTATTATTTCATAAAGTGGTTTTATATCATATGAATAATGCTAAAAGCAGTTATCATAAAATATAAGTTTAAGACATTCATACATATCAGTAATATTATCATTGGTATTCTGTCAAAATTCTACGATAATATTTAAAATTGGTGTTGCCAACGAAATTTAACTCGAAGCGAATTAAACGGCAAGAAATGTAGCTGATCTGATATCAGCTGCAGACATCGATGGAACTATACACTGGCGGGCAAATCAAATGACACTTTTATTGCAAATGAAATGACGTTTAATTAAAACCACGTATTATTTTTGTTCTTGAAATTCAATGAGATAAACTTTATAAATGTAGGACTAGTAAAAATCTCTATTGTGAAACAAATTATATATACATTGAATCAGAACTCATGTTATCTAATATCATCATATCGCTGAAACTAGCAATCAAGTAATTTTAGATACATCAACATACTGATAATACAACAATATGCTAAAACTGTTAATGAGATTAAACATTTTGTGTACTTTAAAGTTTTGTTAATGCTAATATGGATAGGATATTTAATAAAATTTCATTTTCATATGTATAGGGTGCTTAAACAACAAAGTGCTAAAACAAAGTGTGGTCCTAAATACGTTTCAAAATCATTTCTGTAGGTGCCATATTTATAACTGCGACAAAATAACCTCTGCTTCATTTTTCAGCTCAACATATTTACATAAGAAATATGTGCCTTCAGTCACATATTAGTATATAAGTCACATAGTAGTAACACAGTGAACTTATCAAGTTATGCCCTTTATTATGTCACGTGGCAGTTAAGTCCCGAAATAGGTAGTTTATATAACTCTATTTAAGCCTCACAATATCTGCACTGTGATATGGCAGGAAAAAGCAATAAATTCAAGTTATTTCGTACACTAATTTTTTTTACTCATAATAATGTTATAGCTTTTGCTATCAGTTACATATGGACTAAAAAAAGAGGCAGCGATAGCCTAGTGGAGATACCAACGGACTGCCATGCACAGGGTATCGGGTTCAAATCCACGGCGCGCACCAATTTCGGAGTTATGTGCGTATAAATTGTAAATTATCGCTTGCCCTGTGCCTCGGAGAGCACGTTTAGCCGTCGGTCCCGGCTGTCATGAAGATCTTTGACAGTCGTTATAGGGAGTCAGCGCCTATAAACAAACTGACACTAGTCTAAACCATGGAACATCGCTATCCCTTCGGGTTGCGGAGGTCAGACTGGCTGTCGCTCCATGGAAAAGCTATAATATTCAGCCAAATCCGGTTAGACTAGAAAGCGGACTCCAAGTTGAGACTGGGATAACGCTAGGTGGATGATGATGATGATGTGGACTATAAAATATTTGGGAGATAAAGCAAGTAAATACGTCTGTAAGGATCTCGCTAAAAATGTTTTTTGTTAAAGCGTTTAATATTTTTGTTTCTATATACATTAGTGGTAATAATATCGCAATGTCTCGTGACATACATTTGTGTATATACGATGTGCTCACTAGGAATAAATTATGTATCATGGGTGGGGTATTTTATTAACATTCAACTAACGGACTCAAAGAATGGGTAGTGGAAGATTTTTGAGTCCCTCATTCATCCTTCATTGTTCTGGTATGTAAAAGAGATCTAACAGATAGGTATCAGCGTGTTGTAAAGGATGAGTACTTTTCAGATCCATATTTGGCTTCATCAGGGGTACCCCAGGGTTCACATCTAGGGCCTTTATTATTTGTGTTATTTATTGACGACATAGTTAGACAGGTAAAACATTCAAAGTGCTTACTTTTTGCTGTTGATCTAAAGCTATATAGATCTGTGAACTCGGATATGGACGCTCATCTGTTACAAGAGGATCTGTCACGTATTAAAAACTGGTGTGCCCAAAATATTATGACAATGAATGCTAATAAATGTCATCATATTAAATTTACGAAGAAATTACTACTAGTTTTTTCGACATAATTATAAGCTAGGCAATGTTATATTAGATGAAGTTAGTTCTATCAGGGACCTGGGTGTCATTATGGAAAGCAAATTGAATATTATTAGCCATATTAACAGTATAGTAAGTGACAGTCAAAGAATGCTCGGTCTAATGAAACGCGTGGGCAGAAAATTTAGAAACGTCAAGACATTACAGACTCTTTACTTCGCGTTGGTCCGTAGCCGTCTTAAGTATTGCAGTCAAGTACGGAACCCATCTTATCAGGTGCATATTGATCGCTTGGAGAGGGTGCAAAAATCTTTTGCTCGGTACCTTGGGCATAAGCAAACTAATACCAATAAGGGTTACATTAATTGGAGAGCAGGTTATAATGAGAGACCCAAATATTTTAAAATGGATTCACTGAAGAAGAGACAATCTTATCTTGAATTGGTATTCTTACATAAAGCCATTACGGGAAAGATTTCCAAACCATATCTTCTGTCCAATTTAGATTTTACATTCCTAAAGTTAACAGGAGGGTTACACGTAACAACACGTTCTTTTTACCTCGAAACAGAACAAATGTCGGGCAATTTTCGCCCTTACAAAGACTATAAGAAAAATTTTATTTGGACATTTTTCATAACACCCCATCGCAACTCAGGCGTCAAGTACTGCAACCACAAATGTGAGTTTTGTTATTTTGGTGTACATGTTTAGTAGCAAGATTTCATTTTGATTTTATTATTGTTTTGTAAAGTAAATACTTGTTTATGGTAAATTTTGTATCACACCTGTAATTAGCTCTTACTTAGTTAAGATTTAATTAGAAGTGAAGTAATTGTTTGTTTCGCCTAAAAGCTGTTGGTGTGCCAATATATATATATATAGTAATGTAGGGATAAGTGTGCCGAGGCACACAAGTGAAACGTAAGACGTCTGTAGATACACTCTTTATTTAATAAGCAGCACACATAATATATAGGAAGGTGTCACTACACTACACCTCCATTACAAAAGAAAATAAAAAATTGGTTAAAATTTTTTATGTACTAAGAAAGTAATGCAATTAGTAAAATATAAAAGATTATGTAGGAGGTGTTACTACACTACACCGCCATTGTAAAATAAAGTAGAATAAGGCTACATTTTTAATGAATTGAAAAAGTATATAATATAATTAGACAGTATAAACAATATTTATACATTTTTATAAGAAATGGTTCCGTTTTCAATCTAAAATAAGCAATTTATATTTAGGTCATGTCCGGTCGTTCCTAGGTAAAAGTATTGTCATATCCGTGTATAAGTCTAGTCCGTTGTTTGTAATTACATTACCACGTTGGCCATTCGTGAGTAAAAATAATACATTCAAAATAAGTCATAATCGTGTCACGTATACGTACATAATCTCTTACTACATATTTTCTTTATAATTATTTCATATTTTATTACTTTCAATTCTCTTCATTATTATAATTATGTCATACCTACATTTAGTCGCATTTTTATAAATCTTTATAACATCTCAGTTCTTTCACTAAAACGACTCGCGTATATAATGATTAAGATGCTGGATAAAATTTTATTATACTCGGTTTTTAATAACCTTCCATACATTTTATACATAATAGTTTTCCTCAAATCCTTAAATATTTCATGGTATATAGCGGTTCATATTATAATTTGGTTTTTAGAAATTCTACAGCTCATGGTTAATCACTCCATTTACCAGTAAAAATAGTAATCACCAAATAATAATACATTGTCACTAAGATTCGTCATAATTATTTGCTAATAAAATAATACACAATATATCATCTTATCTGCGCATAACATTATTACGTATAATAAAAGTGCACCATATTTAGTACGGAATGCAAAACATAATATCGTTCTCGGTAAACGGTTAGCAATAAGATACAGGGTGTCAAATTCATAGCGCTTTGGCATGGAATGTCGACCAAACGACGTTTGATAATAATTAGTTTTAGAAATAAATTTTAGTAGACGAATTAATTACTATTCTTATGAACCTTACACACAGTTATTTTAATAAGCACTTTACACTTTGTAGTGTGCAACGATTCGGAACAACGCGCACTCAATTGGCTTTAGTACTCACAACACAAATGTACACTAACTTTTCGCCTTTTTCACAATTTGGCCACTTCCTTCACGTAGTCGATTCGTCATTTTCACGAACTCTGAGCCGGTGACGCGATCTCCTAGTGGTTTCGTCTTTTACCTCTTGCCTATTTATAGGTATAGGCACCTAATTCTCCTTGATGCTCTCCACATTCTTTGCTCTCCAAACTCTACATTCTTTGGTATCCAAAAACTCTGTTCTCCACATTTTCCTCTCCAAAAACATCTGCTTTTCACATTTTTCTTTCCAAAAACTCTGTTCTTTACATTCTTGTTTGCCTATATCCTGATTTGCGGAACAGGTACTCTTCAACTATACCTGTGTGTATGCCTTTGTTAATGTAATTGCGAACTAAGCGCCTTTTTTCTTCTTTTTCTTTCGCCGCCTCATTTTGCCGACAAAATAGTTGTTTAGTTAATTTCTTAAAACATTTTGATATAAACTTAGTTCGATGTATCGAATTGGCAACGTATGTAATCGCGTTACATGATATGCGCTGGCAGGTTCGCTATGTAGGGATAAGTGTGCCGAGGCACACAAGTGAAACGTAAGACGTCTGTAGATACACTCTTTATTTAATAAGAAGCACACATAATATATAGGAAGGTGTCACTACACTACAGTAATAGAAAAAGAAGGAATTTGATTTGACAAGAATTGCCTGCATGTGCTTAGCTTCTACGCAAACAATTTTGTCTGACTAATAGAAGTACAGATTACAGACTGAGGTTAAAAATAATAGTAAACTAAACATAATAACTGTGAACACCGTTAGAACACGAGCAAAATATTTACTCTAATACGCTACTCCCCAAGACTTCATCGACTAAGAAAATTAACACAAAAATTAATAACATTCACATGTACCGTAAAAATAGCAATAAAATATAGACGTGAATAATAAAACCTCTGACAAATTACCTGTCTGTCTAGTCCGTCCCATCTCAGTCATATAATCAAATAAACAGGAAGATTCACGAACGAACTTATTTATATTGGATGAAAACTTTTGTCCCACAGTGTATACGCGCAGATTGCGACACTATTATCAGTTGGAGTGCAACGGTATAAGCCAGGCGGGTAAGAGAGCTAACTAACTTCGTGTTATGAATTCTACGGCAGCTGTTTATTATGTACGAGGGGTACAATAAGATAATATTCGTAGGATTAAGACCAGTGGCCAGTGTTATACTAATGGACTGCTTCGGTGCTTCCCAGAAAGCCTCAGATTAAATTCGTATTCATTATTAAATTAATTGTTTCCAAGGTAATAAATGAAACATACAAAGTGTCATTACCCAGGAGTAATGATACATTGAATGGAATGACTTTCCGTGGGTGTTTTACGAGGCGACTAAGAAATACGCAAATTTCTAGTCAAGTTTTGAATAGACGAAATAATTATGCTGTTGACTTATATTATTTGTTACATTATTGATGGCTGCCTGAAATAGAAATGAAAAGCGCCAATAGAGCTTTTAACATAAACAGGTCGACGACATTTAAGTGCATTTAACTTGATGTTGGCATGTGTTGGGAGAGCCCTGTCCGGAAGTGGACTGTGATCCTTACACCAGTGTATTCGGCCGGCACTGGGCAGAAAAGGACGCATATAACTAGTTTGAAAATCTCCCGCTATTAATTAAAAGTAATAGTAATATTCTACGACTGCATTCAACACCATCTAGTACCAAACTAAGCAGAGCTTGTATTATGGATAAACCTAGACAAACAAATGTTTGACTTGAGTGGAAATCGAACCCGCGACCTCCGGCATGGCAGTCGTTCAGACTCCCGCTACGCCACCCACTCTACATTAAATTCATAACTTAATTAATTAATTCATTAATTTTATGACACGTCCTTGTAACAACGTTCTGATAGAGTCTGCGACAGGAAACCAACTAGAACGAATCGTAGTTTGTATGGAACGCATGTAAATTGTTTTGGATACCGACCCCAGTGTCTCCCCAGTTATTATAGTTCGTTGACTTCGCAAACATAATTGAGACTACCGCTATATAAATATTTAATTTGTTTTGTGTCCCAAAACAATTACGGTTTTGCTTAAAATTCAAGTTGTGTCATGTGGCATTGATCCTCATCAACCTTTTGCGGTCCAATGCTTAACATAAGCTTCTCTTGATTTGCGTTTCAAGTTTCAATAACTAAAAAAGTCTAAGCGGTAGTAGGAATTTACCTGCTATAAGCTAAATTAAGCTGGCCATACAAGTGCATTGCTAGGGTAATTCTGCCCACATAATATGATGATATAATGACGTCATATGCATAGTGACGTACATAGTTGCGTAGGTGCAACGCAACTCTCGTTAGGAGCAAAACAAATTAGCTGTAGAGAAAATATTTCAGGCAAAGTACTACATACGTCATTCTTGGATTTTTATGATGCCGAGGTTTTTAATTCCAATCAATGATTATTTCCTCTTGCAAGTGCATAGCTAGTGCAACCTTCAAACTTGATAGACTAAAAAAATATTACGTACATTTTTCTGTATGGTATTTCACAACCTCTTTATTTTGTTGCAGTTATAAATCGTAACGACAAAATATCAACAAATCCTTAATAGTTCGGCATCCAGTCTTGGCATCCAAATGGAAAAAAGAAAATATGTTACTAGTAGGAGAATTTTTCCATTACCCTAAAAATATGCGCTAATATAAATCTAATTTTCTTTTAACAAAGAACAAATCATACTCTATTAAGTATTTCTTCTGTTCCGGGCATGCGTCCATTATTGGTAGTGACGTAATAATAAACTGAAAGCCACAATTAGAGGGCTCACAGCTCGCACCAACGCTGGCTTTGGGTTAATTAAATCTGCTTGTAGCTTATGAAATGAGCCACTATTGATAAAGGCACTATGCTAATATGTGTTGAGTATAATTATGTATTCTTATGTCGGAACGAGACGCCTTTATTGACATATTATTTAAACGACACGCCTTTATTGAGATATTGTAAATTCGTGCTGTTATTGAAAGATTTTACAGCGTTTAATATCTTGTTTATGAAGGTAGGCCTTATTAAAGGTTCATATAAGTAATCTACAAATTGATGGCGAGCCTGTCTGTTACGAGATGGTCATAGTATTTCCTAAAGGTGGCTTCGGATTAGTGTATTTTTCAGCGCGTATACGCTCATTTCAGCATACGCGCTTACACGCGCACTTCATTACGCGCTTCGAAAAACCGGAATATTTCGGCGTGTTCGCTCGGAACGGTAGTGATATCGTGTCAGTATCAACATGGATTCTAATGCCTCGTGCTTATACGAGCTTAGAAGCGCGTCAACACTCGTACGAGTTGCGCGTGTGTAAAAAAACGCCCCTATACGCGCCTACATGCGCTTCCAAGTACGCGCGTATAAAACGCAAGTCTGAAACCTGCTCTAAGCACAATGTCCACATGAAAACAATTTACTAGTTTATATTATCAGTGTAACCTAGACGTGCTGTTAAAACAATATAAATAAATAAAAATCACTTACACAATTTAATATTTAGGTGTACGAATAGGTATGTAGTTCACTAATCTATGTTTCTCGTGATAAGATTGTCGCTCGGATTCGTGAGATGATGAGTAATCAATCGACATTCGTTTAATTGCTGACATGAGAGTGTTTTGCTAACTATAATATAATATATAATATAATATAATATTCTACAACATTCACACAACACCGTCTAGTCCCAAACTAAGCAGAAGCTTGTACTATGGGTACTAGATAATGAATAAACATACATATATACTTATATACTTTTTTTTTGTAAATACATACATATTATACATGCTTGAAAACTTTTATAAAAATTGAAACTATATATAACTTTCATAAAACCGAAATCATATTGAAGTAAATGCTATACATTGTTATAAATATCGTAATAATAGCAGTACAATAACATTTAATTTGAGGCAGGCAGCGATAGATATACGAGTAGAGTGCCATGCTACTACTAATGCTACTAAGGCGTCGTACGGTTTTTAACGGCGTTTGGTAACGGATTAAATTACAAAGACGTGACACTAGTCCATTTCATTCTGTGGATGTTGTAAAAGGCAATAGAGGAAAATACACAAAGCAAATAGGATTTTTGGAAAAAAAAACGGAAATCTCGACGTTAGACGCTATTTTATTTTATTTTATATATATTCCATCCAGTCTGGCCACAGCGGTATAGTAGACCGAATCTTGCTATTGACATGATGGTTTTATGACACAAATTGGGGCGCCTTTGTTTAGCAGTGGACTGAGCAAGGCTGTTGTATTTTCTGTGTATGTATTCAGTATAAGCATATAAACACGAAAATAAATTAGTTTACCGTTTTGCATATCTCTTACGGCAAATGAAGGTAGGTGTTTAATTCTTGTCGGGGTGAATGACCCGTTATCCACTGAACAAAAGGCCAGTGTAATTGGATGCTGTCAGCTTTCTACGCCAGACAAACTAATAGCAATATGTTGTCACAGCTATTGTTAAATTTTAAGCGTACAAACTGATTATAACGAAGCAAAGGATTTAGCGTACTTTGATAGCAACGTACTGATTATAACTTCTAATGGCGCTGATACACCTGAGCATTCACTTGTAACAGAACAGCGAGGGTTAAATTTCATCTCACTTGAAAATTTACATCTCAAAGTGATTCCCAGTCATATAAATCCTAGAAGATCCAAAATCCCTAAAAGAACTATTTCTAGTAAATCAAATTTCACGCCTTCCAATGTCAGAGGTATATGTTACCTCAATCAGTATAACCATAACACTACAAAGCCATCATCGTTGTATTACTATGAACTTATAAGCATTAATGCGCGTTAACTCCTCAAACAGAATTCATTGAAAGTCCGTAGGCCCACTGCCTCGTAGACGAAAGCAGCAAAGCTACGAAGTGCTACGGAACACGTAGACACGGTAATATAATCTAATAGTATTATAACTCGGCCGTCTCCCCGAGTTATATGCCTACAGTCACGCCGCGCGCAAACAAGCGACAGGGCTGATCGCCTCAAGTATTTTAATTGCATGTACCTATTCAAAGTTTTTTCTGATTTTGTGTTTGTTCATATTACTTACTTACTTACTTATATTTTTTATTAATTAAACAAATAAAAATCATGTGGGTACGTGAGTACCCCAGGAAATGTTTTATTATTGGTTACACTTAGCAGATATATCTCGCCTTCCATTTTGAAAATTACGCTGAAGGTACTACTAATCATAGACTTTAATGAAATAATACATCGTCCATAACGCAGATAAAAGTGTTCTGCTAGTATACATTATAACTACAATCATACCAATATGTTTAAAAAAATATCAACCTAATAGTAGACTAACCTAATCAAATTTCGACTTTATCACGCATACCTAAAGTATAGTATTATATTACCTGTGTCTAAGTTAAGCGTTAAACATTGCAACGTAATAGGTACATTTTCGAAAGTTCCAGGTAATTTGAAAAAAAAATAAAATCTTTAGGTGACTTAACGAAGAATTCAAACGGCACAATAATTATAGTCTATAACTCGTCGCCATAATGAATTTTTAAATAAAGAACACTGCTACAAAAACCGTGACTGCGGCACGATCGCGGCTGTTGTGTACTTTAGGCACAGTCTAATGTGTACTTTGCTCGAGGCGCGTAGGTATAACTCGAGTTTCGTGCGTTTGTATGGAGTTAGAATACTGTTAGATATTATTACCGTGACGTAGATAATAATATGCTACATCTTTATCTTTTAAATCCATATTATGTAACGCATTTTATTTGAATTGAGTTATTAAATATTAGAATATGGTTCTGTAGGTTATTTGTATCAATTAAATTATATGTATTATCATTATTTTAAATGCCTACTTCACAACATCATGACCAACTAAATGTCTATAATATTAACCTACACGGAACTAACGTTCAGCTTGCTACAGATTGATTAAACTATTCTCTTTAATCACTTATTATCTTTAGGTACTTAAGTATAAAAAAAATTGTTTTATTTTTCGAGTACATAATTATATAGTCACCTTTAATCACTTAATATGATTAACAGGGGAGGTTTATAATTTGAAACTGTGAACAAGGTGATATAATAAGCTCGTTTGAATGATGTTAACCGTTGATATTGTAAATAAAAATATACTAGATTCAGCCCGCGGCTTTATCCGCTTTGGTGCCGGCTACCGTGCCAAATGGCATTTTGGTGTGTTCTGATAAAAATATAACTTATAAAAAATAAAGTTATATTTTTATCAGAAAAATCCTTAATCAATATTGGTTCAGTAGTTTCCGTGTCCCAACTGAGTCAATTATAATTAGTAGGCTGGTATGGCTTAGTTGGGAGACCAATGAACTGCCACGCAGTGAATGTCGGGATTCAAAATCACTGATAAAAATCCTAAGGGCATTCTCATCTCAGTTGAGTTGTACAAATGTACAGCTGCAGTCAAATGCCAGCCGTAGGCCTCGCATGATACGCAATAGGTTCTAGTTCGTCTTCGCCATCCAGCCAACCTCCTCAAGCCGGCGGCGTCAATCCATCTGACCGGATAACGTCATGTAAATCAATTTTCAGTTTCTTCGGGACTAAGAAAGCACGTTTAACTAACGATTTTGGTTGTTATGGTGACTGTTTACAATCATTACGTTAAGTTACCCTAAAATAGGATTAAACTACATAGTTTTAACAGTTAAAAAAATGCTATTGCTTTTGGTGGGAGAGATATAGAGCTCATTGTATTTTGAATTAAACAAAAGTTAAAAGTTCATACTCAGACAAATTATACAAAGAGTTATGTTATTGACACCCCATTTATTAAAATCGGTTCAGTAATTTAGGCGCTACGGTGGAACATACAAACATACATACTTACATACACACATAGACTGCCAAAAACATAACCCTTCCTCTTTGCTTTGCCGTAGTCGGGTAAAATCATACGTCTGCAGCGTAGCATAGACGCAAAAGGCAGAGAGAAAGACATTTCGGCAACAAACTACTAGGCCCTTTCACATGAACTCTTCTATCGTCCTTTTTATGTTACGTTTACCAAGCCAACAAACCTTTTAGTAGCCGAATTGCTACAGTTGATGTGACTGCTTTTATACTTCGCAAGTAATGCAGTCAATTTGTATGTTTTTAAACACCGTAATGTCTTAGCTTTTAAGTAGGTATATAAAAATTGATTCGATGCCAAAGCAATTGACTTAGTACTTCAATTTTAAAGTTAAAAGTTGATTTCAATATAAAGCAGTAAGTACGAAGCTCATTAAAAAAAAACAAATTCGTTCATAGTTTATAGTGAAAGTTGACAGTTTTTTGGAATGCAAGACACAATTTATTTTAAAATTGTGCGGAAGCTACATGAGAATTTCATTACAATTATTTTAAATTGCTAAAATACTTTCTGAAAATAATATGAAAAACGATTTTGAATTTTTTGTTAGCAGTAGACTACAAAAGGCTGATAAATGAGACTACAAGTAGATTAAAATTGAGCCAGTAATTTACAAAGATACAATTATATAATGTTGCTCACGCTAGAAATCAAATTTGTATATTTACGCCCTCTTTGCATAAATTAAGAAGGGCAATATTATGCTAACTTTTCTGGAATCTAACAAATTTCTATATGGCTTTTGGTCCCTCGAAAAAAGATTGCTTAGTATCCATTTCATATAAATAGATATCACTTCTTATTGTATGTCGTATTACGAGACCTTCTATTACGCACAATTTACATCATTAAATGGGACCTCTTAATCAGCACATTCACAATAAAAACGAGAGCTTTTGAATTTAAATCCTTCATGTCAAACAGAACAAAAGCGCACATTCATTCAATTTTATTTATCACACCTACAAAGCCAACCACAAATAGTGGTTCGCCAATTAAGTAATGGTCTCTATATGTGACTACATTGTTTTCCAATCGATGAAAGAGCTCCCTTGTGCATAGGTCAATTAAATGGACCGCGACTCTGCAAATGAATGACAGGACGGCAAAGACGCGGTTGGACGCTATTTGTGGAGAGAACTTTCTATATAATGAGTTCGATCACGAATCTAAGTAGTATTGTGGCTTTGTTTTATGAGTAAACTTTAATCATTAATGGAATAGAAAAAATGGTGTGTTTAGCAATATATGTAGTGGTACCTACACATTTGAAAAATGCATGTGAGGTACGTGCGACGTACGTGAAACTTGCGTTAATAAAAACTATTCTTACATAATGGCTGATATAAGCAGGCACGGCTCACAAGTGCCGCGTGATCCGTATGCATTTTTTTCGTAATCGGCCATCGTCGAATGGCCATGCGATACATACTACAAATGCCTTATTAATAACAAAATAGGATAAAATCTTCGTGTTCAAATGCTGATATTACATAATTATATTCTTACTGTCGATGTTGCAACATTTTTATTGTATATGTTTTTATATTTTTAACGTTGTTTCTATTTAATTTAATAGATAGGACGCCTAGCTATCAAACAAATTATTAAAATCAGTCATGAGATAAAACTATAGTCGCTTTTAAAAAATCCTTTTACCTTATGAAGTCAAAAATGAATATTAGAAACGAAAACTGAAGCAAGTGTTCAATAATTTCACAGCTGCATCAAACAAAACATAGTGAAGTCTGTGAAGGTATTTTTTTTCGTTTGAAACTTTGTATTCGTTTCGTACTTCACTAGCGAGCGATGAAAGCTGGAACATATATAAAAACATTTTCACAAAAAAATCGACTCAAATTGTACGCTGTGGAAGTAAAAATGTAGCATGTAATGATTTTACAATACAGGGGCTTAAACTGTTATGAAAACTCCAGGCTGTATATGTATATTTGAGCATATTTTACCTTTCTGAAGTCATTAAAACTGTTGGTGTGTTTACTAGTTTGTGATTTCAACTTAGTAAGTTCAGATAGCGTGAAGGCGATTTTATTACAAATAATTACAGACTGCTTTTTACCCAATGTGAAAAAATATAACTGTAGGATTTTAAAGCACCATGAGTCAAATTGGGCTCAGTGTCCAACAGAGTTATGGCATATGCCATTGTAAAGGATTTTGTTCGTACTAAAATTATTAGTACAGGCACCATCAATTCCATTGCAGAAAAAAGATATGGACTTAAATACATTTTGCAGAAAAAAAATGTTAAGTAGTCATAAAACTGTTATAGTAACAATATATTCATACTTTAAAGGTGCGTTTCCATGCTTGCCAAGGTTCTACAAGCGTCCACAAACACAAGCGTGTAAACAAGGCGTTTGGCTTGGCTTGCGTGAGCTTGTGGACGCTTGTACAGGATCCGGTCTAGTGTCGGTTTTTGGGTGTGTTAATCAAAGGGTGCTTGCGGCAAGCGCTTGCGACGCGTTCACACGTTGGCGCTGTGATCTCGCAACGAACGCACGTCTAGATCTGTCTCCAAATGAGCGGCTGGTCGAACGAAGAGAGTTTACTTATCGTTTTTGGAATATTTCCAGACAGAAATGTGTATCTGGAACCCTAAAAACGTTAATCACAAACGTGACGACCTATCTGCCATGCTCGGATGTACGTAGCACACTGACGCATTCACAAGCGTGTAAACTACTTCCAAATGGCAAGCTGCCGAGATTTGTGGACGCTCGGGGCTTGTAGATGCTGGTCGAGCCATGGCAAGCATGGAAACGCACCTTAAAATAATGGTAAACAATAGACGCGCTTGCACCCGTGTGATTTACAACACTCTCCATCCCTCTCACACCTCTCGGATGCCTGCCTGGGCGCCCGTCTGCTCTCAGTCAGTCGAATCGTGATTCTCACGATGTTAGCTGTGTGTTTTCGTGTATCGTCTCGGCACATACAATTTAATCCACCGGCAGCTCATCTTAACGATATTATTATTGACTAGACGACGCCAGCAGCTACGCCTGTACATATTTTTTAATTTATCTGTTTTGACCGATCCCGTGGGTATTTCGGAAAATCCCTTCTTAGTGCACCCCTACTGTCCCCAAGGAACATACATGCCAAATTTCAGCTTCCTGCGCCCAATAGTTTCGGCTGTAGCGTGTCTGTCAGTCAGTCAGTAACGCAAGGATTTTATATATAAAAATATTGATTGAAATGTTAATAAAAATATTTTTAACTGTTAGCAGCTGTCTTGCATTCCAATTATATAGTCAAGAAGTTAAAAACAGTTTTTCAATATTACGAAGCGTGGTGGCGTTAATGTAAAAACTTTCAACTTTCACTATAAACTGTAAACGAATTTGTTTTTTTTTTATGTATTCTTTGCACCAGGAATTTAAACTAGTTAAAGATGTCAAACAACAAAAACTACAATGCCATAACAGCATTACTTTGCAGGATTATAGTTTATTAATGGTAGGAGAAAAATATTTATAGCAAAATAACCCAATGGATTCTTCGCAAAAATTAGTTTACGTCTTTGTATTTAGTGCTTTACGAGTATATTCAAAGTAATCTCATCTCTGTTGGTGGGTGAGCCCAGGCTTCATACATTTTTGCCCATGGTCCTTTGTCTTTATTCAAATCTTTGTCGGTCACTAGCTTTTAGTACTATCTTATGCCCCTCAATCCAAACCAAGATAGAATATCTATATTTGAGTGTTTGTCTATAAAACAACTAAATATATAATATTAAAAGTAGGGATGGGATCATAACGTGGTATGGTACTAAACCTTAGTACCTACCGCGTTTTGTAGTTTTAAAATTCAGCGCTTGCCTGAGTCAGGCTAGTGTTGAATTTGAAGGAAGGTTTTGCATTTTTATGTTAGAATTAAGTTGGAAACTGAATTTTGCGGTAGAGCATTCCTTCATTGAGCATACTTATGAACATAAGTGCAGATTTATTACAATTTAGATAGTAAATTGCCAGATATCCCTTTTAAAATTGCGGCTAGACGCAGTGAATTACTTATTCTATACTAACAAGAATATATTATTATCATAATGTACTGAGATTTATGCGAATATTATACATTTTAGAAATCGTTGGAAACTTTCCCCATTAATACGATATGGCAAATTCATAACATTGCTTAGGGGAGTTTACAATAAAATCCTAAATAATATCATGCTTACTGATGTTTTGGTCACGATACTATTCAAGATAAAGCTAACGGTTTTAATACTCGGTTTTTAGTACATAATAATATCGCAGAAAAGGTACGTAAATCTTTATGACCCAATGGCATCTCTATGAAGGAATTAGTTTTTATGTAATAACTACTTCACGTGTGTTCTGTTCTATATCCACATCGTTACTCCAGTTATTCAATATCAAACCGAACAACTGATACTTTACCCTTTACAAAAACAACATGTATCCTCCATATACCTTACAATGGATTTTACCGCTTTACCGGCAATATAAATCACGTAATTAAAAAGCCAATCGGTGGGCAAATTGAATCGGGGTTGAAAGCATTTAATTTTACCGTAAATCGTAACAATCCTAGAATATCCTGAGTAAGTTATTTCTGTATAATATATAAAATCCTTGCATCACCAACTGATTGACAGACAAGCTATAGCGAAAACTATTGGACGCAAGAAGCGGCAACTTTGCATGTATGTTCTTTGCAATTTCCAACAATTCGCACGGGTTCGGGCAGAAATGGTTAAATAAAAAAGAGTGTGAAGAATGTAAAATGTTGTAGCTGCGGACATCCTCAAGTTATTTGTATAAAACTCCGTTGAAATACGCATGGTGACAGAATGATGTATGAAATATGCAACGCACACTCATCAGGTAAAAACTTTTTCACTTCAAATTGATAGCACGGGAAACCATACCAAGCCACTTCCGAGATAAAATGTGTTCGTCAGCCATAAAACTGGCAATTTCAGTGAGTCTTTCGTTGAATAGTGCACTGGTAATAAAATTGGAAATCTGGTGAGTGAGATGGACATTTACTCATTCATTTTTGGATTGGAATGGATTAAGGAGATTATTTTTAGATAGAAACGAGTTGATTTGACTGTGGACGAGGCGTTCTAGGACTTTGGAGAGGAATGGTAAGATGGAGATAGGATGATAGTCAGAAAAGGATGAGGAGTTTTTGGGATGGGAGTTATTAGGGCATCCTTCCACATTGATGGGAATTGACCATTGTATAGGGAGTAATTAAGGATGTGGGTTATTATAGGCAGGATTAAATCGAGGATTGGAAGGAGCATATTACGGCTGACACAGTCGCTACCAACTGCGTTGGAAGTGATTGACATTATGTTCTTCTTAACATCACTATCGGTGAAATGATTAAAAACAAATGATGAATAACTAGGGGTTGGCAAGGATGAAAGATAATTTATAGTGCTTTCTTTAGTAGTCCTATCAATATTAGACAAGGCAGAGAAATGTTGATTAAGCATATCAAAATTGAAGTCATTAGGAATAGTGTGTTGACATGGTTTTCCGACCCCCAGGGTTTTAAGAAATTTCCAGACCTTCGCTGGATTTTTGTTATTCACAGAATTATGGATATGTTGGCGTTGTGCGTCTCTACACACCCTATTGCAGTGATTCCTGATAGCAACATATTTTTGAAGATTGTGTTCATCAGGCCTAATTTTGTATTTAAATTTTGCTGCAACTTTTTTGTGTATGAGCTGTTTGATGCTTTGAGTGAGCCACGGTGAGAGAGGGTGTTATATTTTTATAGGTCGATTTGGTGCATGCTTATCATATAGATCTGTGATATTAGATGTAAAGATGCTGACTTTTTCATCAACAGATTCAACATTGAAAAGTGGAGTCCAGTCAATATCACTGACATCTTTACAAAGAGCATCGGTGTTCATGCCACCAAAATTACGCTGCATTAGGACGTTACGCTTCATTTTAGGTGGACGGATTTTGTTAGATATATAGATCAAATCATGGTAAGAGAACATGTCTGCTGGATATTGCCCGTGCATGGTGACATGTTCCTTAGAGGAAACCATGATTATATCAAGGAGAGAAGGTGTAGAGTTAGGAAAGTGATGAGTTGCGCTTAATCGAAATAGAAATCCCTCTTTTTGCCTTATCTATAACTAGCTTTTGCCCGCGGCTTCGCGCGCGTTAAATTCGGGGTAACACATAGGTATCTACTTACAGTCTTAAGTTGTGTGAAGACACTCCTGATTATTCTAAAGAGTCAGAAGCTCTATAGGGTACAAAGTAACTCGGTCAGTATCCATGAAAAATGTCAAAGCCATGTTTCAATACATGTCCAATATTAAATCCAATATAAAATATCTATAAACACTTTCGCATTTATAATTTTAGTAGGTAGAGAAAATTGTTTCAGCCGTTTGAGCGTAGTATATAATTATTATAAGTTTAGATTTGCGAACAATGTCATCACCGTGCACAATATTATGTCAATATGTATGATATGACAGTACTGACAGATAGCACATGCTCCGCACTCAATTATTAGCGCATGCGCTCTTACTTCCAAGAGGAAAATTTCTGCCGTACAAACTTCTACCCTCCCTACAATCCCTCACAGTTTAATTTTTGCAACTTATGGTAGCCTATATCCGTCTCCATGGTCCAATATATCTCTATATTAAATTTCAACGAAATCGGTTCAGCCGTTTTCGCGTGAAAATGGAACATAGGTACATACATACATACATACACACTTTCGAATTTATAATATTAGTAGGGATGGTTCCTAAGATACAGCCAGCTGACATACAGGTGGCAAGATGAACGGATAGCAGAGGCTTGTTAATATTGACCTGCTACCCATCACGTCGATAAAAACGTAAGCGGTTGTCAAATAATCTGTTTGTTCTGGATATTTGCGTTTTTATTAATATTAAACTATTCAGCAACCTGCCTAACACCAAATGTAAGCTCCGTACTTCCCAGCTATAATGTCATCAGGCTGGCGTAGATGCCACGGCCATATCAATAAATAGTGGCATGTATTCCCAGTAGAATGCATGCCACAAGAATATATTAAACTTTTCATTGAAAACATTCAAATTCAGAATCACAAAACAGATTTTAGATCAGCATTCCTCAAGCCAACCAAATAAATAGACGTATATTTTATTCTTTACCCAAAACTACCTATTGTCCCAAGCGGCGGAGGTTAAAGGGAACTAATAAGTTGTCGTTGGATCCGGCTATTAGTGCCCGTCGTCTGCGAAATGTTGTGAAACCCTGACTCAGGTGTCTGATGCGGCTATAGTTCCCCGTTACGGATTTATTTGGATAAATTGCACTCCTTTACGTATGTGACGGGATTTCTTTTGGGAGTGTTTTGGTGATCAAATATGTAGACAAAAATCGTTGAGCTTTCGTATATGTTTGTTTTCTTTCCCTATTTATATTAAAAACATAATAATTATATACTACGCTCAAACGGCTAAAACGATTTTCTTTACCTACTAAAATTATAAATGCGAAAGTGTTTATAGATATTTTATATTGGATTTGATATTGGATATGAAATTGAAACATGGCTTTGACATTTGTCATGGATACTGACCGAGTTACTTTGTACCCTATAGAGCTTCTGACTCTTTAGAATAATCAGGAGTGTCTTCACACAACTTAAGACTGTAAGTAGATACCTATGTGTTACCCCGAATTTAACGCGCGCGAAGCCGCGGGCAAAAGCTAGTTATAGATAAGGCAAAAAGAGGGATTTCTATTTCGATATTATAACAACACAGAGGGATAAGATAAAGATTTATGGAACCATAGAGGGAAAGCCAATGCCCTGCAGAGGGTCGTCACAGGCATTTAAAAGAAAAATATATAACAACAAATTATATATAACCAAGATGGCAAATTAAAACAAGGCCGCCATGCATTATTTATTGGATAAAAATATCAAGTTACTTTTATAAAAGTATTCAGAAAGTACTCAGCATTATTAACACTCGACTCTCATAATATTTTATATTATCTTCTATGATACCACTTAGTAGTAACATAGTAAAGGTCAGAATACGAACTCTGTGAATGCCCTCTCACTAAGCTACGTTACTTGAAGCGATTAAGTAGAAGAGTCGCAATTGAGCTAACAAGAGAACATAATCCTTTGAGAAGATGAAGTGTTCATCACTTACAAATCTTCAGACCTCGTCTTGGTAGAGCGTAGGGATTGCTCGAAGGGCTGCGCGTAGCGGCACTCTGGCTTCGCTCGCAGTAAGTACCGGACATACGTTACAAGGTCGTTGTAATCTACACGTATAGTCAGCGATCCATAAAACTGTTTATGCAAGTAAATACGTTGTAATATTAGTTTATTTAAATTGGCACTGGCACCATACATAGCAGATAAATAAAACAAACGTCAGGTAACATTCGCTACACCGTTGAGCTACCAACTTGTTCTGTTTGGAATAAATAAAGTAGAATCCACAGGAATATCAACCATTACATAGTTCACCGAGAAAAATCTGGTGTACTACTTGGACGCCAAACACATAACAGTAACTATCGAACTGCAACAAACACGGATAGGTAACCAACTAAAAGAAAGATTGAGTTGTCCCAATTCAATCTTTAAACGGCTTGTTCTCTCATTGCCTGATCCTTTAATGACTGATTGACAGACAACGCACATCCGAAACTACTGGGTACAAGTCTCTTGAGGATCGTAATGGTGTACTTAAAAGGGTTTTCACGAAATTCTCACGGGATTGGATAGAAACGGTTAAATAAATAAAATGTTCGTCCGTAGTTAAGACATATATAAATAAACTACTAATAATTTGTGGCAACCTTATACCGAAACTTTTTGTTGAATTATTATATGATCGTTGTGTATTATGCACATCAAAGTAATCATGCAATCGGTACCGTACTACCTGTGTAAGCAGACAACTAATGGAAAATGGGTGCGCCAGTTCTACCAATTAATCGGAACGCTTGGGATCTCTTGAAACAGAATCCTCATTAGAGACCAGATAAGTATCAGATCGGGTTGTTAATGAATTGCTTTAGATTGCAGATTGTTATACAGTAATAAAACTCTTTATGTATACCGGTGATTACTGTAAAACTATGTAGGGAAAAAAATCTGTGAACTGCGAATATAATAGGTTCTCTTTTTTTAATTTACGTTGTGATAATACAATATTATGATGCAGCCAAAATATATGTAAATTTCGCTCCCATTGTTATGCCTAAGTGGAGATACCAACAGACTGCCATGCAGAGCGTATCGAGTTGGAATCCACGGCGCGCACCAATGACTTTTCGGAGTTATGTGCGTATTGAATTGTTAATTATCGCTTGACCCGTGCCTCGGAGAGCACGTTAAGTCGTCGGTCCCGATTGTCATGAAGATCTTTGACAGTCGTTACAGGGCGACAGTACCTTCTAAATAAACTGACACTGGTCTAAACCATGGAATATCGCTATCCTTTTGGGTTGCGGAGGTCAGACAGGCAGTTGCTCTGTGGAAAAGCTAATATTCAGCCAAATCCGGTTAGACTAGTAAGCGGACCCCAGATTGAAACTGGGATAACGGTAAGAGAATGATGTTATGCCTAATATAATTTGTCAATAAAAGACATGTAATTTATTTTATTGACAAAATGTATTTTATTTTAAAATAATAGTCTCACTAGTATTATAGTAATGTTCTACAGAATGTGAGAATATTCGCGGACAATCTAGTTCTAGAGCTTTTTGCAATTTAAATACGAATGGATTTTGCGCAGAATCGAAACAAAATTTTAAATCAGTATTAAACCGAATTATCGCTTGGTTTTACGTTTTTTGAAATGGTAGCGGTCCAGTCAGATTTGCTTTTATCGACTTTAACAGTGTGTTTACGGTATTTGATTTTATGTAATTTTATTGTTTCAAGTTTTTGGGTAAAAGAGAGTTGAAATAAGGAACTATGAAGCGAATAAAAATGATGCGATGCGCGCAGTAAATATCTGATGTGCTACATTTTAAGCATGACACTTTTCACCAATCTTCAAAACATTACCAACGATTTGAAAAGAGCACGTTTTGTTTTTGCAGTTTACAAAAGCAATAATGTTTTTTTTTTAATTGTCATCTATGTTGTCTTCATTAACATAAGCATGCACAATACAAATCAGTGCCTATAGCCAATATACATAGTTTAAGTCGTTAAATATAAAAATACTTAAGATAAATCCATGATATTTGTTACAGCTCTCAATCACATAATCATTCGAAAATTAAGTTGATATATATTTCCATTTACGTTTTACCGCAGGTACTCCCGTGCTTTCGAAATAATTCTGTGGTGATCCATTACTTATATAGTACAAGTATAGCTAAAACTAATTTCAAGTATCAGTCCGACCGGAGTAATTCTACTTCCTTCACATTGTTTATCACTTATAACGTGTTCTTATTTAGTGACGTAACATACATAAAATAAAATAAAAACGCTTAGGAAAGAGAATCAAGTAAATTGATTCAATTTGATTTCCTTTCTACAACAATGTCAGACGAATCTTTAAAAGATCAGTGGTACATTTCTATTGAAAGATTGAGATCTCGATTTGCCGCTAACATGATTCAATGTTACAATTGAATAAGATCTTCATAATAAATAACGTTTGTGTTAATTTTAGGCGCACCACTTGGCATACACAAAGTATGACTAAAGAGATATAAGAATCGAGATAAATAACGTACTAATACAGCCAGCATAAAAGTCTTTCATGAATTAAAAAGTCTTATATGGCGTCAGCTTTTCTTTGGTGCATAGATATTTTTCTTTTTACTATTCAAATTTGGAACTTAACACGAAACGGACGCACTTAAGCTGTGCGTCCACCGGGTCGGAATCGGAGCGTACGGAGCGGAAGGATTTGTTGCTTTGTATTAATTTCTATGAAACTGCGTGCACTGGATCGGCATTTCTGCGCCAGAGACCGGTATTTGTGCTGATGACGTCATCCGCAGTGAACGCATCATTCGGATTCCGAGCGTTTCAAGTTCTGACGTGTTTGCGGCATTAAACTGTAGGCAAAAATACTTATTCACGATGAACGACGATGTTTTAATTACTTTAGTAGAGTCATATGAATGTACCCAAAAATCTATGATATTCATTATTTATGATGTTCATCAAATGTATAATATTCTCCGAAAATTAATCTACAACAACATCCTCGTCACTATCCTCCTGCTTTAAAAAAACCTAAATTGCCGATGCTGAATCCGAATGCAGTGGACGCACCCCATCGGCATTTTGTAAATGACGACGCTCCGTCCGCTCCGTACGCTCCGATTCCGATCCGGTGGAAGCGCAGCTTTAAATCGTATTTGGAAACCATCGGTTTCCAAATACGATTTACTAAATTATTTATGAATATTTCATACCTAAGTGAATAATACTTGTAAAAGTTATGTAAAGTTTGAAATATTGCATACTGTATTCGCTTAAAATGTTTTTTTCTGAACAGGCTAGGTATTGTTGTAACTACCTGGGTAATTATTGAAAAAGCTCTTAGTAAATCCAAAAGAAAAAGAAATGAGGTAAACAATGATTCCCGTAACCTAACTTGGTATAAAAATACATAAAATCCAGAAACATCCAGGGGTTGTATTTTTTCGTTGCCGAATCCGTGTATATGTAACGGACCACAAAGGTGTGTGGGACATTACGTTAGTGGGTCGAATCGTATCAATTTGGGAGTGTGTTTGAACTCGTCCATCAACGTGCCGTCAATGATCGATGGTTGAGATTCGTACGTTACACGTGTTGCTTCTACACAAGAGTAGGGCTATATTTACAAGAATACTCTGCAACTTAAAGTCAGATCGTTGTTAATAGATTTATTCACATACATCATAATGTGATGCTAATTAACATCTGTTTTCAAATTAATACTAATTTATATATAATTAATTACCTAATTTTATACTTAGTGCCACGTTTGTTCGCCAAATAATTGATTTCATACGATTTGAATACTAGACAGATAAATGGGTTATGGTTGGATTTTCTAAAACCTCATTGTTGTTACTAACAATAGTGTGATGCAATGCAACTCTTATTAAGTGTTTTCTAAAACGTATTTGACAACATATACGCACTCATGTACTATGTATTTATTTGTGTTTGTAATTAATAAGAAAGAACTGAGTTAAAATGGCACAATAAATCGTGGCAAAGAAGGATGGCAGGCATGTATGGGACTTTTGTATCGCTACAAATGTTGGTGTACTAACTTTTTTGTATATTTATTTAATAAATAATATTATCATGAAGCCCTGTTTTAATTATTAGATTTTTAGAACATGGAGATAAGAAGTTATTTCAATTTGTTTTATGTTTGAAAGGTTACGTTTTAATCGTGTTTGATACTTCTGACAGCTGTCACAACAGCAAAAACGCCATTGAGATTTTGTTGTTATGTCAATATTGTCAATAAAACATTTAAAAGTTGCCATGTCACTGATGTCACTTAATAATGCCTCACGATTAATATATTCTCATGTTAACGAAAACAATTAGTTTATTCAATTGAATAATGTGTTACATTGTATATTCCACATCGTCAATTAAATAAAATATTGTAGCATATTTACTGTACGAAAGTGAATCAAATTGATAAAAATCAATTAGAATGCAATTTTTTATTTTTAAGCATGGCAAGCTAACAATGGTACACTTCGTTTTGTTCTCAATTTATTTGCGTTTAGTTATTAATACCTAAGTAGTTTTAAAAGTTATTTCTAATGATCACCATGTTCTAAAAAATATATAATTACATAAAAATAATCAGTTTGAGTCCTTATAAGCCCTACCAATCTTACAACAGTACAGCAAGTTTTTTGAAATTTGATACAAAACCTACCATTCTCCTTTATTGACATCTCACGCTATGATTATACCCTGAAAATTGTTAAAATATGTAAAGAGGGCAACAAGGCATATTTACATTACAACTGTAGTAGGTAGCCCGTTAGTTACTTCCTGTAAATTAAATCCGATGTTCAAGGTTAACAAAAATGAATTACACTAAACTTGCTTTATCTATTATAGCTATTTTTTACGTACCAAGCAAAACATTATAAGCCACTTGATTTACTACTTAATTCTCTTTAGTTTCTAGCTTTATTATTCCCCGTACACAATAACTTTATTGTGCATATCTACATCACTAGTGTTAATTCGTATGGAAAAAAGCCTATTAAAACTTTTTCGCGATACATTTTGCGGCGCACCCAATTGTAATTGTTGACAACCCTGTAAGTGAATCAGTTGGGAAATGCTGTAGTTGTCAACACGCGCGACCTCACGCATTGATATCGGTTTACGATGGTATGACGTCACCCGTGGACATATTATTGAACACGCTGTACAGTCGTGTGAAAAACAATCAAAGATCATGCTTCAACATCAGCTTCGCGCGTGTTGCAAACATGGAAGTGATTGGGATCCCGTGATTATTTTTGAAGGGTAGGGTCAAATAACATCTATTTGCCTTGCCGTTTTGATAAGGATTTCACCAGGGTAATTGACTTGCGGATAAAGTATTAGTCATATTGCACATTTCTGTGACGAGTGCAGTTTGACCCGCTCTTTTTGTAGCACATGATTCGTATTGCCATTTACTAATCTTGTCTGGATTCCCAATACAGGAAAATTCAAAATTGTTTTTGCATAGGGCGCATACAAAAGTGGTTTTGTAATCAACTCGGCTTTTGCATTTAAAACAAGTAACAAGTAGTGCCCTCTTGTGGTCGTTGTTGCTATTACGTCCTATCCTGCTCGGCATCGTTAAATGATAAAATATGTAGACGAAAATCGTTGATCTCGTATGGGATTGTTTTCTTTTCGTATTTCTAGTTTTAAGTGCTTTGAGCATTGAAGGGAAACTCAACGTTTAACTCTTTACCGACACGTCTGCCGAGCCTAGAGTAGGTCAAATCCAATATTTACTCACAATCCATTGAAATGCAAATTAAGAGAAGCCTATGTTGCCTATGCTGTGCACTGCAAAATGCTGTATGAGATTGATGATAATAATAAAGAGTTTACTTATTTAGACGCATTTGTCTCTAGAATTACCAATGGGATTTGAAAAGAAGTTCTTGCATTTTTTTTTATAGGCTCACGCCTGTATCCCCGAAGGGGTAGGCAGAGGTGTAATATTAAACCCACATTTCGTCATGATTTTTTAGGTCCCACGTAATACGGGGCGAGCCTATTGCCGTTACCGGGCACATCACCAGACTCCGTGCTGCTACTGAGAATTCTGAAAAACCCAGTAACACTTTTGCCCGACCCGGGTATCGAACCTGGGACCTCCGATCAGCGGTCGCATAAGCTATCCGCAGGACCATGGATAGTGTATGCGACTTCAATGAATGATGCGACTTCGATGAACTGATCTTTACCAAGAAAATATAATAATATTTCTCCTTAGATCAATACTTGATAGATAACAATTATAACTTTAGAACGTACTAGCTTTTGCCCGCCGCTTCGCGCGCGTTAAATTCGGGGTAACACAAATCTATTTTCAGTCTCAAGTTGTGTGAAGACACTCCTGATTATTTTAACATACCTACATACATACATATACTCACGCCTATTTCTCGTCAGGGTAGGCAGAGACAACAGAACGCCACTTGTTCCTATCCTTACAAACCTCACGCGCTTCCTCTACACTCAATACTCTTTTCATACATACTCGCCGGTTTCGGGTACTTCGAACGTTTCCGTTTCTTAGGATGTCTCCAATTTGGTCGACAAATGTCCGCCGATGATTTTAATATTATTTAAGGACTTCAGAAACTCTATAGGGTAGGGTACAAAGTAACTCGGTCAGTATCCATGTCATTATCTAGCGTTATCTACCGAAAGCACTCGAAAGGTAATACATAGGAGGAATAGAGGAATAACATCACCTTGCATACAGTCAAATTGTCAAAGCCATGTTCTAATACATGTTCAATATTATCTCTATAAACATTTTTGCATTTTTTATATTAGTAAGGAAAATCGTTTCAGCCGTTTAAGCTTATTATATTGTATAATTATTAGTTTACATATGCGAACAATTTAATTAACGTGCACAATATGACATTATGTATGACGTGACAGTACTGACAGATATGTGTTAGCACATGCGCAGCACTCAATTATTAGCGCATGCGTTCTTCCTTCCAAGAGGTAAATTTGTGCCGTACAATCTTCTACCCTCCCTACAATCCCTCTCAGTTTAATTTTTGCAACTTATGGTAGCCTATGTCCGTCTCCATGGTCCAATATATCTCTATATTAAATATCAACAAAATCGGTTCTGCCGTTTTAGCGTGAAAACGGAACATACATACATACATACATACATACACACTTTCGAATTTATAATATTAGTAGGGATGTACTAACATAATACGATGTAAGAATAAATTACCGGTAACACCTCATATTGGTTACGACTGAATATCCAATAAATATATTGTATCTATGAATAGCTTAAAAATAATTAAGATAAATATAACCAAATTAATTAAAATACTTCAGAACAACTTTGAGACTAACGTGACTTGTTTTAATTTTACTATGATAATTAAAAACTTTGCTTAAATTATAAATGTCAATTACATTGCCGCACATATTAACTAATTGCGTTGCATGATGTAACATTAGAATTATTAATAGGTTATGTCGAGATATTATCACATAGATCGCAACAAAAACTATTAGGTACCTACTTATCGTCAAATACATAAGTGAAATAGGTGCTTTTTGCCGCAACGTTTTGGCATGGGTAGAACCAATCATGGCTTCGGGAAGCAAAATCCACGGATCACGTCATTGCTCGGAAAGGTTAGTTTTCGATGATATGCTGAAAACATATTTCAAAATCACTCACATAATTATACTGGGTGTAAGGGACAGCGTACCTAAAACTGATACCAGTGATTCAGTACATGATACTGTACGTGTATGTGTGTGTGATTCAGTACATGAGGCCCCCGGCGGTCGAAATTTCCGACAAATTTTCATGAATTTACCGATTTTTTTTCCATATAATGTAATGAAATAGTAACTACGACCCGCACTTAACTGTTTTATACAATTCTTAGGATTAATAATGTACATAGCGCGTTTACTCTGAGGCGACATCAGCCACGTAGCGCGGCTGCGGCGGATTTTGCACGTCATTTACATCGTCTTCACGTTAGTGATAGTGCGTTTTTGCGTGTTATTATTTACATTGATGTTTTTTGGAAAATTTATGTATTCTCTGATTTTTCCTGGCAAATTCAACCGCCAAGGTTCTCAGTATCATGTACTGAATCACTGGTATCAGTTTTCAGTACACCGTTCCTTATAACCTAAATATCCATAATCGTATGTGTAAAAATCATATAAGTCTGCTAGCATTAAATAATTGCAGACTGCCAGTAGTATGATTTATACATAACTACTCTTCTATGTCATACCCTGTAGATTTAAGTACCGAAAGTGCAACAAAAGTCGTATCAAGGATAGGCAACGAATTTTCCCGACTAAGTATTTTAGTCTAGACATGTGCAATTTTGTCACATGCAAGCTTACAAAAACTTTTCATAAACTTACCTACGACCAATAAATTCGTCTTGTTTTTCTAGAGAATGACTTTTGGGGATTAAAGTTTGATAATTTAATTAAAATATTGAAACTTTCGTAGTCATTTACACCGTAGTAGTAATTACAATAATCTAGTGCGTTGGGAATTGTAGGTAATTGCAGAATTAACGGTAAAATGAGATCGTGGTATATGCGAGTAATTTTAAGAATGCAAGCGCGGTGCCGGCCAGTCGAGGCAGTCCAACCAATGCGGCATTTTAGTGAGTAGGTCTAAATGCCTCTACTCCCTGTAGGGGAATTGAACAGACTCCTTGCACCGAACCCCAAATCCGGAAGTGGAGGCCGGAAAGTTTTCACCGCGAGCCAGAGAAAAGAGTTCATTATCATCATTAGCCTAGTTTATTTCAGACTCAATGCGGAACTCTCAGAAATACTGAGATTCCTGACGATGTTTTCCTTCTCTGTTTAGCAAGCAATAATTAAGTATTTTTAATCCGCACATAACTTTGAAAAGTTGAAAACTCCGAAATCTTCTGTGTAGCAGTCCTTTGGGCTCTCCAGTTAGGTAAACAAGGCTGTATACGAAACAAAAAATGCTATTTTTAACATTAACTGCAACAATTTTCGTCAAATCAAATAAAAAATTCACGAATAACATTTTTGCAAGAAGCAAGTATGGGTTAGATCTTACGTACAGTCTTAGCATTGGCAGCGCCAGTTTTGTCTGCAGTAGCGTCTCCTGCAGCCTTCGGATGTGTTTGCCAACAGTTGCTGCACCTCATGAGGAGAAGTGATCTTGCAGCGCGATCCGTCTGGGGCCTTGACGATGAAAGTACCGTCCTGCGTCGAGCGAGACCGGAAGCCAAAATGTTGTCGGGCCTTGGTGAACATTGACTGCCTGGCTCTTGTGAGGAACTCCTTCACTGAGATCTTGGAGCCCTTCAGCGCTGTCTTCGCCCTCCTCACTGCAGTTCTAAGGCCCACGCTTGCAAAGCGTACTAAGATGGGCCTGTGGTGGTCCTTACTAGGTGCTCCGAGCCTACGACAGTTTGATAAGCAGTGTTCACCAACATCCTTGATTGAAAGCTTTGTCCTGAGAATGTCCATGATCAAGGCATTGCAGTTTTCTCGGTCCTGCATCAAAACGGGGTTTCCATCACTTTCTGCAATCAACTGCCTTGCACAACCGGAGACAGCATCATATATGTCCAAAATCTGGGCATAGTCTTCACTGACCTTAGTTCGCTGGTCCACTGTGAAGTCAACAACAGAAACTTCGAGACAACAAGCGCTGAAGACACAAAACTGTTGTTCGACGCTTGCCACCCGATCATTAATCTGCTCGTATCTTTGTATCAACGCCTGCTGGCGATCAGATCGGTTTACCAGAGCGCTGGCCGAGGCAAACCAGCGCAAATGTGAAGAAATGGTACCTACAGCTGAACGTAAGTCCTTGATAGCCGACATACTAAACTTCAAAAAGGGCTCCGACAAGTATAAATTGAAACTTAAAATTAGTTAATTCTTTGCAACCAACCAACAAACAAACTGGGCTACATATTATATCCGTAGGTAAACACAAGTATATATTACTTAACAAAATTAATAGTTTCAATATATTGCAATAAAAGCAAAAGTTATAACAAGTTAAAGTTGAAACTTAAAATTAATCAATTATTTGCAACAAACAAACAAACTGGGCTATATATTATAGCCGTAGGTAGACACAAGTATGTGCCACCTAACAAAATTAATATTTTCAATATATTAAAACAAAAACAAAGTTATAAAGTTGTAAGTTTATCAATTCATTCAACCTGATCGTGTTCAAAGTCCATTACGTGGCCTTTCTCATAAGTGCAAACACGACTATGATACGATATTCCATCTTGGAATGCCAGTGCCTATCTTTCGGCTTCATCGTCAGACCTTGACACCCAATCCTGTTCAAAGTCCATTACGTGGCCTTTCTCATAAGTGCAAATACGACTATGATACGATATTCCATCATGGAATACCAATGGCTATCTTTCGGCTTCATCATCAGACCTTGAAATTCAATCGTGGTCAAAGTTCATTACAAGACTTTTCTATGAAATCCAAAACAGCTATGATACGATTTTCAATCATGAAGTTTCAGTTCATATCTTCCGGCTCCAACATCAGATCAGTTGGACAGTACCATATTAATCATGTCATCAGAACTACATACAGCTGCCAATTTTCATTACGCTACGACCCTAGGAAGATGGTTAAATTAGTAAGCTTAGACTCCATTACATATATAGTTAGTTACATACATGTCGACCTAATAAAAGCGTGTTAAAAAACGGAAAATTCATCTAAATTTTCCGGAAAATTCGACCGCCTGGGGCCTCAGTATCTATATATATGTACTGAATCACTAGTATCGGTTTTCGGTACGCCCACCGTTACGCTCATAACAATTATGTGAGCGATTTTGAAATATGTTTTCAGCATATCATCGTAAACGAACCTTTCCTAGCAACGACGTGATCCGTTGATTTTGCTTCCCCAAGCCATGATTGGTTCTACCCATGTCAAAACGTTGGGGCAAAAGGCACCTTTTTCACTTATGAATTTGACGATAAGTACCTAATAGTTTTTGTGGTGATCACGCACTCTCGACAGAAACCTATTAATATTTCTAATATTACATCATGCAATGCAATTAGTTAATATCTGTCCCCAACGTAATTGATATTTATAATTTTAGCAAAGTATACAGAGTCTTTCTGAACTGTCAAAATAAATTATTTTTTAATTATTAAAATAAAATTAAATCAAGTCACGTATGTCTCATAGTTGTTATGAAGTATTTTAATTAATTTAGTTTTGTTTTACCTTAATAATTTTAAGCAGTTCATAGACACATAAAATTGTGTTATTAGATATTCAATCGTAACAAATAAATATATAAGGCGTTACCTGTAATTAAAAGTTACACCGAATTATCTCGTAAATGATTTCTATAAGGTATTAAATTAGTTGTACAAGTATTGTTCCAACGAAAACAGTATTATGTGTTCCTAGAAAAGATACAGAATATTGAATATCAAAACTAATCTATAAAAGTGAATATGATATTCTTACAGGTACCTATGTAAGAAACTAGCTGTGCTCCGCGGTTTCAACTGTCGATCCTTTGTCAAGACTTTTCTTTTCAAGATGCTCATCCGCATCACCCACTATACTTCGCTGACCAAACGTTTGTACCTGTTAAATGTCGATTTTACGGTCTCTTCCCAAAGCACTTAAAACCACACATAGGAAAATAAAAAAATCCCCGAAAGATCAACAATTTTCGTCTACATATTTTATCACAAAAACACTGAAATCCCGTCACATACGTTAAGGACTGCAATTTATCCAAATAAATCCGTAACAGGGAACTATAGCCGCATCAGACACCTGAGTCAGGGGTTCGCAACATTTCGCAGACGACGGCCATTAATAGCCGGATCCAACGACAGCTTATTAGTTCTTTAACCTCCGCCGCTTGGGACAACAGGTTGTTTTGGGTAAAGAATAAAATATACTACTATTTATTTGGTTGAAGGAATTGAGGAATGCTGTTTTAAAATCTGTTTTGTACCTCGGAATTTGAATGAATTCAAGGAAAGTTTAATATATTCTTGTGGCATGTATTCTATGCGAATATATGTCAGTATCTATTGAGATAGTCTTGGAATCCACGCCGGAGTGATAGTATTAAATCTTGCATGTATGGAGCCAACATATTTTGGTGTTAGATATTTGCTGGATCATTTACAACTAATGGTAATAAAAACGCAAATATCTAGAGAAAGTAAATAATGTGACAACCGCTTACCTTTTTATCGATGTGATGTGTAGCTTTTTAGCTCTGAATCCGAAGAGCGTCATTATAATAATAATAATAATACACACATCACCATCTAGTCCCAAGCTAAGCAGAGCTTGTGTTATGGGTACTAGATAATAGATAAACATACAAATATACTTTTTTTTTGTAAATACATACACATTATACATAGAAACACCCAGACCAAGACAAACATCCATGTTTATGCACACAAAGGTTTGACTTGAGCGGAAATCGAACCCGCGACCTTCGGCGTAGCAGTCGCATACACTTCTGCTGCACCAACCGGTCGTTATTGGTGTCATTTGGTCAACATTATTAAGACTCCGCTATCCATTCGTCCTGCCACCCGTTTGTCAGTGGGCTGTATCTCAGGAACCGTTAAAGATAAGGATTTCTGTCTCAATATTACGGTATTACATAAATGGAAAAAAATAAGATTTATGGATTTATAGTAGGAAAGCCATTGCCTTGCAGAGGGTCGTCACATGCACTTCAAAGAAAAATAAATAACAGAAATAATATAAAACCAAGGTGGTGAATTAAATCATGGACTTACTTATTGGTAAAACTACATGGTATTACTTATTGGATAATAAAATTGTCATCTCAAGTTACTTTTATAAAAGTATTCAGAAAGCACTCAGCTCTCATTATATCTTATCCGATGGTACCGAATCTTTCATATCCAATTAACACTCGACTCTCAAAATATTTTTTATTATCTTCTATGACACCACTAATTAGTTACACAGTAAAGGTCATAATATGAACTCTGTGAATGACCTTTCACTAAGCTACTTGAAGCGATTAAGTAGAAGAGTCGCAATTGAGCTAACAAGAGAACATAATCCTTTGAGAAGATGAAGTGTTCATCACTTACAAATCTTCAGACCTCGTCTTGGTAGAGCGTAGGGATAAGTTTCAGCATCTCACAACTATAGTTGATACTGGGTTGTTTGTATAATTAGCAGACGTTATGAAGACGTTTTTGGGACCTTTGACTGTTTTGTTAATCCAGTAGTATGATTAATACAATATGCATTTTGCTTGCTGACAGACTGATTCATTAATGCCACACCTAATTAGCTGGCTGGCTTATGCCTTTTACGTTGAAATCAAATGGAATATTTTTAATTGTATTAAGGCATTTCTCAACATTTTAATCCTAAAAGGATGAAAGTGGATGAAATTTGGTTTGAAAGTTTTGAAGTGAGAGCTTCGATCTTTTTTTATGGCAGCTGCAATAAATTTTACCTTTCACCTTCGTAGCGCTGCAGCAAGCAATAAAATTGGGTAAGTGCGAGTCGGACTTGCGCACAAAGGGTTCCATACCATCATCTATAAAAGAAAATCACGTTCGTTGTATGTATACTTAAATACTTTATAAGTTTCTACCTGTTTATTAAGATCGAGTAACAAATTGCTTAAAAATTACGTTTGTTGTATGGGAGCCCCCCTTTATTATTTACTTTTTTTAAATTTAATTATTTATTTTGAAAGGTAATATACAACTACATATTCTGTAAAAATTTAAAGCGTCTACCTGTAACAGTTAGTAATTTTAAGCAAAAAATACGAAAAAAAAACACGTTTTTTGTAACCCCTTGTGTGTCCCCCTTAATTTTTTATTTTTTTTTTATTTTTAGGATTTGTTGCTATAGCGGCAACCAAAATACATAATTTGTGAAAATTTCAGCTTTCTAGCTATCATGGTTTATGAGATACAGCCTGGTGACAGACAGACGGACAGACAGACAGACAGACAGCGGAGGCTTAGTAATAGGGTTCCGTTTTTTACCTTTTAGGTACGGAACCCTAGAAACGGATTTATAATAAGCACTCTCAGGTAAATGCAAAGGCGAATAAAAACATTTACGCCATTTCAGCATCCGCGGAGTCAAATTACATAAATTCGCAGAATGCAAAAAACCTGCGAAGCCAAACAAACAGATTTAAATAAACAAAATGGATAATGAAAACAAAGAGCTCAAATCTACATATGAAGCACAAATACTCGTTACTTACATACATATATATAGTCTCAAAGCCGTATTCGGCTACAGCGACAGCTTCCTGGACTCTTTATTAATTTATAGAGCTGGATGTTGCAGCTCGTATGTGTGCTCTCCAATGGCTTGCAAAGCCTATTTTAGCTGTGAACGTGCACCCACATTGAGCACACATTAGCACACCGTTATTATAATTGTATGGGACGGCTGCAGCTGGACGGGACTTGAGGTCGTCCCTTTTCTGATCCAGATCAGACCTACGTGTCATCTCAAACTCATTCACTTTATCGTGAACAAATTTACGCCACTCTGCGCGCCGATTTGCCAGGTCCTCCCAATGCGTAGGTTCTATTTTGCATCTTTTAAAATGTCTTTTCAGAACATCCTTATATCTCAAATACTGACCACCGCGTTTTCGCTTACCGTATTGTACACGCTCCTTCGCCATTCGTGATACATGGCCGCTCCACCAAAGTTGTCGCCGCATAATATATGCCTCGATGCCACTCACTTTGGCTCACCGCAGCACGTAAGTGTTCCTCTCACGATCTGACCATCTGATATTCATGATCTTACGCAAATACCTAAGGTAGAATCGGTCAAGTGAGCGAATATGGTGACGATACAAGCACCATGTCTCAGCGGAGTATAGGAGATTGGGCAGAACTATTGCCATATATACGGAGACTTTTGTCCCCAGCTGCAGATTATGAGAGCAGAAGAACTTTTGGTTCAGCTTACCGAATGCCACAGCTGCGGAACTAATTCTGCTGTTGATTTCCGCTTCTAGGTCACACTTAGATGTTACAGTGCTCTCTAGGTATCGAAATTTATCAACCTGCTACAGACGATCCTCGCTGAGTTTAATTGTACACTGCTCACGGCCAAGCGAGTCCAAAGTCATTACTTCTGTCTTCTTGGCGTTGATCTTAAGACCAAATTTGTGACAAGACTCGGCAAAAACGGACATAAGTTGCTGCAGGCTGTCTGGGGAATGAGTAACGAAGGACAAATCATCCGCATACATGATTTCCGTAACTAAAGCGTACGACACTTTGGTCTGAGCTCGGAGTCTGCTCAGGTTAAACAACTCTCCATCTGTCTGAAAGCGGATACGGACTCCTTCGGGAAATGCTTGTACAACCTCGCGGACAACGACAGAAAACTACATCGCGAAGAGTGTTGGCGCAAGAACGCATCCCTGCTTTACCCCACAGGTGACGGGAAAGAAGCCGGACTATTCACCGTTGACTGCCACACAACACTTCATGTCGTCATGCAGAAGTCTCACCAACAAACTTTGTTGTACATCCCAGTCTACCCAGTACTACCCACAAAGCTTCTAGAGGCACACTGTCAAACGCCTTATCTAGGTCAACGAAACACATGTATAAATGGCGGCCTTGTTCCCGACTCTTTTCCTGTAGTTGACGTATCGAAAAGATCGCTTCACAAGTGCTTCGGTCGGGTCGGAAGCCAAACTGGGTTTCTGGGAGTATTCTCTCAGACAGAGGTTTTATGCGGTTAAGCAGCACTCAGTCAAAGACGTTTCCAGGAGCAGATAAAAGCGAAATACCTCTATAAGAATTGCACTCGGAGCGATCACCTTTATTCTTGTATAGGGCACAGATACGGGACTCTTTCAACTCCCTTGGAACTTGTCCTTCATCCCACATACGAACAAATAGCTTCCATAAAAGAGAATGCAGTTCCTCACCGCCATACTTTGGTAATTCGCCCGGAATATAGTCATTGCAAACCGCCCGATTGTTCTGTTGTTGCTTGATAGCAGTTACAACTTCATCGAGTGACAGTGGTTTATCTAGCTCATGATCAATCGGGAGCTGAGGTATACACCCAATGTGAAGTCTATCAACTGCACGGTCCACATTAAGCAAGGAGTTAAAATGTTCCACCCATCTATTCAGAACGTCCTCCTTGGTTGACAGAAGGCACTCACTGTTCGCCGATTTAAGTGGCACTTTGACGTGACAAGTGGGGCCTATGTGTTTCCGGACCTCACAGTAGAACTCCCCGAGCTGATTGGTGTCTGATAGCCACTGCATGTGACGAGCTCTCTCTGACCACCAACTATCTTTTGTGTCCCGGCACAATTTGCGCAGCTCACGACCGCTTGATCTTATGTCCACGTCTGTACCTTGCTGTCTGCCACGACGCAGGAGTGACCGGTGTCTTTCGATAGCCGCTGACAAGTCAACATCGTTCTCATCAAACCAGTCCTCATTCTTATGGACTTTAAGATCTACAGTAGCCGTTGCGGCAGCCAGTAGATGAGACGAGATTCCCTGCCAGATAGAATCGATTTCACCTATCTCGCAAGTCTGTTGCGACGCGCCAAGGGACTCTATGTACTTCTTTCTTACCTCGAGTTTTTGTAGCCTCTCTACGTTTAAGTACGCAGGCTTTTTATTCTGACATCTTCGAGGTAAGTGAAGGCGGAGTTTTCATTTTGAGACAATTAAACGGTGGTCAGTCCAGCAGTTTGCACCACGCATCACGCGGGTGACTTGTACCTGGGACACGTCACGCTGTCTGACAATCGCGTAGTCAATGAGATGCCAGTGTTTGGACCTTGGATGCATCCACATAGTCTTGTGATTTGCTGCAAGCCTAAACATTAAGTTTGTGATCGCAAGTTCGAATTGTGCACAATGGCTGAGTAGCAATTGTCAGTTGCTGTTCATATTGCCGACTCCGTGTCTGCCAAGGATCTTGGGCCAGGCTTCATAGTCACGCCCAACTCCGGCATTAAAATCCCCCAGTAGCAGAATCTGTTTACTGGAACAAATGCTCTCGAGACAACGTGTGAGCTCTTCGTAGAATTTGTCCATGATGTCGTCGGACTTGTCTAACGTAGGTGCATACTAGCTAAGTACATTTAAAAAGTTGTTATTATCTAGGTGAAGGCGTAACGTGGTCAAGCGATCAGATATGTGGGTTGGGTATTCCACCAAACACTTTGCTAGGGTATTTTTGACCGCAAATCCCACGCCTGACCTTCTAGGTTCGGATGAGGCAGTACCCTTCCAATAAAAGGTGTATCCGCCACCATGTTCCACTAATACCCCTTCACCAGCGAGATGTGTTTCACTGAGGGCAGCCACATCTATGTTATAGCGACGAAGTTCCCGGGCAACGATAGCAGATTTCCTTTCCGGACAGGCATTATCATCGCGATCAATAAGCGTACTGTTATAACCCGAGATAGTTCCTTAATAACGCTAGATCAGCATTTCACGTATTCTATTACATTTCCATTCTATTGTTTCTACTTGGTCAGCATTTTCATTTACTTGTATGATTTATTTCATATTAAAAGTCAGTAAGATTCTGTCCGTCGCGAAAAGCGGTTCGCTCCCGGAACTCGGAAATCGGCACCAGTAGAACTGTATCTGTAAAGTGTTGCCTTGAACAATAAATATCAGTGCAGTTTAAAAATTAGTTTTTTTTTAAAGACAAACAGGGACGGCTTCCTAACAATTTTGGTGTCAGAAGTGGGATCTCGTAAATGGTGTCCGTTGATACCTAGAGATCCGAATCCCAGAGACCCCCAGTTTGTGTGATCGACGGTAAGACAGGACCCAAGGTTATGCCCGCGTCACACTTCAAGGTCGACGGTAAGACTCTGTGTAGCAGCCAGAGCCCGCGCCATACATACTGGTCACCGTAAAACCAAGATTGGTCGACGGTCAGCCTCCACCGCAACGTGAGAGCCCGCACCGACATCCGGGTAGCAGCAGATCTAACTCACCAACATCATCATAACGAGTAGAGCACTCGTTATCTCCGAAACACTTCCACCTCGCCCAGCATCACCAGCACGTGGACGCCAGCGCCGCCCTCACCTGTCGTCGAGCACGCGGTCGCTCTGCCGCGCTATCTGAGCGTGTCAGATTCCGTTCCCACGAGTGATGGTTTGTACAGTGATCGTGTTTATGTGAGTCTTTTAAATTACTTACCATATTTTCACCGTTTCTACTATTTTTCGTCAACGTTACTTACCATTTCCACTGTGTCTACAATTTTCGTGAACTATAACTTTCTACTACGTAACATATTTTTGTGTGTCGTTACTGTATACCATATTTTTGTGTGTCTATTTTACAGCTATATTCTCTATATCTATATAATTGTCCGATGTCACTTAAAACAGAATCTAAGGCAAAACCTGAAATGGCTGAAAAAATTACACTTTCAGTACTTACCAAATTCATTAAACCTTATAATGGGGACCGGGACTCCCTCCCCGCGTTCCTCACAAACTGTGATAACGCGATGTCGTTATGTACAGCAGATCAACAAAATGTGCTCTGCAAATATATAGAAACGCAACTTGAAGGTAAAGCCCAAGTGGCTTGTAGTTTAAAATCGTTTTCCACATGGGACGAGATAAAGGCATTTTTAAGATCTACATTCGGTGAGAAAAAGCACGCGACTCATTTACTAGTGGATTTGCAAAATTGTAAGCAAATTAGTAGCGAAGATGTCACGAAGTACTCTTTGCGTATCGAGCAAATTTTAACCCGAATATTATCCGACATTCACTATAGCTGTAAAGATGAAAAGGAACTACCAGGCAGAATAGCTGCTATGGAAGATTTAGCCTTAAATACATTTATGTTAGGGTTAAATAACTCAATAAGTTATGTTGTTAGGTGTAGGAATCCCTCGACATTGAACGAGGCGGTCCAGCACGCAATCGAAGAGGAAAAATTATATCATTTATCTAATTCTAAATCTAATCCTAAATTTCAGCGTATCTGCAGCACGTGTAATAAACCTGGGCATAATGCTTCAGAGTGCTATAGGAATAAAAAACCTTCTAATTCAAATCGTAATAACTATCAAAAATCTTTCCATATTCCTTCTAATAACTATCCTAATAATAACTATCCTAATACTAACTATCCTAATAATATACGGTGTAGTTACTGTAAAAATATAGGTCACACGATAGACCAATGTCGCAAACGCCAGTACAATATGCAACGCCGTGAGAACGCGAACCAGGCGCAACATGATCAACCGCCGCGCGATAACCACGGTCGCGCAGTTAAATTCTGCGAAACCGACGAGTCCGGGTTCGATTCCCGCGACGAAAATTTAAACGAAATAAGATTTCGGTGTCGTGTCTCCCGAAATCGACTAGCGTAAAGGACACGAAACCCTTTTATCCTAAATCTTTTACTAAACCTACATCTCAGTTCAATCAACTGAGTCCTACTAAATCATTTACTAAATCTACATCTCAGTCAAAGCAACTGAGTCATATTAAATCGTTTACCAAATCTACATCTCAGTTGAATCAACTGAGTCCTACTAAATCTTGTACTAAATCTACATCTCAGTTAAACAAACTGAGTCCTACTAAATCTTTTACCAAATCTGCATCTCAGTTGAATCAACTGAGTCCTACTAAGCCTACATCTCAGGTAAACCTGAGTCATTCTAAATCTTATAACTATACTAACTCTAAGATTACATTTCGAGACGACATCTCGAGTCATAAAAATACTACATCTTATTCTAATTCAATAATACTAAATCCTACTAATACTTACCAAAATGATGCTAAGCTGAAAAATAAATTAGGCATCCCAATCTCTAACTCTAATTCTATACCTACTAAATCTTGTGATGTTATTAAATCTACTCCAATTTATGAAACTAGTATAAAAATCAAGAAAATATCCTTGCCATATGTTTATTTAGTTTCTAGTTATTCTAAAGAGCCTTTAAAGATGCTTATCGACACGGGTGCCGCTATTAGCCTCGTGAAACAGTCAGTACTATGTAAATCACCCGACTTGTCTTGCGAAGTCGTGAAATTAAAAGGAATTAATAGTGTAGAAAGTTGTTCTCAAACATTGGGCACATTTCAAATGGATTTTTCTATATCTAATGATCAATTCAGTTACAAATTTCATATGATCAATGAGCAAGTAAGTCTCGAGTATGACGGCTTACTCGGTAGCGATTTTCTTGGTTATTTTAAAACTAACATTAACTACGATTTTAAATCATTAAATATTTGTTGTCATATCTTACCTATAAACTACATTCAACCAACTTACATTATTCCCGCGCGATCCGAAGCAGTAATTGAATGCGCGATATCTAATTACAATCCTGAACTTTATTCTCATAACGAAGCCCTTGTTCTAGATCATACCGTATGTAGTGGTGTTTATGTCGCAAATTGCATTGTCTCAATCAAGTCGAATAAAAGAATTAATATTACGGTTTTAAACACGACCGATTCTTTCTCGACTTGACGTTGAGATCAAAGATTATTACGCAGAGTTGACACCTCTCGAACAAAACGATCTGAACTCTGAATCATGCCTAAATACGTATTCTATTTCTATTTCCAAATCTGATCGTGTTCAAAAGGTTTTAGATCTTATTCGTTGCTCTCATTTAAATTCGGAAGAGCAAAAAGCTTTATTAGAGTGTTGTTCTGAATACACTGATATTTTCCACATGGAAGGCGAGCCCTTATCTTTTACTAATGCCGTTGAGCATTCAATTAATTCTGGTGATACCCCGCCTATCCACGTTAAATCATATCGCTTCCCCGAATGCCACAAGGAGGAAGTTGATTCCCAAATCAGAAAAATGTTAAATCAAAATATTATTCGCCCTTCTATTTCACCATGGAGTGCCCCTGTATGGGTGGTCCCCAAAAAAATGGACGCGTCTGGCAAAAAGAAATGGAGAATCGTAATCGATTACCGCCGTCTTAACGATGCGACGGTCTCCGAAAGTTATCCACTGCCTCTGATCACTGACATCTTAGACCAATTGGGTCATTCCAAATATTTTAGTACTTTAGACCTATCTAGCGGTTTTCATCAAATTAAAATGAGTTCCAAGGACGCGCCGAAAACCAGATTCACCGTTAACACTAATTCTAGCACTTCCGAGCATTATGAATTTACTAGGATGCCATTTGGCTTGAAAAATGCTCCCACAACATTCCAAAGGCTTATGAATACGGCTCTTTCAGGACTTCAATGTCTCCACGCTTCCGTTTACTTGGATGAATGTATTATTTACTCGCAAAACTTGCTTGACCATATTAAAAAGCTTAAATTAGTTTTTGACAGAATGCGAAAATTTAATCTTAAATTACAGCCAGATAAGTGCGAGTTTTTACGTCGCGAGGTTGCTTATCTTGGCCACATTATCACCGACAAAGGTGTATCTCCGAATCCTGACAAGGTCAAGGCCGTCAGTGAATTCCCAACCCCTACTAATGTCAAACAAATCAAATCTTTTCTAGGCCTTGTTGGCTATTATAGGCGATTTATTGAAAACTTTTCGAAGTTAACTAAGCCTCTCACATCCTTGTTGAAAAAGGACGTCTCTTTCAATTGGACTGTTGAACAGGAAACAGCTTTCCAAATCTTAAAAAATAAACTTACCATGGCTCCTTTATTACAGTACCCTGATTTTAGTGCTCCGTTTATAATCACAACGGATGCCTCGAACTACGCCGTAGGCGCGGTGTTGTCCCAAGGCGATATAGGCAAGGATAAACCTATAGCCTACGCCTCTAGAACGCTTAACAAAGCCGAAGGTAATTATTCGACAACGGAGAAGGAACTCCTTGCCATTATTAGTGCTGTTAAAACCTTCCGCCCTTATATATTTGGGCGCAAATTTAAGATCGTTACAGATCATCGACCTTTAGTTTGGCTTTTTAGTAACAAAGATCCAGGTAGTCGACTCATCCAATGGCGCTTAAAGCTTGAGGAGTACGACTACGAAATTGTATATAAGCAAGGTCGTCTTAATTCAAACGCAGATGCGTTATCTCGACATCCAGTAAATGTCATCGACTCAAATCGTCTTAATAATTCTACCTACGAAAAATATTTTAAGAACCAATTTACAAATAAGTTACCTACTTCTAATACTGTTGTCGAAGAGTGTAGTCAGGCTCTACATTTATCTAAAATAAAATCAATCGCTTGTACAGTCTCTTTAGACTTTGATTACTCTATGCCTCACTGCGAAGAAATACTATCGCAGCTCGAGAATTCTGCTGAATTGCTTAGTACGGAACGCGAGCCGTTCACTGTCCATAAGGTTATTAATAAACACAAGACATATTCTGCCGCCCATACGATAATCACAGTAAGTCACATTTTTGTCGATATTGAGTTAAGTACATATTCAGAAAGTAGAGATCGAGGTCTACGATTCTGTATATTCAGAATTTGAAAATGTGACTTACATCAAGAAATAAGATTAAGCATAATTACAGTAAGAAACGATAGGCGCCAAGGTGCACTTATTATGAATGCAGTATGGGCACATACGGTTGATTTTTGCATAAAGTTAAATCAATTTACCTAGGTTTTACTACAGTAAGCAATCTTACTATAAATACTATAAAGGGATGATTTTATTACACCAAGTACGACTTAAACATATTAACAGTAAGTGGCACTTGTCGTTACTGTATTAAGTAATTGGAATAAAACATACTATTGCATTACCTTAGCATAACAACAGCAAGTGGAACTTACTGTGATTATGTCTAGGAATACCTCATATTATGTGTAGACTTGTCTAAAACAAATGAGGTAAGTGCATTACTTACTGTATATATTTTAAGATTTTTAAGGCGTTTAGTTCGTCGCACCTAATCACAGGCACTAGCTGTTGATAACAGTATTTAATTTATTTTTCGGGATTTAAAACTTCGGGATTTTAAACTTTCGACCAAATAACCATTTGGCGTTTCAATTATAGGGATTTTGTCCATCGGTATTTTAAAATTCGTTCTTTTAAAATTCGGGATTTTGATACGTACCCATTTAAATATTATGTCTAATAATCATTATGGCGTTTCAATAATATGGCAATTAAAAATATGAAAATCAATACGTATGGCACTCGTATCTTATGGTATCTAAGTTTCGGGCAATTAAAGGTATGTCATGTCTTTTAGGGCAAACAAAACATTCGGGCAAATGAAATTCGGGTACCTAAATGAAATTCGGGAATATGAGATTATGGTATATAAACCTTCGGGTAAACAATAGACAACCCTTAAACTTTCTTATTGTAACTTTGAAAATATATTTGTAAGTCTACATTTTACTAGTCATTTAAAACACTTTTAATATTATGAAACATCTACAAATAGGTTATAAAACTAATTAAATGAATGATAGGACTGATGAAGAATAATTTGTAGGACTGATTTGTTTTAGTTAGTGTAACTAAGATCTCATAATTTATATGAACATTTTAATTCTTTTTTCTCGTTCTGAAAGGCAAATAAGCCTTATCAGAAATTAAAGCGCCTTTGTCTTTTTATGTTTTTTATTGTGTACAAAGAAGTACAACTAATAGTTTAATAAGAGTTTTATGGAAAAACTATAAACGTGTTATGTTTTAGAGAAGTAGTTTAATATTGTTTCATGCACGAAGAAGTTTTGTACAAAGACGAATTATGACCTTTGGTTTCGTTAAGCCATTTTTAATGCCATAAATAATTAAATAATAGAACTGATTTTAAAATTTTCTAGTTTCACAAAGTTATTTGTACTTGTTTTTTAAACTGTGATTTTATAACATCAGTTATGTTTCATTTTCTTACAAATAATTAAGAAAAATGTAATTAAAGTTGGTGTCGATGCTTTGTGAGGGATGCTCTAATTTTACATATTTCTTCTAGCTATAATTACAGTAAGTGCCTAAGTTACTGTAAGCAAAAAATATCATATTTGTTATTCTATTTAAACATTTATCTTATTTCATAATCATTATTACAGTATGTACCTACAACTAAAGATAGTTACAGTAAGTCACACACTTACTGTAGTAATAATAAGAAAATGTTTTTATTTATTTTCTTCATTACTTAACATAAATATATTTTTAAGATTTACAACACATTTATGACATGTTATTAAAAAATAAAATAGAACACCTATAAAACATGCCTATATTTACGTTATACATTTGTAAGAACTTAGATTTAATCTATATTGAGGCAGAAATGCTAAAAATAAAGAAAAATCTTTAAGCGCGTTTTTCTCTATACTGTCTTCAAGGCACTTACTGTGTTTATCACAAGCACGGCAGTATTATTTTCTATATTCCAAAGTACATCATTACGAGGAGACAAAATACAAAGATATTTACAATTTATTAATTAAATTAAGAGATATGCTCTTATTAGATAACATAACTGATCTTGCGATATCTGAAGGCCAATTCTCGTATTTAACAGACACTGAGACTGAATTTTGACTGAACTGCGATTTAATTTTGAATTGACTCACAATTGGTATTCTGCTACACTTGATCTCATTACAGTATCATTTGGATAAAATCAATTTATAATCTCTCGTTGATCTCAGAGGTAATGTCAAAAACTCAAAAACAAAAACATGAATGTTGCCATTGTATGGAAAAATACATTAATAGGAATGGTAATTGGTTGCCACTACGTTTCGATGCCAAATTAAAATTAATAATAAAAAAAACAACTAAGTAAGTAATAAAATTTCGGTAAGTAAAGTAAATGTATTGGTTCCTTGGATCGTGTGGATTATTTTCAATAGGTATTCTATAATTTTAAATGAAAATAGAACATTATAAAAATATGGGTATTTTGATTATGCCGCAAAATTACCCCACGCATCACGCAACGGCAACGAACGAAACGTCTAAATGTCAATTTTATATTTTGCGACTGGGACCTTCATAATAACTCTAATTTTGAATTTTTGTAATTTGTGCGAAACTTGGATAATCTTTAATTTCAAAAGTTAGAAACAACTTTGGAGATGTCGCTTAAAGTTACGACACATCAGCTGGAGCTCCTTTTGGACTTTTTAGACCAACATAGGTCCCTGGCCCTTGGTCGCGTTCGGGGCAAAGAAGGAAATGTTCTGTCCACAAAATTGTGGACAGAATGCTCCTTAATTTTGAATGCTGACATCGGCGGCATTAATAAAACCGCCAAAGAATGGAAAAAAGTAAGTACTATTAATTGTGTAATTGACTAAGTAAGTAGGTACCTACGTATTTACAAATAAGTACATACATACATAATTATACATAAACTCTCGCCTGTTTCCCCGAAGGAGTAAGCAGAGGCATATTAACACTTTGAAGGACAGTAAACGTCTATAGACGTGATAACAATAAAACTTCAATTGTGTCTCGTTTACTGTCGGTGAAAGTGGTAATAGCTCATTTTTCGTCAGTGTTTTGATCGCACACAATAGGGGGCGAGGCTATTGCCGCTAATAGAGATGTTTTGTTTGCCAGAGCCTCGTCTAGCAGGTAAGGTTGGCTTGTTGCCCTAAGCTCTTGGTTGGAACCCCATGCACAATATTGAAGAATACCTGTGCATAATTATGTATGTTGATAAGATATCTTCTAGTGCCTGTCCTGTTCCTTTAACTTGTGGTCAGTGCAAAATGTTACATTTGCCACTATCAGCCATCATCTAAACATTTATTTCATTTTAGTCATATCATCTTTCACACAATCCATCCACTTTGAACTCCCTCTTGCTTTATATACCTCAAACCTTACATTCATCATTCACATGTTTATCAGATATCTGGTTACCATAATAAAAGCTCTGCCCAGTTTGGGATCACATGACTGTGTGTGAGTTGTTCTAGGATATTATTTGTATTATCATTGTATTATAAAATGCTTAGTAACCTATTTCCTGTGGTAAAGTTATATAAAGGATGCTTATGTTTTAGTATTATAATCAGTATAAGAGCCGGACAAAGGCCAAGCAGAGGTACATAAAAAGTGCCAAACATAGAACCGGTGGGGGACCACATGAAAACATTTATTTGACGCCTTTAGAAGAGCGCCTTCTGGGCATCATAGGTGGATGCAGTTCCCCACTGCCAGTCCGGCACAATCCTTTGGAAACATTGGTAATTATCACATAATTTTGGTACAATGTTAAATGTCTTGAACTGAAATATGACACAGATCTTCTAAATTATTTATTTCATTAGGATGCAGAGCTTGCTATTGCTACAAGCAATGTTAGCACAAGCAATAGTGACCAAGCAAATAAAGAAAACATAGAAAACCAAAGTAACCAGCTGTCAAATTTTGAGTAAGTTCAAGTACTTATATTCATTAGTAATTTTCTTTAAGTAATAAGTTATAAATAACTATATTTATAACTTATTACTTAAAGAAAATTATGCACCTAGGTAGGTACTTAGGTATAATATGAATGATGAATAAAGTTATAGAAAAACAACACTCAATCATCACATCTTTCAGTTGGTACCTACAAATTGCCTTTCATTCATAGATGACCGATTGGCGCAGCGGGAGTGTAAGCGACTACTACGCCAAAGGTTGCGTGTTTGATTCCCGCATAAGTCAAACATTTGTGTGCATGAACATGGATGTTTGTCTTGGTCTGGGTGTTTCTATGTATATTATATATTTACAAAAAAAGTATATAAGTATGTTTATCCATTATTGTACAAGCAATTTACACATTATTGTACAAGCTCTGCTTAGTTTGGGACTAGATGATGTTGTGTGAATGTAGTAGAATATTATTATTATTATTCACACTCACTAATTAGATTAAAACTTTTGCTATTAACCAATTTAATTACTTTCTGTTTTCAGAGAAATATCAGAATTTTACGTGGTACCCAATGAGTAAGTAAATACCCATACTGGTCCATACATCCTGTTAAGTTGGAAGATTTTTGTAAAATAAAGATAAATGTTTACTTTTTTAGGATTGATGGCATCTCAGATATTGTGCTGGTGGAGGATGCATCAATCAATAATGCAGAGTAAGCTAATGGATGCAGCTATAAGTTCTGAAATTGAGTCTGTACCTCCCATATACTAATCACTTACTATATTTTAGAAAAATAAATGCTGATAAAAGGGGAAACGAAACAGAACAACCACATAAGCGACGCCGCCGACGTCGTCGATCGCTATCCCCGAGAGGTCATTTGCTGCCGTTTTTATTCATTTAGATAATAATTATGCTTTACTAATTGTTATACCATTTACAGTGCCCACGGAATTAGAATTGGCTCAGCAGAGGTTAGCCACTATGGAGGAATCCAGGCTTCAGGTTGACCGGGAGATGACGCAAGCCATACACAGACTAGCGTCTAGTATGGATGACATTACTAGTGCCATAAGGTCCATTGCAACTGGTTATTTGCTAGCAGCCAGGAGAAGGCGTAGGGTGTGTACTTTTACATACATATATTATTACAAATTTTCTTACAAGATCATATTGTAAAATAAGAATTCTGATTTTAGAGTGCAAGGATCAGTAGTGGCAGCAGTGATAATCAGGAGAACTAAGAGAAAGAAAGGTAATTTTATTAGAGGACTTTAAGTAGGTAAATAATAAAAATCTTCTTTCTGTAAGAAAACAAATTTAATTTTTTAATGCCCACAGAGTTTCCACCACTTGCTGTTGTACAGCTCTACCCTGTGCCAGGGGTGGGTTGTGCCGACGCCCATGATCAGCCGTGGACGTGCTTGCGCCTAGTGACGCGGGTCCTGGTACTTCTGCCTCCTCATACGAATGAAGCTGCTGCTCATCTTCACGGTCACCCTCTAGAAGACCTGGACCTCTAACTTGAGCATGGTTGGCCATATTATGCAAGACGCAACAAGCATTCACTATTTTGGCTGCCATCTCAGGCTTGTAATGCAGTTGCCGCGCAACTAGAAGGCACCTGAAATAAAAATATTAACATTATTTCTTTGTTGCAAAAGTATTATTTAATTTATTTCTTATTGTAAATCATATATGTTTAATATTCTATATTGTTTCATTTAATTTTGTTGTAGGTTTTAGCCATTGTAATATATTTTATTGATTTGTAATTGACATAATAAGAACAATTTGCTATAATTGTATATTACATGAAACTGTTCTGTAGTGCAGAATTGTAAATGTGTTAAGGACACACAAAACATTTGTTTTACAATTATTAAACAGCCTTGATTATTTATCAAGGCTGTATAATAATTTGAAGCTGTAATTATGAAAACTGATTAATTATGAAGCTTATTTATTATAATATGACTTGTAATTATATTATCAAGACTGTTTCTTTACTTTTTATTTGCTAACATTGATGTTGCAACAATTCATTGTTTATTTCTTGTTTTAGAATTTAGACCATGTCTATTTAGTGATTATTTATGAAGGCTGTTTAATAGTTTGAGACTAATTAATAAGACTGATTGTTATTAAGATTGTGCCTAATTAATAAGACTGATTGTTATTAATATTCTATGTTAATTTTATTATGAAGACTGTTTTATTTACTTTTTGTTTGTTTAATTGTTGATAAATGAATAATAATAGTTTAAAATTTCCAAGTATTTGTTTAATTGTTACAAAACTAAATTACCTGAATCTTGCCTTCAAAAGTCCTATAGTGCGCTCCACAACATTACGGGTCTGGACATGCTGTTTATAATAGTAATGTTCTGGAGTGCCCTCTGATGCATTTAAAATAGGGGTCATGACATTTTTTCTTAGGGCATATCCACTATCACCTGTAATAAATTTATACATATATTATAATATTTAGAAGCCAATTACAGCCACCTTATTGTACTTTAATTATTCTATTATTGTAAAAACTATACCTACCTAGAAGAAATATTGATTCCCCACTCTCAATTATTTGATTTAGGTGATAATTTAAGGGGTGGTCTCGCCAAATAGTTGAGTCATGTGTACTCCCCGGGCTGGATGGATCTACACATATTATGTTTTGATTTGCATCACAAATCTAAAACCAAAAATGCAATCACAATTTGATTTTAAGAATTATATGAAAATTAAAGGTAACATAACATGCACTTACTATCATCACATTCAAAGAATGGTATCCTTTGCGGCAATAATATGCCTCTTCATGTTCTGATGGCTTTATGATGCAGACGTGGGTCCCATCTATGCAGCCAACCACCCCGGGGAACCCAAACTTGACATAAAAACTGAAATAGAATTACACTATTAAGTACCTACATTGTTCAGTTATATTATGTATGATGTTATCATTTTGCAAAAATAGAAATACCTTACCTGCTCTTAACTTCCTCCCTTTCCACTCTGGTAGTAGGGAATTTTACAAATTTTTTGAAAATGGCTGGATGGTTTATAGCCTCTGTGACTTCCTGCACAGCTCTAGACACAGTTGGCTGTGACACTGCATGTGACACACTTTGTCCAACCAGTGTCTGGTAAGAGCCACTTGCATAAAATGCAAGAGTTATTAAAACCTAGGAAAACAAATAGGTTATTATAAAACATTTTATTCGTTATAAGGGAAGTATAGTACCTATGTCAAAAATTATACCTAATGCACAGGCACTTACTACATAAAGGTACTAACCTTCATTGCGACATCCAAGCTATCCTTTCGCTTGTGTTTGCGGATGTATGGATTTAGCTCGCGGATTAGCTCTTTAACGAGCGGTTTAGAGAGCCGGTATGTTTTTATAAAGTTTTGATTGCTCATAGAAAAAGCATCAGCGGTAAGACGCCGCTGACGCAGAGCATGATGTCGTTGTCTTCTGCGTCTTTCCGAAGCTGCTTCTTCATCTGCACGAAGAGCATGCCTTAAATATAGCCATCGCAACCCAAATCCACTCATACTTATTTGAGATATAAACCAGTAACAAACACTTATTTTGATTTTGCTCAAATTGTCAACAAAAATAGTCAGCTGTGAACTGTCAAACCGTAGTATCATATGGTTTTAGCACTTTTAGCTACAGTTTGACGTTTTGTTGTACGTAAATAATTATCAGAATACCGTTCACACTAGTTCACACTTGGTTCAACTTTCGATGTTGTCCCGATCTCATTCAAGTGCCAGTTATGTTACGAGAATACCATTTATGACACCGAGACTAGATTGTTATTGGAATTTGAACAAATATAATTACCAGAATTGGCCTTCTGATTTTACAGATCCTTTTTCTAAAATTGTATATACTAAATTATATAACATGATATCTTACATTTTTCATAAGACAAATATTAAAATACATATCTATAAAAATCAATTAATTTACCCAACACCTGCCGTGGTCCCTACAATTTTGAAGGAAAATCATGAATCTACCATTGCTGGTCATCCAGGTGCGCGCCGCATGTACAATCGAATCAAGGCCGCATATTAGTGGAAAGGCATGCGTGCCGATATTGAACGCTATGTCAAACAGTGTAAGTTGTGCCAAATAAATAAGTCATTAAGGCATTCAAATAAAGCTCCTATGGAGATAACTTCTACATCTACTAAACCATTTGAACGTTTAGCTCTAGACATCGTTGGTCCATTACCCGATGCTGGTTTCCAAAATTTTAAGTACATCTTAACTCTACAAGATGACTTAACTAAATTTTCAAGTACTTATCCTATGGTTACCGCTACAAGTGAAGAGATAGCTCGAAATCTCGTACACTTTATGTCGTTGTTTGGGTTTCCTAAAACTATTTTAACCGACCTTGGTACATGCTTTACTTCAGATCTATTTAAACAACTTACCGAAATCCTTAAGATAAAATCTCTTTTTACTACTCCTTACCATCCGCAAACGAATGGTGCATTAGAAAGGTCACATGCTACTCTTAAGGAGTACTTAAAGTCCTTCGTTAATGACAATCAAAATGATTGGCATTGTTACTTATTTACTGCTATATTAGCCTATAATACTACCCCTCACTGTACAACTGAATTTACCCCTTACGAACTTTTATATGGTTACAAAGCTACTATTCCTAATTCTTTATATGATACTTCTAACAGTTCTACCTATAATGAATACATTCGCGCACTGCAATATCGAATGTGGCTTAGCCGAGAGAAAGCTATACAAAATATTATAAATAGTAAAGAACGGTCAAAGCAATACTATGATTCTAAATCACGCGATGTTACTTATAAAACAGGCGATATGGTGTATCTTAAACATCATCACAGGCTAAGAAAAGCACTGTCCCCTGTTTGGAAAGGCACCTACAAGATAGTTAAAGTACATAATAAACATAACGTAACGTTACAAGTGGGCCGCAAGCATATCAAATGCCATACAAATGAAATCAAACCCGCTGTATCTTGAACTATCTTATTTTCAGAGCCTTGTGCTACGGCTACCACGCCGAATCGAAGATAACTCCGATAACTCATTGTCCCGGCATCTACTTCGAACCTGTTACTAATATTCGTTTCTATAATGACTACTGGAATGTCGTAACTCATATTGATATTGTATCACTAGAACCCTACTTAACTAATATCGAATCATTATTACGTAAAACTCAAAATATCTGCAGTAAGATACAATCACAAGATATTATGCAATGTAAAGATTATTCTAGCCCTATTAAAATACTAATTCAGTCTAACCTTCTTAAAGTACAATTGTTATCTCATTTAACTATAAATCAATACTATCAATAATACTATAAAAAAAAATATAAACACCGACCAAGGTCAAGAGGTCCTTAGAATTCGGTGGTGAAATTTTAAAATTCTTTTTCGGTACATTAGATGCTGACGACGCCAGAGAATACGACGCTGCCATCGAATCTTGCCAAAAGAGTGAGTCCGAACTATATCGGCTCATAAAAGATAATATACATATTGTTAAGTCTACAATTAATAATTTTAATTCTACTATATATAAGCTAAATCAAAATGAGATTAAGTTAAACTCTCAAATAGATGTTATGAATGAAATCTTATTTCAAGTTACTAAGACGGATAACTTGTTATACAATATTTCGCGTGTAAATAATTTATTAAATATAATAGAAAGCTCTTTGCTTACTATTTCTAATCTATTAGATACTACTTTAAACTCTATTTAAATTTCTAAGGTAAATATTCTACACCCTAGTATTATAAGTCCTATTAGCCTTTACGATGAACTACGCAAACAAAGTGGTCATATTAATAAGAGGCTAGATTTCCCAGTACAATTAAATATTAATAATATTCATTCTATCATAGATGTTTCGCAATTAAGCTCTTATTACTTTTCTTTTATTTTTTTTTTATTCGCAATACAAAAACGATTTTATTATTATTAATAAAATCGTTTTTGTATTGCGAATTCCACTAATAAGTGACGACAAGTTCGTTATCTATAAGAATATACCTTTACCGACTCCCCATAACGGATCTAATATCAAAACATTCGCGCTCATTCAACCTTCCAATGCCTATTCTATTTGCGAAATGCAAACAATATATTCGTGTATACTAAATCCTAATTGTGAATCTAGATTACTAACGGAAGTGACATTGTCACTACCCACTGAGTGTAACGCTAAATTATTATTTGGCGATATTGATATTTGGCAAAAGTTGCGAAATAATGAATGGATTTTTGTCCAATCCAATATTATTAAATTAACTATAAAATGTGATGAAGATATTGTCGATTATTCTATTGTCGCCACTGGTTCTGTAAAGTTAACCGAAAATTGTGTTGGTTACTCTAAAACTATTCAGATAACTCCTACTAGTGTTAAATCCTTTCAAATTAAGTCACCTTTAGATATTCTTTTTGATATTACATTAGATGATTGCTGTGACAGAAGAAAAGTTAATAAAACCTTGACATATTTGTCTCCTATATCTTTAAGCAAAATTAATTTAGATTCGTTAAAATACGCATCTCATCAGATGGATGATTTGGAAAATGAGATCAATAATTTGTCAAACCAATCTCATTTTATTAAATACGGAACCTATTATTCCACTTTTACTTATATTTTAATTGTGTCTATATTTCTGTTTTTATTTTACAAGCTATACAATTGTTTTAAAAATCGTAATCACGGTTCCGGATGCTGTATACAAATTTTTAACCAATGTCATAATAAGAAGTCAGTTAAACATAAGTCAAAAGTTTCCAATTCCATAGAGATGTCTGATATCTCTACGTCGTCAGAAGATGAGAAGAAATCTGTTAAATCTTTACCAGCTTTACAGCATCATAGCTCTTATGACGCTATTCATAAAGTAGATTTCTTCAATTCAAGCAAACGAAACTTAAACTTTTAAGTTACGTTGAACTGTCTTCAATTTTACTATGCTTTATATAAGTCGTTAATATTATATAAATTTACTATGTTGTTTATCTTAAATAATAATAAGATAAAGTATTTGATAAGCTAAAATTGTGTTATATTATTTTGGGTATAGACTTAATATACTCCATATTGTACGATGTTCAATTTCTATATTTAAAAAAATATATTTTACTATAATAATGTAAACCGATTTCCAAGCTTCCAATCGATTTCCATACTTTCTATTTTCTTTAATTTCGCTTCATCTTAAAATTGATAAACCTTCATCTTAAGGGGGGAGATGTTATAACCCGAGATAGTTCCTTAATAACGCTAGATCAGCATTTCACGTATTCTAGTACATTTCCATTCTATTGTTTCTACTTGGTCAGCATTTTCATTTACTTGTATGATTTATTTCATATTAAAAGTCAGTTAGATTCTGTCCGTCGCGAAAAGCGGTTCGCTCCCGGAACTCGGAAATCGGTACCAGTAGAACTGTATCTGTAAAGTGTTGCCTTGAACAATAAATATCAGTGCAGTTTAAAAATTAGTTTTTTTAAAAAGACAAACAGGGACGGCCTCCTAACAGTACGCACATTCCACGCACCAAAATTCATTTTTGGAGTCTTAATATCTTTTTTCCTATCTTTCTTTGTCGACCACGTGTTAAAAGATGCAGAGGCAGCCGTGGCTACTACCATCCTGTTGGTGTAGGGCGAGCATTTCTTTAAGGCACCTTTTCTAGCCCCCTCCCCGGCTGAGCGGGGAAAGCAGTGCCTCCCTAAAAAGGGCTGCTTTGTCACCCCGGGTGCTGCCGAATCCACACTGTCACCCCAATGCAGTGTAAAAGCGACTACCATGTTTCTACCACACCCCCGGGACCGCCTACGTGCAGGAATCAGACAAAGCCTGGTGAGCATCACACCAGACCTCTCTACCTCAACCCATCGCCGCAGGACTTTGCTTCATCGGAGTCCAAAAATTCGGGAGCTGTCAGGTGCGCAGGATATTTTAAGGTGCATAAGCGTTCGCGCAAACACAGATGCACGCACTCGTCCTTCCCTTTCTATGCCTAGTGGAGTGGTGAACCACTACGACCGGAGACAGAGTCAGATGATGTATCTGGCCGACGTTCTCTATAGCCCTCTACCGTCGCCCTAGGCCTTCCACATTGCCTTGCTGCCTCGCCAAGTCCGCCGAACCCTTTACATATCTGCGGTGGGTTGCCTTCCTTGCCGAGACAGACTTCATGCACTGTGCGGGAGGGTACCGCTTTGAGCTTGCTCACAAAGTAGCAAACCCCCTCTTCTAGGTTTAGCCCGCGAGCCGACGTGGTTTACCGGGGTGTGGCCGCTGCGTGCACTGCAGACTCTTGGAGCCACTGAAAGAGAGTTTGTAATGAATAACACATTTTAACTAACACTATACGCTGTCAAGCCGGCTGTCATAATGCAGACGCTATTTCCCCACTACATATGTACATAATAAATAATAATAATAAAATTTATTCGCAGAAATACAGAAAGCTTAAATATCAACAATGTTCTAATATAATATTACTCTTAATGCTATAGATTTTCAATGAGTTGGAAAGAACCATACCCCTGTACTAGTTGAAAACTGTATCACAGGTGGTTGGGTCTTTCTTTAAAAATTTGAAGTTTGTATTTTACAATACAGCCATAATAATACGTAGTTAATAATAAATAAAATTGCCAATATAAAACTTATTTACTAATTAATATCTATATTATATAATAAAGATGGTCATGAAATATACACTATAATTGCGTGTCGAGCATTTTATTGAACTTACAGCGAAATTTATAAAACTGTGTGTCAGCCGAATCGTGAATGATGTCAACGTTATTAATAACTGTGTAAGTACATAATTCTTGTGTGCTTTTTATGTAACTAGATGATCTTACAATAATAATGTTAGTACGTCAATATAATGAGGTGTGTTAAATGTTTATGAATCACAAAATGAAGTATAAATTCTTAAATAATAAAGTTGAAGAATAATATGATTAATGGTCGGCAATACCCGAGTACAACGTCGCTCTTAGGCTCCTTCATAATCAACTGAGTTTATGTACCTCTTTTACGCCATTATTCTTGCTGGGCAGTCAGTAGAACCGGTGTTGTGGTTGCTGGGCTTCTTGAAGTGCAAGCAGGTCGCGCATTTTGGGTCTTCGGATTTCCTAGTGCAGTCCTTTATTATGTGTCCTTGGTTGCCGCAATGACCGCATGTGTATTGAGACTCTCTGCAAGACTTAGCCGCATGACCATACTGCTGACACTTATAACAGCGCGTAACTAGGGTGTAATCCTTCACCGGGCAAGATGACCAATTTATAAAAATCCTGTCTTTGATAATCAGTGCTTTACGTATCGCTGCTAATACTTCAATGATATAGTTACAGGTCTCATCATCTTTGCGGCCCGATTTGTGACTCAACTTGGTTTCATTGAGAAACGTCTCTAGATTGCAGTTTGAAGTTTCTCTGCTAAGTTCTGGTGGTACAGGCACGTGAAAACTTCCGTCTCTTTCATTCTTGAAGGCACTCCAATGATCACAATCCTAGGCTTACGTTTGTGGGGCTCATTGATTATAAGGCCTGAGTTTGCAAGTTGTACCGATTGTTTGACTTATATTTAGTATAAGAAACAGTCGGTTTATTGCACGTGAAAAATAAAAAAGTAGAGAAATAAAACGTGCTCAGGCAGCCATCATTCTATCTGGAAGATTAGCTCCCAACACACCGCCAGGATTAAATGAAGGAAAATCGTTCGTGAGAAAGTGATGAAGAAGGGAGGTCACGACACTCAGCACTGAGGAATACGACGCAAGGAGGAGGAGGAGGAGGAGGTCTCAACAGGAGCATTGTACTGAATAAACTAAAACTATTTGCTTCGGAGAGTCGGATCTGTGAGCTTTATCTGCCATTTAAGTATTCACGTATGATTTATAGCTTTCTATTGCTCTAACTACGAGAGTGCCTTATAAATTAACAGCCTATTTTACCCTAGCCCATAAGTAATCGTAACTATTTATGACTGTAATAGTTAAGGGGTCATCTATTTATAAAACGAAGAAAAAATATAATCATACATGTTTACTTGACAAATCTTATATTAAGATATTAAAGGTATAATAATAATTATATATCTGTGTTTTCATAGACAGTTACAGAAGTCGTGTTTGTGGATAGATTATTGTGAGCTCAGCACCGTTTTTCTGAATTGCAGGTAGTGGCACCTACCCTCACATATTGAGCTTTATTTAAAACCGCATGACGTTGGCACAAATGATAAGATCCGTCAAATAAATTCAAACTCAATAGGGTATAAAAGACAAATGTTGAAAATCATTTAAAATAATAAATACTTCTAACTTCAGAACAATATTTTATACTTACGTAGTGCCAAGTTTCTAGTCTCCATAAAATCATTATCTTAAAGAAAATGCAACCAACTGCGCATTCGCTCACCTCAGAACAAATACCTGAAGGCTCAACAAACATTTGTCGAAGGAATCGCATCTGTGATTGTTAGCATACAAGGTGCAGCGTTTTATATCCTTGTAACAATAGTCAATGTTTAGATGTACCACGCATATATATATATATATATATATATATATATATATATATATATATATATATATATATATATATATATATATATATATAATTAAAAAATAAGAATAATAATTCTTCTCTTCAGTAAAGATGGACTTAATTATGAATGTTTTGCCACCCATCGTAAAATAAAAGAATTCGTCTTTAGGATATTTAAACTAAATTAAACATATAATAGTTATTTTAAAAAGGCCAGCAGAAGGACATTAAAAAACTTGAATAAAAAGACCCTGTTTTCACCTGGAATTATCTTAGAACTAACTTAGTTATTTCATATGATTGTCAACATAACTATATAAAAAAGTGAAAAAGAAATGTTTCACCTACATTCTGACGATCAGGTAGCGTAATACATAAGCGACAGCCACGCCAAAGGTCGCGGGCTCGATTCCTGCTCAAGTCAAACATTGGGCGCCAGTGTAACGCTAAAGAGGTGATGTAGGTATATGCCTAATGAGCTATGTGTACTATACGGGAGATAAATTAAATAACTATTGTTGGTTACAAAATATATTTATTAGGAAGCGTTACACAGAATATACCCGGTAGCAAGTGGTAAGAGCTAAGACCTAGACTCAGGGCGTAGACAGGCAGGCTGACGCGACTTCAGTGCTCCTGAACAGAAGGAGCACTTAACTGCAGCGGCGGTGTCCGAGGTCGCGAAAGGGGTGACCACTCCCGCGCCAAGGCCGCGTTCACATTTATCTGATGTAATCTGTCGTGACGGCGTCTGTCGTGTCGCGACAGACAATATCCCGGTCTGCGACAGAGAGAGAGAGGGGGGGGGGGGTGTCGACGGTACAGCGCGAATTAAGAGATTGGACTCAGATTAATTGTAAAAAAATACTTTATTTAATTTAAACAGCTTAACAGTATATTTAAAATATACAATAGTAATCGCTAATGTTAGATCTACAAAGGTATTTATAATAAATTAATGCTAAGATGACAATAAGATTATGTAGATAATTTAGTGGGGAGAGATGTGCTGACGAAGCTAACATTGTTGGGATCCGTACAGTTAACTCGCGCGACACAACTCGTCAGACTAATGTGGTCGCGCCACTGTCTGTCGTAAAGCGTCAGACGCGCGTATGCAATTGTGCGCAATGGACTACGAACTAATTGACTTCCTTTTTATAATATTATTCTTATACAGTACCTATAGATGAGCTCATTGAATACGAAATAATATAATCCTATGTAAATAATTTATGGAGGCTGCTCGCTCTGTGTGGACCCATCTATTGGTGGACAGACCAGAGCTAAAGAATTGGTAAATTTAACTTTAAAAACCAGTAACAATGTACAGTTTAACCATAAATTTTCAGTTTTTGAGTCGTTACCGTTAAAGGCTGATGGTATTTTCGGGTTAGATTTTCTGTTAAAATATGAAGCCAACATTAATTTGCACACAAATTTGGTTACTTAAAATATAGACAACTTTACTCATTCCTTGAAATTGATTAACGATGTTGATAAAAATAAAGAAGTCTTACTTATTCCTGCTCGATCAGAATCAGTACACTTTATTTATGTGAATGAATGTATATATTTATATACGTGGTGATGTTGTTGTTTGTGGAAAAGAGTTAAGCAAAGATGTATTTTTAGCTAATGAAATCACAGGAGTAAAAAATAATAGGATTCCTATTAAGTTAAATGTTACTGAACAAGACGTAGAGTTAGCTTCTTTTACACCAGAATTACAATCTTTAGATAACTATAATATATGTACATTTGATAAAATCAATATTAATGTTGATAGAGTTCAAAAGTTACTACACGAACTAAATTTATCTCATTTGCACAATGAAGAACAGAAAAGCATTGAGGCCATTCGTGCAAAGTATGCAGATGTGTTTCATATAGAAGGTGATAAGTTAACGACCACAAATATTTATCAACAATCCATTACTGTTAAACCAAATAATTCTCCAGTATATGTAAAACCATACCGTTTACCACAAGCCTTAAAGCCTGAAATCGAAAACCAAATAAAAAATTTGAAAGCAAATGACATCATAGAGGAATGTAATAGTGAATGGTCTAGTCCAATACTGTTAGTTCCGAAGAAAAGTGTTGAAGGTCAAAATAATAAATGGAGGCTAGTAGTTGATTATAGGAAATTAAACGATCTTGTAGTAGATGATAAATTCCACTTACCGAACATAAATGAGATCTTAGACTCGCTTTCTGGAGCAATTTATTTTAGTCACCTTGACCTTCACCAAAATTAATTCCAAGTGACCTTGACTCCTGAGAGTCGTAAGTATACGGCATTTACAACTAGCTCAGGATAGTACCAAATGAAAAGATTACCTATGGGTCTTAAGGTTAGTCCCAGTTTGTTCAGTCGAATGATGTCTGTTGCTATGTCAGGCCTTGCATTTGAGAAATGTTTCATTTACTTAGATGACCTTATAATATTTGGACGTAATTTAAGCTCGCATAATCAAAATTTAATAAGCGTGATGGAAAGACTTAGAAAAGTAAATTTAAAATTAAATCCCCATAAATGTGAATTTTTGAAAAAGGAACTTTTGTATTTAGGGCACGTTGTTTCTGACAAAGGCGTTTCTCCTGACCCAAATAAGATCAAAATTCTTCAAAATTATCCTATACCTAAAAATTCAGACGATGCAAAGCGATTTGTAGCGTTCTGCAATTATTATCGTAAATTTATAAAATCTTTTGCTGATATTACTATGCCTTTAATTAAATTATCCAGGAAAAACGAACCATTTATATGGACAAATGAATGTCAAAAAGCGTTAGATATTTTAAAAAAGTCTTTGATATCACCGCCAATATTGCAATATCCTGATTTTTCAACAAACAATGAATTCGTAGTACAAACAGATGCATCAGATGTCGCTATCGATGCAGTCTTATGTAACAGAGATTTGAGACCCATAACCTATGCTAGTAGGCCATTAAATAAAGCCGAAAAAAACTACCCAACAATCCAAAAGGAACTTTTGGCTATTGTTTGGGCTGTGAAGTACTTTAGGCCTTATATTTACGGCAGAAATTTTACATTAATGACAAACCACAAGCCTTTAGTGTATCTTTTTGGTATTAAAGATCCTTCTAATAGACTACTTAAATTTAGGCTTGCTTTAGAGGAATATAAATACAAAATTGTTTACATTTAGGACAAAGAAAATGCAGTAGCAGATGCTTTATCGAGAGTTAGCATGGCCTCAGATGAGTTAAAGCAGATGCATGAACAAGTAATGAATGTGATGACTAGAGCACAGAAGAAGAGGATGGATGAAATGAATGAAAGAGAAGTTTTAAAAGGGAATGTGGATCTTAATAAATCTAAAGACAATTCGCCTGATCAACCAAGAGTCGTGGATATATTAAGAAAACCGCGTTATACAGTTGAGATGATGTTTATGGATGGGAAAATATTAGATAAACTGAGAGCGAAAAATATAATTACTACCGAAATGGAGTGTTTTGCTTTTAGATCAAGTATGAGACATTTATACATTAATCTTAATTTCAAGGCGCACTTCTCGCGAGTTGAATTTGTGCAGAAATTAAGTTTATTTTGTAGGACGATAGGCGTTGAAGAACTTTGTATCGTTAAAGATGAACAAACTATAGAATTCATTAAAAATATTTGTAATGAAATTAAGTCATTGAATAATTGGACCGTCGTCCAATTATTCAATTTTAAGTAGTCTATTAGAAGGATCTTTAATACCAAAAAGATACACTAAAGGTTTGTTGTCTGTCATTAATGTAAAATTTCTGCTGTAAATATAAGGCCTAAAGTACTTCACAGCCCAAACAATAGCCAAAAGTTCCTTTTGGATTGTTGGGTAGTTTCTTTCGGCTTTATTTAATGGCCTACTAGCATAGGCTATGGGTCTCAAATCTCTGTTACATAAGACTGCATCGATAGCGACATCTGATGCATCTGTTTGTACTACGAATTCATTGTTTGTTGAAAAATCAGGATATTGCAATATTGGCGGTGATATTAAAGACTTTTTTAAAATATCTAACGCTTTTTGACATTCATTAGTCCATATAAATGGTTCGTTTTTCCTGGATAATTTAATTAAAGGCATAGTAATATCAGCAAAAGATTTTATAAATTTACGATAATAATTGCAGAACGCTACAAATCGCTTTGCATGTTCTGAATTTTTAGGTATAGGATAATTTTGAAGAATTTTGATCTTATTTGTGTCAGGAGAAACGCCTTTGTCAGAAACAACGTGCCCTAAATACAAAAGTTCCTTTTTCAAAAATTCACATTTATGGGGATTTAATTTTAAATTTACTTTTCTAAGTCTTTCCATCACGCTTATTAAATTTTGATTATGCGAGCTTAAATTACGTCCAAATATTATAAGGTCATCTAAGTAAATGAAACATTTCTCAAATGCAAGGCCTGACATAGCAACAGACATCATTCGACTGAACAAACTGGGACTAACCTTAAGACCCATAGGTAATCTTTTCATTTGGTACTGTCCTGAGCTAGTTGTAAATGCCGTATACTTACGACTCTCAGGAGTCAAGGTCACTTGGAAGTAACCTTGGTGAAGGTCAAGGTGACTAAAATAAATTGCTCCAGTAAGCGAGTCTAAGATCTCTTTTATGTTCGGTAAGTGGAATTTATCATCTACTACAAGATCGTTTAATTTCCTATAATCAACTACTAGCCTCCATTTATTATTTTGACCTTCAACACTTTTCTTTGGAACTAACAGTATTGGACTAGACCATTCACTATTACATTCCTCTATGATGTCATTTGTTTTCAAATTTTTTGTTTGGTTTTCGATTTCAGGCTTTAAGGCTTGTGGTAAACGGTATGGTTTTACATATACTGGAGAATTATTTGGTTTAACAGTAATGGATTGTTGATAAATATTTGTGGTCGTTAACTTATCACCTTCTATATGAAACACATCTGCATACTTTGCACAAATGGCCTCAATGCTTTTCTGTTCTTCATTGTGCAAATGAGATAAATTTAGTTCGTGTAGTAACTTTTGAACTCTATCAACATTAATATTGATTTTATCAAATGTACATATATTATAGTTATCTAAAGATTGTAATTCTGGTGTAAAAGAAGCTAACTCTACGTCTTGTTCAGTAACATTTAACTTAATAGGAATCCTATTATTTTTTACTCCTGTGATTTCATTAGCTAAAAATACATCTTTGCTTAACTCTTTTCCACAAACAACAACATCACCACGTATATATATATATATACATTCATTCACATAAATAAAGTGTACTGATTCTGATCGAGCAGGAATAAGTAAGACTTCTTTATTTTTATCAACATCGTTAATCAATTTCAAGGAATGAGTAAAGTTGTCTATATTTTAAGTAACCAAATTTGTGTGCAAATTAATGTTGGCTTCATATTTTAACAGAAAATCTAACCCGAAAATACCATCAGCCTTTAACGGTAACGACTCAAAAACTGAAAATTTATGGTTAAACTGTACATTGTTACTGGTTTTTAAAGTTAAATTTACCAATTCTTTAGCTCTGGTCTGTCCACCAATAGGAGGGTCCACACAGAGCGAGCAGCCTCCATAAATTATTTACATAGGATTATATTATTTCGTATTCAATAAGCTCATCTATAGGTACTGTATAAGAATAATATTATAAAAAGGAAGTCAATTAGTTTGTAGTCCATTGCGCACAATTGCATACGCGCGTCTGACGCTTTACGACAGACAGTGGCGCGTCCACATTAGTCTGACGAGTTGTGTCGCGCGAGTTAACTGTACGGAACCCAACAATGTTAGCTTCGTCAGCACATCTCTCCCCACTAAATTATCTACATAATCTTATTGTCATCTTAGCATTAATTTATTATAAATACCTTTGTAGATCTAACATTAGCGATTACTATTGTATATTTTAAATATACTGTTAAGCTGTTTAAATTAAATAAAGTATTTTTTTACAATTAATCTGAGTCCAATCTCTTAATTCGCGCTGTACCGTCGACACCCCCCCCCCTCTCTGTCGCAGACCGGGACATTGTCTGTCGCGACACGACAGACGCCGTCACGACAGATTACATCACATAAATGTGAACGCGGCCTAGATCGCGGCAGCCTCGGCACCGTAGGAAAAAAACAAAATTGTAGTTGTCATAAAGTTTGAATTCAGAACATGAAAATATAGTTGAAAATCTATTATTTATCTATTATTGCGCATGTATCAAATTGTCAACTTGTGAATTAGAGTGAAATAGTACATTTGCCATCTATCGGTCAACGTATCAATGTGAGATTGTTGGTCTCTCCTTTCTCTTATTTTTAAATTTTGTTTATAAATATAGTACTTGGAAATGGTCATACTGCAGTAGGGTTGTGGCATGTGTTTTTACTAGCCGGCTGCCTGACTGACGCCAATTGCTGTACCTACTTTGGGTACTAGACAATGGTAATAATGGGCCATAATATACATATTTACTTATACTTACTTTTTCTGTAAATATACACATAGAAACACCCAGATCAAGACAAACATTCACGTTCATGCACACAAATGTTTGACATGAGCGGGAATCGAACCCGCGACCTTCGGCGTTGTAGTCGCTTACACTCCTGCTTTGCCAACCGGTCGTCGATTATTGTTATACCTAAAGGATGGAATAGGTAGACATGGAAAAAATATAGAATGAATTATAGGAAATGAATGTCTGTAGGCAAGGATACTGTAACCGAAGCACAGACTGAAGGATTATTATTCGTACAATAAATAGCGTCAAAGATGAGAATATTATGATGAATGTATCCACCGTCATTCAGTGACCAGTGGATAGGGTATACGACTGCTGAGCGGAGGTCCCGGGTTAGATTCCCGGGTCGAGCAAAAGTGTAACTGGGCTTTCCGGAATTCTCAGAAGCAGCACGGAGTCTGCTGATGTGCCCGTTAACGGCAAAAGGCTCGTCCCCTATTACGTCGGACCTAAACATTTCATGGTGAAATCCTATCCTTACGCAGATACAGACGTGAGTCTATAAAAAAAATGTCCAACATACAAACATACTTTCGAATTTATATTATTAGTAGGGATTATTATGTTCGAGCGAGGCACGAAACAGCGTACAGACCGCGGCAAAACAAAAAACCAAACTCGATGGCTTGGCCGCTCGGTCGCTCGCCCGCGGCGGCACACGCGCTTGCCTCGGGGGCCGTCCACACAGAGCGCGCCGCCTCGCGCGCCAATTCCTCGCGAGGCTGCGCGCTCTGTGTGGACGTGTCTAATTCGGTAGCTCGGGCGCACGCGTGCGGCCGGCCGCGGCTGCCGTGCGCTTTCCTCGACCGAGCCACGTCCACACAGACCGAGCAGCCTCGCGAAGCATTTTCCGCGCGAGGCTGCTCGGTCTGTGGGGACCCGCCTAATGCCATTTATTAACGTATTATCTCTGTGTACTGGCGTGTTAAAAGGAATTGCTTCACTTTTTATGACAGAAAGTGAGGCACCAGTATAAATAAGCCAATAATATTTTATGTTATTAATGTACAATGCCACGTACTTTGTGTTTTCATTGCATGATAAGATGGTGTTCTTAAGATCGAAAAAACTGAATCGGATTATTATTTGATTGTTCACTACTTTGAGGCTCCTCTACATTGTACTCAACTGCATATAAATTTCGATTTTGAGAGTTATTTTTACTTGGTGTAAAAATCCTACCTCTGCTACTATAAGAAGGTCTACGATTGGCATGATTTACTCTCAAGTTATTATTAAAATGATTTCCTCTATAGTTATTATAACTAGCGCGCCCCGTTCCACGCTGATATCCGTAATTAATATTACGCTGACCACGAAACAAGTTTGAGTTTTGGCCATAATTGTGACTTGGTAGTAACCGCGAAAGAAAGTCTATTCTTTAAGACGAAAACTATCAGTAAGGACTTACCTTCGTCGTCGAGCATATCCGCGTACATTTCTATAGAGTCAATAATTCTCTTAGTGGTGTTCTCAGTATCATCCATTACTGGAATTAAATTACATGCCACTTTTAAATCAAACTCCATTTTGTTCGTTTTAATTGAGATTGGAAAAACACATAATTTTTTTATCTCTTCATACAATAGTTGACACCTCTTAAAAATGTCTTTGCTTAATTGAGCTACTTCTGTATCGCTACTCCTCTCTAAAACTAATAATAATGATTGGCATCTCTCAAAAATAACATTTGTATCGTTCAATTTAGTTTCAATAGTACGACCTTTATACCTACTTTGACCTCTTTTTACTAAATATTTTCGTATTTCACATAACAAATCATAACATTCTTTTAAATTTTCTATCATTATGTATCTATAATTTTAAAATATTGTACCTATAATAATTCATAACTACGTAAAACTTAATTCTATTTTGTAATATACAGACATGAAATGTAACGCGTAAGCAGATTTTGCCGCACGGTATTATGTTCGCGGCGTATCCGTGCGCCGTTTAGTCAATTATAATTATTAGCGTAATGAAATTTGATCACTGTCTTTACACATTTTACTTAAAATTGTCATTAGAAAACCAAATTAACTGCTCAAATATATTCTAAATTGTTTAAATACCACTCACACTTTCAAATATTGTCATAGTTTATGGAAAATGACAGCACTTTATCATACTAAATGCACGTAATATTCTAAAACACTCACTTATTTAGGTACGCCGTATTGCTTACGTGGTGGTGTCCTCGACGCTTTAGGCGTCGATGGCACTCCTTGTACAGCTTACATCCGAAAAATAGAACAACAACCAAAACCAGGGCCAAAACAATATACGTTACAATGCTCATGCTTCTTAAGTGGTTGCCAAAATTTTCCAATTGAGCCGAATTGTCGCCAGCGGCATTTTTGTCTTCCTTTTCTACTTTCGACTGGCACATCTTTAATTTGTTTCAATCATCTGTACCTAAAAGCTGAAACAGAAAGAAGAGGTTCCTTGGCAGAGCCCTGGCAGGATCGCCATGTGATGTTGGAACCTTAGGCTCTAGTAAGAGAAACAACTGTTTACGGTATCGTGTCGTTTATTAGACTAACTCATAATGAATTCAAATATAATACTAATAAAATAATGCTTACATAGCTAAGTGCGGGTACAGTCGCATACATACTTTCTAACATTATAATTATTACACACTTCAAACCAACAGATAAGATGCGGCTCTTGTGCTGTATTGATTTACATCCCTGGACCATGTCAACTTCTTATAGAGGTAATTCGGCTTTTGATATTTTACTATTTCAAATAGTCAGGTTGCCAAATGTTAATGTCTACGCGCGGCCATCTTCATGAGGTTCCCACTATTTGGATATGGAAACGGATCTTATTCGCGATATTTAATTAATTTAAGGTATAAATACATCATACTTTCCGTCATACATCCTCTTTCATACTACGAGCGGAAAAGAACGACGTAGTATTTTAACACTACAAGAGGCGCACGCGAAACACGTGCGCCGCCTCTCGGGCCTCGCGGACGGCAGGCGGTCCAACATGCCCGCCGCCCTCCTTGATCCACATCACCGTCTCACAAAAGGAGGCGGCGGCGTCCCAACACATCTCGCTCTCCGGAGCGGACCATGGAACGAATCAAGTTCCGAAGCGAGAGGCCGACCACTCCTATCGCGGCGACTAGGTCACGGCGCTGCGATACCCAAGCAGGGCATTCCGCCAAGGTGTGCAGCTCCGTGTTCTATACTGAGCCATGGCGATCTCCACAGTGGTGACATCCGGGCGTCTCCTCTCGGCCAATGCGGTGCAGGAACCGGCCGAAACAACCATGGCCAGTTATCACCCGTGTCAACCGGAAGGTGAGGGCGCCGTGTCGTCTCTCCAGCCACTCGTCGAGTACTGGCCTCGCTGCCTCGATGCAGCGAAGGTCCGTGCTGGGGTGCGTAAGTCGCTGTCGCCATTCCGCCACTAAGACCTGTCGGAGTTCCGCCTGCCGCGCCTCAATCTGGCGAGGCGCGGGTTCTCCGTGAACTAGTGACCGGGCTTCGCGGCGCCACCTGCGGCGAACTGCAAAAGTTATACATATATATTTTTGTGCGCCACAAACCCGATGGCACAAATAGTGTGTCTTTGTCTGCGCTACACTTAATTGTCACTTAACTAACGTTATCTCTGAAGCAGTCGCGGTCGAAATCGTGTCAGACTTACTAGTGGCGACAGGGCATTGTACGGAATAATAATGACTGTCATATGCACATCAAAACACGGTATAAAATATGTACACTCACTAAACAAATACTACAAATACTCAGTAGAAAAGGATTATCAAACTGTTAGCGTTAGGAAACATTATTTCTACGTAAGTGCGCTACGACAAGTATGCTTCAAGATAAAAATCCCATACGGTGCTACGAATAACTAAATAAATAAAAAAATATGAAATAGAAATACACTTTCAAACTTATATTTTTCTGTTTTCATTATTGCGTACATTGGCACAATTTGGTTTTTTATAGCTTATCTCAATATAAAAAACATTTATAGAATAAAAATTCCTTATTAAAACAATCCTCAAATTTACTAACAATTCGTACGAACACAATTTTTGTTCAGTAAATCTTATTGTATTTAAAAAAATATTCCCAACATTTAGTATCAACGTATTTGCAGAATCGTTGTGATTCAAAATTTTCACAAAGAAAAATCCACATCCAATAAAAATAGTCTATTTCATTTGCATTTGAAATGTTGAGTTCGTTCGACAATAATAAACGAAATATATTTTTATTTCAAATGTTTTACTCTACGGTTCGTATTTCATTATTTAGCTGCACGCTGGTTCGATTTATAAAACCGATTTCGCCTGCGGTTCTGCCCCTTTGGCTGTTGGTTATCGTGGTAAAATGTAGCTTTATATTTACACACGATTAATTCCAAAGTATTAGAGAGCTGAGCAGAGTCTCATTGAAATCCATTCAGTAGTTTACGCTCAAAAAGGGACAAATAAGAAATAGCTCGGTCATTAATTAAATAAGGAGGGCTTTCTTTTTAAGTATAGTGGCGTAGAGTAACTCGTTACTGCGTTCCTTTCAGCGAGTACGAAAGACGGACGTTGTCATTCTCTTGGACCGTCGTCCAATTATTCAATGACTTAATTTCATTACAAATATTTTTAATGAATTCTATAGTTTGTTCATCTTTAACGATACAAAGTTCTTCCTCGTTTATGTATATTGCGAGTTGTTAAAAGAATAATGGATGATAAAGAGAAAACTCTTATTATGAATGATTTTCATTTGCTGCCATCTAGCGGACATGCTGGTATGCGCAGAATGATAAATACTATTAAGAAAATATATTTTTGGCCTAGTATTGAAAGAGATGTACAAGAATTTGTACGTAAATGCCCGATGTGTCAGAAAATCAAACATAGTCGTTATATTAAAGAGCCGATGGAGATTACCACTACGGCATCTTCGGCCTTTGAAAAAGTATACCTAGATGTAGTTGGACCCTTAGATAAGGACATAGATGATAATTCTTATATTTTAACTATACAATGCGAATTGTCTAAATTCGTACAAGCAATTCCTTTAGCAAATAAAGAAACTACGTCCATTGCTGATGCATTCGTACGTCATTTTATTCTAATATTTGGCATTCCTAAGGTAATAGCCACAGATCGAGGAACGGCAATTTTTTCGTCGACAATGGAACAGGATTGTAAGATCTTGAATATAGAAAAACTGTCATCGACTGCTTACCACCATGAGTCAATAGGCGCGTTAGAAAACACCCATAAAGTGTTAGGTTCCTTTCTAAGAATTCAGTGTAGCAGTCACCCGGAAACTTGGAGTCATTGGTTATCTTTGTGGTGTTTCGGTTTTAATAATACTGTTCATTCGGAAACAAGTTACACGCCACACGAATTAGTATTTGGTTAAGTATGTAATATACCTTCTAATTTAACTGATCAAGTAGAACCATTATATAATGTCGATAGTTATCCATTGCAATTAAAATATAGACTACAGTTAGCTCAAACTGAAGCTAAACATAACTTAATAACTAATAAACATAAGCGAAAATCTAAGTATGATATTTCGATGAATCCTGTTAAATATAATGTAGGAGATTTAATACTAATTAAGATAGAAACAGGTCGAAAACTAGATCCCCTTTATAAAGGACCGTATACAGTTGTAAAAGACTTAGGATGTAATGTTAGAATTAAGAATAATTCAAATAAGGAAGAAATAGTTCATAAAAATAGGACCAAACCTTTTTATGAATAATATTTGACACATATTATTTCTGTTTTGTATTGTATAACTATATTTTTGTTTTATATTTTAATTGGCGTTCAAAATTGTTTATAAGTCATATAGGAGTTTAATAATTTTTTTTTTCTTATTATTATATCAGCTGATAGTCTAATGTTATATTAAAAAAAAATGTTCCAATGTTACATTTTTTTTTCCTTCGCCCCCGGGAGGTGAAGTGTGTAATAATTATAATGTTAGAAAGTATGTATGCGACTGTACCCGCACTTAGCTATGTAAGCATTATTTTATTAGTATTATATTTGAATTCATTATGAGTTAGTCTAATAAACGACACGATACCGTAAACAGTTGTTTCTCTTACTAGAGCCTAAGGTTCCAACATCACAGGTTATTTCAAGACACAAATCAACCTCGTTCGAAGGTGGTTTTAAATTTTCGGCAGCCAAAATATGGAATGACCTCCCACCGCCTATACATAGCCTGAAATCGGTTTATTCATTTAAAAATAAGTATAGGCAAATTTTATTAAACGAACAAAAATCGACCTTAGTATAACCATGACATATCTAATGTATGATAAGCCAATTGTGTGTGGCAGTTTCACTTACCTGTACGCCACTCATTGGGTGGAAGGAATTTCATATGGCTGTCAATGTTACTTATTTTCTTGTCTTGTTTATTACTATCTTGTCACTACGTACACTCAACAACGCGAGCGCAGCGTTGCCTTGTTTTATTTTATGAATGTATTGATTATTAAGTTCCAGCTTCAGCCAGCTAACGCAATGGTATCTTGCTTGACAGCTGACACTTTTGACAGAACAATAATTCAAGCAGTGACAATAGGCCGAAAGCGTTTGGAAACGCGCTATAAATGTGTTATGATTGCCTGTATGAAGTGATAAACAACAATAATTACGTCAACTAAAGTTTTTAGTATGTAGGCGGGTAGCTAGATTGTTGGCCGATATAATCACTTCTAAGTTCCTACTAAGTGGGCGCAGCTGGGTTCTTGTGCATAGAGTACACACTAACTAAAATACACTGACTACTTTAACACGAAAGGCACTATCTTAACAATAATAGTCTAACACTTTCACTTGCAAGTCTATTAACGAACCGAGGACAGATTTATGATGTACTGTCAACCAGGCGACCCGACTGAAAGTCCTTCGCCAGCAAGACAAGTCCACACGAAACACTGTCAGCGCTGCTCCCCAGCAATGCACTGCAAAACGTCACAACCGGTCGGCAGCACTCTAGATTCGTTTAGAGACTATACTAATGACGTGATGACGTTTCATGACATCTGTAATTCCCGTTCTGACGTGAAATATTATAGTGGCGCTGGTAACGCGCCGTCACGGCCAGACTGACCTGCGACCGTCCTCGGGCGCTTAATTTTCAATCTTGTATGGATCACGCAAATATCTACAGCTAACCTTGACAAGCAAACCGCTCGTCCAACCTGACATCTTTATAGCTGACAAGTAATTATGGCATGAATTCTAACTCTCGAGTACTCGCTTCTAGCACTGTCCTTTCGACCTTGTGACCAGCGTAGCTACATAACTCATAAGTTTGAACCGGATGGGTGTATCCTTTCGACCAGCCCGCAAGGGCCAGGACCGGATGACACTATCCTTTCGACCAGCCTAACTACATAATTCATAAGCCTGGACCGGATGGGTGTATCCTTTCGACCAGCCGCAAGGGCCTGAACCGGATGACACTATCCTTTCGACCAGCTTAACTAACTAACTCATAAGCCTGGACCAGATAGGTGTATCCTTTCGACCAGCCGCAAGGGCCTGGACCGGATGACACTATCCTTTCGACCAGCTTAACTACCTGACTCATAAGCATGGACCGGATGGGTGTATCCTTTCGACCAGCCGCAAGGGCCTGGACCAGATGACACTATCCTTTCGACCAGCTTAACTAACTAACTCATAAGCCTGGATCGGATGGGTGTATCCTTTGGACCAGCCGCAAGGGCCTGGACCGGATGACACTATCCTTTCGACCAGCTTAACTACCTGACTCATAAGCATGGACCGGATGGGTGTATCCTTTCGACCAGCCGCAAGGGCCTGGACCGGATGACACTATCCTTTCGACCAGCTTAACTAACTAACTCATAAGCCTGGACCGGATAGGTGTATCCATTTGACCAGCCGCAAGGGCCTGGACCGGATGACACTATCCTTTCGTCCAGCTTAACTAACTAACTCATAAGCCTGGACCGGATGGGTGTATCTTTTCGACCAGCCACAAGGGCCTGGACCGGATGACACTATCCTTTCGACCAGCTTAACTAACTAACTCATAAGCCTGGACCGGATGGGTGTATCTCTTCGACCAGCCGCAAGAGCCTGGACTGGATGACACTATCCTTTCGACCAGCTTAACTAACTAACACATAAGCCTGGACCGGATGGGTGTATCCCTTCGACCAGCCACATGGGCCTGGACCGGATGACACTATCTGGTAGCGCCATCTACCTTCCTATCCATAACTAATCGCATCAAGATTAATCGTTCCACGCTTGTCTAGTGCGAGCGATACCATATTTCCGTCCCTGTCTCCCACTCCCTGGAAGAGGCACTGCCTTCCGCCTGATTCGTCGCCGCGATCGTCGACGCGAGTGACAGTCGAGAACATTCCGCTCGCTGAGAACGTGTCCGCGATACCGTACCGCGCCGCACCGTTGTATGCGATTTATTACCGCTTCCACCAAGGAAAACCCGCTCGCGAATGGTGAATTGAAGTGAAAACAAGCAGCTGCATCACGAAACCACCAGGAGACTGCCCTACGGAAACGAAGAAGGTTGTATAAGGTAGGTGCCCTCCATCCTTGAAATATCCTATACCCACTCAATCACCCCTTAGCGTATCCATCTCCTAGGCGGCGAAGAACCGCTATCCTCTCTATACAGTCCATTTCCTTCTCCAAGTCGCCTAGAACCCTACGGTTTCGGTGTAACAGCCGAACCACTATCCTTTCGACCAGGTTTATCTATATCGAATCTTAACAACAGTTCAATTTGAATAACCAAGCAATCTTTTACATGTTATAATATGATCAAGCAAGTAATAATGTAGCATACCGGAGGTGAAGTCAAACCTACGCCTAGCTAAACTAAACCTACGCTACGTCAAACCTAACCTCACGTATACAGGGTATTTTTTTATGTAGTTCGGATATTTTAGTATGTCATACATTTACGAAAATTAATAAACACGTATTTTTTATTTTTTTGTTTTACCAAAAAATAACAAAGTTATCGCTTATTAAAGAATATCTACTTGAAACAGATGTTCATGGTCACCCGATGGCTTATCAGCTGTGAGGTCAACGCACGCGACACAATTGCGCGGGCGTGCTACCTACCTATGCTACCTACACCGATCTGATACTGTGTTCCAGCTTCAAAATTATTGTTATTCACGTACCTACCGTGCTTCATCAGTCCATAGGATGTTCGCTTTGGCATGATTAATAAGCCATTCACACAAGACTCGTCGTGGTGGGTACTTGGTCTACTTCCTGAAGATGTTGTACCGGCTGGTAATCATACGGATGGAGACCGGCTGCGTTTAGCAATCTCCACATTGCGGGCTGGCTCACACCGAAGCGACGTGCTGCATCGTACGTGCTGGCTCGTGGATCCCTTTCGAAGAATTCGAAGATCAAGTCTTCGACGTCAGTAGCCAGGCGAGGTCTGCCCTACCCTAGTGCATGGCTAGGGGTTGTGAACTAGACATGATCTAAAAGCCTTTGGTTGGCCGCTAAAATAATCCGTCCACTTGGAACTACTGGGTTGGTAACTCCTTGAGTTTGCATACGAGGTACACTTTCTTGTTCGTACATTGTTCTAGCTGCACGAAGGCTTTCCGGCGAACGCAACGACTACTAAGATAGTCAATAGACTGTAACGAGTTCTTTCCGATTCTTGCAACACGCTCCTGTCACACAACAGAAGCCAGGTCGAGCACCACTGACAGACAATTTTAGCGATTAATTTAGAATCAGTGAACCTAAATCAAATTAGAGCCATTTGAGTGGCAGTGTATCCATGATTACGTCCAACCACCACATGTTAATGCACTTCCTCTAGTAATACTGGGCCACGCTATGGCCTAAGCTACAAGGCTAGACCCGACTATGCCACCCAGAGCTATCGCTTTCCCGAACTACCCCGCGCGGACTACTTTACGAGCAGATGCCGCTTTCTAGGGGCAATATTGCTTGCGACCCGCATCACGAAGACAATACCACTTCACTCATAAGTTATTTCTTTACTATTTCAGCATTATAGGTACTTGAATCTCAGAAACCTTCCTAAGATCATAAGCGTACTTGTAGGTACGCTTATTTGACAGCGACTTCACGTTCGATAACAATAATTTTCAAATTCTCAACACCTACCAGCAGAATCGTCATAACATCAATAGCCTTGCCTATTCGTTCTCATAGCCTTGTTTGTAAGATGGGCTTTACTTATAAATTACTTATAAATCAAATCTGGCAAGTATGCTACTAACTGAAATAAAAAAGAGCTTTATTGACAACCTTTGTACCTCTTTACCTTAACCGCTTTCCATAAGGTTTATGGTTTACTAGAGGACGCCAGCAGCTACGGCTGCATTTTTTTAAATTTACCCGTTTTGGCCGATCCCGTGGGAATTTTGGGAAATTCCTTCTTAGTGCACCCCTACAGTCCCCAAGAAACATACATGCCAAATTTCAGCTTCCTGCGCCCAATAGTTTCAGCTGTAGCGTGTCTGTCAGTCAGTCAGTAACGCAAGGATTTTATATATTAAGATAACAAACTTCTGACCTGCTCTTAACTGAAAGGCATAAAACTATCGCGGTTACAACTATACTCATGGTGAATTCATCAATAAGTACTCGCTATTACAGCAAGTACACCAGAACGCGGCGTTCAAACAAAGCCCATATTATCTAGTTTAAACTAAATGGTGATTCTAAAATGCGAAATACTTATCCTAACCCAATCATTAGTGATACTATGACAGCGCACCAACGGCTTGTCTTGTTTACCCGGCAATAAAAACTATGGCTAACTCAAAAGTTTGTAGTCGCACAGACGAGGGTAGGTAGAACAAGACCATCACAACAACGACTTACAAGGTTCGCAGCTCAATTGGGAATAAGGTTAAGCAAACAATCATCACTAGCGACCACCTACCTGGTTATTTTTTCGACCAAACTGATTATCATAACACTGCAATGATAACTCAATAATCTTCTTTTACATTTGATAATCGAGTTTAACAGCTTCTACTAGAAACCTTGTACTGAAGGTATTTCATTTACTGTATCACTCCTCAACGTCTCAAACATAACTTGGAATTGGCTAGAGAAATCGGGGGCACTTGGTAAAGATTCCCAGCGTATCACATGAATTTTAAAAACACATTTACAATTTTTACGCATAAAATCTTAAAATGCAATTAAATTTCACTAGTGGTGCCATCTATTAATCACAGTAAGGTAACACCAAAATTTTTTATTAGTGACACATCTAACGACATGTTAAAATTTGCGTACAATAAGAAGCAGGTTTAATTGTAACACCGAGATTCGTCTGTACAAATCCGAACCATAACGAGCAAAAGTACCGCTTTTAACTTAGGCTCTAATCACGTTCAAACGAAAACCGTTAGGTATTATCAACAATACGAGTCGGTAAAGTAACGGCGCTAGCAATATTTTTCGACTATGGGCGGTCAGGTTACACTCGAACCAACCAACTACACGTCTAAAGTTCTAAACAGCCACTACAGGTCACACGTATATTTAAGAAATAAACGCTACAATCCGTTCCACACAAAATCAGCGCGGTCAGCCGCAACAGCTCAGCACAGCCTTAAACTATGAACTTAGTATGTACGATTCGATTAGTCGAACAACTTTATACGCGAATCTACCAATTAGCGCCGCTGCCCTGCGAAGGACAGTCTCAACCGGAGTTGGGTGTTGGTTCAAAATCCAATATTACAGCTGTACTAGAACAATAACTAGCACGCTTCACTCAAACGCACTTGCTTCCAATAATGCAAGTCGGCCTGTACGTTCAGTCTTGTTACTTTTACATACTATGTCCAAAAACGGCTGCACGCGAGACTAGAGAGAGACCATTTGCCCTCCTAGGCAGGCAAGCATACGTTCACAAGGCTCGTGATTGCAAGCCACCCTCACATGATTTATTAAGAAAAAGATAAAAACAATTGTTTTCTTTTTAATCCGAGTATCGAACCCAAAATATCCTTTCGATATCCACGCTAAAGCTAGGACATAGTGGTAGTTAGACAACCATACGTTAACGTAAAATACAGCAATGGTCTCATTTTAATTATTCGGTACTACCCACAAATTTGTTCTTTTTCTTTCTTTCTTCTCGAAGCTATTAAAAAGAAGCTTATTCAAGAGATCATGTCATGAGAAACACGACACCGTCAAATGGTTCACAATAAAAGCCTGTTCAACCACAACTTCGTGTCATGTAGGAATAGAACCCACGACACTAAATACTATGCGATGACGGCATCACCACCACAACTATTTTGACATTCTCAAGGTTACTAAACGTATAGCAGTATTCTGCTAACCAAGAATGTTTTGCAACTACCGTCTCTAAATAAAATCAGATAAAATACGCTCACCACGGTTCCAGCTGATTCGCCAACACGGCAGCAGCACAATCGCCCTCACACGCGTCGTGTGTGTATGTTCCATTGCACAATTTTATCCCACAAATGATGTAGGCGGGTAGCTAGATTGTTGGCTGATATAATCACTTCTAAGTTCCTACTAAGTGGGCGCAGCTGGGTTCTTGTGCATTGAATACACACTAACTAAAATACACTGACTACTTTAACACGAAAGGCACTATCTTAACAATTATAGTCTAACACTTTCACTTGCAAGTCTATTAACGAACCGAGGACAGACCGACTAAAAGTCCTTCGCCAGCAAGACAAGTCCACACGAAACACTGTAAGCGCTGCCCCCCACCATTGCACTGCAATACGACACAACCGGTCGGCAGCACTCTAGATTCGTTTAGAGACTATACTAATGACGTGATGACGTTTCATGACATCAGAGGGCCTAGCCAAATGATATCTACTTTCGCTAACGCTTGGTTGCCATGGCAACATAAGGAATTCCTTCTTCGTTGACCACGTGACATATCGAAGGCTTATGTCAGTTCCATACATATTAGCGATATCGTTAAACGAATGCCATTTGGCTAAGGGGGCTGTAATTCCCGTTCTGACGAGAAATATTATAGTGGTGCTGGTAACGCGCCGTCAAGTATTTATATTTATTTATTTACATAAATAATATAATTACATATGTATGTGTGTTAAGATCTACATATACACGAAATACGCAAATTAAGTAAATCGAAGTAATTTATTATAAATATTGCATCAGCCTAGCGATGACCCAGCAACCGAGTGGAAAATGCTGAGACGACTCTACGTGACGCACGCCGCCCGCGGCCCACCGGAACCGAGGCATAGATTTCATGTATTACCTACTTCACTTTTGATTCATACTTCGAACAATAGTCACATTTTAGAATTAATTAAATAAATTGCAATCTTTTTATAATAAACCTGTTGCAGTAAAATCGTTTTTTTTTGCAACTTGTCTGCCGGTCAGAAATAATTGGCGCAGTCGGTAGGATCCTCGAGGACTACGAAGTATCTACGAGCTGTCCTGGAGCTATCAAGCCCTGAACGAGGATCCGAATCTACACGTCGTGCCCAGCAGCAAGAGTATCTAGCCATTGATACCGCAGAAACCGACATACAAACTTTGTCAGTACTCTAAAATCTTTTAGTGATTTGCTCGCCTTTTTCCTATAAGTTTTCCATATGTTTTCCAAGATTTTTCATCCACGAGAATCGCGAAGCGATAGGTTAGGGTCTAGTTATAGTAGTTGGAAAAGTACACAAGATTTTAATAGACAAATCGATTTAAAATCTACGTGTACGTCGGATAGTTCAGTAGATAAGATGTCAGAGTTAGATAGAATATTTAAAGTCCTCCGTTTGGTGCCGGAGTTTGACGGTAATGTCAAGGTTCTCACGCGCTTTATTAACTTCTGTAATGAATTAGTTAAAGAATTTGTAAGTTCAGATACCACGTCGACTTTGATTGAAGCGGCCCTACTTAACGGTATCTTAAATAAAGTCACTGGCCCTACGGCTAGATTAATTAACGCTAATGGTGTCCCATCTAATTGGCCCGGTATACGTAGTGCACTTATTAATAATTTCGCGGACCAGCGTGACGAAACGGCGTTATATAATGATTTATCACTATTATTACAAGGTAATGATAGCCCACAGGAATTTTACGAACGCTGTCAAAACTTGTTTAGCACATTGATGACGTATGTTTCATTACATGAAACCATACAAACCACTGTTGAAGCCAAGAGTGACTTATATAAAAAATTTACCCTTCAGGTGTATCTACGCGGTCTAAAAGACCCCTTAGGCGCACGTATTCGTTGTATGCGCCCAGCAACTATTGAAAAAGCCTTGGAGTTTGTTCACGAGGAGCAAAACACATTATATTTACAGCAACGCAATAGTTCAATACCAGATAGGAAATCATTGTCTCAATTAGCTTCACCTAAACCGTTACCTATGCAAAATGTTAACCTCGCCCCGCCTAGGCCGTTTACGTTCAATATGAGTGGACCCTATAGACCTCAGTTTAGGCAGCTAATTATGCCACAAGGGCCCCCACAAAGGCAACCGGATTTCAATAATCAGAACCAAGCTGGCCCAACGCGTACACAGCAAATATTCCGCGGCGCGCCCTCTAACTTTAACTCTAACAATCCTAATTTTAACTTCGCACCACGTAATAATGGCCCCCAGCCTAGTAGTAGTCAGCACCCGCGCCCTTTGGGTTGTTAGCCACTTTGTACCAAAAGCATTACCACCCAGTGCTGGCATGAGAGGTCATGACTGGTTCAAGTCAGGTAATCCGCCACCTAGCAATTATTTAAAGGCTAGAGAAATTAATTTTAACGATTGTTGGGAGTACGGGTACAATGAATATAACAGTGACCCTTACTATGAACCCCTTACCCAGAAAATGATTATAATGATTATGACCCAACAATGTATCAGGAACCTCATGTTGCAAACGATTCATTTAGCAGCGATCCCAACGTGTCACAGGACGCTAGCCAGGATTTTCAGGAGACCCCACAATTAGACAAATCAAAATAGAAGTTAACTTGCAGACCCAACGCCAGCTTCCTTATATACAGATTCATGATCCGCCGCTTAAATTTCTTATTGATACAGGCGCTAATCAATCTTTCATTAGCCCTGATGCAGTTAACACCTATTTTAGTAATATTCCGCTAAACTATGACCCCTTTGAGGTTTGTAATGTACAAGCAGTAACGCGTAGTGATTATTCTATAACACTGCCTTGTTTCTCAGAGTTCAATGATAGTAATGAAATTACGCTTTTCGTATATAAGTTTCACGATTATTTTGATGGGCTAATCTGTTAGACAAATGGGAAGCCACTATTAATTTTAAAACGAAATCAATAACTACTCAATATGCTTCAAATCCGATACAAGTTTATGATTCTCGCAATGCCAACTTATACGAAGACGTTATACCAGCCGGTTTTACAAAACTCGTTAGATTACAGATTAACTTACAGAATGGCGAAGCCATTATTCCGGAGCAAATTATTTGTAACTGCCATATATCTGAGTGTTTAACTACGGTGAAGAATAGTCGCGGCATAATTGAAATACATAACCCGAATCGTAGCGATATTATATTTTCTATGGATCAACCTTTACAAGCAGAGCTTTATAATACTGAGTGCACGAGTACCGAACAAGTGCCTGCACGTGTAAAATAAGTACTATCTCGATTACGTACTAGCCATTTGAATGAGGAAGAACGCGTCAACGTAGAGTTGTTATGTTCGCGTTATGCTGATGTATTTTATTTAGAAGGCGAAAGTTTAACTTTTACTAATAAAATAAAACATTCAATTCGAACCAGTGATGAGATTCCAATATATACAAAAAGCTATCGTTATCCGTTCATACATAGGCAAGAGGTACAAGATCAGATCACAAAAATGTTAGAGCAGGGTATCATACAACCGTCAGAATCGGCATGGAGCTCTCCCATATGGGTTGTCCCAAAAAAGGTAAACGCCTCGGGCAAAACTAAATGGAGAATAGTAGTAGATTTTAGGAAACTAAATGAGAAAACCTTAGACGACAAATATCCAATCCCGAACATTGCAGATATTTTTAACAAACTGGGTAACTGTAATTACTTTACAACATTAGACCTCGCTAGTGGGTTTTATCAGGTTCAAATGAACCTTGCTGATATCCCGAAAACTTCTTTCACTGTAGAACATGGCCATTTTGAATTTTTGAGAATGCCCATGGGTTTGAAAAATAGTCGACCTACTTTTCAAAGAGTAATGGACAATGTCTTAAGGGATCTACAGAACACAATATGCCTGGTATATTTAGATGACGTCATCGTTTTTAGTACGTCATTACAGAAACACCTCGTTAACTTGGAAAAAGTATTCATGAGACTACGGGAATCGAACTTTAAAATCCAAATGGATAAGTCCAAGTTTCTCAAATTAGAGACAGCTTACTTAGGACATATTATTAGTAAGGATGGCGTTAAACCGAACCGCGGTAAGATATCCGCAATCCAAAATTATCCACTCCCGAAAACTCCAACCGAAATTAAAAGATTTTTAGGACTCTTAGGATACTACAGGAAATTTATACCTGATTTCGCAAGAATAACCAAATCAATGACACAATGTTTGAAAAAGGGATAAAAAATAAATTTAGATCAAAATTATATTCAATGTTTCGACAAATGTAAAACTTTGCTCTCAAACGACCCTATCTTGCAATATCCGGATTTTACGAAACCTTTCATTTTGACGACAGATGCATCTAATCTAGCTATCGGAGCTGTGTTATCTCAGGGTACTATTGGTACGGACAAGCCAATTGCATACGCATCTAGAACATTAAATAGTACTGAAATTAACTATAGCACTATCGAGAAAGAGTTGCTAGCGATTGTGTGTGCCACTAAATATTTCAGGCCATATTTATTCGGTAGAAAATTTAAGATCGTAACAGATCACAGACAGCTTCAACGGGTAATGAACCTCAAAGATCCCAATTCGCGTCTAATATGATGGCGACTTAAATTAAGTGAGTTTGATTTTACAGTTGAATATAAACAGGGTAAATGCAACACTAACGCTGATGCGTTATCTAGAGTCCAATTAAATAATGAAGAAACTAATTCTCTCATCGCGAATGCATCTCAAAAGGCCCCTTCACTGATGGCTAACTCGAATACCGCAACTGTCCATACGGATGCTGAAAACCCAATATTAGAAGTACCTATAACTGATTTCCCTCTTAATAAATATCATAAGCAAGTCATTTTCACTGTATTAGATACCATTAAAAGTCGTCCATCAATTTCCAAGCCTTTCGAGTCTCACACTAGAACACATATACAAATCTCCAAAGATAATCTTGAACAGGATGTAGTAGATGCTATTAAGGAATACGTAAACCCGAAAGTAAAGACAGGTATCCTAATAAATCCTCCATTGGCAATGTATGAAATTATACCAATAATTCAAAATAAATTTAAGAACTCGGCTATGGATTTAGTTTTAACAAAAGTCGAATTAGACAATATTAAAGATTATTTAAAACAACAGGAAATCATTAGAAATTATCATGAAGGTAAGACAAATCACAGAGGAATTAATGAATGTTATCTCTCATTGTCAAACAAATATTTCTGGCCTAAAATGAAAGAGCCCATAACCAAGTTTATAAACGCGTGTAGCATATGTGGCCAAGCCAAATATGATAGAAACCTTATCAAGCAAAAATTTAATATAGTGCCACCTCCGACAAAGCCGTTCGAAATTGTACACCTCGATTTATTTAGTGTTGAAACGCAAAAGTATCTTACAATCATTGACGCCTTTTCTAAATATAGAGCTATCATCTTAAAGATTTTAACAGCAATCAGTGTTATACAAGATTTATTGATTTTTAGTACACACCATTTATTTATTTATTTAGGACAACCAGTAGTTGTTACATTGTAATAAATGATAAAAAAATAGAATTAATAAGATAAAAACTAAATGCACAACATTTTAAGGTGTCACAACAAGCACCAAAAGGTGCTTGTTGTGACAAAAGGTTCATGGTGTTCTGATGACTATAGTAACGGACAGAGGCCCCGAATTTACTAACCAATAATTTTTAGAATTTCTTAATTTACCTACACATAATTAATCACCATAAAATTTTAGCTTGTACCCCAAACGAGAATGGCATGGTAGAGAGATTACATTCCACCTTACTTGAACATTTGCGCGTTTTAGAACTGCAACATCCCGGCGAGTCCCGTCATAAATTTAATGCCTTACGCAGTATTAGCGTACAATAGCTCCATACATAGTTTTACAAAAACTAGACCATTAGACATAATAACTGGTCACTTAGACCCGCGCGATCCATTAGATATAAATCTATCGGAAAATATATTACAGCAATACATACAAGACCATCGTAGTCGAATGCAAAAAGTTTTTGAAATCATTAACAATTCAAGCCTTCATGATCGCACACATATCACTGAAAATATTAATAAAGACCGAGAGCCTGAAAAGGAATACTTACCCGATCAACAGGTATTCATACGCAATCTCATGGCTAGCCGACAAAAGTAAGCCCCTAGATATACTCAAGACTCAGTCTTAGCCAATTTACCTATCCATATATACTAAGAAGAAACGCGGTCCTGTCGCCAAATCCCGACTAAAGAGAGTCCCTAACAACGCCTAATTGTTACAGGATGTTCATCCTGTTCCTAAGCCTGGTTGAAGCGCAAGAAAATGAAATAATGTTAAACAATTTGGATAACGGGCCGGGCATTTTACCCTTTAACCTAGGACCAACAAAAATCATTTCCCATTACCACTCTTTTATACAACCTATTAATCTTGAGTCTATTCATACAAATTTAATTGCAGTTAAGGAACAATTAGATAGCCTATCACCTGAGTTCTATAATAAAACATTTTGAGTATTTCAGCCGCATATTGAATTTTTATACACTAAAATCGGAAAATTATCTGACCAGTTAGAATTATTTTAATCAACTCGGTCTAAAACATGCTTAGTTGACGGATTAGGATCAATTATTAAAAGTATATCTGCTAATCTAGATTCTACTGTTGCTATTTATTACGATAACGCTTTAAGACTATTAGAGGAAAATGATGATAAAATAGTCACACAAATTAATAACCGCATTAGTTTAAATAAACACTGGATGTCTCAAACTATGGAAATTCTGAACAAAATAGGTAAAAATCAAGATAAAATGAAGGAAGCTATTGATGAAATCATGGCTAAAGATATTAAGCAAGAGCGTGACTTTGTTAGATACGTTCACCTGGCTCAGTTTATCATAATGCTAGCAGATAATATTGATACCATATCTGACGAAATTCATAGGTTAGAAAACTTATTAGCTTTTATACGTGCCAAGAGCACACACTTTCTTATGTTTAGATTAGGAATATTCCACGAAATGTTAGAACAACTAAATGTTCTCTATGGTAGAGATCAATTACTAAATGTTAGTTTTAGAGAATACTTTAATATAATAAAAGTAGGATATTACTATAATAGTGACAATTTAGTACTAGTTTTCAAGCTCCCGATTATCCTTCCTGCCATATACAACTTATATAAACTATCCATAGTCCCTAATAAAAATAATAGAATACTTATCCCGTCGTATCCCTTCCAAGCAATTCACGACAAAAATTTTATGTACATAGAGGCTGAATGCCCGAAGTCTGGCCCATATCATCTCTGCGAGGACAATACCAATTTCCATTACAACAATCAAGATGACTGTATCTACCAGTTAATAACGACACAGCAGATCGACAAGTCCTGCACGTTTACAACAGCAAAGTTGACCACGGAAGCTATGGAAGCCCTTGATGATCAGCATTACGTAGCAAGTTTTCCTGCACCCACCAAGCTTCGTCTATCCTGAACCCAAGAACAATATAACACGATTGAAGGAAGTTTCCTGATCATAATACCTAAAGGTTGCACACTACGAAGACCAAAGCTGGCACTGACAAATGGAGATAACCGTATAAAAGGACAAGTACTAAAGATAATGAATCTACCACACACTAATGAAGACAATTACTCTGAAGACGGCAAAAGATTAACACTCAATTCGATAAATCTTCATAGCCTGCAAGTGAGCGCAAGGGAGGTATCTATGGAACCGCCATTAACTTTAAATAGAAGCGATTTGCATAGCGTATACTACACTATCACACCGTTGTACCTACTGTTAATAGGTGCATGTGCACTGAGCATTGGCTTGGTAATACGCAGATTATTAAAGAAACGATCAAGTTCTACTAACGAAAAGACGCATGAAGAATTGGAAACCGGTAACAACACATCTCATAGTGAGAAGAGGCCCATGCCCAGCAGTGGGACAGTATAAAGGGCTGATGATGATGATGAACAACACATATGCTGTAGTCCAGGAGCGTCCCAATGGAGTCCAGAGTACATTTTCAGCGATACTCTCGAACAAGTCCTCCAGTAATCGCTGATCTTTGTGAGGGAGATGTTAAGATCTACATATACACGAAATACGCAAATTAAGTAAATCGAAGTAATTTATTATAAATATTGCATCAGCCTAGCGATGACCCAGCAACCGAGTGGAAAATGCTGAGACGACTCTACGTGACGCACGCCACCCGCGGCCCACCGGAACCGAGGCATAGATTTCATGTATTACCTACTTCACTTTTGATACATACTTCGAACAATTGTCAGATTTTAGAATTAATTAAATAAATTGTAATCTTTTTATAATAAACCTGTTGCAGTAAAATCGTTTTTTTTTGCAACTTGTCTGCCGGACAGACATAATTTGTGTATATATTATATTGTCGTATATATTTTAATTAACATTTAAATAGCATTTTATTCATAATATTTATTATTCAAGTATATACATAATTATAATTATTATAGGTATATCATCTGGTCCTGCGAGAATACCAGCGTTGCAGTTATCTGCAATAATAGCTGACGCAGATCCCAATTTGTACTCCAATCCGTTAGTCGTTGTTTACACCAACGAATTGTTATGATATAGACATTATAGACAATAGACATAATACGTGTTTAGTTTTAAGGCTTATGGAGATACGAATAAAATATTTATTTTCTTTTCTTTTCTTTTTTTCCATAAAATTGTATGATGTATACAAATCGCGAAAGTTTAAAACCTATTATACTGTATTTTATAACTATATTTTTTTATTTGCAATTGCTTTTATTTACAGATTATAATCTAAATACGTAAACTGAAACTAGTAACGACATTAGCTGAAACATTGCCACAACGATTCATGAAACAATGCGTCAGTTTATTAATGAACGTAGACATTACACAATGTAATGAATTTTCCGAGCTTACTCGGGTGGCTTACGTCGAACCCTCTACAAATATGACGGAGGCCTACTCATATTGTACACACGTGTATGATCTCTTAACATATTATTATATCAATATACATTACACTTGTATTTTTTATGAGGCAAACGAGCGGACGTATCAGCAAACCCCAGAGGAATCACAAGTGCTTTGCCAACCTAGATGGGAAATGGAGTAGAAGGAGGTGCGGTATGAAAAAAGGAAAGTAGCGTTGGCCTTCAACACTCTCATTCACCAAACAAAAAGCAACAGTATAAATACTGCTACACGTCGATATTCTGCGAGTGGGTCGTCCTTATCCAGTCGAGCCAGATTCATGCTAAAATCAGCAAGGTAGACTCCCTCTAATTTCAATGTCGCTAGCGCCTGGTCTTCCATTAATAAAAAAAACTAGCAGATTTTTACGGACATTTTGGTTCAGTAGCTAATAACCCAGACTGCCAAACTTGAAATCGTGTGCTTTATACAAGACAAACCTTTTTGGAATGAGCATGTTGATTTGTTTTTTGACTGGGCGTAATACGAGTGTGGAGCGCTGCGCTTACTAAATAAATCTTTAGTGTAATCTCTCTACTGAATGCTATTTTATTAAAGAAAAGCATGCCCGAAAATGGAGCTTCATACATATGTGCATGTCATAATAAATCCAGATATACGAGTATTTCAGGTAACATGAAAATAATTTGTTTCGCTCTGCCATTTTATTTGCCACGCAGTTGCACAAATAATTTATAGTCTCGGCCTGTCGCCGGTAATCTACGTAGGACAGTAAAAACGAAAGGAGTCAGCATGGTGTCTATAGATAATAACAAAAAGGATTTACCTTTTTTATTGCTTTTGGTTTATACTATACTTATTTATGGTAGGCGTAATCCGAAGTGAAATATGAGTTTTCCAGTAAACGTAACATTATTTCCACCATGAAAACATAATAATCATATTTCGGTTAATGTAAATAAACAGATCACAAGTAGCATATGAGTTAATTTTCTTAACCTAGCAGTTTCCTAGATGATACATAAATAGAAAAAGAAAACCCTTTTATATTAGTTAAGACTTTGTTGCAGGTCCATGAGACCCAGGTAGTGCATTAAGGATTAAGCTTGCACAAGGGGATTTTACCTCTGTTTATTTAGATGTTGCATGGCTTTTACCAGTAAATAAAAAACCTTAATAACTGTACGGTTATTATTTTAAGTGTAAGAGGAATGATTATAGTTTTAAATACTCATGACTGAAACAAAGTATTGAGTTTGTGTACCCTTGCCACTATTGAATACCCGAAGGCAAGTAACCACTCATCATAATACGGACTGTTGTCTGATTAGTTAAAAAAAAACTAAAAGTCTATACTTAATCCGCAAGTCAATTACCCTGATGCAATTCTTGCCAAAACGGCAAGGCAAATAGATTACCTACCCTTCAACAATAATCACGCGATCCCAATCACTTCTATGTTTGCAACACGCGCGGATCTGATGTTGAAGCATGAACTCTGATTGTTTGTCACACGATTCTACAGTGTGTTCAATATGTCAGCAAGTGACGTCATACCATCGTAAACCGATATCAATGCGTGAGGTCGAACATGTTGCCAACTACAGCATGTCCTAACTGATTCACTCACGGGGTTGCCAACAAAAATAATTAAGATAATTGGGTGCGCCGACAAATGTATCGCTTATAGGCTTTTTCCACGCGATTTAACACTAGTGATGTAGATACGCACAATAAAGTTATTGTGTACAGGAAATAATAAGCTAGAAACTAAAGAGAATTAAGTAGTAAATTAAGTGGCTTATAATGTTTTGCTCGGTACGTAAAAAATAACTATAGTAGAGAAAGCTACGTTAGTGTAATTCATTTGTATTAACCTTGAATTTTAGAAAACACTTAATTAGAGTAGCATTGCATGACGCTATTGTTAGTAACAACAATGAGTTGTTTTAAATTTATTTTTCAGATTTTAAGCATTGCTATAAGAAAATCCAACCATAACCCATTTATCTCGTCTAGTATTCAAATCTCAACTTGATAGTAAACGTATGAAATCAATTATTTGGCTAACAAACGTGGCACTAAGTATAAAATTAAGTAATTAATTTGAAAACTGATGTTAATTAGTATCACATTATGACTTATGTAAATAAATCTATTAACAACTGATCTGACTTTAAGTTGCAGAGTATTCTTGTAAAAATAAATATAAACTGTTAGGCAGCAGCCCTATTCTTGTGTAAAAGCTACACGCGTAACGTACGAATGTCAACCATCGATCACTGACCGCACGTTGATGAACGAGTCCAAACATACTCCCAAATTGATTCGATTCGACCCACTAACATAATGTTCCACACACCATTGTGTCCCGTTACACATAATACATGAATTCGGCGCCGCAAAACAACAACCTGTACATATTTCTGCATTTTGTGTATTTTTATTCCATTTAGGTGACATGTATTATTAGTTAGCGATAGACTAGTGAAGATACAACTATACTGCTAATTAGAGTGTATCGGGTTCAAATCCATGACGCGCACAAGTAACTCTTTGGAGCTAAGGTGCAAGTCCTAGATGGGCTATAGACCGCAAACTGCAACTGCAGACTGCAAGCGATACCACTAGTCTAGGCAATATGCCACGACTGCAGGCAACAGTACAGTATGCAGCCTAAATCGGACTAGTACCTTAATGTGCGTATTGAATTATTAATTATCGCTTACCCTGTGCCTCGGAAAGCACGATAAGCCCGGTCGGTCCCGGCTGTCATGAAGATTTTTGTCAGCCGTTATAAGAAGTTGGTGCATGTGAATAAACTGACATTAGTCTAAAGTCGGCAGTCGCTCCGTGGAAAAGCTAACATGTGGTTAAATACTGTTTGACTAGCAAGTGGAACCAGGGTAGCAACGGGGATAGTGCTAGTAGAGTGACGAGGTATCATGAATTACTATTTGTATAATTTATTTTTAATTTGGATTTACCAACTATTTTCTAGAGTAATAGTATAGATAGTCGAAACAATATGTAGCCTATTCAGGAGACACATTATTTAAGTGAATACAGCATGCAATATTTCAAACTATCTTATAACTGTTAAAAGCATTACTCACTTCGATATTACATTTTCGATTCATGAAAAATATCCTAAGTCGTATGGAAAAGCATCAGCGTGCTAAGTTGAAATTTAAATAAAAATTTGAAAAACTATCTATGCACCGAAGAAAAGCTGTTAAGCGGTACATGGCATATTTAATTCATGAAAGACTTTTATCCTTGCTGTTCTAGTATTGTCTCGCCTTTTATATCTCTTAACCCCTCCCGCGCGGGGCGTAAAAAATAAAAAATGGCCGGTAGTGCAGGCTGCTTTACCTCTTGATCGAGCAACAGCTGACCGGCGTCATTATTTTACCTATATCTTAGTTAGTTTTCAATGTATCACAAAAATAATGACGGTTTTTGCATCCTTGAAATATGCTTAGAAAACTTATTATAGATATTTGATGTATAATTACCTTTTCTCTGCAGTTCGTTGAAATAAAACTCGAAAACATGAAAAAATCCTCTTCAATAAAACTTTTAACACACACTATCTCACAAATATTTAGCATTTTAGTAATTATTCACATCACTTTATATACCTTACTTAATGAATTATTGAATTTAATCAACAGTTAATATCAACTTCACTTATATTTTTATAAATCAACAAAAGTTTAAACACATCATCGGAATACGAAACGGCCGCCATAATCGCGCGCGAAACTGTGCCGACTTAGATACACTTTCGTAAATATCAAAACCATAAGTTTATTATTTTATTATTATTTACTCATTAGTTTGTGATAAATAAGAAAGGTTATGAGTAATAGAACCGACTTTTAACTACCTAATCTTACAAAAATGAAACGCGGACGGGTGTATTTACAACTTGCCGCCATTTTTGATAATGATATTTTGAAAATCGTTTATCGTTATAATTTATACAATTATCATATCTTAATTATATTTTACAGCAAACAAGATTAGTTTCCGAGTATAATGACATATAATACATATAGTGAAATTACGAGATTGCGACACTATACGTTTTTCAAAGCAGAGCTGTCGTCAGTCTAACGCGCGCGAAATCGAACTTGTGGAAAACAATTTTCAGTCGTTATTATTGCAAAAATGTCTATAAAAATGACAGCCAATTACAATGCAGAATTGAAAAGAATATTCATACTTTGCAATAATGGAACATAATCTTATTGGTGGAATTATTTTAACGTCATTTCAACTAGTGAAACATGGCGCTGTCTTTGCGGGACATACGTGTTTCCCGCAAGCGCTGGACGGAACAAATTTTCCTGGGACATACGTATGTCCCGCCTGCGTTCCAGAGGTTAAGATTTACATTGTGTAGACCAAGCCGGCCTATGATTTACACAAAAGTTATTCAAATTGAATATCTTATTCAATTGTTAAATTTAATAATTTTCAGCAGTCATGATCGCCGCAAATCGAGATCTCCATATTTTTATAGAAATGTACCTATACTGAACTTCTAAAGATTCGTCTGAAATTGATGTAGAAAGGAAATCAAATTGAATAAATTTACTTGATTCACTTTCCTTAACCATTTTATTATACTTCATGTAGGTAAAGGCAATAAACAAGAAAACGTATATGAAAGAAAAAAATTATTACGAAGAAAAATTTTACGGGTCGATCTAATACTTGGAATTCGCTTTAGCTATACTTTTTTTTATATAGCCTGTATCCCCGAAGGCGTAGGCAGAGGTGTAATATTACACCCACATTTCGCCATGATTTTTTTTTAGGTTCCACGTAATAGGGGGCGAGCCTATTGCCATACAGGGCACATTACCAGAATTCGTGCTGCTACTGAGAATTTCCTAACGGAAAAACCCAATAACACTTTGCACGACCCGGGAATCGAACCCCAGACCTCCCAATCCTACGCGCACATTTATGCCGCGAGACCAACGAGCCAGAGTAATTTTCGAATAATTACGTGATTGAGAGCTGTAACAAATGAATTTGTATTTATCTATATTACCTGCTTATCTTTAAGCAGGTAACAAAGATAAATACAATACGACTTAAAATAAGTGTATAGCTAGTTGTGTCATGGATAATAATGTATTAATATTAAAGACAACTTGGGTGACAATTTAATATTAAAGACAACAATTCATTATTGTTTTTGTAAACATACAAAGCAAAACGGTTGTGTATCCAAGCAGTTGGTGACATTAGAAGATTCGTAAAATAGAAGAAATGTGTCATGCTTAAAAGGCAAATGTTCATATTTGGATATCAGCCGCCCAAGATTATGCGTATGACGAAAAAATATGTAGTAATTTCTAATAATTCTTCATGTCATCCATTTAACGAAAGAAGATAGTAAAATCTTTTTAATAAAAAAAAGTATCTTAACGGAGATAATTTAATTCCAGTGTTGCCACGTTATAAGTCCAGTGTTGCCACGTTATAACTTCAACGGAACAAGATATTTTAAAATTAAATAAAAATATAAGAAGTGAAAAATAAATCAGATAGTGGTGTTTTTAATGTTAACTAAGTGATAATTATAAAGAAAACGTATTATTTTATATAGTTAAGCCAATAATAAGCAAAATAATCGTAACGATTCGATAAAGGTCTATGCTTTTTTTTATTTGCAACCCCATAATTGACTGTCATGACTTCATGAGTCATGACACAAGTCGACTACCTATCTTATTTATAAACTCGGTTTGCGTGATCGTTTCTTTTGCGACTTTGCTATTTTATTTATGAACAAGCTTGATAATGGACTCCGAAGATTCTTCTAACCCTTACGACAACCGCCTGAACATGGATTCCGAACCCGCTTTTCACGACAACTCCAGCGCGAACTTGGACTCGATATCTGCAGTTTCTGATGACCCCGGCATTCACTCTGGACCGAGTTCTTCTCAAGATTCATCTGCTGTCTCAAGAGAACATTTACGCTGCATAAATTGCGGTTTAAATATTACAAGAATTCGACAACACATTTTGGAAATTGCAGAAGTGCGACATATTGTACAACGATGGGTTCGACAACAAGAGGTACCTAAATACAAGTATTTAATATCGTAACTAATGAAATACTACGTGTAACGTCATCTCAGTAGAACTTATTTATTATCCTAGGAAGTAAATGTTGGAATTAACGACTACAATTAAATATAGTTGTACCTGACAGTGACAAAATATCATAACAATAATCTTGTCCTCGGTACAAATAAAAAGTATTTTATATCAATTATGCCATCTTTTATTTAATAACTTCCTTGATTAATCATTTACTGACATCACATACTATCATTTAAATATGGTTTTAAATATGGGCAACTTATGGCCAAAGTCACTATGGGAAGTGGGCATTTCCCTTTATAACGCATGAGTCCTTTACCGTACATCGCATCATTATTATTCACTTTATAATTCTTTATACCATTTTTTTACCCAAAAAACAGAAACAATAAAATTACATAAAATCGAAAACCCTAAGCACACTGTTAAAGTCGATAAAATTAAATCCGACCGAACCACTACCTTTTCAAAAAACGTAAAACCAAGCTAAAGCTCGGTTTAATACAGATATAAAATTTTAGCTTTGATTCTGCGCAAAATCCATTCGTATTTAAATTGCAAAAGGCTCTAGAACTAGATTGTCCGAGAATTTTCTCACATTCTGTAGAACATTACTATGATACACTTTGATACTGTAAGCTCTATTATTTTACCTGCGAAATGTCATTGACCCATTTAAATGAAACAACTGGATAATACTGCCTGAGACGGTTCAAAAAATAAAATGCCGTTCAATTCAGTTGCGACCCCATTGACACGAAATCATAATTTCGCTGCCAATCAATACAACAATTGAACCAACCTGATTGCAAGCAACACCATGGCACCATGAACTGATTTTAGGAGGGTTCTAATATATTTCGACGATGGGAATTTAAAGTAATGGCATTTATTGACAAAAAATTTTTGGCATAAAATTGAGACTGAAATATACATATTTTCTGGCTACATAATTGTATTATCACAACATAAATAAAAAAAGAGAAGATATAGATTTTCCTTCATAGTTTCACAAAAATCACAGGTAATGCATATAGAGTTTTATTACTGTATAGGAATCTAAATCAATTCATTAACAACCCGATCTGATAGTTATCTGGTCTCTAATGAGGATTCTGTTTCATGAGATCCCAAGCGATCCGATTAATTGGTAGAACTGGCGCACACATATCCCATTAACTGTCTGCTAACACAGATAGTACGGTTCTGACTGCATGATTACTTTGATGTGCATAATACACAACTATCATATAATAATTCAACAAAAAGTTTCGGTATAAGGCTGCCGCAAATTTTTTGTAGTTTTTTTATAGCTGACGTAGCTACGAATGATTTTTTTTCTTGTTTAACCGTTTCTATCCAATACCGTGCGAATTTAGTGAACACTTATTTTAGTGCACCGTTACGCTCCCCAAAAGACTTGTGGGTAGTTTCGGCTGTGCGTTAGGTATCTGTCAATCAGTCGGTAAAGGATCAGCCCATGAATGAACAAGCCGTTTAAATATTGAATTGGGACAACTCAATCTTACTTTTAGTTGGTTATCTACCCGTGTTTGTCGCAGTTCGACAGTTACTGTTATGTGTTTGGAGTCCAAGTTGTACAACAGATGTTTCTCGGTGAACTATGTAATGGTTGAAGTTCCTGTCGATTCTACTTTATTTATTCCAAACAGAGCAAGTTGGTAGCTCAACTGTGAAGCGAATATTACCTGATGTTTGTTTTATTGATGGTGCAGGATACATTAATTTAAATAAACATACATCATAGTCAGATTATGAGATTGCTGTCATAGCTGCACTTAATTAAATTTTAGGAATGTAGTACACATTCCTAAAATTTAATAGCGGCATAAATTAACACATATTTATTGAAAAAGTGTAAATCAGTTTGAATCACGTCATACAGTGGATTAAAGTTAATAAACAATTAATAAACAACCAAAAACTACATCTTACAAACTAAAGTGATACTAAAAACTACCATAAGCTAAAAAAAGTGAACTGGATATTTACAATATAATACAAAAACTTAATTAAAGCGCATTCTGTGTAAGGCACTGGATATAGCGGTGACTGTAAAACGTTTTATGTAGCTATCGCACTATCTGTTTCCCATAAAAACAACATTCAGTACAACGCCATCTAGCGAAATTGAGAGAACTATTGAATTTGATACTACATAATTACAAATCATGGCTAAATGTGCTGCTTGTGGCAAATTTGTGGCTGCCAAAGGGGTTGCTGCTTGCAATGTTTGCAGCAATAAATTTCATCTTGCTTGCGTGCAACTAAAAGAATCACCAAAGACTAGCAAATGGCAATGTTTATCTTGTAAGAATAGGTCTAATTCTTTAACCGCCTCTACAAAAAAAAATATGTGGTGATGGCTGCGAGGTGATGGAGTGATTTCGCCATCACAATTACCTCATTTGAGGACGCGGCAGAACAAGAGACTTATCAGCGTGAAGATCTAGTTAAAGACTCTCGAGTGGACTTGTTGCATGAGATGCGGCTGATAAGAAGCGAAATACGCAACATGAGAGAGGAGTTAAAGAGCGAGCTTACAGAGATTCTTAGGGAAGTGGCCGATCTCTGCCAGACCGTATTCACGTGCCAGGAACGGATAGATGCCCTAGACGGCAGGGTGGAGGCTATCGAAATGTGGCAGTCAGATGATACCTCTACTGATTTACAGAGTAAATTAGAACAGACGGTTAACCATCTCAAATCGGAGCTGAATGATCGAGAACAAGAGTTGCTCTTTTCTGATATACCTAGAAATCTCCAACCTTCCGGAGGGTAATGGAGAAAACGTTACCCACACCGTGGAACTGTTGGCCAAGAAGCTGGGCGTGACACTCGAGACCCGAGACATAGTCTTCGCCGAGCGGGTGGGACCTGAGCCCAACATGGAGACAACTGGGTCGACTGAAACGAGTGCAGGCAACGGGCGGGGCGGCGCGCGGGGGCGTCGGATCGTGGTGAGGCTAACGCGCAGGGAGCTTTGCGACGAGCTGCTGCGGAGCGCGCGGGTACGGCGCGGCGCCACCTCGGCGGAGCTCGGGCTCGCCGCGCCCCCGCAGCGCTTCTACGTCAACGAGCGGCTCACCCGCGCCAACCACCAGTTGCTCTACCGCACTCGCCAGGCCGCCGAGCAGCATGGCTGGAGGTATACCTGGACGAAATACTGAAAAATATTTACCAGGCAGGCTGACGGTAAGCGCGCACACAACATCCGCTCCGAGGAGGACCTGGACCGTGTTTTTGGCGGTGATTCTTTTAGAGCCTCCGCCGACTAGCTTCTTTTAGCATCGGCGACCGGCGATTTTGCAACTGTATCGATGCTGCATCGCGTTTTAGCGACTGTCTGCGTTCGGACGCGGCGACCGTAGTGCTGTAGTTTGTTGTTGGTGATCGGCCGAGGCGACTATCGATAAATTGATTTATTTTTTATCGTCTTAGTACAATATCAGTACTATAGGTTTCTATCAAAAAACATAAATATACCAGTATAATTAAATTATGTTCGTTACAAATTATGTTCTATTATTAAAAGACTTAAAATACTATCGAAAACTGGCAAGTTATACTCTACATTTTATGCTCTAAACAATAGATGGCATGGACAGTACTGCACTCATTTCTTCGTATTAATATTAACGTTTGAATTGATGGATGATGCTCTCTGAAAGTAATACGAGAATTGGTTTTTGGATGTAGGTAAAAATACTGACTTTAGCTTGCTTAATATTTTCATCGGTATAAAGAAAGCAGTAGGTAGTGTAGCTTTATCATAACCTATGATAAGGGTCGCCTCATTATAATCTAGTACATCACCCTAGGTAGTGTACTGCCTTAATAAAAACTTACATATTTATTATAAGCGCTGTCATAATTTTATCGACATTTATTCTGTTTAAGCCAGTCACTAGTCAAACCCTATAATAACATCCTTATTTTCGATTACAGAATAATAAATAAAACTTTGTGGTAAAATTACCCCAAACAGATATTACAAGTTGTAGTGTACAAAATAAATTATTTTTGTAGATTACATGGGGATATATTTAACAAAGCATCAGAAATTTTAAATAACACTAAAGTGCTTTACGTTAAAAAACTTCATTATTTCATTAAATTACTAATTGTACACCAAATTAACGATCGATTTTAAACTTTCGCGATTTGTATACATCATACAAAATATATAATAATATTTTGTATGATATATTTGGTATGAAATTAACGATCGTTCTACAAAATATCATTTAATATGAAAAGTCTCGTCCGCTCCGAAAACTTATCCACTCAGAAAACTTAATAGGTTATCTTAGGTTTTCTTGTCCCCAAAAAAGGAGCTTCGCGGGGCTCTATAAACTTAGTTTATCAAACATTTGACTGAATTGATGAGAAATTAATGCATGCGTAACTAACACCCTGGGGTAATTTTCTCACAAAGCTAAGCAGACTAGATGGATTTTTTTTTTTAACGCCAAGTTACTGATAACTTTAGGAGATGACACTACCATCGCAAGAAAAAATACAAGTTGTGCCCCTGGGGTGAAGAATTTTATTACCCCACAGTGTTATTTAAGGGTTAACAAATAAGTGACAACCTTTGGTAAGGAGTCGTCCTTTAATCACGTGAGTCTTGATAGGTGGAAGGGACAAATAAGTGTAGACAGATATCAAGTGTCCTTGTTTTTCTTAAGCCAGAGATTTTCATACTATACGCATCATAAAACGACGGTCGTTCGTTCGATTGCCAGGGATTCAGAAATGTCTTGTATTAAGATCTCTCGTTGCTTTTGGATGCTCTTGGATGCTTTAATCAACCCACTTCGCTTTAATCAAGCGCATTAGTTGTCGTTCGTTCGATTGCCAGGGATTCAGAAATGTCTTGTATTAAGATCTCTCGTTGCTTTTGGATGCTCTTGGATGCTTTAATCAACCCACTTCAAAAAGGAGGATGTCCTCAGTTTGGTCTGGATATTTTCTTTTTATGTAGGTGCACCGGTCTCTGAATTTTCTGATCCATTTCTGGAATTCTTTATGTTTGATATGCTTTTATATTTTGCAAGATTATTATATTTTGCAAGATCGAATTGCAATTATTGCAAGTTAAGACTTAAATGAGCCAGTATACTTTTAAAATAGCGTTTTAAAGGTAATGATGCATGATATATTAATAATTTTTTACCATGCCAAAATAGAGAAAATATCAAAGTAGTTTGCGAGTAGCGTCAATGGATGAAAAGATTTGCATTTTAGAAACATCTTATGAGAAGAGTGAATGATTATGTATTTAGGTAAACAAGTGATAAATAGGAGGATAGAGAGGAAAAGGGAGGGGGCGACCAAATAAGAGATGGAGTAACTGTGTGAGGATAGATATGTAAGAAAAGGGGGAAGTGATCGGATGACTGGTGACAGAGAAGTATGGAAGAGAATGTATGTCCATACAGCGCCGACCCAAACAAATTGAAGTCAGGTAAGAGATGAAGAGAATAATGAGTGTCATATTTTTTATTTTAGATTCATTTTTGACAGCAGTAGCTTGCAATGTCTTTTTTGGATAAAACATTTTTTTATTTACTTTATAAAAAAACTTTTGATAAACAATGAGGAGAGGTTGTAAGGCCTCCAACCTACCCAGGTATCATCATCACAGAGTAAGTTTAAAATTGGATAGACATAAAATCACGTTATTAATGGACGACCCCTACATTATTATTTTAAGTGACAAGTCGCCGCGATCGGCATCTTCCAGTATGCGGTGTAAGAAGTCGGGCGCTGCATCTGGATGCTAAAAAGCGACTGAATCGCTGGTCGCCGATGCTAAAAGAAGCTAGTCTGCGGAGGCCCTTAAAGACAATAGCGTTTAAGCACTGCTTGACCAATTATGGGCACAGTTATAGTATTTATTTTTATGAAGAATCTGTAAGTAATTATATTTTTATATTTATCTCTGTTGTACACTTATTTTGTTAAACATGTTTAAAAATACTTGTTTTAATTGCAATTGCAAGTATCTCATTTATAACATTACATTTAATCTAGCTCCAATACATTTTCTAAAACATTATGACGACCTCATCTATCTGATTATTATGCTGTTTATATTGCTAGTGAATTATTGTATGATTCACAATTATTTGGGACATGACACAATCAACAAATTACATTGCTTACTAAATTATATTTACAAATGTCTTGTACAAACTAAAGACAGATGCTACTTAAGAATAAAAATCAACCTATTATATTTACATACTATTAAACAGTTAATAGTGGGAAAGCAAAATACAAGAATATTTACACTCACAAATGGTTAGGGACAAAAAATTAAGTGTTGGACTATTCAATGCAGGGTCCCTAGGGTCACGGCAGGAGGAATTTCTGTTGGCAATGGAGAATGCTAAAGTAGATATCATGGCAGTTAATGAAACCTAGCTAAGGGAGGGCAGGAGGATCGTGCGCCCAAAGTACTACAATATAGGTTACGGCATGTACCCCGCCCGAAGAATGTGCGTGGAGGAAGGGGAGGTCGAGTTGGTTTTTACGTGCGAGAGGATCTACGTGTTCGTACCTTGACACACCCGCCATCACCTATGGTGGAACAGATGTGGATCAGGATGCAGGTAAATACACTATGTGTAGTTATTGGCACAGCTTATAGGCCGCCCTGGCTAGATGTAGACACCTTTTTAGATGCTATTACTGACTCTCTGACTACATGTGCTTTTACTGATAGAGTTGTTCTCCTTGGCGACTTCAACATTAACTATTTAGATACAAATGATAGGAAAACTAAATCTTTATGTACCTTTCTGCAATGTACTAGCCTTAAGAATGTAATAACGGAACCTACACATTTTACAGATCACAGCGAAACCCTGATAGATCTAGTATGCACAGATGCTCATGTGTGTGAAACTTCAGTGTTACATATACCAGAGCTGGGAAAACATGCACTGATCACAATTAAATTTAACATTAAAACTCAGAAGCCTATTCCTCATTGGGTCACTTACAGGCCACTGAAGGATATAATTATTGATATTTTTAATAAGGACCTAATAAAAATTGATTGGAATCACATATTAAGCCTAAGTGATGTCAATGAAGTGGTGGATACATTTACCTCTTATATCCTGAAGCTATTCGATTTACATGCCCCACTTAAAAAGGTCTTAATTAAGGAGAGAGGTCATCCTCGGATAACTGATACTATCAAGGACATGGTCAGGCTACGGGACAAGACACACCAGTGGTACAAATCCAGCAAATCAGAGTCTCACTATAACATGTATAAGGACCTTAAAAGCATTGTTAAAGCTGCCATGAATAGTGAGAAGAGTGCTTATTTTAAAACTAATATTAATACTTACAAAAGAGACCTCAAACAATTATGGAATAGTATCAAATCAGTGGTAAAATATAAAAATAAAAATATTTGCCAGTTACCATACTATTGTAATGACCCTGAAATTATAAATAAGCACTTTCTTGATGTCCCTGGCAGTGGCGACGTCACTATTTAAGAGTTAAATTACTTTTGTAACACGAAGATATACTACACTACGACTATATACTAACGACAAGACGCTCGCACACACACATACGTCGTCTACGCACGGACGCGTCATTGAGTCAAGCGAGACACCGGCGGCGGGGCGTCCGGTAGTGGGAGAACCGTCTATATAAGCCCAAGCGCGGCCGAACATTGCCGTCTCCAGCTCCCGGAATGCCAGACACGCTGCACGGAAGCTGAGCCCGACACTTGAGGCGCTCCCGGGCTGGCTGAAGAAGTGGAGGCTCAAGTGCAACGTGTCCAAGACCCAGGCTTTGGTGACTGGACGGGTACAGTACCCGCCGTGCCTGAAGCTGATGGGGGAGGAAATCCCTTGGTCGCCGACAGTCAAGTACCTGGGCGTCACCATCGACAGGAATCTAACGATGGCCCACCACGTCCAGACGACCACCGCGAAGGCCCAGGCTGCGAGGGCGAAACTTCGCCCGCTGCTGTCCTCCAGACTGCCGCTGAGAGCCAAGATGGCTCTCTACAAAACATATATCAGGTCGCGCCTCACATACGCGGGGCCGGCCTGGTACAACCTGACAGCCGAGACCACGCGGCAGCGACTGCAGCGGGTGGAGAATAAGTGTCTTCGCCTGGCGGTGGACGCGCCCAGGTACCTCAGAAACGCGACCATATACCGGGACCTCAAGTGGGAGCCGATCGAGGGATTTGTGAGCGGGTTGGCCCGGGGTATGTTCGAGCGAGCAGATCGCTCAGAACACCCCCACCTCGTCAACATCGCTCCTCTCCCCCATCCAGAGTCAACACTGCTCATCCGGAGGAGACTGAAGCGCCCCGCTCGGGAACTGATCCCAGTTCCCTCGAGCGGGGCCTCATCACCACCGCCAACACCACACCAGCCAGACGACCAGCCGCCGCCCTCTCGCAGGCAACTAACTGGGCCTCTCCCAACGGAGACTCACCCGGTTGGTCAGCCTCGAGGGCGGCCAACCTAATGACCGGCCCATAGTATTGGGCCGCGTAGATAACCTCCTTAAGGAGACACCTCCCAAAGGAACCCCACTACCCCGCAGGGGGTGGTGAGAAAAAGTCCATGATGATGACATTGCCGTCACTTAGCTAGCGACCGACTAGAGCGATAGCCACCTGCAGTCCTCTAGCTTGGTCGGGGTCATTAGAGCGCGGCAGCCACTTGCAGCCAGTTCTAATCCCAGTTGAGGTTACGAGTGCGATAGCCGCCTGCAGTCCACTCTTCCACCTCTAACCTAGGTCACCTATGTATATGCCTATATGTATAATAATCTGTATGTCAACACTTGATTAAGTTGTTCAATACACGTAAGTTGGTCATAGATTGGCGTTTAATTCTACCCGCCCTTACACTTTGAATTTAACCGTTATAGTTCAGGATGCTTCCAGCTTCAAACCACTAATAAAAACGCTGTCCTCAAGATAATTCGTGGGCTCCGATCTAATGACCTAGGGATTGATAGTATATCTCTTGACACTTCTACATACACTTTCGGTTATCACCGGTATTGTCAACAGATCAATTTCATCTTCAACCTTCCCTGACTTATGGAAGACTGCAATAGTTAGGCCCATTCCTAAAAAGGCCACTCCGCACAGTGTTAAAGATCTATGACCAATCAGTCTTTTGCCATGTATATCCAAGATACTGGAGAAAGTAGTTTGCCTACAATTAAGGCAATATATTGAGGAGTATAGTGTTCTACCTGAAACACAATCTGGCTTTCGGGTGGGTCACAGTACGACCACAGCCTTAATTGACGTTGTGGATAACATCCTGGAAGACAGAGACCAGGGCAAGGGTACGTTGCTTGCACTACTGGACTGTTCCCGGGCTTTTGATTGTATCAGTGTACCACTTCTTCTTTCAAAGCTTGCGTATTATGGATGTGATCACAATTCAATATGCTGGTTTGCTAGCTATTTGACTAATCGATATCAGCTTGTTCAGGTGACGGAAACTGATGGTAGCAAGTCAACATCTTCACTCGGTTCAGTGGTGAGAGGCGTCCCCTAGGGATCAATTTTAGGCCCACTTCTGTTCATAATTTATACAGCAGACGTAGGTAGAACTATAACGCGTGCCAGATTCCACCTGAATGCTGACGAAATCCAATTGTACGTGTCCTGTAGGCCGGAGAGCTGCTCAGAGTCTGTGGGTGAGATGAATAAACATTTAGACAATATATCAGACTGGGCAAGCAGAAACTGTCTAATACTTAACCCAAACAAGTCTAAGTTTTTGTTCATTGGCACTAGGGAGATGGTGAGCAGAGTGCGGGAGTGTGAGCTGGATGTGAGGTTCAAAGGCTGTCAAATAGAACAGGTACTAGAGGCACGGAACCTAGGTGTTATATTTGACCAGTGCTTGCATTTTGAAACTCACATTGCAGAGGCAGTGCAAAACTGTTTTTATAGGTTGAAACTACTGTATCAGATTCGACCCTATATTAGTGAAGAAATGCGTATTCTCCTATATGAAACATTGATCTTATCCAAACTGAATTATGCAGACACGGTGTATGGTGCCTGTCTACTAAGCCGAACTGAAAGGCTAATACAGCGGGTGCAAAATGCCTGTGCACGATTCTGTTTTAATGTGCCACCACGCTCACATGTCACACCCATACTAAATAAAAACAGGATCCTGAGGATGTCATCTCGCAGGCAACTACACCTGGCTTCACTTCTTTTCGGTGTTGTGTCTACGGGTAGGCTCAAATACCTCTATAATAAACTTACATGGTCCAGCGACCTCAATAAACACAATACGAGAGGGTCTACTTACCTATTGGTTATGCCTAGACACCGAACTGCTGCCTTTCGTGGTAGTTTTAAAATAACTGCAACTCACTGTTGGAATGACCTACCACCACCTTTAAGAACCCTGAAATCAAGGTACAGTTTTAGTAGAAAATACAAGCAACATCTCCTAAAACAACAGGTTCAGCTATAATTTTAACAACTTACCACAATATAGCAAACAACTCAGATTGTTCTCACTGCATGACTGTATTGTCATCCAACCAGCCAGCGACGCATTTCTTACATATATGTACATAACTCCAAGGCCAGTTCTTGCTGATTTTGATTTTCATTTCAAAACTCAAAACTCAAACTCAAAATCCTTTATTCATTTAGATCACAAAGTGACACTTATGAACGTCAAATTTAAAACATTATTACTATATGCTTCTACATTTACATTTACTGCCACGTTCGCAAAGCAAGGGCGTAGAACCATGAGAAAGAACGGGCAATAAAACTCACGGTCACTCTTTTTCATCGCCAGGTTTTTAATACATAACAATTAAACTTTTGTAAGGTGCTGCAACTGTTATACCTTCTATGTTACTTGTATATATTTACTGTACATAATACTCAAGCATAACCGCTTGACCGCTAGCGCCAATTCGCCGAATTCACTTGACCGCTCACGTTCTAAACAAAATATCGCGCCGCCGCTCGCCAGATGGGTGCGCTAACATAAACATTTATTATTGATAAGTCGGTAACATGAGTAAGTTAAAGTGATGTTTTTCTTCAACCTTATAAATGACTCTTTTAAGTCGTATGAATTCTTTGTTGATATTTATTTTCTAATTTATTATACTTAGCAGCGAACATTGACTATCGTTGAAAAAAACACTTTGTGTATTTTAAACAGGATTATTTTAAAAAGTAAATCGATGACATACATATTTTATGAGTTTTAACTGTAGAGGTATTCTATCTACACCGAATTAAATAAAAAAAAAACATGTATCATAGTATAAAAATATTTAATTACACGCATACGATAAGCACGTAATTACTTAGCAGCGAACATTGACTATCGTTGAAAAAATACTTTGTGTATTTTAAACAGGATTATTTTAAAAAGTAAATCAATGCCATACATATTTTATGAGTTTTAACTGTAGAGGGATTCTATCTACACCGAATTAAATAAAAAAAAACATGTATCATAGTATAAAAATATTTAATTACACGCATATGATAAGCACGTAATCACGAAGCGCGCGAAACAAAGAGTGGCATTTGACATTATTTTTTCGTTCCGGATTAACGATTTTAAGACTCGCTTCGTATTTTTAGCATTAAGAAATGTTCAAGGATTTGAATAGAACAGAGAAAAATAATTTAAAACATTACGAAATAGAAGAAAACAGTCAATTCAGACCGAGTATAGCGCTGTAACCAAAAAGGGAAAATAGTCGCTTGTGCGCGGTCTACGGCATTTTGAAAAAGGGAGAATAGTCACTTGTGCGCGGTCAAGCGGTTAATCAAGTTAAATTTTGATGTTCATTTAGTTAGCCTCCTGAACATAGAAGAGATTTCCTTTTGCTTGGCTCAAAACTGTGTTTATAATTGACATATATTATGTGAGGTCTTTGTAGTGACGCATAAATTTTATTCCGTGGGTGTCGGAACAGTCGACTAAGGAAAATACGTGGGACAGAAAGTTTTGCGACACTAAAAAAAATTGTCTATAAGTAAATATATTTTTATTACATCTTTTCAAAGTAATCTACACCAGCCTCTATACAAAGTTTCATGCGTCTGAACCAGTTTTCGAAACACATTTTCCAGTCCGCCGCAGACATCTCGTTTACAGCCTACTCGAACGCTGAGAGCGCATCATCCGGCGACGAAAATTGTATCACTTTGAGCAGATTTTTTATTTTTGGGAATAAGAAGAAGTCACACGGTGCTAGGTTAGGGCTGTAAGGAGGGTGACCCAGAAGTTTGACCGGTGTACTATCTAGGCAGTTCCTCATTTTGATTGCGGTGTAGGCAGGCGCATTATCGTGGTGGAGCAGTTGCCCGCGGAGCCATGTGTTTGGTCGCTTGTTGCTCACAACAGACAAAACTTCTACCAAACATTTGGTAGTGGTTAGGCGATACACCGAAACCGTAGGTTCTAGACGATTTGGAAAAAATGGACTGTATCTAAAGGAAGAGGATGTAGGATTGGAATGAGGGAGATGATTGTGAGTGGGTATAGGATATTCCAAGGATGGAGGGCACTTACCTTATACGGCAATCTTCTTCGTTTCCGAAGGGCAGTCTCCTGGTGATTTCGTGATGCAGCTGCTTGATTCACTTCACTACACAGTCACTTCCACTTGCGAGCGGTTTTATAAGCGGTAATAACTATAGCGGGAGCGGCGCGGTGATACGGTATGGCGGACGCGTATTTAGCAAAACGAATGTTCTCGAAAGTTCTGGACTGTCTCTCGCGTCGACGTTTTGCGGCGACCAATCCGCGAAAGGCAGTGCCCCTTCTTGGGAATGGGATAGACAGGGATAGAAACAAAGGGCATCGCTCACATTGGCCAAGCAGCGACCAACCATTGACGTTGATGCGATTAGTTATAGATAGGAAGGTAGATGGCGCTACCATATCCCCCCGGCCCTAAAGGGTTGCCTTTAAAAAAAAAATAGAATTGAACTTAGCTATGTTGGGTGTACTACCGCATAACCCATCAATAGGCTAAGACAGCGATATGACAATAAAATTAATCTAAATTAACTTTAGCGAAAGCTACAAACGCAATAATAGCGAAAACTACTAACTAAATACTTAAACTAAGAGGTAGGTCCAACTTCAGGCTAGATCTCACTGAGTTGGAAGCGGACAGAGACGTACAACAGGGCGCACGTAACTCCCTTTAGCGGTTTTCACGGTAACAACGCGGGTTGATCAGTGCCTCGACTTGTGCAAGGACAGTTAAAAGCTCTTCGTAAGAGAGGATCTGTTGACCTATAACCTTGAAGAGATGCGTTTTAATTACTTTGACCATGCTTTCCCAACATCCACCGAAATGTGGTGATGCTGGTGGAATAAACTTCCAATCAATATAATCTATGGAAAGTTCTTCCTGAAGACGAGTACGATAACCCGCGACGTGATTGAAACAAGTAGCGGGAACAAGTTCAATCAATTTGCTAACGCGGTTGGCGACAAAAGTCTGCCAGCGGTGAGGAAATGAATAAATCCAAGCGAGCACTACTTTGGAGTCGGAAAATGCGTATATTTTATTAATGGGGTAGTGGGGCAATACTGTGTCTTGAACCTTGCGGAGCAACTGAGACAGCAGAAGGGCCGGGCACAACTCCAGTCTCGCAACCGAAATGGTTTTAACAGGCGAGACCTTAGACTTGGCACAAACTAACTGCACCGAGTAGTTACAACCAATGCGGACTTGCAGATATACGACTCCGCCGTAAGCACGCTCGCTGGCGTCAGCGAAACCTATTAAGTTGATGGTACATCCATCTACCAACCCAAGATGACGCGGAATAGTAATTTGATTGAGCGCGGTAAGCTCAATACAAAACTGGCCCCAAGCGGCGACAATATGGTCAGGGGGTGTTTCATCCCACTCACACTTTGATAGCCAAAGCTCTTTGATTGAGGTTTGTAAGAATAGAAGCAAGTGGCATTCTGTTGTCTCTCCCTACCCCGACAGGAAAAGGGCGTGAGTATATGTATGTATGTATGTAAAAAGAAAAACTTACTACAATTTGTTTCTTCACAGTTGTACTGTGAAGAAACATTACCACGCTGGTCAGACCAGTTGATACAGAGTTTATGTCTAATATGGTAACTATATATCAACGATATGAAATAGGATAGTGATGCCTCCATCACCACACTGACACCTATGAACATTATTCTCAATAAAATTTTATTAATAAATTAATATTTTTTGTCTTCAGGGTAAGTTAAAATAAGTGTGGTATATGTGAAAACATTAGAAGAGTAAGTTTTAAAAAATCGGCATAATCTTTTAAATCTTACTGAGTAATAAGCACTGTACCTAAAAAGAAAAATCGCACATCATAAAGCATCTCACATTGCTTCATCCCTGAACATAGATAATTGTAACAGCTGTTACGACTATTTATATGGGGAGATGGATGCGTTAACCCATGCCTTGAATAATATAGTAGATACCCTTGAGATTATATGAGAAGCTAAAACGTAAAAAAAACACAAGAATCATTTTAGCATCTGCAACGCAATACGATGAAAATGCATTCAACATGATGTCAAAAGCCCCCAGGTTGAATGTCGTAGCCTAGATCTTCCAATATGCATATTAACGCACCGTATAACAGGGCTACTGATTATTACAGGTATTTTATCCGCACTTACAAATATACAATACAATTAGCTGTTATTATTATTAACCCCTCAACTGCAATATGCACCTTATAAGTGCATAACGGGACGGCTATAATTGGTCGTTAATATTTAACGATTTTTTCACTTTTAACACGATCTGGTTATATCATTCGATTTATCGATTTCCGCTTGAACAATTTGAATACTTTTTTAAACTGGATACGTGCAAGAATGAACGAAAATTAATTAAACAAAATACGTATGCTATTGAACTTTGCGACGACGCCATATTGGCCATTTTGATATTGAAATAAGTGTGCACGAGAAAAGAAAAAATGTTTGTAATGAGAAAACATTGAGTAATCTTATAAGTATTATATACAGAGCTATTAGAAAATAAGTGTAGATTTCATATTGAGATATAGTTTATCGAAAAGTGATAAATATTGCAGTGAAAAAGTAACGAAACTTTTGTAATGCACTTATTACGTTCCCAAAGAATGGCGGCCATTATTTTTCGTCACGTAAACAAAAACGTTTTATGGTGAAAATATGATTCCAAAGTAAAATGTGTTGTGTTATCTTTGCACATTGTTTTAACGTAATAAAGTGTTCGCTTGGTGAATAAGTGTGGATATTCGATAAATTGTGATAAAGTTTACAGTTTATACCAATTAATTTTCTCAAAACCAAAATATATTACATCACTGCGAGAACAGGTCAGTTTTATTTACTTATTGAAAGATATAACTAGTTAGATAAACTCTTAACGAAGCTAGGAAGGTATAATTCATGCCATATTTTTATAGACGAATTTTTAGTTTTTCTGCAAGTCTACATAAAATTAAAAATTATTTGAAATGACCTTGCATTTCCTGCGTTGGACAAACCCTGGTTTGTCCAAACTTATTAATAATTACTGAATTCGCTTTTCATACGTTTGTGTTTCTGTTACTTTGCTAACGACGACGTTAATCCCTATACTGCGCAAGGCCTGCCTTGCGCAGTATAGCGGTTAACGTCGTTCTATATTAGCCTCAAACGAGATCAAAGCAAAGTAACAGAAACACAAACGTATGAAAAGCGAATTCAGTAATTAATAATAAGTTTATTTAAATATTCGTTGGTCTCGCGGCATAAATGTGCGCGTGGGATTGGGAGGTCTCGGGTTCGATTCCCGGGTCGGGCAAAGTGTTATTGGGTTTTTCCGTTAGGAAATTCTCAGTAGCAGCACGGAGTCTGGTAATGTGCCCGGTACGGCAATAGGCTCGCCCCCTATTACGTGGGACCTAAAAATTCCTGGCGAAATGTGGGTGTAATATTACACCTCTGCCTACCCCTTCGGGGATACAGGCTTGAGTCTATAAATAAAAAATAAAAATTTATTTAAATAGTACATGCATACAATACCACACTGAGATATACATAATTGCAAAAGATGAAGTACAGTTACAATATGCAATTTGCTCACATTTGTTGTGTGCCGGTGGCTTTATTCATAGTGGTTTCATCACAAGTAGCGGATGCCGTGTTGAAGTATTGTATATTTTGTTACGTGGTTATGCGTGGGAAAGCTACGCAGCCATAACAAATATTTCAATATTAGTTTTTTAACGCTATTTGAATTATGTTGATGTTATTGTGATCGTCGTTTTACTACCTACTCATAATTTTTTTATGGCCATTATTTAGAAGAATTGCTCATATACGTTGTGAGATGTAAATAGCGGCCGGATTTTGTTTATCTAATGTATCTAGTGGCGCTTGGTATTTCTTCCTTGAATTGTAAAAAATAAGGAAAATGTGTCTGGATGAAAAAGACCACTACTGGACATAGGCCTTTACCTTACCGGCCATTCAGATTTGATGTTGAGTTTTACGCCTCTTCCCAAAGATACTATTGGTTTCGTGTATTTTCCTTAGGACAACACCCTTGGAATTATAAAGGTAGTGACACGACACTTTGTAGTCTTAATCCGTCACCACAAACGAGTGTACAACCTGCCTTTTATAATTTATGGTCTCTGCCAAAGAATATCTTGCTAGAGATTTACATCTTTTTAAATATGTAAAAATTTATTGTAAGTTCAAGTAAACAATATAATTAATACATAAATATTGTATGCAGGCAAGAACCTTTTCAAAAACCATCACGTGATGTTACAAATAAATACATTCTGAGACAAAAATAAGACAATTTAAGTTAGAATTTGAATTGGTACGAAGTGAGTCATCCGCTAACCAGTTTAATCATCAGGTTACGTGCGAGTTGCCAGCCGGAAAATATTTGCTTTCTTCACCAATAGGGTTGCCAGTTCTTTATATAAAAATTAAAAATAGAATAACACTTATATATTAATACTTAAAAAGCTTTGCTAAATAATTATCTTACAATTATTTTTAGTGACAGTTCCAAAGCCTCGTAATTAACTTTTATGAAGTAAAGTTTATAAACTATTTAAATTAACGTAGTTCTAATGAACTTACCAATATAAGGCTCTAGTTTGTTAAAATAAGTAGGTAGAAAATGATAAAAAATATGGTACGTTGAATCAAAACTCAAACCTGTTTCATGATAACCGTCTGAAAACCGCAAACTTATACTATGGGGTTATAAGGATGCAGGATGGTATACCCTACTCAATTTTTATAGATATTCAGGCTCCACCACATCGACACATATCCATATCCGTTATTTTTACCTCGCAGTTTCCATACATAATAATGTTACCGCAACCATCTTACCATAAAAAGCCTACCTACTAAAGTACCTATTTACACAAAATTCGTTACCTTTTACTGAAGGATTATCAGATTTTTGTAGAAGATTAGTTCATGTTGAGAACTTGCTTACATATTCATACGCTTGAGAAAGCCAAATCTCGTATTGAGTCCATACTGAGACTGAATTTTGTTATTGAGCTGAGATTGAATTATGCCATGACACAGGTTTGTATTATGGTACACTAAAGAGATAACCTACTTTTATTACTATCCGAGTAGACTCGCGTGAAATATCTTTTGCTTCATCCAAACCTTGAAGCGTTGTATAAACATCCAATACGGTGTTAATTACTGTATTTTTTTTTTCTTATGTTACTCAAGACATATTGTGTGTGCAAGATTTCAGTTTTAAGACGGCGCATTGTCATTAAATACTGTGTTTGACTTGAGTAGTAAGGTTTGTAAAGTGTATTTATTTATTTAGGACAACCAGTAGTTGTTACATTGTAATTAATGATAAAAAACAGAATTAATAAGATAAAAACTAAATGTACAACATTCTAAGGTGTCACAACAAGCACCAAAAGGTAACATTTATGTATAGATATTAAAGAAAAACAGACAATTAAATATTAAGTAACTAAAAAACTAAATTGGAAAACACAATGAGAAAAGAAATGAAAAAAGACAATTAGACAAGTTTAATAATAAACTTAAATTATTCTTAAAAATCTTAGAAGTGATGTTTTAAATGTGGAGAGCTTGTCCGCAAATATATCAACTTTGCCCGAAATGGCATTGTATGCTTTGGATAACCGATTTACGGGCGAAAATTGCTCTAAATTGGTCCTGCAAATGGCTGGTGTAAAAGTCCTACATTAACTAAGTCCCACCTAGGTACACGGTGAGGGAGACGTAGTTTAAATGAATCCAAGAGGTATGGACAGTTGATATCGCTTCTTAATAGTTTGCAGAGAAAAACCATATCGTTTACTTGTCTACGATATGACAGGCTATCTATTTCAAAGTACCGTAGCTTATCACTATAGGATGGCAGTTGTTTATGCAACTTACAAGCGAAGGCTAGATGCCTAAGATAACGCTTTTGGACTCTCTCTATTCTTAAGTGATGCACGGTGTATTGAGGCGACCAGACAACAGAGCAATATTCCAGATGACTCAGTACATAACTATTGTATAATACAATTTTAGTGACTGGTTTGCGAAAAAGTTTAACGTTGCGTATGATGAAGCCGAGCATTTTAGAGGATTTGTTAATAATATTATCAAAGTGCGGTAAAAAAGAAAATTTGGAGTCGAAAAGGACTCCCAAATCCCACAACACCGGGTTTCCTCAAGTATTATACCATTGAGTCGATATTGTGTTTTAATTACATTGTGGTTGCGGGTGAACGTGACGATAAAGCATTTATTAATATTTAGGGACATTTTGTTCAGAGTACACCACTCACTTATGGAATCAAGGTCCTTTTGTAGAAAAACACATTCCAGTAAATCTCTTATAGTTTTACATATTTTTAAATCGTCCGCAAATAGATAAACGCTACTAAATTTGATGGAAGAGACTATGTCATTAATAAATAAATTAAAGAGCCAGGGTCCCAAATGGGAACCTTGCGGAACGCCGGAAGTAGATGTATATGTTTTGGAATGAAACCCCTTAACTACAACAAATTGCTTTCTGTTGGATAAATATGACTCAAACCACTTCAAGAGGGTACCGCACACACCATATGAATCCAACTTTTTTATTAGCACTTCGTGGCAAACTCTATCGAAAACCTTAGCAATATCCATATAAACCGAGCTTACTTGAATACCTGCGTCAACTGCATTCGTAAGCTCATTATGATACGCCACGAGATTTGTATTTGTCGATCAAGCCTCTATGAAACCATGCTGTTCGTTAACAAAAATATGTCGTGTATGATTTTCCTAATAAGGGTATATTAAAGCTTCAAATACTTTCGGCTTTTGCTAAATGCAAAAGCCGAAAGTATTGAAATAGGCCTGTAATTAGAAATTACTTCTTTACCACCAGCCTTATAAATAGGCACCACTTTAGCAGTTTTCCACACAGTTGGAAAGGTACCGGTTAATAAAGATTTATTTATAATGAGATAAAGTGCGTATAGTTAGACTAGACGAATCGTTAAATGTGGAAGAAAAGTAAGTTGCAAATAATTTATTTTATTTATTTTTGTATTTATTAAACTTCATACATACTCTGTAGAGATATATGTATAGGCGGACTTAATGCCTAAGGCATTCTCTACCAGTCTACCTTTTGGGTGGTGCAGAGATTGAACAAAGTAGGTGTAAATTGAAGTTACTATAGGTAGAGAAGGACAATTCTTCGTATTAAGTAAAACTAATCAAGATAATATATAGGTATATATAAAGATAATTTATGCTAAAAATATATAAACATATAAATAATATTCATAAATAAGAATACGCTATATACTTATATATATATACATATATATATATATATACATTACATAAATATAATCATATACATATATATATACACACACATACACACACATATATATATATATAAATAATAATAAAAACAACAATTGAATAGAGATGTCAACTCTGTGATGATCCTGCCAACTCGTTCTGCAGTAGTTGCCGCACTTTCAATTTAAATGTATGTCTGCTAGTAGCCATCCTGATTTCCAGAGGGAGGGCATTCCACAGAAGAATAGATTGCACAGGAAAAGAAGAATGAAGGAAATCAGAGTTATGTGTCGGACAGAGAAGAAGTAGATTGTTAGAAGAACGTAACGTTCTGTCGTGGTTGGAATGTAGATACTTAAAATAAGGGGTTAAATAGGTAGGTGGGTTAGGACACATGAGGATAGAGTATAGTGTTGTGAGGGCACGCATACTACGGCGTTGACGGATAGGTAACCATTTCAAACGGGAGCGATAAGTAGACACATGGTCTTACTTGCAAAGATTAAAGACGAATCGAATGCAGTTATTGAGAAGAAGGTCAAGTTTATTGAGAAGGTCTGCATTCAGGTCGAAATAACACACATCACCATAGTCGATTATGGGGAAAATTAAGGTATGCACAAGCGTTGTCTTGGTCCTGGGTGGTAGAAAGTTTTTCAGGCGATAAAGAGCACGCAGAGTACCGGTGACTTTTTGACAGACGTGAGTCACCTGAGCACGCCAATTTAGAGTAGAGTCTACATGTAGGCCCAGGTCCCTAACTACTGGACAATATTCTATAACTGATTCATTGAACATGATCGGCGGTAGTGCGGTCATATCAAGTCTACTCAAAATTCTTTGACTGCCCACAACTATTGCTTGACACTTACTGGGATTTACTGACAGACCGAAAGATTTAGACCAACTATGCAAATATTCAAGATCCCTGTTCACACGGGCTACAGCAGAAGATATGTTATCAATACTTGCTTGAGCATAAAGCTGCAAGTCATCGGCATACAGATGATAGGCGCATTGAAGATTCTGGGTTAGGAGATTGATAAAGATTGAAAATAGAAGTGGGGAAAGAATACCGCCTTGTGGAACGCCAGAGCCGATCTCACGCCAGTTTGACGAGGATTCGCCGACGCGAACCGACTGCTGACGTCCACGAAGATATGACGAGAACCATTCCAGAGCTTCGGAAGAGATCATAAGGTGGGAAAGGATAGCTAGCAGGATGTCGTGACTGACGACATTAAAGGCATTAGAGAAGTCAACTAAAGCCAACACCGTGACTCTGGTGTCCTCCATGCCTGACCTAATGTCGCCAGTCACTTTAAGGAGAGCGGAAACAGTACTGTGGCCAGGCCTAAAGCCAGACTGCATGGGACTTAAGAGATTATTTATGTGAATATGGCGAGATAACTGCTTATGGACACTGGCCTCAAGTACTTTGGACAGAAAAGGAAGAACGGAAATTGGACGGAAGTGATTGGGTAAGGAAGGATTCTGGATCTTGGGCAGAGGTGAGACAAAGGCTTTGCGCCATAAGTCAGGGAAAACGCTGGAGTCAAGGGAAAAATTGATGATGTGCGTGAGCACAAGGATAAGGTGTTCAAGGATAGTCATGATCATGCGGCGACTGATCTGATCACAGCCCACCGCATTTGACTTTATGGAGCGGATAATCCTTTTGATCTCGTCCGGAGCTATAGGAGAAAAACTGAAAGATTCGATGTTTGGGTGGGTCAAATTACCGAGGTAATCGATAGTGAGACACTTGGTTTGATGATCAAGGATAGTAGTTGTGGTGAAATGTTGATTTATATCATTCAAACCAAGTGTCCCCTGGAAATCGAAACGACGCTTCCCGCCAACGCCTAGAGTTCCAAGGAACTTCCAGACATCAGCAGGGGATGAACAGGAGATATTTTCATGAATATGTCGGCGTTTAGCGTTGCGTATCATCTGGTTACACCGGTTCCTTGCAGCCTTATAATCCGTCCAAGTGTCTTCACATCGGTCTCTCCTGTACTTGCGAAAAGCCCGGTCCCTGCGCCTCATCGCCATCCGGACACCTCTCGTTAGCCAAGGTGCTGGAGGACGTTTGAGCTTTATTTTCCTGATTGGAGCATGTACGTCATATAGGCCAATGAGATTGTCATTGAAGGCTTTGACTTTGTCGTTTACTGTGTAATTTACATATTTCTGAGCCGTTTGATGAACTTGTGTCATTTAAAGACATAGTTTGAGGTATCTGAACTGCATTGCTACGTTTTCCCTTTAACCGCTTGACCACGCACAAGTGACTATTTTCCCTTTTTGCAAAAACAGATGAGCGCGTAAACTGTCGTTTTTCCCACGCTTTTCCGCTGCGCACTAATCTGTTTGTGGAACTCGGATAACTTAACCGATTGCGGTATGTTGCATATCAATAGACGCGTAATTAAATGAACTTTCCAATAATGTAAATTAAAACCATATAATATGGTTGAAACCCACGCAAGGGCAGTATAAAGTGAAAATTAGAATTTTTTCCCGCCATTTTTGAGCGCGATTTTATATTCCTGACATATTCCTTTTTCTCGTCGTTTTTTAATATGGGCGGTGTATAAGTATTATACACAGTTAGAAAGGTTTGTAATTTACTTTTAGAGGAAATAAATATAATGAAAAGAAACACTTTAATATTAAACATAAAAAAATAAAACAAAGATTTTTTTTTTATTGGCGCCAATTTTCATATTATTTTATTTTTTTAAATACCGTTTTATGTTATATATCAGATACAAACCTAGACAACTTTCTTTCCAACTAGATTTCCACGTATAAAAACCAATTCTGATAAGAATCTGATTAGAATTATTTTTATTGGAACCTGCACAGTTGTTTACTTTTTCCCGCCAAAAAAACTGAAGTTCCCGCCAAAATTTTCGATAACTAATATCTCATAAATAATATGAGTATTATATATTTATCAAAGGTTTATTTATATACTCATAATAAAAAATTAATACAACGCATAAATGTAACCTTATATACATCCATATGTATTTAAACATTTTTACATAAAATGACGTTTTTACGATAATTTTTTGTCTGTAATTAAAGTAATACACATTATTTATTTATTTTTGCTGTAACTTCATAATTAATCAGTTAATTTACAATAAAAACATAAAAGTATGATATATAATTACATAATTTGTTTACAATGATGTTTTGTAATCCATAAGTACGCCCCGCGCGCGGAATGCAAAGTCAGCTTAATATATATATTTTTTCAAATGCTTACATCTAAATAATTTTCTGCAAGTATTGCTATAACTTTATTTTATTACATAGATAATATCACCAGGTATATTAAAATACAACAGCAAACCAGATTCAGCTTTTACTTTTATTATGATAAACAAAACTGTTGAGTAAGTCGGTAAAGTCGACATTGTTTACGTTACGGCCGCTCGCCTAAAGTAAACATTTCATTCAAACTTTACGAATTTTTGTTTTGTACCATTAGAATGAGTCATTCATTAGGTTGCAGAAAAATAAACTCAAGTTATTAACAATCGCACAAAAACTAATTAACTGAGCGCGCCCGTCTTTAACTGGCGGCGCGCACTTGAAATTTGTCGATGCTGAGTAAGCACTTAAAAATGGTGAGCGGTCAAGCGGTTATATATGTATAAAAAAAATTTGGGTCTCTTCTAATACTCACTGTCCTCAACTACACTTACGTTATTGTTGTAGCAAGCTTTTTACATCTTTTGTTTAAAATTCTTAATGATATTTCATCGGGCGGATTTTCAAAGACACTGAATCTATGTAACAACTTGCTTTTTTCACGTGTTAGCTTAATCAACTGTTTGCTGAACCAAGGGGGATGTTTTCCTGGGGTGTATTTAGCTTTAGGTACATACGTATTCATTATATCATTTAAAATTTTGTAAAACACCGATATCATTTCGTCTACGTTTTGGGATTGCCGGAATTCGTGATCCCAGTTAACAACATCCAAATGTGATTTGATTTGATCATAATCTGCTTTGTAAAAGTTATGCCCTAAAAAAGGTTTACTTTTTAACGACGCTCTTTGGATATCCTCAATAGTTCTTTCAACAGGTATATGATGCGGATCAATATTTACCAAAGCGTCCAGAGATGCGTTAACTGTAATTGCGTTAGCCATATTGCTCGTGCTGTTGGTAACATTATTATGTTGGCTAAGGTTATTAAGGGACATAAAATCTATAAGCAGATGAGCTTGTGAAGAACTTTGATTAGGTATTGGTTGGCAATAATTACCACCGTTATCATTAGAATCTAACCAGGAGATACAGCTCAAATTGAAATCACCAATGAAGCACACACTTTCTATGTTGTCGGAAGCGCGGTAAAAATTTTCTAAAAAGTGTTCCAGTATATTTTTATTGAATGGAGGTGGAAGGTAAACTGCGCAAAAGAAGATATATTTATTTTGACTAACCTCCACTTTTACAAATAGATCTTCGCAGTGGCTCTCTCCTTCTATATACCAAGTAGAGTATAATTTGTTGGAAACTGCTATTAAAACACCGCCGGCATCCTTGTTGTGGTGGAAGCCACTGGTTTCGCGATCTGTTCTATATACAGTGTAACGGCTAGCAAATAATTCAGTGGTGCTATTTAACCACGTTTCTGACAAGATAATTAAGTCATAGTTAGAACAAATAATAGCAGATAAACTTACATTCTGATAATTAATATTTAGAATAGTGAACTTTGTAACGGTTAATACAATTATCTTGCATAATAATATAAAAATAGGAAAACTGAAAGTAACTAAAAACAAGTTATTTTAGCTTATCCAGCGTATCATGATTTTTGACATATATTTGTACTCATCGTGTTCCGTTTTTCGTAAGAAGACACGACCTAGTCCTATCCATACAAACTTATAACCTTTTCCTGTGGCAAGCTGACGGCAATTGCATGAAGTTTCTTGTTGGTTGGGGACAAGTGTTCGAGAATGTAAATTGGCGATTTGTTTCCTCTAATCCCAATATGGCTGGTATTAATCTTGTTATTCTGATTCATCTTATTAAAATGTATAGCTTTAGCTAAAAACAGGACAGGTGAGAAGTATCCTGAACAGAAGAGCATGCATGAGGAATCTGATGGGAGTGAATGAAGCAAGACAGATATGTCAGGATCGTTGCAAATGGCGTTCCGTAGTCCCTGCCTACCCCTCCGGGAAACAGGCGTGAGTCTATGTATGTATGTATGCTTTAGCTAAAAATGTATCACGAAGCCTCGGGGTAGCGAGTCTAACGATGACTGCTCGAGGTCTTTTGTCATCCTTGTTGTTCTTAACACTCTCTGCAGTTGATATCAAGTTCTCTTGTCTATGCTCGGGCACACACTGTATCTCCAAGTTATTAGAGCAGTTGTGTTGTTCTATGCCCTGGAGCCTGATTTGTAGATCATGTACAGTGTTCACTAAAGTCGTATTCTCCTTCTGCAGCTTAACCACAGTATTTTGGTATGCAGTTACAGTATTTTTGGCAACTTCATAATTATCATCCAAAAACTTTACGCTGTTCTCTAAGGTAATCATTTCTTGTTTTATGGATTGAAGTTCAGTACGTACCATTTGTTTAAGAGTCTGATTATGTTCTTGCAATAAAGCTGATTTCATGAAGCTGAATTCTTCTCTGATTATTTCTCTGACGTCATCCTTCGAAAGAGTAGGTGTAAAAGAATTTATATTTGCATTGCTTGTAGAGAGAGCAGCAAATGACTTTTTACGTTGTGTGGTGTTATCATTGGTAAATGGAAATTCTTGCAGATTTTTCATCTTGCTAGGTAAATCTTCAGGCCGCAATGGTGTATTACTATTGTCAAATTTGGGTTGTTTAGCGCGACAGTCGTGGCACTTCCATTTACTTTTCTGATCGGTATTCATTGCAGAAAAGCTCTGTTCATTTAAATTAGCACATGGAAGATCATATTTGAGCTTACAAAAGGCGCAATTGAAATAATAATCTTTAGTAGCGATTTTATTGCGGCATGCACCACATGAGCCAGACATATTTGTTTTGGAGAATTTCAGTTATTTACTTATTTCACCGTAAATAGCACTTCACAAGCTTGCAGATTATATGTATTGTAAACAATATTATTCACTATTTACCCAAATTTAAAAAAAAATAAACGGAGAAAAATATTGACATTGTCATTACCATGACAACCAAATATTATCATTTAAGTTCTACATAATTATACTAAAATGCACTATTATACTTATAATGCAAGGCTTGATTTAAAAACATAATCTACCACATTTTATATTGCTCAAAATAGTAAGACAGAAACACATAATTGGAGATATTTCCATTGAAAACATTTCATGGAACGTAGTCTAAGTAATAGTTATAGTCGCAGAAATAAAATTCTTCTGTATTTTCTCAATTTAAAATTAGTTTTTCGAAGAATGAAGGCAAGGAATTGTATGCTTAGATTTTCTACCGATGGTTCGATTCTCCACAGTGTATTTATGTATTGAAACCATGGCTAATAATAATAATATGTCGTGTACAAGGCCGAAATACCTATCAATTCGTCCCGCAGGAGGATCGCCTCATCCGCTGTGGAGGCGCCCGAGCAAATGTCATCGACGTAAATATTGTTTTTCAAGATGGCGGAGGCTCGTGGGAAACGTAAGCCTTCGCCGTCTGCGAGCTCCCAAAGAGAACGTATTGCCAAGTAGGAGCTTGACCTTAAACCGTACGTATTAGTATTGAGCTCGTAGACGACCATGGGATCGCGAGGAGACTCTCTCCAAAGGATCAGCTGGAAGCGACGGTCATCAGGGTGAAATGAAATGAAAATGTTTTATTTGCACCTCCACACAAACTTAAGAAACACTTAAAAAATAATAAACTTAACAAACAAATAAACTTAAACTAGAGGTACACTAAAGGTATAAGTAGGTACATTATTAATGGTGGCGTTACGTGGAGGACAAATAAGGCGCTGCGTCAGCTATTGTTGCAGTATAAACTACAACGCTGGTATTCTCGCAGGCCGAGTAAATAAATAAATACACATAAATAATACATACATATATATATATCTAATATATGATGAGACAAAAGAAGAAAGAATCTAGTTAGGTTAGAAATCAGTGTAGTTAATTAGTTTTAAATCTTTAATGTGCCAACTGCCAATAGATTTACCCAACGAATCCGCTAATTCGTATACTAGTGGTGACTTTTTAGCAATAATAGAACACTTGGTAAACTTAGGAGCTAGTTTTTTGCCAAATGATTTGTCGTAGGTTCTTTTCCACACAGTATCACCCACGTTAAACCCAGCCGGTTTACGACGTAAGTTGTATGTGTGTGTATATAAAGTACCATTGTTTTGGTGTTTACATGCGACACAAGTATCACACGAAGATATAAACTTAAAAACATCAGCGTGCATACCAGGCCAATAAGTACGCTGCGCTAAACGTTTATACGTTTTAAAAATACCTAAATGACCCGCAGCGAGTTCCGAATGGTATTCTTTAATAGCGGTAGTTCTATCCGAGGTATGTAGGACCTCTTTCCAATCGAATACGTTACGCAATGTACATTTAGATACCATATATCTGTACAATTTATCATTCCTGATAGAATAATTAGGGAAATATGTAGGTGAGTTTTTACAGCCATTGTGGATTGTAGTATACCACTGATCCGAGGTTATAGTAGTCTCGTTATCAGTGTTAGTATCAATAGCTGACACGGTAGCATTAACTTTATTAGGCAAGGAATTACTACGAGAGTAATTATTAGATAAAGAAACAGAGTTAATATAGTTTGGTAACAAATTAAATCTTTTCCAGAAGTCAATACCTAAAATTAACGGACTAGTAACTTCTGGAATTACGTACGCTTTTAAATAACAAGTTTTATTTTTAAAAGTGGTGGGTAGGTTGATATAGCCGATCGGTGTCAAACGATGACCACCCGCCGATCGAAAAAATATAGAAGGGTTGTCACACTTATTCAAAGGGAGATTAGTTTGAGAAATAATTTTTATATGAGAATTATTGCCCAATATAGTCACAGCAGAACCTGAGTCAAGTAACCCAGTAAGGGGTAGATTCTTAATGGTTACATTAACATAGGGTCGAAAATCAGTAATAGGTTTTTGATCACGGATCGCAGCCACAGAATAACTGGAAAAATACACTTTTAGAGTGTTCAGCAAATTTTTCCAGTCTTCTTTGTCAAAATATTTAGGTTTAGAAGATGTACAAACGGTAGGGTTTGTCATCTTATTTGACGAACTACGATCCGAGTAAATTAGTTTTTTGAAAAAGATTTATTTTTACAGTTAGGACAATTTACGAACGTGACATCCCTAAGGCCACACTTAAAACATATCGGATAACGTTTTCGCTTGCACGTCCCTAGTGAGTGATCAGTTGAACGACATCGCGGGCAAAACACGCACCTCTTATTAGTTATTTTTGTAGGAACAGCTGATTTAGATATCATGTTGACATTATAGTGTTGTAGGTTAGGCACAGGTGTATCGTTCGGTTCGACATTTATAGATGCGACAGAAGCGTAGTTTTTTAGTTTAGACGGTTTATAGTACTGTGAATTATTATAGTGACCGTGCGTGTCCTTTTTATTTATGTAAGCTAAATCAGGTGCTACTGTGTTAGACTTAGGGTAACTAGGTTCGTGAAATTGTGCACTTAAACACTGGAACCTCTCATAGTTTAGACATAGTGTTTTTAGAGTGTCTATAGTGTCTATAGCCGTAGTACATGAAGCTAGTACTGTAGAGTAACACGGTCTAATATTGTGAAGCAATATATTAAATTTTTCATGTTCGGTTAGTACCGTGTTCGGTGACAATCGCGCAAAAAGTTGGAATATAATTGATAAGTAGATGATTATACCCTCAGTTTGCCCTTGAGTACGATTACGAATCTCGGCTAAAAGTTTATAATCATAGTCGTACGGTGTAAAATCAGCTGTGAGTTTACTAGCTAGTTCCTCCCATGTAGAAATGGAATATTTAACACCGCGAAACCAGTGTAACGCATTACCCGTAAAAATTTCGGACGCGTAATCGAATAATCTATTGGCAGGTAGATTTCTAACCGTCCTAAATTCCGTCACGCGTTGTAGAAATTCGCGAACGCAGCCTGTTCCGTCGAATTTGAGTTTCGATAGTTCGCCAACCGTCAAATGCTCACAGTGGACAGTTACCGGAGTCGACGCTGCCTATGCAGGGGTTGAATCCGTGCAAGTCATCGTGACTCCGACTTCCGCCGACGGAACATTCGAGTGTTCTATCGTAGATAGCTCTGCCGACAGCATCCGAAAGCGTTCAGTCAGGTCGGATATTTTCTTGTCGTATTTAGGTTCGGATTTGTCTAATCTGCCCAATCTGTGGTAGACCTGGTTGTGCAAAGCCGTAGTTCGCTTCGCCAAGTTGTGGTCGTATAGTTCCTTAAGGGAAGAGATTCGCGAATCTAAATCGGCTACTGACAGGCTAGCTCCCTTGAAGTCGTCTACTATGTCTAGGCCTGACTCTAGGATTTCGTCATTCGGAATCAGCTCGAGTAGTTTAGGTAGCTGCTTCCGTAAACCTAAAACAGAGGTAGCCGGCTCCTTTCCGCGAATATCGACCTCGTAGGCCAATTCATTTTTATTAAGTAGGAAGTACTTAATGGGGTTAGTGCTCATGATGAAATGAAGTGTATGATAGGCAAATAACGTAAGTATATTACAGCCCTCTGTGTGCAATCGTTCTGCTTTACAAAGAAACTACGACGATTCAGTGTAAAAATGTAGACAATAGATAAGTGACTTGCAAAACCAAAAACGGTTATTTCAAATTGCGAACAGTTACGTAGGGAATCGGTAGTTGTTTGAATTAGGCAATAGTAAGATAACACATAATAGTTATACAAGAATAGAAATTAAAGATAGACAGCAAAACACAGATATACACAAGTTAAATAGTACGTACCGGTTCGCTGATGTCTGCACCTCCTCGTTTACAAAGACTGACCTCCTAAACAAGAACAACTGCATTAATTGGAAGTGAGACAAATAGAGTTGGGCGTCACTGAGACGGAGGATCTCAGGTAGGATGTCGGGGTTCGAGAGAAACACTGCTAGGCTGAACAGGTTCTTTATTATGTCTCACTACCGCTTACATACAGTATGACCGAACTAGGTAAGCACTGGCCTGAGCTGGCTGGAGCGTAGACTCCTGCTGCTCTCCGACGCTCGAAGGGTAGCTGCTCGTAGGGTCGCCGATGAGCTGGCCAAGGTAGGCTGCGCAGGCAGCTCTGTGGTCAAGGTTCAGGCTGAGCGGGGTCTCAGGCGGTGCAGCCGATGTGAGCCGAGCGGTCAGGCTCAGGCGTCCGTGGCCTGGCTGTAGGAGCTCGTAGGCAGGAACGGAGGCTTGGGTGGCAGCTGGCTAGTAGCGGCACGGCGCCAGCAGCTCGTGGCTTGTAGCCCGTAGGAAGAACGTAGCCCGTAGGAAGAACGTAGCCCGTAGGAAGAACTGGAAACAGCATAGAGAATACACAACAACCGGTCAGGAACAGGCGGTCCCTAGATCGGCTGTTATGCTTAGGAGACACAGATACTACAGACAGAACATATAGGCACACAGACAACTAGAATATGCTTACTTCCAGCGGGACAAAGAAGTAGGATAGTAATAATAGTAGTAATAGTCACTACAACCATCAGCGAGACGGTGTGTAGGGCAAGTGACCGACTTAGATCGCGCACCCATTTTATATAGATGTAGGCCTATGACTCACAACTGCCTTTGGCTAGTGAATATGACCATATTTGGTAATATTGCGAACGATGTCTGGCTAAGCTGGCGTTAAGCGCCTGCGAGATATTATAACGCAATACGTGTAGTATTACGTTACAATGATAAAGAACAATAAAATATATAGCAGTCTTAGTAATTAATATATAAACTACATCAATATATATACATATATATATATACACATACTTAATATAAATATTTATAGAAATAATATGATATTATGTTAAAAACCCTGTATGTCTCAATTGTATTTAATCGCAAAAACCGTTTTCGTGTTTCCGAACGCAACTCGTGGGTGTCACGTGATCGCAAGTAGTTCCATCTGTCATGTCTGTCAAGACACTCAAGAAAGCGTCTATGCTGTCCAAATGTCATAATTGCGTTGCGTACGCGCTAATAACAAAAATAATACATATTATACACCAAAATACCACAGCAATTATATTAATTTCTAATATCTATGCATTATAATTATTAAGTACAATAAGGGTACTATACACGTAAGCAAATATGCCCGAATTAGCCGTCTTAAAGGTATGTAAAATTACAGCAATGATTTTTGTTTGTTGATCAAAAATAACTTAAAATTATTTCTAAATGTATGCAATGTTTTCAGATTACGCATAGGGGGTGGAAGATTATTCCAACAATTCGAGGATGAGTAACGAAAACTTCCTTCGAACGCATGAGTTCTATGAATCGCTGTAACCATAATGTAAGAAGCCGCTCGTGTAATATACTGATGAACATTGCGAGACCACGTAAATTTTTTATACAAATATTCAGGCCTTTTGTGTAGAACTATGCCAAAGAGTAAAGTTGCCAGATGAAGGTGCCTGCGGGCAGTCATCTTCATAAGATTGCCACTGTTAAGTAAAGGAGTGACATGTGCACGAGGTGGGATGTTGTAGCAGAAACGAGCACATGCATTCTGAACCCTTTATGTGGATAATCGTCTGCCTGAACATAATTTTTATGTCGGCCACAAAGACAACCTGATGTCGTCGGAAGCTGGTGATGACGTCACAAAGGTTGCCTACCTTGACCAACTTGGGACCAGAATGCAAGCACTGGTTCAAGGATACGCCTGTTGAAGTCTGCGCAGAACCATAAAAAAATGTGCGCAGCTTGCCAGTTGATGGCTTCAATACCGCATGATGCGGGAGAAAGTAGTGCTCCACCGAACGCCAATCCAAATTTGACACTGACATGTGTCCCAATTGTTCATATTCTCTCATGAACTCAATATACTTCTGTCTGAGCTCCGGATCACGACCCATGCGGCGCTCCATAGCTAACAATCTTTTTTCGGCTAAAGGTCGTGACTCACAAAGCGGAGGCCGAACAGACAGAAAAGGTAGCCTCGTAATGAGCCGACTAGAACGGAGTCGACCAGTGTTGTTCTGGAAGAACAGCTCGCACTCCTCATGTTCTGGATTCAAACGGGCAGCTTGAGGGGGCTCTTCTACTTCCCAAAACCTCTGAACCGCATCAGAGAGAGCAGAGCCTACAGGCAACAAATTATCAAGATCAGGTGGATGGGGGTCCCTAGGTACAGGTCCCATCAAAGCAAATCCAAATATGGTCGGGATGGCAGTCAAACCATTTGGCACCAAGACTCGTTTCCCACCAATCAAAATTTCACCGAGGACATCAGAGCCAATCAACAAGTCGATTTGTCCCGGTGTGTCAAATTTGGGGTCTGCCAGTTCCAATCCCCATGTCAAATTCACCACAGCAGCGGGTAGCTGTTTCTGTGGGTGCATACCCAAAATATTCTTCTGCACAATAGCCGAGGTTTTAATCCTCGGGTGTGAAGATTCAACAGGGCCAAACAAAACCTTAACTTGCCCTTCAACATTAGAGGCTCCGTCACCTATGCCCCGTATACAATTTGGAAAAGAGCCCATATTTAATTTAACCTGCTCTACCAAATAAGTGGAAACAATGCAACCTTGTGAACCTGTGTCCAATATAGCACGGACAACAATATAGAGGTCCCCGTGGGTCCCCAGACCCTAACAGCAACCGTTGGCAGGATAACGGTCTCAATGGGGGAGGTTGGCGTTATAGGGCAGGGGTCAATGACCTATTGTTGCCTGGGCGGCGACCGTTGGCCAGGACCAGGCAAATCAAAATGAGGGTGCGGCTTGAAGTCTTCAAAAGCGCGATGACTCGATCCGAGCGCCATCTGTCATAGTGACGCACCCGCCCAAAACGAGGTGGGCGCGAGTCAAGGCGGGGACGCTCCGCCAAAGGAGGGGAATAACTGGGGCAGCAGTCATGGTGCTGGTGACGTTGAACGGTTGCACATTCAGGTGCGCGAGAGAGAGGAGGCGTGCGCACGCTACGGTTCTCCAAGCGGGGTGAGCGGCGATCAATTGAGCGAGGCGACTCTCGGCTACACGCCGGTGAGCCTCGGCTGCCACCTTCAAAACACCCGCCCGTGCGCGGCGTCGGCTGGTTGGACAAGCGGCCTACCTCTCTGGCATTCATGCAAAGAATGTCCAAATGCTGTACTCCACAGTGAGGACAGGGGCGAGAGTTTGGGCAGTCTCGCTGGTAGTGGGACCCCAAACAAGAGAAACAAAGGCGGCGGGCATTCGCGATGCGCCTACGAGAGGCGACATATAGGTCCAAGAATGCCCTACAACTGGCCGTTCTGTGCCCCGTGACATTGCAGTAAGAGCACTCCACTGGGCTCTGCGTGACTGCAGAGCGAAGAGGGCGCCGGTCAACATTGGCTCGGGTGAGAACGCGAGCCTGCTCCTTGACCTTGGGCGGCTGCGACTTAGGCGGCGTGTCACCACCGGAGTTGTCCAGGACCCGGCACTCATCCTCCAGGAACCTCTCCAGGTCAGCAAAGGGGGGCAGATGGGTCGCGCTATCCCCACCAAAGCGCTGTTCAAAACGCGACCTCAGGTCGGCAGGCAGCTTTTTCAGCACAATGTGCACCAATAGATAGGACCACTGGTCCACGGGCAGGTCAAGGCACTTAAGTGCATTGATTGCCACCAAAAGCGGGTTCAAAAGTTGGGTCCGCAACCCAAAGACCCGGGTGAGCGTGGGCAAACTCAAAATCTGTTCAATATGCGTGTCGGCGAGGCCACGCTTGTTATGGTACCTACGGGTAATCAAGTCCCGAGCCGTCTGGTACGCCTCGTCGGACACGGGCAGATGCTGGATGAGGCCTTTGGCCTCTCCATCCAGAACCGACATCAAATATGCCAATTTTTGTGCCGGCGAAGGTCAGCCCTGTCATTGACCAGGCTGTCAAACAAATTAACGAAGCCCAGGTAGCTTCCTAGGCAGCCATCGAAATGCGGGAGGTCTAAAGTAGGGAGCCTACTCACCAGCCCCGGTGCTGTCCTAGGAAGCTCCTGCTTCAAGCCGGGTTGCCCGTCCCTATCGGCAACTAGTTGTCTCGCACTATTGGAGACAGCATCATACAGGTCTAAGACCTGGGCATAATCTTCGCTGACCTTATTTTGCTGGTCAGCGGTGAAGTCATTAACTGACACTTCGAGACAGCAAGCGCTTAAAATGCGAAATTGCTGTTCCACACTTGCCAGGCGATCATCGATCCGCTCGTACCTTTGTAGTAAGGCCTACTGGCGATCAGGCCGGTTCACTAAGGCACTGGCCGAGGCAAACCAGCGCAAATCTGATGCAATAGCACCAGCAGCCGCACGCAAGTCCTTGATAGCTGACATAATCAAATTTCAAAGGAGCCCGGACAAGCGTTAAATAATATTAACAATCCAAACTTATTTTTTCTTAATTTTTTGAAACCAACAAAGTATTAGCCTGTTTACTGCTGGTACAAGCAAGTGGCAGGTATTTACTGCCCAACAAAATTAATAGTTTCAATATATTGACTCAAAGACAAAGGTTATTAAAGTTATAACATACAACAATTAAAGTTGAAACTTAAATTAGGTAATTAATTAATTACTGCAACAAACAGACCAAATGTGTTATATATTACAACTGTAGGCACCAGTTTGTGTTACCTAACAATATTATCTATATATTATAACAAAACAAAGGTTTATCAAAAGTTTGGTTGTTATAAGTAATGTTTCAAACTTAATATAATTATGAGATAAACTAAATTTACTAAATTTATTGATACATACAGCTGTTATGTATCCAAACAAACTGACTTGTTAATGCTAACAACAACAAATTATTGCTAGATTTCAACAATACAAGTCAAACAATTACTGATTGCGGTTATGTATGACATGTGTTTCAAGTTATGCAGGTCAACCAATACAAATAAGTATGATGTATTTTAAACAACACTAATCTGGGAACACCACAACAACGTTAACAATGAATATATAGCTCAGATACAAGCTTATACAATACCAATCTGAGTATAGGTACAATCAACGGCTAAGTTTCAACTACGCTCTGCTACCACAAATTATGTCTAGAATTATCGCAGGCAGGGAGGAATGTTCAGAAGTGCGCAGTGGAAGCTGTAATACATCTACCTGACCACGATAGACAATATATCCAGACACAATGCACTGCGTTGCACAGTGAATACAATTATTAAGTAGGTATATGCAAATTTTACCTTATTTATTTATTTATTTATTAAAAACAATATAAGCTTACAGTATATACACACCAAGACGCTTATATGCTATACTTTATTAATTCACTAATAAATTATAAAAGGAAAAATATTAATATGTATAGATATTATAAACAAACATTATTAGATTACAAGAATTATTAATTAATAAATTTAATATCAGAATGTCAATAGAGAAAAAAAAAGAACTATATTATAATATCTAACATTCTTACATTACAAGAATTATTAAATTAAATTGAATATCATAACGTCAATACAGAAAAAAAGTACTATAATATAATATCATACATTTTTTCATTACAAGAATTATTTAATTTAATTAAATGGGTACCAGAATGTCAATTGATAAAAAATAAAGAAAAGGGCTATTATATAATTATTTGATGGCTTGTATAGCGACATTACAGTTTATTAAAATGTATCATGACTGCTTGCATTAATTTATTTAATTTGTCAAAAAATATGTCTGCCTCCACATTGTTTTGTACAAAATTGTTGATCAATTGTATGGCTCTTCCGGTAGGACTATTAGCAGCATGAGGGAGGCGCCATGTAGGAGGATAGGTGAGGAGTCGATGTTGCCTACGACAACCCCGCAAATAATTATTTGGTACATACAGATTGATACACTCACTAACAGATGGATTATCTACTTTGTGGTGGAGCATCAATATATAATGCATTACGTGTAATTTTCCTTCTCAATTCCAATGTATCCAGGCCAACCATCCCAGATACAAACAAAGAAGGGAATAGGAATGGATAATAACCAAATTCCCGCTTGTATACAAATCTGGCAAATTTACGTTGAACTCTTTCAATCGCTAGAGTATATATCTTTTCTTTCGGGCTCCATACTATTGAATTGTACTCTAGTCTACTACGTACGTATGCGTTGTAAAGTATTTTAATAGCGTGTGTGTTGTTAAATTGAGAACATGTTCTAATTATAAATCCTAAAGCTTTATTAGCATCTTTACATATTTAGTTTATGTGGTCGTGAAAATTTAGTTTTTGGTCGAGAGTTAACCCTAGGTCCCGTATCGTACTCACTCGCTCGAGCGGTGTTCCAGCTAGTTCGTATGTCACAAGTATCGGGGAGTGAGATCGAGTAAAAGTTACTGTTTTACATTTTGATGTGTTAAAAGAGAGCTTATTTCTTACACTCTACTCATAAACCGCGTTAATATCCGATTGGAGGGCCGTACAATCAGAACTATCTGTGACAGATAGGTATAATTTAAGATCGTCTGCAAACATCAGACATTGAGATTTAGAGAGAACACTAGGAAGATCGTTTATCATTATAAGAAACTGCGTAGGGCCTAGGGTACTACCTTGACTTACACCGGATTGAGTGTAGTATTCGTATGAATAGTAGTTGCCCATTCTCACAAACTGCTGCCGATCTTTCAAATAATCGGCCATGAATCTAAGCAGCTTTGGACTAAATCCAAAGGCTGAAAACTTAGTCAGCAAAACATCATTATCTACCAAATCAAACGCCTTTGAAAAATCGAAATACGCTGCATCGATCTGGCAACCCACCGTCATTCTAGTAGTCGCATAGTCAATGAATTTTATATGGTTAGTTAGAGTAGAACGTGATGGACGTAATCCATGCTGTGAATCATCTAAGTGGTTTCTGATCTGTTTAAAAATACTGTTATTAAGAATTGTTTCAAATAACTTACCAAATATGGACAATACTGCTATAGGCCTGAAGTTAGTGACATCATTCGATGATGCAATTTTAGGCACGGGCGTTACTCTGGATACTTTCCACTTTTTAGGATATGAACTAGATTGCAAGGACAAATTAAAAACATCCTGAGTGGTTCTTCTAGAGCAGGCAGACAGTCCTTTACTAAATAAGTCGGTATATTATCAGGACCGCAAGCAGACGATGTTTTTAAACGACGCATTGCTTGTCTTAACTCAGAGAGACTTATGTGATCTATCGCTACACTTGATAAAACTAAGGAATCTGTATCACGTTCAGCAATTTCTGTGTTTAACAATGGAGAGTTAGTATGGAAAACGGAACTAAAATAGTTTGCAAAAGCAGATACGGCCTCATGTCCTTCAACCACATTGTCTTTAAAGACAAATTCCTTGAATTGCTGTCTACTTTTCTTTTTATCTTTGACATATTGCCAGAAAGATGACGGATTACGGGTTAAATTATTTTCAATTTTGTTTATATAGTCTTTGAAAGCATTTCTGATGAGTTCTTTAACTTTACATCTGTAGAATTTAAATAGCTCCCTATTAAATTGCATTCCGTAGCTTTTATACTTTCTTAAATTAAAATACTTTAATTTGATATAATGGATTATTTCACCAGTGTACCAAGTAGGATAAACATATTTACGATTGTAAGAATTATTTTTCAAGGGAACATGTTCATTTATAACGTTATTTAATCTGTTGTACAAAATATCAACAGCTTTGTCAACATCGCGTTGTTGCATGAGATCTGTCCAGTTATTGTTTCTTATATCACTATACAAGCTGTGAAAATCCGCTTTATGAAAATTCCAATTCAAGTGAATATCTTTGTTTAAAATGTTTGATGATTTGTTATCGATTACAACACTTCTATCAAGAGTGACCATTATTTCTAAAGCAGGGTGATAGGAATCCAACGGTACCAGAGGTTCAGTATCGGATGTTATATTAATATTTGCGGAGTCAAGTGATGATAGGACTAAATCTAGAATGGAGCCGTACTTATTACATATATTATTACATTGACGTAACTTACAATAGTCTAAAAATGATTCAAATTGCATTTTAATTGAATTAGTACAAGAATTCAAATTAAAGTCACCAACTATAATAGATTGATACTCAGATCCATAAACACTTACAGCATTTTCTATACATGTCAAGACTTCTTGGTACTGTTTTACATTGTAGTTGGGTGGCAAGTACACAACTGTAATAAAAAGTTTAATATTTTTCCACGTTACCGTGGCAAACAATAATTCCTTATCATCAGTCAGATTGTCAATATCTGTAATTTTCTTAACTGTATAACAGTTTCTAATTGCTAACAGTACGCCACCCCAACCAACGTCCCCTAATCTATCTTTCCGCAATACAGTATATTCCGAAGGAAATACTTCGGAACTATTTACAGAACTATTTAGAAAAGTTTCTGTCAGGGCTATAAAGTCACATCCATGTGAAATAACATTATTGTAACAGACAGTTGTTTTTGATCGAAGCCCTCTCACGTTCTGGTAGTACAAGATAAATTTTCTGACAATGTTATGCTTTTTAGATTTGCATTTCTTGTGAATGTTATGAAAATAGCTAGATTTACAAGGTTTTATGTTTTTATCAGTCTCACAAAGACGTTTGTGTACGAAAAAGCTGCAAACATCTGCTACATGTAAGATTTGGTTTGATTATAGAGGGGTTATAATTACATAAATCGACTTTCAAATTATCCATAATCCTCATGTATACATGTTTGAGGCCCTTTTTAGTGAGTTCGCCTGTCCTGTTTGAGAACATATCTAAAGAGAGGTAACTATTTGAATCAAATAGGTATGCGTAACCATGCGCATGTACATTTTGATCTAGTAACTGATTAAAAATTTCAACTTTATAATTATAAATCGGAGCGCCCCAGACATACGTGGGTGTACAAATGATGATATTGGTGTATGTTATATGCTGCAATGATAACTTAATTGTGTTAATTATTTCTGTGTATTTCGATGAGTTTTTAAATTCGTTTGCCCCGAGTAGAATAATGCAGTAGTCATTCATATCAAAATCCTTTAACTTGTTATCAATATTATGAAGTAGCTGATCTATCCTAGAGTTTGGTAAAACATAGCGACAATATCTAAAATGAGAACCAAATGAATCCTCGATCACTTGATGTGTGCTATTGTAGCTAATGTTTGTCAAAATACAAAGCCTATTCTGTACAATAACATTATTTTCCTGATTTTTGTCGTCTGTGATGAGTGGAGACGATTTCAGGTTCCAGTCCTCTTCCGGTTGTAATAATTTTTGTAAAGAATGAATTTGTTCATTCAGGTTACTTATTTCTTCTTTAGCTTCCTTTAAATGTTTCTCCAACTGTGTGATAAGCTGTTTCATCGACTGTACGGTGTCACAAAGATGTACCTCTGTCGTGGGTGAATTGTCAGGTTTGGATCGTGTGGCTATAATCGGTTCAAACTTTTGTAGGGAGGGCAAATTTTTCTTCTTTATATTACAGTTTGATGAATTAGATAAGAAACTTTTTAACGCATTGTTTTCTTTGGTTAAGTTTGCGATTTGTTTGCGGAGATCATTGTTTTCGAGTATAATGTTTTCTAACTCATTTTGTGAACTGCCAAGTTGTAATTGAAGTTGTTCTATAGATTCTTGCATTTCCTGTAGTGCAATTGAGTCGCCCACAGTGTAATCCACACTGCGTGATAATGTTTGATCCTCAGAATCTTCGAACACATAATCGTCGTTATGTACAATGTCACGCTGTTCACTAATTATTTTCGTATTTGAAGATACAGCAATCTCTACTGAAGTACTAGGCGTTGAAGTGTCTTTGCTAGATTTAGATGATGTCTGCTTCTTTCTCTTCGACACGTTAGATATTTCAGATTTTACAGTAATCGCTTTTTGTTTACGATTATTTGGTGGCGATCCCTTTTGCGGCATATTGGCACGGTAATTATATTATCTTGTTTTTGGTACTGTATTATTCAGCTACTGTTATTATAATATATAAATAATAAAGTCACTGGTCGAATTTTCCCATTAACTATGAGTTACTTTACCGCAGTTATTTGTAATAATTAATAAATGTAATTCTTTAAATCACAAAAACTACGCTTAATTCAAACATGAGAATCGATCCATCGGCGTCGTAATGTCAATCGAACGCAGTATCCATTCAACCACAGCTGCAGTAAGTATATGAGTTAAATTTGTTGATCAGTTGAAGCACCTCATTAGTTGTAAAAAATATTGCATAGATGGCGATATTTACACTTTCTCACAACAGTCATAATATATTATTATATTTTTATTAGTCTAGTAACACTGTATCTAATATTGCAATACTTGTAAGTGTCAGATAGTTCAATTTGCGTGGCGCTAGATTCTTCGTTGAAGAATTATTTCAAATGGAAAAAACGGAACTTAGTTTCTTTATTTGTAGTAAAAAGTAATTAGTAATATTTACGTAGATATTTGAACACGAATCATATTCATGTTTATTCTAGCACTGATAAAAGTTCTTTGATATTAGTCCACTTAGGTTTCAGCACTATTTTACACAGGTTTAATGTTTGTTTGGTATGTTTTTATATTTACTATATTTGGGTTCACGTTGTGTATGATAAGGATAATAACGCTGTCACTAAAGGTTTGTGTGTCCACTATCACTTTTATGCACTTTATTTGCTGTCTCTTTAATATTTACTATTTTATTTATTCACTTTTATGAAGAGCACTAATATGTGTAATGTTTACTTGTTAGCGCCACCTGGCGGAAAAAAATTTATACCTCCTGGTGTCAGGCTTGAGCTAAATTAGACACATTCATACAAATATATTGGCCAAAATAAGTGAATAAAGTATCTTATACTTAGCTACTGCAAACGCGACGTTTTCAAGACACGTTGGCACGTGGACGTCGATACCGGATTCACATTTTTCACAAATGTCAATCAATAGTTCACAAGATACTATTTTTATCACAATTAAACCGGTGCCAGCTATTGAGCAAGGAAGCGGCAATCAAAACGGGTTCCAAATACAATTATACAAGATCTAACTCGCTCATCAAAATGGAAATTTCCAGAGCTAGGTTTTTTCGCTGACCGCGGGAAACGACAATGAACCAAAGTGAATGAATGACAGTTCAGTTCAGTCAGAAATTTTCAATAGACTAAACTAAACGTTACTAAATCGATATAATCGACTTGACCTATCATAAAACTATTTCTATTTCAAACAAAAGGATTAAGGAGATTATTTCTAGATAGGAATGAGTTGAGCTGGTCATGGATAAGGCGTTCAAGGACTTTAGATAGGAAAGGTATTATGGATATGGGCCGATATTCAGCAAAGGTTACAGGATTAGGTGTCTTGGGTAAGGGGACGACTTGGGCGTTTTTCCATGATGTGGGAAAGGCACTGTTGGAGATTGAAAAATTTAGGATGTGGGAAATAACAGGTAGGATTTCGTCAAGGATAGGAAGGATCATATTACGGGCGATACCATCACTACCAACAGCGTTGGATGTTATGTATGAAATGCTCTTCTTAACATCACATGCAGTGAATTGACTAAAAACAAATGAAGTATAATCAGGAGTTGGAAGTGATGAAAGATAATGTAAAGTGTTTGTTTTAGTTGTCTTATCAAAATCAGACGAAGCAGAGAAGTGCAAGTTGAGCTGATTAATATCTATGTTATTTGGCAACATATTTTGCCGCTGTTTGCCAACTCCTAATTGATCTAAGAAATTTCCAGACTTTCGCTGGATCACCGTTTTGTACGGAGTTCTGAATATGCTGGCGTTGTACATTCCTACACAGGTGTGTCACAATCAGAAACCGCTGTAATAAGGTTATTACAGCGGTTTCTGATTGTGACATATTTGTCTTTATTGTATGCTGTGGGTTTTGCTTGGTATTTAGACTTCGCTACAGATTTTTTTATGAATAAGTAATCTAATTTCATTATTGAGCCAAGGTGCAGGTAGATGTATTAGTTTTATGGGCCGAAGTGGTGCGTGGACGTCGTACAACTCAATAATATTTTTCTCAAATATTTCAACCTTATGGTCCAATGATTCCGCTGAAAACAACGGTTCCCAGTCAATTGCGTTGGCATCGTCACGAAGACGTTCCATTTCCATGCCACTAAAATTGCGTTGCAACAGAATTCTTGGCTTTGCTTTAGGAGGACGGATTTTGTTAGAAAGGAAAATAAGATCATGGTACGAAAATTCATTTGCACCTGACCATGTCGCTAAGCATAGCATAGCCAGTAGGCTATGCTTAGCGACATGGTCAGGAGAAGAAACAAAAATGAGGTCAAGAAGTGAAGGTGTAGAATGTGGAAAGTGATGAGTGGCGTTAAGGGGCAATATATGTAGGTTGCTAGAAACTGAAATAGAATTTAATGATGAAGAGCGGGAGTCATGTTTGAGAAGGCAGGTGTTAAAATCACCCATAATAATGGTTTGACTGTAAGACGGACAAAGACTGAGTAACAGGTTCTCGAATGAGGAAAAGAAATCAATTCGCAAAGAAGGACAGTAGTAAACGCCAAGAAGTATTTTTATATGATGTAGCTCGACTTCCAAAAACAAATGTTCACCAGCATTAGACGGGGGCGGCTGTGAAGACATGCTTACCACATTATGGACAATATTGGATCGGAGATAAATGGAAACACCGCCGCCTCCGCCCACGGTACGGTCATTTCGAATAAGTTGGAAGCCGGGCAAAGAATAGGAAGTAGAAGGAAGACATGGCTTAAGCCACGATTCGGTAACAAGAATAGCGTGGATGTTCTTACAGTCTAAACTGACCAGCATATCATGGTAATGAGCGGGAATACTCTGCGCATTTATATGTACAACATTAAAGTTTCTCGGAACATCAGAAAATTGAGATTGGAGACTATCTGCCAATGACGGAATACTACAATAGCTATCATCGTCACTACTTACAGAATAAAAATCATCGTTGTCACTATTTAAATCCATTGTAAATATGAAGTTATAAGTAATATAGATAAAATAATAAATAATAATATATATATATAACGGCAGTTGGCCATCGTCAGTCGGTTCAGGGTTCATGTCGATTTCCAAACTATTGTGGGTAGTCGGGCGAGGAGAATTCAAACCACGTGTTAGAGATAATTGACGACGCACAATAATTATTTTAATGAAATATACACAGAACTACAATCACCACTTTCTAATTAATTAAGACACAGCGACGCTTCACCGAACACGTCTTGCTTGAGCGCGATGCAAACGGATTATGATCCGTTCGACGACCGCGCGCAAAAGAGCCCGGAGCTGCGTCAGAGTGGGGAAACGTCAACCGCGCTTGTCAAATGTCAGCTGTCATTCTTGACGTTTCTTGACACTCTTAAAACATCAAAGCGCCGTCACGGCCGGACTGACATTCGCACGTCCTCGTGCGACTGCTCACGCCTCGAGTTATCTGAAAAGGCCAAACACAAATCTGTAGTTCACATTTGGGCACGCTCGCCCATCTCTGACCATTTACACCACCTGTTTAAAAAAAAGTTCTCGATCTTCACGCTTCACATCAAAATTAAACACACTGGGCGGACAACTGACCTCAGGCGTCCCTTCGACCACCCACCAACTCGCATAGTGCGGTGGACCGGACAACCCGTCAGCGTCCCTTCCACCAGTCACGACAACCACACGCAGCTGCTGCAATCAACTGGTCCGGAACGTCGACCCGCATAGGCCAGTCTCGGACCAATCTCCTGCCACCCAGCCCATATCAGAGAAGCTGTAGCCTGACCGTAGGCGTCGACCCGGTTAAGGCCAGCCCAATCGGTCAACTACACAACGCACCATCTAGGAAGGTGTAGCTTAATCAGGGGCATCGACCCGTTTTGGGCCAGCCCCGTTGATCAATCACACTTCTCCCAACTATTACTGCCTATCCTCTCTGGATTTTGCTCGACGAAAGCACATAGTTTACACAATTTTATAAACTCACCATTTACTACTCATCATGTTCGGAGGCAGAGAGGGTGCCAGAACTTGCAGTCAATGTGTGTGAACTAGATATCGATACTGTAGCACTATCATCATCCGATGTTACCATTCCACTCTCATGACTATGGCCCTCCGCCGTCTCGGCCTCCTCTGCCTCATTTACTAACGAGGTAGCTACTTCAATCAATCCCTCGTAGCCCCTGGGTACTGCGCGCAAGTTTTCATGGGCGTACTTATAGGTTCGGTTAGGTCCATCAATGTCTCTCAGCTCGTATCTATCGTGATCTAGTACCTTGACGATCCTGAAAGGACCCTTGAACTTTCGCTGTAGTTTGGTTTGGTTAGGCTCACTACCCTTGATAAACACAAAGTCACCTACGCTAAATGGTTTCACTATTGCTCTCCCTCGGTTGAAACGTTCTACTTCTGACGAAGCTGCCTTTTTTATATTCTCGGAAGCATTATGTCTAATAGTGTCCAAGTCTAAACGGGGTTCGGGTTCAGTGTGCAAGGATAAGGTTGACATTCCTAACGACTTTGCTCGTATGCCGAACATCAGTTCCGTTGGAGAGTAGCCTGTTACTCTAGATCTAGTGCTATTCAAGGCGAGCTGAACCTCGGGGAGTTCGTCGCGCCACGTTTTGTTTGGGTCATTCTCTACTATCGTGAGTAGACATTTTAGAGTGCGCATTACACGTTCCACTTGACCGTTGGCTCTACTGGAGCCAGTAGCGATAAGGTGAAGCTCTATACTATGGTCACTACAAAGCCGTTTAAAATCCGCACTAATATAACACCTACCTTGGTCTGATATTATGCGCTTCGGTGCACCGAATAGGTAAATTGCCTTTTTGAGAGACCGAATCGCACTAGCCGCGTCAAGAGAAAGTGTGTAATCTAGAAGAACATATTTCGTGAACGAATCGATGATAACGGACGCATATTCTTTCCTATCACTTTTGCCACTAAGTTTGCCCGTGATGTCTATATGTATCGTGTGCCACGGTGTAGATACTTTAGGTATTGGATGTAACCGAACCTGCTGCGCTCCTGAGCATCCCTTTGAAGCTTTGCATACTATGCATGAATCTACAAATTTACGCACCTGCTTGCTCATTTGTGGGAACCAGTACTGTTCATATATCTTATCAAGCGTTTTATCGGCACCGAGATGCATAATTTCCGTGTGGATGTGATTAATGAGTGTCCATGTCAGCGATCTTGGTACAACTGGTAACCAGGAGCTGACTTTATGGCGTTCAATTTTTCTATACAGAATGCCTTGCCGCACATCATACGTGTGTGCAATCGCTTCTGGCAACTCGTTGTTTTGATGTTTGTGAATAAGGTCACAAATTTCGCTATCGCGCTTTTGCTCTACAGCTAGCCAGCCCTGATGTAGCTCTACAAAATGAACTCTCTTGTTCGTACCTGCCGTTAAATTATTTAGTCCCTGCGAGCCAGGTGTGGGCTCCAAGACGGGGTTTCTAGATAGATAGTCAGCATGACTCATGCTAGTGCCCTGCTTGTGAACGATGTCAAAATCGTACGCTTGTAGGAAAGCCCACCACCTGTGTACGCGCGGAGTTAAGTCGGTTTTTGATTTGGACGCTTTCAAAGAGTTACAGTCGGTGAAAACAGTAAAGTGCTGACCGTACAAGTAATGCCGGAAGTTCTCAACCGCACGAACGACTGCCAGAGTTTCTAATTCATAAGAATGATATCGTGATTCCGCGTCAGACGTTCGACGGCTAAAGTAAGATACCACGTGAGGAACATTGTGTTTCCTCTGGATTAATATGGCCCCGTAACCCTCTGAACTCGCGTCAGTGTGAAGTTCGATAGGCGAGTCTTGATCGAATATTGTTAATACCGGTTCTGACGTAAGGATGTCAACAATCTTTTTATGGATTTCCGTGTGAGCATCGGTCCATTTTATGGGCCCTTTTAATTTTGTTAGCGGGTAAAGAGGTCCTACTATACGGGTGAAATTTGGTATGAACCGTCTGAAATAAGAAGCTAGGCCTAAAAATTGCCTAACGTGTGTAGCTGTTTTTGGGGTCGGGGCGTGAATTAGAGCCTGTATCTTTCTAGGGTTCGGTGTAACTACTCCTGCTTTTATGACGTATCCGAGGTATTCTATTTCCTTTTTCATGAATTTACACTTTTTAAAGTTCAAAGAGAAACCCGCGTCAGTGAGAGCTTTCAAAGTTAGGTCTAGACGTTCTAGCCCTGCGATGACGTCACTCGAAAAGCACATGACGTCATCCATGTAGGCCTGCGCTACCTTGTCCTTTAAGGGGCCTAGGGCCGTATTTATACACCGCTGATATACGGAAGCGGCATTTCGTAAACCGAACGGCATCGTCAAATATTCGAATTGACCATCCGGTGTCACAAACGCCGTTTTAGCTATGCTATCGGGGTCTACAATTATTTGATGGTAACCGGATGTCATATCTAAAGTCGAAAAATAGTGCGCGCCATGGAGACGGTCGATTTGTTCGTCAATACGAGGCAACGGGTAGTGCTCGGGACGCGTGTTAGCATTTAGTTCCCTGTAGTCTACGCACATTCTGTCAGTATTATCTTTCTTCTTTACCAGTAAAATGGGGCTAGCAAAAGGAGAACTGCTTTCCCGAATAACGCCCGCTTTTAATAAAGTTTCTATTTTCTCGTTGACTATTTCTTTTTCCGCGGGTGCTAACCTATAGGGATGCCTTTGTACGGTCTTATTTGGGTCAATGAGGTCTATGCGGAGAACGCCTGTTTTAACCCGTCGCGTCGGTATACCGTCCGTGAAAAACTCACTATATTTTTCTAAGATTTTAATCAATGCTAGTTCGTCGTCACCTCGTAAGTCTGTATCAACATTTTTAAAATCAAAGTTACTGGATTTGTCAGAAAAATTAACATGTTTACGCCGGGAAAAGGTAACTTCATTGTTATCCAAGTGCACGTGTACGTTATTTTCTAATATATCTCTACCTATTATGACTGGTTCGGCGACGGTCCCATCAGGTACTATATGAAACAACACTGAGAGCGAGAGACCTTGAACATTGATGGGGCTAATAACCTGGGAAACGCATTCTACATCCCCCTTACCTATGCCCGTCAAATGCACTAAATCATTCTGCGCAGCACCCGGGAACTTCTCGGCGTAGCTATTAATTACTAACGAACAAGCAGAACCACTATCAAAGAGAAAGGAAACTTGCTCACCGGATGATGTAGTCAAGGTGCTCCTCGATGCCTTGCGTTCACACACATGGACTTCTTTGACCGCCGCTGCTCCGCTGCCTCCCGCTCGATCTGGGCATGCCGACGCCAAGTGTCCTGGTCGCCCACACACGTAGCAGGTGGTTGGTCTTGATTTATCAGCGGCTCTGGATGTTTGGTCGTGCTTCTTCTCTGAAGTAGTAGGCTCTTCTTTTCGCTTGCGACAGTCTATCGCTTTGTGACCCGAAGTACCGCAGCGATGACAAGTTCCCATGAAGCGTGATTCGTTGAATCGGGTCCTTTTTACATCCGAATCATGGTTATCACTACCCTCGTGCCTTCGTTTCAGTGAAATGCAGTTGAGGACGCGAAGAAGTTGAGACCTAGTGGTCAGGTTATGCGAGTGTAGCTCACGGCGAATCACGGCGTCCTTTCGGCATAAAACTGAAGATACAAATCCCGTTGTAACATCTTCAGACATCTCCATCCGCGGAATGCGTTCGATGATGTTCCAAAGGCGCACGGCTGCCTCACTCGCGGTTTCCTTAACGCCAACTTGAAAACGCAGAATTTCATCGAAATAATCCTGTGGCATCATAGGCTTGGCAAACTTCGCGAGCAATACTTCTTTTATTTGAGGCCATGTCAGCTGCGAAGCCTGCAGGCGTGTTAAGCAGGTAGCAGCACGGCCTTTGAGTGCACGTGTAAGTAACAAAAGTAGTTCTGCGCCTTCTAACTTACGGTTGTTGACTACGATTTCGGTCACGTTGCACCAACCTTCAATATCCGCTTCTGTGTCATCAGGATCAAATTTAATCAGCTGTGTAGACACGCTGCTCGAAGGTTGCGGCTGTGGTATAGCCATCAATCTGGATAAGAACAACTCCATCTGTTGGGGCAAGCTTGGTTCCGATGCCGGTGCTGGAGATTTTGCGCAGCTATTCTCCTCTGAAGCAAGCCCTTCACATCCCACTTCTGATAACGGCAGTTGGCCATCGTCAGTCGGTTCAGGGTTCATGTCGATTTCCAAACTATTGTGGGTAGTCGGGCGAGGAGAATTCAAACCACGTGTTAGAGATAATTGACGACGCACAATAATTATTTTAATGAAATATACACAGAACTACAATCACCACTTTCTAATTAATTAAGACACAGCGACGCTTCACCGAACACGTCTTGCTTGAGCGCGATGCAAACGGATTATGATCCGTTCGACGACCGCGCGCAAAAGAGCCCGGAGCTGCGTCAGAGTGGGGAAACGTCAACCGCGCTTGTCAAATGTCAGCTGTCATTCTTGACGTTTCTTGACACTCTTAAAACATCAAAGCGCCGTCATATAAATACCTAAATATAAACAAATTAACACAATGCAATTCAAACAATTCCATGCAGTCCACCTGCCAGCTACATGTTTTTCAATTGCTTGAAACTAACAAAGCATAACAAAAATATATACACACAAGCAATCCATTAATGTACATAAAAAAAATACAATAATCCCAGGTAGAGTGACTGTAAACAGGCTCTTTAAACAAGAAACAAACATCTTGTATCATAAAAACAATAGAAATCATAAGAAAGGAATAAATCTAATAAATCTAATTAACCAAAGTAAAAATTGTGTAAATTTTATAGTAGCAAAAAAAAATATAAATATAGGACATTTACGAGCTTTTTCTTTTATTATGCTATAAAAACAGTAAAAAATATATGCTAAAGTATAGTTAAAAAAATAGTTTTCAACAGTTATGTACATTTCAAAGTTTAAAAATAAATTAATTAATATATGTATAAATTAATTAATATAAGTATAAAAACAAATATCATTAATTGCCTAACTAATTTTACAAATATGCGCGTGTGACTTTAATCCAAACGATACATCCTTCATCGAGAAATGTCAGTGGTCATAGAGAACAAATTGTCACTTGTGTCAAAAATGACAACTTAAAGTACACAAAGTGAAGAGAAACGAAACAAGGTCATTAAAAATGTAAATTAAATGTCTTATGGCTATAAATTGAAATAAGAGATACCAAAGTTTGAAATTAATAGTACATTTTGTTATAAACTTGAGTGGGTACCAACGACACAAGGGAAAAGTACCGGCATATCACACACATAAATTACACAACCTACCTGGGATAAAAATAATAAAACGTGTAGAAGAAAAACAAGTCAACAAGTTCACTTTTTCTGCGCTGCAGCTCTCTTGACCTTTGTGGGCTCACCTTTCGCGGTATGCGGCACCCCCGGCTTTGGCTGCTCCACGGTGACAGGGTTGCTGAGGTTATGAACGTCGAGCAGAGAGTTTACACGAAGTCGATCTCCATTGGCTCTGAGGATGTACACGGTTCCTTCTTTGGTCCAGCATCTTGAAATCCCGTACTTCTCCCGTGCGGCCAGAAATATGTCGTGACGGGCTTTGGTCAGAAATACGGAGAGAGTTATACCGGAACCCTTGAGTTTGGTTTTGCCGAACCATACCTTGTCTCGGATAGATACATACTGGAACTTCACGAGGCTTGGACGGTGTTTTTGCGAAGCTGTTTTCCCCATGCGGTGACAGCGCTTGACGTTATCAGCTGAGAAACCATCAAGCTTTAGATGTTTTTTAACGACATTGACAACAGTCTGCACAAGATCTTCTTGTTTCTCTTCAACCACGCCGTGGAACAGTAGAATCTTTCGCCGTCCTTGCATCTCCAAGTGATCCACACTGTGCGCAAGCAATTGGACCTGTTTCTGTAGCCCCTTTAGAGTCTCTGCTACATACTCTCGGAAGGCAGCAAATTCAGAAGCCAGACTAGCAATACTAGATGGAGGGCTAGTGTTATGCTGCTATTTTGTAGCTTTTCTTCAAACTGAGTCATTCTTTGGTGAAACATGTTGTTAAGGTTTTCCATAGTGCTTTGAAGTGACTCCATATCTTGTATGTATTTACTATGTTACCCTTATGTAAGTAAGGAGATAACACGCACTGGCAGGTAGGGTGATATATTGAATATGATTACTGCATTAAATCAATTAAATTATGTTTAAATTAATTAAAATATAGTAAAATAGCAAGAACTAAAAATGTTAGCTGTTGCGTCCACAACTACCCACGTGATACATTTCATTTTTCAAGATATTTTTAATTTTCATTTTTCAAATTATCATTCAAGTTTCAATTTAATTAGGACACACAAAGAGCTCAGATATTTACATAGAGGCGCATTTCTCATGGGCGCTCTGAAGACAAACTTTCTGTGACCCAAATTGCCACTTGGCGGCGTGGCAGTCGCGCTATGACAGCTGTCTCTACGAGAGCAAGAGAGACGAACGTTCCTCCTGTGTATCTTAACTACGAGAGCAAGAGAGACGGAGAAAGACGCCAACGCCGCCAATGGCGCCAACTACGAACTAAACTGGAGACAGTCCCCACTTGGAATCGGCACACGAAATCCTTAAGAACTGCGCTTCTATGTTAATCTGTATTCATTGCTTAGGAGAATTCTATTGAAGACTTTAGTATGACACTGACATTAGATCGAAACTGCATCTTGAACAAATATACGAAATTACGAAAATCGGTTTTCGGAAATTACCGCGCAGTTCAACAAATTAAATAAAAATAACCTACTAAGTAAATAAAATAATCTACCAACAAAGCAAGCAATTCTTTATCTGAATCACTGTTACTACATTTCTTTATAGTCAAGAAGAAATCTCTTTTCAGCACCCCATCAATGTATATAATAGGATACTTTATTTCAGATAAGATATTCATACAATTCCAAAACATTGTAATTTAACATCATAATAATTATTTATAGGGTGCATAGGTTTCCCACCAAGAACTTAGGGTCCCAAGCCAACCTCACCTGCAAGTGGTGCACCTGCCGATCAACGGACGAGGCTCTGGCAAACAAAATGTCCCAATAAGCGGCAATAGGCTCGCCACCTATTACGTGGGATCAAAACACTGGCCTACCCCTTCGGGGAAACAGGCGTGAGTTTATGTATGTATGTATGTATGTAATGATTTATTAAAACTACTTACATAATGTTATTTATGAAAAGCTCAGTGAATATTTATCCATAATTTTGAACCATGCTATGAACAGCTTCCTCGAACTTTTCCCAATGATTCTCATAGCACTAACTCTTGCTATTAATTTAAAGTCATTGATTAAACACAAAGCTGCACAAAAAATAACAAAATTACGAAAACTGGCATGGCGTTCACGGTTTGGCCATTTCAAGAAGCGAAGTGGAAATATAAACTTGTGCTTCATTTCAGCACCACTGTCATGAATTATAATTATTTAATTTGTTTAAGACCACAGTGACTCAGCAATCATGAGATACAATATTCAAACGAAGGGTTAAAGATGAGTGAAATGGATTCTGACAAAACGCACACAATATGCATTCATTGATCAGTTCCTTTCATGTCATTGAAAATGTTCAACGGGTATGGTTCTATGTATTTCTGATGAGTGAATTAATATGAATTTAGAAACAGGATCTTTGTGAAGCTGTGATGTAAACCAGTATAAACGTATTTATGTATTTAAAATAAAAGAAAGGTTGTTTGTACATAAACGTATTTGATAAAATATTACTATGCGAAAATTAATGGATTCTAGCAAGGTTGGAATGGGAACGCCGTTTCTAAAAAAAAGTTGAATACATTCTGTTCAAAATTAATATTTTTGCACTGCAGGCATATTCATCGAAGTTGTTTAGCTGCTGTTATCACCTAGGATGATACGAATAATTCTCTAAGTATGCGAAACTACAAACTTAAGAAGAAATTCCATTACGCATAACTATCTTTGCCTTGCTTTAAAAAAATATAAAAAGCCCTAAGCCTTAAGTCAATTTCTGGCATCTTACCAAACAAAAATATTTCAACTTACATACAAAGTAGTTCAAACTTATTAGTTTATAACTTTTTGCGCATTTGGCTTACTCGCACTTGCCAGATAATAAATAAATCATAAAAAATACTGCATAAAAATATGCCTACTGATTATTCGCTCCCAAGAAGTAAAATAATATTACTCGTAAAATGCAACGAGTCAAAACAAACTGCAAACGGAGTACCGTGCCTTGCCGCAGCAAAAGTAAAGGAAAACATCGTTAGTAAACTGTCTAGGAGTTTTCCATAATTTCGTCAAAAGTCTTTATACTTGGCCAATATGATAGGCTATGCCCTCACCGTCATCATAGTGAGTAGAGCCCAGTGCTCAGGAGTACGAAATGTAACTGAGTTGATATTTTATTACCTTACTATATCTGCAAAAATATTACATTTCGTAAAATTTTGCCAGCCCTATTGGATAGAAGATCTTGGCCTCGAGACAAGGTCGTCGTCAAAATATCGTATACCACCAAAGTGTTCGCCTATAAATAAGTCTGATAATCGGAACTAGTGTTTTATAGGCATCGATAAAATTACTAGTGCTTTATGGAATCTAACGTTCGATATAATAACGATGAATGGAGCGGTCAGAATGAGTAATCGCGTACAATAATTGCCGTGGGAACATTTATATATGTATGTATATATGTCAAACGTTTATTTCAATCAGGCGGGTTCACACAGACCGAGCAGCCTCGCGCGGAAAATGCTTCGCGAGGCTGCTCGGTCTATGTAGACGTGGCTCGGTCGAGGAAAGAGCACGGCAGCCGCGGCCGGCCGTGCCGCGTGCGCCCGAGCTACCGAATTAGACACGTCCACACAGAGCGCGCAGCCTCGCGAGGATTTGGCGCGCGAGGCTGCGCGCTCTGTGTGGACGTGCTCCGGCCGAGGCAAGCGCGTGTGCCGCCGCGGGCGAGCGACCGAGCGGCTGAGCCATCGAGTTTGGTTTTTTGTTTTGCCGCGGTCTGGACGCTGTTTCGGGCCTCGCTCGAACATAATAATCCCTACTAATAACATAAATTCGCAAGTGTGTTTGTATGTTGGACATATTTTTTATAGACTCACGTCTGCATCCGCGTAAGGATAGGCAGAGATTGAATATTATTACATCCACATTTCACCATGAAATGTTTAGGTCTCACGTAATAGGGGACGAGCCTATTGCCGTTAACGGGCACATCAGCAGACTCCGTGCTGCTTCTGAGAATTCGGGAAAACCCAGTAACACTTTTGCCCGACCCGGGAATCGAACCCGGGACCTCCGTTCAGCAGTCGCATACCCTATCCACTGGTCACTGAATGACGGAGGATACATTCATCATAACATTATCATCTTTGACGCTATTTATTGTACCAATAATAATCCTTCAGTCTGTGCTTCGGTTACAGTACCCTTGCCTACAGACATTCATTTCGTATAGGAATTCATTCCTTATAATGCATTCTATATTTTTTCCATGTCTACCTATTCCATCCTTTAGGTATAACAATAATCGACGACCGGTTGGCAAAGCGGGAGTGTAAGCGACTGCAACGCCGAAGGTCGCGGGTTCGATTCCCGCTCATGTCAAACATTTGTGTGCATGAACATGAATGTTTGCCTTGGTCTGGGCGTTTCTACGTATATATTTACAAAAAAAGTAAGTATAAGTAAATATGTATGTTATGACCCATTATTACCATTGTCTAGTACCCAAAGTAGGTACAGCAATTGGCATCAGTCAGGCAGCCGGCTAGTAAAAACACATGCCACAACCCTATTACAGTATGACCATTTCCAAGTACTATATTTATAAAACAAAATTTAAAAATAAGAGAGAGGAGAGACCAACGATCTCACATTGATACATAGACCGATAGATGGCAAATTTACTATTTCACTCTAATTCACAAGTCGACAATTTGATACATGCGCAATAATACATAATAGATTTTTAACTATATTTTCATGTTCTGAATTCAAACTTTATGACAACTACAATTTTGTTTTTTCCTACGGTGCCGAGGCTGCCGCGCTCTAGGCCGCGTTCACATTTATCTGATGTAATCTGTCGTGACGGCGTCTGTTGTGTCGCGACAGACAATATCCCGGTCTGCGACAGAGAGGGGGGGGACAGTACAGCGCGAATTAAGAGATTAGACTCAGAATAATTGTAAAAAAAATACTTTATTTAATTATAACAGCTTAACAGTATATTTAAAATATAAAATAGTAATCGCTAATGTTAGATCTACAAAGGTATGTATAAGATGACAATAAGATTATCTAGATAATTTGATGGGGAGAGATGTGCTGACGAAGCTAACATTGTTGGGTTCCGTACAGTTAACTCGCGCGACACAACTCGTCAGACTAATGTGGACGAGCCACTGTCTGTCGTAAAGCGTCAGACGCGCGTATGCAATTGTGCGCAATGGACTACGAACTAATTGACTTCCGTTTTATAATATTATTCTTATACAGTACCTATAGATGAGCTAATTGAATACGAAATAATATAATCCTATGTAAATAATTTATGGATATAATTGGATATCTACTCAATCTGAATCGGATAATTCATGAAAAACATTGCGAAAGTGTGGCCTCCCCGAGTGTCAAGACAGAGCTGATTCATAATTGCGTCAGATAGCGACAGATGGCGACAGACAAATATGTTAACGGTAAGTAATTACGACAGAGACCGTCACGAGAGATCACGTCAGATAAATGTGAACGCAGCTTTATTCTATGGCCGCGCTCGTTCGGGGACCGTTTCCTCGCGCGGCAAATTCCTCGCGAGGCTGCTCGCTCTGTGTGGACCCGCCTGATTAATAACATCAATCCATATATAAAAACAAAGTAAAAGTTAGTTTGTATACAGTCAGCACAGAGAAACAAAGAATACATTAAGATATTAAAGCAAATGGCACAGAAATGATAAATTAATACATCATAATAATATACAATTATAAAGTCAATGAAAATGAAAACTCATATGTCAATAGAATGTTCAATCTAGTCAAAGTAAAATTTCAATAAAATGTCAATAAAAATAAATATAAGAAAATAATAATAGTCATTCGTAGTCAATTTTTACAATAACAATAATATTAGTCTCGTCCGGTCATTATACACATCCACTTGTTCTGTATATAGCCATCCGTATGAGCTTCGGCAAACATTAGTGACGCGCTGCAGTAGGGAGGCAGCCGCATCAGCATCCTGAAAATATTGTTATATACGCAGGGCACTGGCGGCCCGACGGATACGATTTACCCACAGGCAGCTTGAGTAGAAAGTCTGGCAATATGCCTTAAACAGACTAATTTTCACACCTGAGGAGCAACGAGCGAACCTGCGGGCAACCATATTCCTTCGCACTCCAATGCCCTGCGCTCGCGCTCCAGATCGGCATCATCGGACAAGTCTTCGATTACAATATGCCCCAGATATCTAAAACTGATAACCCTTTGCAACTCCTCACCGTACAACATAGTTGGTGGAACCCAAGCGGACACATGTAATTTTCCTTTGAAAATAAGTACCTTGCTCTTTTTTGTATTATGTCAGTCCATGCTCCACCGCATATGACTTCAAATGGGCAATAGCTTGCGAATAGAACCCGCTGATGGTCGCAGCAGCACCATATTGTCCGCGTAGCTGATGTTATTAACGCACACATTATCAATATGACAACTGGTATGGGTGCTGCTGAGCTCATCAATAAGGTCATTTATATAAAAGTTAAACAGCAGAGGAGAGGTCAGTCCACCCTATCTTACCCCACATTTCATACGATCCGGGTCTGACAAGGCTGACCTCGATACCAATCTTTCAACGGAGATACGACCTCAGCCGGCACACCCGCATTTCCCAGCTTAACCCAAAGCTTGTCATAAAGGACTGTGTCAAAAGCTTTCGACAAATCTAGGAAACACGCGTATACCGCTGTCCTCCTATCAGTGTAGTACCTGACAGCCTGCTTAAGAAGTAAAATCGCACTTTCAGTAGAAAGTCCCGTTCTAAAACCAAACTGAGCTTGGTGAAATTTAACGTTTTGAGAAAGAATGTCATTAAGCAGGCTGTCAAGCACTTTGGCCATAATAGTCACAAATGAGATGGGTCGGTAGTTATTTTTGTCCGAGATATCTCCAGTTCTATTCTTGATCACGGGCAGCACAATGGTTTTCGTAAATTCCTCCGGTAAGTACCCATGACAAAGACAGAGGTTAAAAAACATGGCAAGAACGCGAGGCAGGTCAACTCCTGCATGCCTTAGGTGCTCGACACTGAGACCATCATGCCCAGGTGATTTACCTCTCTTTATACCATTGATAACTTATTTTATATCTTTTGCTGAAAAATTCACATGCCTTTCCTGGGCGATGGTCCCAGTAACGGGCAACCGAGAAACACCTGATTGGTACTTGGATTCCATTCTGAAGTGTTCACTAAAAATATTAGCAATCTCACGGTGATCACTAACGCCATTTATACTCACAGGGAGGCCAGGCTTATGGCTCAAATTACTTGTTTCTTTCAGAATTTAGAAAAATTGTTAGCAGAATGATGTACTGTAAGCGCATCCATTTTAAATTGTTTCTGCCTATCCTGGCACCATTTCAGCTTTTGTTTAAACAATTTCCTACTTCCCAGCATGTCAATATTTATGTCTGGCCATTATTAGGTTTACCATCTTTCACCCAGGCCAAAAACCTCAACCTGGCCTCCCAATAGTAATCGTGTGTTCCTCTGTGGCCGGACCACATTTTAGTACTCAGATGCTATAGTTCGAAATAATACCTACCTAAAGTCTACTTTCATTTGAATATATACATATATTTAGTACCTCAAGAGATATCGTTTTAATTAACAATTTATGTGGTCCGGCCGCCAGGCAGTGCTCTCTGGCCGCGCCACCTCAAGTTAAATAGAGTATAATGAACTATTAAGAAATCAATATCCCGAAAAAAAACTACCTAAAGAGTACCTTGCATACGACAAATATAGTCCAATAAACCCCTTTAGTTAAGGAGTTATTGGTCGTAGGGTGTGGTCCGGCTGGAAGGTATACTCTGCAGCAAGTCGATTTTGCAATATTTAATATTAACTATCCATAAAGCAATTTATATAATAGTACCTTTTCTCTACTCTTCGTTGATACTTTTTTCTCTCAAGAAACTATTAATTTTGATCAATTAATCTTTAAAGTATGTGGCGCGGCTAGGGAGGATTACTTTTAGCAAATATAACAAAATATGCTTTATTTCTTTATGCCAACGATAACTGTATAATAATAACTTTATAAAAAGACCTGGACTTCATCTATAAACATTTATTTTTATTACCAACAATGATTTTGAAAAAGGTGCACCTTTTAGTTTTTGTTTACCTATCTACATAAGAATAGGTAGTTAATTTGACGGAGTAAGTGAAAATTTTGGTTTAAAATAAACAGTAAGTATACGAAAAGTAAATATATATTTTCATAATCAAATATAAACAATAAAAAAATGTTAATACAATGGATTTTATAAATTGCGGAACTTAGTATAAATTTAAACGCCTTCCAATATGGTTTCCAATGACGGTGTAAAATGTACCGGTAAACAAATTATTAACTTCACATTGAATGATTTAAAATATTTGAAATTGATTTAGGCGTTGATATATATGACATTCCAGGCACTATGACATTACAAGGAAATATATTTACACTGTTGTCAGTGATTGAGTATTAACCTTAGACTATATTTAAGGTATTTACCAAATATTCGCCATTACCTCGCTCATGCAAGCGTCTGGATGATACTTGGGAAACATATGATGATTTAAGTTCTAAAGTTACAAGGACTAAAAACCAGCAAATGAATGTTCATTGTATATTATACGCAAACTTGTAAATTATAACTTTTATTTTTTTAATTTACCCGTTTTGGCCGATCCCGTGGGAATTTCGGGCAATCCCCTCTTAGTGCACCCCGACGGTCCTCAAGGAACATACATGCCAAATTTCAGCTTCCTGCGCTCAATAGTTTCGGCTGTAGCGTGTCTGTCAGTCAATCAGTAACGCAAGAATTTTATATATTAAGATTTTATCAAAATGTTTATTTTAATTTATAAGCCTTGCATTTTGAAGTTGGAAAATAACTTCAAAATTCCTTTACTTGTAGTACTGATTGACTATATTTTTAATACGCGGTTTTAGTACACTCTTTTTCATTGTTATTTCTTGTTTAAAGGGTTAAATGCTGAAATTCAATCTATTTACCAATTTGAAATCAATATTCATCGTTAAGACAGGACAACGTCTGTCGGGTCAGCTAGTTGTTAATATTTGATTATGAAAATATAATTATTATCGTATACTTATTGTTTATTTTAAACCAAAGTATTCGCTTACTCCGTCAAATTAACTACATATTCTTAGGTAGATAGGTAATCAAAAACTAAAAAGTGCACCTTTTTCAAAATAATTGTTCGTAATAAAAATAAATGTTTATAGATGAAGTCCAGGTCTTTTTAAAAAGTTAAGTACTTTTCCTATTCTTAGGTAGATAGGTAAACAAAAACTAAAAGGTGCACCTTTTTCAAAATCATTGTTGGGATATTGATTTATTAATAGTTCATTATACTCTATTTAATTTGAGGTGGCGCGGCCACAGAGCACTGCCTGGCGGCCGGACCACATAAATTGTTAATTAAAACGATATCTCTTGAGGTACTAAATATATGTATATGTTCCGATGAAAGTAGACTTTAGGTAGGTATTATTTCGAACTATAGCATCTGAGTACTAAAATGTGGTCCGGCCACAGAGGAACACACATAGTAATCTGCAACGTATCTAGACCCACAACATTTATACGTACGTTATTATTTTCGCGATGTTCATAACACTCATGTTTCCGAATATTGTAATCAATAATATCATTAATGTAAATATATTTAAACGCCTACTGTTTTTTATCATAACGCTTTTATTCCTAAACATAATTACCATAATATTTCCACTCATACTCAGAATGAATGAAACATCTGAGATAATGATGTCTAAAAAACCAACTTTTTAGAATGATAAAAGGTCGTTTCACAGATTTTTGTCTTAAATGTCGTCTTGGGGGCACTATGAAAAAAATACTTAGAAAAATTTCGTGACCAATTTCGAGGTAGCGCTCGCCAGCCGCTGCCGCGGCACCGCTCGCTTCACTCGCTTGGCTCGCGCGTAGTTGGTCACAGTTCATACCTAACCTATGGATCCCTTCCACATGGTTTTTACGACAAACGGTTAATCGGAGACAAAAAACATCAAGACACTTTTAGCCTTATATATAGGTGTTTTATACGATAGAATTGAGAAAATAAACGATTTTCAAAAATAACACTTTTTTGGCTAATTCGGTTCTGGCACTTCGCTGGTAGCTGCCGCGGCACGCTCGCTTCGCTCGCTCGGCTCGTGCGTTGTGGTCATAGTTCTAACCTAAGCTAAACCAATAATTATGAATAAGACCGATTCTTATCTATATGTTACACATGTTATGTGAAAATAAAGTTACGAAAAATTAATGTATATAATATTGATTATTATGAATACAAAGAAATCTAAACAAAAAAGATATGACTGAATAATAATGTAAAAGATGGTTATGTTGAGCAAATATAGGAAAACAAATAAAAGTATGTGGTGGGTTGATGGCACTTTGATGCAACAGGCAGCGCCATCTAGTAACAAGCTTCGTAAACCATTAACATCGTAAACGGAAACGCAAGCGCGCACTACCGCTTGGACACGATCGTCGGTAGAGGGGATGCCGGGAAGACTGGTGGCAGGGCGACCGAGTGTATACACTCCAGCTCGGACGGTCTACTGACTGAGCGTCAGCCAGACGCTCAGTACCAACGCACGTGTTTGTTTGTCGTTCAAGTTGTTGTGTAAAATTATAATAAAGTTATTTTGATTGAAGCTAAATCACCTTTTGCTTCAGTACCCACATTATTTGGAAACTATGTCGGATCGTGAAGAAGGCCCGATGTTTCGCATCTCGGCTACCCATGATGCGACAAGTATAATAGATGTTTATTGCTACTGTCATTATGAAATTGAATGCTTCGGAATTATGAACATTAGAAACAGAGTAGTTAGGAATTGTGATCGTTAGGATGAAAAATGTTAGGAAGAATATTTTCGGATTTCCAATTATCGGAGTTGAAAATTTAGGTGAACTTTGGCGCTCCCAGGCAAAAGCGTTAATACATACATACATACATATCGTCACGCCTTTTATCCCCGAAGGGGTAGGCAGAGGTGTACTACACCCACTTTTCGCCAGATATACTTTCGTCCCACGTAATAAGGGGCGAGCCTATTGCCGTACCGGGCACATTTCCAGACTCCGTGCTGCCTCTGAGAATTTCGTGACAGAAAAACCCAATAACACTGCCCGACCCAGGAATCGAACCTGGGACCTCCCGATCCCACGCACACATTTATGCCGCGAGATCAACGAGGCAGTCAAAAGCGTTAATTAACAATTTAATACTCACACAATTTCGAAAAGTCAGTGCCGTGCGCCGTGGCTTCGAACCCGATACTCTTTGCATGGCGTTCTGTTGGTATTTCAAGCATCTGTAGAAAACTTATAAGTTATGACTATTGACACGATATGCTTATTTTTATCATTTTTTAATATGTATATCTCATCCTCCTATTATATCGTGATAAGATCGTCGTAACAAGATTATTGTGAGAGCACAAACTCCTATTAGGAGAAGATAAATGATTGTTTTCGACGCCATAGAATTTGTTTCCCGCGGTTTCACCCGCGTCCTGAGGGAACTATTTCGCGTTACCGGTTAATTTATAGCCTAAGTTACTCCTTGGTACATCAGTTATCCGCCAGTGAGAGACCCGTCAAAATCGGTCCAGCCGTTCCAGAGATTAGTGAGAATAAACAAACAGACAGACAGACAGACAAAAATTTAAAAAAATGTCATTTCGGTATATGTACCTACCGCGTATACATCCATATGCATTTAGTAGAAAACGATTATTTCAATATTACAAACAGACACTCCAATTTTATTTATATGTATAGATATGATTAATTATATTATTTCGCCATAACTTTTAAACCAAACGTCCAATTTTAATGAATTAAAGACTAAATATTATCTACATCAACAGTACTTTGTGACAAAATAATTTAATTTGGTAAGGAGTAATGACATGTGTAAAATAAATCGTTTAAAAGAAGAAGAAATTTTTTACACCTTGGGTCCGAAAAACCCAAATATCTTACGGACCCCTTTTTTCTAAAATAAAATATAGCCTATGTTACTCGCAGATAATATAGTTTTCTAATGGTGAGACAATTTTTAAAATCGGTCCATTCGTTTTTGAGTTTATCCATTACAAACAAACAAACAAAAACACAAATTTTTCCTCTTTATAATATTAGTGTAGATGTAGATAGGTGCTGCTGTAACATTCTCATCAATGATAATTTAATTATGTGCATAGAAATTCACAGGCTTTTTTGTATGGCAGAGAGTGTTTTTGTAAAGACTACAAGGTATAATGTATTGTAATGCGAGGGACTTTACAAACGTTCGATCGAAGTAGCAATTTCTTGATCTCATATGTAAGTCTTGTTCAGTATAAGGGTCGAATGCATAGCATTCGGTTCAACCATCAGCAGCAAGGCGGACGCTCTGTCAGTTTATTATAGGTACCTATAATTTTAGCTATCTACACATATTTATCTAAAGTTTAAGGAAATATCAAATCATATGCTTTATGGCTAATGTTGACAGACGAGCTAGTAGTGCACCTAATTGTAAATGATAAATATTACAGGAGCAACATCAAGGCACCATCACTATTAAAACTACTAAGTTTTAATTAAGCGCACCAGTTAGTCTCTAATTTGCTGTAAGATGTTACTCGAATACAAAGTCTAAAATCGAGCAGTATATACAAATATATCAAAAAATTTCAAAAAATCACTCATATTTTATTATTAGCTTACCAATTCTAACAAAAACGAAAATCCTCGCCGTCAGTGCTCCAAGAGACTTGAACCAACCAACAAAGAAAACTAATGATATCTCTCTCTGCCTCTCAGTTATCAATTAATAACAATCAGTGATGCGCATTCCTCTTTCCTCACTCCCCCCTCTCTTTACCCCATGACGTGGCGGTTCTATCTCGGTGATTCCTGCTGATCGTCGTTTGTCTCCTGTCGTAAACATGCCGACACCTGGCAGACGTAATTAATTTTCCGTGCATTGATCTACGCCGGCTTTGTGTGCTCATATTTCTCAGTTCTTATTGTAATTGTACGAGGAAAGCCGAACTATAGATATAGGATTTTATCGTGAATGGGAAATTCATCATCATTATCTGTCATATTTCATAGTAAATACAATACAATGAAAACCGCTCCAGAACAAACCTTACTCACTAATTAATTTCGAATTTAGGACTTACTTTGGCAGGGCCCGTACAAAAAATATATAACCTAAAAGCACACCATTTTTCACATTGAAATTCTATTTGATTTATGTTCGACTATTAATTACGTGTTTCCATAGCCACTGGCACACTGCCATAGATAAAACAGAAAACTGCAATTCAGCGGTATTTTTCTTCTTTAAGGCGAGGTTGCAGTACAGTGCGTAGCTCGACCTCACCCCCCGCAAAAACAAAAACACGGCGGTGGTGTGGCGGTGGCGTCAGCGAGTGAGCGGGGGGAGGGGAGGGGGGGGGGGTTCGTGTGTGCGTGTGCCACAGCGCAGCGTAAAAAAAACCGTAGATGAGTTATGCGAACTTCAAAAGTTGCACATTAAAAACAGGCTAAATATCTAATTTGGCTTTAGTCGCGTACGCGCTGCGGTCGGAAGCGTTCGCTCTTTTACTCGCGTGTGTGTACGTTACATTTGAAAATGCCGTCGTGTGTAATGAGATTTTGCACAAACTATAGTAGGAAAATGACTAAAAGTTATGGAATCACTTCTCATTAATGAGTATTACAATACAACGTTTTATTTACAATTTATAATAAATTCACTATCACAAATAATAGAGTGAATAAAAAAATTGGCATTTAGGGAGTGTAAAAGAGAAGCAGTATTGTGCGTGTTCAAAGACTAAAAACAAAGTATCCAGACTAAAAAACAAAGTATCCAGTATATTCGTAATAATAAAATACTGATGTGTGTTTCTGTCAAGTAATAAAAGTGATTTGAGGCTGAATCAACACAATATATTATTATTATAGAAATACAAAATCATACGTAAGTTACAAACATTGACGGATGATCAAAGTCCATTCACTTGTTCTTGTTTTTTTCTTTTTTCAAACAGTAACCATAGTTGGTATTAAACAACTAAGTAGATTGTACTGCACAGTTTTCGCTGCCGACCCACCGTACCCCTGGAAGTACCCCTGGGGGTATGGTGGGTCTTTTAAAGCTTAACCGTACTCTCAGATAATATTACATTACTTACTACACAACAGTAAGTTTATTAATTTCAGTTCGTTAATTTCAAGTTCTACTATTTTTGGAATCATTCCCAGTAGCTCTATTGAACAGTTCTATGATAGAACTGTCCTAATTCTATTAGCACAACTTGATGAGGAGAATAGAACTAATGGGATAAGTAATAGGAAATGTCCCAGTCTAGTTCTATGTATGTTTTTACAAGGGTATTCAATAGAACTACTGGGAATGATCCGTAGTGTCACGACATCGCGCTCATATATCCGAATGAATATGTTTTGTAGACGTTCATTTGTTTAAGGTGTAAAACAAATGAACGTCTACAAAACAAATGAACGCCTACAAAACTAATGAACGCCTACAAAACAAATGAACGTCTACGAAACAAATGACTTACAGAAAGTGATCAGCTATCGATAGTGATTGCAAAAAACAGGTGCATGCGATTTGCAACCTAATTGACATTTGTCAGAATTTATAATTTTACTAACGTAATAATGCCAGAAAGCGAGAAAAAACAAAAAGAAACGTTTGTCATGAATTGTCAATAAGGTCGAAAATCGCATGCACCTGTTTTTTGCAATCACTATCGATAGCTGATCACTTTCTGGTAGTCATTTAAAAAGCTAAGCTTTAAGAGACCCACCATAACCTCAGGGGTATTGCCAGGGCTACGGTGGGTCCACAGCGCACAGTTTTTATATTAACGTACTGTTTTAGGTTTCCATTGAATGAAATGAGAAGAATAAAATGTACTTTTTTAATAAATGTTATAAATAAATCACATCGACTTTTTATTTTCCTACCTTAAATGAATTAATAAAATTTACTTTGAGGCGAATTGAATTTACTCAAGACAGACAAAGTGATCATGTCACATCTGAGTCAAATTATTGTTTGTGAAACGGTCAGCATGATATCACAAATTCACAATGCGCGTCGGTCCAGAGAGTATATGTTTATCTTTCGTTATTTCGCGCTTGCGATTAGATGTGCTATCTCACTTACACTTCTTATCTAATTCTTAGTGTGTCGTTTTGACCTATTTATATTAGTAGTACGCTTTTCGCGATGCGTGCCACTCGTAAGCTCCGTCATGTTACCTTGTCAGTAACTTGTCTACGGTTTCTTACTAGTATGTCTATGGTTTGAACGATTGAGTTTGGAATACGAATTACTTTGTATTTTTGCGAAGACGTACATGCGGGGGTGGAGGGGGATTTTGCGGAGCAACGACGTACGTCCGCCCTCAATCACGCCTAGACAGGCACTGATGAACGGCCGGCGAGCGATATAATGCCAACATTTTGACTATTTTTTTTCTTGGAGAAAAATGATAACGAAATTACGAAATCTGTTTTTACCATTTATTTTAAAATAAAGAGCTGTTTCTATTGATAATACTTTTATTTAAATTCATTATGGAATCTCTAAGCAGTACACGTTTAAAATTGTGATTTAGTGCCATGTTTGACATTTTTTTTTATGGAGCCAATCATTCCAAATCGTGTTTCTATCTTTACGATTTACTAGAAGATATGTTCAACTTTTATACTTTAATTTTTATTCATTAAAAATATCATAGTTCATGGGACTTTCAGACGTTCAAAAATCTTAAAAAGTACTGCAACCTCGCCGTAAATATTAGCGAGCGAAGTTCAAAAGACCGCTGCAACGTTTATTGTAAACATACTTTTAAAGATTTAAAAAGATTTTCTTCAATTGTCGTTTGATTTTGAGCTAAGAATATTTTGGAGCGCCAGAAATATCGATCGAGATAATAGTTTCCGGCTTCGAATTGATTCGCCCTTAGGTCTTTGGTGTGTACGTGAAGAAAAGCATCGATCTGTTACAGACTAAACAACTCTTAGTATATGAAATGAATTGTCAAATTCATTAGAGGCAAGGAAATGTATTTTAATTAATTGTGAGTGTGTGGCCAGCTCTAGTGTAGAAGTTTTTAAATATCCCAAAGGTTTTCGACAAGACAAAACGATTATTGTCCTGAAATGAGAACCGACACCGAAGGCTTACATGCCCTCGTAGCGCACTGACGTAAATGCCACACATGTTATCACCCATCCAAGAGATGACCTCTATGAACGCTGCCTGACTTTTTCAAGTTAAGTCATGATATAAGATAAGCAGCATACAACGTGACAAGGTACATGTAAACGCTAAGAAATTTTATTTGAGTGGCTCATGACAGCCTATCTTTCACATCTCCGTTCAGATAAACTGATTACCTATTTCAATCGCCGGTAGCACTTTAGCGAGAAGAGTGTCATGCCGGGTAACTAACTTGACAATTTAATCTTTTACGGCGAAGTAAAATGTCACACATCATATTGAAAGATAACGAAATCTTATGCAAGCACATCAGATTTACTTTGCCTGTAGGCCCAAAATGTTGTGAAGCAATTACATTTTGGTATAATAGGACAGACCTTTACAAAAACTTTTAAACTGGCCGATTTTAAAAAGTTCCCGGCTTAATAAGTAAGTAAGTATATTCTGTACAGGTCCATGTCTACGACGACACTAGGAATTAATACTTTATCGTGAGGGACTTTACAAACACTCAAGTAACGGACACAAAGTGCATCTAGACTCGAAATAATAATTTAAGGATCACACAGAGACTTTTGTCCCGTGTGGTGATCGAATCTATGGTGAGGCAACCACTTAAACCACTACATCTTTGTTGATAATAATTCAAGTATTGCATCCAAAACAATTCTTGACTCCATGCTAAGAGTCATCATCATCATCGTCCTAGCGTTTTCCCAGCAGCATCCAAGACCTTGGAGCCTGGTATCCGCTTACAAGTCTAACCAGATACGACGGAATATCAGATTTTCTACGAAGCGACGACCGTTTAACGTTCACAGCCCAAAGAAATAGCGGCCTTCCTTGGTTTAGACCAGTCTCAGTTTAATTGAAGCTTCTGACTCCCCGTAACGTCTGTCGAAGATCTTCATGGCAGCTAGGACATAACTTTCACGCCTTAATAATAGCCGTCGGCTTAATATGCTTTCCGAAGCACTAGACGTGCGATATTTAACAATTTATGACTACTAAGAGTGTCCCATATAAAATCACTGAAACCATGCTTGCAACCAATGATTGAACTGTTTCTCCATCTCAACTCTTGACTCTATACTAAGGATGTCCTATTGAAAGCCTAATAGCACTTTATTTCTCTAAAATATCGCCATTATAAACATAAACATATCTAGGTCAGCTGACTAAAAGGGTAGAGGCTTCCTGTCCGCGACCCAATTTCGAATTTTATCTTGCCTTTCCATTTTCATCTCATAAAAACCACATTAGAAAGCCCTGTGACACGGTGTACTTTAAGAAATTGAAACTCTTATCCAAATAACAGCTAAACATGCAATAATTGTAGGTTTACTTAACAAAGTACTTTGATTAGGACCCTGGACAAACTTTTACGACTTAGAAAGTATTGTTTTATAAATAGTTGTATAAGTTATTTTGGCTCTTTCTGTTGACTGTTTTATATGTCTATTGTTTTATACAAAAACGCGTCATGTAGTGCTTTTGCGTGTGTGCTTGAGCTGCGGGCAAGAGACGAGGCCTTACAAACAAAGATATACTTCATCAATTGCATCTAAAATCAACTTACCATCAAAAAGCAGGAACTAATTTGAGAAGCAGACATTTCTAAATACTTCTGATAACTTTAATTAGAGTACTAGATTTTTTTCCTTATTTGCATCGGTAATACTGACATAATCATTTATTTTATGCCCCAGACTTCAACTGTAGAAGTAATAACACTCTCACATATACACGCATAACAAACAGAAAATTCTTACGCTGGAAACTGTAAAATTTTATGGCCATCATATTTTTGTAACAATATTCAAACAAATAAAAGTATGACTTCTATATAATATTGCACCCCATATTTTTTTTACAAAAAACAAGCCGAACAGAACTGCAAACAGAAAGTCTGATATAACAGCAATGATGTCCGGACAACGAACAAAGTCCACTTGATTTCCCAATGGTGGTGCTTCGAATTGTTTTACAGCCAGAGATTTAGTTGTGAACACGAACAATACCACCAAAGTTTTACGTACAGTAGTAACATGATATATTATTTTGGTTTGTAACTCCAACAGTTAAAGTTATTTTGCAGTATTTATCTTCCATGTAGTGTAAACTTTGGTATGTCTCATATTGTGCACTCGGCTGCACGTCAAGACACTGCGACCTTTGTACCGTGCTTATATCAAGCGCACAGCAACTATTTAGCTTGACTTGTCACTGTGTATTATATACTACACAAACGGCGGAGGACAAGAGAAAATAAATAATAAAATAACGTCTGAGAAAGTTACTAGTTTAGATGTATGGTGCGAATTTCGAATGCACCTTGAGAGTAAAATAGTAAGATTGAGCTAGTAGCAACTAAGTTATGAAGACTAAGTGGAGGGAAATACTTTGTGGTACTAAGAACTGTAAAGTCCCTTACCACAACGTTATCTGTGCAGTGACATGGACTGTTAAGTTTTCTTTACTCAGTATTTTTTTACAATTATCAAATTATTACTAACAATATTTGCCCCCGTTAAAGGTAATTATGGTAGTATCATGATTAGTTATATTGTTTCAGACTTGTTTAGATCCTACAGTACTATACTATAGACTTTATTATTTATTCATTCAATGATAGCTCTGATTTGGAGAATTGTTGTCTCGTCCTACGCATTGCCATTTAGAAGTTTACTATTTGACTTGTGACACCAAACAGAATTTTGTCACAAGATCTTTAAAGTAGTTCTTAGTTTCAACAATTTAATCATTGCCCAAACAATTCAGACTTAAGAGCTTTAAATAAAGGAGGAATCATCGCAAGTAATTTAACCTTCTAGACAGACAAAAATAAAAACGGTTAGAATAGCGACCGCTGCTTCATTAATGTTATCAGACAATAAAGAAAATATAAACCTATTCTAATTTTAGTCATAAACCAAAAACTCTCTTGAAACTAAAAGCCGTGATCTAAGTTAACCTTATTTTGATAGACAACACATTTTGTATGTCTTGTATGATTTGTAGACACCCACAATGGAACATGATTTCTCAATTATCCGACCTAACAAACCCGTTAAATGATAAACACATAATGGAGACCTATTTCAGTTTCGGTGCTGTAACTGTATTTCAGTTACAGCACCGAAACTGAAATAGGTTTCCATACCTAACACATTTCTTGTGAATAAGGTAGCTTATTCGTCAGAAATGTGTTAATCTCTTCTGAGTAAGGGAGGGTAATCACTGGATGTGTTAGAGCGTTGAGCGGAATGCCATTTTTCTAACCTCGCTCAGCTCAAGTGATACTATTAATGGTCCTAGTTTACATACATTTAAGAAAAGTGGTTTCTAATTTGAACACTAGAAACAAGTATAATTAGGTATTTATACTTATGTTCAATAACCAAAAGTTTATTTTAAATTAATAAACGCAAGTAATACCCAAAGTCCCCAAGTCCAAAAGCTGCTGTTACTGTTTAGTTTTGGAGAAAATGGGAGACAATTTTTTTTTTATTTGGGTTAAATTTTTGTTATTCACTGGATATTTTCGTGTTATGTAGTGTTTTAAGAATTTATTAGTGGCAAGTGGGCTGGCCACATCTGTCGCAGAGCCGGTGGTCGGTGGAGTAAGCAGGTTCTCGAATAACGGCCACTCTTGGCAAGCGTAGTGTTGCAAGCGCTTACGTGCGCGTGCGAAAACCCAAAAATGTCTAGTAAAAAAATATCTTAATTCGATTATATTAGTCGACTTCAGGCACTCCCGCATTTTATACAAGTGATAGAATATCAAAAAAATTATACAATTTTATATACTTGTTTGAATATTAACAACAAAAAATCCTTCTTTATTAATTGGCAACGTAATTTGTATTTAACATGACGACAGCGGCTGTTAATTCATATTCATGTAATACTTTTTCCAGAATAATTCCACGATATAAACTTTTAAACTTCTGCCAGACAAAGCAGTACTGTTTAGTGGAGGTAGATACCACATGAATGTTCATTTATTTAAAACAAAATAAACAAGGCCAACACAATTACAGTAATGAGTACTCGTTTCTGGAATCTATTAGCGTACTGCTAACATCTCCATACGAGTAATTACATAATGGTTGAGACCATTTTATGGCACAATAATGTTCTATTTTAATTATATTAGTACTTCAACGACGGTACTAAGTGGAATTGAAGTACAAGTACTATTAATAGAGTGGAGCTTTGACTGTTTGGATGAAAATTACTATTCATTTTCTATTTAGTAGTAGAGCCTTGCTGATTTTAGCATGAATGGGCCGGTTCGACCGGGGAAGTACTACCCTCTCACAGAAAATTGACGTAAAGTAACTGTACTTAAACTGTTGCGTTTCGTTCGCTGAGTGAGAGTGCCGGAGGCCCTATCCCCTATTCCTTCTCCCTCATCCTATCCCTTTTCCCAACCCCAATTTATGCAAGGCTTATAGGACAGTTAGTACTGAAGCTTTGCCAGTACTGGCAGGTGTATTTCCAGTCGATCTTGAGGCACAAAGACGAGCAGCAATGTATTACGTGACACGAGATAACATGGATCTAAATTTTCTAGCTCCGCGCGACAGACATAAGATCGCTAGATTGTTGAACCATCAATCCACAGTCTATGACGATCTTCTTGATGAATGGCAATGTCGCTGGAACACATCAACTAAGGGCCGTCACCTCTACCAGTTCTTCCCATGCGTCCGAGAGCGACTGGCGAGGAACTGGTTGGAGGTGGATCACTGTGTAGCCCAATTTCTTACAGGTCATGGCAACTTTAAGAGCAAGTTGTATTCATTTAAGCTAGTTGATTCACCGTTATGTCAATGTTCAACATCTGGCAACAATTATGAACAATCTGCTCATCACATTCTATGGGAGTGTAGTCTTTGGCAAATTGAACGTAATATCATGATTAACGAATTAGAGGTAACTTCTGGAGTAGTGTACTATACGGATCTTGTGGCAAGTAGGACGAATTTCCGTGCGTTTAGGCGTTTCTGCCATACATATTACTGGAAACAGGCATAGTTCACAATTTAGGCCCCCTTAATGCTCATGTCCGTGGTGCTTATCTTTTCTCATCACTATATCTCTTCGTTGCTTGTCTCCCGCTTTGTTAAGGAGGGAAGTGGATTATTCATTTTCCAACTCCTCCAATATACTTCTGATTAAGTTCGTTGCGGGTTCCAAGACAGTTTAACTTTCCCCGGGACTTCACGAGTGTCAAAACTCGTTGTCATCAATGGTCACTGCTGCTGAACCTGGCTACACAGGTGACACAGTAGTGGGAATGAGGGTGGGATTAGTCCCAGAAAAAAAAAAAAAACCCAATTTATACAAGTGATAGAATTACAAAAAAATTTTTTTTTGAAATTCTATCACTTGTATAAAATGTGGGAGTGCCTGAAGTCGACTAATATAATCGATTTTAGATATTTTTTTACTGGTACGTTCTTTTAAGAAATATTTAAAATAGTAACATTTTCTTTGCCTTCTGTCCGTCAATGACTTACATAAAATATAGTTCAAAACTCAATAAAACTAATGAAATATTTTATCCGTTACCAACATTACGAATAGTACGTCCCACAGACAAAAAGATCAAAGATCTCGCAAAGAATTCGATTTTTATGTGCCTTTTATAAAAATAATACAGTTATTGCGAATATGTTTGATTATTTAGAGTACTTTTAGATGGTACAAGAAGTAATCGAAACTTATTTTCTATTTTAGATTCAGCACAATATTCATCGTGATCCATATTCATTTAACCAATACGTTTGTTGAACATAATAAACTTAATGTCTTAGCAAGCACTGGTACATTTTGTAGCGAAAAGCAAAATACTCACTAAAATCTAATGCTATTTTGAAAGAAGTTGAATGCATGGTTTCGTTTTAGTAGGTATTTTCAAACTGGGGTTCGCGTACTCCTAGTTTTACTCTTCGCGAACCGATGGTGGAGTGGTTTAAGTAGCTTCACCGCACTGAGCCATGAGTTCTATTCTCATATGGGACAAAATCTTGTGGGATCAACAAATCGCAAAAGTTGTCCAAAACTGCACGGTCGGCGTAGTGGTTTAAGTGGCTGCTTCGCCGCATGAAACTGCGTAGAGCGTTGTGGGCCCCACACGACACTAAACTTTGTGTGATCCATAAATCTTTGTTTTAAATCTGGTTGTTAATTGGGGCCGTTAGTTGTGTGTTTGTAAAGCCCCACGCGATACAGGATTTATACCTTGTGGGGAAGTTATTTTTATTAAAAAGAAAGAAAAAAGAATACAGGCTGGCCGATGAGTAAAAAAATCCTATTTCATAATATCGGTTCAGTTCACCTTGAAAAGCCCGCATGAAGCTCTCTAGTAAGTACTAGGACCAAAGATTGGGGTCGAGACATGAAAGAACCTTCAACTTCACAATGAGATTCGTGAATAAACTTTTAGATAAAGTTTTTTGCTTATCTGAGTTTAAATTACGTAGAACGCCTATCGTTTCAGTCAATTAAGTTTTTATAGAAAACGCCTGTGATTTCGTTCCTTTAATGGCGCTGATACACCTGAACATTCACTTGTAACAAAACAGCGAGCATTCGCCGTTTTCTGTTTTGTCGAACCGAACATTTTTACGATCATTCTAGCGAACACTCTAAATTCAAATAGTCCGTAGAATATATAAAAAATAGAAATCGCACTACAACAGCAGTTTTACCCAATATGTTTACTTCAGTTTCACTTATGCATTATTTCTAGAGTAAGAATAAGATACATATACAAATGACGATTCTAAATAATAAAATGCAGATTTTAATTTGAACAGGTTTAATAAACCACACATGTCGTGTCTGTTCCTACGTTCAAATTTCTGGACCTGAGATGCATATGGTCGTATCTAAAGATCCACCCAAAATCACTTTTTACCACCACAATGTTAGGTTTCTTTTTCTCTTTCTGGCAAACTAATTCTTATAATTCTATCTTTATTTATTGTGGACATAATTACATTCATAATGTCTGATCTACCAATTTACTGAAATATTTGCGTGGCATTAAGCGATATTTTAATATGCACCTTTTTTCCATAAATAACTAATATCTAACAGAGTCGCAAATCCATATAATTCTTTATGCTTCCAAAGTGTTTTTAATAGTCATGCATGAATTCATTAGATGTATTTACAGATACGTACTTATGACTCTAAATTTTGCAACCAATCAAATGTACGGATCATAACATACACCATTATTCTTTGAAAATTATGTTTTTAACTTATAATCATTAAGTCGAATGCAATAATAAGACATTCTAGCTGTAATATAATACTCATTACATCAAGTTTTTGGACTGTATGTTAATATAAACCATAATGTTGCCAACTTTTACTAAATTATCAATTCGAAGCTTGGTCGGTACTGAAAATACTTCCGATTTTTCTGTTGTTCGTGCGGGCCGTTCGGGAGCGGACTAGAAGGTGAATTTGTTAGTCTTGCTCTTGTGCCATTGCTTTTAAGCGTCACAGAGTGAGATACAAGATATTGTGTTATGATTTGATGAGTATGGTTAAATTTGAAGATTTACCATATACATCGCCTGATATTGTTTTTTTTTTACCTCATGCAGGAGAAAATTATCATCAATGAAAATGGTAGCATGTTTTACTACTATAAGCAAATTGTTCCAAATTTCTAGTCGTTTATCAAGCAAATATCAGTAAAGTATCAAATATGTCCTTGCAAACTAAAATGATTGGCGACTCAAGTAGATTCCACTGCTTGGGTTATAATTCGAATACACCTATATATTATGTTGTAATGGCTGTGGACTGTGATGGCACAAAATATTTGTCAACACTTTGAGGATAGACTAAGAAAGGATAGACTATGATCCAGTTATAAAGCATAAAGTAAAGAAGCCAGGGGCCCAATTCTCCTAAATAAATATAGTTTCGATATCATGTCAGTGTCATACCTACGTCATAAAAAGCGAATTCTTCTAAATTATCTGATAATTGAACAAAGTTGTAACGAGATCGTAAATTGAAACAACTGTCTAAATATGTGTCAACGACGAACTGCTTATTTCAAATTATCCGCTTGACAGCGCTCAAGTGACTATTCTCCCTTTTTCGAAATTCCGTAGACCGCGCACAAGTGACAATTTTCCCTTTTTGGTTACAGCGCTATACTCGGTTTGAATTTACTGTTTCTTTCTATTACGTTATGTTTTAAATCCTTTGTCTCTGTTCTATTCAAATCATTGAACATTTCTTCATGCTAAAAATACGAAGCCAGTCTTAGAATCGTTAACCCGGAACGAAAAAATAATGTCTAATGCCGCTCTTTGTTTCGCGCGCTCCGTGATAACGTGCTAATTGTATGCGTGTAATTAAATATTTTTATACTATGATACATGTTTTTTTTATTTTATTCGGTGTAGATAGAACCCCTCTACAGTGAAAACTCATAATATATGTATGTCATCGATTTACTTTTTAAAATAATCCTGTTTAAAATATACAAAGTGTTTTTTTCAAGGATAGTCAATGTTCGCTGCTAATTATAATAAATTAGAAACTAAATATCAACAAAAAATTCATACGACTTGAACGAGTCATTTATAAGGTTGAAGAAAAACATCACTTCAACTTACTCATGTTACCGACTTATCAACAATAAATGTTTATGCTAGCGCGCCCATCTGGCGAGCGGCGGCGCGACATTTTGTTTAAAGCGCTAGCGGTCGAGTGAATTCGGCGAATTGGTGTTAGCGGTCAAGCGGTTATACAATAATGACATTAGGTTATCAGAATACCGTTTCTGAGTCCATTCAAAATATAATATCAATGTCATATAAAAATAGGAGAATCGGCCCCCAGTTGTGAATCCATCAGAATGGAAAAAAAAACAATCCAATATTGCAAGATAAAAAGGATCTCCATACCATTTTACAGTGGTTAAAAAAGATTCGAAGTAGAAGACCATTCGATCAAATTTCCTTATTCATCTAAAGCAAAATAAGCTTATATTTAACCAACTTAAGAAACAGACATATGGATAAACAAACATATTATTATATATATTGTTTTGTAGATACATACATATTATACATAGGATCATCCAGAACAAGACAAAAGGCAATTAATGAAAACAGAGAGAATCAGAGAGCTAACGATTGAATATCAGAGAGCCAAACGTAATCCAAGAAACAAGTCACCTGAACTTAAGATTAAAATAGTAATGTATCATATTCAATTTTACTCCTCTTATGAAAGCGATTCTCGTCAAAAGCTGAGAAAAATATATTAATGACAAGATAGAGACCTTAAGTTTGCAACTATGTATTGTATGGTCATTATAAAATACAAATGGAAGAAAGAAAGACAACTGAATATTTGAATGCAAAAGAAAGATAATTTTTTTCTAAGCTTTAAATGATCATCAGTAGATACATGATTTCATCAATATCTTCTGTGAAACATAAAGATTTAATTGCCCTTTTGCCATTGCGCCACAAGAATTTCACGAATATTAAAAAAAATAGCTGTGCTAATGAGTCAAGTTTTCCTGAGGCTTACTAGATTGTATTTGCTAAGTTTTTAATTTCAGATAATTTTGTTTGAAGATATTTCTGTGATTTAAGGTTACATTACATTATAAGTATGTATTAAAAAATATATGATTTGAGAGATATTATATATATAGGCCTCGCTTTCAGTGCAGCAGTGGACTGTTAAGGCTGATGATAATGTAGTGGCCAGGATTACAGGGACATCAAACGTTGACTATTGTTCCGATGTTAACATAATGTCGTGTTTCAATATAAAACTACAGTTCAATCATAAAAATTGCTAGCATACAGACGTATGATATTATAATTTCAAAAACTATTATTAATGAAAGATTTATTAGAGGCATAAAGTCGGATTAGAGCAAAAAATTTAAATAAATGCTATTTACCATAGTATTTTAACATTAAGATTTTTCAAATTGTTACAAAATATAAGATACAATTGTTATCCATAAATATAATTCATAAAATTGTTCCAGTTTGCTGGTAAATATTAAATATTGGCAAAATGTTATCAAATTTTGTTTTTGCTCTCCTGAAAACCTCACTTTTTCCAGATGCGACCATATGCATCTCAGGTCCAGATTTATATATCGAAACCGAGAGAAATTAATTCTGAGTAAACCAAATCTAAGGATCTATTGTAAACATTATCGATATTTTACTAGTAAAGTTATAATTAGTGACAAACTACGAAGATTTTTCCCTAGATTAAAATCATAAGTCAATGTGAAGTGAATATATTGGGTTTAACTGCAATTGTAGGGCAAATTCTATGTATTATCCATATTCAAAGGCTCGCCCGAATGATCGTGTGAGTGTGCGCTAAAATACACTCATTTGTTTTGTAACATTCGCGAGAATGCTCATTACAGGTGAATGCTCAAGTGTATTAGCGCCATTAGACTAGCAACACACTACGAAAACAAACTATGTTTGTCCTATTGGAAAATATTTTAAACTTTCAAGGATATCTGGATTATATTTTCTTCTGCCCATAGATAGGCCCGTATTTTTTATATTTAAGGGAATCTGTAGGTTCCATATTCATGCATAAACACACGCCTATTGCGGTCACTATTGACTTTTGGATTTTAAAATCGTCTAATCGTTTTATACCACTTAAATAAAATCCTACGATATTTTAATGTCTTTTATCTTCTTATAATCGCAAGATTTTATTAATCAAATTATTTTCAGATCTCATACCAAAATCACATAAGCAATAAGACAGAGATTCCTGTGACGAAAAAAGAGTTTAGCTTGGAAGGATGACTGATAGAAATGAAACCACGCAATTAATTGATAAAAACATCGTACATACTTAAAAGTCATCGCACTGCGACATTTTACCTACAAATGCTAGAATAGTAGGAAAATATTAGTTGTCTAATAACAAAACGTTGTCATTATCTTCGGAGCTTTAATCAATAACTTTTTTGTGAGAATATCTACCTATTGATTAATAGCCGTAGGCAATAGGTGAACACGCTCACTTTTTCTATTTCTCTGGTAGATCTCTGGTTTGTAGGCATGTTCCTTAGAAACGAGACGGGAGAAGAATATTATTAATCGATTGTAAACTTTCGCGATTTTTCAAGAAATATAACAATTTCAACCGGGAGGATGGATATAGATTATCGGCTACTTGGAATCCAGTCATCAGCAAATGTAAACACCGCCGCAGTGATAAATCTCAACAGTGTGTAGACGTCATTAGTGTAGTGTGTCGGAGTACCGACATTGCGAACTTAAATAAAGACCAAGTGAGGGTCAGTGCCGAAACCCGCACTTCCACAAGACGGCGCTGAGCTCTCATCAGTCCCTCCGCGACCACGCTCGGTGCAAGACGAGCGAAACGTCGGAAACAAATAGATATTTATACCCTAAATAAGTTAAGTCAACGCGATTAAGACCCGCAAAATTCTTTTGTATGAGAATATTATTAATTCTTTGACTCGCAGGCAGCGAGTAAAAACCATTTTACTTTCATTAAAGACTACTCTCGCTCTAGCAAAGTTTGCTGTATCGCATGTGGGTTCGAATTCACAAATTGCGGCGTAGTTTTAAACAGCTCTTTGTGAACAAATGTGACAAATAGCACTTTATGAACTCTGTTTGAAGAGAATTGAAATTAAATAAGTATTTTTTTAATGCCAAGAGAAAATAATCTGCTTACAAAAAAATCCATAAAATTCGGTCCAACAGTTTCAGAGCAGTTCGATGGTAAATATTGTGACAAAATATTTTCTATTAAATTATTTTAGATCAGATATAAATTCATAATTTGTCAATAAGAACATAGCACACACAAAGATATATTGATTTCGTATAAGAAATGTTTGTAGGCGAACACAATTGATGGAAGTATAGAGGAGGAGGCATGGGGATGGTAGGAGAAAAATAAAAGGTGTCAAATTTTTACGATTTCTCGCAAAAATATTCTGACCATAAAACCTATTGAAGCTATTTAATTTCGTTTCAGTTGATGTATCTGAAGGAATAAATTATTACTATGAAGGTCGACTCAAGCTGTATTGTATAAATAAATACATAGTTCAGTAAATTGCTAAATACTCGTAGAGGTCTTCTATTGCAATGCGGCCATATTTTCACTGATAACCGTATTTAATCTTACACAAGCCACCTCACTAATCTGAAAACTTCAAAATGCCAACCGTTGCGCCCGCAAAGTAAAACATGGTGGAATTACTAACACACTGCCATGCAGAGGGTATCGGGTTCAAAACCACAGCGGGGACAACTGACTTTTGGAATTTATGTTCGTATTGAATGGTTAATTATAGTTTGCCGGGGCTGACATGGAGATCTTTGACAGTCGTTAAGATAGTCAGTACCTATGAATAAACGGACATCAGTCTAAGCCATGTTATATCACCATGCATTCAGGTTGCGGAGTTCAGGTAGGCAGTCACTATTATGGAAAAGCTAATATTCAGTCAAATCGTATTAGACTAGTAAGCGAACCACGGGTCGCAACTGAAATAACGTTAGGAAGAAGAGATATGGAACAGATATCTAACGTTCCCCCCCCGTGGGATCTCCACCTTGTCGTGGTGGGGGGCTCAGTAACCGTGGATTGGTCACCCGCGGTGAAGCTAAGAGGGATCCAGCAGGGGACGCCCCGCGTGGGCTTGACGGAGGCCTGCGCAGGATGCGTCCAAAGGGGCGGGTGCGAGGGACAGTTCTGTCCCTCGCAGTCGGGTGCGGTCGCGGGAGGAGAGGCGTGTCGGTGTTGCGTTGCCGCGTGCCCTATCTCCCGCGATCAACTGGGGGCGCACCATCGTTGCGTCGCGGTGGGGCCGCAGAGGAGGAGGACATGCGGTGTTGCGTTACCGTCGTCCCTATCCTCTGCGGCCGCTGAGTGTTTTGGCGGCGGAGCCCAACACCTTCATCCGCCGCCAAGGGGTTTTGTTCGGGGCCCGCCTGACCATCTGGCGGGCCAATGCCCGTCGGGGGGAAGCGAGGAATGCTTCAGCGATACCCGACCCTCCGACACACGGGTACGTGAGGAACACGGGTTGGTTTTTAGTCAGTAAGAGTCTGACAGTCCCTTTCGTCCTTCCCCCAGGGCGGAGGGACTCCATGAGAATTTTCCAACCAGATATCTAACGTTACCAAGTTTAAAAGAAACATGCAAGCAAGGACAAACTAAAAATATTTTAAATTTAATGTAGGTACACTTTTAACTTGGCGCATATTTTCCACGCAGTGAGTAAAGCCTGGACATAAAATATGAAATAATATCACGTCCTATAGAGACAGCAAGCACGGACTTTTTCACGTCCATTAAAAAGCATAGCGCATGTGACCTAGTGGTCATTATTAGTATCGTGGGTGGTAGTCCACGATACTAATAATAATAGGTATTAAATACATGTTTTTGGGCACCATAATCATCGTCATGTAAGCTTCGAGACGTCTTCTGCAGGTCAAAGTAGACTCCCCCAATGTTCTTCACACAAGCCGATCTTGAGCCGCCCGCATCCAAACGCTTCACGAGATCATAACCACATCGATAAATCTTTTTGATAAATTAAAACTAAATGAATATACCAAATTCTGTCTTTGTTATTTTTCTTTTTTGTCAATCGCTAGTAGAGTCATAGTAAAAGAAATTGATGACAGTCACTCCGTAGAGAAGCGAATATTCTAATAAAATATTATATAAGGCAAATCCGCAAAACAAATACTAAATGCTTTTATTCAACGAATTACATGATGTTTATTCTTAAGCGTCTTGCTTACAGCATGCTGCATGATGTAGATAAACTGCGATAAGTATAAACGCTTTGACTATATCATGGATGTTAATAACTCAGCCAAGGTTTTGGCTAACCACACTGCTTTTATTGAGCAATCAAATTTGACATGCAATATAAGCTTGGAATCCGTTCCAAATTCTTTAACTTGAATTTTGAGACAATAAAGTCAATCTCTGGCAATATATTTAATAAGACATCAAATTCTGTACCCAGTTTAAGTGACAAATATATAGTTCCATCAACACACTAACAAAAAATAATTCTAAAAATTGTATCAACCTGGTGCATCAAAATATACAAGGGTTAATGGGTAAAGAGTTAGAATTGGAATTTTTTATGAACTGTACCAATATTGATATTTTATGCATGACAGAACATTGGCTAAGAAGCCACCAGTTCATATTCAATTTTAATAACCACCAGGTTGCAAGCTCGTCCAGTAGAGAAAATTTTATCCATGGTGGCTCGTCAATCATAGTAAGTAAATTTCTAAAATTTAAAGAAAGGACTGGCATTGTGAGCCTGTCTGTTGAGCAAGTAGTAGAGATTACATGTATTGAGTTTGAGCAGTTCATTGTTATGAGCGTATACAAACCTCCATGTGCACCATTTGAAAGTTTTTTAGTTATTATGGAGGATGCTCTAAGCAAAGTTTGTAATTGTCGTAAAATGGTTGCTATTTGTGGAGACTTTAACATTAACATATTAGAAAAATGCTCTTCAACTAACATTTTTTTAAATTTATTTAAGTCATGCAATTTATGTCATAATTTCTGTGAACCAACTAGAGTGACTGCCACAAGTGGTACTTGTATTGTTAATATATTTACTAGTATAAAACCATTACACAAATCTTTGATTAATATGCTTCAGTCAGATCACAGTGGGCAGTTAATCTGTTGTCCAAGAGAATGTCCGAAAGACCAGAAAAAAATGTTAAATATATACCAATAAACCAGAATCGTCTTAAAACTTTTAAAAACAATTTATCTCGAAACATGCATTGGTTGCCTCATCATGACCATCCGGGTCAGTTATATAACTCTTTATTCAGTTTAATTAATGATGAATTTCAGACAGTATTTACATCCAAAAAATTAAATGTAACTGACTATCTAATGTTTAGTGACTGGGCAACTGAAGGTATTCATAAAAGCCGGATTAGGTTATATGAACTGTTTAATGAAAAGTCTTATAATAATAGTCAGACCTTTATTAATTACGTAAGAAAATATTCTAAGACATTTAGACAAGCTTGTAATACAGCTAAATCTATTTATTTGGGAAATAAAATAAAATTATCAGAAAACATTATAAAGGCTTCCTGGAATGTCATCAACAATGATGACATTCCAGGTAGGTATGAGACTGGCAGAGCCAAAGCACGCAGCCGCGACTACTTTTTAAAAATCAATAATGTGAATATTGCTGAGGACCTGGAAGTTGCGACAGAATTTCAGAATTTCTTTGCTAATATACCTATAGTGACAACAGAGTCGCTCAACTCATCTTCCATGTCTGCTGAAATGCTTCTTAGGGACTGCGTGCCAGAATGTGATGCTGCCTTTGAATTTACTGTTGTTACTACTGACGATATTCTCAAACAATTTAAAACTATAAATATGAAAAAGACAATGGATTTGTGGGGATTGTCAGTGAAGACTACTTCATCTATTATAACCATAATTGCTCCACATCTTGCAAAGGTATTCAATGGTTGCGTTGTTCTGGAATATTTCCTGACTTAATGAAATATAGTAAAGTTATACCTTTATTTAAATCTGGTGACACAACCGACCCTTCTGATTTTTTACCTATTTCTGTATTACCGACACTTAGTAAAATTTTTGAAAAATTAATTCTTAGTCAGTTACTTAGTTATTCTAATAGTCATAATTTACTCCACGAGAAACAGTTCGGATTTACGAGGGGTCGTTCGACTACTGACGCAGGAGTTCAGTTACTCAAAAGTATATTTGCTGCTTGGGAGAAGTCGCAAGATGCATTAGGTATTTTTTGCGACTTGTCAAAAGCATTTGATTGTGTACATCATGACACTCTGGTCAGGAAATTGTATCATTACGGCGTTAGGAACAAAGCTATCGATCTCCTGGTTTCTTACTTGGGCAACCGAATCCAGAAGGTCCAGATCAATGACAAGACATCTCCAGATTCTGCCTAAAAAATGGGAGTCCCGCAGGGTTCAATCCTCGGACCATTTCTTGTTTTGATTTATATTAACGATCTACCCTATTACGTAAAGAAAAATCATGAGATTGTGTTGTTCGCGTATGATACCGCCTTAATTTTTAATATTAGACGACAGCAGAGAAATTTTGACGAAGTAAACAATGCACTCTCTAAAGTTGTTAATTGGTTTAATGTAAATAATTTATTACTTAATGATAAGAAAACCAAACTATTAAAATTCTCAATGCCCAATGTGTAACAGGTGGAAACCAATGTACAACTTAAGGAATCCAGAATTGAGCCCGTCGGGACAACTATGTTTCTAGGTATTATGCTTGATACCAAGCTTCAATAGGGTCCGCATATAGAAAGACTTTCGGGCAAACTTAGTTCTGCAGCTTATGCAGTTAAGACAATTAGACGCCTTACAGATAATGATACAGCTAGAATGGTTTATTTCAGTTACTTTCATAGTATTATGTCTTATGGGATTCTTCTCTGGGGGAATACTGCAGACCTTAACACAATATTCGTTCTGCAGAAAAGAGCAATAAGGGGAATTTACAACCTCGGTCCTCGTGTATCTCTAAGAGAAAAGTTCAGTGAGATAGGCATTCTAACTGTTGTATCGCAATATATATACGATAATCTGTTATATGTCCACAAGAATATTGCCAAATTTAGTAAAAAAAGTGATCTTCACACTGTATATACTAGACATAAGTATAATCTTGTAGTTCATAGCACCCGCCTCCACAAAATAAGTAATTGTTTTATGAGGCAGTAGAAGTTTTTTACGCTTTTATAAAAAGCTCCCTCTTAATATAAGAAATGTAACAATAATTAAGTTTAAGATTATTGTTAAAACAAAATTGTGTTTAAAAGCATATTATAAAATTTCCGATTATATAGACGACAAAAATGCTTGGGATTGAGCTGCTCTAATTCAACATAAAAATACATACTTGTACAAACAGATCAATTTAAAATTGTCGTTTCGTAAGCACTTTAAACAAAGTTTACACGAAATAAAGAATAATTTCATTTCATTTCGATGTATTATCACATCAATATTGTCATAGTAAATAACATCTATTGCCACAAAACATAATGTCCTGACAAGATGCTCTACAGCAGTAGGGGACATTTGTAGTTGCAGTATCATGCGACATTATTAAGTGGATCGCCGGAACGATTGCACGCACGTGACCTCCGCCACGCGTGGTACGCCTCACGCCACGGCCTCGCCCACGCCACAAACTACAAAAGGATTGCCTGCCTAGACCGCTGAGTTATAATAGTTTTAATTATCGTTCCAAGCGACGCAAATTCAGTTTAACTGCAGTTGCAATTTTCTGTACCGTCTTCTGTGCGAAACGAGTTCTGGCGTATGCTTCATTTTAATAAGTAAGATAATTATAACGATGCGCTTGTTATAAGTGGTGCCTTACAATCATATGCAGTTTTAAATTTCTAAAGTATTTAATTAATTGGCTCACTTCTAGCTACGTACGTGCACTAGTAATTTAATGAAATTAATCTGGGCACTCAGTGAAGAAGCACTATCTCCCTTCATCTCTAGCAACTCTTTTGATAAACTTTCTAATAGTACTTTAAATTTTGCTTGAAATTATTCCATACAAATTCTGAAAAGCCTGTTGTTATGTTTCTGTCAGTCCGTCTTCATCAGTCGGCCTGCGTTTGACGAGAAAAAAAAATTAAAACTTGAAATAAAACATATTTTAAAAACCCTTTCATATCATGCATAGCAAACGAAATCATTTGAACGAAAACCGATGTAAACAAGTACTTTTAAGCAAAGTAGGATGAGGTCACAAGATCATCATCATCAGCCCTATAAACTGTTCCACTGGCCAAGTGCGGGTTGGCAGACTTCATATGTCTTTCGAGAACAGTGTGCAGAACCCTCAGACATGCCTCACGATGTTTTCCTTCACCGATAAGCAAGCAATAATTAACAATTTAATACGCACTTAACCTCGAAAAGTAATTGGTGCGTGCCATGGATTCGAACACTCTGCGTAGCAGTCTGTCGGTCTCGCCACTCGGCTTTTGCTGCTCTTTCACAAGATTCTATTTAAAATAATTTTATGACCACCATATCAAATTGTTAATCCAAGGCAGCACTTGCATCCTGTACTTTATATCATTAACTTTATGAAACACACTCCAGTAGCAATGCAGTATTATTGCAGCACATGCGTACCTTCATATTAAACTTGAAGTTTACTGTACGACTTCCTGCGCAATAAATGTTGAAGTTTTAGTCGTTTTGAGACTACTTTATTTCGAGCAGCTTAAAGAATATATGACTTATCTTCTATATTATTTGTTAATATACACCAACTTAAGACTTTATAATATAGGCCAAGTAGAGGGCTGTCTGATCACGGTGAACGGTTGTACTACTTTGCTCGTCTCCATACGAGTAAAGTAGTACAATCGTCCACCGTTTCTGTCAGCCTCATACTGTTCTAGAAGCTGGGAGTTAGTCAATTGTCAAAGTTGATGCTACCACTTGGGGCCCGTTTCACCGCCTTCTGATAAATTCCTGGTAAAATTATAAGTCAGGTATCGCATACAAACTTCGTTTTAATTTTGAATTTATCTAGAGAATAGAGCCTATCCTAATATAATTTAGCCAATAGCTGATTTACTTTACGAACGATGACTACAGTTAGTATACTTCTGACTAGGAAGCAAATGTATTGAAAGCCACAAAGACCTCCGCCAGGCCTCTGTCACTCGATGTACTTGCGCGCGCTAACTTCCTACCGCTAGCCGGGTCGCCGGCGGCCCTTACCGCAGTGGGTTGTCGACCGTCTCTCGCGTCGCGCGCGTACCTATTATTGACTTGGTCTGAGTTTAAATCAGAGATGAATTAACATGACGTCGTCGTCTGGCAGTATATGTGCTGTTAATGGATGCAGATCCATTAAAGAAAAAATAAATAAAATCTTTCTATTTTCAATTTACCTAGCGATGATCCTTCGGCTGTGGTTTTAAATGGCGAAACAGATTACCGATTTGACTTACCTACTCAAAATGCCTTGGTATATTATATAGCGGGATATTTAATTTACAAATGCAACAAGCAACATTCCTGTCCATAATTCGTTTCCGCAGTAAATAAGCCTTTAACAGTCCACTGCTGGACTAGGCCTCTCCTTTGAAAGGAGGACTTGGCCTACTATACCACGCTGGCCAAACTGGTTTGTATCAAGTTTTCCTTCTCTTACAGTGCTGTTCTGTGCATAATATGGAGCATATTATGCAGTGAACTGTCGGCTCTTACGACACCCATGGGATGATATGGGTGGTGACAATCCGTCACCACACCACACGGATTAATCATTACATAAAAATAAAACTTATGTGAGTACATTTTATAGATTGTGTATGAAAACAATTAAATTTGTACATAATAAAACATTTCAAACTTAAAATAAGCGTAACTTTATTTACCTACTTAAATATTTACCTTATTGCAAGAAGCAACCCTACGCTTAGTCACGGTCGCGGCAGTGTGCGCTATCGCATTAGAATAACAGTCGAGTGTATGAGCTTTTAAGATTCATTTTCACACGCAGCTGTCACCTTCCAGAAACTGTAGGTCTTTAAAACAGTAGGTATGGAAATTTTTGTAGGGAGTGATTTATCTGTTACGTAGTAACTATTTAATAATCTGTGCCTCCGCTAACTTTTATACCAGGCTCTACGAGACAATCTAATTCCGCGAAGTTCGTCCGTAGTTCAAGGTCAATGTCAATGTTTAACAATGTAAACAATACTTTTTCATTAGACTCATGCACGCGTTAATCCAATAAGGATCGGAATTTCGTCGCAAAGTGAATTTACGTCCGCCTACGTTAATCCACGTTGCTGTGGTTAGGCTTCCAGCTGAACACGTTAAATAAAGCGCTTTATGCAGTGTAGGTGGTCTGTGGTGAACATGTTTCCTTTGCAATTAATATTTGAGGTAGTACTTTGTCAAAATGTTAAATACTCCATAAAGCTGTAGGTACTACTCTTACCGAAATTTCTAACAACAATATTAGAGATAATTATACAATGTTCTTGACTTTGAGTTCGTGTATACATACCAACTATAAATAACCTAAACCCGTTTTAAAATTGGTATAAAAAAACAATATTCATTAAAAACTCATTAGATAATCCAAATCAACTTCATTACGTTCCGCCATAATTTATAAGCATGTACAAATACTTTCGTTAATCCTCAAAATTTGAAATTACCCATCACTCAATTACGCGAACATATTCAAAGTACAAATTTCACCTCAAATTTGAGTAGAGAGGACCGAAATTTCAACAATTCGGAGGAAATCCAAATTTGACAGAGAGCGAAAAATATCGATAGCCATTAGGATAATACGGCGAGAGATCGGCTCGCCAAATTTAATAAAACTTTCTCTTTTGCCGACGACGGCATATAAATCTAGTGGTCGAAGCCTTAGTATTCATCTCACGAATGGTCATGTGGACCTTCATGTAGCTAAGTGTATCGCGTTGCGTAAGGGAACAGGTACTTACATCATTTAGCTTTCTTTCATCGACGTTTCTCTTAGGAATAGAATCCGGAACGAAATTATTCGTTTAACGTAGTATCCGAGAGCGTCCTGTAGCTAGGTGGGGCGATGATATTCGTAGGGCAGTGGACAGGGAATGGAAGAGGAAAGCTGAAGACCGAGATCATTGGCATGCCAAAGGAGAGGCCTACGTGCAACAGCGGGCTTATACAGATTGATCATGATGATCATTAAGCATATTTGTTGAGTGTTTAAGGCCAAATTAGTGTACAATATGATGGAATTTTAGTTGAACGAGCAACAAAAGCCTTTTTAATACACAATTGATATAACAATATTAGTTATCGAAATTATACATATAAAATATCAGATACAGGGCTCTCATTACCTTCACATAAATAATTTGGAATTTGGTTTTAAGTCTAAGTATTGTATTTTAAGTCTCAGTAATTCGAAGAAGAAACGCAATAATATATATACAAGCTAACATGATATTTAAAATAATTGGTAAACAAAATGGATGTAGGAATATTCCTCAACTCCACCACACCTACCACCCACATCCCACATACGAATATTAAGATTTTAAGAAAATTTTCCAAACAAGGGCTAACAGCAGCTTTTTTTCATAGTAAATTAATAATGTTCAAATGTGGATGTTTTTGAGATTCTTATTGCTACTACCACATGAACGCAAAGGTATGATTCAATTAATTATTGTAAAATGCATTGAGTTCCTAATTATCACAATTACGTGTCGGAGTAGTTCACGAAATAGATTGCGATTCAGCATTACCGAATTTGTTCGACGTTTGAGTATTCTAGTTATTACCAGCCTCCTAACCTACTACATCAGGTGTGTGGTATATACACCACTATTTTTTAATTAGTACAAAAAAATTAACAGGGCTCTAAGTACCTTTAACTGATCATATTTGTGTAGGTAAAAAATAAAAACACTAAGTCCCAAAACTGTCTCAAAACTGTCCACCAAAATACGTAATAATTGGTAAATGCATAACTAAAACTATGAGTAGTAAATTAGTAGTAGTAGTAAACTATTCCATTGATAAATTCCCCCCTGTCCCTCTGCGCCCGCGCCGCGCCCCGCCCGATGCAACAAACAGTGCTTAATTGTAACCGGTAGTGAGCGCATCGTTTTTTCGATGGCTTATCAGTTCACGTCACGAGAGTATGTAGCTATGCTTCGTGCGTAATTTTTGAGTGGATAAAACGCGAGTGCAGCTGTGCGTTTGTACAGGGAAGAGTTTGGAAGCCAGTGGATCGGTCGAGGCGGCCCCGTAGCTTGGCCTCCATGCTCACCTGACCTCACAGCCATGGACTTCTTTTTGTGGGTGCACAAAAGTGAGCCGGTTAGTGTCGAACAATTAAAACAGCGCATATTGGACGCTTATGACGAAGTGAAAAGACAGAAGCGTACTTCTCTCGTTAAAAGAAAATTTAATTAAACTTGCCCGTCTGTGTATTGACAATAGTGGTGGACATTTCGAAGGACAATTGAAATACTTGTAAGTAAAAATTACCTACCCACGTAACTAATAATTTGAAGCGGGTGGATCAAAATCGGTCTGTGTGGAGAACCTTGGGGAGCCCTATGTCCCTAGTGGACGTCTCTAGGCTGACATGATGATGATGCAATTTTTAAATAGCAGCTGATTCTAACTTCATAAATACGCCAAAATTACTATTTTCTTTTCGTCCAGAATACCTTCTTTTATTTTGATATTTGTTTGCTTTCTAATTACATACCTCCGTATTTAATTACTTGTAAAACGGTAAATTTTGCCGTTCCTAAGCCCGGATGAAGTAGGAATTAAGAAAAATAAAAAGTAACTACCTACACTTATTATTTTGCTTCATTTTATTGTCTAAGGCTACCTACGTCATAAGTGCGACAGAGAGAATGCGAATGAGCAGGATGAAATATTATCAATGAATTAGTGAATGGATTGTAAAATATGACTATGATTTAAGTGAGATTTTCTACAATAAACAAATGATAATAACTTTGCTCTTTATAGATATTATGAAATTCTTACGTCACATATATGATAATAATGTCTTCGCTAATCTGTCCTTAAAGTTTTTGTACTAATTAAAAAAGGGATATTTTTAACAGCGTATCAAAAATGTTATGTAACACACTAAAGTGAGTTACGCAAAAAAACTTTATTATTTCACTAAAATACTGACTTTCACACTAAAATACTATTTGTACACCAAATATGATGATCTTTTTACAAAATATCATTTGATATGAAAAGTTTCGTCCGCTCGGGAAACTTATCCACTCAGAAAACTTAATAGGTTATGTTAGGTTCTCTTGTGACCCTGCTCCTTAGTTTAGTGGTGCAATTAGTATTTTTGGTGGAAAATTAGTATTTTTGACTAACAGTTAAATACAACCCATTAAAAATTTTGGTGTATTTGTAATATTAAGCTGTAGTGTTTTTCTGGTGTTAGCTGACATACCTTCTAATATGTGTCTATAATTATTATAAGCCATAGCTATTTCCATAATCTGTATAACCAAACAGATGTGTCCCGCAAGGTGGACCGACGATCTTGTTGGGATCGCGGACAGCGGAATGATGCATTCGGATATCTGAAAATCCGTCTGTGTTGAGAGCCGTGGGAGAGGTCTACTTCAACGTCAGTGTACGTCTATCGGCTATTAAGATGAAATTTATTTATACATGGGAGCCATGCCAGCCAGCCATTTAACAGCTATCTCATTATATTTACTCAGTTCCTACTCGTACATCATCTTAAAAATCGCAAATAATCTAATCAGAATTTCAGCACAACAGCATGTATCTTGTTTGATGTAATGATATATTTGAGTTAGTCCGAAGTCTACTCCCTCAGGCTGTTTTTCCTCGTGCCTATAATTATTTAATTTTTTTTATAGTAATTGGCGGCAAACGAGCAGACGGATCGCCTGATGGTAAGCAATTACCGCCGCCCATTGACACAAGCTGGAAGTAACACCACAGGAGTCACAAGTGCGTTGCCGCCCATTGGGGCTGGGAAAAGGGATAGGATAAAGAGTGGGATGAGGGAGAAGCAATAGAAGAAAGGGCCTCGGGCACTCTCACTCACCGAACGAAACGCAAAAGTTTAGGTACGGTTACTTTACGTCGATTTTCTGTGAGAGGGTAGTACTTCCCCGGTCGAGCCGGCCCATTCATGCTGAAATCAGCAAGGCTCTACAACCGTGAAATGTGACAACTACGTTAATATGGAATGTGTCCGTTTTCGGGTCAATGTTTGTTAAGGATTTTTTCATTTGAAAGTTTTCGCTTAACCCTTTATAGGACGGCCCATACAAAGTGGCCAGTAAACTGGACATTCACTTTAAGGTCGATAATTCAAAGATTTCTATAGCAATGTTGAATCTTACGATCATATACGATTCCCAATGAAGCACGCCAGCCTTTTAACTAGGCAGCGTTTTGAAACGTCCGGTGCGGGGAAAAATTCGCGCCAATTTGTACGGTGGCCTGTTAACTGGCCACTGTGCATACCCGCGCTATTATTTGATGGCATTGCAAGCAAACGTCACATATTTATAAGTGCAATGAAAAGAAGAAACACGTCATCGTACCAAAAGTGAGTAAAACGATTGTATTATAGTATATACTTTATTATTGTGTGCAAATATAACCGAATATAGTAAAATAAAGCACTTATTTTAGCAATCAAAAACAGACCAGTGTGTTGTAAAAATCTCACCTATAAATGACACATATGAATTGGAGGTTGTCTCATAAGTATATATTTTGATTAATACATTTAATTTATATAATTTTACTCGAAGTATATAGTCTATTTCTTGGATGTCTTATCATAATTAGTACAAATATACGGGTGCGGTAGTTATAACCGAATATCGTTACTGTTTAGGTATTTTCATGGTGAATTATGTCGATTTGTAAGTTCCTGTAATAATTTTGAGTATATTAAGTTTTTATTCTCGTTTTTTTCATTGTTTTAGAAATAATGTCTGAAGACGAATGGGCAGAAATTATGGCCATTACTGATGAAGTGATGATCAAGCCATCCATTCTCATATTGGTGGTCATTCCGACGCTGATGTTTGTCTTGACGACGTTGTCTCAAATACCAACAGCATGAACACCCGTAGTTGAATTCAACCAGGATCATTTTCTTCAGCTCCCCCCGCACGGATCTTTGTTACCCCAAATTCCTCCACCAGAACCTCGATTTCAGCTTTCACCGCCACCCACAACAGCCCCGCCACGTTCACTACTGCCTATGCTTTCGCCGCTTATAGCCATAGCTCCTATGCTAAATATATAATCTTTTTCTATAATTAAGAATACCACCATTGCTTAGTTTTTTATTTTTCAGTTTTTATTCAGAGAAGATTTAATTATTATTTTTGTTTTTTTTTTTTTAGGCTAAGAAAGAGAAATACTTTAATTTTGTTAAAAATGTTTTGCTAATTATGTTATGTTGTTGAGGCTGATTAAAGACTGATGTATTTCCTACACAATTATTTTATTTTACTGCGTTATTTTCACCAAAAATAATAGATTTTTATGAGTGTCTAGTTTACAGGCCACTGATTAGATGGGGATAGGCAGTTAATCAAGTTAGTGATGCAGAACGGTCAGTGGTCAGTATACTGGCCACTAGTTTTTTTGGATTTTCTTGGAAAATAACAAGTTTCTGAAAAAAATATTGATACATGTTGTAATAAATAACACTTTAGAATATATATTGACTTATAAATATCCTGAATTAAAAATATCATAAAGGTGTGCGTTAAAGGGTTAAGGCATAATCCACGGGTATAGCCAAAATATGGCATTCAATGAATATCTCTTTCAAATAAAAAAATGGCCAAGTGCGAATCGGACTCGCACACGAAGGGCTCCTACCATCATCTATAAAAGAAAATCAAGTTTGTTGTATGTATACTTAAATATTTTTAGGATTCCGTACCTGGAAATGAAAAAACGGAACCCTTATAGAATCACTTTGTTTGTCCGTCCGTCTCTCAAGACCCTTTTTCTCAGAAACGCGTGAAGGTATTAAACTGAAATTTATATAAGATAGTCAAATCTACTGTCCCATGAAGCTGTGAAAAAATCAAACTTCTAAACCAAGGCAATCAAAAGATAGAGCCGTTTATGCTGCAAATTTCCGCAAGTTTTCGAAACTCGCAAGGGAATCAAAACCTACCAGGTACCTCCCTCAGAATCTAGAAATTTGGTACGAAGCAATGTCTTATATGTCTGCAAGACAATAAGCTCCGACCGCCGCGCCACTGTCACAAATCCCAGAAGAAAGAAAAACCAGCCACAGTAGAAAGACAACCTGCTGTCCTCCCATACATCAAGGGCGTGACCGACAAAATTGGCTACATCTTGAAGCGAGCTTCTATCAAAACTTACTACAAGCCGCCAACGAAGATCAGTCAATTATTACCATCTGTCAAGTGTCAGTTACCCTTGCAAGAGGCCGGTGTCTACAAAATTGACTGTGAATGTGGGCTCTCATACATTGGACAAACCAAGAGAAGCATAGGCATTCGACTCAAAGAACATATAGCTGACATAAAACATAAACGCTCAACAAAGTCTGCTGTGTGTGAACTTGTGGAACAAGGACCCAACCACTACCTGCGATTTGATGAACCACAGATACTCGCCAAAGAACATCGTTTTCTTACAAGGATGATACGAGAGGCTATTGAAATTAAAAACCACCCTAATTTCAAAAGCGAAGATGGTTGGAATGTTCCTCCAGCTTGGGACCCTGTCATAAGGCTAATGAAACCCAAGAAGGACAAAGTCACCAGAAGACCTAAGGACACTGTGAGCTCATTCTGCGTTGAAAAATGTTCGGGTACTTTGAGATAACTTATACATTCAAGAAAAAGACAAATATCACCTCAGTCCGCCGTGAACATGAATTCTGTAAAGAATTCGAAACGTCGGCTAGTAATAAATTAAAATATAGTTTCTAGATCTATAGTTTCAAATGTAATAACTTAGTGAAACCAATACAACGCGATAAAATCCGTAAACTGTAGTTTAATTTCAAAATGTCTTATAGCACAGATAAAGTAAAAATTGCGAGAACCGTAAATTTTTAGTTAAGGTCAGGGTCAATTCCGGCATAGTTTTTTTCTACTTACATTTGAGTGCCCGTATCCGATGAACGTTTTGATTTATGATCAATGTTATGGTCACATGAAAATAATAATGTCTTAAACTTTCAAATACAGTGATCCTATTTAATTAAACTATCACCAGTACTAGGATATACAACTTTTTTTTAAACTTGACCAGTAGGCGGATTTGCCCTTCAAAATTGGGAAAATCCGTCATACTGAAAGAATTTAATGAAATCTTTAGTGGTTTTAAGGAAACACGTAATAATGTCATGCGTTCGTAAGAGACGGTCAATTCTGTGCTTAACGATTTTAAAAATAAGGTCTCTATCAATTTTAATACATAAAAAACATTTTCTTGGGCTATTTCGGCATGCCTGAAGAAGCAGGGGTGGTCAACATATTTTAGTGGAGCGTTATTAGCTCAATTTCTTATTATTAATTAAAAAAGTATCGCTATTTTGCGCTGATTTTTTCATCTTATAGTACAAAACATTGGGTGATTCGATTTATGAGAGTGCAATCATGTTATTTAGTACTTACATGTTTAAAAACATCCTTATTAAATTAACATAATAAATGATTACATTCCCGTAATATTCTTGTGAGATAAACAAAATGCTGGCGACGTCACCGATAAAATAAACACTTTAATTTAGCAAACTTGTTTCGTCCAAGTTCCAGATATATTAGCTTTATCTTGTAAATTTATTTGTTTTGTAGTATTTTCTAAGGGATCAAAGTATTCCCTAAAATTGATTGTGGTGGCGACTTTTCTGTAACTTTTACACAAATTATATGATATATGTTCTCTTTGAAATGAACTTTCTTTGAAATGCAAGTAAGTACCTTATGCGCAATATTGATTGATTCTCTATTTAAAAGTTGGGACGAAAAAGGTTTACGATCTCAGAAATGGGGCAAATTCGTCATATGACGATCTAGCCCCATTCAAAATAGACGGAATTATGCACTTAACGATTTCGAGGTTATCAATTTGTTACGTTGAATAATCTAATCATTTACAGCGTTATCTTGCAAACTAATACACGAAACCTTTACAAGGACCCTGCCCTATGTATATTGAATTCATTTGACACTGTAAATTACATAATTTTAAACTTACCTTCGAAAATATAGCAGCGTGGGACACTCACAATTCACTTTAAAAAAGCAACTGAACTTTGAAGACTGACCCATTGTTATAGCGACTAACACCATCTAGAGAATTTTATTTTAAGTTAAAATTAAAGCTGTTTTACCGACACTTCAACAAACTCTGCAACTCGACTGTAACGAGAATAATTTCAAGTAGACGGTTACGCCCCATAGACGGAATATGACGCCCCTTTTTTTTTTTTTTTTTTTTTTTTTTATCGCGGGAAAAATGCTTATGCATACCCCATTTGTTCGGGGGACAAATAAAGGTTATGTGGGACTGCACCCACTAAACAACCCGCGGTGAGCCTTGCACGTCGCCTTGACGGGAGGTCCCGGAACATGTTACGACTTCGGCAACCTCCCAGCGAGACACCCGCACTAGAACGGGCTACCTCTCTTGGGCGGTGTCCCGGCTCATCCTAGGACATCAACCCCATTGCGGAATCCTGCAGACGATGGATACCCCCGATCCTTCACCCGCAGTACCACTTAAGGCGGCATAAGGCGCATTTCAGCGCGCTGACGCCGCCTGGTTCGCCGGCGGCGGATCGAGTCAGGCAAGGCATTTTCCTCCCTGGCTCGCTCCGCCGCTTCCTTCTGCGAGATTACTTCCTCGCAGAAGGTTGCGACCGCCGCCCAATGCCTGTCACTGATAACCATAGCCTGAACTACAGCCGGTAGTGACAGATCAACACCAAAGACTGCTACAAGATCCCGTCGGCACACATCCCAAGCTGGGCAGTGCTCGAGGGTATGCTGCGCAGTATCCTCACTGCAGTCGCAGTGGTGGCAGACGGAACTCGGCTCTCTCCTAGCGACCGTGTGCAAGTATTTGCCAAAGCACCCATGATCTGACAAAACCTGCACCAGTCGGAAAGTGAGGGTCCCGTGCTGCCGCCCCGCCCAACAGTCTAAGACTGGCCGGAGCGCTTCCACGGTCCTAATACCGGCTCGCGGGGTCTCCAACCGATCACGCCATTTGACCATAGTGACGTGGTGGGCATTTTCACGCCACCTACGTAGTTCCTCCAGCGATGGAACTGAACCAGTTTCCTTTACCACCGCTGCACGCCAATACATTTCGGCAAGTACTTCCGCCTCCAAGTCCCATGGTGGTGTGCCGGCTAGAACACATGCCGCTTCTGTTGACACAGTGCGGTAGCCCCGTATGACCCTAACTGCCATAACCCTTTGGGGTTTCCAAAGCATAGCCCTTGTTTGGGCGGTTAGGCACTCTGCCCACACTGGTGCACCATATAGTGCCATCGAGCGGATAACACTCGTGTAGAGTCGTCGGCACATGATCGAAGGTCCACCTAAGTTCGGCAGAAGCCGTCCGAGGGCGGACGCTGTGCTTACAAGGCTTGGGGAAAGTTGGCGAAAGTGTTCGCTGAACTGCCATTTTCCGTCCAACATAAGCCCAAGATATTTTATGCTGGACTTGATCGGCACGAGAACCGAGCTGATCGTTATCGAAGCACCAGTGGGTGGCTTACGGCGAGGTCCGTGGAAGAAAAGAGCCTCAGTTTTATTCAGAGACACTGTAAGTCCCAGTGCCTCGATACGCCCCACCACTTCTGAGACTCCTATGTTGGCCAGATGAATCGCTTCATTGAAGCTAGCTCCCTGGGCTGTAACAAGAGTATCATCTGCATAACAAATGATACCCAGCCCGCGACAGTGCTCCCCACGAAGGACCCAGTCGTATCCAATGTTCCACAGGAGAGGTCCCAGCACAGACCCCTGTGGAACACCGCACGTCATACGACTACGAACTATGACTCCATCTCGATTCTCATGCACAATACTTCTACCCTCCAGATAGTCTGCCACTAGCCGCACTAGGTAGCTAGGAACTCTATGATAATAAAGTGCCTCCTGAATGCAGCTAAATGGCAGACTATTAAAAGCATTGGCGATGTCAAGAGACACCGCCAATAAAACACCGCCTCTGGTAACCGCATCCTCGGCCGTGGCCTTTAGTCTCATGATAGCGTCAACTGTTGACCGTCCCACACGAAAACCAAATTGAGCATCAGACAGATTTGGGCCGGCTTCGTTGAGATGCCGGACGATACGGGTAGCAAGAATTCTTTCGAACAGCTTGCCAACCTCGTCCAGCAGGATAATAGGCCTATAGGCCATGGCCGAATCAGGGGCTCGTCCTGGCTTCGGCAGAAGTACCAGCCTCCCTGTTTTCCAGCACTCAGGGAACTGTCCAGAGCGAAGACAAGCGTCAAAAAGACCACTAAGGTGATCAAAGCTGCGCGTTCACCGGATCGGAATCGGAGCGTACGGAGCGGAAGGATTTGTTGCTTTGTATTAATTTCTATGAAACTGCGTGCACTGGATCGGCATTTCTGCGCCTGAGACCGGTATTTGTGCTGATGACGTCATCCGCAGTGAACGCATCATACGGATTCCGAGCGTTTCAAGTTCTGACGTGTTTGCGACGTTAAACTGTAGGCAAAAATACTTATTCACGATGAACGACGATGTTTTAATTATGTTAGTGGAAAAGTATGAAGAACTTTATAATTTAAAACATGAACATTAACATAATCAACTTAGGAGAGACAATATTTGGGACCAAATTGGGCAAATAAAATCTATTTTCATCTTCTAATAAATCAGAATATAATGTATGATATTCTCCGAAAATTAATCTAATTACAACAATATCCTCGTCACTGTCCTCCTGCTTTAAAAATACCTAAATTGCCGATGCTGTATCCGAATGCAGTGGACGCACCCCATCGGTATTTTGTAAATGACGACGCTCCGTCCGCTCCGTACGCTCCGATTCCGATCCTGTGGACGCGCAGCTTAAGGACGCGTTTACAAAATTAGTAGGTACAAAATCGCGTCACTACAGCGACACGGCGGCAACAGTACGTACTACGTACGGTAACTTGCGGCAATGTAGTTCAACTAAATAACTTTGAGACTTAGAATTTTTTGTGATATGTATCTATGTGTTATAGGCCTGGCTGTGCGAATTACGTACAAATAAGTTTCTTATTTTTATATACCTAAATGGACATTATTACTTTATTTTTTCCATTATGTTGATTCAGGATATATTTCGGTATTTAAATATTATTTTATTTCTTGCGTTGAAATCTGGTAAGATTATGTGGACTGATGGTATACCATCCCATTCAAGTGTTGCGACTGGAACTCATAAAAGAATAGACCTAGTTATGCCAGGTTGGGGCTCATTTTATTTGTTTTAGTGAGTCCCTACCACTGGAACTTATGAAGTAACCTTCCAGGGTTATAAGATGACTCTTGCTGGTACTCATATGTGAGTAGAGGTAGGCATGCCGAGTTTGGGCTTATTTTGTTTGTACATAAGAGACCCTACCACTGGAACTTATGAAGTAACCTTCCAGGGTTATTCAATGACTCTTGCTAGTACTCATGTGTGAGTAGAGCTAGGCATGCCGAGTTTGGGCTCATTTTGATTGTACATGAGAGACCCTACCACTGAAACTTATGAAGTAACCTTCCAGGGTTATTAGATGACTCTTGCTCGTACTCATATGTGAGTAGAGCTAGGCATGCCGAGTTTGGGCTCATTTTGTTTGTACATAAGAGACCCAACCACTGCAACTTATGAAGTAACCTTCCAGGGTTATTCGATGACTATTGCTGGTTCTTATATGTGAGTATAGCTAGGCATGCCGAGTTTGGGCTCATTTTGTTTGTACATAAGTGACCCTACCACTGGAACTTATGAAGTAACCTTTCAGGGTTATTCAATGACTCTTGCTGGTTCTCATATGTGAGTAGAGCTAGGCATGCCGAGTTTGGGCTCATTTTGTTTGTACATAAGAGACCCTACCACTGGAACTTATGAAGTAACCTTCCAGGGTTATTCGATCACTTATGTACAAATAAAATGAGCCCAAACTCGGTATGCCTAGCTCTACTCACATATGAGTACCAGCAAGAGTCATCGAATAACCCTGGAAGGTTACTTCATAAGTTCCAGTGGTATGATCACTTATGTACAAACAAAATGAACCCAAACTCGGCATGCCTAGCTGTACTGACATATGAGTACCAGTAAGAGTCATTGAACAACCCTGGAAGGTTACTTCATAAAATGCAGTGGTAGGGTCTCTTATGTACAAACAAAATGAGCCCAAACTCGGCATGCCTAGCTCTACTCACACATAAGTACCAGCAAGAGTCATTGAATAACCCTGGAAGGTTACTTCATAAGTTCCAGTGGTAGGATCTCTTATGTACAAACAAAATGAGCCCAAACTCGGCATGCCTAGCTCTATTCACATATGAGTACCAGCAAGAGTCATCGAATAACCCTGGAAGGTTACTTCATAAGTTCCAGTGGTAGGGTCTCTTATGTACAATCAAAATGAGCCCAAACTCGGCATGCCTAGCTCTACTCACATATGAGTACCAGCAAGAGTCAACGAATAACCCTGGAAGGTTACTTCGTAAGTTCCAGTGGTAGGGTCTCTTATGTACAAACAAAATGAGCCCAAACTCGGCATGCCTAGCTCTACTCACGTATGAGTACCAGTAAGAGTCATTGAATAACCCTAGAAGGTTACTTCATAAAATGCAGTGGTAGGGTCTCTTATGTACAAACAAAATGAGCCCAAACTCGGCATGCCTAGCTCTATTCACACATGAGTACCAGCAAGAGTCATTGAATAACCCTGGCAGGTTACTTCATAAGTTCCAATGGTAGGGTCTCTTATGTACAAACAAAATGAGCCCAAACTCGGCATGCGTAGCTTTACTCACATATGAGTACCAGCAAGACTCATCGAATAACCTTGGAAGGTTACTTCACTAGTACCAGTGGTAGGGTCTCACCAAAACAAATAAAATGAGCCCCAACCTGGCATAACTAGGTCTACTCTTTTATGAGTTCCAGTCGCAACACTTGAACGGGATGGTATACCATCAGTCCAGATAATCTTACCAGATTTCAACGCAAGAAACAAAATAATATCTAAATACCGAAATATATCCTGACTCAACATAACGGAGAAAATAAAGTAATAATGTCCATTTATACAAAAGAAATTTACTTGTACGTAATTCGCACAGAATACGAGAAGTATCAAATTGATTTTAGCGAATATTTTGTATTCGTATATTGCTTTTTTCGTCTTCGGGCTGCAGCGACAAGCGACATAGAGACCACTCCCGACGGCACTCAAGCGCAGACTGAGATCTCATTGCAGAATTTGGATATATAAATCAAGAAAGTGGCTAAATAAAACGAACCTTATTGCCACATATTAAGACACACGTATGCGAGCAAAATAGAAGAAAAATGTAAGATGATTTTTTGCATTTTTTGAGTCAATTTACAATATTTTGAAAAAAAAACATCTAATTGTTTTTGAGTTGACTATATTTACTACCCTATTCTATCTTTGAAAATCTAAATAAATGTAAAAATAGAGAGAAAATTTTACCCAAAAATAGCAGTATATGCCTATTTTTGATTTAAGAGGCCGTTTCGAATCGATTTTACATTAATATTAATTAAATATTTTTTATTTATTTTCAAATTGATTTATAGATAAAAAAGTAATCAATTTATCGTAATCATTAGTTTTATTAGTTATTATCTAAAATTGTCGTAAAATGTACCGGAAATATGTGGTTTTTTGATACAAGCGTAAACGCGTCCTTTACGCTCGGAATCCGTATGAAGGGCTTCACACACACCAGCTATAATGTAAAGATGTACATTACAGCACGATACATCTCATTACATCTTTCCATAGAAATCGTCAGGAGACCACACACGACAGCTATAATGTATATTTTTACATCTTCGAATGTTAAGATACAGAGCGATACGAAAATATACATTTATAGTGCGTCAATCGGGACGTATGCAAATGAAATGAAGGGAAAGAAACTTTACATTACCTGTTGTGTGTGTGATACATAAGCTATACATCTCGGGATGTAATGTACATTAATAAACATTATAGCTGCTGTGTGTGAAGCGCTTGATGCGTTCACTGCGGATGACGTCATCAGCACAAATACTGGTCTCAGGCGCAGAAATGCTGATCCAGTGCACGCAGTTTCATAGAAATTAATACAAAGCAACAAATCCTTCCGCTCCGTACGCTCCGATTCCGATCCGGTGGAGGCGCAGCTTAACACGACAAAAATTGCTGTTTATAACGTCAATTGAGAACTGCGGGTAGATCGCAAATATTTACATGTATATATGTGGGTGTTGAAAATGACAAAGGCTTCAAATTATTTAGTTAGATATTTTGTTTACTCGTATCTAATAAAATATAGATTCTGGGAAATGTTTATCTAAACTTGTCCTTCGTTTATTAGTTTATTTAATAATGTAACCTATTAGTCGTTTTGATGCTCATTTTGGTTTCAAGTGCGACCTAAATATGTAGGAGGAGAAACTAACAATCGATCAGGTAAATCACCAACTCGCTTTTCTTCGATAGAAACATAAATTAGTTCAGTCTGTATTTTATTGGCACAAGTTCCTAGGAAAGACTTGGTAGTTTTTTAAAGGACTTTATCATTCAGTGGTTTAGGTTTCGTGCATATTTGTAAAAGCATTATTTCAAAAGCATTAAATACTTTTCCACTGTGATGGCAGAAGTTTTAGGTTACTGTAATAATATACTTCTAAGTAATGTATATTGTGTATGATATTAATAGGTATCGGGTAACATATTTGTCCAAAAAGGTGCAAAGAGATACTTGAGCGAATAGCCGATAACCTTGAAAAGGTAAAGGTCATTGCCGATCGTAGCTAAGTGAGCCATTGACCAACTTTCATACACTTACCCCAGAGAACTTGATGTAGGTACATATCATGCGAGATAAAATATCAGAATACGTATAGAGGTAGACCGAAATTAACTTAGATGGATTACGTTGTGTACAAAGTTTTATGAACAAAGCTTTTAATCAAAATCATACAAAGCGTCTGTACCATGGAATATCGCTATCCCGTTAGGTTGCGGCATTCAGGCAGAAGTCGCTTTTCGGCATAATTGAGCTGATAATTTTATTTCTGTCAAATCTGCTTGAACTAAAAGGCTCCCAGGCTCCAAGGCAAAGGTCTGATCTCAACCGGTATAACGTTAGGACAATGACGAATATGTTTACTCTAAATACGGATTTACCTATTTATCCGAGAACGCTTTTGAATGGCATAACAGTGTTTCATTAATGTCAACTTAGAAACATCTTGTATATCCTAACTTTTCTTTAGGAAAGCACTTTAAATATAACTATCAATATTCTACGAATACACGTTCCCGTCAAACTTATAAAACCTCTTATTTTGCGATGGCGGGATTTTATATGTCTAGAATTGCCGTAGGCAGGCAAGAAATTGTTCAGAGTGCGCAGTGGAAGTTGTAATTCATCTACCTGACGACGACAAGACAAGGATCTAGACACAATGCACTGCGTTGCACAGTGAATTACAACTGTCAATATTAATTTACTTACCAAATCTTCACTGATGCTCTTGAGTGGACCTATAAGATTAGACTCATAATTTTGGCCAAAATAACAAGCAAATCGTTAGAAATACCACTACTCGAGGTCCAGTTCGGCGTCCTTCTTCAGACCACGATGCACGTTGGCGGATTCACAGTTTTACAATGTTCAATATGTTACAAATGTTCAATAGTTCACAAGTTTGACTTTTATCACTGTGTACCGGTGCCGGTTATAGATCAAAAGAGCGGCATTCACTCGGATTTTTAGTTTTACAACCAAATACAAGATCAAAAACGCGCTCACAAAACGGAATCTTCCAGAGCGAACAAAAAGCTAGGTTGTTTCGCTTTCGACCGCGGGCAACGACAATGAACGAATGGATTGACAGTTCATAGTGTGACCATAGTCAGAAATTTTCAATAGACTAAACAAATGTTACTAAATCGATATAATCGATTTGACTTATCACAAATAATGTTTCTATTTCAAACAATAAACAAAACTACTTAAAATAATTAATCATAAACTCATGAAAGGGTGACTTTGGATATCAGTGTTCGTAACTTATTATTTGGATAATTTTTTTTTCGATCCGAATAAAATATTTTGTATTAAAAACAGTCATTACAATTTGATATGAAGTATTCCTTTTCGGGTAGGAATCGCTTTTAATGATTCCTGTATTTCTTTTTTACTCAAACATAGAAACGTTTGATATTTATTTTTATTATATTTGCAGAGCGGTTATATTTAGAGATTTTAATTGAATTTAAGAAAGGGGGAAGATAATAGGACAGATGTGTTTTGTGTTTTTGATATTTTAACATCGATTTGTCAGTAGAAATCTGAGAGTATTTTCTCAAGAATAAATATTTTTCATTGATGGGGTCCAGCAGGTACGATCACCTAGCCTGGTAAATGGATCTTCTTCTAGCAGGTCATATGCATTGTAAAATCTGACAATCCTCACTTAACCAGGGTCCGTGGTTTATGCAGCCAAATCTTCTCCAATTTAGATGAGAGCAGTGCTACAACAGTAGGATAATTTATGAACAGGATCACCTTTTTTACTGACATGTCACCGTAGAGCCTAAACTACTGAAGCTAGAAATGTGCAATTTGGTCAGCGGGTTCCTATTATGACTCAGACAAACACTAAGGAAGGATTTCATATTGGGGGGTTCCAATAAGATCATATGTAGATGGAGATACCAACATACTGCAATGCAACTGGCTCGAAACCACAGCGCGCGCCACTGCCTAAAGTTAAGTGCGAATTACATTATCACTTGCCCCGTGCCTCAAAGAGCACATTAAGCCGTCGGTCCCGGCTATCATGAAGAGTTTGTGTTTATTTGGGAGTCTTAATGGGAATGAAAAAAAACCTTCTCAATAAACTGAGTATTCTAAACAATGAAATATTATTCAAATATTGCGGCGGTCATACAGGCAATCGCTCTCTGAATTTCGGACTGCAAGTGGGATAACGCTAAAAGTACGATGGTGATACATCTACATACAGACACACAATTATGCCATTTAAAATGCCGCACGACAATCGCTTCGCTTAAGAATAAGTGAGCACTCGAAAGCTGATAAGTTGAGTACTTAGTGTCGGTCTGTCACATAACTTTGTGTAAAGCATTCATTACCGCTAACACGCATCTAAACGGCCTTAGTACGATGCCATATTTTGTTTATGAACGCTTTCGAACTACTACGTGGGCAGAATGAAATTTGTTTGTTTGGAAAAGATTTTCTTTTTAATTTGGTAAATGGCGGCATTTAAGCAGTTTATTGAGGGGGTAGTTATATGTGGTATTTTTTTAAAGCGAGAATCCTTCTCTTTCTTTAGTGAGTGATTGTCGTGAAGATTTAATTATTAACATCGTTTATTCTTGTAATTAAATAAATGAACACATACGATACATATGGCGAACCGCAGGCGTAGCGGAAGTGTAAGCGACTGCTACGCCAAATGCTGCAGGTTGGATTACCGCTCATGCCAAGCATTTGTGTGCGAGAATATGAATTATTCTCGTGGTATGGATATTACTATCTATAATATGGAAATATAAAAAAAAAACAAGTATATATGTGTGTTTATTCATTGTCTAGTACAAGCTCTGCTCGTGTGCAAGTTTGTTACTAGATGGTGTTGTGTGTATGCGGCATATTATTACGTGTTTATCTCAGACGGCATTTTGTTGGGTAGCCCGTTTATTGGAGAAGGCTAGAGGCTATATAAAATCAAGTTATGAGCTATATGGGTGCGGAGAGTAGCTTTTATTAATGCGGGTGTAACCGCGGGCTCAACTAATGTATTCAAAAAGATCGATATGTACTGCTTTCTAAGGACATAAACAACATTTATTATCAGATTTCATCAATCTTCTCGGATGAACCTGAATAACATTTTAATATACTTTAAGTGTGGTGACGGATTAAGAATACGGAATGTCACCACCCCATATCATCCCATGGGTGTCGTAAGAGCCGATAGAGGGAGCATATTATGCAGAGAACAACACTGTAAGAGAAGGAAAACTTGATACAAACCCTATACCAACCCGTTTGGCCAGCGTAGTATAGTAGGCCAATTCCTCCTTTCAAAGGAGAGGCCTGGTCCAGCAGTGGACTGTTAAGGGCTGATGAAGAAGATACTTTAAGTGAAATTGTAATTTTGAAAGAGTGGTGCTAAATTTTATACAACTGTATGTTATATCCTATCTCCCCGGGTCTTCCTACAAACGTATTTTAGTTTAAAATTTGATCAGGGCACTGACCAATGAAATCAAACTGTTACTCGGCAATAAATTTATTCATTAATCAAGATTACCAATTAAAAAGAACGTGCTTATCCATAGAGAAATGCCGGCAAATAGTAGCTTAGAAATATTAAACAATGAGGAAAGAAACAATATTACTGAAAGAAATACGGTTTTCACAGCATAAAGATTACAAGATCATTAATCATATTAAAAACAACAGCCGGCAAAGTGTGTGTAGTACAATAGGTACCATTATTCCTTTACTTTATCGTAAGTTTTTCTTGATATTCTGAGATAAATACATCGTGAATGTGAAGACCAGAATAAATATTTTTCTTTTAAAATTAGATAGAGTTATGTACAAATAATCCTACTAGCGGACAAGAAACATATCCGTCGATTCGAAATGCGCCAAGTGATGTGAGAGACAACACTCTCTATGTTCCCCAAATTGTTGTTTCTAGATTTTACTTTGTCCTGTGTCCATTGGTTGAACGCTGTGAATTCTCCGGCGATACAAGATTCATTCCAAGGACGGGAATAAAAAAAAGCTGATGAAAGCAAATTTAACTGGCAGTTTTTTTAACTGGCAATATAAACTATGCAGTTTATAGATATAAGTAGATAATATTATATCATCATCTAATCTAACGTGTTCGTTAGATGCAAAAAATAATGAGTTTTAGCCATGTGTATTTTACGCCTCTGGCTTTTAAAAAGTCTGATTTACTATCATGCCGTCACTTAAGTGAAGACGCTCAAACATTTCTTTTAAAACAACCCTGAATCCCTACTAACGGTAATTAGTTTATTTCCGCCATCGACAACTCATTAACAAACATGCTGACTTGATTACTCATTGAAATTTATGCTCAATTATTCTGATGTGTCTCGATGACTGGTTTGTAGTTTTGGTTTCGATTACGTAACTATATACTGTGCAAACAATGTTGAAGGGCTAGAATGTCATTTGTGGAATGAGTGATAAATTTGATTAGTTATGAGTATTCATTGAGCGTATGAAAGGACATACTCTGGTGGCAAGCACCAAAATGTCAAGGATGAAATTAACATATTTTCAGAAGTCTTCCACGTGCAAAATAGATGCTTTGTTTATCACTATATGTACTGGTAGGTATATTTGTAACTTAGGTGCTTAATAGACCATCACTTAGAAAGTAACGTGCACACTAAAATTTTACTGACTTATGACGAGAACCAATCGCATGAACTATACATTAAATAGTACGTTCCGTAGCCATTAAAAATTTATAGTGGGTATAAAATTTGCCCTTTAAGCTAAGCTATAAAAAATCTTACGCATGTTAATATGCAAAAAATATAATTATGCAATAATTATACATAATTTGATAATGAGTGACTAAAGTGTACTTATACAGCAAGGCTTTTTATATTCCTGAAGTATGTAAATCGTCGCTTTGGCAATTTTTTTACAGTATTTCCTTAGGTTACGCGAATATTACACACTGAAATTAAAAATATAAATAATAATATTTTAGTTTAGTTTAAAGATTGTTCGCTTTAAATGTAATCTCAGTAAAACCAATATATTATTATAGCGATAAAATCTAATACTAATATTTAAAGCTGAAGAATTTGTTTGTTTGTTTACTTGAACGCACTAACCATTTACCGAGGAATGCTATAGGCTATATAACATCACGATATGGTCCACGGTAGCAGAGCAGTAACCTTAAATAACGCGGGTGTAACCGCAGACTCATCTAGTATTAAATGGACCACTTGGTTCCTCATATCTAATCTAATACTAATATATAAAGCTGAAGAGTTTGTTTGTTTGTTTGATTGAACGCGCTAATCTCAGGAACTATCAGTCCGATTTGAAAAAAATCTGTCTGTGTTAGATAGGTCATTTATCGAGGAAGGCTATAGTCTACATAACATCACGCTATGAGCCACGGGAGCGGAGCAGTAGCTTTAAATAACGCGGGTCTAACCGCGGGCATCATCTTGTATCTCATAAATCCATTTAGTTATAAAATACTATTTGTTTTCCTAATAAAATAGAATACGTTAACTGTAGTAGTTTAATTTCTATTTCTTTTGAAGGAATATGATCCACTTTTGTTTGAATTCTACTGCGACAAGCTACTCGAATCAAATTCTGGCTTAAAGAATTTTATTCTTCAGCACGGCTTACGCTAAAAAATCGGTAAGATCTGCAGCCGATTTACATAAATTATACTTTTACGAATTTTTATGATAAATACTTGCTATAATGCCAGTTTTGTTTTGTAGTGCAATTTGTGAATTACTTGCGCCGTAGTAAAATTTATATTAAAACTTGTAATATGCCACATGTTGTTAAAAAACGATCGTAAAAGAAAATAATACATTAAATTGTCTTTTTTTTTTAAATTTCAGGACCGCGGGCGCGGGGGCTGCTCCCCGTTCGCCAAAAGGCAAGTGGCGTAGTGTCCGCGCCGACTCCCAAGTCATAAGGAGACTGGGCCTGCCAACACCAACGGCGGGCCAATCCCAGGCGGGATCACGGAAAAGTATGCTATCCGTGAATCGCGTGACCCCGCCACTACACGGGCCCCGAAGGGACACCGCGTTGGTTTTATTAGGTATGCCCCACCTTTAGGGGCGAGCCTCCACACAACTCCTCCACCAGTCCCAAGTCCGGTCGATCACACTTCGGCCGGGTTGGCGTCGAGTTGAGATGGCTCATAAGGAGAGTTTCTACCGCAGTGAACAAAAAAAAAAACCGGTCAAGTGCGAGTCGGACTCGCGCACCGAGGGTTCCGTACAAACCTGTAGGTATATAAGTAAAAGTTCACCAGTCATAGTTATGGTATTTTTATTGCTAAATGAAATACATAACATTACAGTATGGAAAGCTGGAGGAGCATAAATTAAAGAAAAAGGGGTCTTTGTCGTTTGTAATCAGTCATCCTTTATTTTATATTAACATATATCGCTTATTTTATAATATAACTTAAATACCTATACCAGCCTTGCAGCAGCCTTGCAAAAGTCTGCTGATGAATGATGGTAAGATTTTTTATCAAAGTTATTGATTTACAAAGCTTTTAGTGACTATTAGAAATCTGTTACAAAAATTCTTATAAAGTACAGAATAATTAGCAAAAAGGTTTGAAGACTATATAATTATTTGAAATCTCAATCTCAATCAGCCTATCATAACATGCACCACAGCACACGGTCCTCAGCCTTCCGCATCCTTTATCTGGGCTATAAGACGTTGCTTCGTACCAAATTTCAAGATTTTGAGTTCACGGGAAGTACCCTGTAGGTTTTGATTCCCTTGCAAGTAGTCGCGAGTTTAAAAATATGATTATATTGCTCTCTCTTTTGATTGCGTAGACATAGAAGTTTGATTTTGTTACAGCCTAACGGTGTTATACATACATACATACATACATAGACTCACGCCTGTTTCCCGGATGGGTAGGCAGAGACTACGGAACGCAATTTGCAACGATCCTGACAAACCTCACTTGCTTCACTCACTCCCATCAAGTTTCTCATGCATGGTCTTCTGTTAAGGGTACTTCTTACTTGTCCTTTTTTCAGGATGTCTCCAATCTGGTCAGAGAACGTCCGCCTAGGTCTTCCCCTTTGTCCTGTTCCATTCACACTTGCCTTATATATCTTCTTTGTCAGTCTATCGTCATCCATTCTCTCCATGTGCCCAAACCATCTTAACATGCCTTTCTCAATGCTTGTCACTACATCTTCTTTTACCCCACACCACTCTCGTATCACACAATTTTTTACTCTGTCGGTCAAAGACACACCACACATACTTCTCAGTGCTCTCATTTCTACAGCATTTATTTTACTTTCAAATCTCTTCTGCCATACCCAACTTTCACTACCATACATAAGGGTAGACACTAACACACCTCTATGTACAGCCAAACGTGCCTTTTTGGACACATTTTGACTGTTCATAAACGCTTTCAGAGCTCCATTCACACTATTACCTGCATTAACTCTCCTTTCAATATCTTCTTCATTCTTACCATCTCTTGTAAACAACGTACCTAAGTAAACAAACTCATTCACTTGTTCCACTCGCTGTCCATCGATCAAAACATTACAAGCCGTAACGCATTCCTCCTTTTCAAAAACCATAACTTTCGTTTTTCTTACATTCACTTTCATTCCTTTCCTCTCTAACGCACCATGCATGATTACTACCATCTCCTGCAACTCCTCCGCTGAAGATGCAAGTATTACCTGATCATCAGCATAAAGGAGGCATTTGACAAGTAACCCATTCATCCTTAATCCGCAGTTACTATGTTTTAAATCTTGCAAACAACTGTCCATGAAGAGGTTAAACAGCCACGGCGACGCTACACATCCCTGTCTAACACCTTTCTCGATTGTAAACCAGTCAGTGTATACCCCGTTTATCCTCATACAAGCTTTAGAATCCACATAAAGGGATTTCAGAGCTCGAATGAGGCTGCTGTCCACCCCATTCATTGACAGCACCGACCACATTTCATTCCTCACCACTTTATCGTAAGCCTTTTCCAAATCCACGAATGCGCAATAGACCTTTTGACCTTTGGCCAAAAACTTTTTGGCTATGCTTCGCAAAGAAAAAACCTGATCCGTGCATTCCATACCCTTTTGGAATCCCGCTTGTACATCCCATATTTTCTTGTCGGTTACTTCCATAACTCTTTCAATAAGTACCTTTGCATACAATTTGCCAACAATGCTGAGAAGGCTAATGCCTCTATAGTTTTTGCAATCTTGTTGCGAGCCTTTTCCTTTATAAAGAGACACAATTACAGCTGTGGCCTAGTCATTAGGTACTCGGCCGGTGCTCCAGCACAAGTTATATAACCGCTGCAACTGACCAACTATGATGCCCTGTCCAGCCTTCAGCATTTCGACTGTAATCCTATCATATCCTGCAGCCTTACCTACTTTCATACTTTCCAGTGCCTTCAGGATCTTATCCACGCCAATAACGCTTTCATCATTGCTATCGTTACCATTCATTTCAGCTATCAGTGTCTCTATCGCCGATCTTTCAAATAAACTTTCAAAATACTCTTTCCATCTCTTCAGCACGCACGATTCATCATTTACTATCTTTCCAGTCTCGTCTCTGATGGATGTGTATTCTGAGGATTGAGTTCTTCCTCGAACTGCACGAACGGATTTCCAGAAAAACTTAATGTTTCTCTGGAAATCGTCAGATAATCTGCTATCAAACTCATCTATCTTTTCCTCTTTTTTCCTTTTAACCATTTCTTTCACTATTCTTTTTGACCTAACAAACTCCTTTCTTGCTTCATCTATGTCTACACTCGTTGCTTTTCCCATTCTTTCATTTGCTCTGGCAGCCAACCAATCTGACCAAGCTTTCTTTTTCTCTGACACTGCTGATTGTACATCCTTGTCCCACCATGTATTCTTAACCTTTCGTATTTTCCTTCTCTTGATCACACCACATACTTCAGACGCTACACATACTACCTCTTCTTTAAAGGCCTGCCATAATTCTTCCATATCATTTATGCAATCGAACCTCTCAAATTTTGCTATCAATCTTCGTTTATACTCATCTTTCTCTTGTAGATTTTCTACCTTAATTCTTTCCAAGACCCTATTTTCATTACGCTCTCGGTGTCGCCATCCTTTAAAGAGCCCACTTATCCGGCTCAACACCAAGAAGTGGTCTGTGTGGATGCCGATCCCTCGATATGCTCTTGTATCCAACACATTCTTTCTTAATCGTTCATCTACTATCACAAAATCAAACATACTTCTTCTAATATTTTTCGCCTCTCGCTTATACATATGTATCCTTTTATGATCAAACATGGTGTTTGTCTCACAAAGGCTCCACTCCAAACAAATCTCAAGCAGTACTTTTCCATTTTCGTTCACACTCTCATCACCAAATGCACCTAACACCCTTTCAAATCCATCTCGCTTTACTCCCACCCATCCATTGAAATCCCCTAACAAGATCAATCTTTCATTATCCTTGCAGTTCCTCAAAATCTCTCTTAAACTCTCCCAAAACTCCTGCCTTTCGTCTTGCTCATGTTGTGACATACCCGTAACTATATTGACCGGGGCGTACACCCCCACAATAAAGAGACGAGTAAGTCCTACTTTCATTCTCATCCACAGTAGCCTAGCATTTACACATTCAAACTCTTTTACACACTCATTCATTCGCGCAGACAGTATTACACCAACTCCCTTACAAGCTCTGGTGGTACTATCTACCCCAGACCAATACGCCGTATATGCGCCATGCTTGGTGGTTTCACACCCTTTTCTTTTTGTTTCATTCACACAAAGAACATCAATCTTTCTATCATCCATCATCTGACATACTTCATCCAATTTGCCGTTCTTTCCTCCTCCAACATTCAATGTTGCAAACCTGCTCTCCGTAGGCCGCTTTTTGCCCTCGCGGGAAACGAGACGTGATGGGTTGCGAACCGCGTCGCCGCCGTGTGAGGAAATATTATTTATTGTTCCCATTGCGTTCCCACGAGAATTAGGGTTTTTAAATGTCCATCCCCATAGAGCCCTTTACGGGGGTAAGGCGGAATATCACGTGTGCCCTGTGACCACCAACACAGGCACCCTCCGTTTGCGACCAGCTTACCCTCTGGCCACGAATCTCTCGGCACGGGTCGTTTTACACCTTAGATCGGGGTTTTGTGTCGGGTATGCTCCCTGAAAGTTGGTTTAATTTCGGAGTTTTCCTTCTCCTAGACAGGTTGCCAACCAAGGCTAACGAGGCCTATCTCCCCGAAATATATATATATATATATATATATATATATATATATATATATATATATATATATATATATATATATATATAACGGTGTTATATACTTGAGTATTTGCTATGAATTTCAATTTAATACCTCTACGCGTTCAAGAGTAAGGGGTAGTAACTTTAAATTTATTAAAAATATTTTTTTTATTTGATGTAACTAAAAATTTACGGTTTTCGCAATTTTTCCTTCATATGTGATATAAGACGTCACTTCGTACCAAATTTTAAGATTCTGAGTCACGGGAAGTACCCTGTAGGTTTTGATTCACTTGCGAGAAGGCGCGAGTTTTAAAATATGCTTATATTGCTCTTTCTTTTGATAGCGTTGACATAGCAGCTTGATTTTGTTGCAGCCTTACGGTGTTATATACTTGAGTATTTGATATGAATTTCAATTTAATACCTCCACGCGTTCAAGAGAAAGGGGTAGTAACTTTAAATTTATTAAATATATTATTTTTATGCTGTAACTAAAATTTACGGTTTTCGCAATTTTTCCTTTATAAGTGATATAAGACGTTGCTTCGTACCAAATTTCAAGATTCTGAGTTCACGGGAAGTACCCTGTAGGTTTTGATTCCAATGCAAGTTTGAAAATATGCTGCAATTTGCAGCATATACGGCTGTATCTTTTGATTGCGTTGGATTAGAAGTTTGATTTTTTTACAACTCTATGAAACCGTAGATTCGAGTATTTATTATAAATTTCGGATGAATACCTCCACGCATTCCTGAGAAAAAGAGTCTTGACTGACGGACGGAAAACAAAGTGATCCTATAAGGGTTCCGTTTTTTCCTTTCGAGGTACGGAACCCTAAAAGGGATTTGTACCGTGACTTCCATCGTTCATGACTGAAAGTACCTGCTACCACGACTGCTGAAAACGCTGACGTCGGGGCAAAAAGAAATATTACCGTCATGATATTTTTATAAAGACCCGCTGTCCAATATCGTATTAAACTTTTGACGATGCAAAGATTATCCGCGCGCCTCTAGCGGCGAATTTGGAAGGTGTCCGGCACTTTTGACAGCTCAATACAATTACCACTATAACTTTGAAGCAAAGTTGTATTGAAACCTGTCAGAGAGTCGCTAGTTAGAATCTTAGCATCGCCAATAGAAGAATTCACTTAATGCTGTAGTGTAAGAACTAATCGAATATATTTAATCCAGAAAAGAGGATTTTAATCATGAATGTGCGTCTTTTAATACGTGCACTTCAGGATACCTTGCTTCTTAAAATCAGTTTATTTATTTACAAGTGTGGCAATCTATTTACTATGCAAAAATTAATAAAAATATTTTTCTCAGTGCTCTCATTTCTACAGCATTTATTCTACATTTAAATCTCTTCTGCCATACCCAACTTTCACTACCGTACATAAGGGTAGGCACTAATACCCCTCTACGGTCAGCCAAACGTGCCTTTTTGGACACGTTTTGGCTATTCATAAACGCCTTCAGAGCTCCATTCACTCTATTACCTGCATTAACTCTTCTTTCAATATCTTCTTCATTTTTACCATCTCTTGTAAACAACGTACCTAAGTATACAAACTCATTCACTTGCTCCACTCGTTGTCCATCGATCAAAACATTACAAGCCATAACGCATTCCTACTTTTCAAAAACCATAAATTTCGTTTTACTTACATTCCTTTCCTCTCTAACGCACCATGCATGATTGTTAACATCTCCTGCAATTCCTCGGCTGAAGACGCAAGTATTACCTGATCATCAGCATAAAGGAGGCATTTGACAAGTAACCCATTCATCCTAAATCCGCAGTCACTATGTTTTAGATCTTGCAAACAACTGTCCATGAAGAGGTTGAACAGCCACGGCGACGCTACACATCCCTGTCTAACACCTGTCTCGATGGTAAACCAGTCAGTGTATGCCCCGTTTATCCTTACACAAGCTCTAGAATCCTCACATAGGGATTTCAGAGCTCGAATGAGGCTGCTGTCTATCCCATTCATTGACAGCACCGACCACATTTCATTCCTCACCACTTTATCGTAAGCCTTTTCCAAATCCTCGAATGCGTAATAGACCTTTTTGAACTTTGGCCAAAAATTTTTCGTCTATGCTTCGCAAGGAAAAAAGCTGATCCGTACATCCCATACACTTTCGGAATCCCGCTTGTACATGTCATATTTTCTTGTCGGTTACTTCCATAACTCTTTCAATCAGTACCTTTGCATACAATTTGCCAACAATGCTGAGAAGGCTAATGCCTCTATAGTTTTTGCAATCTTGTTGCGAGCCTTTTCCTTTATAAAGAGACACAACTACAGCTGTGGCCCAGTCATTAGGTTCTCGGCCGGTGCTCCAGCACAAGTTATATATCCGCTGCAACTGACCTACTATGATGTCCTGTCCAGCCTTCAGCATTTCGACTTTAATCCTATCATATCCTGCAGCCTTACCTACTTTCATACTTCCCAGTGCCTTCGCGATCTCATCCACGCCAATAACGCTTTCATCATTGCTATCATTACCATTCATTTCAGCTATCGGTGTCTCTATCGCCGTTCTTTCAAATAAACTTTCAAAATACTCTTTCCATCTTTTCAGCACGCACGATTCACCATTTACTATCTTTCCATTCTCGTCTCTAATGGATGTGTAAGGATTGAGTTCTTCCTCGAACTGCACGATCGATTTACAGAAAAACTTAATGTTCCTCTGGAAACACAGTGAAACACAGAGCACGCCAATCATACAAATACGAAGAGTGACAAAAGCCGGTATGACCGGACAGTGATTAGTCATAACGGGCAATACGATGCGCAGAATTATATACACTAGGTGGCTTAAATTAGGACTGCAGTGGAATATCTGACTAAAAAAGTTAGTAAAATGTTTTTAATGGAAACATTACACGGCAGTGTGTACAGCGATAGGCTTAGTTGGAATACGTACATAGCACAACTCGACCAATCTCAAACTTTAGACTTAGAAATATCTCGCACAAGAACATTATTAAGAGATTGTAATATAATTGACAAATAATCATACGATTCTTGCAAGGTCCATTTCTGACTTCACTATAATCACGTGCGATGAATCGGTTTTATTTTTTTTATCTTGGCGTGCTTGACCCCAGACGTAACGAAAATCCTTATTCGCGGCTGCCTTCTTTGTTTTCGATAATAGCAATTTATTTTCAAGTGTGAGGTGATCATTGACATAATATTTTCTGATTGCCCGTCAAACCTATGCGTCCTACTGTCAAAGGACTGTCTGTGTACTCTTGTTATCAAGTTGACTTGGGTCTTGTTAACAGGGTAGCTTATCTGAGATAATGTTGAACAAAGAACAATGCCCATTTCTGGCCCAGGTTGGAACTCATGAACAGTACAATAAAGTTTCAATTAGTTGTTGAATAATCCTTTTTATTTATAACTTAATTTATAGGCATTACTAAAAGTGTGCCGAGAAACTTATGCAATAAATAGGTTTAAAAAGATGTGTTAACGTCTAAATAGCTAACACGTAATAGATCAGAAATTGCCAGTAAAGAAATCATAATATTAAATCGATTATCACTTCTTCTTTATCGATTGTACGTTTTCTCTACTCAAAATGATTTGAGTGAATAGCAAATCTCTAATTGGTCCTTAAACATTTAAAATGTGTGTATAATTAAGGTATATATGCGATGAACTAAAAATAAGTTCGATTTTGAACCAAATATATAGATAGATAACCTATGTCCGAAATCCATATCGATTAATCAATATCATTTAAAAACTGTAAAATGGCAACACTTTTTTGACTCTTAAGTAAATGTCTATAATGTCATATTCAGTTTATTTTGTTTGTTACCTATTTGTTTTGCTCGTGCACATTGTGGATGCTTTTTTATGTTTTTGGATCTTTTACGACTTCTGGCTTTTTCTTTCGGATTTCTACCCTTACCAAATGATTAACTCATTCCTATCTACTCAAAACTACGAAATACTTTAACTATCCTAATAAAAGTGGGTACACACCTAATGTTTTGTAAGTTTATAAAAGTACTTCTTGTAATAAATCTATGAATGTGATGGACCTCTAATCAATCTAAAAATTTTAGTTTAACACTCTTTTATCGAATGCAATAACAACTACTACCATTTTTGACTGTCCACATCTGGGCCGGCGTCTCTAAGAAAAATGGGCATTGTTCTTTTCGTTGTTTGCTTGAGGAGCCTTTGATTTCCACGTTGTTCATACGCGCCCACTGCTCACCAGAGTTAGTCTCCTGTTCTAGTTTACCAAGTCAAGTCTGTATTAGGTCAACCTGTGTCCTGGACCTTTTCTACTTGCGTCAGGCTATTTTCAATATCCGCAAATCTCGCACTAAACTCTTCCAGCGCCTTGTTGGTGTCAATTAACGAGCATTTTAGTTCCGCAAATTCCTCTCTCAATGCTAGAAGTTCATCCTTGAGACATTTGAGGGGCGCCAATTTATCAGAAATCACGCAGCATCAACGAATCTGACTCAATCCTTGGCGACAACGCTTGAGAGGTAGTGCTTTGCTTACATTTGCCACAGCGCCACGTAAGCTTCCGATCTCCAAGCTTTCTGTATCCAGCTTCTGTGATGCCTGCAAATTGGAAGTGTAGATGCTGGTTGCATGTGCAATGAACTCCATCTGACAGTGCATCAGCGCAAGCTCCACATTTACGATCCATCATTACAGAGTTGGTTACAACTTGTGAGAAGTAAAATAATATTTCGTTTTTTTTTTGTAATTAGACCCATGTAACAGTTTTGGTGTAAAATGAGGAACAAAAATCACATTCATTTTTGTTCCTCAGTTTGGGGTAATGATAATGATCATACATAAAATATTCACAATAAAGGCACCAAAACATGGGAAGTTCAAGAAAATAAATGAAATTTTCAGGTTCATTCATATCAGCAACAATATGCCACGGTCGATGGTGAAAATAAATAGCAATGTTATTACAATTGATGCAGTGGGATCTTAAAATAAAATGGGTTTCATCCCAAGGCCATCCAAGGTTGTTAGTCAAAATATGATAAAACAAACTTTTGTTCAAAAACGTGTCAACATAAATAACCTCCATTTTAGAATCAAATCAAAATTTTTAATCACAATGTCAGCAATAGTTACGAACTGACGAGCTCTCTATTAAGCTGAACTATTTTATATAATATCACAATAGTGACGAACACACTCCAGGTGTGGATCGATTTGATAAAAACAATAATTTAGGGGTTTTTCAAGACAGAGGAACAATACCATACATGCATTATTGCGTGTTTAATTAAGTTATTAAGTATTTTTTTATAAATTAACTCCCTTGAAGTGCCAGGTAACGAAGAATTGAGACCTATGAATATAAAATAAGATGCGTGTGATACAAAGACATAAGAAATACGGCGTAGTAAGGTAAAAAAAAAGAATTTTACAAAATACAGTTCTTATAGGTATACGTAGTCCTTAGGTATTTTGTTTCTTTTCACTTCGATGGTTTTTCCAGACATTTCGCTTAAAAAGGCAAACGCAACATCACATATCAACTGAAAGCGTGAATAAGCGACTCGTGAATAAAATTACCAATGAACAGAATCCTACAAGTTCAGATCTGTTGTGTGCACGATGTGGCAACATAGCATTGAGATCTTTCGTTGGACGTCACATACGGCTAGCAATGAACGTATAGAATAAAGACGAAAGCGCCACTAGTGTGACGTCGCTGTGACGTCGAGAGGACACCACCTCTCGGCCGCTTTCACCTCCGCACCACCGCACCGCGAGCTCCTATAAATATTGAAGCGCTGGCTGCATTCGCCCTCTTGCGGCGGCTACAGACGAGTTAAGTCACCAACATCTCCTGGACAACCGGCAGCAGGATTCTCCACATCAACCCACCCCTCGCCGAACCACGCGACCCTGTGTAAACTTTTCTTAATATCATATAAATAGTATTTTTTTTCATTAAGGTAACGCTTGCTAAATGATGTCAAAAAATAATTGGCAATTAAATTAGAGACGTGGTCGCTCACTATGGGCCTTATCAGAAGGCTCAAGGTCACTCAGAGGGCGATGGAGAGAGCTATGCTTGGAGTTTCCCTGCGAGATCAAATCAGAAATGAGGAGATCCGCAGTAGAACCAAAGTCGCCGACATAGCTCTCCGGATAGCCAAGCTGAAGTGGCAGTGGGCAGGGCACATAGCTCGAAGAACCGATGGCCGTTGGGGCAGAAAGGTTCTGGAGTGGCGGCCACGTACCGGACGACGCAGCAGAGGTAGGCCCCCCGCAAGGTGGACCGACGATCTTGTCAAGATCGCGGGAGGAGGTTGGATGCGGGCGGCTCAAGACCGGTCTGTGTGGAGAACCTTGGGGGAGGCCTATGTCCAGCAGTGGACGTCGTTTGGCTGATATGATGATGAAATCAATTTTTATTGTAACATTTAACCACGTTTCTCATTTAGACACGCCCTAGTAGGGATATCGTAACAGCACACACTCGAAAGGTTCTTTTTACGTTACAGTGGCGCCCACGGGAATATTATAGGTAGGGTTTTGTTGAGAATCCGCTGCCGGTGAGTCTTTTTTTATTTTTTGTGTATGTGTGAAATCGTTCCTAAGCAGTGTGTAATTATTTTAGTGGCATTTATTGTTTCTTTTTGCTTGTTTTATTGTGGACGGAAAGTCGGTGGTGTTATGCCGGCCACAATAGACATTTTCTCTTTTTGTTCTGTTGTGCTCGGAAGGTCGGTTTTGTGTTGAGCCGGTCACAACAGACAAATTTTGTCTTACTACGCATGGTAAGCATTTTATATTATAACTTTTTCTGTTACCGCGTGTGATAATTATTGTGTATCAACCGCATAAGTAACGAGTTATAATCGTTCGACTGCGGCCACGTGTCCTCTAAAGACGCGCTAAGGTCACATTCCTTGATTGCATTCTTTGTATTGCGATTTATGACCTCACGTCCACTAACGACGTGCTAAGGTCACCTTGATCGTATGCTTCGCGATTAGCTTTTCTAAATGCCACTAAGGTAATTAAGTGCTACTGGTAATTATTGCTAATAATTTGCTTTGGCTGACTTATGGAACGAATTCACACCCTTCTCTTTTTCATTTCTTTCTATTTTCTACTATAACCTTCTGCTAGTGATTTTGTACGGCGATATATTTCTAAATAGTCGGTATTATTTAATACTTTTACCGCCTACTACGGCGATTATCTTTTAAAATTAACTATTACTTTTCTTTCTTACTAAGAAAGTTGCATCTTTGTTATGCCACATTTACTTATTATAGTTGGACTGGCTGAGAATGAACGTACCTAAAGATGCTATCGTATTATATACTAGGTATTTAGCTAGAATTCCGCGTTCATTTATTAATAAAATGTACACGTGTCACATGCAGGTTGCTCACTAACAATAATGAACGAATGTAATTATTGTCTATTTGGTATAGAAATACGAATATCATCGTAGAATTTTAGTTGTTCGTTTTGTCAAATGTTTATTATGCTACAATCGTTGTTTTTGGTCTTCGATTTTATCTCCTTGTATCCTATCGGTATGTCATTTGCAAATGCATCTATTTATGCATTTACTGTTCATTGTGAACTCAAACATAAAATTCCTGCGTCGCAATTATTGAATTATGTTCTTTTTGTAATGTTTTGTGTCGCTAGGATTGTTCTTTCAATGTCTGGTTTCTATTGAAATATATAAAGCATATAATGATAAATAAATGGTAAAATTAAACCGCTGACAGCCGGATAAATACTTAATTATCAATATGTAACTTGTTTCCTTTATACAAAATGCTATGCATCTGGTTTTACTAAACCATCTTAAATAGTGCTGGTTATAATGTGTTCTAGTGTTTACGCAAATGTTATTTTATCTAACTGAATTTATCAAACTTAATTGAATTGAAACTTTAACTAAAGTGGGTATTTGCACATAAATTGAATCAATAACTTCTTTTCTTGAATAAATAAGTGCCTATTTACATATGAATCAAATAAATAATATTTATACCTCATTAAATATCTAAAGTGGCTGTTTACACACAAATTAAATCAATAATTTAAAAACTTAAAAAACTAATGTGGGTACTTATACATAAATCAATAATTTATATACTTTAATAACTAAAGCGAATTAATTGATGTACAAGTTTAAGAATATCCTTTCGTATTTTACAATCAACTACATATTTTAAACCTAAAAGCTGAATAAAATAACTGAATCTTATTCTATTACAGCATAAATAAGTTTATAAACGATTGGGTACAGTGTCATTAACAACAATGTAAGACGCATATGTATACGAAGTTATAATTACCTACATAATTATTTGTTAAGGCCAACAATAGTGCGATTGTTTTCGAGTTGGACCTCACAAGTCACAAGATAACGCATTGTTGTGTTAACGAATTATATAAACATGCTAACATAAAACATGAATAAATATGCTAACATAAAACATGAATAGTTATTACTGTTATAAATTGTCGAAGAGGTTTTCCAAACTTAATATTTTTGCAAGAATCTGTTATTTATCTAACTAATTATCCAACTATCTGATAACTATCTAATTTCACATAACTATATAAACATCAGATATGTTTCTCTTGGTGATTTCCATATAAAAGATCTTAAATTAACTCACTACAAAGTTTAAGAATGTAATGATTAATGCTCATCACTAATGAACTAATCACTAAAATAACTTAACACTTCGTTACATATAATATAAAAATCTTTAACTCCTAATTACAGCTAAATCATGTACCCATATATCTTGTTACTTATAGCTTTGGTAATGACTGATCGTAATATAATAAAAAAAAAATTTCCCTTATGGCTCAGTGGCTGAAAGGTTGTTGTCGGATCGGTCTGTGGTTCGATTCTCGATTGTGTTTATTTTTTTTGTGTTTTTTAACTATGGTGGTGTGTACTATGTCGTCGACAGTCTCCTTCGACGATGTAATACATTACATCTTGCCGTGAATATTTTTTTGTGTTTTTGGCTATGGTTGTGTACACTATGTCATCGATTGTCTCCTGCGGTGATGTACTATACATTGCAACCTATTCCGAATTGTGTATTTGCCGTTGTCGATTTTGTATCATAATCAGAAACCAGTTATTTGTCCGCGAGAATGGAATGCGGCCGGCGCCAAGCGCGCAGTGATGACTCACGTGTTCACTGATTCAAACCTTCATTGATATTCCATTTTAAATGAATACAAATTGTCCTTGCAATATTGCATCTACCTTGTTAATGAGCAATTTGTTTGTGATACTGCCAACTAATCGTATGATTGTTAGTATCGTAATATAGTAAGATCGTAATATTGGTTTACGACTTATACTCTTTCAATTAACTTCACTTATCGAATATGGGTGGTCAGGTGGTGCCTACCAACATACACTGGGTGACTATTTGCTATAAAACTCACGTATAATACCTCTTCGCGCGTCGTGTATTATAATGAATACGACTCGCTTCGTGAATGAATGCTGGCTTGTTCATGCGTATGATTGTGTGTAGGCCTTTTTGAATGTGATGAATAATCGATTTTAAACTTTCGCGATTTGTATACATCATAGAAATTAATTTAGCGGGTCTTAATCGCGTTAACTTAAATTATTTAAGGTATAAATACCTATTTGTTACCGACGTTTCGCTCGTCTTGCACCGAGCGTGGTCGCGGAGAGACTGATGAGAGCTCAGCGACGTCTTGTGGAAGTGCGGGTTTCAGCACCTACCCTCACTTGGTCTTTATTTAAGTTCGCAATGTCGGTACTCCGACACACTACACTAATGACCTCTACACACTGTTGAGATTTATCACTGCGGCGGTGTTTACACTTGCTGATGACTGGATTCCAAGTGGCCGATAATCTATATCCATCCTCCCGGTTGAAATTGTTATATTTCTTGATTTCTACCGCTTCACGTACTATCCTGGAGTAATAGTGACGATCGGTGGATAAGACTTGTGGTTGATGCAGTTCTATCCAGTGGTTTGGTCCAGACTCCAACAAATGCTCAGCTATCGCCGACTTGTTAATATGTCGGTTTTTTACAGCTGCGATATGTTCCTTTACCCTTTCAGCGATTGTACGCTTAGTTTGCCCGATATATGAACTACCACAGCTGCAATCGACTTTGTAGACGCCAGGTGTTTGGAGAGGAATTACATCCTTTGGTGTACGCAGATTGTGTGCTATCTTAGAGAGCGGACTGTATACAGTCTTGATGGAGTATTTCTTGAGTACTGTTCCAACTTTGTCCGTCACTCCCTTTAGATACGGCATGTAAGCGGGCACTCTGCTTACCTCAGGTTTACGCTCGTTCCTCTTCCGACAGAGTAAGTTTTTCTTGTATCCGTTGCACCTAAGTACCTCCCGAACATGTGACAGCTCACTATTTAATTGTTCGGGGTCACATAAGTCATACGCTCTGTTTACTAACGAGGACACAACGGAATCCAAGTGCCGCGGATGGTGGTGCGAGTTCGCGTTGAGATACCTGTCGGTGTGTGTCGGTTTCCTATACACAGTGTGTCCAAGGGTACCATTATCTCTCACTGTCACTTTAACGTCGAGAAAGGGTAACGATCCGTCTACCTCCATTTCGAATGTGAATCGGATGTTCGGATGTATGGAGTTCAATTTGTGTGCGAATTGTTCTACGTCCTGCTTGTTGCCCTTCATGATGCAGAAGATATCGTCGACATACCTTTTCCATAGTTTCACATTTGATTTGAATGTGAATACAGTCCGCTCTCTAAGATAGCACACAATCTGCGTACACCAAAGGATGTAATTCCTCTCCAAACACCTGGCGTCTACAAAGTCGATTGCAGCTGTGGTAGTTCATATATCGGGCAAACTAAGCGTACAATCGCTGAAAGGGTAAAGGAACATATCGCAGCTGTAAAAAACCGACATATTAACAAGTCGGCGATAGCTGAGCATTTGTTGGAGTCTGGACCAAACCACTGGATAGAACTGCATCAACCACAAGTCTTATCCACCGATCGTCACTATTACTCCAGGATAGTACGTGAAGCGGTAGAAATCAAGAAATATAACAATTTCAACCGGGAGGATGGATATAGATTATCGGCCACTTGGAATCCAGTCATCAGCAAGTGTAAACACCGCCGCAGTGATAAATCTCAACAGTGTGTAGACGTCATTAGTGTAGTGTGTCGGAGTACCGACATTGCGAACTTAAATAAAGACCAAGTGAGGGTAGGTGCTGAAACCCGCACTTCCACAAGACGTCGCTGAGCTCTCATCAGTCTCTCCGCGACCACGCTCGGTGCAAGACGAGCGAAACGTCGGTAACAAATAGGTATTTATACCTTAAATAATTTAAGTTAACGCGATTAAGACCCGCTAAATTAATTTCTATGAATGTGATGAATGTCAGGTTATAGGAACGTTCAATGCTTGGTGACGTATGAATGGCCGAGGGTTATACTTGTTTTTTTTCCTCTTTCAGGGTTAATAGTTGCCTTGTATTTAACCTACTGACACCACTACCACTCATCTGTTTCAGGGTCTCCGAATGCAGTTGCCGCCTACCAGCCACAGAATTTTCCCTCTGGGAAAATTCTGGCCTAATAGGGGGAGTGTGTGACGTCGCTGTGACGTCGAGAGGACACCACCTCTCGGCCGCTTGCACCTCCGCACCACCGCACCGCGAGCTCCTATAAATATTGAAGCGCTGGCTGCATTCGCCCTCTTGCGGCGGCTACAGACGAGTTAAGTCACCAACATCTCCTGGACAACCGGCAGCAGGATTCTCCACATCAACCCACCCCTCGCCGAACCACGCGACCCTGTGTAAACTTTTCTTAATATCATATAAATAGTAATTTTTTTCATTAAGGTAACGCTTGCTAAATGATGTCAAAAATTAATTGGCAATTAAATCAATTTTTATTGTAACATTTATCCACGTTTCTTCGCGTTTTCTCATTTAGACACGCCCTAGTAGGGATATCATAACAGCACACACTTGAAAGGTTATTTTTACGTTACACTAGTTTTTGCGACGAAAATCAACGGAACTACGTAAATATTATGTGCAGCAAGATTGGAAGAAAAATGATGTCCAATTTATTTTTCATATTTTGATATTTCTAGTATCAGGGGGTAATTTCGCAAACATTGCACGTAGTCTCCTATTTGACGTCCGATATAAGGACGTCGGAAGCAGGTGGACGCCACATTAGATGCAAAAATGGGCATAGTGGACGTACAATAGATTACGGGATATATATATATATATATATATATATATATATATATATATATCAGTTCCCTATAAACTTGATGGGAGTGAATGAAGCAAGAGAGGTATGTCAGGATCGTTGCAAATGGCGTTCCGTAGTCTCTGCCTACCCCTCCGGGAAACAAGCGTGAGTCTATGTATGTATGTATGTATGTGTATCAGTTCCCGCGCTTTCTTATAGAAATGCCGAAACCACGAAGTTATTGTGCAGTGGATGGGTGTTAAAGCCACAAAACAAATGAAAACTTGTTGTTTTGCATTGCAGAAAGACAAACAATGATTTATGTAGTAAGTAATGGTATAAGATTTCATATAATTAGGTACTTATATAAAATTTCATCTACAAATTGATACCATTTATTTTATTAAGAGTAAAGGTAAGAAAGGAAATACTAGGTATGTAAATTAATAACTTAAGGTTATTAGAAATAAATATAAATGTTGTTTTTATTTAATAAAATCTACTGAAGCCATGAGAAGGCGAGCCCTAAAAAGTTACACGAGCAGGCGCGCGTGAGCAAAACTCTCACGATACTTCAAATGACGTTTTCTTTGAAATCAATTATATTTTAGTATAAATTTACATTTTATAATGAATTAAAAGTCTTTATTTCATTAGATAAAGTGTTTTATTAACAGTAAACATCAAAATATGCAGTCTTATGTGCAAACTAAAAATATATTGCAGTTTGGCCTTAATATTTCGCTAACTTTCCATATAAAATATATATAAAACAAAATCACAATAAAACTGGAATGATTTAATCTTCCATGAGATCTTGAGTTATGTGTCTTTTATAAAACATATGGCACATAAAAGTAACATGCTCGGTGTACACTGATATACTGCACAAAATGCATGCTTTTTTTGAACGCATTTTGCTAATATGGAATATAGAAAGTGTGTAATTTTACGAATGTGGCATTGTGCGCCTAATCCTGCTGGTATCTACTAGTGATACAACAATTGATTTGCCTAGCATATTTTGATTTTCTACATGCCATTTCTTACGTGTTCGCTCAGATAAGACCACTCAAGTTTTATTTTTAAGCCCCTATAAGTTTTTCTCTGCAAATGCTTCAAAGTTATACCCATACAAAAAATACACTAATTGAGATCTTTCATTTTCTTCTGTATATATAAAATTCTTGCGTTACTGACTGACTGACAGACAAGCTACAGCCAAAACTACTGGGCGCAAGAAGCTGGTATTTGACATATGTCAAATACCAGCTTCTCTACCAAGGAACTCATACGAGTTCCTTGGTGACTATAGGGGTGCACTAAGAACGGATTTCCCGAAACTCCCACGGGATTCGGCAGAAACAATTAATGTGCGGGCGTACCTGCGGGCACCCTCTAGTTTGATATAGGTCTCAAGAGGTTACAACACTTGGGACGAAACCGACCATTCTCCTTTGAGGGGTTTGCCGATCACCTATTGTAGGCCTTGTTTACTGTAAGAAATAAATAAAACATGTAAATATTATATGCACTAATTTAATCAATAACTGTGTACAATAACTATGAAGTAACAATCAAATCAATTTTGTTATTAAGAAAAAAAAACTTACACGAACGGGCGCGCGATGAGCAAAATGCCGCGCTTCACGATCCACCACTCACAAACCCATCACCATGCAGTCGTCGTGGGACTGAGCACCGCGGGAGTTGCGTCAGAAGAAAGGGGGTGAAATTTTAGGAAGGTACTGAGAAGCTTGTAGTGACACAGTATAACTAAATTGAAATTTACAGCAATGAATTTATGCGTGAGCAAAATGGTCATAGCGCGCCTTCTCACGGGTTAATGTCAGAATCTTATGTACGTACTTACTGTATTGTCTGTTATTGTGCTCGATAAACGGAAATACGCAATAGGCTCCCTACTACGTACGATCATTATACATTTTATTTCTTTTATAACATATTACTTTTTATCTTTACTCACGGCTATTCTTCTAACTTTGGTGTCCGAAGAATAACCAGTCCTTTGGGAGGCTTACACGGGGATATGGATCCAACGTGCAGAGGCCCGTAGAGAGTTTTAATCTAAAATGGGATGGGACACATGCCGCGGAGCCTCCACAACTGCACTACTGAGTACAGCTATGGATAGATTTGTATATGCATTGCGACAGTTAAAAAAGGCTACAAATGAATCGGTTGCTCTTACAGCAGTTGTAGCGGTCTAGGAGCGTAGCCGGAGTCTTAACGTGAACCTGGAACCTGAAGGAAAGCAGCATTAGGAGAGCAACAACCAATAGAGTCAGGCAGGCGGCGTCAGCCGGCCTCAGCTAGCAGGTAGAGAGATGGGCAGTACGCTAACGCAGTAAATGTAGTGCTTACCCGTAGCTGGGACCAGGATACACGTAAATACGACGTAGGGTCAGTAGGTACGCTTAGTTATAGTAGAAGCGACGTTAGAGTAGCGGTGCCGGCCTCTCTGTCGGCCCCTTTATATACCTGGCCCTCCATCAGGCTGAGAGTCCGTTTATGACCATATTTGGTCAGGCTTTGCGAGTGCGGACGATGGCTTTCTCTGATTGGCCGAGCGTATGGGCGGTACTGTGACGCAACGCGGTAAGTACCGGACATACGTTACAATACCGCCCGCCTTAGGAGAGGATTTTACGTGGCTAACAAGGAAAATCCGACTAGCTGCGTTAGGTCTATGAGTCCGCTACTGTCCAAGCTAAGACGGCATATAGAGAGAAGGAAGGGAAAGTCTTCTACGGTTTGTAACAAATAGTTAGGCACCATAGTGTATAAGTTTTAGGTCCTTAATGTGACAAAACCCAATAGAATTTCCAGACGCGTCCAACAACTCGTAAACGAGAGGCGACTTTTTATTAATCACTGTGCACTTCACGAATTTAGGGGCTAGTTTCTTACAGAAGGACTTATCCTTGTCGCTCTGATAAAAAGTCCGTTTCCACACAGTGTCTCCCACATTAAACTCAGCTGGTTTACGGCGTAAATTATACGTTTGGGAATTCCTAGCATGAGCTTGAATGAGGAGTGCCTGAACTTTGTCAAATATGCCTGATAAGTGACCTATGTTTTCTGCGTAATCGTCCCTAGGTATGTATACTATATCATCAGCGTCTGTGTCGACATAGTGTGAGCCGCATGGAACTAGTTCACGTCCATAGACTAAAAAACTAGGTGTATAGCCCGTGACTTCATTAACTGCAGTATTTAATGCAAACTGCACCTTAGGTACGAGAGTGTCCCATAATCTCTGGTCATTTCCTACAAACGCCGCTAAGGTAGAACCAATGGTTTTATTATAGCGTTCGACCGTATTGACATGTGGGGAATATTTAGGAGTATAATGAAGATTAGGGATTTTGTACTTGCGCAACATAGCTTTTAAAGTAGCACTGACAAACTGTTTACCATTGTCCAATATAATTGTAGATGGTATACCATGAACTAAAAATATTTTTTCTTTCAAAATATTAGTTATTATTTCAGCAGTTGCGCGCCTGATAGGGAAAAGTAGACGCTCCTAGACCGCTACACTTTCCTGCATCGCCTTCGGCTTCACCTCTGGCGAAGAGTCTGGCCTGCCCTGCTCATCGTACTCACACCGCCGGCGTCTGCCAGCTGAGCCAACGTCAGCGAGGGCCTGTACCGCTACGCACAGCCTTCGAGCAGCCTGCCTACACACTACCGGAGGGAACAGCGTGGAAAGTGTAGCGGTCTAGGAGCGTAGCCGGAGTCTTAACGTGAACCTGGAACCTGAAGGAAAGCAGCATTAGAAGAGCCACAACCAATAGAGTCAGGCAGGCGGCGTCAGCCGGCCTCAGCTAGCAGGTAGAGAGATGGGCAGTACGCTAACGCAGTAAATGTAGTGCTTACCCGTAGCTGGGACCAGGATACACGTAAATACGACGTAGGGTCAGTAGGTACGCTTAGTTATAGTAGAAGCGACGTTAGAGTAGCGGTGCCGGCCTCTCTGTCGGCCCCTTTATATACCGGGCCCTCCATCAGGCTGAGAGTCCGTTTATGACCATATTTGGTCAGGCTTTGCGAGTGCGGACGATGGCTTTCTCTGATTGGCCGAGCGTATGGGCGGTACTGTGACGCAACGCGGTAAGTACCGGACATACGTTACACAGTAAGAGCAACCGATTCATTTGTAGCCTTTTTTATATGGATAAAAATATAAGAAATATTGTTATATAATTAAAATTAAATGTTAACATGTCCTTGCATGTAAGATAAATATGATTATAAACTTATCCCTACAATATTCGTTTGCCTGAGAGGTGAAATGTGAACTGTAAAAAATATGAACATCTATTATGTACCATTTCAATCGAATAAAGTCATTTCATTTCATTTCATGGACTAGCCGCAGCAAATGTAGGACTATTGCAATGATGTGGAGTCTAATTTACTAGTTTATGGGAATGGGTGTTAAATGGACTGGTAATAATGATACTATGGATAACAAACGGCACCTGCCAGTGATACTCCTATAGCATCCGTCCGCGTGGCAGGTGGTGACTCGCCAACTCACTAGATGGGCCCTCTCTAAACAGCCACCCAAAGCAAACAAACTCTGCCATAAAGGCAGCCAGAGGGCAACACCGGTGCGAGAGGCTAGGGGTGTCGAGCGGTGCGGCACCGGTTTCGCCATCGCGAGCCTCGTGACAACGGAGGCCCGGAGCGGGTTTCCCCGTAGTTACGCCCTTGAGAATGACACTTCCACCCCCAAGCTAATAGCTCTTGCGGCTTCCCTCTGGCCGGCCGACCAAGGCAAGCCAGAGTTGAGAGTCCTGTGGGCACTCTTGGAAATCCACTCAGGCCAGCCAATAAAGGCAAGCTGGAGACGAGGCCCTGACCGACTCTCTGAAGCATTCGGGACCGCAGTGTCACCACACACATTCAGCTAACCACAAAGCTGCCCTGCGGTTGTAAGTTTTCTTTTCATCTTGTAATACGTTTTTTGTTTATATTACACGATGAAGGTGATGTTTGAAAGCTGTTACTCTGCCCTCTGAGATTGCGTTAGTCTCATAATGAGATAACGGCTGCCCCAGAGGTGTTATTACTTATTATTGTTAATTTTATTAAATATGTTAACAATGTGTATTTACTAACTGTCTCGTGTATATATAGGTATTTAGGAAATAAAAATATGGTTATTTCGCAACATTCGCTTTATTACCAAAATTATAATAAGAACAACCCTAGCGCCTTCGTTCGATGACGCGCTTGTACGTACAGTCACACAATCTGCAAATCTTTGCATGAGTACTTAGGGTACATTTTTCTTCACTGCGAACAACGGCTATTATTATTAAGATTTTGTAGGTGATTATAGTGTAGGTATTTTTGCTTTTGTATGAGAGTGATGTATCTGTTACGAAGTAACTATTTAGTAATCTGTGGTAGAGGTCAGTTAAATACATCACTAGCTTTACTTTCGAGACTCTAGTGACAATGTTGACGAATACGTCGAGTTTTATTGCGCAAGTCGGTGTTAGTCCACACTACATAGTAGTGATGCTATTTACGGGTTACGGCTCTACAATGTTATTGAGTACATACTTGAAGTTGATCCATTCCTTTATGCAAGTATGTCATTTACGACAAGCATAGAATGGCGAAACACTGTAGTATATATTCGTACAAGTAGGCCGTTCGTCTGATAGTTTAGACATTAACGTAAATGAGGATCAGAATACAATACTGTATTGTTGGAGACTTTATAGATAATTGAACATTCAAACAACGAACAAACAAAGAATCAAACGTACGTATAAATGTTGTGTGTAAAATATTTTTGAGCCTTATGGGTCACATACACGTAAAGTTTTGCCCGATGTGTTGCCCAGGACAATAATTTCCATTGTCTGGCAGCGCCAAAATCTAAATGGCTATCGACGTAGTATTAATTCTGGTGGTTCCGTTGTAGTAAAATTTATGGTTGCATATATAATTACACTATTTCAGCATTAAATAATATCTTAGTAATATAAGGCAGATAAAAACTACTATATACGTATTTTCAGATACTATCACAGTCTAGAAAGTAATTCAATCGGTATAACTATCTTGTAACGGAGAGTACTCCAATAAATCGTCACGTCACCTAAGTTGAACCTCCCATTCATCAATCTGAACCCGACCTTACACCGATATACGGACCACGCATTTCACTACTCAACACAATCAAATCAATAAGCATATAAATTTAAAAACAAAAACAGTTTTCTAAACTAGCGTTTATACGCCCTAAACATAAAGTATAAAAGTACTGTATACTCGACTATACGATTCAAACAAGTCCAAACTCGACTGGTTATTGGGGACCTAATGTTGTTTTATTGCGGAGTTTTTACCGCCGGCACCATCATAAGATCAGCTACATGACATCATATTATTGTAATTACTCGCGATATACACATTTTATTTCATGCAGGCAAACTGTCAGCTCAATAGAAAACCGGGCAGTATGTCAAATTTATCTTGCTAGATTACCTTACAGACACCCGAACAGGTAATTAATAAAAGCTTGTAAAAAAATACTTAAAAAACTAAATAAGTACTTCCATCTCAAAATGCAATATCAGTACGGTACTATCTTCACAGAATGCATTGCACCAGTGACTTTTCACCTAAGGGACGACGATCAGGCATCACAAAGCTTCAACAGATTCTATTACAGATGCGCTCTGTGTTTTTATTCGCCCGTATCTCACAATACATTCTATTTGCCGAATGCACGAGACGTTTTATTCCTCTTTGCAGCTAATATTGACGGGTGGATGTTCGTCTGTCCAATATATTTGGAGGTTTTGTTGGACTGAAAATCTTTGTGTGGATAATGTCGTGTTTCTGTGTGTTCTTTTGTGTGATGTTTCTTATTTTCTGAGCTTTTTAATTGTGCAAATGTTTGACATAACCTTGTTTCACGGTTGAATTTACATAATTATATTGAAGAGAAACTATTTTAATCAAACAGCGTTTTTTTTCTCAGGAACTACAATAACAAAATGAAGCTTATTTGTTTTCGTGGAAGTGTTACTAAAAATAATCATAGTTATCGCAGTATCCATAAACTGCGGTTTTTGATATGCTTACTTATTTTAAGGAGTTACACCGGAGTTAGCCATAATAAACTTTTCATGGTGTCTGTCACGTCCGCAATCCGAAGCGATAACGATAATTTATAGTTTAGTGAGGATACTTGTGGATACTCATGCCTACAATGAGTCAGAATCTTAGTGACCATCAAGATTTACTAAAAAATACAAATAACAATCACAAGAAGCCCGCCACAACTCATACTTCTAAACCACTGTATTATTGTAGACTTTATGGCTATAAAATGCCAAATTCTTCTCCATGACCCATGAAAGAGAGTCTATAAATTCAACTCGCTTGACGCATTCAGCCAACGAAATACTTTCATTATCTATATTATTAAAAGAATTTTTAACATAAAGTAAGTAATAAAAAATAATTCCATATTTATATGGGAATTCTAGATTCATATGACTATATTATAAATCGTCGATGACGCAAGTAAAAGCACGGCGCAGTATTTCAGCAATCTCATTGTCTAGTCAAATTTTTCGTGTTTGCCAGGCGAACAAAGACCCAAGGAACATCCAAATCAATTCATAAAAGTGCAATATATCCATCAAATTCTCAGTGCATATTATTACTTAGACTCTTAGACTATAGATACTTGCAACATTTACAGACTACGTTGAACATAATATCTGACTGTGATCCACCATTTTACTTTACGAGGTTCATATGCTCCCTAGATTTCGTTGTTAAGCTCGACTTTTCAAGTTTGAGTAAAATAGAATATTACTTTGAAAGAACTAACGGGTAAATCAGGTTTTGTAGTGAGTATTATTTTTACGACTGTAGTGACATTTTCTTTTCGTTTATGATGGTTTAAATAAGCAATTCGATTAGTGATGGATTAAGAATGCATCATCTCACTACACAATTTCGTTCCGTGTGTGTCATGATAGGTGACTAAAGAAAATGAAGACACGGAAAACTTGACATCAATCTATACCAACCCGTATGGCTCACAATGTTAATGTGACTCAAACTAGCAAAAGCTTGCGTCCAGCAGTTAATCGCCAATGGCTGTATGACTGACATCACGAATGCTAACCAATAATAATGTGCCAATATATTTTTTATACGGCCAATGAGTCAAAAAGCACATAGGCTCCAGACGTAAATCGGTTTACATGGGCTTATGGACGCTTGCAAATTTATCTTTCATTTACTGCCAACAACTATGACTTTGGAAGTAAAAGGCGCTTTAGCAAATGTAGAATTTATGTTTGAGTTGTTGTGTCGTTGATGGGTTTCCCTGTTTTGCTCGAAATTGTACATTGAGGCCGTATATGACCGCGCATAGGGGCAGAAATAACTAATTGTTTTCGATCTTTGCGAAAAACAGAGTCCTTCCTCCTTTTGTCGTTTTTGTTGACTATTGTGCCAAACGTTCTAAGGTAAGCGCCATGTTTTAATAAAAAAATCTCTTGACGTAAGGGAACTAGTTTGATTTCAACCCAATCCATTCCCGTATTGCCTTGCAGTTTAAGAGTACGTTCTTTATCATACACAAATAAGCTACATCGCTATGATATACGAAGGTGATCTCACTATCACTATTTTCACATCAATTCAATTATTATTCACGTATGAACTCTAGTTTATTTTTCGAATAAACAATAATTTATTTAGCAGATAAAAGATCGTCTGAGTTCGGATGTTTATGCTGTCGTCTCCCAGACGACACGTTAGGATATTGACGACTTCACAGTGATTGTAAACTACGGGAGGCCAATTTGTCAATGTCTACTCTATCAATTTATTATGTATCTACGTTCTTGTTGACTTGACAAATCAACGGTGAAAAAATACAAGTACTTATTTGTATCAAAATAGAAACGTCGGTCGATGAATGATTTATTTTTCTGTCTGTACGTGAAAACGGCGTTTATACGTAATGTAAACGTTTGATTATATTTTATAGATGTCGGAATTCATACGATTTATCATTCGTTTTTCGACTCTAAGCCTCTGTTACAAATAAGAAGAAGCATTGATGACTGATGTACAATGGGTATAACATTATTATGTTATACAATTTCTTTAGCAGGTCTTAATTGCGATAGCTAAGATATTTTAATTCGGTATTTTCCGATGTTTCGACCGACTTGCATCTGACTGAAAACTTTCGGAGAAACTGAAATCTTAATGTTATGTTATTAGTTCCTTTAGAACACCAACTTACTCTAAAAAAACTGTAAAATAAGGTGTTCTTATTACTTTTTCTTCCCTCAAAATAAGTATATACTTACGCAATTCCCGACGTTCGAAGCAGATTGTTTCGTATATAATCACGCGCTCAATTTACCAACATTGTTTACATGAAGTAGTCAGCAGCAATGTAGTACAGTAACATGAGCTCCAATAAACCAAGGACTATAGCCGTCAGCAGAACAGTAATTTGCTTCCCTTCCAAACTGCACCCACAAGACATAACCATTGTTATCTTATACCAGCAGACTGCAACTAGCAATATTACTACTACTGATTAATAGCTGGAGATTAGCTATGGATAAACTTCATATGCCTGGTCTGCACCAGAATTGCCAATGAATTCTCGTAGATCTGGAAGGTCCAATGACAAATTACATTGGTCAAGATCAAGAAGCGTCGAATCCGTAGCATGAAGTTTTGGGCAGACGAGCAGAATTCTTGCAGTTAGTTTTTGGTACAGCAAATCTGTATATATAAAATTCTTGAGTTACTGACTGACTGATAGACAAAACACAGTCAGAACTATATGGCTTAGGAAGTTGAAATGTGGCATGTATGTATCTTGGACCGTAAGAGTGCACGTAAGAAGGAGTTGCCCGAAATTCCCAAATCTGGGTAGAAACCGTTAAATTAAAATAAAATGTGCGAGTGGAGCCGCGAGCATTATCTTGTACCTTACCAGTATTTGCCAAAATTACGAGTTGATATTCCATAGAAACAGGAAATGTTATTGTTACCGCGTGAAACAAAGACTCAAGAACAAAGTGGCACATACTTCGAGGAAATTATATGTCCTTTGTAATCATAAAACTCGCATAAGTACAACACACTATTCAACAAAATTCATAATTTATTGATGATTCTAATTCCTAAATAAATTCATCAGTCATTACACTGTTTCTTTCTTACGGACGATTTTCATTCGTTATATTAAATATTAAGGCTATCCAACACACTACGCAAACTTGGCACATTTCTTTTTTTTATTATTTATTTATAGACTCACGCCTGTATCCCCGAAGGGGTTGGCAGAGGTGTAATATTACACCCACATTTCGCCATGAATTTTTAGGTCCCACGTAATAGGGGGTGAGCCTGTTGCCGTACCGGGCACATTACCAGACTCCGTGCTGCTACTGAGAATTTCCTAACGGAAAAACCCAATAACACTTTGCCCGACCCGGGAATCGAACTCGAGACCGCCCAATCCCACACGCACATTTATGCCGCGAGACCAACGAGGCAGTTTGGCAACTGTTTTTTATTATTAGAAAATATTGAAAAGTTTTTCTAATTCAGATTGTCCGGCGTGCAAAAAAGTTTAACAAAATGTTCATCTGTTAACATTATTCCTTGGTTAGTCATCAGTGTGGTAAACGTAACGCAGCAGGAAAATATTTTATGAAAGGGTAAACTGTATTCAACATAATTGGTACTAATGTAGTTATGAACTTATGTTTCATTATCTTGTTTACTTTCGATGAGTAAACAAGAAAATGAAACACAAGGTTAGGAAATTGCTTTATAGCTTTTGGATGAAAATAAGAAAGAAAGACGTGACCGTCTTTTGCAGTTATCTTTTAGACTAGGACACCTTTAATCAGGTTCTTTTTAAGTATTTTGAAATTCAAAGTGGTGACTATTTATTATAGTCATCACTATAATAAATAGTGGTGACTATAATAAATATATATATATATATATATATATATATATATGTAGGCTAACCTCATCGGTGGTTAACAATGAGGTTTGCTACAATGTTACAGGCCGCCAAGAAGAACGACATTCCAATAGCGAACACCGGGCTCTGGCGAGGTGAGCATCACTGTTCGAATCGCAGTCAACGAGGAAACAGCTGAACAGGCGCTCGTGGCCACGTGATCGGTGGACGCTAATTTTTGATAGAAATTGTAATTGTTGCGATACCTAATCAATTATACTGTGAATATAGAATAATAACTGAAGTGATGTACAAATGCTGTTTTACTTACCATCTCCTCGCCCGCAAATCTACGCCCGCTCACAATTTGAAGAAACAAACGATAGTAGAAGGATGAAATGGAAAGAATGCAGTAGAAATCCCTTAACCCACAGTCGAAAGACTTTATCAGAAGTGGTTACGAAGGGCAGATGAACAGGAGATGGCATTCGGTCATGGAAAGACAGATCTCGTGTGAGTACCCATGTTTTTGTTATCAATAACGAAGCGATTGGGCAAAGCCGTTACTAGCAACGTAACCCGATTCTGTTCGTGAAATTACATTCCTGACGATGTTGAAGCTGATATTGAAAGATGGAGAAACACCAACATCATATTTGAATCGCCTTAAGCGACGCATTGAAGAGGCGCGCCGCGTTAATATGAAATGTGACGGCCGCATTTTAAGGAATTGCTACTCGCAAGTTTCGGCAAATCGAAGAGATCATTACTGGATTGATTGTGAACCCATTACATACACCATCATGTAAGCAAGGAGATAATTATCTCTTTAGCAACCTCAACAGGATAACCGACCTACTTTGTAATGAGATTGGCCGCAAATACGAATTTGACAACACGATGACAGCTCAGTACAATTGTGTCGTGCACCTAGAAAAATATCGCTGAAAAGAAAAAAATCGAGAGCTAAAATATCGCGCTGTGATGACGATGAAGGAAATGTGTTTAGTTGCTGAATTATAATTTTACGAATCCTGCCAGCACCGTGATCATCATAGGCACAAGAGGGCAGTAAAGCAAAGTTAAAGATGGTGCCGCTGTTATAAAAATGCTGGAGAGAAGATCGCCACTTATTTTCAGGTTTCAAAAGATATCCGAGAATACACAACTTAGAAAAAAACGTTAACGTTTGTGAACAGAAACTAGTAAATGGTATGGTATCCACATCGACTGGTAAGTCAGTTCAGTCAGAGACAAGTAAGACAATTCCTAGGTTTGGTCTACATTGGACATCCGTAAGCACAGCCGCGAAGGGTGAGTTGTGTTCTACACTTATGGTTATAATAGCATGGTATAGTTACTGCTTGAAATATATGGTACCTACCTACAGTATTAATTTTGGGACAACAGAACATTTAGTAGTGTCTCACGACTGAGATTGAGTCTGAATACCACTTGTGAGCTTTGAAAATCCTATCAGTGACACAACTAGTCAGTTTTCGTCAGTATCTTGAGGGTCAACATTTTACTATCTAGACACATAGAATTTCACTGCTTTTCCTTGAAAGCTTCTTAAGCTAAAACAATTTGTCACCTCATGTTCATGAGTACGAGAAACGCATACCATCTGTTTCTCTTAGCATATGATGTTGCTGTCATGTAGTGAGACGTGACTGCCTCTGTGGTCCAGCGTGCGTATACAACTGCTGATCGGAGGTCACGGGTTCGATTCCCGGGTCGCGCAAAAGTGTTATTGGGTTTTTCCGAATTCTCAAGTATGATATGCCTGGTAACGACAATAGGCTCGTCCGCTATTACGTGAGACCTAACAATTCATGCCTAAATGTGGGTGTAATATTACACTTCTGCCTACTCCTTTGGTGATACAGGCGTGAGTCTATAGTGAGACGTCAAATGGCATAATATGCTGAGTTTTTGTCTAGAATCTCTTTAACTCCCTTGTCTTTATAGAGCCCGAAAGTCCTGAAACTTTAATTGTGAGTTAGTTAACCTCAAACTCCTTTAGTTTTGAACTCTAGAGACTTTTGTTAAGGTGGTAAATTATGTCAAATTAAACAATAGTTGATTTCAGGCAACCTTAAGTGTCAGTGAGCTAGTCAAATCTGTACATTACAAAGACTGATGGGCGATGGAGCAAGCGTGTCTTAGAGTGAAGAATGCGACTCAGTAAACGTAAGGACGGCCGGCCCCCCCTGCTAGGTGGACCGACGACCTGAAAAAGTTAGCTGGGTTGGACTTCATGCGGTAGGCTGATTGATTGGTTACAGGTAAAGCGGAAACAGGCTCCCAATATTCAGAACCTAGCACGAATAAGGCTCTATTGGATTCAACGGTCATGTGAAGTAGGCACATGCGTAGCTTAAAACAATCCGCTATATGTCATCGTACCTACTACCTATGTATCATCTTCGTCCGTTACACGAATAGTGCACGATTGGCGTAGTGGTTAAAACGACCATCTCACCACTTCACACTGTGCCGAGTGTTGTAGGTTCATTCCTACAAGAGACAACACTTTGTGTGGTCCTCAAACGCCGCTTCACACTGAGCTGAGTGTTATGGGTTCAATCTCCATACGAAACACTGCGTGTAACCCACAAGTGGTGGTTTAGATGTACTTGAATGTCTGTTGCTGGTGGTGGTCGTGGCTTTTGATGATGGACAGGACTATGGAGCGCCGCCATTGTTTGCCTCCAAAGTTGCGGCATGCCGAGCGATATCTCTCCATTTCTGGCGGTTATTGGCGTTTCGCGCACATTGTACTGCGGTCGATTACGTAGCCCGCGTGATAACATCGATCCACCGAGTCGGATATCGACCGCGGGCTCTCTTGCCTTCAACGCAACCGTTAACCACAAGTGTTTCCATCGAGTCCTCGTTTTTTTGAGATATGCCCAAAGAATTTCAGTATTCATAACTGCACAATCAACGAAAGTCTATCCCTTATGTGAAGCTCCTTGAGGATGGAGTTATTGGTGCGAAATGCTGTCCACGGTATCTTCAGTATCTGTCTCCAATACCACATCTCCAACGCATCGATTTTTCGGCGATCTTGTAGCATTAGTGTCCACGTATCGGCCCTGTAGAGAAAGATTGGAAAAACCAGACACTTCATTAGACGAACTTTGGTATTCCGTGTAATTCAGCTGTCTCTCCATATCTTTCCCAGACGCTCTACTGCCGTCCTGGTGATAGCTGAACGGCGCTTGATCTCGTCTTCACATCCTGCTTTGTTCGAGATAGAGGAACTCGTCATAACTAGAGTTTTGGATAAATCTCTATGAATAAACGTAAAGCATCAATAGCTTTAACCTTGTTCACAAGTAGGCTCATTAAAACTTGTATGCTTCAGGATTTTGAAGACCTGGTAGAAATATTTACTACCCTAACCAAGATCTCAAGTCTCTCTCAAGTCTTAAGAAACCGACGGTGAGACGGCGTCTATTCCTGATGAGAAGAAATCACCGCTGCCAGCGTCGATAGTCTCCACACCGTAGGATGACTCGCTAAGTAATTGTGACTTGAGTAAAGGTATGTGTGCACTTACGTGTGTTGTATAGTAAGTTGTTTAAGTCGATCGGAAGGGCCCAGTATGCCTTGTCCATGACATGAGTTGATCGGAAGGGTCCTGTATGCCCTGTCCATGATTAGAGTCAGCACTCATTTGTTGAAAGGGCCTTGTCAGCTGAGCCTGATAAGCCTGTGTAGCATTTTGGTATTCGGTCAGTAGGACCTGGTACCCCAAGAGGGTGCCACGGTCTATACTATGCCTGTACCATGGTTGGTATACTAAGCAGTAGCGATGTATTTCATTCTGGTCATGGTTGGTATACTACGCAGTAGCGATGTATTTCATTCTGGTCAGAAATGGCCGAGCGAATTTTAATGTGCATCTTTACTTATTGAACAGGTCTGGCGGAATAATGCTGCGTCCTGTAGATGCTGGACACCATGCGCACGAGGTCGTGCGATTCGTCAGAATGGCCGTGTAGGCTAACCTCATCGGTGGTTAACAATGAGGTTTGCTACAATGTTACAGGCCGCCAAGAAGAACGACATTCCAATAGCGAACACCGGGCTCTGGCGAGGTGAGCATCACTGTTCGAATCGCAGTCAACGAGGAAACAGCTGAACAGGCGCTCGTGGCCACGTGATCGGTGGACGCTAATTTTTGATAGAAATTGTAATTGTTGCGATACCTAATCAATTATACTGTGAATATAGAATAATAACTGAAGTGATGTACAAATGCTGTTTTACTTACCATCTCCTCGCCCGCAAATCTACGCCCGCTCACAATTTGAAGAAACAAACGATAGTAGAAGGATGAAATGGAAAGAATGCAGTAGAAATCCCTTAACCCACAGTCGAAAGACTTTATATATATATATATATATATATATATATATATATATATATATATATATTATTTACTGGTTAAAATGGTACTTTAAATATTGTTCTAAGACTAAAACGAAAGATTTCTTAAACTATCACATGTTTTCTAAGTATGTATCTTATTATGAAAAAAGCTCTTAATTCAGTTAATTTTGTACTATTCTTAAAAAAACGGGATAATGGACTTATTCAATTATGTATAAACTCTTAACTTATGAAAACTTTAATTAACTCATGAAACTCCCCACTTCTATTTGCTAACGTCGCATCGTTTTCATTGACTCTACACACTTTTATGGCTATTTATATGGCTAGGTAAGTATTCAGTCAACAATAAACTTTATCATCACCAATTATTTACAACAATGTAGACGTATTCCGTGGTATTAAATTCACCTATACACTGCTATTTTTTAATTAGTACAAAAACTTTAAGGACAGATTAGCGAAGATATTATTATCATATATGTGACGTAAGAATTTCATAATATCAATAAAGAGCAAAGTTATTATCATTTGTTTATTGTAGAAAATCTCACTTAAATCCTAGTCATATTTTACAATCCATTCTCTAATTCATTGATAATATTCCATCCTGCTCATTCGTATTCTCTCTGTCGCACTTATGATGTAGGTAGCCATAGAAAATAAAATTAAGAAAAATAATAAATGTAGGTAGTTATTTTTTAATGTTGTTAATTCTACCCTCTCCTTCATACTTCATTCGGGTTTAGGACCGGTAAAATTTATCGTTTAACAAGTAATTAAATACGGGGGTATGTAATTAGAAAGCAAACAAATATCAAAATAAAAGAAGGTGTTCTGAACTAAAAGAAAAGAGTAATTTTGGCGTATTTATGAAGTTAGAATCATCTGCTATTTACAAATATTATTTTATCATCATCATGTCAGCCTAGAGACGTCCACTGCTGGACATAGGCCTTCCTCAAGGTGTGTGGAGAACACAGACCGATTTTGAGCCACCCGCATCAAATTATTATTTACTTAAGTACGTATTATTTACTAAACTTACAAGTATTTCTATTGTCCTTCGAAATGTCCACCACCGTTGTCAAAAGCATCCAATATGCACTGTTTTAATTGTTTGACACTGACCGGATCACTTTTGTACACTCACAATAAGATGTCCATGGGTACACAGCTGTACTCGGGATTTTTCCACTCAGAAAGTACGCACGAAGCATAGCTACATACTCCCGTGATATGAACTGATATGGTAAGCCATCGCGTCGGGCAAACGTAGACAAACAATTAACTTTTGCAACGAAATAAGATACGCTCACTTTTGCTAGCAATTTAGTACTGTTTGTCGCATCGTCGGGGCGTGGCGCAGGCGCAGAGGGGCGGGGGGGGGGAGGAGAGGAATTTATCAATGGTTCATTTTGATAATATGATACTCGTAGAACTCGGGTCGGTCATAGTATTAGTATTGCATTTACCAATTATCACGTATTTTTGTGGACAGTTTTGGGACTTAGTGTTTTTATTTTTTAACTACATAAATATAATCAGTTAAAGATATTTAGTACTGTGTTAAATTTTTTGTACTAATTAAAAAATAGCGGTGTATAATAATGTGTCTACTTCATCTAAATACAAAATTTATTCAACAACCTAGTAAATTCATAAGCAGTACAAAAGCTCCGACCGAGAATAATCTAGAAACTTCCCAACTTTACATAACAGCAAATCATAAATAACCGAAGAAGCCACATAAACAAGTAGGTTGACTGCTGAACATTATTACGTTCGTATTACGACAAACCTGTATAGTTAACACCGTTACCATAAACCTTTAATAAACAGTTTAATAAACAAGGATTCATAACAGGATCCAAGTAAAGCAGCAATAGTACAACCAGCGTGGGATTAACCGGAATGAAGTGAATTTGCTCACGCGCGCTCTTAATGGGGTAATCAGCACGGCAACTGGAGTAATAAGCGACGGAATAGGGAAAGCAATGCTTCGTATTGCTGCAGTGCAATATGCACATGGAAATATACGGGCTGATTGTTGGCGCTGGACCATTCGGATGAAAGTTTTGTTTCGGTACAATATTCCACTTTGAAATGAAGTGTTTGGGTATCATTTTTCTTTATTTGATTTATCTAGACATAAATGTCGCTTGTTCCGTGTGAACTTTTTGATTTTTTATGAATAGAAATTTAGTATTTGTAACTTTAGTATAAAGTAGCTTCCTAATCAGCAATATGATTATTAAGCTCTAACAATTTTACTTTACTACTAATCTAAACATTAGTCACTGTCATAAATAGAGCTATAAAACCCTACATGTAACGCGCGTACAAGGCTGGTACTAATTCGGTGACGAAAACAACGTCATATTGTTTCAGCCACAGGTAGTTAATAAGCATCGATTAGTCTTTATGTTAAGGTTTCGGATCTTGGTAGTACATATTCGACCATTTTGCCAACTACAGGCTAGCTAGGACTCTCTTACTCTAGCTTGGGAAGTTGTACTTGTTGTCGGCAGTTGCTGTTAGCAGATTATTTCGGAAGAAACACTTGGTGACCTAATACAATAAATAAGAAGACCCTAAAATGCGTTCGCACTTATACTCCTTGAAAGTGCTCCTTGCTAATCTACATCAACATCATCCGTGTTCTAACTTCCTTTTTTCCTTCAACTAGCAGCTAATATATATTAGACAATAGCGGCCTCCGGCGGCTTAGCATTATAATTATGTTCGGTGACGGTTAATTATACTTACACCTAAACCTTCATCATACATCACTCTGCTCATTGGTATAAACGGCATCAAAACTTATACTAAGTTTATTTAGAAGCTGCATTTCACTAATATCAAGAATAAACACAGCCCAGTTGCTGGCTACTGTAAAGTTAATGCTCTCTATAAGCCTAGTGTGGAGACGGCGAAGTATAGGACACTAAGTAGGTAGTTTATTTGAAAGTGAGTATGACTGTATACGGAACAAAATCGTTGAAAACATATGCGAGAAAGAAGATAGCTAGAGAACATTTCCTGGTCGAACAAATGAACAAAAATAAAATTATATGTAGATGTACACAATCATCATTCATCACTTTTGTGTGAGGTTATGGTCAATAGATTAATCTGGTGTCGGTGTGCATAGACCGCCTAAAGGCTGATGTTGCCTTACGATTCTTGTCGGAAGAAACAAAAGACTAATGTGCTCTCTGAAACACGGGCGCTCTGATATAAAAGCCGCAGAAACGGTCACCCATCCAAGTAGTGACGTCTCATTGCTTCACCTTGCTGATCGAACAGCAAGTCAAATCAAACTAAGAGCGCTCCACTTTACATGATAATTATGCAAACATTTTGTATCCCAAATAGCTTTGAAGCGTCTTTTTGTTTCAAGGTAGCGGCACCGCGTCACTTGTATATTAGTAAGTTTCCACGTCATAGTTTAAGCATCCCGTGTATCGGTGTCATATCACACGATCTGTGTGTGTGCCGCAGTCACTCGCTTCAGTTATGTTCGAGCTAAGCTTACTCAACACCACATATGTGTATGTATATGAAGCATGCATGTACATATATTAAGTATTTACAGAATAATATCATGTTCTAGCTTATGATCGCGGCGTCACCCGCTTGGGTGCTCTGATTTTTTGAGGTTATTTATCATATGTTCATATATTATATACATTTAGTAAATTGTATCAGCAAAATTGCCTCGAGATATTAATTGAGCAAAAAGCTTTTCAAGAGCCTTATACCGTACTATGTATATACACCACTATTTTTTAATTAGTACAAAAAATTTAACAGGGCTCTAAGTACCTTTAACTGATCATATTTGTTAACTGATAGGTAAAAAATAAAAACACTAAGTCCCAAAACTGTCTCAAAACTGTCCAAAAAAATACGTAATAATTGGTAAATGCATAACTAAAACTATGAGTAGTAAATTAGTAGTAGTAGTAAACTATTCCATTGATAAATTCCCCCCTGTCCCTCTGCGCCCGCGCCGCGCCCCGCCCGATGCGACAAACAGTAGTATCCCCTAAGTAGTCTGTGCAAACAGTGCTAAATTGTAACCGGTAGTGAGCGCATCGTTTTTTCGATGGCTTATCAGTTCACATCACGAGAGTATGTAGCTATGCTTCGTGCGTACTTTTTGAGTGGATAAAACGCGAAAGCAGCTGTGCGTTTGTACAGGGAAGAGTTTGGAAGTCAGTGGATCGGTCGAGGCGGCCCCGTAGCTTGGCCTCCATGCTCACCTGGCCTCACGGCCATGGACTTCTTTTTGTGCGTGTACAAAAGTGACCCGATTATTGTCGAATAATTAAAACAGCGCATATTGGACGCTTATGACGAAGTGAAAAGACAGAAGCGTACTTCTCTCGTTAAGAAACAATTTAATTAAACTTGCTCATCTGTGTATTGACAATTAAATAGTGGTGGACATTTCGAAGGACAATTGAAATACTTGTAAGTAAAAATTACCTACCTACGTAAATAATAATTTGATATGGGGGGATCAAAATCGGTCTGTGTGGAGAACCTTGGGGGAGCCCTATGTCCAGCAGTGGACGTCTCTAGGCTGACATGATGATGATGAAATTTGTAAATAGCAGCTGATTCATAAATACGCCAAAATTACTATTTACTTTTCGTCCAGAATACCTTCTTTTATTTTGTTATTTGTTTGCTTTCTTATTACAAACCTCCGTATTTAATTACTTGTAAAACGGTAAATCTTGCCGGTCCTAAGCCCGGATGACGTATGAAGGAGAGGGTACAATTAAGAAAATTAAAAAGTAACTACCTACACTTATTATTTTGCTTCATTTTATTGTCTAAGGCTACCTACATCATAAGTGCGACAGAGAGAATGCGAATGAGCAGGATGGAATATTATCAATGAATTAGTGAGTGGATTGTAAAATAAGACTATGATTTAAGTGAGATTTTCTACAATAAACACATGATAATAACTTTGCTCTTTATAGATATTATGAAATTCTTACGTCACATATATGATAATAATTTCTTCGCTAATCTGTCCCTAAAGTGTTTGTACTTATAAAAAAATAGTGGTGTATAATGGTACATTTGATGTAAACTCGACATTTAATATTTGCCGCCATATTCATCAAACATAATATTCATAATCTACAATAGAAACACATAACCAAATTAATTTAACCAGACATAATTAATATTAAATTAAGTATCATTGAAATAGGATGTATTTCTGTTATCCGTTTCCCGTGACTGTGAAATGTAAATAATAATTAGTATAGTTAATATCCTATTAATCGTAATGTTAATGATTTGGTTTCATTATTAGTGTGTATGGCAGGTGGATTGTGGCTTAGTTTATTTGGCATCAATAATTACCGCCTCAATGGATTTATAACATGTTTTATGGAACTAGTCCCACCCATAATCCCACTACTGTGTCACAAGCAAGAGACTTTTAAAACATTTTAACAGGGAAAAGCTCAGGCAAATCATCAAAGCTTTTTCTTGGTAGTAGAGCTTTACTGATTTCAGCATGACTGGGCTGGCTCGACCGGAAAGTACTACCCTGTCATTGTATCTTTTCTTCTTTCTCTTAGCGTTATCCGGTTTCAATCTGGGATCTGCTTTCTAGTCTAACCGGATTTGGCTGAATATTAGCTTTTCCACGGAGTGACTGCCTGTCTGACCTCCGCAACCCGAAGGGATAGCGATATTCCATGGTTTAGACTAGTGTCAGTTTATTTAGAAGGTACTGACGCCCTATAACGACTGTCACAAAGATCTTCATGACAACCGGGACCGACGGCTTAACGTGCTCTCCGAGGCACGGGACTAGCGATAATTAACAATTCAATACGCACATAACTCCGAAAAGTCATTGGTGCGCGCCGTGGATTCGAACCCGATACCTCTGCATGGCAGTCTTTTGGTATATCCACTCGGCTATCGCTGCCTAACTGGCTCGGCTGCTACCCTGTCATTGTATACTGACGAAAAACACCAGTGCCTATCTATACTTTGCCGTTTCGTTTGGTGAGTAAAAGTGCCGAAGAATAATAATAATAATAATCTTTATTTCGAACATATAACATCAACATCTTAATGAGAGAAGGCATCCCCTTCTTACTGGTCTCGCTTCTCCTCCTGTAATTTTACCCCTCCAGGCCGGCAACATATTCGTATTTCCTTTAGAGTTAGGGGTCCATAGGCGCTTGTAATCGCTTACTATCTGGCGATAGCCTGCCGTTAATTACGTTTGAATTTCTCTCAATTGGAGTTCTAATCAGAAGCCAAAGCAATTCCTATTTGTTTAATCTTTTTAAAATTAGCAACCTGAAACTAAAACCTTGTAACTTGTAAGCCATAAATTAGGGTTGATATTGATTTACATCAGAAACGGGACTTTGATCCTATTTGAGACAGTGATTGCTATGTTAATACCATTAATCGCTTGTAGTAATCTGAGGAAGACAAGACTACGGACATGTGATGTGTCTACGACACATTGTCGTAGACAGGTTACTAATAGTAACACTAATAATCACATTACTACAATCGTGTCACAACACTACGGCGCCTGCGCAAGGCAGCGCGCGCCGTCATGGGTCAGCAATCAGAAGCCCAACGAAACACACGTTTAAATCTCTTTCGCTTGCGCTGAATATTGTCGGGCATTCACTTTTGTATCGAACCAGTACACTATGAATATATAATATACAGTCCACTGCAGACCATCTTTTATTTGGAACTGGCTTCGACATGGTCCTTCTACGCCATCTACGAAGGTGAAAAAGTCCATCGTACGCGTCGTGATTAAGACCGCCGCCATATCAGCTGTCAGTGAAAATCAACGGACTCGGCGGCGGCCTTCTAGAAGAGTCTGCACGACGAGGACAACGACGATCGACGAGCCACGACGGTCTCAGCGCGGCGCATCGCAGCCTCAGGATAACAGATAATCAGACCAATTAATTTTTTCCCTAATTCCTACAGACTTTTCAAATTGCAACAGCAATTATTGAATCAGACATCACAGACCCACCTCTTCGTAATACTTATTTTCTCCAACTAAGTATATATCTATTTCAATCAAAATTTAAGAACGTTACCTGTCAATCTCTCATTAAACCTTTCATGCTTTTATTGCATCATAATAAAGTCATTTTATCATTTCACAGCATCACAATTGCTTGCCGTGCAGCCGAGACGTGCTTATTTGGCCAGCCGCCTGCCTCAGAAGAGAGCCACTACGTGGGTGCATGTGCATGCGCCCTAGGCCTTCGCCCTCCACGTGTTAGCTGTGCACCCAAGCTTTGCACAGCCCTGCTTTCTGCCGCTTGCTGCACTGCACGCTCTAATTTAAGTATTGCACAATTCTTTTGCAAGAAATTTGTGACAACATTTGCCTCCTCATATTTTTAATTTCTTGTGCAATATTGTCTTTCCTTCATTCACAGCAATGGCCACTAAAGGAAATGAACCTGACAATACAGAATTAATCAAACAACGTGGCATTGTTAAAAGGAAACTCACATTATTCGAAAAATATATTCACATCATTTTGCCCACTCAGTCATTAACAGAAATTCAAGTCATTGAATTAAAAAACAGGCTGTCAGACTTCAAGTCGATACATGAACAATTTCAGAAAATTCAGACACTAATTGAATTAAACGCTGATATTTCAGATGAACTTTCGGATGAACCGGACCCAGAGAGCGAGCAGTTTGAAAATGTATACCATCTGCTAGTGGCACAGGCTTCCCAGCTGATTCAGTTGAACGACAGGCCGGTAACTAATCCAGAATCAGACAAGGATTACTCAAGTGGGACCAAATCATTTATTATACTACCCACAATTGACTTGCCACACTTCTCGGGTGATCATCATGATTGGCTTGAGTACAGAGACACATCGCAATCACTCATTACCAGTCACAATACACTAGACAACATTCAGAAGTTACATTACTTGCGTTCCTCATTATCGGGCAGAGCATTACTAGTTATTAAATCTTTAGAAATGACAGGTGGCAACTTTGACGTAGCGTGGAGATTGTTGTGTGAAAGATATGACAACAAACGACAGTTGATAGCAAATCACATTCATGCTTTATTCAACATTAATCACATTCAAACAGAATCCTCTGTGTGTTTGAGGCAATTTCTTGACACAGTTCAGAAAAACCTCAGCGCATTAGCCACATTTGGTGAAAAAACAGAATACTGGGATACATTAATTATACATTTAGTGTCTAGTAAATTCGACCCAAACACATTAAGATATTGGGAAGAACACAAAAATACACTCACAGACATGCCCACACTTGAGTGCCTGAATTAGTTTTTCAGAAATCGTGCAGACGTATTAGAAGTTCTAGAACAATCAAATGTTAAAAACAACAGCAAATCAGATACTCAAGTGGGAGAAAACACAAAATCAGTACCAAAAATTACCCACACATACACACCAAAAGTACCCACATGTCCGTTTTGTAAACAGCATCATCTAATATTTTCCTGTGAAAAGTTTAGACAGATGTCCATTGAACGTAGAATCACAGAGGTTCAGAAATTAAATATCTGTTCCAACTGTTTACACCCTGGTCATGACGAAAAATCATGCCGAAAAGGATCATGTAAGTACTGCAACAAAAAACATAATACACTTTTACACTCAGACACACAAAAATTCACCATCAGTCACATTCACCAGTTACACACAGAAAAAAACAACACTGCTATCAACTGCACAAGTCATAATCTTCGACAAACATAGAAAACCACACACAGTACGAGCACTCCTAGACAATGGCAGCAGAACAAGCTACATTACTAGGCACTTGTGCTCAAAACTAGGTTTACCCTTAAATACTATGGACACCACAGTCACTAGTATTAACAATCAGTCCACACACATAACAAAAAACACTAACATTCACATAAAATCAGCACACAACAATTACAGCACAATCACATTGTGTCTTGTAGTTAATCAGATTTCAAACACAGTACCACACACATTATTAAACAAACACAATATTCAGATACCCAGTTGCATACAACTGGCAGATCCAGACTTTAACATTCCAGTCCCTATTGACTTGTTGTTGGGCGCAGACATATTCTGGCAAGTCATGGGTACTGGAAGATTGGAATTAGGGAAACAGCAACCAGTTCTAAATGAAACAAAATTAGGCTGGTTGATAACAGGCTGCATCTCAAACACGCTGACCAATCAGAACAATCAGACTCAAAACAATCAGAACACATTCTTCAACACAATCAGACTTAAGGATTTAGGAACCATTCCTAATCCTTCAGACACATCTCAGACTCCCATTGAATCATGTGAGGAAATGGTTACATTAACCACACCGCTTAAACATTCACCAGAGTGTTTAAGCCGGTCAGAAAAACAGAAAAATAATTGTTTTCTGTACAAAGGAAAGCGATTCAAATCAGACCATAAAACACATACACACAAACACATGGCAATACACGAAACAGAAACCCCCAGATATCATATCTAGGGTTGTCACACCATCATCACACAAACATCCACATTTGTGGTTCTCTGGTCCAGGCTGTCTCAGGGATGATGATAGCAGCTGCTGGCCAACATTACCTGGGCATATCGGCAATTGTTCTGACCTCCAAGAACTGCCTCAGAACCACAACCACACACACAAACACAAGCATAAACACAAAATCATTCAATCATACACACATTAAAAAAATTCTAACATTTACACTTCAGATCTCCAAGAACCGCCTCAGAACCACAAGAACAAGCACAAACACATACACAATCACAAATACAAAAACATTCAGTTATACAAAGACTTAGATAATTCATACATTAAGAATTATTCAGATCTTCGAGAACCGCCACAGAACCACAACCACATACATACACAAACACAAAAACATTCAGGCATACACATACTCAAACAATTCATACATTTACAATTCAGATCTTCAAAGAACTCCCTCACAAATACATACACAAGCACAAGTTCAAACACAAAAACATTCAATTAAACACACACTCAGACAATTCATACATTTACAGACAATTCAGAACTTCCGGAAACAATAATCAAGTTTTAGGAATTGGTTTTAAGAACCACACCGCTTAGCAATCATCAGATTGTTTAAGCTGGACAGACAAAGAATTGTTTTTCTTCACATAGAAAAACAATTCAAATCAGAACTTTCATAATCAGAATTTCAGAATTCCTAAAACACTTACCATGTTTTATGAATTGGTTTTAAGAACCACACCACTTAAACAATCATTAGAGTGTTTAAGCGGTCAGACAGAATTGTTTTCTTAACATAGAAAACGATTCAAATCAGACAACAATTCAGATACAGATCATACCTTTCAGAATCAGTATTTCAGAATCACTGGAACACTAATCAGTGTTTACACACAATCAGACAATTTCTCAGAACTTTCAGAAATAATTCAGAATCTCAGAAATAACAATCAGTTTTACACACTGACAATTCATTAATTTACAACTTCACAAATTAACAGACATAACTTCATACATATTGCAGTTCATACACAATTGTAAAATAAATCACAGTAATTCAGCTTCAAACAATTTCATATCATTAACAACAAAATAACTATTTTTAAGAAATTAAATTCAATACATTAACATCACAATTAAATTCATTTTCTATTGAATATTTATTTTCAATTCACAAAACATTATCAATAAAAATCAGGTCACTTTCATAACATTCATTATAATAATCAGGCTGGTGCTCGCATTCGCGTGGGCGGCAGGCTCGCTAACCCACGATTTCAATATAACAAATTAATAGTTTGCAATCATCACATTAATTTGCAAACTCATTTCTTCACATTTCACAGAACCTTTTCCATGCTTCTTCACAGTTGCTACCAGTCCCTTAAAGTCATGATCAGTAACCATAGGGGGCGTGGTAGTCAATAATGAGTCATACATATACATCTATGTATGCCTTGCAGTTCTAGCTGTCAATCTGGATCAGTTACCGACTTGACAAACAAATCTTATATAGCATCACTAAATAGATTCATCAGCTGCCGAGGAACCTGACATACATTCACACTTCCAGACTGTTCAGACTGTTCAGTTTCAGACTTTCAGTTTCACATACACATGCACATACAGGCTATGGAACCACTCATAGTGGCGTCAAATGTTGTCACAGATTTCTAGCAGAGAATCAGAATTTAATCAGCGGCAGTGCAGCAGAACAAGGCATCACTTCCACTTCATTCCCCCATATTCTCAACACTATGGTGGGTTATGGTGAGACACACTTTCTAGGTCTTAGACGCCTCTCTTCCAGCCCGTCTGATTCACTCTCTGCCCTCACTCCATTTCACTTCTTAATTGGTCAACCATTGTCTGTAACCTGAGCCATCATTGGCCCACTGCAATGCATGAATGATGAAACAGAAGCACAATTTCACAGATCCAGACCAGATGGCATGAGTCATTGGGACAGCTGCCATGATGCGCGTCCACCTGCCCGTTGCGTCCTAGGACAAGCAACACAGCTCCAAATGGGGCCTGACGGAGTCACAGAAGTGGTCGACATCAAGACCAGCACCATCAGAAGAGCATGCAACCCACTCGTTTGCGGCCCGGCAGAATGTCTACGACACATTGTCGTAGACACGTTACTAATAGTAACACTAATAATCACATCACTACAATCGTGTCACAACACTACGGCGCCTGCGCACTGGAGCGCGCGCCGTCATGGGTCAGCGATCAGAAGCCCAACGAAACACACGTTTAAATCTCTTTCGCTTGCGCTGAATAATGTCGGGCATTCACTTTTGTATCGCACCAGTATACTTCGAATATATAATATACAGTCCACTGCAGACCATCTTTTATTTAGAACTGGCTTCGACAGATGTCACTAATCAAATCAGCCTAACCGCTCTATCCCTTACTAAATGTCACTCAAATGTCTATTCGAAGTGTGATTATACTGAAGAGAGGTACACCTAATGAATTTACTAGACCTAAGAGTAGTTTGTTTAATATCTTGTTTTACATAAAATCATTTTTTTTATGTAAAACAAGCTTTCCTTCTGTTCATTTCATCATCAACATCATTTCCAGCTTGCTGTTGTGAAGTCAACTGCTAGGCTCCCCAAGGATTCTTCCTGTCCATCCGCTGCCAGGCACTTCGCGTGTATCTTCAATTCATCTAACAGCAGGGAGGTCCCATCGAGCGCCTAACTACAACATTTTTCCCGCAGAAAACCAATCGAACCTTTAGGAACAAAGGTCTTTTTTTTAAATAACTTCTTATAATTTTTTTTTATGGAAGAATAGTCTTTTTCAATAATAAGTGTATTTTTATTATTTAAAACAAATGGTAAATTTTATGAGCACATGAAGTAATTTTTGATTAAAATGATAATTAACTGTAACTTTTTTGATTTTATTGGGCTACTTTGTGTTTGTTTTCATTTTAAAAGGTAGATACTTGATACTTTTATATTGCAAAAGTTTTAAAATTGCATTATGTTTATAATATTTATTTTAATAATACGTAGTAATTTAAAAAATAAACGACTTTATTGGTTGATAGGTCAATATTAATGTTTTAGGTATATTTTAGGTTTTTGCAATGTCTTAACGAGGTTTGTTACTCTTGCGCGTCAAGGAATAAATTCTTTATCTAGTGAAAATCAAGTACTGAGTAAGGAAGAGCACTCTGAAATAAGTCAGAAGGTTTGCGAGGTAGTTTCTCAGCAAGATAATGTCAAACAAATTGAAAAAGGCATATAGGGGGCAGTTTAAAGGTGATTAAAAAATATATAAATATTATTTTTTTATTATAATGTCTATAACCTGTTAGTAATTATTTTTACTTTTAGATCTTAAAGTATTACAATTACTTAATGACTACTGCTTCGGCGTTACACCGAAACCAAGGGTTCTAGGCGATTTGGAGAAGGATTAATGGACTGTATCTAAAGGTTGGTGAGTTCTGCTCGCCTAGAAAGGATAAGGGAAGAGGATTGTGAGTGGATAGGATATTCTAAGGATGTTAAAGGATGAGGGGCACCTACCTTGTACGTCAGTCCTCTTTCCTTGCAAATGGCAGCCTCCTGGTGTCTTCGAGAATCCTGAAGCTGTTTGAATCACTCCACTACACAAATCACTTTCACTCTCGGGCGGTTTTGTTAGGTTTTTAATATAAAGCGGGATCGGTAAAATTATGGCGGTGTGGTACGGTATAGCGGACACGTTTTCAGCGAGTCGAAAGTTCTGGACTGTCTCTCGCGTTGATGATCGCGGCGACCAATCCGCGAAAGGCGTGCCCCTTCCAGGGAATGGGATAGACAGGGATAGAAATAAAAGGCATCGCTCGCATTGGCCAAGCAGCGACGAACCATTGACGTTGATGTGATTAGTTTCGATGGAATGGTAGATGGCGCTACCATATACCCCCGGCCCTAAAGGGTTGCCTTTAAAAGAAATAGAATTGAACTTAGCTATGTTGGGTGTATTACCGCATAACCCATCAATAGGCTAAGACAGCGATATGATAATAAAATTGATCTAAATTAACTTTAGCGAAAACTACAAACGCAATAACAGCGAAAACTACTAACTAAATACTTAAACTAAGAGGTAGATCCAACTTCAGGCTAGATCTCACTGAGTTGGAAGCGGACAGAGACGTACAACAGGGCGCACGTAGCTCCCCTTAGCGGTTTTCACGGTAACAACGCGGGTTGTACCGTCCTTGGAAGTATGCAGTTTCTCTACGATGGCTAACGGCCATGCCATGAAAGCGGCGGAGCATTATCGTGTATTATGACGACCAACATACCCTCCTGTATGGGGGATGCAGGACTATTCCACTTGTAGATGCAGGAATATTCCGCACGCCAGCGCCGCCAGAATGACTGCACGAGCTTATCCAGCAGAGTATGTCTCTGGAGCAAGCTTGAAGAGTCTGCTTCAGGAGCTGGAAATGACGATAATCGCACTGTGTTCAGAAAATGTGCAGGGCTTAACGCGGATGATTCTGCAGGGTCACTACTCAATGCCGTGAGCGGACGCGAGTTGATCAGTGCCTCGACTTGTGCAAGGACAGTTAAAAGCTCTTCCTAAGAGAGGATCTGTTGGCCTATAACTTTGAAGAGATGCGTTTTAATTACTTTGACCATGCTTTCCCAACATCCACCGAAATGTGGTGATGCTGGTGGAATAAACTTCCAGTCAATATGATTTATGGAAAGTTCTTCCTGAAGACGAGTACGATATTCTTCCCTGAGAAACTTATAAAGGTCGCGTAAATAAGAGCTTGCGCCCACGAAACAAGTGCCGTTATCCGTGTACAAACACTATATAGGGCCGCGCCGTGAGAGAAATCGTTTAAGGGCTGCCAGGAATGACACCGTGCTTAAATCTGTCGCAACTTCAATATGCGTAGCGCGCGTCGTTAAGCATGTAAAAATACATAGCCAGGCTTTACGGCTTTTAACACCTCGACCACGCACTGGCGTATACTGCAGTGGTCCTGCGTAATCACAACCGGTGTGTGTAAACGCTTTAGCAACCTGGTTGACGCGCTGGCTAGGGAGATCGGCCATGGGAGGGAAAGTCGGACGCGGACGAAATTTGAAACAGACGTTACATTTATGTATTCTGTGACGAATTATTCGTCGAGCGGCTAAAATCCAATACTTATGCCTAAGTAAGGACATAAGCAACTCTGGACCGGCATGGAGGTGTTTCTTGTGATAAAAATCAAAAAGAAGGTCGACAAGATGATCATGTCGCGGCAGAATACAAGGATGTTTGTAGTTATAAGGTTCATCCGAATTTGACAGACGACCCCCAACGCGTATGACGCCGTGTTCATCGAGAAACGACTTGAGTCTAAGGATAGCGGGAGAACAAGGTACATTGTTTTTCAAATTTTGAATGTCGTTACTAAACTGAACAGCCTGTACAGCTCGTAGTAACTTACATTCTGCGAATTTGATATGAGTACTTGATACAAAAGTCTCATTAGGTAGGTGCCTAAGAAACCTATAGACATAAACGATGGCGCGGAGTAACTTAGACCACGATGACATGCGTAGTGCGAGTGCATAGATGGGAGGCTCCGCAACCTCAGCAATCACGGGATAAGAAACAGTCTTCCGTTCGGGTACATCTTCGTCTTCTGCACTGTGGTCAGAGGGTTGCATGGGCCATTCTGACGGATCATGGGAAATCCAAGAAGGTCCACGATGCCACAATGGATAATGCAGAAGATTAAGTGGAGTGACACCACGAGACAAGCAATCTGCAGGGTTCTCAATACCCGCGACGTGATTGAAACAAGTCGCAGGAACCAGTTCAATCAATTTGCTAACGCGGTTGGCGACAAAAGTCTGCCAGCGATGAGGAGAAGAATGAATCCAAGCGAGCACTACTTTGGAGTCGGAAAATGCGTATATTTTATTAATGGGGTAGTGGGGCAAAACTGTGTCTTGAACCTTGCGGAGCAACTGAGACAGCAGAAGGGCCGCGCACAACTCCAGTCTCGCAACCGAAATGGTTTTAACAGGCGAGACCTTAGACTTGGCACAAACTAACTGCACCGAGTAGTTAGAACCAATGCGGACTTGCAGATATACGACTCCGCCGTAAGCACGCTCGCTGGCGTCAGCGAAACCTATTAAGTTGATGGTACATCCATCTACCAACCCAAGATGACGCGGAATAGTAATTTGATTGAGCGCGGTAAGCTCAATACAAAACTGGCCCCAAGCGGCGACAATATGATCAGGGGGTGTTTCATCCCACTCACACTTTGATAGCCAAAGCTCTTTGATCAAGAGCTTGGCGTACAAATTTGTGGGAGCCACAAAACCCATTATGTCCCATAGTCGAGCCACTGTGGACAGCATAGTGCGTTTGGCGCTCTTATCATCTGGTGGTGAGACGTCAAACCGAAAACTATCGCAGGATTTGTCCCAGCGTAAACCGAGAACCTTATGCGGTACAGACTTCTCAAACTCAATGTCTGGAGAAGCCTTATGAGAATCTGGTATGCGTGCGAGAACCTCCTTAGAGTTGCTTGTGCATTAGACAAGATCAAACTGGCCTCGCTTGAAAAGCTGAATAAGCTCTTCACAAAGCGAAATTGCTAGCGGAGCGGATATGACACTACAGGCAATGTCATCCATATACAAGCGGAAGTGTAGTATAGTATAGTGTAGCGTAGCGTAGCTTAGCATAGCTTAGCATAGCATAGCGTAGCATATCATAGCATAGCATAGCGTAGCATAGCGTAGCATAGCGTAGCATAGCGTAGCATAGCGTAGCATAGCGTAGCATAGCGTAGCATAGCGTAGCATAGCGTAGCATAGCGTAGCATAGCGTAGCATAGCGTAGCATTGCGTAGCATAGCGTAGCATAGCGTAGCATGGCGTAGCATGGCGTAGCATAGCGTAGCATAGCTTAGCATAGCGTAGCATAGCGTAGCATAGCGTAGCATAGCGTAGCATAGCGTAGCATAGCGTAGCATAGCGTAGCATAGCGTAGCATAGCGTAGCATAGCGTAGCATAGCGTAGCATAGCGTAGCATAGCGTAGCATAGCGTAGCATAGCGTAGCATAGCGTAGCATAGCGTAGCATAGCGTAGCATAGCGTAGCATAGCGTAGCATAGCGTAGCATAGCGTAGCATAGCGTAGCATAGCGTAGCATAGCGTAGCATAGCGTAGCATAGCGTAGCATAGCGTAGCATAGCGTAGCATAGCGTAGCATAGCGTAGCATAGCGTAGCATAGCGTAGCATAGCGTAGCATAGCGTAGCATAGCGTAGCATAGCGTATCATAGCGCAGCATAGCGCAGCATAGCGCAGCATAGCGCAGCAAAGCGTAGCATAGCGTAGCATAGCGTAGCATGGCGTAGCATAGCGTAGCATAGCGTAGCATAGCGTAGCATAGCGTAGCATAGCGTAGCATAGCGTAGCATAGCGTAGCATAGCGTAGCATAGCGTAGCATAGCGTAGCATAGCGTAGCATAGCGTAGCATAGCGTAGCATAGCGTAGCATAGCGTAGCATAGCGTAGCATAGCGTAGCTTAACGTAGCGTAGCATAGCGTAGCGTAGCATGACATAGCATAGCATAGCATAGCATAGCATAGCATAGCATAGCAAAGCATAGCTAATTAGTGCTTTATCTTACACACAGTGTTAGCACCCACCTTGATCTCTTGAAGAACAGAACAACAACAAGACGTAATACAATGAGAAGTATTTAACGTAGGTACGGTACCCATAATCACATTCCCAAATACTGTCTCAATAGCGGGCGGTAAATCATATCGCTCACTACGTACTATTTTAGTTAGTAGCAAGTGCGGAAATATTGAAGCTCCGATCAAAAGATCAATGCCTGCCGGATTCGCAAACTCCGCGTCTGCTAGCGGCAATGACTCGAGGTGAGTGAGTGATGCTACGTCTACATTAGCGTTCGGCAATGCGTCCGTGATACGCTCCACGATAAGCGAAGAAATGTTAAAATTAATATTCCTATCAAAACGCGAATGTATTTTAATATCTACGGAACCCTTGCAATGTTTTTCTGATCCGCCTATTCCTTTGACGGTTGAGTTAGGGTTTTTAAAGTTATCCCACAATCCGAGGCGTTTGAAGCATTCCGATGTTATTAGATTGGTCTGAGACGCGCTATCGAGTAGACAACGTACCATGTGCGGCGACCCATTAACATCATAAACGATAACTTGCGCTGTCGCTAACAGAACAGTCGCTCCTGAAAGCTCCAAGCGTGGTAACGAGATGGTTTTTAGTGATGCAACTCTTGTCCTTGCAGCTATTAGTCTCGTTGTAATTCGACCGTCTTGAGTTTCAGTTCTGATATATGCTACGGCTGCATAGTATTTAATAGCTGCATAATATTTAGGTATATATTAAATTTTCAGTTATTATTCATTTTATGTTTAGTAATAGCTATAAATTTTTTTTTCTGATTAGGTGACTGAGATGTAATTATTTTCCTTTGGTTGAATAATTGTTTTAACACTGAGTTTATAATCGAACTTTTGTCTTCGAAGCGAGCCTTTTGTTCTCGCGAGCCGGGTGGTCCGCACGTGCGCTCAGGTAGCGGCTAGGCTATTGATCCGGCTCGAAGGACCATATGTTCTTGGTGTTAAGGTTGATTTTAGCACTTTAGGATTTTTGACGGAGTAACAACACAATACATATGTCTGCTTTGAACGCTGTTTATTGGCAACTGAATTAAAATGTTATGATGGCATTACTTTATAGGTCTATGAGTGAAGGGATGACGTAAACTGACGTAACAAACGCTATTAATGTGTTTTCATTTCTCGCACATTTTTGCTGGATATGTAGTTCATGTTCGAGATGGCGACGAAGCTAAATGGTACGTTAACTCTCTACGAGATTATACGCTGCACTCGCCGAGCCATCTCTTCACTTATCTTTGTTGGTTGTAGAAAACATTGAAGAAATGAAGTGAACGCCTCAAGGGCTGTGTGAAAGAGTCAGTTTTCCTTTGAAGGTGTTAATATTAGTTTCAAATTTAACAGACTTTGAAAGTAGGGGCTGACAGACTTCACATGACTCAGGAAAATATAATAATAGAGAAATAGAATTCTCAGGCACGTAACTTTCTTCGCGATACTTTCCATCACCGTATAGCAAGCGATAATTGACAATGGAATGCGCACATAACTTCGAAAAGTCAACAGTGCGCGCTGTAGTAGCAGATTGGTAGTCTCTCTATTAGACTGCTTATGTTTTATTAGACATATGATAACATATGCAAATTTTATTATGACGAACATTCACACGAGTTAGATTCCCAAATAAAATTGAATATTATTATTTTATTCAATACCTATTACTGATTTGCAGTTCAGAGAGATATAAAGAAGATTTGTTAGTCTACTTTTCACCTCTTCTATTTTAACCTCATACGACGTGCAACCATAAAGTCAGGGTTATTCAACATCTTATATCAATATCATTGCATAAAGTGGTTTCATATTATACGAATAATGCTGAAAGCAGTTATCATAAAATATAAGTGCAAGACATTGCTACTTATCAGTAATATTATCATTGGCATGCTGTGAAAATTCTACGATAATATTTATAATCGGTGTTGCCGTCGAAATTTAATTTTGAATTTAATGGCAAGAAGTGTAGTTGTTCTGATATCATCTGCAGACATCGATGGAACTATACACCGTTGGGCAAATTAAATGACTCCAGTTTTATTGTAGGTGAAATGACATTTAATTAAAACCACGTATTATCTTTATCGTCGAAATTCAATGCGACAGACTTTGAAAATTTAGGATTAGTTTAAATGTATAATATGAAACAAATAATAATTGCTATGATTAAGAAATTATGTTAGTCAGTTAATTTGTTATGGTTACGTTACGTTTCCTACATACGAAACCAATTAAGTTATTTACATCTACATACTGCTATTACAACAATATGCTAAAACAGGATTTAATCAGATTTAACATTTTGTGTACTTCAAAGTTTTGTTAACGCTATTATCGACAGTATTTCATGCAATTATACATTTTGGTATTCATAGGGTGTTTTAAAAAAGTGCAAATTGTTGTCCCTAATACGTTTGATTTTTTTATCTCTATGCCATTTTCATAATTGCGACACAAATCAAACATTCGTTTCATTTATCAGATCAATCGTTTTACGCAAGAAATATGTGCTTTCGGTCGCACATCAAGTAGCCACACTCGCGATGGACTAATCAAGTTATACCCATTAATATGTTACATGGTAATTAATTCCGAAATAGGTAGTCAATTTATATAACTCTATTTAAGCCTCACAATATCTGCACTACGATATGTCAGGAAAAGGCAATAAATTCAAGTTATTTCGTGCACTAAACTTTTAATACTCATAATAATGTTATAGCTTTTGCTATCAGTGTGGATTTTGGGTCATAAAATTCAACATAGGTTTGTATTGTATAGGCTTTGAACCATAAAATGTATCCTTAATGCCAAGGACATGTGGACTATAAAATATTTGGGAGATAAAAGAAGTAAATAAGTGTGTAAGCATCTCGCTAAAATTGTTTGGGAACGATCATAATGGTGACTGTTGTTTGTTACTTGTTGCGGATAAAGCGTTTAAAATGTTTGTTTTTATATACAGTAGTGGTAATAATCTCGTAATGTCACATAATGTCTCGTAACACATCTTCATGTACATACGACGTGCTCACTAGGAATAAATTATGTATCATGGGTGGGGTATTTTATTAACATTCAACTAACGGACTCAAAGAATGGGTAGTCATTTCGTTTGTTAGCAGACTAGTCAATAATAAATTTTGCATCACACAAAATATTGTCTTGTGTCGACCCCTCAGCGCAAACGACAAGGTAAAAAGCTAAAATCTCAAAGTACTGTGGCATTAAAGGTGTGAGAGTCAGAAATTCTTTAATTTTACTAACTAAACTTTGCATCATAGAAGGAATTTGATTTGACAAGAATTGCCTGCACGTGCTTAGCTTCTACGCAAACAATTTTGTCTGACTAATAGAAGTACAGATTACAGCCTGAGATTAAGAATAATAGTAAACTTAACATAATATTTGTGAGCACCATTAGAACACGAGCAAAATATTTACTCTAATGTGTTACTCACCAAGACTTCATCAACTAAGAAAATTAACGCAAAAATTAATAACATTCACATGTACCATAAAACAGCAATAAAATATAGACGTGAATTACGTGAATAATAAAACCTCCGACAAATTACCTGTCTGTCTGGTCCGTCCCATCTCAGTCATATAATCAAATAAACAGAGAGATTCACGAACGAACTTGTTTATAGTGAGTGAAAACTTTTGTCCCGCAGTGTATACGCGCAGATTGCGACACTATTATTAGTTGGAGAGCAACGGTATAAGCCAGGCGGGTAAGGGAGCTAATTAACTTCGTGTTATGAATGCTACAGCAGCTGTTTATTATGTACGAGGGGTACAATAAGATGATATTCGTAGGATTAAGACCGGTGGCCAGTGGTATACCATTGACTGCTACGCAGAGATCCTCAGATTAAATTCGTATTCAGTCTTAAATTATTGTTTCTGAGGTGATGAAAAATACAAAGTATTAATGATACTTTGTATTTTTCATCACCCCTATCCATTCTATGCGTGTCGTAAGTGGCGAGTAAGCAAAATACAAAAAGCAAAGAGTATCTTTCTGAAGAGGCAAAACTCTCATCTGGCAAGCATGGTGTAGTAAATTAGGAGCGGCCTACGTCCATAAGTGGACTGCAAAAGACTATATGACGATATTTTAGTTATTAGTTGCTGCTTGATCTATACCTAAGAGAACAAGTTACAACGTTGGACAGTCAGTGTTGCGCCAGTGTTATGAGATTTCGTTGTTGCTCTATGCAAAAACAAATATTCTGTAATATTTTATTTAACTTAAAAACGGCATTTTAACGAACCTTAAATCTAAACTTTAGGATGCAACTGGGAAAACACTGAAACGATGATGGTAATTTGGTTGTGTAACAACAAATTAACATCACTATGTAGCTTTTGAAGGCAAGAAAATTAATTATATTAATTTTTTTAAGGTAGTTGCATTTCATTATATCTAATCGTTTTATTTTAAGTTCCGGCTTCGTACCTCGCTTGTATGGTTCTCTGCATGATTTACAAATGAAATAATGTTAAATTATAGATTCCTTCCTGAAATAATTATAAAAAAATGAGCTATTAACATTAACAGGTTGATGACATTTCATAACGAATAGGCATAGGCCGGGTATATTCGTGTAATAAAAATAGATATTTATTTAGCTGAACAAACTTCTAATTAATTAGTTCCAAGAATACAAACAATAAGTTATGTAAAAGTTAAGTAAATTTCATTGTCAACTGGAGGTCATCACAGACAAATAACATTACGAGATTTCAGCGCTGTATACTCAGAATACATAACAATTCATTTTTTGAATACCGAGAAGAACGTTCAATTCCTGCCCTGAGGTTACTTTTTTCTAACTTTTTATTAAAGTTTAATTAAACTTGATGTTGGTACGTGTTGGGAGAGCCCAATGTCCAGCAGTGGACTGCGATGCTTACACCCGTGTATTCGGCCGGAACTGGGCAGAAAAGGGGCACATACAACTAGTTTGAAAATCTCCCGCTAAATGATAATCATCACTACGTAGTATAAAACAAATTCTGTCTTCCATGTATGCTTAAATCTTAAAAACTACGCAACGGATTTTAATGCGTTTTTTAATAGATAGAATGATTCAAGAGGAAGGTTTATATGTATAATTGACGCCGGCGAAGCCGCTGGCAACGTCTAGTTAATAATATTAATAATATTCTATGACTGCACATAACAGCATCTAGTCCCAAACTAAGCAAAACTAATCGTATTATGGGTAAGAAGTACCCATAATACAATAAGTTCTGTACAAGTACTTCTTCGTGTGAGTGTGTGTGTGGCCAACTCTACTATCCGAGTTTTCAGACCGCCCGAACGCCTCCGACATGGCCTAACGATTCTTATCCTGAGACAAGAACCGAGACCGACAGCTTTACGTGCCTTCTGAAGCACGGTAGTGCACAGACGTAAATGCCCCACGTGGTCACCCATCCAAGTGGCGACCTGAGCAAGCGTTGTTTAACTTTGCCGATGTGTTACAAATGGCAAGCCAAGTCTCGCTATGAGTGCTACGTGTTACGCTACACACTATGGGTACTAAACAATGGATAATCATACATACATACTAATTTATTTTGTAAATACAAACATATTAAACATAGAAACACCCAGATCAAGAAATACATCTATGTTCACGCATGCAAATATTTGACTTGAGTCGGAATCGAACCTGCGACCTTCGGCATGGCAGTCGTTCACACTTCCGCTACTCCACCCGGTCCTGATAATATTCATTACATAATTATAATTAATTCATTCATTACTTTTATAACACGTCCTTTTAACAACGTTCTGATAGAGCCTGCGACGTGGAACCAATTAGAACTAATCATGTTTTGTATGGAACGTATGCAAATTGTTTTGGATACTGGCCCCAGTGTCTTCCCAGTTATTATAGTTCGTTGACTTCGCAAACATAATTGAGACTACCGCTATATAAATATTTAATTTGTTTTGTCTACGGTGCCTTGTTTTTAGTGTTTTATAACTTTGTTTTGTAGCAAAGCAATTATGATTTTGCTTAAAATTCAAGTTGTGTCATGTTTTTTTTTTTATAGTAATAGGCGGCAAACGAGCAGACGGATTGCCTGATGGTAAGCAATACCGCCGCCCATAGACACAACACAACAGTAGTTACAAGTGCGTTGCGGCCTCTTAGGATCGGGAAAAGGGATAGGATGAGGAGTGGGATAAGCGAGAAGGAATAGGGGATAGGGCCTCCGGCACTCTCACTCACCGAACGAAACACAACAGTTTAGGTACTGTTACTTTACGTCGATTTTCTGTGAGAGGGTAGTACTTCCCCGGTCGAGCTGGCCCATTCATGCTGAAATCAGCAAGGCTCTACTACCTGTAATGTGCCATTCACAATCATCGTCCTTTTGTACTCCATTCATGGACAGGCTCCTCTCAATTTGCGTTACAATAGCGTTGTATGACAGTAGGTAGGTTTGACCTACTATACTAAGCTGGCCATACAAGTACATTGCAATTCTCGTTGGGATCAAAACAAATTCTGTAAAAAAAATATTTCAAGCGAAGTACTTCGTCATTTTCAGATCTTTCAGATGCGAAGGTTTCAACCCTAATGAATGATTATTGCCTCTTGCATGTGCATAGCTAGTTAGTATATACAAACTCGATATACTAAAAAAGATTACGTACATTTTTATGTACGGTATTTCACAACCTGTTTATTATGTAGCAGTTATAAATCGTAAAGACAAAAGACCAACAAATCCTCAATGGCTCAGCATCCAGTCTTGGCATCGAAATGGCAAAAAAAAATAATGGCAACAACAGCAGAGTTTTTCCATTACCCTATAAATATGCGCTAATATAAATCAAATTTTCTCTTAACTAAAAGCAAACCATACTCTATTAAGTATTTCTTCTGTTCCGGGCATGGGGCCATTATTGGTAGTGACGTAATAATAAACTGAAAGCCACAATTAGAGGGCTCACAGCTCGCACCAACGCTGGGTTAATTAAATCTGTTTGCAGCTTATGAAATAAGCCACTATTTATAAAGGCAATATGCTAATATTTGTTGGGTATATTTATGTTTTCTTATGTACGAACGACATGCCTTTTTTGGGATAGGAGTTTTGTAAAATTGTGGTTGTTATTGAAACATTTTCATGCGTTTGATATCTTGTATATATATATTTGATGACTAATGGCACATAATTATGTGTAATCTAAAAATTGATGTTAACTCTGCATACTACATGATAATGATCTGATAATTTTAGTGATGTGTTGGTTGCGATCCAAGGCCATCGCTCTGTAACTCGGGTTAGCTTTCCTACGTTAATACAACTTCATTCGGGCTCCAGGCTACAATGTCCAGCTAGCATTCCTTTACAGGTCCCGGTGGAGGTAGCGTGGCAAGACATTCGTGTCCTACGTAAAATGACGGTGTATTTAATTACTACCCTAGACAATAATTTATCAAAGAGCTAAGAGATTCAATAATGTACTTACTTGTTATTTATACGAGTTTATTAAATGATCGTACAAATTATAGGTACATATTTAGTTAACAATCACAGTCTCATCATCAGCTATTCATAGATCACACACCATTCACTAATATCCATAATTTACTAAATTTATAAATACAAACAGATCTCAAATGTGAATCATATAATGACTTTATAATTTATTAATTTAGTTCTTAAAGACAATGCCCACACGAAAACCAGGTACTTACTCTTACTCTACTTTCACCTTTTGCTGTTTTAATTCATTACTTTACTTCATAAATTATTTTTATTCTCTGAACTCATCATCATCTTCATCTGTTTCAGTGTTTATCACCAGCACATGAGAAACAGCTAATGATTTTGATATTATGATATTTTCATTTGCTACGACTCCGTAACTACTCAATTATCGTTTGCTGTTATAATGAATTACCTACCTATATTATACACGCGTGTATATATAGCTCACTGATCTATGCTATTTAAACGTGATTAGATTGATACTCAAATTCGTGCGATGCTGAGAAATCAATCATGATTCACTCAATTGCTTATGTGAGCGTGTGCCGCTAATTATGAATGAATTTTTTTATGAAACTTTATATTATATATAACTTATAAAAAACCGCAATCATTTATCAATAAATGCCATACTTTTTAATAAATAGAGTTATAATCTGTATATTTAAAAATCTAGCGTTACTGACTGACTGACAGACAACGCACAGCCCAAACTACTAATCGTAGGAAGCTAAAATTTGGCATGTATGTTTCTTGGGAAACGGCTTGCATTAACAAGGGATTACCCGTAAATCCGCCGGGATCAGACAGAAACGTTTAAATTCAAAATAAAGAGCGGGTGTAATAGCAGGCATCTCCCAGTATAGAAAGACTCAATTTCATTTTGCATACTAAGTTGTGCTACAAAATACTCAACTCAAAACCAATAGAGTACAATACAGAGCGCTCTACTAACTACGCGCACCGGTGATTTTCCCCATACATACTTGTATGTAGATTTCGCGGGGTGATGAATTGAAGCACAATGTGTCACTAACCCATTTCCTACTGAGGATGTTGTAAGATACGAATAGGGAAAATACGCAAAGTAAATAGGCTTTGGCTAGAGACGGCAATCTCGACATTAACAGGTATTCCAACCAGTCTGGCCAAAGTGGTGTAGAAAACCATATCATGCTATTGTCACAACTGTCTAGCAGTGGACTGGGCACGCTGTTGTATTTTCTGAGAATGTATTCAGTATAAGCATATAAGCAGGAACATAAATTTGTATACCGTTTTGTATCTATTCTATTAAGGCAAATTAAGGTAGGTGTTTAATTCTTTTCAGGGTGAATGACCCGTTATCCACTGAACAAAAGGCCAGTATAATTGGATGCTGTCAACTTTCCACGCCAGACAAACTAATAGCAATCTGTTGTCACAGCTATTGTTTAAATGTTGAGCGTACAAACTGATTATAATGAACTAACGCCATGCTATTAATATTTCAAAGGTTAAGGTTAAGTAGATATCATAATAGTCGTCTGATATTATACCGATTGCATTCAATACATTCACCTTGGAGCCTGAAGTCCGATTTCTAGGCTATCCAGATTTGAAATAAAATTACCTTTTTTGTCACATAGCGACTACTGTGTGTCCTCTATAACTAAAAAGGATAGCAATATTACATGGCTAAGATCTGTGTTAGTATACAGAAAGATACTGACTGTCCATTATGACTCTCAAAGATCTTCATGACAGCTGGGAACGGCAGCTTAACGTACTCGTTGCCACAGGCCCGGCTGGTGTGAATTTTCGCGGCTTATCTATAAACTTTATGAATACAGTCTTACAATTAGTAATACGTGCACTTTATTAATCGTATTAATCTAAACAAGCTCAGTAGAATTTCAGTTCAACTCGAAACTAACACTAATCGATGCAACTACATTATGTTAATATATATGTAACTATTGATTAGGTGGTGAACATAGTAATTAGAGAAACTACTTCGCCGGTTGTTGGACCGCGCTGGAGTATATTAAGGACTTAGTGACATTAATTTACTTTGTGAGTGACTACATACTTGCAAGATATGTAAAATATTATTGTCAAGCAGTAATTGAGTCATTGTTTTGAGCCTCTTAGAAACATAACATAATCCTTTTTAAACCTTCTAAACAAGTTAATGTTCAGGTAAAATTAAGGCACGTAGCTCGAAGAACCGATGGAAGTTGGAAAGCAATATTCTCCAATAGCGAACACGCACCAGACGACGTAGCAGAGGTAGGCTTCCAGTTAGATAAGCCAACGGATGCAGGTGGCTCAAGACGATCTGCTTTAGAAAACATTGAAAGTGGCATTTGTTCAATAGTAAGACGGCTTTTGGCTGATATAATGAAACAAGAACTAAATAAATCACCATGCCGGGTCACATCGTAACCTGGTGTAAGACAGGTTTTTTCGGTTACTCTTACGACAAATCCCACGGTAATTGCAGAAATATAAAAATGTAACGAAAATGTATATTTTGAGGGCTAATCAAACCTTGCAAATGAAGTGGAAGGTTAAATTTCATCTCACTTGAAAATTTACATATCAAAATGATTCCCAGTCATATAAATCCTAGAAGATCCAAAATCCCTGGAAGAACTATTTCTAGTAAATCAAACTTCGGACCTTCGAATGTCAGAGATATATGTTACCTCAATCGGTATAACCATACCACTTCAAAGCCATCATCGTTGTATTACTATGAACTCATAAGTATTTATGCGCATTAACTCCTCAAACGGAATTCATTGAAAAGTACTCGACCGAATGCCGTCTACCGTGTAGACCATAGCTACGAAGTGCTACGGAATTCGTAGAACCAAGTACAGAATAATTGCTACGTCTTTATCTTACGTGTTATCTTATGCATTTTTATTTGCATTGAGCTATTGAAGATTGGAATAAGGTTCTGTAGGTTATTTCTTATTTCCATAAAGATAAAAGGATCATTAAATGTGATATTTATTCAGGCATATTTCAGGAATATTTTGCTTGTGCATTTAGGATACAAAATTAATTATGTTTGTAAATAATTTTTCCACTTTCATATTTGTATCGTAAGAAAGTTGCCGTTTTATGAAATTTGCCTTGGTTCAATAATTTATTATTATTTTAAATTCCTACTAACTACATCATGACTAACGAAATGTCTATAATATTAACCTACACGGAACTAACGTTCAGCTTTGTACAGATTGATTAAACTATTCTCTTTAATCACTTAATATAATTATCAGAGGAGATTTATAATTTCAAACTGCGAACAAGGTCATATATAATAAGCTCGTTTGAATGATGTTAACCGTTGACGTAGTAAGTAAAAATATACTAGATTCAGTCCGCGGCTTTATCCGCATTGGTGCCGGCTACCGTGACAAATGGCATTGTGGTGTGTTCTGATAAAAATATAACTTATAAAAAATTAAGCTATATTTTTATCAGAAAAACCATAATCAATATTGGTTCAGTAGTTTCCGTCTCCAAACTGAGCCAATTATAATTAGTAGGCTGGTATGGTTAAGTTGGGAGACCAATGAACTGCCACGCAGTGAATGTCGGGATTCAAAATCACTGACCAAAATCCTAAGGGCATTCTCATCTCCGTTGCGTTGTACAAATGTACAGCTGGAGTCAGCCAGCAAATGCCTTCCGTGATACGCAATAGGTTCTGTATTTTTAATTCATTTTTTCATTTCATTCATTTATTTATTCACAAACAATAAGTACAATTGTATTTGAATGTTAATATAAATACACATAAAATATACATAAGAGAGAACACAATAAAAATAAAATGTCAAAAGTTAATTACTGTCAAAAAAAAAGTTCATCAATGTCATTGAAAGAAGTCAACACAATATTATCAATACAAAATAAATAATCGCAATAAATTTATCAAAAAAAAACCATAGCATAACAACTCAATTCAATTTCAAGTCAATTAGTTAAAAAAAGGTTGCATAGGGTTCCCACCAAGAACTTAGGGTCCCAAGCCACCCCCCCGTGGGATCTCCACCTTGTCGTGGTGGGGGGGCTCAGTAACCGTGGATTGGTTACCCGCGGTGAAGCTAAGAGGGATCCAGGAGGGGACGCTCCGCGTGGGCTTGACGGGGCCTGCGCAGGATGCGTCCAACGGTGCGGGTGCGGGGGACAGTTCTGTCTGTCCCTCGCAGTCGGGTGCGGTCGCGGGAGGAGAGGCGTGTCGGTGTTGCGTTGCCGCGCGCCCTATCTCCCGCGACCAAATGGGGGCGCACCATTCGATGCGCCCTATATCCCGCGACCAAATGGGGGCGCACCATCCTATGCGTCGCGGTGGGGCCGCAGAGGAGGAGGAGATGCGGTGTTGCGTTGTCGTCCTCCCTATCCTCTGCGGCCGCTGGGTGTTTTGGCGGCGGAGCCCAACACCTTAATCCGCCGCCAAGGGGGTTTTGTTCGGGGCCCGCCTGACCATCTGGCGGACCGATACCCGTCGGAGGGTTGCGACGTATGCTTGGGCGAAACCCGACCCTCCGACACACGGGTACATGAGGCACACGGGTTGGTTTTATTCAGTAAGAGTCTGACAGTCCCCTTCGCCCATCCCCCAGGGCGGAGGGACTCCATGAGGATTTTCCAACCCGAAACCAAAAAAAAAAAAAAAGGGTCCCAAGCCAACCTCACCTGCAAGTGGCGCACCTGCCGATCAACGGACGAGGCTCTGGCAAACAAAATGTCCCAAGATGCGGCAATAGGCTCGCCACCTATTACGTGGGATCAAAACACTGGCGAAAAGTGGGCGTTTAATATGCCTCTGCCTACCCCTTCGGGGAAACAGGCGTGAGTCTATGTATGTATGTATGTATCTATGTAGTTAAAAAAAGACCACAATAATAAAAATTGAAAATAGATAACATCATAATAATACAATAAATATAATTACAATTTAATTACTTATGTTGGAGTCTATGAATTCTGTTACCGAGTAGTAGCTGTGTTCTAACAAGAAGGTTTTCTTTTAAAAGTACTGGTATTATAGATGAAGGTTTTTAATTCTGTTGGTATGGAGTTAAATAGTTTTATCATTTGATACTGAACACAATGTTGCACAATGTTTAAATTAGGTTTTATTGTTTGTTTAAAATGTTTTCTTCTTGTGTTTTCTCTCACTAACCTTTCGTCCTCGGTTTCATACCCATTGATATATTTTGACAAATAGCTCAAACTTGTTTATATATATAAACAAGGCACTGTTAGTAAAGAAAGACTTTGAAAGTCATGAAAGTTAATTAAACAAAAGTTAAAAGTTCATACGTTGCCAACAGTATTTTTTAGTTGGCTACTTTCTTACTCTTTTTTGTTTATCCATTTCTTTCATTCGCAGCAAATTTTCATTTAAACTGTTCCTTAGCATTGAAATTTTATTGGGTGCTTCCTTCAGATTTTATGAAAATGTTACAATTTTTATTCCGAAATTCATTAAAAAAGCAACCTGCTTTTAAGTAATAATAGGCAACGAATAAGTACAAACAATCACTTATTAACTAAAATTTATAAACAATTATTATGACTCAATTTTACTATAGTGTTCAAATAAATCTAACTACATACTGTAATTTCCTTTGTTTTTAAAAGAAAACGCTAAGAATAAAACCACGTAAACAAACTTTGAGACAAATTATACCAAGAGTTATTTTTTTATATTGAAGAGTTCTGCTTGAAGTTAGACAATAAATAAGAATAGAATAGAATAGATGAATTATTTTCTAAATCCAAGAGTCAGTTCAGGTGATCATTTCAGGATTGGAATAATTGTATGTTAAAACATACGTCTACAGCTTAGCATAGACGCAAAAGGCAAAGAGAAAGACAGTACGGCAACAAACACCTAGGCCCTTTCACATGAACTCTTCTATCGTCCTTTTTATGTTACGTTTACCAAGCCAACAAACCTTAGCCGAATTTGCTTAAGACGATGTGACTGCAGTCAATTTGTATGCTCTTAAACATCGTAATATAATAGCTTTTAAGTAGGTATATAAAAATTGATTCGATGCCAAAGCAATTTACTTAAAGAAGTAAAACGAAGCTCATTAAAAATTCAAATTCGTTTACAGTTTATAGTGAAAGTTGAAAGATTTACATTAACGCCACCATGCTTCGTAATATTGAAAAACTGTTTTTAACTTCACGACTATATAAATGGAATGCAAGACACAATTTATTTCAAAATTGTGCGGGCGCTACATGAGCATTTCATTACAATTATTTTTTATTAAATATTTTCTGAAAATAATATGAAAATCGATTTTGAATGTATTGTTAGCAGTAGACTACAAAAGGCTGATAAATGAGACTACAAGTAGATTAAAATTGAGCCAGTAATTTACGTAGATACAGTTATATAATGCTGATCAGCCTTTAGGTACCCTAGAAATCAAATTCGTGTATTTACGCCCTCTTTCCATAAATGAAGAAATGCAATATTTTGCTTACTTTTCTGGCATCTAACAAATTTGTATATGGCTTTTGGTCCCTCGAAAAAAGATTGCTTAATATCCATTGCAGATTTTATAAATAGATATCACTTCTTATTGTATGTCGTATTACGACACTTTCTATTACGCACAATTTATATCAATAAATGCGATCTCATCTCTCTCTCTCTCTTAATCAGCAAATTCACAATAAAAACGCGAGCTTATGAATTTAAATCCTTCATGTCAAACAGAACAAGAGCGCACGTTCATTAAATTTTATTTATCACATCCACAAAGCCAACCACAATTAGTGGTTCGCCAATCAAAAAAAAAAAGGTCTCTATATGTGACTGCATTGTTTTCCAATCGATGAAAGAGCTCCCTTGTGCATAGGTCAATTAAATGGGCCGCGACTCTGCAAATGAATGAGAGGACGACAAATACACGGTTGGACGCTATTTGTGGAGAGAACTTTCTATATGATGAGTTCAAACACGAATGGAAGTAGTATTGTGGCATTGTTTTATGAGTAAACTTTAATCATTAATGGAATAGAAAAAATGGTGTGCTTAGCAATATATGTATGTAGTGGTACCTACACATTTGAAAATGCGTGTGAGGTACTCTACATGCGACGTACGTGAATCAAATCAAATCAAATCATATTTATTTGCATAAAACAGGTAAGTACATAATGGCGCTGATACACTTGAGTATTCACCTGTAATGAGCTTTCTCGCGAATGTTATAAAACAAATGAGTGTGTTTTAGCGAGCATTCACACGAACATTCGGGCAAGCCTTAGAATATAGATAAAACATAGAATTGGCGCTACAATGGCGGTTAAACCCAATATATTTACTTCACTTTGCCTTATGATTTTAATCTAGGGAAGAATCTTCGTAGTTTGTCACTAATTTTAACTTGACTAGTGATGGGGTTACTCTGAATAAATATCGATAAAGTATCGATAATGTTTACAATAGATCCTAAGATTTGGTTTACTCAGAATTAATTTCAATAATAATAATAATATAATATTCTACCTCATGCACACAACACCATCTAGTCCCAAACTATATAATAATAATAATAATTTATTTATTCATCTTTCTACAATAATAGTATATGTACTTCTAAGGGTAAATATGTTCTAGATAACAATGGGTGCCTGTACTAGGGTAAACCTGTGCCACAGGCGATAAGAGCATATGGGCGCAAATTAATATAATATAATGACTAGAGGACCCGTGCTGCTCCACAGCATATTTTAATATTATAAAAAAGCTCTTACATATAGGTATAATGAGTACATTGTAGCCTTATCTAATAAGTAAAAAGATTATATTCTTACCAAAAAGGTATATCCCAAAACTTCTTTTCTCACAACATTGGCTTTGCGTTGCACCTTAGGTATTGTGAAATTTCCACCTTGGCATTACTGAATGGTATACCGCGCAGTAGGGATATATATAATATGTATAACTGAACATTGACGAAAGAAAGTTCTTCAATATGACTGTGCTGCCCTACCATTCTTTCCATTAGGACACTGTAATGTCCTTCGTCCAGGTGCCCAGAAAATAGCAAGTTATGAACAATTTCGCCAGTACCATAGTCAGTAATCGTATTACTGTTTTCCAGGTGAACTCTGAATTGACACTCGGGATATAGCTCACTTACACTCTGAAGTTCAGCATGCCCTGCGTACTGTCCATTGGCACCCATCACACGTTTGTAATCTGTTGCATTTGTAATAGTCTGGCCATATGCTTCGTCCTCAACAGTGAAGTTACTATATACATCCCACTTGTTGACAATGATATCAACAGTGGCCAAACGAATTTCATAATGTTTATTCTCACTTCCATATACCTAAACAATAAGAAAGTGCGCGGAATAAGCAATTACCGTCACTTAGAATGGAAATCACTTGAAAATTGTTGATGGTAGAATTAATCAAATCTGAACCCGTTTCCACCCGTATTTTTTTAGCAATAGGAGGACCATCCGGTACCAAATCTCCAACAGGGCCGTCATTGACCAAGATTCTTTGTTCAAACTTTCTCTGAGCATTTTTCAATTTCCTTCCAAGAACCATCATTATACCTAATTGAAAACACAACTACTCACAAAAAATACGTTATTAAATCAGAAACTTAGGTAACTAACTTACGCTAACTTCACTTTTTTCTTTATCTGTCAATATTTTATTAAGTATCAAAATTAAAAATATAGATAAAAACTTTTTTTAAGAGTAAGAAAATAGGTTTTATTTCTGTTATCCAGCTAAATATTTCTTTGAGAAGCACAATTTATTTTGTTTTGTGTATGGGTGTGATTAATCCATCATAATTTAGAAATGTAATAATGACGTTTATAGTTTTAGTCGAAATTGTACTTTTGGTAGGAATGGTAACATTGCTGCCAAAACTACAATATATGCCAAAATACCATTTCTACCAAAACTACTATTCGTACCGAAAATACTATTCCTATCAAAACTACTATTCTTACCAAAGCTATAATTTCTACCATAACTACCACTTGTAATAATATAATTATATGACAATAGTACTATGAACCGCTGTAATATGTTCCACATAAAAAAAAATTAAGATGCCCGAAGAAAGTCCGTAATTAAAAAACACAAAAAAATTCCTAACATAAAACGTAAGGAAAATCCCTCAACATCAGAGATCAGTTCAGCCAACATTAAGGGTTAACTGGTAACATTCGGGGAATATTACCTGCCATCAGCGATAATTCACTATAGTGATAATTTGACCAACATCGGGTATAATTTTACACACCACCACACTCACACCCGTATGAAAGTAAGGCAAGGTCACCTTAAGGAGGCATATCGTTTTTTCCTGGCAGTTACCGCAAGGAACTTATTAGATGCCATAAAAATATTTTTGAATTAAGAACCGTCCATGTAGAGAGAAAGCAATGGAACCTTAAGAATTATTTTGGAAAATATTGAAAAATAAGTTTAATGTCCACACCTATCTTCCTTCAAACTTACCCAATTTAAATGAGCATAAGAGCTCTTTTCAGCGCGTGTTTTAGGACTATAACGAAACACCTACCTCGATGAGAACCAGATATATAGAAGCAGAAAGTCATTGACTACGGCTACGAAAACGAATAAAATGTATGGGGGAAAACTGTTTTTGCATATAACTTGATGAATGTGCAAGTTAGGTAATTTCTAATGCTTGATGACAAATCTATGCAGCGAGAGCTTTCATTTACAAAAAAAACATGCGAATCGGTTGCGTAGAACGGGCTGGCCGACTCGTATTATAAAACACAAATTCTTTTAATATATAGATTATATTGTTACGAAAATATTAATAATATTTAAGATTGATATTTAAATAACTGTTTGTGAACACAGAACTGAGAACTTCACTACTTTACAATATTAGACACTGTACTGGCTGCTTAACTGTTTTATAAAGTATTTAATTTATCGCTTAGTTATTAAGATAACTCCAGAAACTTTCAAAGTAAAATCAATTAGTATTAAATAACATTATTCTGACACTTATTTTTACGGTAATAAATAACATGCGTTTATATTTGCATCCTGTTGATAGCGCCATCTGTTGACAATGTTGTAAAGCAGCGTTTGGTTAATAAAATAAATTTGTTATTCGTGTAAAATAAATCATTTGGTGTTGTGCAAAATTCAATTCAATACAATATTAATGTCGATTTTTGATTATTTTATAATTAATTATACAGTAATTTCAATTATATGTTGAAAATGAAGTGACAGTTGTTAAACATTTAGTGTAATGACGGTTAGTTTATAAAAAGGACTGTAGGGTCACATTTTAATTCAATTCTGTGCTAGAAATCGTCTGAAAATAAACCAAGTAATATTACGTGGGTGTTTTTATTATCATGGAGTCTGGACACGATAACCCTGGCGTATCGCCGACAAGCACTATCAATATGTAATGTTGATTACAAATTTGAATTATATACCAATACTTATTATTACTGCTTATACTATTTATAAAGTTACATAACATCGTTAAATACCTTCAAGAAAAATGCATAGTTCGATATTGCATAGCGAGCGAGAGCGACTACGACGGGGTACACGCACCGGGGTGCTGCTGTGGCGTGAACGCTGTTCTGCTCCGAGTTCTACCAGAGGATGCAGATGCGGGTTGTTGATGCACTGACTAGAGGTATTTATCCAGAGCTGATTTAATTAGAGTTTTTGAGAAACATCCTAATTTTATAAATTATGGTGCTTACACGATTACCTACTGTCCCCATAAGGATTACCAGATAAACATTATACAGTCAAAACTACGAACGTTACACCCCAAATAGAACTTACAGGCAACTGTTGTTTATCCACGTTTGGTACATAGCAGTGCTACTGTGCTTATAGTCATGTTATGCCGTCGGCTGGGGCTCTTGTCTGTTTATTAATCGTTAGGCCATGTCGGAAACTCTCTGTAAAACTTATCTACACAAGAAAGAGAAAAAAGCTTTGTTGTTATGTGGTTCTACTAATATAATTATTAGTAAAGAACGGTATAACTGCCCTTTTCAAGTTGAAGCTCTGATATAGATCCATTGTAGAAATTGCCTGATTTGCTTTCAGTTTTAATAAGCTAATTGATGTGCTGAATATGAATTCAATTGGTAGTCAATAGGTTATCTCAATAGTAAAACATTACATGAATCGAAACATTATTTATTGCCCTTGGTTACACATTACATAAGGCTAACTAGCTGCATTACTTATGGCTAGTGCTCACGGCGCGATTACATGAAGCCTCTCTTGATAAATGACCATCCACCACTACAATAATTATTTGCGTAAAACCAGTAGTTTCACAGATAAGTGCATTCAAGAAAACTAACTTCAGTTTTATTATATTAGTACAAATATATTCAGAAGGTAGATATAAAAATAAAATTGTATTACATATTTTAAAGCTTATATTTGTAAAGTAACAAAATAGGTTTTATTATATATTTGTGGACTCTGTAGGTTTATCCTACATGATGTTGAAATTGTTACTGTCAACTTGCAGCTCAAGTAAAGGTTATAAGACAAGGGAACCCAACATATCTTAATATTTGTCGTTTAATTTTATACCTGTATAGAATTATTTGTTCCAACCATGATACGTCCTTGCTTAACCAAAACTACTGAAGCTAGAAACATGAGATCTGGACAGTAGATTTCTTTATGGACATATGCACTCACTTAGGTTTTATAAAAGTCCATCTCTAAGCATTTTAGGTTGAAAGTCTTAAGGCAGGTGACTATATAATCTTTTATAAATAACAAGCCTTAGTGTTATACTCGGTAAATACAATTTATTTTAGTTGTGAGTTCATTTGCTAAGTTAGTTGCATCTATATTCAAGATGACAACCAGTGATAAACCAATAAAATTTAGTGCCAACCTTATTGCTTAGCTCTTGTGGGATACAAGACGGTTAGGGATATGATTATAAGAATAATGATAAGTGGGTTTAAAGAACGTGATGTTACAATCCATATTATCTCTTTTCCCATTTAGCAGTATTTATTCTTAGCCAATAAAAGTAATTGTGTGGACTACTCATGTTTTATTTCGAAGTCAGTTGTGATTAGTCAGTTAACAATACATAAAATTAAATACATAAAATTGAATTACATAATGAAAGAGTAGACAAATGATAAATAAAAACATTCATTTCAGAAAGACAGGTCTATTTTTATAAATAAAATGTTGAATTAATTATAAAATACCAACATCTGAGTGCCTTTATTAACTTTTATGGTTTATTGTGGTAAATTTATAAGCCGATTGGAATCATTTTTAGAAATAAGATGGCACTACTCTTTCTTTGTAATATTGGTAGCTTGTTAATTTCTCTTTTATGGCTCAGTTGGCAAACAGTTCAACCATTTCACAGCTTGCACTATGCCTAAAAATATTCAATATTGGATTAAACATGTTCTTACATGAGTAATAATTATAGCACTTGTATTTTCGAAAGCCTTGGATCTGCATGGTTTGAAATTATTTCATATTTATCACCAACAGTCCGACTGTTCGGCTAAACATAGGCCTCTCTTTGTCTTTGCCATTTTGTTTTCCTGTTTGATGTGGATAAAACTTATTTTGATTATATTAAGTTTTAACTGTTTTATCAAAACTGCAAAATATGTGTATCCCGATAATATTATATTTGATTATCTAAAATGGCACTGTCAGACAGAACCTGAGAAAAATCAAGGTCTTTTGTATTTTAACTTATGCGTAAAATATGGGCTCCAACACTGTTGTAGCTAAGATAACTATAGACCAATGCACAGGTTGAACATGCCTGATATATAGATATAGCTTAATAGACCGGACTACTTTGTAAGAGTAGAATTTTATTTCATCTACAGTTACGAAGGTTCATGGAAGTAATATTTGGGTAGGAAATGTTGCCCACCACCTGTCTTTTGAGTGTTGTAGGTTGATGATGACATCCTGGCAGATGACCTGACCTTGGTGTGAAGAGAGAATGGACGAGCGGTCCTTTACTGATTGGTATGTATGGATGACGGTGGCCCACCCTTTTGACGTCAGTGGTTTTGTGTGTGGGCTACGCGCACACATGCCACATGAGTGCTGTACTGAGCTGGAGTCAAGCATTGTTTGCTAACCTTTGTTGCTGATCAACATCAACAACTGTATGAGCAGCTTGATCGTATGGGCGGAGGATTCGTCAGATACCGATTTACGTGGGCCCTTCTACCTCCTCCACTGTCGTTGTTGGACCTATGTAATTGCATTGTATTGATATAACTGATCATGACGAACGATGATGATTATTTTATGTATATGCATTGATGTGTTTATGAGGCAAATTTTGCATTTATGTGTATGAGGAAAATTTTATTTTTCCTATCCAACATCCTTCCCAAAACGCTGGCTGGCCACCATGCGTATCCTTGATCCTGGTCTTGTTGGCTAGATCCCTTGATGGGTGATGCCGTGTGTTGGCTAGATCCCGTGATGGGTGATGCCATGTGTTGGCTAGATCCCGTGATGGGTGGTGCCGTGTGTTGGCTAGATCCCGTGATGGGTGATGCCGCGTGGGCTAGATCCCTATGTGGGTGATGCCTGTATGCGCTAGATCCTGTAATCGGTAATGCCGTAATCGGCTTAGCCATGGGTGAAGCATTGTTTGTTAGATCCCGTGATGGGTGACGCATGCCTCAGGCTAAGATCCTATGACTAGGTGAAGCCTTGTCAATAACTTTTAGTTCATTCTGTATGATAAACGCTTATTTATGTAATTTTTATATTCCTTATTTTTGTTTGTTATGCTGTTTATTCTGTAACCGTTAAATAATCAGCGCGAGGAGCGCGCTGGATCAGAATGGCCGTATGGGCGCAAATTAATATATAATGATTATATTGTTACGAAAATATTAATAATATTTAAGATTGATATTTAAATAACTGTTTGTGAACACAGAACTGAGAACTTCACTACTTTACAATATTAGACACTGTACTGGTTGCTTAACTGTTTTATAAAGTATTTAATTTATCGCTTAGTTATTAGGCTAACTCCAGAAACTTTCAAAGTAAAATCAATTAGTATTAAATAACATTATTCTGACACTTATTTTTACGGTAATAAATGACATGCGTTTATTTTTGCATCATGTTGATAGCGCCATCTGTTGACAATGTTGTAAAGCAGCGTTTGGTTAATAAAATAAATTTGTTATTCGTGTAAAATAAATCATTTGGTGTTGTGCAAAATTCAATTCAATACAATATTAATGTCGATTTTTGATTATTTTATAATTAATTATACAGTAATTTCAATTATATGTTGAAAAGGAAGTGACAGTTGTTAAACATTTAGTGTAATGACGGTTAGTTTCTAAAAAGGACTGTAGGGTCACATTTTAATTCAATTCTCTGCTAGTAATCGTCTGAAAATAAACCAAGTAATATTACGTGGGTGTTTTTATTATCATGGAGTCTGGACACGATAACCCTGGCGTATCGCCGACAAGCACTATCAATATGTAATGTTGATTACAAATTTGAATTATATACCAATACTTATTATTACTCCTTATACTATTTATAAAGTAACATAACATCGTTAAATACCTTCAAGAAAAATGCATAGCTCGATATTATTTATATAATATATTAACAATGTCAAGACAGGTCCAATTTATTTTAGTACTGCTAGCAAATCTTCGGTCTGTTTATAATTCAACGATTGCAAATACTTATATACTAATTGCTTGCATTTGAAATAATTAACGTTTAATATACAGAGTATTTTGTTTAGTTTCTTATATATAAAAGGTCCCAAGAAGGCATAAAATCTGTTCGTGAAGACGAATTTAGATTCGGAAAACGCAGTGCATACAATATCTTTACGCCTTTTATTGACAATCAGATTGGTGTTATAAGTTAGCGTGGTGTGCTGTTTTAGGACAATATTAAGTAGGAAAAGCTGTCGTACAGTTAGTACATTGCATAGTTCATACAGTTGATGCGAGGGGAAACGAAAGGGAAAAACTAAGCAGAGCTTGTACGATGGGTACTAGACAATGGATAAACATACTTATATATACTTTTATTTTTGTAAATACATACATATTATTCATAGAAACACCCAGACCAAGACAAACATCCATGTTCATGCACACAAATGTTTGCCTTGAGCGGGAATCGAACCCGCGACCTTCGGCGTAGCAGTCGCTTACACTCCCGCGGCGCCAACCGGTCGTCAATTCAATAGAATGTTGATAAAACTCTCGATATCGATAAATAAATTTGAACGTAGGAACAGACACTTGTGTGATTTATTAAACCTGTTCAAATTAAAATCTGCATTATATTATTTAAATACGTTATTTGTTTTTGTATCTTACTCTTAGTCTAGAAATAATTCACAAGTGACACCGAAGTACATATATTGGGTAAAACTGCTGTTGTAGTGCGATTTCTATATTTTTTTCTATATTCTACGGACTATTTGAATTTAGAATGTTCGCTAGAATGATCGTGAAAATGTTCGGTTCGACAAAACAGAAAACGGCGAATGCTCGCTGTTCTGTTACAAGTGAATGCTCAGGTGTATCAGCGCCATAATAATATTATATCAGTTGTTAAAAAAACAGAAAGTCCGCTGAATTATTACCTCTTAGAGGTGTGCAAATTTTTAGTTTGACATACATAGATGTGTTTTACAATGCTTTAGTATTGTGATATCCAGCATGCTAATATTAAAGTAAATTGAATAAAATTAATAATGATGCATTAAAATAAAGTAAAAAATAAAAATATATCAGTATAAATACCCGTTTCTATGTGGTTCGGCGTTGCACCGAAATATGTACTAGGCGATTTGGTGATATAGAAAAATATTTTTAATTGTGGACTGTATAAAGGATGGCTGGTAAATCGCCTAGAAGAGTGGGTGAACTAATGAATATAGGATATTTATAGGCCTTACCTTACAAAATGGCGGCCGCCGGCGTCTTCGATGAGTCGGGCCACAAGCTGATCACTCCACTTGGATCCAGCCCGAAGCTGCACAGATCATTCCACTACACCCGCGGGCGGTTCAATTCTCGTTTATAGTATAAAATAGCGGTAAAATATTGCAGTCGCGGCGCGGCGCTGCGCCAGGACGTAGCCGGTCAGCGGGACGGTTGATTTTCGACTCCATCGCAGCGTCATCGAATTCCGCGACCAATTAGAGCAAGGCGTGCTTTTGGGAATGAAAGGGATAAAAGATAGCTCGTTTTGACACTGCGGTATGCAAAGGAATTTATTAGCTAGGTGTTGACATAATTAACTATCAATAGAAAGATAGATGGCGCTACCACTATGCTTAAATTTATAATAAAACTAATATGTTGAGAAATATTAACAGCTACATATTTTAGAACTTTGGTTGATATTTCGTCATACCCTACACTATTTGTATTCTTGAGACTATAGATAATCTGCACGACGTTAAACGGCGAGCAGGGCTTCATGTACATAGAGTTTTGCATAGAGGAAGACATGTAAGTCTTATATTGACTTTGGCATATTTTTTTTTTTGGGGCTATTTTGTCGATAAAGTAGTTATTAAAAGCATTGCATATCTTACTGGGCTCACTAATAATTTCATTATTTATTTTAACACAAGATATGGATTGATGTGGTTTGTTACGAGCATGTTTCGAATTGTTTATAATATTCCATGTTGTCTTCGACTTATTTTGTGAAGTATTTAAAGCAAAGGTATTTTGTGTTCGTTGAGTCAATTTTATTATTTTCTTGTATGTCTTAGTGTATTCTAATAATTTATTTTTATTGACAACATTTGGATTTTCGATATTGCCATAACAACTTTCACTTTTTTATGCTGCAGGTCCTTATACCACGTGAGACCCATTTGTGATTTTTATGAACATTTATAAGTTTAAACGGAAAGCAGAGATTATAAAATAATTTAAACAGATCATAAAATATATTATACGCTAAATTTGCATCTTTAATAGAATACATCTCTGAAAAAGCAAGTTTTCCAATATAGTAGTAATTTTTTTTTATATTCTCCATGCAATAGTCTCTGCGTTCAGTTCGCCAATATTCGATAAGGCATACTTTTTTCACACAGCATTGTTACAGCTGAGCGGTATGATCCGACAATGCCAACTCTATTACACTAGATTTACATTTACTTTTGAAATTATGGGCAAAATTATCAATGCATGTTCCACTAATTATTCTAGTTGGTTGTCTTATTATCAATTTCAAATTATAGTTGAAAAGCAAACATTCAAATTCTGAGGCAATGCTATTATAATTCAAAATGTTAATATTAAAGTACCCAGCTATTACTAATTTATGTTTTTTATAATGCTTATTTAGATACATCAGTAATTTATTAAGCTTTTCAAAGAAAATATAGAGGTTGTTGGGCTGAGGGACTCTGTAAATACAAATTACAATAATTTTAAAACTGGTTAACTCAATAGCACAACATTCAAAACCTGAAATTACAGGTGATGTTATTGAATCTGGTATACATTTCCAGAGATGCCCTTTTTAATAAATATGCATGAGCCTCCTCTATTAGAATTTTGTCTACTGTAATATGCAGCTAAGTTGTAATTTGGAATTATACATAAGTCTTCATGACCCGCCATCATAAAATGCTCCGTCACGCAAATAACATCAACATCAGTTTTCATATCTATAAGCTCTTGTAAACATACAGTAAGTTCATTACATTTACTTCTTAATCCAGCAATGTTTTGATGTAATATATTAATGTAATAGGGTATTTGACTAAAAAAATCTAATTAGTCCGTCAGTTAGATTATTTAAAAATATTGGACACGTATATTTTCTTTAGTCACGTAAACAAAAAATGAAGACGACAAACTTCGCTGAAAACTCGTGTGACGTCACTTGCCAGTACACTTTTTACTGGCAAGTGACGATACAAGCCCCCACTCTTAGACGTTTCTCCATCTTTGATGCGTTTTATCTTCGTAATTTTTTACTGATTTGATAAAACAAAAAATACGTATCCAATATTTTTCGATAATCTAACTGACGGACTAATTTGATTTTTTTAGTCAAATACCCTATTATATGGGAAAAAATTGCAGTGTTGGTATTGCTGTCTCTATGTGTTCAACTTGGTCTTCCTGTGTCATTATATAAGATGGAAAGCTCTCAATAATATCTTTGATGAGACTGTGCAGGCTCTCAAGTATAATATCCATACCATAATTATTCAAAACGCCTGATTTTCTAAACATACTATTATCATAAAGCAAATTTGCATTCAAATCTAAAATATAGGCATATTTATGACTGCAATTGTCCAAATACAATAAATTATTAAATAAATCTACTCTATAATTGTATAAATTAGAGTACATGTCATTTTTATATGTCGGTAGAGTGATAATAATATTGGTATGATTATTAGCCAACAATATACTTCTCAGATCACTAATCAGGTTAATGTAATTGTTAGAGGTTCTGATTGTTAGAGTCATGTTCGCCAATGATTATATTACAAACATCGTTAAGGGTAAATGTTTCTATTTTTTTATTGATGTCCTTTATTAAATACTTAATGTCCACATTAGGATATAAGAAATGGCATATATTCTATTGTTCATCAAAGTATGTTTTCGCCAAAGATAATATATTGTTATTTGTTTTATTTGAGCTTATAATATACATTTTATTGTTTGGTGTTTGAACTACTTGTTTTGTGGGTGATGATATGGATTTGCTTGGAGTGTTAGATTTTAAATAGGTCTGCTTCTTACTGCACGAATGCTGTTGTGACTACTTGTCATCTGTTTGAACAGATTTACCCTCCTTCAGTTGTCGAATTTCCGTTTTTTTCGGGGTCGATTTATTTAATTTCAAAGGGCTGCTACTAAGTTTCTTAAATAGTTGATTCTTGCGTTGTAATAATTCATTTTCCTCTCTAAGTGAACTAATTTCCAAAGTAAGTGTATCTATTTCTGTGTGAGCGCTAAGTAGTTGTAGAGTAATATTTTCAATTTGTTTCCTAAGTTCAACAATCATGCTTGTCTCTTCATCGTCAGATATACACGGGACACTATGACTGGTGCCATCCAGTGACGAATTATGTTGGTCACTGTCATTATTGTCCGACTGTGTCAAAGAGCGCGCTCGCGCATTTCTAAAGGTGATGTTGTCTGAGTAGTTCATACTATCACACCCAGATGGCGCTGTTGTTAGATTAGTATCGATGAATATTAATTTAATGTGACAATAGATGAGACTTTTTGTAATTTTTTGTGAAGTTTTTAGATATGTTTGTAGTAAATCTTATTCATTATTGATACTACAAAAAGAACCCTCCCACTGGGGTTCGATCCTTGTGCTTTTTTTCAACTTCCTACACCGAGCCGGCGTGATAAACCATTACGCTACAAAGGCTTCTGATGTATTTGATATAAGTTGCTTTTAATTATCGAAGTCGTATGTTTCTTCAAAGTCCAAAGGTCAAAACGATTTATACTGTGACTGATTGTGAGCCGTTAGAGTTTAAAAAAAACTTGTTTGTTTGTGAACACTTTTCTGTTAATTATTTCTTTATTTTTCATTGATTGTCACTTATATAGGTTTTTATGCACTGTATTTAATTAGAAGAAATGTCAGAGTAGTTTGAATATTAGTAAAATAACGATAATGTACCTTGTTTTTATGTAGTTTTGTCCGAGTTAAGTTTAGTTTCTTGTTTTACACTGTTCAAGCCATATCGTTCATATTTTCGCTCAATAACGTTAGGGGTTCATTGTTATGGTGTTCTTTCACGTAATCACAGTTTTGTTCAGTTTATTTGCACGAATAACTTTATTTATTGATTTTAAAAACACAGAGCTTTACTTTTTACTTTGCTTGGCCGGCAGCGCCACCTAGCTATGAAAGTTGCGCTAATATAAACTAATCTTACATAATGACTGATATACGTAGGTACTGGTCACAAGTGCCGCGTGATCCGTATGCGATTCTTTCGTAAACAGGCGCATAGTTGAGTGGCCATGCGATATATACTACAAATGCCTTATGAAATCAAAAATGATATTAGAAATAAAACTGAACCAAGTGTTAAAAAAATTCACGTTTGCAACTTTGTATTCGTATCGTACTTCACTAACGAGCGATGAAAGCTGGAACAAAAATAAAAACATTTTCAGAAAGAAATCGACTCAAATTGTACGCTGTGGAAGTAAAATGTAGTACCTATGTAATGATTTTACAATATAGGGGTTTAAACTGTTACGAAAAACTCCAGACTATGTATATATATTTGAGCATATTTTACCTTTCTGAAGTCATTACAACGGTTGATGTGTTTACTAGTTTGTAATTTCATCTTAGTTAGTTCAGATAGCGTAAAGGCGATTTTATTAAAAATAATTACAGACTGCTTTTTACCCATTTAAAAAAAATATAACTGTAGGATATTAAATTTTTCTTCATTCAAATCTTTGTCGGTCACTAGCTTTTAGTACTATCTTACCCTCAATCTAAACTAATATAGAATATCTATATTTGAGTGTCTATAAAGCAACTATATCTTATTTAAAGCAGGAATGGGATCATAACATGGTATGGTGATCAAACCTAAACCTTAGTACCTGCCGCGTTTTTTAGTTTTCAAATTCAGCGCTTGCCTGATTCAGGCTAGCGTTGAATTTGAAAGCAGGTTTTGCATTTTTATATTAGAATTAAGTTGAAAACTGAATTTTGCGGTATAGCGTTCCTTCATGGAGCATACTTATGAACATAAGATGCAAATTTATTACAATTTAGATAGTAAATTTCCAGATATCCGTTTTAAAACTGCGGCTAGACGTAGTGAATTACTTATTCTATACTAACAAGAGGATATTATTATCATAATGTACTGAGATTTATGCGATTGTTATACCTACTTTTAGAAATAGTTGGATACTTTTCCCATTAATATGACATAGTAAATTCAGTACATTGCTTAGAGGGTTTAAGGGAATAAAATCTAAAATTTTGTCATGCTTACATTTGTTATTTTGGCTGTTCTGACCATGATATTATGAAATATAATATTTTTTGATGTTCCTGTGATAGCAAAATCTTTTGGGATTCTGTCTATAACAATATCCTAGAAAGAATACAATCAATATCTTTATGAACGAATGCCAAACTCTGTGAAGGAAGCAAATCTTTTATAATTACTACTTCACGTTTTCTGTTCTATATCCACCTCCTTACTCCAGTTATTCAATCATTATCAGATCGTACAACTGATACTTAACCCTCTACAAAAACAAAATATATCCTCCTTATACCTCTCCTAATAGATTTTACCGCTTCACCGGCAATATAAATCACGCAATTAAAAAGCCAGTCCATGGGCAAATCGAATCGGGGTTGAAAGCAATTAATTTTACCGTGAATCGGACCATCCTCGGAATAACCTGAGTTAGTTATTCCAGCGAGTGATTAAAATGCATTGCAGGCCGCTGACCTCAGTTGTTAACTGCCAACAAAACCTTTCGGATGCCGCACATGTTTTGACTTGGAAACGGATCGGCAGCGGATCATCTCGAACCGTTCTTTACCTGTATATGGGTTGTAAGGGACGGTGTACCGAAAACCGATACCAGTGATTCAGTACATGATGCTGAGGCCATTGGCGGTCGAATTTTCCGGAAAATTTTCAGGAATTTTCCGATTTTTCTTTTGCTTTTTTTGCCATATAATGTAATGAAATAGTAACTATAGTCGACCCGCATTAATATTTTTCTAAAATTCTAAGAATTAAACATGTACATGGCGCGTTTTCTCTGACGTGACATCGGCCGCAGCACAGTAAGCGCAGTCACCAGTACATCAGTCAGGTGCGCGCGCGCTCGGCGTACGGACGCGTTTAATACACAATAATAATAATACTCGTGACTATTTTTTGATACGTTCGTTTAAAAAATGGTGCAGTGCAAAAAATGTAAGCTTTTTGTATCTGTAAGTAAAGAGGACACTATCAAATGTAACGTATGTGAAGGTGTGTACCACAAAAAATGTGTGCGTAACATCAAACAGTTCGCGCAGAGGGATATGTGTGATGACTGCTTCAAAGAACATAACAGGTCTCCACCGAGTGGCAAAGCTTCATCTACCCCTAAAATAATTATTCACCCAAGCGAAACTTCGGCCGAAATAATTTTAGAGGAGGTGAACAACAAATTGGCAGTCCTGTACAATATGGAGAAGAAGTTGGCGGAGCTTACAGAGACAGTGGATTTCTACGCAGAGATGTACCAGAACATGGCCACTTTTAAAGAAGAAACTGATAAGAAAATAAAATGTCTGGAACAAAAAAATGTGTACTTAGAAAAGTATAACAAGGCTCTTGAAGAGAGGGTAGAAGAACTGGAATCAAAAGAGAAGGAAAAATATTGAAATACACGGAGTGGAGAATAAAGCAAACGAAAATACAATAACAGTAGTACGGGTAGGGAAAGAAAAAGATAATGAAACAAAAACTAGAATAATCAAGGTCAAACTGCGGTCAAAAACTGCTCGACACAAGTGGATGGTGGCTAGGAAAGAACAAACAATCACCAATCGCAAGCTTAACCCTAATGGCAACGATAGAAAAGTATATATTAACGAAGATCTCCCTAAGTACAAGCGTTAGCTGTTGTGGCTTACCAGAAACAAACTGAAGGAAAAGGGATTTCAGTACATATGGGTCCAAAACTCCAACATACTCGCCAAGAAAAATTATGAAGACAAAAAATATATAATATAAGAACGGAGAACGATTTGGATAAATTCGATTAATAATACTATTAATTCTCTGAATTCACGCACCGCAGGTGTGCGGTGCGCGTACACACACCCTGATATATTTGCATAACATTCGATCACATAACGGAATACAGACCAGTAACTGAAGTGAATTACAATAGATACTATGACATAGAAGAGTTAAGTACAGTATGCAAAAGTAATATAAATAGAATACATATAACACATATTAACATACGGTCATTAAGAAAACACTTTAATGAACTATTGGTTTTACTAGAAAGTAATGAGTATAAAATAGATTATTATTCTTTCTGAAATAAATATAAAAAAAGAGGAATTACCTTTCTATTACATATCTGGATATGAAAGTCACATATTGACTAGGGAAACAAGAAAAGGAGGCGGAATTTTGGTGTACGCGAAATATGTCCTAAGATTCACAGCTGAGAGAGTTAATACTCAAGCCATGGAAACAATACACGGTATTTACAAAATGGAAAATAACACATTGCACATTATAGCTTTATACAGGCCACCAAAGAAAAATAAATACCAATTTATTGAACAAATCAAAAACATTATGAAGATCATACCGGCTTCGGAAAATGTAATTATAATCGGAGACCACGCCTGGGTGAGAGCGAGAAGGAGCGTGAGTACATCTGCCTATGTATTGGAGTTGCAGATTTCGGATCACCACACGATAGGTTTGTTTGTTGATTTTGTACGGTGCGTAAACGTAAACAATAATAGTAATTACAGATGTAATAGTGTGCGCGAAGTGCTCTGTGACGACACGGTGAAACAAAAACTTAATGATTATGAATGGGAACAGCTATTAATTATTAAATGCCCTATAGTGATATATGAAACATTAGCGTCTATATTCAATTCTATATATAAGGAAAGTACCATTATTGTGCCACTACGAAATAAACGGAGTACGCAGCCATGGGTGGATAGATACTTATATAATATGTTAAAACGTAGAGATTATTTATTTAAAGCATGGAAACAAGCACCAAAAAATATGAATAAGAGGCTAGAATACACTAAGTTTAGAAATAAAGTAAATAAGTTGGTAATTGAAGCTAAACAGAGATATAGGCAGTAAAAATACAAAAATGCAATGGAGATTATAAAAAAATCTGGGAAAATATTAACTCGTGGCTAGGACGTTCTAAAGGTAACTTAGATAATGTTATAACAAGATATTTGGGCAAGCTAAACAGTATGTACAATATTTGCAGTAATTTTTCCAAAACATTCACAAGTGAAATACGTAATATTAAACATAATTGTAGTATAAAGTTCCTAGACAGAAACATGTATGTACAGTCCAGTCCAGTCAGCTTTAGATACATTAAGGTTATCTCAAGAGATATTGTAAAAATAATTAACACATTATCAAACAATAAATCACCGGGGATGGACGGAATTAGAGCTAAAGATATCAAATACATAAAGAAAACTTTAAGCCCTATTATAGCTAATTTTGTAAATATGTGTATTTGTCAATCTATTTACCCGGATCAATTGAAAGAAGCAATGATACGACCAATATATAAATCAGGATGTCATTTAGAATTTGTTAATTACAGACCTATTGCAATACTCTCCATTATAGATAAAATAACTGAAAAGGTTATTGTGGGCCAGATAAGTAGGTTCTTAGAGTTTCACAACATACCTACTATCTGATGCGCAACATGGTTTTAGAAAGGGGCGAAGTACGGTTACGGCACTGACTCGGTTTGCAGACTATGTCAATGAGAGCCTCAATTTAGGTAAACAGGTGTTAGCATTATACATCGACTATAAAAAAGCCTTCGATACCCTGGATCATGATGTGCTGCTGAAAGCGATGGAAGAGTGCGGTATCCGCGGTCCCACGAACACATGGTTCAAAAACTACCTCACCAACAGAAAAATACGCACGAAAGTCAATGGAGTCATGGGAGAAGAGGCTCTTGTTGATCTTGGTGTGCCGACCGGCTCGGTGTTTGGGCCCGTGGGGTATATAATGCATGTAAATAGTGTTGCTAACGTTGTAAATAGTTGCCAAGTATTCATGTATGCTGATGACATGTGTCTCCTGTGCGCCTCTAAAGATCTATCACAGGCTCAATTAAATATGCAGAGCGATTTTGAGAATATTACACAGTGGGCACACGACAACGGAATTATTTTAAACCTAAATAAAACTAAGTACATGCACATATACTCACCTTATAATCACAAAGCCAGAGTCATGAGTAAGGATCAGTTAAAAATAGTAGGACACATATATGATTGTTTACACAATAACAAAACAAACTGTAAGTGCTCAGAAATAGAATCTGTAAAAATGTATACAAACCTAGGATTAAAAATAGATGAACACTTCAACTGGAAATCTCATATTAATAACGTAGGCAATAGATTAAGATCTGTAGTGAGTACATTTTACCAGCTTAAACCAGTCATCAATAAACAAACGTTATTAATAGTTTACTATGCCCTTGCTGATTCTTTACTAAGCTACGGTATAAGCATATACGGACACACCTTTCCATCATACATAAAGGAGATTAAAAATATACAAACAAGATTGCTTAAGTATTTAGTAAGTAAGAAAGTTAAAGATATATGCAATAAAGAGTATGAACAATTGTATAATGTATGTAAGATATTACCTATAGATTTAAAAGTTAACTTCTTAATATCCCTAGAGAACTATTATAATGATAAATTTAAAAATAGAATAGAAAACTGTTACAATACTAGAAGTGCAAGGGAAAGTAAATTGGTGAAACCAAAGCCTAAAAACTATTACGGAGAGAGAATGACTGAATATCTAGTCCCAAAAATATTTAATGGAATAAATATATTAAGAGAAGAACCAAAATATAGCAAGTATGTGTTAAAAAATAAGCTTAGGGATTTATTGCTCGGTGAAGGAGACCTCGCGATTGCTGAGGCTCACCAAAACCATCGAGCAGTCAATTTCTAAGCTCCATATTCATATTATCTTTAAGTTAGAATTTATGTTTTTATTTCATTTCTTTGTTGTTTTCTTTTTTACTCTAATATTATGTTACATGTTATGTGGTATTCGTATTTATAAGTAGATAATAAGAGCGTATCTCGCCAACAAGCGAATGAGCTTGGCGAGTAAAATTAATATTGTTAAATATGTACAATACTATTTATATATAAATAAAAAAAAATAAAAAACATCCTAATCACTGCCGCTACCATCCGCCGCTGTAGGGCCGTAACAGCTGATAGTGCGAGTTTGTGTGTTCCTATTCACATCGCATTTTTTTGGAAAATTGTCGAGTTCTTCGTTTTATTTTCTGAAAATTTGACCGCCAGGGATCTCAGTATAAGGTACTGAATCACTGGTATCAGTTTTCGGTACACCGTCCCTTACACCCAGAATATAAAATACTTGCGTTACCGACTGACTGACAGACAAGCTACAGCGAAAACGATTGGACGCAAGAAGCGGAAACTTTGCATGTTTGTTCTTTGGCATTTCCAACCATTCCTACGGCCAGAAACGGTTAAATACGAAAGAGTGTAAAGAATGGAAAATGTTGTAGCTGCAGGCATCCTCAAGTTATTTGTATAAAATTCCGTTGAAGTATGCATGGTGACAGATTGCGAATGTACAAAATATGCTACGTACACTCATCACGTCAAAAACTTATTCACTTTAAATTGATAGCACGAGAAATAATACCAAGTCACTTCCGAGGTAAAATGTGTTTGTCAGCCATAAAACTGACAATTTCAATGAGTCTATTGTTGAATAGTGCACTGGTAATAAAATTGGAAGTCTGGTGAGTGAGATGGCCATTTTCTCCAGCGGACTTGACTCAATTGCGCGTTTTATTGAGCAAAATTATAATTGGATTATTCTATTGTTCAAAGTCAAAATCATTTATTCATCTAGGTCACAAGGTGACGCTCATGAACGTCAATTTTAAAATTAATTACTTAATGCTTCTACATTTACATTTACTGCCTCGTTTGCAAAGCAATAGGTAGAACCACGAGAAAGAACGGGCAATAAAACTCGTGGCCACTCTTTTAAATCGCCAGTATTATGGTACATATTTATATATTTGTAAGGAGCTGCAACTGTTTCACATTGTACTTAATTACTTGTAAATAGTAATTAGTTACAGACATAATACTTAAGTAATTAATGCAGTTACTAAATAAAGTGATTTAGTTAGCCTTCCAGTGTAAATATTGTGTAACAGGAGCATCCACTTACGTCTTATAATGTAGACAACTCATGACCATCTTCAGAACTATGGTGGAAATGTATGTTACAAAAGTGACGGTATATGAATACACAAAATTACAAAAACGTTAGTTTACAGCCCATGATCACAAGTTACCTTCATCTTACAGCAAAATTTTAATAAAATTAGTGGAACAACAATGCAAATGTAAATGTAGTAAGTGGAATGACCTAATAATACATGAATAGTTATTTAAATGAACTAGATATTATATAAAAAAACTGGGAAGCAAGATATCTATATAAATTCTGAATAAGTACAAAGATCAAGAGTTGGCTAGTGTAAGTGACCATCTATTCTTATCACTGAAATAATCATTTATGGTATAATAACCTTTTCTAATGAGGCAGTCTTTTATTTTACTTTTAAACGTACTAAATGGTAATTTTAGAAGACTAATTGATATTTTATTGGATATACGAATACCTAGCCCTACAAAAGAATTATTAACTTTATGTAAACGATAATAAGGAGCATATAACTTATGCCTGTTTCGAGTATTTATGTTATGTATGTCACTTTTCGTAGTAAATAAACCTATATTTTGCCTAATATAAAAAAAAAAACAATAGCAAAGCATACAGTAATATATAGCATACAGTTATCTTCAAACGCTTTGTTCAGTCGAAGGTTTAAGTACCGTTTTATGTGGGTGTAGAGCAAGTGTGCGCAGTGCATCAAGGCTCTCATCAAGCGAAGCGCTGGAGTATGAATAAATAACGTAACTCCATAACGTGCATACCTTGGCATATTTGAAATTATAATCCTGCGTAAGGCCTAGTCCATTTGCGCAGGATTACTTCTTATAAATTGCAAAAAAAAGGCAAAGTAATTTAGACTGATGACCTAGTAAGGTTTTGCTAAGTCACTAACTTGGCAAAACCTTAATAGATCGTAAGAAACAGGTGCGTCACGACCTAAATGAGTGCCCAATATTTAGAATCTAGTTAGGAAAGCCTTAATTGCGATCTAGCTGACATCATTTTCAACGTCATGATTCTACGAACCGTTCCATAGATTAAACGGTACATAACGAGACGACCGATGGAATTGGAATGGAGAATCCCTAGATCTGACAACACTATGTCTTGAAAATTGGGGTTCAAATTTTCCGAGGAGTGAAAAGCAATTCGTCTGCTAATTCTAAGGCCTTAAGAAATAAAAAAAATACTTTGTAACTAATACTACTCATTCAATAAGAATAGTGTGTGTATTTATGTTTAAGTATATAAGGTCTAATGACAGACAATTACTATTAAACCTAACTGGAATACCCTACTTACCACACTTTAAGCGAAAGCTCTCTACTAAATTCTAAATCCAACCATATTTAAGTAACTAAGTAATATTAGTAAATGTTTATAATTGTAACATAATTTATATTGTATTATTTGTCATGTTAACGTAAATCCATACTAAGTTATAAATGCGAAAGTGTTATTGTACATTTATTCGTTTGTTTTTTTTGCCCTTTCTTCGCGTGGCAATGGAGCGATATTATGGTATGATTTTGAGGAGATAGCTAGGAGGATAGATTTTTAGATAGGCTACTTTCTATCGCGATAAAATGATACCACATCTAGTTATAAATTATGAATGTCAACCTTAACGAAAGACTTAAAATAGCGACCAAGGCACACCGTGTCCGTGCTTTATCAAATAAAGTTCTAAAGTCAGGAGATAGTTTTCTCACATATACACTGACGGACTCATAAACTGCATCAAAGTAATAGACGACTTTGAAATAATTATTTTAAACAAGTATGCAAACTTTCTATACAGATTTAAATTGAAACCTCTAGATTGGTTCGTGAACTTTAAAACAGCGTAGAGTCATATCCTTAAGTTTAATTTTGTGTACTGGAAAGGACCTTAAGACTTTTTTGAAGAAAAAACAGAAATTTAAGCAAAATTGGTTTAATAAAAAAACTGGTTTTAACAATAGACACAAACTTTATGCAGGGTTTATTTATGTTTTAATAAAGTGTATTACCTCCACGCGCCCTTATTACGGATTCTAATCGGTTCCGCATAGATTTTATTAAGGTTATTAGAATATCTTGCGGAATATTGTCCCATTCTTCTGAAAGTGCTGTACTTAGTGCTGCCACTATCGTGGGCACAGGATTTCTCGCATATACAGCTCTTTTTAAACTGTCCCAAATATGCTCAATGGGATTAAGAACCGGGCTGCATGCTGGCCAATTCATTGTACGTATCCCAACCTCTTCGCAATATTGTCGAACTTGTGCAGCAGCGTGCTGCCGGACATTATGCTGCATTAAAGTAAAATTTTCGCCTATGAATCACATATAAGGCACCACGTGATCTTCTAAGATCTCTGTTATGTAGCGATGTGCAGTCAAACCCCCTCTATTACCGTTTTGACGGATCATGTCTATGAATACAAGTTCTGTTCGCCCGTTCATTGATATGCCACCCCAGACCATACACGAACCGCCTCCAAAAGGAACACGCTCCTCAATGCAACTTTGAGCACATCGCTGCCCACGTCGACGATAGACTCTTCTGCGACCATCTGCACCATATAAACATGTCATACACTCGTCCGTGAACAATACGGAGGCCCATTGCTCTTCTGTCCAATTTAGGTGATCACGCGCAAATCTTAAGCGAGCTTGTCTGTGAGCTACAGACAACTTTGGACCATTTGCTGGTCTAAAAGGGGTGATATTCACTTCCTTTAACCTTTTTCTTATTGTTCGTGCACGCAAATTTACTCCACGCACTTCATTAAGCTCTGTTTTGATGTTAACTGACATGAGGAAATGATTTCGCAGAGAAGTTGTAACAATAAATCGGTCATCACGACCGGTGGTTGCTCGAGTCCTGCCTGTACCACGTCTCCTTCTGTAAGAACCTGTCTCCACAAACCTTCTGTATATTCTAGAAACCGAAGACTGGTTTAAATTTAAATTTCTACCAATCGTTCGTTGATCCATGCCCTCCCGCACCAGTGCTACAATTTAAGCCGCTAGTTCGGACGAAGTATCCATATTATGGTTCAAAAGCTCTCAATGAGTTAAAAAACTAACCCAACAATAAAAAAATCAATGCGAATCAATTTAAAACTTTGCTTAAACTAACCTAACACGCAAATCTGATACTACGAGTAAATTTTCTTTTCCCGGCTATATTCATTTGTTTTACTGCAGTTCTATTTTTAAATGTTGCTTTTTTTAGATTAAGAGCCAGTCTCTCCATATTTATATAATTTAATCTAAAAAGTTTGCATACTTATTAAAAAAATCATTTCAAAGTAATTCTGAACTTTGATGCAGTTTATGAGTCCGTCAGTTTAAATACTACTTACAAATATTGATGTAATGAGTATCTATCGTATATTTTTTTTATATACTCACGTCTGTATCCCCGAATGGCTAGGCAGAGGTGTAATATGACACCCACATTTCGCCATGAATTTTTAGGTCCCCCGTAAAAGGGGGCGAGCCTATTGCCGTCACTTACCGGGCACATTACCAGACTCCTTCGAAAGAGAAGAGAATTCGAAAATACCCAATAACACTTTTGACCGACCTGGGAATCGAGCCCGTGACCTCTGATTAGAAGTCGCATACGCTATCCACTGGACCACGGAGGCAGTCGTGTATTTAATTAATTAAAATAATGGTATAAACTATAACGTGTGTTTTCTACAGAGTGTATTATCATACAGCCTTCAGAAATTCACTAATGGTCATAGGCTTCTCGTAATTTGCGTCACTATAGCACTGTAAGTCAATAGAAGAATTTCACCTCTCATGCATATCATGCTAGCTCGGTATGGGGTCTGATGTTGATATTGCTGTGTCTTCTCAAATATATTATTTGCCTCGTGTCTATTCCTTAATTGCCTCTTAAGACAACCACAGAATGAAACGGCGTAGTGACACTTTGTATTTCTAATCCTATTCCACACAGACCACTACGGAATGTAACTTATGCCGAAACATCGGAGGCAAACAATTACGCGGCTGAGACCCGTTACATATTATTACAAATACGTCTTTTCATAATTTGTTACCAATAATACGTCTCCTGGTTCCTAAGCTTGGAACAGACAAGGAAGTGGATCTTTTCGTTGAAGTTTTATTTTCCGGTTGTCGGTCGACGGTTATAACAGAGTTTAGAAGGGGCGGTTGGTGATGTACAGCAGTAGCTTATTATGGTTGATCAAGTTCATATTAATCTATATTAGTTTATTGTCCTTATTTATCGCTAAATCTGACGAAAGTATAAATTTACATAAACGTCAATGTGAATACAAAGATGAGAACTAGGTACATCGTTTATTCCAGTTGTGACTATTTCACATCATTGCCCGTTCGAAACGTAGCAATAAATATAAGCCAATTTATCTTCAATAAGACTTCTACTAAAATAAACACAATCTGCAAATACAAACACCTAGAATCTAATAGTACTACTTCACTCATCCTCAGAAGTTAATAGCTAACCCTTTGATGAAACATGTCTAGTATAGCCGATTCCTCCATTAATAAACTTGTTCCAAAATACTTTTATGTTACTTTGATGATCGCAAATAAAAAGTTACAAATTGAGTTGGTCCACTTAACTTCATCGGATTACGGGAAAGTTTTGGACACAATAGGCTAGTTGACAAACAAAATTTTATAAGTCCGTCCTTTAGATTATTCAAAAATAAGCCATACGTATTTTTTTATTTGTAAATTAAACCAAAAATGACCAAGAAATAGCTCATTAAAGTTACGTATAACGTCACGCCGTGCTGCATATTTTCGCACTAGATGACCTCACACGTAACTTTAATGGGCTAAATCTTTGTTATTTTTTATTTAATCGAAAAAAGAAAAAATACGTGTCCAATATTTTTTTATAATCTAAAATACGGACTAAATAATATGTAATTATTTTGACCCTGGAAACTACCCTATTCTCTACGATCTGTTAGGCGGCAGCTGCTGATTGTCTTTTTAAAAAAACACCAAAGTTCCAAACTACCGAATTTATTACCGAAAACGATACAACGTATTTGACCTCACTTTTCTCTTCACGATACTACACGCGGGAACGCGGTTTTAGGGAGTACTGGTCGGGACAGATGTATGGCTGTGACTAATTGAATGCACATGGGTACAAGCTTTTATATTAAAGTAATAAGATTACGTTTGCAAGTTATTACGTAGAGAAACTGGGTATAACATCTCCCCCCTTTAAATGGAGCTTTATCCCAAGATGAAGCGAAATTAAGAGAAAAGAAAAATGAGGCTTACATGATTTAGTAATGTTAAGATCTAGTATAAAATTTAACATAAGATTTAGGCTAAGTTCTTGTATAAGATTTAGCATTATATTTTCTTATAAGATTTAAGATTATATGATATATAGGGCGGTTCTTGTTATAATAGTTTGAGGTTAACGTTGATACATCAATTATAGTATGAATTGTTTCGATGTTAAGAGGCACTGGGAAATCTAAACGGTTATTCATAACGTTGCTTTGCTTTGCTAATTCCTTTAGGAGGTTAGTAGGAGTGATAACAGATGGGTGAAGGACGTTAGCTTTAGCGAATAAGATAGAATTTAGGACAGAGTCTAAGAAATTGGAGATAGTTAAAAGAGAACCTTCGATTATATTTACTAAATTATTTATCTTAGATATATAGATAATTTCATTATTATTTTTCGTCGTTTGCGACAAAATATCATTTAGCTTATTAATTTGAGAACTTAATCTAATTTCATTTTTATTTAATCTAGATATAGTAGAGTTAAACGTATTGATAGAAGATTTTACTTTATGAATATTTTCTTTAATTAAATTGAAAAGTTCATTCTCGTTCTTTTGACACGCGTCGATTGCGGCATCATATTGCGGCATCTAATGTGCCAAAGAAAAACTTTAAGACTTCGCCTCAAAACTCTAGCGACCTTTTAAATCTATTGGGCGAGTCTGTAGATATAATATGCGATAGAGAATCTAATTTTATCAAGTTAGCTTATAAGTTAATCTCGATAGGACTAAATAAATCTTTACATTGTATAAAATCATTTAACTGAGATCTGATACAGAGGTCTAGTGTACTTTTAATCAAATTATCAATATTATTTAGATGAGGTTCAACTGATACGATATCTATGTATGTTTTAACTTTCCAATAGTCATTATAAAAATAAATTGTTTTGATAGGGTCGAAATAGATTCCAGGGCTGTGCACTATCGGAGTTAAGGTAGGTTCTGCGAAGCTGTGACGACATAGCGTTCTGAAACGAGATAGTAACTAAGTGTGAGCGGGTTTGATTTCGTTTGTGTGATATTTAATGTGCCTACGGTTAATACATATAGTGACATTATGATTTCCGATTAACTTTATTATCTTATAAGGACCTTTCCACACTGGAGATAAGGCCTTTCGAAGTCTGTGGTGATGTTTAACGTAAACCATATCACCAACTTTATACGATGTGCTACGGCTAGACTCGTCATAGTACCGCTTAGAAGCTTCTTTACTATTCGAGATATTTTCTAATGCCTTCTGGCGACTAAATTTCATTCGATATTGTAAAGCGCGCACATATTCGTGGTAAGTATTATTATCGTTAGTTTCGTACAGAGAATTAGGAATGACGGGCTTATAACCAAATAAAAGTGCGAATGGAGTAAATTGAGTGGTAGTATGAGGAGTAGTATTGTAGGACAATAGAGCAGTTGCTAAGTAACAATGCCAGTCGTTCTGGTTGTCGTTCACAAATGATTTTAGGTACTCTTTGAGAGTAGCGTGACTACGTTCTAGGGCTCCGTTTGTTTGCGGATGATAGGGTGTAGTAAAGATAGATTTAATTTTACAAATATGTGTAACCTGCCTAAAAAGATCAGACGTAAAGCATGTACCTAAGTCGGTTAGTATTGTTTTAGGGAAACCAAATAGTGACATGAAATGAATTAAATTACGCGCAACTTCGTCGCTAGTAGAGGAAATCATGGGGTAAGCGCAGGTAAATTTAGTAAGATCATCTGGTAATGTTAAGATAAATCTGAATTTTTGGAAACCAGCTTCTGGTAGTGGTCCTACTATATCTAGTGCTAGTCTCTCCAGTGGTCTAGTACTAGTGGACGTTATCTCCATGGGAGCTTTATTTGATAAACGCAAAGGTTTATTGACCTGGCATAGTTTGCAATTTTTAACATATTGTTCAATATCTGAGCGCATTGATTTTCAATAATATGACGCTTTGATACGACTCAGCATCCGTTTTGAACCTGGATGTCCCGCAATGGGTGAGTCGTGATTTTCTTGCAGAATAACTTCAGCTGGGGTAGGATATATGATTTGGTTTTTATAAATATGAATTTTAATGTTAGTATTATGAAATATAAAAGTTAGCATGTTATAAATTTTATTATAAGATAGTTTAGAGAATGGTTCACTGAAATCAGAAATCGCGAGCTCGGATTCATTTGTATCTTGATCCTTAATACAGTCGCGTAATTTTATTAAGATATTATAAATTGTTTTATAATTCACTTCATCATAATGGTGAACCTTAGTAAATAGGAAATAATAATATCTTCCGTTTGATATAGTTGAACATATCGAATCGGATTCGCGTTCGGATGCGATTATATCAGCTGAGTTTTCGATTTGGGAAAGAAGATTTTGGCAATTTGGCATTGAGTTGTCGAAATCTAATGATGCTGTACAAGCTATCATTTTACATTAAGTAACATGTAAGGCTTGAGAATGTTCCTCAATTTTAGTATTTGTAGTGGGAATAGCTTTAGTAAATTGTAACTTAAAGAATTGCTCATAACATTGATTATTAAAACTGTTACTACGTGTGATAGCGAGTATCGGATGACGCGACAGAGCGTCCGCGTTAGAATTAAGTTTGCCTTGTTTATAAACGATTTCGTAATCGTATTCTTCGCTTTTTAACCTCCAGCGAATGAGTCGACTACCGGGTTCTTTAACATTAAAGAGCCAAACAAGGGGTCTATGATCTGTTATAATTTTAAACTTGTTACCATAGAGGTAAGGACGGAATGTTTTGACAGCGAATAGGATAGCTAATAATTCTTTCTCGGTGGTTGAGTAGTTACCCTCGGCTTTATTGAGTGTCCTCGACGCATATGCAATGGGCTTATCTTTGCCAATCGGATCTTGAGAGAGTACTGCGCCTACGGCGTAGTTACTTGCGTCTGTAGTGACGAGAAAAGGTTGAGAGAAGTCGGGGTATTGAAGTAGAGGAGCTGTAGTTAATTTTTCCTTTAAGATATCGAAAGCGTTTTGTTGTTCGATACTCCAATGGAAGGCAGTATCTTACTTTAAGAGAGAGGTTAAGGGCTTAGTGATTTAAGAAAAGTTCTCGATAAATCGGCGATAATAGCCTATGAGACCTAGGAAAGATTTTATGTCTTTTTGATTTCTGGGAACTGGATATTCTGATACGGCCTTGAATTTATCGGGGTTAGGAGAAACACCGTTATCGGTGATAGCGTGGCCTAGATAATTGACTTCGCGTCTTAAAAACTCGCATTTATCCGGCTGAAGCTTTAAATTGAATTGACGAAATCTTTCGTAGACTAAACGTAGTTTTTCGATCATCGAAGGCAAGGAATTTCCATAGACTATACAGTCATCTAAATACACATAACAATGAAGACCTTGTAAACCAGATAAAACAGTATTCATGAGTCGTTGGAAGGTAGACGGTGCGTTTTTAAGACCAAATGGCATTCTAGTGAACTCATAGTGGCCAGATGTACCATTTGTGTTGATAACAGTGAAACCGGTTTTTGCTGAGTCAGCGGGATTTAAATTAATTTGGTGAAAACCAGATACTAAATCTAAAACAGTGAAATATTTGGAATGACCCAACTGGTCTAAGATATCTGAAATAAGAGGAATCGGATAGACTTCATTAACAGTGACGTCATTGAGGCGGCTATAATCAATTACGATTCGCAACTTTCGTTGGCCGGAAGCGTCCATCTTTTTGGGGACTACCCAAACAGGTGCGCTCCAAGGTGAATTAGAAGGCCTAATAATATTTTGATCAAGCATCTTTTTGATTTGCTTGTCGACTTCGTCCTTATGGCACTCTGGGAAACGATACGACTTTACATTAATGGGCGGTGAATTACCCGTATTAATTGAGTGTTCGATTGCGTTAGTGCAAGTGAGAGGGTCTCCCTCGAGATAGAATATATCGCTGAAATCAGCGCAACAGTCTAAAAGAGCTTGTCTTTCCTCAGAGTTAAGATGATCGTGTCGAATGAGGCTAAGGACTCGATCTCGTCGATCAGACGGAGATGAAGAAACAGAGTGAATGACTTCGTGGTTTGTATAAGATTTAGGGAAGTCAATACGGGTCAATTTTACCTTAAAGTCATGAATTCGGACTTCAGACTCAGTTGTGTTTAATACAGAAATGTTAACACGGTTATTCGGTTTCAAAGAGACAATGCAGTTAGCTAGGTAAACACCTTCTCTTATAATATGATCTAGAACAAGCGCTTCGCGTAAGTTTTGTAGTACCGACGAGTCATTGGATACCATGCATTCAATTACCGCTTCGCAGCGAGCAGGTATGACATAAGTCGGCTTATCAAACAGAATAGGTAGCTTATGATTACGCAAATGAACGTACTTAGAATTATAATCAATATTAGCGCTATGACGTACGTAAGAAATCGGTACCAATGATACCGTCGTATTTAAGATTTACCTCGTCAGTAGTAACATGAAATTTATGCAAAAAATGGTCTTCACAGACTTGAATCTCTAGGTCAAATGCACCTAGGGTTTCGTTACAAGATTCAGCGTTATTTATACCTCTAATCTGAATTATTTCGTCAGTGAGTTGAGGTTTACATGATAAACTCGATAACTTTACAATACTTATGCTTGAACCCGTATCAATAAGAAAACTTAGCGGCTTCTCGGAATAATTAGTTATAAGATTAGTAAAAGGTAAAGAGACCTTGTATTTATGGATCTCGGAAATAGGCACTGAAGTCTTTGAGCTTTCAGGCGATTGAGATTTCTCAATATGTAATTTATTTTTAGATATAGGAGACTTAGAACAAAAAGGTAAGTTATTCGAATTAGTATTAAGATTCACTTGAGCTTGAGTGTAGTATTGTAAGGCTTAGTATTACTATTTAACATATATTCATTAGTTATAGGACTCAGATTGTTCTGATATATATCATAAGACTTAGGATAAGATTTAGGACACGATTTAGTATAAGAACTAGGATACGACTTAGAATACGAATTAGGATACGAACTAGTATAAGAATTAGGACACGATTTAGGATACGACCGTGTATATGAATTAGGATACGAATAAACATACGATTTAGGATAAGACTTAGTATAAGAATTAGGATACGAATAAACATACGATTTAGAATAAGACTTAGTATAAGAATTAGGATACGAATTAGTATTATAAGATTTAGGATACGATTTAGGATAAGAACTAGTAATATTTGGCTACTCATTTGGCAGATGTAAGGTACAAATATTTGTACAAGATTTAGGAAGACTCGGCTGCTCGTTGGTCAGCTGAGATATAAAAGATTTAGTATGACTCAGTCCCTGTTTGCAGGTGTCCTGAGATATAAAAGATTTAGGATTAGAATTTGTGCCATTATAACTAAAAGATTTCGGTAGGCACGCACCCGAAATCACTCTGTGTTTAAATCATCGTTATTATGATCGCAACAATGTACGGTATGTATGCGTGTACTGCTATTCGGTGCATGTGAACCGGCGGCGCTACTTTGAACTCGTGTGGCGGCGTCAGGTTGAGAGTTGTGGGAACGGTTCATATTATTATTATACTGACGCTTACGACACTCCGTAATAACATGACCTTTATGTTTACAGTAAGCACAAAATTTATTAAAATTTGGGTTATAATTATTACCTGAAAATGACGAGGTAGGATTTGGGACATGGAAAGATTTTTGTGCGGGGAGATTAGGAGATTTTTGGACAGGTTGGCTAGATTTTTTCTTGAAACACTCAGTAGCAGTATGACCTTGCTTTTTACAAAAATTACAAAATTTAGTAGTGCTAGAACGCTGGGATAGGTGATTTAGATTTAACAACTTTTCCTCTTCCACGGCATGCGTTACCGCGTTATTTAAGGTGGAAGGGTTACGACAGCGAACAATATTTGATATGTCGGAGTTAAGTCCCATGATAAAAGTGTTAAGTGCAAGGTCCTCCATTGCAGCTATCCTGCCAACTAGCTCTGTTGGGTTGGAATAGGAACAGTAGATGTCGGCCTGGATTCGGGTTAAGCAAGCTTCTATTCTAAGATAATATTGGGTGACAGTTTCATTTGATAACTGTTTGCAATTTTGTAAATCTACGAGAAGGTGTGAGCTATGCTTCCTTTCACCGAAAGTGGATTTTAGGAATGTTTTCAGATCTGTCCACTGGGAAAATGTTTTAAGGCTGCACGCTAATTGTGCTTTGCCCTCTAACTGCGAGATAATATATTTGCACAATATGCCTTGTTGCTCAGATGCTGCCAAGGACATGGCATTGTCGCAATTAGTTAGGAATTCAGGAAGACTTTCGCGGTCTCCCTTATATGGCTTTATGAATTTTGTGAGCACACTTAAGGTGACCTTGTCTTGGGATTTGTTTTTAATAGACATGATTTAGGATGTAGGTAATGATATTGAAAACTATGTGGGGTTTTAGGATAACACGATATAGGATAAAACGATATAGGATACACAGAGATAGGACACATATTATCACACAGAGATAAACACAAAAATACAGACACAGAGATAAAATTGAGATAATTAGAAACTACTTACAGAATCAGCAAAATCAGGAACATAGTATCTAAAATGAGTCACAGCTAGAATAATTTGGAGTTCCGTTGAACGACACGAGGGCGCGACCGAAGATGGCTTGACGGGCGGCGTAAAGATCACGTAGCGTTGATGCGTAGATGCTGATGCTGATCTGATGACGGCGTGTAGATGGAGAATAGGAGATGGCGGAGTGAGACAGAGACAGACCGGTCCCGGTGATACGTCAGAAGAGAGGTCCACGGAGATGTAGTTTCGTGCTAGTGATGCGGGCTCCCGATGCGGAGGCTTATCGTCGACCACGAGGTTTCGGCGATGGTGCAGGCTCGATGTAGAGGCTTACTGTCGACCAAGAATTTCGGCGGTGGTGCAGGCTCGACGTAGGAAGAGGCTTACTGTCGACCATGGTGTTGGACGGGTGTCGGATGCGGGCTCGGCGCGAGAGGCTGTGACTGACCGTTGATCTCAGTGACAAAGACGGCGACCACGGATTCGAATCTCTGGGTTTATACGGAAACCACTTACGAAATCCGACTTCTGACACCAAAGTTAGGCGGCAGCCGCTGATTGTCTTTTTAAAAAAAGCACCAAAGTTCCAAACTACCGAAAACGATACAACGTATTTGACCTCACTTTTCTCTTCACGATACTACACGCGGGAACGCGGTTTTAGGGAGTACTGGTCGGTACTGATGTATGGCTGTGACTAATTGAATGCACATGGGTACAAGCTTTTATATTAAAGTAATAAGATTACGTTTGCAAGTAATTACGTAGAGAAACTGGGTATAACAGATCGTAGTCGATTGGAATCTCTCAGGTTACGTACAAAAAGCAATTTTTCTTAGGAAAATGTTCGTGCAATAATTTTCTACAACTTTAGAAGAGGCCTGACACGGCTTCAGTGTTTTGAAGAGTTAATATCTGTAATCAGTGATGAAACGCCATGTCTGCGGACTGTCGAACGCTGGTATTTAGAATTCCAGCATGGACATACTAGTGTTAGTGACAAATCGCGCGAAGGACGCCCAAAATCCGCCTTCACTGAAGATAACATCATTGCTGTGAGACAACTAATTCTCGAAGATCGTCATGTGACGTATCGAGAGATTGAGGCTCTATTAGGCATCTCAGGGACAACCATTCAGAAGATCTTTCATGAAGCGCTCCGTGTGAGAAAGCTAGCTTGCCGTTGAATACCGCATCTGCTTTCCGATGATCATAAGGCGGCCCGCGTCAGATGGTGTAAGAAAACTCTGCAAAGGTTCAACCGAGGAAAGTCAAATCACGTCTACGGCATCATGAGTGGTGACGAATCTTGGATCTATGCCTACAATCCTGATTCTAAACTACAATCTACAATCTGGGTCTTTCAAGACGACCCAGAGCCGACTAAAGTTGTTCGTTCTCGAAGCACTTCAAAGAAGATGGTGGCCACGTTCGTTGGAAAAACCGGTCATGTTGCGACTATTGCACTTAAAGAGCGTAGAACGGTTAACGCAAAGTGGTATACCACAGTTTTTAACCACAAGTCATCGCCAAACTTCGAAAATCTAAGTCAAAGCGACGCATCCTCCTGCACCACGACAACGCAAGCTCACACAGCGCTCGTCAAACGATTGAGTATTTGAAACAGGAAAAAGTAGAAATTTTTGACCATCCTCCATACAGTCCTAACAATTTCTTTACATTTCCTAAAACTCGTGGTCAAAGGTTCCAGTCCGGTGAAGAAGCAGTCGACGCTTTCAAGTCAGCCATTTTGACCACCCCCACCTTAGAGTGGAATAAATGTTATAATAACTGGTTTGAGCGAATGGAAAAGTGTATTAAGCTACGTGGTGAATACTTTGAAAAACAATTAAAAGTACTATAATAATAATAAACCCCTCTGGGGCAGCCGTTATCTCATCATGAGACTAATGCAATCCCGGAGGGCAGAGTAACAGCTTTCAAACATCACATTCATCTTGTGATATAAACAAAAGATGTATTGCAAGATGAATAGAAAGCTTACAGACCGCAGGGCAGCTTTGTGGCGAGCTGAATGTGTGTGGCGACACTGCGGTCCCGAATACTTCAGAGAGTCGGTCAGGGCCTCGTCTCCGGTTTGACTTTATTGGCTGGTTGGAGTTGATGCCCAAGAGCGCCCGCAGGACTCTCAACTCTGGCTTGCCTTGGTCGGCCGGCCAGAAGGAAGTCGCAAGAGCTATTTGCTCGGGGGTGGAAGTGTCATTTTCAAGGGCGTAATTACGGGGAAACCCGCTCCGGGTCACGACCCGCGATGGCGAAACCGGTGCCGCACCGCTCTACACCCCTAGCCACTCGCACCGGTGTTGCCCTCTGGCTGCCTTTATGGCAGACTTCGTTTACCATGGTGGCTATTTAGAGAGGGCCCATCTAGTGAGTTGGCGAGTCACCGTCTGCCCCTTTTCGACGTACTATAAGAGTACTTAGGGCAGACGCCGTTTTTCATCCATAGTTTTCATATTCACTTATCCATTGAACACCCATCACAATAGCTCAGAGTAATTAGTTTCCCTACAAGTAGCAATAGTCCTACACCTGCTGCGGCTAATCCGTGGCTGTACTTCATAGTGCAGTTATAGAGGCTCCTCAGTAGGTGTCCCACCACATTCTAGACTAAAATTCTCAATGGGCCTCTGCGCGTTGGACCTGTCTCCGTGTACGCCTGCCAAAGGGCCGTGTACTTTTTTAACATCATATGTTAGAAAAGTACGCGTGAAAGAGAAACAAATAATAATAATATTCTACCACATTCACACAACACCATCTAGTCCCAAACTAAGCAAAGCTTAGTTAAGGTTCTAGTTGTGTTTTTTTCTTCAAACGACAAAACTTAAAAGGCATGCTCGTACCAGTAGGTACGAGCATGCCTTTTAAGTTTTGTAGTAACAAGAATATATCACTTAAGGATGTATAGAATTTTTATATCATGTAAATCGTCATCATCCTACTCAAGCTATTCTTCATTGGAATGACCTTCGTCTCGAAATCAGGATGTCCACTACTAGGTATTGCTTTAAGACAAAGGTGAAGCAGCTTTTATTGGCTAAGTTAGCAGAGGTATCATAACTTTTATATATATTTTAGGTATATATTTATGTACGAATGTATATATAATATGTATGTGTATGGAAGTATATTATATGATTTAATTGTATGTAATGTATGCATCCATCATATCTATTATATATAATTATGTTTCTGTCAAACTCCACTTTTTTTAAATACACCTACCATTATTCTCTGCACCACTCTAAGGTAGATTGGCAGAAAATGCCTAAGACATTAAGTCCACCTCCTTTATACGCTATGTGTATATAAAGTTAATAAATAAATAAATCATCATCGTCCTTTCGTTATCCCGGTCGCATCAAAGACTTACAAGCCTGGAAGACCGGGACCGACGGTTCAACGTGCTCTCCGTGACACGGGGCACGCGATAATTAACAATTTAATACGCATATAACTTCGAAACGCTGTAAATTACGTTGAGGATGTTCTAAGGCCTCATGTCCGTCCATTCGCACAAACGCTTGGCTCCGATTTCATGTTAATGCACGACAATGCGCGTTTGCATACAGCTTTGCACACACGGGAGTACTTGGCATGGGAAAACATCCTGGTATTGCCTTGGCCTGCACAATCGCCAAACCTCAACTCCATCGAGCATGCATGGGACATGCTCCAGAGACGTGTTTTAAAGGACTTGGATGAAGTGACAACAATCCAACAACTGATGGACTTACTAAAATTTCATTAGGAGCAATTGCCGCAGGATAAAATTAACAATCTCATCGATTCTATGAATAATCGGTGCCAGCAAGTTCTCAATAACAGAGGAGGCCACACTTTGTATTAAATTATGCAATCTTTGTACAACCATTTAATTTTATGCGCGTTTGCATACAGCTTTGCACACACGGGAGTACTTGGCATGGGAAAACATCCTGGTATTGCCTTGGCCTGCACAATCGCCAAACCTCAACTCCATCGAGCATGCATGGGACATGCTCCAGAGACGTGTTTTAAAGGACTTGGATGAAGTGACAACAATCCAACAACTGATGGACTTACTAAAATTTCATTAGGAGCAATTGCCGCAGGATAAAATTAACAATCTCATCGATTCTATGAATAATCGGTGCCAGCAAGTTCTCAATAACAGAGGAGGCCACACTTTGTATTAAATTATGCAATCTTTGTACAACCATTTAATTTTAGTGAAGACTGGTTTAAATTTAAATTTCTACCAATCGTTCGTTGATCCATGCCCTCCCGCACCAGTGCTACAATTTAAGCCGCTAGTTCGGACGAAGTATCCATATTATGGTTCAAAAGCTCTCAATGAGTTAAAAAACTAACCCAACAATAAAAAAATCAATGCGAATCAATTTAAAACTTTGCTTAAACTAACCTAACACGCAAATCTGATACTACGAGTAAATTTTCTTTTCCCGGCTATATTCATTTGTTTTACTGCAGTTCTATTTTTAAATGTTGCTTTTTTTAGATTAAGAGCCAGTCTCTCCATATTTATATAATTTAATCTAAAAAGTTTGCATACTTATTAAAAAAATCATTTCAAAGTAATTCTGAACTTTGATGCAGTTTATGAGTCCGTCAGTTTAAATACTACTTACAAATATTGATGTAATGAGTATCTATCGTATATTTTTTTTATATACTCACGTCTGTATCCCCGAATGGCTAGGCAGAGGTGTAATATGACACCCACATTTCGCCATGAATTTTTAGGTCCCCCGTAAAAGGGGGCGAGCCTATTGCCGTCACTTACCGGGCACATTACCAGACTCCTTCGAAAGAGAAGAGAATTCGAAAATACCCAATAACACTTTTGACCGACCTGGGAATCGAGCCCGTGACCTCTGATTAGAAGTCGCATACGCTATCCACTGGACCACGGAGGCAGTCGTGTATTTAATTAATTAAAATAATGGTATAAACTATAACGTGTGTTTTCTACAGAGTGTATTATCATACAGCCTTCAGAAATTCACTAATGGTCATAGGCTTCTCGTAATTTGCGTCACTATAGCACTGTAAGTCAATAGAAGAATTTCACCTCTCATGCATATCATGCTAGCTCGGTATGGGGTCTGATGTTGATATTGCTGTGTCTTCTCAAATATATTATTTGCCTCGTGTCTATTCCTTAATTGCCTCTTAAGACAACCACAGAATGAAACGGCGTAGTGACACTTTGTATTTCTAATCCTTTTCCACACAGACCACTACGGAATGTAACTTATGCCGAAACATCGGAGGCAAACAATTACGCGGCTGAGACCCGTTACATATTATTACAAATACGTCTTTTCATAATTTGTTACCAATAATACGTCTCCTGGTTCCTAAGCTTGGAACAGACAAGGAAGTGGATCTTTTCGTTGAAGTTTTATTTTCCGGTTGTCGGTCGACGGTTATAACAGAGTTTAGAAGGGGCGGTTGGTGATGTACAGCAGTAGCTTATTATGGTTGATCAAGTTCATATTAATCTATATTAGTTTATTGTCCTTATTTATCGCTAAATCTGACGAAAGTATAAATTTACATAAACGTCAATGTGAATACAAAGATGAGAACTAGGTACATCGTTTATTCCAGTTGTGACTATTTCACATCATTGCCCGTTCGAAACGTAGCAATAAATATAAGCCAATTTATCTTCAATAAGACTTCTACTAAAATAAACACAATCTGCAAATACAAACACCTAGAATCTAATAGTACTACTTCACTCATCCTCAGAAGTTAATAGCTAACCCTTTGATGAAACATGTCTAGTATAGCCGATTCCTCCATTAATAAACTTGTTCCAAAATACTTTTATGTTACTTTGATGATCGCAAATAAAAAGTTACAAATTGAGTTGGTCCACTTAACTTCATCGGATTACGGGAAAGTTTTGGACACAATAGGCTAGTTGACAAACAAAATTTTATAAGTCCGTCCTTTAGATTATTCAAAAATAAGCCATACGTATTTTTTTATTTGTAAATTAAACCAAAAATGACCAAGAAATAGCTCATTAAAGTTACGTATAACGTCACGCCGTGCTGCATATTTTCGCACTAGATGACCTCACACGTAACTTTAATGGGCTAAATCTTTGTTATTTTTTATTTAATCGAAAAAAGAAAAAATACGTGTCCAATATTTTTTTATAATCTAAAATACGGACTAAATAATATGTAATTATTTTGACCCTGGAAACTACCCTATTCTCTACGATCTGTTAGGCGGCAGCTGCTGATTGTCTTTTTAAAAAAACACCAAAGTTCCAAACTACCGAATTTATTACCGAAAACGATACAACGTATTTGACCTCACTTTTCTCTTCACGATACTACACGCGGGAACGCGGTTTTAGGGAGTACTGGTCGGGACAGATGTATGGCTGTGACTAATTGAATGCACATGGGTACAAGCTTTTATATTAAAGTAATAAGATTACGTTTGCAAGTTATTACGTAGAGAAACTGGGTATAACATCTCCCCCCTTTAAATGGAGCTTTATCCCAAGATGAAGCGAAATTAAGAGAAAAGAAAAATGAGGCTTACATGATTTAGTAATGTTAAGATCTAGTATAAAATTTAACATAAGATTTAGGCTAAGTTCTTGTATAAGATTTAGCATTATATTTTCTTATAAGATTTAGGATTATATGATATATAGGGCGGTTCTTGTTATAATAGTTTGAGGTTAACGTTGATACATCAATTATAGTATGAATTGTTTCGATGTTAAGAGGCACTGGGAAATCTAAACGTTTATTCATAACGTTGCTTTGCTTTGCTAATTCCTTTAGGAGGTTAGTAGGAGTGATAACAGATGGGTGAAGGACGTTAGCTTTAGCGAATAAGATAGAATTTAGGACAGAGTCTAAGAAATTGGAGATAGTTAAAAGAGAACCTTCGATTATATTTACTAAATTATTTATCTTAGATATATAGATAATTTCATTATTATTTTTCGTCGTTTGCGACAAAATATCATTTAGCTTATTAATTTGAGAACTTAATCTAATTTCATTTTTATTTAATCTAGATATAGTAGAGTTAAACGTATTGATAGAAGATTTTACTATATGAATATTTTCTTTAATTAAATTGAAAAGTTCATTCTCGTTCTTTTGACACGCGTCGATTGCGGCATCATATTGCGGCATCTAATGTGCCAAAGAAAAACTTTAAGACTTCGCCTCAAAACTCTAGCGACCTTTTAAATCTATTGGGCGAGTCTGTAGATATAATATGCGATAGAGAATCTAATTTTATCAAGTTAGCTTATAAGTTAATCTCGATAGGACTAAATAAATCTTTACATTGTATAAAATCATTTAACTGAGATCTGATACAGAGGTCTAGTGTACTTTTAATCAAATTATCAATATTATTTAGATGAGGTTCAACTGATACGATATCTATGTATGTTTTAACTTTCCAATAGTCATTATAAAAATAAATTGTTTTGATAGGGTCGAAATAGATTCCAGGGCTGTGCACTATCGGAGTTAAGGTAGGTTCTGCGAAGCTGTGACGACATAGCGTTCTGAAACGAGATAGTAACTAAGTGTGAGCGGGTTTGATTTCGTTTGTGTGATATTTAATGTGCCTACGGTTAATACATATAGTGACATTATGATTTCCGATTAACTTTATTATCTTATAAGGACCTTTCCACACTGGAGATAAGGCCTTTCGAAGTCTGTGGTGATGTTTAACGTAAACCATATCACCAACTTTATACGATGTGCTACGGCTAGACTCGTCATAGTACCGCTTAGAAGCTTCTTTACTATTCGAGATATTTTCTAATGCCTTCTGGCGACTAAATTTCATTCGATATTGTAAAGCGCGCACATATTCGTGGTAAGTATTATTATCGTTAGTTTCGTACAGAGAATTAGGAATGACGGGCTTATAACCAAATAAAAGTGCGAATGGAGTAAATTGAGTGGTAGTATGAGGAGTAGTATTGTAGGACAATAGAGCAGTTGCTAAGTAACAATGCCAGTCGTTCTGGTTGTCGTTCACAAATGATTTTAGGTACTCTTTGAGAGTAGCGTGACTACGTTCTAGGGCTCCGTTTGTTTGCGGATGATAGGGTGTAGTAAAGATAGATTTAATTTTACAAATATGTGTAACCTGCCTAAAAAGATCAGACGTAAAGCATGTACCTAAGTCGGTTAGTATTGTTTTAGGGAAACCAAATAGTGACATGAAATGAATTAAATTACGCGCAACTTCGTCGCTAGTAGAGGAAATCATGGGGTAAGCGCAGGTAAATTTAGTAAGATCATCTGGTAATGTTAAGATAAATCTGAATTTTTGGAAACCAGCTTCTGGTAGTGGTCCTACTATATCTAGTGCTAGTCTCTCCAGTGGTCTAGTACTAGTGGACGTTATCTCCATGGGAGCTTTATTTGATAAACGCAAAGGTTTATTGACCTGGCATAGTTTGCAATTTTTAACATATTGTTCAATATCTGAGCGCATTGATTTTCAATAATATGACGCTTTGATACGACTCAGCATCCGTTTTGAACCTGGATGTCCCGCAATGGGTGAGTCGTGATTTTCTTGCAGAATAACTTCAGCTGGGGTAGGATATATGATTTGGTTTTTATAAATATGAATTTTAATGTTAGTATTATGAAATATAAAAGTTAGCATGTTATAAATTTTATTATAAGATAGTTTAGAGAATGGTTCACTGAAATCAGAAATCGCGAGCTCGGATTCATTTGTATCTTGATCCTTAATACAGTCGCGTAATTTTATTAAGATATTATAAATTGTTTTATAATTCACTTCATCATAATGGTGAACCTTAGTAAATAGGAAATAATAATATCTTCCGTTTGATATAGTTGAACATATCGAATCGGATTCGCGTTCGGATGCGATTATATCAGCTGAGTTTTCGATTTGGGAAAGAAGATTTTGGCAATTTAGCATTGAGTTGTCGAAATCTAATGATGCTGTACAAGCTATCATTTTACATTAAGTAACATGTAAGGCTTGAGAATGTTCCTCAATTTTAGTATTTGTAGTGGGAATAGCTTTAGTAAATTGTAACTTAAAGAATTGCTCATAACATTGATTATTAAAACTGTTACTACGTGTGATAGCGAGTATCGGATGACGCGACAGAGCGTCCGCGTTAGAATTAAGTTTGCCTTGTTTATAAACGATTTCGTAATCGTATTCTTCGCTTTTTAACCTCCAGCGAATGAGTCGACTACCGGGTTCTTTAACATTAAAGAGCCAAACAAGGGGTCTATGATCTGTTATAATTTTAAACTTGTTACCATAGAGGTAAGGACGGAATGTTTTGACAGCGAATAGGATAGCTAATAATTCTTTCTCGGTGGTTGAGTAGTTACCCTCGGCTTTATTGAGTGTCCTCGACGCATATGCAATGGGCTTATCTTTGCCAATCGGATCTTGAGAGAGTACTGCGCCTACGGCGTAGTTACTTGCGTCTGTAGTGACGAGAAAAGGTTGAGAGAAGTCGGGGTATTGAAGTAGAGGAGCTGTAGTTAATTTTTCCTTTAAGATATCGAAAGCGTTTTGTTGTTCGATACTCCAATGGAAGGCAGTATCTTACTTTAAGAGAGAGGTTAAGGGCTTAGTGATTTAAGAAAAGTTCTCGATAAATCGGCGATAATAGCCTATGAGACCTAGGAAAGATTTTATGTCTTTTTGATTTCTGGGAACTGGATATTCTGATACGGCCTTGAATTTATCGGGGTTAGGAGAAACACCGTTATCGGTGATAGCGTGGCCTAGATAATTGACTTCGCGTCTTAAAAACTCGCATTTATCCGGCTGAAGCTTTAAATTGAATTGACGAAATCTTTCGTAGACTAAACGTAGTTTTTCGATCATCGAAGGCAAGGAATTTCCATAGACTATACAGTCATCTAAATACACATAACAATGAAGACCTTGTAAACCAGATAAAACAGTATTCATGAGTCGTTGGAAGGTAGACGGTGCGTTTTTAAGACCAAATGGCATTCTAGTGAACTCATAGTGGCCAGATGTACCATTTGTGTTGATAACAGTGAAACCGGTTTTTGCTGAGTCAGCGGGATTTAAATTAATTTGGTGAAAACCAGATACTAAATCTAAAACAGTGAAATATTTGGAATGACCCAACTGGTCTAAGATATCTGAAATAAGAGGAATCGGATAGACTTCATTAACAGTGACGTCATTGAGGCGGCTATAATCAATTACGATTCGCAACTTTCGTTGGCCGGAAGCGTCCATCTTTTTGGGGACTACCCAAACAGGTGCGCTCCAAGGTGAATTAGAAGGCCTAATAATATTTTGATCAAGCATCTTTTTGATTTGCTTGTCGACTTCGTCCTTATGGCACTCTGGGAAACGATACGACTTTACATTAATGGGCGGTGAATTACCCGTATTAATTGAGTGTTCGATTGCGTTAGTGCAAGTGAGAGGGTCTCCCTCGAGATAGAATATATCGCTGAAATCAGCGCAACAGTCTAAAAGAGCTTGTCTTTCCTCAGAGTTAAGATGATCGTGTCGAATGAGGCTAAGGACTCGATCTCGTCGATCAGACGGAGATGAAGAAACAGAGTGAATGACTTCGTGGTTTGTATAAGATTTAAGGAAGTCAATACGGGTCAATTTTACCTTAAAGTCATGAATTCGGACTTCAGACTCAGTTGTGTTTAATACAGAAATGTTAACACGGTTATTCGGTTTCAAAGAGACAATGCAGTTAGCTAGGTAAACACCTTCTCTTATAATATGATCTAGAACAAGCGCTTCGCGTAAGTTTTGTAGTACCGACGAGTCATTGGATACCATGCATTCAATTACCGCTTCGCAGCGAGCAGGTATGACATAAGTCGGCTTATCAAACAGAATAGGTAGCTTATGATTACGCAAATGAACGTACTTAGAATTATAATCAATATTAGCGCTATGACGTACGTAAGAAATCGGTACCAATGATACCGTCGTATTTAAGATTTACCTCGTCAGTAGTAACATGAAATTTATGCAAAAAATGGTCTTCACAGACTTGAATCTCTAGGTCAAATGCACCTAGGGTTTCGTTACAAGATTCAGCGTTATTTATACCTCTAATCTGAATTATTTCGTCAGTGAGTTGAGGTTTACATGATAAACTCGATAACTTTACAATACTTATGCTTGAACCCGTATCAATAAGAAAACTTAGCGGCTTCTCGGAATAATTAGTTATAAGATTAGTAAAAGGTAAAGAGACCTTGTATTTATGGATCTCGGAAATAGGCACTGAAGTCTTTGAGCTTTCAGGCGATTGAGATTTCTCAATATGTAATTTATTTTTAGATATAGGAGACTTAGAACAAAAAGGTAAGTTATTCGAATTAGTATTAAGATTCACTTGAGCTTGAGTGTAGTATTGTAAGGCTTAGTATTACTATTTAACATATATTCATTAGTTATAGGACTCAGATTGTTCTGATATATATCATAAGACTTAGGATAAGATTTAGGACACGATTTAGTATAAGAACTAGGATACGACTTAGAATACGAATTAGGATACGAACTAGTATAAGAATTAGGACACGATTTAGGATACGACCGTGTATATGAATTAGGATACGAATAAACATACGATTTAGGATAAGACTTAGTATAAGAATTAGGATACGAATTAGTATTATAAGATTTAGGATACGATTTAGGATAAGAACTAGTAATATTTGGCTGCTCATTTGGCAAATGTAAGGTACAAATATTTGTACAAGATTTAGGAAGACTCGGCTGCTCGTTGGTCAGCTGAGATATAAAAGATTTAGTATGACTCAGTCCCTGTTTGCAGGTGTCCTGAGATATAAAAGATTTAGGATTAGAATTTGTGCCATTATAACTAAAAGATTTCGGTAGGCACGCACCCGAAATCACTCTGTGTTTAAATCATCGTTATTATGATCGCAACAATGTACGGTATGTATGCGTGTACTGCTATTCGGTGCATGTGAACCGGCGGCGCTACTTTGAACTCGTGTGGCGGCGTCAGGTTGAGAGTTGTGGGAACGGTTCATATTATTATTATACTGACGCTTACGACACTCCGTAATAACATGACCTTTATGTTTACAGTAAGCACAAAATTTATTAAAATTTGGGTTATAATTATTACCTGAAAATGACGAGGTAGGATTTGGGACATGGAAAGATTTTTGTGCGGGGAGATTAGGAGATTTTTGGACAGGTTGGCTAGATTTTTTCTTGAAACACTCAGTAGCAGTATGACCTTGCTTTTTACAAAAATTACAAAATTTAGTAGTGCTAGAACGCTGGGATAGGTGATTTAGATTTAACAACTTTTCCTCTTCCACGGCATGCGTTACCGCGTTATTTAAGGTGGAAGGGTTACGACAGCGAACAATATTTGATATGTCGGAGTTAAGTCCCATGATAAAAGTGTTAAGTGCAAGGTCCTCCATTGCAGCTATCCTGCCAACTAGCTCTGTTGGGTTGGAATAGGAACAGTAGATGTCGGCCTGGATTCGGGTTAAGCAAGCTTCTATTCTAAGATAATATTGGGTGACAGTTTCATTTGATAACTGTTTGCAATTTTGTAAATCTACGAGAAGGTGTGAGCTATGCTTCCTTTCACCGAAAGTGGATTTTAGGAATGTTTTCAGATCTGTCCACTGGGAAAATGTTTTAAGGCTGCACGCTAATTGTGCTTTGCCCTCTAACTGCGAGATAATATATTTGCACAATATGCCTTGTTGCTCAGATGCTGCCAAGGACATGGCATTGTCGCAATTAGTTAGGAATTCAGGAAGACTTTCGCGGTCTCCCTTATATGGCTTTATGAATTTTGTGAGCACACTTAAGGTGACCTTGTCTTGGGATTCGTTTTTAATAGACATGATTTAGGATGTAGGTAATGATATTGAAAACTATGTGGGGTTTTAGGATAACACGATATAGGATAAAACGATATAGGATACACAGAGATAGGACACATATTATCACACAGAGATAAACACAAAAATACAGACACAGAGATAAAATTGAGATAATTAGAAACTACTTACAGAATCAGCAAAATCAGGAACATAGTATCTAAAATGAGTCACAGCTAGAATAATTTGGAGTTCCGTTGAACGACACGCGGGCGCGACCGAAGATGGCTTGACGGGCGGCGTAAAGATCACGTAGCGTTGATGCGTAGATGCTGATGCTGATCTGATGACGGCGTGTAGATGGAGAATAGGAGATGGCGGAGTGAGACAGAGACAGACCGGTCCCGGTGATACGTCAGAAGAGAGGTCCACGGAGATGTAGTTTCGTGCTAGTGATGCGGGCTCCCGATGCGGAGGCTTATCGTCGACCACGAGGTTTCGGCGATGGTGCAGGCTCGATGTAGAGGCTTACTGTCGACCAAGAATTTCGGCGGTGGTGCAGGCTCGACGTAGGAAGAGGCTTACTGTCGACCATGGTGTTGGACGGGTGTCGGATGCGGGCTCGGCGCGAGAGGCTGTGACTGACCGTTGATCTCAGTGACAAAGACGGCGACCACGGATTCGAATCTCTGGGTTTATACGGAAACCACTTACGAAATCCGACTTCTGACACCAAAGTTAGGCGGCAGCCGCTGATTGTCTTTTTAAAAAAAGCACCAAAGTTCCAAACTACCGAAAACGATACAACGTATTTGACCTCACTTTTCTCTTCACGATACTACACGCGGGAACGCGGTTTTAGGGAGTACTGGTCGGTACTGATGTATGGCTGTGACTAATTGAATGCACATGGGTACAAGCTTTTATATTAAAGTAATAAGATTACGTTTGCAAGTAATTACGTAGAGAAACTGGGTATAACAGATCGTAGTCGATTGGAATCTCTCAGGTTACGTACAAAAAGCAATTTTTCTTAGGAAAATGTTCGTGCAATAATTTTCTACAACTTTAGAAGAGGCCTGACACGGCTTCAGTGTTTTGAAGAGTTAATATCTGTAATCAGTGATGAAACGCCATGTCTGCGGACTGTCGAACGCTGGTATTTAGAATTCCAGCATGGACATACTAGTGTTAGTGACAAATCGCGCGAAGGACGCCCAAAATCCGCCTTCACTGAAGATAACATCATTGCTGTGAGACAACTAATTCTCGAAGATCGTCATGTGACGTATCGAGAGATTGAGGCTCTATTAGGCATCTCAGGGACAACCATTCAGAAGATCTTGCATGAAGCGCTCCGTGTGAGAAAGCTAGCTTGCCGTTGAATACCGCATCTGCTTTCCGATGATCATAAGGCGGCCCGCGTCAGATGGTGTAAGAAAACTCTGCAAAGGTTCAACCGAGGAAAGTCAAATCACGTCTACGGCATCATGAGTGGTGACGAATCTTGGATCTATGCCTACAATCCTGATTCTAAACTACAATCTACAATCTGGGTCTTTCAAGACGACCCAGAGCCGACTAAAGTTGTTCGTTCTCGAAGCACTTCAAAGAAGATGGTGGCCACGTTCGTTGGAAAAACCGGTCATGTTGCGACTATTGCACTTAAAGAGCGTAGAACGGTTAACGCAAAGTGGTATACCACAGTTTTTAACCACAAGTCATCGCCGAACTTCGAAAATCTAAGTCAAAGCGACGCATCCTCCTGCACCACGACAACGCAAGCTCACACAGCGCTCGTCAAACGATTGAGTATTTGAAACAGGAAAAAGTAGAAATTTTTGACCATCCTCGATACAGTCCTAACAATTTCTTTACATTTCCTAAAACTCGTGGTCAAAGGTTCCAGTCCGGTGAAGAAGCAGTCGACGCTTTCAAGTCAGCCATTTTGACCACCCCCACCTTAGAGTGGAATAAATGTTATAATAACTGGTTTGAGCGAATGGAAAAGTATATTAAGCTACGTGGTGAATACTTTGAAAAACAATTAAAAGTACTATAATAATAATAAACCCCTCTGGGGCAGCCGTTATCTCATCATGAGACTAATGCAATCCCGGAGGGCAGAGTAACAGCTTTCAAACATCACATTCATCTTGTGATATAAACAAAAGATGTATTGCAAGATGAATAGAAAGCTTACAGACCGCAGGGCAGCTTTGTGGCGAGCTGAATGTGTGTGGCGACACTGCGGTCCCGAATACTTCAGAGAGTCGGTCAGGGCCTCGTCTCCGGTTTGACTTTATTGGCTGGTTGGAGTTGATGCCCAAGAGCGCCCGCAGGACTCTCAACTCTGGCTTGCCTTGGTCGGCCGGCCAGAAGGAAGTCGCAAGAGCTATTTGCTCGGGGGTGGAAGTGTCATTTTCAAGGGCGTAATTACGGGGAAACCCGCTCCGGGTCACGACCCGCGATGGCGAAACCGGTGCCGCACCGCTCTACACCCCTAGCCACTCGCACCGGTGTTGCCCTCTGGCTGCCTTTATGGCAGACTTCGTTTACCATGGTGGCTATTTAGAGAGGGCCCATCTAGTGAGTTGGCGAGTCACCGTCTGCCCCTTTTCGACGTACTATAAGAGTACTTAGGGCAGACGCCGTTTTTCATCCATAGTTTTCATATTCACTTATCCATTGAACACCCATCACAATAGCTCAGAGTAATTAGTTTCCCTACAAGTAGCAATAGTCCTACACCTGCTGCGGCTAATCCGTGGCTGTACTTCATAGTGCAGTTATAGAGGCTCCTCAGTAGGTGTCCCACCACATTCTAGACTAAAATTCTCAATGGGCCTCTGCGCGTTGGACCTGTCTCCGTGTACGCCTGCCAAAGGGCCGTGTACTTTTTTAACATCATATGTTAGAAAAGTACGCGTGAAAGAGAAACAAATAATAATAATATTCTACCACATTCACACAACACCATCTAGTCCCAAACTAAGCAAAGCTTAGTTAAGGTTCTAGTTGTGTTTTTTTCTTCAAACGACAAAACTTAAAAGGCATGCTCGTACCAGTAGGTACGAGCATGCCTTTTAAGTTTTGTAGTAACAAGAATATATCACTTAAGGATGTATAGAATTTTTATATCATGTAAATCGTCATCATCCTACTCAAGCTATTCTTCATTGGAATGACCTTCGTCTCGAAATCAGGATGTCCACTACTAGGTATTGCTTTAAGACAAAGGTGAAGCAGCTTTTATTGGCTAAGTTAGCAGAGGTATCATAACTTTTATATATATTTTAGGTATATATTTATGTACGAATGTATATATAATATGTATGTGTATGGAAGTATATTATATGATTTAATTGTATGTAATGTATGCATCCATCATATCTATTATATATAATTATGTTTCTGTCAAACTCCACTTTTTTTAAATACACCTACCATTATTCTCTGCACCACTCTAAGGTAGATTGGCAGAAAATGCCTAAGACATTAAGTCCACCTCCTTTATACGCTATGTGTATATAAAGTTAATAAATAAATAAATCATCATCGTCCTTTCGTTATCCCGGTCGCATCAAAGACTTACAAGCCTGGAAGACCGGGACCGACGGTTCAACGTGCTCTCCGTGACACGGGGCACGCGATAATTAACAATTTAATACGCATATAACTTCGAAACGCTGTAAATTACGTTGAGGATGTTCTAAGGCCTCATGTCCGTCCATTCGCACAAACGCTTGGCTCCGATTTCATGTTAATGCACGACAATGCGCGTTTGCATACAGCTTTGCACACACGGGAGTACTTGGCATGGGAAAACATCCTGGTATTGCCTTGGCCTGCACAATCGCCAAACCTCAACTCCATCGAGCATGCATGGGACATGCTCCAGAGACGTGTTTTAAAGGACTTGGATGAAGTGACAACAATCCAAAAACTGATGGACTTACTAAAATTTCATTAGGAGCAATTGCCGCAGGATAAAATTAACAATCTCATCGATTCTATGAATAATCGGTGCCAGCAAGTTCTCAATAACAGAGGAGGCCACACTTTGTATTAAATTATGCAATCTTTGTACAACCATTTAATTTTAGTTTAAGTTTAGTTGATTAGGCACCTTACTTTCGACACCTCCTACGTACAATATCGTAACTGTATTTTATCAATTTTACATCGCCGCTTAGTATCGCCATTGAAAGGTACGGAAGCAGATTATTGATGTTTGTGAAGTCAAATAAGCTAATTTAAGAACCAAAATTGGCATACTGACATATTTTTAGGCTCAGTTTATGATCTCTAGTAAGATTTCTTGTTATTTTTGTTAGAATTCTTTAAAAGTCACATACAATTTTCTACTTTGAAAATATCAGCCGTATTTTAATTGTATGTGGTACTTACTATCTTTTACGTTTACTGCAATCTAGAATTAAGTAATGTATGTTGTATGTAAGATAACTTACATTAGAACTTATAATATAAAAATGTGTCGTAAGTTACAATTATCATGATATTAAAGGGAATACATGAAAGAAAATATCTTCATATTTCATAATCAAATCAGTCCAAATCAACATTACTTTCAGAAAAAGAACTCAAAATACTAATCAATGGCATTGCCGTTCATTATTACAGTAGTTTTAGGAACGTGATATGAGATTTTTATTATAAGATTTATTTTCTTGTGTCATTCATTTTAAGAGCAATCAGTACTAGGAATATAATGATAATGAAACTTTGTCTGAATTTTATTGGATTTTTGTTTGGAATACTATCACGGTTACCAGTTTCTGGTAGACGTTAAAAAAATCATGGTGAGAACTGAGAATGATTTGAGACTTGCACATGTTAATCAAATAATTATTTATTTTCGCCTTAGGCTGCCTACTTGCACAGAGCGCAATATTATAAGGTATACGTTATCTCCTAGTAGACACTTCGATGACATAAAGTAATAGCCTAGCGCAAAATACAGCGAGTGGATATGCCAACAGTCTGCCATGTAGAGGGTATCGGGTTCGAATTCACGGCACGCACTAATGACTTTTCAGAGTTATGTGCGTATTGAATTGAAAATTAACATTTGCCCCGTGGCTCGGCGAGCACATTAAGCCGTCGGTTGCGGTTGTTATGAAGATCTTTGACAGTCGACTCAGTACCTATGAATAAACTGACACTAGTCTAAACTATAGAATAAAGCTATCCATTTGGGTTGCGGGGATGTCAGACAAGCAGTCGCTCTATGTATAAGCTAATATTTAGTCAAATCCGGTTAGACTACAAAGAACACACCGGGTTCTAACTGGAGAAACGCCAACAGAATGATATAAGGATCTTCAGGTTTATTTGGCGAGTCTAATGAGATTCTACCAGCTGAAAACATTTTATATGATTGCATATATATCCTACACATATTACATCATGCTTTTCACGGTTCCCTAAATGCCCAAACCTATTGAAAATCCGTAACTAAGTTTCAAAAAACTATTTACTATGCTACAATGCCTTACAGCACCATCGTTACTCATAAACTCATAGTCTAAGTTGCTTAGCATTTTCCGTTTACTGTCTTTCCATTCGGCAGCATGTCGACGTCCGATATTTGTCTTTCCTGGACTGAGTGTTCCTATTCCTGGAAGTCAAAAGTGTGGAAGTTCAATGTTGTGCTTACCTGTAAACAACTGTGACGCTTGATTATGTTATTAATTAGTTGTAGTTTATACTATTGTTAGTGTTAACAGTTGTTGGTGAGTCAATAAAATAAATAAAATAAAGTCTGTGGTGTCGCTTCTGAGAAAGAAGAAAGAGGTGTGTTCGCTAGCTGAGTATCAACTAAATCAGTGAAAATTGAGAGGGTTGTAGTGAAAAAATAACTTTTTCGACAAGCCAAGGACAAAAGTGGTTTACGTAATCAAAATCTAGATCATTTATTGTGCAATGAATGAATGGCGTTTTATATTCGCAGCAGTTAACAGAGAATCTTCACTCAGGTCCAAAAGAAAAAAAAAGTATGATTATAACACTTTTCCGCTGTTTCGTACGCGTGACAATGTCATAATCGTAACTGTCCCTGGGTAAGTACCTTCCACAACATGACATTTATAGCTTATACAGTGTTTGAGTTGTTTAGCTGTATAGAGGGATGGATAGATAGATAGAAAAGAGGGAGAGAGAGAATAAAAAGAAACTTTGACATTATTTTGTTTAATTGGTGTAGTATTTTTTACTACTTACAATTTTAAATTAAGTTAAATTTAAAATTATGTTTCAAATTTATTTGAACCTTTAAAGTTAGGGTATAAATGTTAGAGACGTGCTATTATTATGCCAATACACTTTTACTTACTTATTATGAGGGGGGGGGGACTTATACTATGCCGTGTTTCTTCGGAATGAGTTAAAATGTGGACATTTTAACTGATTCCGAAGAAACACGCCATAGTATAAGGTCCTTGCCCCCCTGTTCCGTACCGTTCCCTTTAGCTCATCAATGTCTGCGTTAAAGGGGTCGGTGATTTTGTAAAACGAAAACAAATTTAATCAATTTATTGAGGTTTTTTCAAGCGAATACTATAGTAACTTATGTTTTGTTTCAAATAAAACATAATTTTATTAGTTTTGTGTAAAATATCTTAAGTATAAGTTAGGATGTAAAAAGACTGACAAAATCCGGCGTAAATAATCGTAAGTCCAAATACACAAAACTAATTTACATTTTGACAATAGTAAAGTATCGTAAGTCATTACTTACGATAGTTGCAAAGTATCTAAAATAAATGTATAATATAGTAAGTCCTATATACGAGATTTCAATGTGGGTAATAATTATGTTATTTCAGACATTTATTTTGTTTTTTTGTAATTAATATTTTCAAACCTTCCACTTACCTTGCACGTTCGTACAACGACCACAAAAGAGTTAATGGTCCACAGTTCATTATAAAATTATTAATTATTTATGTTTGGTTTTGTAGATCAAACGAATAATTTTGTTAAAATGGTTCAATTACTGCATCAATCCTTTGTGAGACGATCAAGATGACATAGTTGATAGCTATACTATCTTATTTGTCGATTAAATAATATTAATCAAACCGTTTCTTTTAATGCAACCACGAACATCCCTTATCTCGCGTATTCTATCGGTACTTACACTTACCATTGCCTCGCGTTGCTCATAGGTATGCCCCTCCCCGCGTACTGTATCGTAGTTGCGCTATACGATATATTACTACGCTAAAAATGAAGATACAATTATATGCAGTCTTCATATCTTGGGTTCTATTGTAAATAATATTGTTTTTATTAGATCAAACGAAAGTCCATGATACAAGGTAAATGAAAATCTATAAATGTCATTTTCGTCATTTTGTCAGTTGCGATGTTATACGTAGTAGGTGTCGCTTTGTACTATGTACATACAGTACTTACTCAAAATTATTGTTAATTAACCCCTATCCTGCGCAAGACCCGGATTGCCCAACGCAGGAAATGCAACGTCATTTCAAATACTTTTGAATTTTTACGTAGACTTGCAGAAAAACGAAAAATTCGTCTACAAAAATATAGTTATATGGCATGAATTATACCTTCCTGGCTTCGTTACGAGTTTGTCTAACTAGGTAGTTATATCTTTCAATAAGTAAATAAAACTGATCTGTTCTCGCAGCGATGTAATATATTTTGATTTTGAGAAATTTCGTTGATATAACTTGTAAATTTTATCATAATTTATCGAATATCCACACATAATCACCAAACGAACACTTTATTACGTAAAATCAATATACATTGTGCAATGATAACTCAATACATTTTACTTTAGAATCATAATTTCACCATAAAACGTTTTTGTTTACGCGACGAATAACAACGGCCGCCATTCTTTGGGAACGTAATAAGTGCATTACAAAAGTTTCGTTACTTTTTCACTGCAATATTTATCACTTTTCAATAAACTATAACTCAATATGAAATCTACACTTATTTTCCAGTAGTTCTGTATATAATATTTATAAGATTACTCAATGAATATCAAAATGGCCAATATGGCGTCGTCGCAAAGTTCAATGGCATATGTAATTTATTTAATTCATTTTCGTTCATTCTTGCTCGTTTTCAGTTTATAAAAGTATTAAAATTGGCCAAGCGGAAATTGATAAGTCATATAACAAGATCGTGTTACAAGTGCAAAAACCGTTGAATATCAGCGACCAATGATAGACGTTCCGTTATGCACCTATGAGGTGCATATTGCAGTTGACGGGTTAAGTATAGGTATAAATATTTAAAAAAAACTAATTGTTGTTTAATATCAAAATAGCATTAAAATAATATACTTAAGTAAGAAAATACTAAGGATTTAATGCGAAAACACATTATAAAAATTTGTAGTTTATATAGTATATATATGTAAATGTATATATATAATTTATTTATATATATTATATATATAGTTTATTTATTTATTTTATAAAAGTATTGACATAACATATCTTCACGCCCTTTATCCCCGAAGGGGTAGGCAGAGGTGTATTACACACCCACACTTCGCCAGATATGTTTCGGTCCCAATGTAATAGGGGGCGAGCCTATTGCCATCTACCGGGCACATTTTTAAGCGAGCGATAATTAATATTTTTATTTTAATACACACATAACTTCGAAAAGTCATAGGTGTGTGCCCGGGGTAACTGGGGATCGAACCCGAGACCATCGTCTCGGCAGTCCGTTACGTACACCACTGGGCTATCGCCGCCTCTAAAAGTATTGGTTTATTTAATTCTTTTTTTTTTAATTTTATGTACAATTTATAGGTATTCTATGTTTTATACTCTTATATAATTGTATTGGTATAATAAAATGCACACTATTCTACAAGGTACACCGTAACCCACACAATTGTACTTTTTATAAATATCTATTTCAAACTAGGTTGTCTGGAAGAGATCGCATTTTGCGATAAGACCGCCCTATTGTGCAACTAGTTTTAAGTTTCTTTTACCATTGTTATTCCGCATGCAAGTACACTGGTGTACAATAAAGTGTTAATCTATCTATAGTCACAATGTCTGAAGAAAATTTGGCGAAAAGAGACGCAATGGTCTGAAAGAACGATTCTGACAATAATGTTAATTTTACGTCGTGCCAGATACGAAATACTCCAATCATAAAAAATAAAGCTTAAAGTTAAGAGAGCATATGAGTTCTTTTACCGTAGCTGAGTAGAAGCAATTGCGGACATAACATTATATTTCATGGCTACTTATTAGACTAGTAGTTAAGACAACGTCTATGTTCAATTATATAAAAAAAATCTGGAAATATGTCGCAAGATGCTAAAATTGATTCGCTGAAAGTAAAGTTAAAATACGTATGGAGCTGTATGGAACTATAGTAGATATCATTTCTTATATTTGCGATGATTAAATGATGACGCACTAGTGACTTCACCTCTTACACCTAGGTAAGTTTTTTTATTTTTTATTTATAGACTCACGCCTGTATCCTCGAAGGGGTAGGCAGAGGTGTAATATTACACCCACATTTCGCCATGAATTTTTAGGTCCCACGTAATAGGGGGCGAGCCTATTGCCGTACCGGGCACATTACCAGACTCCGTGTTGCTACTGAGAATTTCCTAACGGAAAAACCCAATAACACTTTGCCCGACCCAGGAATCGAACCCGAGACCTCCCAATATGCTCTTTTATCACTCGAGTTAAAATAGTAGTCCCTATAAGTTTATTTCGATTTTACTTGTAATATGGAACTATTCTGCAATAAAGATTTATCATTATTCTTATTTAGGTATAAGAGCCTTGATGATTTCAAAATGAAAGGGGTGGCTCGGCCAGGGAATTACTATTCTCTCACAGAATATCGACGTAAAGTAGCAGTACCTATACTGTTGCTATTCCTTCTCCCTCATCGCACTTCTCCTCATATTCCTTTTCCCAACCCAAAGGGTGGCTAGGCACTTATGACTTCTCTTATGTTGTTCATGCGCATTGGTAATCGCTTACTATCGGGCGATCCGTCTGCCCGTTTGCCGCCTATTACATAAAAGAAAAACATACTTCTAACGCAGCTTAGGGCAACGTTCTGGGTATAGGTAAAAAATAGCAAGTCATTTTGCATATTCTTAAACCTTACCTGAGACGGTCAGATTATTCATTAATATGCAGCTTTAAACTGTTGAAACGTTAATACGATGCTACGTGTAGACCGTGCACACACCGTCTTACACCATAGAACACGACAAGCTTCAAATTCACAGAACTTGAAATAAATAAATCAAACAACCCGAAATATGCTTCATTGAACAGATACTGATGACTCTTCGGTTTTTCCAAACGCATTTATATGGAATGCAAACTGGAAACAAACACACTCAACGAAGAACTTGTTATATTTCATTAACCATGCTGATAAGTTAAATGAAGCATTTGTTTCATTTTGACGTGTTCAGTAAGCAAAGTGTCGCATTTGTTTGTTTCAAGGGAGTGTATACATAACTATATGTATATACTAGCTCTGCTGTAAAACAAAGGTTTAGCTCAGTATTCGAAATGAAAACAAATAATATTTTAAAATATACATATTTTGAAAGCAGTTGTCTTGCAATATTGTGAAGAGATGCCACTATCTAATGTTAAAACCACAAACAAGCGGTCACTCATCCAAAAAGAGTCCCCTGAAAACGTTTTTTAACTTCGTTAATAATAATAATAATAAACCTGGCAACACTAAAGTTGACAGTACAGTCTTGGGAAAAAAAATCTATTTTATTTATATTTACTAGCAGTGATCATAATTCAGATAAAATATTTAACACAAATAAGTCCAGAGAATCAACAGATAAATAGAAACCTTTTTATAAATACGCAAAGAAAATATAATAATATACACCATGAAAAATTTGATGACAGATGACATCCGTCACACAAGCTGTATTTATTCAATACAAAACAATAACAATTCCAAGATTGTACAATGTTAACCCGGGCTAAGGCAGCAAGAGCACGCTCACCACCTCCGGACTCGCTGCTCCGCTCCGCCTCGCAGACGCCGGCAGCCGCATCAGCGGCGCCGGCCAGTGAGGAGGCGTCGAGCTCGTCGAGCGGCGAGTATTTTTCCCCACCGACGTCGCCAACACCTGCACGGCGGCGGGGGAGAGGCCGGCCACCAGCATGCTTGGGATCGCGTGGCCCACCGGCCACGAATAGGGTCCTCGCTACCGGTGGTAATGTGCAGCGTATGCGTTGGACTCGTCAAATGAACGAAAACGTCATGCGCGCATATTTTGCGGCTACAGAGGGAGGAATTAACCTCACAGCGTACCGTAACAGAATACTGCCTTTGTTTCAGGCCCTTGAACCAGATGTTAATGTTTCTGTGCAACGACTATCAGATCAAGTGCGCGCTATCCAGCGATGTCACTTGTTGGATGACGAAGCACTTGAGCGGCTACGCTTGGACGCACAGTGTAGCTACGTTGTCCCTACCTCTTCCGACACAGTACCCATGGCGGCCCCAGAACCAATACACCATGTTGAAGAGGAAATGGATAATGTAGGTATAAATGTGAGTACCCAGTACAATGATAATTTGAGGAGCGCTTTGGAGGATGCGTTACGGGATTATCGTTCCACACCGCCAGACCATCGGCCACGTCTGCCACGACTGCCTACGCATAAAAAGAACCTGGCGCTGGTGTGCGCCCTAGACTCAATGCTAACTACTTATTTTAGTAACAGCCGGGACTTAACAGATACGCATTCAATTCTGTACTGCGGTGCTATTGCGGTGTGTCGCGTAGCAGGGGTCAAATTTAAACATGATTCTGTTGCGCGCCCAAAACCGAATAAACCAGCATGGCAGTGCAGAATTGAAAGACGTATTAATGAGACTAGGGTGCTCATCGGCAAGTTGGTCTGCTTCAGATCGGGAAATCAACGCCCGCGGGTGATGCGTTTCGTGAGACGTGCGTTTTTGGGGACTGGTATTAGTAGTCCTCAAGAATATATTACACGTGTCGCGGAGCGCATCGACTTTCTGAAGCAGAAAGTTTATGCGTGGGCAAGTCGTCTTCGCAGATACAAAAAGCGTGTGGAAAGGTATACCCAGAATCGTATGTTCGAAAGCGATCAGAAGTCTGTTTATAGAACTTGGGAACAATCAGACCAGTGTGTGAGTGATAGTGATCAGCCAGAGGATGCCGAGGTTATAGCCTTCTGGCGTAAAATCTGGTCAACGCCTGTCACTCATACTGAGGATGATTGGATATGTCAAGTAGAGCGAGCATGTGAACCTATTGAGAGGATGCCAGATGTAAATATTGAAACTGCAGACGTAGCCAATGCCATCCGTACAGCATCGAACTGGAAGTCACCGGGACCGGACGGCTTACATAACTTTTGGTTCAAATGGCTACGTAGTTCACATGCTTGCTTGGCTTCACAGTTTCAATCATCCTTAGAGTCTGGTTTGTTACCAAGTTTTATGACTAAAGGCATTACCCACTTGCTCCACAAGTCGGGTAGCACCGCGGATCCCACCAATTATAGGCCAATCACGTGCCTACCAACAATATATAAATTACTTACATCCATTCTAACAAAGAAAATTAATTTACATATATCAAACAATAACATCATGTCGGTATGTCAGAATGGATGTAAGAGTGGGGCCCGCGGTACTAAGGAGCTACTCCTCATAGACATGGCCATTAGCCAACAGGCTCGCCGTAACCGAAAGAGTCTGTCCACATGCTGGATAGACTACAAGAAGGCCTACGACTCTGTGCCTCATTCATGGCTTCTGAGGGTGCTGGAATTGTATAGAGTAGATGCAAATCTATGCGCCTTCCTGAGGTCATGTATGGGGCAGTGGAGGACGGTTCTTCACTATCCAGGGTGTCGACAGGGTCTTGGTAACGGCGAACTTATTAAGATAGAGCGGGGTATCTTTCAAGGTGACAGCCTGAGTCCCTTGTGGTTTTGCCTAGCCTTGAATCCCCTTAGCACATTGCTGGGAGATTCAAGGTTAGGTTACAAGTTGCGCAGGAATGGTCAAGCTATATCCCACTTGTTATTCATGGATGATCTGAAATTATTTGCCTGCAGAGAATCCCAACTGACAGCGCTACTGAGGGTCACTGAAAACTTCAGTAGCTCTATCAGAATGGAATTTGGTGTAGATAAATGTGCAGTTATGCATGTAAAACAAGGTAGGGTAGTGCAATCTGATGGTGTACATCTATCAGATTTCACTCAGTTTAGATCAATCCTCGCAACTGATACCTATAAATACTTGGGTATGTCGCAAGCTTTGGGCATCAACGAGACAGACATGAAACAAGCGTTGCGGGAGCGCTTCTTTGGTCGCCTGAAAAAAGTCCTGAAGAGTCTTCTTTCAGGCGGCAACAAGGTGCGAGCCTGTAACGGTTGGGTCATGCCACTCTTGATGTACTCTTTCGGCATACTCAAGTGGACTCAGACTGAACTGGACGAGATTGATAGGCGAGTCCGTTCACTGTTGACCACATATCGAATGCATCACCCACGTTCGTCTGTAATGAGGTTGTACATCCCGCGGAAGTGCGGGGGCCGAGGGTTTCTAAACGCTAAGACCCTACACAACCGCGAGGTGTACAACCTTAGGGAATATTTTCTTAAGGGCAGTGTGGATGTGCATCGGGATGTGGTTGCAGTTGACGGTGGCCTAACCCCGCTCTCTTTGGCGAAAGAGAACTGGCGCAGGCCTGTAGCTTTAGGCGTCGACGACCGCAGGCTTGTGTGGCAGAGCAAGGAGCTGCATGGTAGATTCTACCGGGCCCTTCACGGACCTGATGTAGATCAACTAGCTTCCGTGGCCTGGCTACGTTTTGGTAATCTCTTCGGAGAAACCGAAGGTTTTGTCTGTGCAATTGCAGATGAAGTTATCAAGACGAGAAATTACCGGAGGTATATCATGAGGGACGGCACAGTAGATATGTGTCGAGCTTGCAACCGACCTGGTGAGTCCCTCAGGCATATAGTCTCCGGTTGTTCTCGTCTTGCTAATAGCGAGTACTTGCAAAGACACAACCAAGTAGCCAGGATCATACATCAGCAACTGGCTCTGCGATACGGGCTTGTAGACGTCGAGTTGCCATATTACAGGTACAGCCCTGAGCCAGTTCTCGAGAATGGTCATGCAACATTGTACTGGGATCGATCTATTGTCACAGATAGGACTGTTGTTTGCAACAGGCCTGATATTGTGATAATAGATCGATCAGAGCGCCGCGCAATGATTGTTGACATTACTATCCCACATGACGAGAACCTCGTGAAAGCAGAAAAAGACAAACAAGAGAAATATTTGGACTTGGCTCACGAGATTGTCGATATGTGGGATATTGATTCAGCAATCATTGTTCCGATAGTTGTGTCCGTTAATGGACTTATAGCCAAAACCCTCGAACGCCATCTAGAGAGGTTGAAACTAGGCAGCTGGGTCAAGAGTTTGATGCAAAAGGCAGTTCTTCTGCAAACGGCACGCATTGTGAGGAAATTTCTGGCTCTGGAGCCCTAACCACCGGTGACTTGGATCCTATTCCCGTCGTCGGTGGGAATCTATTTTTATATTTTTAAATATCATTTTTACTTTTTAGAGTGTTATATTTAAAAATGTAAAATATAGGATAAATATGAAAATAAAGAGAATAATAATAACTGAAACTTTTAGTAATTCTATCAAGATGGAATTTGGTGTGGATAAGTGTGCGGTCATGCATGTAAAACGAGGTGGTATTGTGGAATCTGATGGAATAGAGCTTTCAGATTCCACAAAACTTAGATCTCTATCTGCGACCGAGACTTACAAGTATCTGGGTATGTCGCAGGCCTTAGATATTGCTGAGACTGCCATGAAACAATCATTGCAGGAGTGCTTCTTTGGCCGCCTGAAGAAAATACTGAAAAGTTTTTTATCAGGCGTCAACAGGGTGCGTGCCCATAATGGTTGAGCCATGCCAGTCTTAGCGTACTCCTTCGGCATACTCAGATGGACTCAATCAGAACTGGACGCCTTGGACAGGAAGGTCCGTTGTCTATTGACTGAATATCGAATGCATCACCCGCGGTCATCAGTGATGCGATTGTACACCCCGCGGAAATGTGGTGGTCGGGGTTTCTTAAGTGCTAAGGACCTCCACAACCGCGAGGTGTACAATCTTAGAGAATATTTTCTCAAGGCTGACACGGGTGTGCATCGTGATATTGTTGCTGTAGACAACGGACTTACCCCGTTGGCTCTGGCAAAAGAGAGCTGACGCAAACCTGTTATAATAATAATATCATTTATTTGCGTAAAATGTGGTTTATACAAAAGTTGGTACAATAATATTATGTTTAGAGCAGCGACACATTCCGCCAAATGAAGTTGGCATGCAAATATTTAAAGCTTAACTTCATATTTAAATCCACATAACGTAGGTATACAATCATCTACAGTGCATTTTCATATATATAAAATCGACATGACCCATTTTGTAAAAATTCTTCAACCGTATAAAAGCTCTCCTCAATTAACCATTTTTTCAAGTTAATTCAGAATTTATTGCAAGGCTGTTTAACTATTTCTCGCGGCAAAGAATTATATATTAAAGGTGCCATATATGAGCAGTTTTTCCGGAACAACTCTAAGGAAGGAACAGGCATTTTCAGACTAATGTGTGTAGTCGTCCTTTTATTGCAATTTGAATTAACTTGAAACATTGTCATATTATATTTGACAAATTTGGCCATCTCGTAAATGTAGATGCTAGGCACAGTAAGTATTTTTTTAGTCTTAAATAAGGTCTTACAAGATTCATCCCATCGCATACCATAAATAGCCCTGATACACTTTTTTTGGGCTATGAAAACTCTTAGTAGATCCGTCCCATTCCCCCAAACAATAATACCGTATCGGATTATCAAACATAGGCGTGGTAGACTGTCAGTAAAGTGGCTGCAGGTGTGCAATGTTTTAATTTTTTTAAAGCAAATACAAGATTATTTAGTTTATTACAAATAGCTTCAATGTGATTTTCCACGACAAGTGTGCATCAATATGTATACCTAGGAATTATATATTATTAACTTGTTCTATAATTTTATTGTTATGCTTAATATTTAATGTTATAGGTTTTCTTTTATATGTTTTAAAATTGATTATTTTAGTTTTATTAATATTTATTTTAAGATTATTTGAATTCATATAATTAATTACATTCTTAAAACAATTATTAATGTCATTTTCATGATTTTTGATGTCACTAGATTTTATTACTATGGTAGTATCATCTGCAAACAGTATACTCTTATGTCTTATTTCTGACGGCAAGTCATTGACATAAATCAAAAACAGCAAGGGTCCTAAAATGCTCCCTTGAGGTACACCACAACCATTGCTTTTAGACTTCGAATCATAATTGATTAAACTGTTTGAAGCTAAGTCGAGTTTAGTGATTCTGGTGATCTGTGTTCTATTAGTCAAATAAGTCGGCCATTGTTGAGTTGGGCATCTAATGCCATACTTCTCTAATTTGTTTAATAGTATAGTATGGTCCACATGGTCGAAGACCTTACTTAAATTAAGAAAGAGGACTGAGCAAAAGGCTCTTGCATTTAAAGTATTTATTATTGAACTTACAAGGTCATAACTAGCCAATATTGTAGATTTGCCCTTTCTAAGCCCATACTGCGAATCTGTAAAAATGCTATGAGTATTAAAGCATGATAACAATCTCCTATACATAACCTTTTCAAAGATCTTTGAAAGGACAGGTATTAATGCTATCGGACGGTAGTTATCTTAATTATATTTAGAACCTTTCTTATGAAGAGGTTTGATGATTGACAATTTGAGTCTATCCGGAAAATATCCTTGCTCCATCGATAAGTTAATGATATGGGACAATGGTGCTGACACGTAGCGACGAATATCTTTTACAAGTCTAGTCGTAATACAATCATATCCTGCTGACTGTGTATTGTTTAAGTTACTAATGATTCTGTAGACTTCCTCCGGCGTCGTAGGATCAAGAAAAATACTACTTCAGGTTGAAATAATCTTAGCTGACGTATAACCTTGATCTATGAATGAAATAGTTGGATCAGTGTCAGCACTTTCAGTAAACTTGTACTTAGTATTGAAGAGCGTAGGGAAGTATGGAAAGGCAAAGAGTTGCATGGACGTTTTTAACGGGCCTTGCATGGGCCCGATGTAGACCTCATGTCATCAGTAGCCTGGCTACGGTATGGTGATTTATTTGCAGAGACCAAAGGTTTTGCTTGTGCAATTATGGACGAAGTTGTCATGACGAACAACTACCGTAAGTATATTCTGAAGGATGGGACTGTTGACATATGTCGGGCGTGTCACCAGCCCGGCGAATCTCTTAGACATATAGTTTCCGGTTGTTCTCGTCTTGCCAACGGCGAATACTTGCACAGGCACAATCAAGTAGCCAGGATCGTCCATCAGCAGCTTGCCTTAAAATATGACCTTGTACCCTTTGAAGTACCGTACTACAGGTATGTGCCCCATCCAGTTCTCGAAAATGGCCGTGCCTTTATGTACTGGTTACGGTCTATCATCACCGATAGGACTATCGTGGCTAACAAGCCCGATATTGTGGTGTGGCCCGAGTTCGATCAGAACGCCTTGCAATGATCGTTGATGTTACTATTCCCCATGACGAGAATCTCGTGAAAGCCGAAAAAGACAAGGAAATCAAATATTTGGACCTTGCTCACGAGATTATCGACATGTGGGATGTGGACTCTGCGATCATTGTACCGATAGTCGTGTCAGTTAATGGTCTCATTGCCAAGAGCCTCAACCAACATCTCAAGAGGCTCTCGTTAGACGGCTGGTTCAAGTTCTCCATACAGAAGGCAGTATTGTTCGACACGACGCGCGTAGTTCGGAGGTTCCTCTCTCTGGAGCCCTAACCACCGGTAGCTTGGTCCCTATGCCCGGTACCGGTGGGTCTCCGTGGTCCCATTTTATATATTTAAATTTATAATATATTGTATCTATTGTGTATATTGTATTGTAATATTTAGTATATAAAATGTGGCTATGAGAAAAAGGTTAAATAAAAGGAATAATAATAATAAACGCTTTGGAATGAGAGGACACTAGATGAGCCCTAGGTGCGAAGGTAATATACCAGGTCTTGGCAGTATTAAGGGTCAGAAGATTACACTGAAGCCACTTACATACTAGATTAAGACCCAACTGGGCACTTCTGAAGACTGCGTCCCAATTATCGCCACTAAATAAAAGTGCAGTATCATCAGCGAACGTCAACACTTTACCGTTCTGCAACTGGAGATGACACAGGTCGTTAATGTAGACCAAGAATTAGGTTGGTCCGAGAATACTTCCCTGGGGAACACCATGATTTACTGGAACCTCATCGCTGACCAACCTATCTATTCGAACTCGCTGTGTTCTATCACTCAAGTAACTTTCGAAGAGATCCAAAGGCACCCCTTACACCAAATTTCTCCAACTTCCATAAGAGGTGGGGGACAGAGACCGTGTTAAACGCTTTCGTAAGATCAAGAAAAACGGTTATACATTTTCTCCTACTATCCAAGTTTAAGGCAATCGAGTTGACAAGTTCAAAAACCGCTATATCTGTTGATTTGCCAACCCGAAAACCGTATTGGGAGCCTGATAGAAGGTTATTGTGTTCGAAGAATTTCGTTAAGCGCTTGTTCATCACACGCTCCAATATCTTAGATAGTGTAGGTAATATTAAGATTGGTCTGTAATTATTGACACAGTCTCTGGCCCCACACTTCCAAATCGGTTTAATTAGCGCCTGTTTGAATGCTTTGAGAGAGCCAGATTGCATATATGTCTAATTGGAGGGACGAGTATAGCAGAGTATCGCTTTGTTAGAACTTAGATAGAACCCGATATCTGGTTCACTCCAACAGCGCAGTTGCTTCTAAGACCATTTATTAGTTGCGCTATATCAAAATCATCGACGGGAATTAGCACTAAAGAATCTCTAGGACGGTGGCAATAATCTAGACTGTATGTATGGGTTACGTTTGGTATCTGTGCCGCAATTTTCTTACCAATCCCGGCAAAAAACATGTTTACATCGTTTATACTATTCTGGGAATCGGTTGCTGAAATAAGACTGGAAGAGTAATTTGTTTTTTGTACTGAACCACTGATATTTTTTATAGCATCCCATAATTTCTTTTTATTGCTCTTCGATTTAAGTATTTCTTCTTTATCGTGTTGTCTCTTTATTTTTTTTAGCAAGCCATTGCAATAATTTCTATATCGTTTATAGGTCTTCCTTAATATTTCGCCGTCAGGGAACTGTTTAGATTTTTTCTGCAAGTTATCTCTGTTTCTCATACAGCGTAGCTGGCCAATTGTTATACAAGGTTTATTGATACGTTGCCTTGCAGATACGGTGTATGTTTTTGTGTTAACTTCGATGGCAGAGCTTATAGCTACAATGAGAAGATCGGTTGCAATGTTGACATCGTTGGAAATCATAACGGGATTAAAATCTAGTCCTTTCGTGGTATTGTCAAGGTTTGTATAATCAATTCTGGTCTTTGTGATTGAGGATTTTAACTTTTTTATTGGGATACTAATGTTGACAGCGACTGCATAGTGATCTGTGATGGAAGATTCAATGACAAAACAAGTAGCTTCTAGTTTAGTTTTCAGCATCATGTGATCGAGAGAAGTACGTTCATGCGTTGGACTAGTGTGACCTGGAAGTATACCATGACTAGCTAATACATTAAGGTACTCACGTTATGCATAGGCGAAATATAGCTCTGGTAAGTGCTCTTGACTCGTTATTATCTAATTATTTAGATAATAGTGAGGATCTCGGTGATACTCATTCAATCCTGTACTGTACCGCCGTGGCAGCTTGTCGTATAGCTGGTGTAAAGTTTCGTGAAACTGATACCGTTGTACGACAAAGGTCTGCTGTACTGGCGTGGCAGTGCAGGATTGAGCGACGTATTGCCGAGGCAAGGGCACTTATTGGCAAGCTGATCTGTTTTAGGGCGGGGAATACACGCCCTAGGGTAATGCTCTTTGTGAAACGGGCCTTTGTGGGGACTAATATTAGTCCTCAAGATTATACATCCCGCGTCACAGAGAGCATTGACTTCCTAAAACAGAAAGTCTATGCATGGGCAAACCGAATTCGTAGATTCAAAAAAAGTGTGGACCGGTATCTCATTAATCGTACATTCCAGAGGGACCAGAGGTGGGTATACAGAAGCTGGGAACGACCAGACCAATGTGTGACTGATGTACAGCAGCCGGATGCGGACGTCACAGCCATGTTTTGGCGTAGCATCTCGTCGATGCCCATTAGTCATACTGAAGGTGATTAGATGCGAGATGTCCAGCGTGCATGCGAACAAATTCCCGAAATGGAATGCGTGGCCATTTCTAGCCAGAACGTTTCACAAAGCAGTCCGTCCATTAGCGAATTGGAAATCTCCAGGGTTGGACGGGCTGCACAATTTCTGGCTGAAATGGCTACGTAGTTCGCATGAACGCTTGGCATCTCAATTCCAATCAGCTGTAGAATCTGGGTCGTTGCCAACATTCATGACGAGTGGAATTACCCACCTGCTCCATAAGACAGGCAGTACTAGCGAGCTCGGCAATTATAGACCGTTAACATGTTTACCATCGGTCTATAAACTTCTTACATCTACTCTGAGAGCTAAAATAGCTAAACATGTTGAAGATAATTCAATTATGTCAGCCTCTCAGAATGGATGTAGGAAGGGGGCTCGTGGTACTAAGGAGCTCCTCCTCGTTGACATGGCCATTAGCCAACAAGTTCGCCGTAATCGAAAGGATCTGGCGGCATGTTGGATAGATTATAAGAAAGCGTATGACTCCGTGCCGCATATATGACTTTTGCGGGTGTTAGAGTTGTATAAAGTAAATACTACTCTACGCACCTTCTTAAAGTCATGTATGGGGCAATGAAATACGACTCTTTGCTATCCAGGATACCGAAGGATCCAGGAGGACGGCGAACTTATTAAAATTGAGCGGGGGATTTTTCAGGGCGACAGTCTGAGTCCCCTTTTTGCTTAGCCATGAACCCTCTCAGTACTTTACTGGAGGGTTCAAGGTTAGGCTACAGGTTACAGAGAAGTGATCAGGTCATTTCTCACCTGCTGTTCATGGATGACCTGAAGTTATTTGCCCACTCTGATGCCCAATTGATAGATTTACTAAACGTAACCCAAAACTTTAGTAAATCTATCAATATGGAGTTCGGTGTGGATAGGCAACCGCGGTAGGCGAGGCCTAATAGATGATGGCGTGTACCGGTAGTCCCTAATCGCACATTCCAAAGCGTCCTTGACCTCCTCATTGCACTGGGTACTTACATCATCAGCCATGTCATGCTCCTCCCTGACGGCGCTGCCGCCCATTGGCGGTGCGCTCGGTGTCGGTGTTAGTGTAGGCCGGACGGGATTGGCATGGCTCGAAGGTAAGTACTCTGAGCGAATCCTATCAAGCATGGCGTTATCCAACTTGCCACTGCGCTGGATAACCCGTACCTGATCCGATAGTCGTTGAGCCGTGACGTGGATGCTTGGTTCCAAGGCCTGAAACATAGACAGCATGCGACTACGGTACGCAGTGAGGTTAGTGCCCTCCTCTGTCGCCCCAAAATATGCGCGCATGACTTGTTCGTTTATGGATGACGTCCACTTCATGCGCTGCACATTACCACTGGGCCGGTGGGCCCCGAGGTCCTAAGCACGCTGGTGGCCGGCCTCTCCCACGCCACCGCGCAGGTGACGGTGTCGACGGCGGAGAGAAATACTCGTCGCTGGAGCTCGACGCAACTACAGCTGTCGACGTTACTGGTGCAGGTTCCGACGGCTGCGAGGCAGAGCTGAGCGACGAGTCCGGAGGTGTTGGGTGTGCTCTTTGTTTCCTGGCTCTCGTCAACATGCTGATGTGTTTTTATCTTCGTTTTTGTAAATATATTTATTGTTTGATCTGTCATAATGTTTAGCGTGACGGCTGTCATTGTATGAAATGTTAAATTTTTCTGTATTTATGTTGGTTTTACCAGGTATTTGCTTGCTTTACTTGTGTTTTCTATTATAATTTAGATTATATATACTATTGCACTATGGATGAGAGGATATTTGTAAAATATTAATATTTAAAAAGAATTGGAGGAATAAACACGTTGACAGTTTTGGTGTTGCCAGATTATAATAATAAAAAATAATAAAAATCGTTTATTGCCAATAACATTTACAATGGTACGGTATTCAGTGGCCCCACACTAGGCAATGCCTGTCCTGTGGGTACCTGATACGATTATACAGTTGTAGATATTGTTTGCTCGGTTGACATCATATAATATCATAGGCAATATTTTTATATGATTACATTGTAAACTTACTAATTATGATTAACACTTACTAATTATTACAGTATGAACTAAAATTAAAATACAAGTAATTTAATAAATACTTCCTAAATGTGTGCTATAGCATTTATATTTATGTATCTAATCTCTGTTATTAAATTAGGTATGTGAAGTTATCCGCTGACAACATTACGGTAACGTTATTTAGGTCAATAGAACAATCACGACAAATGTACAAAGAGTGTTTCAGTGGAATCATAGGACAAAGAAATGAGCCATCTTGTAATTTTTACTTTTGCCTCCAGCACTGAGCATTGTTTAATGTCGCACGCATTATTTGTTTTATTATATACGGAGTAATCCATGTATGGACTAAAACGCCTGGCGAAACTTGTGTTAACTTTTGGCACTGGTAGTTTGTACACGCGGAGTTTCAGAAGATCTGAGTAGCTCTCTGAGTTAGTCACTCTTCTGTGCACTCTAAGGACAGTTTTCAAGATAAATAGCTGACGCACATTTAGCAGCTTACTATCGCGGTAGAGTTTTGATGTAGGGTACCTAAATGGCTTTCTAAGCATTGTCTTTATTACGGAGCGTTGTGCTCTTTCCACTACGATCATCACTGTTTTTGAGGCACTTCCCCAGCAGCTTAGACAGTATAAAATTAATGATTGACTCAAAGCGAAGTATACAGCTTTTAAGATATCAGTTGGTGCTGATGAACGAAGTAGTTTTATAATATTTGCTGATTTACGCACCCTTCTTGACAGAGCATTTATGTGCGCTTTAAAGTTTAGTTTGTGATCTGCCACGACGCCCAGGTATTTAACAGAGTCTGTTTTAGTCAATGTCTCACAATTACAGAGCTCCCCTTGATCTGTACACTTATGTAATCGTATGCTAAGAGTGTTTTTTGGAGCTGATACCGTGGTCTTATGGAAGCATATATACATTGTCTTGTTAGCATTAAGACTAAGTAAGTTGGTTTCTAGCCATGTACTCACTTTAGTTATTCCCTTCTCGGCATTCAAGAACGCCTCATCCCAGGTGGAGCCATGATATATCACGGCAGTGTCATCTGCATAACATATCATGTCAGCCTCTAAGGTGTCATGTATATCGTTTATATACATAATGAACAGAGTTGGCCCCAAAATACTGCCCTGTGGAACGCCGAAATTAATTGCTTGTAGTTCGCTTTCACAGTTTCCTACTCTAATGCATTGTTTTCTCCCTGTCAGATAGCTCTCAAACCAGTGTAAGGCCACACCCCTAATCCCAAAGTGATTTTCAAGTTTTCTTGCTAATATTTGTGCCAATACAGTATCAAAGGCTTTCGCCAAATCTAGAAAAACACCTATGCTAGCCTTATTTTTATCTAGATGACCTGCTACTGTCGATGTTAATAGTGTAACTGCTTCTTCTGTTGACTTGCCTTTCCTAAAACCAAATTGTCTGGAGGAGATTAGATTGTTTGATTCTATGTATCTGACCAGTCTTTTGTTTACGATCTTCTCCAGTAGTTTTGAAAAGGCTGTAAGGAGGGAGACTGGGCGGTAGTTTTCCACCAGTTCCTTGGATCCGTCTTTGTGAATAGGTATAATAGTTGCTGTTTTCCAATCAGGAAAAATACCCAATTCCATGCTGGTATTAAATATAATGGTTAGAGGTTGTACAATGGCATTCCTGATTTCTTTCAAAATAGCATTTGTTAGTCCATCAATCCCTGGTGACTTATCGCTTTGTAGGGACAGTATCAGTGACTCAACTTCCTGTTCATCTGTAGGCTGTAAAAAGAAAGAGTTTAAAATTTGCCTACGGTCAATATTGGATGCTAATGTTGTTTCCGTTACCTGTAGTCTTTTAAGGATACTGTCCGCCAGCCTCTTCCCTACAGTGGAAAAGTATGTGTTGCACATGTCAAGGGATTGTTTGGCACTCGTACTACCACGCAAAGTTAAAAGTTCTCTAGACTCCTTCTTGGGTTTTGCCAAGTGGCATACAGTTTTTATGGTCTTCCACATCTTTTTTGGATTTTTTGTGCTGTTTGATAGCTCGCTACTTTCATGATCCATTTTGAGCTTGCGAAGCAGATCATTGCAAAAATTTCTGTAGCGCGTGTACATTTGGTTCAGGAGAGCATCTTGAGGGAATTTCTTTGATTTTATATGCAGTCTGTCTCTGTGTTGCATACAGCGGATTAGTCCAGGTGTGATCCAAGGTTTAATGATATATTTGGAATGGCTTATTCGAGTTTTAGTCGTATGTTTATTAATTATTTCAACAACGCGGTTACTGAACGTGATTACTGTTTGGTTTAGGTCTGTGGTATGATTGATTATTGTTATTATTATTTTTGATTGATTATTGTTATTATATGATTATTATTATTGTTATTATTATTATACAATTGAGTTACACATCTGTGCCATTTTTCTAAATATGGCACAAATGTGTAACTCAATCCGTTTTGTACATATTATGACACCCATACAAACAATATTAATTACACACATTCTATGTTATGTATTAAAGTGCCGTTTTTGTGATCAATCCTTTTTTACAAAATTAAACACACGTAACCTATTTTATAGATTATATTAAAGTAATGTTTTAAAGATCTGTCTGTTTTGTATAGATTTACACACGAGTCAATTATTATTTATTACTAGCTGTTTCTCGCAGTTTCACCCGCGTCCTAAGGCAACTACTTCCCGTACCCGATTAATTTATAGCCTAAGCTACTCCTTGTTACATCAGCTATCCGCCAGTGAAAGTGCCGTCAAAATCGGTCCAGCCGTTCCAGAGATTAGCAAGAACAAACAGACAGACAAAGAGATAGACAGATAGACAGACAGACAGACAGAAATTGTAAAAAATGTTATTTCGTTATGTGTACCGTGTATACCTCCATATGAATTTAGTAAAAAGCGGTAATTTTAATATAACAAACAGACACACAATTTAACAATTTCATTTATGGGTAAAGATAAGTTAAAATGATATTTTTTACAATGTAATCTTATTGCACAGGCAGCGATAGCCTAGTGGAGATACCAACAGTCTGCCATGCAGAGGGTATGGGGTTCAGATGCACGGTACTAACGACCTTTCGGAGTTATGTGCGTATTAAATTGTAAATTATCGATTCTCCCGTACCTCGGAGAGCTCGTTAAGCCGTCGATCCCGGCTGTCATGAAGATCTTCGACAGTCGCTATAGGGCGCCAGTACCTCCGAATAAACTGATACTAGTCTAAACCATTGAATATCGGTATACCTTCGGGTTGCGGAGGTCAGACAGGCGGTCGCTCCGTGAAAAGCTAATATTTAGCCAAATCCGGTAAGACTAGTAAGCGGACCCCAGGTTGAAACTGGGATACGCTAGGAGGCTGATGATCTTATTGCACATAACATACACGTTCAAAATACCAATTATTTCCTGAGGTTTATGTATACTTATTGTATGTGTGTTTCTATTTTATATTCACTCGTAAATACTGAGTGACTGAACTGATTTTCATGAATGAATGGTCATTAGATTCACTTTAAGTATTACTTGCGCACCTATTAACATTGTAAAAGTTATTATAACTCAGACGGATTTTAGGAGACAAAATGCATGTTTTCAGAAAATGTTTTCAGTCAACCTATATAGAATTTGAAAGAAAGAAAGAAGAAGAAAGAAAAACGATTTATTTGCCACAGACACAGAAAAAAGTATTACATACAAAAGAAAACATTGCAAGGCACAACATTAGTCTGTGACAGATAGGTGCACACTCAGCTATATTGTTGCATTGTGGTAGTGGCCATAATACAACGCTGGTATTCTGTGTGCATTTTAAATGCCGCACGGACGTTAAACAGCACAATAATTAATGAGAAAACATAAAAAAAAAATAGACATAAGTATAGGGTATAGGTACATAAACTAATACTAATGTGTATATAGGCAACAGAACAATTATTATTATTAGGTACTGTACGGTGCAGCCGTACATTGCGAAATTACATTATTATCATGTCAGCATTTTCGCTATTATGCATTCATATTGCAATTAATTTATATAATTTATATTTATAATTTATTTTCTGTTGATGCACTAGATAGCTATTAGAGTTCCGTATTAACAAGAATTTTATTATAATTTCACAATGTTGGTTCGCCAGTTTGTTCTCGCCTTATCTCGGTGATTTACAGTGTTTATAAATCGACAGTTTGATATGGTTACACATTTCGTTCAGACAAAATCAGTCATGGAAAATATTATGGATTTGCTTTATCAATAATAATTGTTTTAGGGATTGGTTTGTGCATTGTTTCATCATCAGCCTTTAACAGTCCACTGCTGGACTAGGCCTCTCCTTTCAAAGGAGGAATTGGCCTACTATACCACGCTGGCCAAACGGGTTGGTATAGGGTTTGTATCAAGTTTTCCTTCTCTTACAGTGATGTTCTCTGCATAATATGCTCCCTCTGTAGGATCTTACGACACCCATGGGATGATATGGGGTGGTGACAAACCGTATTCTTAATCCGTCACCACACGGAGAATGTGCATTGTTTAGTATAAATTATATTATCAATATGAGCTATCCTAGCTATTATGATTGTTTCTTCGTGAGTTAAGGTATTTTAAATATTGGCATATTTATTGCGGCTTGCGGTAGTAACAGTTGACAAACCGATAAGTTGAATGCAAAACTTGAATTTGTCCAATATCTCGAACACCCTGTTAGTGCGTTATACGGCACCTGATATGATGTAAGGCTCGTCACGCTCTTGACCGATTTCTATTATAGTTTTGAATGAAATTTCCTTCACGATAAGTCATACACTTAAATCAGTTATACAATACAGATTCCCGGGTCGGGCAAAAGTATTACTGGGTTTTTCCGAATTCTCAGTAGCAGCACAGAGTCTGGTGATGTGCCCGGTAACGGCAATGGGCTCGCCCCCTAATACGTGGGACCTAAAATTCATGGCGAAATGTGGGTGTAATATCTCTTACGCCTCTGCCTACCCTTCCCCTACCCTTCGGGGATACAGGCGTGAGTCTATAAAAAAAACTTTGTTTCGAGTACCCGATATTTCGGCACTGTTGCAAGCGCCGTGATCGCGGATGTATGATGTACGGAGTACATCCGCGTTCAAAACAAAGGTACGTGTTATATATCCCGAAAGACAATATACATCAAATTACTACTCACTAATAATATTTTAGATAGTTTTTATTTTATTTCATGATTTTCTTGCACAATAATAATAACATTTTTACTAATTTAATATATTTATATATAATATACATTCACACAACACCTTCTAGTCCCAAACCAAGCAGAGCTTGTACAGTCAACAGCAAAAGTAGATGATCAAAATCAGAAATTCAATACTAATGAACGGAGTTCGCGTCAGAACTATGTGGCGTTGAAGTGATTCAAAAGTATGTGATTGGAAATTATACCAATCATTTACTAATTGTACAGCTGCCATATATTCGTGATCAGTAAAATTCATCAATATTGTATTCTACATTCAAATTTATATATATTGTACGTGACATCCGAATTACAGATTGACATTAAAGAGTTTCGATACTTGGATTTTTGCAATATTCCAACAGAACTCTTGCTAACAGTGTGACAAAAGCGCGAAGTCAATATAAACAATGCCCTAAAGATAAAATTATCAATCTACCTTCCGGTTTTTATACATACCTATAGAAAAACTATTTATTTGTCACAGACACAGAAAAAGTACAATATAAAAAAGAAACAAAACGCAAGGCATATCATTAGTCTGTGACAGATAGGTACACTGTGTACTGTGACAGATATATTGTAGCGGACTAGGCAAAAGCAATCATTGAATTATAATTTTGTATCGCATCAGCTACTTTTGAACATTGACATAAATGCACAAACATGCAAAGATAATAATACTTATTGAATTATCGTTTTGTATCACATCGGTTACTTTAAAACATTTGACAGAAGTTCCAAAAAACAAAATACATGAGATATGAAATTTGGCATAATTATATTAAATATACAAAGACTGGCTCTGTGGTCCAGTGACTGCCTCCGTGGTCCAGTGGATAGCGTATGCATCTGCTGATCGGACGGATCGGGTTCGATTCCCGAGTCGGGCAAAAGTGTTACTGGGTTTTTCCAAATTCTCAGTAGCAGCACGGAGTCTGGTGATGTGCCAGGTGGCGGTAATAGGCTCGCCCCCTTACGTGGGACCTACAAATTCAGACTGCCTCGTTGGTCTCGCGGCATAAATGTGCGCGTGGGATTGGGTTCGATTTCCGGGTCGGGCAAAGTGTTATTGGGTTTTTCCGTTAGGAAATTCTCAGGAGCAGCACGGAGTCTGGTAATGTGCCTGGTACGGCAATAGGCTCGCCCCCTATTACGTGGGACCTAAAAATTCATGGCGAAATGTGGTTGTAATATTACACCTCTGCCTACCCCTTCGGGGATACAGGCGTGAGTCTATAAAAAAAAACAAATTTATGTCGAAATGTGAGCGTAATATTACACATCTGCCTACCCCTTCGGGGAAAAAGGCGTGAGTCTATAAGAAAATATATTAAATATGCAATTATTTATCCAATTCAGCTGTTTTTCCGTAAAACATAACAAATTAAATAACTGAGGTAATTAAAAAAATTGTATGAATAAATTATTTGCATTTTCATCATTTATATTTGATTTTAACTGTTGACTAGTTTTGAAAATTTTTTCACTTCTTAGTTCTGGTGTGAATTGAGTTTATTACTTTTGGAGTCAAAACTGATCACGAATATATGGCAGCTGTACTAGTAGTAAATGATTGGTATAATTTACAATCACATACTTTTGAATCACTTCAACGCCACATAGTTCTGACGCGAACTCCGTTCATTAGTATTGAATTTCTGATTTTGATCATCTACTTTTGCTGTTGACTGTACTATGGGTACTAAAAAAAGTAAAAAAAAACTAAAACCCGACTACGACAAAACATCGCTGAAAAAGTATGAAACAAGATTTTCAGGATGCTGAAATAAACCAGGTCACTGGAAAAACAATAACAGAACAAAAATAAGAGCCGCAGTCACACGTTATTAGTTGTTTTGTTACGGTTCTATATAACGTGTGACTACGGCTCTTATTTTTGTTCTGTTATTGTTCTTACTTTTACTTTTTTTCTGAATCATAGCCACTCCACCTCTGAAAAGTAACCGTTATCTTTGTATGTATACAAAATACTACACTTATAAAGACATAAAGACATATTTATATCTGCATTTTGGTTGTTTACAACACTTATACATGTCAAAACCCTATTCTAGATGATGCCGGCTTTTCCTAGCTAAATGATTTCTTGAGAAGAAAGGCCGAAACAAACTCAGAGTCATTGTTTTTTTGTCACTTCAATTTCTTTAGTCTTTTCTTCATCTTTTAAAGTCCAGACAAAAAAAATGGTTTAGTATGCAAGTACAATGCAGGAAATCATCTGACGCTGTTGACTGACTCGGCCCACTGATGGCCCGCATTCAACAGCAATCGTACGGCTCAACCATGATTGAGGGAGCCAGCACGATCCGTATCACTATGCCTCCACGCCATCAGAAGGTGTATGCATAAGCGTGTCAGCCTAAGCCATCAGACAGGTTGCCACAACTATTTGTTTATATGTTTAATAATGCCCACATCGTACTCACAACTTTACATGCTAATACACAGTAAAATACATGTTGCAAACAATAAGTAAAAATAATAAAAATTTAAACAATAAAATGTCATAATTATGTTTAAAATGTCAGAAAATATTATTAAATATCAGAAAATACTATTGAATGTCAATTTATGAATAATAATATAAGTAATTTTAAATGTCAAAAGAAAATAAATAAAATAACGATGTCAAATCAAACAATGTCAAAACAAAATAAATAAAATTACAAATATCAAATTAAAAATGTCAAAATGTAAAAGTATAAGTATTACAAATATAAATAAAAACATCATGTCACTAATTTCAAAATGTCAAAATTCATAATTTTTAAACTCAATTCCAGGCATTTTTGTCTGATAAATAATCTGTGACTGTGTAATAAGCTTTTGAACACAAGCTCTATTTAATAAATACTTTGAATTTATTAATACTTAGTTCCTGAATATTGCCTGGAATTTTGTTGTAAAAACGTATGCTTTGACACTTGTACTTATTTTTGTTACTTATTTTTTGTAGTCTAGTTGAAGGTAGAACAAGTTTGTTTTTATTTCGGGTATTTAAGTTATGAATGTCGCTGAATTTAGAAAACATATTTATATTTTTCCTGACATATAACAAGTTCTCATAAATGTATTGAGATGCGACAGTCATTACCTTAATTTCTTTAAATTTTTCCCTCAGTGAATGCCTTGAACCAAGACTGTAGATTGCACGAATAGCCCGCTTCTGCAGTACAAACACAGTTTCAATGTCAGCTGCGTTGCCCCATAATAAAATGCCATATGACATTATGCTGTGGAAATAACTAAAATATACTAATCTGGCCGTATCTATATCAGTTAACTGACGAATTTTGTAAACCGCGTACGCTGCAGAGCTAAGTCTATTCGACAACTGACCTATATGTGGGCCCCACTGTAGCTTAGAATCTAAGGTTATGCCTAAGAATACGGTATTATCTATAAGATCCAACTCTTCTCCATTCAAACATATGTTAGGTTTAACTTGTTTTACATTCGGTCTTGAAACTCGTATACATTTTGTTTTTCTTTCATTTAACAGTAAATTGTTAGCTGTAAACCATTGAACTACTTTATCTTTTTCTTTTTTTACTTTTCTTTTTTTTTCTTAATTTTTTAGAGAGAGCGTTATTTACATCGTCATTATTTGATTGTTGTCGTCTTAGTTTAAAAATAAGTGATGTATCATCAGCAAATAACACTATCTCTTCATTATTTTGCATAATGTATGGCAAATCATTAATATATACAAGGAAAAGGAATGGACCAAGAATTGAACCTTGCGGCACTCCCATTGTGATAACTGAACCCATAGAAACTTTTCCATTTACCTCAACTCTCTGTATCCTATTACTCAAATATGATGTTAGGAGATCCAAAGCAGTGTTCTTAACTCCATAGTAATGTAATTTCCTGATCAATGTTTCATGAAACACGCAATCAAAAGCCTTAGATAAGTCACAAAAGACTCCCAGAGCATCATGCGACTCCTCCCAGGCATCAAAAATACTATCTAAAAGCTCAACTCCAGCATAGTTGAGCGACCCCTAGTAAAACCAAATTGTTTTTCATGTAACAGCTTATTGTTATTAAAATGAATTTGAAGCTGACCTAGAATTAATTTTTCAAAAATTTTACTAAACGTGGGTAGCACAGATATTGACCTATAATTTGTGGGGTCAGATGTGCTACCTGATTTAAATAACGGAATTACTTTACTACTTTTCATTTGTATATTGGCATTTCAGGCAACACACCACAGTCAATGCATCTATTGAAAATCATTGCCAGTTCCGGTGCTACTGTGTTAATTATAGATTTCGTAATCACAACAGAATTGCCCCAAAGATCACTAGTCTTCTTCAAATTAAGGGTATTAAAAGTTTTTACAATATCTCTGTCAGTGACATAACTAAAACTAAATTCAATGTTACACCTATTGACATTTTGTTTCAATAGAGATTCGGCGTCATTAGGGGACGAGTTGAGGGATTTAGTGGTTGAGACTGGAATGTCTGTGAAGAAATTTTTAAATGCTGTGGCAACCTCAAAATCTGACTTTAATATCTTTTTATTTTATTGAAGAGTGTAATCGTTACTTTTAGTCTTGACCCTTCCAGTCTCATTGTTTATAATATCCCACGTTACTTTCATTTTATTGTCACTGTTTTTAATTTTTGATTTTTAATAAAGTGTCTTAGCTTCACGACAAATCTTTTAAAATAACTTGGAATAATTTCTTACATATTGGCAAAATTGTTCATCATTTTTATTAATTACTTTCTGTTCATATAATTCGTAAAGCTTATTTCTACTTTTATAAATTCCAGTGGTTACCCATTCACTAAAGGATGTAGTACCAGCAACTGAGATCCTCTTAGGGACAAAGATAGAATTGAATATAGTACAGTACATGTCAAAGAAAAAATTGTACAACTTATTAGGATCGTTATTATAGCATAAGTATGGTAATGTACTTGTGAGTTTATCCTTAAGTCCCTCCAGACGACGCAAATTTTTTGGCACCACACTTAATTCCTTTCTACCTACTTTTTTAGACTGCATAGCAAATGTTATAGGTTGTCCACAATGATCTGATGTTAATTTCTTAATTATTTGCTTTTTAACTGGTACTATATCTGTAAATATATTGTCTATACAAGTAGATGTCGTGGAAGTTATCCTGGTGGGTTCCAAAAATAAGCATGCAAGATTATATGACTTGAACAAATTCTTAATTTTGTGGCAATTCAGGGAATCTTCTAGTAAATTAATATTAAAATCGCCACCTACTATTATAGATTTATTTTGTTGGCATAGCTTCCGTAACACATCATCCATGACACTTTCAAAGTTATCATAGCAGGATAATGGTGGCCTATACACACTCAAAACAAGAAGTTGGTCCAACTCCACACAGGCTATTTCAACTGTCCGTTCAACAGAGAAACTAACAATGTCACTACGATTCTTAAACTTTTCTTGTTAACTAAAATCAACGATCCACCATGTATTGCATTTTGTCTGCTGAATGAACTACCAACTAGATGGTTATTAAAATTGCACATGAACTGTTGATCTTTAAGCCAATGTTCTGTTATACACAAAATATCGACGCATTCACCGTTCATGAACAATTCCACTTCTAAATCTTTATTTGACATACCTTGTATATTTTGATGTACCAGTTTTAATACTTGTGAATTTCTAAATGAATTATTAGTTGGATTGGGCTCATTCGTATATACCAGCCCATTATTAATGAAAGTGTCATTGCAAGAGGTATTCTCTATTGTCGAATTATTTAATTTAAATTAATAGAAATGTCAGACTGTGTAGCCAAAATACTGGCTGAATCATTATAAATGTCATTTTGTTGCTGTATAGGGGCAACACGTTTATTAGCCAAATTCTTGGCTGAAATGTCAATACAAAATGCTAGCGACTCAGCTAGTTGTCTTTTATAATAAGAATTCAGATAACAAGTATCTTGCGTCAAATGTAAAGCTTTACTAACATAATTGTTAGAGTCAAAAACATGAAATTGATCGTTATTGTATGACCAACTACACAATTTATATTAAGACTATGTCTAATATTATTTTCTTTCTGTGGCAACCCTTTACTGAAAGGTAAAGTGAGCATAATAATTTGATTTAAATTTAATTCACATAATTTACTGTAATAATAGAATAAAAGTCTTTTATTTAAAGATCCTCTTTTACCAAGTAGGATCAATAAAGTTGTATCCTGGTCAAAATTGAAGTTTATAATTTTATCTAAAATAGCAATGGAAATTAACCCAGGCAAACAGTAGTTCATCACTAACCCCTCACTATATGTGTTCGCCAACAACTGACCCATACCTTTTCCTATCTCGTCACTAATTTTTTGGACCACGAAATATGGACTTAAGGTAAATCCTGACAAAACACAACTGATTGTTGTCGGCAGCCCCAAACTTATCTCGAAAATTTGTTGGTCCGAACTGCCACGCATTAGTTTTAACGGAAAGGATCTTCCGTTCAGTAAAACTGTTAGGAATCTAGGTATTTACTTTGATGATACTATGTCATGGAGATCTCAATTCCTAGAAACGAGTCGAAAACTATTTGCATCAGCAGGTTCGTTGCGTAGATTACGCAACTTCCTTCCAACTGCCACTAAGATTGCGCTTGCTCAAGCTCTGCTTCTGCCTATAATTGACTACGCGGACGTCAGCTATCTTGACCCCACTGAAGAGCAGCTAGATAAACTTGAGCGTCTCCAAAACTTTTGCATACGATTTATATTTGGATTGCGCAAATATGATCACGTTTCAGATTTTCGCAACAAACTCAAGTGGCTGTCAATTCGTCTTCGCAGGAATACTCACATTCTTACATTGTTATATAATGTACTTTTCAATCCCAATTCTCCCTCATATATATATATATATATGTAGGCTAACCTCATCGGTGGTTAACAATGAGGTTTGCTACAATGTTACAGGCCGCCAAGAAGAACGACATTCCAATAGCGAACACCGGGCTCTGGCGAGGTGAGCACTGTTCAAATCGCAGTCAACGAGAAAACAGCTGAACAGGCGCTCGCGGCCACGTGACGGCGGACGCTAATTTTTGATAGAAATTGTAATAATTATTGTTCATTGTATTGTGAGTAATATTATAATGTGATCTATACACAACGGCTATTTTACTTACATCTCCTAGCCCGACAACCCACACGCCCATATCAAATGAGATATGTTGAAGTAACAAATGATAGTAGAAGGACAAAATGGAAGAATTGCAGTAGAAATCCCTTAACCCACAGTCGAAAGACTTTATCAGAAGTGGTTACGAAGGGCAGATGAACAGGAAATGGCATTCGATCATGGAAAGACAGATCCCGTGTGAGTACCCATGGTTTTCTTATCCATAACGAAGTGATTGGGCAAAGCCGTTACTAGCAACGTAACCCAATTCTGTTCGTGAAATTACATTCCTGACGATGTCGAAGCTGATATTGAAAGATGGTGGAGAAACACCAACATCATATTGTGTTATTTGAATCGCCTTAAGCGACGCATTGAAGAGGCGCGCCGCGTTAATATGAAATGTGACGGCCGCATTTTAAGGAATTGCTACTCGCAAGGTTCGGCAAATCGAAGAGGTCATTACTGGATTGATTGTGAACCCAATACATACACCATCATGTAATCTCTTTAGCAACCTCAACAGGATAACCGACCTACTTTGTAATGCGACTGGCCGCAAATACGAATTTGACAACACGATGACAGCTCAATACAATTATGTCATGCCACAGACCACCTGTGTGTCGTGCACCTAGAAAAATATCGCTGAAGAGAAAAATTTGAGAGCTAAAATATCGCGCTGCAATGATGATGGAAGAAACGTGTTTAGTTGCTGATTAACAATTTTACGGATCCTGCCACCACCGTAATCATCATAGGCATAAGATGGCAGTAAAGCAAAGTTAAAGACAGTGTCGCTGTTATAAAAATGCTGGAGAGAAGATCGCCACCGTAGACAGCACTTATTTTCAGGTTTCAAAAGATATCCGAGAATACCGGTAGAAAAAAAAAACGTTAACGTTTGTGAACAGAAACTAGTAAATGGTACCTATGGTATCCACATCGACTGGTAGGTCAGTTCTTCAGGAGATATCATTTTACAGCGAGACAAGTAAGACGATTCCTAGCTTTGGTCTATATTTAGCATCCGTAAGCACAGCCGCGAAGGGTGAGTTGTGTTCTACACTTATGGTTATAATATCACGGTATAGTTACTGCTTGAAAGATATGGTACCTACAGTATTAATTTTGGGACAACAGAACATTTAGTGGTGTCTCACGACTGAGATTGAGTCTGAATACCACTTGTGAGCTTTGAAAATCCTATCAGTGACACAACTAGTCAGTTTTCGTCAGTATCTTGATGGTCAACATCTTACTATTCAGACTAATAGAATTTCGCTGCTATTCCTTGAAAGCGTCTAAAGCTAAGACAATTTGTCACATGTTCATAGATTGCATCCGTTTCTCTTAGCATAATATGATGTTGCTGTCATGTAGTATGATGTTGATGTCATGTAGTGAGACATGACTGCCTCCGTGCTCCAGTGGATAGCGTGCGTATACGACTGCTGATCGGAGGTCACGGGTTCGATTCCCGGGTCGGGCAAAAGTGTAATTAGGTTTTTCCGAATTCTCAAGTATGATATGCCTGGTAACGACAATAGGCTCGTCCGCTATTACGTGGGACTTAACAATTCATGGCGATATGTGGGTGTAATATTATAGCTCTGCCTACTCCTTCGGGGATACGTGAGTCTACAGTGAGACGTCTAATGGCATATGCTGAGTTTTTGTCTAGAATCTCTTTGTCTTAGAACCTAAAACTTTTATTGTGAGTTAGTTAACCTCAAACCCCTTTACTTTTGAACACTAGACTTTTGTTAAGGTGGTAAATTATGTCAAATTAAACAATAGTTGATTTCAGGTAACCTTAAGTGTCAGTGAGCTAGTCAAATCTGCACATTACAAGGACTGATGGGCGATGGAGCAAGCGTGTCTTAGAGTGAAGAATGCGACTCAGTAAACGTAAGGACAGCCGGCCCCCCTGCTAGGTGGACCGACGACCTGAAAAAGTTAGCTGGGTTGGACTTCATGCGGTAGGCTGATTGATTGGTTACAGGTAAAGCAGAAACAGGCTCCCGATATTCAGAACCTAGCACGAATAAGCTTCTGTTGGATTCAACGGTCAGGTGAAGTGGGCACATGCGTAGCTTAAATCAATCCGCTATATGTCATCGTACCTACTACCTATGTATCATCTTCGTCCGTTACACGAATAGTGCACGATTGGCGTAGTGGTTAAAGCGACCATCTCACCACTTCACACTGTGCCGAGTGTTGTAGGTTCATTCCTACACGAGACAACACTTTGTGTGGTCCTCAAACGCCGCTTCACACTGAGCTGAGTGTTATGGGTTCAATCTCCATACGAAACACTGCGTGTAACGCACAAGTGGTGGTTTAGATGTACTTGAATGTCTGTTGGTGGTGGTGGTCGTGGCTGTTGATGATGGACAGGACTATGGAGCGCCGCCATTGTTTGCCTCCAAAGTTGCGGCATGCCGAGCGATATCTCTCCATTTCTGGCGGTTGTTGGCGTTTCGCGCACATTGTACTGCGGTCGATTACGTAGCCCGCGTGATAACATCGATCCACCGAGTCACATATCGACCGCGGGCTCTCTTGCCTTCAAGGCAACCGTTAACCACAAGTGTTTCCATCGAGTCCTCGTTTTTTGAGATATGCCCAAAGAATTTCAGTATCCATAACTGCACAATCGACGAAAGTCTATCCCTTATGTGAAGCTCCTTGAGGATGGAGTTATTGGTGCGAAATGCTGTCCACGGTATCTTCAATATGTCTCCAATACCACATCTCCAACGCATCGATTTTTCGGCGATCTTGTAGCATTAGTGTCCACGTATCGGCCCTGTAGAGAAAGATTGGAAAAACCAGACACTTCATTAGACGAACTTTGGTATTCCGTGTAATTCAGCTGTCTCTCCATATCTTTCCCAGACGCTCTACTGCCGCCCTGGTGATAGCTGAACGGCGCTTGATCTCGTCTTGACATCCTCCTTTGTTTGAGATAGAGGAACTCGTCATAACTAGAGTTTTGGATAAGTCTCTATGAATAAAACTAAAGCATCAATAGCTTTAACATTGTTCACAAGTAGGCTCATTAAAACTTTTATGCTTCAGGATTTTGAAGACCTGGTAGAAATATTTACTACTCTAACCAATATCTTCGATGAGGATGAAGTGCCTGCGATTAATGGTAACGAAATTGAACAGAGTCCTAAGAAACCGACGGTGAGACAGCGTCCATTCCTGATGAGAAGACATGACTGCTGCCAGCGTCGATAGTCTCCGCACCGTAGGATAACTCGCTAAGTAATTGTGACTTGAGTAAAGGTATGTGTGTACTTACGTGTGTTGTATAGTAAGTTGTTTGTGTCGATCGGAAGGGTCCAGTATGCCCTGTCCATGAAAGTCTATGGGAAGGGTCCAGTTTGCCCTATTCATGATTTAAGTCTGTTGAAAGGGGTCTAGTACGCCCGGTCCGCACTCATTTGTTGAAAGGGCCTAGTCAGCTGAGCCTGATAAGCCTGTGTAGCATTTTGGTATTCGGTCTGTAGGACCTGGTACCCCAAGAGGGTGCCATGGTCTATACTATGCCTGTACCATGGTCGGTAGTTGTTACTACGCAGTAGCGATGTAGTTCATTCTGGTCAGGAAAAGCCGAGCGAATGTTAATGTGCATCTTTTCTAATTGAACAGGTCTGGAGAAATAATGCTGCGTCCTGTAGATGCTGGACACCATGCGCACGAGGTCGTGCGATTCGTCAGAATGGCCGTGTAGGCTAACCTCATCGGTGGTTAACAATGAGGTTTGCTACAATGTTACAGGCCGCCAAGAAGAACGACATTCCAATAGCGAACACCGGGCTCTGGCGAGGTGAGCACTGTTCAAATCGCAGTCAACGAGAAAACAGCTGAACAGGCGCTCGCGGCCACGTGACGGCGGACGCTAATTTTTGATAGAAATTGTAATAATTATTGTTCATTGTATTGTGAGTAATATTATAATGTGATCTATACACAACGGCTATTTTACTTACATCTCCTAGCCCGACAACCCACACGCCCATATCAAATGAGATATGTTGAAGTAACAAATGATAGTAGAAGGACAAAATGGAAGAATTGCAGTAGAAATCCCTTAACCCACAGTCGAAAGACTTTATATATATATATATATATATATATATATAATTGTATTTGTATAAATTATGTATGTATTTTATGTATCTAAGTAAAATGTATATTTATTTATATTTTAGTACTTATAGTATTTTATTTAGGATAATCTTCTTGATAATTTCATTTTAAAGCTACACCATACCCACAAAAATGCTTTGATCATTCCTGTCCATCCCAAGGTTGCCTGGTAGAGATCGCCCCTGGCGCTAAGGCCGCCGTTTGTACATGAAACTTAGCTTTAAGTCACTGAATAAATGTAATTAACTTTGGTGTGCAATAAAGAATATATCTATATGTCTATCTATCTATCTAAATATTATCACTTTATTTTTATTTTGTAATATAGTCTTACTGTCTTGTTTGTTATTTTTAAATTTATTTAGAGTGTGTTTAATATTTGAATTTGTATTGTTTAAAGAACTATTTGGCAAAACCGGGTCACATGTTGGCAATAAGCAAGCTGGCGAGTGTTGGTGGTAGAACGGGATGTCATTGTTCAATGGCATTTGTTACTATTTGATGCCACCAACTCATTCATTGCCAATATGTACTCTTTCATTTGTAGTTCAGAGCTTTTATATTTATTTGTCATTGATACTAATTGGTCACTAAGATTATTTAATTCTACCTGCAAATTATTTATTTCTAATTTATGTTTCAAATTATTTTGGTGATATTTCTGGGTGTATATTTTTAACTTTTCAAGAGCAAGTAATCTTTCCCTATTTAACTTAACATTTTTTATGAAAAAAATTTGTCTGTGAACTAATTTTTGGGTCTTTTTTATCAATTTGTTTATTTTGACATATTTTTTAATTCTATTCCTACTACCTCTAATCAATTTTATTGAATTATTTGATTCTTTGCACACTGAGAGACTATTTGGAAATGATGCTTTAGAATGATTTATATCAGTAATCATGCTTGGAGCATGAACCACCAGCTCATCGAACAGACTTTGATTTGCCGTTGTAGTGATTTGATTTTTGGTGAATTCTAGATGAGTTATTCTACTGTTTGCCTCGTGTAACTGTTTGTCTAAGAACTGTATACGGTCAAGTGCTTGTTCATACTGCAAGCTACACTCGGCAAACCCGTCCACAATGAGCTGGAGTCCATCCCGAGCACTCATGGCATCAGAGAATTGAGTATGTAGCTGAGCCATTTCACATTTTAATATCATATGATAATATTACCTTCATTTAATATTACCTTCATATGATAATATTACCTTCATATCTCGATGTCATCACTACATAGTATAAACAAAGTCTGTCTTATGTCTGTCTGTCCCTATGTATGCTTAAATTTTAAAAACTACGGCACGGATTTTAATGCGGTTTTTTTTTAATAGATAGAATAATTCAAGAGGAAGCTTTATATGTATAATTGACGCGGGCGAAGCGGCTGGCGACGTCTAGTAAAGTTATATTCTAAACTGGGCCAATTTATTTTAATATCAAATCCTAGCATACAAATGTAGTAAGCAAAACATAACAAATTTCGTTGTGTCCAGGTGCTAACAGACTTAATTTGTGTCGAGTTGCGGTATTACACGTTGAATAAAACGACAATACGTTAGAATGATTTAATACGGGACACGCTTGTTAATATTAAGAATGAAAAGCATACATTTCGTGTGAGAAGTTGGCACCTTTTAATATACAGAAACTAGTCTGTGTCATGGCATATCGCTGTTCCTTTGGGTTGCGGAGGTCAGACGACAGTTTCTTATATTCTGCCAAATGTGAGGTCCAATTCTCCTAACTAAATTTGTTCAAAACACAGTTTCGATCTAATGTCAGTGTCATACTCATGTCAAAAACGGTATTCTCCTAAATTAACTGATATTTGAATGTTATTGAAATGGTATCGTAACTAGATCGTTAATTGAACAATGTATCAACGTCGAACAACAGAGGTCTTATTTGACGATAATGACATTAAATTAACAGAATACCACATACATAGTTTTATCATGTACAAGTGTCAAGGCATCAAGGCCACCTGCCGAGCCACTTCGGAAGGAGAAAACTGCTGCTAATACATCCTTGGCCGTAGTGATCAGATGTTCTGATTCACTGTCGGGAGCTTCAGGGAAGGAGAGATCATCGATAGGCGCTGGATGCTTGCTCTTCAGACCCTCAAGCGTGTCTGGAGTGCAAGGCGCCACCACATCACTACTAAATAACAGTCTAGATGCGCCCCGAATATCACCCTCCCTTAATTTAGATTCTTAATATTGACTAAGCGATTTCTGCTTGTTAAAAGTAAATTTAGAATCCAAAGAGTTGGCCGAAACGTGACAGTTATATTTAATTTGGGATATTAATGTAATTTGGACTGCCTGACTTTTGTCAATATGTAAAATCCTATATGGGAAGGTCAATAATTGCTCCCAGGCTGTTATAGAGTTCTCCCTTACGACAAAACCTATACATTCTGCTAATTTTTTTGAAACTGCAGGTCTCGCCCCACGAGGAACTTTTTAGAACCGGAATCGAATGTTTCAATTTTGTTAGGGTTTGCCAAAAAGGAATTTGGGTGATGTCTTCTGATGCAGATTGTGTAGATATTGGAGGGCCAGGAAATGCATTTTGGGATTTGTGAACTCTACCAAAATGCACTTTCAGGCCCCGCTTACCTTTAAAAGAACGATCCTGGAAACATTGTGGGCAACGCACCAGACCAGATAGCGATGCGGCAGGTTGACTCACACTCACTTCCGCATTGCCAGAGCCATTATCGTCTTGCATAAGTAGTATTTACTATATTTACAAAAATACCACAGTAAAAATTAATAACATATACAGAAGCTCGTAACTATCAATGTCACTTGCACTGGTTTTTATATGGTGTAAACAATTTGTTTATCGTCGACGGCAGCGGTGTATAGCTTCTTTTTGGTGATATCCAGTATTGTTCGGCACTGTTGCTAGCGCCGCCGCGCCGTGTCCATTATAATATTGGTACAGTCAGCATCAAAAGTCGATGACCACATTCAGATTTTCAAAATCAATGAACATTTTATCACCCATAAATCGCTCAACAAGAAGGGCGCCAGTATTGAATGAACATCATTAAAGTTCAAAACTAACTGAACACTACTTGTCAAAGGTCACTGAACACCATTTTGTCAAAAATTGCTGATCGTTATAATATCCGAAAACATTTAGAATCATCAGTTTGAATTTATACCATCAACGTTATTATAGATTTTTTAGTTCGATTGAATTGTAACCTTATTCGTAAAGCAATAAGACTTATTTTCAAAAATCACGTAGATTCCGTTCAAATTCATACCGTCGACTTAGTTTATGATTTTTATAGTTACGATTGACTTAGAACCCAATCCGAGGGTCTAGTACGAAATTTACACGGTGATGATAGGCTAGTCGACGGGAACAATTTTCAAACATTTCCGTAATGCACCCTCTATCAATCGCTACTATCCGATAAGGGCGCTTTTAGAAAATCTATGGAAATAGGGTTGTTTCCAACTAGTCAAATCAAGCACTTTTAATTAAATGTCAAATACGACCTTTGTCAAGGGTTTTGTATGAAATATGATATAGTGACGTCATAGTGTTTTGCTGTCAAGTAGAATACTTATTATCAATAATTTCACGATAAAAATGTTAAATTAAGTTTTAACATTAATTGATGAATGAAACTACTATTATTTTGACATGTTTCACTAGATAAAAATACTTGTATAATTTATTTCACATGCAGAAAACTTCCGTGACGATCGCGTGCAAAAGTCGTGGTTTGTTTGAAAAACAAACTCTTGGTAGACCCCCTATATACATATAAGACTCATTTTTTAAATTCACACAAATTCTGTTTTAATTCAATTCTTTGTAAAACTGTTTACCTTTGAATGTAAAATAATATTTCTACTTAATTATCACTTTGTATCGAATGTAAACCATTGCGGTTGCAATAATTTATCATCCATAAAATATTTTATTAGCTTAAAAGACTATAGTATTATATAAAATTATTTACTTCAAAATACTTTTATAATAATATAATTAATCACATTAGTTTATCAAATGTAACGACCTCCTTTATTTAGTTCTCGGACGTCACTGGCCGTACTGGCCGAATTACTGGTGACGTGGTGTTATGCTTTTTTTACCATAACTTTGTTTAGCGACTTTTGAAAAGTCATGGTCACCTACTTATGCCCTTTTAAGATAATCATTCATTTCTGGCGCTTGTCATGTTGAGCAATTTAGGTATATTATGGTGTACAGCGATATTGAAAATCTAAATGTGGTCATCAACTTTTGACGCTGACTGTACCTACTGAGGAACTGATACGATGAGAATCTGAAGGCGTTTGGCGTTGTGGGGCGCGCCATATATAATGACATAACAAATTACATGCTCGTCGTATATTTCTATATTATTGCATATCACCAAAAAAAAAATATATTGTTCTTATTTATTTTCATTCTGATAGTGTCGTTTAAGTAAATCTTATACATTTTTCAATTATTAAAAGTGATAAATATAGTATGTGAGCGCCATGACAGCTCCGTTCCTTTTTTTTGTCGCTATGTAGCTACTTATCACCTATTTTTTATTAGTATACCACTATAAAGCAAAAAATAAAAATTATTTTTAAATAAAAAAGAAAACCGACTTCAAAAATCACTAAGGACACTCAGGATGACAGGATCAGAACACATTAATAATCCACGACATCCCACTTAACAGTAAACGTCCCTTACCACTAAATCAACAGGGCAGTTGTGCTTATATCAAAGAAATAAATAAAAATTATATTTAAATAAAAAAGGAAACCGACTTCAAAAACACTAAGGAACTAAAAAGCAAAAAATAATTGTTTTTATAGCAAAACTTTTTGGAGTCGGTGCCAAGCCCTTACGCAAAAAGTTACTAAACTACAAACTACCTATTCAATCAAGAACGAAAGTTATATACAAAAGTGTAGAGGTTTTATAGTCAGATCAGAAATACTTGGCTTGGCACCGACTCCAAAAAGTTTTGCTCCAAAAACAATTATTTGTTGCTTTTTAGTTCCTTAGTGTTTTTGAAGTCGGTTTCCTTTTTTATTTAAATATAATTTTTATTTATTTCTTTGATATAAGCACAACTGCCCTGTTGATTTAGTGGTAAGGGACGTTTACTGCTAAGCGGGATGTCGTGGATTATTAATGTGTTCTGTGTCTAGCTGAACTTTATCTATAATATATGTATTTATTTTAAAATGTATAAGTATCATAAAGTTCCTATTACGGGAACAGATGACTGTATATGAGATTTCCCATGATTCCAGGAATCGAGCTTCAACCCAGCTTCTGACCACACCCACGGAGCCCCGTGAGTGGTGATTACGTGCGAATAATGTGTCTTTCTACACATTATTCGCACGTAATCACCACCCTCGCACGTTGAAGGACACACATGTATCATTGTATTTATTTTTCCAATCTCTCAACCTTTTCCAATTCCTCCCCCTGTGCCCTACATGGAAGGAAGATAATAGATCGATTCACTGACACTCTCTCTTACACTATTGGAATATTTCAACTTCGATCTTCTGTGAAAGCAGCCGAGATATTCTCTAACTTGTGTAAGTAAAGTTAAGGCAGAACTCATTATGTAATAGTTGTTAGATCTTAGATAATTTAGATGGTATTACTTGTAAGGTATGTAGTTGGAATTAAGAGCTTACTGGCATATCCTTCAAAATATCGATGAACTAATTATATTAAAGATTTACTCACTAGAAAGTTACAGAAGCAGAGTATTCTCGAACATTCCGTGTACGGTGTATTGCGGATTACTAGAGTGCATTTAACTTGGTTCACGTTGATTGGAATACTCCACGTAAGTTTTTCATAAACAAACAAGCAAAGTTAGTCAAACATTTATAGCATGGAGAGTTGGTAAGGTTTCAGTTACAGAGCAATTATATGTTGGATGTGTAGAGAAATTATGGCTGGAAATAGCCGTGATAAGAGACCGAAGGATATTTTCCAGTTAGGACCTTCGTACACCAGGCTACGTAAGGCGCGGGACAAACAGAGAGGACGCAAGACAAGGAAGCATCGTAGACGCAGCATCCCTCCGAAAGAAGACTTTTAGGAGGTTTAACAATTCAAGTGATCCTTTGATGGTGGATATGGATCCACTCATTTTGATGGTGGATAACGTTACCGAACTTATAGATCATATAGATGAACTGTCTGTCTCAACTACACTGAGTTGTAACCCTGAAGAATGCTCATCCTATATTGGTGATTACTCCAACTACTTTAAGATAATTACTCAAATCATTCGTTCCATAAACGCCATATGACTCTTTTATAACACTAAGTACATCAGATAAATCTCGATTGTGATGTAATAGTCTTAACTTAATGCTGGCTAAAGCATAATTATCTTATCCTTACAATAGAAACATATGTTATCAAACTTCACGTCTAACAAACCAAAATGACGGAGTGGTTTTGTATGTAAAAAATCTCACCAATTACTCAGTTTATGAACCAGACCTTGCAGATGCAAGCTGTCTTGTATTAAAAGCTGGAACTGATAAGGCATTCGTGTGTGTTTATTGATCTCCTTCCTTCTCAGATATAAACAACTTTTTGCGCTCACTGAACAACCTTTTATAAGAATTTTCATCTTGCAAGACCGTAGCTGTAATTGGCGACATAAACATCAATATAAATTCTAATACAGGTTGTTTTTAATATTCTATGGGTTTCATCACGCATGCGGGATTGCCCCACCTGCGTAAACCCCGCAAATGTCATTTTCATACAAGTATTTATTGTAATGCGTGGAATATGCACGCGGGACGCGGGGCGTGGTCCTGGGCAGCGGCAACGCGCGGGGCCAGGTTCTAGCCGGGTTCCAGCAAGAATCCTCCTTTCAAATAACAGGCCATACTGTGACCTTGTCTTCTTATTTCGTCTTTTGTGTATTAAATAAATGATTAACAACTTTCTGAGTTGGTCGTCCATTATACACAACCACAACGCATAGCAGCCCGCATAAAACTAGATTATTGGCTACCGGGTTTCAGGCTGCGTGAAATGTTCTGCATGCGGGGCACTCCCGCATACGTGATGAAACCCGTACGATATTAAAAACACTAACTCAAGTCTTGCGGGAGAGTATTTGGATCTCCTGGCTTTTCACGGTTTCCTTCCTGCGTATACAACTCCTACCCGCGAAAGCGCCTCTTTGGACCATGTTATGCTCAAGTCGAACTTATCAGCACTTGCGATCGTACTGAATTCCTCTGTCACGGATTATAGCTGTGTACTGCTTTGTCTCAAGACAAAAAAAGTTATGAAACCTCCCTTTAAAACTATAAGTAAAATTAATTACACCTCACTTGATGCCGAGATTAGCAAATGTAGCTATTAAGTATTTAATAGATTCACTTGTCAATAGTATAACCACCCATACTATGATCCTCAAAGTGCCTGGTCGCCTTCGGCTACTCAAACCGTGGATGACCTCAGGTATGCTCCGCTGCATATGTAACAGAGATGCTATGCACAAGAGACTCAGCTGATCCCCTGACAATATCATTCTAAGAACTACTTACAAGAGGTACCGTAATTTTTGTACGTAGATTCTTAAAAAGCTGAAAAGAGAGCATGAGAAATCAGAGTTAAGAGACGCTGGTAATGACAATCGAAAAATCAGGCAGGTCATAAAGAGAGTGACACACACCGACAAGCCCAAAGCTTCAAACACTGAGTTGCTCTCCTCCTGTTCTTCCCCGCAGCATTCTGTTTACCTCGTAAATGAATCTTTTGCTAGTATGGGTAAGAATCTTGCTTGTAAATTTCCACACTACCTTGAACACAGCGTATCAGGTCCTTCCACTTCTTCGAGTGTGCAGTCTTTCGTTTTATTGGACACTGACGAGATGGAAGCTGTGCTCTTGTCCTTAAAATCAAACTCTGCTGTTGGTTGGGATAACATCTCTACTAACCTACTAAAACGGTATTCGCGATTGCTTGTCCCACCACTCACCTATACCTTTAATTTGTGCTTCAGAACTGGCATCTTTCCAGCGTACTTGAAAAGGGCCATTATACACCCTATACACAAGGATAGAGATAGAAACTGTATCGATAATTACCGCCCCATTGCAGTGCTACCGGTGATTTCCAAGGTCTTACAACGAATTATCAATAAAATACTGATTTCGTACCATGAATCTAAGATGCTCCTCTCCCCTAATCAGTACGGTTTCAGGCGTAATAAGTCTACTAATTGTGCTGTTTTGGAACTTACAAACCATATAGTAAAAACTATGGATAAAGGTAAAAAAGTACTCTCTGTTTTTTGGACTTAAAAAAGGCATTCGATTCGGTTATATCCCGATCCTAATTTCAAAGCTTGAGGAGTATGGAATACGTGATTTCCCACTTAATCTTCTTAACGATTATTTACACAACAGGACCCAGTGCGTTAAAGTACAAAATTATGTTAGTACTGAACTCCCTGTCACTTTTGGTGTCCCTCAGGGTAGCGTGATTGGCCCCACGCTCTTCTTAATTTATGTTAACCACCTCTGTAACCTGGACCTACGTGATGGCAGGATTACGGCATTTGCTGACAACACCGTCCTTACTTTTTCCGGTGAGACCTGGAGTGATACTTTCCTCGCGGCGCAGAAGGGACTCAACAAAGTTATGTCTTGGTTATATATACATCTACTTACTGTAATTACACAGAAGACAAAAGTACTAACCTTTTCTCTACGTGAGTCCACTCAGCCTAGTGTTACCTATTATTTAATTGCTCACTCATGCCTTTCACCAGATGCCGAATCTTGCAGGTGTTCCAAACTTGAACGAACACGTTCTATCAAATACCTTGGAGTAATCCTCGACGATGGTCTAAACTTCAGGATGCACATTGAGTCTTTGGTCACTAGAATTAGAAAACCAACAAAACCAACTAATGTTTTTTTTCAAATCTCTACGCTATGTTGCGGACGCTCAGATCACCAAGAGAGTATATTTTGCGCTCTGCCAGTCTCTCTTGTCATATTGCATTTTTGTTTGGGGTGGTGCTCCTAAGATGTACATGATCAAGTTGGAAAGAGCTCAAAGAGCTGTACTGAAAGTTAGCACCTTCCGCCCAATTTTGTTCTCTACCGAAGAATTGTATAAAAATTGTGGGGTCCTCACCACCCGACAACTTTTTATTCTTAATACCGTTATCTTGCAACATCAGGGCACTCCGTATGTGGAAACCACAAAAAGACGCAAGGACAGAATATGCGAACTCCACAGAAGTACTTACTCATGGACTCAACGGTTTTTTCTGCTACTTGGGTTGTCATCTATACAACACACTGAACAGAACGCTGCACTTTTATTCATCTTCGAGTGGCTCTCTAAAAATACTCTAACACAATGGCTACAAAAATGTAACCACCACTATACAGAGGCTCTAATCCTCCCTGGGATATAAAATATTTCTATTCCAGTCAACCTCACAGACACTCATGTATACATACACACTCACGCACCCATACTCACACACACACCCATACACAAACAGACACAAATACCCACACTTCAATAATTCAATCAGCCAATCATAATACTTTAAACATATATTATTTTACCTCTAATTTTTTTTGTCTGCATGTTCCGTTTATTGTTTTTAAATTTATATTAAAAATATTATTATTTTATTCAAATGATTATAATTATGAATAAATCTGTACTAAATTAATCTATATTGTGAGAAACTTTGCAATTACTGTACAATAGCACACTATCGTATAAAGTATTTATTTGTATAAAGATCATAATACTTGGGGGTTGGCACTAACATCTTAAATACAAATTGTCTCGGCAAATTAGCAAGGTGTTAGTCGGGACCATTGACGATTATGTACATATATTATACCGTTATACCTTATCTTATACATCTGTGCAAATGTCAATGTATATGTAAACTACTTTTATATGCTAATAAATTATTATTATTATTATTTCAATTCAGTCATTAGGGCCTCCCATTTGTAATTACGGAAGAAAATATTTTCCATGTTTCAAAATGATGCCTTATTAAATTTTGGCTACTCAGATACCTTATGGAACTACTTTAAAAGCTTATATTCAGTGTTACTGGTGATGATGTATTGAAATGATAACTCATATTACATCTAAATCTGTTTGCCCTTATAGAATGTAGGTGTGAAAACGAAACAAAATACATCAATTTTAAAATCATTTTTATTGCATGCTCGCTTTGGTCCAGGGCTTTATCCGCTTGTGTCGTTTATCAAACTAAAGGTGTTTACTACTGCAAATTTCCATCAAAATCCATACTATAGGTTTTGAGTGAAAATCTATCCTCAAAAACTTTCACGTTTACAAGAAAAAAGAGTAAGGTTTTTGAGGATTCATGCGAAAATCTCTCATTATGCCTGTTAAACCACGATAATAGTATGCAAAAGAACTAACCACCACAAATATATATTTGAAACTGAAACCTAATACCTCAGTTTGGACCAAATTCAACGTTCAAACAACTTAACGCAACCGCGAGTGCATTCATTGAATTAATTACTGTTGTAAACAGGCCACTTGTGCATTCTAGTTACTCGTTCACCGTAAGCGAATAGCTTCTGTGTTGGTGTTTGCAGGCGGATAATCTGCCGTGTACTGTAAGAAAAGTATTGCAGCAGCTTGTTATAACAAAAACCTTTTTACTAACTTAATTTGCGGAATCTTTAATAAGTAGGTAAGTATACTATTGTTGAGATATTGATTTTTGCCAGCTTCATAAAATAACTTATGGTTGGCGGCTTTAAAAAGCCTGAAATATTTGTCAGAAAGTTTAAAAATCTATTCTTAGCTGTTTGATGGCCTACCAGTGCCATAAATCTACTTCAACGCGATATAAATGACTACGAGTGGTATATTACCTATTGTACGTGTTATTTAGCGTCTGTGGAGTACAGTATCTAGACACGATAGTTAGCCGGCAGAAAAGCCAAGAAGGCTATTTATACTGCACCAGTAGGCAATTGGCTTTAGAAAATAATGTTTAGCTGAGATAATGTTACTTTGCACCTCGTTTCGCTGCATCTGTTAGAAAATGTCTAATGGGTTGAGGTGAACTAAGACCAAAATAATTGTAGCACATTCCAGCACACAATATAATCATAGAAACAATTGTATATCCTAATGAAATCCGATGACACTTCTACTACTATTGTTTGGTAAAAATACCAGTCCAATAACAATCATTCTGTAATATGACTCAGAAATATCATACTAATACTTATATAATTTATAATGTAACTTATACTTTAACCCATTTTTTGCTGACCAATTTAGCTTTTAAAACATAATGATACCCTTAAATGTGGTGATTTGCACTTGCGTTATCGACGAATATAACGTACGCACGTATATCGCTGCCCTAGTTCAACAGTAAGATATGTTGAACAAAGTATGTTTTGAGTTATTCATACTTTTATGATTTTAGTGTCATTAATTCACTCGTTGTTAATTGAAATGTGGTTGATTTTTTAAACTTATAGTTTGGTTTAATGTGTTACGGAATTATTTATATTTCAATATGAATAAAATAATTTGTATATTAGTTTTAAGGCTTTTAATAGTAAGATAACCTTATATTGAACTCAGACTAAATAAAACATGTTTTGTATTTTTAATGTTGTCTCTAAAATGGTTTATTAAAAATTAAGTTTATATTGTAACTCATAGAGTTATTGTTTTTTGTTTTGTTTAAGAAATACTAAAGGTTTATCCAACCAAGCTTCCAAATTAATGGAAACCAACAGAGATCGACATAATTTTAAGATATCTTAGTATTTACAGCACATCGATATTTGATAATGTAAGTTGTCCGACTAAATCCGCGGCAATGTTTGGTAACGGGACAGGAAAATTAATAAAAAACTGAGAAATTAGTTTGCTCGTAATGTATTATTTATTACCTAGTATCATAATTGCACAAATCAGTCTCATATTATCAGTTAAAATCTTATTATTATTTTTGCACAAGTCAGTTTAACTATTATAATAATCAGTCAGTGCTATAATGTTATTTATGTGAATCTTAATGGCACAAATAGGTAAGTCTTATAAAGCAGCTAAAATTTAGTATTATAATAAAATTAAAATAATATATAATTAATTAATAACAATAGTGAATTAATAGTAAACCTACTCGTTACAGGCTTTCATCATCACTATTGCCGCTTTCATTTTCCTGGTTATTTGTAGTTTTAAGACTTTCGTAAAAGCTGTGATGACATTGAGGTATCAAATTGGCAGTACACAATGATATCAGATCTCTCTTTTTGTGATTTGGTATTGCTGGTGCTTCATTATAAGCATGTTCCAGAGTTATATTTTCTGAGATGCGGCCCCTTTGTTTCCTTCTCGTATCCACAATTTTAAAATCAAGATCTGAAAATGAAGATTTGTAGCCAAATTTGTATAGATCTTCTTTTTTTACTTGGATACATTTGATGTCACCCCATACAATTTTTTGACCATTTTCGTCTATGTTGAAATTTTTCACCATTTGAGACAGTTTTTTCCAGTCATAAATCTGTTGGTAACCTATTTCATTGACTGTATAAGGTTTACCAGTTTTTTTGGCTGATTTCAGTACCATTGCCATTTGAGCAGGTGTAAATATTGGGCCACTTCTCAGCAATCTTCTCTTTTCTCTTTCTATTAAGGAATGAATGTTATCAGCATCATTCTGAGTGTGTCCTGCTATTAGAAAGTTGTGCGTAATTATATTTATGGGTAAAGCTTGCACTGCGTACATATACATTGACAGAATAAATTTATTTTTATTCTGCCCACCACAATTGTCGCTGTAAAAGATAATTTCTGTTTTTGGACCCACATTTTCTAATAACGAAAAAACACACGACCCTATTTCATTGGCCCCTCTTTTGGCAATACCTTCGTGCCAAGCATAACAAATACCATCTTTATTAATTATATCACATACAGTGAAATTAATGAAGTTTAACTTTGATTTGTAGTAGAATGTAGAAACTTCTCCTTGTGGCAATGGAACGACGGCTTGCAAATCATAATCGAAAATCAATATATTGCCATTAGAATTTTTCGCTCTGTCAACATCTCTTTTTTTCATAACTCTGGATAGTTTTTTCTCAGTAATATGCATGTCATAACCATCTTGAAGATCAAGTTTTGCCTCGGGTGAAGCATTTTTGAACGCTTCACATTTAGAACACTGATCTTTTTTAGGTTTGAAAAAAGGAATGTTAAATTCCGTATTAAAAATGTGTGCATACATTGAATTTTTGACTGCTTCTAAACCATTTTCTTCACAATACTGTACATACAGTCTGTACATTGTAGAAATTGTAAGATCTCCTTCCAAATACTCTCGTCTAGTGTCGGCTCTGCAATAATGGGATTTGATACGAGGGAATCTGTTTATATGATCTCGGACAGACTGTTTGGCAGTATCTGGAAGAGAATGATGTTGAGAATGCGTACCTCTGCGCTCTTTTGCAGTGAACCCTTCAGTATTTGTTACATTTTGAACAGTAGTTATTGCGCTGTTAGTGATGTCAAGTGTATTTTTAAAGAAAAATTTGCAAACACGCCTTTTAGTATTATCGAGATATAAATAGTACGCGTAATTTAATTTTCTGGAAGCCTCTTCGCGTCTGTATTTTCGCGGTTTTGTTACTTCCATACATTTGCTTATAAAATCACGCTGACGAGAACGATTACCCATATTATAAAAATTATCAAATATAGTTTGCCTCTGATCTTCATTAAATTTTAAGCTACACTTCAATCTACACTTTTGACCGCAGCTCATTCCCATTTTCTTGGCTCTCTTTTCACGTCCAGATGATGTCACATAAGCTTGACCAGTATTTACTAAAAGCTTCTTTTTGTTTTTGGTCCAATTTTTCTCATTTCGGATTCTTTTCTTGGGTAGCCGCTCACTATCAATGTTATCCAGTACAGGGATTTGACGAAGCACCGATGTTGAAATAATATCTGAATCAGTCGAAGAATCGATGTGTGCAGAGTCCGGGTGATAATCGTCATCTGTGTCTGAAGCACTAAAATCACCAATCGCGCCCTGCAACAAAGTAATAGTTGAGTAAAATGGAAATCGATTGCAAGTAGGTACATTCCACTCGTACATACATACATACATACATAACGTTACGCCTTTTATCCCCGAAGGGGTAGGCAGAGGTGTATTTCTACACCCACTTTTCGCCAGATATACTTTAGTCCCACGTAATAAGAGGCGAGCCTATTGCCGTACCGGGCACATTTCCAGACTCCGTGCTGCTACTGAGAATTTCGTGACAGAAAAACCCAATAACACTGCCCGACCCAGGAATCGAACCCGGGACCTCCCGATCCCACGCGCACATTTATGCCGCGAGACCAACGAGGCAGTCGTATAGGGTTTGATGTCGAGTATTCCGTCTCTACGCAAAGATGGTATTTGCATCGTGTTATCCCTTAGTCGCCTCTTACGACACGGCATTCCACTCGTAATAATAACAATTTCTACAATGTACAAACTTTAAACTACCTACAAAATTGAACACAGCTTACGACATTTGGTTGCTCCTCATTTACTGTATTCTCAATTGATCGAAGATTTTCAACACAATATTCACTATTTTGCAATAGAGATGGTGACAATGATTTTTCTCTTCCTTCTGTTTCTAAAATTTCTACATTCTGAAAATAAACACGAATAAAATTATACGGGTACAGGAAACAAGCAAGTTGGTCTGGTATAACTTTTAAAATAAGTTTGTATAATTTTTAGATAGTTTTCATAATCATCATACTATAATTATAAATATTATTTACCTGTAAGTCATCAACCGTAACCTTATCACTTGTTGGTTCTTCCATGCATACTTCGTATGCAACTTGTACCAATTCATTTGGTTTTTCCGGTAAAATTGGCGGGACCCCGACCGGTGGTGATAGCCGTTCTTGAATAATCTATTACAATAAAACTATTAAATAGGTAGGTACAAAATGAAAACAATACAATGTTATTTGCGAATACCGTTATTAAAGAATCACAAAAACAATCACATTAGTTTTGTTAAGTAGGTAGGTACTTTGTTTGAAACTAAATCTTATGGAACTTACCTCACGAGTTTGGTTGTTTGCTAGTTGAACTAATAATCACCCACGTTTCATTGCGACTGATACTCGTACGAAAATTGTAACAAAAATACTTAAAAAGATCGATTAATTATGACGTAGGTGACACAAATATTATACCAATAACAACAACAGCATGGCACAGACTGTTCGCGAAACTAGCATCTGGCATGCATTGTATTGGAAGCGCGGGGTACCGGCCCGCGGGGGCCGGCGGGGGTGTCGCGCGACATTCGACGAACGGAACGAAAAATCAGTGCGCCTCACGCAGCCGCGTGATGTGGACATCTTATTGGATGAGTAGGTAGGTTATTTTAAAATGTCCTAGAAAGAAAATATAATTTAACGATTTTTCAGTTAAACACTGGGACAATTTAAGATGTCTCAACATAGAAATGTTTTTATAATTCCATATAAGGACATTTGAAGAAGTCTCTGTGTAGAAATAAAAGAAAAGTAAAAATCTTCATGACTTTATAAATATCTTAAGATGTCAGAATCTTGAACTAAAGGTAGTTAAAAATATGCTTAAATGTCTCAGTGAGACATTGAAATTTAGGCACTTTGGTTGCGTTTTACAAATATCTGATTTTTGAACCAGACAGAAGAGCATATTTTTCACATGAAACAAAACTTATCTCAATTTTGTTTTTTTTTAAGATATCTTACTGTTGAACTAGGACAGCGATATAACAGTGCCTAGAAGTAAATCAATTGTGTTTAATGATTTGTACATTCTGCCATATTTATTTTGCCTAATGTTAGCGTTCCTTAGATGTATACAAGTATTAACGTTGTATAAACAGTGCACGGTTAATAATATAGCCCGCAGTGTATTCGTAACTTTTTAATACATTCCTCACCTCGATGTTTTGATTAGTTTGTTAATATTAATATGCAATTTTCTTAGTGCAGCAGTAGTAGTGTTTGGATGCAGTTTTACGGCTTGATGTAAGAAAAACTGCTTGTTTTAATGTTCGTCTTACTATAATTAGTAAGAAGAACTTTGAAACAAGCATTTTGTTTCAAAGTCAATGTAATACAAACAAAATCAAGATGAGAATTTATACAAGTTTATTTTATTGGTTAATTAGTTGTACAAGTGATTATATTATTTTATGAAATATTACACAGCAAACTTGGCTGACTCAACCAGGGTTGTTCTAAGCTCTCACTAAACTTCAATATAAAGTTGCTAAATTTTACTTAAACATTTTCTTCGCTGAATGACAGTACAATTGCACTATTTCCAAGAGTACTAGTGACTAAAATCCTATAAAAGAGGGATAGAGTGATACAACAGGTTAGAGTTGCATAAAAATAATATGATATTACAGTTATTGTGATATCCTCCAGACTGAATTTCACGGCAGTCAGTCTCAACTGGGACTAGCCCTACTCTGACTGATAACAATATTCATGCTGTTTAGAGTTACCGTTCCCCATTAGACCATAAAGAATATGTCTCACAAAGAGATCATAATGCAACTGCAAGCACACTAACATAATTTGTATAGCCCCAGCCTCTTAACACAAGAACACATGTAGGGAACGTTATTTGGCGTCTTTCCAACGCCGATATGTACATACGAGGTCTGTAGGAAGCTGGCTGTAGGACGTGTGCCTTTGCCAAGTAGCAGTCAGCTGTAACCTTTGAACATGGCTCCTCGCTTCACACACGTCTTAGTTGCCAGTAATGTGACGTGATTTGTAAAGCTTTGAATACGATGCGAACGTCCACTGAGCTGCTTTTAGAATGGTAATAGGATTATCAGTGAAAAATGGGACAGTTATTCGGCAATTTTATCCGTACTCAATATTTAGGTAGTAGATTTTATAGGTAGGTAGTAGAGCTGATTTAATATGAATCTTGACCAGGGGACTACTACCCACTTATAGAAAAATGCAGTAATGTAACGACTGCGATTCGTTCGGTGAGTTAGAGTACCAAAGGCCCCGTCCCCTTTTCCATCTCCCTCATCCATCTCTACCTCCTATACCTTTTCCAATCACAAAGGGTCGCAACGTACTTGTGATTCCTCTGGTTCTTGCTTGTGTCCATAAGTATCGGCAATTGCTTACGAACTGGTGATCCTTATGGCGGACACTGCCATTACCAGAAACAAAAATCGGTAGGAGTTTTGAGGCAACACGCCGACTCCATTATGGAACAAGGTCAAACTTTATATTTGTTGCTTGAGCCGGTCAACGCGTCACTTCAACGAATTGCCAGTAATATGTTTGCAGGAGATAAATAAACTGACAAAAATATTATAAGCATACGAAATAATACTTTTCTCAGAATAAAAAATTACACCAAACGAGCCCACCGAGTATTTTTTCAAAGTCAAAGTCAAAATCTTTTATTCAAAATTAGCTGGTAAACAGCTGTTTCTGAACGTTTAATTTTACAATAGACAGTCCCCCAAAAAGCCCAACCCTTCACCGCTTCCTATGTGTTTTCGTTAGGAAGAAGAAGCAGCGCAACAATCTCCCCAGCAACACAGTACTGTCTGCATACCTCGTTAAAATATGAAGTTATACATTATAACAAAAAAAAATATAATATATCACATTTCAATTACCTAACATGATAGCTATCACACAACCTATTGCCATTTATTTAGTTACGTACCTGATTAAGACTCTAAAATTGAAATTAATGACTAATACCTAAGCCTCCAAAACAAAATGACAAGTAGGGTGTAACCACACACATGTTAAATATCATGTTGTTATGTAATCACTGCTCAGTCAAATCACGTTACAATGCATGAATTACCCCAAAACAACTGGAACAAATTGCAAATAAACACATAAATCAGCATAAATCAAAAGCTGTATCCTGTCCGGTAGATCGACCAGTCACCACAGGCAGCACCCGTTCACGAGTATAACGCAATGATTAGCCATCACCCTCCTCAACCATATTAGAGGGAAGTCGGTGACCCGACCACCGACGCTACCACCTGCAGTGACAGTACAGTGAGCATGACGAACCTACTTTCCAAGACAAGCCATTCGAACTTACATTAGACTAAAATAAATCTATCGGACATTATTAATGCACTATAACATATTTAAAAGAGCAGAACGTCAACAAATAAACGCATACCTAATTGAATTAAAAAAATATCAAAGTGTAAAAATAAAAATTAAATGTCAAATAACATAATGACGCAAACAAACATACATGTCAAACGTTATCTCAAAAATATGGATATTGAAAATTCAAACATGTCAAACAGTATGTAGGTATATAAAAACAAATATAAAGCTGTACACAACAACTGGAACAGTAAGTATTGAACTTGTCTACCAAGCAATCTTGTCCTTGAAATAATCATCTATTGAGTAATATGCTTTTTTTAACAAACAAGTTTTAACTTCAGTTTTAAAGGAATTTAAAGGTAACTGACAAAAATGAGTTGGTAATTTATTATACATACGTACACCTAACCCCATGAATGTATTATGAACTTTATGTAACCGAAGATGAGGCACGCACAATTAATATTTATTTCTAGTGTTTATCATGACATCACTATTTTTACTATATGACTCAATATTTTGTTTAATGTACATTAAATTGGCAAATATATATTGGGAAGGTACAGTCAGGATTTCAATTTCTTTAAATCGATCCCTAAGTGACACCCTCGGTCCCAACTGATAAATAGCACGGACTGCCCTTTTTTGCAAAATAAATACACTGTCAATATCTGCAGCTTTTCCCCATAGAAGAATACCATAGGACATAATACTATGAAAGTAACTAAAATAAACTAGACGAGCTGTATCGACGTCGGTTAACTGTCTCATTTTTCTAATAGCGTATGCAGTCGAGCTAAGTTTCCCAGTAAGAGCCAATATGTGTGCTCCCCATTGCAATTTATGACGAGGGTCAAACTGAAAGTTCTTAGAACTGGCCACTTATAAACAATATAATAAAAAAAATATTCTAAAATTTGAAAATAGAACTCTTTGCCAATATTACTGAGTATATATTTCATTCATTTGTCATTTGTTTTACGATTTGGCGGCAAATTGAAAATTGTCTGTGTCACGTCAACATGAATTTAACACGAGAAAATTTTCGTGCAATGATTTTTTATGACTTTCGATGTCATTTAAGTCAACAAGAAAGTTATGATAGACTACGATTGGCCTTTCACGATGAAGCCCCATCTCGTGCGACTGTTTACAACTGGTTTAATGAGTTTAAACGTGGTCGCACTAATCTCACTGATGATGTACGTGAGGGACGGCCTTCTACGGCGACGACTGAAAATAACATCTGTGTTGTGCGGCGTATGATAGAGACTGACAAAAGAGTGACCTATCAGCAGATTCGGACAAGCTTAGGCATCGGTATGAGTCAAGTGCACAAAATCCTCCATGAACATTTAGCGGTCAGGAAGCTTTGCGCCCGGTGGATACCTCATAATTTGACTAAGGCTCAAAAACTCCATCGTGTGGATTGGTGCCGTAAAATGATTGAAAGATTTAACGGAGGTGACTCAAATGCTGTGTTCGACATACTAACAGGTGACGAAAGCTGGATTTACTGTTATGATCCTGAAACCAAAAGACAATCTGCTCAGTGGGCGTTTCCTTTCGAGGAGTTGCCAACTAAAGTGAAGAGAGATCGAAGTGCGGGAAAAAAAATGGTGGCCTCGTTCTTTGGAAGGATAGGTCATTTCGCAACAATTGTGTTAGAGGATCAAAAAACAGTTTCTGCAGAATGGTACACTACCAATTGTTTGCCACTTGTCTTGGAAAAAGTTCGAGAGAAACGACCTCGCAGTAGGATCCTCCTTCACCACGACAACGCCTCGTCGCACACCGCCAAGCGAACGATCGACTATTTGGCGACATCAAACGTTGAATTACTGGGTCACCCGCCGTATAGCCCCGACCTCGCGCCTTGTGATTTTTATTTATTTCCAAAAATTAAAGAAAAACTTAAAGGAAAGCGGTTTATGAATGCTGAAGAAGCGGCGGCTGCGTATCGCGATGCCATTGAAGAGACCCCTAAGGACGAGTGGGCAAAGTGCTTTTCCCAGTGGTTCCATCGCATGCAACGGTGTATTGACGTCAATGGACAATATTTTTAAAAGATATAATAAAACTAATAACTGACTAATGTAATCAGTTTTTGATTTTCTAAGAACTTTCAGTTTGACCCTCGTATCTACTGTTATACCTAGGAAAACAGTGTTATTTACTGGCCATTTATTGTAACATTTACTATGGGGCCAAATAAATCTAACCCAGTAAAAAAAGCTAAAGGGTAACAAACGTTTTTGAATTGTGGATTTTTATTATCATTTATTGCAATGGCACGTGGTTTAAAGTGTGATTAATGAGCGCGCTGCTGCTGTACCGATAGCGCGACAGGTCACAGTCACTAGCGTCCCCGCTCCGCGCCGTCCTCCCGCGGCCTATCTATTGCGGCAGAGAATCATTTTATCTGTCTGGGTTATATTACTTTTATTTTGAATCCTAACTATCCTATCCTACGTCCTTTTTTTTTTTTTTTTTTGTTTCACGAGGTGGAAAATCCCTTCGGATCTCCGACTCTTGGGGGAAATACGAGCCGGAGTATGTGGTGTTTCCACTAAAAACCACCTCGACTTCCGCCATGTACCCGTGTGTCGGAGGGTGGGGCATCACCAAAGCACTCGTCGCCACCCTCCGACGGGTATTGGCCCGCCAGATGGTCAGGCGGGCCCCGAGCAAAACCCCCTTGGCGACGGATTAAGGTGTTGGACTCCGCCGCCAAAACGCCCAGCGGCCGCAGAGGATAGGGAGGACGGCAACGCAACACCGCATCTCCTCTTCCTCTGCGGCCCCACCGCGACGCATCGAATGGTGCGCCCCCATTTGGTCGCGGGAGATAGGGCGCGCGGCAACGCAAAACCGACACGCCTCTCCTCCCGCGACCGCACCCGACTGCGAGGGACAGACAGAACTGTCCCCCGCACCCGCACCGTTGGACGCATCCTGCGCAGGCCCCTCCAAGCCCACGCGGAGCGTCCCCTCCTGGATCCCTCTTAGCTTCACCGCGGGTGACCAATCCACGGTTACTGAGCCCCCTCACCACGACAAGGTGGAGATCCCACGGGGGGGATCCTATCCTACGTCCTATTTTTAGGTGCTCTAATCTCCATTAAGTTTGCAATTGGCAACATTTTAAATCTGTTTAAAACAAACAAAACCTATAATTGAGTGATAAAAATATCCACACTTTTTAATACTTTTGTTACCCTGTATATTTTTTTTACTGGGAAAATTTATTTGGCCCCATAGTAAAAGTTGCAATAAATGGTTAGTACTTTCGTTTGGAATAGGTTTCAATTGTGCACAACAGGTTTCATATTTTTGGACCAGCAAACAAAGGAAAAGTTGCATTATCCTTTAACACATTTAGTTTTCTTAGAATTTAAAACTAGGTTATTAGCTGTAAACCAGTGTGTGACTTTAGTGAGGGCTCGATTTACTTTGTCAAAGTTTTCCTTATTTCTATCAACCTTGAAAATTAAAGACGTATCATCTGCAAAAAGAACAACGTCACACAAGTTATTCATGTAATAAGGCAAATCATTTATATAAATTAGGAACAAAAAGGGTCCCAGAATGGACTTCTGGGGAACACCTAAGTGCACTGGTAACCCGGAAGAATGAGCTCCATTTACATCTACATGTTGTACTCTATCTTTAAGATACGAATTAATGACGCTAAGTGCCAAATCTCTGATACCGTAATGTTTTAGTTTGCGTAAAAGTGTATCATGATTTACGCAATCAAACGCCTTAGAATCCGCTACACATGCTTAAGTAAAGCTACTCCTGCATCAGTCGCAGATCGACCCTTAGTAAATCCGTACAGTTCAGTATGTAGGAGGCTGTTAAGATTAAAATATTGTAGTAATTGCTTAAGTAAGAGTTTTTCAAAAATTTTCCTGAACGCTGGTAAAACTGAAATGGGTCTGTAGTTACCAATATCAGCTTTGCTGCCAGATTTAAAAAGTGGAATAACTTTACTGTATTTCATCAGATCTGGGAAAGTTGCTGAATTAAGGCAGTGGTTGAATACTACAGTTAAATACGGAGCTACTAGGTCAATAACAGTTTGCAAACCTTTTATAGAGATGCCCTATAGGTCACCTTGCCTTTTTTGGCTTAAGAGACTTGAAGGTACTTAAAATGTCGGTTGAATTAATAGGCTGCAATCGCATTCAACAATCTTATTTATATATGTAATACTTATATATTGTGTTTCCATGCGATGGCCGAGTCATTCTATTTATTTAAAACATTAAAGATTTTTAATTAAACGACTTGGTATTACATGGATCTCACAACTTTTTGCGGTCGCGAGACTTGGTATCTTTGGCATGTATTGTTTTATGGAATATTTTATACATGAAACGATATGAAAAACAAACTGCCCGGAGCAGGGTAACACAGTGTGGAAAGTCTCGACAATAGCCAACGTTCAGCTTTGTATATTTTCTTTGAAAAAAGTGTTTTTGTAATCAAAAGAATGATAGTTTTTATTTGAATAACTAGTAAATAAAAGACAACCTTATAACTTACGCTGGTTTGTTCAAACCGTAATGTCTTCTTACAACAGAATTTTATTATTTTTTAATCTCTGAGAACGTTTATTTGAGTAACTTCCACTGAACAAATTTAATGGACTGCACGATCTGCGTAATGGTTTAAGCGGCCGCCTCGCCACTTGGCACTGCGCGAGTGGTGTGTTCAATGCCCACTCGACACAACAGTGTGTGATTCCTAAATTGTTGTTTCGAGTCTGGGTGTACTTTGTATTGGTTGGTTATATGTTTGTAAAGTCCCCGCGATACAAGATATATTCCTAGCGTAACAGATATTAAAAAAAAAGAAGTAGTATTTAGTACGACTGGTAAAGAACAAGAACTTGAAGGTACCTTCACAGTAAGTACTGAAATTAAAACAGCGTTGATGTGATGTTGTGCAGTAAGCAGAGAATCAGTGTAGTATTAGTCTTATTGCAAAGGTAAGCATCATCGTCACCTCAGCCTAGAGACCTCCACTGCTGGTCATAGACCCCACGATTTTCCACACAGACCAATTTTAAGCCGCATCAAACTGCTGCCCGCGATCTTAACCAGATCGTCGGTCCACCTCGCGGGAGGCCTACCCCTGCTGCGTCATCTGGTACATGGTCGCCACTCCAGAACCCGAAGGTAACCATAGTAAACATAAATCAGGTCTCCCAAAGTGATAATGCGCATAGAAATCTTCGTCACTGTTCGGCAACGGTCGTATACCCCGAGCGTCGGAAGACGATATGTACTTATATATAGAGTGGTTAAGTTCGTTTTTTCATGCATAATTTAGTAGAATTATGTGTTTTGTGCTAAAAGAGATAAATATTGATTTATCAGTAACGAAATTTGATTCGATAATGCCATGTAAGTAAATAGCGAGGAACACGATTGAAAATATATCTTTGTTGGATTGAATTACTTCGAAAATTTTATAGTACTTTTCAAGTGTCTTACTGTAGCTGGTGTAATTATTGAAGAAAAGAAGGTTTAAATAACACAAAGCTTATATTAGAAGAAGAAAAAATGGTTTACATTAAAATCTCAGTTCAAAGTATTTACAGCACTGATTATTCCAGAATAATATTATAATTACAAAAAAAATAATCAGAATCAGGGAGGATCTCTATTCCTGACATCGTAGATTCATCAGAACTTTCATTATGCTCTTATTTATTTACACTTTCCTTGTTGCTATCACCTGTGTAAATAATCATTTCATCGGGAAAACTGTCGATTTTTGGGTCAAATTTTCTATATTTATCTTCGCATTTAACAGCACGATCACAAACATTTTTCCATTTTTCTGGTCCTATATTATTGATTTTTCTAATATAGCATCTTTAACTGACGTGACAGTCATTGCAATATTTTATTTGGCTACGTGTTGCTTAATTTGGGACCAAATATTTTCAATGGGGTTAAAATCGGGATGATATGGTGGCAATCGTATAATTTTATGCCCATGTTCCTCCATTATACTGTCAATGGCAAATTCTGTGTATTTTTCTTTTGTCTTTTTATAATTTCATACAAATCAGGTTTCAGTTTCATGCGGAATGTTGTGTTGTTGTAACCAAGCTATCATTTGTGGTTGTGTGGTGTTTGAGTTTGGTGGTTTCACAGACAGCTTATTATGATATGGGGCGTTGTCAATTACCAACACACTATTAGGAGGCAAGTTGGGAATCAATTGATTGCGTAGCCAAGTTTGATAACGTTCCGCGTTTATTTATTTATGATAGCCACCTTCTAAGTCGACTCATTTATGTAACATTAGAGCCCCTGGGATGAAGCCTTTTTCATTGCCTGCGTGTACAATAATTATTCACTCTACTTCGGAAATGGGTTGTTTGATACCTTTTTTGCTGCTGTCTTGCCAAGTTTTACCCTTAGTATGTGATGTATGCACATATGACTCGTCCATAAACACTATATTTCTACCAGAATTCCTCAGCTGTTGTATTTCTCTGAGATATTTGATCCCTTTTTAAACGTATATCATGCTTTTCCATTAGTAACCGTCTGTTATTATCTGTTTTCAGAAACCTAAACCTTCTTTAATAAAATGTAAGCAACTACGAAAAACTGTGTATGATAAAAACATAAATGAAATATCGTATCAAGAAGATGATTTAATACTGTTAAAAAATGAAACTGCAAATAAATAAGATAAATTGTTATTGAAGATCAGGAACCTAATGTGAAAATTATGAAAAACAATAAAATTGACATTGTACATAAAAAACGCACAAAATTGTTTAGACAATAGGCAGGTATTATTATTTTTGTTTGATTACCTGTTAACATTGGGAAAATTGTTTAATTACATATTTTATACAAAACATGGTGTATTGTTTACTAGATATAATATATAGATGTAGTTGAGGTGATTAATTTTATTTCTATAAAAAAATGTACTTTGTCTTTTTTTTTTCTCTTGTACCCCTGTAGTGTAGTGTGGTATATGTTAGAATAAGTTAGTATTAAGTTAATGATGGACAGTCGTGTTTTTTAGTCGTAATAAACGATTCATATCGTACACACGTTTTACATTATTTCTCTGCCCGTACCCCGCACACTTCAAAATTAATAACTTCGATCAACTTTTTCTCAAATTATTTACAGTTGGGAGTCCTTTGAGCGTCAACTGAAAATTGTATATCATATTACGAATAACACAGTAGTCGAAATCATCAATACCCAGCCGAAATTAACTTTTAGGTTTTCCTTTTTTCGCTGTGGAAAATTTCATTGATTGAATCTGTTTTTTTTTTCGTGTAAGATATTACTCAAAGTTTGTCGTGTAATTCATGTAGCTTTTGTAACACGCTCCTGACTTCTTTTTTTAAATAACCATCATGGTCTCTTTTGAAAACATTGGCTTCATTTAAGAAATAAAGGTACACATTAAATACTATATGCCGTGCTTGTGACTTAAGCGGCTTTCCACGTTTAAAAGTATCCATTCTGGAAGAATTCGTCTGAAAGAAAATGTTATGGACAGAGTTAGGCATATTTTTATTTATTTGTTGCATTATTGCATATATTGCATAATATTATTTATTCCTATATCTATTTGTTTATTTATGCATGTGTATCTTTCTATTAAATTTATATTAGCCTAAATCTGATTTTTTTTATGTTTTTCTAGTACTTAATATGTATTTAACGTAGGTATTTTATTTTTTTTTATGAAAAAAGACCGTGAAAAATGTAAGTATATTTACCTATTTTACAAAATAAACTATTTTTTAATAAGATAATTAAAGTTAAAATTAAATTCACCTTTAAAAACAAAACCAAGAAGGGTGTGTAAAAGCAGCTCTATATAATTCCACACAGAGAGAACACGTGCAGTCACCACTAATATATAAAGACGACTGACGGATCTTTGCTGAGAGGCGACCGCCGCCGCCGCCAACCGCCCGAATCGTTTTCGATTGTGTACACATGATATTGACTCCTATTTCTTTCGAACAAGGTGCAAAATACAATTGCATTATTTAAGGCTTTTACGATTCAATGATTCGGGTGTTTCCGGGAATACGACAATAGGCTTGTGTCCTAAAATGTAATTAGCGATTGATTCGTTCCTTTATCAAATGTTAAACTGAAATAACAGATTTTTCAGCAACATTACTAATTACAGTTTTTTAAAAACCTTTTTGAATTTGACACGAAAACGCTGTAAACTATCATGGCGGTTAAGTGATATAACAAAGTGCAAAACAAAACAAAACGTGAATGAAGTCTGGTCTGATGTACCCACTTTTATTTTGTTATATTCGATTTGACAGGTAGAAAGTTTGAAGTTTTAGTTGTATTTACTACTAAAACGTCAACAACATGAATGGCGGACGCACTGTGAGAGGTAATGCTCTCTGGTTCATGTTCATTGTCACAAGAAAAAATACATTATTTTTAGTTTTAGAATCCTAAAAATAACATTAATTTTACCTTTTTATAATAAATAATAAACTTTACTGATATCTTAAAATCATAATGAATCTATAGATACTACAATCAAATCGATTTGTTCTTAGTGGACACAAGCCTATTAGCGAAGCATGCATGCGCATTATTAATTTGGGAATACTGTATATTATTTGTCTTCTAGCAGTATAATGGCTCCCATTTACATCGGCCATGAGCTAAATGGCACCAGCTGTTTATGAATACAGCTGACGTTGGACTGTTGCCTTCAAACTTCGCCAGGCTCAGAACGGTGGCCTGAGCCTAACTCTCATACAAAGAAAAAAATCCAATACGAACTAACCGGCTTCCGAAGTTGTCAAAATACTCTCATATTATTTTAGAAGTGACTTGCAAACATTGCTGTAGGAAAGGTATTCCAGAATCAAATCACGGATCAAAATATATCCGGGGATTCGTAGGATGCAGTTCGTAAATAATGTTACGAATGGCGATATTTAAAGAATAACGCCATCTATCGGCAAAAGAGAGAACTAGAAGAGAAGTGATATATCGATAGTTAAAATTGCGTCATATATTTTCTACTAGATGGTGTTGCTATTTTTTACTGGAACAATCGACTATGTTGCCGAATGATACCAGAACGTTCTAGCAATGACTAGAATGGACTAGTTTTGTTATCCGGCCGGTACAAATAGCGCGTGGGTGAGCGGATTGACTCAGTTCAGTTCAAGTAACAGAGCGATAAACATCGAGCGAAGGATTTGGAGGGAAGTGAGTAGGAAATGTGTTTCCTAGTGGGAAAATAGAGTTTTGATTATTGTTTAAATTTAAGTGTTGGTGAATAAAGTAGAGTTTTAGTGGCATAGTGACTTTAATTTATCGCCAAACCCCAGCTCATAACAATAATAATTACATCGGTATCTAGGTCTCAGATCTGAAGTGCGTCAAATTATTTCATATAAAAAAAAACTTATTCTATTCTGTCTGCAACGGAATTCAATATGCTCAGGTACAATAAATCGGTTCTATCGTTTGCCCACTCCGATGAGAAACAAGTAATCCGTAGATGCGATTATTCTCTGCTTGAATATACTTACGTCCACGCATATATATAGCAGCCATAATTATGATTATTTTTCATTCAAGAAAAAAAACAGGTGGTTTATCATTATCCTAGTTTTTCCCGGTTCTCCGGTTGCATCCAAGAATTACACACCTTGGAACCCGTCGTCCGCTTACTTTTCCACAGAGCAACTGCCTCCTGACCTCCGCAACCCAAAGAGATAGCGATATTCCTCGGTATAGATCAGTATAAGTTTATTTGTGTACTAACTCTCCGTAACGATTGTCAAAGATTTTCATGACAGCTGGGACCGAAGGTTTTACGTGCTCCCCGAGGCACGGGGCAAGCGATAATAATTAACAATTTAATATGCACTGAACTCCGAAAAGTCACTAAAAGTCACACTGAAGCCTCGTATCGTTGAATGTTGCTTCGCTATCCACAGTTATTTACATCGTACTTCGATTAATCTTAACTACATATATTCTACATTACATATCATACGAGCAATTATACTGGGTGTAAAGGACGGCACGCGGCGTACAGAAAACCAATACCAGTTATTCAGTACATGATACTGAGGCCCTTGGCGGTCGAATTTTCCGATAAAAAATTGTGTTTATTAGCTGTACATTTACTAAAGTTGTATGTTAATTAAATTATTTTGACTTTCTTTTTTTTTACTACCTACTGTTGGTCTCCTGAGCTTTGGTAGCATTATTTTCAAATTATCATTGAGAGGCACCTATCGTTCTCAAAATTCTGGGAAGCGGTAATTCTTCCGAGCTCATAGCCGCCGAGCGACTGACAATAAAATTATTCCTCTCAATCAAATTCTACTTTTGAGAGGCAAAAGAATTCGACATGACTATTTTGTACTTTTAACATAGAGAATGTATTTCTACAGCAAAGTTATAAAGCATAAATAATGTATGATTACTTCAATACACTGTGAAGATTTTTCTGCAAGTAGCGATCCGGAATAACAAGAACCTTAAAAAAACAAGAAGGAGATAAGAATTTTCTATTAGAAAGAGCTTGGCAGTAATAAGAAGTCTAGGAATTCAAAAAAAAAGCGGGTGTAGCTTTATACTTAGACGTGGATTCGCTAAACGAATGTTGATAATTATAATATATAAGCAGAGCTATTTCAGGGGATACGACTTGTCTTTGGCAAGGCATATTCACTGAAACGTGCTATTGCAGTATATACCTACTGGCCCCTACATGCCACTGCTGCTTCGCTTAATGTTTTTGTAGTTCTTTGCGATACAGAAGTGCCGTTTTAATTCACTTATGGCATGGAGCTAGTGCCAGAGAAGTATATATGTACATCCCTGTCCATGTTTCGTTAATAGTTACTACTACTATACTAATGTACTGTATGTGTTATTATGCTCATTGGCTCACTGGATGGGATTTAGGACATGTCCATTAGCTTTAAGTTATTAAAGCTAATGGACATGTCCTAAATCTGTCGTATACTACACAATACAATTTCAGCTGTATTTCACTATTTGATTTTACGACTGGCCTAATAGCAATTGAACATATTCGGTATATCTGTCACCCATTCTGAACGAAGCGTCACCCAATAAAATTGTGCCAAATTTGATTCTGCATTCGATGTCAACGATGTTTCAAATACTGGCAATATTGGAAAACATTGCCAAACTTAAGAATACTTTATGTGAAGAATCGGTACATTTGTTTTTACTAGAATCTGATAGTATTGAAGGATTGAACGGAAAATTGGGTACGTTGTAAATTTAAATTTAGATACAAAAGAGATAGGATGCTAGATTCGTGTCGAATATTTCAAATAACGGGGAAGCCATGTGCAATACTGGAAAACGAGGTCAAAATATAAACAGGTTGTGGTACTGTTTTTGATTACAAGCAAAATAGGAAAAGATAGGTGCGCTGGTAAACACACTAATTACACACTTATTGAAAATGGCATTGTACTAATTAGCCGGTTGTAATGTTGGGTATAGTGCAAAGTTGCGGAGACTAACGAGGAATAATTACATTTTTTAAACCTGCTTTATTACCAATTATGTATAATAATTACTATATTATGTTTGTATACAAACATGCTAATCAATACGATTAGGAACTGTTATATAATTTTGTGATTTAGGTAAGTTCATTAATCAGGAATCACAGAAATGATTAAAAATAAAATGCTTAAGGTAAATAAGTTCTGAATCTATTTAAGAAATACTTAAACATTTTTTAAATTAGAAATGCAAAACACAAAGTATCTAACTTTCTTTGCTTCCTCAAGAACGATGTCCTATGTTTCTCTCACCTGTTGCAGATCCATTTGCATATGGAGCTCAATACCGAGAAGACCGATTTAATACAAAAGTTTTCCAGGGCACACTATCTACCACAATCATTATACTTTATATGAACATGTTCTTAAAAGATGCTGAGAAATCCGATCTTAATAGCGGTAATAAAGCGAATAAAATTGCCTATAAAATATGACGCTCAGTTGTAATGAGCGCGGCTGGCATAGGTTGTGAAGACAATTCTAAACTTATTAAACATGTTGGTCTCTAAAACTATTAGTCTAACTTAGAAAAAGACGAAGAATAACCAGTTATGATGTAGTGGACGAAAATCGACCATCATAATTATTATTACACGACTACCCAAAAAAAGGAGTGTAATGTTTTCAGGATTTATGTATATGTGTATATATGTAAGTATGTTAGTATGTGAGTTTTTTTATTCCACTATAACATTCCACTATAACTTCTAAATGCCTGGACTGATTAGGATGTGTGGGGTATCATTAGAATCCTTGCATCACCCCGAGTAACACTGGATATATATTTTTGAAAAAGTCAAGATAGTAGTGGTGTGAAGCCATTTTCGAATAAGAAACATCATAGTGCCATCTAACGTTCAACGGTGAAGACAAATGTAATAACGCCATCTATTATTTATTTGTGGTAAACAAATAAGTGTTGTTATTAATTTATATTTCTTATTTCTAAATAAGTGTTACCTAGAAATAAAAAATAAAAAAGTGAGTATGTAAATAATAATTACATTTAACATAACATGATATTTTGATTAGAAATGTACCGCCATTAAGTAATTTATAAAACAACGCCATCTAGTTAATTCGTATTCATTCTAATTATTGGAGTATTGTCGGGATTTAGACCAAATTGCCATTCAATATTGTACAAAGAGATTTGCAGGCAACTGCACATCTAAAATTTACATGCAAATTTAAATAAAAAAATGTATCAAATAAAAATTAATAATAAAAAAGTTAAAAAACACGACTGCCATGCAAAAAAAAACGAACTAAAAAGTTAATAACAAGTTTAATTTGTGTGTAAAAAGGGAAAGGTTTAGTTAGTAAGGCACAAACTGGGTTAGTAACCAGATTTGAATAAAACTGTCATTGCAGTCGGGGGACCTCTTAAATTGGTGTTCCACAAAACGACCCTCAATGAATAATCTTATTCAAATAATAGTTGAGGAACAGAAATCCATGCAAGACGCAAGAAAATTTGATAAAAATGAGCAAAAATCTAAATCTAAAAAATATGATAAATGAGTCAATATGACAACATCGGTTGTGATACAAAACCTTCATCTTAGAGCCTGAGATCTGCTTTAAAATGTCAGATTTGATAAAATAACAGCTTTTCCACGAACCCAACAAAAGATAAATAAAGGAATATTGTAGGTTTGAAACTAATGTCATATTATTTGAAAATATAACTACAGTCAAAGATGTTCCATAACGACATCGATTTAATGTCGTCACCAAAGCACGAGGCAAATATTAATTTAAAAACGGCATAATACATTACCTATACTGAGAAAAATTGTAAATCCTTGCGCAAAACTAATATAGTAAGCTTTCAATTAGCTTCATGACTAAACAATTATTTAAAATTTTATATTATTACTAGCTATTTTCCGCGGTTTTACCCGCGTCCTGAAGGAAATACTTCGCGTACTCGGTTAATTTATACCCTAAGTTACTCCTTTGTACATCAGCTATCCGCCAGTGAACGTCCCGTCGAAATCGGTCCAGCCGTTCCGAAAAATACAGACACAATTTGTAAAAAATGTCATTTCGATATACACATGTACCATGTAAACATCCAAATGCATTTAGTAAAAAGCGGTTATTTTAATATTACAAACAGACACTCCAATTTTATTTAGGGTAAGATGGTGTAAGATTGCGCGGTCGGTAAGAGTATGCATCGTACGCCATGCCGACTCTGTGCGAGACTTGTGGCTACCTTAAGTTGTGCTTAGGTTCAATAGTGGTAACGGTTGCGCTGCCGAAAAAAAATTAATTGGGTTAAAAAACGGACACACCATATAAGTCAATAGATTTTTGCTCATTTTGATCAAATTTTCTTGCTTCTTGCATGGATTTCTGTTCCTCAACTATTATTTGAATAAGATTATTCATTCATTATCCAAGTAACGTATGTACTTGGCTAACCGATTCGTTTGAAAAACTTCACACATCTTTCAATAGATGGGGCAGGTGGTACAATATTTTTATGAAGGGCGAGGTGCATAAGAGTGCTCACAGTGTGTGGGTATAAGATTGCGCGCGCACTCTTATACGACACTTATTTTTCCTCATGTAGGTAGTGAGTAAAATAAAGTGTAAATGTTGATCTTTTGTGCCAAATATACGTCAGCCTGGACCAGATTCTGGTCACGCAAGGCGTCAACCAGTATCTTCAAAGATCTCTAAAAAGAGATTTCGCTTTTGGACCCTCTGGTCCCAACGTTTCGACTCGAAATGGCTCAAATACATATTTCCCTACTAGATTTATGTATTTGCGCGGTTTGAGAGTCTCCGCTGAAGCAGCAGCAGTGCCCGCACAACCCGCTGTGCTAGGAAGATGAGATGGCGCAAGGGTGTCGACACACGTTGCGTCCAACAACAAAGGCCTACCCAGCTTCCATGGCAGTAAAGACATACCGTCTGGTCTCTTGCCATCGTCACGTGCCGAGCCTTGAGGTTCAAGTTGGGCAGGAACGCCAGCGGTGACGAGAGCCCGGCGAAGTATGTCATTGAGGTTGGCGTGAATAAATAATGTTGATTTTTCTAAATACGATATTTTATTTTCCATGGGGCCTCAAAGTTAAAATGCGCAATCTTACACCACCACGGTGATACTCTGGCAACCCTAGCAACGTAAACAAGTTCAGAAGAGTTTCTAGTAAATTTAAATTATAAACATTTAGAAAAAGTATATAAAACTGTGTTAAGAGCTGCATACTTAACCTCAAAGTTGTGCTCCAGGATTTTGTCATCATCTCCAAGGCTAAAACTGTGAGTTGAAACATAATAAGCACTTGAAAGTTTCGTTACCAAAATGTCAAACATCACTCACACATACAAGATATCAGGTGATGACCAGCTGTTTTATGTAATGTATTTAACACACTCATACACTAACATAAACAAACGACTGACGAAACTGATTTTGACATCCAGCTGAAGCACAATATTATTTATTTTGGACTACCCTCAACGACCTTTATAAATTATTTTCATTCACTCTATTAAACTGACATTCTCGATTAATGCAGCTATATTGAGACAAATAAACTTGACGATTAATAATCTATACTATAGTATATACTATAGTCCAAATAAAAAATGTCATCCGTTAGTTATACTAACGGATGACATTTTTTATTTGGAGTATTGTACGATAGAGGGCGTTATTATAATGTTTTGGATCTAAAATGGAATATGATAATATAACCTTGAGTAACCCACAACGACGAAATAAGTCTGACATGGATGTATCTGAATTCGATCTAGATGATACAATTCTCAGTTCTACCCTTTATGATGGTCTAGAATTATCAACAAAGAGTGTTCCTGAGTCTTCGAAAACAAGTTCTACAGATCTTCAACACCTACACCAAAAACTATTGTCCTCCAAAACAAAAATGCCAGCGCTCATGAGGAGATCGAAAATCTTAACCTTGAATGCTCCAATCCTCGCAAAGAATTAATTAAGAAAGATAAGCAAATTAAATTTCTCAAAAGTATTGCTAGCAGTTCAAACTCCAGTAGCCCGGCCGGTTTAACACCGAGTCGCCGATCTGCCTCACCTTATATGAAAAATCTCACTAATGTGAGGATGAAAATATCACGATTTTCACCACTAAACAATCCCAAAACAACAAGGCCACATGAAACACCAAAACGTCATATACAGCTATCACCTAGCCGTCTAATCTCGAATCCACATTTAGAAAATATCCCTTAAAACCAGTTAAGTACATTATATTTAAAGGAAAATACAGAGGAAAAAAATAACACACTGAAACCAGAATGTAGCATGTCAACTTTTGAGAAATTCCAAAACACAGATGGCGCCACGAAGAAATTGTTTATTATTGGAGATGGGCAACTTCGTAGTTTAACCTCACAACCAACCTATGATTATAACAGTAGCAACTATATATTTATGTGTAAATACAACTTCTTTGGTATAGTCAAGCCATATGCAAAAAGCTATGATGTTATGAATACTTGTGAAAGCTTGAACAAATCATTAAATAATAATGATATAATTATCTCGTCGATGGGTTCAAATGATAAAAATCCTTACGAAGTCTTATCCGCTCTAAGTAATTCATTACACATCATAAAGTATTTGTAATAAATAATCAGTATAATCCATATTTGAACGAACGTTTATTAAATGAAAATATAAAATTGTTACTAAAATCCTATTCTAATTGCCAATTTGTAGAAATAAATTGTACAAATATTGTAAACATAAATCCCATGAAGTTTATTAGGGTGTTAAGCTGTAAATTGCTTGTTGAACTTGCATTTTTAGATTGTTATAAACAAAAAATAAAGACACAGACAACTTACAAGGACACTAATGTTTCATCTAAAATTTGTAAATATAATATACGTGTAATCGATTTTAAACTTTCGCGATTTGTATACATCATAGAAATTGCTTTAGCGGGTCTTAATCGCGTTAACTTAACTTATTTAAGGTATAAATACCTATTTGTTACCGACGTTTCGCTCGTCTTGCACCGAGCGTGGTCGCGGAGAGACTGATGAGAGCTCAGCGACGTCTTGTGGAAGTGCGGGTTTCAGCACCTACCCTCACTTGGTCTTTATTTAAGTTCGCAATGTCGGTACTCCGACACACTACACTAATGACGTCTACACACTGTTGAGATTTATCACTGCGGCGGTGTTTACACTTGCTGATGACTGGATTCCAAGTGGCTGATAATCTATATCCATCCTCCTGGTTGAAATTGTTATATTTATTAATTTCTACCGCTTCACGTACTATCCTGGAGTAATAGTAACGATCGGTGGATAAGACTTGTGGTTGATGCAGTTCTATCCAGTGGTTTGGTCCAGACTCCAACAAATGCTCAGCTATCGCCGACTTGTTAATATGTCGATTTTTGACAGCTGCGATATGTTCCTTTACCCTTTCAGCGATTGTACGCTTAGTCTGCCCGATATACGAGGGTCAAACTGAAAGTTCTTAGAACTGGCCACTTATAAACAATATAATAAAAAAAATATTCTAAAATTTGAAAATAGAACTCTTTGCCAATATTACTGAGTATATATTTCATTCATTTGTCATTTGTTTTACGATTTGGCGGCAAATTGAAAATTGTCTGTGTCACGTCAACATGAATTTAACACGAGAAAATTTTCGTGCAATGATTTTTTATGACTTTCGATGTCATTTAAGTCAACAAGAAAGTTATGATAGACTACGATTGGCCTTTCACGATGAAGCCCCATCTCGTGCGACTGTTTACAACTGGTTTAATGAGTTTAAACGTGGTCGCACTAATCTCACTGATGATGTACGTGAGGGACGGCCTTCTACGGCGACGACTGAAAATAACATCTGTGTTGTGCGGCGTATGATAGAGACTGACAAAAGAGTGACCTATCAGCAGATTCGGACAAGCTTAGGCATCGGTATGAGTCAAGTGCACAAAATCCTCCACGAACATTTAGCGGTCAGGAAGCTTTGCGCCCGGTGGATACCTCATAATTTGACTAAGGCTCAAAAACTCCATCGTGTGGATTGGTGCCGTAAAATGATTGAAAGATTTAACGGAGGTGACTCAAATGCTGTGTTCGACATACTAACAGGTGACGAAAGCTGGATTTACTATTATGATCCTGAAACCAAAAGACAATCTGCTCAGTGGGTGTTTCCTTTCGAGGAGTTGCCAACTAAAGTGAAGAGAGATCGAAGTGCGGGAAAAAAAATGGTGGCCTCGTTCTTTGGAAGGATAGGTCATTTCGCAACAATTGTGTTAGAGGATCAAAAACAGTTTCTGCAGAATGGTACACTACCAATTGTTTGCCACTTGTCTTGGGAAAAGTTCGAGAGAAACGACCTCGCAGTAGGATCCTCCTTCACCACGACAACGCCTCGTCGCACACCGCCAAGCGAACGATCGACTATTTGGCGACATCAAACGTTGAATTACTGGGTCACCCGCCGTATAGCCCCGACCTCGCGCCTTGTGATTTTTATTTATTTCCAAAAATTAAAGAAAAACTTAAAGGAAAGCGGTTTATGAATGCTGAAGAAGCGGTGGCTGCGTATCGCGATGCCATTGAAGAGACCCCTAAGGACGAGTGGGCAAAGTGCTTTTCCCAGTGGTTCCATCGCATGCAGCGGTGTATTGACGTCAATGGACAATATTTTGAAAAGATATAATAAAACTAATAACTGGCTAATGTAATCAGTTTTTGATTTTCTAAGAACTTTCAGTTTGACCCTCGTATGAACTACCATAGCTGCAATCGACTTTGTAGACGCCAGGTGTTTGGAGAGGAATTACATCCTTTGGTGTACGCAGATTGCGTGCTATCTTAGAGAGCGGACTGCATACAGTCTTGATGGAGTATTTCTTGAGTACTGTTCCAACTTTGTCCGTCACTCCCTTTAGATACGGCATGTAAGCGGGCACTCTGCTTACTTCAGGTTTACGCTCGTTCCTTTTCCGACAGAGTAAGTTTTTCTTGTATCCGTTGCACCTAAGTACCTCCCGAACATGTGACAGCTCACTATTTAATTGTTCGGGGTCACATAAGTCATACGCTCTGTTCACTAACGAGGACACAACGGAATCCAAGTGCCGCGGATGGTGGTGCGAGTTCGCGTTGAGATACCTGTCGGTGTGTGTCGGTTTCCTATACACAGTATGTCCAAGGGTACCATTATCTCTCACTGTCATTTTAACGTCGAGAAAGGGTAACGATCCGTCTACCTCCATTTCGAATGTGAATCGGATGTTCGGTTGTATGGAGTTCAATTTGTGTGCGAATTGTTCTACGTCCTGCTTGTTGCCCTTCATGATGCAGAAGATATCGTCGACATAACTTGAAAATAGCTTCGAACAATTTACATGTTGATACTTTTAAGAAGGGAACAATACCTTATTACTTTAGTAAAAAAAAAAATAGTGGACCAAAAAACACAACAAAATTTAGGTAAAAAGGAACTTTTTTGTGCCTAAAGTTGAATCGAGTATAACTATATTTCATCAGAATATAGCAGGTGCAATTAATAAAAGCGAGGACATTATTTTTGCTTTATCAGAGTTTTCCAAAAAATCGAACGATATCGATATACTATGTTTCACTGAGACTTTCATTAAAAAGGTACGGAGCATTTATTAAAAATACCAGGATACAAAATGGTTGCGTCGTTCTCCCGCAACGCAAAAAGAGGAGGTTCTTGTATCTTGATCAGGAATGATTTCGATTACAAAACATTAAAATGTTTACCTAACCTGTAATTTCCATTTTGACTATTGTGGCGTTGAGCTATTATCACAAAAAAATATTGTCATATGTATATACAGAACTCCAACTAGTAATACATATGCTTTCATTGAAAAAATTGAACAGCTGTTATCAAAACTGTCGTATCATTCAAAGAAAATAGTTTTGTGTGGTGATTGGAATTTGGATACTCTTAGGCCAAGTAAAAGTTGTTTTGAACTTATAAACACATTAAAAAACTTTGACATACAAATACAAATCAGGTTACCCACTAGACAGCAGGCATGTATTGACCTATTTGCCAGTAATGTGAAACACGCTCGAGCTGAAGTTCACTACTTGGGGCTTTCAGACCGCGAGACAGGACAAACATTAACAATTATAACCAATATTAAACGCCAGAAACATAGTTGGTATGAGGGGGTCAGAAATTTTAATAAATAAAATGTTGACAGATTTTGTTGCTACATATCATCATTATCTTTCTCGGATGTCTATGAAAAATGTGATGTAAATTAAGCATTTGAAGATTTTCACAGTTTGTTTGCACTATTTTTTAATCTATGCTTTCCTTCATTTAAAGTAAAAAAAACAAATAAAGTGGATAAAAAAAGTTGATTGACAAAAGGTCTGAAGAAGTGTTGTATAAAAAAATGAATTCTTTATTTAAAAGGTAAGCAAGTAAGTGCTGATAAAAAGAAAAATATTAGATTTTACAAAAAATACTTGTTTGTTTGTTTTTCGTGTGAGTGTGAGGCCAACTCTGGTGTCGGAGTTTTCAGACCGCCCAAAGGCCTCCGACATGGCCTAACGACCCTTATCCATAGACAAGAGCCGGGACCGACAGCTTTACGTGCCCTCCGAAGCACGGTAGCGCTCAGATGAAAATGCCACACACTGTCACCCATCCAACTGGTAACCTGTGCAAGCGTTGCTTAACTTTGCCGATCTGTTACGAAAGGCAAGCCAAGTCTCGCTATGAGCGAAATATAAATAAAATAAATATAAATAAAATAAATAAAATACTGTAAAATTCTTAAGAAATGTCTACACAAGTCAAAGCAATTAGAAAATTATAAATATATTAACAATAATAGTAATAAATGCAAAGCGGTGTGGAAAATTATAAACCAAAATATTGGAGACAATAAAACTAATTCAGAAATAGACAAAATATTACACAATAACCAGTTACATACGACTGCAGATGACATAAGTAATTTATTTAATTACTTTTATGTTGACTTGTCCGCGTGGTGACGGATTAAGAATAAGGAATGTCACCACCCCATATCATCCCATGGGTGTCATAAGAGCCGACAGAGGGAGCATATTATGCAGAGAACAACACTGTAAAAGAAGGAAAACTTGATACAAACCCTATACCAACCCGTTTGGCCAGCGTGGTATAGTAGGCCAATTCCTCCTTTCAAAGGAGAGGCCTAGTCCAGCAGTGGACTGTTAAAGGCTGATGATGATGATGTTGACTTGACTAATAATAATGACTTTAAATACAATATTGACAATATAAATGAAACTATGGACATGAACAAAGTAAAATGAAATTCAATTTTTTTAAGGCCGTCAGATGCAATTGAGATATTTAGATTAATTCATAATTTAAAAAATACTAACTCCGTAGGTATTGATGGTATCAACAGAAAAATGATAAAACTCTGTGTACACTGGATATGCGAACCCTTGAGCTTTATCATAAATATGTCATTCCAACAAGGTATTTTCCCGACGATCCTTAAAAAGTCAATTGTTAAGCCCTTATATAAAGAAAGTGAGCCGACAGATATGAACAATTATCGTCCAGTTACCCTTATACCAGTTATATCCAAAAATGTTTGAAAAGGCTATGTTAAAAAGAGTTCATGACTTCGTTTTGAAGGAAAGAATACTAAAAGAAGAGCAATTTGGTTTTAGAAAAAACAGTAGTACTTAACTAGCCTGCTTCAATCTGATTAAAATAATTACTGAATGCATTAATGATAGAATACCTGTAACGACATTATTTCTAGATATGAGTAAAACGTTCGATTTTGTTGATCACAAACTGTTGCTCTGTTTCTATACTTTAAATGATTTTATGACATATAAAGAAAATGTTTAAATTAATTAATGTTAAAAAATCACGTATGACAACAATAGCAATATTATCTGGACATTTAAATTTATTTTAATTTGACACTTCTATGCAATTATTAATTTAATATTATATTTTACAATTATACACGACTAACATTTTGACATTAATTATCTGATAAATCAATACGATATAAATAGAATTTCTTAGAATGATATTATTATATAAATTGACATATTTGCGCACCATTGTTATGGTAGAATGTGAGGATCACTATTACTGTACCAGCACTATGTAACCACATTTCTCGTAAATAAATGCATTTACATTTCACCTACCCTATGTATTTTAGGAATATATAAGTACGATTTTTTATCAGTTATCTGATTGTGCTTTTATACACTTGTAGAAGATCTGCCAAGATTGGGATAAGATAGTACGCAATCGTCCATAATTGATTCGCATGTCTCACAATAGTTAGGTGTTTATAAATAATTGTTTTGGGGTTCCACTATTTATGTGTGTGACAAAACCAAATATTCTGAGTGATTTGGTGCAATGACAATCATACAAAATTTTTTGTCAGTCGACTACTGACACATGGCGTGAAGAGTATATAAATATTACTGTACCTTTATTATATTTTATATATTATCAAGAAAGCCATTATAATGCTGGTGCGCTAGCATTGCACAATCACTAAATATTATATATATACACCACTATTTTTTAATTAGTACAAAACCTTTAAGGACAGATAAGCGAAGATATTATTATCATATATGTGACGTAAGAATTTCATAATATCAATAAAGAGCAAAGTTATTATCATTTGTTTATTGTAGAAAATCTCACTTAAATCATAGTCATATTTTACAATCCATTCACTAATTCATTGATAATATTCCATCCTGCTCATTCGCATTCTCTCTGTCGCACTTATCCGCTCAAGGTACCGCTTTAATTTGGCATTTATCGCTAAAGCATCACGCGGTCGTTATCTGACCACCCGCGAAGCAAGGCCACTTGCCGTGCTACCTTAAACCTAAACTTACGACTCGTCACTCGGGTATTGATATTTGAAATGATGTTTTTATGAAAGTAGATTAAATAAGCTTTGTAGTAATGTTTGAATGGTGACTGAATGACGGAATGTTTAGTTTATGCGACCCGCCGAACTTGATCCTATTGTAAACAATGTCGTCTATCGATGACCTACTCGCCATTTTTGTTTGTCATGATAACAATATGGGTTATAAATTGCTTTCTTTTATTATTTTGTATACCTGGTGGTATAAGGTTTACTAAAATATAAAATTAAAGCAATGCTTGCTTAGAAAATTATTTAAATGTCAGCATTTGAAATTTTTGTATATTTCACTGTCTTTGCATGTTACGCGCGGGGCGTAATTATGGATTCAAAACATCATTGTAAACAAATAATATAATTATTTTTGATATTTTTATGTTTTAATTGTGAATGGACTAATTAGTTATAAAATAACAGCAAAAAAATAAACAAATATTGTGTAATAATTTAATTCAAGATTCTATATTCATTCAATTACCGAAACAACGGCATTTATTTTTATTGAATGAAAATATATAGATAACGTTACATTTATGCTATGAATTATTGTTTAATTATGAGTACATAAATAAACCTATCATGTGATATATAATACTCCTATAATTCATGAATGGCTTTCGAAAATTTTGGCGGGTATGGCGGTTATTTTTTGCGTGCAAAAGTAAACAATTGTGCAAAGTCCAATAAGAATAATTCTTATCGGAATCTTATCAGATATGGTTTTTTATATTGGTCATCTAGTTGAAAAGAAAGTTATCTAGGTTTGAATCTGATATATAACAAAAAAATATGTAAAAAAAAATAAAATATTAAAATTGGCGGCAATTAACAATCATTTATATTTTATATTTTTTTATGTTTAAAATTAAAATGTTTCTTTCCATTATATTTATTATCTCACCATGTACAATACTTATATACCTCCTATAATAAAAAACGACGAGAAATATGAATATGTTAGAAATATAATAGGGCGCTCGAAAATGGCGGGAAAATATTATACCGGGCTCGCTTTATACCGCTCTTACGTGGTCTTCAAGAATATTATTTGGTGTTAATTAATATCATTCGAAAGCTTATTTAATTACGCGTCTTTTGATATACAATATTAACTTAATAAATAGAAATATCACCATTCTTTCAACGAAAATATTGCGCGCCGTACTTAGTTTGAAAGCCTAGCCTCGAAAGTGGCCAAAATACTTCTATGGGTGTCCTAAGATGCCTCGATGGTGGCCAAAATGCTTTGAGGGGTTATGATGTAGGTAGCCATAGAAAATAAAATGAAGAAAACTAATAAATGTAGGTAGTTATTTCTTAATTTTGTTAATTCTTCCCTCTCCTTCATACTTCATTCGGGCTTAGGACCGGTAAAATTTATCGTTTAACAAGTAATTAAATACGGAGGTATGTAATTAGAAAGCAAACAAATATCAAAATAAAAGATGGTGTTCTGGACTAAAAGATAAAATTATTTTTAAATAAAAAAGAACCGACTTCAAAAACACTAAAGAACTAAAAAGCAAAAAATAATTGGTTATGGAGCAAAACTTTTTTGAGTCGGTGCCAAGCCAAGTATTTCTGATCTTACCATAAAACCTCTACACTTTTTTGTATAACTTTCGTTGTTGATAGAATAGGTAGTTTGTAGTTTAGTAACTTTTTGCGTAAGGGCTTGGCACCGACTCCAAAAAGTTTTGCTCCATAACCAATTATTTTTTGCTTTTTAGTTCTTTAGTGTTTTTGAAGTCGGTTCTTTTTTATTTAAAAATAATTTTATTTTTTGCTTTTTAGTGGTATACTAATAAAAAAATAGTAATAGGTGGTAAGTAGGTACATAGGGTAGTGTAGGTGGTACATGATGGGGAGGCCTTCCTTACTTGCCTCAATTCCGAAATGTACCTATACCTGTAACTTTCTGGCAATTTCAAGTATTTTTTTTTTGTTTTCAACTAGCCTTAACACGTTCGTTTCAATTCCATCATCAGATCCCGAAAATCATCCAGTACCAAAGTGTTTGCCAAGACAAAACAAACGAGCCTAAACTCGATGAGATTGCGTTATTATATTACAAAGATCCCATTGCCACCTTCCTGCTCTATCATCAGACTTTGGAAAACATTCAGCACTAAAGTCCGTGTGAAGACAAATCAAACGAGTCCAAACTCAATGGGATTGCGTAGTTGTATTACAAATATCCCATAGCTACCATCCTGCTCCATCATCAGAGTTTGGTAAATATTCAGCACTAAAGTCCACGTAAAGACGAATCAAACGAGCCCAAGCTCAATGGGATTGCGTCTTTGTTTTACAAAGATCCCATGTGCCCGGTAGATGGCAATAGGCTCGCCCCCTATTACATCGGGACCTAAACATAACTGGTGAAATGTGTGTGTGTATACACCTCTACCTACCCCTTCGGGAATATAAGGCGTGAAGTTATGTTATGTTAAAGATCCCACGGCCACCTTCCTGCTCCATCATCAGACCCTGGAAAACATCCAGTACCAAAGTCCATGTAAAAACGAATCAAACGACCCTAAACTCGATAAGATTGGGTTGTTGTATCACAAAGATCTCATGGTTACCTTCCAGCTCCATCATCAGACCATGGAAATCATCCAGCATCAAAGTCTATTTAAAGACGACTCAAACGAGCCCAAACTCGACGGCATTGGGTTGTTATCGTTTATCGTCAAATCGCTTCAAGTGTGCTTTTAAATTTGAAGAGTTCCTTCAATTTTTTCAGGATTCCATGATCAGATCCTGACCTGATGATCATGGGACCAATTGGGAGGTATACTCTTTCAATCCAAAGAAGAATTTTTGAAATCGGTCCAGGCGTCTAAGAGAAATCGGGGAACATACATTAAAAAAAAGATTCCGACGAATTGAGAACCTCCTCCTTTTTTTAAGTCGGTTAAAAAAAGTAATTTTGGCGTATTTATGAAGTTAGAATCATGTGCTATTTACAAATGATTTTATTTATTTATTTATTTAACACTTTATTGTACACTATAAAATGACATTTCATAATGAATCGTTTTACAAACATAGTACAATGGGCGGCCTTATCGCTAATAGCGATTTCTACCAGGCAACCTTTGGATGGAGATTATTGGTAGGTAAGAAATGGTAGTTGCTAGTGTACCAGTAAATTATGATTATATTTTAAATATATAAATTGATATATAATAAATATTACAATAATATAGTTAATCATACATAAATAACTATACATACACATACATAAATAATAATATATAATATATACTTATAATTATATATAAGAAGTGTTATAATGATAGGTAGTCATCATCATGTCAGCCTAGAGACGTCCACTGTTGGACATAGGCCTTCCTCAAGGTGTGTGGAGAACACAGACCGATTTTGAGCCGCCCGCATCAAATTATTATTTACTTAAGTACGTATTATTTACTAAACTTACAAGTATTTCCATTGTCCTTCGAAATGTCCACCACCGTTGTCAAAAGCATCCAATATGCTCTGTTTTAATTGTTTGACACTGACTTTAATCCATTTAAGTTGATATTGTTTAACTTGTTACTGCTGATCCGTTGTTTGCGGGCAGCCAATTATCCGAATCAAATTAAAATTCAAGTTGCACGGCGAATAACAAACCTTCTAGTTAGGCCTTAATTACTGATGTATGTAATGGTATATGATTAATGTAACAAATATTAATACGAGTTTTCTTGTAAGGATTTTCATTCATTTATGGCGTAGTGTTTTAAGCGTTCGTCTCACCTTTTAGAACTGCGCCAAACTGGGCACATAAAGCTGCCGGTCCTGGTTAAGCAAAAGAATCTTTAGGCCATGTCGGAGGCTTTGTCTAATGAGCAAAATATATTTACTAAACGGTGAGTTTAACTTCTGGCAACCGTATTTGAAAACTTGCAGGTTATGAATATTAAATTATACTATTTGAAATGTTGCTATATGGTTTTAAATTCAAATACTGTTTTTCGTATACCGTGTTGTATGCCTAAAACAATTTTTCTGTTCTCTCAAATTCTTGTGTAGTACCTAGGTAAAGCATATTTTCTTTCCAAGTAAAATATTCATGAAAGTAAACCTTCAGTCTGTATATATAGCCGATGTTGGTTTTCCTCTGATTGTGTTTCTTGTCTCAGGGCTCTAGTTTAATTTTTGTTATTATGTCTACAAATTCGCCGTCTTCACTCCAGAACTTCTTTACAAAGTTGTAATTTAAATAAATAACAGACGAATAATTTTGTATTACTAATTTAAAAGGGTTCAGATATTTGGAAAAGTTTGAGATATTTTCAATTTGTATATTTCGAAAAGTACTACCTACCAATTAATCCTTATAAATCTTCCTCAATTAGAAGATATTGATTGCCTTATTGCGGCAATTGGAGAAAATGTTTTACGTCACCTTCCGAAATAAATTTGAAATACACAACGTAATCCTGTTGTAGTGCAATGCAGTGTTCTAAATCACTTGGTTTTAGATATTTGTAGAGTTTGATAATCTATGAGAGGAAACACTGCCTACAATTTTCTCACTCACATCTAATGCATTAAACAAATAAGTATAATAAAAGCTATATACTCACTGGAAATACAAAAGAAAATTTCACCAATATTGTAGTAAGATAAAACAAAGTATGTTCCCATCGGAGGCTTAAACATAAAAGTCTGAAATCTCCGGCGAAAATTACTCGCCATCTTATTAAGTGAAGATACAACTGTCCTCGGTAGTTAGACAACTAAATAGTCCCGCGGTTGTCCACGAACCAGGCCCGCCAGACACATTGTCTCAATTCTATACATTTATATGCTGATTCGTCGTTCATATGCAAATTTGTGCTTAGCTGCGCGATAGTAATGTTATGCCGGACTTTTGATTTCAAACAGGTGTGGGAGGCGATTGTTGTTTTATGGACGGCGGAGATAAAGGGTTCAAGGTTTATTATATCGTCATTTATTACATAAAATAAGATTTAGATAGTTGAAATTATGTCATAGAGGTACTTAGTAGCTTACTAGCTACTATCTATACTTTATAATATTATAAAGCTGTAGAGTTTGTTTGTTTGCTTTAACGTGCTAATCTCAAGAACAACTGGTGTTATTTGGAAAATTCTTTCAGTTTTAGGTAGTCCATTTATTGAGGAAGCCTATTTAACATCACGCTATAAGCCACGGATGCAGAGCAGTACCCTTTAATAATGCGGGTGTAACCGCGGGCTCATCTAGTTTACGTATGTATATGGCTTTTCAGAAACTGTATAATCTTAGAAGAGAAGCCTATTGTTGTGCATATTTGGGATACCGGGTACGTTCGCTAAATCTCTACTGAGAATTTTCTTACAGGAAATGCTATATTTCCTTTCAAATTCTCAGAATGGACCGCAAACATAAGCTGGCTTATCGTTTCTACGACGAAATACATCAAATTCGTTTTACCGTCTTATTCTAAGGGCTATCTTTAAAAGCACTACTAAAAATATATATATGAAAATAAATTTAAAACTGTAATCTAGCTACGTATCAAATCTTGCTTTAAGACGAGGCTGCAAGAAATATGCTTGTCTGAAATTCTAAAATATTTGTCAGCCGTTTATTTAATTCAAAATAAGTGACGAACTCATACTATTTATTATAATTCAATTTGACATAGAAGACAGACAATCGAATGCCACACGCCTGTATAGTGTACTTACATATTTTGATTTTAGTTCATAATGAAATTGTTAATAAAAATTTGCAAAAACGTTAACATGAATAGTTAATTTCAAAGTTTACAGTTTTCGTTTACAAGATATGTATATTAATAATTTAGTCAACGGGTTCGGTAGACTCGATCGAAACCTTAGCTGAATAATAAAACAGTAAAAAATAAAGATTTCGAGTCAACAACATATATCCTTAAATATATATCTTAATCCATTCGTTCATATTTGAATCTCTCTGAATATGCATGCGTTTCTAACTAGCACTCGACTTGTGCGCTGCACTACATGGATGATTTAATCATTTAAGTTGAATATTTAAACTCTCTTTACTTTGACCACTTTCCACTTCTTCTACTTCGTGTCAATGGTTTCAGCTATATGAGACCTGCACAATATTCGGCCACTCTTATTGCGTTAGGAGTGGCCTCCCAGAGCTCATACACAGTGCAGGTGCTCGGGCAAGGTCATATTAACAAGTGATCCATTGACTTTCCACTGGAAATGGTTTTCAGCTTTATGAACCTTAATTGGACTGCTTCCGTGGTCCAGTGGATAGCGTATGTGTCTGCTGTTCGGAGGTCCCGGGTTCGATTCCCGGGTAGGGCAAAAGTATATAATATTCTACCACATACACACGTCACCATCTAGTCCCAAACTAAGCTGAGCTTGTACTATGGGTACTAGATAATGGATAAACATACATATACACGCTGATTTTTGATTGGTTTAGGAAAAAGAAACTTCATGTCCGAAATAAAATCCTCTATTCATATTCAAAATCAAAATTCACCTAGCACCTAAAACAAAAAAGTTATAAAAGTCAGTAACTGCTGGCAAAACGTAGTAAAACACGGTTGTTTATGAGTAGGTAGTGTTCGAGCGCCGCGCGGTCATGACCTCGCCGCGCGAGCCGGGCGCAGCCGTCAGCTGTTGTTTACCTACAGCGGTTGTAGGTTGTAGGTAGTTAGTGCGGACTGATAATGATACGTAATTTACTTAGAAAACACGATTTAGGTAATTACGATGCCAACAATTTTAAACACATTTGTTTTCTTATTTTGTTCTCTTTTTAAGAACCCCTCCCGCATCCTAGTGCTAAATCCTGTCTCACGAGGGACATTACAAACCTAACAATAATGGACACAGCAGTCGAAACAACAATTTATGAATCACACAAAGTGTTGTGTCAAACATCGCTTAAACCACTACGCCAACCATGAAGTGCAGTAATAAATAATTAAAATAATAAACGTATGTAACTAAATAGCTATACCTATTCGATAATTTCTTGGAACATTACTCGGACTTAGAATTTCGTCGTAACAAGCTGTGGGTTTACGAAATCATGATGAACTAGTAGAAGAAAAACGATAAACTAAGAATTATTCGTTACGTTATTAGACATAGGTACTACATTATCTTTTGAATAACTAGACAAAGATTTTAACAATGGAAAAGTTTAGTACTTGCGTATTTCTATGTTATTTATAAGAATGTAATCACAGTAGGTATTCAATAATGAATAAACCAAATACCTCTGCTGTTTGCTGCCTAGGTACTCGTACATCACAATCAATTTACACCTTTCACACATTGTCTTTTGTTAATGATAGCTAATTAGAAAAACAGTAATTAATTACGATGCTGAATTTCTTGTTCAAACTCCACTGAATACACTGCTAAACTGACCGATGTTTATGAGGCGTTGCACTACAGCCAGGATTGTGTTTGGTGATGGCACTTAGGGTGAGTAAATACCTCGCGTGCGCAACGATTCCAGGTGGTCTGGTAACGAATACATGCGCCTCGCCTCTTCCATATTATCACCAGACATGTAATACACTCGCACCGAACTCAATATTGGAATATTCATAATGCCGATCCATTACGAAGCGCGCGACGTAACACGGGTACAATGACGGGGTCGAACGTGACGTACGGGCGTCCCGTTGACCTAATTTCGCGAGAATGTCGGAGTGATGAACTGACGAGCGGCAAATTGCAACTGACCACCGCCCCTACCCCTGTCGCCCCGCGTTGCTATGCGCGTACGCCGGGGGCGGGGTCTGTAACTACAGTGCAATGTTTATCTGTGTGTGTCGTGTGTTTAATATCTATCTGTATATGTGAGTGGCACGATCGAATATACATCGGCGCGCGCGATTTCTTTCATAACTACGAACTCTCGTACAAATAATTTAATATTTTTGTTACGATTTTTATAGCTTAGATTTCAAATTTTATTAGCTGGTTAGGTTCTGTTAACGATAAGTAATAAGATGGCTTTCGCTCCAAAACCAATTAAAAATCAGCGTGTATACTTTTTTTTTGTAAATACATACATATTATACATAGAAACATCCAGACCAAGACAAACATCCATATTCATGCACACAAATGTTTGACTTGAGCGGGAATCGAACCCGCGACCTTCGGCGTAGCAGTCGTTTACACTCCCGCGGCGCCAACCGGTCGTCAACCGGTATTATTGAGTTTTTCTGAATTCTCAGTAGCAGCGCGGAGTCTGGTGATGTGCTCGGTAACGGCAATTGGCTCGCTCCCTATTACATTGGACCAAAAACATTCAAGGCGAATTGTGGGGTAATATTACACCTCTGCCTACCCCTGCGCAAATACAGGCGTGAGTCTATAAAAATATAATATATATTTTATACACATATATTATTATTATATATTATATTATATTGTCTTAAAATTTGCCATAACTTTAAGAGTCAATGGGTCAGTCAATGAGAACTATATCGACCTATCCGTAGAATAGAGTTCCATGTGACCATAGGCCAAAATCGTGTTAAATAGCTAAATGGGATAAGGAATACAAACTCTACAAAACTGTGTTTTTAGAATTTTCGTATCTTGTTTACTTTCGGAGATATAGAATCGAATAACGTTTCATCTGATATTCCGCGCAACAACGCACGACGTATACATGGGACGGGACACGGGGAGTACGGGTGGCGCGAGCGCCGCGATCAATGAGCATTTCGGCCGATGTTCATTGGAAGAAGAAGAAAATTGGGGCATTTTCGTGTTCTATACTTAATTTACATTATATTTTAGAAAATTTAATTTATTCAGTATTTTAAATAAGAAGGGATACTTTTAAAGATATCAGGATCACGCAAAATACTAAATATGATTCAAGTAGATGCAGAAGAGCCTGATCTTAGTTCGGCGTTTTCAAACTTACATACCGCGTTTCCAAATCAAGATTTCAATTCTGGTAAGTGACGATGTTTTACAAGTATAACTTCACTATGTACAACTTTAAGTTCCTACATTTACACAGATTATTATTTTTATTACTTTTTAACTCAGTTCATAGTTAACAGCGATCAATCATTATTTAGAACGTTTTTCGATGGAGTTGTTCAGAAACGCAACTCTGGCGCAAAAAGACGATTACCGTAATTAATATTCACAGAGTAATCGATTTTTATGCAATATTGAGCAACAAAAATTAGAGGCCTTATGGAATATTAAGACGTTTTTTTACGAATATTATTGAAGTTTTTAGCGTCTGAGGTTAAAAAAGGACGGTTTTCGCCGGAGTCTGTGAAACAATTTGTGGGTTCAATGTTAAGATGGGACGTTATTACTCAAAACGTTGAATCAATTAGGACGTTGTTCAATTAAAAAAATCTTTAATTATAAAGATTTTTTTATAGAAATTAGTTAAATTTATCGCAAAATTTATTGTTTCAAAGAACGCTTAAAAATAGTTTGTTAAAAATACTTGGGCAAAAGAATTTTTCAATTTTAGTTACGAATAAAGGATAAACTAGCATGAATCGTCTTTGCTTCCTGGTACAAAGGAACCAGTCGTGAGTTTGATATATGGGAAGAAATTCTATACAAACATGACGGGACCAAGAAAATAAAGGAATCTGTAATAGCTCAAAACCGAATATCATGTCTGTTTAGTCTACTGAAGGTGTCTACAGTAATCAACCTAGTTCATTTTCTTTGGAATTCCATTAAGTTTTGCAAATTCATCGTTAAAATAGCTCAAACAGTTAGAAGTGTAAACAAAGGTCTACCCCAGTTAGTTTCAGTACTAACTCCTATGCTGTTTCCTACTAATAAATAATGATAAAAATACTCTACCACATGCACACAACTTCATCTAGTTCCAAAATAAACCGAATGTGTATTATGGTTACTAGAAATTTACTCTTTTTTGTAAATACATACATGTTCATTCGACATGCGATATAATATTAAGCTCTGATAATAGAAAACTAAGTCATACTTTTAAGTAGTCTGCCATTTACTACACGCTCGCAGTGACATGCACTGCGAGAAAATTGAAGTATGCTAAACTATTTATTAACACTCTTGCTGTTTTAACTCCTTTTGAGATACATATTAATACATTATTATGATGTTGATAGACTGCATGGATGAGATATGTATGTATGCATGGATAAGAGAGAATAAAAGGGTCTTTTTAAAGGAAGGGCAGCAGGACCCGGCTTGAAAGGCACAAGATCGTTATCGACGATGCAATGAAAACTGTGTTTCAAAAAATATATATAATTTAAAGACTTAATGGACTTGTGCTGCTCACAAGTTATTCAGAGTTAGTACTGAAATGTGTCATTATAATGATCTTAACGTTACCAGGGTTGCAGCAACAATTTTTTGTCTTAGAATCCAGGCTCTGCTTAGTAGTCTAATAAGATTTGACAGGACAGCCTAGTTAAGTACTGATATGAGTATGAGTACTCGCTTTTAAATTTTGTTAATGTTTAGATGTATTTTACTATTATTTTGTAAATATTGTGCACCCATGTCTAAGTAAAAACGATGTAAGATTGTTGTTATTTTTATACGGGGTATAAAAAGTCCCTTAATGAAAGTTTAAATCCCATTTCATAATTACGAACATTCTTTACTTGCACTAGGCCTGAAAAATTACTGCTCCAGGAGATATTGAGGCTCAAAGTTACCATATTTATTTTTAATTAGGTTCAGAATCTATGCATTTTACGCACCAATTTTTTCTATATAATGTAATTATGTCCTATGCACCCTTGGATAGTTAAGTATCTCGAGAATTGCACGCGCATACTTTACATAGCGGCTTAAAAAATGTGTCTACAAAAAAAATCGTTTCCCAGGTATTGTTTTGCTAAATATGACTTAGCATGATGTGTAGAACGAGTAGACTTCGGCTTGGTGACGGGTCTTTTTACACCGTGTATAATATTATAAAGAAGAAGATATTTGATTAAGATCGCAGGAAGTGGTGGAATTCAGGCGGCTCATCATTGGCGTTGACAGCTTTTGGGGAGGCCATGTCCACCAGTGGATGTCTTTAGACTTAGGTGATGATAAAGATGTTTGTAGTCATAAATTTATTTTATATTAAGTAGATCCTTACAAAATAAGTTTGTGACTGCTCGTGAAGCCTGAGCCATAGTAGAAAGGTACGTAGTTGCAATTTTGTGATAAATTTTTCATTTATGACTATAAATTGTTCTATATATATACGTACAATTTTATTACTTTTAAATAAGTATATACGATTATGCGTAAAGTTAAATAAATATAAGTACTTACTTACACAGTTTATTTATTTTTAAATAAGTAAATATAATTACTCCGCCTATTATACGACGTGACTAGTTAGTAAAATTATAATTACTCATTAATGCTAGAAGTCTAATCGTTGCCGTCTAAGGTTCTGTCAACTATTTTAAGTCGTTTTAGTAAAAACAAATGACATTGTATTTAGTTTTCTATTTTATATTATTCACAAAGGACTCTTAAAGGATGAAAAATTCCAACAAAAAACAACCTTTGTTAACATAGAACGTCTTTTAAATCGAACGTTTCCGCAAAACAACGCACGATGTTTACCACGGACCCTCGTTTTTCCGCCATAAAACGTCCTAAGTTGATATGTAACTCACTATCTCGTACAATAAAAGGACTAGAAATATACACTTTAGGGCATTTAATTAGGCTGGGCTGTTATAATAACATACCAAAAAATCATAATTTTAATTCTCTCGTTATAAGAGTTATAAGGAATTATTCAAGTCAAGAACTTCGACAGCCTCTACTGAAAATTGGGATCCATGCAGATCGGACTTTATTCTGCGGATGAGTCGATATTATCGCTAGTGTCTTTTCATCATTTTCATCGAATCAAATTATAATATCTCATCATGTGCGGAATTTGATACCTAAAAATTTGTAATGTATCACTGGCCTTGTAATTTTGAAGGCACTTTTCATGTTTTTAATTTACACTAAAGCGTCAATGTATCATGTAATTTCGGTTGGTCGGCAGGGGCGGCGACAGTTTCACATTTTTGCATATTCATTGGACGATATCGACTTGTCGGCCAACGTGTCAGCGCTTGTCGCCCGGTGATCGATCACCACTTTTTGTATTCGTCGTTTGGGTAGGGTGACGTCTTGTAGGTGGACGTTTGTTTGGATAATGTGTGCTCATATGATCAGCGCGATATTGAATGTAAAAAAAAAATATTTTGAGATCATTCTGAAGTGTATTTGCTTTTAACACTAGAAACACGACCCGTGTTTCATACTATACCTTTAAAGACCGCAGCCGTCAATTTGACGCTACTAGAGATTTAATCAAAATACCTATAAAATTATTGTGTATTTCGATTAAACATGAAACAAAAATATTAAAACTTTATTTTTTATGAATAATAAATAATTATAGCACTTAAACCGAGTAACATTTGTAACAAATGATAGATTTTTTTTCTTTTATACATCTTCCTCAATTTATCGACGTGAAAAATTATCAGTTGTAACGTTTCGACCTTTTTTTAAAATAGGGTTGTACTAATTTCAAAACCACATTTTTGGGTAAAGAAATACCGTTGGAACGGTTCTCGTCTTTTCCTAGATATGGAAACCCGCCACATAGGTACTTACTCTTGACATTCACCAGCAGCCAAAACTTTATATGCCAAATTTATCGGGTTTGTTTGCAATATATTGGAAAAACGGACAGAGATATTTTGATGGAAACAACTGCTCATAGACTGTAAAATTTTCTCCAGGAATGTAACACATTTGACAAAAAAATTATCTATAAATTAGTTCATGATATGTCAGAAATCATCGCTTATTTATCATTAGCTAAACGAACAGAACGCGTGCTTCTCATATCAAATCGTAAATATTTCATGATTTGCTTGTACCTATTTTTACTCATAGTCTTATTGAAAAAGGGTGGTCCCTAATCTTCCGACCACAAGATGTCCAAATCTAGGTGGCTTATGTTGTAGGCTCCACGAGCATAGATCAAAGCAATAAATGCATCTAGCTCGTCTAGAGATAAGTTCTAAGTGACATCTTGACTCTTGTCATGTGCTTCCTTTTCAGTACATTATTTGATATGTCGCAGAATGTCCTCATATTCATGAGAACATTCTGCGACGTATAAGCCGTAATAGCCTCCACGCAGAAATTGGCTTGTTATTTTCAACGTATCGTTTGGCGTTTGGAGTAGGCCCTGAGATTTCTCTAAATATATTTTGCTGACTGCGACGTCCCACGTCCCACTAGCATCTGCAGAAACACAAGTCCATTCTGTGCCGTCACTTGCCACCTGTAACATACCGACTTCCGGCCCCAAAGATGTCCTAGCTGAACGTCCACCGCGCCCTGTTCGTCCGCCGCTAATTGATCTACGAGATACCTAGCGTCCTCTGCGTGAATTTACAATAATACTGTTATATGTAGCAGAGGTATCTGCTTCGGCGTCGTCAGAATAAGAAGACCTGCTCCGGCTGAAATTCTGCATCACGGTTATATCATCACCACTTTCATCATCCAACACATCTTGTTGTATGTCACGATATCGCCACAGTTCTTGTTCTATTTGGGAAGTAGTGATACTGCGACGCATTTTTATTACAAATCACGACTACCCACTAAACGAAACCAACGTCTACAGAATTCAAATTCGAAATAAAACAAAAGTACCCTCATTAGTACGTAGAAAACTTTGTTTACTATTCTTATCGCTGCCGTCACATTGACGGTGTGCGGTCTTAGTAGGTATTTGTAAAGGAATCTCATATACCACATATATACTAAAAGTTTTCCATAAGGATTTAAGCTAACAATACCAAATTAAGAAAAGTAATAAAATTTGAAACGGAACAAAAACATAGTTTGTAAAATATTTAAGAATGAAATCGCCGTACCGTCAAATTGACGGCGTTGGTCTTTCTAGATAGTTTTGTTCTATTTGTGTAGGTACTGATTTTATACCAAGATCGACTTGCAAGTCGAGTTTTGCGGTTTTAAGGTAGTTTTATTATTACATAAAATGTTTCATTTAATCCTGACGATGCGGTACTATGAAAGAAAGCTTGACCTCCTTGGTTCTTGCGCGTTAACTTTTCGAAACAAAAGCAATAGTATAACTGTACTACTACTTTATGCCCATCTTCTGTAATACCTACCCAGTAAGGCCAACGAATTGATACACCAAAATAATTTACTATGAAATAATTAAATATATACATACATTGACGATTGTCTCGGATTTCTGAATGTAGGACATATCTATAGTAATTTAAACAGCTGGTTGCTGTAACCTCACTAAGCGCACTGATGGGTATTTCTATATTTCCGATACGACGCCTTCGGAGTCATGGCGTATTTTACGAGTCACATAATCGGGCTGTAATGTCTGGTATTTCGCGGCAAATATGCATTTTCAGCTTCACCGTGTTATGGAAATTATATTGGGAGATATCGAGTGTGCACTTTTTGAATGATTTTCCGATCACAAGATCAGCTTGTTTTAAGTTTGATTTTATTGTAGGTTTAATATACCAGTCAATATACCTCAATAATAATGAATTCTAATCTTCGTAACAAATTGATGTTGATTGATATATTGAATACGATATAAATTGGCAGACAGTTAATTGGTTCAGTTGCTTAGAGATGCTTCGATTTTTTGTTCTGTGTTACAAAATATATGGTCAATTTAAATCAAAATGTAAATTTTCAAGATTTTGTCACCGTCAAAATATTTTGTGTCCCTTCTTAACTAACGTATCACGTAAACATTCCATTTTGGTCTAAATAACATCGATGAAATATTCCACATTGTATAAATTCTAGGAAATTTCCCCGAAGTGAAATTGAGTAGGTGTCAAGAAAATTCGCATTGCCCAGAATAATATGACGCCTCTTGCAATGGATCTAGATTATTCCAGGTAGGTAATAGGATCTCGAGGGATCTTTACACGTGGATTTGAAAATAGTTGTCTAAATATAGATATGAACATTTTCTACCGGGTCTACCGATGTTGCACAGACGTGATATTGGGTTACAAAGCTTGTACCCTACATTTGCATCTTAAATTTCAGTAAAAATTTGCGGCTTGTGAGCCATATTGACGTATTAAGCGTAGGTTAAAGTTCTGCTTCACGGTTCAACTATTATATAGTATCCTATTGTTATTTTTTTGCGTCATATTATGGTTTGTGTCAATGTTTGTTTTTTGTTTGTCAGAACGTTTTTATCTGAAGAGCGTACTCCTGGGGTCTCTAGAGATTCCTTGATTATACATCATTCTAAGTAAAATATCATTATATAGCATGATCTGAGAATATGCTGATATTCAGCCTTAATGTTGATGAAATGCCATTGGTTACTTTATCTCAACTGCAAAATAAACTTTATATAGAATCATTCTTGTTAAAGTTGATATTTCCAGGAGGACTTGCTTTGCTGCTTATAAATAAATGACATGAAGGAAATATTATAAATTACATGCGTTCTCAGAATATGGTTTTCACTCAAAATTAATCCGCGAAACAAAAGTACCTGCAAACAATTGAGTGACTTGTAATTCAAGACTCGACATTTGTATTTGACGTAGAGATATACGACGAAATAGAACGTGTGCTTATTTTATAATCCACATATACGAATTGAATTCTCGGAAATCATTACTCCATTGCTACTTGAATAAGTATGAGCACCGATTCTTCCTTTGATAATACGTAACACTGACACTGATAACTCTCCTTTTTTTTTTTTTATTTTGTTTAAAAAAGACAACTCCCGCACTAGGACTAAATCTTGTGTCGCGGGGGACTTTACAAATATACAACTAACGGACACCCAGACTCGAGACAACAACTTATGAATCACACAAAGTGTTGCCTCGTGTGGGGATTGAACTCACAACACTCGGCGTAGTGTCAAGCGTTAAAGCGGCCGCTTAAACCACTACGCCAACTGTGCAGTCAAGACAAAGTTAATGACCTTCCACCTAGTTTCCACTAATTTTAGTGAAACTATGACACTACAGATTAACATAAAAGATTATATTTCCACATATTTTACTTGCACCCCTATTATTTATAGTCTGTAAGATTTATGTGAATGAGTGAATTCCTAACAAGGGCCGTAAGTGTAGTCCATCTGATACTGCATGCCGACGGCTGGGAACAATATGTCCAACACCCCGGCGACATGGTTTGTGGGCCGACCCTTACGCGGACACGATATAATTTACCTTACAATTAACTACATTCCTGTCGTGTAAGAGTTTGTTTGGTTACAGTTTTGAAATCAGAGCACAAAATGGATTGTATTTCATTAAAATAACAATGAATCCATTTTTTATATTTGCTCTATGTATAATCCATATACAAGTAAAATATGAGATACTGTGCAAAGCGGACTGTATTTCGCGTAAATGTGGTATGGTTCGTTACAAAACTGTAAATTCCGACAATCCTGCGCGCGCCCTCCAAAAAGTGTCTTGCTGTTTCTGTCAGTTGTGTCAGTGTCACTGCATCCGCTTGTGCGTCGGCGCCCGCACGGCGCGGCGCCCAGGAGGCGGGGGGGTAAGGTTGCTAGTGCTGTGCGCAGCGTGTCATAGACATTCTGCCGGGCCGCCAGTGAGAGGGCATATCCGGTTAAATGCTCTTCTGATAGTGCCTGTGCTGGTCTTGATGTCGGCTACTCTTGTGACTCCGTCGGGCCCCGGATGGAGCTGTGTTACTCGCCCGAGGACCCAGCGGGCTGGTGGGAGAGAGTCATCTTTCACGACGACCAGCAGGCTTAGCCAAAACTCAAACGTATCGTTTCCATCGCCTTTCTTCGATCTCAAACGCAAAATTGGTAGCCAACACCACGCGTTAGTACCACACGCACATTCTGCGACACAACATGGTTATTAGTCTATGCCTTGCGTTATTTGAAGCGTCAAGCGCGTCAAATTTCAAAGTAATGTAAACATTTATGCGAGTGAAACAACAGTTCGAACCAGAAGATTTGTTTTAAGTTTTATATAATTATATATAATCTTAAACATTTAGAGATTTTTAAAGTTTAAATAATATTTATTGCTTAAAAACTTTGACTCCCTAAGGAATTTGAAACATAAACAACGACGTGAGTCGCGATACGCAACTTACTTGGAGAGCACTTAAGTGGCCACTTGCTGTATAAATGGGACCTTTGAGTCTGAAATAGTTAAACAATGTTTTAGGCACGGTGATTTAGCGAGGCCCTGACAAGGAGCTCAAGGCCGAGTACAGGCTGACCGTCTGTGGGATTCTTTTTTGCGTTTTCTGCAGGGTTCTATCATTCGATTGTTATCCGTACGCAAGCGACGCTACTAGCGTTAGTATTGGCCGAAATTGGCAACTTGGCTACCATTTTGCGGTTGACATCGCAAAAACGATGAGTTTATTCTATCGATGCGAATGCTTTTCATGCGTTGTGTATTTGGCTACGACTTTTCTATTTGTTTGATTAGATCACGTGACTTTCCGTTCACTCCATATTTTTTTTTGCGTTAACGTTTGCAGAAAGACGTCTTGGCTAAGCCTGCTGGGTGCCTTTTGTCAGCTGTCCAGACGACTTCTTCCATTTTGTTCTGATTTGAAGTTGTGAAATGTACTCCTTGTAGAATCGTGTCCAAAAGTGTTGACGCAGGAGCTCCACGCGTTTGTATCTGTGTATATGCAGCGGATTACAGTCAGCCAGTGGTGGCTGAGGTAGTACAGATAATGAACGACCGATTAAGAAGTGAAATGGAGTGAGAGCAGTGAGATCAGACGGGTCACACGATAGAGGCATTAAGGGCCTTGAATTTAAAATGCCTTCAATTTTACATAAGACTGTGTACATTCCTTCAATCATGAGATGTGCCAAGCCTAAAACTCGCCTAATGTGATGTTTTGTTGACTTGACTGTGCCTTTCCATAACCTACCAAAGTGTAGGGGAGTATGGAGGAATGAAGTGAAAAGTGATGCCTTGTTCTACCGCATTGTTGCTTATTAAATTCATTCAAACATTTGACGCCCCTACAAAGTTAGTACCATTGTCTGAATATATGTGAGCAGGTTTTCCTCGGCAGCTGATGAATCTATTTAGTGACGCTAAGTAAAATTCCTATATCAAATCGGTAACCAATTCCAGGTGTATAGCTTTAACTGCAAGGCATACGAATATGCATATGTATGACATTATCAACTGACTACCACGCCCCTTACGATTACTAATCATGATTGGCCCGGCGTAATCTATACCGACGTTATTAAATGCGAAATCAAAATGCATGCGTGGCTCAGGTAAATTACCCATGATTGGTGTAATTGTTTTTCCTTGAAAGCGTCCACATGTGATGCATGATTGTACTGATGGGCTAGTATGTTTCACGTATGTGGGCGAGTAACAACTATGGACCAGCATGGAGAAGTGTTTTGTGTTGATATGAAAAAATTAGTTTGCAAATGTGATGATTAGCGTGTAAAAGCATTGGAAACTTTTTATCATATTGAAATCGCGAATTAGCGAGCCTGCCGTCCAAGCGAATAACTGCGGCGGCCTGATAAAAAAATGGATGTAATGAAATTAATCTGTTTTTTATAGGTAATGTCTTATTCGTTGAAAGTAACTCATATTCAATAGAAAATGAATGAAATGAATTTAACTGTGATATTTTTACTAAATTTAATTTGGCCTGATATAGTTCTTTTGCTGTTAATAAAGTGAAGGCGTTTGAAGCTGAATTATTTTTTTGTGTTTTTGTTCTACAAATAATATGTATAAATCGCAATATGTATGCAGTTAAGCGTGTTAATTTTGTGAAGTTAGAGTAATTGTAAATGAATGAATTGTTGTCTGTCTGTGTGTAACATTAAATAGTGTTTTTGTTGTTCTGCGGTTTTTGTTTCTGGAAGGACAGAACAATTGCTTATGTGCCCAGGTGATGTTGTTAGCCAGCTGCTATCATCATCCCTAAGAAAGTCTGGACCAGAGAACCACAAATCTGAATGTATGAGTGTTGACGCTGTGACTAGATATGAGATCTGAGGGGTTATGTTTCGTAGGTACATATCGCCATGTTTGTTTATATGTTATTGTTTGTATTTCATTACTTCTGTGTCTTACAAATGTATTTAGTTTGTGTGGTGGCAACTTTATCCAGGACAGTACAATCATGGAATCACTCCAAAAGAAACAGTCTGAAATTATGTGTGAATTGCGGAGAGAGTATTGACTCTCTCCGCAATTCACACATAATGTATGACCTTTTTGTAAAGGCGAACAGCTGTGAGGGCTTCACATAGTTCTAAAGATAAAGATATTTTTATTTGTCTTAAACATGTGTACAAAAAAGCTGTTACAATAGTAAATATAGTCTCAACATGCCTTGTCTATTAATTACAGACAATTACGTTACAGAATGCACACTACCACTATATCATACAGCCTTTCATATTTGACTTCTAGACATAGTTGACGCGTCATTTGGATCGCAAGATTATTGTTCGTCAATAGTATAGGTATAGGCCCTATACCAATCCGGCTTGCGTGTTAGGGTATGGTGTCGAGATTTTCTTCACTTCCCTAAGGTTTGCTTCGTGTATTTTCATACAATTTGGACCGCGGATTCATTTTATAACACTTAGGAAGGATTTTCATATTGTATCTTCAAGAGGGTAAAATTGGGTTTGTAAGATTGTTTTAAAACCCTCTTATTTTGAAGTAATAATATGCGGGCACAGCGAGTATAATAATAAAATGTAGGTGACGGTCTGACGGACTAGTATCTGCCGTAAATAATTCGTGAGTCTTATATCAGCATCTTACCTAGCCCTCTCGGATATGACTGAATATCAATAAAACCGAACGCTTTAGTCAGAAGACATGTGATAAGATAGCTGTCTATTAATCTTATTAAGCTGTAGTAATATATGAAAAACACCAATACAACAATAACCATTATTTTATTTTAACTAAATATTCTTATAAAAATAGGCTTTGAATGTCAGGTACATAACACTGGTCCACTTTATTAGCTTCTGTATAAAACTTCATGCTTCTTAGCTATACAAATAACCGAAATCTTCTTTAGACATCATACATATTTTAAGGTGTTCCAACAACAATGAAACTTGTAAACTTATTATAAACTTATCGTTGAACACGTAATATTGTAGTATTCACGCAGTTTTAACCAAAATAAAATAATGTATCACGAACACCTTCCATAATAGTATTTATATATGATGCTATAAGCCATTTCTTTATTGGAGTACAAAATTTAGTATACGGAAGATATGTAATATTCTCCGGTAACGCGTTATAAATAAGTGGCGCCATATATACACAACTAACCTGGAAAATCTCTAGGCGAGGTACTGATAATTTTAAATACGAGTGATTGATTTTGCGTCTATCAGTATTGTCCTTAAGGACGCGTTTACAAAATTAGTAGGTACAAAATCGCGTCACTACAGCGACACGGCGGCAACAGTACGTACTACGTACGGTAACTTGCGGAAATGTAGTTCAACTAAATAACTTTGAGACTTAGAATTTTTTGTGATATGTATCTATATGTTATAGGCCTGGCTGTGCAAATTACGTACAAATAAGTTTCTTACTCACATATGAGTACCACTAAGCGTCTTCGAATTAACCAGAAAAACCTGAAAGGTTACTTCATAAGTTCCAGTGGTAGGGTCTCTTATGTACAAACAAAATGAGCCCAAACTCGGCACGCCTAGCTTTACTTCCATATGAGTACCAGCAAGAGTCGTCAAATAACCCTAGAAGGTTACTTCATAAGTTCCAGTGGTAAGGTCACTTATGTACAAACAAAATGAGCCCAAACTCGGCATGCCTAGCTCTACTCACATATGAGAACCAGCAAGAGTCATTGAATAACCCTGAAAGGTTACTTCATAAATTGCAGTGGTTGGGTCTCTTATGTACAAACAAAATGAGCCCAAACTCGGCATGCCTAGCTCTACTCACATATAAGAACCAGCAATAGTCATCGAATAACCCTGGAAGGTTACTTCATAAGTTGCAGTGGTTGGGTATCTTATGTACAAACAAAATGAGCCCAAACTCGGCATGCCTAGCTCTACTCACATATGAGTACCAGCAAAAGTCATCGAATAACCCTGGAAGGTTACTTCATAAGTTCCAGTGGTAGGGTCACTTATGTACAAACAAAATGAACCCAAACTCGGCATGCCTAGCTGTACTGATATATGAGTACCAGTAAGAGTCATTAAATAACCCTGGAAGGTTACTTCATAAAATGCAGTGGTAGGGTCTCTTATGTACAAACAAAATGAGCCCAAACTCGGCATGCCTAGCTCTACTCACATATGAGTACCAGCAAGACTCATCGAATAACCTTGGAAGGTTACTTCACTACTACCAGTGGTAGGGTCTCACCAAAACAAATAAAATGAGCCCCAACCTGGCATAACTAGGTCTACTCTTTTATGAGTTCCAGTCGCAACACTTGAACGGGATGGTATACCATCAGTCCAGATAATCTTACCAGATTTCAACGCAAGAAACAAAATAATATCTAAATACCGAAATATATCCTGACTCAACATAACGGAGAAAATAAAGTAATAATGTCCATTTATACAAAAGAAATTTACTTGTACGTAATTCGCACAGAATACGAGAAGTATCAAATTGATTTTAGCGAATATTTTGTATTCGTATATTGCTTTTTTCGTCTTCGGGCTGCAGCGACAAGCGACATAGAGTCCACTCCCGACGGCGCTCAAGAGCAGACTGAGATCTCATTGCAGAATTTGGATATATAAATCAGGAAAGTGGTGGTAAATAAAACGAACCTTATTGCCACACATTAAGACACACGTATGCGATCAAAATAGAAGAAAAATGTAATGAATGTTTTGAAAAAAAATCTAATTGTTTTTGAGTTGACTATATTTACTACCCTATTCTATCTTTGAAAATCTAAATAAATGTAAAAATAGAGAGAAAATTGTACCCAAAAATAGCAGTATATGCCTATTTTTGATTTAAGAGGCCATTTCGAATCGATTTTACATTAATATTAATTAAATATTTTTTATTTATTTTAAGATTGATTTATAGATAAAAAGTAATCAATTTATCGTAATCATTCGTTTTATTAGTTATTATCTAAAATTGTCGTAAAATGTACCGGAAATATGTGGTTTTTTGATACAAGCGTAAATGCGTCCTTAAGTTCAAAGAGCTCTTTATTGCACTTCACAAATTATGCCACTTCATAAATAAATATGCTAGGGACGGGAAACAAGTTTTGGGTGTAAAAATGGGCTTGCATGAATCCATCCATTTTAGATCAAATATTGCACGAATACACTTTTTTTGGGCTATAAATACTCGCATAATTTCCGATGAGTTACCCCAAACTACGATACCGTAACGTATAATGAAGCAAACATACGCATGGTAAACCATTAAAGCAGTTTCCCTTGAAGCAACATTTTTAAGCTTTTTAATGCAAAAACAAACTTATTGATTTTTTTGTAAATATTTTATAGGTAATACCTCCCTGTCGACTGTGACATTTTGTCCGTATTTCCCTTACAGTTTGAAGTTTACTCGTGGCCTATTAAAAGTTATTTTAGGTAGATAACTAAATTCTGTAGAATCTGTCTCAAAAACTTGTTACAACAAAAATTGATTTGACTAAAGGATGACCTACTTTAAAGTCTAAAACTGTGTGAATCTCCTTCAAGTCTGGTGTTATATTAAGTCTTACTTTGTTAATAAGCCCAGTTAATTCAACATTGGGACCTAAAATTCATCGCGAAATGTGGGTGTAATATAACACCTCTGCCTACCCCTTCGGGGATACAGGCGTGAGTCTATAACTAAAAATAAAATTCAACAAAATTGTTTTACTCTTTAACTTCAGTCAGCATTCAACTTATAACAAATAAACTACATTTGAATAAACAAGAAGTACTAAACTTCCTACGTTCAGTAGTTTTATCGCTGACTACAATCGTTAGTGAATATATAACGAGTTTTATAATATGGAGAACTTTTGTATATCCAAGCTATTTCAAGTTAGAATACACTATTTATTTTCGAAGAATAACTGACAGTATTTTTCTATTTAAGTTATGGGGAAGTTAAAAAGTTTTTCCGCAATTTTTCCGTGTACCACCCCCAGTTGGTATAGCTTTATATAAGCATTGATTATGAGGGAGGTTTTAGAGGATTTCATGTCGTTACGTAGAATTATTTTAAGCTCTGAATAACCGTGTTCAGTGTACGTGTTTTCTGTTTCAATTTAATAAATATTTTGTTGTTTATCTTCAATATTTTTATCTATGCCAGACCACCTGACTGTGGCATGGCATAGATGAAATACATGGCATGTTACTATAATAGCTTGTTCAGTCCCACGGGCTATTTCCTTCTTAGCATGTTAAGTTTTTTTGTGAATTCGAGCTGTTGTGTCTGTATTGTGCTAGTCTAGTTTAGTGCTTTTATATTATTTTATAAATAAGTATATTAATTAACGACAACATTATGGACAATCCAGCTCATATATGAAAAATGCAATGTAGTTATTTAGTTTGTATAAAATTGGATGATGAAAAGAGTGGCCCTGAGTTTCTTTCCTGATTCTTCTCAGAGGCTCTACTTTCTGAACTGGCATTTTTTTTGATACTCAATTATGTAAATATGCATTTATATTTACTTTTTTTTCTTATTTTATTATGGATGACTTTCTCACGTGTCCAAAAAATATTTGTCATATTTTTTGGACATGTCAGAAATAAACATATTTGAGTTTGAGTTTGAGATTAAGTGAGTCTGTGTATTTTGTGTATATGGAGTTAAATAAATAAGTAATATTTATGTAACTAGTCTATATCGTGTAATTTATTAAAAATAAATTCTTTCCGTGACTAGTTTGTGTAACACATGCCAAACATTGGGGCAAATAAGAGACACATGGTATAAACATAAGTTTCAGTTTTTATTTTTAGATTAGAATTAGTCAAGTCAAGTCAAAGTAAAAAATCATTTATTCATCTAGGTCACAACGTGACGCTTATGAACGTCAAATTTTTAAAGTAAATTAATAATGCTTCTACATTTACATTTACTGCCCATTCGCAAAGCAATAGGTAGAACCACGAGAAAGAACGGGCAATAAAACTCGTGGCCACTCTTTTTAATCGCCAGTGTTATGGTACATATTTTGTTTTTGTAAGGAGCTGCAACTGTTTCACATTGTTATTAATTACTTGTAAATAGTAAATAAGAACATTCATATTATATACAAAATATATAGTTATTAAATTAAGTGCTGTAGTAGTCTTCAAATGTGAATCTTGTGTAACAGGAGCATCCACTTACGCTTTATAATGTAGGCAACTCGCGATCATGTTCAGAACTATGGTGGAAAAGTATGTTACAGAAAGTGACGGTATATGAATACACGAAAATTACAAAAACGTTAGTATCCAGCCCATGATAACGAGTTACCTTCATCTAACACTGTAGCAAATTTTAATAAAATTTGTGGAACAACAATGAAAATGTAAATGTAGTAAGTTGAATGACCTAATAATGCATGAATATTAAATTAATAGAACTAGAGATATTATATTAAAAAAAAAACTGAAAAGTAAGGTATCTATATAAATTAAAAACATCATATTGCAGTACTACTTTCATCTAAGGGGTGTAACTTAATCTGATTAACTAAACTACAGTAACTATCCCCTGGCCTACAATAATTTATAACACACTGATTTGTATATTCACTGAGAAGACTACCAAAATTGTGACCTAGCCTATCAGAAAAAATAAAAGTTTTATTAATAGATGTTGGAAGCCTAGATTTATTTAAATTTGATTGTAATGAGTGTGAGTTTTGTGGATTGTTAGAAAAATTCTCAGGTAGTACAGTACTCAATGGCTCTGCTGGTACAAGAGTATGAGTACAAGAACACAAGAGCTTATTGGTCAGAGACTCATACAATTCTGCATTACACCTCACCAAGTCTACGAGCTCACCTGCCTCCACTATACGCTTGCTCAGTTCTTGTTGAGAAGCTTGGTATTTGTTGAAGATCTCATTTAAGGTTCTTTCCCTAAGTAATATCTCTTCCCTTAAGCGATGAGTTTCCATATCATACACTGATCTGCTATGTTCCAAATTTCTAGAGTACTCAGAAAGTTGATTAACTAAGTTTATGCGCTCCTTTCTAAGATTTAAATTAACTCTATGCACATTATATTTCCTAATAGATTTATGATTATGTGTCATATCAGTGTCATAAGATTGTAAATTGCCGGCAAAATGGAATTATTATTAATTCCATTTTGCCGGCAATTTAATAATAATAATAATAATAATAACTGTTTATTTCGGATAATAACAATCCATATGTTGTTAGTACAATTTTTCTTAACCTAATGTTAGTAATGTTGTAATGTGCACTGCACTGGATACAACACAATACCTAGGTATGTAACTGTATCCAGTGCTTTAACATTGGGAAGTCCCATCTATCACATAACGCGCTCAGAATGCTGTGGGAGCTGACACGCATTCTGTGTAATATTGATGCACTACGCTTGCGGATGATGGCATGAAAACCATCAACCGACGCCTCCGCAAACATCTGTGAAGCACTACAGAAGCGTGGCAGCCCCATGAGCATTCTGAACGCGTTATTATACTGGACACGCAATGCACTGTATGCCCGCCGCGTATATTTAATCCACAGATTGCAGGTGTAAAAAGTTTGGCAATAAGCCCTAAAAAGAGAAATTTTAACATCTCTTGTGCATTTTCCAAATCTGCGGATCAACATATTGCTTCGGACAGCCAAAGCTCTGCGTTCTCTCTCTATGTCTACGTTATCATTAAGGTCATCGGTGACCCAGTGACCCAAGTATTTAACCTGTGTCACTCGTCTTAGTGGAGTGTTCGCAACTGTTACTTGTGGCACTTCAGAGTAACATTTGGTGCCCGCCTTGAACACTAACAGCTCACTCTTTTTGGCATTATACCTGAGTCCCTGAGCCTCCGCATAACCCTCACATAATTGAAGAAGTTGTCTCAGTGCTCGGATCGAGGGGCTCAGCAATACCATGTCATCAGCGTAGCTAATATTATTAATGCAGACGCCATCAATATGACAACCAACCCTGGTATTGCTCAACACATGGTCATGGACTTAGCGCCCAACACCGACGATATCACTGGCGCCGTAGACACCAGTGGCGAATCAACTTTAAAGTGCCTAACAAACATATTAGCTATTGCTGTGGGATCACACTCACCTGCCACGCTCACTGGGAGACTAGGCCTGGGGTTCATTTTATTTGTGGATTTCCAAAAATTCCCAAAATGTTTTGATTTGTGGTGTTCAGCTAAAATGTTTAATCTTATTTTAGTTTGATTGTTTCGACACCACTTTAACTTAGATTTAAACAATCTACGCGTTTCACGCATTCTTTCATAAATATATCCCACAGTCGGGTTATTATGAAGATGCCACATTTGAAACGCAAGCCGAGCCTCACAGTGAGCGCTTTTAACATGTTTATTCCAGCCTATCAGGGGTTTGTATTTAATATTCTTTACACATCTTGCACTACATTCCGCAGCCCTCGACAGGCATTGAATAATTTTATTATACAGAGTGCTTATTACAACACGATGGTTCGGATCATCACATATCTTATCAGCACAACTAGTAAATTCTAAAGGAAAATCTATTTCTCGTAGGTAAGAATGACATAGTTCCCCATACAATTCAATTTGTTTGGAGTCTCTATCCCCCCATATGACTTTATTTTGCATAGGTTGGTGTACTACAATGCTAGGTTTAATTAGTTGTAAGCTACATGTTATTTGAAGGGGCATATGGTCGGAACAATAACTGTCATACAATACCTCCGCATTAACTACTGTCTGCCGCGCAGCCTCAGTCACCACGCAATGGTCGAGCCAGCGCTTGCAGCCGTACACATCACTAACAAACGTATAACTATTAGATGGCAACAGTTCCACATCTGCACAGGTCCACTTTTGCTCCGTGCAAAAATTGTGCAGCTCATCATAAAAAGGCTCATTTATATGCGCATTAAAATCTCCTAACATAAAAACAGATTGTATGTTGCTATTTTCTATTATTGCATAAATTTCACTTAAAGTGTCAGTAAATTCGATTAAATTTTCACTACAGTCAGTAGGCATATTTACAATCTTATGACACTGATAACGAAATTAAACTAACCAAGCAAGTAACATTCACAACCCTTTAAGAAAAGTACAAATACCCGGACGTTCATTCAAAACAAAATGGGGCTTTCGGAAGCGCTCCATTTTTACATTATCTCAACCCTTTGGAAAAAAATTACTATAAAAATTATTCGAGAGGTTTCCCTGTGTATTTCATTCGCGATGTCGTACAAAGCTAAAAATAACAATGTATTTTTGCTCGACATATTTTTTAAATATCTGATTTTTGTTGGCTTCAAAATAATGCTTGTGGAAAGACATAATTATACGTATAGTTGGAAAATCAATTATGTTTGATATGTATCTGCGCCAAATTTGTTCTTAGGAAAATATAACTTATTGGTTGTGCTGCAAATGCTGGAAACCTGTAAATGAAATTGTCTAAATCCTTCTTCTCAGATTTAGGCATGAGTTTCTGCTCACGGTATCAAGTAACCGTAAGATCTCCCTTTTTTCAGAGTTTTCATTAATTAAATACATGTAGCTCGGCAAAGGTTCCAGTACGGATACAAATAGATAATAGATTGTGATTATATCAGTTTTGTTTACCGGCCTAAATTTTATATTACATGAAATTCGATCTTGAGAATTCTCAGTAGCGGCATGAACGCCTTATTTTTAATACATACCTGAACCTTAGAGGTTGGCAGTATAAAAAGTGATAAAATTATGCCATTTTGCAAGTCGCAGGCAAAAATCCTTTATATCCTTCATGTCAATAGCCAGTATTAACACGAGCGTAGTGTCAGTAATTTTGCCTTGCCGCCACATGTTTTAGTAATAAAACGAGATTGCACGTTTAATGTGTATACAGTAGATAGGAACTATCTAGGCTTTACAAAGATATGATCTCAGAACTGGTTTGTAAAAGATATTCGCCAAAACTACCTCGTATATGTGAGGCTATATCCCAAATAGTAGACATTTATTCATATCAACTACATAGTCGCCTCTCCTGCAAATACACACGTAAATAATACTCACCTTTATTTTCAAAGATTTAAGGTATATAAACAAAACGACGAACGACATTTTCACGAACGTAATTTTATTACAACTTTGTGACATTATGACAATTTTACGAATATTTACACGATATGAACAATTTCTTACAACTTAATTACTGGTATACAAATGGTAAATCTTACAGTCGCTATGCGATAAAAAATTACACTTTAGTAAATTCATCGTGACAACTCTAGGCCGAATCGACTTCATACAATATTTTGACTTTTTACAATAAATTAAACAACACCACTTATTGATTCATTTACACCTATGCTTTAATACACTTAGACCAGTAGAAAAGCGTACTGAAGGCGCCCACTGGGGCGGCCGCGGGACAGGGCTCAAGTCACACGGCGTCGAGTGCGCACTCTCACTCACAAACACACAGTCTTGCTGTTCTAATCGATAGAAACGATTAACGTGTCTTCCTCAAGCATTGCGCTGGAGGCCTCACGACGGCGAGAGGCCCGCACTCAGAGTCGCGTATGCGTCAACCCATTTGTCGCTATCAGGGGAGTAAGCGTCGCTGGTCGTGCCTCCACGGGCACGTCTTCACTGGCCGCTACTGACTTGGATGTCAGTGCAGTAGAGGCTTCTGAACGCGATGCTCCTCCTCCACCAGCCATCGATAATCCACCACGTGACTCCAGCGCAACACGAGCCTGAGCTCTCGCCGCTCCTCCACCAAGTTTCCTCGGAATCACACTATTCTCCACATGCAAAGTCGCATTCACATCCTTCCCAGCTGCACAAGTACACGCTTTCAAGAAACTCTTCTTGAAATTATCTGATAGGAAAGCATACAGAATCGGGTTCATAGCAGAATGACTGTAACTGAAGCAGGCGGCTACTAGAAATACCGTTATAGTAATCCGGCTTGCACATTCAGTCGGCTGAGAGTAGATCAATGCCACCTGGAATGCCCAGTACGGCAGCCAGCACAGCACATATACCGCTATGACAGTTAGTACTAGCTTGGTCACTTTTCTATGAGATCGTTTCTTCTCCTTCGATTTGTTTTTCGGGCCGACTGTCTTTAATTTTCGTATAACTAGGCAGTAGAATGCGAAGATGAGGGTAAGAGGTGCAGCAAATCCAAGCGCGAAAGAATACAGCGTAAAAGATGTCTGGCCTTTATTGAATTCCTGCTCTGGCCACACAATGTTGCAGGACAGGCCATTTTCAGTAGCTATCAGAGTGGTATACATAAATATAGGAGTCATCACGAGATCTGATGCAGGCGGCTGCTGATACTACACGAGACACGAATGGCGTCCGCAGCCGCGGCGCAGCTTTAGGATGGCACACCGCAATATATCGATCGGCACTCATGATGCACAGGAATATACTGCTGGTGAACTGATTGATACCAGTCGCGATCATATAAGCCTTACACATTAAGCGTCCAAATGGCCAGGCTCGAATCGACATTGTCGTGATGAGAAACGGTATTCCGATGAGGAAGCATTCATCTGCGATGGCCAGGTTCACTATGTCCATGTTGGTCACAGTTTGCATCTTGGAGTATCGAAGCACCACATAGATGACCAGGGTATTTCCGAGTAATCCAACTACAGAGACCAAGGCGTACAGAACTTGAGTGACAACGTAGACCACGGGCAGGTTGATGTTGGGCAATTTTCGAAGGTGCCATTGAATGTGCCGTTTTCATCGTATGTGTAGTTTCCACCACGGTACATTTCCACGTCTTCCAGCTCCATTTTGACGAATAAGAAGACTACTGGCTCGGTGTGAAAGTTATTTACCTGAAAAGAAAACAAGAGTTACTGCGGTACTGTATACAGCATGAGAAGCGTTGCTGGACTGGATTCAGGATAAATATTTGAGCAAACATTTGATTTTATTAGATCAGACAGTCATTAAGATAACACGGGTGGTCTGTTTAGGGATCTGATTACTGGGGCGTTGTGATAAAAATGTTGTGAACACACAATACCATAACATTATAAAGATTACGCAACAAGAGCCTGTGTCTGTGTTTATTCTGGCCGACCAGCAAGGACGTATGGTTCAAAAGATACTACAAACCTTAATTGGGTCGGATTACTCCGTAGTATGCATGTGGAAACCGGGGGCAAGACTGCGAAATGTATTGCAATCATTTAGGAGTGAATTATCTACACTAACTGAAGAAGACTACGTCATTATAGCCGGAGGTATAAATGACATGAACCCATATGAATTTCAGTATAATATAATGAAATGGCTAGAATTGCAAAGCAAAACTAATGTAATAATTACCGAAATACCATATAATAGACATTTAAATGTACAGAAACTCAATTATGAACTTAAATTTGCATGTAACAAATTTAGCTATGTAAGTTACTTAGATTTAGATTTTTATAGATATATACCAAGACGTGAACATTTCAGTCATTATTTATGTAGATCGTGGCTACGAGAAATTCTACGCATACAATATAAGCGGAATTTCAAAGCCCACAAAAAGAGTTCTTTCTTAAATGAAATAGGCAATACAGAAGAGAAGTCCACACAAACTGATTTTGTACCAGATACTAGTAATGAAATAGGAATTAATAATAATATTATTGATAGCATTAACTGTCAACTAAATAATACAACACAGTTTTTTCGTTGAGAAGAAATGTATTCAAAATAATTACTTCGATTTATTTCACCAAAACATACATGGTATACTCTCTAAGAAAGAACTTATTGAAATAGCATTAGCAGATATTAAAGGTAAAATAAATCCAGATTTTATGTGCTTTACCCAAACATTTGTAAATGAGGGCGCTGAAAAAAATATAAATATTACGAACTATGAAGTGGCATCATATTTCTCTAGGCAGAATAAAAGGGGAGGAGTTTGTATAATGATTAAGAGGGGGATTTCATATAAAAAATTTACTTGTTTTGATGAGCTTCAAATGACTTATCACTGCGAATTTTGTGCTATATATTTAACTAAGAATAATATTATAATAATTAGTATATATCGAATTCCATCAAAAAAGAAACAGCATCTTGACTTTTTCTTTGAACGTTTGGATATGTTGTTGCACAAACATTTAACTAAGCATAGTAAAAAGAAAATAATTATAGCTGGTGATATGAACATCAATACTCGTGAAAAAAATATTCATACAGAACGTTTAGTAAATATGTTCAAAAAATATAATCTTACTGTGCACATAACAGAACCAACCAGAGGCAAATCATGTCTGGATTTGATTGTAAGTAATATAGATAATGCAAAAGGAACTATATTACCATTAGGACTCTCTGACCACGAAACAGCCCAGGCATTAAATTGTCCAGTAAATTATAGAAATGTTTCTCCTAAATACATATTTAACTTTAAAAGATGCTATTCAGAAGAAAATATAGAAAAAATTAAACAATACTTACCAAGCATAAGATACTTAAACCTTGAAATGCAAACAGATTTAAATTTAGCTTTTGATGGATTTTATGCCTATTTTTGTCTCCTATATAAACTTTGCTTCCCTTTAAACAAAATAAAGGTAAACATAACAAGACGACTAAACTGGCTATCAAAGGGGCTTAAAATTGGAAGCAGACATAAGCGAGATCTTCGTTACAAATATTATGTTACGAAATCCAGCCATGATAAAAGCAAATATTTAGACTATACAAGACTTTTAAGAAAATGTATTTCATGTGCCAAAAAACAAACGAATCAAAAATATATTTTGAATAATAAAAATAAATGTAAGGCTACGTGGAACGTCATAAAAACTGAGACGAGTGACTCACCATGCGATAAGTACATATCAAAAATATCTTCATTCAATTCAATAATTACTGATCCATTGGAAATTGCAACGGCGTTCAACGAACATTTTATATCTACTACTAACATATTGAATCATGAAGTACCTGTAACAAATAGTAAATCGCGCGAGCTAAATTCTATATTTCTGTCACCAGTTGATGAAGTATACATCAAAAAAATAATAACTTCTTTAGCCAATACAAGAACAGAGGGTTATGACTCTATTAGTACAAATGTTATTAAAGCGTGCAAAGATCAACTCTGTCCTTTCCTAGTATATCTTATCAACCTATCATTCAAAAGTGGTACATTTCCAGACAAGCCAAAATACGCAATTGTAAAGCCTCTATACAAAAAGGGTGATAAGCAAGACATTTGTAACTATCGACCAGTAACAATATTATCCGTATTTTCGAAAATATTTGAAAAGGTTATGCACGATAAATTAGTGTCATTTTTAAGTCGAAATAATATATTAAAGCGCCATCAGTATGGCTTTCAAAAAAATAAGTCTACTAAAGACGCAGCTTTTAATTTGGTAAATGAAATTCTTTGGAGCGTAAATGATAAAAAATATACTACTGCTTTGTTTTTGGATATGTCGAAAGCTTTCGATTTTGTATCACATAATAAACTGCTTAAGAAGCTAGGGCATAATGGTATTAGGGGACTACCTCTAAATTGGTTGGCAACATACCTTAAAGATAGATACCAATGCGTTCACCTGACACAGCTTATTTCTAATACTACGCAAATATACGAATCGGAATACAAGCACAATGAATTTGTTGTACCTCAGGGTAGCGTATTAGGACCTTTGCTGTTCCTTATGACCTGCCCGAAGTTACAGAACACAAAACAATACTTTTTGCCGATGACGTTTCAATTATTGTGACATCAAATAAATCTGTGACATTAGAACAACATAAAATTGACATTCAAAATACATTGACATTGGTTATAGAATGGTTAAATCATAATAATTTACAAATTAATTTAGCAAAAACAAATATAATGAATTTCAATAATTATAAAAATCAAAATACTGACATAAATTTCGACGGACATATTTTAACAAATTCTAGTAATGTAATTTTCTTGGGACTTATAATTGACACACAATTAAAATGGAAAGAACAAATTGATAAGGTTTGTGGAAAAATTAACAGGTTCGCTTACGCCCTTCATAAACTAACAATCGTTGCAAACAAGGATACAGCCATTACAGCTTATTATGCATATGTTGAATCAGTGCTCAGATATGGATTGCTAATCTGGGGCAATGGAGTAAACATAAATAAAGTATTTGTGGCCCAAAAACACTGTATACGCTCTATAGTCGGTATTGCTCCTGATGTATCCTGCCATCCGTATTTTAAATCGTTATGTATATTACCATTGCCATGTTTATATATACTGGAGATTGGCAAATATGTGAAACAGAACTTAGATATGTTCAAACAAGCCAAAGATGTCACAAGTCGAACGAACATTAGAAACCCTAACAGATTGGTGTTAGATCTGGTTCCAAAAACAAATGAATTGCAAAAAAAATGCAATATTATGTGTAAAACAGTATACAATAAGATACCTCAACAAATAAAAGGATTACCGCTAAAGCAATTTTCATATGCACTAAAAAATGGCTTTTAGAAAATACATTCTATTCTGTTAAAGAGTTCTTAGATTCGAAATGACCATTTTTATGTAAATAATATCATATAAGAACAATTGTGTAGAAATTAAAAATACAGATATTATAACTATTGAATTGTTGAGGGTCCAATGTTATTATTTTTACTTTGTTATTGTATTTAGTCATTGCTTGAGAATAAATGAACAATATATTTATGAGTGTATAACGTTAATTATTATGCAGCAAGGATGATATTATAAATCTAAATAAAACAATGATTTGCATGCTATTTCTAATATAGTTAAATAGGCCTGATCTGTCATATTTCAACACCTTTGTAAAAAACCCTATTTATTGCGAATAAAGATTATTTGTATTTGTATTTGTCGCCCTTGTGTGTCATAGAAGTGGCACAAAACGCGGATTAACGGGTTAGTATTTTTTAAGCAGTTACCGAATATAAATTAAAATTATTGGCTATTGGGCTGCAACCAAAGCCAATTTGTTAGGTATAAGTGGCCCATATCGGTTTTATATTTCACCACCTAACATTACAAGTTACTTAAAATGGGTCTACAACTATTTTATATTTGTCCCCTGAGAAGCATTACTCACGCACCACAACCACACCACATGAGCAGGGTGCTGATTCGTAAAATAATAAAACTAATAGTACAATGTCACGGACCACATATTATTGCAGTCATTATCGACCGCGTACATGATGCCGATCACATCGGAACCACAACTTTGGCCGTTGCCTGTCTGTAGGTATGCTATATGACCATCAACAACAAGCGACGACGCATTTACGACTACAATTGATGAAATGTCATTTACACAAAAAAAAACAATCTTGACCGCAATTAGTCTCAACGGTGTGGTGTGGCTGTAGAACGTAAGAATCAAGTATAACGGACGCTTTGCAGACGTTCCTATCAACATAGTCTGCTCCGTTCTTGCAATTTAGACCTCAAGTGCAGATTACATTTTGACGGCACATGACGTCAGATGTGACGGTTAATGACTATCATATCAATAGCACATGAAATACTAACAAAGTTTTTGCTAAACATCGAGAACTGTTACGTATCAAAATATTAAATGAATAAATTGAAGAAACTTATAAATGTATTAAATAAATATACAAATATTTTTATTTAATTACTACTGCACATTTATTAGTAACATATATTAATGACTGCAGATTCAATATTTGTTCTTAACTTAATATAAAAAATATATGAAACCAATCTACGATGTTTCGTTATAATTGTGCGTGTATGATTTATCACCGCGTTCGAGTTGTAGGTGTATTATTGTTATTACAAAGATTTCTGAGATTGAAAAGGTCTGCTGATAAATCTTTGGAAAGATTATATGATAGATAGAGAAATGTGCTATTTAAAGTAGCAGTTGTAATGTGAAGATGGGCTTATGCGTAGGTTAGATTTAAGATGGATGATTTGGGATTTTTGTGTAATATGTACATGCTTTTGCCTGCATCTTCGCTCGCGTGCGTCGTTTATCGTGATATATGGTAACCCAGGTGCTTTTATGGTTCTATTTCCCATGTCTGTTATCGTGAATACCCATGATTGTGCTGTATATTTTAATGTATTAAAATTATACTGTACAGATGCATCAGAACCTGTTCAGTAGTATTTGCGTGAAATAGCAACAGACATCCATTAATCCATCCTCAAACTTTCGAATTTCTAATTGTGATGAGATTCTATCATTGTTTACTATCTTTACCTACGAGATATAGACTACCCAGATGCTTTCAGAGTATGGAGGGGGTATGAGTTATGAGCTTGAGAGATATGTAATAATATCTAGGCTGTGGGCTGAAATTACTGATATCCAAGTATTTATACATAATATGTAAGAGGATAGTGGCAGTTAAATGACACTGACTTGACGTTTGACAGTTAAACTGTCAAACGTGTAAATAAGATGGAAACTGGCTATATAAGTCGACAGGCTCCACTAGTTCGTCCTGTTCTCCTTCGACGACGGCTCAGGTACGATATGGTTCTGACTATTTAACTGCCACTGTGTTCCAATATTCTGTGTTGCTTGTTCTTTTGTTTCATCATCTAGGAAACGATGTAAGATAGTGTAATCATTATCTTATTGATATTGTGGGTAGTTTGATCGTTTGTGAGATATTAAAGATTGTAATATAGGATAGAATAATATACTCTGGATCAAGTTGTATCAATGAGATTCATTATATACCTGTGGTAAACATTTAGTAAATTGTGTTGATGGTAAATAATGCCTATTATGTTCTGTTGTAAGACAGACCTTTCTAGTAATATAAAACTACCCACAACAGTGTATTTGATATAAATTGGCTGTAACACTATATGTGAACTGACTTATTGAAAAGAATGGCCGAGAGTTTTATTGCCCGTTCTTTCTCTTGGTTCTATGCCTTTGCAACGACTTTGGGAACTGGGCTCTAAATGTAACTATAGAATCACTACGTAATCTAAAGATATACCCTTGTGCCAAACTGGATAAATGAAAGTATAATTAATTGATAGTTGTCTCTTTTATTTATCAAAACTGTCTCTACACTATAGGGAGCTTTCTGATTCTGACAAGCTCAACTCTCTTTATACAGCCTTAACATTATAATAGGATTACACTCTTACGTCAAATGCTGCTAAAAATTTGTTTACTTACATTTTGTGTTGGCAAACAATTATTTCTCAAGCCGGCGTTGGTCGTTAAAACATCTGCAACAAATAAACGATTGTTAGTCTTCAACGTACATGGGATAAAAGATTCTAAGGTTCTGGAACACGTTACCAGAAATGTTTCAGGGCCAACCATGTGGGCCACCACCACCACCAAAAGGGATCGCGAATAAAAGGTATATGTGCGTATTTTTGATATTCTTTTGCCGATAATATCCATCGTTTCATATAGTCGGAGCGGAAATAAAAATAGACTGAAAATATACCAACATTTCTGTGTGTGCAAATGAAAATGGAATTTGCGAGTATATCTGTGTAGGATATGGGAAAGTAATGTGATCAAATTTTGCTGAATGGAACTCGTTACCTTTAACTTACACGTTAAATCGTCGGTCCCGGCTGTCATGAAGATCGTTGACAGTCGTTACAGGAAGTCAGTACCCTCAAATAAACTGATCCTGTCTTAACCATGGAATATCGCTATCCCTTTGGGTTGGGGAGTTTAGACGGCATTCGCTCTGTGGCAAAGCCGATAATCTGTCATATCTGGTTAGACTAGTAAGCGGACCCTGGGCTCCAAAGCGTGTAATAGGATAAGCAGCTACGCCCACACCTTTTATTTTAATTTAGCTGTTTCTGCCTGATATCCCTTCCCTTCTGAGCGTAGCGTAAAGACCGTAAGGGTGTGCACCCTGGATACCCTTACGGTTTCCAAAAACATGCATGTAAATTTTCAGCTTCCTGCTCCTTATAGAATACGCGTTGTCTGTTAGTCAGAGAGTACCGCAAGAAATTGTGATTAACGCTACATATCTGCTAGTCTTTAAAAAGATTATGATTAAAAGCATCGGTTTCCACTACTAATATAAAATGAAAATGTTTCATAATCCTTCTTGCAAATACAATAGACTTGCCACGAAAATATGTTTACGCCAAAATTAATAGAGTTTAGGACTGAAACTGCCAATTTTTCGTAATTAATTATTCATATTTTTATAGACTCACGCCTGTATCCCCGAAGGGGTAGGCAGACGTGCAACATTATTAACATTACAACCACATTTCGCCATGAATTTTTGGTCCCACGTAATAGGGGGCGAGCCTATTGCCGTAACCGCGCACGTCACCAGACTCCGTGCTGCTACTGAGAATTCGGAAAAACCCAGTAACACTTTTGCCCGACCCGGGAATCGAACCCGGGACCTCCGATCAGCAGTCGAATACACTATCCACTGGACTCCGTAGTCCAGTGGATAGCGTATGCGTAATTGTCTGCCTCCGTAGGCAGACAATTATTCATCAAAGCACTTAGAAATATTAAAATTGAGAGCAAATTGACTTTACTGTTGCCGTAATGGTTTAAGCGGCCACCTCACCGCTTGGTACTGCGCCTAGGGTTCGACCCCACACGAGACAACACTTTGTGTGATTCATTAATTGTTGTTTCGAGTCTAGGTGTACTTTGTGTCCATTAGTGGTAAAGTCCCTCGCGACACAGGATTCATTCCTAGTGCGGGAGTTGTCTTTTTAAAATAAAAATAAAACCAGCAATAAAAACTAAAAAAAGCAAGGCGGGCACTTCTACTTTATATAACTTTTATATGCTGGGCGTCACTTGTCTGTGCACATGTAGCGAGCCATGGCTTTAAAATTAATTAATTTTATGTAAACAAATTACGTGGCTAGTCGGCCTCAATAGGTGAAGCAACTTATTTGCATTTTAATCGCAACCTACTTTTAGGAACATATCGATGGACAGAAGTAGTGTATTTTCGTTATAATATAATTAATGTTAAATTAAATGAAGTTTGAATCGGACCAGTAAAAATTACTTTAGAATAAAATTCGGTCAAAATAATTAAAAAAGAAAAAAAATTATGTGGTTTCTGACCATCGCTAACCTTTTTTTCACACATTTCAGATATTGGGCTTTATCGTAATATTTCCAGGTCACTCGAACTTTAGTGGTACACCAGAACGTTTTATTGAACGTTTGTTCCATCTACACTGGGTCCGAATTATCATCTGGCTCTACCATATCACTATCAATGGATCGAAGCGCGTAACATGAGTATGGGATGAACGCCCCCATTTCTTGACTCCCTCCAAATTACCTCGTATGACCTTAAACTATTATCTGAAGATATAGTTAAATAGCTCAGCCTAGTGAGAACTGGCCTTAACTAAAAACTCATACGCTTCCTATCGCGATCAATAAAATAGCTTAAAGCAAACCCATTATACAACAATATATCGTTCATCGTCCGCAAATAATTAGTTGTTGAAAGCCCATAAATATCGTAGTCATAACAAATTCATGAGCATTATTTTTAGATCAGAAATAGCAACAACTTTACAGCAAGCTGTGAAGTCGCCAGAACAAACTGTCAGTCGCATGGCCGCCGTGTTTACAAGAACAATGATTAATGTGGAGAAAAATAGCCCGAGTAGCTGCGTGTTGTTTGCGTGGCACGTGCGTGGTGAATGCGTGGCAGATGCGGTACTTGAACCGTGCGTTGTTTACAATGCTTTTGCTATTAAGCTTTATAGATTAAGCAGGATTTGTCGATATATATAAATGGTTTTATGAATAATGTTGGCGTTTTAAAATGTAATTGTTTTGTGTTCTCCGTTTAAAATAATAATATTATATGAGTGTGGATGGGTTACACTTATTTGCTTTACGCCTGTTTTCCTGGTGTTCTAAGCTTAAATATACCCCGTTAGTTTATATTGAACTAAGGAGACTGAGGAAGCAGAGAGTGCTCTTGTGTTTGCATACACTCCTGTACCCTAAAAATCTCGTTTGGCTAATTTGAAAGGTTTTAAAATGCAGTCTGAATTAGACGCCCTTATATAATCACAGTCTGAATTAAACAATTTTTGTTTATCTTGTCAAAAATGCCTATTTAGTTGTGATGAGATTCACACCAAAATATTTTTCCTACTCATTTAAATATGTATTGTTAGAATCGAAATCAGCCTGTCCGTCGTAGTGAAAACGACCACCGTGATCAGTGACAAAATAAGTTTCATTTAATTTATATGGAAATGTTGGCAGTAAAATAACTGGAAATGTAGGTGGCACACGAATTTACTGAGGTAAATGAGCAAACACGTGTCGAGTGCGGCGTTCCATGACTCAATCGGCATAATAATTATCGGAATGTGAAATGCATTATTAATTACTTTGATTTAAAATTATTCTTCTTTTTTATAGTAATAGGCGGCAAACGAGCAGACGGATCGCCTGGTAAGCAATTACCGCCGTCCATGGACACAAGCAACACCACAGGAGTCACAAGTGCTTTGCCGCCCCTTGGGGATGGGAAAAGGGATAGGATGAGGAGTGGGATGAGGGATAAGGAATAGGGGATAGGGCCTCCGGCACTCTCACTAGCCGAACGAAACGCAATAGTTTAGGTACTGTTACTTTACGTCGCTTTGAGAGGGTAGTACTTCCCCGGTCAAGCCGGCCCATTCATGCTGAAATCAGCAAGGCTCTACTACCGTGAAAACGTGCTTATAATAAGCAGAAACTTGTTTATATCGAGCACGGAAACAGAACGTGGCGACAAAGCGTGCTATAGTAGAATACCAGTGATTGCTTTGACAGGTTACATTGAGCTTCTAATTTGAATCATGTGTAAGTATTTATAAATAAAACCCTGTTTGTTTTCAAACGGTCTTGGACTTGAGATAGGTCATAATAAAATCTTTTACATAAGTGTAAAAAGTGTTTATTCGACGTAACTACAACCCACAGGATTTTAGTTGGTTTTCCATGTCCGAATTTAAAAATATAATACTGATACTTGTGTTTTTATTAACCCTGCGACTAGCCCCTCAATCAATTTAATGTAAGATCCTATATTAGTTTTGTAGATACTTAACTTGAAAATAAATAAAGCCTGACTAAATGTAATCGACGTCGGTAAACTATTTGCTCTTTTTAATTTTATTTTGCCTTTTTTATTTATTTTCAAGTTGATCGTAACATCGGAGCAAATACAAGGCATTTCACTCCTTTCTTTGTAGCTTCATATTCAAACCCAATTTTAAAAGGTTTTCTCCGCAAATAGCTCTAGCAATGTTTTACGTGGAAAAAAAATCCCTCCAGCAAAACCACATCGTATGCACAATACGTACCAACAGTTTATTAATACTTTTTGCATGTCGAAGAGCAATGACGCGGACATGGTTTTTAGAATAGAGCGCACCTGCCAGAGCGAAAAGAACAGGCACTTTTGAACCGGGCGATGCGTGGGTTGGATGGGTGAAAATTGAAATCTCGCTGACCCTTTCAGATTGAACGATGTTCATCGCTTTATATTAAATATTTCTAAGAATAGACAGAGGAATCGGTGGCTATCCCAATAGTAAATGGTATTCCTGGGTCATTGACATGGGTTTATGCGAAAACTCACCTAAGCCGCTGCCTATCGCGAGGAAAGGAAAAGGAATGGGAGGAGAAGCGGGATGAAGATAAGGATAAAGGGATGGGCCTTCGACACTCTCGTTCGCCGAATGAAACGCAACCGTTTATACACTGCTACTTTAAGTCGATACTCTGTGTCGGGGTAGTAGTTGTACTTCCTCAGTCGAAACCAGTGCTAGATTACTGTATTTGTTTTACAAAGAAAGATATGCTGTACTCTTGAATTAATAAAGTTCAATATTGTACAAACATATACCTTGATCCTCACCTCTTAACACTGTAAATTCTTAACGAGATTTGTTTATCTAATTTAAAAAGTAATATTTTTTCTATACTTTCAGTTACCTATTATGTGGATATTGTACAAAAAATTTGTTAATAATTGTCTTACATATTAATTGTATGATTTACACCTAACATTATGTATTGCTGCATTGTTAGTTTCTTAGAAATGCAAAAGCAAAATTTCAAAGCTTTTGTACTAGCACCTTAAATTGGCTTTTATCGCCTGCAAAATTGACGGCAGAATATACTGTTGCTTTGGAGGTAAATCTGAAATAAATTTAGTTTTCTAACAACAATTTATCATTATGACAAAAAGAAAATAAATGTCAGTGTGTAATTATTAAAAAAGCGTGTAATGCAACTTATACCCTTTTAAACAACTAATTTGTATGCTACTCTGAGTGTTGTAGGATCGAAACATATAACTTATTTTTTTCTAAAGTGAGTAAACTGTTGTTTTTAGTAGACTGTACAATATTTTGGCGAAATAAATTGGTATGCCTATTATCTCTATATCCACCAAGCGGCATTCCACACCGTAAGTTGAGTTGGTGTAAGTGCAGGTAATATAATACTATACTAAGTGTAAGTAAGTATGGAGATTAACGAGCTAAAGGTCCAACCGCATCCTCGCAAGATTATACCGCAAGAACAATACAAATAGATAAAATGCACGACACACGCAAAACTTTTACCACGTATAAACGAAGCGCACACGCATCGTAATGTTTGCGCAGCTGTGCGGACATTTAACGTGATTTGTGTACTATCAATTTGACCTGCAACGCGTCGCGGCCAGACATTGTTGGTGTAGCATTATTCTTAATCGTGTTTTAACCTACATTAGAAAAAAAAAATCTCTTGTAAAAAAATCTTGTATTTGTTTCCCATACAATAAATGAGAGCGCAAGTCAATGTCCTAGACAAATGAATATTTATTTTTATGTTGCATTTGAATGTATCAAGTCATTGGCAAATTGTGTCCATTGGGCATGTAACACAATTTAACAAGACATTTATTTTCTTTTGAGTGTTCCATTTATTGTGGTTTGTTTCCGTTTTCAATTTATGCCCCAATTTTTAGTTAACATACATATCCTTCACTCCAGTAATAAAAAATCATTCATGAGGAGAAAATTTAGCGGACAACTGAAACCATGAGCTGCGTAGAATGCAAGGTAGTGATCCTGTGCATTAAATACACTGCACCAAACCAACTATTTAAAAATATGTACATGATCTTAATGCCAACGAGAGGACCTCTTTGATATTAAAACTAAGACTCAACTTAGGTGATAATATCATCTTTGTGCTTCCCACTTGACATAATTTTTGCCTCACCGAAACACTTCATCAGAGCTCTGAAGAACTCTTTGTACGTCGTGTTTCTGTTTACATTTTTGTTTTACATCCAATGAGGACTTCCCGCCTTTGTCCTTTGTGAATATTTTTAATGCAAAGGCTTTATACCTGGTGTAGTTCCGATTTCTTGTCGGATCTAGATAGGAACACCAACAACACACCAAAAACAAATGTATAAATACTTGGTAGGAAATAATAAGAAAACTACAAGTAAAGAATATGACAGTATCAACTATTGCAAGAAAAGTGATAAGTTAATTTGTTATTTCACTCCCTCGAAGAAAGCTTTGTCTTGATTTTAAATACCATCTGCTAATATTGGCGAAAATACTGTACTTTTAACCATAGTAATTAATATAAAAAAACAAACTATGATATTTGTCATGAAAGGAATTTACAGCCACCCAAAACCGTGATTGGGTGACGAATAATGCTTAATATTGCCGTCCCGATACCTAAAAGCAGACAAATTAAAGCTCAACTTTAAATGTTTTCGAGAAAGCTATTTTTACACGTATTTTTTTACGTGAATAAGAGCCGTTGTTAAACCAACTCTTGATTTCACGAATTCATAGGCATGATGAGAGGCCAATTTTTATGGAACGTTTTCGTGCTAAATTTCAGCTATTTTGTGCCAATAGTTTTCCCATTATTTTATCTGCAGAAAGAGAAGCTATTGCAACTGAGCGGCTGTACCAGTAACCTCTCAGAACTTAGTACCTATTCAAAGCAGCAATCTTACTTTCTCATAAGATTACCCTCAAACTAACCATGCTAGACACAAATTACTCATGAATCTGTATTTAAACTATTCCCTAGTGCAGCTACAAATTCAGCACCCAATAAGACAGTGCCTTCCAACTGACCTTTATCCACTAGGTATTAAATATTTAGAGCTGCCCAGTTCATTGGGCCGAAAGTTGTGGTGTATCCCTTAGGAACTGTTCGATATTCGCAGCAGGCTTTACCTCAAGTTATTACGTAATGTGAACCGAACCGATATGGAGCTCCGATTGGTAATAAAGTCGGTAACGTCTATTTGCCAAATAGTTGAGTTTCTCCATTGGGTATTTACTTTTTCTTGAGGAGAAAATATTACTTCCTCTCTTTGTGTGATTTAGACCAGTTTAAATAAACAAATATGATCTTCTGCAATTCTATACACATACTATTATACAATGCTCTAAAGTATTTAATAGGGCTGTTTAGGAGTATAAATGTGTTTATATTTACCGATTATGTAATATCAGGTTCTCGACCCATGGTCATCGAAACTTTCCTACAGCTTTTCAGATTTCATGCCGCTTGTAAAAAATCGACGACATAGAAATCAGAACCTTATTGAGAGCCGAAAATAGAATTTAATATAAACGCAGTAAATTTAGCATTAGTACCACCAGTATCCCTTATTTTTACAATCCCTTTCGACCACCAATAAGTCTCCATATGCGGCAATACTTGCAGAGAACTTGACATAAGTTATCGTCCTCTAAATTGAAGAAATTAATGTTACGTATGTTCTCCGATTACAAAAAGTTCCATTCAATGCCCACGGGCATCATATGAACGCAGTAAAGGGTCCGAGCCGAAACCTTAGACGTTTACACACCTGCGTACTAAGAATCGAAAACGAATTCGATAAAACAAATTGGCTTCATAAAAGTTCAGCGATATTTAAATGTTGAAGACTTACTAAAGACAAGAAGCCGGTTTCATTTTATTACTTGAAGGCTCAAAAGCCCTTGATAGAGTGACTTTGTAAGAAAATTATTTGTTCAACAATAGTATGTGTATTTTGTGTGTGTATTTTTTGTCGTGACTCTGGGTTTTCTCCTTTCAGTTTCAATACCTATTATTCCATTTCACTATATGTTACTTTTTGCCAAATAAAAGGGAACAATATTTTCTTTTCGATTACAAATCGAAATATATACAACAAACAAATTGCGTGAAAAATCTTAGATGTGCCTCGCCTCTGTAATTTCTTATTGAATTTATAATGTCATCACATGTGGCAAATTTACTTTTTCTTTTTTAGTTTCAATTTCGTTACGAGATGAGGTGCAGATATATTTTGCTCGACTTCGAATAGAAATTTCGCCACATTTTCACTCTCAATATTCTAGTAGCGTCTGATGGCGTCTGACTAGTTTGACTCTGCAAGGCGGCCTGATTGTGCAGATTCTATGTTTTTAGGATATACAACTGATTATTCAAAGAGTTAGGCTATACAAAACACTAAACACATAAAAACACTAATTAATTGTTAATTATCGCTTGCTAAACGGTGAAGGAAAACATCGTGAGGAAACTTGCATGTCTGAGAGTTCTCCATAATGTTCTCGAAAGACATGAGAAGTCTGCCAACCCGCACTTGGCAAGCGCGGTGGACTATAGCCTTACCCTTCTCCCAGTGAGAAGAGGCTCGTGCCCAGCAGTGGGACAGTATATATACAAGGGCTGATGACGGCGCAGTTGCAATATTACTTAACCTTTAAAGCAAACAACCTTTAAAGTGCCGAAACAAACAGCTGAAAGTAATAGAACTGTCAGGATATAAATCCTGGCATAATAGAAATGTGAAAGATTTGTAAAAAAAAATATAATTATCCATTGGTTCGGTACTAAACCCGTCACTAAGGGACTGTTTCACCTCTAACTACGGAATTCAATATTTGAACTATAGATAGATCTATAGATTTTAGATTCGTTTTTGACAGTTCTTGACATTAGCTCCATAAAAAATATGTCAAACACGAATCTAAAATCTACAGATCTATCTATAGTTCGAATATTGAAAATGGCTGTAAGTAAGCGTTACCTTCCAGGTATATTAAAAATTAGAACGAAATTTGTATGAATTTATTGGCCAAGTAGTTTAACCAAAACTTATTGGACAGTGGTGAAACAGGCCCTAAAACAATAGCAACTTATTAATTATTTGAATTACCTAGTTGTCGAATTAATAATAACTTTGTAAGCAACGCTGAAGAAATAAATGCAATAAACTTTGAAATATAATTGCAGCTACAAAATAAAATAACATGGAATGCAGTAATCAAGAGAAAGCCAACAATAAGCTTTTATACAAGAAAATACTTAATAAATTTAGGTTGAAATCCATTAGAGAGAATCTTGATATAATAACCGTGCATAATGCAGTCTTGAAGTTGTGCCAAGGCAGATCAGAAAAAGCGTAACATGTTCTTACGAGGTGAATTTCATAACAAAAATAGTTTATAGGCACTCCTACAACATACTTGAGAGCAATAATTGAGTATTATAGTACTATTTTTATGCTTTATAATGAAAAAGTCTTAGCTTATGAAGAGCAGAGAAATAAATTATCGCTGTTTGGGAATTATAGAGATTTAAGATTTCGGTAACTATATAGGCAATATAATGGTATAGGTGTACTCTGGCGGGTGTTGGGAGAGGCCTATGTACGAGGTTTAAGCGGCTGCCTTGCCGTTGTGGGTTCGATCCGCTGATGTTGTATGATCCACACTGTTGTTAGAGTTTAGGTGTTCTTTTTTGATCAATTAATTTAATCTTTGTGCGGGCAAGACTGGGTTTATGGCGGTAATGGTATGTTATTTTTTTGTATTTTATGAATGATAACTTCCTATGATAAAAAGTTGCAGACAGACTATTTGTAAATTGTCCAAATACGAATACTCTACAGACCCTACACTTTACAGTAAAGACGTTATATCTAAAAAGCCTTTATGTATCTAAAGTTATTACTCTTATCAATTTACGAATATTCGGCCTTACATTACGTTGATTAAAGAGTCTGTGTTGAATATATTATTGTCCCTCAAATAGCCACCTTCGACAATTTATTAAACTTTGAAGGATAATGCAGCAAATTGTGCATGAAAGATTAACCTTTATTTATTTATTTATTATACTCTTTATTGTACACTTATACAGATATTTAAGGAAATTCACATAAGATATAGTACAATGGGCGGCCTTATCGCTAAAAGCGATTTCTACCAGGCAACCTTTGGATGGAGATATTATTGGTAGGAAAGAAAAGATAGTTGTAAGCGTACCAATAAATATGTAGGTATATATTATATTGAAATATATATAAAGTTATATAATACTAAGATAATATGCATACACATACATAAATACTTATACATGCATAGATATACATATATAAAATACATACATATACATACATAAATAATATATAATACACATATACTTAGTAGAACGGGAGAAACTGGAAATATTATAATGATAGGTAGTGCTCCTTAACTAAATATTTGAATCTGGTTACCGTCTGAGCCTGTCTAATATGTAGCGGTAATGCATTCCATAGACGAACAGCAGTGATGGAAAACGATTTGTCACAAAAGGTTGTGGAATGTAGCGGCATCTTCAGTTTCAAATTTTCTGATGACCTCAAATAACGGTTATGCGTATCATGATGACCTTTACTTTATTTAAGAATATGTGAATCTATCAGCTTCAAGATTCTTTGATTAATTGGCTATTATCAGTATCTTAAAAGAGAATAATTCTATTCTATAATAAGTATATACTAAAATAAGTGATCTATTTAAACATCTTTTATACCTCTAAAAATTCTACTTCAAATATACCCAAGCCTCTACAAACAAAAAGCAAAAGGAAAAAAAGGCGAGAGTGGTAACGTTTATACTCCTGGTACTTTGAAACAAAAATCCAAATATACTATTATAATGAGGAAGATAGGTACTTCAAAAGCATGGCTTATTTTGATTTTTATTCATTTCTTAGATCTTTATGATATTTTTAGTCTATGAAGAAACGCCTAGACCAGCAGCTTTTGTTGATAATAATAAAATTAATAATGATTTTTAGATTGGTTTCGACTGAAACCAATAACACCTATAGGACTACTGAGCGTCATCTAAATTCAATTTACTTAAGAATGTAACTGATCTATGAATGGGTGACTTCAGCGGCAGCATCACGATAATATCTGTAACAAATTAAAATGCGCGTTAATACATTATTAAGTGTAAAAATATTTATTACACACGCATAAATATAAACAAATATGGTCAAATCTAATACTGATACGATTAAATGCATGTTTAATAATTGTGTCTTGTTCTTTAGCACATTGTGCAAATTGATGCGTCCAACGGTGCGGGTGCGGGGGACAGTTCTATCTGTCCCTCGCAGTCGGGTGCGGTCGCGGGAGGAGAGGCGTGTCGGTGTTGCGCTGCCGCGCGCCCTATCTCCCGCGACCAAATGGAAGCGCACCATTCGATGCGTCGCGGTGGGGTCGCAGAGGAAGAGGAGATGCGGTGTTGCGTTGCCGTCCTCCCTATCCTCTGCGGCCGCTGGGTGTTTTGGCGGCGGAGCCCAACACCGTAATCCACCGCCAAGGGGGTTTTGTTCGGGGCCCGCCTAACCATCTGGCGGGCCAATGCCCGTCGGAGGGTGGCGACGAATGCTTCGGCGATGCCCTACCCTCCGACACACGGGTACATGAGAAAGTCGAGGTGGTTTTTAGTGGAAACACCACATACTCCGGCTCTCATTACCCCCAAGAGTCGGAGATCCGAAGGGATTTTCCACCTCGTAAAACAAAAAAAAAGGATATAATGCCCCTCCAGTGGGATCTCCACCTTGTCGTGGTGGGGGGCTCAGTAAATGTGGGTTTGAAGTATACCCACAGTGAAGCTAAGCGGGATCCCGGGAGGGGACGCTCCACGTGGGCTTGGGTGAGGCCTGCGTAGGATGCGTCCAAAGTGCGGGTGCGGGGGACAGTTTTGTATGTCCCTCGCAGTCGGGTGCGGTCGCGGGAGGAGAGGCGTGTCGGTGTTGCGTTGCCGCGCGCCCTATCTCCCGCGACCAAATGGGGGCGCACCATTGTTGCGTCACGGTGGGGCCGCAAGGCCGCAGAGGAAGGGGAGATGCGGTGTTACGTTGCCGTCCTCCCTATCCTCTGCGGCCGCTGGGTGTTTTGGCGGCAGAGCCCAACACATTCATCCGCCGCCAAGGGGGTTTTGCTCGGGGCCCGCCTATCTGGCGGGCCAATACCCGTCGGGAGGTTGCGACGAATGCTTCGGCGATACCCGACCCTCCGACACATGGGTACATGAGAAATTCGAGGACGTTTTTAGTGGTAATACCACATACTCCGCCTCTCATTTCCCCAAGAGTCGGAGATCCGAAGGTATTCTCCACCTCGTAGAAAAAAAGGAAATAATGGCGTACGTCTTATAGTCAATTTTTACAACGACATATTATTATGTAAAAGGGTTAAAAGTGGCCTTGCCGCTACTGAACATCTTGCAGCTGAGCCGTTACGGTGCCGGTACAGTGTGTCTTAGTGTTGACGGCTTATACATCCATGAAAAGTAAAAATGGCATGTCCTTTTAATTTCTTCATATATAACTTGATTAACATTGTCTGTCGATTCCCATTAGTAAGCGGCCCTTACCTATTCGTTCAATCTCTATCAATCACAGCCCCGCTGTTTGTTTTGCCGTTTTAAATGTAATTCGTTTGCATACGATGGCAAGATAATGAAACCCAAGAAGTGATGTTTGATGAAAAACGTACTGATTTTTTTATATTTTTAGAATTGTGATAATAATTTCCATTAAACGTTTCGTGTTTTTACATCGAACGACGACAAATTGTTGACGAGAGATGAGATTTAGAAGGTACATATATGTTTTTATCATATATCTGCCGTAAATTTTCATTCACTATGATTATTTTTTATTTTCAACTTACTTCAAAAAAGAGCCTCCATGGTCCAGTGGATAGCGTATGCAACTGCTGATCGGAGGTCCCGGATTCGATTCCCGGGCAAAGTGTTTCTGGGTGATTCTGGTGATGTGCCCGTTAACGGCAATAGGCTCGCCCCCTATTACGTGGGACCTAAAAATTCATGGCGAAATGTGGGTATAATTTTATACCTCTGCCTACCACTTCGGGGATACAGGCGTGAGACTATGATGAATGAATGAAAAAAAGAGAGGCAGTTGTTTTATTTTTAATTTGTTACCTTAAAAAGGAGTACATAATTATATAACGCCCGTTTGGTCCCAAACATATTGAAGACAGCATTTTATTCAGATTTTGTAAAAATAATTATTTTATTAGGTGCAATCAAATACCTATTATAATGTGTTTTCACTATACTAAAGACATTGTATTCGTATTATCATCACTATAATAATTATAAAAAACAACTTGATAAAATATATACTTGTTTTTATGGTCCCAAAATCACCGCTTAAACAGAACATATCCTTTATTTCATGCTTTATCTGCATTTTTTAATATTGTGTCTAGTTTACCACAGCAAGTGACATCAACGTTGTTTTAAACTAACAACAGTCATGCCTTCATAATACCATATAGGGAAGCTAACTCTTAATGAAAGAACTTGGTCTGACGAAGGCATCCATGATACATATCATAGTATCAGTTGCAGAATATTAGCGACAAATCTGAGCAACATAAATTGGAACTGATTGGAGCAGTTGCAAATAGAACATTGTTACTTGTAATTACAGGTTCATTTGCGTTAGCAGGCCATCCAGTTCTCAGTAAGACTATGTCGCTATTGACTATACTGTAGAAGCCACACAAGTAAACAAATTCATCGAGACTGTGATGTGAGAATATAAATTTAAATTTACTGACTTCAGTCAACAAGTTACAGCTGATACTACTGATACTGGTTTGTTAAGGGTCAGTTGATAGCGTATGCGACTGCTGATCGGAGGTCCCGGGTTCGATGGCCGGGTCGGGCAAAAGTGTTACTGGGTTTTTCCGAATACTCAGTAGCAGCGCGGAGTCTGGTGATGTGTCCGGTAACGGCAATAGGCTCGCCCCCTATTACGTGGGACCTAAAAAATTATGGCGAAATGTGGGTGTAATATTACACCTCTGCCTACCCCTTCGGGGATACAGGCCGAGTCTATATATACAAAGTGTCAGTATTCAATTTCATTCCGAATAAGATTCCGGCTAAGGAAAATACACGATGCAATATTATCTCTGTGAAGAGACGAGACTAGGCAAGTTCGAGTTGCTGGGCAGCGTGGTGCAGTAAGCCATTTAGCTGAGCTCCTAATGACTGGTAACGCATTATATCTTATATTAATATATAAAGCTGAAGAGTTTGTTTGTTTGTTTGGTTGAACGCGCTAATCTCAGGAGCTACTGTGCTGGTCCGATTTGAAAAATTGTTTCAGTGTTCGATAGCCCATTTATCGAGGAAGGCTATAGGCTATATAACATCCCATATGAGTGAGGGCAGCGGAGCAGTAGCCTTAAATAACGTGGGTGTAACCGCGGGCATCGTCTAGTACTCTATAATAATGCAAATTAGGATAGGCCTATGCCCTGCAGTATACAGCTAAAGTCTATGTGATAATTTTTACAACTCAGGTTGCGACAGATTAAAAGTAAAACATTTTATTATGAAGACTTTTTCAATTGTTAAGAAAACAGTCTCAATGCAGTCAATTTACCTCACCCTGTGAGGTAGTCTCAACCTAATTTGATTTTAAACAACTCAGTATTCAAGGAGCGGCAAACCAGATTATTACTGATTTATTTTATATAAAAAAGTTAATTTGCCACAACAGCGGCCAGAGGGCGGACCATGAATAAAATTATTCAAGTTTTCTACCTCCGTGATTATTTTGTAGCAGAGTCAACACCGGAGGGACAAATTACATCCATTTTAAATTCTCGTCTTGATTGAATAGTTGGTTATATACATTTGGTGACGCGAAAGAAGGTTTTGTGTATATATATTAGTCAACACAGTGAATAAAAGGTAGCTTGTAATAAATTTGAAAACTATTCTTGTACTGTAATAAATTTAACATAATTTTTTGTATACGTGATTTAGAAGCTTGAGGATTTTTGTCTTAGAGCTCTTGTGTTATATTTGTTAATGCCAGTAGATATATATGGGCGCAGTGATATGGTTTGTTATATTGTAGAGGCATAAACGTAGAGCAGAGCCATCTAGATGACTAAATGATAACTAAACGATACCTAAACCCGGAAGTTAATATTATTATAATGTAATGTTAAGTAAATAACCAGTAAAATATTAATTGCATTTGCTTGTAATTAATATTATATAAATTGTGTTACATTTCTGTATTTACATATATTTCTTAACGCAGTATTGGTTGATATCGTCTTTAATAGTTTGATTTAGCTTTGTCGCCCGCCAACACATTTCGGTAATTTAATCACTAATTAAATTGATCAAGATGTATTTCGACGCTTTAGCTAAAGTAACTGGAATTCTATATTGTTTCTTAATTATAAAGATTAATTGAAAGTTCATACATACGATACTTTAATTAACGTAATTAAAAGTATAATGTTTTGATACTGAGTATGTAAAGTTGATGCGACGGCGGGCGGCCATGACACTTTTTCATCGGACTTTGGTATAGTGAATGAAGAATTTAAGAATATAATGCAGTTTTCAGTAAATTTGTGTGGTTTCATTTGTGGATCCTCTGGGGGTGTCCTGATGATGGTGCCACGGCGCCGAAAGCAGCGGTGGGATCAGCGCCCCCTAAGAGACATCGAGAAATAACATTTGGCGCGAAAGTAATGGATCTCTTGGCTTGGCCGCCTATACCAATGATGACCTGAAGACTGATGCGACAAGCACTTGGAAGCCGTGTTAGGCGCTTGTCAACCCTGTTCGGAGACCGCACGGTGGGAGTTATCGTACGAGCGAGAGCGACTACGCCGGTGCTGTGGCGCGAACGCTGTTCTGCTTTAAGCTCTACCAGAGGTTGCAGATACGGGTTGTTGATGCACTGACAGAGGTATTTATCCAGAGCTGATTTGATTAGAGTTTTTGAGAAACATCCTTTAACATTTTATAAATAATATGGTGCTGTTTGTTTACATGATTACCTATTGCCCCAGTAAGGATTACCAGATAAACATACAGTAAAAATTAAGAAACTGTTGTTTGTCCACGTTTGGTACTTAACAGTGCTACTGTGCTTATAGTCATGTTATGCCGTCAACCATGTCGGAAAGTTTCTGTATAACTCGACATCAGAGATGGTCACACACTTATTAAGTTATTACCTACACAAGAAAGAGAAAATAACTTTGTTGTTATGTGGTTCTACTAATGTAATTATTAGTAAAGAACAGTATAACTGCCCTTTTCAAGTTAAAGCTCTGATATAGATCCATTGTATAAATTAACTGATTTGCCTTCAGATTAAATAAGCTAATTGATGCGCTGAATATGCATTCAATTAATAGTCAATAGGTTATCTCAATGGTAAAACATTAAAACTAATAGGTATTTGTAAAGTTACAAAATATGTTTTACTATATATTTGTGGACTCTGTAGGTGCCTACATGATTTCCTTTTAACATAATGTTGAAATGGTTAATGTCAACTTGGAGCTCAAGTTAAGGTAATATAATAACAGAAAATGGAACCCAACATAATTACCTATCTAAATATCTGTCGCTTAATTTTATACCTATATAGAATGATTTGTCCCAACAATGACGATAAGTCCTTGCTTAACCCAAACTACTGAAGCTAGAAACAGACAGTAGATTCCTTAATGGACATGGGCACTCACTTAGGTTTATAGAACCTAAGTGAGTGCCCATGTCCACCTCTGAGCATTTTAGGTTGAAAGTCTTAAGGCAGTTTACTGCTAATCTTTTATAAATACCAAGCCTTAGTGTTATACTTGGTAAATACAATTTATTTTATTTGTGAGTTCATTTGCAAAGATAGTGGCATATCTACATATATTCAAGTTGACAATCAGTGATAAACTGATAAACCAATAAAATTTACTGCCAACCTTATTGCTTAGCTCTTGTGGGATACAAGACAGTTAGGAATATGATTATTACAATAGTGATAAGTGGGTTTAAAGAACATGTGAAAATCCATATCTCTTTTCACATTAAGCAGTATTTATTCTGAGCAAATAAAAGTAGTTGTACGGACTACTCATACTTTATTAAGTCAGTTATGATTACAGTCAGTTTGAGTTTATTTATTCAGATAAACAATAATTAATTGTGTATGAATTAATAAGAATTACATTAATATCACATGTTAACAGTTTTCAATAAATATTAACATTATTTAGAAAAATCTCCTTAAATATAATGTCAAATAGATATAAACTCACCACCATATTTACTATATACATTAATAAATAATAAAACAAAATATAAAATTAAAGTTGAATTACCTAATGAAAGAGTTAATGTGTAGAGAAATCATAAATAAAAACATTTATTTCAGAAAAGAAAGGTCTATTTATATAAATAAAATGTTGAATTCATTATAAAATACCAATATCTAAATGACTTTATTAACTTTTATATTATGGTTTATTGTAGTAAATTCCTTAACTGAGTGGAATCATTTAAAAAAATAAGAAAGCACTAATCTTGCTCTGAAATACCGGAGCTTGTTAATTTCTCTTTTATGGCTCAATTGGCAAACAGTTCAACAATTTTACAGCATGCACTATGCCTAAACATATTCAATATTAGATTCGACTGGTTCTTACATGAGAGTAATAATTATAGCACTAGTATTTTCGAAATCCTTGAATCTGCAACATAGTTTGAAATCATTTCATATTTATGATCATCATCCACAGTCTGACTGTTCACGGCTGAACATAGGCCTCTCCTTGTTCTTGCCATATTATTTTCTTGTTTGATGTGGATAAAACTTATTTTGAATATATAAAGTTATAACTGTTTTATCAAAACTACAAATGGGTATCCTGATAACTTTAATATTTGATTATCTAAAATGGCACTGTCAGACAGAACCTGAGAAAATTCAGTGTCTACTGTCTTTTGTATTTTACCTTAGGTGTAAAATATGGCCTCCAACACTGTTGTAGCAAAGCTAACTTACAGACCAATGCACAGGTTGAACATGCCTGATATACAGATACAGCTTCATAGGCCGCACCACTTTGCAAGAGTAGAAGTTTATTTCATCTACAGTTACAAAGGTTCATGGAACTAATACTTGGGTGGGAAATGTTGCCCACCACCTGCCTTTTGAGTGTTACAGGTTGAAGATGACATCCTGGCAAATGACCTGGGTCCTGGACTTAGCGTGAAGAGAGGATGGACGAGCGCTGTACTAAGCTGGAGCCCAGCATTGCTTGCTAACTTTTGTTGCTGATCAACAACTGTATGAGCAGCTTGACCGTATGGGCGGAGGATTCGTCAGATACCGATTTACGTGTGGGGTCCTCTACCTCCTCCACTGTCGTTGTTGGACCTATTTAATTGCATTGTATTGATATAACTGATCATGACAAACGATGATGATTATTTTATGTATTTATGTATGTATGTGTTTATGAGGCAAATTTTGCATTTATGTGTTTGAGTAAAATTTTATTTTTCCTATCCAACATCCTTCCCAAAACGCTGGCTGGCCACCATGCGTATTCTTGGTCCTGGTCTTGTTGGCTAGATCCCGTGATGGATGATGCCGTGTGTTGTCTAGATCCCGTGATGGGTGATGCCGTGTGTTGGCTAGATCCCGTGATGGGTGATGCCGTGTGTTGGCTAGATCCCGTGATGGGTGATGCCGTGTGTTGGCTAGATCCCGTGATGGGTGATGCCGTGTGTTGGCTAGATCCCGTAATGGGTGATGCCGTTTGTGGGCTAGATCCCTATGTCGGTGATGCCACGAGTTGGCTTAGCCATGGGTGATGCCTGATGTTTTGGTGGCTGAACCCGGGATGGGTGATGCCTGTAGTTTGTAAGGCTAGATCCGAGGTGGATGATGCCTGTAGTTTGGAAGGCTAGACTCGAGATGAGCGATTGCCTGTTTTTAATGTTGTAAACTATTTGTTTGAATAGTATGTTTATTAATGTGAGAATCTGTTTGAGTATTGAACTGTCCCTTGTGGTTCAGTTGTTACCATCTCTGTTTGTTAATTTTATGCCAGCTATAATTTTTAACTTTCGTTATTATGTGTGTGTAAACATGTAATTGCAACTGAGATAACTGTTTGAGAATATTGTACTGTCTGCCAAGGATAAAAATGTTTACATTTTGTTTATAAAGTACTTTGTTAAAGCTGCAATACTTGTTTATTGTGATCACTATATTAATTTGGAAGTTTACTGTTTAAATCTAGAGAACTATTGCTGATTTTGTATTGTTTACTGATACCACATTGGTAACTGCCAGTAACTGTCTGCTGATAACAGTTCACTGATAATAACTGTGTGTTGATGTCTAAACTGTTTACTTTTTCGTTTATTCTATACTTTTGTACTAACCTGTGATTCATTTTTGTATTGTCATTGTATGAAGTTGTTATTGTGATAGTAACTTGTTGCTTGCTCTAGCATGATGTGACTGGATACGATTATAATTGTGATAGTAACTTGGTGCTTTCTCTAGCATGTGACTGGTTAAGATTATAACTACACATCTTAAAGACGCACACCAGTCATTTATCAATTACCCACCTGAATATAGAGTCATAAAAACTTTATAATTTGTAATTTTCAAGCGCAGAGAGCGCGCTTGTTGTCAGTATGGCCGTATGGGCACAGTGATATGGTTTATTATATTGTAGAGGCATAAACGTAGAGCAGAGCCATCTAGATGACTAAATGATAACTAAACGATACCTAAACCCGGAAGTTAATATTATTATAATGTAATGTTAAGTAAATAACCAGTAAAATATTAATTGCATTTGCTTGTAATTAATATTATATAAATTGTGTTACATTTCTGTATTTACATATATTTCTTAACGCAGTATTGGTTGATATCGTCTTTAATAGTTTGATTTAGCTTTGTCGCCCGCCAACACATTTCGGTAATTTAATCACTAATTAAATTGATCAAGATGTATTTCGACGCTTTAGCTAAAGTAACTGGAATTCTATATTGTTTCTTAATTATAAAGATTAATTGAAAGTTCATACATACGATACTTTAATTAACGTAATTGAAAGTATAATGTTTTGAAACTGAGTATGTAAAGTTGATGCGACGGCGGGCGGCCATGACACTTTTTCATCGGACTTTGGTATAGTGAATGAAGAATTCAAGAATATAATGCAGTTTTCAGTAAATTTGTGTGGTTTCATTTGTGGATCCTCTGGGGGTGTCCTGATGATGGTGCCACGGCGCCGAAAGCAGCGGTGGGATCAGCGCCCCCTAAGAGACATCGAGAAATAACATTTGGCGCGAAAGTAATGGATCTCTTGGCTTGGCCGCCAATACCAATGATGACCTGAAGACTGATGCGACAAGCACTTGGAAGCCGTGTTAGGCGCTTGTCAACCCTGTTCGGAGACCGCACGGTGGGAGTTATCGTACGAGCGAGAGCGACTACGCCGGTGCTGTGGCGCGAACGCTGTTCTGCTTTAAGCTCTACCAGAGGTTGCAGATACGGGTTGTTGATGCACTGACAGAGGTATTTATCCAGAGCTGATTTGATTAGAGTTTTTGAGAAACATCCTTTAACATTTTATAAATAATATGGTGCTGTTTGTTTACATGATTACCTATTGCCCCAGTAAGGATTACCAGATAAACATACAGTAAAAATTAAGAAACTGTTGTTTATCCACGTTTGGTACTTAACAGTGCTACTGTGCTTATAGTCATGTTATGCCGTCAACCATGTCGGAAAGTTTCTGTATAACTCGACATCAGAGATGGTCACACACTTATTAAGTTATTACCTACACAAGAAAGAGAAAATAACTTTGTTGTTATGTGGTTCTACTAATGTAATTATTAGTAAAGAACAGTATAACTGCCCTTTTCAAGTTAAAGCTCTGATATAGATCCATTGTATAAATCAACTGATTTGCCTTCAGATTAAATAAGCTAATTGATGCGCTGAATATGCATTCAATTGATAGTCAATAGGTTATCTCAATGGTAAAACATTAAAACTAATAGGTATTTGTAAAGTTACAAAATATGTTTTACTATATATTTGTGGACTCTGTAGGTGCCTACATGATTTCCTTTTAACATAATGTTGAAATGGTTAATGTCAACTTGGAGCTCAAGTTAAGGTAATATAATAACAGAAAATGGAACCCAACATAATTACCTATCTAAATATCTGTCGCTTAATTTTATACCTATATAGAATGATTTGTCCCAACAATGACGATAAGTCCTTGCTTAACCCAAACTACTGAAGCTAGAAACAGACAGTAGATTCCTTAATGGACATGGGCACTCACTTAGGTTTATAGAACCTAAGTGAGTGCCCATGTCCACCTCTGAGCATTTTAGGTTGAAAGTCTTAAGGCAGTTTACTGTTAATCTTTTATAAATACCAAGCCTTAGTGTTATACTTGGTAAATACAATTTATTTTATTTGTGAGTTCATTTGCAAAGATAGTGGCATATCTACATATATTCAAGTTGACAATCAGTGATAAACTGATAAACCAATAAAATTTACTGCCAACCTTATTGCTTAGCTCTTGTGGGATACAAGACAGTTAGGAATATGATTATTACAATAGTGATAAGTGGGTTTAAAGAACATGTGAAAATCCATATCTCTTTTCACATTAAGCAGTATTTATTCTGAGCAAATAAAAGTAGTTGTACGGACTACTCATACTTTATTAAGTCAGTTATGATTACAGTCAGTTTGAGTTTATTTATTCAGATAAACAATAATTAATTGTGTATGAATTAATAAGAATTACATTAATATCACATGTTAACAGTTTTCAATAAATATTAACATTATTTAGAAAAATCTCCTTAAATATAATGTCAAATAGATATAAACTCACCACCATATTTACTATATACATTAATAAATAATAAAACAAAATATAAAATTAAAGTTGAATTACCTAATGAAAGAGTTAATGTGTAGAGAAATCATAAATAAAAACATTTATTTCAGAAAAGAAAGGTCTATTTATATAAATAAAATGTTGAATTCATTATAAAATACCAATATCTAAATGACTTTATTAACTTTTATATTATGGTTTATTGTAGTAAATTCCTTAACTGAGTGGAATCATTTAAAAAAATAAGAAAGCACTAATCTTGCTCTGAAATATCGGAGCTTGTTAATTTCTCTTTTATGGCTCAATTGGCAAACAGTTCAACAATTTTACAGCATGCACTATGCCTAAACATATTCAATATTAGATTCGACTGGTTCTTACATGAGAGTAATAATTATAGCACTAGTATTTTCGAAATCCTTGAATCTGCAACATAGTTTGAAATCATTTCATATTTATGATCATCATCCACAGTCTGACTGTTCACGGCTGAACATAGGCCTCTCCTTGTTCTTGCCATATTATTTTCTTGTTTGATGTGGATAAAACTTATATTGAATATATAAAGTTATAACTGTTTTATCAAAACTACAAATGGGTATCCTGATAACTTTAATATTTGATTATCTAAAATGGCACTGTCAGACAGAACCTGAGAAAATTCAGTGTCTACTGTCTTTTGTATTTTACCTTAGGTGTAAAATATGGCCTCCAACACTGTTGTAGCAAAGCTAACTTACAGACCAATGCACAGGTTGAACATGACTGATATATAGATACAGCTTAATAGGCCGCACCACTTTGCAAGAGTAGAAGTTTATTTCATCTACAGTTACAAAGGTTCATGGAACTAATACTTGGGTGGGAAATGTTGCCCACCACCTGCCTTTTGAGTGTTACAGGTTGAAGATGACATCCTGGCAAATGACCTGGGTCCTGGACTTAGCGTGAAGAGAGGATGGACGAGCGCTGTACTAAGCTGGAGCCCAGCATTGCTTGCTAACCTTTGTTGCTGATCAACAACTGTATGAGCAGCTTGACCGTATGGGCGGAGGATTCGTCAGATACCGATTTACGTGTGGGGTCCTCTACCTCCTCCACTGTCGTTGTTGGACCTATGTAATTGCATTGTATTGATATAACTGATCATGACAAACGATGATGATTATTTTATGTATTTATGTATGTATGTGTTTATGAGGCAAATTTTGCATTTATGTGTTTGAGTAAAATTTTATTTTTCCTATCCAACATCCTTCCCAAAACGCTGGCTGGCCACCATGCGTATTCTTGGTCCTGGTCTTGTTGGCTAGATCTCGTGATGGATGATGCCGTGTGTTGTCTAGATCCCGTGATGGGTGATGCCGTGTGTTGGCTAGATCCCGTGATGGGTGATGCCGTGTGTTGGCTAGATCCCGTGATGGGTGATGCCGTGTGTTGGCTAGATCCCGTGATGGGTGATGCCGTGTGTTGGCTAGATCCCGTAATGGGTGATGCCGTTTGTGGGCTAGATCCCTATGTCGGTGATGCCACGAGTTGGCTTAGCCATGGGTGATGCCTGATGTTTTGGTGGCTGAACCCGGGATGGGTGATGCCTGTAGTTTGTAAGGCTAGATCCGAGGTGGATGATGCCTGTAGTTTGGAAGGCTAGACTCGAGATGAGCGATTGCCTGTTTTTAATGTTGTAAACTATTTGTTTGAATAGTATGTTTATTAATGTGAGAATCTGTTTGAGTATTGAACTGTCCCTTGTGGTTCAGTTGTTACCATCTCTGTTTGTTAATTTTATGCCAGCTATAATTTTTAACTTTCGTTATTATGTGTGTGTAAACATGTAATTGCAACTGAGATAACTGTTTGAGAATATTGTACTGTCTGCCAAGGATAAAAAGGTTTACATTTTGTTTATAAAGTACTTTGTTAAAGCTGCAATACTTGTTTATTGTGATCACTATATTAATTTGGAAGTTTACTGTTTAAATCTAGAGAACTATTGCTGATTTTGTATTGTTTACTGATACTACATTGGTAACTGCCAGTAACTGTCTGCTGATAACAGTTCACTGATAATAACTGTGTGTTGATGTCTAAACTGTTTACTTTTTCGTTTATTCTATACTTTTGTACTAACCTGTGATTCATTTTTGTATTGTCATTGTATGAAGTTGTTATTGTGATAGTAACTTGTTGCTTGCTCTAGCATGATGTGACTGGATACGATTATAATTGTGATAGTAACTTGGTGCTTTCTCTAGCATGTGACTGGTTAAGATTATAACTACACATCTTAAAGACGCACACCAGTCATTTATCAATTACCCACCTGAATATAGAGTCATAAAAACTTTATAATTTGTAATTTTCAAGCGCAGAGAGCGCGCTTGTTGTCAGTATGGCCGTATGGGCACAGTGATATGGTTTATTATATTGTAGAGGCATAAACGTAGAGCAGAGCCATCTAGATGACTAAATGATAACTAAACGATACCTAAACCCGGAAGTTAATATTATTATAATGTAATGTTAAGTAAATAACCAGTAAAATATTAATTGCATTTGCTTGTAATTAATATTATATAAATTGTGTTACATTTCTGTATTTACATATATTTCTTAACGCAGTATTGGTTGATATCGTCTTTAATAGTTTGATTTAGCTTTGTCGCCCGCCAACACATTTCGGTAATTTAATCACTAATTAAATTGATCAAGATGTATTTCGACGCTTTAGCTAAAGTAACTGGAATTCTATATTGTTTCTTAATTATAAAGATTAATTGAAAGTTCATACATACGATACTTTAATTAACGTAATTGAAAGTATAATGTTTTGAAACTGAGTATGTAAAGTTGATGCGACGGCGGGCGGCCATGACACTTTTTCATCGGACTTTGGTATAGTGAATGAAGAATTCAAGAATATAATGCAGTTTTCAGTAAATTTGTGTGGTTTCATTTGTGGATCCTCTGGGGGTGTCCTGATGATGGTGCCACGGCGCCGAAAGCAGCGGTGGGATCAGCGCCCCCTAAGAGACATCGAGAAATAACATTTGGCGCGAAAGTAATGGATCTCTTGGCTTGGCCGCCAATACCAATGATGACCTGAAGACTGATGCGACAAGCACTTGGAAGCCGTGTTAGGCGCTTGTCAACCCTGTTCGGAGACCGCACGGTGGGAGTTATCGTACGAGCGAGAGCGACTACGCCGGTGCTGTGGCGCGAACGCTGTTCTGCTTTAAGCTCTACCAGAGGTTGCAGATACGGGTTGTTGATGCACTGACAGAGGTATTTATCCAGAGCTGATTTGATTAGAGTTTTTGAGAAACATCCTTTAACATTTTATAAATAATATGGTGCTGTTTGTTTACATGATTACCTATTGCCCCAGTAAGGATTACCAGATAAACATACAGTAAAAATTAAGAAACTGTTGTTTATCCACGTTTGGTACTTAACAGTGCTACTGTGCTTATAGTCATGTTATGCCGTCAACCATGTCGGAAAGTTTCTGTATAACTCGACATCAGAGATGGTCACACACTTATTAAGTTATTACCTACACAAGAAAGAGAAAATAACTTTGTTGTTATGTGGTTCTACTAATGTAATTATTAGTAAAGAACAGTATAACTGCCCTTTTCAAGTTAAAGCTCTGATATAGATCCATTGTTTAAATCAACTGATTTGCCTTCAGATTAAATAAGCTAATTGATGCGCTGAATATGCATTCAATTGATAGTCAATAGGTTATCTCAATGGTAAAACATTAAAACTAATAGGTATTTGTAAAGTTACAAAATATGTTTTACTATATATTTGTGGACTCTGTAGGTGCCTACATGATTTCCTTTTAACATAATGTTGAAATGGTTAATGTCAACTTGGAGCTCAAGTTAAGGTAATATAATAACAGAAAATGGAACCCAACATAATTACCTATCTAAATATCTGTCGCTTAATTTTATACCTATATAGAATGATTTGTCCCAACAATGACGATAAGTCCTTGCTTAACCCAAACTACTGAAGCTAGAAACAGACAGTAGATTCCTTAATGGACATGGGCACTCACTTAGGTTTATAGAACCTAAGTGAGTGCCCATGTCCACCTCTGAGCATTTTAGGTTGAAAGTCTTAAGGCAGTTTACTGCTAATCTTTTATAAATACCAAGCCTTAGTGTTATACTTGGTAAATACAATTTATTTTATTTGTGAGTTCATTTGCAAAGATAGTGGCATATCAACATATATTCAAGTTGACAATCAGTGATAAACTGATAAACCAATAAAATTTACTGCCAACCTTATTGCTTAGCTCTTGTGGGATACAAGACAGTTAGGAATATGATTATTACAATAGTGATAAGTGGGTTTAAAGAACATGTGAAAATCCATATCTCTTTTCACATTAAGCAGTATTTATTCTGAGCAAATAAAAGTAGTTGTACGGACTACTCATACTTTATTAAGTCAGTTATGATTACAGTCAGTTTGAGTTTATTTATTCAGATAAACAATAATTAATTGTGTATGAATTAATAAGAATTACATTAATATCACATGTTAACAGTTTTCAATAAATATTAACATTATTTAGAAAAATCTCCTTAAATATAATGTCAAATAGATATAAACTCACCACCATATTTACTATATACATTAATAAATAATAAAACAAAATATAAAATTAAAGTTGAATTACCTAATGAAAGAGTTAATGTGTAGAGAAATCATAAATAAAAACATTTATTTCAGAAAAGAAAGGTCTATTTATATAAATAAAATGTTGAATTCATTATAAAATACCAATATCTAAATGACTTTATTAACTTTTATATTATGGTTTATTGTAGTAAATTCCTTAACTGAGTGGAATCATTTAAAAAAATAAGAAAGCACTAATCTTGCTCTGAAATACCGGAGCTTGTTAATTTCTCTTTTATGGCTCAATTGGCAAACAGTTCAACAATTTTACAGCATGCACTATGCCTAAACATATTCAATATTAGATTCGACTGGTTCTTACATGAGAGTAATAATTATAGCACTAGTATTTTCGAAATCCTTGAATCTGCAACATAGTTTGAAATCATTTCATATTTATGATCATCATCCACAGTCTGACTGTTCACGGCTGAACATAGGCCTCTCCTTGTTCTTGCCATATTATTTTCTTGTTTGATGTGGATAAAACTTATATTGAATATATAAAGTTATAACTGTTTTATCAAAACTACAAATGGGTATCCTGATAACTTTAATATTTGATTATCTAAAATGGCACTGTCAGACAGAACCTGAGAAAATTCAGTGTCTACTGTCTTTTGTATTTTACCTTAGGTGTAAAATATGGCCTCCAACACTGTTGTAGCAAAGCTAACTTACAGACCAATGCACAGGTTGAACATGCCTGATATATAGATACAGCTTAATAGGCCGCACCACTTTGCAAGAGTAGAAGTTTATTTCATCTACAGTTACAAAGGTTCATGGAACTAATACTTGGGTGGGAAATGTTGCCCACCACCTGCCTTTTGAGTGTTACAGGTTGAAGATGACATCCTGGCAAATGACCTGGGTCCTGGACTTAGCGTGAAGAGAGGATGGACGAGCGCTGTACTAAGCTGGAGCCCAGCATTGCTTGCTAACCTTTGTTGCTGATCAACAACTGTATGAGCAGCTTGACCATATGGGCGGAGGATTCGTCAGATACCGATTTACGCGTGGGGTCCTCTACCTCCTCCACTGTCGTTGTTAGACCTATGTAATTGCATTGTATTGATATAACTGATCATGACAAACGATGATGATTATTTTATGTATTTATGTATGTATGTGTTTATGAGGCAAATTTTGCATTTATGTGTTTGAGTAAAATTTTATTTTTCCTATCCAACATCCTTCCCAAAACGCTGGCTGGCCACCATGCGTATTCTTGGTCCTGGTCTTGTTGGCTAGATCCCGTGATGGATGATGCCGTGTGTTGTCTAGATCCCGTGATGGGTGATGCCGTGTGTTGGCTAGATCCCGTGATGGGTGATGCCGTGTGTTGGCTAGATCCCGTGATGGGTGATGCCGTGTGTTGGCTAGATCCCGTGATGGGTGATGCCGTGTGTTGGCTAGATCCCGTAATGGGTGATGCCGTTTGTGGGCTAGATCCCTATGTCGGTGATGCCACGAGTTGGCTTAGCCATGGGTGATGCCTGATGTTTTGGTGGCTGAACCCGGGATGGGTGATGCCTGTAGTTTGTAAGGCTAGATCCGAGGTGGATGATGCCTGTAGTTTGGAAGGCTAGACTCGAGATGAGCGATTGCCTGTTTTTAATGTTGTAAACTATTTGTTTGAATAGTATGTTTATTAATGTGAGAATCTGTTTGAGTATTGAACTGTCCCTTGTGGTTCAGTTGTTACCATCTCTGTTTGTTAATTTTATGCCAGCTATAATTTTTAACTTTCGTTATTATGTGTGTGTAAACATGTAATTGCAACTGAGATAACTGTTTGAGAATATTGTACTGTCTGCCAAGGATAAAATTGTTTACATTTTGTTTATAAAGTATACATTTTTTTATAAACTTTGTTAAAGCTGCAATACTTGTTTATTGTGATCACTATATTAATTTGGAAGTTTACTGTTTAAATCTAGAGAACTATTGCTGATTTTGTATTGTTTACTGATACCACATTGGTAACTGCCAGTAACTGTCTGCTGATAACAGTTCACTGATAATAACTGTGTGTTGATGTCTAAACTGTTTACTTTTTCGTTTATTCTATACTTTTGTACTAACCTGTGATTCATTTTTGTATTGTCATTGTATGAAGTTGTTATTGTGATAGTAACTTGTTGCTTGCTCTAGCATGATGTGACTGGATACGATTATAATTGTGATAGTAACTTGGTGCTTTCTCTAGCATGTGACTGGTTAAGATTATAACTACACATCTTAAAGACGCACACCAGTCATTTATCAATTACCCACCTGAATATAGAGTCATAAAAACTTTATAATTTGTAATTTTCAAGCGCAGAGAGCGCGCTTGTTGTCAATATGGCCGTATGGGCACAGTGATATGGTTTATTATATTGTAGAGGCATAAACGTAGAGCAGAGCCATCTAGATGACTAAATGATAACTAAACGATACCTAAACCCGGAAGTTAATATTATTATAATGTAATGTTAAGTAAATAACCAGTAAAATATTAATTGCATTTGCTTGTAATTAATATTATATAAATTGTGTTACATTTCTGTATTTACATATATTTCTTAGCGCAGTATTGGTTGATATCGTCTTTAATAGTTTGATTTAGCTTTGTCGCCCGCCAACACATTTCGGTAATTTAATCACTAATTAAATTGATCAAGATGTATTTCGACGCTTTAGCTAAAGTAACTGGAATTCTATATTGTTTCTTAATTATAAAGATTAATTGAAAGTTCATACATACGATACTTTAATTAACGTAATTGAAAGTATAATGTTTTGATACTGAGTATGTAAAGTTGATGCGACGGCGGGTGGCCATGACACTTTTTCATCGGACTTTGGTATAGTGAATGAAGAATTTAAGAATATAATGCAGTTTTCAGTAAATTTGTGTGGTTTCATTTGTGGATCCTCTGGGGGTGTCCTGATGATGGTGCCACGGCGCGAAAATATACATAGCTTATAGATACTAGCTTATTATAGACGTATTTTGTTTAATTTTAAAATGGTATAATAATGGGAATTTGGTAAATCTTCACTTTACAAACACTAACAGTCTGGTAAATTAAAATTCATCTTTTTGCTTTATTTCAGTGTTAAGGTATAGAATACTTCCACAGAAAAATCAAGCAAGTAACTGAAGTTTAACTAACCTATTAATTTATATAGAGCGCTTTTAACGCTTACTTCAGGGAAAATTCTCAATATCGTAACTAAATTATTTTATTCATTATTACCGGCACAATATCGCAATTTATCAAAATACTGTCCTTATTCAATTATAATGAAATGTTTTTTTATTGACTTAAAATCTTCTGAATCCAACGACTACCTATTATTGGTGCGTCTTTGCGAAAATACGTCGTGTCTACTCGTTCAGTTTCAATACAGAACATAATGCGCATTAAATTAAATGTCCTGCAGGAATGGCAAAAGGGTCCCAATTGTTTTTATAGTAATCCGTTTCGTTGCACTCGCTATTTTCTTAATGTTTATTAGGGCTGCGGGGGACAGCCATGCGAGGAGACGTGCCATTAAACCCTTATACAGTTATAAGGCTTTGGACGAGACGATCGGACGATAAAAGTGTTTTTCTTGTACTAGATTGTTAGACACGCTGCCTGTCTGCTATGAAGTATTCTATGGTCTGTTATAGTTATTGCGCGAATAACGCTTAGAAACCGCCTTGCCCCTTGCTGCCGTGGGTTCGGCAAAACTTTAGTAGTAGGTATGCTTAAGAAAACAAGAGCCAAACAACAATTGTTTATGCGTATAGACAGCTATTGTAATATACTCCAAAACGCCAAAACAAACTAGGCTTGTACTCCAAAATATTTAGGCTGACCTCACATTGGGTGACAGCTTCCTCGAGCGTACGCTCGGTGTTCAGTCTGTAGTACAAAGTGAACACCGGGCGCACGTCGAACTGTTAGGAGGCCGTCCCTGTTTGTCTTTTTAAAAAAACTAATTTTTAAACTGCACTGAATTTATTACTCAAGGCAACACTTTACAGATACAGTTCTACTGGTACCGATTTCCGAGTTCCGGGAGCGAACCGCTTTTCGCGACGGACAGAATCAAACTGACGTTAGTATGAAATAAATTATACAAGTAAATGAAAATGCTGACCAAGTAGAAACAATAGAATGGAAATGTACTAGAATACGTGAAATGCTGATCAAGCGTTATTAAGGAACTATCTCGGGTTATAACAGAACGAACGCCGAGCGTACGCTCGAGGAACGCTCATTAACAATGTAAGGGAGGCCTTAGTCAAATATCACCATTAAACGTGACGATTCCTAAATATAACTACGTCTTAATGTTATAGCCTTAAACATAACTTAAAAAGTTCTTGTATTCTACTTATATATTTTATAACGTACAGCGAGATTTCAGCGAGCATTTAAAACGAAACTGCCTGAAAGCAAAATAAGACGTATTTCCAACGGAATATTTTAGAACCATGTTTATTATGTCCAATTTATTCGGCACGAAGTAAACACGTTATATATTTAGATCGAAAATAAGATGAATACAGGTAAGTGGTCTGACTACGAAGAAGATTAAAAAAATATTATTTATAGAAGAGAAATTTATTATCAAAATTATTCTATCTATCACAGTTATTATGAATATTGTATGAGATGAAAACGAGTTGTATGAATTCATCGGTAATAATGCATATTACATTATTCAAATATGAGATGTGTATGTTCAAATACATAATGATTCAAATTTCCACAAGACTATTTAAGTGGAACCATGTTGATTAAACGGGAACTTCTGAGGAAAATTTACTTTTTAAACGAATTCTAAAATAATTGTGTCGTATTCTAGTTTCTGAGTTAAATTAAAGTCAAGAGTGGATTTGTGGCGTCTCTGACATATAAAATAAATTATACTCCAACTTAAATTACTCTTTAATCTTTAAGAATGATCCCTCTCATCTAAACTGATACTAGCCTATTAGGCTAGTAGACAAAAAATAATTTATAAGTCCGTCCTTTAGATTATTCAAAAATAAGCGATACGTATTTTTTTATTTGTAAATTAAACCAAAAATGACCAAGATATAGCTCATTAAAGCTACGTATAACGTCACGCCGTGCTGACTGCTGCTAGATGACGTCACACGTAACTTTAATGGGCTATATCTTTGTTATTTTTTATTTAATCGAAAAAAGGAAAAATACGTGTCCAATATTTTTTTATAATCTATAATACGGACTAAATAAAATGTAATTATTTTGACCCTGGAAACTACCCTATTCTAATAATATTATGAAATGGAAACTGGGTTCGTTAAGCTTTTATCCCATTACTTACATAAACATTTGTTATGAAATATTAGAGACAGGATGGACAGAAAAAAACGCAGATATTTTTTATATATCCAAAGATTAGTAACTGAAGTCACTGAGAAAATGTAGATGATTATAATTGTCTGTCAAATATAAAGTTACTGGGAATATTCATAATTTTGTCAAATGTTACCGATAACATCATACGTCACAATAACGCTTCTGACAAAGAATAATAACGACAAGTTAGCAGTGCGCTATTCCTGTAACTAAACTACAAATACACATTGAATTAAATAAAATATATCTTAATATATAAATCCTTGCGTTACTTACTGATTGACAGACACGCTACGCCAAAACTATTGGGCACAGGAAGCTGAAATTTGGTATGTATGATCCTTGGGGACCGTAGGGGTGCACTAAGAACGTATTTCCTGAAATTCCCACGGGATCGGCCAAAACAGGTAAATTAAAAAAAAATGCAGGCGTAGCTGCTGGCGTCCTCTAGTTATCTATATAAAAATTTAAAGGTTAGAAGGAAACTACTCTCCTTGACAATCCTAATCCTAGTAAAGAATACAAAAAAGAACCACGATATTTTAGTGAGATTACCTGCATCCCACGCGCATAATGGCTAAGTTGAAAACAACCCAATCTTTACCTATGTACCTATCTCAAATTGATATATGGTAAACCGTAATTCCGATTTTGAAAAGAAGATTTTAGGTTGCTTTACTTAAGTATTGTTGATCGAAGACTTAAGGCAACGACCGGAAACACTAACATTCAAATATATCTTAACCCGCCCAGGATTAACTGTAATGTCAATTTAATTAATATTCACAGAAAGACAAAATTTCTGAAAAAAGTGTTGTTAATTTGGTAAATACAATTTTATAACCTTCTCACTGAATTTATGAATTTGATATTTTTACAAAACACGAAGCATTTTATCAGGAAACAACATCTATTTTCCTGAAACATTTTCTACCGCACTACTCGTCAAAACAAACAAGCTGAACCGAGCAAAGCAAAAAAGCCTTCATCTCCGAAGCTGTATAAAAATAATTTACTTTTGTCCAGACTCACGGTAATAAAACATAATCTGTGGAAGTTTTCCGTAAAGAATCCTCTACGTTTGTTTCAATATGTCTTGTCATGAGACAAGTATCACGATCGTCATATTGCAAACTCTGCACTTGGCCTCTTATTGAAACGCAGCCTTAAATCTAACCATGCAAAAGTGCAACTTAAATTTAGAAGGTTAAAGTCTGTTTTATGTTAACATATCAATTTGTCGTCAGAACGTCGTCTTTTTAAAGTTATACTTAACGGGATTGGAATTAGAGTTTAATTTCGTTTGTGCTCGAAATATTCAAAGCGTACGGATTTAAAAAGAAATAGTAGCGATGGCATAGAAGATGGATTAAGATGAGCACGATAAGGGTGGAGTCTGGGTTTTAACGTATACGCAAAGTTGTAGGTCTGGAGTTCGTTGACATAGCACAACTTTGTGTTTACGTTCGCAAATGATTCAATTATTCTCCCTGAAGAAATTGACGTCATTTGGAATTATAATGAACTTTTTACACGAATTATGTGACGGAAGCTCGCATAAGGGAAAAAGTTATCCTTACTCGTTATTGATAATTTTATGAATCACTTTTTCAATTTATTTTCTTTTATGTATTGCGTTTCTTTTTGTCACTGATAGTGTTAAAAAAATATAGTAGGTACCTACTTGATTATGGTAGGGGTTATCTATGTCCCCCCCATAGGATCTCCACCTTGTCGTGGTGGGGGCGGGAACCGTGGGTTTGAGATACACCCACGGTGAAGCTAAGCGGGATCCCGGGAGGGAAGAGGCCTGCGTAGGATGCGTCCCAAGGTGCGGGTGCGGGGGACAGTTCTATCTGTCCCTCGCAGTCGGGTGCGGTCGCGGGAGGAGAGGCGTGTCGGTGTTGCGTTGCCGCGCGCCCTATCTCCCGCGAACAAATGGGGGCGCACCATCGTTCGCACCATCGTCGCGGTGGGGCCGCAGAGGAAGAGGAGATGCGGTGTTGCGTTGCCGTCCTCCCTATCCTCTGCGGCCGCTGGGTGTTTTGGCGGTGGAGCCCAACACCTTCATCCGCCACCAAGGGGGTTTGATCGGGTACCGCCTGAACACCTGGCGGGCCAATACCCGTCGGGGGGTAGCGAGGAATGCTTCGGTGAAACCCTACTCTGCGACACATGGGTACATGAGGAGCACGGGTTGGTTTTTAGTCAGTAAGAGTCTGACAGTCCCCTTCGTCCTTCCCCGCCCAGGGCGGAGGGACTCCATGAGGATTTTCAAAAAGGGGTTATCTATATGTAGAAAACTTGATAACACAATCAAAGAATAGGCTACTTACTAACATTCGATTATGAAACATTTACTAACACGATGTAAATAAGTCTGAATAAATAAATATAATTTTTACTGAAAATGCTAGCAGCACAGAGAAATACACTTTACTCAAAGAAATCTAGAAACGGTTGTTATGTCAGAAATAGAACAACAGGTTACTAGCCTGGAATCTCCTTAACCGTAGGTGCTTGCCAATCGAACAAAGTAATGTCAAGTATACTAGAATTTTAGTCGCGGTATTTAGATTTTTCTTTACAAAGGTACTTATTTCTTTTTATTCCCGTTCTTAGTTCTTAGTCAGGCTTTGATATCTTAATGTACTTCCTTCAATAACTTAGTTCAAAACCTGCGACGGCCATAAGCTAAGTTTCAGTATTTCAAATAACAGATGGAATAGGTAAGCTTCTAACTAGTAAAAAACAATCGAGTAACAAACAAAAATAAGAACAATAATCGTTCAAATAGGAATTACCTAATAAATTGATATAAGTACCTACCAAACTAAAAAAATATTTTTATTCTATTTTGGTACAATTTTACTATGCAATATAATATGAAATTTAGTTTTTTATCATCACACTTCGTAAATAAGTTTGGGACAGATAAACAAAGCAATTGGTCTGAATATAAATTAGTCTGAATCGTTCATCGAATATAAAGAAGTCTGTCTGGCCGTGCTTAAGTAATGGCAAAGTGAAGTTAGTTATTTTTGGGTACGCCATATGAAGGATTTATAAAGAAAAGGCGCTTTGATATGAATTATGTACCGAATAAAGTTTGCAGCTTAGTCCTAGCCATATCAGTGTAAACAAAGTGTAAAGTTGTAAGTAGACGAAAATAATTTTTTTAAAGTTGTTTGCAGACGAAAAAATTAATCTTCTCTTCAAATTTTGTTGGACCTTATTAAAATAAATAACCATCTCCTATAAAAATACTTATTGAACTTTAAAATCTAGATCTGAAGTTTCAGTCTCTGTTCTCTAATGAGGTGTGCAGTCTATGGTAGGATACCTATTTGTGTAGACATGTGTCAACTACTTTTGTATTTGACAACTATGATCTTTTACGTAAATAAATTACCTACAGTTTTCAGTTTCAGTTAGTTCAGGCTTTCTTAAAGAAACTGATTGACAACAAACAAAACGTCTAAACCATATTAGCCAATAGTGGCCGACACTAATAACACGATACAAAGGTCTGTATACCGACCAAATCTAATTAAGAGCTGTGAGTCTCAGGCCTCGGGTCAACTACAATGGCAACAAATAATAAACGTTTGCATTTTTAGCGTAACTTCGGTTGGGCGTAAGTTCAGCGGCAACTTTTATAGTAGTAGAGCATAACACAGTTCGTAGCATTAAGTTATACAGTAAGTTAAAATCAGTTGGTCCACCAATATTGATAGGTACTTCAGAGCAGTGACGTGGCGACATGGCCTTCGATGTTGAAAGGCCACGATTACGGTGGCCAGTTTCTGGCCAGGATCCGCTGGGACTCTTCCCAGCGAATCCTGGCTGTACGGCTGAAATCACAGTGGCAACAGTTGTGATATAGGGTCTTCTTCTACTTGTCATATCGATGGCAACATTTGTCATAAGGTTTTAGCCCAGTACTCTACAACGCGTATCACATTTGGCCTTGCTTGATACATGTCGTCAAGTGTGCACGATTCTGGGCGTATGGTGCACGTCAGCATATGGCTCACTGTCTGTGGTGATACGCCGCAGTCACATTTACTCTCGTTTGAATTGATGGACATAGGGTGAGTTTGGATGAGTGCTTGGCCTGGACATAGCAACTCCCTGACTTACTCGCGTTTGTTGAGTCGAGTGCGCTCTTTTGAATGATAGTGCAAATCACTGTCTCATTCTTTATTCTCCTAGAATACTGACTAAGGAGAAGGAGTAAGGAATCGTTTATGCCTGCTACACAAACGCGGGTACGGGTACGGTACCTGAGAGACCGATTTTATAAGTGTGAAAGTTAGTGTTATTTTGTTTGAATAATTGCCACTTAATAATGCCAATACAGCTGGGTGGATATGGATGGCATTTTACTAACATACTTTATGTCATTATGTAGAGAATTGAATACTCGGTTTTTACTCGCAATTTTTTTTATCTCAATGAAAGCAAAAGTTTATTTAAACGGTGAATAGAATGAGCTAGTAAATAATTGCTGCTTTTAAGATAAAATGAAATCTTCCAGAATGAAATAAAATCCAAAATGACTTAACCTACAGTTCAAGGAAATCCAATATTTCCTCGCTAAATCTTCCAGAATGACATAAATTCCAAAATGATTTACCTACAGTTCAAGGAAATCCAATATTTCCTCGCTAACTAAGTCATCTTGCCCTGGTTTAAAATTTTTGTAAGATTTCTTAGAATTTAGAACTTTGTAGATTTAATTATTTTGTATATTTTGTAACATAATTCATTATTTCCCTATTTTTCCGGTTGCTATAAATGTATCCCAATGTCTGCTAAACAAATATGTATGTTATGGTTATCTGCCTATACATACAAGATACAACACTTCAGCACAAAGCAAAGCAGACAATGCAAAGCCATTATATTTTCGATCTTGCCCCAAATTAGAATATTAATGGCATGTAATTCACTTTGCCCAGATTGCCCACTTTATATGAGTTTCTCTAAAAGGGGTGAAATATAATGCAAAGTCTGTTTTCTTTCAAAAAAGGCTTTTACGGGCTAAGCAAGTACAGCAGGTTAAAAAGAAAACACGTATTTTAATTTTTGTACGTTCTATTTTTTAAATATATTTCGTTGGAGTTGAGAAGTGAGTTAAAGTTAAATCAAGAAGTGATTTATAATAAAATGAAACTGCTTAAGTATAAACAATTATTTAATATAGATGTAAAATGACTAACTTCATAGTAAAAAGAACATCACATTGTACAGGCTGTTAATGTATTATGGAATGCCTTAAAATACAGAACATGAAATAAATTTTTCGTAGGAAATTCACTCTCAACTAGGGAAACCAATATTTTACCATTTGGCACCCAGAAATTCATCGAGTCGGCGAGAGAGCGGATGGCTGTATTATTTTTAATATCCGCTCAGCCACTTACTGAAGTCTTTGTCGAAAATCCCGCAAATTATGTGGAATGACTTGAATTTTTATTCAAAAACGCTCACTTAAAGTTTAATTTGATCTTGGGAAGTAATTTTATTGTCTGTCAATCAATTCAGCTTGTAGTGGTATTGTCAATTCGTCTTGCCTAATTTGGAATGGTTTGTACGATATCTGTTTCAGTATTGCATATTTTTGGTCACCCTACGTCATTTAGATGTCATCACTTGTAACAGTGAAAATATTCGTGGTAGTGACAACAATTTCGTGGCTCATCCATATTTAAGTCAGCAACTCGATTGATAACAGTTCAAATAAATAAATGACTTGTATCTTCTTTGAAGTTGCAAGATAATCTCTATATACAAAGCTTCAGCTTGATATGAATTGAAGGTATTTGAAACTGCAATGAAAATCCTATATAATCGTGTTGTGTGGAACATTCATCGATGTCCGGCGATCTGAGATATTTTATTCAGCATCCATGTGTGTACAATTTGTACCAAGCACCAGCATTCGTGACGGAACTGAGCGAACATCGGATACGCATTGAATACGAATCATTTTGACGATGGAGGATTTTACACTAGGAACTAAATAGGAATGTATTGCTATAGATGACTTTACAGTTATAATATGTATATTATTTAAACAGCTCTGTATATAAAATGTCCCACTATGAGAAAAGAACGGTATGGTCACAGCTTCTATCGAAAATATCAAAGAGATCTTTGAAACATGCAGGGTTTCCTTTGCAGTTAGCGCGCAATAATAAACAATTTAATACGCACATCATTTTGAAAAGTCAGTGGTGTGTGCTTTGGATTAGAACTGTCTGTCTGCCAGACTGTGAGTCTCACCACAAGTCTATCCCTTTTATGTTTATATGAGATACTAGACAGGCATTATTGTTCTTTTCAAATATTCACCAAAACTTAATGAACATAATTATATATGTAGACATGTATGAGGTAAGAGTGTAAGACGCAACGTACTATTCACATAATCATAAAGTCGAAATACGTCAAATCCTTGCTATGTGGATTACTTTTTAGCTTGATTCTTTGATAATATTTCAATCAAACAATGTTTTTGGTAAAGCGCAGCAAAACGAAAAAAATAATATTTATGTTTGTGCGCTTTGGCATCGTTATGACAACGATCATACTCTTTTTTTTTCAGTAGTATTGGCTTTTCTTTAACTGTCGTTTGGAGAACATTCCAAAATAAAACAGCATATTTTGTCATTTTACAGCAGCTCTAATAGTCATGCATGTTGAAAGTTATTTCCACGCAATCTTTGACTACGAACTATTTCGAGAACATCTATTGTGGTTTGTTGATAATCTTCAAATGAGCAGTTGGTGTAACATCATTCATATTCTCTTTTGATGTGCGAACGCATGCCGTGTGTTGTTTTAGCATAAATCTTACATTGAAACACGCATAATTGAGCGGTTAAAATGGACGCTTGCATAATATTGTTACAACCGCTGTAAAGATTTTGCAACAATATTATATGATACAACATCATGTACAATACCCATATGTTTGGGTCTTTTTCATTCGCGGTGGAAACTCTATTATCTATACTACTATTACTATCTAACTCTGCGACATAGAATGGCAGAGAGTTATTGGTGCGAGTTTGGGGCAGGCAAAGGAGGTGTTCCTTCACGGTGTCCTCGAGTTCTGACGCCCAGTTCTTGAAGCTCATTTATATTTTTGCTTTAAATTGATTATAATACAAAATGCCTACTTTATAATAAGTAAAATAACTATATATAAATCATAATTGCAAGTCCAGACTTTTATTTCTATTACTCCATCTAAAACTACAATTTGCTAACCTTCTACATAACTGCATAAGAATTGACGACAAAATTGTACCATTGTTGAACGTGCATCGCAACGTTATATCACGTTATCTGTATACAAAGTTGTTGCAATATCCGACAGACGTGCAGTGTCTCTGACAAACTGCAACAGCATGCTTCCGAAGCGTCACGTAGCACGATAAACTAACCGTTTGAAATAGTCGACAAAATACGAAATTATAGAGAATTATAATAATATATAATAATAATAATAATCTAAATCATTCTATAACTTCCGGTATCTTTCCCTCAGCGTGGAAAGATGCGCAAATAATTCTTCTCCCAAAAAATCCGAAGCCATCTTCCTTCTCTGATTACCGCCCTATATCTATATTGCCATTCCTATCCAAAGTTCTTGAGCGTCTGATACATAAACATCTTACCACATTCGTCACTAAGAACGCTCTCCTAAATCCCTTCCAATCAGGTTTTCGTCCTGGACATAGTACTGCCACAGCACTGGTACATATTACCGATGAGATTAGACTGGGTATGGATAGTGGAAAGCTCACGCTACTTTCTCTACTTGATTTTAGCAATGCTTTCAACACAGTGGATTTCCACATCCTGCTTGGCATACTCCGCTCTATTAACATATCTCCAACAGTGATTGACTGGTTTCATCTGTTTGGGCGGTGACAGCGTATACGCGTTGAGGAATCGTACTCTTCTTGGTGTAATACGACTGCTGGTGTTCCGCAGGGTGGCGTTTTATCTCCGTTACTCTTCGCAATTTTTATAAATTCTATCTCTCAACAGTTAATTTCGTCCTACCACCTTTACGCAGATGACTTACAAATTTACTCGCAGGCACCACTAGAATCGGTAGCAGATGTATTTTCTGCTATAAACTCGGACTTAGCACAAATCTGTGAGTGGAGTAAAAAGTATGGGCTCAAGATTAAAAAAAAGTAAAGTAAAATAGTTTTTATTTCAGGTAAACACCCATATTAAAACATTACATTAATACAACTTCATACATATTTCCATTATTAATTGTATCAATTATTAAATTATTAAAGCATTCCATAATAAAATAATTACATAACTTATATCAAATTTTCTTTACATATTTATTATATTATAGCAGTCCTTAGGAATCGACATAATCATTAATTTTTTAAGCATAATCATTAATTTTTAAGCAAGCATGACAATTATAATTACTATCTAAATTTAATGTAGCTGGAGTATTGAAAGCCATTATTAATTACAGATTAATCCATCTAAAACGCAAATGATTCTTATCGGTAGTCCCAGAATGATCTCTAAGTTAAATTGGTCAATGCTACCTGAGATTAAATTCGACGGAAATGTATTAGCTCTTACTGATCATGTGAAAAACTTGGGGTTATGCATGGATAAAACTTTAACCTGGGGGTATCAAATGCAGGAGACTAGTCGAAAACTATTCGCGTCAGCAGGCTTGTTGCGTAGGCTACGGAATTTTCTCCCAACGGCCACTAAAATTGCGCTGGCACAGTCATTACTTCTCCCAGTACTCGATTATGCTGATGTCAGCTATCTTGACCTTACTGAGGAGCAACTTGATAAACTTGAGCGTCTCCAAAACTTTTGTATTAGATTCATATTTGGATTACGTAAATATGATCACGTATCAGAATTTCGTAGCAAACTCAAGTGGCTCCCAATTCGTCTTCGCAGGAATACTCATATTCTTACATTACTGTATAATATCCTATTCAACCCGGACACCCCTTCGTATCTCAAAGAACGTTTTAAGTTCCTTCATGACACACATGCAAAGTTTCTGAGGTCGCCTAAGGATCTGAGGCTGCAGATGCCAACACATTCCACAAATTTCTATCACAAGTCCTTTACTGTGCAAGCAGTACGCTTGTGGAATGCGTTGCCGATAGAAATTAGGCAAGCAAACTCGCTTGGCATATTCAGAAACGCCTTAAAACGGCATTACTTGGCTATGTGACTGAATTTTCATATTCTATTTAGTTCGATGTAACTACGTATTTTGTATGGCTATATGTATATTACATGTATTATGTATTTATATATTTATGTATTTATTGATTTATGTATTTACGTTTTTATGTATTTATGTATTGATGTATTTACGTATTGATGTATTTACGTACTTGTGTATCTATACATCTATCCTTACTTAATTTTATGACTACACCACTGTTTTTCTTTCTCTGATCTTTTCCACTCCATCCCAAGGTTGCCTGGAAGAAATTGCTTTCAGCGATAAGGCCGCCTATTGTTCATACCTATATTGAATTGTATCATGTTTTGTAGCATTTGTATCGTATCTGGTGTACAATAAAGAATTTTCTATCTATCTATCTATGTGGTTCCAACGTTATGAAGCGAATGTGTTTTTTCAGTGAACGTACAAAAATATATTTTTTCACCACTACGATAATCATCATGGTTCGTCTGAAAAGGCTGAGGCGATAGGAAAATAGAATAAGTCGAGCGTCTTTAAAGATCATGGACGTCAGGAGTCATCCACTGCATGATTCTTATATCGAAAATAAACACAAATAAGCATGGTTACGAGTGACACAACTGGTAAGTAATAATAATAATAATATAATATTTTATTTCTCTCGACAATATAAATAAAAAAAAAATATACAAATAAATCTTCACAAAATGGATAGGCATTTGTTTATATTATATTGTGGGAGAATGGTGCCTAAACTAGACGCAAGTCTGTTTTCAGGTCACCACCCCTTAAGAGAATGAACACAATTTGAGCAATAGGGATGTTTCATGCAAGTGAAATAACTTATACAAGTATTTTTATCTAGTGAAACACGTCATAATAATAGAAGTTTCTTTCATCACTAATGTTAAAACTTATAAGTATGTAGTTCTTAGATAATTTTATAAAGAAATCCTCTCCCTTGTAATAAATTCCCACTGGTGACGCTCGGATCAATGTACAATACATTGATACAGGCGTCACCAGTGAAGCAAAATTGATAAACGTATCCACGAGAAATAATGAAATTATTTAGAAAAAGTATGAATGAAGTATGTAATACGCACATCCCAAAAGTAAGTATTCCTCTTTAGAGCAGACTATCAACCATATTATAGGCCGGGGTTATGCTAGAGTCAATATTGATGAAGCATTTTTTGGAGCCATCAATATCAGTCTACCTGATTACAATCGCCTTCTCTTAAAGGCTATCATTTCTCATGAACATTTCTACCAAGTATTCTTTTTCTCTCGTGTGAGTGTGGGGCTAACTCTAGTGTAGGAGTTTTTAGACCGCCCGATGGCCTCCAAATGGCCTAACGAATCTTATCCTGAGACAAGAACCACGACCGACAGCTTTACGTGCCCTCCGAAGCACGGTAGCGCTCTGAAGTAAATGCCACACGCGGTCACCCATCCAAGTGGTGACCTGTGCTTACTTGATTTGGTTTTACTTGCAATTACCAGGACAGTTTATATTATACTGCCTTTTTCATGCTCATAGCCGATTATATTCTCTGGGTCATCTTCATTTATCCAAAAAACAATGTCTAATTTATCATCATCATCGGCCCTGTATATGATTTGTCTCACTGCTGGGCACGGGCCTCTTCACACTATAAGAAGAGTAAGGCCATAGTCCACCACGCTGGCCAAGTGCGGACTGGCGGCAGACTTCACACGTCTTTCGAGAACATCATGGAGAACTCTCAGACATGCAGGTTTCCTCACGATGTTTTCCGTCACCGTTTAGCAAGCGATAATTAACAACTAAACTCTCGTTTTCATTTTTTTTTATGTTTATAGGCGGCAAACGAGCAGACGGATTGCCTGATGGTAAGCAATTACCGCCGCCCATGGACACAAGCAACACCACAGGAGTCACAAGAGCGTTGCCGTCCCCTGGGGTTGGGAAAGGGATAGGATGAGGAGTGGGATCAGGGAGAAGGGATAGGGGATAGGGCCTCCGGCACTCTCACTCACCGAACGAAACGCAACAGTTTAGGTACTGTTACTTTACGTCGATTTTCTGTGAGAGGGAAGTACTTGCCCGGTTGAGCCGGCCCATTCATGCTGAAATCAGCAAGGCTCTACTACCTTGAAAATCATGTCGTAATTTACGAATTTTCATGTCGTCCCTAGAAATCAAAAGTCCATTTACTAACGGAGATGAAACCGCTGACGATTCTCATTAGCATACAGTGTTTTTGATATAAAAAACACGAGCTTATAATAAGGGCGAGAAAACGAACACGCAATATGACATGCTTGCATATTGGTGAGAATATGAGACAAAATATGTCGTCTTCTAACCTTGTTAGATACACAAAGAATTAATTTGACTTTACTCGTTGTGACTGAAGGCGCCAAGTTACAATTTGAGTTTCCAGAGTGTTTTTCCACTTTCGTAGTCACTTACATAAATCCTTATGAATCTTGTACCTGTTTTATTTACTTTATTGTAATATTCATTTACCTTCAGTACAGCCGTGATCATGGCACTTGCAACACTGTCAAAATACCAGTACCTCAAATCCATCACAAACTGTGTACATATGTAGATAGGTATACAACTCAATATACATGTAGTTTAAAGTTGTTCAAACTGGCAAGCTTCTATTGTTCAAACTTATCTACTGAAATTAAAGCAATCAGAATGCAAATACTTTTAAAATGCCTTCGTAAGCAGTATGTTTACGCTTATGATGTTTGTGACACTAAGATATCGTTTTCTTTATTTATCAGATACAGACGTCCTTTTCTACTGATAAAATGAGGCCAAAAGAGACTCAATCATTCTTATATAAGAAAAACCATTGAATGTGAATAGGCAATTTGTGATCCGAAGATAACGAAATTGTTTGCGATTATGAAAAACAAGCAAAAAATATATATAGATCATATTTTATCGTGTTATTACATCGGTAAATGGGATTCCTTGGATATACAAACATTTATCGAATGTTTTCTATTAGGGCGTGAAATGTTTTCGGTGATGTACATTATATTACCCATGAGGTACGAAATGGTTTCTCTTTATTATTGGTTTGTAGAACTGTGAACAATTTAGTGTAGATGTAAAAATATAATAAAGTAATATGAGCCCTGTATATAAACTGTCTTACTGCTAGTTACGCGCCTCCTCCTCCTCGCCGTTTAATACAATGTTTAGATCATAGACCACCACGCTACCCAAGCGTGGATGAGTAGAGTTCACATGTTTGGGGAACTCTGCGGAATTCAGGTACTCCTACTTCACAACGTTTTCCTTCAACGCGTGAAAAAGTAAGCCATTATTAACAATTCAATAAGAACGTTTGATAGGTCAGGGGTGCGCGCCGTGATCTTCTTCTCCGAAGCAGTCTGTTGGTCATGCCACTAAGTTATAGCTGGCTTTGCTTTAGATGTAAATGATTTAGTGTATAAGTAATACGTATTACAATTTAAATCTAAACATTAATTGCTATTTTTTGCAGAGAGAATAAGTTTGCCATTGCCAATTGCCATCCAGCGTGGCAATGCTGCCAGTCTTCTGGGCACGCTACCAGTAGGTACACAGCGTTGCGGAGGAATTCTCGGACGCAGTATAGCATATATATTATTATATATTTTTTTCGTTTTAGTTCTTAATTAAACATATATATATATACAAAACACACACACACACACACACACACACACACACACACACACACACACATATATATATATATATATATAAAAACAAGGTACTCAAGCATTTGCAGATGTCACGCTTGCTGAACCATAATAAAGAACGTCATCATTCAAGCGTGGTCTCAATTGGATCCCGACGTTCGTTTTCCAGTCTAAACAGAGGCTATCGCCTTCTGACCTCTTGTGAACCATTGTGACGGATATAAGTCGGTACAACCATTGTATACGATGCCATTACGAGGTGTGTATACGGGTATACACTTGGAGCGAGCGTAAACCTACATTATATCAAACAGACAAGCATTTAGGGTCGGAACAATGATCTGTTACCTTCATGCCTGTTTATTTGTTTTTTAGTACAAACAGCACTCAAAATCATTGGATGGATCACTAAAAAAAGACTTTGGGAGCTAGATTAAAAACTACACACCTAAACCGTCCTCAGGATTCAAGTTATCTGTTGAAAACCGTGCAAAAATCCGTTAAGTCATTTTTGCGCTTATCGTATTCATACAGATTGCTAGGACGCGGTGGGATCTTTATGTTATAATATTATGTATAGATTATTGACCAATATCGTCGGCGTTTCCAGTAATCGACAATTCTAACAAGATATCTCACTCTGATCATATACCTAGTTCGAGAGCACGTCCATGTTTTTTTATCAGTTAGTTAGAATAGTATAACGTACGGCGATGTCGCCACGAATACCTGCTCGTATATTTTCAACGACATGTAAATTGGGCACGTCACATCCGTAGGAAGATTTCAATCTTTGATCTACTTCTATCGGTAGTGAATACTGCTTTGTGACTCAAAGGAGTATTCAGTCCGAAGAACGCCCGTTTAAATCTATACTTATAATAAAACTGTAGAGAGGTCAATTCTGTACATTAAATATATATTAAAAAATTGTATTGGAGGATGAATGGTGATCGATACTGATGCCAAAAATGCAATCAGTATTTTTTTTGTCTGTCTGTCTGTCTGTCCGTCTGTCTGTCTGTATGTCTGTCTGTATGTGCACGCATGGGTCAAAAACTACTGAAGGGGTTTTAACCAAACTTGGTACGATTGTAGTCCATACTCCTGGGCAGGTTAAAGGCTATATAACATAACGCTAAGACACATAGGAGCTGAGCAGTGACGATAAATTTGAAGCAAGTCGGATAAAAATGCGCTTTTGAGCTCTTATCCTCGCATACGTTAATCATTCACCAAAAGTATGTATTACAAAGATGATGGTCTTCAAAAGATCTACGAAAAAGTCCTAAATAGTATATATCTATCTTTTATAAATTAGCCACAATAATGGGTTTAATCGTTAGGCATATCTTCAAAGTGTATTAAATACATTAATATATTGTATTTCACATAGATATATCTTTATCAAACTCCCATATTCTAAAAGTACACTTTAATATGTATATTACATTTAAAAAAAAATAGAAATCGGTTTATAAACACCCAAGATATAGATGAAATAAAACTTCCAAATCTCGCCGCGCCAGTATGCGGTTACGCGCGGTTGATTTTTGTTTAACGCGCGAAACGGCCGTCTAGACGTCTATAAATATAATAAATCTGTAAGTGATCGATATCCGTACATGGAAGATATTCAGAAGAAATCTATTTTAAGGGTTCTACATTAAAGAAGGGAAGCCAAAAATATAATTATTAAAATTTTTGTCTGTTTGTCTGTGCGTTTGTGCACGCTTATTTCAGAAACGGCTAATAGAAATAAATGTTTTAGACGAATCGGTTCATAGATAAAAAAGTTGTGTCAAATTAAACATTTGTTCGGTTAAAATTTGTTCTATAAAAGTAACTCTTTAGTTGAATTGGTTGAAACTTAATATATTATGATCAGTCAAATGTAAAATTATGAGGGTTGAACTAGATTTTAAATAGGATATTTTCGAACATTTGGATTGTCCAATTTATATTGAGCTTAAAACTGTATGATTAATTCAATAAAATATTAAATAGGGTTCAGCTTAGGCTGGACGTATTCGCACATGTATATGTGAACAGGTTGAAGAGTGGCGAGTCATTTTATTTTACTGGATGAGGATAAACACTGGGATGGCATTGTCTGAAGCAAGTATAAGTAAAAGTCCTCATCTAATCGCCATGGGTTTGAGATGCTGCACAGTTAGATATGGCATAAATATGAAGACAAAGGATTTAGGTACACAACAATCTAATAAACCATTGCTTGACAGTGGATATAGTTATATCAGGCTAGGTTGTCGTTGTATCTATCCTATTACTCAATATGAACGACCACGACGACCGATACGAACCATCATTTGCTGGTGTAAAAATGATCTCTCGAGACTTACTGAAGAACAGCGTTTAGTACTAGATGGTGTTGTGTGAATGTGTTAGAATATTATATTATTATATTATATTATAATATAATTATGATCGTGTGTGTCGTAGCGTGGATAGTGATTTGAGAAAAATATTATTTGTTGATGCTCCGGGTGGAACGGCAAGACTTTTCCTACCAAGGTGATTTCGGCAAAGGAACGAAGCTAAAGTAAGATCGTGCGAATGAATACAAAATGACAGTATAACAGTACTTTTTTGTGGCGATTTTCGTTAGGCTCTGTCAGTTATACCACCATAGAATATGAGACAAGAGCTGATGAAATTATAGCCTGTCTAAAGAGTTCATAACTATGGGATGATTGTATTATCGCTATGCTTTTTGACATTAAATATGCGAGCATGATTATGAGGCAACGAACATGCACAGGAATTCTCTGATCTTTTACTCGCGATTGGTAACTTCGCGGTGTGGACTTGCACGAACAAGTGAAAGTCATATGAGCTATTTTTAGGACATCTACACTATTCAATATAGGTATTATATGCAACATAAAACATTTTGGGTATCAATTCTGTAGCCCAATGAAAAGACTAATTCCGCGCGAACGGAGTCGCGGGCACAGCTAGTTATTAAATAAATTGACCAATGCTTTTAACTCTCTGTATTTTGCTGTATTCAGAATTGAAATATGATGATTAGGTAAGGGGTTATTATCAAGTGAGCATAATATATTATGGGCATCGATATATATGTACTAATTATTTTTTTTAAATACATTATAGTTATGTAGAGTAAAGTCTTCAACATTTTAAAAGGATATCAGCGACAGCGAAGAATTACCAAGATAGCAATGCAGGGCGTTTCGGATTCAAACACATGCGCCACTGACTTTTCGAAGTTATCTACGTAATAAATTGTTTATTATCGCTTGTTAAACAGGTGAAGGAGAATATGGTGAGGATTCATAGAGTTTTAGGCCAGATTTTTCTGTATGTATCATTTTATGCTTTAGAACCGTGCATCTCAGCGTAACCGTGCATACTATACACCCACTTTTCGCCAGTTATGTTTCGATCCCAATGTAATAGGGGGCGAGCCTATTGACATCTACCGGGCACATTATTAAGCGAGAAAAAGAAGGAAACAAAAGAAGAAAATTCAGGAAAAGGGCTTTGCTAAGTAGCTATTCGTTAATTGTCATCTTATGGGTGTTTCAATCCACTATTGTGGGATTCGTATAGGTATTGAATTGAGTAGGACAAAAAACCTACACTCACAATAATCACTAATTTTGCAAGGTTTTGTACTTTTAAACCACTATCATAAACTGATTACTCATAATTAATTCCTATAATAATTCATATTTTGTATTCATTGAAATGTGATACCATCGTATAGTTTTAAGCTTTCACTTTTCAATATTCGAACTATAGATAGATCTGTAGATTTTAGATACGTGTTTGACATACTTTCTACGGAACAGATCTATCTATAATTCGAATACTGAATTCCGCAGTAATTTATGAATATTTCACATTTGTTGGTAGGCATTAAAAATACGATATTTGTGTGGTAGATTAATTTAATGTGGAATGCCAGCTTGTGGAATATTTATTTACCGTTCGGTTCAATGGGTGGCATTGCAAATGCCAAACGTGATTCTGAATAATTATATGCTAATGTCAATAGGTACTAATATTATTACCTAATGTTGAAAATTGTTTGCATTTTTGTTGGGTTGTCACATATTGTATCATAAATACCTACTGTGGAATAACCGTTTTGTATCGGTATCATAAATTCTATCGCCTATTTGATAAGTTGTTAATATGGATGACTTTAAACGGTATTCTGGTATTCTAATGCTTGCTCAAAAACTAAAAATGCAAAGAGCAAAGAATGAAATCTGAAAATATTTTCAATCCTAGCACTTTACTTCGAAATTCATTTATGATCACGACGATACTACAGAGATAGACTGTGTACACCTTTAAAAGTTTGTTTTTTTTAATAATAAAAAATGCGCCAAATGTGTACCGGGTTACGCAAATCAAATATAAATCGCATAGGTAACGTCAGCAGCGTTCAATATGCAGCAAAATACACAAATTACTAAAAATAATTTGTGTTATAACTGAGTACATCTCATGTGGTCGAGTCTTTCAAATGTTTCTATTGTCTTCTTAGCTTTGGCGGAGTGGTATGATTGTACCCACCGGATACCGTATTCCATAACGCGCATTCCTGCACTGTATCCCGTGTAATCCTTTAAACAAATAATACTTATTACACTCAAAACGTCTAACCATTTTTCTTATAACAACCCCCATAATATAAAGTATTATAATCCCTGGAGCCTCAAATAGATATCACAAACACACCATAATGAAAACATTTCCGTCCACATCACAACTAAATCTGTTCCTTTGTACGATCCATGGGTAACCAGTGATTGATCATGTGCGCTCATGACCGACCATTTGTTTGACCCTTGTGGACATAAGCGACAGGTAATGTGACGTCATATGTAACGTTCGTGTTGTAACGGTTACAAATAGATGGAGATATTTCTTGTGGCTACAATGTAACGTATATTCTTGTGCTCCTTATCCCGTAGGTTTTTATTACAAATCCGTTTTTTACATCAAGTAAAAGGATTTTAGCTTTAATCTGAAAGCGCTGTGTCAAATTCATACTGCCATAACAGTAGCACATATTGACAAACTGACTGTATTTTTAGGTTTGCGATTGACTTTACAGATGAAATAAACATTATTTTAAGTGGCGTAGTAGAATAAAACAAATCATTACCGAAGTTTAAGAATAAAATCTGTCGAAAATTGACGTAAAGTAGTGATAATATATTATACTATTACGTGGGACCTAAAAATTCATGGCGAAATGTGGGTGTAATATTACACATCTGCCTAACTCGCGCCACTTAGTAACCCGGAGGATTACGCACACAAGTTTAACAGAGCCTACCGGTTAGCTTTGCTAATGAAATCTAATCCACCCCGTTTTAATTATGCTTAGATTAAACTTCTTATGGGCCTTCGGAGACACAGGCGTGAATCTATAAAAAAAATACTAATACATCTTATAAATTCGAAAGTGTGTTTGTTTATCGGTTTGTTCTTCCCACACGTCAAAACGGAGCAAATATCGATGTGATTTTTGGTATGGAGATGATTGAACATCACTACATAGTATAAAACAAAGTCTGTCTTCTGTCTGTCTGTCCCTATATACATAGCTTAAATCTTGAAAACTACGCAACGGATTTTAATGCGGCTTTTTTAATAAATAGCATAATATTGCATTGCACCCGTGCGAAGACGGGGCGGGTCGCTAGTTGACTATGAAATACTTATTGCGAAAACGCTTCAATGGCATCACGTTTAAAAATTACTATAATACTTTACTGTTGAATTTCAAAATTATAAATCCGCCACCATTGTAAAAATGTATATTCTGTAACTATTTTACCACGTGCAGTTTCGGCATTTCACGTCTATTAAGTAGACATGTCATGTGCCTCCAGATTAGGTGTTAGATTTTAAAATTCTGTACTATCTATAGGCTAAGGAACTACTAACACTATGGATCTTTGGTCTGAAGTAAATTATATATTATTATGGAATATTTTTAACAGCGTATCAAAAATGTTAGGTAACACACTAAAGTGAGTTACGCAAAAAAACTTTATTATTTCACAAAAATACTGACTTGCACACTAAAATACTATTTGTACACCAAATATGATGATCTTTTTACAAAACATCATTTGATATGTAAAGTTTCGTCCGCTCGGGAAACTTACCCACTCAGAAAACTTAATAGGTTATGTTAGGTTCTCTTGTGACCCTGCTCCCAAAAATAGGAGCCCTGCGAAGCAGGGCTCCGTCAACTTAGCTTAGTGGTGCAATTAGTATTTTTGGTGGAAAATTAGTATTTTTGACTAACAGTTAAATACAACCCTATTATTATATTATAACACTTTTTGTACGGCACTTCAATTATTTTAATAATTTAGATACCGCTTTTGCGGTAGCGCCTTTGAAAATTATTGAATTATTTATAAAAGCTTCATAAAAATATTTTTGGTGGTTGAAAATAGCTTACTGAATGGATTGGACACTTGGGACAAGACTTTATAGATCACACGTAAATTATTCTTTTAAATCGGGATGTGCTTAATATGTATCCGTTGATTGAAAGTTTGGAAAGTTCATCATGACTTAGAATTTACTCATAGAGTGGAAAAAAAACATCTCATCATCATCAGCCCTGTATATAAACTGTCCCACTACTGGGCACGGGCCTCTTCTCACTATGAGAAGGGTAAGGCCATAGTCCACCACGCTGGCCAAGTGCGGGTTGGCAGACTTCACATATCTTTTGAGAACATTTTGGAGAACTCTCAGACATGCAGGTTTCCTCACGATGTTTTCCTTCACCGATTAGCAAGCGATCATTACCAACTTAATACGCACATAACTCCGAAAAGTCATTGGTGCGTGCCGTGGACTCGAACCCGGACCCTCTGCGTAGTAGTCTGACGGTCCTCCACTAGGCTATCGCTGCCAAAAAAACATCTAATCAAACAAAACTAAAATCGTCTGCATCTGAATGTTGATTTATCCAATGAGAGTGATTTTTATTCGATTTACAATCACAAATTCGTCTGTCAGTCTCGATTCGGTATTCAGTACCGACTGTCTGTGCCTACTTGTTGTATTTCCCTTTCAAAGATAAAACAATGATTGATGACGTACAACTGAAATTAATCGAATATTAAATCACAAATTGTATTATTTTTCGTAACTGTTTTTTACTAAATCCCGCGGGCAAATAAAATAGGGATTAAATAAAATAATAGTATTTCATCCAACAAAAATAATTAATGGATTTATATTTGTATACTGAAGTAAAAATAAAGTTCGCACTACACACACGTTATTCAAAGAAAATTTCTCTTAATTTAATTGTGAATTGTAGGCCAATTCCTCCTTTTATAGGAGAGGCCTAGTCCAGCAGTGGACTGTTAAAGGCTGATGATGATGATGATGATGATGAATTGTGAATAACACAGAAAATTTCATTCAATCCATTGATTTTAACGGAAAGCATAATTAACGAACACGTTGATTTATTTTGCTTCATTACGGCCGCGTTTTTACTACGAAACCAAAAAAATATACAACGAAATTCTGGCAATCAGTACTGTTCATTATAATTACTGTATTGGTTACATATTTTATGCAACAAAAGTTTTATTTAGTTATTTTAATAAATTATTCAAGTGGTTGAAACAATTGCATTTAAACAAAACATCAAAGTACTTGCAAACAACCTAAAAAAAGCCACAAACGTTTATATCCAATACTCCACGCAAAACTGCGAATCCAAAACAAACGCACATTTATAAAACATCAGAACAAAACCAACACATCGCTTATTCCTATCTTTCTCGTTATTTCACGTCACGAAATCCCTAGCTGGCTATTAAACTCAGGCTCTATAGATCTAATTGTGGCGACGCTGAAATATTAGCTCCGTCCAGCACCTACAGGTAGAACACGACGCTAACTAATGGCTGCTAGTACAATGGACAACATGTGAGGGAAAAATATATGCTTTGCGTAAGGGCTAAATGTGAAATAAATAGTTCAAATTTTTCCGACCGAATTTTACCTACAGAACTGCGGAAAATTCTGATGAAGGCAAAAACTTCGTTATGAGACAAGGCAAAAAAGTACTTCCAATAAATACACGGGCTGAGCGCACTGTCCCAGGAGCAATAGACAAATAGCATTCGATCAGTGATGTCACTATTCGAGAAGATAAACGTTCTGAACTGGTATTCACCTTCGATATGTCAAGTGGTCAACGAAGAACGAATAGCTTATGTTACTATGGCACCAAACGATAGCGATATGAGAAATAAGAAGCGAATGCTAATTGTCCCTCTGACTATTTAAAATTTTACTGTCATTAATGTCTCGCAGAACAATCTTCATTTACGAATAAATAGATAAACTTGTTCCTGAAGTTCAGCCACTACGATACATTGGTTGAGAGTTCTACCTTACTCTAATCAAAATATCTGTCAAATAATGGAAAAAGAGCAAAAACTATATTCAAAGAGCAACACGGCACTTGATTTCATATCAGTCTAGATACAAGCATTTTAATATCTATAATGAGAGAGAGCTATGTGAAAAAGTATAGAACATTCGTCTATAATATAATCAGCTTTTCTTCACTAAATCAAAATTTTACCTCTTACATTTCAGCACTATCTCAGGTCAAAAACGACCACAATCAATTTGCACTAAACCAAGAAACATCTCAGATATGTACGTATTACGAATGGATTATGGACGCTAATACGTGTAAACTTAATTATAAATGCAGCATATTACCCACCTGCTCCAAAACCTGAGCTAAGAAATATACAATTTTTGGTTGGTTGCCTGTATGACGTAGGATGGATTATTTCATAATTCCACTCCTAATGGAATAAAAAATGGTCTGAAAATCCAAATTCAAAGCTAGCTAAATAAGCTTTAGCTTGCTTTGAAAATGTGGGCAACAGCTGCTGCTAGCCATCCATTACATACTTGTTCATGTAAGACATTTCAAATACAAAATCCGTGTAGATACAGCCAATTCTGACAAGCAAAACACACGGTTGTACCGTTTGTGTCGTAAACCTGTCGCTTATGGACGATATCCTGTAGTTTGTGGGTCTCTTTTGCCGTGAATAACGTGCTATTTATTTCATAATGCAACCATAATGGCAAATTTGGGCTAATGGATGCCATCACCAATTCGTCTAAGCCATTAGTAGTGACCGCGACGAATGATCATGTGTGGCCAGCATTATTCAATTATTTGAGACATTAAAGCTTATATATATCTACATAATAGAGGTTAGGTATATATCTACATAATAGGTGTGTACATTAAGTTCATATCCATTTGTTTATGGTTCGATTTCCTTTACACCGGTAGCTTTGCATTTTGTATAAACACAAGCTGAGCCCGAGGTCACATCCGCGTTTTTTAAAGCTACTGCTCTCCACCCGTTACTCATAGCCTAATGTTGCGTAGCCTATTGCCTTCCTTGATAAATGGGCTATCTTACGCTGAAATAATTTTTCAAATCGGACCAGTAGTTCTTGAGATTAGCGCGTTCAAGCAAACAAACTCTTCAGCTTTATACATTAGTATTAGATATTAGTGTAGATCCGTAAATAACGCCGAATCCGGTGTGTTTGTTTGATAGTATGTAAACTTATTCACATAAAATGACCTGAACCTGTACCATCCAGTGTTCCTACCGATACATCAAAACACCCGAACAAAAACCGGCAATTTATCTTTACGAATATCACCAAATAGGTGTTTTAATGGTGGAGGTCACTATTTTGAATATTTGACCTACTTACATAGTTATCATTTTGAGTTATTAAAATATTTTTGACTTGCAATTGTATAATGTGCCGTTCTAATGCTGAGTCTTGAGTCTTGAGATGCTAAGCTACGTGGCGTATTAAAATCCTTAGGTTTAAAATAAAACTACAGTAAAGTAATAACCTTGTTTAAAAAAATACATGTTACAACTACAATGCCTATTATCTCTATAGCCTGCCGTAATTCCCATTCGAATATATTAAATATATCCCGATTGCAGTGTCGACGCTTCAGCCACTCTTTTATCGCATTCGGCATACAATTAAACTGTCACGCAATATATCTCTGTGCCGCATCTGGTCTCGGGCGACTGCAATCGGATGCGCGCCAGTCACGAACTTCTACACGATAAATATTTCAATTTCCGATGTGGTTGCCGCGTATGGCATTTGAAGTGCATCATGCCGTAAGTATCCCGGAAGGGTATATTGACACCCAGACATATATCGATACACTGCCATACTTTCTACTACAAAAAAAAACGAGAAACTTTGTGTTGTTGGATGTGTTACTCTTTCATGCAAATCATCTCAGAGCTACATTTATATGTAGCTCTGGTGGAGCTTAAATATGCTCCTCCATCTTTTGCAGTGAAGCTCACTGTTAAACTGTCAGCCCGCCAGATTTTGATTAAAAGTGGTATGATATAGTCAAAGATCAGTGGTCGAGTATAGGCCTAGTTACTGCAATAATTAATCTCTAAGATGCTGAAATATAACTAAGTGTGTACGATTTGTTCCCTTGATGTCGAGTCCCGCCACGTCGAGTAGCCGCTACGTCTACTCCGAAAACTACACGCATTTATTCCCGCCTCGTCGAGTCCTTTAAAAAGTCTCTTTATTACCGCTACGTCTACTTAACCGACTGCAGTGACTTATAAAATATAAAAAACATAACATGAATTATTTTAAGGGTGCATAGGGTTCCCACCAAGAACTTAGGGTCCCAAGCCAACCTCACCTGCAAGTGGTGCACCTGCCGATCAACGGACGAGGCTCTGGCAAACAAAATGTCCCAATAAGCGGCAAGAGGCTCGCCACCTATTACGTGGGATCAAAACACTGACGAAAAGTGGGCGTTTAATATGCCTCTGCCTACCTCTTCGGGGAAACAGGCGTGAGTCTATGTATGTATGTATGTATGTATGAATTATTTTAATTTGAGCGCAGTAAATCTCAGATCAGTTATAAGTATATGACGAAGTTCCCTTTAGAGAATTATTATAATTAGTTATATAAAGGTACTTTTGTACCTACTGTTATTAATAATCACAGTTTCTTATGTGCTAAATAATATAGGTTAATACTAATAAAAATATGTTCAGGTTAAATCTATTCATTCCTAACTTAAAAATCTAGAAAATTTGATTAAATATTTACTTTTCAATTATTAATTTCAGTTCAGCTTGATATCATTTTAGTTTTATATTTTCATGTTTCCCAGTCTTGATAAGCATATATGAGTATTAATTTTGGATAATAACAAGGAGTAATGGCTTGTCTGTTACCTTTTTCTAAGTTACGTAACATTCTTGTTAGCACCGAGTTTACTTGCGATGTATTTTAGGCATATATTATACTAAGTACTTTTTTCATCTGCGTGTTTACTAAATATGGATTGGATGAGTTGTGTCTGTAAAACGCATTAGTAGTCAAACGACAATGTGGTGGTTTAAAGGGGAAACTGATGTTCACAAAACAGGAAGTATTCAATTTTGTAAAAAGACATGAAGGCAAGAGGCGACCTGGACCCAACAGTGAGACAGTACAAAAATACAGAACAAAAATGAAATCTTAAATATACATAAATATAGATCCACTACCCCACAATATTGAATAACTAGTTACATAAATACTACGGCTAGTCGGCTAGTAGCAAATAACTAAGTACTTTTTTATCTGCGTGTTTACTAAAAATGGATCGGAAGGGTTGTGTCTGTAAAACGCATTAGTAGGCAAACGACAACGTGGTGGTTTTCTAACGTATGCCATTGTCTGACTAGTTATAGGGGAAACTGATGTTCACAAAACTGCAAGTATTCAATTATGTAAAAAGAAATGAAGGCAAGAGGCGACCTGGACCCAACAGTGAGACAGTATAGAAATACAGAACAAAAATGAAACCTTAAATATACATACCTATAGATCCACTACCCCACAGTATTGAATAACTAGTTACATAAATACTACGGCTAGTCCATTGAAATGTGAATTTTTTTTGGGCTTAGCGTACGTTTGTCAGAGGTCGCAATTTTATTTTATAGATTCCTAGAGGGGTTTAGTACAATGTTAAATTCAAGTTTGTGGAGTCGCAGACCTTGTCCCGCGGCCACCATTATGAAAATAGTGGTACAAATGGCTTTTCTAATTTATCTGGAAATCTTTTGGCCGTACAGAAAAATTTCAAGGTACGCTTAGATCCAAATTAAATTCTCTACAACTTTGGTCCCGCAGCATTTAGTCGTAATAACAAAGTAACAAACGAAAATCGAATGAAATTGCCAAAAAAAATTCACTTCAATGTGTTATAATTTTTTCGTCGTTGGCAATAAATAATACATTACAAAATTGTTGGTGAGTACTTGAAAGACATATTAATACTCATATATGCTTATCAACACTGGGAAACATGAAAATATAAAACTAATATGATATCAAGCTGAACTGAAATTAATAATTGAAAAGTAAATATTTAGTCAAATTTTCTAGATTTTAAGTTAGGAATGAATAGATATAATCTGAACGTATTTTTATTAGTATTAACCTATATTATTTAGCACAAAAGAAACTGTGATTATTAATAAGAATAGGTACAGAAGTACCTTTCTATAACTAATTATAATCATTCTCTAAAGGGAACTTCGTCATATACTTATAACTGATCTGAGATTTACTGCGCTCAAATTAAAATAATTCATGTTATGTTTTTTTTATATTTTATAAGTTACTGCAATTATTGACAAAATAAATATAAATATTATGATTGGAATGACTTGTTTCATTGACTGTACCTTGCCATACATTCGACGTGGAGGCACTAGGCTACATTTTTTTTTGTGGTAGTTATTTACATCGGTTAACTAGACGTAGCGGTAATAACATAGACTTTTTAAACGACTCGACGAGGCGGAAATAAATGTGTGTAGTTTTCGGAGTAGACGAAGCGGGTACTCGACGTGGCGGGACTCGACATCAAGGGAACAAATCGTGTGTACCTATGTGTCACAGACCAAATGATATGCTTTGCAAATATTTTATCAATTATACTATTTTGTGTCTATGACAAATAAATAGTTTTCCTTTCTTTCAAATTGTGACTTTAAGTTTGTTTCGTTTATCGCACACACACATACACGCACACACGCACACACGCACACCCGCACACACGCACACACGCACACACGCACGCACGCACGCACGCACGCACGCACGCACGCACGCACGCACACACGCACACACGCACACACTCACACACTCTCACACGCACACACACACACTCACAGACGCACACACGCACACACACACACACACGCACACACGCACGCGCACGCGCACGCACGCACACACACGCGCACGCACGCGCTCGCACACACACACACACACTTGTAGTACATTAAAGTATACTATTGGTATCAAATGATAATCAACATACCACGATCGTGAAGCCGAGTAAATGCTTTGTTTCATATATAATGCATTTTAATCAAAGCTGTGGGTTGTCATTGTTCGGTGCTTTAGATGGTAATTTATTTCTCGTTGCGGTAACACTCCGACCCGTTTGCTGCTCGGGTTGTACAACCGCAGATAATTCAATGAGATACAGACACAATCTATAGTCTATAAAATATTAGAGTTTGTAAACATTTAGCTTTAGAGATAGAACATTGCTTTTGATATTAGACTGTTATTTTGTGATACCTGTGTTCAAGGCAAATAACAAATTAGTCTTATCGAAGGTACTCTCAGGTTTGTAAATACAACTATGGCGATCCTTCGGTTAGAAATAGTATGTCCACCATCGAACACAAATCGCTGAAAACTTTGTGAGGAAACCTGCAAGACAGACATGTGATGTCCGCCAACCCGCACTTAGCCAGCGTGATGGACTTAAGACTTAATTTTTCATAAAAGATGATGCCTTGTCTCACAGCCGGCAACACTGAGCAATGAGGAAAGGCATGAATACACAACAAGGCGATAATGAACATTGACGTGAAGTATCTGTTTTTCAATAAAACCTTAAGAGTTTAAAATAAAAATTGGCCAAGTGCGAGTCGGACTCGCGCACGAAGGGTTCCATACCATCATATATAAAAGAAAATCACGTTTGTTGTATGTATTTTTTAAGATCGGGAAAAAAAATGCTTAAAAATTACATTTGTTGTATGGGAGACCCCCTTTAATATATACTTTATTTTTTTTAAAGGTAATATACAACTACATATTCTGTGAAAAATTTAAGCGACTACCTGTAACCGTTAATAATATTGAGTAAAAAATACGAAAAGAAACACATTTACTGTATGGGACCCCCCTTAATTCTTTTATTTTATTAATTGTATATAGTATTTGTTGTTATAGTGCCAACGGAAATACATGATTTGTGAAAATTTCAGCTTTATAGTTATCACGGTTTATGAGATACAGCGTGGTGACAGACAGACAGACGGACGGACAGACAGACAGCGGAGGCTTAGTAATAGGGTCCCGTTTATTACCTTCTAGGTACGAAACCCTAAAATACACGAAAATGTATGCTTTCACGCATTTACCACTGAGCCTGGTTCAATTTCGCTAGCGCAGACTAGCTCTAAACACCAATGCAGTGGATACATAGACCGCACGATGCAAGGCATCCCACATTAGGTAATAAATCCTCTACATCAGAGTACAGAGAACAGTGCACAGCTTTATATATCGACGTCACAGACAATTTATAATTAGTTCGACTTTTTTATTAGATGCCGTGGCGATAGATTTTCTCTAGTCAAGCTTTAGAATATGGGTTTTGTGTTGTGTATTTGAATTGAATGTAAGAGGAATAAGCGAAAACGATTGAGCTACGTTGCTGCATGTTTGTTCTAAAATAAAATTGTACCATCAACGCATTTATTTTAAGGTTTATTACAATTAAAAAAGCGTCCAAATAGATTATGTTCACATTTAAAAAAATGAAGCATCATCAATGACAAAATGCAATGAGGCCTATATAACCATTCGTTCACCAAGTAATTCGCCAGTTCAAGGACAAAAAATGGTGACGTAACATGTACCTACCAACCTGTAAGATATTAATCACTTTTGATATCACACATGCAGTTTGTGGTAATCAAATGAAACAAACGTAGTAGTTGCTAATTTTTTTTTTCTTTTTGTGGTACTTAATCAAATGAAACAATCGTAGTAGTTGCTAAGCAGTAGATTTAACCACCGCTACTGCATCCTAACTGAAACGTCGTCTTTAACAAGAACATATTACTAGTAGGTGGTATTTGTTCAAAATTCTCATCAAAAGCACAGTGACATAGCGTACTCTCAAAAATAAACATACTGAATTATTCACATTCACTCAGCACGGCACACATCCATATACAAGCCCTTGAAGACGAAGATAAATAAACCTCTATTTTCACGTGCTAAGCTGTGTACAGACTGAGGGAAGACGGTCCTGAATGTATGGAATGTATGAAAGTGTATTGCTATTCTTTCTTTTATCTTACTACCTCATACAATCGACTGTTTATTACTAACTTCAAGCTTTACTATTTTAGAAATTAATAACATACTAATGCAACTCTGGAAGTACACACCTATGTGTCTTTAAAATTAATATTTTTTATAAAAAAAAAAAGTAAACCACATATATTTTTTTACTTGGCATATTTGCCGGCTTTAGTTTATTTATAAAATGTATAGAAAATTATATTTACATTAGAACATGAACGCAGTAATCTTGCTGTGGGTTCCGTACTATTCCAAAAATAATAATCCACTATCAGCGATTACAATAACAATTCTAAAATACTCATCATTCAAAAAAAAATTATCATCGATTCATTATGCGCGACCCTTTACAGACACAATAGCAAGCTTGACGAATAGAATCAGCGTATGTTGCGATGTAATTTGTACGATATATTTGATCACACCGTGCGCCTCTGAATAGCAATTAGCAGTTATACGGGCTGGAAGCGACGTAGGGAAGATGCCTACAGTACTACCGATGTACGGGATTGTACCCCGAAATATGGGAGTTATATGATCGATTGCAATTTTGTGTAATTTTTTTGCTACTTACCGAAAATATTACAGTCATAAAAAATATTCACTGATTACTATTATTATCTATTCTATGTATAATAATATATTTACATGTATAATATGTATGTATTTACAAAAAAAAGTATATATGTATGTTTATCCATTATCTAGTACCCATAGTACAAGCTCTGCTTAGTTTGGGACTAGATGGTGTTGTGTGAATGTGGTTGAATATTATTATTATTCACTTTATTTATTACTCTTCACATAGTTAATTTTATATTAATAACAACATTTAAAAAAAAGGTTTAAAAATATAAAAGGGACCACGGAGACCCACCGGTGTCGGGTACAGGGACCTAGCCACCGGTGGTTAGGGCCTCAGAGACAGGAACTTCCTCACGATGCGTGCCGTGTCGAGAAGAACTGCCTTCTGCATCAAGGACTTGATCCAGCTGCCCAGTGCGAGCCTCTTTAGGTGTTGGTCGAGGCTCTTGGCGATAAGCCCATTTACCGACACGACTATCGGCACAATGATCGCCGAATCCACATCCCACATGTCAACAATCTCGTGAGCTAGGTCCAAATATTTAATCTCCTTCTCTTTTTCTGCCTTCACGAGATTGCCGTCATGCGGTATGGTGATATCGATTATCATTGCGAGTCGCTCTGCTCGGTCTATCACTACAATATCAGGCTTATTGGCTACAATAGTCCTGTCTGTAATGATAGACCGATCCCAGTACAACAATGCACGACCATTCTCGAGAACTGGGTCGGGCACATATCTGTAGTACGGTACCTCTGAACCAACGAGATTATATTTAAGGGCTAGTTGCTGATGGATTATCCTGGCCACTTGGTTGTGTCTGTGCAAATACTGACCGTTGGCAAGACTCGAACAACCGGACACTATATGCCTGAGAGATTCCCCGGGTTGGTGACACGCCCGACATATGTCAACCGTCCCATCCCTCAGAATATACCTCCGGTAGTTGTTTGTCATGACAACTTCGTCCATAATTGCAAAGACAAAACCTTCGGTTTCTCCAAAGAGATCACCGAATCGCAGCCAGGAGATAGAATCTTTAAAATTTACATCGGGCCCATGTAAGGCCCGGTAGAATCGTCCATGCAGCTCCTTGCCCCTCCATACTTCCCGTCGGTCCTCAGTACTAAGTACTGCAGGTTTGTGCCAGTTCTCTTTAGCCAGAGCGAGCGGGGTAAGTCCGGTATCAATAGTGACTACATCGCGATGCACATCCACACTCATCTGCAGAAAATAATCTCTGAGGTTGCACACCTCGCGGTTATGGAGGGTCTTAGCACATAAAAAGCCTCGACCCCCACATTTACGCTGGATGTACAGCCTCATTACCGATGAGCGTGGATGATGCATACGAGATGCAGTCAGCATTGAACGGACTTTTCTATCCAGGGCATCTAGTTCAGTCTGGGTCCACCTGAGTATGCCGAAAGAATACATAAGGACTGGCATGGCCCACCCGTTGCAGGCCCGCACCTTGTTGCCACCTGATAAAAGACTGTTAAGTACTTTTCTCAGGCGGCCAAAGAACCGAGCCTGCAACGTCTGTTTCATGACAGTCTCAGAAATATTCAAAGACTGCGACATACCCAGGTATTTGTAGGTCTCAGTTGGGGAGAGGGATCTAAGTTGTATGGAATCTGAGAGTTGTATCCCTGCAGATTCCATAATCCTGCCTCTCTTCACATGCATGACCGCACATTTATCCACACCAAATTCCATCCTGATAGAATTACTAAAGGTTTCAGTTACCTTAAGTAATGCAGTCAGTTGGAATTTGTTGGGGGCAAATAATTTCAGGTCATCCATGAAAAGGAGGTGAGATGTAACATGACCTCCTCTCCTCAACTGATAACCTAGCCCTGAAGCCTCTAATAAGGTACTTAGGGGGTTCAGGGCCAGGCAAAACCACAAAGGACTCAGGCTGTCGCCCTGGAATATACCTCGCTCGATCATTATGGGAGCGCCGCAACCCAAGGTCGAGCGACACCCTGGATAGCGCAATACAGTCCTCCATTGCCCCATACACGCCCTTAAGAAGGTGCGTAGAGTTGCATCTACTTTGTACAACTCTAGCACCCTCAAAAGCCACGTATGAGGCACGGAGTCGTATGCCTTTTTGTAATCTATCCAGCATGTCGATAGATTCTTCCGGTTACGGCGCACCTGTTGGCTTATGGCCATGTCTATCAGAAGGAGCTCTTTAGTACCACGAGCCCCACTCTTACATCCATTTTGAGAAACAGATAAAATTGAATTGTCAAATATATGTTTAGATAATTTCGTTCTCAAAATGGATGTAAGGAGTTTATATAAAGTTGGTAAGCACGTAATTGGCCTATAATTCTTGGGGTCCGTGGTACTACCAGACTTATAAAGTAGGTGTGTAACGCCGGATGTTAAAAAATCAGGCAGCGACCCTGATTCCAATGATGATTGAAATTGAGATGCTAAGCAAGCATGCGAACTTCGGAGCCATTTAAGCCAAAAATTGTGCAGTCCGTCCGGTCCCGCTGACTTCCAATTTTGTAACGGACGGACTGCACTGGCTATGTCGTCAGTTGTTATATTTATTGGCTCCATAGATGGAATTCGTTCACATGCTCGCTCAACATCCCCAATCCAATCACCCTCTTCATGGTTGACGGGCATCGACCAGATGCTGCGCCAAAATGTAACAGTGGAATCATCATGTGGTCGACACCCATCACCATTACTGGCCGAGGAATCAGGGTGCTCCCATCCCCGGTACACACACTTTTCGTCTCTCTGGAATGTGCGATTCAGGCAATAACGATCCACTCTTTTTTATATCGCCGAATACGGTTTGCCCATGCATAAAGCTTTTGTTTTAGAAAGTCGATGCGCTCTGTAACTCGAGACAAATAATCTTGGGCGCATCACTCTCGGTCGTGTATTGCCGGCTCTAAAGGAAGACAGCTTACCAATGAGTGCCCTGGTCTCAGCGATACGACTCTCAATCCTGCATTGCCATGCTGGCACCATAACGGAATGTCGAGTAGCGGTATTATTTATAGGAAATTTAACTCCTGCTACTCGACATGCCGTAACAGCCGCACAATACAGGATTGACTGTGTATCGCTGAGATTTTCACTATTGTCAAAATAGATTGACAAAAGTGAATCCAAGGCACTCACTAGCGCTATGTTTTTCTTATGCATGGGCAACCGAGGCAAACGAGGCCGAATACTTGGATTCATGTATCGGTATTCCCCAATAGCACATTCCAAAGTGCTCCTTAATTGATCATTGTACTGGGTACTTACATGAGAAGTCTCGTCATCTACCTCTTCATGGACCAAATTAAGATGTTGCTGTTGAGCAATCACTGTCCCAGTTCGCGATGAAGAAGTGATGGGGAGACCTCTCCGTACGTCAGAGCGAAGTCTCTCAAGCACGGTATCATCCAACAGACGACACCGTTGGATGGCCCGCACTTGATCCGATAGCCGTTGTGTTGACACGATGACAGCTGGCTCAAGCGCCTGAAACAAAGGCAGCATCCGATCACGGTACGCACTGAGGTTAGTTCCCCCCTCTGTGGCCACAAAATATGCCCGCATGACGTTTTCATTCATCGAACTCGTCCATCTCATGCGGTGCACATCACCACCGGTAGCGGGGGCCCTGTTCGAAACCGGTGGGTCTCGGGGTCCCAAGCGTGTCGGTGGCCGGCCTCTCCCTCGCCGACGTACAGGTGGTGGCGACGACGGCGGCGAGAAGTACTCGTCGCTTGACGAACTCGACGCCTCTGTGATTGCCGACGACGCTGGTGCGGGTGCCGGCGGCTGCGAGGCGGAGCTGAGCGACGAGTCCGGGGGTGTTATGCGTGCTGCTGCGGCTGCCCTGGCTCTAGTCAACATAATTGTCTTGATATTTTCCTTTCATTCAGAGTTAATTCATATTTTGTTGATTTTTGTTTGACAGTTGTCATCTTTGTATTTCTTATATGGTTTGTAAACAAGTTTTTAAATGTTTCGTTCCGTAAAACTGATATTTCATAAAATGAATTCTCCTTGTTGTTGTTATATAATATATATGAGCTATAAAAGTAATATTAAAATTCAATTAAAAATATCCAAGAAAATTTTCATGTTGACGTTTTGCTGTGTTGCCAGATTATTATTATTATTATTCCCCCCCATATGAACCACACCTATAAAAACCGGCCCCTAGTCCCCGGCGGCCCCGCTAGTCCTGGTTATGGTAGCGGCCATGGTAACGGCGGGGCAAGGGGTGCGAAGAATCTCCGGAAGAGATCGGGCTACCACCACCAACGACAATTGGCCCTGGCAACACTGAACACGCGCCACTGCGGACCGACGAGAAGATTGTCGAGCTGGAAGAAGAATTGAGCAAGTTGCGATGGGATATCATAGGCCTATCTGAAGTCCGAAGACAGGGGGAGGACTCGATAGTTCTCAATTCCGGCAACTTGCTCTTCTACCGGGAGGGCGACCAACAGTCCCAAGGTGGGGTCGGGTTCATCGTCCACAAATCTCTCGTGACCAACGTGGTAAATATCGGGAGTGTGTCGAGCAGGGTAGCGTACCTTATACTCAGAATATCCAAGCGGTATTCGCTGAAGGTCATACAGGTATACGCTCCGACCTCGACGCACCCCGATGAGGAGGTGGAAGCCATGTACGAGGACATATCTCGGGCTATACATGGCTTCAAAACCCATTACACCGTGGTCATGGGAGATTTTAACGCGAAACTGGGCAAACGTGACAGTGCTGAGATGAGAGTGGGGCAATTTGGTCATGGGCATCGGAATTCCCGATGTCACTTGCTGGCTAGCTTTATGGAGAAGGAAGGACTCTATATGATGAACTTCTTCTTCAAGAAGCGAGAATGCCGCAAGTGGACCTGGGTAAGTCCAGACGGTGCAACCAAAAATGAGATCGACTTTATCATGTCGACGAAGAGGCAGATATTCAATGATGTCTCCGTGATCACTTAAAGTGGGGAGCGATCACCGAATGGTAAGAGGCACATTGAATATCTGTACAAGCCTCGAACGGTCGAGGTTGATAAAGTCCACGCTCCGAACGGCACCGGTTCATATCCAAAACCCCGAGAGCTTTCAGCTCGAACTCAAGAACCGTTTCGAATGCCTGGGCGAATGCGTAGATGTGGACGTGTACAGTAACGGGTTCGTGGATGCTGTCCATACAACAGGGGCTAAATTCTTTAAGCCCCAGAAAAGCAAGAGAACCAGCAAGATCTCGGATCCGACCCTCGAGCTGTTAGAGGAAAGGCGCAAGATGGTTCTGCTATCCTCCGACGACATGCCGAAATATCGGCACCTCAACAGACAGATCTCTAAGTATCTCACTCGCGATCTCCGCCAATACAACACAAAATGTGTTCGTGAGGCGATCGAGCAGAATAAGTGTTCCAGAGGGATCTTTCTGTTGGGCAGAGACAGCTGACAAAGCTGAAGATGGAAGATGGCAGAATCGTATCGTCCAAGCCTGAGCTCTTGGAGGAGATCGAAAGGTTCTATGGACAGCTATACACGACAACGCAACAACCCGCAAGCACTCCAGCGTCAGACGCTAGAGCTGGATTGACCCGACACTATACCGAAGATATCCCGGACGTCAGCATGCACGAGATTAGTGTGGCTCTCAAACAGCTCAAAAACAACAAGGCGCCGGGTGATGACGGAATTACGAGCGAGCTTCTGTAGGCCGGCGGTGCACCCGCTAGAGAAGCCCTCCGGAAGCTATTTCATTCCGTCATTCTCGAGGGTAAAACGCCACAGGCGTGGCACAGAGGTGTGGTGGTGCTTTTCTTTAAGAAAGGGGATAAAACCCTCTTAAAGAATTACAGACCCATCACACTTCTGAGCCACGTCTACAAGCTGTTTTTGAGGGTCATCACGAATCGTCTCGAGAGCAAGCTAGACGACTTCCAGCCTCTCGAACAAGCCGGTTTCCGTAAAGGCTATAGTACCATAGACCACATTCATACGCTGCGGCAGGTTATACAGAAGTCCGAGGAGTATAACCAGTCCCTATGCTTGGCGTTTGTGGACTATGAGAAAGCCTTCGATTCGATCGAAACCTGGGCGGTGCTACAGTCTCTCCAACGGTGCCGGATTGACTACCGATATATCGAAGTGCTGAAGTGTTTGTATGAAAACGCCACTATGTCAGTCCACCTCCAGGACCAGAGTTCGAAACCTATTCAACTCCAGCGAGGGGTGAGACAGGGGGATGTCATATCCCCGAAACTGTTTACCACTACGCTGGAGGATGTTTTCAAGCTTCTGGACTGGAATGGACTCGGCATCAACATCAACGGCGAGTACATCACTCACCTTCGATTCGCAGACGATATCGTAGTCATGGCTGAGACCATGGAAGACCTAGGCACAATGCTCGATGGCCTCTGTAAAGTCTCCCAACAAGTAGGTGTTAAGATGAACATGGACAAGACGAAAATCATGTCGAACGTCCATGTTGTACCTGCTCCTATTCAGGTTGGGAACTCTACGCTCGAAGTTGTCAACAAGTATACCTACCTGGGACAAGTAGTCCAATTAGGTAGGTACAACTTCGAGAAGGAGGTCAATCGTCGAGTCCAACTCGGTTGGGCAGCGTTCGGGAAGCTACGACAATCTTCTCGTCCGATATCCCGCAGTGTCTCAAGACGAAAGTCTTTGACCAGTGTGTGTTGCCAGTGATGACTTACGGATCAGAGACGTGGTCGCTCACTATGGGCCTTATCAGAAGGCTCAAGGTCACTCAGAGGGCGATGGAGAGAGCTATGCTTGGAGTTTCCCTGCGAGATCGAATCAGAAATGAGGAGATCCGCAGTAGAACCAAAGTCGCCGACATAGCTCTCCGGATAGCCAAGCTGAAGTGGCAGTGGGCAGGGCACATAGCTCGAAGAACCGATGGCCGTTGGGGCAGAAAGGTTCTGGAGTGGCGGCCACGTACCGGACGACGCAGCAGAGGTAGGCCCCCCGCAAGGTGGACCGACGACCTCGTCAAGATCGCGGGAGGCGGTTGGATGCGGGCGGCTCAAGACCGGTCTGTGTGGAGAACCTTGGGGGAAGCCTATGTCCAGCAGTGGACGTCGTTTGGCTGATATGATGATTATTATAATTATTATTAATACAAATATACATTTTAAAACTTATTTTATATAATGAATATTGTATAAGCACTAAATGGTTAAAGCATTTGATTAAGTATTATTTATTTGAATGAAATACACAAATCTCACTGATTCAAGAAAGTGTCGTATTTTTTAATTTAAGATGTATTTGACTAATAAAATTGTTTTTAGATGTTTTTGCTTCAGTAATGCTTTAAGTATGTTTATTACGGTTTTCGGGCAAACTTTCTGGATTTGGCAACCCTGAATACTTTTTGTGTGTTCGGGATTTTTGACAGCCTTGTGTAACCTCGAGTGACACAATACATATAATAACACAATACATATATTTCTTTAGATAAGATTATCTAATGTATTATTGTTTATGTAGATTTTTTTTATTCCATAAGTTACTATTAAGTACACCCGCATGCTACCTGTTCTTTTTGTCAATTATTTTTCCATTCACAGTTGTCTGGAAGAAATCACAACTTGTGATAAGACCGCCATTGTTCACTAGTTCTAAGAATGTTTCTGTATACAGTTATTCCATTTCTTTCTGGTGTACAATAAAGTAAATTCGTTCATTCATTCATAAGGTGTTGTTTGCAGTGGTGAATCAAATGGGTTTGTTTCTAATTTATACCATTCAATTATAATGTGGATGTCAAATATTTAACAAATTTTAATGAAAACGCTGACGTCTGTGATGATTGAATCTTTAATGTTTGGGTATTTCCATAAGGCGTTTGTCTATATTGGTGTAGTAGCTATAACAATATTACATTTGTAGTAACTATTACAATACATGTCAAGTAAATTTTCGTGAAAATGAGAAAAAAGTTCTTATCTCAGACCGGTGCGTTATTGCTGCGCTAAAAAGCCGCCAGTAATATACCACTGCCTTATTTTTCCTTTTGGTACACAGTTACACATCCTGAAGCGATTTAAAAAGCGGTCGCTCGCCATGACACATCAATCGGCTCAAATACTCACCATAAATACTTTAAAATCGGTTTTGTATGTAAGAACTATTAAAAAAGTTTTGCATGCATTCTTTATAATACTCCTATCCATCGCTTTGTTACAACATCTTACCGGTAAGCTCCTCACATCTTTGAAAAAAATTATTGTGAATTCCTTCCTTCATTGTTTTCCAAGCTTATTCAACTATTGAATAATTTACGATGCACATAGATTTGAAAAGGTTACGCTTTGCGTTTAAATCTTTTAATTTGCTTAGTAAGTAAATTCAACAAACGTTTATGAAGAAAACAAATCTACGTCTATGGTAAAATAAAAAATAGAAAGCTTCATTCACCTTGTACGAACGGTGCAATCCATTACCTTATTCCTTGCTTTGCCATTCTTAAGTCTGCCTTTACAGGCCACGAGGGATTGGCTTGATTTTGTATTGAAAACCTTTTACACCAAATTCAAATGTGTAAAGATATGCAGTAAAATTTCTTATTACATTTATTTAATTTTTTTTTAAAGTCTTTGTATCTAGTAATGCATGCAGTAGTCTCTACTTAGTTTTTTATTTTTAAGACACAGATTTATTTACAGGCAATCAAACGCTGGCCTCCGAATTCTTAGCATTTTCTTTATGGAGTAAAAATTATATTTTAATAATAGTAACAAAACAGTTTTTAGTTTCCGCAATTTTTACACATTATGATGTAACAGGTCCTAATTGCATCAACTTTAAAAAATAAACATGAAATTGACAACCATTTAGAAAGGTATGCTAAGATGGTTTGGACACATGGAGAGGATGGATGATGAAAGACTGAATAAGAAGTTATATAAATCAAGTGGGAATGAGACAGGAGGAAGGGGAAGACCTAGACGGACGTTCTATGACCAGATTGGAGACATCGTAAAAAAAGGACAGGTTAGAAGTACCCTTAACCGAAGATTAGATTGACTTGATGGGAGTGAATGAAGCAAGAGAGGTAATGTCAGGATCGTTGCAAATGGCGTTCCGTAGTCTCTGCCTACCCCTCCGGGAAATAGGCGTGAGTCAATGTATGTATGTATGTAAACATGAAATTCTAATAGTCATCGCACGAGGACTCAGGTCCTGTCACCTCGGGGTCACAGCTGGTATTAACCACGTCGAAACATCGGAAAAATAGAAGATAATTCTTTTTTACTACCAAATAACAACGCAACACACGATAAATTAATATTAGTCTAGCTTTTCGATGGCAGTCTAAATCGAAATATGATAATAGTACTTAATATTCACATAAATGGTACCTATGTCTTTCAAGTATCAATTAGTTTCAGTTACTGCTTACTAAAAGTTTCTTATCGACATTTACGAGCACTCTACTAATAGAACAGTACTACAGTAGAGTAAATAAATATAAGTGAACGTATTGTTTTAAATGGTTGTTTTACCCTGCTGTCATACTCTTCATAGACGTTCTGAGGGTAAATAACTTTGTTTTATTAATGACCTTGACCCAAAAATTCCAACCTGGATAGATCTCACACACAGGACAGATCTTAGTGAAAATAAAAATTGTGATAAGCAAAGTTATTTGACTGCACGTATGGCGTAGTGGTTTTGCGGCCACCTCACCGTTCAACACTACGCCAGGTGTTGTGGTTTGATATATTAGTTCTCTAATTTTCTTAGTAACAGTTCCTCTTAGTTGATTCCGCTTGTCATATGTGAGTCGCCAGTAAATCTTTTCTCTTTTATTATATTAATAGACAGACAATAGAGTGGGCATAAGACGAGGCACCGGCTAATCCTTTCCACTTAGAATGTTCCCGACCGTACGCTTTCAGTTGATATTTCATCTTTAGTTGACGGAAACTATTTTTGCTCTAGATTTAGTATGAATGAACTGGCACTTTGATAAAGCATTGGTAAAACACTGTCGTGTCTCATCCGAAGAGAAAGTAAATATTGGCAAGTCACACTGTCCAATTTATCTTCTTTTCAGGCAGTGCAAGAAACAGAAAATAAGGAGTCAAAAGGAGTTTTGGAGAAGAGGGATCAGTATGGGATCACTTTATTCTCAAATTAGCAACTCGTAAATGTTATCAGGTTGGCACAATTTACTAGTTACCACAGCTTGATCGCATTTTGTCGTGACGGTGAGGTCAGAGGTATGATTGTTGTACGTGTGAATCAAGCCTTATGCCTATGCTTACCTAGTCGCCTACAAGCTAACAACTGTTAAAAAACTAGAGCCATATTATACAATATCACTATATTTTTGCCAATAAAAATACATACATACATACATAGACTTACGCCTGTTTCCCCAAGGGGTAGGCAAAGGCATATTAAACGCCCACTTTTCGCCAGTATTTTGATCCCACGTAATAGGTTGCGAGCCTATTGCCGCTTATAGGGATATTTTGTTTGGCAGAGCCTCGTCCGTTGATCGGCAGGTGCACCACTTAGAACTCCACAAATCACTCCACTTCACCCGCGGGCGGTTTAATTGCGTTTATAGTATAGAAGCGGTAAAATATGGCGGTATTAGGTACACGTGTTCGGCGCAACACGGATGATTCTTGACTGTCTCGCGCGTCGATGGACTCGGTGACGAATCAGCGGTAGGCGTGCCTTTTGGGTGATAGGGAGGGAATAAAAAGGATCGCTCGTATTGGACAAGCAAGCGAGGAACGATTAACGTTGATGTAATTAATTATCAATAGAAAGGTAGATGGCGCTACCATATCCCCCCAGCCCTAAATGGTTGCCTTTAAAAAAAATAAAATTGAACTTAGCTATGTTAGATGTACTACCGTATAACCCATCAATAGGCTAAGACAGCGATATGATATTAAAATTAATCTAAATTAACTTTAGCGAAACAATTATGACTAAAACTACAAACTAAATACTTAAACTAAGAAGTAGATTCAACTTCAGGCTAGGTCTCACTGAGTTGGAAGCGGATAGAGTCGTACAACAGGGCGCACGTAGCTCCCCTTCGCGGTTTTCACGGTAACAACGCGGGTTGTACCGTCTTTGGAAGTATGCAGTTTCTCTACGATGGCTAACGGCCATGAAAGCGGCGGAGCATTATCATGTATTATGACGACCAACGTACCCTCCTGTATAGGGGATGCAGGACTATTCCACTTGGATCTAGCCTGAAGCTGGTGGAGATATTCCGCACGCCAGCGCCGCCAGAACGACTGCACGAGTTTATCCAGCAGAGTATGTCTCTGGAGCAAGCTTGAAAAGTCTGCTTCAGGAGCCGGAAATGACGATAATGGCACTGTGTTCAGAAAATGTGCAGGGCTTAACGCGGATGGTTCTGCAGGGTCACTACTCAATGCCGTGAGTGGACGCGAGTTGATCAGCGCCTCGACTTGTGCAAGGACAGTTAAAAGCTCTTCGTAAGAGAGGATCTGTTGACCTATAACTTTAAAGAGATGCGTTTTAATTACTTTGACCATGCTTTCCCAACATCCACCGAAATGTGGTGATACTGGCGGAATAAACTTCCAGTCAATATGATTTATGGAAAGTTCTTCCTGAAGACGAGTACGAAATTCTTTCCTGAGAAACTTATAAAGGTCGTCTAAATAAGAGCTTGCGCCCACGAAACAAGTGCCGTTATCCGTATACAAACACTGTATAGGGCCGCGCCGTGAAAAAAATCGTTTAAAGGCTGCAAGGAATGACACGGTGCTTAAATCTGTCGCAACTTCAATATGCGTAGCGCGCGTCGTTAAGCATGTAAAAATACATAGCCAAGCTTTACGGCTTTTAACACCTCGACCACGCACCGGCGTATACTGCAGTGGTCCTGCGTAATCACAACCAGTATGTTTAAACGCTTTATCAACCTGATTGACGCGCTGGCTAGGAAGATCTGCCATGGGAGGGAAAGTCGGACGCGGACGAAATTTGAAACAGACGTTACATTTATGTATTCTGTGACGAATTATTCGTCGAGCGGCTAAAACCCAATCTTTACGCCTAAGTAAGAACATAAGCAGCTCTGGACCAGCATGGAGATGCTTCTTGTGATAAAAATCAACAAGAAGGTCGACAACATGATCATGACGCGGTAGAATACAAGGATGCTTGTAGTTATAAGGTTCATCCGAATTTGACAGACGACCACCAACGCGTATGATGCCGTGCTCATCGAGAAACGGCTTGAGCCTAAGAATAGCGGGAGAACAAGGTACATTGTTTTTCAAATTTTGAATGTCGTTACTAAACTGAACAGCCTGTACAGCTCGTAGTAACTTACATTCTGCAATTTCAAGATCAGTACTTGAAACAAAAGTCCCATTAGATAGGTGCCTAAGAAACCTATAGACATAAACGATGGCGCGGAATAACTTAGACCATGACGACATGCGTAGTGCGAGTGCATAGATCGGAGATTCCGCAACCTCAGCAATCACGGGATGAGAAACAGACTTCCGTTCAGGTACATCTTCGTCTTCTGCACTGTGATCAAAGGGTTGCATGGGCCACTCTGACGGATCATGGGAAATCCAAGAAGGTCCACGATGCCACAGTGGATGATGCAGAAGATTAAGTGGAGTAACACCACGAGACAGGCAATCAGCGGGGTTCTCAATACCCGCGACGTGATTGAAACAAGTAGCGGGAACAAGTTCAATCAATTTACTAACGCGGTTGGCGACAAAAGTCTGCCAGCGGTGAGGAGATGAATAAATCCAAGCGAGCACTACTTTGGAGTCAGAAAATGCGTATATTTTATTAATAGGGTAGTGGGGCAAAACTGTGTCTTTAACCTTGCGGAGCAACTAAGACAGCAGAAGGGCCGCGCACAACTCCAGTCTCGCAACCGAAATGGTTTTAATAGGCGAGACCTTGGACTTGGCACAAACTAACTGCACCGAGTAGTTAAACCAATGCGGACTTGCAGATATACGACTCCGCCGTAAGCACGCTCGATGGCGTCAGCGAAACCTATTAAGTTGATGGTACATCCATCTACCAACCCAAGATGACCCGGAATAGTAATTTGATTGAGCGCGGTAACCTCAATACAAAACTGGCCCCAAGCGGCGACTATATGGTCAGGGGGTGTTTCATCCCACTCACACTGTGATAGCCAAAGTTCTTTGATCAAGAGCTTGGCGTACAAAATTGTGGGAGCCACAAAACTCATTATGTCCCATAGTCGAGCCACTGTGGACAGCATAGTGCGTTTGGTGCACTTATCATCTGGCAATATTTGCGATTCACCTTGCCTTTTATGTCCTTTGTTATGTATTTTATTGCCCTTTGCTATCTATTAATGGACAACTCAAATGAACTATAGAAATTTTCTAATGGAATTTTATAAAGCGTAAAATTTAAAGTACATATGTACGTAGATCGTAGATAGATCAATTAATTGACTCATCGACAGCAGCAGCTTAATGCATTAACACCCTTAGGCACCGTTGTGCGCTTAATGCTCTCAATATCGGGTGTTAACAGCGGGAACTAATGAACATTATCGTTAGCAGTGCACCAGCAAATTGCTTTCATACAGGTCAGGTGAATGATCCCGTAAAACGAGCATACTGGTGTACCGGCTTTTATATGCCATTGAAAACAATAATGGCGATTCTAAAAAATATGTGTTTACGTTCAGATTAAACCGTATTCGTTTTATTTGTAATGTGGCATGTTTTTAGATTACTACAATGCTAAAAATGTTTCGGAATGACGTCATAGTTATAGTTATAGTTGGTCGTGGGTTTTGCGCACTTAGCCACTTATTTGGGCCATTGTGCGTATGTGGCGACTTGATTGACGCCGACTACTCATACCATCTTAGTTCCTTCCAGAAAGCCATTAGTTGGCTGGTGTCGTTTAAAGCTTCACTCATAGTTCTGGGGTTGTTCAGCAGCTTTGCCCGTTGATCGCTCACACTTGCACAGTGCAGAATGACGTGAGCGGGTGTTTCTTCGGTTTCCATGCAGCCCCTGCACAGTGGGCTGTCCGTAACGCCTATGTTGAATAGGTGTTTGTTGAGTGGACAGTGGCCGGTTATTATGCCCGTCAGATGCTTAAGTGTTTTTCTATTAGAATGCAGCAGCTTGTGTGAGAGTCGCTTGTTCAAGCAGGGGATAGCATCTTTTGCAATGACGTCATAATAAGAATTGTTATTAGATATGTATCTTATAAGACTTCCCAGGTTTCTTTTTTCAATTTTTGTCAAAAGATTTTTGTCGTCTGATTTTTATGACAAAACACCTTACGAGTCAATTGGTAAAAAAATGACACTCAAGAGTCTTCACATTGGAGTGGGTAGTAAAGGATGTCTGCGGCGATAAGACAGGTCTCATGATGTTGAAGGCTCGTATCAATGGGTGTAATTCTTGGTGACGTAAAGAGTCACCACATGGCACATACATGATATTGGTGTATAGCTATTGTAGCGGGTAATATTGTCATGCTGCTGCCAGGATGCTGCGAATTCATTAACACTACAAGCCTCAACGAAACTATTCGCCATTTCATTAATAGGAATACCCACTAATGGCATAGCGTATATAATTACTGTCATTTATGCGAGTGTATAACTTTATGATGCGTGAAACACAATCTTGTCAGTTGGTAGTTTGCCAACAATCGACTGTCTTTTGTGTCTCTCGTATGGATGCTATTTGGCATCCGTTTTTATTTGGCTGCATGGTGCCAGGTGGTTTGTTTTAGTTACAATGTTTACGCGTATTGATAGTGTTATTGGTTCAGAATTTTCTCTGAATGCTTGAATATCAACTTATTCGATCTCTTCTTTCAGCTTGACATTGTCAAAGTCATCGAAAAACGATGATTTCGAAGGAAAAATAAAAACCTTTACTTTCGTCTTCTACAGTGTATGAGTATTGTGTATGCGTGTAATACGTTTCAGGTATACACATACGAGATTCAAAGAGCAAAAACCGGCGATAAAACTTTTTATGATAATATTTTCCGTGATTTATGTTATAGCAACACATAGGCACGATAGTACTCATTATAAACAATAAATTGCTTGCTTTGTGATCGATGTGGATGCGGCTGACTCTCGCACCGAACACATAAATATTAAGCAAATAATATCGGCTCTCGTAAATTATCCAATACAAACATTGCTATTTATTGCATTCGGTGGAAACGTCGGGAACAGCGGCGCTGTTTTTAAATCAATGCATTTTGCTACCGTGCATACTTTACTTACAAAGCAGTACCTATGAGTTCTTTAGAATAGTCTTGAAGTTTTTATATTTGGCTCTCGCGACACATACCAAAGGGTTTTAGAACATTTTCGAAACAGTAAAATCACGAGCAGATATCAAATGTCATCCGTGCCATTACAACATCTATAATAAGGAGAGAGATCTCAAACATCATGTCCTAATCTAACCTCCTCGATGTATTCTGTTTTGATTTTCCTGAAGTTTGGAGTCCAAATAAGTGGATGGAAACAGCGCAGCCGATAAAATTGAAGAAATCTATTAGAGACTGATACAGTTTGATAGAACCACTCAACTCAAGTGACAATGGTACAATAATTCACAAAATATGACATTTAACCTTTGTTCTAAATCGTAGATATTTTACCTGACTGTTCCTTGACTTACTGACTTTCAAAGTTGAAGGATATTTTCAGTCTAGTCTTAAGAGTAAACATTAAATTTAATAGTGTCGTAGGCGTATGAAGTTTGGACAAGTCGTTAAAATAATAAAGTTTAGAACAATTCAGTACGAATAATTTAGCAACTTTGACACTTAGGAAACATTTTTTAAGTTACTTTCGAATACTATAATACAGGTGCTTTCTAGAGTCAGATGAATCAGACTATATGGGCTGAAAATGTGTACAAGTCGCAAATATTTTTTATTGTATAAATCTAGGTTAAATTTAATAGAAGTAGGACGTCAAACTACCTTTCAAACTTACTAGTGCAAGAATTCCATACCACATACTACAATACAATTTCTTCGCCTACATTTCTTGACCGTGTAAAAGCAAAAAATTAAAAAAAATGTTTATATCTTAATAGCCTTTTCTACTAACTGGTTACTTGCTTGTCCACTTACCCAGTTTTGGACAAAATTTACCCCAAAATAGAAGCACGAGTATTATTTTGGTGTAATAGCAAATCTCGTGGCGAATTGGAAAAGTACAATTAGTACACAGACACACTACGTCCATTAATATACATTCTTGATTAACTCCGAGGGATTAGTGTGGCCCATCACAATATTTGTACAAACAATACATTTGTGTCCACACACAATACGTATTGTGAGCAAACAGCGGTGATTGGACGCTTATTTGAGGATAGTGATGGGATTTCTGAAAGGTTTTAATACGAATACTTTATAATTATGTATTCTTTTTCTTTGCATTATAGCAACAAAAATAGAATAAATTTGGATATACTATTATTATTCAGCACCGGGATTGGTCAGCTTTCTGTAATTATAAGCTAGTTTTAAATTAGTCGGTAGTGTCCTATGGAAAAGTCTTGGACGCAGCCGGAATATATCTGCGACGATTATTAAAAAAACGTTTACACACCGAAATACTACTGTTTAGAATTTTTACTACAAAACTCTTCCCATTACTCAAAATAATTTAATATAAGTAAGAATAAAAATAACTATTTTGGACTTATGTGTGCTTACATATTTATTGTTGATATCTTAGTCGTTTTTAAGTGACAATTCCACCCCTCCCCCCCCGTGGGATCTCCACCTTGTCGTGGTGCTTAGTAACCGTGGATTTGATTTTCACCCACGGTGAAGCTAAGCGGGATCCCGGGAGGGGACGCTCCACGTGGGCTTGCGTGAGGCCTGCGTAGGATGCGTCCATAGGTGCGGGTGCAGGGGACAGTTCTGTCTGTCCCTCGCAGACGGGTGCGGTCGCGGGAGGAGAGGCGTGTCGGTGTTGCGTTGCCGCGCGCCCTATCTCCCGCGACCAAATTGGGGCGCACCATCGTTGCGTCGCGGTGGGGCCGCAGAGGAAGAGTAGGTGCGGTGTTGCGTTGTCGTCCTCCCTATCCTCTGCGGCCGCTGAGTGTTTTGGCGGCGGAGCCCAACACCTTCGTCCGCCGCCAAGGGGGTTTCATTCGGGGCCCGCCTGACCATCTGGCGGGCCAATACCCGTCGGGGGGGTAGCGAGGAATGCTACGGTGAGACCCTACCCTCCGACACATGGGTACATGAGGGACAAAAAAAAAGTGACAATTTCATATATTTATTTTATTCGATCCTGCCCACAGGTTTGTACATTTCGCCACGCCCTATCATTAAAGTATAAGGATCTGAAAAAAACATACATACATACATACATAGACTCAGGCCTGTTTCCCGGAGGGGTAGGCAGAGACTACGGAACGCCATTTGCAACGATCCTGACATACCTCACTTGCTTCCCTCACTCCCATCAAGTTTCTCATGCATGCTCTTCTGTTACGGGTACTTCTGACTTGTCCTTTTTTCAGGATGTCTCCAATCTGGTCAGAGAACGTCCGCCTAGGTCTTCCCCTTTGTCCTGTTCCATTCACACTTGCCTTATATATCTTCTTTGTCAGTCTATCGTCATCCATCCTCTCCATGTGCCCAAACCATCTTAACATGCCTTTCTCAATGCTTGTCACTACATCTTCTTTTACCCCACACCACTCTCGTATCACACAATTCTTTACTCTGTCGGTCAAAGACACACCACACATACTTCTCAGTGCTCTCATTTCTACAGCATTTATTTTACTTTCAAATCTCTTCTGCCATACCCAACTTTCACTACCAAACATAAGGGTAGGCACTAACACACCTCTATGTACAGCCAAACGTGCCTTTTTGGACACGTTTTGACTGTTCATAAACGCTTTCAGAGCTCCATTCACACTATTACCTGCATTAACTCTCCTTTCAATATCTTCTTCATTCTTACCATCTCTTGTAAACAACGTACCTAAGTAAACAAACTCATTCACTTGTTCCACTCGCTGTCCATCGATCAAAACATTACAAGCCGTAACGCATTCCTCCTTTTCAAAAACCATAACTTTTGTTTTACTTACATTCACTTTCATTCCTTTCCTCTCTAACGCACCATGCATGATTGCTATCATCTCCTGCAACTCCTCCGCTGAAGATGCAAGTATTACCTGATCATCAGCATAAAGGAGGCATTTGACGAGTAACCCATTCATCCTTAATCCGCAGTCACTATGTTTTAAATCTTGCAAACAACTGTCCATGAAGAGGTTAAACAGCCACGGCGACGCTACACATCCCTGTCTAACACCTTTCTCGATGGTAAACCAGTCAGTGTATGCCCCGTTTATCCTCACACAAGCTCTAGAATCCTCATAAAGGGATTTCAGAGCTCGAATGAGGCTGATGTCCACCCCATTCATTGACAGCACCGACCACATTTCATTCCTCACTTTTCCAAATCCACGAATGCGCAATAGACCTTTTGACCTTTGGCCAAAAACTTTTCGGCTATGCTTCGCAAGGAAAAAACCTGAAAAAAATCATTTTTTGTTTTATTTTGCTAACATTGGTGTAAATTTGGCTCAACAAATTCAAAGCACAACCAACAATAATCCAAAAAACGCAACTTCTATCGTTCCGACATATAATAGTTGTGGTAAGTCGTTTGTTTTACTAGAACCGGATGAATGTGAAGTAGAACAAATTATCCTATCACTAAGACATAGCTCAGCAGCAGGGTGGGACGGTATTAGCACTGCAATACTGAAAACAAAATATCTAATTTTTCAGACTCACTAATAGGCACATCAAGACGAGAAAACATACCCTGCATTTTAGCAACAATAAGTGTTATATTTTCGTCCTCAGCTTGAAGGCAAAACCTAATTTCGTTTAAAATTTTAAAATCATAGTCAGTCGGGCTAAAATCACGCTTTAAAACACAACACAATTCACTCCAACTAGAAACCTGTTCTTTGAGCGAACGATACCAGAACAATGCATCGCCCGTAAATATCTCAAAAGCAAATAGTAACATTTTATTTTCGGGAACACACCTAGCCTGCATAATCTCATTAATTTTTTTAATGAACCCGCGAACACAAGACTTGCCATTATATTTAAATTTAGCGAGTTCGGAAAACAATTTACGTTCGTACTTAAAGTCGTCAGAAACGACGGGGGTAGATACAGAGCAGTCCTTTTGTACTACGTGCGAAGTTGGTTCAGATGTACCCGAAATCAAAGATTTAAAAATAGCTAACTGATTGCGGTAATTGCTCGAAACTATCTCAGCCGAGTCGGTATCAGAAAAGCGGTCCAGATCCAGTCTATTCAATCTAAAGTAAACATGGTTGAGAATAGATTCTGTGCGCGAATAGAGGTTTTGGTCAAATTGTGATCTAAGCAGAGAAATATTATTTGTAGCCCTAATTAAGGAGTTCCGGATAGCCGAAATTTCCTCTTCGGGGTCTAAATCCGAATCCAAAATAGTTTCAGAGGGAAACTGAGACGCTAGTGTCGCCATCTGCTGGCGCAGCTCGGCTACGGAACCAGACTTGTCACCCCTCCGAATAATCAGTTCATAAACCAGCTCCGATTTTACTAAATGATTGAAGTTAATTTTAAAAGACATTGCTAAGTTACTTAGAAAAAGATTAAACATATAAAAGATTAACCTAACAGCACCAAAAGTCACTCACACAGGGGTTATACTTATAATATAACAATAAAATAAAAGGTAATGTAAATATGTTCACAGTGGGTCGTTTAAAAATAAAGATATTTATTATGTAGCAAGTAAACAAGTTACGTTCGCAATGCGTAAGAATAATGCGAAGCGGAATCTACCCTCACATAAAAAATGTAATTGTACAATTAAAATAATTCCCAAAACCGTTACTTAGTCTAACGAATTTGGGTTAGAAAAGAAGTTATAAAAGTACATAAGATGTGGCGCAAGCCTTTAGTCGACTATCTTGCCTGAATAATGCGTTATAATTTAGCTAACACAATTAGAAAAAAATAATCATCGACTTACCGACTGTGAACACACTTACACACAGAAACACAGAAAAAAGGAAGCGACCAGAAGCCGAGTCAGATGCCTGAGCCCTTAAAATTGATCGAGCGCCAGTGTAACGTTTACTCGTGTGTGTAGAGAGATAAATTAAAGAAGCATAGCGTTCGTTACAAAATATAATTGCTAAGAAGCGTTACACAATATAAACCCGGTAGCTAGTAGCAAGAGTTAAGACTCAGGGCAGGGTAGGCAGGCAGGCTGACGAGGCTTCGGTCCTCCAGAAGAGAAGGCAGCACTTAACTGAGGCAGCGTCCAGGATTCAAGAGGGGGATCGCTGTCGCGCCGCTGTATTTATTTGCGCTCGGAGGGGAGCGGCCGGCAGGAGAAGTGGTAGGGGCCAGCGCTGTAGTGTGCATCGCTCGATGCGACGTCACAAGGCACATACTGATACATCTATTAACTCACATTTTTCGAATTTGCCTGTCCGAAGGAATCTTCCCCAAATGCCTCAAAAAGGCAGTAGTAATTCCCATACACAAATCAGGGCAAAAGGATCTGGTAACTAATTACAGGCCAATCTCATTACTACCTTTGATATCTAAAGTACTCGAGAAAATTATAAACAATAGATTAGTTTCATATCTTGAAAATAACTCCCTCTTCTCCCACAAGCACTTCGGCTTCAGATCAAAGTTATCCGCAGCAGATGCAGTACACACCTTGACTAATTATATTTCCGAGGAACTTGGGCAACAGGTGATTGGCATCTTTCTAGACCTGGCAAAAGCATTTGACACTGTATCAATCCCACTGCTTCTTAACAAATTGGAGGCCTTAGGAATAAGAGGCACACAGTTAAAACTGTTTAAAGACTACTTACGGGATAGGTATCAATGTGTCAAAATAGACAACGTCATCAGTTCCGAATTACTATTACCCCAATTCGGCATTCCTCAAGGAAGTGTGCTCGGAGGAACACTCTTTCTAGTGTATATAAATGATCTCTGTAACCTAAACCTACATCATGGCACTATTGTTACGTATGCTGACGACACTGCGCTTATTTTCTCAGCAAACACTATTACTGAAGCTCAGAAGTATGCACAACAAGGGTTTAACGTAGTAAATAATTGGCTTAAACATAATCTACTAACCTTAAATACTGATAAGACTAAATTCGTTCAATTTTGTATGCGTAACCCCCAAGCACATAATAATTCTTTTCAGTTATATGCACATAACTGTTATCTTAACTCAAACAACATTTGCACCTGTCCGGAAATTAATAGCACTTCTAATATTAGGTATTTAGGGGTTATATTGGACGAAACCCTTTCCTATAAACAACATATCGCCGCTTTAACGTGTAGGCTAAGAAAACTTTTATTTGTATTTAAAAAACTTCGCTTTATTTTAGACCATAACCCCATTATACAGATGTACAAGGCATTGTGTCAGTCCATAATCCAATACTGCATTACCTCGTGGAGAGGTATAGGAAAATCTTTAATGCTCTCTATAGAGCGAGCGAAAAGAGCCCTTCTTAAAGTGGCCACCCGCCGACCTTACCGATTTTCTACAAGCCTTCTGTATGAATCATGCAAAGTGCTAACGGTTCGTCAACTGTTTATATTGTTCACTGTTCTAAAACAACACACTGCGCTTACGTACAACGCCAACCTTACTAACACCAAGAGACGGAAAGATATTGTCTGTAGTTCAAGCTCTGAATCAAAGTTTGTCTTTACTCATAGATTTTTCACATTTCTGGGTCCCTATCTTTATAACAAAATAAACAAAGAAACATCTATTTATGACCTTAGTTATGTAAGATCGAAACAATGCGTCTATCAGTATTTATAAACATTGAAATATGATCAGACCGAAGAACTGCTGACTGTGGTCAAATAATTATACATTTCATATCAGTTTTAAAATAATTCTAAGTAGGTATATTTTTATTTAGAAACATTACGTTTAATAAGTTTATGATAAATATTGTGATGACTTCATTACTCAGATCAAAATCACTTACTGTAAGTGCCTTTAACGCCTGTGGCACAGGTTTACCCTAGTACAGGCACCTCATTATTTTACCTAAATTACTTTTTAAGAACTGTTATGTATATTTTTGTGATGTATGAGAATTAATAAACTTTTTATTATTTTATTTTATTATTATTATTATATTATTGTCAATCACTTGGAATAGCGTAAAGAACAGACCTATTGTTTTAAATTTGTATATTTGCATCTATTAACGAAGATAATTACGTCAACATTGTCATAATTGATAATTGTGTTCGTTCAAAATAGTAGGTACTTACTTTGCGACGATATTGATGGCGCGAACTGAGCGAGCGCGTGGCCCGATCTGCCACTTGCCGAGCTTATGGCGGGAGAAGCGCACGCGTACCATTGTTAGTGTTAGAAATTTATAATAGGTATCTTCATATACCTTTTTACATAAATTTGGTTGTTATACATTAACAGTTGTTATTCCATGTAAAAAATGAGTATCGGGCACATCCAACATTAACGATCGTATACTATAACATTCATATTGCCGGATCAGCCACATCCGGCGTTACTGATTACAAAACTAATATTGTTTCTTGTAGTATATGATACACCTGACGTTATTGATGGGTCATCTTAAAATGTTTAAAGTAGGATATGTCACATCCATCATTGATGATCGGCAATGATTAAATAGGTTGTGTCCGACGTACCACTTATGAAGTTATTGATTGGCGATCATAGCATAATTATTATTGTTTGAAGTACAAATACTTATAAATTTACTTTATATAGTTATTTATTAGTTTTATTTTGGTAGGTACTTATATTAATTTGACTTGACGACCAGATAGTATGAGTATATTTTTTGTTTAAGGGATGGAAAGAGAGTCGCCTAGACCTGTTACTGGAGGTCATAATTTGGAAAAAATGCAGTTTTATTAAAATATACATGTTTTTGACGAGGAACCTGTATCTAAGATAAAAGAGATAGAAAATGACAACCTTTGCAACGAACAAACTGACGAAAATTTAGATCCCAATATAATATCCAGCAATAACCATATTAAAGATATAAGTTTGCCTGTTATACCTGCTACTAAAGTATTAACTCCTGTTCCATTATCTCAGATTCATGAACCTTGCTATAATGCTTTTTGGGTCCAGTGTGCCGAAGACCTGGTTTTGATAACAGCAGATGATTTATAAATGAAAATCTACCGAAGGCGCCTGTATCATCTCTTGCAAATAGTGTAACAACGCCATCCACACTCAAAAACGATAGAAAAGGGACATTCAAAACTAATAAACGTAAAAAACGCCTTGTGCGCAAAGAAAACTGGATATTAGTTAAGAGTAAATTACATAAAATAGTTCAAGTGACTCATATAATAATTGATTGCTTGAATGATTAATTTAATGCAAATGCACAGTGTCCTTCGCTTCCATACTCCTCTGTCGCCAGTCATCCTATCGTTGACTTATTTCTGGTTTTTCGCGTGTCTAAGTCATAAGTATAGCTACTAAGTTAGGTCACAAAGCGTCCACAACTCCTTTCCCTTTTATAACTATCCTCACGCAGTCTATCCATCTTTTTCTTGGCCGCCCTCTCTCGTTTTTCCCCTCTACGTGCATATTCATCACTTTCTTACCCACGTACATCTCATCTCTTCGCATGACATGTCCATACCAGGCCAATTGACTCCCTTTTACCTTTTCATCAATGGGCGCCACTTTCATACTAGGTACCTCTAATGTAATCATTCCTAATTCTGTCCATTTTTGTCATTCCACACATCCATCGCAAAATTCTCATCTCAGTAACATGCAATCGTTTCTCATCCATCTTCTTTGTAGCCCAACACTCAGCTCCATACAGTACGACAGACCTTATAACCGCCTTATAAATGCGGCCTTTTAACTTCACAGGCATTTTGTGATCGCATATTGTGCCTGACACCTGTCGCCATTTCATCCATCCTGCGTTAATTTGTTGCCTAAAATCCCGATCAATTTCGCCATCATCTTGCAAGAGTGAACCTAGGTAGCGAAAATCGGAGCATACTGGTAGAGGTGTACCGCCGAGTGCAACCGGTATAGGACTGGAGAGACCGCCAAAGTCACAGAACATATACTCTGTCTTGGTTCTGCTTATTCTCAGGCGTTAATTCTTTAATCTCTCTCGCCACTGTTCCAGCTTGCTCTGCACCTGCTGTCTACTCTCTGCTAACAAAACGATATCATCGGCAAACAGCATGCACCAGGGTGCTTTTTCCTGTATGTCCGATGATACAGCATCCATCCATCCATTACTCTCTCCCATACTTTCATACTGTGAGGCATTAACTTTTTCCCCGATAATTGTGGCATTCTTGGACATAACCCTTACTTTTTATTAAATGGACACCAGGTAACTGTTGTACCATTCCTCGGGTATGGTCTCCTCATGCAACAGCTTATTGAAGAATAATGACAGCCACGCCCATTCATCATCTCCTAACGCCTTCCATGCTTCTGCTGGTATTCCATCTGGTCCTAACGCTTTCCCATTCTTCATCCCACTTATTCTTACTTATTGAAACTGAAAACTAGTTATTAATTAAATATAAACATATTAGAATTTTATTTTTGTTCGATTTGTTGATTGAATAATCCTTTAGGGCTGTATTTATTTATTTTTTTCAGGAAAAACAAACAGTTACACACATATATTTATAAAAAATAAATTAACTAATATTTAACATATGTGAAACCCACTGCGTTTTCCACATATTTTACATACTTATTTTCTTTTTTTAAGCCGAGAACTGAGGCCGAGGGAGATTTGACATTAAACTGTTATATTTTTTTAATTAGAGTATTAACTATATAAAACTAAATATTGACAAAGATAAAACAATTGAAATAAACAAGTTAACTGTATTGCTGCATAAATAATATTCATGCACACTGCATATGACCAACTTTTTCAATTAACGCCCTTTTAAACTGACCAGCTGACATCATGAACAAATCCAAATCTGTCAAATGGTCGTTGTAATTTTATGAGATTCTATGCAATGGTGTGCGGACTCCTGCATTTGTACGACAGGATGATACAGCAAAAAGAGTATGTCCGCGCATTTGGCGTCTCATTATTGTTCTCGGAATAATATAACATAATTTATTCGTCAAATCTGAGCAATCGTAACGGTTATTACACAAATCATATAGGAACATGGTTTCTAAAAAAGGCGTCTGGACTTTAAGTCAGGTAATTTGATGGTAGCTTTTGCATCGGTTATAAAACTGTGGCGGCAACGGTACTGCATTGCTTTGATGAACTTATGCTGTACCTTTTCCAAGTTATCTATGTATTTCTTGTACAGAGGATTCCATATTATAACGGCATATTCTAGTTGGGACCTTATGAGCGCTTTGTACAAATGTGTATAGTTACTAGATCTTTTAAAATCTTTACTGGATCGCATTACAAAGCCATACATGCGGTAAGCATTGCTGACAATTTTATTGATATGTTGATCAAGATGGAACTTTTCATCAAGTAATACGCCGAGATCTCTCACAAAGGAAACTTTAGATAGGACTGTATGTGATAACATGTAAGTGTTAACTAACAAATTCTTGTTTTTGGTAAATGTAATCGACACGCATTTAGATATGTTAAGATACATTTTATTTCTTGAGCAATATTCTGTGAAACGGTCTAAATCAGCTTGTAGCAAACTACAATCTGATTGTCTGCGAATTGTTCGAAAAATTTCAGGTCGTCTGCGTAGAGGAAAAATTTTGAATGAATGAAGCAGTTAGCTATATCATTTATAAAAAATATAAATAAAAGAGGGCCCAAAATTGACCCCAGAGGCACGCCAGACGTAACAATCACAGAATCAGATTGGTATCCCCTTTGGGATCTGTTTGTCACATATGACGCAAACCAGCGTAAGAGATCTCCTGGAATGCCATTATATGCAAGTTTGTGAAGAAGAAGCTCGTGGTCCACCTTGTCAAAAGCTTTTAGAAAGTCTGTGTACACCGCATCTACCTGTATCTGTTGATCCATGTTATTAAATACATATTCTGTAAAATTTAACAAGTTGGTAACAGTAGACCTTTTTTGCACAAATCCATGTTGTTGGTTTAATATAATGTGGTGAAGAATGGGATAAATTGCATTGTGTACCAGCCTCTCAAAAAGCTTCGACAAGGTGGACAGTATTGAAATTGGTCGATAGTTCTCAATATCGTGTTTGGAACCAGCTTTATGTATCGGTGTTATATTTGCTCGCTTCCAAACACTAGGAAAGGTACCCTCTGTAATACATTTATTATAAATTATGTTTAATGGACCGCAGATATAATCGGCTATTCTATGCTAAAAGTAAGGTGGCAGTCCATCAGGACCGGGTCCCTTAGTTATATCTAATGCCTTCAATGCTTTCAGAACTTGATCACATGAAAATGTGATGTGGTTTATTACATCACAGTTATCTGCATACGTTTCAGAAGGCTGCGATCCGCTATAATCGAATGTTGAAGTTTCATATACTGATTGAAAAAAAATTGAATATAGATTACAAATTACTTCAGGATTATTTGTATTATGAGTTTTATAGAACATAGTACCTGTGTATTCCAGCATCTTTTTTCTTATTAGAAACATAAGGCCATAAACTTTTTACATTTGTTTTTATATTTTCCTCAACACTATTTATATAATTAGCATAATGATTTTTACATTATATTTGAAATTTCCTCCTCAGGTATGAAAATTGCTCATATTCAGACAAGTTGCCGTATGTTTTCCATTTTATCCAGGCCTTATGTTTATTATTAAAGATGCGTATTAGTGATTTAGAAAACCACACAGGAAATTTCGTGGATTTTAAGCGAGACAGTGGTGTATGTTTCTTGAATGATCCATATAAGAGGTCATAAGAAATGCTTACGCTTTCTTCAGCTGACAAGTGACTCAAGATCGCCACCCAATTTGAGAGAGATCTAAGTTAATTTGTTCGTAGTCTGCTTTATAGTAATTAAACTTATTTATTTTCGCCTGTGAAACCACTTTAATTTGATATTTATGAATGATAGTGACACAGAAAGGGGGATGATGAACATCGATGGGTAATAATAGTATATATGACAGAGTATTTACAATGCCATCGGTGTTGCTTATTACTAAGTCTAAGATGCGGCCATTATGATTGGTAAAATAATTATATTGAAAGGAATTTGATAAAGCCATAAAGTTACTAATATGTTCAATTAATAAAGAATTACCAAAACAACTTAGTGCCGCTGGGTTGTCATCACTATGCGGCAACCAGTTAGCATCTGGTAAGTTGTAGTCACCAAGTATATAGATTTTTTCTGGATTATGTTTATCTTTTGTATAATGTAAGTGTGGAAAATGACTTAAAAATATTTCTTGATTTGTTTTAGAAGGGATATATGCTGCACTAATAAATATCTTCTTATTATTCATACTAGGAAGCTGGACAAGTATATGCTCAACATGAGGTGTAGCTGGTATATTTAGGGGCACAAGAGTGGAGCTTAGAGTCTTTAAGATAGCCACAAGCACACCGCCGCCTTCTTTTTTGTTCGTAGCAACACGCTTACGATCACATCTATAAACTACGAAGCGATTGTCTATAAACTCATGGTCAAAAATTTCTTGGGTTAGCCACGTTTCTGTCAAGATTATAACGTCATAACGATTGGATAAAATGTTCATGTATAGTAAATTAAGCTTAGTACGAATACCCCTACAGTTTTGATAGTAAATTATTAATTTATCCATTAAAAAAAAAAATATTATCATCAGCATGTTCACCAAAGTCTTGCAATTGCCTTACACAATACCTTGAGTAAAAGTTTTGACAGTTTATAGCGTAACCGAACAATAATACAATGCTGGATGGGTCAGTCCGCACATCAATGCAAATAAACTGGTCATATACATCGACTATAAAATTATGGAAATGCAAAAAGTAACCCCCAAAAATTGAAATGCACAAGAAAGATACACACAAACACATCAATAAGGTAGACCAAAAACTAATAACACAATTGCATATCGTACACAATGAGTGAAGGTTTGTGTAATACATTTTATGAAAAAATATACTATAATAATTAAATTTAGATATTACGTTGTGTAGGTCGGGTACTTGGTTTAATTTTACTAATGTCCTGTGTTGACGGGATAGCCATTGCCGGAGCGCTGTCACACTCTCGCACGAGGATGGTGGCATGCTTAACCCATACGTACTTGAAGTTATTTTTCCTGGCTGATTCACGGGTTGCTCGAAACAACTGCTTCCTTTTTAGGGTCAAATGTTCGTTGATAAATATTGGTTGTGCCGTACCTGATATTCCCACTTGGTCGGTTTTCAGACCCTTCAACAATCGAAATGCACTTAATATATTATCCCGCAGTACATGTGACACCAACTTCACAACTATATTTTTAGGCTTTTTGTCCGAGTTTTGCGCGTGTGGGACACGATGTATGGCAACGATGTCTCTCTGGTTCAATGAACAATTAATTTTAGAGCCTATAGTCTCCAAGAGCGTTGTTAAGTTTTCTGAACGCTTTGCCGGGACATTGCAAATCTCTATGTTGCATTGGCGTGCCTGTTGTTCAAGTGTATCAATTTGTGCCTCCAATCCCAATATAATGTCATTGCATGCTGTTGCACTTTTAGTATTATTAGAAATAGTATCAACTCGCTTATGTAGATCGTCCTGGCAATCCGATGTATACTGTAGAGATTTTTGCAAGGAGGCAATATCTTCTATCAAGGTGATTTGTTTCGCATCCAGAGTTGAAACGTGCTTTTCCAATTTCACGTGTTGTATGCGCAAAGAATTTAGCTCGTTTTTTATTTCCGTTGTTGCTTGAGTTACAGTGGCTAGGTTCGTTTCAATAGTAGATAATTTCTCACACAACCTTGACATCGCGCTATCAAAGTAGTGTCGCAGTTCTTCTAGCCGTTTGTTCATCTCCTGGGTGAGCGTATTGATGGCACTACTCATCTCAGACTCTGGCTGATTTTTTTTCCTTTGTGTAATATTGTCCCCAAATTCAGCTGATTTTGACGAGGAACGCGACGAAGAGGTTGCAGAGCGTTGCATAGTTTGTAGTTCAAAATAAATATTTATAAATATTACACAAGGAATCCAAGCACACGTAAAGTTTTGCTAGTGTGCGCTATCAACAACAGTAATTACTTGTGCCGATACCAATCAAATATTTTGCATCGCGCCACTCACCGATCGCTGGTCCCGCGGTGACAAGTGTCGCCTCAGCCCGTTACTGCACGATGAGGCGCGGGTTCAATTCTCCGCCACAACGACGACTTTTTCCAAGTTTCTTCAAAGATATTAATGAAAAATCTTCAACAACGATGAGTAGGATGGAGCTATACAGATTCCAAAATGGCACCGGTCGTATATGGGAACATCCACAAGTTAGTAAGAGAGGTACCGAGTTTCGTAAGAGCAAAATAAATACTCAATTTAAAGAACTGTTAAATTTAAAATGTAACACAGGTCCACTCGCTATACAGTTCACCGGACAAATTGTGTAATTAAGTAATAAGAGTAAAAATAACAACATTGTTATTTTGTTCTCAAGTAGAAAGTTGTCTATTTAGATTGATTATGAAACTTTAATTAAAATGTTATTTATTTTTTCAGATTTATAAGATTTTTACTTTTGTTTAGTTTTTCACAATTTTGTTAGCATTTGCTTAGAATGAATAAATGAGCATGTTGTCGATATTTTTTTTAATTTATTTCGATTCCCACTCATATTTCGTTAAAAAAGTTGCGTAAAATGGACCATGGACCAGGGATAGCCCCTTTATGAAATAACTGATGATACCTAAGGCATTTTTGAACTTTAGTCAGTTACGTTAGCAGTAGAACCAACAATATTATTAAATTTCTTCCCATAAAAATAGCTTTGTCTGCCACATCCGATGTAGTGTAATGATTTCTATACAATCAAAGATGTTGGATATACCACATCCGACATAACATGATCGAATTTGTCCGATGAAAATGGCGACAAGTGATATTTTTTTAATATTTTTTAACAAACTTTACCTTCGTATAATTAAAGGTCACGACTGCCTCCGTAGTCCAGTGGATAGCGTATGCGACTGCTAATCGGAGGTGCTGGGTTAGATTCCCGGGTCAGGCAAAAGTGTAACTGAGTTTTTTCGAATTCTCAGTAGCAGCACAGAGTCTGGTGATGTGCCCGGTAACGGCAATAGGCTCGCCCCCTATTACGTGGGACCAAAAATTCATGGAGAAATGTGGGTGTAATGTTACAACTCTGCCTATCCCTTATAAAAAAGCTAATCTCGGAATTAATTTATTTAAACGTACAAGACATTACATTTCGACGAATCAGCACCTTGACTGAACTAATTGGATTTAGTGCTAATTCCGAGAAACGTCATCAATTGTAATTAATTTATGTTGGCACGTCTACAAGTACACAGAATTGCTTTCAGCGTAACTCGAAACGCAATGTTATCCTGAAATATGTATATACAAGATTAAGCTGGTTTTTAAAGATTTTTGCTTAAATGCAATTTGCTTGGTAAAGAATTCCTAAAGCATTAAGTACAGTTATGTTTCACACGTTATACAAAAGGTTAAATAATTAAATAAAGAATTAATGTGTAACTTTTCGTTGCGTAGTATTAAGTGGTGAAGCGGCCATTTTAACCAATACGCCGTACGTTCAATTATATGTAACATGACACTATTGCTAGAATTGAAAACTATGTGCCAATAAAATTCTTACAATGATTGCCAATAATGTAATTTTAAAGCTCATAGATTTGACTGTCGCCAGGCACTACATAAAAATGTATCCTTGTCAGAATAATAATAAAATTTAGATTGTAACGCGCAATACAGTCTTGTCAACAACATAACATGTACGTCGTTAAATTATGTATTCCATTTGAAAAGTGATGAAAATACCTACCTGTCTGAGCATTTGTACAGACAACGCGACATTGCTCCTACTTTTATTTTTTTTGCGTGACCCGAGAATTCTTTCTGAACATTCTGACCGCAACAAACCCTTGTTCAAATTATTATTCAGAACAAAGGTCGTAATGCGAAGCCTGCGTACCTTCCAGAGATGTTGGAAGAAGATGAACGATGCTAACTTTGTTTTATGGACCTAATTCAGCTGATTCTTATTTTTGGAGTGTTCATATGAGTCAATCGGTCAATATTTGGAACACAACAAAGACATCAATAAACCTTGTTCTAAGACTTACTAAAAGTTCGCAATCTAGGATAGAACCTTGATAGTATGTCTTTGTTTTGTAATGAGGCCTTATAAATTCAGATGAGTGTTAAAAGGTTTGATTCGGTAAATTCAATAGTATCCTAGCTTAACCACATCCTGAAGAAGCAGCAAACCAGTTCCGACTCATGATATTAAAATTAAACAATTTAGCCATTTACTTGAGACAATTTAATTAACCAGTAATACGCTATTAGGGTATGATGGTACATGTGCACATTGTGTTAAAATGTCTTTAAAAAATGAAAATTACCATTACTTATCTCCGCTAATATGCAGTGAATCTTTCAAACCCACATCTCAGCCACTCCGCTCATCTTTGCTAGATTCGCAATTCAAAACCGCGTGGTCTGACCCCTGCATTCTTCATACAAACATTTATTTTACTGTACAAAAAAATAGGTATAAAACAGGACATGGAGTTTATCCTATTTGGTACTTTACGTTCCTAAAACGGTTTCACGTGTAATTTAAAATAAACGTAAGGCCGTAGCTATCTTTGTTTTTTAATTATATTTGACTTGTACCAAGGATTTCAAATAAAAGTACAGGATGGGCAAATTGGGCATAATACCTAGTTTAGGATAAAATTTGACCCTTTTTGACAGGTTAAATAAATTCTTTCATATTGTGCTTCGTTGATCCGTCATACATTTATGTATTACGCCACTTAACAAGACCATAGCATGATTCGAAAACAGTACAAGACAGCAACTTAATATTACGAAAGCTTGCCCGACGTTTCAGCATTGTGTAACCTGTCGTAGTCAAAAGATTCATGAGAGAATTGAGGAATATTAGCTATGACTATTACTGCTGGCCTAAAACAAAGAATTATTTTTCTGTGCACAGCCCAAGATTCATTAATTTTTTGTGTGCGTGGTCGTCAATTCTGGTGTCAGACATTTCCGAACACCCGAAGGCCTCCGACATAGCATAACTATTCATGTCCTAATCCTAATACAGTAATCGAGACCAATTTTGCAATGGCGTTGATGATAGTAATGACCCCTAAAACACAATATCGTTCTGATATAACTGCCACAGAGGTGGTCACCCATCTAATTGGGGGCCTCTGTAACGTTGCTTAACATTTGCCGATCTAATATGGATGACAATTCACGTAACGCTATGAGCGCTACAGCACCAGATGAAGTGACAAACATTTTCTATTATATTAAAACATTCCTTCATTCAGTTTCTCGAGTTAGTCTTTCTCAAAACATTTCATTAATTTTTCCAGTTTTCTTTTTGTATTGTTTGCTGTCGTAAAGTTTTGTAAAGCCTCCGCAACGCAGGCGGAAGCTATCTGTTATAATCGAAAAATTTAATTAAAAAAAAATTGGTTGCCTGTAAAGTCGGTATACGGGCGAAACTTTTACGTGACAACGACTTTGAGTGGTAAAATAATTTTAATGTGAATATTCATTCGTATAGTAGGAAGAAGGATGAAAGACGCGTGCCTTTCACTTTTTATGTCTGTCTCTCTCGCTCTTAGGCGGGACGCGTGCCTCTCACTCGCTCTCATTGTGAGCGCATAACGTGAGCGGAGCGTAACGCAGTTTCTTGAAGTGTCACCCGGCAAACCAATTTATAAGACGTTGTCACGTCAAAAGAAAATTTGCAAAAGTTGTTATTCAATGCCATACATAAATTAGACGACTCTTTGTCCAATGCAAAGAGGAAAAGAGATAGACAGAGTGTGCGTGAGAATGAGAAGGAGATATACAATTATATTTAAAATTAAATTTCAAAGTGCGCGCTACAAACTACGTTACTCTATACAGTTATGCAAATTAAAACGACAAACGAATAAATATGCTGTGTTGTTTGCGCAAACTGAATGTGACCTGAGAACCTTGGTTTTGAAGGAATGATATGATGTATTATCTACTGGTAAAGAGAGTGTATTATAAAGTTATGCGGAAAGCCGCATAAGTTGATAATTTACTCGATATTAGTATCCAAGCTAATATAAAGTATTAAATGTTAATACCGATACCACTGCGACATGGTAAAATTAAAATAGATTTTTGAGGTACTATCGAAACTAGTACTCTGAGGTTCATTGAAACTTAACCTTTGATAATGATACCCGAGGTTGGTACTAATATTAGATTTCGTATCGTTTATCTATCTCTGATTATACAATGTATAAAAGTAAATTAGAGCCCTTATCGTTACAACTTATGAATTCCTTCTCTCCGTAAGTACTTCTGTTTAATTTTTACTGGTATTGTTTACGAATATTGTCAAGAATACTTAATAATACTAACGATACAAAAATATTGAAAGTAAATGTTTTTCTACAACACCCGTACAAGGACTAAATCCTGTGTCGTGGGAGACTAAACAAACATACAACTAACGGACACAATGAACACCCAGACTCGAGTAACCATTTGTTGGTAACAAAGTGTTGCGTCATGTGGGGATCGAACCCACAAGACTCGGTGCAGTGTCAAGCGGCGAGGCAGCCGCTTAAACCACTACGTCGTTTATCATGACAAGGAAAACATGGCGTGAAAGACTGCCTCCGTGGTCCAGTAGATAGAGTATGCGTCTGCTGACCGGTACTAGATTCGATTCCGGGGCCGAGCAAAAATGTTATTGAGTTTTTCGTACACTCAGTAGCAGCACGGAGGCTGGCAATGTGTCCAGTAACCGCAATAGGTTAGTCCCATATTACGTGGGATCTTAAGATTCATAATATGAAAAAATGTGTGGTCTTATTTTATACCTCTGTCTACAACGTCGGATACAGGCGTGAGTCAAGTAAAAAAAACCTATGTTATGAATCACTAAAATACATCGATATATTTTCTGTCACCTCTTAATATGGCGGTTCACTTTACCTAACTTTATATGTTTTGAATTCAAAGCTAAAAGTCCAAAACCAATAAAAAGCATAAGAACAACGCCTGAATTAATATATATTCTCAGTAATCTTGATACGAGATTTAATACCAATATCAGTCAAAGTGGTATTAGTATAAATATCGAGACCAATATTAATACTCAGTTAATGTGAAAATCCCTACAGTTAGTAATATAGCGACACAAACCACTATAATACGAGGTTTAGATTACGTTGGGGTGGAATGTAATTAATGTTGATTTGTTTTCTCGAAAAATCAATAAAATATTAATGTTCTATTTTATTGGTGTTTGGATTAAGATCTGTATACTGCTACGATTGGCTACGATTATTCGTAGTTGGCTTTCGCTACTGCTACGAAATGTGTCGTAGCAATTCAGATGAAGTAATATAACCTTTCTAACTTCCTCCAGACATGGCGTCTAATGTGATTTGAATAAGATATCATGATAAATGTCACATAAACTAGAATTCTCATGATTTAGTTAATGTCTCACGGATATATTTTAGAAGTGCTTTAGTATTAAGCTTTTATATTTTATCTGTCAAAGGCTTCTAGAATCATTAAGACATGTGTCCCACAGCTCCATTCGAGTAATAAAAAATTGGAACAAGTTACTTGAACTGAATTATTCATACATAGTATCATGAGTTTTCGTTTATCATCAGAAGAACAGCGCAGCATGCGTGGGTAATACAATAATTTTAAAACAGAAATTGTAGAATGCGAGATAAAATATGTAATATTGTATGGTATGTATAATATTTATGATAGCAAATACACTTAATCCGTGCTAAGAGACAGAAGCAATTAAGCAGTTGATTTGGCAAGATCCACCACCGGTACCATTTACATTCTATATACCTTCCTTTGTAACAAAATATAACAAAAAGCCAAGATAAATATAGATATCATAATTTGACCTAAATGTACTGTAATAAATCTATGGAACTCAATCCCTGCTGTGTACAGAGTACACAATACGTGTTTACATGTACACACGTAAACTCTCATACACACACATATGTAGAAGTATTGAGACATCTCACATACACTCATCTACAACATACAGGGTGTAAAAACACCCTTAACGAAAACTGAAGTCCACAAAAATCATATTTTGCCAATCATAACAAACATTTTTTACTTCATCACCATACCTGGGCAATCACTAGTTCAGGAGATATTGAGGCTCAAAGTCACCATACATTTTGTTTTTATTAGGTACAAAATCAATGCGTTTACCACGCTAATTTGTTCTATAGATGTCCTATGCACGCATGGATAAGTCGGTATTTCGATCATTGGACACGCGCACTTTTTATTAAGTCTTAAAAAATATATATTTCCCAGTATAAAGACGCCGCGTCGCTGTAACTAATCGTCGGTCTGTGCCACAAATCGTCTACGCACTTAGCCGTACAAATACGCAGTTGATTTGGCTACATTACCTACATAGATACGTGTATAGAACATTATACCATCGGCCTAAAGGTCACGCTCAAATGGCGACTCCATATAAAAGTTTTTTGAGGCTTAGTGATATGAGTTAGTAAAAGTGCCAAAGAAGTTTTATGTTGAGACAACTCAACTCAGTCAAGATATTCCTTAGATACATATTATTAAATCTGGGCACAAAGTTAAGAAAATATATGTCAAAGTAGAAACTGTCTGTCTAAGTTCATAGTTTTTCAAAATTACAATGATTTAACTTCAGTTTTTAAAGTTTAAACGATTTTTATTTATATTTAAGGTTAATGCCACGTAATAGGGGGCGAGGCTATTGCCATACCGGGCACATTACCAGACTCCGTGCTGCTACTAAGAATTTCCTAACGGAAAAACCCAATAACACTTTGCTCGACCCGGGATTCGAACCCGAGACCTCTCAATCCCACGCGCACATTTATGCCGCGAGACCAACGAGGCAGTCTAAAATTCATGGTGAAATGTGGGTGTAATATTACACCTCTGCCAACCCCTTCGGGGATACAGGCGTGAGTCTATAAATAAAAAATAAGGTTTATTTAGGTAGTAAAAACAGATATAAATATACTAGCTGACCCGACGAACTTTGTACCGCGATATTTTTTTAAATACCTATTTGCATTTTATTTTTGTACAAACCTTCTCCTGACCTTAACAAACACACAAAAGGAAGATTTATCCAATTTGGTGTAGCCGTTTGGAAGTTATGCGCGTACAAACATTGCGGTGATTCATTTTTATTTATATAGATTTCTTTGCGAGTGTTAATCGTTTAGATACATGTTTAATCATAGGAAGTGATAACGGGGATACAGTATTCATAAGACCACACCGACAGTAAACCGGCCGAAAAGTCAAAGGACATACAGGCAGTATTTATTTTATACCTTTAAAATAAGTACAGTCCACTACATAATACACAACACACATGACATTTTTTGGTAACTCTTATGAATTAAAATCTCTCATCGTCACTGTAGTCGTACAATATGATCAAGTAGAAACTCCTATGGACGTTAAACCATACAAATTTGCGTAAACGTGTGTCTACTTATGTAGCTGACTATACCCACGCGATAAAGACTTATGAGCGAATTAAGACATAATTGTGATTTTAAACTTTCCCGACTTGTATGATCGCGTATGTTTGAAATCAAGCCAAGAGCCAAGAGAAAACATTGAAATAATACAGATACAGATACAAAAGCTTTATTATCTTAGTCTTGATTTACATAATTATGAACACAAGACTTCTATTCAAGGCGAATAAAACTCTTGCGTTCAAATGTAAACCAGTACACTATCAACACATATTCAACTCATGCAAGAAATTGACCCTCATTAAACGAGTGTTGCTAAGGGTTCGTTATAAATAATGTCACAGCTCTGAATGACGAAGGGATCCGTATGACATTTGGTCGACAAACCCAATAAACTGTTCACCTGTGTCAAAATGTCTTTCTATTGTGACATGAGGTCCCTATTAACCTATGTGTTAAATGTTAATAGGTAATTATGTTTATTAATTATTCCAGTTAATATAAGGTTACAATGCGATTTAGTTCGGCGTTTAAGTGCTTTAAATTTTTTTCGTAATTTGTAAACGAATTAATATTTATGTCACAAAGATGTGGTAAATAGCATAAATTTTGATAAAGTCAAAGACGTTGGTACTATGACTGGCATTAATACAGAGAGTAAGAGTCGAACCCATGAAATTTCAATTGCTTATACTAGCTTAGTAAAAATAAGGCACCTTTTTATAGTAATAGGCGGCAAACGAGCAGACGGATCGCCTGATAGTAAGCAATTACCGCCGCTTATGGACACAAGCAACGCCACAGGAGTCACATAATGCCATGCCGTCCCATGCGGTTGGGAAAAGGGATAGGAGAAGGACTGGGATGAGAGAGAAAGAATAGGGGATGGAGCCTGCGGCACTCTCACTCATCGAACGAAACGCAACAGTTTAGGTATTGTTACTTTACGTCGATTTTCTGTGAGAGAGTAGTACTTCCCCAGTCGATTCGGGCCATTCATACTGAAATCAGCAAGGCTCTACTACCTGCCTAACTAGATTCAATTGGAGTTTGGTACACTGTCTGGGTCCGTGTGGTGACAGATTAAGAATACAGAATGTCACCACCCCATATCACCCCATATGTGTCGTAAGAGCCGACAGAGGGAGCATATTATGCAGAGAACAGCACTGTAAGAGAAGGAAAACATGATACAAGCCCTATACCAACCCGTTTGGCCAGCGTGGTATAGTAGGCTAATTCCTCCTTTCAAAGGAGAGGCCTGGTCCAGCTGTGGACTGTTAAAGGCTGATGATGATGACATCGTCTGGTCCGCTTATGGCGCTGCTACACCTGAGCATTCACTTGTAACAAAACAGCGAGCATTCGCCGTTTTCTGTTTTGTCGAACCGAACATTTTCACGATCATTCTAGCGAACACTCTAAATTCAAATAGTCCGTAGAATATTATAGAAATAATATAGAAATCGACTACAACAGCAGTTTTACCCAATATGTTTACTTCAGTTTCACTTATGAATTATTTCTAGAGTAAGAGTAAGTTACATAAACAAATTACGTTTCTAAATAATAAAATGCAGATTTTAATTTGAACAGGTTTAGTAAATTACACAAGTGTCTGTTCCTACGTAACAAATTTATTTATCGATATCGAGAGTTTATCAACATTCTATTAAAATAATTCTGAGTAAACCAAATCTAAGGATCTATTGTAAACATTATCGATATTTTATCGATATTTATTCTAAGTAAGCCCATCACTAGTCAAGTTAAAATTAGTGACAAACTACGAAGATTCTTCCCTAGATTCAAATTCAAAATCCTTTATTCATTTGGGTCACAATGTGACGCTCATGAACGTCAAAATAATAAATTTATAAATTAATTACTTAAAGACTCTACATTTACATTTACTGCCACGTTCGCAAAGCAATAGGTAGAACCATGAGAAAGAGCGGGCAATAAAACTCACGGTCACTCTTTTTCATCGCCAGGTTTTGTATAATACACATATTTTACATTTTGTAAGGTGCTGCAACTGTTACACTTTCTATATCACTTGTATATATTTACTGTACATAATAATACTCAAGCATATTACTTTTGATGTTCATTAGGTTAGCCTCCTCAGAATAGACATGGTGAAACAGGAGCATCCACTTACATTATATATACCTAATAATGCAGGCAATCCGCGAAAGTGATCAGACCCATGATGGAAATGATGCAGTTAAATATTAAAATCTAATACCAGCCCGCAAGACCGTCATCGACCAGTCATCGCAAGTAGCACCCATTCACGAGTATGACGCATGTGGCAGCCATCATCCCTCTCGCCATATTAGAGGGACAGGGATGACCCGACACATTAAAATCATAAGTCAAAGTGAAGTAAATATATTGGGTTTAACAGCTATTGTAGTGCGAATTCTATGTCTTATCTATATTCTACGGCTCGCTCGGATGTTCGTGAGAATGCTTGCTAAAAAACACTCATTTGTTTTGTAACATTCGCTAGAATGCTCATTACAGGTGAATGCTCAAGTGTATCAGCGCCATTAGAGTTCGTGTTAGATCTGACTTTGAAGCAAACCAATCAGTTCGCCAAACGTCTATCATGCAGAAGTGTTGGTACTAACAACTATGTAACGGTTTTAAAAATAATATGTAACACCTTTTAATCACCTCAAGGTTTCAGTCATTCGACTTGTGTTACCTATGCCGAAACTTCGGGCCAAATAAAAATCTTTTCACCTTTAAATAATTACGTGAAACAGTTCCCACTCTTTACATAACTTTTCATATTTCATAACTACCACATGAAAAACCGGACACAAGATAGTTTCTAAACAAGAAAGTTTCGTAAGCATATAACTTAAATACCACACAATACAAAAATAAAGCAACATAAAGTAGCGAGTACCAAAACTATCACACACAGGAAACCAACCGAAATAAGTTTAAAATTATACAGAAGCAAGTTTATTTGCCAGTGTTTTGTTTCCGTTCTGTTTTCACAGCAATTGGATACAGTAGTAGGGGTTGAAACTTGTTGTTGGCTAGTCTTATATTATTATAGAACTCGTGGTAGAGTTATGTTAATAGGAAAGTATAATGATGCTACTTTCCCCTACTATGTTTTCTCGAAAAAAATTTATACTTTGCAGCAGAACTTGCGATCATTTGAGTTGAATCCACAGGATTTAAAATTCTGGAAACTGTGGCGAAAGGGTGCATAGGGATCCCACCAAGAACTTAGGGTCCCAAGCCAACCTCACCTGCAAGTGGTGCACCTGCCGATCAATGGACGAGGCTCTGGCAAACAAAATATCCCGATAAGCGTCAATAGGCTCGCCCCCTATTACGTGGGATCAAAACACTGGCGAAAAGTGGGCGTTTAATATGCCTCTGCCTACCCCTTCGGGGAAACAGGCGTGAGTCTATGCGTAAAAATATCGTACATCATTATGTTACCACAAAGAGCGTTTATTTGATAATGAATGATTGATACCTATGTGTGATTTTATCGATGAAATTCTATTTCATCGATAAAATCACATCACGTTTATTATATAAGTAATTTAGTCAAACTATCGTGGTAGAGGCTTTGTTTAAATTGGTAAGCTCATTTTCATAAGATATTTGTTGATGTAATTAATTACATTTATACAACAGTTAAATGATAAATATTTCAGCAAACACGTTAATTGATCAGCAACAAGTGGTTTAAAAACAAATTGTTCAAACAGTTTCATTTCATTCCAGTAATATTTCACACTAGCATTTTCTACAGAAAATTAAAATAAACTCACAATAATTACAGGCAGTCAACTACTTCGGTCATACCATACAGTTTATTTCGACCTGTATACGTATTGAAGTACTTAATTAGCAATGTTACTTCTCATTTTAATGAGTGGAGCAGTTTGTTCTAAACAAAAACCACACGAATGGTGTTATTATACTTTGGTTGCGTTTAAGTAGAATCGTAAGCGAGCATATAGGTCAACGTGTGAAGGTAACGGATACACCAGGCAGTGGCATCTTTAATTTGTTCTTGTTCGTGCTATTCTTGTTTGAAACTATTTATTTTAAAAGTCTACAATACTATCTTCTTAGTTATTTATATAAAGATTCTGAGCTTAGATAGATAGATGTTTGTATCTTGCGCTCAGAAACTTCTAAATGGCTTTTATTGAAGCTTTTTCTATGGTCCATCATTTTTCCGATATCTGACCACCATACGACCAAAGTGGCGAGCTTAAACTAGCGCCTTTTTTACTAATAAGAAATCGAGGCAAAGCTAAGGCCATGATCCAGTAATCACAACAGATGGTAGGTCATTTCACGTCAAGCGGACACTGAAAAAGGTGAAATTCTGAAATTCGTTCATATTGAGTTTATTTGTACTTCTAGAGAAAATACAAACGTAATATTTAATGTTTATAAAAACGTAATATTTCGTTAGTTTCACATTATTTATGTTTATTTATTTAGATACACGATTATCTTGAAGTCACCTGATAGAAGGAAGGATTTCTTTTAACTCTTATTTTCATGTTAAGTAAAGTTTAAAGATTTTTTATGTACGTATTCAGGGGTAAATGTACTATTTTATAAAAAATCTTAGATGAGTAGAATAATATTTTCAAAGTGTTGCTAACTGAATAAAACGCACACTAATTTAATGAAATAATAGGAATACTTATAAAAATGGAACCCTTCTTCTTCTTTTGCTTGATTTTATGCCTACAAAAAAAATTTACCAATTTTGATCTTAAAGAGGTTTTGCTTGCAAACTTTAAGGGAAATTCACGATATGCCGCGAATAGTGAGTTTTGTGCGATATTGTTCATCTAACAACGTAGTATAGTAAGGGCACTTTATAAGTTGAAGCCGAGGGGTTGATAGTGGTTCGTTAGCTTTTTGCTCCAGAGTTATTTTCACGTTCTAGAAACCATAGTTGACACTTAAGTGACAAAACTATTAATCTTAAAAGTAGAACGACGAGATTACTGTAGTAATAAGTTTTATGTTAACGAAATAAGCCCTGTCGTATTAAGGTAGGTCTTAAAGTGGACTGGTACAAGTTCGGTACAATATTATACTTTACTAGAGGACGCCAGCAGCTACGCCTGCATTTTTTTTATTTACCTGTTTTGGCCGATCCCGTGGGAATTTCGGGAAATCCCTTCTTAGTGCTAACCTACGGTCCCCAAGGAACATACATGCCAAATTTCAGCTTCCTGCGCCCAATAGTTTCGACTGTAGCGTGTCTGTCAGTCAGTCAGTAACGCAAGGATTTTATATATTAAGATTAGACATGTGCATCCTCCCCATCCTCACATTTTTTTTTATTTATAGACACACGCCTGTATCCCCGAAGGGGTAGGCAGAGGTGTAATATTACACCCACATTTCTTCATGAATTTTTTAGGTCCCACGTAATAGGGGGCGAGCCTGCACATTACCAGACTCCGTGCTGTTACTGAGAATTTCCTAACGGAAAAATCCAATAACACTTTGCCCGACTCGGGAATCGAACTCAAGACCTCCTAATCCCACGCGCACATTTATGCCGCGAGACCAACGAGGCAGTCTCAAAACAGTCAGAAAACACAAATCACAGATGTGTCCCAAAAAGCAGCCAAGTTAAAATATGACTGGGCCGGTCATATCTGTCGTATGTCTGATGATCTTTGGGCTAAAACTACCACCTTGTGGGTCCCAGATCGAAAGAGGCCACGCGGCAAACCCAAGATTAGGTGGCAAAGTGATTTGAAACTCTTTAATACAGAGTGGACAACAACAGCTCTTATTCTCAATAGAGAGAGGTGGAAAGAGGGTAGGGAGGCATTTGCCCTGCAGTGGGCATATGCTTACGAAACTTTCTTGTTTAGAAACTATCTTGTGTCCGGTTTTTCATGTGGTAGTTATGAAATATGAAAATGTATGTAAAGAGTGGGAACTGTTTCACGTAATTATTTAAAGGTGAAAAGATTTTTATTTGGCCCGAAGTTTCGGCATAGGTAACACAAGTCGAATGACTGAAACCTTGAGGTGATTAAAAGGTGTTACATATTATTTTTAAAACCGTTACATAGTTGTTAGTACCAACACTTCTGCATGATAGACGTTTGGCGAACTGATTGGTTTGCTTCAAAGTCAGATCTAACACGAACTCTAATGGCGCTGATACACTTGAGCATTCACCTGTAATGAGCATTCTAGCGAATGTTACAAAACAAATGAGTGTTTTTTAGCAAGCATTCTCACGAACATCCGAGCGAGCCTTAGAATATAGATAAGACATAGAATTCGCACTACAATAGCTGTTAAACCCAATATATTTACTTCACTTTGACTTATGATTTTAATGTGTCGGGTCATCCCTGTCCCTCTAATATGGCGAGAGGGATGATGGCTGCCACATGCGTCATACTCGTGAATGGGTGCTACTTGCGATGACTGGTCGATGACGGTCTTGCGGGCTGGTATTAGATTTTAATATTTAACTGCATCATTTCCATCATGGGTCTGATCACTTTCGCGGATTGCCTGCATTATTAGGTATATATAATGTAAGTGGATGCTCCTGTTTCACCATGTCTATTCTGAGGAGGCTAACCTAATGAACATCAAAAGTAATATGCTTGAGTATTATTATGTACAGTAAATATATACAAGTGATATAGAAAGTGTAACAGTTGCAGCACCTTACAAAATGTAAAATATGTGTATTATGCAAAACCTGGCGATGAAAAAGAGTGGCCGTGAGTTTTATTGCCCGCTCTTTCTCTTGGTTCTACCTATTGCTTTGCGAACGTGGCAGTAAATGTAAATGTAGAGTCTTTAAGTAATTATTTTATAAATTTATTATTTTGACGTTCATGAGCGTCACATTGTGACCCAAATGAATAAAGGATTTTGAATTTGAATCTAGGGAAGAATCTTCGTAGTTTGTCACTAACTTTAACTTGACTAGTGATGGGCTTACTTAGAATAAATATCGATAAAATATCGATAATGTTTACAATAGATCCTTAGATTTGGTTAACTCAGAATTATTTTAATAGAATGTTGATAAACTCTCGATATCGATAAATAAATTTGTTACGTAGGAACAGACACTTGTGTGATTTACTAAACCTGTTCAAATTAAAATCTGCATTTAATTATTTAGAAACGTAATTTGTTTATGTAACTTACTCTTACTCTAGAAATAATTCATAAGTGAAACTGAAGTAAACATATTGGGTAAAACTGCTGTTGTAGTCGATTTCTATATTATTTCTATAATATTCTACGGACTATTTGAATTTAGAGTGTTCGCTAGAATGATCGTGAAAATGTTCGGTTCGACAAAACAGAAAACGGCGAATGCTCGCTGTTTTGTTACAAGTGAATGCTCAGGTGTAGCAGCGCCATAAGCGGACCAGACAGTGTCATCATCATCAGCCTTTAACAGTCCACAGCTGGACCAGGCCTCTCCTTTGAAAGGAGGAATTAGCCTACTATACCACGCTGGCCAAACGGGTTGGTAGAGGGCTTGTATCATGTTTTCCTTCTCTTACAGTGCTGTTCTCTGCATAATATGCTCCCTCTGTCGGCTCTTACGACACATATGGGGTGATATGGGGTGGTGACATTCTGTATTCTTAATCTGTCACCACACGGACCCAGACAGTGTACCAAACTCCAATTGAATCTAGTTAGGCAGGTAGTAGAGCCTTGCTGATTTCAGTATGAATGGCCCGAATCGACTAAAACTCCTGGTGAAATGTGGGTGTAATATTACACCTCTGCCAACCCCTTCGGGGATACAGGCGTGAGTCTATAAATAAAAATAAGGTTTATTTAGGTAGTAAAAACAGATATAAATATACTAGCTGACCCGACGAACTTTGTACCGCGATATTTTTTTAAATAGTTGAATATGTTTTGATAGTGTACTGGTTTACATTTGAACGCAAGAGTTTTATTCGCCTTGAAAAGAAGTCTTGTGTTCATAATTATGTAAATCAAAATTAAGAAAATAAAGCTTTTGTATCTGTATCTGTATTATTTCAATGTTTTCTCTTGGCTCTTGGCTTGATTTCAAACATACGCGATCATACAAGTCGGGAAAGTTTAAAATCACAATTATGTCTTAATTCGCTCATAAGTCTTTATCGCGTGGGTATAGTCAGCTACATAAGTAGACACACGTTTACGCAAATCATATTGTACGACTACAGTGACGATGAGAGATTTTAATTCATAAGAGTTGCCAAAAAATTTCATGTGTGTTGTGTATTATGTAGTGGACTGTACTTATTTTAAAGGTATAAAATAAATACTGCCTGTATATCCTTTGTCTTTTCGGCCGGTTTACTGTCGATGTGGTCTTATGAATACTGTATCCCCGTTATCACTTCCTATGATTAAACATGTATCTAAACGATTAACACTCGCAAAGAAATCTATATAAATAAAAATGAATCACCGCAATGTTTGTACGCGCATAACTTCCAAACAGCTACACCAAATTGGATAAATCTTCCTTTTGTGTGTTTGTTAAGGTCAGGAAAAGGTTTGTATAAAAATAAAATGCAAATAGGTATTTAAAAAAATATCGCGGTACAAAGTTCGTCGGGTCAGCTAGTATATTTATATCTGTTTTTACTACCTAAATAAACCTTATTTTTTATTTATAGACTCACGCCTGTATCCCCGAAGGGGTTGGCAGAGGTGTAATATTACACCCACATTTCACCAGGAGTTTTAGTCGATTCGGGCCATTCATACTGAAATCAGCAAGGCTCTACTACCTGCCTAACTAGACTCAATTGGAGTTTGGTACACTGTCTGGGTCCGTGTGGTGACAGATTAAGAATACAGAATGTCACCACCCCATATCACCCCATATGTGTCGTAAGAGCCGACAGAGGGAGCATATTATGCAGAGAACAGCACTGTAAGAGAAGGAAAACATGATACAAGCCCTCTACCAACCCGTTTGGCCAGCGTGGTATAGTAGGCTAATTCCTCCTTTCAAAGGAGAGGCCTGGTCCAGCTGTGGACTGTTAAAGGCTGATGATGATGACACTGTCTGGTCCGCTTATGGCGCTGCTACACCTGAGCATTGACTTGTAACAAAACAGCGAGCATTCGCCGTTTTCTGTTTTGTCGAACCGAACATTTTCACGATCATTCTAGCGAACACTCTAAATTCAAATAGTCCGTAGAATATTATAGAAATAATATAGAAATCGCCTACAACAGCAGTTTTACCCAATATGTTTACTTCAGTTTCACTTATGAATTATTTCTAGAGTAAGAGTAAGTTACATAAACAAATTACGTTTCTAAATAATAAAATGCAGATTTTAATTTGAACAGGTTTAGTAAATCACACAAGTGTCTGTTCCTACGTAACAAATTTATTTATCGATATCGAGAGTTTATCAACATTCTATTAAAATAATTCTGAGTAAACCAAATCTAAGGATCTATTGTAAACATTATCGATATTTTATCGATATTTATTCTAAGTAAGCCCATCACTAGTCAAGTTAAAGTTAGTGACAAACTACGAAGATTCTTCCCTAGATTCAAATTCAAAATCCTTTATTCATTTGGGTCACAATGTGACGCTCATGAACGTCAAAATAATAAATTTATAAAATAATTACTTAAAGACTCTACATTTACATTTACTGCCACGTTCGCAAAGCAATAGGTAGAACCATGAGAAAGAGCGGGCAATAAAACTCACGGCCACTCTTTTTCATCGCCAGGTTTTGCATAATACACATATTTTACATTTTGTAAGGTGCTGCAACTGTTACACTTTCTATATCACTTGTATATATTTACTGTACATAATAATACTCAAGCATATTACTTTTGATGTTCATTAGGTTAGCCTCCTCAGAATAGACATGGTGAAACAGGAGCATCCACTTACATTATATATACCTAATAATGCAGGCAATCCGCGAAAGTGATCAGACCCATGATGGAAATGATGCAGTTAAATATTAAAATCTAATACCAGCCCGCAAGACCGTCATCGACCAGTCATCGCAAGTAGCACCCATTCACGAGTATGACGCATGTGCCAGCCATCATCCCTCTCGCCATATTAGAGGGACAGGGATGACCCGACACATTAAAATCATAAGTCAAAGTGAAGTAAATATATTGGGTTTAACAGCTATTGTAGTGCGAATTCTATGTCTTATCTATATTCTACGGCTCGCTCGGATGTTCGTGAGAATGCTTGCTAAAAAACACTCATTTGTTTTGTAACATTCGCTAGAATGCTCATTACAGGTGAATGCTCAAGTGTATCAGCGCCATTAGAGTTCGTGTTAGATCTGACTTTGAAGCAAACCAATCAGTTCGCCAAACGTCTATCATGCAGAAGTGTTGGTACTAACAACTATGTAACGGTTTTAAAAATAATATGTAACACCTTTTAATCACCTCAAGGTTTCAGTCATTCGACTTGTGTTACCTATGCCGAAACTTCGGGCCAAATAAAAATCTTTTCACCTTTAAATAATTACGTGAAACAGTTCCCACTCTTTACATAACTTTTCATATTTCATAACTACCACATGAAAAACCGGACACAAGATAGTTTCTAAACAAGAAAGTTTCGTAAGCATATGCCCACTGCAGGGCAAATGCCTCCCTACCCTCTTTCCACCTCTCTCTATTGAGAATAAGAGCTGTTGTTGTCCACTCTATATTAAAGAGTTTCAAATCACTTTGCCACCTAATCTTGGGTTTGCCGCGTGGCCTCTTTCGATCTGGGACCCACAAGGTGGTGGTTTTAGCCCAAAGATCATCAGACATACGACAGATATGACCGGCCCAGTCATATTTTAACTTGGCTGCTTTTTGGGACACATCTGTGATTTGTGTTTTCTGACTGTTTTGAGACTGCCTCGTTGGTCTCGCGGCATAAATGTGCGCGTGGGATTAGGAGGTCTTGAGTTCGATTCCCGAGTCGGGCAAAGTGTTATTGGATTTTTCCGTTAGGAAATTCTCAGTAACAGCACGGAGTCTGGTAATGTGCAGGCTCGCCCCCTATTACGTGGGACCTAAAAAATTCATGAAGAAATGTGGGTGTAATATTACACCTCTGCCTACCCCTTCGGGGATACAGGCGTGAGTCTATAAATAAAAAAAAATGTGAGGAATGGGAGGATGCACATGTCTAATCTTAATATATAAAATCCTTGCGTTACTGACTGACTGACAGACACGCTACAGTCGAAACTATTGGGCGCAGGAAGCTGAAATTTGGCATGTATGTTCCTTGGGGACCGTAGGTTAGCACTAAGAAGGGATTTCCCGAAATTCCCACGGGATCGGCCAAAACAGGTAAATAAAAAAATGCAGGCGTAGCTGCTGGCGTACTCTAGTAAAGTATAATATTGTACCGAACTTGTACCAGTCCACTTTAAGATCTACCTTAATACGACAGGGCTTATTTCGTTAACATAAAACTTATTACTACAGTAATCTCGTCGTTCTACTTTTAAGATTAATAGTTTTGTTACTTAAGTGTCAACTATGGTTTCTAGAACGTGAAAATAACTCTGGAGCAAAAAGCTAACGAACCACTATCAACCCCTCGGCTTCAACTTATAAAGTGCCCTTACTATACTACGTTGTTAGAAGAACAATATCGCACAAAACTCACTATTCGCGGCATATCGTGAATTTCTCTTAAAGTTTGCAAGCAAAACCTCTTTAAGATCAAAGTTGGTAAATTTTTTTTGTAGGCATAAAATCAAGCAAAAGAAGAAGAAGGGTTCCATTTTTATAAGTATTCCTATTATTTCATTAAATTAGTGTGCGTTTTATTCAGTTAGCAACACTTTGAAAATATTGTTCTACTCATTTAAGATTTTTTATAAAATAGTACATTTACCCCTGAATACGTACATAAAAAATCTTTAAACTTTACTTAACATGAAAATAAGAGTTAAAAGAAATCCTTCCTTCTATCAGGTGACTTCAAGATAATCGTGTATCTAAATAAATAAACATAAATAATGTGAAACTAACGAAATATTACGTTTTTATAAACATTAAATATTACGTTTGTATTTTCTCTAGAAGTACAAATAAACTCAATATGAACGAATTTCAGAATTTCACCTTTTTCAGTGTCCGCTTGACGTGAAATGACCTACCATCTGTTGTGATTACTGGATCATGGCCTTAGCTTTGCCTAGATTTCTTATTAGTAAAAAAGGCGCTAGTTTAAGCTCGCCACTTTGGTCGTATGGTGGTCAGATATCGGAAAAATGATGGACCATAGAAAAAGCTTCAATAAAAGCCATTTAGAAGTTTCTGAGCGCAAGATACAAACATCTATCTATCTAAGCTCAGAATCTTTATATAAATAACTAAGAAGATAGTATTGTAGACTTTTAAAATAAATAGTTTCAAACAAGAATAGCACGAACAAGAACAAATTAAAGATGCCACTGCCTGGTGTATCCGTTACCTTCACACGTTGACCTATATGCTCGCTTACGATTCTACTTAAACGCAACCAAAGTATAATAACACCATTCGTGTGGTTTTTGTTTAGAACAAACTGCTCCACTCATTAAAACGAGAAGTAACATTGCTAATTAAGTACTTCAATACGTATACAGGTCGAAATAAACTGTATGGTATGACCGAAGTAGTTGACTGCCTGTAATTATTGTGAGTTTATTTTAATTTTCTGTAGAAAATGCTAGTGTGAAATATTACTGGCATGAAATGAAACTGTTTGAACAATTTTTTTTTGTAACAGTTGTTGTAACAGTTCTTCCCTCAAGCGATGAGTATCAGAATCATACACTAACCTACTTTGCTCCAAATTTCTAGAGTACTCAGATAGTTGATTAACTAAGTTAATGCGCTGTTTTCTGAGATTTCAATTAACCCTATGCATGTTATATTTCCTTATAGATTTATGAATTTTTTTAATTAATTTATTAACTTTAATGTAGCGTTTCAGTTTTTTATGACAAGAAAAGCTGCGTCTCATAAGAATGGTATCCTCCCTGGTCAGATCTATTGTCACAACTGGCTCCCTAATACACACATGATCAGGCTCACTACTAACCAACTCATGATATAGGCTGCAGGTATTCGCAATCTGTTCACTGTGTTTAGTAGATTTAATGTTGGAGATGGTGTTATGAGCTTCACTCAATTCACGTTCCAATTCAGCAACACGTCTCAGAGCTTCTTCATGAGTGTCCATGCACTGTTGGAAGTTGGACACCGTCAGTCGAAGTTGCTCATGTTGTTCTAGGATTTCGTGATGGTGAATGTGCATTTCAGCCAGCTGTGCCTTGAGTTCAGTGTTCTTGTCTATAATTTTTTTAACTTCTTCTTCGCTGTCCTCCCTTTCCTGTAGCAGCTGGTTACACAGGATTTTTGAGCATTCCAATTCCTTAAGAGTGGTCTATAGTTTGTCCTCCAAAACTGCCATTCTGCGGGTCATCATTTCCACAGACCTACCCCGTAGGCACCTGAAATATAAGGAAGAGTGAGTGAAGTCAGCTGAGGGAAACTATGAAATTGGTGGATAGAAGGTTGAGTAGGAAATATTGTAGGTAGATCATAAAAAAAGAGAAAGAGAGTAAAATTGAATAAATTTAGGAACAGCTTATTTTAAATAGGTACTAAGTATTGGGGAATTTGATATTCTATTCATAGAAAAGTAATGAACATAAAAGTTTGATAGATTAATTTATAAAACAATAATATGTAATTAACAAGGTGAGTATCACTTATTGGTAATGTTTGAAATATCAATAAAACTGGAATGTAGGTACTTTAATAAATGGGCCTGTGTAACACTACTGTACTAAGTAAATATTAATATAATTTATAATAAGTAATTATGTATTGTGTATAGTGTGTCATGTAGTATAATGGTGTCTGAGGCAAATGTTTATCGTCATCGATTTTGCTTCCACAAATTGTCAAGCAAAAGGAGACAAACGGTGCCGCTGTGTATTGTAATTGACGTCGCTCACATATAATGAGCAGTGTTTATGTGATGTATAGTGTATTTTTGTTAGTGGTATATACAATAAAACGGTACAGGATTATGTAAAGAATAATGAAAACAATACTCCCAGGGTTTCCAGATGATTTTAAATCTCGTCTCCGTTATCCGTTACTTTGACAGTTACAGTTAGTCCGCCACAAATTTTCTAGCGAGGTTTTGTCAGTAGTCCTTTGATTTGTAGATACACCAACAATTATTGGTCAGGTTTATGGGTATACACTACACTTCCAACATGGAATTTATACTTAAAACAACATAAAACTATTTTTATCATTTAAATTATTATACACGTATTGAAATGACAACTGCTCGCTAGTGTTGCCAGCGAAGAAAAAAAAAACATATGTTCCACTAGATATCGCGCGTCAAGGAAAAGGGTGCCCTTAGTGATTAAAGTACAATAGAATCTAGCCTTTATTTAGATGGTTCAATTTCGACAAACTTGTCAACAAAGTTGAGATTCAATGAATGACAAGGTAGAAGGGTGCCTCTTGACTATCTTGTTCGTTTTTGTCTTGATGCACCTTACGAGACTTCATGTTGCAGGATCAAGAATAAGAAATAAAATCACCTTCTTATTACTCCGTCCTTACTGGGAGGAGTCAATATCACTCAAATCAGTATTTTTTTATTATAAAAATACATACAAGGTCATTAAGGAATATGAATACAGTTCCGATTGATGAAATTGGCGGTGATTTAAAAACAAGTATTACGCACGGATTGACGACGTAAATCTGGCAGCTGAGTGACGTTATCAAAACTCAATCATACGTTTTTATTAATTTACTTATGACGTAATTTACGTATGATATTTCAAGTAATATTTTTCAATATAAGCCATTATATTATTATGATTTATATATTTCTTGTTTAAAGTCTGGTCTAAATTTACTGGCTCTTATAATTTGATGTATCGTGTTAAAACCAAAACCTGTAGCAGTATATGTCTCTCCAATACAGGCGTCCGCCACGCCTACCCACTAAAACAACCACGGTGTAAATCGACATCTCGTAGCAGCACAGCCATGGCACGCTATTTTCCTAATAAAAGTAAAGAAAGCATTTCGTATATTTCAAACTTTCAAATACACTTTGCGATTCGTAGAAATAAGTAGTTTATGTGAAAAGAGCAGTTATGTATTTGTTCCAAGGAAGAATACTACCTACATAATAAATTAAAGGTATGCTGAAAAAGAATTTCGTTTGTAACCAGTGCTAGAACAAAATAGTGTTTGTAATAGGTAATAATAATACAAATATTTGGATATATAAAAGTTAAGAATATGTTGAAAGGTATTAATAAAAAAGATCTACCGCGAAATAATTTCTCAATTCACAATGCCTGAAAATAACGATTAAACCTAATCAGAACTACATTTAAAATAATATATTATTGTTTGGCAATAACATAGGCTTAATTCCCCATTATGTACTGGCATGGCCAATGTTCAAGTTAATCAAAAATAAAATCAATAATCATACAATTTGGATAGATGAACACCAAATGAATTGTGAAAAAAATATTATTTGATATGATGACTGTGGATATGCCTACTTTTAATCACGTCGCATATTGGGGCACATGGTATCAAAATAACTACAAGTAAAAAATACAAGTTGAATATTAAGGTAAAATACTCATCAGTCTGGCTCTGTGGTCCAGGCAATATGGTTACTACAATAGGCTTGCCCTCTATTCCGTTAGACGTACACCCCTACCTACCCCTTCGCGGATACAGATGTGAGTCTATAAAAAACAAATCAGTATCATTATCTGCAAAATACACACAGACCGACAGACTGCTACGCTGAGGGTCCGGGTTCAAATCCACGGCACGCACCAATGACTTTTCAGAGTTATGTGCGTATTAAATTGTTAATTCTCGCTTGCTAAACGGTGGAGGAAAACATCGTGAGGAAACCTGCATGTCTGAGAGTTCTCCATAATGTTCTTGAAAGATATGTGAAGTCTGCCAACCCGCGCTAGGCTAGCGTGGTGGACTATGGCCTTACACCCTTCTCATAGTGAGATAAGGCCCGTGCCCAGCAGTGGGACAGTTTATATATAGGGCTGATGATGATGATGAATGTGTGTTCAATGTGCAGTGCAGTGCGCACACATATCTCGAGAGATGTTTTTTTATTTCTAAGCCATTTTATTTGCTTTTCTACCTTTACTGTGTTTATATATATACATATGCTATCCCTACAAAGGTATCTGAAAATTTATGTAGCCATTTTTTTTTTAAAGACAACTCCCGCACTAGGAAGAAATTCCTGTGTCGCGGGGGACTTTACAAACATTCAATCAACGGACACAAAGAACACCCAGACTCGAGACAACAATTTGTGGATCACACACAAAGTGTTGTCTCGTATGGGAATCGAACCCACGACACGCGGCGCGGTACCAAGCGGCGAGGTGACCGCACACACTACATAAAATACTAAACGTTAAATCCAAACCCGACAAAACATAATATTAATATGACAATACTTTAGCCGTCTGTTGTAGGGATATGCCCCAGTAACCCTTTATCTACCCCTGCAGGTACAGCCGTACGGGCGTACTACGCCGCGTATTTTAAAAGCCAAAGCGTATTGTAAATAATTCACCGTATCTGCACTCCAACCCAGGGTTGTCACAAATACTTTAAGAGTATAATATTTGTTGGTGTTTGTTCCGGGTTTTGTTTATCTTTTTGTTTTTCAATTACACCGACATTTGCTTTAGGAAAATGTTATCGCGATTCTGGGGCTTTCCGCAGTTGCGTGTTTTGTTGACGATTTTGGATGTTATATGTAGGTCAGTCAACACAAACGTGGGATTCCATCACGCAAATTATAAAAGGTGACTAATTTTACATAAATACATTTTAATCTCAGGTATCAGTTTAAAAAGCCTTAATGCTATAAAAAAGTCTAGTCTAGACCGATTAACAATACCCTGAAATAAGATAAGTAATGGCACTGCTTATGAAGACATAGTGAAACTTAAAACAGAATGAATGGTTGTGTCGGTTGACAAACGAGCGGGATTTGTGTTGAAAAACTGCGGGTATTTGTGTGTCGTGAGTGATGTGACAACCCTAGCGGCCAGTGTGGATAACGACCGGTCATTGCTGATATTTGCCGCAGTATAAAAACGCGTATCGATGTGTAGATAGATGTTAGTTTTTCGAAGATAGTGGGAAATATGAGAACTGCGAATGTTTTTTTTACGGACGCTAATATTTAGAGTTCATATCAAAACAAACAAAAAGGCTTTGGAGGTTCATTTTTCTGAATTGCACTCGTATGTATGGCAAATCACACGAGCCGAGTTTAATTCCCGAAATGGCACGTGGCTTATTTACAATGATAACATTTTTATTTTAGTATTTTGATTGAGTTTATAAAATTATATACCATCGAGTTAGGAACCCAAAACATTAATGGTATACCCAAATAGTCTACGTATGATCATCAACCACCAAAAGTGGGTCATTTTAAGCAGAGCTGAGTACTCGCTCTGATTTCGAACCTAAATGAAATTGATACGTAACGACTAACCAGAAGCGCACCGACGTAAATAATAATAAGATAGTGATATCGTACTCGACATCGTACTATACTTTTTCTATAATAGGTATATCTTAATATTTACGGCTCTTGATTTACTTCCGTAAATGAGCTGTAAGACGAATAAAACGTGCCTCATAGGCTTTGATTTACATAACGCGAAGCAACGGATTACAAATGACTTATTAATATATATGTATATTTTTATTGCGTTGGCTATCTTTTTATTGCGTTGGCACAGAAGCTTGATTTTTATAGCCCTAAGCGATCTTTGCTTAAGTACCTCATAATAATTTCAGAATAATGACAGACAAAGATGAATAAAATGATCCTAAGGGATCGTTTATATTTTTTGAGGTACGCTGCCTTAAAATGAATGAAGCAAATCTAAGTAAACATATTAAGTATGTCAAAGCGTATATTTTTAGCAGAACCTCTTAGAGATCAGTCAAAACTCGGTATTTAATAATTCAAAGATTTTCCTTTTAAATAACTCTTAAGAGCTTTACGGGCGCTAGAGAAGTGAAATAACATTTTTCAATAATGTATAAAATAAGCCCTTGTAAGAAGATTTTAATCATAAATGTTTTTAGATTATTACTAATCTTGTTCTTAGAAGCAGACTTCAAAGATATTACGAGATTATTGAAACTTCTTTTAACTCTCTGTCTGTATACTGATTCAGAGGATATAGATATAACGGTTTTAAGCCCAAATGTATTAACCCATTAGTGACCAAATCAAAACTACAGACCAGATTTCCAAAATTCTTTTATTAATTGAAACTTAGTGCATACAAGAGAAAATAGAATCACAATAAAAGACAAATAAAATCATTTTCATGAATTTTCAGTGGTGTTCCCAAATTGGCACAACGGCGCCTTATGAGTGATTATTGGCGAAACACGATTTTTCAATACATAGGGTTTTCTTGCACTTCTTGCAACTCCATGGACTTCTGATATGGCACACGACACATCGCACTCGTTTTTGAAGCTTTTCAGGGACGTGATCAACCCCATCCAACTGTAAACTTTCAATATTGGATGATGAAGGACGAGCAAAACATCTTTGGGGTGACAGTTTGAGATAGTGTCTGGCGACACTTCGGCGGAATAGTAATTGGTCCATTGGCTCTTCTTTAGCGTTAGCGTGTAATGACGATGCATTTGACAAAATTTCATGCAAAACACCCCATTGAATGAATTTTTTCATCAATTTGTCACTGAGTTTCCTAAGTTTGAACATCTTGTCTAGTGTATTTGCCTTTTACTTCTCTGAATCTATTTCTGGACATAGATTTTGACACCGCTGCAACACCAATATCCTCATCCAATGACCAGTACATATGTTCACGAGGTAGTTTGTGATAGCCGCCGACAATATCAGTATTCCCAAAAAAGTTTTCAGCTCTGTAGCAGTAACAATGAAGTTGTGCCGATCATTTTGATTGGCTTACAATATGATAAACTCAACAATCATTGTAACGGGTGTCAAACCGATTTCGCGATTTTCGGGAGCTAATATATCGTCAGTTTTTTTCAAAGGTTGTCGAGTAGGTACTTAGGTGAACACTATCGCCAAAGCGTAAGACTGGATGACTGTCGGTGCCCATAGACACTGGGCTGCTTTCGTTGGGTGGATCTAAAGGAAGGTCGTGACCTTTTAGCAGCAAAAGGTTCATCATCACTGCTATCTTCGGATTCCAGAGTACCCACGTTGCGAACAAATACCTCAATATTACCTGGGACATCGTTTGGTAGGGTACTAGGTGCCACCTCATCATCACCTCCTTCTTCGTCACAACGCTTGGTTCTAGCGGAATGATGGCTAAATCATACTCCAAGTCGTCGTCACTATCTTCAGCTATTGTGTTGATAACTTCTTCTAAACCCCTGAAGTCATTACTACCACTAAAATATTGCTTGCAATTCATATTGATTCTGTAAATAAAGTGGTTATTTTTAGTACACTTGTAGCCGTTGTACCCAAATTGGCACACTAATATTTATGTCACTTTGATTTTATATACATGTCAAATAACTGCAATAAAATAACTTTAGCGGTTAGATTAGGTATCTATTTTACGAAAATATCAACAATATTCACGCTATTCATCATCTGTAATAAAAAATAAGAAGAAAATTACACTTACCTGTAGTGTCCTCCGGATAACGAACTTGAATGTATCCAAAATGAAAGTGTTTTGAACAAATTATTATAATAAGATGTGTTTAACTAATAAACACACCTTCGACTGCACAACAAAGCTACACAGTATTAACTACTGTCAAAACTTTTTTTATCTACCCACTTTTATTAAGTGTTCCCAAATTGGCACAGTGGTCCAGAATGGGTTAAGAGGAGCCCAAGTTGAGGTGCTTTTTTAGTCGGCGTGATGAAGTAAGGATTAGATAGAAGAGGGTCTAAATCTCGTTTTTTTGCTCAGCATGTGAGCAATGTTCTTCGTTACTTAAAATATCAAGCTTGATAGGCTTTAAAGACTGTGTTTAAAATATAAAATATGCACAGATTTAAAACAACAATTTGTGGATCACACAAAATAAAGGGGATTGAAACAACAACCAAAGGTCAAAGTTACGATGCACTTCACATTCACCCATATCGCGTATCTTAAAACTAACGGGTGTCTCAGTAAAAGTGCACTTTTTAAAATTGGAATATATTTTTTTTTCATGCAAGTGGCAACTCTTAAATTTGACAGCTGTCACCTCTGTTTATTCCGATTATTATAAATGGAGCGCTTTGCGAAAAAACAACGCGTTATAATTGTGAAAACTCATTACAAAAATGGGGAAAGTTACGCTGAAACCGCTCGCAAACTTCGCCAAATTTTCCATTCGAATTTGAGTGGTCAATAAATTTGAAGAAACTGGGTCAATTATGGATAATAAGAATCCTTTCGACAACGTACCGGTCGGTCTCTTGCAAAACATTGCTGCTGTAAACGAGGATGTCGCCAAAAACCTGAAAACATCAATTCGACATCATTCTCAACAACTTCAAATTTCACGAAGCACTACGCAGAGAATTTTGACTGAAGACCTCCACCTTCATGCGTACAAGATTCAGTTAACTCAGGAGCTCAAACCAGCAGATCACGGAAAGCGCCGGCAATTCAATGGGTAATGGAGCAAAGTGAAGTCGATGCCAATTTTTCGAAAAAAGTCATTTTTTGATGAAGCCATGCGCTTCATATGAATGGCTTCGTGAATACACAAAATTGCCGAATTTGGGACGCAGAAAATCCTCATGCAATCCATGAGAAACAAATGCACCTACAACGAGTAACTGTCTGGTGCGGGTTTTGGTCAGGTGGCGTGATTGGACCTTACTTTTTTGAAAATGAGGCCGAAATTGTAGTGACTGTGAACGGCATTCGTTACAGGAATATGATAACGGACTTCTTGTGGCCTCAACTGGAAGGCATTTGGACAACATGTGGTTGCAGCAGGATGGCGCAACCTGCCACACCGCGCATGAAACAATCGACTTATTGCAGAAACGATTTCCAGAACACATTATCTCACGAAATTCTGATGTCAACTGACCACCAAGATCGTGCGATTTAACGCCGTGCGATTTTTTTCTTTGGGGTTTTGTGAAATCTCGGGTTTATGCGAACAATCCCGAAACAATTCCTGAGCTCAAATTGGAAATCCAACGCGTCATCGGTGAGATACAGCCACATCTCTGTGCAAAAGTCATGGAAAATTTCATGAAAAGAGTAATGGCCTGTCATCGGAGCCGTGGGGGTCATTTGCCGGATATTTTATTCCATTCTTGATCGGAACATGTCTTTTTTACAATACAATAAAAACATCACAACCCTGTCATAAGATACTTGTTTTAATTTTAAAATGAAAAAGTGCACTCTTACTGAGACACCCTATATATATGAAACCTTGTTATTAGCAAGATGTTTATACAATTTAGTTAAGGCTTTCTTAAAATAATTAAAAAATATGTGACGTGCCGTACGCCGATACATAACTAAAATGTCATGACTGATTTTTCAATACTTCTTTATCAGATAAATAAATACGAAAATGTTATCCTTAAAAATAGAATTGACTATAGTTTTTTTGCAATTTCACGAAATATCCAATACGAGGATAAAACTCTAAATATTGCTGTCCATTTTATGATTTCCCCCCACGCGATGCTCACTGTTAAAAGCACCTTTAGTTTGCGTAGCTATAATTTTTATCGGATGGAAAGGTTTCCACAAATAAACAAAAAATTGGCTGCTCTCTATTTTGTGTTTTCATTTTAGTTTGCCAGTGAAATGCACGTGCATATTTTTAATGAGAATTTTGTATAAGATTTTTATTTTTTTTATTTTTTGTCACTATGACAGAAGGCATCACTTCACTTTTTCATTGAGCATTAATCCCTTGTTTGAAGCAAGTTTTAACAAGAGTAATATAGGTCGCGGCACGAATTCTGTACAATAAGCACTTAAAGCCTCAATCACCATTTGTGGTTCGCAAAAACCAATCACTTTTACACTTCTCTGCTCCCTGTTAAACCAACTTAATTAGACTGTATACAAAGCTGACGCTTAAAATTAGCGCAACGGCTTTTAATACCAGATTGCGGACGTAAATAGATTAGAATAATGGCTTACTATTAAACGTACCGTAACTATGTCTGCCTCCACATTAGTCTATAAATATTAGATCAAGATTTAATCAAATTGAGTTATACTCAGGTTTGCTGTTAAACTTCAGTAATTAAAAGAAAAAGTCTTGAAGTGCAAACAAGAGTTCAAAGCAAGGTTGTCATAACAAATATTAATGAAAAGAGAAGCGCTCAGGTTTATATACATTTATGAAATGAAAAGATTATTTCATTTTAAAAGAAATTAGACTTGAATAAAAATAAAGGATCGCTTTTCAAAGAGCATAACATTTATGTATTTACTAGGCGAAAAAATATATTCACTCAGAAAAAAAGTTATGACTATTTTAAAAATACGTATTTTTAATTATTTAACCGTTAATTTTTTTCGCCCATAGCCACATTTCAAGCAGTAAAAACATGGTAGCAATGATGACGCATTCCCCCTGTTCTGTAATGCGCTCAAATCCTCTGCAAAGTATACAATGATAACGTTAGCATACCTAGTTACAAATATAAAAATGTAATACGGAACGGTTCGCAATCGTGCTAAAAGCTAAAAGTATTTTTTTATATTTCGGAACCCGGGGGTTGCTAGCGTCGACTCGTAGATGGAGATAGCATTAGCTTTGTCCCTTTCGCACTTAGGAAGCAATACGGTATACGCTGCGCCGACGACGTTGAAAGAAAACTGGTTTTTACCTAACTACCTGACCCAATCAACACATGTGTCCCACGCAGTCGTTCGTTTGCTTGCTTTCGGTGCGTACTGTGCATTTTCTGGTTATATTTTCCCTGCGACTTTTGTTTAGTTGATTTCTTCTGATTCTCTACTTTTGACCACGGCTATATCTCATCGAACTTTTTGTTATTGCTTTGTGTATCTGTGACAATGGAAGCGGAAAGAAGAAACTGCATATGTTGCAATTATCCATTGTTTCAAAGAAGAAACTATCAGTTGCTTCAACCGTTTCAGTTGGATAATCACCCAGGAACTGCAGAGCATATTCAAGGACTTTTAGCACCTCGACAGGTTAGTATATGCATATGTGTATTTTATTTCAAATGCCGTGCCCCGATTCCATTCGAGATTGTCGGAAGAAGTGAACAATAAGATTACTTGAAACAAAAGATCCCTAGAAAAACCTTTTTGAAGCGAAATATTTTGGACGTCTTCAGTCTGGATCCATTTTTGTTACTATCGTTTGTTAGTCAATCAATATCTTACCATCGGTAGTAACGTCATGTTTTAATCATCTTTACCGTTTTTTGTTTTGAATATATAAATACATAATATAAATAATATACCCAGACGTGGGAAGGCGTGAACAATAAGATTACTTATTACACTTTTGTTTAGTTAATTAATCAATATTTTACTATCGGTAGTAACGTCATGTTTTAATCATTCTTACCGTTTTTTGTTTTGTTTTGAATACATACTCGTACTTATATAGATAATATACCCAGACGCAAAGAATCAACACTCTAGCTTATTGTTGGAGAGCCTGTATGCGGAAGGAATCGAACCTAGGACCTCTCTTAGCGAGTAGACATGTTAGCTAACACACGCAGTTAGACGGAGCGTCATGAATAAAGGTGTTGTATTTATTGCAGTTAATACTGGATGGCGAGCAATATATCTGCCGCAATTGTTGGTTGCGGGTAAGGAATGCAGTTGACCGCAGTCAAAACCAAGCTGACCAGCCGCCTCCTCGTGTCGGAAGACCATCTGGAGGAATCTTCCAAACCGATGAAATCAAAAGAGCACCAAATACATCTAACACATGCATTTATCATGAATGTGGCAATGCAAGTAGATGCCGTATTCCGGCATCTATCAAACTAGAACTATTGGTACACTCGAATTTTTACATACCTCCAAACGCAAGAGTGTGTCAAGAACATTTGAATGAAAATCAATGGGGTAACTTAATTGATGCTCCAAACTCATCCCACGATTTAACCGGAGAAATGTTCGTAGACATTACGAAAGTCTTACAAACAGCCGTTCTTAATAGTTCAACACAATGGATTTTGAAAATATACAAACTGGGGATACAAAAATATTGCATCATCGTGTGGGCATCACTCATAACGCATTTGAGCAAGTGATACGAGAAACCCCTTCATTGCAGCAAGAAGTAACCGTCTCCAATACTGCAATTGTTATTTTTTTGATGAAGCTCCGGACGGGTGAGTCTAATAAAGACTCAGCGTACTTTTCAGAATGAGTCACCGTACGCTCGAAATGAAAATGAATACTGTGCGCAAATGTTTGGTACAAGATTTCGTACCAAGGCACCTGAGCCTGGACCATATTTCAAGAAATGAAGTAGTTGCAAAAAATCTGACTTTGGCAAATGGTCTATTTGGAAACCCAGATGCACCCTTACAAGAAAGGAAAGCTATTCTGGTGATAGATGGAACTTACGTCTATACTCAGAAGTCTTCCAACTTCCTTTTCCAGCGGAAAACATACAGTTTGCACAAATACACGAACCTGTTAAAACCATTTCTCATTGTTTTTGATTATTACATTTGGTATTTTGGATGGGCGAGGCACCAACCCACAATTCTACTTCCAGCTGCGAATCTGGATAATGTTATTGTGGATGAAGACATATGCGATGTACTCTTTTAAGGACAGACCCCACACCGTGAGACAGGAATAAATAAAACTATTGTAAAATATTTTTTTATTACAGTCAAATAAATATAAGCATTGTAAAGATAGGTATAAGTCCTTTCATTTGATACCCCACATGATAGGGTTTTATGTTTTTGACGTAGCGAGGTACCTACCGCGACCGCCATATTGTTTTTATTTTGACGTCATATAGCTTATATCAACCAGAATAACGTATGAATTACAACGAAGTGTCATACACCTAAATCAATCGAGTAGTTTAAAAGAGTTACGGCCGGTTTCTGAATTGAGAATTTCACGTTGAGAACAATTTAAACACTAATTATATACTACTAAATCAATTTTCTGTTTGTCAAAAAAATTGTTTTGACACATTTTGAGTATTTGTGCTTGTAAAATCTAAAATTTGACACAACATATGATCAACTCATGATCAACTCCATATCAACTCTATATTCGCGTTTCTGAAAACATTTGACATTTGTCAAACCTCACTTAGCACTGATAAATTGAGAAAAAATTAATTATACAACTTTGGTCTTTTAACCAGTGATCACGAGTAATATGACAGCCAGTATGTCAAACTGTCCACACTACGGTTGCTAAGCAGCGGTTACGTCATACTGACGTCTACACAACAAGAAGGTCGTTAAACAGAATTTATAGAAAAAAGGTTCAAAGGCTATTCAATACTTGGAAAAAATTGATTACAACATTATTAGGAACAAATCGAAGGGTTAGAAAATATAATTAAGAGATTTCCGTGTTAAATCAATCCAAATAATTACGCTGTGGCCTCCATGGAGGTATAATTCTATATACCTCCATGGTGGCCACCATGGAGGTATATAGAATTATACCTCATATATACCTGGCCACAAATATTTTGTATTAAAAATAAAACAAACTGACTTTGACATAACATACACGTTCCGTTTTCACTAAGATACCGGATTAAACAAATTCAACAAACTGTTCATTAAAATAAAATAATTGTTGAAATAATTTTAAATACAACTTTATTTCGACTTATTTGTTTCCGTATAAAAATAATTAACTGACAAGTGTGCTTCTTTGTAAAATGTTAATTTTAATACGAATTTATGGTTAGTACCGGTTTTCTTACTTGTATTGGAACGTACTAGTATTGTTCGGTTTAAGTTATTCATGATTTGAAGAAAACTCAGTTGAAAGTGCTTTGAAAAAATATCACTCTGACCTGTCAAACAGAAAAAACTTAAGTTGACTTCAACTAGTTCAGAATTTTTCAACTGATGAAAGCTGAAATTCTCAATTCAGAAACCGGCTGATAGTGAAATAAAGAAGCGTAAAAAGGTTTTTAAATTGCAAGTTTTCATGGCGTCGTAACTTTTTACTGAGTATATATTTTTGGTTGCAGTCTTCTTATAATGCTTCAGTACGCAGTGTTCCATCATATGCCATAGTTCTTATTGGTGGTGGAAATTTGGACCAAGCTCCATATATTTTTGCCCATTCCCCTTTGTTAACAGTTCTTCATCATCATCATCATCATCAGCCTGTAACAGTCCACTGCTGGACTAGGCATCTCCTTTGAAAGGAGGAATTGTTCTACTATAGGTACCACGCTGGCCAAACGGGTTGGTATAGGGTTTGTATCAAGTTTTCCTTCTCTTACAGTGCTGTTCTGCATAATATGCTCCCTCTGTCGGCTCTTACGACACTCATGGGATGATATGGGGTGGTGACAATCCGTATTCTTAAACCGTCACTACACGGACAGTTTTTAGAGAAATTTAAATTAATATACAGTATAGGAATTTAAACTTTCGTGGTCACTGTCAATACTTTTTACTGTACATCCGTGAACATGGCGCTTGCAACAGTGCCGAAATATCGGTTACTCAAAACAAAAGCAAAGGTACGTGGTATATATCCCGTAGAAACAGTAAAAAGTGATACAGTAGTTTAAAACACCATTTCATGTTATAGCATTTAAAGTTAAATTATCTTGTTTTAAATGTTGAAAATGTTAATATTTAGTTAATATTCCATTGATGTTTTACAAGCTGCTAAAGATCGTAATAAATTTTCTACAATTTTCATAGGAAATTTTGTAAAAATAATTGCTAAGCAGGTTTTATCACTGTAACTATTATTTCATTTATATTGAATATAATATCTTATAGTTAAAATCTGTTTGAGTAGATAAAATTATAAATAAATAATTATTAAATCTGTCGCGATGATAATGTTAATAATGAATTATATTTTATTTGCAGAAAATGTGGCACAGATTCAGGTGTTACATTAATATAGTTTCGACACATTTTACCTTTTAGGCATGCAAAATATATAATGAAATAAACAGTAATACATTTTCGTGCCTTAACATATATATAGTAATTCGTGCATAAAATTATAATTATTTTTTTATTTATTTTATTTATTTTCTTAGGAAAACCGAAAAAAGCTTTACAAACATCATAGACAATGATTCCTGAAAATACAGATAGCCGTTAATAGGTTTTCGCCAGTAGTTATTTAATATCCCCCCCGCGGGATCTCCGCCTTGTCGTGGTGGGGGGCTCAGTAACCGTGGCTTGGAACCCTGCGGTAAAGCTAAGAGGAGTGGACGCTCCGCGTGGGCTTGGCAGTGGGCCTGCGCAGGATGCGTCCAAGAGTGCGGGTGCGGGGAACAGTTCTGTCTGTCCCTCGCAGTCGGGTGCGGTCGCGGGAGGAGAGGCGTGTCAGTGTTGCGTTGCCGCGCGCCCTATCTCCCGCGACCAAATGGGGGCGCACCATTCGATGCGTCGCTGTGGGGCCGCAGAGGAAGAGGAGATGCGGTGTTGCGTTGCCATCCTCCCTATCCTCTGCGGCCGCTGAGTGTTTTGGCGGCGGAGCCCAACACCTTAATCCGCCGCCAAGGAGGTTTTGTTCGGGGCCCGCCTGACCATCTGGCGGGCCAATACCCATCGGGGGGGGGTAGCGACGAATGCTTATGCGAATCCCTACCCACCGACACACGGGTACATGAGGAACACGGGTTGGTTTTTAGTCAGTAAGAGTCTGACAGTCCCCTTCGTCCTTCCCCCGGGGCGGAGGGACTCCATGAGGATTTTCCAACCCGACACCAAAAAATAAAAAAGTTGTTACTTAATATACATATAAAAAAGTAATGAGCATGAGATAAAACAACGCATATCTCCTTAATTTCTCGCACACGCATACCTCAGCAACAAAATGAAGAAGATAATAATGATACAATAAAGAGAAACCTCATAAATAATGTCAAAGCTTACATATGTAGTTTAACAGTAAAACTTGACAATCTATGTACTTACTTACTAAGCAACCGCCTTGCCAACGCAACACTAGTGTTAAATAGGTCTATATCAATATTATTAAGAGTTTAATTGAACCCATTACTCGCCCGCCGAATAAATAAATTCTGCCTGTAATTAGTGGATGCGTGCGGAAGGCTTAGTAGTGGTCCCTTTCGCAAGCCCATCATCGGCACCTTCAAAGAAATTAGGGACAGCAATTCTGGACAATCCAATAAACCGCTTGCAACTTTAATTAAAAACAGTATATCTGCAATGTTACGATGTTTGACCAGTGACAGGAGGTGGTGTTTATTGCATATGTCGATATAACGGTCGGAGTGATATTCAACATTAGTCCTGAAGCATAAATATCTGACAAACTTGCGCTGGACTCTCTCAATGCGAGAGATGTATGGTTTCCAAGTGACTCCGAACAAAAGAACAATACAAAATTTTTGGCGTTTTTGTATGTTCGAAGTCCTTGGAGGCTCGCATAATAAACCCAACAGATTTATATGCCCTAGCAGTTGCTAGGGCATATAAATCTGTTGGGTTTATATTGGGGTTTATATTATTATTTGACATCCATGTCGACACTTTAGTTATAGTGTCGACATGGATGTCAAATAATAATTTAGAGTCGTGAAAGATGCCAAGATCACGCACACATGATACCCTCTGCAAAACATGGCTGTTCAGTGTGTAATCGAATAGTAACATACTGCGTTTTTCTCCCATAGGTCATAACGTTACATTTGGATGGACTAAGTTCCATATTATTAATAATACAATAGTCTTCGAGACGTTTGAGATCCATTTGCATGGCGACAGCATCCTGCATATCGGTGAAGACAGAATAAATTTTCATGTCGTCAGCAAAACATAAGACACGTGCAGAATGGAAACACCTGTCAATGTCATTTACACAGACCACAAACAGCAAAGGCCCTAGTAAAGATCCGGCGGGACGCCACTGGAAATGTCAATCCAGCTAGATACGTAGTTTTTTATAGCAACAGCCTGAAAGCGATTTTTTACATATGAAGCTAACCATCTTAACAGATCCCCACTAATACCGATCCTTTGTAGCTTAATCAATAGCAGATTATAGCTGATACGATCAAAAGTTTTACTGTAGTCTGTGTAAACGACATCAACCTGCTGAACATTGTCCATAGCCTGAGTCAAAAATTCCTTGAGCAGTATTAAGTTGCTAACAGTAGAACGACCCTTTAGAAAACCATGCTGGTACCGAGAGAAAGTATGAAGTAAGGCACGATATAATTGATTAAAAACATTTTTTTCAAGCAATTTGGAAACAGTACAGAGCTTAGATATTGGCCTGTAGTAGCCCGTTTCTAAACACCAGGCACTTCACTCTCAGAAAAAGACATAAGTACTAAATATAAATTATATTATATGTATTGTCAAAATATTATATTACAACATGTCATAGAAAATAAGATGAAGCACCTATGTCAAAGTCATAGAATGCAGAGTTATTACGTCAACCTTAAAGCTCAAAGAATTCTGTATAACTGTATAGAATATATAACTGTATATAACTGTATAGAATGAATGTTGAATTAACCATTTAAATAAAAGCTTTTTCATTTTCATTAACGGAAGCTCTCGAATAGCTTTGGGTACCTTATTGAATAACTTTATACACATGACATTAAAATTGAAATTACCAGCATCAAATTTTACTACTATAACAAATTTAATTTAACAAAGGGATTAAAACACTGCCATCTCAGAAAACTTAATTTGGCTTATCACTGACTCAATTTAAAAATTAGACAGCTTCAGTAATACTTACTTGGAGGTACTTTGAAACCATAAAACTTGATAGATAAAATCATTGAAGTACTTATTAAGTTACATACAATCTGGCACCGTCTGATTGGTAGAGTTTTCAAATTTCACACGCAGTTGGTATTATAATAATTATATTCAAGGCAGTTATGAATACTTTTAAACTTTCATGATTCGTGCAAATACATACATACATACATAAATATTTGTATTACGGGATCTGGAGAAAAATTCTTCGGCCTAGTTTTAAACCATTTTAAGTTTCTGCTCATATTCTGACTATACATATACCAATATTATATGCTCTCTGGTTGGACCAGTAAAGGGACCCTGGAGCTTGTGCTCCGTTTACGAGTTCAACCAGAATTGACGAAACATTACCTTTTCCAGAGAGCGATTGCTGCGTGGTTGACCTCCGTAACCCACAGGGATAGCGATATTCTAGACTATGTTCAACGGTACTGACTCCCCATTACGACTGTCAAATGAACTCTCTGATTCTGTCACTTAAAAAACCTTGGCTTTCCATAAAAAACTAAGACTGCTAGTTAATATAAAAATGCTAGTACCTAATCCTCTAGAATAAAATAAAAAGATGCACAGTTATAACGAGTAAACACGACGTCTGTGCTTACGCTTGGAAGAAAAATTTTTAATATCTTACGAAAGGAATGCTTTGGATAGAACTTTTTTTCTTATATTTATTACATTACAAGAACTTGCATTCACAGCGGTTATACAAATTGGTTATAACTTAGCTACGGTATATTTAGTTGGCAGGTGAAGTCAGTTTGATAGTGGCTCTAATATTACATGTCAAACAAAACGAAATAGTGTACCGACAACCATTAAAGGGCGATATTAAGGAAGGGAACAGGAGGTACCTATTTCTAGTGGTGTTCATTTGGTTAATTCAAATTGAACCATTGAAGACCACAGTTACTAGGGTGACAGCTTAGGTCGCAACAAAGCAGCAAAAAGGTACTAGACTTGTTTTAAATTCTAGGGATGTCTAGTAGTGATGCCAAACTGATGCTTTATGTTGCGAAAACATGGTTACAATCAATAATACATTTATAGAAGCATCTCTACTCTTTTCATACAGCGGTGCCAGAAAAACTAATAGTAATTTTAAAGTAAAACGCTACTATTTGTTACACATTTTCGAACGGTATAAAATCACTATCACCAAATCCGATGGACGACATTTTCGACTGAAACGCAATAGCTCCTTTAATTAAAGTTCAGAGAGGAATCATGTTTCTTTAATTAATAGAGGGTACTTGGGGAAAGAATAAAGCTAATATTTGTCAATCTGAATTAAGATTTGTTTATTATTTTGCTATCAAATAAATTAGATTGTTGTTTAATTCGTTTCATCGAAATTACTTGAGTAAACAAAATTGTTTTGTGACGAATTAACTTTGGACTGCAAGATTTAATAATGTCTGCCTGAAGTAAGACACTGAATGTTTAGAATTACTATGATGGGCACCGTACACGTTTATCCATATTAATAAAAGAAATACATAATCAGTTTTGTACCTATGCAGCATCAAAGATTTTCATAACTGCCTAGAGCGATGGCTTCAATTTCGTTAGATTTTTTTTTATGGTAATAGGCGGCAAACGAGCAGACGGATCGCTTGATGGTAAACATTGACTGGTTTCATAGTTACCTCTTTGGTCGCCGGCAACGTATACGCATTGAAGACTTTTATTCCACTTGGTCTAACACGAATGCCGGGGTACCACAGGGTGGCGTGCTATCTCCGTTACTCTTCACGATATTCATTAATTCTATCTCTAACCAACTACTTTCATCCTACCACCTTTACGCAGATGATTTACAGATTTACACGCAAGCCCCCTTAGATGAGTTACCAGATGCATGTAGAACCATTAGCACAGATTTGGCTCAGATCTGCGAGTGGACCAAGAAATATGGACTGATGGTGAATCCTGATAAAACTCAGTTAATTATTATTGGTAGCCCAAGAATGACTGCAAAAATTAACTGGTCTGATCTACCACTAATTACTTTCGACGGAAAAGATCTCTTTTATACTAAGAAGGTTAAAAATCTGGGGATCTACCTTGATGAGAATCTATCCTGGGTACCACAAATACAGGAGGTGAGTCGCAGACTATTTGCATCAGCCGGATCTCTGCGTAGACTACGCAACTTTCTTCCGACTGCTACTAAAATTGCGCTTGCACAATCGCTGCTGTTGCCTATTCTTGACTACGCTGATGTCAGCTATCTTGACCCCACGGAGGAGCAGCTAGACAAACTTGAGCGCCTTCAAAACTTCTGTATACGATTTATATTTGGATTACGCAAATATGATCATGTCTCAGAATTTCGCAACAGACTCAAGTGGCTCCCAATTCGTCTTCGCAGGAATACTCACATTCTTACATTACTTTATAATGTTTTATTTAATCCCAGTACCCCCTTTTATCTCAAAGAACGTTTTAAGTTCCTTCATGACACACATATAAGGTCCTTGAGGTCGTCTGAGAATTTGACTCTGGCGATGCCAATCCATTCTAGCAATTACTATGGAAAATCCTTTACCGTTCAAGCTGCACGCCTGTGGAATGGATTGCCACTAGAAATCCGTAAAGCCAAATCGCTTAACATATTTAAGTGTTACGCTTAACATCTTAAAAAGACACTACCTGTCAATCTAACGCCAATAATTATAAGCATTGTTAATTTATCATTTGTATAGCTGTCGTTCTACAAGTGTTCTGTTCACTGCTTCCTTATAATTATATAATCATATTTTATTTATAATATGTATTGTATCATATAGTACCTATACTTATGTATGTTATAGTAGTATAATATAGTATGTATTTATGTAAGTGTACATTACAATATGTATATATTTAGGTACCTACTTATTTATAATTATTATAGATTACTGACGCTACACCATCAATATACATGACTGTTAACCTACATCATTTCTGTCCATCCGCGGTTGCCTGGAAGAGATCGCTCCATTAGCGATAAGGCCGCCAATTGCACACTAGTTTTAAGTTATATACTTCTGTAAATACTTTGTTTGTTTTGGTGTTCAATAAAGTATAATCTATCTATCTAAGCAATTACCGCCGCCCATGGACACAAAAGCAACACTATAGGAGTCACAAGTGCGTTGCCGCCCCTTAGGGTTGGGAAAGGGGATAGGATGAGGAGTGGGATGAGGGAGAAGGACTAGGGGATAGGGCCTCCGGCAGTCTCACTCACCGAACGAAACGCAACAGTTTAGGTAGTGTCACTTTACGTCGATTTGCTGTGAGAAGGTAGTACTACCCTGGTTGAGCCGGCACATTTAGGCTGAAATCAGCAAGGCTCTACTACCTTTAATATTAGGCGATGATACAATGCTATATATTTTTACGTTACAAATAAAGAAAAACGTCTTCATTCTTTCCAGACTTTGTTATCAAGAAAGCAGTAAAAGATTTCTCCATAAATATTCTTAAAAGGAAAATAAAACAAAACGGCAGTTAAACGATGTAACTTCACCGATATAGCCAGTATTTTACCATTATAAGTTGATCTATATTTGGACGACACAGTTCTACCATAGACCAGTTTATAGTGGCAAAGATACTCATACAAAATCGTGCTCTTTTACCTTGAAGTCATCTATCATGCCGCGATACGCTCTGATTCTGCGCACCCTACAGGCCTATAAACGTTAAACAAAATATAAATATGGCACAATCATATTATAAGTCGTAAACAGTGAAATATGAACACCTGGTAGGTAATAGATTTTGTGTGAGGGAGAATACTTAGATATTCTTTGAAAAATAATTTGCCTTTTTTGGCTCCAGCAGATTTGGGCAATAATTTGATGAAGTCGGAATCTATGGCCACTTATAATACATAGGTAAAATAGTGGTAGTCACACTCAATAAATGTCATCTATTGTACAGTCATCTAATGAGAGCTACTTGTAAGGTAAATAGAATCGCGCTATTATACGGGTATACACCTGTTTAAAATCTACAAGATCTGAAAACTCCAACACCACAGCTGGGGGCTTATCCACTATGACCACTGAAATACCATGTTCAAGACGTGTGTCGTCGCGACGTGCACTAGACGTAAACGTGATTCAGTACCACGACAATCAAAATATTGTATTCAGTATGCCATACGACAGCTTGTCTATGCCTAGTTATCAATTTCACAACATTCGTTCATAAATCTTAATGCCGGTTTGCCGGCTCAATTTATATTTTATAAATATTATTTTACTAATTAGTAATTTTCACTATAAGCTATACAGTACAAATAAAAAAGGTTAATAAAACTTTAATTATATTATTTTAGTTCAATTTCGCCAGGAACAATCTCAAAATAAAAAATTGATCTTAAAAGTTTATTTCATCTTTTATACTTAAGTAAATTTTTGAACGATAACATATATGATAACATTGATGACAGACATGACAGTTGCAGTCGCGCTACAATATAAAAAAATAAAAGTGCGTTTAGTGCAGCAAATAGCCCAATTCTAACAGAATCTAATAAATCATAATGGATTTATTATTTATCCGAAGACGAGTTAGACGCTGGCGCCAGCGACAGGCGTCAGTTTTCATTAAACATAATATTTAGTTTTATTTATTTATCACATAACTTTGCCATTACAGATATAACTTAACCTAATTCGACAAAGTACCTAACTTAAAATATATTTCCTTAACTATACTTCCTTACAAACTACACAGTAAGTGGCCCTTGTGAACTCGCTCAGTGTACAGTTAAATAAGTCAATCCCATCAGCCACCGTGTTGAGAGTGCGCAACGCGCGAGTGAGCGGTGCGCGCTCCAGCAGGTTGGTGCGCGCACGCGGCACCACCAGCAGCCGCGGCCTGCGCCACCGCGTCACGTACTCGTCTGAAATACAAAAACCTATCTCTGAGAGTATACCAGAGTTTTGTATTGTACCTCTCAAAACTTTCAGAAGATAAGTTGCCAATGCCACTTCACGCCTGACTTCCAATCTGAAATACCCCACCATATCAAGGCAGAATAAGGTGGGGTACAGTAACGGGTATCCCGGATATATCCCATATAATTTTAAATACATAAATCTAATATATTTGTTCTGTATCCGCTCGAGCATCTTTTTATATTTAATTTCGCTCGGACTCCAGATGGCCGCATTGTATTCCAGATGACTTTTCACAAGAGCCTCGGACAAAGCCCTTAATGCACCGATGTTCGTGAACTCATTCGCCCGACGCAGCATAAACCCCAGATTCCGGTACGCCTTCTTACAAATATGTACCACGTGTTTACGAAACTGTAAGTCGCTGGTGAAATGGATGCCTAAATCCTTCACCTCCATGACACGCTGCAGCAGCTCCCCGTTCATACTGTACTGGTGGTGTTGTTGGTTTCGTGTGCGGGTGAATGAAAGCACTGAGCACTTTGAAACATTGAAGTAAAGCTTATTGCAGTGACTCCATTCAGTGACTCTATCCAAGTCGCGCTGCAGCATGTCACTATCAGCAGTGTTTTTAATCACCGCTGACAATTTAAGGTCATCAGCAAACAGTAGACATGTTGACCTGACCATCGTCGGTAAATCATTTACCATGATAATAAATAATAAGGGTCCCAGATTACTGCCCTGACTGACGCCCGATCTTGTGTAGTAGGGCTCCGAGAAGTGTCCGCCACAGTCGACATACTGACGCCTATCTCGAAGATAACTGGCGAAGAACTTTACAGTATGAAATGTGCAGCCCATACCAGCCAGCCTCGACAAGAGTATGTTGTGGTCGACCGTGTCAAACGCCTTCTTGAAGTCCAGGTAGGCTACGTCAACCTGAAGCCCAGCGTCAACAGCTGGTACCAACTGCGTCATCAGGTGAAGTAAGTTTCCCGCTGTACCGCATCCAGGACGGAAGCCGTGCTGCGCATCAGACAAATGAGCCCCAATCTGTGCATAAAGGCTACTGTGAACAGCCATCTCGAATACTTTGACTAAGACTTCGAAGACTTTGTTAAACAACTTTGACACGGACACTGGTAAATAAAAAAGCAAATAAACTTAGTATTTAACCACTAACGAACACTGAAAATAATATTAAACAAATAAACTTAGTACTTATTTATCCTCTATCGTTTTACAATAAACGCGTTACGTGACCTCTTAGCTCACGGAATTTTGACAACTAAAACCGTATCCGAAACGTGCGCTACCGTGCTTGTCAAACTTGAAATTGGCATAGTGAATACCGTTTAAGCCAATAACGTGCTGACGTGGGTAACTAGTACGTTAAAACACGTTAAGACTTCAAAATGGTCATAGTGAATAAGCCCCCTGGCCACAAACTCATAGAAAAAGCTACCCGTTTTATATACATACAATATAGCGCTAAGTTCTTGATGTCGCCGTTCGGACCGCGGTCCAAACCGGCACGATCACCCAACCAGGTCAGAGAATCCTCCCTCTAGTTAAGGAAACATTATACTTCTTTCTTTAGCCAATTTTTTTTGTCACATGGCATGTATGTTTGCCAGTCCAATAATGGAAATGAAATGCAAGCGACAGTCTTTAAAAAATACTACGAAATATAACAAGGACGATTGCATTATTAAGTTTAACAAATTAGCTGTTATCGCAGCTACTTGGCGGGGTTCCCGCCATAAAAGCGACATTATCTAGCTTAATGTGCACTTTCATATACATTACTAATGCACTTAAGTGTCTGTGGTAGTGTGACATACGAAACGAGAAATGTACATGTAAAATAACATGTTTTAAGATATTGGCACTACAGCCAGATATTTGGGTAATCGTCTTCTTGAAAAATTTGGCACACATATTAAGAGATAATAAGGCTTTGGCTCCTTTGGAGCTTTTAGGTAAACATAAATTTTTGCCATTGGAAAGGCCTATATCCAGCAGTGGACTGATATGGCTGACTAATGATGATGATGAAACTTATATTTTTAAAAGAATGTACATTATACTATACACAATAACTACATTACCTGCATACCACCAAGGTATTAAATAATATTAACCGACAAAAAGTTAGCAATTAACTTGCAAGCTGCTATTTGATAAGACCATAAAAGATAGGTATTTCGAGTTGGACGAGACAGCGCATGGAGCAAGTGGGATCTCCACCTTGTCGTGGTGGGGGGGGCTCATTAACCGTGGTTTGTACACCCGCGGTGAAGCTAAGAGAGATCCCGAGAGTGGACACTCCGCGTGGGCTTGGAGGGGCCTGCGCAGGATGCGTCCAACGGAGCGGGTGCGGGGGGACAGTTCTGTCTGTCCCTCGCTCGGACGCGGTCGCGGGAGGAGAGGCGTGTCGGTGTTATGTAGCCGCGACCAAATGGGGGCGCACCAATGTTGCATCGCGGTGGGGCCACAGAGGAAGAGGAGATGCGGTGTTATGTTGCCGTCCTCCCTATCCTCGGCGGCCGCTGGGTGTTTTGGCGGCGGAGCCCAACACCTTCATTCGCCGCCAAGGGGGTTTTGTTCGGGGCCCGCATGACCATCTGGCGGGCCAATACACGTCGGGGGGTAGCGAGGAATGCTTCGGTGATACCGGACCCTCCGACACACGGGTACATGAGGAACACGGGTTGGTTTTTTGGCAGTTAGAGTCTGACAGTCCCCTTGGCCCTTCCCCCAGGGCGGAGGGACTCCAAGAGGATTGTCCAATCCGACACCAAATAAAAAAAATGGAGCACCCGCCCTGTGCATTATATAAAAAAACACCCTTGAATACATCGTCGTTTCTAGGTATGTTTAAACTAATAATAGAAGCTAGGAACATCTTCAAATATAATTAACCACCTATGTCTTAGATTAGACGCTTTTAAAAGCAGTTTGTCCGCCATAACCGTACCAATAGTGTAAACAGGAATTATAATTCAGTAAAATATATCTGTCTACCAAGTTGGACATTTTTATGGATATAATGATAGCCATAAAAAATAATTTATGACATAGGAACAACAAAATATGCTTCGAAAACAGAAATTGAAATACATGTTAAAATTAATTTACACTATAACACTAAGGTAACTGTTCTACAGTTATAACAGAGAAATAACAGTTAATTGTGAGCATTTTATGGTCTTCCCTCAGTTATACGGGAACGTAAGCAAGACAAAGTAAGCTCTTAAGATAATTATATTCTTGCATAAGTTGTAAAAATTATCACTTGCTGTTCTCTACGTGGTAACTAGGTACTCGGATGAGAGCAGCTGTTTTATTAATTATAATATTAAATTATAGTCAGAAATATACACAGTATTATTTCTTCTCTGTTGCCGAATTCAGGTATAATTTCTGAACCGCTTTTCGTAATATAAGACCATAAAATCTGGCTCGATGTGTGTCAATTTAATATTAGGCTAGAATGGGTTGGTAAGAATGGGCATTTTTACTTGTTAAGTTTTGCAATCTGATTGTAGATAACTCAAAATGCCAAATGCAAAGTCTCATTTAATGGGATGGGACAAAACATTGTATCGAAAAAAATTTACAGGGTAAAGAATGCCTTAAAATTGGATCATGACTGTTTCGAACTCATTATCTAGTATTATCTAGTATGCCTCCGTGGTCCAGTGGAGAGCGTATGCGTCTGCTGAACGGAGGTCTCGGGTTCGATTCCCGGGTCGGGCAAAAGTGTTACTGAGTTTTTCTGAATTCTCAGTAGCAGCACTGAGTCTGGTAATTTGCCCGGTAACGGCAATAGGCTCGCCCTTTATTACGTGGGACCTAAAAATTCATGGCGAAATGTGGGTGTAATATTACACCTCTGCCTAGCAGTTCAGGGATACAGGCGTGAATCTATAAATAAATAAAAAAAGTATTCACAGAATGTTTATGTTTCTGCAGCAGATGCAGTACACACCTTGACTAATTATATTTCCGAGGAACTTGGGCAAAGTCAACATGTGATTGGCGTCATTCTAGATCTGGCAAAAGCATTTGACACTGTATCAATCCCACTGCTTCTTAAGAAATTGGAGGCCTTAGGAATAAGAGGCACACAGTTAAAACTGTTTAAAGACTACTTACGGGATAGGTATCAATGTGTCAAAATAGACAACGTAATCAGTTCCGAATTATTATTACCCCAATACGGCATTCCTCAGGGAAGTGTGCTCGGTGGAACACTCTTTCTAGCGTACATAAATGATCTCTGTAACCTAAACCTACATCATGGCACTATTGTTACATATGCTGACGACACTGCGCTTATTTTCTCAGCAAACACCATTACGGAAGCTCAGAAGTATGCACAACAAGGGTTTAACGTAGTAAATAACTAGCTTAAACATAATCTACTAACCTTAAATACTGATAAGACTTAATTCATTCAATTTTGTATGCGTAACCCCCAAGCACATAACAATTCTTTTCACTTATATGCACATAACTGTTATCTTAAGTCAAACAACATTTGCACCTGTCCGGAAATTAATAGCACTACTAATATTATGTATTTAGGGGTTATATTGGACAAAACCCTTTCCTATAAACAACATATCGCCGCTTTAACATCTAGGCTACGAAAATTATTATTTGTATTTAAAAAACTTCGCTTTATTTTAGATCATAACCTCATTATACAGATGTACAAGGCATTGTGTCAGTCCATAATCCAATACTGCATAACCTCTTGGGGAGGTATAGGAAAATCTTTAATGCTCTCTATAGAGCGAGCGCAAAGAGCCCTGCTTAAAGTGGCCACCCGCCGACCTTACCGATTCTCTACAAGACTTCTATATGAATCATGCAAAGTGCTAACGGTTCGTCAACTGTTTATATTGTACACTGTACTAAAACAGCATACTGCGCTTACGTACAACGCCGACCTTACTAACACCAAGAGACGGAAAGATATTGTCTGTAGTTCAATCTCTGAATCAAGGTTTGTCTTTACTAATAGATTATTTTCATTTCTGGGTCCCTATCTTTATAACAAAATAAACAAAGAAACATCTATTTATGACCTAAGTTATGTAAGATCGAAACAACGCGTCTATCAGTATTTACAAACATTGAAATATGATCAGACCGAAGAACTGCTGACTGTGGTCAAATAATTATAAATTTCATATTAGTTTTAAAATAATTCTAAGTAGGCATATTTTTATTAAGAAACATTACGTTTAATATGTTGATGATAAATATTGTAATTACTTCATAACTCAGATCAAAATCACTTACTGTAAGTGCCTTTAATGCCTGTGGCACAGGTTTACCCTAGTACAGGCACCTCATTATTCTACCTAAATTACCTTTTAAGAACTTTATGTATATTTTTGTGATGTATGAAAATTAATAAATTTTATTATTATTCCGTTTATTAAATATTGCTCTCATTATCACATTTTACATACTTAAATATTACAATAAAAAATAAATTAAATATATAAAATGGGACCACGGAGACCCACTGGCATCGGGCACAGGGACCAAGCTACCGGTGGTTCGGGCTCCAGAGAAAGGAACCTCCGTACGATACGTATCGTGTCCAGCAATACTGCCTTCTGTATAGAGGACTTGATCCAGCCGTCTAACGAGAGCCTCTTGAGGTGGTGGTTGAGGCTCTTGGCAATAAGACCATTTACGGTCACGACTATCGGTACAATGATCGCCGAGTCAACATCCCACATGTCGACAATCTCGTGAGCCAGGTCCAAATACTTCATTTGTTTATCTTTTTCGGCTTTCTCGAGATTCTCGTCATGGGGTATGGTGACGTCGATGATCATTGCAAGGCGCTCTAATCGGTCTATCACCACTATGTCCGGCTTGTTAGCCACAATAGTTCTGTCAGTAATGATAGACCGATCCCAATACAGAGTAGCACGACCATTTTCAAGAACTGGGTCGGGCACATACCTGTAGTAGGGTATTTCAGAGTCGACAAGTTGGTACTTTAAGGCAAGTTGCTGGTGGACAATCCTGGCTACTTGGTTGTGTCTATGCAAATACTCGCCGTTGGCAAGACGAGAACAACCGGATACTATATGTCTGAGCGACTCACCAGGCTGGTGACATGCCCGACATATGTCGACCGTCCCATCCCTCAGAATATACTTCCGGTAGTTGTTCGTCATGATACCTTCGTCCATAATTGCAAACACAAAACCTTCTGTTTCGGCGAAAAGATCGCCAAAACGCAGCCAGGACACCGATGCTGAAAAATCTACGTCGGGGCCATGCAAGGCCCGGTAAAATCGTCCATGCAGCTCTTTACCTTTCCATACCTCCCTGCGCTCTTCTACACCAAGTACGACAGGTTTGCGCCAGTTCTCTTTCGCCAGACCCAGCGGGGTAAGCCCACTGTCTACAGCGACCACATCTCGGTGCATCCCCGCGTCAGTGTTTAGAAAGTATTCTCTGAGATTGCACACCTCGCGATTGTGGAGAGTCTTGGCACTTAGGAAGCCACGACCCCCACACTTACGCGGGATGTACAATCTCATCACCGACGAACGCGGGTGATGCATCCGGTATGTCGTGAGTAGACAGCGAACTTTCCGATCCAAGGCGTCCAATTCTGTTTGAGTCCATTTGAGTATGCCGAAGGAGTACATTAAGACCGGCATGGCCCAACCGTTACAGGCACGCACCTTATTTCCACCTGATAAAAAGCTTTTTAAGATTTTCTTCAGGCGGCCAAAGAAACGTACCTGTAACGCCTGTTTCATGCCCGCGTCATCAATGTCTAATGCCTGCGACATACCCAGATATTTGTAGGTTTCGGTTGCAGAGAGAGATCTAAGTTGTGTGAAATCTGAAAGCATTATACCATCAGATTCCACACTCCTGCCTCGCTTTACATGCATGACCGCACATTTATCCACACCGAACTCCATCTTAATTGAATTACTAAAATTTTCAGTTGTCTTTAGTAACTCAGTTAACGTTAGTAAACGTTAATACGCCGTAAGGTTGGTTCCTCCCTCTGTAGCCACAAAATATACCCGCATGACGTTCTCATTCATCGTTTAAGTCCATCTCATGCGGCGCACATCACCACCGGCAGCGGGGCCCCTGTTCGAAACCGGTGGGTCTCGGGGTCCCAAGCGTGACGGTGGCCGGCCTCTTCCCCGGCGGCGCGCTGGTGCTGGTGTCGTCGGCGGGGAAAAATACTCATCACTCGATGAGCTCGACGCCTCAGCAATGGCCGGCACTGTTGGCGCCGGCGGCTGCGAGGCGGAGCTGAGTGACGAGTCCGGGGGTCTTATTTGTGCCGCTGCTCTGGCTCTAGTCAACATTTTCTCTTAGTTGTATTTGTATTTACTCTTGTATTTACTTTATTTGCATTGTTTACATTTGTGACATCTGATGTCATTTTGGTTTCTTGATATTTACTTTGTAGTTATTTTCTTTTTGGTTTTTAAAGAAGTTTGTGATAATAATTATTTACACAATTGTGTTTATCTCGTATGTAATATAGTATACGCCTCAGAAACAATAAAATAAATCAATACAAAATTTATCTAAGAAAATTTTGTCTGTTGACTTTTAGTGTTGCCAGTTATTATTATTATTCCTCTTTATTACGTCTATTCTCATGGTAGAATTTTATACACTTAAATAAATAAAAAAAATTAACCATATAAAATAGGACCACGGAGACCCACCGGTATCGGGTACAGGGACCAAGCTACCGGTGGTTAGGGCTCCAGAGAGAGGAACCTCCGAACTATGCGCGTCGTGTCCAAGAATACTGCCTTCTGTATAGAGGACTTGATCCAGTCGTCTAACGAGAGCCTCTTGAGATGGTGGTCGAGGCTCTTGGCAATGAGACCATTAACTGACACGACTATCGGTACAATGATCGCCGAGTTCACATCCCACATGTCGACAATCTCGTGAGCTAGGTCCAAATACTTGATTTCCTTATCTTTTTCGGCTTTCACGAGATTCTCGTCATGGGGAATAGTAACATCAACGATCATTGCAAGGCGTTCTGATCGATCTATCACCACAATATCCGGCTTGTTAGCCACGATAGTCCTATCGGTGATGATAGATCGATCCCAGTACATAGTGGCATGACCATTTTCGAGAACTGGGTCGGGCACATACCTGTAGTACGGTACTTCAAAGGGTACAAGGTCATATTTTAAGGCAAGCTGCTGATGGATGATCCTGGCTACTTGATTGTGCCTGTGCAAGTACTCGCCGTTGGCAAGACGAGAACAACCGGAAACTATATGTCTGAGGGATTCGCCGGGCTGGTGACACGCCCGACATATGTCAATAGTCCCATCCTTCAGAATATACTTACGGTAGTTGTTCGTCATGACAACTTCGTCCATAATTGCACAAACAAAACCTTCGGTCTCTGCAAATAAATCACCAAACCGTAGCCAGGCTACTGATGACATGAGGTCTACATCGGGCCCATGCAAGGCCCGATAAAAACGTCCATGCAACTCTTTGCCTTTCCATACTTCCCTGCGCTCTTCAGTACTAAGTACAACAGGTTTGCGCCAGCTCTCTTTTGCCAGACCCAACGGGGTAAGTCCGTTGTCTACAGCAACAATATCACGATGCACACCCGTATCAGCCTTAAGAAAATATTCTCTAAGATTGTACACCTCGCGGTTGTGGAGGTCCTTAGCACTGAAGAAACCACGACCACCACATTTCCGCGGGATGTACAACCTCATTACTGATGACCGCGGGTGATGCATCCGATATTCAGTCAATAGACAACGGACTTTTCTGTCCAGGGCTTCCAGTTCTGATTGAGTCCATCTGAGTATGCCGAAGGAGTATGCTAAGACTGGCATGGCCCAACCATTATAGGCACGCACCCTGTTGCCGCCTGATAAAAAACTTCTCAGTATTTTCTTCAGGCGGCCCAAGTAGCGCTCCCGCAATGATTGTTTCATGGCAGTCTCAGCAATACCTAAGGCCTGCGACATACCCAGATACTTGTAGGTCTCGGCCGCAGATAGAGATCTAAGTTGTGTGGAATCTGAAAGCTCTATACCCTCAGATTCCACAATCCCACCTCGTTTTACATGCATGACCGCACATTTACCCACACCAAATTCCATCTTGATAGAATTACTAAAAGTTTCAGTTACTTTTAGTAACGCTGTCAATTGGAAAGTGGAGGGGGCAATTAACTTCAGGTCATCCATATAAAAGAGGTGGGAGATAACTTGACCCCTACGCTGCAGCCGATAGTCTAACCCAGACCCCTCTAGCAAAGTGCTGAGAGGATTCAGAGCTAGACAAAACCACAAGGGACTCAAACTGTCACCCTGGAATATACCCCGTTCGATCTTAAGAGGAGCACCGCAATCGCGAATCTGCCGACATCCTGGATAGCGTAGGACCGTACTCCACTGTCCCATACATGCCTTCAAGAGGGCGCATAGAGTTATATCGACCTTATATAATTCCAGCACCCTCAAGAGCCATGTATGTGGCACGGAGTCGAAGGCCTTCTTGTAATCTATCCAGCATGTCGGCAGATCCTTTCGGTTGCGGCGCACCTGCTGGCTAATGGCCATGTCAAAGAGGAGTAGCTCTTTTGTACCACGGGCCCCATTCTTACATCCATTTTGAGCCACTGACATGATGTTATTATTTCTAATATGTGATAACATCTTAGTCCTCAAAATGGATGTAAGAAGTTTGTATATAGTCTGTAGACACGTAATTGGTCTATAATTTTTGGGGTCCGTGGTACAACCTGACTTAAAGAGCAGGTGAGTGAGACCAGTTGTCATAAAAGTTGGGATCGAGCCCGATTCCAAAGATGCCTGGAATTGGGATGCCAACCGAGCATGGGCACTACGTAGCCACTTCAACCAGAAGTTGTGCAGTCCGTCTGGTCCCGCTGATTTCCAGTTAGATAACGCACGGACTGCACAAGCTACATCTGTTGTTTCTATGGCTACGCGCTGCATTTGGGATATTCCCTCACATGCTCGCTTAATATCCCCAAACCAATCACCTTCAGTGTGGCTAATGGGCATCGACCAAATGCTGCGCCAGAAAGCGTTTGTTGCCTCAACATCTGGCAGACGCCCATCATCCACACCTGAATTGGTTCGCTCCCAACTTCTATATACCCACCTTTCATCTTTTTGGAATGCCCTATTCTGGGCGTATCGGTCCACCCGCTTTTTGTACCGTCTTATACGGTTTGCCCACGCACAAACTTTTTGCTTCAGGTAGTCGATGCGTTCTGTGACTCGTGACTCGTATTCTTGGCGACTAAGGCCCGTGCCAGAGAACGCCCGAGTCACAAAACGCATCACTCTCGGTCTTGTATTGCCCGACCTGAAGCAAATTAGCTTTCCGATGAGCGCCCTGGTCTCAGTGATACGACGCTCAATCCTGCACTGCAAGGCCGGTACAGCATTGGTTCGAGGGGCAGAATTACTACCATTTGGTATTTTAATACCTGCCACTCGACACGCTGTAACAGCCGCACAGTACAGAATTGAGTGGGTATCGCTAAGATCTTCACTATTGTCTAAATACGTGGACAATAGTGAATCCAGGGCACACACCAGCGCTATATTTTTCTTGTGCGTGGGCAAACGTGGTAAGCGGGGCCTATCTGCTCTATTCACAAAACGATACTCCCGAATTGTGCATTCCAAAGTACTCCTTAATTCATCTATGTACTGGGTACTTACTTGTGTATCCCTACTATGCACTTCTTCAACAGTCCTTTGCGTTGTGACAATATTTGAAATTTGTGTATCGCTACACGTAGAAGAAGTGATAGGAGGGCTACGTTGTAAGCCAGAGCGTAGCCTCTCAAGTGCGTCGTTATCCAGCAGGCGGCATCGCTGGATAGCCCGCACTTGATCCGACAGTCGCTGTGCCGAAACGTTGACAGCCGGTTCCAAGCCCTGAAACAGAGGCAGCATGCGGTCACGATACGCCGTAAGGTTGGTACCTCCCTCTGTAGCCACAAAATATGCCCGCATGACGTTTTCGTTCATGGATTTAGTCCATTTCATGCGGTGCACATTACCACCGGCAGCGGGGGCCCTGTTCGAAACCGGTGGGTCTCGGGGTCCCAAGCGTAGCGGTGGCTGGCCTCTCCCACAGCGGCGTACAGGTGTTGGCGACGTCGGCGGGGAGAAATACTCGTCGCTCGACGAGCTCGACGCCTCTGTGATTGCCGACAACTCTGTTGTAGGTGCCGGCGGCTGCGAGGCGGAGCTGAGCGACGAGTCCGGGGGTGTATTACGTGCAGCAGCAGCTCTAGCCCTCGTCAACATCTCATTTCCTCGTTGTATTTATATTATAGTGTTTATTTACAATTTTCTTTGTTGATATGTCATTGACGTTAGTTGTCATCTTGAATGTTTTGTAGATACTTTTCTTAATTAATTAAATGGTTTCTTGATTTAGTAATATGTTTATCATGTATAGAAGTCCTGTTTGTAGTAAAAATATATATATATATGAATCCCAAACTTTGATATAAAACAAATATAAATATTCGAGGAAAAAAATTATGTCGTCTTGTTGACGTGTTGCTAGGTTATTATTATTATTATTATTATGTTAATACCCACTATCTACATCTAACAAATCCAGTAGCCAACTGTTTCAAAGGTATACTTAAAACGGTCATCTTATAGACCTTGGTAAACATTATTTACTGCTTGTCCCAAACTTGCGTCACTTAGTAACCCGGAGGATTACGCACACAAGTTTAACAGAGCCTACCTATTAGCTTTGCTAATGAAATCTAATCCACCCCGTTTTGATTATGCTTAGATTAAACTATGGTGCCTCTTCTGGGCCTTATGGGGGAAAGAGATGATTTATACACAACCTAAGTCGTTCGGTTACTAATAGGGGTCTTTACTTGTAAGTAAAGGGATGTAACTTTAGGGACCCAAGGGATATGGGGTTGTTCCATCGAGATTAATATTCGCTTAGTGATTCGGTGCATTTTTAGTTTGCTATTGTATGCAAATTTGACTCGTGGGTATAATGGTAGTGTCATACGACTTTTTACATTATGAAGTCACCTATATCTCCCCATGTATCCTTCTAGGATATGGAAGTCAGATGGCAAATGCACTATGGAAAATTTACAGCCACAGGATTGGCCTAAAACATATATTTTTTTAAATAGAGAGAAAAAAAAGAGATAAGCTTTTATTTCCACTTTGAATGATAAAAATTTAGAGTGTAAAATTTGACTGAAGTGAATATATTTAGAAGAATATGTGCATCGGCATCTTCCGTACATACTACAGAAAAAGTAACAACTGGGAAAAAGCTATTATTATATAAATCTGTTATAACAAACATTTTATAAACACCATCTAAAATTAAACCAATTATGGCTTTGCCATTGTCATGTTATGTTGAGACTATCATAAAAAATATGGTATATAAAGATGCCGACACGCTCGCAAAAGATGCCAGAATCGCCAACATTTTATTGAGGAAGACATTAAAACTGTGTGCCAAGCTTTATGGCTTTACCACTTATAGAATGCAATTATTGTTCTTCTCGTTATGTTTGATGGTGTGGTGGTAGGTATGTTAGTATTAATGTATTGAGTGTTATAGGGTTATAAGCGTTCGTCGCATAGGCTAGTCAAGTGTTATATGTATAATGTATTTGGTAGCGCCATCTACCTTCCTATCTATAACTAATCGCATCAACATCAATCGTTCCACGTACAAGTGTGAGCGATACCATATTTCCGTCTCCCTCTACCCCACTCCCTGGAAGAGGCACTGCCTTTCGTCTGATTCGTCGCCGCGATCGTCGACGCGAGTGACAGTCCAGAACATTCCGCTCGCTGAGAACGCCGTCTCGTTCGTATCGCGCCGCATCGCTGTATGTGATTATTACCGCATATATAAACCGCTCGCAAGTGGGAGTGACGGTGAATTGAAGTGAAAACAAGCAGCTGCATCACGAAACCACCAGGAGACTGCCCTACGGAAACGAAGAAGGTTGTATAAGGTAAGTGCCCTCCATCCTTGAAATATCCTATACCCACTCAATCACCCCTTCCCGTAATCATCTCCTAGGCGGCGAAGAACCGCTATCCTCTGTATACAGTCCATTTCCTTCTCCAAGTCGCCTAGAACCCTACGGTTTCGGTGTAACGCCGAACCATTTTTTTGATCCATACGAGTCGGATTAATTTACGTTTTTATACGTTATATCGCTATACCTAGGCAGTTATAGCACCTAGCTATACTCCTAATATATTCACATAACCGTCACATGGTTATTTCCGCCCGCATCAGTAGGTAAACTTTTATGTAGCTACCTACTTATTAAATTATTAATTCTGGAACTATCATAGTTGTCTTATAAATCTCATATTTCAAGCAACTTTTAGTTCCTCAGCTCTAAAGTGTTGCCTACTTAGCCTACTTAGGTAAAATAATAGATACATTAGATATTCTTATTTTGTTTCGTTCTCATTAGCTTATACTTACGTAAGCATGTCACAACAAAAGAAGTCACGCGTGTCGGAAGACAAAGAGATGACAATCTTAGAAGCAAAACGCAATATTTTATTTGAGCGCATTCAAAACATCTATGAACGATCAAAAACCGCATCTATGTCTGACAGTAATAGCGAAGCATTTCTCAGTTATTGTATAACAGTAGATAGTATTCGAACAGATTTTCATAAGTTGTTAGACGATTATAACGCAAGATTACTTTCTATCAATCCTGATGAAAAACCGAACTATCAGGCGTATACCTTATTCGAAGATCTTTATTGTATTATTAAGCGTATACAATCGCAATTGGAGGGTAAATGTTCAGCAGAGCCCGTTGCCCGCAAACCGAGATTACCGCCAATCGAGATTATGTCGTTTGACGGAGATATACGAAATTGGCCGTTATTCTATGCGAGTTTTAAGTCTACAGTGCACGATAATGGTTCTCTGACAGATTGTACTATTTAATAGGTAAACTGTCACCGAAGGCCCAGTCCGTATTTGCAGGTGTCACACCCAGTGCTGAGAATTATCAGGTCATATTTCAGTCACTACTTGACAGATATCAGGACACGCGCGTCCTAGAGTCTACATACTTTGACCAAGCTTTAAATCTCAAACTGTCCGGCAACGCGCCTGTCTCGAATTTCCAGCTGTTAATTGATAACTTCGTAACCGCGGTTAATTCTCTTAGGAATTTAAAATCAGAAGATCTTTCCGACTTTATGTTGCTTCAACTCGCTTTAAAAAAGTTTGACACTGATACAATTCGCGCATTCGAGATGACGGAACGCAATAATAAAATACCTACACTAGATAGTTTTATTTCGTTCATAAAAGATCAGTGTCGAATATTTCATAATACGCAGTCTGATTCACCTGGCCCGTCTAACACTAACAACAACAAACAAAGGTTGAATAAATCGCGAAATAGTAATAATAACTCGGTCCCTAATCCACAATCTTACGTAACATGTTCGGAATCTAATAGTAATAATTCACAGAAGTGTCTGTGCAGTAATATAGTGCACGACCACTTATACAAGTGTCCCGCCTTCGATAATTTGCATGCAACCGCTCGTTTTAAATGCGTAAAAGATAACAAAGCTTGCATTAACTGCTTAAGCATAAAACATAAAACAAGTAATTGATCTAGTAAGACAAAGTGTCGATCATGTAATCAAAAACATCATACACTGTTACATTTCGATAAAGATAACCCGTTGTCAAGCCAAGCCGCTAACCTTGACACACTTGCGCCGCAGGTGCAGACCACGGTAGCTGCGCCTTCCGCGTCTGAGGGCCAAGTATCGTTGTGTATGACATCCATTGTGCGGGCGACGTGCACGCGAGGACGACACTCGCGCATCTATAATGATCCGCGCAGGGCCGAAACGCGATGTATGGCGTCTAAGACTGTTCTGTTAGCGACGGCGCAAGTTATCGTATATGATGTTAATGGGTCGCCGCACATGGTACGTTGTCTGCTACTCGTAGATAGCGCATCTCAGACCAATCTAATAACATCGGAATGCTTCAAACGCCTCGGATTATGGAATAACTTTAAAAATACTAACTCAACCGTCAAAGGGATAGGCGGATCAGAAAAGCATTGCAAGGGTTCCGTAGATATTAAAATACATTCGCGTTTTGATAGGAATATTAATTTTAACATTTCTTCGCTTATCGTGGAACGTATCACGGACGCATTGCCGAACGCTAATGTAGACGTTGCATCACTCACTCATCTCGAGTCATTGCCGCTAGCCGACGCGGAGTTTGCGAATCCGGCAGGCATTGATCTTTTGATCGGAGCTTCAATATTTCCGCACTTGCTACTAACTAAAATAGTACGTAGTGAGCGATACGGTTTACCGCCCGCTATTGAGACGGTACTTGGGTATGTGATTATGGGTACCGTACCTACGTTACATACTTCTCATTGTATTACGTCTTGTTGTTCAGAGAGAGTCTTCAAGAGATCAAGGTGGGTGCTAAAACTGTGTGTAAGATAAAGCACTAATTAGCTATGCTATGCCATAGCATAGCATAGCTAATTAGTGCTTTATCGCATAGCATAGCGTAGCATAGCATGGCGTAGCATAGCATACTATGCTACGCCATGCTATGCTACGCTATGCTACGCTATGCTACGCTATGCTACGCTATGCTACGCTATGCTACGCTATGCTACGCTATGCTACGCTATGCTACGCTATGCTACGCTATGCTACGCTATGCTACGCTATGCTACGCTATGCTACGCTATGCTACGCTATGCTACGCTATGCTACGCTATGCTACGCTATGCTACGCTATGCTACGCTATGCTACGCTATGCTACGCTATGCTACGCTATGCTACGCTATGCTACGCTATGCTATGCTATGCTATGCTACGCTATGCTATGCTAAGCTACGCTACGCTACATTATACTATACTACACATCCGCTTTGTATATAGATGACATTGCCTGTAATGTCATACCCGCTCCGCTAGCAATTTCGCTTTGTGAAGAGCTTATTCAGCTTTTCAAGCGAGGCCAGTTTGATCTTGTCAAATGGACAAGCAACTCTAAGGAGGTTCTCGCACGCATACCAGATTCTCATAAAGCTTCTCCAGATATTGAGTTTGAGAAGTCTGTACCGCATAAGGTTCTCGGTTTACGCTGGGACAAATCCTGCGATAGTTTTCGGTTTGACGTCTCACCGCCAGATGATAAGTGCGCCAAGCGCACTATGCTGTCCACAGTGGCTCGACTATGGGACATTAATGGGTTTGTGGCTCCCACAATTTTGTACGCCAAGCTCTTGATCAAGGAGCTTTGGCTATCAAAGTGTGAGTGGGATGAAACACCCCCTGAACATATTGTCGCCGCTTGGAGCCAGTTTTGTATTGAGCTTACCGCGCTCAATCATATTACTATTCCGCGTCATCTTGGGTTGGTAGATGGATGTACCGTCAACTTAATAGGTTTCGCTGACGCCAGCGAGCGTGCTTACGGCGGAGTCGTTTATCTGCAAGTCCGCATTGGTTCTAACTACTCGGTGCAGTTAGTTTGTGTCAAGTCTAAGGTCTCGCCTGTTAAAACCATTTCGGTTGCGAGACTGGAATTGTGCGCGGCTCTTCTGCTGTCTCAGTTGCTCCGCAAGGTTCAAGACACAGTTTTGACCCACTACCCCATTAATAAAATACACGCATTTTCCGACTCCAAAGTAGTGCTCGCTTGGATTCGTTCTTCTCTTCACCGCTAGCAGACTTTTGTCGCCAACCGCGTTAGTAAATTGATTGAACTTGTTCCCGCTACTTGTTTCAATCACGTCGCGGGTTATCGTACTCGTCTTCAGGAAGAACTTTCCATAAATCATATTGACTGGAAGTTTATTCCACCAGAATCACCGCATTTCGGTGGATGTTGGGAAAGCATGGTCAAAGTAATTAAACGCATCTCCACTCGCAAGTGGGAGTAACGGTGAATTGAAGTGAAAACAAGCAGCTGCATCACGAAATCACCAGGAGACTGCCCTACGGAAACGAAGAAGGTTGTATAAGGTAAGTGCCCTCCATCCTTGAAATAGCCTATACCCACTCAATCACCCCTTCCCGTAATCATCTCCTAGGCGGCGAAGAACCGCTATCCTCTGTATACAGTCCATTTCCTTCTCCAAGTCGCTAGAACCCTACGGTTTCGGTGTAACGCCGAACCAATATTAATTTAATTTAAAATTACCCAGACTTAATTCATGTGTTTCTAGGATAGTATAGTGTCGTAATAAAAAACAGGTAATTATTTATCAATGCAAAAATCTGCACTTAATAACATTGCAAAATAAGCCATTTTATTTGCTTGGATGACATTCTTATTATTTATTTAATTCTTTATGCACATACATCGTGTACAATGGTGGACATGATGCCTTATGGCATTCTCTACCTGTCAAACTTAAGGTGGTGCAGAGATAAAAGTGGTAGGTGCATTTAACTATATAAATTTAAATATGTAATAGTTACAAGGTAAACAAGTTAAATACGTAATAGGGATATAAAATATACTAAATATATAGTTCTATATAATTATATACATACTTATACTTATAATTATGGATGAGTGTGATGTGCCGATTCCTCCAATCTCTCAAAAAGAAGCTCTCGAACTTTCATTTTGAATGAATAATGCTTGGTGGACAGTCTGATTTCAGGAGGGAGTGTATTCCATAAAATAATAGATTGCACTGTGATTGTAGAACTTTCTCAGGCAATAATTACCAATCTGAAACTATTATAGAATAAACTGTTAAAGATATTATTCTGATATTTAATTTTTAATACAATCCGTTGAATTCATTCCAAATCGCTAATAGCGAAGATCTGAAGTAACAAACATAAAAAATACAACAGGATTGAGAATGTCCCTTTTTATTTAGAAACTAATTAGACTGCGCCCACGGCTCCGCCCGCGCGAATTATACATACATACATACATAGACATATGCCTGTTTCCCGGAGGAGTAGGCCAAGACTACGGAAAGCTATTTGCAACGATCCTGACATATCTCTCTTGCTTCATTCACTCCTATAAAATTTCTCATGCATGCTCTTTGGTTAAGGGTACTTCTAACCTGTCCTTTTTTTAGGATGTCTCCAATCTGGTCAAAGAACGTCCCTCTAGGTCTTCTTCTTCCTCCTGTCCCATTCACACTTGGCTTATATAACTTCTCGGTCAGTCTTTCGTCATCCATCCTCTCCATGTTTCCAAACCATCTTAGCATACCTTTCTCAATCGTTGTCACTACATCTTCTTTTACCCCACAACACGCTCTTATTACACAATTCCTTACTCTGTCGTTCAAAGACACTCCACTCATACTTCTCAGTGCTCTTGTTTCTACGGCATTTATTCTACTTTCATGTCCATTCTGCCATACCCAACTATCACTACCATACATAAGTGTAAGTACTACAGCTAGATCTTCCTCAGGAATCACACAATCTATTGCTGAAAGGCGTACGAAAATCCATTCCGTGGTTCTTGAGTCTATCCCGCTCTTACAGACAGGCAGGACAGAAAGTGGACTTCATTTGATAAAATGTATAAGTGAGTATTGCAATTTACTGAGTACATAGACCGACTACATATCACAACTTATATAATAAGGGGTTCGAAGCAAGATCCAAACATGTATAGGCCTATCTCGTTGCTGCCAACAATATCAAAAAATTTTGAAAAGATTATAAAATGCAGACTTATCAAACATCATAATGCAAATAGAGTGCTAAGCTATAAACAATTTGGATATCAGACAAATGTTGGTACACAGGACGCTATTGACAATTTAATCTTAATATAATTATAAAATCCTTGTGTTACTGACTGACTGACAGACACGCTACAGCCGAAACTATTGGGCGCAGGAAGCTGAAATTTGGCATGTTTGTTCCTTGGGGACCGTAGGGGTGCATTAAGAAGGGATTTCCCGAAATTCCCACGGGATCGGCCAAAACGGGTAAATTTTAAAAAATTGTTAGTAATATTAGATCTCGCCTAAACTTAAAGCAAAAAGTGGCTGGTCTGTTCCTTGACTTAAGTTCCGCTTTCGATACAGTGAACCATGAGCTGCTGCTGAGCAAACTGGAACACTATGGTGTTAGGGGTAGTTCTATGCAATTGTTAAGCTCATATTTAAGTGACAGAAAAATGTACGTAGAAGTCAAAGCGCTGAATATGGATGATTCTGTTGCAACTAACTGTGACGTAGATAAGCGAAAGATTAATAGAGCTCATAGAACTTACTGGGAGGCTTTTAGGTCAAAGATTGTTTACACCAACACGGGAGTACCACAAGGCTCTATATTGGGACCATTATTTTTTGTTGTTTTCGTAAACGATCTTATATACCACATTGAAAACAACTTATGTGAGCATGCTCAACTTGTATTGTTTGCTGATGACACAAACGCCATAGTTTCAGCGAACGATATGCTTTCTCTCAATGTGCAATTACGTGAAATTTTGAGTATGTTTCACAATTGGTTTACGGTCAATGGGTTACGGGTGAATGCATCAAAGACGAATGTTATGCTATTTAGAACCACAGCCAAAAATACTGACAGTCTTACCTGTTTTCTTAATGACGTCGAAATTACCTCAGCAGAAGTAGTCAAGTTTCTAGGGATATATGTAGATAATGCCCTTAATTGGAAAAATGAACTCTCCAGTATAGAAAACAGCATTAGTCGGCGTGCTACGTACTTCGGAGCCTAAGAAACGATGTTAGTGTCAAGCAATTAGTGACAGTTTATTATGCACTTATCGAATCAAAGTTGAGGTATAGCATTCTATTCTGGGGAGGCAGTTATGAATATAACATACAAAAAGCATTCATAATACAAAAAAAAACAATTCGCACGATTGTTCGTATAAAGCAACAAGAGTCATGCAGGCAATATTTTAAAGATCTTTGTATCCTAACAGTGCCAAGTCTTTATGTGCTGGTTTTATTGACTTTCTTTAAGAAATATGTACATGAATATGAAACTGATGAGGAGAGACGTGTTAGGGAGAGTACTAGAAGAAAAGACTTCCACACAAAAACCATACCCCATCTTAACATCAATAAACGTGGCACCCATCACATGGCTCTTAAACTATTTAATTGGTTGCCAGTCGAGCTTAAACTGTTGCTATATAAAAGTGATTTTCAAATAAGATTAAAGAAATTTTTGATAGAGAGGTGTTGTCTTGCCACTTTCTATTATGTAATGTATAAAATATTATTTTGTGATGATAAACAGTTAGCTATTTGAAACTTTAGGCTACTAGCATGGTATACGATGAACGAGAAATTTTGCAAGGAACGGAAAGCTTTTTCTTTAAAGAGGTTACGACCACCCTAGAAATAAAGGCTGTGTCGCAGGTTTTACTAACTTTACTAACATTCAACTACGAAACACATGATTTCCAAGCCTGCAACAACTATTTATGGGTTTTATAAATGCTTAAGCCACTGTATCATCGCTCCAGTCAAATTATACGATGAATACAAAATGCTCATCATACTATAGTCGTATCTGATTGACTTCTTAATTGGCTGTGTATGCGTATTTAAAATGAGACACAATTACTTTTTTATGAAATTGGTAGCAAACTAGCAGACGGATAACCTGATGGTAAGTGATTACTGCCACCCATGAAGACGTTCAACACCAGAGGTGTCAGTCTTTTCTTACAACTATACCTAAGCTGGTAACATTTCATTCCATAGTCTATTTTCTATCTCTTTCTCTCTCTATCGGTGTAACGACGTTTTACTTGGCTTGACTAGGTACTCTATGAACCAATATACTATTTACCCGCTATGCTATTGCTTACTTATTATTACAATAAAAGCAAAAGTCATAATTCAATATATATAAAAGTAATAATTTTCTAAAAACTATTCCTTTATTGGAACATTTTCTATAACTAATCTAAGAGTATTGGAGATTAATCGTTTAAAGTTTTCATAAATAACCTTTTCTAAAACCTGTTTGAATATCGGATCAATTTATTTTCGAAGTTTGATTTATGTCTTATAGGATCGATTTGTTTACCAAGCGCGTTTGGCTATCACAAGTAAAAAAATAATAATAGTTTTTCTATTAACGACAAAAATTGCTGTGTGGTTGACGGCATAGAATATAAGTGTCACCACCCCCTGTCTTCCCGTGGGTGTCGTAAGAGGCGACTAAGGGATAACACGATGCAAATACCATCTTTGCGTAGAGACGGAAAACTCGACATAAAACCCTATACGACTGCCTCGTTGGTCTCGCGGCATAAATGTGCGCGTGGGATCGGGAGGTCCCTGGTTCGATTCCTGGGTCGGGCAGTGTTATTGGGTTTTTCTGTCACGAAATTTTCAGTAGCAGCACGGAGTCTGGAATTGTGCCCGGTACGGCAATAGGCTCGCCCCTTATTACGTGGGACTCAAGTATATCTGGCGAAAAGTGGGTGTAGAAATACACCTCTGCCTACCCCTTCGGGGATAAAAGGCGTTACGATGTGTATGTGACAAAAAATATTTTTGTATACTAAAAAGCGTGTGTTCATCCAAAAGCCGTAAAAGTTATTTGAAGCTTAATATATTTTTTTATATTCTAATTTATTGAAATGAAAAATCTATATATTCTGCGTAAAAACAAGAACCCATATTTGATTAAATTTTATTGATCAATGAGAAATTGAATTTGAGAGATCTTTCACGGTATCTCCCTTACGCCGCAACGATGATATAATTTATTTATGGTTTATGATTCTTTGAGTCAGGCATGAGAAGCAATCAATTGATCGATTAGAGTCTCAGTTCAAAAACCACAAAACCATTACTTTCGTAAAAAGTAACGTTTTCTTAGGTGCCTTTCTCGTTTAGGAATGGGACGCATATCGGATCATAGTGTACATATATCTATATTGTAGAATACTTCATGAATTTTAAGTGCTTGTGTTTATTCTAGTACCATCAGGAATTGGTGACACGTTTGAGCAATGCTTAGTTCCAACCCTGCATGGAGATTGCCGCTCCTTATCATTTTTATTCCTATGAAAAATGGCCGACAGATAATATTTGTCCAGCCGCAATATATCAAGTGACGTCCAGCCATAGAAAGTTGTCCCATTTGTAATATTAAAGGTATCATATCATCTTTGACATAAAACATTATAAGGAGCTCCTTGACGGAATTCTTGGAAGTGCTTTAATAATATTGCTGTAAGTTATAACTTAGGGAACGGTGTAACGAAAAACTTAAATGTATGTAGATCCGCCAGTGTGCCAAATTCATAGCCCTGTATGAAAAGGAAGGGTTTCGGACTATGAATAGGGTCCGTAACGAAGTCGACAATCATTCAAAGTAAGTGGGTCAAACTATTACAGGCTGTGACCGATCACATATAAAAGGTTCCGTGGCTGAATATCAAACTCACATAATATTCTATTTTTCATCATGTAGACCTAGTAGAGATCGTCCTAAGTATTGGAAACTTATACGGCGTGGAATGTAAAGGTGTCATAATATTTGAGAGTCGTGTAGTAGGCTATAACCAATGAGGTTACTTCTTAATATAAAATTTAGGTTGCAGGTATTATTGACGTTTAATTCACTGAATATCTTGATGGATAAACAAGATTTAATATTTTAGTTACATATAATGTAGCTTTTCCTAGAAAACATCGCGTCACAAACGAAAAATATATTTTATTTATTTTTATTTATTTATTTGTAATAACTAATAGTTACACAATATATAATACAAATTTGCATAGAATTTACATCGGACCAAATGTGCACTTACACTGTTATTCACAGATTATTAATATTTATAAGTAAAGAAATAATGATACTTTCCAAGAAAAATATTAAAGTGGTTGGAGTGTTGTTGATTATTTGTGAATATTCAATATCGTCATATTGCGATGAAAAAGAGGACTCTTATTTCAGGTTAGGTTTCTTATTATCATAATCATCATCATCACCAGCGCTGTAAATATCTAAGTAGTCTAAGTAAGTCTGCCAACCCCCTTACCCTTCTCATAGTGTGGCCCGTACACAGCAGTGGGACAGTATATTTACAGCGCTGGTGATGATGATGATTATGATAATAAGAAACCTAACCTGAAATAAGAGTCCTCTTTTTCATGGCAATATGACGATATTGAATATTCACAAATAATCAACAACACTCCAACCACTTTAATATTTTTCTTGGAAAGTATCATTATTTCTTTACTTATAAATATTAATAATCTGTGAATAACAGTGTGAGTGCACATTTGGTCCGATGTAAATGCTATGCAAATTTGTATTATATATTGTGTAACTATTAGTTATTACAAATAAATAAATAAAAATAAATAAAATATATTTTTCGTTTGTGACGCGATGTTTTCTAGGAAAAGCTACATATATATGTAACTGAAATATTAAATCTTGTTTATCCATCAAGATATTCAGTGAATTGAACGTCAATAATACCTGCAACCTAAATTTTATATTAAGAAGTAACCTCATTGGTTATAGCCTACTACACGACTCTCAAATATTATGACACCTTTATATTCCACGCCGTATAAGTTTCCAATACTTAGGACGATCTCTACTAGGTCTACATGATGAAAAATAGAATATTATGTGAGTTTGATATTCAGCCACGGAACCTTTTATATGTGATCGGTCACAGCCTGTAATAGTTTGACCCACTTACTTTGAATGATTGTCGACTTCGTTACGGACCCTATTCATAGTCCGAAACCCTTCCTTTTCATACAGGGCTGTGTAAGTAAAATGTTTTTTTCATAGTGTGACCATAGTCAAAATTTACAATAGACTAAACTAAACGTTACTAAATCGATATAATCGACTTGACCTATCACAAATAATATTTCTATATCAAACAGTCTGGATAGTCATGAGGCGAAGATAAACAACCATTGTAGGTGGCTGAATACCATTGATCAGTGTCAACATTAGGGTTGTTCACGTTATTATTATTATTATTCACGTTAATTATATTTACAGGTAGGGATCGTGATAACGCATCTGCTATAATATTATTAGAAAAGTTTGAAACATGGAATCTGTAATGATTATTTGATACTCAAAGTAAATTATTTTACTTTGTAAAAACAACTCGATACACCTAAACAAAGTTTATTTTTATAATAATGAGTACCAAGAGACGAAATAATGAACAGTGTGTTATGTTTCTTGTGTAACTAAAATGTTTTTTTTTTGCGTAATTTATTGAAATATATAAAAATATTGAACCAGATCAAAGAATCAGAAATAATTGCACATTAATACATATGTTATTAATATCTATATCTATAATATATTGAGCAGCTCTGAAACGTGCATTTTATACATGACTGAAAAATGCCCGCTGCTGCTGGTGCTGGTGTAGCAACACCAGCACATTATACTTTATCTTGTTTCTTCCCGATCCCGTAGGCATTTCGGGCAATCCCTTCTAAGTCCTCTAATGCGGTCCCAAAAGACATACAAGCCAGATCTCAGCTTCTAGCGCCCAATAGTTTTTTGGTAGTGCATTTCTTGTGAATTGAAAAGTTACATGACCAAAAACAATGCTCCATTTAGCATTACCAATCGTTTTTCTAGTATATGTATACGTATATCCCGTTTTACCAACCGCTTGTGATCACTATACTCCGCGGCGATGTTGATAATAAATAGATTTTTGTGATTGTTTGCTCTGTGTCTTTTTTGCAGCTGACTTTATTAGCAAAAGCGGATTTTGCGTTGAACAAAGCATTCTTAATGGCATTGAGCTGCTAATTAATAACTTATATAAGCGATCGCAAGCGATGATTATTTACATACATATGTACATACAAAGACTCACGCCTGTTTCCCGGAGGGGTAGGCAGAGACTACGGAACGCCATTTGCAAGGGTCCATATTAGCTCACCTAAAGATCTTTACCCGAAATTGTTCTTCCTAACGATTTGTAATCTGAATGATCACTCTTTCTAAAATTTTTCATCCTAAAGTTTTCATTCATACTATTTGTAGTGCAACCGGCGATGTTCATGACACTTATGTTTCCGAAAATTGTAATTAATAATATCTCTAAATATATTTAAACCCCTACTGTTTTTTATCATAACGCTTTTATCCCTAGAGTCTGTGCGGAAAGAGAACAAACTTTTGATTTGAGGGCGCAACAATACGTACTTACCGTATTTCTCATGTTGGCAACATAGTTAATTTATTATAGTGCGACTAAAAATCTTGATCTGTTGAGCCTGTGTTACTCAGACAGACAGAGGGATTTTCAATCGTACGTACATAAGTTAAAAATTACTAAAGGGACTCGAACGAATGTTAGTTCCAATTTTCGCCACGCCCATTCTCTTTCCGCACAGACTCTTTACATTATTACCATAATATTTTCACTCATACTCAGAAAGAAACATTGACCAAGTGTAATAAAAATTATATGACACTTTTAGCAAGACACTTTTACCCTTATATTTTGTGTTTTATACGATAGAATCGAGAAAATAAACGATTTGCAAAAATAAAACTTTTTTGGCAAAAATATTCTAAGTCCTCGCGCCGTAGCGCCCCCAAGGTTACACTCCAACCGAAATTCATAAAACACGACTCATTTACGGTTTATACTGCAGGTTTAACCGTACCTAAACCAATTACTATAAGACCTATTCGGTTCTATAATAAAGATATAGAAGAACCCATAATAGACCCAGAGACATAACCCAGAATAATAGTACCATGGTACAAATACACGATATTGTGTATTTGTACCATGGTACTATTATTCTTATATGTTATACATGTTATGTGAAATAAAAGTTACGCAAAATTAATGTATAATATAATCCTGATTATTATGAAATCTAAACAAAAAAGATATGACTGTGAATAATAGTGTAAAAGATGGTTATGTTGAGAGAATATAGTAAAACAAATAAAAGTATAATAGATGTTTATTGCTACTGACATTATTAAGTTGAATGCTTCGGAATTATGAACATTAGAGACAGATTAGTTAGGAATTGTGATTGTTAGGATGAAAAATGTTAGGGTGAACATTTTCGGATTTCCAATTATCGGAGTTGAAAATTTAGGTGAACTTTGGCGCACCCCATTTGCAATGATCCTGACATATCTCTTTTGCTTCATTCACTCCCATCAGATTCCTCATGCATGCTCTTCTGTTCAGGGTACTTCTCACCTGTCCTGTTTTTAGGATGTGTCCAATCTGGTCAGAGAACGTCCGCCTAGGTCTTCCCCTTCGTTCCGTCCCTACCACACTTGCCTTATATATCTGCTTGGTCAGTCTTCATCATCCATCCTCTCCACGTGCCCAAACCATCTTAGCATACCTTTCTCGATGATTATCACTACATCTTCTTTTACCCCACAACATTCTCTTATCACACATACTTCTCATGATTCTTTACGTTCTAACAAAACTGACGTCTACTGTTACTAAGTAATATGAATGAATACGAATCGCGTTTTTAGGGTTCCGTACCTAAAAGGTAAAAAACGGGACCCTATTACTAAGCCTCCGCTGTCTGTCTGTCTATCACCAGGCTGTATCTCATAAGCCGTGATAGCTAGAAAGCTGAAATTTTCACAAATTATGTATTACAGTTGCCGCTTTAGCAAATACTAAAAATAAAAAATAATATTAAGCCCCCCCCCCTCAATATTATTTTAATCCCATACAATAAACGTGTTCTTTTCGTATTTTTTGCTAAAAATTACTAACGGTATCAAGTAGGCGCTTAACATTTTATCAGAATACGTAGTTCTATATTACCTTTCAAAATAAATAATTAAATTAAAAATAAGTAAATAATAAAGGGGGGCTCCCATACAACAAACGTAATTTTTAAGCAATTTACTACTTTAATTTGTTACTCGATCTTAATAAATAGGTAGAAACTTAAAAAATATTTAAGTATAAATACAACAAACGTGATTTTCTTTTATAGATGATAGTACGGAACCCTTCGTGCGTGAGTCCGATTCGCACTTGCCCAATTTTTTAATAAAAATTAAGGTAAAATTTAAAATTCTTTCTATTTGCGTTGACTTTTGACATGTCCTACGCCAGCCGTGGTCTCTGAACGATTGATGCCCTGTGTCAGTCAGTAGTCAGTTTGAAACTGCCGGTACTTTAATAGTCAACACTACTTTAATACTTATAATTATCTTCTGCGATCACCTTTGTTTTTTCAATAATTATGCGATTTTAGATTACGTACAGATCGCTAAAGTTTTCAGCTATAAAATTGTCATCTACTAGTCGAAGCGAATGGGTAATACGAGAAATTTTTGCATCGCCTTCGCCTTCGCCTTGCATAGTTTTAGCTTTAGGCACGGGCTAAAATCATAATACGATACAAAGCAGCACCCTCAGGCAGATTTGTACTATATTTCACTGAATAATTACATCAAACATCAAGCCTTTTTTAGTAGTAAAGGCCATAGTGTACTCAGTACTCATTCATAAAATGTAATATTACTATTTTGATGGGCCTAGTAACTGTGCCTTCTAAAGGTGAGGGGTCATATCCCCGCAAAGATACGTTTTCTGTGGGATGATACCAGATGTATTTTAATCTTGCCTCTATCCTTGAACTGTTACATTTTGTGGATTGTACCCTTGAACTTTTTCTGTATTTATCTTTCGGAGAAAGGTTACTGAACTTTTATTAGCAGATGAACCATTAGTGCCCTTTTTGTTTGAGGAATTACGTCATAGATATTTTGCTTAAGTCTTTAGTCCGTAATTGTTTATGTTTCCTAAGATTGTTTTGGTTGACTTACTTATTGCTTTTTAAGTGAAGCAAGACGGTTTTCTTTATCCATAAGATTCCATAATTATAATGATGTAGTTTTACGGATGTTTAAACTTTTCTGATTGTGATTTTATCGCTATTTCTTTTGTTTCGTAACATGATACAGCGGTAGGCATACATAGTCGTCGTCGTACGTAATTAGTATAGCCATGATTGATTTTGTTGGTATTTCGCACCGCAATCATCATCAATTCACACCGGCAAAAAAATGTTATAAATCTTTTAAACAAAAATATACTTAATGTAATGTACTCTGGTTCTTAGTTATTTATTTCATAACAAATATAATACTTATTCTCAATATTGCTTATAGTGTCTATCGTTCATTTATTATTATTTATGTTTAAACAGTTTTAATACATACATACATACATAGACTCACGCCTGTTTCCCGGAGGGGTAGGCAGAGACTACGGAACGCCATTTGCAACGATCCTGACATACCTCACTTGCTTCACTCACTCCCATCAAGTTTCTCATGCATGGTCTTCTGTTAAGGGTACTTCTGACTTGTCCTTTTTTCAGGATGTCTCCAATCTGGTCAGAGAATGCCCGCCTAGGTCTTCCCCTTTGTCCTGTTCCATTCACACTTGCCTTATATATCTTCTTTGTCAGTCTATCGTCATTCATTCTCTCCATGTGCCCAAACCATCTTAACATGACTTTCTCAATGCTTGTCACTACATCTTCTTATACCCCACACCACCCTCGTATCACACAATTCTTTACTCTGTCGGTCAAAGACACACCACACATACTTCTCAGTGCTCTCATTTCTACAGCATTTATTTTACTTTCAAATCTCTTCTGCCATACCCAACTTTCACTACCATACATAAGGGTAGGCACTAACACGCCTCTATGTACAGCCAAACGTGCCTTTTTGGACACGTTTTGACTGTTCATAAACGCTTTCAGAGCTCCATTCACACTATTACCTGCATTTACTCTCCTTTCAATATCTTCTTCATTCTTACCATCTCTTGTAAACAACTTACCTAAGTAAACAAACTCATTCACTTGTTCCACTCGCTGTCCATCGATCAAAACATTACAAGCCGTAACGCATTCCTCCTTTTCAAAAACCATAACTTTCGTTTTACTTACATTCACTTTCATTCCTTTCCTCTCTAACGCACCATGCATGATTGCTACCATCTCCTGCAACTCCTCCGCTGAAGATGCAAGTATTACCTGATCATCAGCATAAAGGAGGCATTTGACGAGTAACCCATTCATCCTTAATCCGCAGTCACACTGTTTTAAATCTTGCAAACAACTGTCCATGAAGAGGTTAAACAGCCACGGCGACGCTACACATCCCTGTCTAACACCTTTCTCGATGGTAAACCAGTCAGTGTATGCCCCGTTTATCCTCACACAAGCTCTAGAATCCTCATAAAGGGATTTCAGAGCTCGAATGAGGCTGCTGTCCACCCCATTCATTGACAGCACCGACCACATTTCATTCCTCACCACTTTATCGTAAGCCTTTTCCAAATCCACGAATGCGCAATAGACCTTTTGACCTTTGGCCAAAAACTTTTCGGCTATGCTTCGCATGGAAAAAACCTGATCCGTGCATCTCATACCCTTTCGGAATCCCGCTTGTACATCCCATATTTTCTTGTCGGTTACTTCCATAACTCTTTCAATAAGTACCTTTGCATACAATTTGCCAACAATGCTGAGAAGGCTAATGCCTCTATAGCTTTTGCAATCTTGTTGCGAGCCTTTTCCTTTATAAAGAGGCACAACTACAGCTGTGGCCCAGTCATTAGGTACTCGGCCGGTGGTCCAGCACAAGTTATATAACCGCTGCAACTGACCAACTATGACGCCCTGTCCAGCCTTCAGCATTTCGAATGTAATCCTATCATATCCTGCAGCCTTACCTACTTTCATACTTCCCAGTGCCTTCACGACCTCATCCACGCCAATAACGCTGTCATCATTGCTATCGTTACCATTCATTTCAGCTATCGGTGTTTCTATCGCCGACCTTTCAAATAAACTTTCAAAATACACTTTCCATCTCTTCAGCACGCAAGATTCATCATTTACTATCTTTCCATTCTCGTCTCTGATGGATGTGTGTTCTGAGGATTGAGTTCTTCCTCGAACTGCACGAACGGATTTCCAGATAAACTTAATGTTTCTCTGGAAATCGTTAGAAAATCTGCTATCAAAGTCATCTTTCTTTTCCTCTTTTTTCCTTTTAACCATTTCTTTCACTATTCTTTTTGACCTAACAAACTCCTTTCTTGCTTCATCTATGTCTACACTCGTTGCTTTTCCCATTCTTTCATTTGCTCTGGCAGCCAACCAATCTGACCAAGCTTTCTTCTTCTCTGACACTGCTGATTGTACATCCTTGTCGCACCATGTATTCTTAACATTTCGTATTTTCCTTCTCTTGATCACACCACATACTTCAGACGCTACACATACTACCTCTTCTTTAAAGGCCTGCCATAATTCTTCCATATCATTTATGCAATCGAACCTCTCAAATTTTGCTATCAATCTTCGTTTATACTCATCTTTCACATCTTTCTCTTGTAGATTTTCTACCTTAATTCTTTCCAAGACCGTATTTTCATTACGCTCTCGGTGTCGCCATCCTTTAAAGAGCCCACTTATCCAGCTCAACACCAAGAGTTTTAATAATAATAATAATTACTGAGCTTTAAAGAAGTATAGGGGAGACCTTTGCCCAACAATGGGACAGTATAGGTAAGAAAAAAAACTGAATTTAGAGTACAAAAGAAGACTAAATGCACTATGTCAGACTCAATCCCTATTTTAACATGTTCTTTTGGAATAATGAAATGGACAAAAACCAATATTCAGCAAATAGAAAGAATAACACGCACTACATTCACCAAACACAATAATTTACACCCTAAATCAGCAATAGAGAGGCTAACTATCAAACGCCAAAATGGTGGGAGAGGCCTAATAGACATTTGCCTCACGATGTCCAACACGAGTGACATTCATAATGCCATAGTTACAGACTCCAAAAAAATTAGAACTTCATTATAGGATATAAGTACATAGTTTATTTAGTATTATATATAACTTTTTAAGTCATTATCAACAGCCCTATGTACTGTACCACTGCTGGGCACGGGCCTCTTCTCACTATGAGGAGGGTAAGGCCATAGTCCACTACGCTGGCCAAGTGCGGGTTGGCAGACTTCACATGTCTTTCGAGAACATTTTGGAGAACGTTCAAACATGCAAGTTCCTCAGGATGTTTTCCTTCACCGATAAGCAAGCGATAATTAACAATTTAATACGCACTTAGCTCCGAAAAGTCATTGGTGCGTGCCGTGGATTCGAACCCGAGACCCGCTGCGTAGCAGTCTGTCGGTCCTTCACTCGGCTATCGCTGCTTTTAAGTAGTTCTATATAATTACGTTGGTTTTATAGCAGTAGTAGTAGTAGGTAGGTTAGATTAAAATAGTTTACCTCTCTTTGTGTTTAGTTTAGTTGACTTTTGTACTGCAATTGTAAAATAAATTTTATTTATGGGTTAGAAAAACCAATTATTTTTTGCTTTTTAGTTCCTTAGTATTTTTTTAATTTGGTTTTTTTTAATTTAAAAATAACTTTTGTTTATTGCACCCTTAAGAAGCATACATACTAAATTTCAGCTTATTACGCCTTACAAAAGTTTTAGCTGTGAGTTGACTGTCAGGAAATCCGTAACGGAAGAATTTTATGTGTATACACAGATTTAATTTTTGTTTTCTGGTTCCAATATATTTCATTAAAACATATTTAATTGACGACACCTATAATCGTGACCTCAGCACGTTAAACTAATAAACATAGCAGAAAAACGGTGGTCAAGGCAGTCTTTATTACTTTCTTTCCTAATCGTATTATGCTCTGGTGTATATTAATAGCCTGAACTGAGACTCGAAGCTACAACAAGTTGTCAATCCCATCGATAGACTTTGATTGTAAACAGATTCTCTCTCTTAAAAAAGCCGTAATAGAAAACGTTTGTAAGCATACGTTTTGTTCAAGCGTATATATTTCTATTGATCTTTTCACATTCCCCTTCAGAAATCATTGCCTATTGCTAGAAAATAAGATTAAATCATTTTACAAATATGAATCTATACTATCATGTATGAAAAAAGTAATGAGCATAGAGGAAGCGCGTAACGTATGAAAAGACAGAAGAAAGTGTATTTTATTTTTTAAAAGGCGACTCCCGCACTGAGAATATATCCTGTGACGCGGGGGACTTTACAAACATACAACCAACGGCCACAATAAACACCCAGACTCGAAACAATAATTTGTGGATCATACAAAGTGTTGTCTCGTGTGGGAATCGAACCCACGACACTCGGCGCAGTGTCAAGCGGCGAGGCGACCGCTTAAACCACTACGCCAACCGTGCAGTCACATTTCTGTTGTCTCTGCCTATCCCGACGGAAAAAAGGCTTGTATGTATCCAAACTTGTAATCACCGACGCCTGGACATCACCACTGCATAAATAAATTGTACTAAATTATAAATGGAAAACATTCCTCCTATAGCTAGCTGCATATAGTGATTCATTCAAATAAAATCAATTCAGTCTTTATCACTGATCGTTTGTATTTGATTGTCTTCCTAGAGAAGTGAATCACACATTTCATGCTCTTTTGTCATAAAATAATTATACTATGGATAGACTGGCTGACACCCAACTTGAGTGTCGCTAATGTGTATGGACGGATATATCGGTGCTGATTAACTTGAGCATTTCCTTGTAATAAGCATTCTAGCAAATGTTACATCACAGAAAAACAGAAAAAGCGATAGGACGTTAGGCTTCGAGTTTGGCTGATTAGAGCGTTCGCCCGAATGATTGTGAAAATGTGCGTAGCGGTGTTTTGTACTGTTCGTTGTTCAATTCGATAAATTTAAAAACGCGAATGCTTGATTTTCTGTTACAAGTGATTGCTCAAGTCTATCAGCACATTAATAGAGAAATTATAACGCACTATAACAAAGAAATCAAAATTATTCGTAAAGATCAAAAAGTGACCCCTGAGCTGAATGTAACCTGTAAAACGTTAGAATAATGATGAAAATGGAGACCTAACTTAATTCATCCAAAGGTGTCACCTTGGCCTAGTTGCAATTTTAAAACCTTAAAAATATTCTTACTAAAGGTGCATGCAAGCGCGGTGGAAAACTTTGTTTAAATTGTGTATTGCCCTCGGAAGAAATTGAAATAAATTGTACTTACATCACATATCAGTATCCGTAGGTATTCTTCTGGCTAATTTATGTCTGCACGAAATTATCTGCAACGAATAAAAAAATATTTATTTATAATTATGTTAAATAAAACACTACCAATTAATCATAATCAGTAACTTCGTCCTCTGACTTGTAGAAGTCCGACAAATAGTCATCGACATGTAGAATATGTCATTTTAAAAATTAAAGCGCTCAGCTCGCTCAATAGTGGGTCATGCTTCCATATTTTATGTGGGAACAAATGACTGCATTTGCGAGTTTTACATTTCTAATTTCAAACTTGCATTTGCCTATTAATCCGCTTTTTCCCATGAGTCAATTATTGTTATTAAGTAGCGTTTCAGTAAGTAAAAATTGACTCATTAAAACTTGTGCCTAGGAGTGAGTGCGAAAAATTACTATTAAAAATGTATATAATTATTTATACTGCCTCCGTCGTCCAGTGGATAGCGTATGCGACTGCTGATCGGAGGTCCCGGGCTCAATTCTCGGGTCGCGCAAAAATTGTTACTGGGTTAACCGAATTCTCAGTAGCAGCACGGAGTCTGGTGATGTGCCCGGTAACGGCAATAGGCTCGCCCCCTATTACTTGGGACCTAAAAATTTATGGCGAAATGTGGGTGTAATATTACTCCTCTGCCTTCTCTGCGTCTTTGGGCCAAATTTTGAAAATCTCAAGAAAATTATTGAAGATTTCGAAAATTTCACCTGCTGCATAAGGATTCGACGATATTCAAAACCAAATTTTACAGCAACATACAGAACGCAACGTTTCGGTAAGCCAATTTTGATATCCAATATGCTTTGTATTTCACAAAGAATGTTTTTATCCAAAAAGCAGATTGTTTGGCTAACTGCCAAGTCTATTTCCCCACTTTGTCCAAACTTGGCCAATAATTTCAAGAGATAATCATCTTATCGAAGTTGAGGCGAATCAAATTTGTTCTGTAGCCAATTTTAATATAATAATAAATACTTTATAACATCTACGGATTAGTTCAACATCTTCAGATAAAAATATCTGCTAGCCAATGTATGTACTGTGACGTCGCTGTGACGTCGCGATGACACCGTCCGCCCGGCCGCCTGCACCTTCGCCCCTCACCTCAGACACCACACCTCGAGCTACTATAAATACTGAGGCACTGGGAGCGCGCCTTCTCTTTTGGCTGCATTGGACTGAACACCGAGAAGCTAAGTACACCAGCTGCTTTTCCTGGACGTCCTCGGAGGCGAGTCCCCAACAAGACTCCATCGCCGAATCACGCGACCCTGATTATATATCTTTAAATAGCATTTTTTAGTAATTTTTCTTAAGTAAAATCATTTGCTAAAGGATGATAGATTCTTTGATGAATTAAATTGATTTTTAATTGTAACATTTAACCACATTTTTAATTTAAACAACACCCAACGGCGTACTACGTTACAGTACATTATTGGTATACAATGTCCCATTGAATGTTTATTCATGTTCGAGATTCATGTTCACGGCAGACTCCGTGAACATGAATCCTGTAAAAAAATTCAAGACGTCGGCTAGTAATAAATTAAAAATGTAGATTCTAGATCATTCGGTTTAAATGTAATAACTTGGTAAAACCAATATATCGCGATAAAATCCGTAAACTGTAGTTTAATTTCAATGTGTTACATTCGCGTAAACCCAAGAAGATACTACAATGTCCCATTTAATCATATAGATTCTAGATCATCTGACTTGAGAGATGTTAAACTACGATCTGAGGTCACATCACTGTCTATCTTTAATTTGGTGAAGTGGAGAGGGTCTTCTACAGGAAATTGAAAATAATATCATTTATTTCGTGATATAACTAAGGTAGCGTTTATATTTGTTGCTGAGAGTTTTGGTTGAAACTCAATATGATTGGGTATTCCAGCCTAAAATATGCTGTATTGCTTGAATTGCTTTGACGGATTTCGTGAGGTTGCTTCTGTATGACTGCAAGTTTGGTGTAGTGGTTTAACACGTTCGCGTGAGCAACCTCATTTCTGAATGTTGGTACTCTGGCGCACCATTTTTCCATACAAAGTTAAGCAACGTCTAAAGACGTCGCGCCGTAATACGTACGTCTTAGAAGTGTGTTACGTGGCGCAACGTTATTTGACGTCCGACGTCTATATACGCCACCGCCATCACGTAGGTCTGACATACCATGTTAAACGACACAACGTTCATAGGCGTCAACTTAAATTAAGGAATTTGAAATGATACAACTGGATATAAAGAAACAAAAGTTTAATCAATAACTCTTAACATTCTTATTTTTATGAGTCCAAAATCTTTATTGCTTTTTAATCAGCCTTAATTGTACATGTACCTATGAATTAATAATTAACAAACGAGATAATGTTAGGAATGTATAATAAATAAGATGTAGTTTATAGGTTTGTGGCTGTTTGATTATGCCACTCTTCAAAACATGAAGGGCATAGAGCTGGCTTGTCTGGGCACCCTTTGCACCTATAGCTAGTTTCTCTTCGTGTCTTGTTCTTAGTACACATCTTGCATTTCAAAAATGTATTCTTATTAGAAGAGATTTTCTTTGGTATCTTTTCAGGCCAGTGACCAGTCGGCAAAGATGTTTCTTCATTCGAGGATGGTACAGATTCTTTTCTTACTTTCTGTCGATTATCATGTTTATGATGTTTTATTAATTTGTGTGGTTTTAGAGCTGGATCTAATTTTAAGAGTTTTTTTATTAAATCCTCTCGAAAGTCTATAAATTCATAACTCTTAGCATTACCTTTAAGATATTTTTTATAAATATAAAAGCTGTTCCAAACTGCTAGGTCTAGTATATGGAAAAGTACCTTTTTATACCACCTTACTGTCTTACTGGGAGATGAATAATATGAGACCATTTGGTCGGAACGGTCAATACCTGACATATATTTATTATAAATCGAGACTTCCAGCGGCTTAGATTTAGATTGACCATGTCTGTTATGATCATTAATTATTTTAGGATGGTTTAGGGTGGTAATCATGTGTACAGGTCTTTTGTCAACCCATTTGGACACGTACACTTTATTTTTTCTAGCCCAAACATGCTGTCCTTTTTTAAGTTTTTTAGAAACAACTTCTTTAGGATTACCTTTCCTGTTTGACCTTAAAGTTCCATTGGTATGTGTTTTTAAATCTAATAGTTTTTCAGACAAGGGCACCGAATTATAGTAATTATCCATAAAGAGATGGTGGCCTTTCAACACATACGGCCTCATTAGCCGAAGAACGAGTTTTTCTGTTTTCTTTCCTTTATCAGAAGGATCATCAGTCTTTCCAGCATACATCATTATATTAAGAACATATCCTTCTGCAGTCGTCAACTCGTAAAATTTGATTCCATATTTTGCTTTTTTGCCTTTCATGTACTGCCTGAACTTAATTCTTCCTCTAAACAACAGTAACGATTCATCTAACGAAAGCTCTTTTTCAGGTTTGTAACAATGTTGAAATACTTTACACATGTTATTTATAAAATTATCGATCTTAGCACTTCCTTTTGCATTTAAGTCTGAAGCGTAAAGACATCTTAGTATTTGTTCGAATCTTCTTTGTGACATAGTATAAGGAAATATTGGATGATAATAAAGAACGTCTGAATCAGTGAAGAGTTTTCGTTTTTTAGGAACAGATATTTGTCCTTGTAATAAACAAAGTCCTAGAAATTTAAGAAATTCATCTTCGTCAACATCCCTGAACGAGTACCTACGACTATTTCGCGTCATGGGTCTATTTTTATTGCATAGAGCCTCACCATATTTATTTGTTTGTTCGATAAGTTGCCTAACAATATGAGATGGAAATAATTGTCTGAATACATCGAGAACCGAAGTATTTTCATCAATATGAAACTGGACGCCTGTTGATGTAGAATCGAAATTGAAGTCAGGGATATCTAATTCTGTGTGTTCCCAATTTTCAGTTGTAGGTGGTGTAACGGGCCTGTTATGCCTTTCTGGTACATTGCTTGGGCCTGGTTCTGGGTCTTGCATTGGTATATTCGAACTATAATCACGCTCCTGTTGCTCTTCGACCGTTTGGGTAGTATTACACCGGAGTATTGATTCCGATTGCACAGATTCGCACGAAGTAATAGAATCATCGTGACTTCGTGAACCATTTTCAATTAAGGTCACATCTTGACATTCGTCAGAATCAGTCTGTAGAGATTCAGTTTGGTTCACATCAGATGATGACGATGAGCTCGAACTAGACCTACGATTATGCATTGGAGCTGTACTTACGGGTTGAGATCTATTAGAAGAACGATTACGACGACATAACCTACTTCCCTTTACAGAAGTATTGCTGTCACTACTAACTTCGTCATTACAAGGATTATAGTCTCCATCAGATCCATATTCATCATCACCACTAACACTAAATGGATCTGGTATCGTGCTTCCCGTCGATGACACTTCTTCGAAAAGTTTCATGATACGTTCTTCTTCCTTATCCATCTATAACAATGCAATATTACACCTTTACTAAAGCAAATAGCAATGTAACTATATGTACCGTTATTATAAAAACCATAACACTATTTATTTTATGATTATTACCATATTCTCACTGTTCAAAATAAGCAAATGCAAAAAAAAAACAGAAAAACCGTTACGAACTTCTGATTTGAAATTTAACAAATTCATGTTAGTTATGACATTATTTATTCCTCAAAAACATGCGGATACTTATACCAAGTAAGTGTAATAAAGAAATTTATAATATTTACTAACCTTTTATGATAAAATATTACGTAATCCAGATAAGTTGGATGGCGTTCACAATACACACACGTTAGGTCGTCTCACTGCGCGCAGGGCAACTGGCAGTGAGGATAGCGGTACAAGGGAGGGCGTCGTAAGACGTTGTGAGTTTGTGCGCGCTACCTTTGCATGTGTGGGTACAAAACTAGAAAGATGTTTACTTTTTTGGTCATGCGGCGGTTTTGGCTTGGAAAATCGAACGTGTTGCGGCGCTAAGTAGATGCGCCATAGGAATTTGGTCTTAAAATCGACGTCCAAAGACGATCCGTCAAAATAAATATGACAATCTAGAGGACGTCGTAAGACGTTGCGCCATTTCAAAATCATATCAACACGACGTTGTAAGACGTTGTTCACGCGAACGTGTTAAGCGGCCACCTCACCGCTTGATACTGCGCCGAGTGTTGTGGGTTCGATCCCCACACGAAAAAACACTTTGTGTAATTGTGTCCGTTAGTTATATGTTTGTAAAGTTTCCTGCGACACAAGATTTAGTCCTAGTGCGGGATTTGTCTATTTAAAAAATATAAAATATAAATTTGTCTATTTTTTTGGGATTTGTCTATTTAAAAAATAATATAAATTACTGTGAGCACGTCTAATTCTTTGATCACGTTTGACTGAATTATGGATGTGTGTGGGTGCACGTTCAGTCTGATGTTCAGTCAGCATGGTGACATGTATTGTATTGAGGTTATTTTGTAATTGTGTAGATACTGCATCGCTGAAATATCATCGTGTGCTATCTCGTAGAAACATGTGTAACAGTACACACGTGATTTGATAAGCTAATAACGTTAAACACTTGCCAAAAATGCAACAGTTAAGCCCGAACAGATTGGCATTAGATTGTATACCTATTTAATTATATATGTGTGTGTGAAAGTGACCGATAGTTTGACTCAGATGTCTATTTGTGAAATGCAAAAGACAGTAAATGCATTAATACGTTAGCAGTGTATAAAGCAAAAAAAGTATGTGGATTCTTTATTTAATTTATTTAAAAAACGTTATGTACAATACATTTATGTACAATGGCGGACTTAATGCTAACAGGATTCTCTCCCAGTCAACTATAGGGTGATGCAGAGATTGTCATGGTAGGTGCACAAAATAGTTATAAAAGAGGAAGATATGGGTAGGGTATAGCAAATACACATAATAATAAAGAAATACAACATAATCATATTATATTATACCTAATATATATAAATACGTTACATACATACTTAATATATAAATATTATCAAATATATATATATATATATATATATATATATATATATATATATATATATATATATAAATTATATAAATATTGCTATGATTGAGATGATTGTGCCAATAATAAGCTTCGAATGTGGTCACGTGCTTTGAATTTCAATGTCCAGCGGTTAGGAGCTATTCTGATCTCTAAAGGAAGGGAATTCCAAAGGAGAACTGATTAATAAGTTATTAGATGAAGAGTAATAAGAATTGAAGAGTAATAAGTTATTAGATGAGCGAAGATCTTTAGAATGATTAGAGCTTAGATATTGCAAATTAGATTTTAGGTAGGCGGGGGCAGTTGGTGAATGAAGCAGAGAGAAGAGCATTGTGAGAGCACGCATACTACGGCGCTGACGAATGGGCAACCAGTGTAGATCGGAACAGAAAGTAGACACATGGTCATACTTACGAAGATTATAAATAAATCGAATGCAGTTATTAAGAAGACGGTCAAGTTTATCAAGAAGGTCTGCATTCAGGTCAAAATAACAAACATCACCATAATCGATGACCGGGAATAGCAAAGTTTGCACAAGCGTTATCTTTGTTTTGATAGGCAAAAAATGTTTTAGGCGGTAAAGAGACCGCAGGGTCCCAGTCACACGCTTGCTCACGTTAGTGATTTGCGTTCGCCAACTTAAGGTGTTGTCGATATGTAAACCTAAGTCTTTTACATTTGATGTAACATCGATAGAAGTCCCATCAAATATAATCGCTGGAAGAGTTGATACCTCCAAGCGGCTCATCATACGGCTACTGCCTACTATAATCGCCTGGCACTTTGAATGGTTGACGTACAATCCAAACCTATCGGACGAATATTTGATGGCTGCTAGATCACGATTTACCGCAGCAATTGCAGCAGATAGATTTTCGATGCTGGCCTGAGAATACAACGGCAAGTCGTCGGCATACAGATGATAGGTACACCGAATGTCGTGGGTTATGAGATTTATAAAAAGAGCAAATAGAAGAGGAGATAAAATACCGCCTTGGGGAACGCCAGAGTCGAGAACACACCAAGATGAATGTGCTTCATCAATGCGGACCGCCTGCTGACGTTCACGAAGATAAGAGGAAAACCAATCCAGTGCTTCGGGTGAGATCATAAAGTGGGAAAGAATAGATAGAAGGATGTCGTGACTGACGGTATTAAAGGCGTTCGAAAAATCTACCAAGACTAACACAGTAGCCTTGGCATCCTCAATGCCCGCCCTAATATCGCTAGTCACTTTTAGGAGTGCCGAGGTAGTGCTATGTTCTGGTCTAAAACCTGACTGGAGAGGGCTTGATAAGTCGTTGACATAAACAAAGTGAGAAAGTTGAAGAGTCGTTGACATAAACGTCCTATATCCATTCTTCCTTTTCTTAGAAAGAAAAGGAAGAATGGATATAGGACGGAAGTGACTAGGCAGTGATGGATCAGGGATCTTGGGTAAAGGGCGGACATAGGCTTGGCGCCATAAGGAAGGAAACACCCTAGAATCAAGGGAAAAATTTATAAGGTGGGTTATCGTAGGTAGCAGCTGGTCTAAAATAAGTATTAACATACGGCGACTGATGCCGTCGCATCCTACGGCCTTCGTTTTAATGGATAGAATAATCTTTTTGATCTCACCCGACGTAACTGGAGAAAACTGGAAGAAATCAGTATTAATACGGGGCAAGCTTGCTACATAGTCAACCGTCTGACTTCGGGTTAGACGATTTAATGTAGGAATGGTCGAGAAATGTCGATTGATATCGTCTAAACTGATGTCATTTGGCATGACGAGACGTTGCTGCTTAGCAAATTTACCGATACCAAGAGTTCCGAGAAACTTCCAAGTAGCAGCAGGAGAGCTGGGTGAGATATTTTCGAGAATATGGCGGCATTTGGCGTTCCGTACCATCTGGTTACACCAATTCCTTGCAGTCTTGAAATATGCCCAATTTTCGTCGGAACGATCTTTCTTAAATTTGCGAAATGCCCGGTCCCTGCGTCTCATTGCCATTTTGACTCCCGTTGTCATCCAAGGCGCTGGTGGACGTTTTAATTTAACCTTTGTGATTGGTGCATGTTTATCGTATAGCTCAACTAATACGTTGTTAAATATGTAAATTTTATCGTCTATAGAAGTAGCCTCCAACAACGGTGCCCAATTAATCGCAGATGTATCCTCCACTAATTTATTTAAGTTAATCTGAGCAAAGATACGCATGTGCAATACTTTGGGTTGAGATTTAGGTGGTTTTAGGCTGTATGAAAGGAATATGAGGTCATGATGGGAAAAACCAGGGACAGGGTATTGGCCATAAATGGATATAAGGGATGGGTTAGACAAAAGGATAATATCGAGCCAGGTATCCTCCCCATTATTATTGTGGTGAGTCGCTTGGAGTGGTAAATTATGGAGACTGGCTGACTCAATAATATGGAGCAGTTTACGGGATCGAGGAGAGCGGAGACACGGTAATAATATCTAACAGTATTGTAACTCCATACAAACGCACGAAACTCGAGTTATACCTACGCGCCTCGAGCAGAGTACCCATTAGACTGGGCGGACTGTGCCTACAGTAACCGCAGCTGCTATCGTGCCGCAGCTCGCATGCGGCGCGTCTGGTAGGTATATAACTCACGAAGACGGCCGAGTTACAATACTGTTAGATTATATTACCGTGGTGGAGATGAAGGAGATCGGTATTAAAGTCACCCATTATTATGTGATGCGTATATTGTGACCCTAAAGATTCCAGAATCGTTTCGAAGCTGGAGAAGTAGTCAAGAGCGGGAGGACAATAAACGACACCTAAGATAGTTTTAACTCCCTTGACAATTACCTCTAAGAAAAGATATTCAGCCGAAACTGAGTTAGAGGAAGAAGATGTAGCTATAATTTTGAAGGGAAAGTCACTACGAAGATAAATAGCAATACCACCACCTCTTCTGTCTACACGGTCATTCCGTATAAGAATATAACCAGGCAAACAATATGTGGTGGATAGCAGTTGTGGCTTAAGCCAAGTGTCAGAGATCAGAATAGCGTGAACATTGACATTACTAAACGCTTCTAACAAGTCATTGTAGTGGCTTGGCACACTTTGAGCGTTTAAACGACACACGTTTAGTGACCTGACGTTAAACGTATCACGCACAAACTCACCGACAGTTTTATCTGACACGGAACAGAAACTGTCCTCAAATTAATCATTGGCACTATTGGCAGAACAAAAGGATAAATCATAGTTATCAGATAACGTCTAATTATATATAAATAAATAAAATATGTACCTATAAATAGTATATATAATAAAAGAATATTAATAAATATATTTTAACTAGATTAACTCAAAATAAATACTATTCCGTATGCAATTGTAATACAAAGCGTACCATCTCTGCACCACCCGCCAGCAAACTCACAAATTTCAAACAATAAAAAAAAATTAAAACACTTATTTTTAAAATAATACATAGCTATCGCTAGACATTCTTAAATTATTAGTATCTACTAATAATTTACGAATGTCTTCAATGTCTTCTTCTTTCATTTATCTAAATGAAAGGAAAAAAATATATATAGTATGTTTTCTGATTTTAGAGTTGTAACTAAACGCGACTACAGAATGTATGTATATTTTACAAAGGTAGTTGAACATAAACGTAATATTATTGTTTAGTTTACCTCTAAGCATAAAAAAGTAAGGAGACGTGTGTTTATATTCAGATAGCACAATAGTTAAAGTGATAAAGTGATATTCGTTTTTTGGATGAATAATGATTATTGTGATGTGATTAAAACAAAGTTAGTGTGTTAGTTTCGACGTGTTACACTTTTGGTCGCAGCTATGGTGCCCTTACTTGAGACCTGTCGTTGGCGCAGATGTGGTGTCCCCTGGTGCCCGAGGATGCTTCGCTATCAATGGGGTTAACTCGTCCATGGTTGTTACCTTGTTTCGGCTGCCGTCGGGTACCTTGATGACAATAACTCCATCCTGAGTCCAACATGACCGCATTCCAAAGTGAACACGAGCCCTGCTGAATGTATCCTGACGAGCCTTCGTTAAAAACTCCTTAATGGATATTGGAGTGCCTTTCAGTGAAGTCTTCGCTCTCCAGACCGCAGCTTTATGGCCCAGATTGCAGAACCGCACAAGTATGGGCCTCGGTCGATTTTTAGAGGGGTTGCCAAGTCTATGCGCTGATTTGATCGCTTCTGCAGAGATTTCTTTCATAGCGAGCTTGGTGTTGAGAATGCCCACAACAATATTCGTGCAATTCTCCTTGTCAACTTCACTGATACCGGAAAATTTGAGTGCCTTCCGACGATGTCTGGTCTCAATGTTGTCACACAATCTTGCACACTCATTTATTTGGGTTCTAAGGAAGCCAAGTATACTGAACATCAGCTCCCTAAAGCTCCGAAACTCTTCAGCCACCTTTGCGACTGTATCCTTCGCTGGTCCGCTATTTTGGATCTATGCTTCGAGTTCTCCCATACGCCGTACAAAGCAATCTTCAAGGGATTTCTGAGCTGCCTAAATATCCGATATTTGCGCCATAGTGTAGTTTAAATAAAGATAATTTTCTTGTAGTAATATGACTGTTGGTCGGTAAGTCAGCTGGCAGGTGGTGTCCGGTGAGTAAGGTTTGTTCTTACATACACAGCATCACAAACGTGAGTACTTACAATATAAGGACTTGGCCTCACTAATGTGTAAAGAGAACTCTGTTAATTTAATTATTAACTTTTAAAATTAACTTTCAAAAATTTCCAAAAATCTTATACGTCCGATAGTTTTGAGCACCTACCACCGAATCTTCACTCAATAAACGTTTATATGTTTTTTTGCAGTGACAAAGCAATGCGGTCGGCCTTGTAGAAATATTTAGCAGTAAACAGCAAATGAATGTAATCAATTCGACTTCTATATCGACCCCCAATCACTCAAATGATTTAAAACAGATTACGTAATGTCCGATCTTATCTTTCACTCAATATTGGCAAATAGATCAAAGTGATTCAGCATACAGTCTACCCGCATCAATGCCAGTACATAGCAATATAATATTAACCGAGGCTGAAACTGAAATAATCTTGAAATGAAATTGTTATTATTAAACCCTGATTATTACATATTCATGTTAGTAACAGATAATATCTATACTAATAATATTATAAAGAGGAAAGCTTTGTATTTTTGTTTGTAATGATCATGTCAGATTTTAAAAATTCTTTCACCATTAGAAAGCTACATAATCTGCGAGTAAGATAGGCTATATTTTGTTTTAGAAAAAATTGGGGTCCGAAAGATATTTGGGGTTTTCGGCTACGCGAAGTAGTTCCCTCAGGACGCGTGTGAAACTGCAGGAAACGGCTAGTAAATTAATAAATCGATTAATTAGTTAATAGAAAAGTGTCTCTGTTTTGAAGAATCGCATGTATTTGACATGTCTCTGTAATGAATTCTAAACTAAATGAGTGAAATTTGACTGAAAGTAGGCAGATGAACTCGTTTAAGTATCAGTAGCATAAATCATATTTGATATTGCTCTCCCTCGGTAATATTGCTCCTGCAACTTTTTAATGCTATGTGTTTTGTGATTTTATGGAGGGATAAAATAATGTTCTCTATTTCAGCCATTATGCTACACATTCAGCGGTAACTGAGGTTTATACGATATCTATTGTGTCACCCCAATGTGATGTCACATTTTCTATGCGTACATAATTGATGAATAAATCATAAGATTGAATTAAAAAATGTATGTATGATAAAATTGTAAATCAATATACATTTTGAATTGATTTTAGAGATGAATTGGGTTTTCAAACCGGGATAGAATTTTCCAGTTTTATCCTAAAACACAATACCATTCAGTACCTACTCGTGTACTACTTAATTGTACAATCGTCAATTATCACGAAGATAGCGCTAAGCCGCACTCGGGCGGGCGGCTCTAATTAAAAACCTAATATATCTTATCTGTGCTCGCTAAATTGACGTGTTACACAAACCTCTCTCAGCCACGAGGATCTGTTAAATGTTTTGGGAGTTGTGAACATTTGTGTTGGATAAATCACAGCCAAATATTATATCGTGTTCAGAAAGTTTTTGATGAAGGTACTGCTATCTTTTGACTCTTTTGTATTATTTTCTTACTTTTATACTTTGACAGATTTGGTGATAAGTATCAAAACTCAAAGTTTGATTTTATTCACTATATCATAATGTTAATTTTGTCTACCAAATGTTATCACACAGAAACCCTGCATAAGTACCTAGTAATCGATCGCTAAAGGTAAGATGGATACTTAAAATGGCGGCACAGGAGATATATGTGTAATATTTATTTCTGTTTCATTCGATTTCACTTACTTGTCCATGAATAAACTGCAACCTTGGTGTGGCATTCACTATGACGTCACTGGCGACAACTCTGTTAGACTGGATGATTTGTATTGGACTTTTACAACAGTAACAAAAGCTGTTGAAAAGTTGAGTAGTTTTGCCTTCGGCAATTCTACTTGATAATATACGGGGAGAGAGGCACCAAACCCTAAGGATGAAAACACTTTCTATGCCGAAAGAAAATAAAGTAAACTCACTGTTTCCACTTGATTCTCGGATCACTGCACTAATACCTCTCAGTTCAAGCCTGCTTCATTCATCTTACTTCCGTGTTATAAACTGAGAATTCTCAACAAAATATCCAATTAGCTGGGATGACGGGGGTTCTGACCAGATGCTAACCGAAGCAGAGCTCGTTAACAAGTTAACCTTAACACTACTCACCTGCACTAACTTTTAACGATCTCAGTTTGAATTAGTCACAAACTAATTATTTTTATTTAACTGAACTCTTCAGATGTGTTTCAGGACTTTGGTTTAAAGAGATACTTGCGATGAAATTGGTCGGTAGTTAATTAGAATTATTGATTTTTCGTCTCGAAAGAACATATGCATTCCATGCTATGATGCATGTTTAAATAACTCTACCTATTTCTTTTTAAGGTCTACTATCCTTCGCCAGAAAAAATATCGCGGGGGATTTTGCAGACATTCTAACTGAATATTGCATTTGTTGTTCAAACATATTGTTATTTTGAAACAACAATTCGTGGATGGAAAAGGACCATGGGCAAAAATGTATGAAGCCTGGGCTCACCCACCACCAGAGATGAGATCACTTTTAATATACTTGTAAAGCACTAAATATAAAGATATAAACTCATTTTTGCGAAGAATCAATGAGTTATTTTGCTATAAATATTTTTCTCCTATTATAAATAAACTATAATCCTGCAAAGTAATGCTGTTATGGCATTGTAGTTTTTGTTGTTTCACATCTTATCTAGTTTGAATTCTATGAGCAAAGAATACATAAAAATAAAACAGCTGCTAAAACAGTTAAAAATATTTTTTATTTACATTTCAATCAATATGAACAATAATATCGTTTAGGTGACCTGCCGGTGGATTAAATTGTATGTGCCGAGAGGATACACGAAAACACACAGAAAACATACATACATACATACATGCATAGACTCACGCCTGTCGCCTGGAGGGGTAGGCAGAGACTACGGAATGCCATTTGCAACGGTCCTGACATATCTCTCTTGCCTTACTCACTCCCATCAGATTCCTCATGCATGCTCTTCGGTTAAGGGTACTTCTAACCTGTCCTGTTTTTAGGACACACCGATAACACCGTGAGAATCACGAGTTAACTGACTGAGAGCAGACGGGCGCCCGGGCAGGCGTCCGACAGGTGTGAGAGGGAAGGAGAGTGTTGTAAATCACACGGGCGCAAGCACATCTATTGTTAACCATTATTTTAAACAGTGGCGCAGGAAGGGTGAGGGGCGGCGGGGGCGGTCCGCCCCGGATGTCACCCTGTCTGGGGTGCCACCCAAACTCGGCTTTAAGAACAATGTACAAACATATAAAAAAAACATACTAGGCACTAGCTCAGCACTACGATTCGGCGGCAGTTAGCCCGTAATTGTTAGGTATCGACTAAAAAAAAAAGAAAAAGGTCGACCGCCAACTTTCGCCCCGGGTGCCACCCAAGCTAGCTACGCCACTGATTTTAAAGTATGAATATATTGTTACTATAACAATTTTATGACTAACAATTGTATTTTTCTACAAAATCTATTTAAGTGCATATCTTTTTTCTGCAATGGAATTGAAGGTGGTGCCGGTAGTAACAATTTAAGTACGAACAAAATCCTTTACAATGGCATATGCCATAACTCTGTTGGACACTGAGCCCAATTTGACGTATGGTCCTTTGTGCAATATGGCAAACAAACTTCAACACCATCAGTTGCAGTCAAATCGGTTTAAATACTTGGTCTACGCCTGCCAGTATTAACTTAAGCCCAATTTAATACCCAAGCCGAATAAAAAAATATCTGAAAATATTATTCTGTTTTAAGTAACGATATCAGTAGAGCTTCAACACGACATCGAAATCGGTGCCACGGCTGCTCTCTTCGTAAATGGGCCGTAATATACCTAAACCGCATGAATATCGGGCGATGCCTTGCCGGTGCAATACGTGCATATTATAACCAAAATTGGTATCTACATATCACCGCTTCATACGATAATTTAGCAACTGAATCTCTTATGCATAATTTGAATAATAATATATAAACAAGCGTTGATAATCGCAGAGCCGGCACGTCTCTTGGGTACTCATAAGGCTGTGTGTGCCGCAAGCAAAAATTTGTACCAGAACGACCGGAGCGGTCGCATCACACTGCGAATATAAACTACTTCCTCATAGAATTTTTTTATTACGGCCTTGCGGCTAGCAAGGCTGGCTGCATTTCGGGTAACCGCATATGCGTAGGAGCCTTTACACACCAAAATAAATAAAAATATTGCAAATAACATCAGCAGTAGTTTAGGTAGTAATCATAATATTTAATTGCGTAGTATTTTCTTGGGTTTTTGCGAATGTTACACATAGATAATTTTATTTTAGTGAAAAGATCAATAGAAATATATACGCTTGAACAAAACGTATGCTTACAAACGTTTTCTATTACGGCTTTTTTAAGAGAGAGAATCTGTTTACAATCAAAGTCTATCGATGGGATTGACAACTTGTTGTAGCTTCGAGTCTCAGTTCAGGCTATTAATATACACCAGAGCATAATACGATTAGGAAAGAAAGTAATAAAGACTGCCTTGACCACCGTTTTTCTGCTATGTTTATTAGTTTAACGTGCTGAGGTCACGATTATAGGTGTCGTCAATTAAATATGTTTTAATGAAATATATTGGAACCAGAAAACAAAAATTAAATCTGTGTATACATATAAAATTCTTCCGTTACGGATTTCCTGACAGTCAACTCACAGCTAAAACTATTGTAAGGCGTAATAAGCTAAAATTTTGTATGTATGCTTCTTAAGGGTGCAATAAACAAAAGTTATTTTTAAATTAAAAAAAACCAAATTCAAAAAATACTAAGGAACTAAAAAGCAAAAAATAATTGGTTTTTCTAACCTATAAATAAAATTTATTTTACAATTGCAGTACAAAAATCAACTAAACTAAACACAAAGAGAGGTAAACTATTTTAATCTAACCTACCTATTACTACTACTGCTATAAAACCAACGTAATTATATAGAACTACTTAAAAGCAGCGATAGCCGAGTGAAGGACCGACAGACGGCTACGCAGCGGGTCTCGGGTTCGAATCCACGGCACGCACCAATGACTTTTCGGAGCTAAGTGCGTATTAAATTGTTAATTATCGCTTGCTTATCAGTGAAGGAAAACATCCTGAGGAACTTGCATGTTTGAAAGTTCTCCAAAATGTTCTCGAAAGACATGTGAAGTCTGCCAACCCGCACTTGGCCAGCGTAGTGGACTATGGCCTTACCCTCCTCATAGTGAGAAGAGGCCCGTGCCCAGCAGTGGTACAGTACATAGGGCTGTTGATAATGACTTAAAAAGTTATATATAATACTAAATAAATTATGTACTTATATCCTATAATGAAGTTCTAAATTTTTTGGAGTCTGTAACTATGGCATTATGAATGTCACTCGTGTTGGACATCGTGAGGCAAATGTCTATTAGGCCTCTCCCACCATTTTGACGTTTGATAGTTAGCCTCTCTATTGCTGATTTAGGGTGTAGATTATTGTGTTTGGTGAATGTAGTGCGTGTAATTCTTTCTATTTGCTGAATATTGGTTTTTGTCCATTTCATTATTCCAAAAGAACATGTTATAATAGGGATTGAGACTGACATAGTGCATTTAGTCTTCTTTTGTTACCTATACTGTCCCATTGTTGGGCAAAGGTCTCCCCTATACTTCTTAAAAGCTCAGTAATTATTATTATTATTAAAACTCTTGGTGTTGAGCCGGATAAGTGGGCTCTTTAAAGGATGGTGACACCGAGAGCGTAATGAAAATACGGTCTTGGAAAGAATTAAGGTAGAAAATCTACAAGAGAAAGATGTGAAAGATGAGTATAAACGAAGATTGATAGCAAAATTTGAGAGGTTCGATTGCATAAATGATATGGAAGAATTATGGCAGGCCTTTAAAGAAGAGGTAGTATGTGTAGCGTCTGAAGTATGTGGTGTGATCAAGAGAAGGAAAATACGAAAGGTTAAGAATACATGGTGGGACAAGGATGTACAATCAGCAGTGTCAGAGAAGAAGAAAGCTTGGTCAGATTGGTTGGCTGCCAGAGCAAATGAAAGAATGGGAAAAGCAACGAGTGTAGACATAGATGAAGCAAGAAAGGAGTTTGTTAGGTCAAAAAGAATAGTGAAAGAAATGGTTAAAAGGAAAAAAGAGGAAAAGAAAGATGACTTTGATAGCAGATTATCTAACGATTTCCAGAGAAACATTAAGTTTATCTGGAAATCCGTTCGTGCAGTTCGAGGAAGAACTCAATCCTCAGAACACACATCCATCAGAGACGAGAATGGAAAGATAGTAAATGATGAATCTTGCGTGCTGAAGAGATGGAAAGTGTATTTTGAAAGTTTATTTGAAAGGTCGGCGATAGAAACACCGATAGCTGAAATGAATGGTAACGATAGCAATGATGACAGCGTTATTGGCGTGGATGAGGTCGTGAAGGCACTGGGAAGTATGAAAGTAGGTAAGGCTGCAGGATATGATAGGATTACATTCGAAATGCTGAAGGCTGGACAGGGCGTCATAGTTGGTCAGTTGCAGCGGTTATATAACTTGTGCTGGACCACCGGCCGAGTACCTAATGACTGGGCCACAGCTGTAGTTGTGCCTCTTTATAAAGGAAAAGGCTCGCAACAAGATTGCAAAAGCTATAGAGGCATTAGCCTTCTCAGCATTGTTGGCAAATTGTATGCAAAGGTACTTATTGAAAGAGTTATGGAAGTAACCGACAAGAAAATATGGGATGTACAAGCGGGATTCCGAAAGGGTATGAGATGCACGGATCAGGTTTTTTCCATGCGAAGCATAGCCGAAAAGTTTTTGGCCAAAGGTCAAAAGGTCTATTGCGCATTCGTGGATTTGGAAAAGGCTTACGATAAAGTGGTGAGGAATGAAATGTGGTCGGTGCTGTCAATGAATGGGGTGGACAGCAGCCTCATTCGAGCTCTGAAATCCCTTTATGAGGATTCTAGAGCTTGTGTGAGGATAAACGGGGCATACACTGACTGGTTTACCATCGAGAAAGGTGTTAGACAGGGATGTGTAGCGTCGCCGTGGCTGTTTAACCTCTTCATGGACAGTTGTTTGCAAGATTTAAAACAGTGTGGCTGCGGATTAAGGATGAATGGGTTACTCGTCAAATGCCTCCTTTATGCTGATGATCAGGTAATACTTGCATCTTCAGCGGAGGAGTTGCAGGAGATGGTAGCAATCATGCATGGTGCGTTAGAGAGGAAAGGAATGAAAGTGAATGTAAGTAAAACGAAAGTTATGGTTTTTGAAAAGGAGGAATGCGTTACGGCTTGTAATGTTTTGATCGATGGACAGCGAGTGGAACAAGTGAATGAGTTTGTTTACTTAGGTAAGTTGTTTACAAGAGATGGTAAGAATGAAGAAGATATTGAAAGGAGAGTAAATGCAGGTAATAGTGTGAATGGAGCTCTGAAAGCGTTTATGAACAGTCAAAACGTGTCCAAAAAGGCACGTTTGGCTGTACATAGAGGCGTGTTAGTGCCTACCCTTATGTATGGTAGTGAAAGTTGGGTATGGCAGAAGAGATTTGAAAGTAAAATAAATGCTGTAGAAATGAGAGCACTGAGAAGTATGTGTGGTGTGTCTTTGACCGACAGAGTAAAGAATTGTGTGATACGAGAGTGGTGTGGGGTATAAGAAGATGTAGTGACAAGCATTGAGAAAGTCATGTTAAGATGGTTTGGGCACATGGAGAGAATGAATGACGATAGACTGACAAAGAAGATATATAAGGCAAGTGTGAATGGAACAGGACAAAGGGGAAGACCTAGGCGGGCGTTCTCTGACCAGATTGGAGGCATCCTGAAAAGAGGACAAGTCAGAAGTACCCTTAACAGAAGAGTATGCATGAGAAACTTGATGGGAGTGAGTGAAGCAAGTGAGGTATGTCAGGATCGTTGCAAATGGCGTTCCGTAGTCTCTGCCTACCCCTCCGGGAAACAGGCGTGAGTCTATGTATGTAACAGTTCAAGGATAGAGGCAAGATTAAAATACATCTGGTATCATCCCACAGAAAACGTATCTTTGCGGGGATATGACCCCTCACCTTTAGAAGGCACAGTTACTAGGCCCATCAAAATAGTAATATTACATTTTATGAATGAGTACTGAGTACACTATGGCCTTTACTACTAAAAAAGGCTTGATGTTTGATGTAATTATTCAGTGAAATATAGTACAAATCTGCCTGAGGGTGCTGCTTTGTATCGTATTATGATTTTAGCCCGTGCCTAAAGCTAAAACTATGCAAGGCGAAGGCGAAGGCGATGCGATGCGAAAATTTCTCGCATTACCCATTCGCTTCGACTAGTAGGTGACAATTTTATAGCTGAAAACTTTCGCGATCTGTACGTAATCTAAAAATTATGTAACGGACTTCAATCGCATAATTATTGGAAAAACAAAGGTGATCGCAGAAGATAATTATAACTATTAAATTAGTGTTGACTATTAAAGTACCGGCAGTTTCAAACTGACAACTGACTGACACAGGGCATCAATCGTTCAGAGACCACGGCTGGCGTAGGACATGTCAAAAGTCAATGCAAATAGAAAGAATTTTAAATTTTACCTTAATTTTTATTAAAAATTGGGCAAGTGCGAATCGGACTCACGCACGAAGGGTTCCGTACTATCATCTATAAAAGAAAATCACGTTTGTTGTATTTATACTTAAATATGTTTTAAGTTTCTACCTATTTATTAAGATCGAGTAACAAATTAAAATAGTAAATTGCTTAAAAATTACGTTTGTTGTATGGGAGCCCCCCTTTATTATTTACTTATTTTTAATTTAATTATTTATTTTGAAAGGTAATATAGAACTACGTATTCTGATAAAATGTTAAGCACCTACTTGATACCGTTAGTAATTTTTAGCAAAAAATACGAAAAGAACACGTTTATTGTATGGGATTAAAATAATATTAAGGGGGGGGGCTTAATATTATTTTTTATTTTTAGTATTTGCTAAAGCGGCAACTGTAATACATAATTTGTGAAAATTTCAGCTTTCTAGCTATCACGGCTTATGAGATACAGCCTGGTGACAGACAGACAGACAGCGGAGGCTTAGTAATAGGGTCCCGTTTTTTACCTTTTAGGTACGGAACCCTAAAAACGCGATTCGTATTCATTCATATTACTTAGTAACATTAGACGTCAGTTTTGTTAGAACGTAAAGAATCATGAGAAGTATGTGTGATAAGAGAGTGTTGTGGGGTAAAAGAAGATGTAGTGACAATCATCGAGAAAGGTATGCTAAGATGGTTTGCGCACGTGGAGAGGATGGATGATGAAGACTGACCAAGCAGATATATAAGGCAAGTGTGGTAGGGACGGAACGAAGGGGAAGACCTAGGCGGACGTTCTCTGACCAGATTGGACACATCCTAAAAACAGGACAGGTGAAAAGTACCCTGAACAGAAGAGCATGCATGAGGAATCTGATGGGAGTGAATGAAGCAAAAGAGATATGTCAGGATCATTGCAAATGGGGTGCGCCAAAGTTCACCTAAATTTTCAACTCCGATAATTGGAAATCCGAAAATGTTCACCCTAACATTTTTCATCCTAACAATCACAATTCCTAACTAATCTGTCTCTAATGTTCATAATTCCGAAGCATTCAATTTAATAATGTCAGTAGCAATAAACATCTATTATACTTTTATTTGTTTTACTATATTCTCATTCTCAACATAACCATCTTTTACACTATTATTCACAGTCATATCTTTTTTGTTTAGATTTCATAATAATCAGGATTATATTATACATTAATTTTGCGTAACTTTTATTTCACATAACATGTATAACATATAAGAATAATAGTACCATGGTACAAATACACAATATCGTGTATTTGTACCATGGTACTATTATTCTGGGTTATGTCTCTGGGTCTATTATGGGTTCTTCTATATCTTTATTATAGAACCGAATAGGTCTTATAGTAATTGGTTTAGGTACGGGTAAACCTGCAGTATAAACCGTAAATGAGTCGTGTTTTATGAATTTCGGTTGGAGTGTAACCTTGGGGGCGCTACGGCGCGAGGACTTAGAATATTTTTGCCAACAAAGGTTTATTTTTGCAAATCGTTTATTTTCTCGATTCTATCGTATAAAACACAAAATATAAGGGTAAAAGTGTCTTGCTAAAAGTGTCATATAATTTTTATTACACTTGGTCAATGTTTCTTTCTGAGTATGAGTGAAAATATTATGGTAATAATGTAAAGAGTCTGTGCGGAAAGAGAATGGGCGTGGCGAAAATTGGAACTAACATTCGTTCGAGTCCCTTTAGTAATTTTTAACTTATGTACGTACGATTGAAAATCCCTCTGTCTGTCTGAGTAACACAGGCTCAACAGATCAAGATTTTTAGTCGCACTATAATAAATTAACTATGTTGCCAACATGAGAAATACGGTAAGTACGTATTGTTGCGCCCTCAAATCAAAAGTTTGTTCTCTTTCCGCACAGACTCTAGGGATAAAAGCGTTATGATAAAAAACAGTAGGGGTTTAAATATATTTAGAGATATTATTAATTACAATTTTCGGAAACATAAGTGTCATGAACATCGCCGGTTGCACTACAAATAGTATGAATGAAAACTTTAGGATGAAAAATTTTAGGAAGAGTGATCATTCAGATTACAAATCGTTAGGAAGAACAATTTCGGGTAAAGATCTTTAGGTGAGCTAATATGGACCCTTGCAAATGGCGTTCCGTAGTCTCTGCCTACCCCTCCGGGAAACAGGCGTGAGTCTTTGTATGTACATATGTATGTAAATAATCATCGCTTGCGATCGCTTATATAAGTTATTAATTAGCAGCTCAATGCCATTAAGAATGCTTTGTTCAACGCAAAATCCGCTTTTGCTAATAAAGTCAGCTGCAAAAAAGACACAGAGCAAACAATCACAAAAATCTATTTATTATCAACATCGCCGCGGAGTATAGTGATCACAAGCGGTTGGTAAAACGGGATATACGTATACATATACTAGAAAAACGATTGGTAATGCTAAATGGAGCATTGTTTTTGGTCATGTAACTTTTCAATTCACAAGAAATGCACTACCAAAAAACTATTGGGCGCTAGAAGCTGGGATCTGGCTTGTATGTCTTTTGAGACCGCATTAGAGGACTTAGAAGGGATTGCCCGAAATGCCTACGGGATCGGGAAGAAACAAGATAAAGTATAATGTGCTGGTGTTGCTACACCAGCACCAGCAGCAGCGGGCATTTTTCAGTCATGTATAAAATGCACGTTTCAGAGCTGCTCAATATATTATAGATATAGATATTAATAACATATGTATTAATGTGCAATTATTTCTGATTCTTTGATCTGGTTCAATATTTTTATATATTTCAATAAATTACGCAAAAAAAAAACATTTTAGTTACACAAGAAACATAACACACTGTTCATTATTTCGTCTCTTGGTACTCATTATTATAAAAATAAACTTTGTTTAGGTGTATCGAGTTGTTTTTACAAAGTAAAATAATTTACTTTGAGTATCAAATAATCATTACAGATTCCATGTTTCAAACTTTTCTAATAATATTATAGCAGATGCGTTATCACGAGCCCTACCTGTAAATATAATTAACGTGAATAATAATAATAATAAAGTGAACAACCCTAATGTTGACACTGATCAATGGTATTCAGCCACCTACAATGGTTGTTTATCTTCGCCTCATGACTATCCAGACTGTTTGATATAGAAATATTATTTGTGATAGGTCAAGTCGATTATATCGATTTAGTAACGTTTAGTTTAGTCTATTGTAAATTTTGACTATGGTCACACTATGAACTGTCATTCATTGACTTCCGTTTCTGAAAATTTGCTTGGACGACACATGAATTTCTTGCGCTTACGCAGACTTGTATTCTTGCATTTAAATTGAAATAAATTGATCACCTTTTGAAATCACATCCTGGTAGCTTCGCGAATAGTTTGTTCGTTTCTCGTAGTCAGTGAAAAAACCTAGCTTTCTGTTCGCTCTGGAAGATTCCGTTTTTTGAGCGCGGTTTTGATCTTGTATTTGTGTAAAACCAAAAAACCCGTGTGAAGCCGCTTCTTTGATCTATAACCGGCATCGGTTTATTTGTGATAAAAATTGTATCATATCGAACATTGTAAGACTTGTGTGAATCCGTTCATGTGCTTGGTGCCCGAGAACTTCTGAAGAAGGACGCCAAACTGGACCCTGCGGTAGCTAAGTATAAGATACTTCATTCATCTGTTTTGGCCAATATATTTGTATGATGTGTCTAATTTAGCTCAAGCCTGACATCAGTGAAGATATCAGGTAAGTTGAAATATAATCACTGTGCAGTCGCAGTATAGGTGTTTAGGTCTTTGCCTTACCGTGATCAGGTGGATATATTACAAACTTCCACTGCGCACCCTGAACAATTTCCTACCTGCCTACGGTAACTCTAAACAAACTTTTGGTAGCATGAGCTGTAGTTGAAACTTAGCCGTTGATTGTATCTAGATTCGGATTGGTATTGTATGGGCTTGTATCTGGGCTATATAGAGGCAGCAATAGCCTAGTGGAGATACCAACAGACTGCCATGCAGAGGGTATCAGGTTCGAATCCACGGCGCGCACCAATGACTTTTCGGAGTTATGTGCGTATTGAATTATTAATTATCACTTGTCCCATGCCTCGGAGAGCACGTTAAGCCGTCGGTCCCGGTTGTCATGAAGATCTTTGACAGTCGTTACAGGGCGTCAGTACCTTCTAAATAAACTGACACTAGTCTAAACCATGGAATATCGCTATCCCTTCGGGTTGCGGAGGTCAGACAGGCAATCGCTCTGTGGAAAAGCTACTATTGAGCCAAATCCGGTTAGACTAGTAAGCGAACCCCAGATTGAAAACTGGGATAACGCTAGGAGGATGTATCTGGGCTATATATTTATTGTTAACAGTGTTGTGGTGTTCCCAGGTTGGTTTTGTTTAAAATACATCATATTTGTTTGTATTGGTTGACCTGCATAACTTGAAGCACATGTCATACATAACCTCAATCAGTAATTGTTTGATTTAAATTGTTGAAATCTAGCATAGATTTGTTGTTGTTAGTATTAATAAGTTAGTTTGTTTGGATACATAACAGCTGTATGTATCAATTAATTTAGTAAATTTAGTTATATATTGGGTTTGAAATATTATAATTTTCAAACTTGACCTTGCATCTTGGGCGATCACATTGTAAACCTTTGGTTGTTATAATATATTGTTAGGTAACACATACTACTACTATTGCATATCTCAAATAACACAGCCAGTCTGTCTGTTGCAAGTAATTAGTTAATTAACTTGAATATTCAACTTTTAATTTGCTGTAAGTTATAAACCTTTTTGATAACTTTGTCCCTATGTCAATATATTGAAACAAGCAGATTTTGAGCTTGTTATATAATATTTTTGGGCAGTAAATACCTGTCACTTGCTTGTACCAGCAGTAAACAGGCTAATACTTTGTTGGTTTCAAAGAATTAAAAAATATTAAGTTTTGATTGTTAATATTATTTAACGCTTCTCCGAGCTCTTTTGAAACTTGATTATGTCCAGCTATCAAGGACTTGCGTGCGGCTGCTGGTGCTATTGCATCAGAATTGCGCTGGTTTGCCTCAGCCAGTGCCCTGGTGAACCGGCCTGATCACCAGCAGGCCTTACTACAAAGGTATGAGCGGATCGATGATCGCCTGGCAAGTATGGAACAGCAATTCCGCACTTTCAGCGCTTGCTGTCTCGAAGTGTCAGTTAATGAATTCACCGCTGACCAGCGAATTAGAGTCAGCGAAGATTATGCCCAGGTCTTAGACCTGTATGATGCTGTCTCCAACTGTGCAAGACAGTTGATTGCCGAGAGGGACGGGCAACCCGGCTTGAAGCAGGAGCTTCCTAGGACTGCACCGGGATTGGTGAGTAGGCTTCCTACTTAAGACCTCCCGCGTTTTGATGGCTGCCTAGGAAGCTACCTGGGCTTCGTTAATTTATTTGACAGCCAGGTCAATGACAGGGCTGACCTTCGACCGGCACAAAAATTGGCCTATTTGATGTCGGTTCTGGATGGGGAGGCCAAGGGCCTGATCCAGCATCTGCCCGTGTCTGACGAGGCGTACCAGACGGCTCGGGACTTAATTACCCGTAGGTACCATAACAAGCGTGGCCTCGCCGACACGCATATTGAACAGATTTTGAGTTTGCCCACGCTCACAGCGCTTTGGTGGGGATGGCGCGACCCATCTGCCCCCCTTTGCTGACCTGGAGAGGAACCTCTCCAGGTCCCCGCCATGATGGCTGTTCTCAGCGTTCAGTACAGACCAGTCCAAGACATCTTTACGTACAACGTAGACTTGTAATTGCCTTGTTCTTGGACTAAACGTCTCGTATTGTCTACTGTCGCCAGAACCTTTGATCCGAACGGTTGGATTTGTCCTGTCATATTTTGGGCAAAATGCTTCTTGCAGAAGCTTTGGACAGCAGGATTGACCTGGGACGAACCTCTATACGGTACTCTTGTTGAGGAATGGACCTCTTTTGTATCCACATTTCCTGCCGTCAACGAGATCTCCTTGCCTCGTCCCATCCTTCCTCCCGGGAAGTACAAAGCAACCCTTCACGGGTTTTGTGATGCCTCGGAACGTGGTCACGCGGTGTACTTGCGTACAGTACGTGCCTCAGGCCAGGTGAGAGTTTCCCTGATCATGGCGAAGAGCAAGGTTGCAGCCCTTCGGACATCTCTGACCATTCCGAAATTGGAGCTCTCAGGAGCAGCACTACTTGTACGCTTATTGAACCACGTGTCTAGTACTTTGGGTAAAACCATTTGCATTAATGGGACCTACGCCTGGACAGACAGCCAAATTGTTCTTTGTTGGTTGAAGGCTTCTGTCTACACCTTGGAGGTATTTGTCGCTAATCGCGTTTCCCAAATACAGAAATCAGAAGTCAAGCTAGTTTGGAGACACGTGCCAGGTGTGCTCAACCCCGCTAATTGTGCCTCGCGCGGATGCTTGACGCCTAGTTTGATAGGTCATTCGCTGTGGTGGGGTCCGGAATGGTTGAGTCGTCCAGAAATTGAATGGCCTCGAACGCCAGTTTTGAATACTTCCAATTTGCCGGGTCTACGAACACTCGCTCTTGAGAAGGTGGAATGCGCCTTCGACCCCGATTTCCTGTTGAATCGCTACAGCTCCCTCGATAAGTTGTTAGATTGTAGCGTATGATACCTACCGAGTGTACGTCATAATACCGTCCATACGCTCAGCCAATCAGAGAAAGCCATCGTCCGCGCTCGTGAGTTTTGCCCATATTTGGTTATGCGCTGACACAAACTCTGATGGAGGGCCCAGTATATATAGGGGCCGACAGAGAGACCGGCACCGCTAATTATTGTTACCGTGCCTAACTACGTGCTACTACTACTACTTCAGACGTGTATCCTGGTCCAAGCTGTGGGTAGGTTACTACATTTACTGCGTTAGCGTACTGCCCATCTCTCTACCTGCTAGCTGAGGCCGGCTGACGCCGCCTGCCTGACTCTATTGGTTGTGGCTCTCCTAATGCTGCTTTCCTTCAGGTTCCAGGTTCACCTTAAGACTCCAGGCTACGCTCCTATACCGCTATACTTCCTGCATCGCCATCGGCGTTACCTCTGCCGAAGAGTCTGGCCTGCCCTGCCCATCATACTCGCACCGCCGGCGCCTGCCAGCTGAGCCAACGTCAGCGAGGACCTGCACCGCTACGCGCAGCCCTTCAAGCAGCCTGCCCTGCACACTACCGGAGGGAACAGCGTGGGAGATTGCAGCCCTTAGTGTTCAGGCCAGTGTCGTGTTGTTGGTCGGTCATACTCGGCATAGGAAGCGAGGCAATACTCGGCAAATAAACGCATAGAACCTTTTCAGCGTTTTACTACCAGAACCCGTTACAGGTGTTACTGCTTGGATAAAGCGTTTTGTTTTTAACTTTAGGCACTCACAACAGAAACGACTGACACCGTTTCTCTCACCACAGGAACGGCAGGAGTCCCTCATCTTTTGGATTCGTTCTGTGCAATTGGCGCATTTTGAGAAGGAGACTGCTATCCTCAAGTCAGGGAGATCGAAATTATCGGGAGCTGTATATAAATTGAACCCCTTTTTGGACGAAACGGGTCTCTTGCGTGTTGGAGGGCGTCTCAACAACGCCTCCTCCCTTACAGGGCACGTCATCCCCTTTTGTTACCCAAGGACGGTCATTTGGTACGCTTGTTGGTAACTGACCGTCACCTTAAGAATTCGCATGCTGGTTGTAATGCTTTGTTGGCTATTCTGCAACGCGAGTTTTGGATTTTTACTGCCCGAAGAATTATTCGGAGTGTAGTCTTTCGCTGCATCCCTTGCTATAAGCTCAAGGCTTCTACCATGCAGCCCTTGATGGGAGACTTACCGGCAGATCGCGTAACTGAGAGCAGGACGTTTGACGGTGTTGGCACGGACTTCGCTGGACCCTTTTTGGTGAAAACGTCGACAAGGCCTACTTGTGCGTTTTTGTTTGTCTTTCCACAAAGGCTGTGCATTTGGAACTGGTCTCCTCGCTTACGACCAAGGCGTTTGTAGCCACATTTTACAAATTTGTATCCTGCAGAGGGCTGCCTTCCTTGATCCGTTCTGATTGCGGCACTAACTGCAAGGGCACTTATAATTATTTGAATGACGTTGTTAATTTCCTTGAAACCAACAAGGCTGATATAGGCAATAGGCTTGCCCGACGTAGGATAAATTGGTTGTTTTCCTCACCAAATTGTCCACACTGGGGTAGTATGTTTGAGGCCGCTGTAAAATCAGCCAAAACACACTTGCGCAGGACAATCGGTGAGTCTGTCCTTACTTTTGAGGAACTCACAACTGTGTTTTGTAAGATTGAGGCCGTTTTGAACTCTAGGCCAATGTGCCCGATCTCCTCAGATCCGAATGATTTGGAGGCCCTTACGCCGGGCCATTTTTAGATTGGTCGCCCACTTGTCGCCTTGCCTCAGTACCCCTATATTGATACGAGACCTGGTCGGCTCTCGCGTTTTGAATTGGTACGCCAGATTACTCAGTGCTTTTAGAAACGCTGGAATTTGGAATATTTGCACATACTCCAGCAACGCGTTAAGTGGACCGATAAGACCGATCCACCCAAGATTGGTGACCTCGTTTTGATCAAGGAGACTAACCTTCCGCCATGCAGATGGCGCAGGGGGCGCATTCTTCGTTTGGTAACTGGGGCGGATGGAGTTCCCCGATTTGCTGAGGTCTTGGTGGACGGTTCGATTCTGAGGAGAGCGGTTGCAACGTTGTCACGTCTACCAACTGATTAGCGGACCAGTAGGCCGGTCTGGGTGGATGTTTGAAATAGAAATATTATTTGTGATAGTTCAAGTCGATTATATCGATTTAATAACAATTAGTTTAGTCTATTGTAAATTTTTACTATGGTCACACTATGAACTGTCTTTCATTGACTTCCGTTTCTGAAAATTTGCTTTGACGGCACGTGAATTTCTTGCGCTCACGCAGACTTGTATTCTTGCGTTTAGAATTGAAATAAATTGATCGCCTTTTGAAAAGCACATCCTGGTAGCTTCGCGAATAGTTTGTTCGTTTACCGCGGTCAGCGAAAAAACCTAGCTTTCTGTTCGCTCTGGAAGATTCCGTTTTGTGAGCGTGGTTTTGATCTTGTATTTGTGTAAAACCAAAAAACCCGTGTGAAGCCGCTTCTTTGATCTATAACCGGCACCGGTTTATTTGTGATAAAAATAGTATCATATTGAACATTGTAAAACTTGTGTGAATCCGCGCACGTGCTTGGTGCCCGAGAACTTCTGAAGAAGGACGCCGAACTGGACCATGCGGTAGCTAAGTATAAGATACTTCATTCATCTGTTTTGGCCAATATATTTGTATGATGTGTCTAATTTAGCTCAAGCCTGACATCAATGAAGATATCAGGTAAGTTGAAATATAATCACTGTGCAGTCGCAGTATAGGTGTTTAGGTCTTTGCCTTACCGTGATCAGGTGGATGTATTACAAACTTCCACTGCGCACCCTGAACAATTTCCTACCTGCCTACGGTAACTCTAAACACAGACTATTCTATTAAAAATAATAAATTGTATCGTTTGATAAAATCTAGGTGTATGCTACGTAAGGAGCTCGAATGGAAAGAAGTGCTACCTTCTTCTGATCGAAATAATGCCATATTAGAGAACCATGCCGAACCCACTTCGGGGCATTTCGGTATATTTAAAACTTACAAGCGCTTAACACTCCGTTATTATTGGCCCAAAATGCACGCTGACGTGGTAAAGATTATAAATTCTTGCGACGCTTGTATCGCACACAAACATCAGAACCATGCACCATTGGGAACCATGGGACGACCCAAAGTGTGTTCACGACCCTTCCAAACCATTAGTGTAGATTTGGTGGGGCCATTACCCGTCACAAGAAAACAAAACGCCTACATCTTTGTAGTAACTTGTTGTTTTAGTAAACTGTCTTCTTTTTCCTATCAGGCGCGCAACTGCTGAAATAATAGCTAATATTTTGGAAGAAAAAATATTTTTAGTTCATGGTATACCATCTACAATTATATTGGACAATGGTAAACAGTTTGCAAGTGCTACTTTAAAAGCTATGTTGCACAAGTACAAAATTCCTAATCTTCATTATACTCCTAAATATTTCCCACATGTGAATACGGTCGAACGCTATAATAAAACCATTGGTTCTACCTTAGCGGCGTTTGTAGGAAATGACCAGAGATTATGGGACACTCTCCTTTTTTTTTTCTTTTTTCCGAGGTTTCCGAGGGAAAAATGGTCCTTTTTTCGGATCTCCGGCTCCTGGGGGAAATGCCAGCCGGAGTATGTGGTGTTTCCACTAAAAACCACCTCGACTGCTGACCGAAGACGCCCTACGGGAAAAAAACAGGGTACAGGTGCTGTCCAGTCTTCCTGGCGCCATGTTCAACTCAACCCATTCCCAGGGAAGGCTACAAGCCCTCACCGGCCCCTACTGGCAGCTTCCCGGACCGACCTTATCCTAAACGGCAACTAGAGCTCCCCATGCTCTGGCTGCCCGTGGCCCCGTTGGCGGATCTCGGCGACGTCGCCCTTGTCTTCGGGCAGGATCAGCCCTCTCCCGATCCCGCTCCGCAGCCTCTTTTTGGAGCATAGCAGCTTCGCAAAAGGAGGCTACTGCGTCCCAGGCCTCTTCGCGTGCCAGCATGGCAGCAATAACTGCTGGAGGGGACAGATCCCATCCAATCTGGTCGACTAGGACTTCACGCTCGGACACCCATGCAGGGCAATCCTCCAACGTATGCTGGGCGGAGTCCAAGTCGCCTGCACAATGATGGCATTGTGCCGTCCGTTCGCGTCCGATTCTATTCAGATACTCACCGAAGCATCCCTGTCCGGTGAGTATCTGAGTCAATTGGTAGGTGACGCGTCCGTGTTGCCTCCCAACCCAGGCATCTAGGCTTGAAAAAATGGCACCAACAGCGCGTTGGCGCGCATTCTGCGGTAGTTCCAGCCGCGCGCGCCATTGCTGCAGAGCCTCTCGGTGAGCGTTGCACTGCATTTCGAGCTCGTCCTGGACGTCCCCGTTCCCTTCCTGACGAATTGCGCGAGTTTGGTCATAGACCTTCGCGTCCATGTTCGCCAGAATATCAAAGGGCGGGAAGCGTGCCAGAACTGTCGTCGCCTCTGATGAAATTGTGCGGTACCCTCGTACGATCCGAATGGCCGCTATTCGCTGCACGCTATTGAGTTTAGCTCTGCAGTGTGAGGAGGCCGCTAGACGTGTGGCCCATATAGGCGCACCGTAGAGGGCCATGGATCGCACGACCGCACAATAAAGGCGGCGAACGTCTTCCCTGGGTCCTCCTAGGTTCGGCAGCAGCCTTTGAAGTGCCCTCGCTGCCCCGTGAACTCGGGGGATCATCCGCTCAAAATGCTCCTCGAAGCTCCAGCGACTGTCCAGGGTGAGCCCGAGGTATTTAATATACCGACCTACTCGGACCTCCACACCACCCATTCTAATAAGTGAGTTTGATGGAACCGTACTCTGTCGTTTCCTGTGGAACCACAGCGCCTCTGTCTTATGGGGTGCTACCTTTAGCCCCAGCCTGCTTATCTGTCCGATAACGCAAGATACTCCCAATTCGGCAAGCTGAATAACTTCTTGGCAGCCGTGCCCCGTCGCTAACACCAGAGTGTCGTCCGCATAGCAGACGACACTCACGCCAGTGGATAGGCTGGTCCTTAAAACAGCATCGTAAGCGAGGTTCCATAGCAGCGGTCCTAGCACTGACCCCTGGGGAACACCACATATAAACTCCCTCCGATGTTCTAAGCCATCCCGACCCATATATATAATGGACCTGTTGCTAAGGTACGCCCGGATGATATTACACAAATAGGGAGGCACGTTATGATATATCAGTGCTTCCCCAATGCTCTGCCATGGAAGGGAGTTGAAGGCGTTGACTATGTCAAGACTGACAGCCAACGCCACTCCCTTGTGACGGACGGCCTCTTCTGAAAGGCACCGAACGCGTTTTATTGCATCCAGCGTCGAACGCCCACGCCGGAAACCGAATTGGCTATCCGATAAGTCGGGGCCTGTACATGATAAATGCTCCGTGATACGGGCGGCGATAACTCTTTCAAAGAGTTTTGCGGCCTCATCCAGTAGGCATATGGGTCGGAACGCCGAGGGAGAGTCAGCGGTCCTGCCAGGTTTATTTATGAGGACCAGCTTGGCTTCCTTCCAGCTGGTGGGGAATACGCTGTACTGGAGGCAGCTGCCTTAGTCTATCCCCCAAGATGGCCAAAGTACATACCCATATCCGGCCTGGGACCCCGTCGGGACCCGGTGCGGTGTTGCGGGCCGCGAGTCGACGCACAGCTCGGTCTAACTCAGCCGCCGTTACCTCGAAGCTGTCGGACCAAATCATGGTCTCCGGTAACGGAGGATCTAAGTGAATCCTGGGAAAGAGGGTTTCTACCACTCTGCCCACGAGTTGTTGGTCCAGAGTCTGTGTCAGCGGTGGGACCCATGGTCTGAGCTTGCCCAGTACAAATTTGTACGGACGCCCCCATGGGTCACTGTCCAGCCCCTCAATGAGTTCTGTCAAAGATCGAGCCTTGGCATCCGCGATGGCGAAACTGAGAGCTTTCGCAGCAACTCCGTGCTCTCGCCTCATTTCAGCAACCTCTTCGGCTGGGACTCGCCGTCTTCGTCGGGCTCTTAGATATCGGCGGCGGGCCCTCACGCACTCTGTGCGTAATTGCGCTATTTCGGGCGACCACCAATATAACGAGCCCTTTTTCCCTCCCGGCCGGACCCGTGGCATTGACGCATCACACACGTCTGTCATGACGCGACGGCACCAGGCTGCCTACGCTTCGGGATCGGACGAGACATGTTCTTCCTCTGACCAGTCCGCAGCGGTAGCTGCGGCGACGAGCATGTCTCTGTCCATTTGCTTGAGGGACCAACGTCGCGGAATGCTATCATTGCGGCGGGTCTGGTTAACGCCAGGGTGAAGGATGGAAACATCAAACATGATATGGCGGTGGTCCGACAGAGTGATCACCTCCGCTGCCACTTTCCATCCTGACACCAGGTTGATGGCGTCTGGAGTCGCCCATGTCAGGTCGACGATCGACTCCCTCTGCCATCGTACGCAAGTACTGACTGAACCCCGGTTTAAAATGCAGTCCCGCCGCCCACTCGATGAGTGTAACTCCTCTTACGTTGTCTAGGCGATCGCCCCACGCAGTAGAACGGGCATTGAAATCGCCTAGAACGAGTACCGGACGGGACGGGTAGCCACACACGCAACTTCTGAGACGGTCCAGATACGCTCGAAAGCGGGGAGGCCACAATTTGAGAATATGTAGCAGCCCACTATAACCATTGGACCCCACTCTACTGCCACAAACCCTAGTCCCCTCTGAAGGAGCGTGCAATGGGGGCCATTTTCTCCCCCTGCGCAGTAGACGGCAGTGGTGCCATCCTCCGATCCAAACCATCGGGGATGGTCCGGGATGGAGTACGGCTCCGCTACCACCGCTAAGGCAACCGACCACTCCGCGAGTCTGCATCAGCAGATCTTGTGCTAGGTTGCCCTGTAAGACTCTGTAGGGGAGCGCGAATTTTAGGCCTCCATCACCTCCTCTGCCGGTTGGGTAACTGGCTGGGAGGTCCCTGCCGCCAGAGGTGAGTCTGAGCTCGCCGCAGCTGGGGTTAAAGCGATTATTCGCCCCCTTTTTTTGTTTTTCGGCGGGGAGCATTTCTTACTTCCCAGCCAATGGTCCACCGGTCGGCCAAGATCCGAGCAAACTGGGCACCTCGGTGCTGTAGCGGTGCATGCGCGTGCCACGTGGCCTGTGCATCCGCACACGTAGCACCGTGCGCCGCGGTCTGTCTCATTGGGGCAAGTTGCCCTTACGTGTCCCATTTCAAGGCACCGTGCACCGGTAGCACTGTAACGGTCGTGCTGCCAGCACCTCTACTCTAGCTGAAGCCCATCCCACTTGAATCCGCTTGGCGACCGCTAACTTGCGAACCACCGCAAGTGGACAGTGAACCCAGGCCGTGCCTAGCTGCGATGGGGAGACGCGAATGGCTCCAACCTTTACGTCAGATGGAAGACATCCCCCTACCACGGCCACAGCTGCAGCGACCTCGGCTGGGACAATGGAATCGTCTAAGTCCATCACCCGCACCTCGCCTGTTTTGCACGGACGCGCAATAACCGCGCCCGTGCCCGCAAGGACTTGTCGCAGTCTTTCCGCGAGCTCGTCTGCCTTAGCTACGTTACCATCTCCGGGGACCTGTAAAATTAGAGCCCCGGTGATCGCCCTTTTGACGCGGACTCCACCTACGATGCCGAGGTCAGCTAGTTTAATATTCTCCTTGGCGGCCTGCCCTGCGCTAATCTCCCAGATAAGGACCCTGAGGCTATCGTTTCAGTTCTCCCGTGGAGTTCCAACACTCCAACCTTAGCTACCATGCTGTCTCTCTTAGGGACATCTTTTTTTGGCCTCTGAAGCCTTTCGTCCCAGATAAAACTTTTTCTACCACCGACAATGCCTCCAGAACCCTGGAGCCCACGTCGGCGGTCGGTTGGTCTCGCAGCTCCACCGCAACTTCTTCCGCGCGAGACTGATCATTGCCCGGCACTTTAGGACCATGCTCGTCTTCACGCTCCGTCTCTGTTCCTGTTGCTGTCCCGCTTGTCCCACTAACAGTGCTTATTTGTACCCTTTTGGACCGTGGCAATTTAGATGGCAGATTTACATCGGCTGGGACGTTTGGTTCTTTTTTATGTCAGCGAGGAGACGGAGATTAATCTCTGATACTCGTCGTTGCCGCCTTTTTCCACCGTTTGGAGTAGTCGGCCTACTCCTATCTGCGTCCCTTTCGCCTGACTGGACACGGGACGTTTTGGGGCGCACAAAACCGTATGCAGGCCCGCATCTATAGAACTCGGACTCGGGTATTGGCGCGGTTTGCCCCCCCCCCCAGAATACGAGGGGCTGGACACTACGGCTGACGCCGGGGTGCCGAGGGATTCTCCACCCGCTAAGCGGGCGGTACCCTCCAGGAGTAATATCTGCTTTTGATCCGTCGCCATTTTTTATTTTGCTCATTAAGAGTGAGCTCCCCTGGTAGCGCCCTAGCGTCTGGGTTCCCCCCAGCCACGCACCTCCTCACCGGGCGCCAAAGCTTGAGGTTCGGGTTAGTTTTAAAGAGTTTTTCTTCCTCGTAGTCTGTCTCCTCCCCTCGTCCAGGCGAAAGACTCCCGATCCTGTCCGTTCAGGCTTGCGGGTCGGGCCGAACGGTTGCCTTTTTAAGGCTGTCGGCCGCCATCGGCATCGTAACCAACGGCAGTCCCGTCGCCCCTCGAAAACAGCCCAGCTCATCCAGAGAACCTCTGACTCTGCAGAGCGACATGTGGAGAGGAGGCTTCCGTCCTGGCATGTGGCCATAGGCCACCCAGACCCTACCATAGCCATGTTAGCCGCGCCAGTAATATACACAGTCGCGTGTACACCTCCCGCGTATGTCGGATGTTAGACATGGACGCCATGGTTGGGTTTAAGGAGGCATGGGACACTCTCCTACCTAAGATGCAGTATGCATTAAATACCGCAGTTAATGAAGTCACGTAATTTTTTAGTCTATGGACGTGAAAGTTTCATGCGGCTCACACTATGTCGACACGGACGCTGATGATATAGTATACATACCTAGGGACGATTACGCAGAAAATATTGGTCACTTATCAGGCATATTTGACGAAGTTCAGGCACTCGTCATTCAAGCTCATGCTAGGCTAGCTAGCTAATTCTCAGACTTATAATTTACGCCGTAAACCAGCTGAGTTTAATGTGGGAGACACTGTGTGGAAAAGGACTTTTTATCAGAGCGACAAAGATAAGTCCTTCTGTAAGAAACTAGCCCCTAAATTCGTGAAGTGCACAGTAATTACTAAAAAGTCGCCTCTCGTTTACGAGTTGTCGGACGCGTCTGGAAATTCTATTGGGTTTTGGCACATAAAGGACCTAAAACTTATACACTATGGCGCCTATTTGTTAGAAACCGTATAAGACTTTCCCTTCTTTTCCTACTTTCTTTCTATATGCCGTCTTAGCTTGGAGAGTAGCGGACTCATAGACCTAACGCAGCTAGTCGGAATTTCCTTGTTAGCCACGTAAAATCCTCTCCTAAGGCGGGCGGTATTGTAACGTATGTCCGGTACCTACCGAGTGTGCGTCATAATACCGTCCATACGCTCGTCCAATCAGAGAAGGCCATCGTCTGTGCTCGCGAAGTTGGAACATATATGGTTACGTAGCGACTCCAACTCTGATGGAGGGTCCAGTGTGTAATAAAAGATGACTACATAAATACATATTTTAACATTGTCATAGAGAATTGTGAGAATGATAATATAATATATGAAAAATATATTTTTGCCTATTAGCGTGCGTGTTTTAAACATTCATATCATTATTCATTCCCTGGTAGTCTGACTCTACATTTATTAGTATCAGTTTTAAATACTACTAGATCATACATCTTTACGACTAAAGTAAGACTGATATTATATTTTTACAAAGTTTCTGAAAGTTGTTTGAGAAAATTTCAATAAGATTTCTTAATGAACGCAAACATACTCGCGTAAAACAACTCAGACTTGAAGAATAACAAAGTAAGCACGAAAAATACATATTCATTAATGAACTAGGCAATAAATTTTCTAGAATATGAAGGCTTATAAAATGTGTTCGTCGAAACGCCTTTGCAACGTCGGGTAAGACATTACAGGCGCAATATTGAATAGGTACGTCTGGAACGCCGTATCACTTTCATATTTTCAAATTCATCGTAAAATTCAAATTAACCGTTTTACTTTGTTTTGGCAGTAAAATATCAGCACCTTGGTGCTTATAGCAAAATTATGGGAGGATGTTTCTAGATGAAAAAGAAAATTTTCGAGCTACCGATGTTGTATTCATTTTAGTACCCACTTCTTCAAAAAACGATAGTATAAGGCACGGCAGTACAACTTCAAATAAAAAAATTACGCCTTACAGAAAATGTCTATGATTATCCATAGACAACGCTAAACTAGATTTTGACATATTCCTCTCTCCCCTTTGTGTACCTCACACCCCTCATTGGCCTTAGCTGCCATTTTTGACGGTTAACCAACGATTATTTTCGCGCCTTGTCAGTTTGTCACAGTTCAAACTTGATCGAGTGAAGTGTCGTTAAGTTTATCCGTGCTTATCCTCTCAATTTGTAATGTGATAGCTTACTACATTTAGAAATGTATAGGCGGTGTTGTATTTCGGCTTGCGCAAGCAAAAGGAAAAGTGTTTTGTTACACAAGTTTTCAAAGACAGAGGTAGGACTCAATACATGGTTGAAGTGTATCAAAAGTGAAAATATTCGCCACTTGAATTCTGATGAACTGCAGAAAATGCATGTGTGCCGACATCATTTTGAGTAGAAGAGAGCAGAGCAGCATGACATCTGGCAAGTTTCTGCGCCATTCGGCGTATCCTACATTATTCACACAGGAAGAGATTGAAACTGACATTCCATCAGTTGTTGATTCTGGTAAGTTCCGTTGTTGGAAATATTTATTTAGTATAGTTTAGCTGCTTACTGATACTTTGGCTTCGAGGGTTAAAAATAGACTTTAATCAGTGCCTAATAGTATTCTGCTCAACCTGTTTTCAAAATAATATAATTCCTGTACTAGTTTCAAATTTACAAAGAATTCATTGTTAGCCTAGACCTTCTTTGTGAAATTGCCCGATGCTGACCGCACATTGACTTTTATCCCTTTAAGAAATTAGTAACTTGCACATTTAAAATGGTTGCCTGGCATAAAAACACATTTGAACACTTGCTGACAGAAAACTAAACATTAAACAATAGCTGATGTAACAAAAGTAACTACTGTATTGTCATGTGGGCAACTCACAAACAGTACTCGAAAATGACTGAATGGATTTTATTTTACAAAGGAAAGCGACGCTGTTATCACCATTAGTATTTGATGACCACCTTCGGAATGTCCCTAGGATTGGTCCCATGGACATTCTTCTAAATAGATTAGAACATTAGTCCCAAGATTAATGTGATTAAAACAGCAGGGGGTTATTAGTACAAAGTAAATTGCCTAGTTCAGGGTTGATTTTTAAATCGTCAGTTAAAATTTACTTGACAGTTAAACTGTAACCGGGCTAAAATTAAATGTAGGTAACATCATTGATCTACTTTATCCAGAACCATAGTTTTTAACTTGTAAGTGTTACGTTATATTGTTTTGTTATCTTTTAACTGACAATTTAAAAATCCCTCAGTTAATTTTATAAAGACAGACATAAGAATGACTAATTGTTGACATAAATTTTATAACTAAGCCTTTTTTCTGACATGACATAGCAGTTTCCAATATTTTTAATTAATATGTATCAATTTCATTGTAGATATTGTTCATCAACAACAGCACACTACAAATCGGAAACATGATGACCACACATACAGTAAACAGTTGCGAAGTCCTTTGATAGAAATATCACAGACTCAAAATATTGGTAAGTTTTATGAGTAATGTTTTTTTTGAAGGTATATTTTTGATAGAAATATCACAGACTCAAAATATTGGTAAGTTTTATGAGTAATGTTTTTTTTGAAGGTATATTTTTATTATAAATTTATAAATATCAAAATAAAGATAATTTCTGTGCAATGGTGTAATAATATAATTTTCACCTCAGCAGCTCAAACATGCCACTTTTGCTGCGAGTCAACAGTGAACAAAACGCGATTTTGATTCGAGCGTGAGTAAAAGTAGCTTTTTAATTTTTCAATCTTCAGGGCCACGAATTGACATTGTTCAGCCATAAATTTGAAAGTATTCAAATTTTACTGTGCTCTGTCTCTTTCACATGCATATAAAAAAGCGAGTGAAAAAAAACAAACCCCTTCGAAATTCGATTTTGGAATTCGACCTCAAAGAAAACATGTTCGGAAACGCGTAATACTTTATAAAGATATTAATTGTAATAAATAAATTATTGTTTATTATGTTTACTTTATTATTGGATTTTACTAAAAATAAGTCTAATTAATAGTATAAAATTGATATTTAACCAATACATTTTTATTTGGAATTTCAACCATGATAAATTTGATAAATAAACATCAGGGACGCGGTGTATCAAAACGCGATTAAAAAAAATAGCGGGAATAAAAATTCGCTGATGCTGATAGCGTAACGTGTTAAATTATATTAGTATATAAAATAATCTAAAAAGATGAGCGAAACTAGCGATGATGACTGTCCTTTAACACCAGAATAGTTAAAACAACAAGTGATTAATGCAGAATTAAGTTTTCAATCTATTCCTGTTCATTAATATGTCTCCTAAGTAATATGTGTTCTCACTGCTGAGGTGAAAAGTTGTGTGCTACACGAGAGAAAAGTTTTTTGCATCTCGTGCTGTTGGGTCCCTCACTATGCTCAGGATTCTAACTTTCATATTTAATTCTAACAATCATAGAACCCTTCGCTTGCTCGGGACTCAAAATCAGCACTCGAAACAAAAAACAACTTTGCTCTCTTGTTGCACAAATAACTATTGCTAAATAACTCCAACTATTAATTTATTTGTTTATTGTTTAGATAGCAAATCTCAATTTTCATTACTTTTTCAGACTGTGATGCACCATCCACCTCGGCAGTTTTAAATATTTCTGGTGATCCAGTACAAAAACCGCAACGAGGAGTCAATACACCTGGTAAATTAAGCTGCAATTAATATGCTAAATTCAAATAATATCAAGATAAAGATGATTTCTGTGCAATGGTGTAATAACATTTTTTAACAAATTTTCATTCTGAAAATTTTAACTGCGAAGACGTGTCAGAGCAACAAATTTTAAAATTAAAATATCTGTTGCATCCGCCACGGGAAAATGAAGGTCAAAATATTGATACAGCCTCATCGTCCCGTGAAATAGCTTTACCCCCTGACACTGGAGATATTCAAGCTGAAGCTCTTAGAGAACGCTTAAATGTACACCCACGAGCGTATACAGTGGGATGGGTGATAAGAAAATGCTGAAAAAAAATTAAATGCACTGAATGCCGAGATAATTTATGCTCAAAGGAAGTGAGCACGACTCATAAATGGGTCTCTCAAAGGGAGTACCAAACATTTAAAAATAAAAATAAGCTTACTTATCCCTCTGAAAACGCCGAGAGGTATTTCGGATACATTGTAAAGGAAGCGAATGAATATTTAGAGTTAAAACCACATGTCCCAAAGCCGATCATATGTATCAATAAAATTATTAAAGACAAATATTCATTCGACTTCCTAAAATGTGAAAAGCATAAAAATATTCTGCTTGAGTACTTCTTAAACATTTCAATAAAGTTGTCAATTGGTTTAGCATAATAAATAAAATTTTGAAAGGAGTTGACACATATACCAATGTACTCTGTGCACTTTAAGACTTGGAAATAAATTACCTACAATGCAGCGTATAGCGTTTGAAAAGTTAAAAAAAAAATAGAAATAAAAAGAAGTAAATAATATTGTCTTTTATTTAGCATGTAATAATCCCAAATAGATATTCATTATTCCTAAAATTAACATATTATTATACAGTGCTATATATATACTGCAGCGCAAAATAATAAGTGTGGCATAATGAACCGATTCCTTTGCCTCAATCAGTATCCAACAAAAAAAAAATACTGCAACGCAAAATAATACGAGTGGCATAATGAACAGATTCCTTTGGCTCTATCAGAATCCAACAAAAAAAAGAAATGTCAAATTGTAGGTAAGCGCTTCTCTATTGGTTAAAAATTATGTTCGAAGTTACCCGTCTGATACGTAGTATCCCCTAAGTAGTCTGTGGTATAAGGGATGCCATGTTGTTGTCAATTATTAAAATATATACCAACACAAAATTATTTATGAAGGCACGATATAATATCAGATAAACGTGCCTATTATTTTGATACTCTATTATAATTGGAAACATGATACATGATTGAATGTATCAGTCACGATAATTATTTTTTATTAGGAAATGTAGTTTACATTGGCGCCTATGTGTTCCAAAGCGAACCCAAAAAGCAGAATAAAGTTTACACGTACTTATTTCTATAAAGGAATTCAGCCCCTTTTATTTCATAATTATTTATAAGCATATCAAATACCCTATGGTGCTTTTTGCTGATGACAGCACAGTAGTCATAAAATGTGATAAACTGAATGAATATGAAAATGAAATTAAACAAACACTGCATACAATCATTCAATGGCTCGTAAAAAATAAACTCGAAATAAATATAGAAAAAACAAAAATAATGCACTTTTTCCAAAGAAAGCAAATAGAAAATATTAATATTAACTACGACGATAAAATCATATCCCCTTCGAACAAAACTAAATTTCTTGGCATACTTATCGACTGTAATTTGTCATGGAAGTCACATGCCGAACATGTATGTTCAAGACTAAGTACGTCATCATATGCTCTATATAAACTTGCCAAGATAGTTAGTAAAGAAGTAGTCCTTACTGCCTACCATGGACTAGTCGCATCTGTACACAGATATGGTAGGTATAATATTCTGGGGCAACTCTGTCCTTAAAGATCTTGTTTTTAAAGCACAGAAAAGGTGCATTAGGGCTATTTGCAATATAGACAATATGACTAGCTGCCAACCTTACTTTAAACAACTAAATATCTTAACTTTGCCATCTCTTTATATCTATGAAGTGAATGTTTTTGTAAAATGTAATCCTAATTTCTACAATGTAGCTGAATGTACAAAAGTTATTATAGACAGTTACGAGACAAAAATAAACTAGCGCTAGAAGTACCTTATGGAGCCACTGCACTTATGAATAAGAGTTTTTTTGTCATGTCGTCTCTCATTTATAATAAATTGCCAGATCATATAAAAACACTAGCTGTATCGCAATTCAAGTCAAAGCTGTTCAAATTTTTAATTGACAAGTGTTACTATGACATACGTGATTATTTGCTTGACAATGTTAGTATAACTTGAAAATAATTAAATTAAAGTAGGTACCTAATTATTATTCATATTTAAAGTCCTATCCATTATCTAACTTTTAATTTTACTATAATACAATTTTATTAGATTTAATTTATTTTTGAAATTAGATATTTTAATAGTTGTTTTGTCTTTTTTGTTTTGTTTATTTCACTGACATTCTTATATAATTAATAAAGTTCTATTGACATTTTAAGTAAATATTCATTATTCATTATTTTAAGTTTGACATATGCATTTTGTATTAATTAATTTTATTTAAGTTATAACTTTCTGAAATAAGTGTGTAAGAACACGAATGACCATAATTATTTTTCATTATATAATTCAATTATTTTTATTATTTCAAGGTAGACTACTAACTTAATTTAAAACATTTGCACGCCGAATGGTAATAATAAAGTGAAACTGTAAAAGAGTATAAGATCTGTAATTTAACCTGTATTATGCAAATAAATGAATTGAATTCAATATATTTATTTTTGAGTCTCTTCTATCGCTCCTTAACTTGATATGGCTAATCATAAGGTTGAGCCGTACGATGACTGTTGAAATCGGGCCATCAGCTGGCTGAGTCGAGATGATATCCTACATTGTACTCGCATCTAAACCTTTTATTCTGGACTTCAAAAGAATATAAACAAAGAGACGAAATATGTGTAATGAGATGACACAAAAGCAATGACTGAATTTGATTCGGCCTTTCTTCCCAAGATGTAATTTAGCTAGGAAAAGCCGGCATTATCTAGAATAGGGTTTTGATTTGTATAAGGGTCAAAGATAACCAAAATTTAGAAATATTATGTCTTTATAAACAATACTGTATCTGTCTCTGAAAGCAACTTTAAGACTCTAGCGCGTGCCTTAAGGCGCTGTCCTAAGCGACTGTTTTGGTAAATGAGGGGGTGAAGCAGGGGAGGTGAAGGGAGCTTAGCTCCGTCTACTGCGGGGCGCCCCCTTCATTCTCGTCGCGTGCGGCCGTATTCTGGCGACATCCGTATTCCAATATTTCAAAATCGCAAGCAAAACGTTTAAGCATATTGAATTGAGATACTGATATTAAAATTTATATTACATACATCAATCTGTTTGTACAATATAGGCATAGCGCAATTTTTGTTCTCAGTGCAGCCATGAGCAAAACTGGTTTACATTAGACGTTATAGGTATTAAATGTTGACGAAAGTAGGTAAATACCTACGTGCCGTAAGATGATAAAAATAATTAAGTCAGTTCCATGTATGGAGAGGCCATTATTATGTTTGTTTTGTTTTTGTATAAAAATAGTGAAGCAGTTCATAGAATACCTACATCTAATTCCATTCCTGCCAGTTTTCAAATCTGTTTTGCAATAAATTGGCTGTGACATACGGGCGGACAGACAGACAGACATTGGGAATCTATAAGGGATCCGTTTTTACAATTTTTGGCTATGGTACCCTAAAAAACCCAATACTGCTCTACTAAGCGCAAAAGCCGTATCTCAACTAAAGCGAGTTACGAGATAATTGAAGTTTAGTAAAAGTTGATTTCTTTTATTTATTTATGGTTGTTTATTGTTATTATAGGTATAATTATTATGGCAAAGGTTTCGAAATACGTCGCCGTTTTTAGGGGTTGTGAGTGATTGGAGAGGGAGCAGGGGAGGTCTTGAAACCCCCTCCCACCATTTTCACTTGCCGGAAATACTTGGTTTCCTCTGAAAAAAAAAATCTCCAAACATGGCATAGCCAACTTCCACATTCATCACACTAGTTTAATAAACTAAGATTGAAAAAAAAAGGAGCCCTTCGCAGGACTCCAAGCCCTGCGACGGGCTCCTTTTTTCGGATTAAGGGTCAAAAGAGAACCTAACATTACCTATTTATTTACTTATTACAGTCGCACCTAACCCAAGGCACTCGAAAGCAATGACTCACAAATTTGACATTAGCTGTCAATATGATCATTCCAAGATGGCAGTTTTGCGTTTCGTTTCACGTTTTTCACATAAAACCTAAAAATTACATTTGTAAAACTGTACTAAAGTATAAAAACTATGTTCCGTTTTGCATAATTGCCGAAGTATTTATGAAATTTTGGAAATTGTTTAAAAATATTTAGACGCAACTCCGGCAGCCAAAATTACTTTTAGGGGATTAAAACGAACTACCTTAAGCCCCCTACACTACCAATACCCTCAAATTCAGGCGACTCGTTTCGAAACCCAACCCATTATTATTTTTCAAAATAGATGAAACATCAAAAATATATGTGGATATACCTTATTCATGAGATGCTGCTATGTCGCTTAGAAAATTATAGAATTAGAATTTGAGTTCCTGCTTTTTCGTTAGCTCTCGTCATACATGTTTGTATGGAAAATATAAAAAAATTCTTTCGCTTCAAATATGTATTGTTTCAAAGAAAAGAAATATTAAAAGAGATTTATTTATATTCATTTATAATTTATTAACGAAATACAGAGTTTACAGCTTATCAAAAGTTAGCTGTCTGCTACAACCCGGCAGGTTTTCTTTATTCTCATCGAATGTTAAAGGCAGTGTGTGAGGTGATAAGGCTTCAATACTTATTATTTGCTGTTGTTCACGAGGCACAGTTTCATTTACTTTCCTTTTACGGCTTGGTATTGTAGAAATTTCAAGCACTGATGAAACATTTTCCTCTCCGTGATCTCGCAATGCCATCCCTTGAGCTTGACGAGAATCAACAATTTCAGGCAACTGCCAATTCATATAAAACGCCACAAGCTTTTCTTCTCCCAGAAAACATCATCTCTTTCTATAATTTCTATTTTTAGTGGTATACTTTCGCCACTCCACACAGCAAATAAACACTTTTGTTTGCGTGTAACGTGGCGTTGCCCCTGAATTTGGTAATAACAATTACAATATTAGTTTAGACTAGTCAGTTAACATTTTGATCATGTTTCCATATTTGTATTTTATTTGCTCTTATACTATTCTCCAGGCTTTTCTTATAGGCAACTTTAGAACATTAAATTTCCACAATCGTGTTTGGACCTATTAATCCATCTGGCGTGGCACCAATAATCGAATAATCCACAAGGCTCGATTGTTACATTTTCTTGCTTCGCCAGTTGTTGCAAAGCCAGTTGTTCATTTTAGATTCAATGCGCAACTGATTTTACATTGCAAATATTTTATTTGTACAAAATATTTTTTACTAAGTTGGCTTTACTGCTGTTATCTCTTCTTTTTACCACTATACAAAAATTTCAATCTGTCAACATATTCTTGCGCAATTCGAACCAGTCACTGCTATCCCTCTTGTAATTTTTGCTTATCACTACGGAATTTGAGTCAAATTTATTAAAAAAATTCTTTGGCATTTCTTGGCTAGCTCTTGAACAGATCGTGTTAGGAATGACTGAAGTCAAATGTGTGTAAGACGTTGCAGAACTGTTATCTTTATCTTCACTGTAATTACAATAATGATAATTAGTTACGTTCTTTATTATTAAAAACATACTATATCTTGTGTTATAGCAAACAGAGAAGTTACCTTCTTACTTATAAAAGATCGATTTTAGAAATTAAAAAGATATTAGATGTACTGAGACATACCTAATAGTTTATGAATAATCAAAGTTTTACCCGATATACCTAAAAAGGTTTATGTTCAAAACACAATAATACAACATTCGTTGCCGCTTGTGTGCGGATTGCGGAGCGCCATATTAGCGCTGTCATCAGTATTGTTCGCCGTGGCGGCATCTTAGCGCTCCAGGCGCTTTGACAAGCTAATGAATTTGAAATATAGGTACATAAAATGATTCGATTTTATGTTATTACTCTTTCAAAAATTGAAAACTGTGGCAGCTATGTATTGTGAGAATAATTTATTTAATTATATTATGCATAATCGATAATATATAAGTAACATAGTTAGTCATAAAAGACTCTTATGAAAATAATTTGTGTAAAAATGTTACATATTTCATAAACACTTGGCCATGGATGAATTTCTATTTTAATACGACGCTTTCTTGTACAAATCCTTCGTAGAACTTCATTTCTCTAATTGTCCATATTTAATTCTTCTAATTATACATATATTTATAAGCACAGAAACAATAACACATTAAACGCAACAAGAGTATAAACTTAGGTCCTAATTATATGTGCCCATAGTTACATGAAAAGCCTATTTGATTCAAATTATCAGTCTATAACATAAAACATGAAATTACAAACTCAAATCGGCGTATTATAATAACAAACAGGTTTACGTAAAATTTCGTGCAGCGGAGACGCAAGCGACATGACCTATCTCTCACAGGGCTCATAGCCGAATGATGAGGTCTGGGCGGGGCGTAAACTAGCAACTGACACTCAGTACACCGCTTATGCTAATAAGGTTTAAATTGCTTAAGCGTTTGATATTGATGGGATCTACCGAGCGTCAAAATCATAGACGTTTGGCAGATTTTATTAAATTTTACAAAATATACATGTATAATATGAAAAAAAATAGGGTAATTCTTTAGTTCATTAGATTTCCTACAATATTATCAAAAAAAATATGATAGCTTACGATCAAAATATTGCAAACAGTGAGACGAAAGATTATTTTCTGCCTCGATTTTGTGATTTTTTTACCGTGATTCTATTTTACATACATGAAAAATTCTTTCAAAAGTCTTTTTTTCAGACTTTTGACTTTAAGCTCTAATTTTTGCAAGTTTGTAATATGTACCGTTATGGCTAGATGCGCGACGAAAAATTAGGTGTTTCACGGCTTCTGAGGTATAACAGCGCCTTAAAGATTTTAAATAGCGATGTGCACTTATTATAGGGTAAATTTGTAGTAGAATATTCTCCATTATTTCCAGAAGGTTTGTAGTGTCGAATGCAGAAAATTAACTGGATATTAAAAGGTGCTTAGAAATGTAATATCTATTGAAAGCGTCTTAATAGCTACGGGATTAAATGCCTGAGAGTACTTACGAGATGAAATCTAGCATACACAGTTTACTTTAGTCGCTTAGAGTTTATTCTTACGGCTGGTCATGAGGTCTTAATATTGATTCTAAGGTTGAGCAAATTATTTTTCAAATAACGACATACTGACTATTTATGATTTTACATAGGACATGATACACAAAGTCAAAGAAGTGACTACAAGATTTCATTGAAAACACATTGAACAAAGAAACTGTTATGTAAAGGTATTAACTTTCGACTGCAGGATTCAATAAAGTGTTTGTGAATAGAGTTGATAGTGAATGCTGAGAACTGCTACTTCAGCTATTTTGATGGCTAAATCTGGCTTTTCTTGATTACCTTTGTTTGAATGTGTATATTAAATTCTACTGAGATACAGGGTCTATTCGGGCTGTAAAAAAAGCCAAATAGCCAACGCCCAGACCTTAAAACAATTAAAACGCATAATAATCAAAACTGAAATGGGTATTGAATTATTTATTAAAAAATAAACGAAAATTTTCCTAAGATAACTTTAGTCTAGACATTTATTTTGAATACTTTTCTAATGAAACGTGATGACTACCCAATTTATTTGAAGTGCTAAATATTTCGTGCAAATCTCAAATATTTCAAAGCCATTTCAATTAAGTGATCATTAAAAGCAATGGTGCATTAATTTTTACGTCTGACTGAGAGACGGCGTTCTTCCAATAAATATTCCTGAGTAGTTTCTATACTACTCGGGAATCTAAACTTCAGTGATTCGCAAATGTCAGCGTCGTGAAAACTACGAGGTCTAGACAAGACACGTCATTATTCTAGTTGGCTAGTCAATATAGTGAAATAAATAAATAATTACGTCGCGTATTCTGAACATACACCATCATCATCGTCGGAAGTCTTAGAGCCCAGGTGCCACCCTCTATTAAATCAGATTTCACAGAATATTATTTATTTTATTTTATTATTTATAGACTCACGCCTGTATCCCCGAAGGGTTAGGTAGAGGTGTAATATTACACCCGCATTTCGCCATGAATTTTTAGGTCCCACGTAATAGGGGGCAAGCCTATTGCCATACCGGGCGCATTACCAGACTCCATGCTACTACTGAGAATTTCCTAACGGAAAACCCATTAACACTTTGCCCGACCCGGGAATCGAACCTGAGACCTCCCAATCCCACGCGCACATTTATGCCGCGAGACCAACGAGGCAGTCATTATCATCATCATCCTCCGAGACCTGATCGCAGTGATCGTTAGTCTTTCCACTAGTTATTGCCACTCCATATTTAATCAGCCTGGTATTCATATCATATCATATTGTATTCAGTTTTTGTTTTATAGTCCTAGTATAGAGACAGCATAAGTTTAGTGCTGTATACATCTGACTTCTGTAGGAAACTTTATTCTTCTAAGAATAATTCTTGTGTCACGGGAGCTTTACAAAGACGCATGTAACCTATACGTGTAATAAACAAAACATTGCCGCGCCAGGTGATATCGGTTTATACTGGAAGTGATAAGTAGGCGTGGCACGCGTGCCACTATTAAGCGTTGTAACGCTTAACTGATCCCAGTCGCGTTTTAACATCGCCTCGAGTTGCTCGTCTCGTTACAAATTCACATTTCCCTAGATATGCCGTATTTTTCCGTTTTGGGGTGTATATATAATTGTAGGAGAAAATATCTTAAAAATTGAGGCGTTTCGTACCATCGCTAAGTACGATTTTCATTGTTTTCTAATAAAAATCTTATTTTGTTTCAATTTACTGATATTTAACAGAACGGTTAGTCAAAATTAACCTTATAGGACTAAGATAAAGTTCAATTTGGATTGATTCTATCCAATAGAACATTCTCGAAAGTTTCTCACTACTCATTTACTGCGGAATTCAATATTCGAATTTTAGATAGATCTGTAGATTTTAGATTAGTTTTTGACAGTTTTTGACATAAGCTCCATACAAAATATGTCAAACACGAATCGAAAATCTACAGATCTATCTATAGTTCGAATATTGAAAATGGCCGTTAGTGATGTGGTCAAGATGAAAATTAAATTAATCGATTGATATCGAAACATGGAAATAAATAATTTACACAATGTTTATTTAAATTTTATTCACTGTTCATTTGGGTAGTTGATTCTATGTATAATATAATATTTATGTATTTACAAAAAAAGTGTATTATGTACTTATGTTTATTCAGTGTCTTTTATCCATAGTACAAGCTCTGCTTAGTTTGGGCTAGATGGTGTTGTGTGTATTTAGTAGAATATATTATTATTTAGTATTACATTACAATCCAAGTACAAGGTCGTCTTCATCTATACATGAAATTTATTTGACGAAGTGTATTAGACTGAATAGATGCTTTGTAATTTTATATTTACTTTTCTGTCTGTCCGTGCGTCTAATGGTTTAAAATGTACAGCTGTTTGTGTCCCAAGTAAAAATTATACTCCTAACAAGTCTTGCTATTCGAATAATTGAACAAAATATCGCGTCGATATCGATAAAATAATTCAACGCGCTACGTGGTGCGGCCTTAAGCGAGTAGCGGAGGAAATCGACCGATGACGCAAATGTCAACCATATGCCTAACGCAATTAACATTATAATTGCTACAACTTAGAATACTGCCATCTATGGTCAAGTAGCGGAATTAACTCGTTAATCGAATCTAATATGACTATAGATCGTAAATATCTTTTGCCGCTAAAGCAAAATAAATCTTATTTGTAGAACAGCAGGGTTTATATCCAAATCTGAGAAGTAGGCTAGTTTTGAATAAACTTAAACTACAAATCAAACGAATTGTTTCTTTGTAGTGCAATATGTGAGTATCGGTTTATTTGAGTGAGTTTGGCGACATCGGTTCCTATAGTAATTTTGGTGCATACCATTTCCACTGTTTTTTCTGTTCCGAGGTTTATACGTTGGCGGCCTGGTTGCTGCTTTTCAGAAGAAATTCTAAATTAAGCTCTATGTGGTTAGAATGTAACCAAGAATAGCAAAGATCGTACCCTTCGTTTCACAAAATATTCTAAAGCTCGTATGTAACATAGATTCGAAAATAGAAAAGATCTTTGCGACAACATGATAAGCCGTGCGTTGACGAGATGACAGAAATCTTATCTACATACATATGTGTGAGCTGGGGCAGAATCGTATCACTCAAATATTTACAAAGTATGCCCTAGAATAAGTAATTTTGTTCAGAATTCCATATTCACTGCAAATTATGACCCAAAAATCCAAAAAAAATAAAGTAGATATTTTGCGATATGAAATGAGTTTATCTAAGAGAGATTTCTCATATAAATTCTTCATTAAGAGCGCTATTTCAGTAGTTTGCCATTGATATTCGTTACAAGTTGAAAATGATTAAATGGATTAGAATTTGGATAACATTAGAAAATATCTAAGCTTTAAATTCAAAATGGTCGTCCCTTGACACACTGAGAAATTTACAGCCGGTTGCAGAAACTATATTTAATATTTTAAAACGAGATTAAACCCTAATCTATTATTAAGTCGTTGCACAAAGCCAAATTCTTGTAAAATTTAATCCTTTATTAAATTTAATTTAAGAAGAGTCAAAGCCTACATTAATGCGCGTTTTACGTTGCACAAACAGCCATTAGCGTGAATTGACACGTGAGAATTTTAAATATGACAGATGTGAATTTTAAAATCTAATTTGAGCTCAGTGAGGTATTAAAGCTCTATTGTTGTTGAATTTATCTCTGTTCCATAATATCTTATTGTACATTGAAGTGTTGTATGCCAAATATAGCTCTATGAAATAATATATTTCAATGCATTGTAGTGTTTTACGGTAGTGAAGTGGTTTACAATGAATACCTAAGTTATGTCTTAACTAGTCTTTCATCTTTGTCTGATCCCGAAGAAGATTTTTTCTCGCGGTCAAATTCCGGCAAGGCGAATTTACTTTCAAGGCAGGACGGCGGAGAATCACTTATTACATACAGAGTATCCATAGAAGCAGATGACCAAATACGAAACATAAGATAAGAAACCCTTGTCACAAAGAAATAAATAATTATGTTGATGGTCTGACACAGTTTTTACTTTGTTTGAGGGTTTTTGCCACAGGAGCTTATCAACCGTACAGGTCCTGGGTGATTATCAAATAAACACAAATCCAGTAGGTATGTAGATTAGTGCAAAGAGTTCTCAAGCCCTTGCAAAATTAAGCTCAAAATGTATTAAATTGCCAAACAGGAAAGTTCTACGTCTAAATTTAAGATCTACGTCGAGTTGCAGCTAGCTTCTATGAAATTGATGGATTTTCACGTATCGTTGGCGCTTTGGATTGTACTCATATTAACATTATTATTAGCAGAGGAGGTCATCATCCAAGCTTTACAAGTGCAAGAAGAGATACTTCTTCATACGTGTAAAAATAATTGTCTTTATTGTATCTAATTGAATTATGACAACAAAACACATTACAAACAAAATATAGAAAAATATTTCTTTATCGTATGCAATTAAACCAATATGTCTTGAATAGTGTAACAGCTTATTTCCTTCTCCCTTCTCTCATTTTGTGACTTCTACATAAATAAAATAACTAGGCATTTTCATATTTGATTTTATAGTAATACAAATACTATAGTAGCGATGGCGTATGTACTCAAGTTATAGAAAATCATCATTAATGAATGGTATTAACTGCATTATATGGTCAATCATTATAATTAGCGCCAAGCTCCCTCATTGTATGAATTGTCTCGACTTTTCAATTCAAAACGTAAGAATTTTAATTAAAATCGTAATAATGATTCAATACAACATAAACATAAACTTGTCAATTTTTGACAAACGTTTTGATAGTCTTGACCACAGATTTACTAAATATGTATATTTAGAATTATATCTCCTTTATATATGTAATAATTACGTTTTGTTTATTGTAAATTTTTACTCATAGTTCATTTCATAGATTATTGTGCATATAACTAAACGGAAATGTTCACTCTTTTCGTTCACTTATAGGCATTAGTTAAATGATGTTTAACCAAGCGTAAAATATGTTTGTGCAACGTCATTAAATTATGACATACATTAGCCATAAACTCCTTTTAAGTAATAAAGAGTCAATTTGAAGCTTTCTGCAACTGACTGTAGTGGCATTTGATAATCTGTATATATAAAATCCTTGCGTTACTGACTGACTGACAGACAGGGTGCAGCTAAAACTACTGAGTGTAAGAAGCTGAATTTTGGCAAGTATGTTCCTTGGGGATCGTAGGGGTGCACTAAGAAAGATTTCCCGGAATTCCCGCGGGATCGGCTGCGCGGTTGTCCCAAATCAAAACACAGTAAGGGACATTTTTGTCGAAATCGAGATTTTTACACCATGCTTTTAACACAGTAAATGCCCACAATATGCAAAAACCCTTTTTCAATAAAGGCCTCCATTCCCAATATAGCGATACCATAAAACTTAGTAAGTGTACAGACTAAACCGAAAACCCCAAATCAAAAACCTAGTAAGAGCTGATAACCAGTTCAAAACACAGCAAGGCACACGTACTTACTTTGTTTTGGATTGGGAATTTCCACTTGCTAATTTTTTTGAGTTGGGAATTAATATTATTATGTCTAAAAGACAATAAAATCTAAAAATTACACAGTATAGCACACACCCGTCAGAGTTTCTATCCCCAGGAATTAGGGTTTAAATTTGTGAGAAAACATCAAATTTCGTATTTTGAGTTTATCTGTTTTTGTTATTAATTCCTCGTTGCCTACTATAATTTGGAACTTTTCACATTAAATTACTTCACTTTCTAAGAATTAGAATAATAAACATGGATAATTCTCGTTAATGTGTTTTACTGCAATAGTTTTTAGATACGAACTTAGAATATTTATTTACTCATTTTCTTTATCATAACTTTTATCATAACTAAAAGTTTTCAAAAAAACATACATACATACATAGACTCACGCCTGTTTCCCCGAAGGGGTAGGAAGAGGCATATTAAACGCCCATTTTTCGCCAGTGTTTTGATCCCACGTAATAGGTGGCGAGCCTATTGCCGCTTATCGGGATATTTTGTTTGCCAGAGCCTCGTCCGTTGATCGGCAGGTGCACCACTTGCAGGTGAGGTTGGCTTGGGACCCTAAGTTCTGGGTGGGAACCCTATGCACCCATTCAAAAAAATACAAAGCCTAATACTGTCTTATTACATACTATGTTTTGGTTTAGTTTCTGTTTCGGCGAACCGAATGTTCTAGGCGATTTGGAGAAAGATTAATATTGTGGACTGTATGAGGGTGAATTTAGAAAGGATAAGGCAAGAAGAGTGTGAGTGGGTATAGGATATTCTAAGGACACGCCTTACAAAATAGCGGCCCCCTGGTGTCTTCGTCCTGGTATCTTCGTCCTGGTGTCTTCGAGGAGTCGGGCTGTACGCTGATCACTCCGTCTGGATCCAACCCAGAACTACACAAATCACTTCACTCGCGGGCGGTTTATTGCGTTTTATGGTGTAAAGCGGTTAAAATATAGCGGTGCGGTACATGTGCTCAGCGCGACATGGATTATTCTCGACTGTCTCTCGCGTCAATGAACGCGGCGAAGAATCAGCGAAAGGCGTGCCCCTTGTAGGGAATGGGATAGACAGGGACGGAAACAAAAGGCATCGCTCGCATTGGACAAGGAAGCGAAGAACGATTGACGTCGATGTAATTAGTTATCGATAGGAAGGTAGATGGCGCTACCATATCCCCCCGGCCCTAAAGGGTTGCCTTTAAAAAAATAGTATTGAACTTAGCTATGTTGGGTGTACTACCGCATAACCCATCAATAGGCTAAGACAGCGATGTGATAATAAAATTAATCTAAATTAACTTTAGCGAAAATTACAAACGCAATAATAGCAAAAACTACAAACTAAATACTTAAACTAAGAGGTAGATCCAACTTTAGGCTAGATCTCACTGAGTTGGAAGCGGGCAGAGACGTACAACAGGGCGCACGTAGCTCCCCTTCGCGGTTTTCACGGTAACAACGCGGGTTGTACCGTCCTTGGAAGTATGCAGTTTCTCTACGATGGCTTACGGCCATGAAAGCAGCGGAGCATTATCATGTATTATGACGACCAACGTACCCTCCTGTATAGGGGATGCAGGACTATTCCACTTGGATCTAGCCTGAAGCTGGTGGAGATATTCCACACGCCAGCGCCGCCAGAACGACTGCACGAGTTTATCCAGCAGAGTATGTCTCTGGAGCAAGCTTGAAGAGTCTGCTTCAGGAGCCGGAAATGACGATAATGGCACTGTGTTCATAAAATGTGCAGGGCTTAACGCGGATGGTTCTGCAGGGTCACTACTCAATGCCGTGAGCGTACGCGAGTTGATCAGTGCCTCGACTTGTGCAAGGACAGTTAAAAGCTCTACGTAAGAGAGGATCTGTTGACCTTTAACTTTGAAGAGATGCGTTTTAATTACTTTGACCATGCTTTCCCAACATCCACCGAAATGTGGTGATGCTGGCGGAATAAACTTCCAGTCAATATGATTTATGGAAAGTTCTTCCTGAAGACGAGTACGATATTCTTCCCTGAGAAACTTATAAAGGTCGCGTAAATAAGAGCTTGCGCCCACGAAACAAGTGCCGTTATCCGTGTACAAACACTGAATTGGGCCGCGCCGTGAGAGAAATTGTTTAAGGGCTGCCAGGAATGACACCGTGCTTAAATCCGTCGCAACTTCAATGTGCGTGGCGCACGTCGTTAAGCATGTAAAAATACATAGCCAAGCTTTACGGCTTTTAATACCTCGACCAAGCACTGGCGTATACTGTAGCGGTCCTGCGTAATCACAACCGGTATGTGTAAACGCTTTATCAACTTGATTGACGCGTTGGCTAGGAAGATCTGCCATGGGAGGGAAAGTCGCACGCGGACGAAACTTGAAACAGACGTTAATTTTATGAATTCTGTGACGAATTATTCGTCGAGCGGCTAAAATCCAATATTTATGCCTTAGTAAGGACATAAGCAACTCTGGATCAGCATGGAGGTGCTTCTTGTGATAAAAATCAACAAGAAGATCGACAATATGATCATGACGCGGCAGAATGCAATGATGTTTGTAGTTATAAGGTTCATCCGAATTTGACAGACGACCCCCAACGCGTATGACGCCGTGTTCATCGAGAAATAGCTTGAGCCTAAGAATAGCGGGAGAACAAGGTACATTGTTTTTCAAATTTTGAATGTCGTTACTAAAATGAACAGCCTGTACAGCTCGTAGTAACTTACATTCTGCGAATTTGATATCAGTATTTTAAACAAAAGTCCCATTATGTAGGTGCCTAAGAAACCTACAGACATAAACGATGGCGCGGAGTAACTTAGATCACAATGGCATGCGTAGTGCGAGTGCATAGATCGGAGATTCCGCAACCTCAGCAATCACGGGATGAGAAACAGGCTTCCGTTCGGGTACATCTTCGTCTTCTGCACTGTGGTCAAACGGTTGCATGGGCCACTCTGACGGATCATGGGAAATCCAAGAAGGTCCACGATGCCACAATGGATGATGCAGAAGAGTAAGTGGAGTAACACCACGAGACAAGCAATCAGCGGGGTTCTCGATACCCGCGACGTGATTGAAACAAGTAGCAGGAACAAGTTCAATCAATTTACTAACGCGGTTGGCGACAAAAGTCTGCCAGCGGTGAGGAGATGAATAAATCCAAGCGAGCACTACTTTGGAGTCAGAAAATGCGTATATTTTATTAATAGGGTAGTGGGGTAAAACTGTGTCTTGAACCTTGTGGAGCAACTGAGACAGCAGAAGGGCCGCGCACAACTCCAATCTCGCAACCGAAATGGTTTTAATAGGAGAGACCTTAGACGAGGCACAAACTAACTGCAGCGAGTAGTTAGAACCAATGCGGACTTGCAGATATACGACTCCGCCGTAAGCACGCTCGCGAAACCTATTAAGTTGATGGTACATCCATCTACCAACCCAAGATGACGCGAAATAGTAATTTGATTGAGCGCGGTAAGCTCAATATAAAACTGGCCCCAAGCGGCGACAATATGGTCAGGGGGTGTTTCATCCCACTCACACTTTGATAGCCAAAGCTCTTTGATCAAGAGCTTGGCGTACAAAATTGTGGGAGCCACAAAACCCATTATGTCCCATAGTTGAGCCACTGTGGACAGCATAGTGCGTTTGGTGCACTTATCATCTGGCGGTGAGACGTCAAACCAAAAACTATCGCAGGATTTGTCCCAGCGTAAACCGAGAACCTATGCGATACAGACTTCTCAAACTCAATGTCTGGAGAAGCTTTATGAGAATCTGGTATGCGTGCGAGAACCTCCTTAGAGTTGCTTGTCCACTTGACAAGATCAAACTGGCCTCGCTTGAAAAGCTGAATAAGCTCTTCACAAAGCGAAATTGCTAGCGGAGCGGATATGACACTACAGGCAATGTCATCCATATACAAAGCGGAAGTAGCAACAGCTGCTGCGGCGGGAAAGTGATCGCCTCCATCGGCGATCAACTGGCGAACAACTCGTAACGCGTGATATGGGCTAGACTTGAGTCCAAAACAAACACGATTGAACTGATACACAGATACAGGTTCCTTATTGTTAAAACGATAAAAAATCCGTTGAAATCTGCGGTCAGATTCGCAAACGCCGATATTGAGGAATATTAGGCAGCAATCAGCTGACAGAGCGATTTGGAAAAGACGAAACTTTATTATGATGTTAAATAAATCACCCTGTAGATTAGGGCTGGCATGCAAAATGTCATTAATCGACTGACCCGATGTAGTCTTATAACTAGCATCTAAAACCACACGAAGTTTAGTAGAGGTTTTATCTTCGCGAACTACGCCGTAATGCGGGATATAATATGAGGGAAGAGAACTGCCCTCGTTGTTTACAACTACACTCAAAAAACCTTTATCTATGTAGTCACGAATGACGTCATTATAGGCGCTGTGTAACTTAAGTGATGCATCAAGTTTACGTTCCAAACAATGGAAACGTCTAAGCGCAGCAGCGTACGAGTCGCCTAACGAATAAGGGTCACCATAGAATGGCATCGCCACAACGTACCTGCCACTGTCGTCACGAACAGTGGTAGCGCGGAAATGTTCTTCACACTCGAGATCCTTACGGCTCATCGAGGGCGGTGCGGTAACCTCTTCAAGCTCCCAAAATCGCTTGAGAAGAGAATCAATATTATTTTCTTGAAGAACAGAACAACAGCAAGACGCAATATATTGAGAAGTATGCAACGTAGGTACGGTACTCATAATCACATACCCAAATACCGTCTCAATAGCGGGCGGTAAGTTATATTGCTCACTACGTACCACTTTAGTTAGTAGCAAATGCGAAAAAATTGCAGCTCCGATCAAAACATCAATGTCTGCCGGATTCGCAAACTCCGAGTCTGCCAGCGGCAATGACTCGAGGTGAGTGAGTAATGCTACGTCTACATTAGCGTTCGGCAATGCGTCCGTGATACGCTCCACGATAAGCGAAGAAAGGTTAAAATGAATATCCCTATAAAAACGCGTAAAATACATTATTTTAACATCTACGGAACCCTTGCAATGTTTTTCTGACCCGTCGATTCCTTTGACTACTAAGTCAGTATTTTTAAAGTTATTCCACAATCCGAGGCGTTTGAAACAATCAAACGTTATGAAATTGCTCTGAGATGCGCTATCGAGTAGACAACGTACCACCTGCGGCGATCCATTAATATCATAAACGATAACTTGCGCTGTCGCTAACAGTACCGTCTTGGACGCCATACACTGCGGCTTGGCCCCGCGCTGATCACTATAATGATCATCGCGCATCTATATGCGCGAGGGCCGTCCGCGCGTGCGCGTCGCCCGCGCGATTGATGTCGTACACAACGATATTTCATTCTGAGTCGTGGGAGGCGCAGTTATCGTGGCCTGCACTTGCCACGTAAGTGTGTCAAGGTTAGCGGCTTGGCTTGACAACGGACTACCTTTATCGAAGTGCAACAATGAGTGGTGTCGCTGATTACATGAACGACATCTCGTCTTACTATAACAATTACTCGTTTTATGCTTTATACTTAAGCAATTAATGCATGCTTTGTTATCTTTCACGCACTTGAAGCGAGCAGTCGGATTTAAACCATTAAAGGCGGGACACTTGTAGAAATGGTCGTGCACCATATTACTGCACAGATATTTCTGTGAATTATTATTATTAGATTCCGAGCATGTTACGTAAGATTGCGGATTAGGGACCGAGTTATTATTACTATTTCGCGCTTTATTCGACCTTTGTTTGCTGTTGTTAGTATTAGACGGGCTAGATGACCTAGACTGCGTATTATGAAATATTCGACACTGATCTTTGATGAACGAAAGAAAACTATCTAGTGTAGGTATTTTATTATTGCGTTCTGTCATTTCGAAAGCGCGAATTGTTTCAGTGTCAAACTTTTTTAAAGCGAGTTGAAGCAACATAAAGTCGGAAAGATCTTCTAATTTTAAGTTTCTAAGAGAATTAACCGCGGTAACAAAGTTATCTATAAACAGCTGGAAATTCGCGATAGACGCGGCACCGGACAGTTTAAGATTTAAAGCTTGATCAAAGTAGGTAGAAGCTAGGACGCGAGTGTCTTGATATCTGTCAAGTAGTGACTGAAATATGACCTGATAATTCTCAGCACTGGGTGTGACACCTGCAAATACGGACTGGGCCTTCGGTGACAGTTTACCTATTAAATAGTACAACCTGTCAGCATCTGTCAGAGAACCATTATCGTGCACTGTGGACTTAAATCTCGCATAGAATAACGGCCAATTTCGTATATCTCCGTCAAACGACATAATCTCGATTGGCGGTAATCTCAGCGTGCGAGCCGCTGAAACGGGCTGTGCCGAATATTTATCCTCTAATTGTGATTGTATTTGCTTAATGATACAATAAAGATCTTCGAATGAGGTGTACGCCTGATAATTCGGTTTTTCATCAGGATTAGTAGAAAGCAATCTTGCGTTATAAACGTCTAACAACTTATGAAAATCTGTTCGAATACTGTCTACTGTCATACAATAACTGAGAAATGACTCCCTATTACTATCAGAAGCGGCGGCGGTCTTTGAGCGCTCGTAAATGTTTTGAATACGCTCAAATAAAATATTGCGTTTTGCTTCTAAGATTGTCAGCTCTCTGTCTTCTGACACGCGTGACTTCTTTTGTTGTGCCATGCTTACGTAAGTATAAACTAATGAGACCGAATCAAAATAAGAATACCTAAAGTACCTATTATTTTACCTAAGTAGGCAACACTTTAAGGCGGTGGAATTAAAAGGTGCTTGAAATATGAGATTTACAAGACAACTATGATCATTCCAGAAATAATAATTGGGTAAGTAGGTAGCTACATAAAAGTATATTACCTACTGATGCGTGTAGAAATAACCATGTGACGGTTATGTAAATGGACGAGGAGTATAGCTAGGTGCTATAACTGCCTAGGTATAGAGATATAAGAGGTTACGTATAAAACGTAAATGAATCCGACTCGTATGGATCAAAAAATGTTTCGGCGAACCGAATGTTCTAGGCAATTTGGAGAAGGATTAATATTGTGGACTGTATGAGGGCGAATTTAGAAAGGATAAGGGAAGAGGAGTGTGAGTGGGTATAAGATATTCTAAGGACACGCCTTACTTTGACAAAATGGTGGCCCCCTGGTGTCTTCGTCCTGGTATCTTCGTCCTGGTGTCTTCGAGGAGTCGGGCTGTACGCTGATCACTCCGTCTGGATCCAACCCAGAACTACACAAATCACTTCACTCGCGGGCGGTTTATTGCGTTTTAAGGTGTAAAGCGGTAAAAATATAGCGGTGCAGTACATGTGCTCAGCGCGACACGGATTATTCTCGACTGTCTCTCGCGTCGATGAACGCGGCGACGAATCAGCGAAAGGCGTGCCCCTTGTAGGGAATGGGATAGACAGGGACGGAAACAAAAGGCATCGCTCGCATTGGACAAGCAAGCGAGGAACGATTGACGTCGATATAATTAGTTATCGATAGGAAGGTAGATGGCGCTACCAGTTTCCATGGGCAATTGTTAGTGTTGGATCCCATTCCAAACTTAGTAAATGTTATACATCGTGCATCGAATTATTTTTTTAAGTTGTAGACAGTAATCTTATCTACCATCTCCAAGAATCATTTTCAGCTATAGATTCAGTTTGGTAAGGCAAAATAAAATCAGCTTTTTTTGCCCTCCTGTAAAATTTGTTCGAAGTCTCTTACTGTGTTTTGATTTGGGACAGCCGTGCGGACATCCTCTAGTAATCTTTAAATGTTTGAAAATTAAAATTTCAATATCAGACCAAAACGGTAATCTCTTACCAATATAAGATACTTGCCTACAAATTATTATGACCCAAAAATCCAAAAAAATAAAGTAGATATTTTGCGAAATGAAATGAGTTTATCTAAGAGAGATTTTGATTCTCATATAAATTCGTCATTAAGAGAACTATTTCAGTAGTTTGCCATTGATATTCGTTACAAGTTGAAAATGATTAAATTGATTAGAATTTGGATAACATTAGAAAATATCTAAGCTGTAAATTCAAAATGGTCATCCCTTGACACACTGAGCAATTTAGTGGCATTTGATAATCTGTATATATAAAATCCTGCGTTACTGACTGACTGACAGACAGGCTGCAGCTAAAACTACTGGGTGCAAGAAGCTGAATTTTGGCAAGTATGTTCCTTGAGGATCGTAGGGGTGCACTAAGAAAGGATTTTTATCCGAAATTCCCGCGGGATCGGGAAGAAGAAGACTTACTGAATTAAAAAAATGCAAGCATAGCTGCGGACATCCTCTAGTATTCTTTAAATGTTTGAAAATTAAAACTTCAATATCAGACCATAACGGTAATCTTAAGAGATTACCGTTTTGGTCTGATATTGAAATTTTTTATATCTAATATTGGTAAGCCAATATTAGATACCTGCTATTTAAAACAACTTTATTGAATGCAACTAATTTACCTACATATAACTACCTCTGGGGTGCATAGGGTTCCCACCAAGAACTTAGGGTCCCAAGCCAACCTCACCTGCAAGTGGTGCACCTGCCGATCAACGGACGAGGCTCTGGCAAACAAAATATCCCGATAAGCGGCAGTAGGCTCGCCGCCTATTACGTGGGATCAAAACACTGGTGAAAAGTGCGCGTTTAATATGCCTCTGCCTACCCCTTCGGGGAAACAGGCGTGAATCTATGTATGTATGTATGTAACTACCTCTCGAGCACATAAGTGTTTTGACATCAAAATAATAATAGTACATTCATTAATATCAAATGAACCATGCCTGTCTATCTTCCTGTCTGTTACGACAAAGCTACTAAGACGTAGATTATTCGCCGAGAAAGGATATAGGCTATCTTTGATCACAGCAAATCGATTTGCTTTCTCGGCAAAGCAAACTCTATTTTATAGAAGGAAGTATTACTGTAGACGCTTTTATATGGCAACTAAAGATTACGTTGTTTATTCTTTGTCGCATAAACGTGTTTTTTATTTTGATCAACTTGAACGTTATCTAAAATTGATGAAGGTGAATTCAAGTTTGCTGATTTGTTTTATATTTTAACCGTTTTTTAATTTAACCGTTTCTTTCCGATCGTGTAGCAATTCGGTAAATTGTTTCTTAAGGCACGCCACACAGTGGTCTGTAGTCACCTATTAATATATTAATAGGGTCCTCAAGAAACGTTCATGCCAAATTCCAACTTGTTGCACCCAATAATTTTAGTTGTTCGTTGTTTGTCAGTCAGTCAGTAACGCAATGATTTTATTTATATGATGTTAGTTATCAATAGTCGTATCTAACGTGATTGGAGGTGGTGCTTAGGAATATTTAATGCTTGTGCCGTTGTGCTAACAATGATAGTACATGAAGTAGTACAGAACCAGTGATTTTTATGAACTGGCTTATTTAATAAACTTAACCGAACAAGTTTTCAAAAGTAGGACAATGGCAAAAAAATAAAATGATTATGTGGTCAAGATATTCGTTTATAATTTTACTGGGGCATGCCGACTTAGTTATTTTTTTACCTGTCCCTTCCCTTAACATTAAACACAACTTTATTTGGGGATCTCTTTGCTTTGATTTAAATTCTAGTTATACCTAAAATAATTTGGGACAACCTACTCACTGTCCCCGTACTATAGTAACCTAATAAATGGAATTATTGTTGCTTGAGTTCATAAGCTTAGCTGTCGGGATAGTCAGTGAAAATATTCCTGTCTTTGCAACAGGCGCGAGAAAGGGCTGCCGAGTCTTCTTTATTTGTGCCACTGTAAATCTACTACTTCGTCGTGGCCTGCACTACCGCCACTGCTTTCACCTACTACAACTTTAGTCTTCTAAAATAGGCTATCGTCTTCAATCTGGTCTCACCCACGTCTTTGCTTACACTACCACAACAAAGATACACCTCCACACCACCCTTAAACTAACCAACCGGGTGAATATTCAATGGGTCATTTAAGATTAACATAAACTCGATTTCGCTAACAAATTTTTACCCACTATTTAGAGTCAGCCCTGCCCCTGATAGTATCTTCTTTTTCCTAGCGTTATCCCAGTTTCAACCCGGGGTCCGCTTACTAGTCTAACCGGATTTGACTAAATATTAGCTTTTCCACGGAGCGACTGCCTGTCTGACCTCCGCAACCCAAAGGGATAGCGATATTCCATGGTTTAGACTGCTGTCAGTTTATTCAGAGATAGGTTCTGACTTCTTATAACGACTGTCAAAGATCTTCATGACAAGCGGGAGCGACGGCTTAATGTGCACACCGAGGCTCGGGGCAAGCGATAATTAATAATTCAATACGCACATAACTCCGAAAAGTCAGTGGTGCGCGCCGTAGATTCGAATTCGATTTCGATTGTTTGAAGAAAACACCAAGTGCAGTATAAATCATTCCTTGTTTATTTCAATTATTACTGGTACACTTTGACGTTTAGCCCATAAATCATTTGAGTGTTTATAGAATAATTTCCGTAATTAATATTTAACTAAACCAAAAATATGACAATTGCTTGTTGTGCCATTTACATCAGAGTGCTACCGTGCTTCGCAGGACAAGTAAAGTTGTCAGTCCCTATTCTTTCAGGCGGCCTATAAATGCCGACACCAGAGTTGCCGCACACTCATATGGAAAGAAAAACAGGTCAGTAAAAAATGTAATATAACAAAACAATATTGCCAGCTTGGTATATATAGGTACATATTATTTTGTCCGCTTAACGACCGTCTAACTTCGCCCATTTCCTATGGGATTTTTTATGTGTTCTATTCATGGCGGTTGCGATCGTTTACGGTTGCTGGCCTCCGCTTAATCGCAAAACTTGCGCAATGTCGCTACACATTATGCGATTGGGTGAATGGTCGCGGGTATGTCGGTGCGTATTGTCATAAATGTATTTTTCTCATGGATGTGGCTTTTAGAGGCAAGAAGTAATTTTGGACGTATGTATCTTTTATATTATTAACTAGAGGACGCCAGCAGCTACGCCTGCATTTTTTTTTTAATTTACCCGTTTTGAACGATCCCGTGGGAATTTCGGGAAATCCCTTCTAAGTGCACCCCTACGGTCTCCAAGGACCATACATGCCAAAGGAGAAATACCAAATACGGCCTGTAGCGGCCAGAAAGTTATGAATCGTTGAAATTAAACATATAATTTTTAAAATTTATACATCGTTTTCGTTTCTTGATAGAGCTTCGGTGAAAGAATTTAGTTTTTAAAGATAATTATTTTGAATAGGCTATGGTAATAGCGGATGAATGTCTTATGTTGCCAGCATTAAAAATAAAATGAAGTATGGTAGGCAGAAATTGTTTTAAGGAAATCATATTTTTATTATTATATTAGAAAACAATATATTTTATTTACTTTATAAGTATATTTGTAAAAAGAATCAAGAAATATATACTTTATTATATATTCCATAATTATTAATCGGTAAAAATCGTATTGTTTTTTAATCAATAGTAGAAATATTTTTTCAAACCATTTGCAACAGATTTTTTATCTGTTATGTCATTCGTGTTGCTACTGCGCATCGTGAATATTTTTCCCTGATATATTGGTGTTTTCGTACGGTTTTAATGTAATGTAATTGAATATAAATTCAATAATAATGATCAGTACCTTCTACCCATGCTAAGAATAAGCAGCGGTGTTTGTGATTGTGGTTAGTTTTTTTGGACGAGTATACATAGTACGAGGTTCCCTAGTACACAGGTCATTATTCATTATTATTGGCCTCTCTTTATGTAGTTTTTGTTCTTTATGACGCAAAGACATACCTTTATTTACATCTAGGTATTATATTTATGTTAAAATTCAAGTTTGAGGTATATTTAGTTGTGGAATAATTTCCATTTCAAATATCTCGTATCTTATTTCCACCAAAAGTTATTTAAAAAGAAATTATACAGGTTAATAGAGTAGTGATTTATCTTCAAAACACACACGGTGTTGTGTATGGCCGTGCCAGGTCCATAATGTATGGCCAAATGGTACATCTCCTTTCAGCTTCCTGCGCCCAATAGTTTAGGCTGTAGCGTGTCTGTCAGTCAGTCAGTAACGCAAGGATTTTATATATTAAGATTTAGGACAATAATGCACGAGGGACATTGGGAATAAACTCAAAACTGCCGGTGCAAAAAGAAAGACGAAGTCGCCGTGGCTGGATCCAAAACAGGTGGCGAGAAGACCTAGACACCTATTACAAGAGTGGGCTTGAGATTGCGTGCGCAAAGATTTGTGAGACTATAAAGATTTGTGGGTGGCCTTCTCAGCAGTACGACAGCGTTGGATATTTAAAAAGGACAATACACACATAAGGATTAAATCCAACGTCACAGGTGCAATCATCATATCTTGTGTGAAGAATGAACCTACGGCAATCGGCGTACTTGTTTAAACGGTTTGGCGACTTCTATGCCCTCCGTGTAGTCAGACATATCTGTGCATGCAAAATTTCTGCCGCTTTTGCGCCAACACTGCAGCGGTTTCATTTATGCAGCATTATTATTTGCAGAGAAGATAAACTTTTGAAGCCTCTTTTTATGAACCTCTGGAATAACAGATACTGTTTCCGTAGTAGAAACGCAATATTAAGGTATAAAATACAAAGATTCTCCGGTCAGCATCAATTCTGGATAAAGATGGAGATATTCTATTATTCTGTAACAAATGGGTACAATAAAAACCACTGTTCCATTAGTGAAGACAGCCAGATTACGGAATAATTCATTGATAACACAGTGGATTTACAAAGATGCGAAGGATGTCCATGGCTAGGTAACTCTGTAAACTTATTGACAGGATGCCAATCTTATTTATAGATCTTAGGGTCTCTCAGCATTTATGAGTATAGTACACACCAAACAACGGTGCCGGTCAACGATGTGGCAATAAATAATTTCGTCAATCCTCAATGTACTCTTGTTATGGCAAGGGATTAAATGCATTGACTGCCTTAATATTGCTAGCGTCTGCCTTAATATGAGCTGTAAATCTATAGACCTACACTAGTGTAAGTTTACTCCCCTTTTAAGAAAAAAAAACACTATGTAATTTTCAATATCCCACGTAAAACCTGGTATAAAATCCGAAGGGTTGGTTAAACATTTCGCACTATACAGTCTACTTTAGCTAGGCAGCCTTTTTTTTTTTTTTTTTGGTGTCGGGTTGGAAAATCCTCATGGAGTCCCTCCGCCCCGGAGGAAGGACGAAGGGGACTGTCAGACTCTTACTGACTAAAAACCAACCCGTGTTCCTCATGTACCCGTGTGTCGGAGGGTAGGGATTCGCATAAGCATTCATCGCTACCCCCCGACGGGTATTGGCCCGCCAGATGGTCAGGCGGGCCCCGCACAAAACCCCCTTGGCGGCGGATTAAGGTGTTGGGCTCCGCCGCCAAAACACTCAACGGCCGCAGAGGATAGGGAGGACGGCAACGCAACACCGCATCTCCTCTTCCTCTGCGGCCCCACCGCGACGCATCGAATGGTGCGCCCCCATTTGGTCGCGGGAGATAGGGCGCGCGGCAACGCAACACCGACACGCCTCTCCTCCCGCGACCGCACCCGACTGCGAGGGACAGACAGAACTGTCCCCCGCACCCGCACCGTTGGACGCATCCTGCGCAGGACCCGTCAAGCCCACGTGGAGCGTCCCCTCCTGGATCCCTCTTAGCTTCACCGCGGGGTTCCAAGCCACGGTTACTGAGCCCCCCACCACGACAAGGTGGAGATCCCGAGGGGGGTAGCTAGGCAGCCTAGATATGATAGTGCTGTAAAGCCTTGCAATCCCTAACTAGGCTTTATTATTCACTTAACCAGTTTGGACCGTAATCATTTTTTACGTTCAAGCTAGATGTGTGTGAAACAAGTTTTATAGAGGTTGTATTGTTTCCCGCTGCTGATCGTAAAATTGTGAAATGGTGTTAAACGCCAGCCTATGTGTGTATAGCTTGGTACTGTGCTGTTAGAATTTATTCTGGGAATGTGTTTGATGATAAATTCTTTCAATACTTTAGTACTTTTTATTGTACTTTACTTACTTACTTTTACTTCGAATAATTAAGATGTTATATGGAGACGAAATGCGTATTTCAGGTGATTGATTACTCTTTTCACCATCTAAGTATTTTGATTGCTGATAGCAATAATTTAATAAATCTAGGACTCTGCAGAGACATACAACCATGTTGCTGAAATTCTGACGGTATGCACGTAGCAGAAGAGAAGAACATATAAACGATTATAGGGGAAAATAAGATCGTGGTGAAGTGGGGTCACCTTAATTACATTTATGAAATGGGTAGTTCTACTATTTTATGCAGCAAAGCCATAGAAGTACTTTGCTTAAGTGAATTCTGCTTAATCAGGACTCCAAACTAAGCTTCAGGAAAGACCATGGGGCAAGCCAGGTACAATCGTGCTTTAGATCTACTTTATCAATTAAAAATGATTTTATAAACTCTCAAAGTTACCCCGCAAAAAGGTTTATTTGAAAAGTGTTAGCGCCTCACGTAATGTTATTTTTTACCTTCTAAACATTTCGCCACTGAATGAAATACATCAATTAATAACGCGTGTTTACCCTACATGTAATTTATCTGTCTCTCATTATCCTCTTTGTTTAAATTTTACAGTGTGAAAGCTCTTGATCCATTTAAAACAAAATCACCTTGTGGTTAGCTCAAAGGTCCGTTTCATATAGACAGGCCTTACGCCTATAGGACATTGCTGTGGTTTCTACATATTTGACTTTCAACGCTTGTTACGTGATGCTCTACAAAAAGACTGGACATACATAGATGAAAGCAAATTTTCTTTGTTAAAAATATGGTACAAATTGGTAGGTCTTACGACTGAAAATTCGTGTATTTGATATATTAAGTAAATCACTTCAAGTCAATCAAATGAAGCTAAAAAAAAAGGACAAGTTACAAAATACACACTACAGACAAACATATGCAGACATAAAAATACATAAAAGGTGTTAGCGAGATCAATATTTTGTTCCTCTACAAAGGGTTTGCTTCTCATTCGCACTATTTTCAAGCGCACCTCATTTACGGTACGACGTCTTCAACCTAATAATATTCATAGCCATATGTAGAAATTTTCAATGATTAGTATAAAACAGTGGGTAAAAATAATTATATTAGTACGTTGCTACAGCAAACAAAGTTCCTACAGTTTCACCTCAGTTTCGCTGTAAGTTTCATTCACGCTTAGTGACTCGTAATTATAGACAAGTCCTGCAGTTTTATCTTGAAATTATGTTGTGAAAATAGGCCTTTAGTTTTACAGCGCCAATTTCAATCCGGCATTATAATAAGATTCTGAGAAAGGGCTCGCCATAGACCTTTAAAAGTTGATTCTAAACCCAAATAATATCGTCTTTTCTAAGAATACGTTCTACTTTTCATTAAATGGGTGTGTCTCTCCCACGCTAACCACTACCTACTGAATTCTAATGCCGCGTTTCCACGGTTGCCAAGCCTTGACAAGCTTCCACAAGCTCCAAGCGTCCACAAATCTCGCTTGGCGTTTGGGAGCCGTTTACACGCTTGTGAATGCGTCGGTATGCTACGTACATCCAAGCATGGCGGACACCGAATCCCTTGTATCCTTAACTATAACCTTTGGTTTAACCTACTTTTATTTGAAATACACTTAAAGAGAAGCAAAACCAATTATTTTGTATGATGTAGATTGCCAGGGCCTCTTCCTTACCCTCTACGGAAAACCTTACCTACATAGCCTCGAAATATTACTAGTGCCATATAGGTTACGGCATTAGGTATGTCAATACACCTGCATATTATTAATATGTTCCCTCGTGACATTCCCCTGGGAGCTATATAGTGCATAATCATACAAACAAGCAAAAGAATTTCGACCAGCCACTCATTTTGAGACAGAACTAGACGTGCGTTCGTTTCGAGATCACAGCGACCACTAAGCACGCGCCAACGTGTGAACGCGTCGCAAGCGCTTGCCGCAAGCGCCCTTTGATCTGTGTCCAAAAACCGACACAAGACCGGATCCTGTACAAGCGTCCACAAGCTCACGCAAGCCAAGCCAAACAGCTTGTTTACACGCTTGTGCTTGTGGAAGCTTGTCGAGGCTTGGCAAACGTGGAAACGCGGCATAAAGATATGGCGCAAGCTACACGGATTCAGCGTTTGGCATTAAAGTAGCATAGGCACAACGCACATAAGATACCATTATGGTTTGGACTCGTTTTTCAACTGAGTCTAGCCTGAGAACCTAGACAAAGTAACATTCAGCGGCCGGTTGGCGTAGTGGGAGTGCAAGCGACTGCTACGTCAAAGGTCGCGGGTTCGATTCCCGCTCAAGTCAAACATTTGTGTGCATGAACTTGGATGTTTGTCTTGGTCTGGGTGTTTCTATATATAATATGTATGTATTTACAAAAAAAATACTTATATCCATTATCTAGTACCCATAGTACAAGCTCTTATTAGTTTGGGACTAGATGGTATAGTGTGAATGTGGAAGAATATTATATTATATTATTCGATCAGCGATATCGCTATTCGCTAAGTGCAATGTACAGAACTGGCATTCGCCTTCGATAAATTACACATGATCGACGAAGAACGAATTACACGAATGCAAAACGATAACTATTAGAAATGAAGAGCAAATGCCATTTATCTAGGGCCTGTGTTTATTCAGATAATTATGCATACAAACATGAGCTTGTTCGTAACAATAGCGTCCGCAAGTTATATGGATACGCCTACATTATAAGAAATATTCAAATAAAGAGAATGTTCCAAAAATATTCCAAATCCAAATCAGACCGAGCATAACATACATACATACATAGACTCACGCCTGTTTCCCCGAAGGGGTAGGCAGAGGCATATTAAACGCCCACTTTTCGCCAGTGTTTTGATCCCACGTAATAGGTGGCGAGCCTATTGCCGCTTATTGGGACATTTTGTTTGCCAGGGCCTCGTCCGTTGATCGGCAGGTGCACCACTTGCAGGTGAGGTTGGCTTGGGACCCTAAGTTCTTGGTGGGAACCCTATGCCGAGCATAAGTAAAGTTACTAAACCAAAAATCTCCAAATTTAGTAAAATAATTCAAGAAACGTTACTAGTAAAGCTCATTGTGTTTAGTTTACACGTGCTTAGTCCAAACTACACTGTGTAAGAAGGCTCATAATAAAATAAATTTCTTTATCTTACAGTCCGCCTAGTACCCCCCAGGCACTACAAAGCATGAATGAAGGAGTCGTGATATTAGAGTGGCTTCACAAACTCTAACCACAGCAATAACTGCCAAAAATCGTACGCCCACGTTAAACAAGCAGACTCTATGCCTGAGTATCCCCGGGAAGCGTACCTACGAGTATTGAGGGTCACAGAATCCTCACAAACTCCGACTACGCGCAACCTTGACTCTAGTAATAACAAATTTACCTTTGTTTACAACAACATGCCCCCAAGACATACCTTCGTACAAGCCGCACCTTTTCTGCCCACCACCCCTACGCCTCCTATCAGTCCATCGCCACAGGGATTACGTTAATTACCTCGAATTTCATTCATAATTACACAAAATTTCACGTGACTGACGGGCATGTGTACCCCACGGCTACGTCCGAAATGAGCAAAAAAGTTGACTTTCTCTGTTTTTTTCCCTCTTACAAAGGCTTGTGAGTACATCATACGCGTTTTGAAAACGAGAAATAACGAGGTAATTTTTCAAAATGCGTGGGTAATCATATTATTTTTAAGGTAACTTATGAATGAGATACGAGAGTTTGTTGTTCTACTCTCATCAAGTATATTATGAAATAATGAATGAATATTACTACGCAATATTAAAATGCCAAAGATCAAGAAACCACAAAATCGAATTTACGTAGGCGTTGAAACAGTCTCGTCGAGACTAAAAAAACAGTTATGACTTTTCCTGTTACAATATGAACCGCCGCCGAAAATCAATTACTGAATATTTTCTTGGGTTTACGCGAATGTTACACATTGAAATTAAACTACAGTGTTCAAACATGAACATGACATTCTTGGCATTCCAACACACATCCAACTTATCACCGAGGAAGATGCGTGATATTTTAAGATCAACTAACTTATCACGTACGGCGGTCGGCTCAAAGATGCTGCATCGGCACAATACACCGACGGCACACAACTAAATACGTGTTTATGTGTATATAGAATAAGTTTAGTATATAAGACAATAATTTTAAGAAATAAATCAGTCATTTGTTCACTCCTGACTTTGACTCATTACCCTTCCCAAACCTCTCACTGCGGCCAAGACACCTTTAGCCGTCACCCTGATCGGTCTTGTGAGTCTGCTCGACCGGCAGTGAGAAAACCATTTCCACCACCCCTAAATCCTACCCAATTCCGTCTGTCGCCTTAGGTCTCCCGGTGGCAGATATCCTGGACTATTATATATAAGTATTTATAAAATACGATATAGTAGGGCTAGGGGGATAGGGACATTATGGTTTAGGGACCACAACAACGACGCCTTTGTAGGAATTAGATAGGTTGTAGGAATAGTTCATAGGACACCTAGGTTTACTACATAATACGTAGGATAGGTGTTAGATTAGATCTAAAATAGGGATAGATTTATCGTAGGTAGGTTAGGCTAGATATAGGAACCAGTAGGCTTAAATTAGGATAAGTCTAGGTTTAGGTACGTGCAAGCTTAGGGCTATACTTAAGAGCTATCGAAGGTTAGGCCCTAACTTGTACATTGGTCCTTCGAGCAAAAGCGATATAACATCTCTGGAACTCCTGTTCCCGTAGGCTGACAAGCTGACGGACTGACACTTATTATATTGCGGGCTAGTGTTCCCCAATCGCACTAGTCTCGTGGTATAGTAAGAGACTAACTAACTTGGTTGCTTCGGGCGGTAGCAAATCAGGTATCGGTCTCCCACAAGCGGGTCGCCCCGGTACTCGAGAAGTCGCACTTACCGTTTCGAGGACGAGATTGCAACCAAGTTGAGGGAAAGACATTAGTATTTTAAGGTTTATTAGGATAGGATAGGGATAACAAGGAAGTATGGATACCCTACAAATAAATGAACTTATAAAAAGCCAAGAAGGCAACTATACAGAAATAGCAAGAGTATTTACTAATATCAAAAAGGATTCAGCATCCAGGAAAACATAAAACTACATCACCGAAAGAAAACGACGGCTGACAGACATTTATACAAAAGCGAAGGAAAATCATGCAAAACTACTTGATCAAGACATTTTGCAGGACCACGCTTACATCAAAACTAAATATTTTGACACAATTACGAAACTATACACGGAGGTTATGGAATACTTAGATAGCTGTGACCCGGGAATTCAGCAAAACAAGCCTGTTGAAGCGAAAATTAACCCAGAACTTAAACCAAACTCAAAACATTCCGTGAAGCTAAATATACAGCTATACCGTATAAAAAATCTTAAACAAGTTTTACAAAAAGCAGCATCGTCGGTGTCAGAAGACTAAGGCAACTCATATTACACAGCATTAATAGAGAATCTTCAAAAACAGTGGCGGCAAGTGGAAGAAGACCATTTTTGCATCCTTAGCGAAGAAGATATGGAACACAGCTATTTCCGAGATAATGTCTTGGACATATTAAAAACAGAATATGATGACATCATGGATCAATTGTATGATGCAATATACTCCGAAAAATCTAATCATACATCAGTAAAATTACCAAAAATTATTATTTCCCAGTTTACTGGAAGCTACGAATCGTGGAGCTCATTTTACGACTTATTTTTGAAAATAATACATCAAGATAAATTCTTAACAGCTACAGAAAAAATGCAGTATTTAAAGACATACGTCAAAGGTGATGCAGCCAAGCTAATTAAGCATCTAACTGTCTGCGAGGCTAACTATGCAACGGCGTGGTTATTGCTAACAAATCGCTACAATAACGAAAGACTGATTATTACAAAACATATTGATAACATATTAAATATACCGAAGATTATGAAGGCTACTGCCGCCAATTTAAAAAAGTTACACGATACGTTCAATGAAAATCTAGAAGCGCTGAAAAATCAGAACATAGATATATCTACGTGGGATCCGATTCTTACAAGAATTTTGAGTCGGAAATGGGATAGCGAAACTGAGGAAAAATATGAATATCAACTATTAGAGCCAAATAAACCACAACCGCTTTCAAGCATGATGAGATTTTTGGAAAAGCGTTTCAAATGCCTAGAAAATCTTAATAACGATCTATATCAGTCCAAGCCACGCTATGAGTCATTACAAACAATTAATAAACAATTAGATAATTACAGGGAAAAGTGCTGGTTGTGTAAAAATTACGATCACATAATATACAGGTGCACACGGTTTTTAGCGTTATCAGCACAACAACATAATGACAAAGCGAAGGAACACCGAGTCTGCAAAAAATGCTTAATGCATGATTCATTTACTAGATGTCACAGTGTAAGAAATTGTAGAATTTGCGGAAATAGCAATCATCACTCATTATTACACCTTGAACTTGAATCGGAAGTATACAACAATAATAAATACGAGGGAGAGTACAAAAGGGAAAATAGAATTTATAAAGTATCGGTGCCTGAGACAAACAAACCTGAATCAAGAACCATGTCAAATATATCGTTCATTTCAGAACCTGATGTACAGAAAATGACGTTGTTAGCAACAGCACTAGTACGAGTTAACGGTATAGATGGCACGCCTCATTTGCTTAGAGTACTGTGCGATCAAGGTGCACAAGCCTCCTTTTGTACGGAAGAGGTAGCACAATTATTATCGTATCCTCGTAGCAAGCTCAAATCCGAAATAAGCGGTATTGCGGACGAGAAACCCAAAATATCAAACTACTGTATAGATGTCGAAATACAACCACGATTTCCCACGGAGTATAAGCTGCCCGTAACGCTTATTATTCTACCAAAATTAACTGGTGCCTTGCCAGATAGAACCATAGAGCCGCTAGAAACAAATTGCTTAGTAAACAAACTAGTTGCAGATCCAACTTATTACAAGCGGGGTTCAATAGACATAATATTGGGCGCTCAAGAATATAGTAAGTTACTGTTAAATGGTTTACATAAAATTCAAGATGGAATTATCGCCCAAAATACAGAGTTTGGCTGGATTTTATCCGGAATTTGTAACAGCTCGAATAACAACAGTTTTAAAATTCTCAGTGTGACAACACACACTGCTGAAATGAAGCAATAAACAAGATTTTGGGAATTAGAAGAGGTTTCTGGAACGTATCAATGGTCTAATGAAGACGAATTATGTGAAAATTTTTATCAACAAACAACGAAACGTAATTCGGACGGAACTTATACCGTAAGACTTCCGTTAAAAAATACCAATATAGACTATGGAAACACGCGGCAATTGGCGGTAGCAAGACTTTTACAGTTGGAACGGAAGTTCGCAAAAAATAAAAAGTTACAAACCCAATATCAAGAGTTTCTCACTGAATATCGTGAAATGGGGCATATGAGAAAAGTTCGCAAAAGTGATTATTACCAAGGAAAATATTATATAACACACCAACCAGACATTAAGGAGGACTCAATAACAACAAAACTAAGAGTAGTGTTCGATGCCAGCTGTAAAACAAATGATAGTATAAGTTTGAATTCCAATATGTTTACGGGACCCAGATTACAGCAAGACCTTGCTTCAATATTATTACGTTGGCGAAAACACAAGATTGTGTTTATGGCAGACATCGAAAAAATGTACAGGTTCATAAACATTGATAAACAAGACTGGGCATACCAACGAATACTTTGGCGAGAATCACCAGAAAAACCCATAGAAGAATATGAATTAACGACTGTAACATTCGGAATCGCTTCGGCTCCTTATCTAGCCATAAGGACTCTCCAAGACCTGGTTATATGTGAAAAGGAAAACTACCCAGAAGCCAGTCAGGTGGCACTACAAGATTGCTACGTCGACGACATTTTGTCAGGCGAAAATGACATACAATCAGCGAAAATGTTACAAAGAGATTTAATACGTATGTTAAGGGAAGGTGGATTCAATCTTAGAAAATGGTCTTCAAATAGTGCCGAATTACTAGAAAATATACCGAATAGTAGTCAAGATAACATGTTAAAGATACCCTTTGATGAGACGAGGAAGTCACTTGGAATATTATGGTCTCCAACAAAAGACAGTTTTTATTTTGAAATTACGGTAAATAAAAGACAACAGCCAACCAAGCGATTTATTCTCTCAGAAGTCGCAAAAATATTTGATCCACTGGGTTGGTTAGCACCAGTCATAATTAATATGAAACTTATTATTCAAGAACTATGGACGAATGGAAGCGAATGGGATCAGCCCGTAAATAGCAGTATAGAAAAAAGATGGATAGAGATACAAGACCAAATGAAAACACTTGAGAGCATTTCTATCCCAAGATGGTGTAATTTTACGCCGATGGTACTATTCGAACTGCATGGCTTTAGTGATAGCTCCGAAAAAGCGTATGGAGCAGTGGTATATGGTCGCGTACGTAATGACGACAATAGTTATAACATAATACTATTACAAGCAAAGTCTAAAGTAGCACCAAAGAAACAAAAGATCACACTACCTAAATTAGAGCTATGTGCAGCTCGATTACTAACAAAAATGATGGACAAGATTATAGACGTTCTAAAAATTCCGATAATACACACATATTGCTGGACAGACTCAATGATCACGCTTGGATGGATTAAAGGAGAAGCGGATAGATGGCAAACGTTTGTAGCTAATAGGGTATCTGAAATACAAAAAATATTACCTAACGCAAAATGGAATTACGTTAAAACGTGTCAGAACCCCGCAGATTTTATTACAAGGGGTGTTGCTCCGAATAAATTACAACAGTTAGAGTTGTGGTGGAACGGACCATCATGGCTGAAAAATTCGACCCTTCCGTTAACAAAAACCATACCAGAAATATGTGAAGAAATCAAACGATCGTATCACATAACGTTAAAACCATGTGATGCGGTATGGGATAGATTTTCCAGTTTCAAACGAATGATAAGAGTTTTATCTTATTGCTATAGATTTATAAGTAAACGAAAAAACACTGCAGTATTGAACCTCGAAGAAATGTCCAGAACAACAAAGCAGGTACTACTAATTGTTCAGCAAGAGGCATTCCCAGAAGAATACACATCAATTAAAAATGGATTGTCCATAAAAAAGGGCAGCAAGATATCAAGTCTTGATCCATTTATCAGCGCAGACGGCCTATTGCGCGTTGGTGGCCGGCTACATAACTCACATCTCCCATATGATCAAAAGCATCCTGTACTGTTACCTCACAACCATCATGTAACATCTATTTTAATTCATGATGCTCACTTAGCAACACTTCACGGAGGAAACAAATTAACTTTAGCATACATACAACAAAAATATTGGATCCTTGGAGGAAAACAAGCAGTGAAAGCATACGTAAGAAAATGCGTAAAATGTATCAGATACAAAGCGACCCCCATGGTACAAAAAATGGGAATACTACCAGAAGCTAGAGTAACAAAATCCTTTCCATTTAGCCACACAGGAGTAGACTACGCAGGTCCTATACAAGTCAGAGCAATGAAAGGACGTGGGCATAAGTCCTACAAAGGATACATTGCCATTTTTGTCTGCCTCTCAACAAAGGCAATACACTTAGAACTAGTTGGTGACTTATCTACAGAAAGTTTCATTGCAGCGTTACGTAGGTTTACGGCACGCAGAGGTCCAGTATCTCACATGTATAGTGATAACGCAACGAACTTTGTGGGAGCTGCAAATTACCTGTACAAAGAATTATTAGAAATAACACAGTCGGAGAATTTTCAAAACAACTTGACTACTATGGGAATACAATGGCATTTTATACCCCCATCGTCACCGCACTTCGGAGGCATTTGGGAAGCCGGAGTTAAATCAATGAAATATCATCTACGCAGAGTTATAGGGGAACAAACCCTCACATATGAAGAACTGTCGACATTCTTACATCAAACGGAAGCGTGTTTAAATTCCAGACCACTCTGTGCGCAAAGTGAAAATATAAATGATAACGTTGTGTTAACGCCTAGTCATTTTTTAATTGGACGAGAAGCAGTTGGAATGCCGGATCCGATCGCAGAATTAAATACAGATATTCTAAATAGATGGAGGCATATACAAAAAATGAAAAAGGACTTCTGGAGAAGCTGGACGAATGACTACTTACATCAATTACAACAACGATATAAATGGAAGACAAACCAAGAAAATTTAGCAGTAGGAACTTTAGTGTTAATAAAAGATGAAAATTTTAACCCCAGCAAATGGCCACTAGCAAAGGTTAAAGAAATATATGAGGGCAGCGACGGTTTAACTAGGGTTGTAACGCTCATAAAACCGTCAGGTGCTACGCAGAAACGATCAATCAATACACTTATCCCATTACCAGTAAGAGATGACGACGTACAAAACAATAATACTACTACAAATACCGTGCATGCACACGGGGCAATACTAAACGAAAACAAAAAGAAAACACTATATCCGAAGACGCCAGTCATAACGTTAAAAGGATTTACGAATTTATTATTGTTTTTTCAAATCTTCGGGTTAGTATCATCCACACCTACATATTCAGTAAAAAACTTAGCACCAGGATTCTATGTTGAACAAATAGGGGTAGAGCTAACATTGACAGAGGGATTTTTAGAATAGAAACAATATACAATAGAGAACGGGTGAACCAAGACAATTTCAAAATAAAAATGGCAACGTCAAAATTTCAGCAACTGTGTACCAATGCCGCGGCAGTAACAACAGAAACACATTGTGAACAGTTTTATCATCATTTAGTGGAGCAAGAAACAAAATTTGAGCGAATCAAAGAATATTTCTCTGAGATACCATATACCAGGCGCAAACGTGGATTACTAGGACAATTTCTAACATCAATTTTTGGCGTAAATGACGAGGTTTACAAAGACATTGATTCTTTAAATATAAACCAACAAAAACTAATAGAAGCCGCAAGCCATCAGACTAAATTTATGATATCAGCAGTTTCACAAGTGAACAACACTGAGGACCGAATAAGGAAGAAATTAGAAGGGTTCCAATCAAAATTAAACCAGGTCATAGATAATATAAATAGTTATGATCATTGGTATGTTAGTACTAACCACAACAGTATAAAAATCCAAATAATGCAGACGTACCAGCTTGCCAGCAATTATATTGAAGAAATTTTAAATTACTACCAAGGCCTTTTAGAAATATATTTAACTAAAGCTAATATATACAACGTCTTGTCTCCAAAAAATGTTAGCGATATAATATTATCTGCAAATAAGAAGTTGCCATCAAATTTGCAAATAATACAGCAGCAATTACTAGCAACCAAGATAATCGAAAATGCGAGCCATATACAGGTGCACGCATATTTCCCTATACAAGATATAACTAGGTACACTTTAATTCATGTCACACCCATTCCAAAGAGAAACATAAACAATTCATTTCAAAGTATAAATGTTCAAAAACCATACATTGGAGTTGACTACAATCACGAATTATATTTCGAGTTAAGCCATGAAGAATTTAAAAGTTGTATACAAAGACACAGTAGGTTTATTTGTTTTCCTGGGGCGGTGAAGAACATGCAATTGAACGAAAATTGCATTGTTGATCAGTTGTTCAAAAATCACACTCATACGAAATGTCCTGCTAAATATTTTGAAATGCCTAATAAGATAATATGGAAACAATTATGTATGCCTAATTCATGGTTATTTATATCGAAAAGCGGCGTTACTATCTCTATTATTTGTGACGGGCAACGAGAAGAAATAATGATCAGGGATGTTGGTGTTATAAGAATCGCTGACAATTGTATTATAAAGTCAATTAACAATAGACTTGCTGCCAAGAGAGCATTATCGGTGCAGGTCATATCATCATACTCCAAGCAGTTAAACTTCACGATAGATACCTTTGAACAAACAAATAATAAAGTGCCAAATATAACAAAAGAGGAAGTAATAGATAGTTCTCATGACTTTTACCAACATTTAATTAATGGAGAAACCTCATTAGATACGGAATTGAGTAATAGCATTTGGAAGAAAATTAGCACACATACCTATATAGTCAGTTCTATTGCATCAGTAATCGTTATAACTATCTGCTTACTCATCTTCTGCTACAGTCCAAAGATAACATCATGCATCGGATCCACCATACAGCGTCACAACAGTCGTCGGAAGCGGTCACAGCATGCAACGCCCCCAGGAGCCGCTGTTGAACATCCACAGTTTCCTATCTACAGCCAGGCCAATCGCCAACCGAAGCCGCCCAGAAAAAGGCCCGGAAGTGAAGAACCGCCAGTCGTCACCGATGCAGTACAACTATACGAGTTGAAGCCTATTGCGGAGACGCCAGAATGTCCACACCTGAATAGAAGACCATCCTGAAGCCTGCCCCGGAGAGACGCCAGAATGTTCAAACATGAACATGACATTCTTGGCATTCCAACACACATCCAACTTATCACCGAGGAAGATGCGTGATATTTTAAGATCAACTAACTTATCACGTACGGCGGTCGGCTCAAAGATGCTGCATCGGCGCAATACACCGACGGCACACAACTAAATACGTGTTTATGTGTATATAGAATAAGTTTAGTATATAAGACAATAATTTTAAGAAATAAATCAGTCATTTGTCCACTCCTGACTTTGACTCATTACCCTTCCCAAACCTCTCACTGCGGCCAAGACACCTTTAGCCGTCACCCTGATCGGTCTTGTGAGTCTGCTCGACCGGCAGTGAGAAAACCATTTCCACCACCCCTAAATTCTACCCAATTCCGTCTGTCGCCTTAGGTCTCCCGGTGGCAGATATCCTGGACTATTATATATAAGTATTTATAAAATACGATATAGTAGGGCTAGGGGGATAGGGACATTAGGGTTTAGGGACCACAACAACGACGCCTTTGTAGGAACTAGATAGGTTGTAGGAATAGTTCATAGGACACCTAGGTTTACTACATAATACGTAGGATAGGTGTTAGATTAGATCTAAAATAGGGATAGGTTTATCGTAGGTAGGTTAGGCTAGATATAGGAACCAGTAGGCTTAAATTAGGATAAGTCTAGGTTTAGGTACGTGCAAGCTTAGGGCTATACTTAAGAGCTATCGAAGGTTAGGCCCTAACTTGTACATACAGTTTACGGATCTTATCGCGTTATATTGGTTTCACTGGTTACTAAGTTATTAAACCGAATGATCTAGAAACTACATTTTTATTACTAGCCGACGTTTCGAATTCTTTACAGGATTCATGTTCACGGCAGACTGAGGTGGTATTTGTCTTTGTCTTGAATTTAAAAGTTATCTCAAAGTACCCGAACATTTTTCAACTATTGGTGTTACTATCTACGCAGAAATTCTGCGTAGATAGTAACACCAATGTAACTGACCGATATCCTGGCTGCTGTATAACCTAATCTAAAACATACCGACTGAATTAATTAATATCAAACGACATTCAAACTTATTATGTACATCATAATACAGAATGTATTATGATGTACATAATAAGTTATTTTACTTCGCCCTTTGCTTAATACATACATACTTACATAGACTCACGCCTGTTTCCCCGAAGGGGGAGGCAGAGGCATATAAAACGCCCACTTTTCGCCAGCGTTTTGATCCCACGTAATAGGTGGCGAGCCTATTGCCGCTTATCGGGATTTTTTGTTTGCCAGAGCCTCGTCCGTTGATTGGCAGGTGCACCACTTGCAGGTGAGGTTGGCTTGGGACCCTAAGTTCTAGGTGGGAACCCTATGCACCTTTGCTTAATAAACACGTCATATTATAAATTAATTGCGACCGAGCTACCTGTCTCTGCAAACAAATTATTATTTGTCTTTCTCATAATGAACCTGGGTTAACCTCTTTACTGAAAATAGTCCTCTTCAAATTTATACAAAGTTCAGCCATCCATATTAGGGCCATGTTTGTCAATTTATTCAAAAGGCTCTATACAAATTGTATGATGACTGACCTTTCATTTTGTGTTAGGTTCTACACCTAGCTCTAATAGCGTAACAGCACATTTTTTTTTATTTTCTTTTTCGTGTGGAAAATGAGTTACCTCATGCCCTTCCGACCGGGGAGCGGTCGAAGGGGGTATGTCGGACTCCCACCCTGTGGGTTGGGTTACCGACTAAAAACCACACGGTGGCTCCGTAGCTCGACGCCTTGCAGGTACAACGGGAACTGTGGTTGTATTGCTCCGCTGTACCTGTCGCGTCCGTCCCCTTGCTTGGGACGCGTGCCCGGGGAAAGGCGTGGTTTGCGATGCCTTTCACAGCAGACTGCGCCACACAGTCCGCTGCCTTCTCGGATCCGCTTATGGCGGGTCGTTAGAAGCTCCCCCTCCAACGCCCGCAGACCTGAGGAAGTGTCGGGTTCAACGGCCGCTGCCGCCGCCTCGACGCTGCATTCGCCTGCGAGCGGGGTTGCGTCTTTCACGCTCCCGCTCGGCGGCCTCCTTCTGGAGCATTACAGCTTCACAGAAGGAGACTACTGCCTGCCAATTGTGGGTGTCCTCCACCATTGCCGCTACTACGGCTGGTAGGGACAAATTCCTCCCGATGGTGGCGACTAGGGTACTCCGCTCGTCCGCCCACGCGGGGCACACCTCTAGTGTGTGTTGTGCGGAGTCGGTCATCGCAGTGGTGACACTGTGTTGTCGCCTCACGTCCGATCCGACTCAGATACTCACCAAAGCAACCATGCCCGGTAAGTATCTGAGTCAGCCGGAAAGTAGTGCACTCGTTCGTCTCGAGCCAGGCGTCATCGTAAATATCGGCAAAATCGCAACGACGATGCGTTGGCGCGTGCAACGCGGTAGATGCAGCCGCACGCGCCACTCCTCATACGCGCTTCGTTGCGCATTTCGCCGGTACTCTTCGAGCGTTTCACTCGGCGTTTCCCCGCCTAGCCGACGAAGGCGAACCTCGTCATAGAGTCGCGCATTCACCCACGCCAGGAGATCCCACGGTGGGAGGCGCGCAATGAGTGTCGCCGCCTCATGGGATATCGTCCTCGGATAGCCTCTTGCGACCCGAATGGCCACCAACCGCTGCAGACTGGCTAGAATAGCCCTGCAGCGGGAGGCGCGCGTGAGACAATGATGCCACACGGGCGCCCCATAGAGAACCATGGACCGCATGACGCCACAGTAGAGGCGGCGAACTTCCTCGCGTGGCCCACCCAGGTTTGGAAGCAGGCGCTAAAGCGCGCCCGCCGCACCACGAACCCGAGGGGCCAAGCGCTCGAAGTGGTCTTCGAACGCCCAGCGAGAGTCCAAAGTGAGGCCAAGGTACTTAATAAGCGTAACAGCACCTAACAATTTTATCTTCAGGAATGTACAAGACATATTACGGTACTTAATAGTTATACGTGTGGTACTTTCCGTGTGGTGACGGATTAAGAATACTGGATTAAGAATAATGTCACCACCCCATATCATCCCATTGGTGTCGTAAGAGGCGACAGAGGGACCATACTATGCAGAGAACAGCACTGTAAGAGGGATAAATAATGTTAAACCACATTCAACAAATCATAAAAATATCCAAATCCTGAAAAAATCATGTGTTCACGAGGCACCTCCACTTAACATGTAAATAAAATAATCGTGAGTTAAACAAGCCTAAGCCTATCCCCACGGTGTCTTATCATTTAAAAATTCCTTAATAGTGTAATAACCCCTTTGTAAAAGAAAGTTCCTAATTGTCCGTTTGTATTTGTGCATGGGTAAATTCATTATTTCAAGAGGCAATTTGTTGAAAAATCGCATACCAATCCCCGCTAATGAGTTCTGAACTTTATGTAGACGGTAGTTTGTTCCCACCAGTTTATGCTTATTCCTTGTGTTCACTTTGTGCAAATCACTATTTTTGCGGTATAGAATTAAGTTTTTCTCAATGGACATTAAGTTAGCATATATATATTGCGATGCAACTGTCAATATATCTACTTCTTTAAATTTATCACGTAAAGAATCTCTAGCACCTAACTTATAAATTGCACGTACGGCCCTCTTTTGAATGACAAAAATAGTCTGTATATCAGCAGCTCTACCCCATAAAATTATTCCGTAAGACATTACGCTGTGAAAATAACTAAATTAAACTAGTCTAGCAGTATCTATATCTGTGAATTCCCTAAATTTTCTAACTGCAAACGCTGCAGAACTAAGTTTTACTGCGAGACAGGATATTTGGACGCACCACTGAAGCTTACAATCTAAAGTTACACCTAAGTATTCTTAAACAAAAAATAAGGAAACAATTCAACTAGTCGAATCAACCGTATTCGGTTAATTTGGCTAGTTGAATTGTTTCCTTAGTTTAAAATATATTAGTAGGAACACTTTTGACATTAGGCAAAGAGAATTTAATACATTTGATTTTGCTTGAGTTGAGTACCAAATTATTTGTCGAAAACCAATCTAATACTTGTACAAGAGTGTTATTGACGGTATCAAAGTTACTTAAATTACGATCAACTTTAAAAATTAGTGACGTATCGTCGGCAAACAAAACAATATCACATAAATTTTGTACAAAGAACGGCAAATCATTAATATATATTAAAAAAGAAATGGACCGAGAATAGAGCCCTGTGGAACGCCCATTCCTACTGGCAAACCTAGAGACCTACTCCCATTAACATCTACATACTGAATTCTATCACTAAGGTAGCTGGCAACAAGATTGAGTGCGGTATCTCTAATACCATAAAGATTCAATTTAAGTAAAAGTGTATTATGTTCCACACAGTCAAAGGCCTTTGATAGGTCACAAAAAATACCAATGACATCCTTCAAGTTTTCCCAAGCATTAAAAATATGCTTTAACAAAGTTTACAACGGCATCAACGGTGGAGCGACCCTTAGTAAAGCCATACTGTTCATTGTGAAATAAATTATTTGTGTGAAAGTGCCTCTATAGTTGATGCAAAATAATCTTTTCAAAAATTTTACTAATAACAGGCAAGATAGAAATTGGTCGAAAATTACTAGGGTCGCTCTTTGATCCCTTTTTGAATAATGGTATAACTTTACTGTGTTTCATTAGATCAGGAAATACTCCTGCATCTATGCATCTGTTGAATATTGCAGTTAAATATGGAGCTAAGCTAGAAATAATTTGTCGCACATTTTTAACAGAAATGCCCCATAAGTCAACAGATTTTTAATTGAGCGTCTTGAATACCTTCAGTATGTCATTGGTGTCAATATATTTAAAATTAAAAAGCACATCACACTCATTCACATTGCCCCTAACCAACATTTCTGCTTTGCTTGGACATGAATCTAGACAGCTGGTTGTGTTCACTGGTATGTTTATGAAGAAATTGTTAAATGTCTGAGCAACATCAGTTTTCCTAGTAAAATTTTCACCATTAAATTTTAATTAATAATTGTTATCTACCAATTTAGCCCGACCAGTCTCATTGTTAATAATGCTCCAAGTAGTTTTAATTTTGTTCTTGGATTCTTTGATTTTATTGCTTAAATACAAGGATTTGGCTAAAGCACATGTCCTCTTAAAAACCTTTGAATAATTTCTAACATATTGAATAAATTCAGGATTAAAATTGTATTTCTTTATACCATATAGATCATACAACCTAGCTCTACTTTTGTATATACCTACTGTTGCCCAATCACAAAAATTTACTTTAATGCTCCTTGCAAACGTCTTCAGTTTAAAAATTTTATTGTACTCATCATTAACAATTTTAAATAAGCATTTATATAATTCATCAGGATCATCAACGGTTAAGTCAATACTGGCGGTCTTGGCAGCAACATCATTACTAAAGTGTTTGAGGCGAGCAGAGGTCATTGGCCTACATGTAATTTGTTGTACTTTAGGGGTTGTATTAGTTGGAATTACAACCTTTTGCCCGCAGTGATCCGGTGTCAAGTCAGTTAAAACAGCCTTACTTAAATAAAGACAATTGCAAAAAACATTATCTAAGCATGTAGACGAATGAGAGGTTATTCTGGTTGGTTCAGAGAACAAAACATTTAAATTAAATGACCTAAATAAGCTAACTAACCTAGTACAAATTGGTGATTTTTCTAACAAATTGACATTAAAATCGCCACAAACGATTATAGACTTCCTACTAGAAATTATGTGTTTTAAGACATCCTCTATAATGCTTTCAAACTGAGTAAAGTCGCTTTGTGGGGGTCGATACACACACTATAATATGTTGTTCAAGCTCAACACAAGAAATCTCAGCAGTGCGCTCGATAGAAAGTTTAGCTATATCCTTACGTTCTTTACATTTCAAACTATTACATACATATATTAGAGAGCCACCACGAATAGCCTTCTTTCTTACGAATGCACTTATAACTGAGTACATCCTCACAAGGATCAAATTCAAATTCAAATTCAAAATCCTTTATTCATTTGGGTCACAATGTGACGCTTATGAACGTCAAAATAATAAATTTATAAAATAATTACTTAAAGACTCTGATCGCAAAGTCCCTCCTGGACTTTATGGTTTCCACGAAACCCCAACACCAGAGTTGTCTGCCTACCGTGTACTCACGGACAACTGCCTTCACAGTTGTATTGAATCCGATTTGTACTGATTTACGGCTACAAATCGACCTCTGACATTTAATCACACAACCAATCAACATGTAAGCCTAGTTTTCTATTGTCTCGTCAGTATTAAGGTTCACACTTTGCTCTCTTCAAGATCGTCATTTATGCTCTGATCCTCTGGCACAAAGTTTCAGTATCAAAATCAATAATCAAGAAACTCAAAGTAAAAGTGACATTTCACTATAGCTGTATCTCTCAAGATTTCAATTCAAACCAAGTAAACCATAACATTTAAGCTCTACATGTGATCATGTCTATGCATAGCCCAGTAACCTCAAGTTACTCTACTTTCTGCGAACCCCACATGGGAACTCCGAGACTTCCGCAGAGTAGACGCCAATTTCTACCGAGCTACGGCTACACGTCAGCCTCTGGTATGGTCCGATACGATCATCATGTAAACCTAAACACTTTCTTCAATATCAGAACTACTTTGTTCTACCACAATTTCCTCAGTTGTACTCTGACCTTCAGGCATTTTTCGCAACCTGTCGAGTGCGTACTTACAGTTACGCTTTGAATTAAGGGCTTTGCGATTATAACGATCATCGTAAAGAACTTCTATGACCTCAAATGGGCCTTTATACTTTAAGTTATTTCAAATCAAGTGAACCAAAACATTAAGGCTAAGGTCTTTGGATTCTACATCTTCAAACCAAATTTCTTTAATAAACTACCTTCACTTTTATTGCCAATTTTGGCCAGATATGCTTTAGATATACCATTTACCAGGCTCCTCAAAGCCACATACAGGCCTCACACAGGCTCCGCGCCACACACGGGCCGCGCGCCACCCACGGGCCGCGCGCCACGCAGGCTATGCTGGCCACCAAGCCACACTCGCCACCAGGCCGCGTGAGCCTCCAGGCCGCGCCGGCCTGGTGGCCAGGCCGTGCCAGCTACCAGGCCGCGTCGGCCATCAGGCCGCGCTAGCCACCAGGATTACCCAAAAAGGAAATAAATCTACCATTAGTATTTCAAAGATTCGTCTCATTGTATACCCACTAAATAGAGTATCCGTTCTTTCAGACTAACTCAACGTCCGCACTTGGTAAATTTTAAGCGATTATCAAATTCATTTACAACTTCACAACTACACAGAACGTAACTCCTGTCCATACTCTCAATGAGCTATGTCAAAACTGGATTTGAACACTGACAAAAACGAAAACCAAATGCGAACATGGCGAGAACTGATAAGCTACTTTCGGACAAACTGATTTTTTGGCTACATAGAGGCAACGACTACAGTCCTGAGATAACCAATCGACAGTCTATGAGTACTTTCAGACTCTCGCAACACGCTCTTGTCATACGACACAGAAACCAGTGGTAGATAATTTTAGCTATCAAAACTCAAATGAGAGCTACTTGAGTAGCAGGGTATCCGTGATTGCAATCAACGATCACACTTTAATGTACTTCGCTGTAGGATTAAGAGAAAATTCTCGAACAGCAATCCTAGTCGTTTGGCCATTCCTGGCACAAGTTGGTGGGCAATAAAAGGTACTCTTATCAAAATCATTACAGGTTTTAATTAAAATCACAACTAACTCGTTCTTTTGAAACTGACATGTTGAACAACACGCATACTCGTTAAAATAATAGGAAACTCATTAAAATATTGCATTGCTCATACTCTGACATCCATCGGGTCTTCAACATCACGCTATGCAACCTCCATCCGGTTACACAACACCACCCGGATAATCATTTCGAGCGTTTACCAAAGTAATCTTAAACTAGGTTTGTTCAACATGTTGCTTTAGTTTTCTTTATCACATAGCAAACTATAAGAAAATTTTACTAGGCTGGTACTCTAGATGTTAAGTTTACTACCAAATATCCAACCAGTCTTTTCAGCGTTATAATTTTGTCATGGATAGTCTAAATACGAAGCTTATCCTAACGTAATCATTAGCGATATAGCAACGGACATTTTGCGTTCAAGACGATGGACAACGTTTATGTTATTATGATAAATGCACTAATGGGTGTCTTGTTTGCACACCAACGGAGACTATAGCTAACACAAAAGCTTCAGGGTAAATTAGGCTAACCAGAAAGGCACTTTGCCGGTCCAACCAACGGCAACGCATGGATAAACATGCAGCCGCACAAACGGCTTATCCACTTTATGCAAATCTTCACCAACGGAAACATGGGTACCACAAGATTATCACAACAACGACTAACAAAGTACCCATTCAATGAGAATAAGTTTAAGCATACAATCATCTCTAACGATCACTTACCTAGTTCTACTTACAAAAAATTAAAATCTCTGAAACTGATTATCGTAACGCACTACGATGATAACTCAACGTCTGATAATCGAGTTTAACAGCTTCTACTAGAAACACTATCACTCCTAAACGTTCTAAGCTTAACTTGGAATTGGCCAGAACTCGGGGCACTTGATAAAAAATTCCCAGCATATCACATGAATTTTAAAAACACAGTAAGTAATTTTCGCGCGTAAAATCTTAGAATTGAATTTAATTTCCTAGTGGTGCCATCTAATAATAAGAGTAAGAAACATTTTAATGTGCCATGTTAAAAATTTATGCACACAAAGAAGCAGGTATAATTGCAACACCGAAATCATCTGTACAACTCAGAATTACAACGAGTAACAGTGTCACTTTTTACTTAGGCTCTGATCACGTTTAAACGAAAACCGTTACGTATTATCAATACCACGAGTCGATAAAATAATGGCGCTAGTAATATCTTTTTACTATGGTCAGGTTACACTAACCAACCAACTGCACTCTTCTCAACAGCACTGCAGTACACACGTCTATTTAAGAAATAAAAGCTACAAGCTGTTCTACGAAAAATCAGCACATTCAGAAGCAAGAGCTCCGCATAGTCTTACACTATGAATTTAGTATGTACGATTCGATTAGTTTACCAACTTTAGCACCACTGCCTTGCGAAGGACAGTGTAGGGATACACACACATACATACTATGTAAGTGCACGTGCATAGCTATGTAAGTGTAAAGTGTCATCTACACAATCCTCATCTTTTAAGTTTATTTTATATTCAGTCCAGATTAACACCTCGCTTCTTTAACACGCCTGATCTGTTATAATACTGATATAATACTTATAGAGTAAATATAGTATAGTATAGACTAAGTGAAATACTGTGGCCCTTAAAATATATATACAGTTCGTTTTTGTGAGACTGACTTTTAACCGCTAGACCGCGCACAAGTGACTATTCTCCCTTTTTGGTTACAGCGCTATACTCGGTCTGAATTTACTGTTTCTTTCTATTATGTAATGTTTTAAATTATTTTTCTCTGTTCTATTCAAATCATTGAACTTTTTTTCATGCTAAAAATACGAAGCGAGTCTTAAAATCGTTAACCCGGAACGAAAAAATAATGTCAAATGTCACTCTTTGTTTCGCGCGCTACGTGATTACGTGTTTATCGTATGCGTGTAATTAAATATTTTTATACAATGATACATGTTTTTTTTTATTTAATTCGGTGTAGATATAATCTCTCTACAGTTAAAACTCATAAAATACGTATGTCATCGATTTACTTTTTAAAATAATCCTGTATAAAAAACACAAAGTGTTTTTTTCAACGATAGTCAATGGTCGCTGCTAAGTATAATAACTTAGAAAGTAAATATCAACAAAGAATTCATACGACTTGAAAGAGTCATTTATAAGGTTGAAGAAAAATATCACTTCAACTTACTCATGTTACCGACTTATCAACAATAAATGTTTATGTTAGCGTGCCCATCTGGCGAGCAGCGGCGCTACATTTCGTTTAGAACGTGAGCGGTCAAGTGAATTCGGTGAATTGGCGCTAGCGGTCAAGCGGTTATTTATGAATCAACCCGAAGCTACTGGACTCAAATAGGACATCAGTTCCTAAATTGGTGACCCCGACGTGATAGTTCGTTTAGGCCACAGTGAACTTAAATTTTGTGACTATTTTTGTGTGCGGTCAGTGACTATTATTCGGTGAAAATTACTACCAGTGTTCCGGGCGTTCCCCAAATGCCATAAGCAGATATTTTGGCGGTAACACTATCGTCACGAATTCCCGAATTTTGGGTGGACCAACCTCGTGTATGGTTCATCCACGTCGATGCTATTCTCGCTCCACAGAAGATGAGCGATGAGGCGAGATTTGACTTAGTGGTTGCTAAGCCGCCTAAGGACGTCATTGTGGAGCTCTCCGATTTTTTGGCGAAACCTCCAGAAACCGGCAAATTTCAAGCTTTGAAGACCAAAATGTTGACATTATTTCAAGATTCTACAAATGACAGATTGAGAAACTCATAGGTGAAATGGAGTTGGGCGATCAAAAGCCCTCACAACTCCACTACCGAATGAGGGACTTAGCGCGCGCCAAGATACCAGACAATACACTGAGAGTGTTATGGCAAGGCCATTTACCTACGACGGTACGAGCTGTATTGACCGTGTCAGAGACCAAAGGACTTGACAATTTAGCGATGATCGCGGACAACGTTGCGGAGGCTACTCGCATCCCACAAGTTTCGGAAGTAGCCCAGAAATTGGCCCCGTCGGGTGAGTCGTCTAAGGTCACTTCGGATATCGAGCATTTGTCAGCTGAGATCGCGAAGATTAACGCAACGTTGACAAACATGAAGCGCAGTAGGTCAAGGTCAAGAGATAACAACCATTACCTGAGGCGCTATTCAAGGTCGTCATCGAGACATCGCACTCCGGATTCTCCAGACTGGCTATGTAGTTATCATTTTCGGTACCGGCATAAAGCCCATCGCTGCGTACCTCTTTGTGCGTGGAAGCCAAGGAATTACAGTAAAAATAATAATGCCAGTTCGTCGCAGCCGGAAAACTAGTAGGCGCGGTGCAGTCTTCGGCGGAGACCTGCGCTGTGATACCCTGCAGCCGCCTATCAGTCATGAACTACAACTCTGGTTTGCGTTTTCTCGTCGATACAGGCGCAAACGTGTCTATCCTAGCGGACTATAGATTATATGCTGCCAATGGTACGGAAATTGCTACTTATGGCGTTAAGTCGCTAGTACTAGACTTAAAACAACGCAGACCGTACCGATGGAAGTTTATAATAGCTGATGTTAAGCAGCCTATTCTGGCCGCAGATTTTTTGTCGTTTCATAAAATATTTGTGGATATGAGTCAACGTAAGCTTATAGATCAGGTTACAAATTTGAATGTATCAGCGTCAGTCGTAAATATGAAACAATCTTCTATTAATTCTGTTGTTGAAACTTGTCCATATTATGACTTATTGTGTATGTATCCCGATATCACGAAACCGCCGTCATTTAGGGAAACTCCTCCTCATAACGTGGTACATTATATTGAAACTACGGGTCCACCTGTTCATGCTCGCGCTCGTCCTTTGCCGCCAGACAGATATAACAAAGTTAAAGAAAAGTTCAGAATTATGCAGGAATTAGGTATCTGTAGACCATCCAAAAGTACGTGGGCCAGTCCTCTTCACGTTGTTCCGAAGAAAAACGGCGAGTTGAGGCCTTGCGGTGACTATCGTCGCTTAAATGCGATAACAAAGCCTAACAGATACCCAATTCCTCACTTACATGACTTCACATACGTATTGGCTAATAAATTAATATTTTCAAAATTAGACATAAATAGGGCCTACCATTGCTTAAGTATAGCACCTGAAGACATTGAAAAGACGACTATAACAACCCCATTCGGACTGTACGAGTTTCCCCGCATGACGTTTGGTTTACGAAATGCAGCACAGACATTTCAGCGTTTCATGAATAACACTGTTTTACAAGGTTTGGATTTTTTATTTAATTATTTAGATGACGTCATAGTGGCCAGCGAAAATAGTACTCTACGTCGCGAACATTTAAGATTGGTATTTGAACGCTTTAATACTTACGGTATCACGATAAACTTAAACAAATGTAGTTTTGAACAGTCGCGTATAGAGTTTTTAGGACATGAAGTTAGTGTGAATGGCATCAGACTCTCTCTTGATGAGAAAATCCAGGCAATTGTGAATTTTCCTAAGCCCGAAACCACGCCTGATCTGTTATAAACTTATAGAGTATATATAGTATAGTATAGACTAAGTGAAATACTGTGGCCCTGAAAATATAAATACAGTTATTTTTTGTGAGACTAACTTTTATTTATGAATCAACTCGAAGCTACTGGACTCAAATAGGACATCAGTTCCTAAAGACAGTCTAGACCGGAGTTATTGTTCTAGATTTAGCAGAAAACCAACCAAAGCTGGGTGTTGGTTCTAAAACCAATATATACAGGGTGATTTGTAATTGCTCGTATTCCCTTCTATTCTATGGTGATTCTAGGGCCGAAATGGAGTATTTTTATCCCCTACATATGGGGGTCCAAAAAGCACCATTTTGGCATAAAACGGTTTTTAAGATTTTTTGATAAAATTCCAAATTTTTGTTATAAACATCTTGTAAAAAATTATTTTGACTATTCTTGGTGGCATGTTGGGTCTTATTTAATTGACAATTAAATGGCCCATCTTTTAAATTAAAATAAACTTACTAGCTCAACGTGGAATTTGAAAATAGAGCCAATAAACACGCAAAAAATGTTCAAATAAAATAAAATTACGCCACAAAAATGTAATTATTTGAAAAAAAATATGTGGCATGTTATGTAAAGTGGTGGAATAACTTCCTGGTATTACCTGCTATCTAAAAAGGTATAATAGTTTTAGACAATAGGGTATTTGACTAAAAAAAATTAATAAGTCCGTCAGATAGATTTCCAAAAAATATTGGACACGTATATTTTCTTTAGTCACGTAAACAAAAAATTAAGACGACAAACTTCGCTGAAAACTCGTGTGACGTCACTTGCCAGTACACATTTTACTGGCAAGTGACGTTACAAGCCCCCACTCTTAGGCGTTTCTCCATCTTTGATGCGTTTTATCTTCGTAATATTTTACTGATTTGATAAAACAAAAAATACGTATCCAATATTTTTCGATAATCTAACTGACGGACTAATTTGATTTTTTTAGTCAAATACCCTATTCGTGCAAATTTCGAGTAATAGCCACTTTTGTTCAAAAAAAGTGCTTCTGGATGACTCACTTGCCAGAACATTTTTTCCTGTATTTATTCTTAAGCTCTGCAATCAGCAGTGATTTACTAGTAGGGAGACCAACCTAGCAAAACTTAGGGTCTTGGGTTCGAATTCTCAGCGTAAATGACTGTCTTTTGTTAGTTAAATGCATATTAAGTTTTTAATTCTCATTTGTCCCGAGACTCGAAGAGCATGTTCAGCCAGATGGTACCGGACGTTAAGTTTATCTTGGAAACTCTTTTAGGGGAGTCAAAACCAAGTCAATCAGTCAAATAAATAAATAATAAAAAACAAAGGCGTGACACTGAATTAAACCATAAAATATTCCATTGCATTCATATAGCGCATGATGCAAGCCAAAGAACGCCACTCCTACCGAACTAGTATTGTGAATATTGTTGGCCCACCTGGCGATTAGGATTTTTGTCCCGTTTTTTGCCACAGGTTGGCGATTTGAATTTCCATTACTACTACTACTCCATTTTGACCCTAGAATCACCGAAAGGAATCATCAGAAGGGAATACGAGCAATTACAAATCATCCTGTATAATACAACTGCACTAGAATAATAACTAGCACGTTTCACTCAAACGCACTTGCTTGGAATAATGCAAGTCAGCCTGTACGCTCACTCTCGATATTATTATTGTCCATAAAGTAAGACCGAAACAAGATTAATCTATTTGCAAGCATAATATGATCACAAGGTTCGTGAGTGCGAGCCACCCTCGCATGAAGTAATGAAAATAATCGCTTTCTTTTTAACGGGCGTATCAAACTCTACACCTCCGTTCGCTATCTACGCTATAGCTAGGTCACTGTGGTAGTCAGACAACCATACGCTAACTTAAAATACGGCAAAGGTCGCAATTAAATCGTTACTACCCACATTTTTTTGTCTTTCTTCTTTAAGCTATTAAAAAGATTATTCTCATGAATAATCTTTTTTTTCATGATTTTCATGATCATGCCATAGGAACCACGGCACCATTAAAGTCAAACGGTTCCACAACTCAGAGTACCGTGTAGGAATCGAACCTACAACACTCGGTTCGATGTGCTGGTGATATCACCACAACGATATGACATTTCCAAGGTTAAACGCGTAATGTTTTACTACTACCGCCACTAAACAAAATTGGCAGTACCAATAAAAAAAATCAGCCAAAATACGCTCACCACGGTTGCAGTTGCAAGCCCAGTCGATTCACCAACATAGCAGTCGCCTTCGCTCACACTTTGTGGTCGCGCTGATCCATTATTCCACTTCTGATGTCGGCGGGTGGCTTGATTCTTGGCCGGTATCAACACTTTACATCACAGTTTGTTATAAGTTCACACCAAATCAAATTTAACAAGACTGACTATACTCGTAACTATTACTGAACACGAAACGAGTGACAGTTTCTAGTTACTTGTTGTCCGCCCGGAGTCTCCAAGAGAAGTGATGATTGTCGTTGCTCCGTAGAACGTCAACCGTCATCCCCCCTCTTCAACTGTAGCGAACGTCACTAGACTCTGTTGAAGCGCGCCATCTTCGCACTTCCGTTTCGTAGTCAATTGACGTCCCGTACTGATCATTCCGATATATACATATCATTGCAAAAATAAACATTAGAGATATTATCAAAGAAGAAGGCAAATACTTCTGCTTTGTTTTCGTTTAAGTATGTAGCTACCTCTGGTATTGGAGTTTATAGGTTACTTTAAGAACTCCGTCATGCCCTGGCTATTAATCAGCATTAAATTGATGTAAATGCTTCAAGAACCGGTAATTAATCAGAAATGAATTCATCTTTATTTGAATATGCCGATCTACTTCAAACGGCGAGACAGTTGAAGCAATGAGTGCTACTACATGTATAACAGGTAGGTACAAGAAATAAAAATCAAGTCATCTGACAATTATTATTTATATAGTCGGTACTTATCAAACAGTGGGCAAACTAGCCGTATTGTATTAAACTTTTATCAAGATCAAGTAATATAGTCATATCTGGCTGTTAAGAAGAACCCATAAAAACAATACTTGTCAAAAATACCAAGTCTCGCGACCGTAAAAAGTTGTGAGATCCATGTAATACCAAGTCGGTTAAATAAAAATCTTTAATGTTTTAAAGAAATATATTGACTTGGTAATCACATTAAACAATCTAATTTATATATCTATTACTTATGAGATATATTGTGTTTCTATGTAATACCAAGTCAGTTAATTAAAAATCTTTAATGTTTTAAATAAATATATTGACTCGGCCATCGCATCGGTGTCCTACATCCAACAGTCTATCTAATAGAAAAAAGTAACCTTCATGCATAGGTAAATATTATTATTTTTATCTATTACATACATACGATGCGAGAGAAGGTATATTAATTTTCTATAGATGTGAAATTAAATTTCTGTTCTGTGTGACTTGGGTCGTAATTGTGGCGCATCATAGTTCAACGTAACACTGAAATTGTGCTAGAAACTTAGTATTTCTTATCTTTTTCAACCCACGGTGTTGGATTTTATAGACCGCCTAAGGGTCTCGGATACGGTAGCGATAAATAGCGGAATTGGTGACTATTCAAACCATGCCGTGCAAATCTATTAAGAATGGTAAGTCAATTCACGCTACGAGCGCTTCCGTAAACTTAGTATAAATATAATTTCATAGATTAATTTGATTGCGTCTCTTTCTAGTTTTGCCGAGAAATAAGAGGCAATTTGTATTTTCACCAGCGTTATCTCAGAAAAATGAATAAAACACATCCGTGCAACCAAAACGAAAAAAGAATGGACACAGCATGAACATGTCGATAAAAATGAAAAACAGGCTTTTCCAAACATTCTGCAGAAGTCGTTAAAACATTTTGCTGAACTCTGAAGTCACGCGTATTTTCAGTTAGGTTAACAGTTAACAGTGTATAATCATTTAGAGTAACAACTAATACCTATGCTAAGATAACTAAATATCTTGTATTATAGGCATCAGCGCCCTCCCTCAAAGAAACAAGTAGCCTTTTGTAACAACTATTGATAATAAATTTACAATTAAGTGTAACAATTTTAGTTAATTAGAAAGAGTGCGTGAATGCGTGCATGTGTGCATGTGTGTGCGTGTGTGTGTGTGCATGTCTGTGCGCATGTGTGTGCGTGTGTGTGCGTGCATGTGCGTGTGCGTGCGTGTGTGTGTGTGTGTGTGTGTACTATCGTGGGATTGTTAATAAATTTTCAGTATCATCGTAAGTCAAAGATAGGAGCCAGTTTATTAGGATTTGCTTACATTCTTTCAAAGTCATATTACGAGTAGATATTTTAAACTTTTTGTCAGCTATGTTATATATTCTCCTTCTCCTCCTTCCATTCCTACACATCACTGACCTTTGTTGGTCGTGGCGTCTTCTCTTACTATTACCAGGCACGGTGCATATTTGTTGCTGTTTACTGACCATATTATGTGTTTTAATAATAATAGATAATAGGAATAGCTGACGCACTGTTAATACTCCACATTCCCTATATGATTCTGTAGTTGCCGTGTATTTAGATTTAAAATAGGAGATTTTTAATAATGCCCTTTGAGCTGTTTCCGCAATTATATTGTAAGTTTTCCAGCTCCTCCCCAGCAAGAAATACAATATGTTATCACTGATTGACACAAGGCATAGTATATTGTTTTCATAACGACGGAATTTGCACAGTGTCTAAGTTGTTTAAATATATATATATAAGTTTCCTAATCCTACTTGAAACATTTTCTATATGCTTTTTAAATTTCATGTTTTTGTCAAATATAACACCTAAATATTTAATAGAATCTGCTGAAGATATTCTAGAACAGCAGCAACGGCCATCGTCTATAAGACAAGTATGAGCAGCTATATGGTGTGTGTTATCTAAGGGCTGTGGAATGTTTCGAATGGAGAAAGGGATATATTTTGTTTTATCTATATTAAGCGTTAGATGATGAAGCTTAAGCAATTGAGTAACTGTGTTGAAGCCAGTTTGTGCTCTTTGATATACGTCGTGCCAAAAGTCGCCATGGAATGTCAGAGTAGTATCGTCGGCATATGAGACGATTTTACAATTACCTATACTAAGAGATGTGAGTTCATTAATATATGCTAGAAATAGCGTTGGTCCTAAGATACTACCCTGAGACACACCACGGGAGATGGACATGTTGTCACTTACATAATCACCAATTTTTACTTTTTGGCTTCGCCCTTTCAGATAATCTTGGAAAAGCTTTAGTTGATTTCCGCTTATGCCTAGTCGGTGTCATTTGTCTTCAAGTGTGGGAATAGAAACCGTGTCAAAAGATTTTGCCAAATCCAAATCGATATAGGTCTATAATTGGTGACGCGGTTTCTATCACCACCCTTGAAGATGGGATGAACTATTGATCTCTTTAGAGAATTCGGAAACACTCCCTTATTTAAACACATGTTGAATATATGGGTTAGTGGTGATGTGATATGATTTTTTATAATTTTGAGTACGCATCACCAGCGGCACAGTTACTTTTTAAATTAATGATGAGATTATCAATTTCTTGCTCATCCGTATCCAACAAAACAAAGGAATTACTAGGTGCGTCTAGACTATTTTGCAGAACTGTGTTTGGATGAATATTACTATCTAAATTATCTCCAATAGTGGTAAAAAATTGATTGACGGCGTTGACTGACAAATGAGGTGTGGATTTAATTGAGAGTAGTTCAACCATGTCATCATTCTTTCTATTCCTGTTAGTGATATTATTGATTGATTTCCATAGATGTTTAGTATTTTTGCCTGCTTCATTTAGTTTATTTTTTTCATATGCGCGTTTAAGTTTCTTTGTAAGGTTATTAATAAAGTTTCTATATCTTTTGTACGTAATTTCTAATGTTATATTATTTGGATTTTCTTTTAATTTTTTGTGCATACGATCCCTATTTTAAGTACATCTGATTAGCCTAACAGTCATCCATGGTTTTAATATTCTAGATTTATTTGATATCTTTACAATTGTTGTATTGCAATGAATTAAACTACTAATTTTGGATATAAATAAGTCCATTGCACTATTTGGGTTAGTAGCGTTATAAACCATACTAAAATCAATGAGAGCTGCTGAATTTATAATGGCATCGTAGATAAGTTTTACGTTTTGAAGTCTCTTAGTCTTAGAGAAATGCTTTAATTGTGCACAACAGAGTACTGGTGCATGATCAGGGGGCTAATGGTGCTATTTTCAAACGTTTAAACGTTGACAACGTAACGTATTTGGTGAACGTTTGGTTTTAGTTTGGCTGATGTCAAACATGGTATCGTGCTAATTGTATTGAGCGTTCGAACCGTAGACGCAACCCTTACGTTGGGCTTACGCAAACGTTTAGTGCTTGACACCGGTTTTTGAAAATAGTACGTACTATTCTTATACTAAAGAGGATATAGCGACATCGCGCCATGTGCAAGCACTATTTTAAAAAGACAAATGTCATTATGTGAATGTTATTAAATGTCAACAAATATTATATATATGAAATCATGAAATAATTTTATTCAAATTATACGGTAAGTACCGAAATATTGTTTACTGTAATAAGTGATTTATGCAAAAAACAATTAATGATCACACTTGGTCATGTAGAAGAGGTTTTTATTTCACTAGAGTAACGAAGGTGAATTCAAATGATGATGCACCACAACATTACTGCAATTGCAGCTTCTTCTGCTATTTGTCGAGCCCAATACGAATTTTATATGATCTTTACAATAAAAAACACCAATTTTTCAGATTTGGAATAATATTAAGAGCAGACAAAGATGTTAAAGCCCGAATTGTCAGCGTTCGGCATAATAGTCATCCTTTCTATATAAGAAGTGATAGTCGAAAAGCTGGAGAATTTGAATTTGGCTGACTTTCTAACTTTTCAGGTACGCATTTCAATTATCATTACGTAAGATCCTACAGTATTTACTCTCATTCTGAACCTGTTTCATAATATGCATAAATCCCCAACAAAATATTATAAGTAAACAAGATATAGCGCTCAAACACAAGATATAGCGCACGTATAAGAACAATATTAATCTTAAGTTAAATGTCAGTGGGTTTAGTTATTTTGGTAGGACTTATATTTGAGTAAATATTTACTAAATAATTTATGTTTTAATTTTGTTCACAGTAGCCGAGGAGTAAGCAGAATAATAAACCACATGGACAGTACAAAATTGCAAGTTAACAAAAATGAGGAATTTGCTACGAGCCAAATCGAGACCATCGTCACTTCTTGGACATTAAACAACAATATACTATTAATTAGTTTCCTTACCGTCAGTGTCGTAAGAGGCGACTAAGGGATAACACGATGCAAATACCATCTTTGCGTAGAGACGGAAAACTCGACATCAAACCCTATACGACTGCCTCGCTGGTCTTGCGGCATAAGTGTGCGCGTGGGATTGGGAGGTCCCGGGTTCGATTCCTGGGTCGGGCAGTATTACTGGGTTTTTCTGTCACTAAATTCTCAGTAGCAGCACGGAGTCTGGAAATGTGCCCGGTACGGCAATAGGCTCGCCCCTTATTACGCGGAACTAAAGTATATCTGGCGAAAAGTGGGTGTAGAAATACACCTCTGCCTACCTCTTCGGGCTTATAGGCGTGAGACTATGTATGTATGTAGTTTAAAAATAATGAAAACCAATCCAAATACATTATTATTACTGTGAAGTTTACGTTGTAATTGTAACAATCAAATGGCCTAACATTTGTTGATTGTTTCAACTCTACTTAAAATAATATTTTGTATCAGATTTCATCATCTCAATAAACTGAATAAATAAAATCGAAATGTGAAATTGGAGCTTGCCTTTTAATTTACATACCTACTCTATTCTTTTAAATATCTATTGAAGTGGTCCAGCGGCAGTCTAAGTAACACTGGATCATCAGATGTTGGACTCGGTACCCGATTAGAAACGCGCTACGCTTATGTAAGCTCACACAATTGTATCACATCCTGCTGAGTTAGTGGTAAGTCTCCCTTGTGGAACGGCCTATTGGTCTAGTGGTACCTAAACCTGAGTGCTAAGACGAAAGTCATGGGTTCGATTACTCGTTAGGAGAACTCTTTATGTGATGAGCAAATTACCATAACTATAATACTCGTATGTGTATCAAAACAATATTTATATATATTAATCAATTGTCTGACTACCATGCCACTAGGTTGTGCCTAGTTTGGGATCACACCGCCAGGTGTGGGTTGTCACAGAGAATTAATTTATTCTTATGTTTCTCTTCTTCACGGATATTTTTCTTAGAATTCACTTAGAAATTCACCGGGTCTAAATGGTCACTAAGGACGAAAGGCGGCACCTACACTAACCACTGTCATACTAGTGTACAGACCTTATTAAATAGATATTCTCTTAACAGGCTCCAAGGCCTATTACTTTTACTATATATGCAAAGTGGGCAAGAGTGATGTTTTGTCATGACGGGTCTCGTGGCAACAAAGACCCGGGGCAGGTTTTCCCGTGATTATGCCTTTGAAAACTACACCAAGCGAATAGCTCCTGTGGCCTTCCCTTCGCTGATCGGCCAAAGTAAGCCAAATTTAAGAGCCCTGAACCAACTAATCATAATAGGCTGGTCAGAGTCTAGGCCATGTCTAGGCTCTGACCGACTCGTTGAACTATTCGGCACACTTTTTTTTTACGTCGGAAAACTATTTTGCGAGTGCCTCTCCGCGGGGCGGGCAGAGAGGGTATGTCGGACTCCCCGGGACAGAACCCGGGTTCACCGACTAAAACCACGTACCACGATAGCCGCCTCAGCGCTCAAAAGAATGGGACACAGGGAACGCGGGTGTACTGCTCCTGGGTCTCGTTACGCTTGTCCCGTAGTAGGGCTCAGTCTCTGAAAGGGCTAGATTGGTAGTGCCCTCCCTTCGCTCCCTCGTACTGTGCGAGTACAGTGGTCCCTCGACTATCCGAGACCGCTGTCTTCTCGGGGTCGTTCATGGTCGGGCAGTCAGATTGCCATCTCTGGTTGCCCACGGCCCCAAGGAAGAGTCAGGCTAGCGGCCATTGCCACCGCCACGACACGCGGCGCCGCCTGCGTCTGCTAGCGGAATCGGCTCTCTCGCGATCCCGCTCGGCGGCCTCCTTCTGGAGCATGACCGCTTCACAGAAGGAGACCACATCAGCGTCCCACCGGACGTCTTCCGTCAACATGGCCTGAACTACGGCCGATGGAGAAAGAACTATTCGGCACCCACAGATTACATGAAATTTACAATTCTTTGTCGGCACCGCATTGCGCTTCCCACGCATGCACATTCAACTCGCTGCCACCCAGCCCTAATCTAAGACTTAGGTCTGTTACCCGAGATAGTGGGTTGGATTCCTAACACGACAAATCTTTGTATAATGAGCTACGCTTTTGTCTGTGTCTTGGTTAAATGAAATAATTACAATACCTATCTAGGTACTTAGGAAAAATAATTATAAATTAACGTTTATCAGTCGTCTACTTGCTGTATACAGGCGTCTGAGCGCGCACTGACCGAGTAGGCAGTCTTTTGGCTTAAGCCACCCTAAGAACCTATAACTGTGACAGTATTATGTGTATGGTATACGTACATCTCCATAATATTGTTTCAGCCTTTCAAAAGCGAATGTCTAGGAAGGTATCGCGTCGAGATTTAGCCTTTTTGATGACATGCCTTCCTAGACATTGTCATAAATATAGGGCCAAGCAAGGTTGACGCCAATCTTACAATAATGAAATCTACCGCAACAATAAGCTATACCAAAGCGATATCCATAAAAAATGCCTTATGAAAGAATGTTGTTCCCTCATTTAAGTTGCAATCAAACGTATTATAAGCATATGCCACTAAATTGCTAAATAATACAAAATTATCTTAATAATTTTCTCAAATTTAAAATATCATATAATTGCAAAGTTCGTCGATAGGAACTTTTGGTTTGACAACGTATGAGACGTCCGCGAACGTAACGGTTTTAGTTTAAAACGTTGTCAAATAATAGCGCGATACCATGCAACAACGAGAGTTCGCTCGCACGCTGTCACCTAGCTGTCACTGAACGTATCTGCCCTACAAAAACCAAATCGTTTACGTTCAAATAATTAGCACGATACGAAATGTGCATAACGTGACGTTTTCGGTTGAAGTTTGGTTTTGGTAAATACGTTGACGTTTAGCACGATTGCCCCCCAGTTATAAATAAATCAATTATAAACGTAGTGATTGGTAATTTTGTTTTTAAAACAACACTTTTTCGCTCAGTGGCAACACTGAGGTTAACAGCTGATTCGACCTTGTCCCGTATTTTTTACAAATAAAAATATAAAATAATCAAATAATTAAAGCTTATTACATGTTAATTACTTTATAAATGTGTTATTTGTAATAATCTATAAAAGTATTAGTGTTTTCTGTGAAAATAAGGTGAGTTTATTGTGATTTCTTTTTTGACAACCAATCTACCGGCTAAATTTGCATTGTCATTTTACAAACAGGTTTAACATTGTAACTACTATCTAAAATCGACTTATACGTATAAAATAGTTTCAATTAGTATATTTCCGAATAAAAAGTGCTATCAAGTTCCTTAATAACCACCTATAAATAGTAAAAATACATAAACATAACCTAAACCTTGTTAGTTGGTTACACAACTTTCAACGAGATCAGCTGTTCTTTCTTACAATAATATTTAGCTTTAAACTCTACTATTAGTACGTAATTTCATCTTCTCCTTTACTTTTGAACAAAACTTCCTTTGTACTTGTATTTCTCTCTTTTCACTATGATTATGACTTGTAAAGTTTTGGCTCGCCAGGAAGAGTCTAAACTCTAACTGGCTTTAATTGAATTAAAGACCTCTAAGGAGGTGTGTAACAAACTGATAGAGGAACGAGAAGATAACGAGAAAGAAATGTTGAACTTACTGGAAAAAAATAAGATATTAAAATGTGAAATGGCTCAGCTACATACTCAATTCTCTGATGCCATGAGTGCTCGGGATGGACTCCAGCTCATTGTGGACGGGTTTGCCGAGTGTAGCTTGCAGTATGAACAAGCATTTGACCGTATACAGTTCTTAGACAAACAGTTACACGAGGCAAACAGTTGTAACGTAATACTACACGTATTGCGTTATAATATTTTGCAGGCGCTTAACGCCAGCTTAGCCGTTCGCAATATTACCAAATATGTGTATGTGTACCAAATCATTTTCACTAGCCAAAGGCAGTTGTGAGTCATAGGCCTATATCTATATAAGATGGGTGCGCGATCTAAGTCGATCACTTGCCCTACACACCGTCTCGCTGATGGTTGTTGTGACTATTACTACCTACTATTACTATCCTACTTCTACTGTCCCGCTGGGGGTAAGCATATTCTAGTTGTCTGTGTGCCTATACGTTCTGTCTGTAGTATCTGTGTCTCCTAAGCATAACAGCCGATCTAGGGACCGCCTGTTCCTGACCGGTTGTTGTGTATTCTCTATGCTGTTTCCAGTTCTTCCTACGGGCTACGTTCTTCCTACGGGCTACGTTCTTCCTACGGGCTACGTTCTTCCTACGGGCTACGTTCTTCCTACGGGCTCACTGCACTTGTCTTCTCTCTACGGGCTACAAGCCACGAGCTGCTGGCGCCGTGCCGCTACTAGCCAGCTGCCACCCAAGCCTCCGTTCCTGCCTACGAGCTCCTACAGCCAGGCCACGGACGCCTGAGCCTGACCACTCGGCCCACATCGGCTGCACCGCCTGAGACCCCGCTCAGCCTGAACCTCGACCACAGAGCTGCCTGCGTAGCGCACCTTGGCCAGCTCATCGGCGACCCTTCGAGCAGCTACCCTGCGAGCGTCGGAGAGCAGCAGGGGTCTACACTCCAGCCAGCTCAGGCCAGTGCTTACCTAGTTCGGTCATACTGTATGTAAGCGGTAGTGAGACATAATAAAGAACCTGTTCAGCCTAGCAGTGTTTCTTTTGAACCCCGACATCCTACCTGAGATCCTCCGTCTCACAGTAGAATAACTCATCTAGAATTCACCCAAGATCAAATCACTACAACGGCAAATCAAAGTCTGTTCGATGAGCTGGTGGTTCATGCTCCAAGCATGATTACTGATATAAATCATTCTAAAGCATCATTTCCAAATAGTCTCTCAGTGTGCAAAGAATCAAATAATTCAATGAAATTGATTAGGGGTAGTAGGAATAGAATTAAGAAATATGTCAAAATAAACAAATTCATAAAAAAGACCCAAAAATTAGTTCACAGACAAAAATTTTTCATAAAAAATGTTAAGTTAAATAGGGAAAGATTACTTGCTCTTGAAAAATTAAAAATATACACACAGAAATATCACTAAAATAATTTGAAACATAAATTAGAAATAAATAATTTGCAGGTAGAATTAAATAATCTTAGTGACAAATTAGTATCAATGACAAATAAATATAAAAGCTCTGAACTACATATTGGCAATGAATGAGTTGGTGGCATCAAATAGTAACAAATGCTCAATACCATTGAACAATGACATCCCGTTCAACCACCAACACTCGCCAGCTTGCTCATTGCCAACATGTGACCCGGTTTTGCCAAATAGTTCTTTAAACAATACAAATTCAAATATTAAACACACTCTAAATAAATTAAAAAAATAACAAACTAGACAGTAAAACTATATTACAAAATAAAAATAAAGTGATAATATTTAGTGACGAGATTGGAAAAGGTATGGGTCAGTTGTTGGCGAACACATATAGTGATGGGTTAGTGATGAACTACTGTTTGCCGGGGTTAAGTTCCATTGCTATTTTAGATAAAATAATTATAAAGTTCAATTTTGACCAGGATACAACTTTATTGATCCTACTTGGTAAAAGAGGATCTTTAAATAAAAGACTTTTATTCTATTATTACAGTAAATTATGTGAATTAAATTTAAATCAAATTATTATGCTCACTTTACCTTTCAGTAAAGGGTTGCCACAGAAAGAAAATAATATTAGACATAGTCTTAATATAAAGGACAATGGCAGATCTCCATACATCAAAATGTCTGAAATTAAATTGAAGCGAACAGTAATAAAAATATGTCAAAAAATTTGGCGTAAGTAACAGAGTCTAGAAATGATTCTATTTTCACTCAGGAAAGGTGGAAAAAGAAGATATCTGTGTTTGAATTTTTAGTTAAGAATGAACAATGTAGGTAAAATGAAAGTTATAGCATGAAAGTTAAACAATGTAGGTAGGCACGTTTGAATTATCAAATGACATATGTCAGATTGACATCAAAACGCGGAAGTATTTTGTAGCATCTAACTGTCACAGCCAAAGACAAAAGCAGAGCTGCACATTTTAAATCGATTTTATGTGAAATCGATACAACTTTAAAACGATGCTGTGACGTTTTTATTTGATTTAAACGTTGTTTTGCTTTAAAAATATTAGCTTATTGATATAATGTTGATTAAATATTAAATAACTGCATTTTAAACCAAACCAACTCTATAAATGTCGATCGTATCGATTACTTATTTAATAATCGATACGGATATAGCACTCACGTCTATTCCTGTCACACCATTGTCTATGGCAACAAGCAAATAATAAAGTATTCGTAATCAATTGGAATGCTTTTTATCATCATAAAATACTCCAGCTTTAACGAGACAAAGTGAAAATATTAAAAATCGTAGAAAAAAAAAACAATTTGTTTTGTTCATATGAAGTTTAAGGTCGCCACAACAAACCCAGACCAAATTCTGCCATTGTTCTTTGTGTAGTTGGTCATACAATAACGATCAATTTCATGTTTTTGACTCTAACAATTATGTTAGTAAAGCTTTACATTTGACGCAAGATACTTGTTATCTAAATTCTTATTATAACTAAATATAAAAGACAACTAGCTGAGTCGCTGGCATTTTGTATTGACATTTCAGCCAAGAATTTGGCTAATAAACGTGTTGCCCCTATACAGCAACAAAATGACATTTATAATGATTCAGCCAGTATTTTGGCTACACAGTCTGACATTTCTATTAATTTAAATTAAATATTTCGACAATAGAGAATTCCTCTTGCAATGACACTTTCATTAATAATGGGCTGGTATGTACGAATAAGCCTAATCCAACTAATAATTCATTTAGAAATTCACAAGTATTAAAACTGGTACATCAAAATATACAAAGTATGTCAAATAAAGATTTAGAAGTGGAGTTGTTCATGAACGGTGAATGCGTCGATATTTTGTGTATAACAGAACATTGGCTTAAAGATCACCAGTTCATGTGCAATTTTAACAACCATCTAGTTGGTAGTTCGTTCAGCAGACAAAATGCAATACATGGTGGATCGTTGATTTTAGTTAACAAGCTGCTTAAATTTAAGAATCGTAGTGACATTGTTAATTTCTCTGTTGAACGGACAGTTGAAATAGCCTGTGTGGAGTTGGACCAACTTCTTGTTTTGAGTGTGTATAGGCCACCATCCTCCTGCTATGATAACTTTGAAAGTGTCATGGATGATGTGTTACGGAAGCTATGTCAACAAAATAAATCTATAATAGTAGGTGGCGATTTTAATATTAATTTACTAGAAGATTCCCTGAATTGCCACAAAATTAAGAATTTGTTCAAGTCTTATAATCTTGCATGCTTATTTTTGGAACCCACCAGGATAACTTCCACGACATCTACTTGTATAGACAATATATTATTTACAGATATTGTACCAGTTAAAAAGCAAATGATTAACAAATTAACATCAGATCAGATTTGCTATGCAGTCTAAAAAAGTAGGTAGAAAGGAATTGAGTGTGGTGCCAAAAACTTTGCGTCGTCTGGAGGGACTTAAGGATAAACTCACAAGTACATTACCATACTTATGCTATAATAACGATCCTAATAAGTTGTTTAATTCTTTCTTTGACATTATACTGTACCATATTCAATTCTATCTTTGTCTCTAAGAGGATCTCAGTTGCTGGTACTACATCCTTCAGTGAATGGGCAACCACTGGAATTTATAAAAGTAGAAATAAGCTTTACGAATTATATGAACAGAAAGTAATTAATAAAAATGATGAACAATTTTGTCAATATGTAAGAAATTATTCCAAGTTATTTAAAAAGATTTGTCGTGAAGCTAAGACACTTTATTTAAAATCAAAAATTAAAAACAGTGACAATAAAATAAAAGCAACGTGGGATATTATAAACAATGAGACTGGAAGGGTCAAGATTAAAAGTAACGATTACACTCTTCAATTAAATAAAAATATATTAAAGTCAGATTATGAGGTTGCCACAGCATTTGAAAATTTCTTCACAGACATTCCAGTCTCAACCACTAAATCCCTCAACTCGTCCCCTAATGACGCCGAATCTCTATTGAAACAAAATGTCAATAGCTGTAACATTGAATTTAGTTTTAGTTATGTCACTGACAGAGATATTGTAAAAACTTTTAATACCCTTAATTTGAAGAAGACTAGGGATCTTTGGGGCAATTCTGTTGTGATTACGAAATCTATAATCAACACAGTAGCACCGGAACTGGCAATGATTTTCAATAGATGCATTGACTGTGGTGTGTTTCCTGATCAAATGAAAAGTAGTAAAGTAATTCCGTTATTTAAATCAGGTAGCACATCTGACCCCACAAATTATAGGCCAATATCTGTGCTACCCACGTTTAGTAAAATTTTTGAAAAATTAATTCTAGGTCAGCTTCAAATTCATTTTAATAACAATAAGCTGTTACATGAAAAACAATTTGGTTTTACTAGGGGTCGCTCAACTACCGATGCTGGAGTTGAGCTTTTAGATAGTATTTTTGATGCCTGGGGGGAGTCGCATGATGCTCTGGGAGTCTTTTGTGACTTATCTAAGGCTTTTGATTGCGTGTTTCATGAAACATTGATCAGGAAATTACATTACTATGTAGTTAAGAACACTGCTTTGGATCTCCTAACATCATATTTGAGTAATAGGATACAGAGAGTTGAGGTAAATGGAAAAGTTTCTATGGGTTCAGTGGTCACAATGGGAGTGCCGCAAGGTTCAATTCTTGGTCCATTCCTTTTCCTTGTATATATTAATGATTTGCCATACATTATGCAAAATAATGAAGAGATAGTGTTATTTGCTGATGATACATCACTTATTTTTAAAGTAAGACGACAACAATCAAATAATGACGATGTAAATAACGCTCTCTCTAAAGTAGTTCAATGGTTTACAGCTAACAATTTACTGTTAAATGAAAGAAAAACAAAATGTATACGATTTTCAAGACCGAATCTAAGACAAGTTAAACCTAACATATGTTTGAATGGAGAAGAGTTGGATCTTATAGATAACACCGTATTCTTAGGCATAACCTTAGATTCTAAGCTACAGTGAGGCCCACTTACAGGTCAGTTGTCGAATAGACTTAGCTCTGCAGCGTACGCGGTTTCTAAAATTCGTCAGTTAACTGATATAGATACGGCCAGATTAGTATATTTTAGTTATTTCCACAGCATAATGTCATTTATGGCATTTTATTATGGGGCAACGCAGCTGACATTCAAACTGTGTTTGTACTGCAGAAGCGGGCTATTCGTGCAATCTACAGTCTTGGTTCAAGGCATTCACTGAGGGAAAAATTTAAAGAAATTAAGATAATGACTGTCGCATCTCAATACATTTATGAGAACTTGTTATATGTCAGGAAAAATATAAATATGTTTTCTAAATTCAGCGACATTCATAATTTAAATACATGAAATAAAAACAAACTTGTTCTACCTTCAACTAGACTACAAAAAATAAGTAACTCACACAAGTGTCAAAGCATACGTTTTTACAACAAACTTCCAGGCAATATTCAGGAACTAAGTATTAATAAATTCAAAGTATTTATTAAACAGAGCTTGTGTTCAAAAGCTTATTACACACTTAAAGATTATTTAGCAGACAAAAATGCCTGGAATTGACTTTAAAAATTATGAATTTTGACATTTTGAAATTAGTGACATGATATTTTTATTTACATTTGTAATACTTATATTTTTACATTTTGACATTTTAATTTGACATTTGCAATTTTATTTATTTTATTTTAACATTGTTTGATTTGACATTGTTATTTTATTTATTTTCTTTTGACATTTAAAATTACTTAAGTAATATATTATTATTCATAAATTGACATTCAATAATATTTTCTGACATTTAATAATATTTTCTGACATTTTAAATATATGACATTTTATTCTTTAAATTTTTATTATTTTTACTTATTGTTTGCAACATGTATTTTACTGTGTATTAGCATGTAAAGTTGTGAGTACGATGTGGGCATTATTAAAGAAATAAACAAATAGTTGTGGCAACCTGTCTGATGGCTTAGGCTGACATGCTTATGCATAACCCTTCTGATGGCGTGGAGGCATAGTGATACAGATTGTGCTGGCTCCCTCAATTAAGGTTGAGCCGTACGATTGCTGTTGAATGCGGGCCATCAGTGGGCCGAGTCAGTCAAAAGCGTCAGATAATTTCCTGCATTGTACTTGCATACTAAACTCTTTTTTTGTCTGGACTATAAAAGATGAAGAAAAGACTGAAGAAATTGAAGTGACAAAAAAAAACAATGACTCTGAGTTTGTTTCGGCCTTTCTCCTCAAGAAGTCATTTAGCTAGGAAAAGCCGGCATCATCTAGAATAGGGTTTGGACATGTATAAGTGTTTTAAACAACCAAAATGCAGAAATTAATATGTCTTTATGTCTTTATGTATTCATGATCAAGGCAGCTGTTGGCACGGGTGGGAGTATTAAATGCAGGCAGAAATCCGTTCATAGATAAAAAATCTAGGTAATCTATCAGAAATTGATCGGAACTGTTATTCGCTATATTTATATTAATATCTCCGATAGTAAAAACATTCTTAACAGACGATAAACTGTCTATTACTTTTTGCGTGGAGTTTAGAAATATGTCAATAGATTTAAAGCAAAAAGGACGGTAAATTGCGAAAATAGCGACATCACGGTTTATTTTTATTACAATACAATTTGCTTCGCAAAATACAGGTTCTTCTAGAACAGCATTTACACCATCTTTTACAAATACTATGATGCCGTCGTTCTGATTATGCGTTGTTGTGGATTTGCACGAATATCCCTCTAAAGCAGGTAGATTTTGAACGCAAGACATCCAACACTCTGACAGTATTATAATATCATTTTTAAATTTTAGTCTATGTAATAATATCTGCCTCGTTGGTCTCGCGGCATAAATGTGCGCGTGGGCTTGGGAGGTCTCGGGTTCGATTCCCGGGTCGGGCAAAGTGTTATTGGGTTTTTCCGTTAGGAAATTCTCAGTAACAGCTCGGATTCTGGTAATGTGCCCGGAACGGCAATAGGCTCGCCCCCTATTACGTGGGACCTAAAATTCCTGGCGAAATGTGGGTGTAATATTACACCTCTGCCTACCCCTTCGGGGATACAGGCGTGAGTCTATAAAAAAAAATATAGTAATAATATCTTTAGGCTATCAAAATTAGCATTAACACTACGAATATTTTGAGAAAATATTTTCAAGTTAGGAAATCGCGTAATGATTTCAAACGTTATCATGACAACATACTACGATTTCTTGCTATCTCGCGTTTTTAACACGCTTTTATTAGACTGTTCTCGACGTAATTATTCATTTTGCAATGAGACACGGTAATTATAATTAGCTCGCAAAAAATGAGGAGCGAAGTTTTGAATTTAGAACGTACCTATTTTTACTTACAAGTAATCATATTTTTAAATAAATTATAAGTATTATAACTGGCCAGTCTCACAAACATAAAAAAAAATTCTCGCAATACTTTCTGAGTGACCTGGTACTAAAGAAGCGATTAGTAATGCTAAATTAAGCTTTAATTGTTTTTGGCCATGTAGCCGTTCCAATTCACAAGCAATTCACAACCAAAAAACTATTGCGCGCTAGAAGCTGAGATCTGGCTTGTATGTCCTTAGGGAGCGCGGTAGGGGTGCACTAAGAAGGGATTGCGCAAAATGCCCACGGAATCGGGAAGAAACAAGTTAATGTATAATGTGCTAGCGTAGCAGCAGGCATCCTCCGGCCATGTATTAAATGCACGTTTCAGAGCCGCTCAATATATTTCCATAACGAGTGCAACAAAGATATTAATAACATGTGTATTCATTTGAAATTATTTCGGATTCTTTGATGTGGTTCAATATTTTTATATGTTTCAATAAATCACGCAAAAAAATAACATTTTATTTACACAAGCGACATAACACACTCGTCTTCATTATTTCGTCTCATGGTACTCATTATTATTAAAAATAAACTTTGTTTAGGTATAACGAGTTGTTTTTACAAAGTAAAATAATTTACTTTGAGTATCAAATCGACGGTCCCTACGTATATCGAAAACATGTCGAAAATGGCATATTTTTTTTATTGCATCATTGGCTTTAGATTATCTATGCGCACATACGGACATTTTTTTTTTTTAACTTTATTTATTTACCTTGTTTTACAAATCGTATAAAAGAACAAGTACCTACTATAAATAAAACGAATAAGTGTCGTAGATACGGACATCTGTTACATATCTTTTTGTACGGTGTTTTAAAATGCGTGCCACTCGGTGCGAATGCGGTCTTGTATAGGGGGTTGGTATAGGCTTTGTATCAAGTTTCCTTCTCTTACAGTGCTGTTCTCTGCATAATATGCTCCCTCTGTCGGCTCTTACGATGATATGGGGTGGTGACATTCCGTATTCTTAATCCGTCACCACACGGACAGCGTATAAAAAGGTATAATAGACATGACTGTCATACTTTTATTTTATTATCGGCGTAGAAACGGTCATCTATCAGTTTTTTCAAGAAAACGTAAAAAAAAAAAAAATTGTGTAAATAGCATTATAAATCTCTTAAAACTGTTATAATATTGTAGAAAGAAAATATTTATTATTGGTCATAGAACTATTTCTAGGGCGTGTTGAACACAAATTACGCTCTTCTGTAAACCTCGATTTTTGACTTGACCTTATGTACGTAGGAACCGTCGAAATACTCGTTACAGATTCCATATCACAAACTTTTCGGTGTAAGCAAGTGACTACAGAAAAAAATATTTTAAAATTTTCATAGAGAATAGGGTATTTGACTAAAAAAATCTAATTAGTCCGTCAGTTAGGTTATCGAAAAATATTGGACACGTATTTTTCTTTAGTCACGTAAACAAAAAATGAAGACTACAAACTTCGCTGAAAACTCGTGTGACGTCACTTGCCAGTACACTTTTTACTGGCAAGTGACGTTACAAGCCCCCACTCCTAGACGTTTCTCCATCTTTGATGCGTTTTATCTTCGTAATTTTTTACTGATTTGATAAAACAAAAAATACGTGTCCAATATTTTTCGATGATCTAACTGACGGACTAATTCGATTTTTTTAGTCAAATACCCTATTGCCTATATTTAGCGTCAGCCTTTTGAACATTATATCATTCTTGTTTGTATAAGGTAGCAGTAGTAGACTAATTTCATTTGTGTTAGCTCAACTTAAGGATTAGGACCACTATAAATTTGGGTAGAATCAAATCTGTATCAGTCTTGAGTACTACTAGACCGAACCCTGCCCTGAACCCTTAACTTTATGACTAAAGTAAGACTGATATATTTACAAAGTTTCTGAAAGTTGTTTGAGAAAATTTCAATAAGATTTCTTAATGAATGCAAACATACGAAAAACAACTCAGACTTGAAGAAAAACAAAGCAAGCAAGAAAAATACATATTGATTAATGAACTAGGCAATAAATTTTCTAGACGATAAAGCCTTATAAAATGTGTTCGTCGAAACGCCTTTGTGATGTCGGGCACGACATTACCGTCGCAATATTGAATACGTCTGGAACGCCGTATCACTTTCATATTTTCATATTATTTTAAATTTATCGTAAAATTCAAATTAACCGTTTTACTTTGTTTTGGCAGTAAAATATCAGCACCTTGGTGTTTATACCACAATTATGGGAGGATGTTTCTAGATGAAAAAGAAAATTTTCGAGCTACCGATGTTGGGTTCATTTTAGTATCCACTTCTTCAAGCAACGATAAGGGATGCCATGTTGTCGTCAATTATTAAAATACATATTTATGAAGGCACGATATAATATCAGGTAAACGTGCCTATTATTTTGATACATGATTGAATGTATCAGTCGCGAGTTTTTCTTTTATTAGGTACTGAAACTACATTGGCGGCTATGTGTTCCAAAGCGAACCCAAAAAGAAGAATAAAGTTTACACGTACTTAATTCTGTAAAATCATTCAGCCCCTTTTATTTCTACGTATTTATTTTTAAGTCTCTTCTATCAAATTCAAATTCAAATTCAAATATCCTTTATTCATTTGGGTCACAATGTGACGCTTATGAACGTCAAAATAATAAATTTATAAAATAATTACTTATACTCAAATTTAAAACATTATTACTGTATGCTTCTACATTTACATTTACTGCCACGTTCGCAAAGCAATAGGTAGAACCATGAGAAAGAACGGGCAATAAAACTCACGGTCACTCTTTTTCATCGCCAGGTTTTGCATAATACACAATTTACATTTTGTAAGGTGCTGCAACTGTTACACCTTCTATATCACTTGTATATATTTACTGTACATAATAATACTCAAGCACCCATATCGCTCCTTGACTTGATATGACTAATCATAAGGTTGAGCCGTACGATGGATGTTGAAATCAGGCTATCAGCGGGCTGAGTCAGTTATAACCGTCAGATGATATCCTACATTGTACTCGCATCTAAACCTATAATGTCTGGACCTCAAAAGAATATATACAAAGAGAGGCAATATATTGAGATGACAAAAACAGCATTGACTCTTGAGTTTTTTTCGGCCTTTCTATTTAGCTAGGAAAAGCCGGCATCATTTGGAATAGGGTTTTGACTTATATAAGTGTTGTTTTTTTTATTTTTTTTATTGGCTTTTTTACGCCTGTATCCCCGAAGGGGTAGGCAGAGGTGTAATATTACACCCACATTTCACCATGAATTTTTAGGTCCTACGTAATAGGGGGCGAGCCTATTGCCGTACTGGGCACATTACCAGACTCCGTGTTGCTACTGTGAATTTCCTTACGGAAAATCCCAATAATACTTTGCCTGACCCGGGAATCGAACCCGAACCCTCCCAATCCTACGCGCACATTTATGCCGCGAGACCAACATAGGCATAAATGGGCGCAAACAACCAAAATTCAGAAATAAACGGGTCTTTATAAACAATACTGTATATCGCGTGCCTTAAAGATTTTAAATAGCTATGTGTACTTATTAAAGGGTAAATTTGTAGTAGAATATTTTCCATTATTTCCAAAACGTTTGTAGTGTCGACTGCAGAAAATGAACTAGATATTAAACGGTGCTTAGAAACATAATGGTCATGGAGTACCAAGGTTAATATTGGTAAATATTCTTCAAACAGGGACATACTGATAATGATTTTACATAGGACATAAACGAAGTCAAAAAAGTGACTAAAAGAATTGATTGAAACACATTGAATAAAGAAACTGTTATGTTAAGATATTAACTTTCGACTGCAGGATTCAATAAAGTATTTGTGAATAGAGTAGATAGTGAATGCTGAGAACTGCTAATTCTGCTATTTTGATGGCTAAATCCGGCTTTTCTTGATGTCCATTGTTTGAATGTGTTTATTAAATTCTACTGAGATACAAGACCTACTCGGGTAATAAAAATGTCCGAATAGATCCCAGAACTTAAAAAAAGTAAAAAGGAAAATAATCGCATCTAAAATGTATTAAATTATTAATTAATAATAAACGAAAACTTGCCTAAGATTCCTTTAGTCTAGACATTTATTTTGAATACATTTCTAATGAAACGTGATGACTTCCCATTATATTTGAAGTGCTAAATATTTCGTGCACATCTCAAATATTTCAAAGCCAATTCAATCAAGTGATCATACGAAGCAATGGTGTATTAATTTTGACGTCTGACTGGTATTAGAGACGGCGTTCTTCCAATAAATATTAGCAAGCAGTTTCTATTGAAACTTCAGTGATTCGCAAATATCAGCGTCGTGAAAACTACGAGGTCTAGACACGATACGTTATTATTCTAGCTGACTAATCAATATAATAAAATAAATTAATATTAACTTGGCATAAGTTATCAGAATTTGATTGGACACCGATCCTGTATTTTGATCGAACTGCGACTTGATTTTGAATCAACTCACATTTGGTATTCTGCTTAACTGATATCAATATCAATGGGATTACAAGAAAAAGGTAGATACGTTACCTACGTAGTAATCAATCTGTAGAAACGGTACACTAACGCACACATCGATAACTCTATATTTTATTTTAATTTCGGTTGACAAGATGTGTCAGTTTCACTTTGACGCCGGCTCGCGACTATACACACATATATGTCAGACTTGCCGACTGGCTTATGTTTAGCGTCCTGCTTTTGGTACGCCTGTAACGTATCTACTTCTTCTTATGTAACATCATTGGTCAAAGTAGTATAATTTGACACATACTTATAGATCGATGTTGGCACATAGTTCGACACTTAGTTCAAATTTAGTTATGCTCGTGATATCATTAAAGTGTCAGTTAATTAACGAGAATACCCTTTATGATACCGAGACGACTAGAAGCGAACCGCATTGTTAACAAATATATTTACGAGAATTAGGCTTGTTATATTAAGCTATGTAGAGCCCGTACTGTGATCATCAGTTAACTGAGAAATACAATACTTACTCGTGTTTTCATAACATAAAATAATACATATTATAATTATTATCATCATTGTCCAGCGTTATTGCAGTTGTATCCAAGATAGCCTCTTCGCCTAGGAGCTGGCAATTCGCGTACTGATGCTACCACTCTTAAACAAGGATTCCTTAGTAGGTAAAACGCAAAAAAAATCCACTCATTGATCAAGTGGTCAAAATATTCGGTAATAATACTATTGCAAACCACCTACATTATTTTTGGAAATCAATAAACTCTGTGATATACAATTTTTTACCTGAAAACGACCCGTCCCTTAAGCTTAAGCACAACTTATTTTGGGAATCTCGTTGCTGCTATAATATATATAGGTATAAAATAATTTGGCACAATCACTTACAGTTCTACGGTAGCCTTATAAATGGAGTAATTGTAAATGGAGTTCATTAGCATTGCGGACCGCAATGCTAATGAAACTTCGGAACAGACGAGAAAAATGGCTGCCAAGCTCACTTAGTTTTTAGTAACCACTGTTGTATATGGCAGTAACCTACTCTCACGCCTCTGCTTCCACCTACTATTGGTTTAGTGTTCTAAAACAGGCTATCGTCTTCAACCTGGTCTCATCCACACCTTTACTCACACTACCTCAACAAAGATTCACCTCCACGACCCTCAAATTTACAACCGATTGAATATTCAATGGGTCATGTTATATTAACATAATCTCATTTTGCATACAAAGTTTCCCCTACTATTCAGAGTCAGTCCCTTAGAGAATAATTTTGAAAAAATGTGTACTTATTTTATTAGAATTATCTGATATTTTATCCGATGAACCGTAAGAAGACTTACTGAGAGACACACTTTCGCATTGATGAAATATATATATTTTTTATTTCAATAAACGGACAACACAAAAAAAATCGTTATTATCTAAAAAGTCACAAACCACTTGTGTTTGAGACGCTGGCATGAAGGCATTTACATCAGAGCGCTACCGTGTTTCACAGGGCATGTAAAGCCGTCGGGCGCGGTTCTTGTCTCAGGACAGGAATCATCGCCATCCGTTTTAGAATCCGTATAAACGCCAACACATGAGTAGGTCGCACACTCATCGGGAATGACATAACAGGTCAGATATAAAATTTAGTATAACAAAACAATATTACGAGCTTGCTATACATAGGTAAATTATTTTCTGTCTTACTAATAAAAAATACGACACAGTGTATACAAGTACTATAAGCATTGCGTAACAAAAACGCAACTAATAAAAAATATTTTGACAGATTGCGTGTATACATGCGTTATAAGAGATCAAAATATCTATTTAGACTTACACAAGCTCTACACAAGCTTGCACCCTTGTATAAGGAGTGCGTAAGAGCAAAATGGCGGCTATTTGGCCAGCTGAGGACGCTGAGGTTGTCACTTTACTTAGGTTATGCGCGCAATCTATGACAGAGAGGTTGGACTTGGAAGGTTATATTTCTTTGATCTATGAAATGAATGTTATTATCGGTGGAGGCGTTCGGAAGCTATGAATACAAATCAAAACATATTTATCCTTCAGAAAATAACTACCATTAGTCTTTAGTTTTTGTACATTAGATTAATAGATAAGGGATATTTTTAAGAAGAAACTCCATTTAATATATAATTAAGCTAGTAAAATTATATATAAACTATAAAATAAAATTAAATTATTAAAACCAAGTTACGATTAGAACTTTTTGAACGTACTTCATAAAAGGTTGTCAGCATATTTGACGTACACACAGCTACACATCAACCTATACAAAACCAATATTAGCTGAACTACTCAACAACAGGTTGGTCACACTAAGGGAGTTCGCCTAATATTGGGCTTGTTTAGGTTAATGTGTAGCTGTGTGTACACAGACTACACAGCGTGAGTAGTTACACAAGCTTGTCTTTGCATTTATTAGTAGCGATGTTGTGTAAACACTGTATAACTCCTATACAGATGTTATACGCTGTGTAAGTATTCATACGTTAAACGTGTGAGTAATATTTTTTTATTAGTAAGACTGTTTGTCTGCCGGTACAATACGGCTTAACGACCGTCTAACTTCAGCCATTTACTATGGGATTTTTAATGTGCTCTATTCATGGCGGTTGTGATCGTTTACGGTTGCTGGCCTTCGCTTAATCGCAGAACTTGCGCGATGTCGCTACGCATTATGCGGTTGGGTGAAGTTCAAATGTAAGCAGATCCTCACTAATCCGCAAACTTAACATGTAATTTGACACTTTAAATGTACCTAATGATACTCAGACATTCGTATAAATTCATTTTTTATTATTTTTTTACTGACGGTTTAACTCTGACTGCACGGTTGGTGTAGTGGTTTAAGCAGTCGCCTCGCCGCTTGACACTGCGCCGCAGTTTTGTGGGTTCGACCCCACACGAGACAACACTTTGTGTGATTCATAAATTGTTGTTTCGAGTCTGGGTGTTCATTGTGCCCGTTAGTTGTATGTTTGTAAAGTCCCCCGCGACACAGGATTTAGTCTTAGTGCGGGAGTTGTCTTTTTTAAAAAACAACAAAAAACAAAAACAAAAACTTAATTTGTACTTAACCATAGTAATAGTATATTTTCTTCTTATTAGTCTTAATTAATATAAGTATTGTAATTGTTAGTTATGATTTGATTTTTAATTAATTGTTATGTAACTTCTTGAAATTTTCTAAATATTTCCGAATTGGTAAAGGTCATTACAAGGGCTCTGACCCGCTTTGCGAACAGTGGCGGACATTAACCAAAATTGTTTTAAACAAAGGGGAATAATATGACCTTTCATTGCATATAATTGTTTGATTAAAAATCGTCGGAGAAAAATGTACAGGATCCTTTCAAAAAGAAAACAAACGGTATCAAAGGTTTTTATTTCATCTTTTAAAGGCATAAAAATAATATCGAAATGAGCTAATGTTTAGAGATATGTTATATGCTATCTCTTTCGCACATTGAACAGGTTTTTTTTCACACATTTAATAGCTGCGCCCATATCGCTAGCATTGTTTATTATCTGTCTTGGGTCATACACGAAGAAGCAACTGGCGCACCCGCTGCCTTTTTAAATGATCTTATGATTGCTTTGGATCAAATTGAATAAAAAATATTTTAATGAATTAGCATTTTATTTTCTTACCTGTATCAATTAATAAGCGGACGCCCGCGACTTCGTCGGCCTCATTCAGTGATCCCGCTGGAATATCGGGATAAAAAGTAGCCTTTAACCTATCTCATGAATGTGGCTATCACACACAAAAAGATTTTTTTCAATTCGGATCAGTAGTTTCAGAGATAAAGAGTATGGATATATTCATAGATAACACTTTAATTTTTTGAGATTCCCGTAGCTCACATTAATGCGACTAATGCCATAGTAAATGAGAGCCATAGATGAATACACTCTGCTATATTTCGTTCGTGTCCGCCATGGGTATGGTTTCCATACTAAGGTGCCCATTTACCTCTATTATGATGTATCTTTTTACTTTTAAATTATTTCTTATTGATATTGTTTGTGCAACAACTCAATGACCTACCTGTATAATGTTACGTTTTTCTTAATTTCTTGGCTAACTGTAACATAATTTTTCCACAAATTTTGTGCCCAACTATAATCAGATTGCAAAGGAGAAAGACCAAATACGGCCTGTAGCGGCCAGAAAGTTGTGAATCGTTGAAATTAAACATATAATTTTTAAAAATTTTACATCGTTTTCGTTTCTTGATAGAGTATCGGTGAAAGAATTTAGTTTTTAAAGATTAATTATTTTGAATAAGCTATGGTAATAGCGGATGAATGTCTTATGTTGCCAGCATTAAAAATAAAATGAAGTATGGTAGGCAGAAATTGTTTTAAGGAAATAATATTTTTATTACTATATTAGAAAACAATATATTTTATTTAATTTATAAGTATATTTGTAAAAAGAATCAAGAAATATATAATTTATTATACATTCCATAATTATTAATCGGTAAAATCGTTTTGTTTTTTAATCGATAGTAGAAATATTTTTTCAAACCATTTGCAACACTTTTTTTATCTGTTATGTCATTCGTGTTGCTACTGTGTATCGTAAATATTTTGCTCTGATATAATGGTGTTTTCGTACGGTTTTAATGTAATGTAATTGAATATAAATTCAATAATAATGATCAGTAACTTCTACCCATGCTAAGAATATGCAGCGGTGTTTGTGATTGTGGTTAGCTTTTCTGGACGAGTATACATAGTACGAGGTTCCCTAGTACACAGGTGATTATTCATTATTATTGGCCACTCTTTATGTAGTTTTTGTTCTTTATGGCGCAAAGACATACTCTTATTTACATCTAGGTATTATATTTATGTTAAAATTCAATTTTGAGGTATATTTAGTTGCGGAATAATTTCCATTACAAATATCTCGTATCTTATTTCCACCAAAAATTATTTAAAAAGAAATTATACAGGTTAATAGAGTAGTCATTTATCTTCAAAACACACATGGTGTTGTGTTTGGCCGTGCCAGGCCCATAATGTATGGCCAAATGGTACATCTCCTTTACCTGTAAACTTACTTAAACTTTATTTATTTCTACATTATAATTTGTTATCTATAGTTGTGCCTGATAAAATAAATAAATATTGAAGCAAAAGATTAAGCGTACTTTGATAGCAACTTGCTGATTGCAACTTCTACTGGCAGGATGCCTCGTGGAGAGGCGATACACGTGTCGAAGCATAGTCAGCGCATAGAGCGGGATACTGCACGTCAGCTATTTTTCTGGAACCCATTTCCGCATAATTCCATCTATCTCTTATCCTTTGTCTTTAGAGGAGTTCGGTATTGTCAACTCTTTTTCTATTGCAATAGTTGGGGTGGGCAATCTGAGAGAAAGAGGAACCCACCACGCGGTGGGTTCCTCTTTTCTTTCATTAGGTTACAATGGAGTTCCGCCAAGTAACGCCTGATGCAATCAACTATACGATGTAGCAATCAATTACCGGTAACACCTCATATTTGTTATGACTGAATATCCAATGAAAATATTGGATCTATGAATAGGTTAAAAATAATTAAGGTAAAACACAAATTCTGTAAACAAGACCGGTTATCTGATTTTTGCACTCACAGATAATTATAAGTAACGCCATTTTACTGCAATGCGTAACTACATAAACATTTCAAAAGTAAGTGAACTAAACAATAATCAACAGAGCACAGTGATTTTTCTACTTTCAACGTTGTATTATAAGATTATAACACAGGAAATTACTAGCAGCACGACATTTTTTATAAGAAATGGTTACTTTCTATCAAAACAGCCGTGCTTGTTTGACACTACATAGTACATGTATTATATAGTAATCTGTTTTAATTATATTGAAGAAGCACTGAAATAATCATGGGTAAATAAAAAAAAATCAGATCCATAGCTTTCAAATAAAGACAAAATCACTATCTTTACTAAACCTTAATCAGAGTTTCGGCGGTAGGTGCAAATAAAGTTACTACACATACGAAAATTAAAAAATATATTAAAAATAGTTTTACCATACATCCTGCATTGTTTGTGAGTTAATTATAAGGAAAATACGTACGGTTATACACCCAAGTAAGTGTAGCCCCATATGTGACATATAAGCACTCTTACTATACACCACCTGCCAGCTGATCAACTGTACACTTGAATTCAAACACTCTCTATAATTCACACTTCCAACAAGGCACAATATTCAGATATAGTCCAGGCACAGAAGAGTCTTGAGGAATGTGTCACGAAGAAGATGGACGGGCTCCAGGCGCAACTACAAATTGGATCAGCCAAGGACACTGTAGCAAAGGTCGCAGAGGAGTTCCGTACATTTCGCGAACTGACCTTCACAATGCTCGGACTACTCAGGAAGCAAATAGCGGAATGTGCTAAGTCCATTGACAATATGGAAACAAGGCATCGTAGGAAAACCTTGATATTTACTGGTGTTACTGAACACGATAAGGAAAACTGTGCAGCTGTCATTCTGGATGTCCTGCGTACAAGAATGGCATTGGAAGATGTCCCTGACAAATCCATTCAGACGTGTCATCGTCTTGGGAGGATTGGGAAAGATAAGCACCGACCCATTGTAGTGAACTTCGCCAGCTTGGATGTAAAGGCCGCCGTTTGGAGGGCAAAAACCAAGCTTAAAGGGTCGTCGACTTCTGTCCGGGAGTTCTTGACTAGGGCGCGTCAGGCAGTCTTCAGTAAGGCGAGGCTACATTTTGGCATGCGCGGGTGCTGGACTCAAGACGGCGTAGTTAACATCAAGACCTCAGATGGGAGTCGTCACAAAGTCACATCTTTAGATGAGCTGAATCCCTTACAGCAGAAGTACCCCAAGGTATCATTAGGCACGTCTAACAAAACTACGTAGAACTATATTGTTTAGTTTTTACTTGTTTGACGCATCTCTTAGCGAGTTTAGTTTTATTACCAAACACTTTCCACTGTACTGATACAAATATTTGCTATTGACAGTGTTTTCAGAGATCAGACACATAGTTATTGCTGTTTGTTTTCGAGTCATCGGATTGTTTATGTAATTACATATAAAATTCTTTCACCCTCATTTTAACAATCACATTAATTATAATTTATAAATTGTTTATTTGGTGATTTCTTTCAATGTAGGTAAACTAGGTAAGTTATGTCACTTATGTCTGTCAAAAATGTTTCTGTCAAAGTGACATTGCAGTATGACATTAAAGAATGCGTTTAGGAATGAACCGTTAAATTAGTTCAATAGTATTGTAGATTAGATTTATGTCGTTTTTATTTTTAAGTTCGAGTGTAAATTAATATAGTATTAAGTTTCTTTATATTACAGTTTGTGCGTCAGTTGGCGGGTGGTGCAGAGATGTATACCTAACTAGCAGTCAATATCGTGCGAATATTTTTATTTATAATAATATTTATTTATAAACAAGGACGTTTATTATTATATATATTTATATTATATATGTCTATATCCGATGACAATTTTTTTGTTTCCGCCAATGACTCTGTTGGATTGTCTGGGGACGACAGCTTCTGTTCAATAAATGACAATCAATTACTGGGTGACATTTTACGGGCACAATTTAACACAAACGCTAATCATTTGTTAAACATCTGCCATATAGATGCACAAAGCGTGCCTAGTCATTATAGTGATCTTTTGGACACTTTTACCGATACCAACGTTCATGCCATCCTGATTTCTGAGAGCTGGCTCAAACCTCACCTTCTTTCCACTTCATACCCACTTACTGACTTTGTTTTAATCCGCAATGATCGGATTGACAGGCGTGGTGGAGGGGTTGCTATCTATCTCCGTAGCAATTTATCATATAAAATTTTGGTGTCTTTCTCTCCACAGTCTATATCTGCGGAGTATCTTTTTCTCGAGGTTTGGGTCGGGGGAGCCAAAATGGTTCTTGGAGTAGTATATTGTCCTCCTTCTGTCAATTACTTCACTGATTTAGAATCGGTTTTAGAATCTTTGGGTTCTGAGTACGCACATCACGTCATCATGGGCGACTTTAACACTAACCTTTTATCCCATCCTTCCTCTCGCTCCCTCAAACTTACCCACATCATTGAGTCTGCCAGCCTCCACGTTTTGCCCCTCCAAGCCACTCACCACAACCCTAACGGGGAGGACTCCTGGTTGGACTTAATGCTCACATCTTCTCCCTCTTCCGTCCGTTCCCATGGCCAACATCTTGCTCCTGGTTTCTCCCATCATGACCTTATCTTCCTCTCTTATGTCCTAAAACCTCCAAAATCTCGTCCTAAAGTTCTGTATTTGCGTTGTTTTGGGCGGATGGACGTTGAAAAGCTGAGGTTGGATGCTTCGAAAATCGACTGGGAACCGTTGACATTAGCTGTCACCGTCGACGATAAAGTAGATATTTTTAACGACAAGGTGAAAAAGTTGTTCGATGTACATGCCCCAATTAAAAAAATCAAATTAAAGCGTCCACCGGCACCTTGGATGACGGAGGCTATTCGGATGGCGATGAGACGCAGGGACAGTGCTTTCCGAAGGTTTAAAAAAGATCGCTGCGAGGATAACTGGTCCATTTTCAAAACAGCTAGAAATAGGTGCAATCAGATGATACGCAACGCTAAATGCCGGCATATTCTCAATAATATTTCAAACTCCTCTCCTGCTAATATATGGCAGTTTTTGAGGACCCTGGGCATTGGCAAACTCCACGATCATGTGGTTCTGCCAGCGACAATTAGTTTGGACGACATAAATCGGCATTTTACCGTCACTCCTTCTCTGAACGACCAAACTAAATGTCAAACCATGACGTATTTAGCCAGTTTGCCACACCCTAACATCGATCACTTCAATTTTTCTCCACTATCATCAGGTGAGATAAAGAAGATTATCCTGTCCATCAAGTCCAAGGCCGTGGGGTGCGATGACATTAGTCGTCGCATGATCACGGTCATCCTGGACCAACTTTTACCTGTCATCACCCATATCCTTAACTTTTCCCTGGACACAGGTCAATTTCCTCACTTATGGCGTCAAGCCTATGTTCGTCCTTTGCCCAAGATACCAAATCCTTCTGTCCCTACTCACTTCTGCCTATATCCATTCTTCCTTTCTTATCCAAGGTACTTGAGTCTTGCGTGCAGAGACAGTTGTCCAGCTTTGTTCACATTAACAATATTCTATCTCCGTTTCAATCTGGTTTCAGGCCTGGACACAGTACTGTGTCTGCACTGCTCAAGGTGACTGGCGACGTGAGGGCGGGGGTGGAGGACACCAAGGTTACAGTTCTGACCTTGGTGGACTTCTCCAACGCCTTTAACGCCGTCAGTCACGACCTCCTTCTTTCAATCCTCTCCTATCTAATGGTCTCACCTATGGTACTAGAATGGTTCTCCTCTTATCTTCGAGGACGCCAGCAGTCGGTACGTATTGATGAAACCACATCAATATGGCGTTATCTGGGCTCTGGTGTTCCTCAAGGCGGAATACTTTCTCCTCTTCTGTTTTCATTGTTTATTAATCTCTTATCTCTTGAACTTCACTGTGCATATCATCTGTATGCCGATGATCTGCAGCTCTACACACAAGCAAAGGTGGAAAATCTGGATACAGCAATAAATGCAATCAATCGAGATCTGGATGCTATTAACGACTGGTCTGCTAGGTTTGGACTCGCAGTGAATTCCGCTAAATGTCAGGTTATTGTTATTGGTAGTCCCCGGATTATGAGTAGGATTAACTTGCAATTGCTACCAGCTGTAATTTTTAATGGATCAGTTACTCCGTTTAGCTCAAGCGTCAAAGATCTCGGTCGCGATTGACGCGACTCTTCACTGGCGTACCCAGGTAGCAAATGTTAGTCGCAATGTCACTGGTACCTTACGGTCGCTCTGTCGTCTGAAGAACTTTCTGCCATCCAAGACCAAGACAATGCTAGTACAGACTTTAATATTTCCTATCATCGACTATGGTGATGTGTGCTATCTCGACCTTAATGCAGATCTACTCAATATGCTCGACCGCCTTCTCAATAATTGCATTAGATTCATTTTCAATCTCCGCAAGTATGACCATATTTCCGAGTTTCGAATAAAGTTACGATGGTTACCTATCCGCCAACGTCGCAACCTGCGTACGTTGTGTACACTTTATTCTTTACTGTACTCACCTAATGCTCCTGTCTATTTAACTCCTCATTTTCAATATCTCTGCAATACCCACGATATAAATCTTCGCTCTTTAAACAATCTTCTTCTTCTTTGTCCTTCTCACAGCTCTAGCTTGGTACATGCTTCTTTTAAAATCCAGTCTATCCTTCTCTGGAATGCTCTCCCTCCAGAAATCAGGATGTCCACGAACCGTTTCACATTTAAAACTAGAGTTCGAAAGATTTACATTGACACATTGGCTGAATCGTAATAGAATCATCGTTTCTGTATTTATAATATTTATTATAAATATATATATTTATATACAAATATATATATATATATATATATATATATATGTATTTATAAATAAGTATATATCTAGTGTATGTAAATAGGTTTATCATATATTTTATGAACGAATTATTTGTATATAAAATATGTTATACTATATATATATTTTTCTTTTTCTGTAATTTTAATGCTAAATGCACTTATTATATCTTTATCTCTGCATCACCCAAAGGTTGACTAGTAGATAATGCCTTAGGCATTAAGTCCGCCTCTGTACACTTGTTTGTGCATAAAGTTAAATAAATAAACCCATATTAGTTTTCGTGCCAGATAGCTTAAATATTACATTGAACTTAGAATAGGTCTATCGTATGAAAGCTTACTTATAAGGGAGTTTGAGAGGCAGATTAAAATCTGCCCAACTTTTGAGTTTTAGGCCAATTATTTGTTGCGGGATTCACCAACGACACGATTTGTAATACGGAACAAGTTTAATAGGCTTCCCATTCGAAAATAGATTTTGCAAACTTAATTTTCATATACACACATCAACAAAGTCTAGGGATATCTTAATCCTAAATTATTTACGAGTTTATAGTTTAGAACCTTGTTAGTTTCCACAAAAAGTTTATATACAGATTAAAACCTCTTTTATTCTATTTTCAAAATTTGAACATGGAAAGAAAAAAAACAAAATAATAAACAAAATATGGCGGCAAATTTGCTAGTAATTCGTTACATTAAAGAAAGTTAAAACTGTTTTATTATAATTATTAATGAAAAGGGTTTTTAATTGTTTTTCTTTTTTAATTTAACGTGACGTACGAACTTCAAAAGTCATGTCACGTCGTCATTTGAGTCGAGATGAAATGTTACGAGCCGTGGGCATGTTAGAAAATGGTGCAATTCAACGCGTCGTTGCTGAGGCCCTACATACCAGTCAAAATGTGATATCAAGGTTGTGGTCACGTTATCGCAGTACTGGAGATGTGGCCGAACAGCACACAGGTAGATATCGTGTTACTACGCAGAGACAGGATCGATTTCTCCAAATGACCGCCAGAAGACAACCCAATATCACAGCGCTGCAACTAGTGCAAAGGCTCCAGGAGGACCACCAGCTGCTGGTAAGCGACCAAACCGTGCAAAGAAGGTTACATGAAGTTGATCTTCATGCTCGAAGACCATTGCGTGTTCCAGCATTGCGACGTGGCAATCGCGGTCGGCGGCTTTCGTGGGCTCGGGAGCATTTACCATGGAGTGACGAACAATGGTCTTTGGTGCTGTTCACCGATGAGTCCCGGTTTGGGTTTCACCCGGATTCACGAAGAACACGCGTTTGGAGAGCTCCAGGGAGAGTTAGCCGTCTACGGCACCCTCAGGAGGTCCACCCATACCAAGGCGGGACAATCATGGTGTGGGCAGGAATTCGTCTTGGCGGACGAACCCAACTCGTTTGGATCCAAGGCAGCATGACTGCACAAAAATACCACGAGGAGGTAGTAGAGCCCGTTATTGTCCCACACAGAACTCAAATAGGCCATGAATTTCTACTCATGCACGATAATGCTCCTTGCCATACGGCGCGGCTGGTATCGACCGCTCTCCGAGAGCACGATATTCAAGTTTTGGATTGGCCTGCACAGTCGCCCGACTTAAATCCTATCGAGCATGCCTGGGACATGTTACAACGAAAAGCTTTGAGAGATTTTCCACCAAATTTGACGACTGAACAACAACTTTACGAACACTTGCAAAGGACATGGGACCTCATACCGCAGCAAGACATTGACAATTTAATTTTAAGTATTAACAATCGATGTCGATATGTAATCAATGTAAGAGGTGGCAACACTGATTATTAATGATTAGATTTTACAAGATTTTTCCATTTTTATTAAAATTAATAGTTTTTTAAGAAGAAATGTTTGTTGTTATCATACTAATTTTCCATGATGATTAAAAAAAATATTTTTTTTATTTAAAACAAAAAAAAACACGAAATGTTTTTTATTTTTATTAAAGACCTTAAAATAATCTATGATTCTTCTATTTACTGTATCAGAAAATTCTTCATAGATTTTTAGATATTTGATGAAATATAAAATATCCCTAGACTTTGTTGATGTGTGTATATAATATTTATTGATTGTGCAATGCTAGAATGGCAGCGATAGCCCAGTGGAGATACCAACAAACTGCCATGCAGAGGGTATCAGGTTCGAATCCACGGCGCGCACCAATGACTTTTCGGAGTTAAGTGCGTATTGAATTGTTAATTATCGCTTGTCCCGTGCCTCGGAGAGCACGTTAAGCCGTCGGTCCCGGTTGTCATGAAGATCTTTGACAGTCGTTACAGGGCGTCAGTACCTTCTAAATAAACTGACACTAGTCTAAACCATGGAATATCGCTATCCCTTAGGGTTGCAGAGGTCAGACAGGCAGTCGCTCTGTGGAAAAGCTAATATTCAGCCAAATCCGGTTAGACTAGGAAGCGGACCCCAGATTGAAACTGGGATAACGGTAAGAGAATGATGATGATTGTGCAATGCTAGCGCACAGGCATTATAATGGCTTTCTTGATAATGAGTAGTTAAAGAAGCTTAGAAAACGTAGTACTTTCTATACCATAGGTACAGTAATATTTATATACTCTTCACGCCATGTATCAGTGGTCGACTGACTAAGAATAGATATATTAAGAAAAAAAATTGTATCCACGTTCTCATAATTTGAATAATTATTATTGCGCCAAATCACTCAGAATATTTGGTTTTGTCACACACATAAATAGTGGAACTCCAAAACAACTATTTATAAACACCCAACTCAATTATGAGACATGCGAATAAATTATGGACGATTGCGTAGGGGAGACCGGGTATGGTTGTCACACGGGTTGGTTGTCACTGAGGCCATAACAGACAATTAAACGGCTTGGTAGGAGCGAGGGAGTAGCATATCCATTTGTGCCTCATGTCCGCGTACTCCGACATGCCGTTTAATGGACTTGTTCGACCACTCGATATTCTATTATGACCTCTGTGACAACCAACCCGTGTGACAATCATCACCCGTGTGACAGCCAGCCTATAAAAGCACAATCAGATAACTGATGAAAAGGGCGGAAGTGGGTCTAACTCACATTTTTATTTATCAGTGACTTAGACATACTTCTACTCTCTGCATCTGCGTCGGATGCAGAGTTTGGCGATTGGTCATAGGTGTAGTGCAGGTCATGCAGATCCCTAAGACAAGGCTGGTGGACTATCCTTCCCGAGGTTGCCACCAGTTGTTGGTCTGGTTCCTTAAAAACAGACGTAACCAAAACCTCCAGCCGCCACACACACAGCGTGCAGACACACACAAAAACACGCGCGCAAGCAGACACATTCACCCATACCCACACACATACACACGCACAGTAACACACATACACACACCTACACACTCTCACATGGACGCACACACATACGCACCTACACACCGCTCCACACACTCACACACATACACAAACACATACTCAACACAAACTCATACCAAACACAAAAGGAAAAGAAATGGAAGTGAAACAAAATAGTAACGTACCCCAGGAGGGTACCAGTGTCCGTGATGCTGGAGAATCCCTCCCGGTACCATCGAGTGCAGGCTGCCTCACGTATTATGGGGGGGGCAATGTTTCACAGAGAGAAGACATCTTAAATATGCACGACCTGGCCAACGCCATGCCTCGAGCAACGCATACTGCATCCACCTCCGGGAAAGAAAGCTCCGGGAACATCGCTCCACGTCGAACAAACGTACGCCAAAAGGCGGACGTTGACTCCGCGTCGACTGCGAATCCAGGTAGTCGTAGACGAGGCGGTAAACGCTACCGTCGCTACAAACGCTCACGTGAGCAAGCAACACAGTCGGGTGATAGCGCAGCGAGTAATTCGGCTAGCGCACTCCCGATTGCGATCACGACGGCTGGTAAAAACAACCAGCGCGGCGACCAAACCTCGACTGGTGGACCGGACGGTCCGCCCCGGATGACGCAGCCGGACGATTGTCCTGCGCCGCTGACGGCAAAAAGCGCGACTGCAGTAACAGTCAGTGCACTCCACTCCTCGAGCAGCCGCATTTGGTGCGCCGTGCGCTGCCTGCGCACGGCGCACCAATTGCGGCTGCTCCCGGAGCGCCCCGTCTGGCTCCCCTGGGATTGGTAACGCTTCGCAGCCGCCATGGGGAAAGAAGGAGCCGCACCGCAAACGCGGCCCAAGAAGACGCGATCCGGCGCCAACAAGACAGCCCACTCCGACACTAAACACGAAGAGGGATCATCCTGAAGACTCCACACCACCCAGCTCCGGGTCGAAACGGGCGAAAACAGACGCCACACCCAAGAGCGGTAGGGGCTACGCAGAGGCGACAAACTCGCACCTGATGGTAGCCATCGCTACTTCCCTGCCACGGACCTGACGGTGGAACAGGCAAAGCAGCTCGAACTCTCAATTATTTAAATAGAGCATAGTTGAGACTACGACAAAGCAGCGATAGCCTAGTGGAGAGACCGACAGACTGCAACGCAGAGGGTCCGAGTTCGAATCCACGGCACGCACCTATGACTTTTCGGAGTTATGTGCGTATTAAATTGTTAATTATCGCTTGCCAAACGGTGAAGGAAAACATCGTGAGGAAACCTGCATGTCTGAGAGTTCTCCATAATGTTCTCGAAAGACATGTGAAGTCTGCCAACCCGCACTAGGCCAGCGTGGTGGACTATGGTCTTACCCTTCTCATAGTGAGAAGAGGCCCGTGCCCAGCAGTGGGATAGTTTATATACAGGGTTTATGATGATAGTTGAGACTGCCTTCGCCACACCGCCGAATAACGGGCCGGCACTCGCACCATCCTTTAGGGGCAAACCTCTTGCAGTTGCCTGAATCTATGGTGCGAGAACGAAGACTCATTAACGTGGCTCAAAAACACTGTAGCCAAAACAAGATCGCCGATTGAGGGAACTAGGCTGGTCGTCATCAGATAGTCAGTATGACGAAGCGCGTACGCGCAGCGCTATGGCTGCCGAAGACGATCACCCTGGAGCTACGTAAGATCCACCATCTCCTCATTGCCCAAAACCCCTAGTATGCCGTACAAACATGGCAATTGTACGGTGCATCAGTGCAGGAGCACGGAGTCTACCTCACCTTGGGCATCCCGGAACCCGAGATCCCCAAGATCACGGGACGCGGCCATCGGGTTTCCTTCTTCGCTGGCAGCGTGTACGTAATGTTCCACGCTTCCAGGCGTTAGGTTTTTCGGCGGCTGTAGGGCCCAGGAAGACGCCGAGTGAAGGAATAGACACAGCGGGACGAGCTGCACCAGCCATCCCAAGCACCTCGGGCATATCCCGCATTACACCGACGCCCGCAGCGACTACACAGACACCCACCGCTGCGATGGACGCAAAAGACGAGCATGACTCATCTGACGGCGAGTCTATGGATAGCAATGTTCTCGACTCTTCGTCAGACTAGAGTCATACAAACTAACCTACAGCATAAGCAATTATTGCAACGGCTACCCTACGCAGGCTGCTGGAGGTTAATCAGCAGACAATAGCCCTAATCTAGGAGCCGTGGATTAGAGGCGACAAAATATGTGGTCTAAACAACATCGGAGGTAAGCTACTGCACAACTGCTCGGTCATTAAACCGAGAACATGCAAATACATTGCCCGAACAATACCAGCACTGCTGCTAACCAACTTTTGTTCTAGAGACCTCACTGCCGTAGGACTCCAAACAGGGCTCAACAAACATGCCTGTGCCATGTCTACATGCCTGGCGATGAGGACATCCCGTAAAAGGAGCTGGCCGAGCTGGTGCAGCACTGTGAGGACCACGGCTGGCAGGTAATCATCTCGGCGGACGCAAACACGCACCATCCGCTGTGGGGAAGCCCGATGCAAACAGACGAGGTGACATCTTGACTGAATATATCTTTTCAAAAAATCTATCTGTAGTTAACAACCATTCGGAGCCCACCTTTGTTAGCTCCAGATATCAAACCATAGTAGACATCACGCTAGCATCGGATGGGGCCGCGGAACTTGTCACAAAATGGTATGTGTCCGCTGAGCCATCCCTTGCAGACCACAGACGAATCTGCTATGACATATGTGTGCAAGAGAACGTCCCACAACCTAGGCGCTACCCTCGCAGAACAAACATCGCTAAATACAAGACGCTTCTCGCATCACAGGTTGACAAGTCCTATTTCAAGGACATGTCAACATAGAGCATAGCACCAACTTACTAACAGAATGTTTACAAACAAGTAACCAGCAAGCCTGTGCACCCACACTCCTAAAGTCGTCTAGCAAAACCCAGTGGTGGGGAAGAGAACTAGAGGGACTCAGGCAAAACCTGGGGAAACTCTTTAACAGGGCTAAAAACACGAGAATGGAAGCAGACTGGCTCAAATATAAAGAAGCCCAGTCACACTACAAGAAACGCATAAGATTCCGCAGAGGCGAGTCCTGGCGGCGTTTCTGCAGCAGTATAAACACCACGAATGAAGCAGTCAGGGTGAAAAAGGTCTTGTCTCAGGACAGAAACAAAACCCTTGGTGCCATTAAAAACAAGACGGAACCTACGCAACTACGGACGTTGAAATTAGTCAAGTGCTAATTGAAACTCACTTCCCAGGTTGTGAAGTAACCAATGACCGTCTGTGGGACGAGTCAGACTACAGACCACCGACCCAAACAGACTGGCTGGTAGCCGAAATTGTAGTCACCACAGACCGGCTGAAATGGGCAATAGACAGCTTCCAGGCATTCAAATCCGCAGGCCTGGATGATATCATACCAGCATTCCTATAATGGGGATGCACTACGATTTTGCCGCACCTGCTCGACATCTAAAGGGCCTCAATAGCACATAGATATATACCTTGCAGGTGGAGGGAAGTTAAAGTCATTCTCCTCCCAAAACCTGGCAAAACCGACTACTCGCAAGCGAAAGCATATAGACCTATCAGCTTGACCTCCTTCTTACTGAAAACGCTGGAGAGACTTGCGGACCAATACCTCCGTGTGGGCGCATTATTGCGCAAACCACTACACCCACATCAACACGCCTACAGAAGTGGCAGGTCAACTGAATCGGCGCTGCATTTCGTTGTGGGAACCATTGAAACAGCGCTTACCAACAAGTTAATGACACTGGGGGCCTTCATCGACATAGAAGGTGCCTTCGACAAAACGAAGTTCAACAGTATCAGCCGGGCCCTCGAAAAATTCGGAGTTGAGCAAACCCATAGTGGCTGGTTTGATCAACTCCTGAAACAGAGGGCAATACAAATCACGGTAAATTCCACCACAAGGGGCATAGTGGCAAAAGGCTGCCCTCATGGAGGCGTACTCTCACCCCTGTTGTGGAACATTGTGGTGGACTATCTGTTACGGAACTTAAACGACAGACGATTCTACACGGTCGGCTATGCAGACGACATTACAATCCTGATCAAAGGTGACTCAGAAGACACGATCCGCAATCGGATGCAAGCAGCCATCAGGATCATGGAGGAATGGTGCAACCAACATGAACTGACGGTTAACCCCAACAAAACGGAGCTAGTACTTTTCACCAACAAAAGGAAAACCCATATCTGAAAAATACACCAAAACTCTTTGGAACGGAGCTTACCATATCGAGTGAAGTCAAGTATTTGGGCGTAATACTTGACCATAAGCTAAACTGCATATCACATCAGCACTAAAACAACAAAAACATGCACAATCTTCTGGCAATGCCAGAGAATCATAGGCAAGAAATGGGGTCTCAATCCATCTATCACCTTGTGGATTGACACTGCCATTATAAGCCCCATGCTTACATACGGTGCAGTAGTGTAGTGGCCACGCATGTTACTAAGCACAATCATAAAACAGAGCCTTCAACGCCTAGCCTGCTTGGCCACAACAGGCAGCAAGAAAACCACCCCAACAGCCGCACTGGAGATACTACTGGACCTAAGACCGCTGCACCTAATGATTCAGCAGGAAGCTGGCGCTGCAGCAGTCCGTCTAGACAAGCTCGGGCTGTGGAGAAAGGATGATCGTATTACCCACGCACGCCTAAAAGGGACCTTAACCAAAGAGATCCCGATGCTAGAGGCCGCATGCGATCTTATCCCTAAAATCTTTGTCTTTGACAAAAAATATCGCATCCATTTACAGGAGGAACACAAAGACAGCTCTGGTATACATGAAGTCAGAGTATACACAGATGGCTCAAAAACGAAGCATGGGATGGGTGCGGGCGTATTCTCCCATGACTTATTATCATATCATTATCAATATATATATATATATATATATATATCATTATCATATATATCAATATCTCAACATCCCTTGGTACTCTTAACACCATATTCCAAGCCGAGTGTGTTAGGATCACAAGAGCCGCAACAGCAATCGCGTCTAGGAACGTAAGTGACCTGTCTATACGCATCATCACAGACAGTGCCTCAGTACTACAAGCTCTCGGCAGCAACTGCTTTAACAGCGGCCTCATCTTGGAATGCCACCTAGAGCTGCAAAAGATTGCAGCGAAGAATCGGGTTATACTGCAATGGAGTAAGGGCCACAGCAAGTACGCAGGCAATGACGCCGAAGACCAACTGGCACGGCAAGGATCGGACATAATGATAATGGGACCCGAGCCGATTGTACCGATACCGGCAAGCCAACTCAAAACGTGGCTACGCGAGAGAACCGCACATGAACATGAAAAACAGTGGGCAGACATAAAAGAATGCAGACAAACAAAAGATGCTATCCCCTGCTTAAACAAGCGACTCTCGCACAAGCTGCTGCATTCAAAGAGAAAAACACTCAAGCATCTGACAGGCATAATAACCGCCCACTGTCCACTCAACAAGCACCTATTCAACATAGGCGTTACGGACAGCCCACTGTGCAGGGGCTGCATGGAAACTGAAGAAACACCCGCTCATGTCATTCTGCACTGCACAAGTGTGAGCGATCAACGGGCAAAGCTGCTGAACAACCCCAGAACCATGTGTGAGGCTTTGAACGACACCAGTCAACTAATGGCTTTCTGGAAGGAGCTAAGGTGGTATGAGTAGTCGGCGTCAATCAAGAGGCCACTTACGCACAATGGCCCAAATAAGCGGCTAAGTGCGGAAAACCCACGACTAACTAAGTGATAAAAATCATACTTTTCCTTAAATACATTGAAAACCAAACTTTTACACAAACAACAAAACGTTTGTATACGGTTCATATTTGATTTACGTAAATATAACCACGTCTCTGAGTTTCGAAACAAGCTCAAATGGCTGCCAATCTGCCTTCGCCGGAATACTCTTTGTTTCTTTCTTTTTATTCTTTGTCTCCTGTATAATGTACTATTTAATCCGTCATATCCTTTTATCTCAAGGAAAGATTTGTATTCTTGCATGACACACATTCGAAGTGCTTGAGATCATCAGAAAATCTTATGTTGAAAAATCCTGTGCACTCTACTTTGTTCTTCGACAAATCCTTTACAGTGCTGGCGGCAAGACTATGGAATTCACTACCAGAAGATATTAGACGATCAATACTACCGATATTTAAAAAGCTCGTAAAAGAACATTATTTGTCACTGTAACAGCAACCAATCCCGTTACATGTATGTAAAATATACACAATGTATGTATGTATAATATATATTATATTTATTTATATACTTGTTATATGTATTATGTATATATTATTTATGTATGTGTGTAATTATATACATATAAATATTGTTTATATTAATTTAGTTTAATTTTAGATTTAAGTAGCTAGTTTTCGTCTTAGTATTGTATGCCCGCGTACTACCTGTCCATTTAGTCGATACTGTCCGTCCATGGTTGTCTGGTAGAAATTATGCGATAAGACCGCCCTTTTACTTATCATTAGTATATAAGTAATTTACTGTACGTTGTTTTGTAATAACTGGTGTACAATAAAGGATAAAATAAATTAATAAATAATACATATAATAGAATACTTGTATTATTCTGATAAATATTTTATTTACGGTGTAAAAGACTACGAAAGTTTTAATATTTTAATTAAATTATAAGAATTCAAACTTCAATTCCCAAAAGTCAGTCTCTAAAAAAACTAAACGAATTTATTGCTGATAGTTTTTGTAAGCTTGCATGTGACAAAATTGCACATGTCTAGACTAAAATACTCGTACTTAGTGGGGAAAATTCGTTGCCTATGATATGACTTTTGTTGCACTTTTGATACTTAAATCTACAGGGTATGACAGAGATGTGTGGTATAACAAGGATGTATAAATCATACTACTGGCAGTTTGCAACTATGTAATACTTGCAGACTTATATGATTTTCACACATACCATTATGGATATTTACGTTATAAGGAATGGTGTACTGAAAATCTATACCAGTGATTCAGCACATGATACTGAGAATCTTGGCGGTTGAATTTGCCAAGTAAAATCAGAGAATTTATTAATTTTCCCAAGATAAGATAAGATAAGATAAGATAACGTTTATTTGTCAAAACATGTGTGTTTACAAAAATGGATGGTATATCAGTCTTAAAAGTATCAACATGTTCTGCCGTAACCGGCGTACAAATTACATGCTTAATTTAATAAATTCTTATACAATGTCAAAAATAATTAGTCAAAATATTCAGGATTATTCAAAATATATATAAATTATGTAATAAAATAGAAAACAGTTGTTAAATATTCATGTCATTTATACAAGATTAGCATCATTCAAAAATTCATATATATTATAATAAGCCTTTTCTAATAGCATCTTTTTAATTTTAGATTTAAATATACCTATATTGTAGTCCTTGTAATGATTGGGAACTTTATTAAAAATTTTCGGCGCCATACAGAAAAAACTATTTCCCATTAGAGCAGTTCTAGCCTTATACATGCAAAGTCTATAATTATCACGTCTGTTGCGTGTAGCTACATCAGATAGACGTGGAAACAATGTTGGGTTCGATTTGACAAACATGCATACTTCCAAAATATACAAACATGTAAACGTTAAAATTTTATGCTTAATGAAAAGTGGCTTGCAACTTTCTACAATTTTTAGACCAAACATAGCACGAATACAACGTTTTTGTAACTTAATAATTATATCTTTGTCGGTGGAATTGCCCCAAAAGATTATTCCATATCTTATGATCGGTGTCACCAAACCATGGTACGCTATGAGCAGTGTCTCAACATTCACTGTAGGGGAGAGTTTATATAATGCATAAGATGAGGAACTAATTCTTGTACTAATATACTCAATGTGAGCCTTCCAGTTTATCTTTTTGTCCATTACAATTCCAAGAAATTTCGCACTGTCTACTTCTTTTATGCATTGATCATTATAACTAACCTTAATTTGTGATGGCGAGTCTAGACGTTGGTTAAAATGCATAATGTTTGTCTTTACTAAATTGATTTTCAAATTATTATTTATAAGCCATGCTATAGACGAAGAGATACAATTATTAATGTCATTTTGATAAGTGTCAGGGTTTTTACATGATATAGTCAGCGTACTGTCGTCAGCAAAAAGGGTCATTGGCTGTGTTATTGAAAAGGGAAGGTCGTTTATATAAAGGATAAATAATAATGGGCCCAGTACGCTTCCTTGTGGGACTCCAAACCTAACTTGACGTTCACTAGATATATATGTTTCTTCATTTTTTGTCTTAATATTCAATCTTGTGACAGCTGTAACCTGTTTTCTGTTTGACAAGTAAGATTCAAAGAGGTTTAGTACATTGCCCCTTATTCCGTAGCATTCTAATTTCATTTTTAATATAGTAAAGTCAACGTAGTCAAAAGCTTGGGTCATGTCACAATAAACTGCACAGACTGGTGTCCTTTTGTCAATGTTTATCATTATATTCCGAAGAAAGTCATAGATAGCCATATTAATAGTCATATTTTTTCTAAATCCTTTCTGTTCTTGACAAAGTATATTATTTTTTTCTAAATATAAGTTAACCTGTCTATAAATGTATTTCTCGAAAATTTTCGATACTATGGATGTCAAGGCTATCGGTCGATAATTTTGTATTTCTTCTTTACTGTCTCTTTTATGCAGAGGTTTTATGATTGAAATTTTTAAGCTCTCTGGAAATATACCATGCACTATACATAAATTTAAGAGGTATGACAAGTGTTGACATATTAAATGACCAACAGATTTAATTATTTTTGTAGCTATTCCATCTTGACCTACACTGTTGGAATTTTTAAGACCGTTTATTATATTATATATGTCATTCGGTAAACACGGAGACATAAACATCGAGTGTGTATTTCTTTTTATTAGCGATGTGACATTATTATTATAATTTTGAATTGGCACAATTTTGTCTATAAAATAATCATTAAAAGCATTTGCTATTGTCAAGGGTCTGGTAATGATTTTATTGTCAATTTGTATTTTTTGTATGTCGTTTTTGGGAATATTGGGCTTATTGCTATTAATTATCTGCCATGTAGCTTTACTTTTATTATCTGATGTTTTGATTCTGAAGCAGTTTTGTGAGCGTTTTGTCAAATTTATTATTTTTTTAAATAGTTTTGCATAATTAGTGTAATCAGAGAGATTGACCTGCGTGCTTTTACGTCTATACATCCATAATAACTTTCTTTTCTTTATGCTACAGATCCTGATACCTCGAGAAATCCACTTTGGCCTTTTAGTGCTGTTAATAGTAGTGATTCTAAAGGGAAAGCAAAGATCATAGAAAAGTTTAAATTGATTAATGAAAAGATCATAAGCTATATTTGGGTCTTCTATGTCATACATCTCAGAAAAAGTTAAATTCGCTATGCAATCCTTGAATTTTATGATATTTTCTTTAGAATAATCCCTTACTTTTTTACGCCAATATTTAACTATACACTTGTTCCTCACCGGTAATTCTAGCAACTGTGCAGTGTGATCTGAGATGGCGAATTCTATTATTTCAGTTCTACAAGGCCTGATAAAATTATGAGCTATGTTATCAATACACGTTTGATTTTTTATTCGTGTTGGTTTATCTACAGCTAGTTTTAAATTAAAGTGTGAAAGCAAGCATTTAAATTCTAGAGACGTATGACCATTTTTCATTATATTAATATTAAAATCACCAGCCATAAGTATGTTTGTATATTTTTTCTTATGAACTATGGATAGCACCTGTTCTAATCTTTGGAAAAATATATCTAACTTGTCCGCTTTTGGGGTTCTATACACACATATAATTGCTATTTTATAACTGGGAAGTTCTATTGCACAACACTCAAAAATTCCCATGTAAGAAAGAGCAGCAACCTCTGTTATTTCTCTACATTCGATACCAGTTTTAATTAAAATACAGGCTCCCCCTCTTTTACTGTTTGTCCTGCTGTAGCATGCACCTAGATAATAATTAGGTATATTGAGCTGGGACTCGTAACCTGACATAATAAAGTGCTCAGTTACACATATCACGTCCACAGCTTTATTTTTAGAAAATAGTTCAGCAAGACAAACTGAAAGAGTATCGGATTTAGATAATAAGCCCGCAATATTCTGATGTAGTATATATAGAACCTTATTAACGAAAAAGATCATCACAACTTCCATAATTATCATTATTGTTATATGTTATTGTACCATTATTTGTGTGAATGTCATTGATAATTGTATAATTATAATTTTGTATGTAAATAATTATGTCATATATGTCATTAAAAATCATTTGCATTCCATAATTATTTAACGCGCCATTGCGTTTGTTAAACATGGTATAGTCATAACATAGATTTCTATTGCTATCCACCACATAAGCATGTTTATGAGTTAATAAATCCAAGTAAAGCAAATTATTAAATGTTTCAACTCTGGAGTTGTATAAATTGGTATAGCTTGCACACTTATATGTTGGGGTACATATAATTATATTCGTATGTTTAATTTTTAGTAATACCTCTCTCATATGTACAATAATGTCTAAGTAAATGTTTGTCACTTTAAAATCTTCTTCGCCCAGTAATATTATGCAATAGTCCTCCATTGAAAACCCCTGCAGTTTTTCTTGAAGTCCTTGTAGTAGCAGCTGCGTATTGCCGCGAGATACAATGTAGTGACATATATCCGCCCCCATCAGTGTATTTCTTGCAATACTAAGAGTTTCGTTCTTGTTATTTGTGCTCAAAATACATATTTTGCTTTTTCTAATGGAGTTTTTTGGCATCTCCTCCCTACTTGTATTCTGTTCATATGGTGTCTCGGAAACTGATGACTCTGTACACAAAATATCTGGTATATCCAAAAACATCAATGTAAATAATAACACGCAAAAACGCACTATCAGCAATTACGGCCCTACTACGGCGGGCGGCAGTGGAAGTGAAGACGATGTGCATGGCGCGCATAACGTCGCATTCACATACTCTCGACAGAAACCTATTTATATTTCTAATGTAACATCATGCAATGCAATTAGTTAATAAGTGCGACAATGTAATTAACATTTATAATTTAAGCAAAGTTTTTAAATAATTATTATAGTAAAATGATGACAAGTCACGTTTGTCCCAAAGTTGTTCTGAAGTATTTTAATTAATTTAGTTTTATTTAACCTTAATTATTTTCTTGGATATTCAGTCGTAACAAATATAAGGTGTTACCGGTAGTTGATTGTTACATCGTATTATGTTAGTACATACGTTCTATAGTTGTAATTGTTATCTAACAGAGAGAATCGTTATTATATTTTCTTTTTTTTTATTGAATATCAATACTGATCTTTACCAAGAATATTTAATCCTTTTATAAGACTTGAACGCCGAGCGCACGCTGGGCGTACGCTCAAGGAACGCTGACGTCCAATGTGAGATCGGCCTTAATATGACGTTTAAGTACACAGTGTGTTGTTACGTATATGTAAAATATTTTCAGCGGTGAATATACTACTGTAACTGATTACAAATATATAAAAGAATAACTTTCAAAATGTTTAATAAAAAATTCGTAATCATACATTTTAAAAATCAGCTGGGTGTATTGACCGCCACCGTCGGTCAGCTGATAGCCTCAGGCTTGCATAGCAGGTACCTGACACACAGAAGTGCACGTTCCTACCGTGCAGTCTTATTCTGCACCAGTTTATTCTGATTTACTATCTAAGTAACATTTAATGAAAATAGGGTTTTATACCTATCATCGCACAATGTTCGAAATAATTTTATTTGAATGAGTATACTTTCTATATTTTACCTCTAAAATATTTTGCAAATGCATATCAACATATTGTATATGTATCTAGTTTATTTATATAGTTTCTTTCATAGCAGGTATCTCTGTTAGAAACTAGCTGTGCTCCGCGCACCCGCGATTTCAATCGTAAATCCTTTGCCGATACTATTATCTTAATTGTACCCAGATTTTACACAGACATTAAATTTAGACCTTCTCTTATAATTGAACTGTCAAATGAAAGAACTACTTTTCAAATCCTATTGATAATTCCAGAGACAAATGCGTCTGAATAAATAAACTCTTTATATTTTTATAATTACAGATGTTTTGTTTACCCTCATCAATCTCATACAGCATTTTGCAGTCCACAGCACTGGACATAGGCCGCTGTTAATTTAAGTATCAATAGTATTGTGAGTCAATAAAGGAATTGACCAACTATACGCTGAGCAGATGTATCGGTACAAAGTTAAAAGTTGAGATTGCCATCTATTCTGAAAGCACCTAAAACTGGAAAAACGAAAATAAAACAAACCCATACGAAAGATCAACGATTTTCGTCTCCATATTTTATCACCAAACACTCCCAAAAGAAATTCTGTCACATACGAAAAGGAGTGCAATTTATCCAAATAAATCCGTAACGAGGAACTATAGCCGCATCAGACACCTGAGTCAGGGGTTCGCAACATTTCGCAGACGACGGGCATTAATAGCCGGATCCAACGACAACTTATTATTTTTTTAACCTCCGCCGCTTGGGACAACAGGTTGTTTTGGGTAAAGAATAAAATATATCCACAACTATTTATTCGGTTGGATAGAAAAATGCTGTTCTAAAATTAGTTTTGTGCTTCTGAATACAAAATTTATTTAAATAAAAATAGTGTATTCTTGTGGCATGTATTGGGAATACAAGTCACTATCTATTGAGATGTTCGTGACATCCACGCCAGGGTGAGTGATAGCATTATTGCTTACAAGATTGCTGTATCGTTTAACAGTTTGAATGGTAATAAAATGCAAATATCTAGAGGAAGTAGATCATGTGATAGCCGCTTACCTTTGCATAGATGTGATGTGTAGCTTTTAGCTCTGAACCCGAAGAGTGTCATTGGGTCAACCTTATTAAGACTCCGCTATCCATTCGTCCTGCCACCCGTTTGTCAATGTGCTGCATCACAGGAACCGTTAAAGATAAGACAGAAAAAGGATTTCTGTCTTGATATTACGGTACTATATAAATGGAAAACATAAAGGTTTATGGAAAAATAGTGGGAAAACCTTTGCCATGCAGAGGGTCGCCTCAGGCACTTAAAAGAAAAATTAAATAACTACAAATAATATAAAACCAAGATGGTGAATTAAATCATGGACGCCATGTATTATTTATGGGATCATAAAATTGTCATCACAAGTTACTTTTATGTTACTTTTATAAAAGTATTCTGAAAGCACTCAGCATTATATCTTATCCGATGGTACAGAGTCTTTCATATGCAATTAACACTCGATTAATTATTGGATCATGAAATTGTCATCACAAGTTACTTTTATGTTACTTTTATAAAAGTATTCTGAAAGCACTCAGCATTATATCTTATCCGATGGTACAGAATCTTTCATATGCAATTAACACTCGATTCTCAAAATATTTTATTTTATCTTCTATGACACCACTTAGTAGTTACACAGTAAAGGTCATAATATGAACTCTGTGAATGACCTTTCACTAAGCTACTTGAAGCGATTACGTAGAAGAGACGCAATTGAGCTGACAAGTGTACATAATCCTTTGAGAAGATGAAGTGTTCATCACTCACAAATCTTCAGAACTCGGCTTGGTAGAGCGTAGGGATAAGTTTCAGCATCTCACAACTATAGTTGGTACTAGTTTGTTTGTATAATTACCAGAAGTTATGAAGACGCTTTGGGACCTGTGACAGTTTTGTTAATCCAGTAGTATGATTAATTCAATATGCATTTTACTAGCTGACAGACTGATTCATTAAAGCTGGACCTAATTAGCTGGCTGGCTTATCCCTTTTACGTTGAAATCAGATATTATGTAATAGTTTTAGGTTTCTTGAGGACGTAAATAAATGTAATTGTATAAAGGCCCTTCTCAACATTCTAATCCTAATAGGATGAAAGTGTATGAAATTTGGTTTGAAAGTTTATGTGGGAACTTCGATCTTTTTTGACGGCAGCTGCAATAAATTTCACCTCTCATCTTTGTAGCGCTACTACAAGCAAAAACAAATTTATTATAAGCACTCTCAGGTAAATGCAAAGGCGAATAAAAACATTTACACCATTTCAGCATCCGCGGAGTCAAATAACAATAATTCGCAGAATGCAAAAGAAAACTGCGAAGCCAAACAAAAAGACTTAACTACACAAAATGGATAATGAAAACAAAGAGTTCAAATCTACACATGAAGCATAAATACTCGTTACTTACATACATATTCAGTATAAGAAACAATCAGTTTATAGCACGTGAAAAAAATATAAAACTAGAGAAATAAAACATGCTCAGGCAGCCATTATTCTATCTGGAAGATTAGCTCTCAACAGGAGCATTGTACTGAATAAACTAAAACTATTTGCATCAGAGAGTCGGATCTATGAGCTTTATCTGCCGTTTAAGTATTTATATATGATTTATAGCTTTTTATGGTTCTAATAACGAGATTCTCGAATAAATTGACAGCCTATTGTACCCTAGCCGGTAAGTTATCGTAACTATTTATGACTGTAACAGTTTGAGGGCTCAGAAGGTTATATAGATCGTGTGAGTAGATAGATTACTATGAGGTCAGTCACACACAGTCACAGTCAACTTGTTACCCCACTTTATTACCTACCTTCTTTATTTAAAACCGCATGTCGTCGGCTAAGTCCGTTAAATAAAGCCGAACTCTAGAGGATGAATATTAAAAAAGTTGAAATCGTATAAAATAATAAGCCCTTGTAACTTCGGAGCAATATTCCCGTCGAAGAACACATCAAACAGCTTTATGCTTATGCGCTTCAAGCTCTCTAGTCTCAATAAAATTTTATTTATTCAAATAAAAAAGCAGCCAACTGCGCATTCGCGCACCTCTGAACAAATACCTGAAGGCTCATCAAACATTTGTGGAAGGAATCGCATCTGTGATTGTTTGCATACAAGGTGCAGCGTTTTATATCCTTGTCTCAATAGTCTATGTTTAGATGAACCACGCGACTAAACTAGAATATTATTATTCTCTTCAATAAAGATAGACCTATGAAGATTTTCGCCACCCAACGTAAATTAAAGGTATTCGTCTTTGGTTAACTAAGTTTCTCATCGTGAAAGTAAGTTAAAAACTTTACTTAAGAAATTAATGTAGAGAGACAGTAGCTCAAATAAAAAACCTGTTTTCATCAGCAATAAAGTCTTAACTAACCTAGTTATTTTATATGAATGACATTATTTTGACAATTATATGTATACATTTTTGATTTCCGGTAAATAATGTGGCATAATCCAAACTCAAGTTAAGTAAAAAAGCGACGGAGCGCTTTGAGAAAAGTTAGGAAGTGCCCTTGCGCTTCGCTTGGCTTGTCTTGGCTTCGATATTCATCTTCACACTGGCGTTACTTGTTTCTGAATTTGTATTTCTTTCTGACAGTTTGAAAAGATATTGCAATGATTATTGTTTCATCGTATGAAATGTTAGTTACTTGATATACTTTTCACTGTTGTGAAAAATATCCATATAGATGTTATCTGACCACCACATTAAAAAAATAAAAACGTACAGCAATCAAAACCCAAATTAAAAATTCTCACATTTGCGAACAGTCTAGGGATTTATGATTAGGGTCTCGAGTTCTTTAATTCTAAGTTACTCTTTAAAATACGTTATTTAAATATACAACATTTGCATATTCATTTCTTCGTATCCTCTTTGTTACACTCCGAATAAAATTCTCGTATAAATATAACGGAATTTCAGTGTATTGTTAAAAATACATGGCAAATGATATTATAAATTTATTCCAGTGTCTATGGTTTTATTTTTTACTAGATACTTTTGGTTAGCAATTGGATAAAAATATTCTAAAAGATATTATTTTAACAATAATTGTTATTACAATTATTTCAAAAGTACCTTAATAGAAATTCATGCTGTGTTATTTACCTATTCACCTCCTACCATGTGTACTAAGAAGGGAATTCTCGAAAGTCTCACGAAATCGGGCGGATACAGTTAAATAAAAAAATATGTGCGGCCGTAGCTGCATCCTCTAGTTTGATTTAATATTTTCCTGCTATTCGTTGTTACGTTATGTCTCGAAACAACTTAATTTCTCAAACGCGTATTTATCGCGTATCTGTCTGCTTATATGTACAAAACAATTTCAACAGCCAAGCAGTTAGCAGATTTATTATAGTAGTGCCGTAATATGATGAGAAATTGACAAAAATATGAACTATTGTAATTGCTAAAACATATAATTTATTATAATTATTTTTTAACTGAAAAAAAATTAAAATGAGCAAACACAGCCTATTTAATGGTTACTAATTACCGCAGCATTTTAATATTCACAAGTCAAGGAGTTGATGGCAAGAGTTTGAAGAAAGAAATAAGAGGAGAGTGACACTCGCCAAAAGGAACGCAACAGCGAGTTTTTTTTCTGCCGAACAAATTGACTCCATGCTGCCTGATGTTAAGTAGCCACTGAAGTCCCATACTAATGGCCATCATCCCAGCAGCCAGCATGGCATTTTGGCATGATGGCATTGATGGCCCTCACCTTGACAACCTTGGGTTACTTACTATACGCCAGTATTCTTAAAAATGAATCCTTCTTTATACACCAGTAGCCTCAATAGTTTCGGCACAAAGTGGCTGTGACACACGGACAGATAGACAGGCAGACAGACAGACAGGTACGGCGAATCTATAAGGGTTCCGTTTTTTGCCATTTTTGGCTACGGAACCGACGTGGCAGAGCTTTTTTTTAATTGTCATTTTTCAAGCCAAAACTCAATGGATTGTAATGGAACTTTGCAGCAAACTAATACATTAGAATGTTGTGTAAACATAAGGCTACAATTTACCGCGATAGGCAATAGCCAGATGGGCAGAGCTACAGGCGAAATCGGTTTTATAGATCGAACCAGCGTGCAACTAACGGCCATTTTCAATTTTCGAACTATAGATAGATCTGTAGATTTTAGATTCGTGTCCGACATATTTTGTATGGAGCTTATGTCAAAAACTTATCAAAAATCTACAGATCTATCTATAGTTCGAATATTGAATTCCGTGGTAAATGATGAAATACGCACCGTAGAGTAAAACATTTGAAATAAAAATATATTTTGTTTATTATGGTCAAACCAACTCAGCGTTTCAAATGCAAATGAAATAGAACATTTTTATTGGATGTAAATTTTCTTTTAGCCCAGTCATTTTAAGCTTAAATTAGGTAAGAATCTTGGAATTCGATATACCCAGCTGTAAGTCTGTAAATACTTGTATATTGACACCCTAAAAGTTCTCTCAAAACCTACATATGGTAGGGTGTACGCAACTATTAAATTTCAAGGTCAATGGTCACAAAAATCGGTTCTTTGCGCTTTTTTTGTAAATATCTCATTTCCTATAGGTTTTTTGTCAACCGGTGCCTCCGGTCGAAAACGCGCCATATATAGGTGATGAACTATCGATAAATCAATGATTATAAATATTTGTCCATTTTTATTAACTACTAGAGGACGCCCGCAGCTACGCCCGCATATTATTTTATTTTCCTTGTTTTGCCCGATTCCGTGGGAATTTTGGGAAATCTCTTCTTAGTGCACCCCTACGGTGCCCAAGGAACATACATGTCAAATTTCAGCTTCCTGCGTCTAATAGTTTAGGCTGTAGCTTGTCTGTCAGTCAGTCAGTAACGCAAGATTTTATATATACAGATTATATTATATTTTATCATTTTCTTCATGCATTAAATCTATATATAATATCTATTCAATAATACTGATAACGAGTGATTATTAGAGAGTGAAACTCAAACCTTATTGGCAGTCTATAATGCTCCGAAATCTGTGAAAAGTCTCGATCATCTTCGTTATATGCATTACGTCAAGTCTACAAAACTTAATAAACCTGTGCAGCTTTCAAATATTTCACCAACAAGTGCAGCTGCTCATCAACATTTCAAACGTGTATATTATCAAGTTCAAACTTGGTTAGGGCATGATTTGAAACCCCAGGTATGGGGTTGGGCAATGCGAAACGATTTTCTGGAGCCTATCATGACAATTTTACCACCTGCTCCAGAAGATTTGCTAAATACAATTTTCTGCAACTGCAAGAGTGGTCGTGGTTCGCGATTCGGATTCAGGAAAGCGGGCTTGCAATGCTCTTTTGCTTGTGGCCAATGTAATGGGCAAGCTTGTCTCAATGCTGTACCATATCATAGCGACATTAACGAAGATGGAACCTTTGACCACGAAATCATGGAAGAACTTGAGACAAATGTCGTTGAAGACGATAATGAAGACCAGTTTGAAATTTACCAGCAGCCAGAAGACGACGATGAAGAGGAAGATGATGATTAAAATTATTAATTGTAGTTTTTGTATCCTTTATTCCATTTTCTTAATTTTTAATAAAAAGATTAATTCATAATTTATTTGTTTTTTTTTCATCATGTGAGAAGTTATTAATATTAATTAGGTTATAATTCAAATATAATTCCTATATTTTCATTAACAATTCTGCAATTACGTAGGCAGGTAAGTGTTGTTAAATAAATTAATACTGAATAAAAAGTGGATAGGTTAGGAAAAAAAGATAAAATATAGTTTAATAGTTAATAAAATTGACAAATATTTATAATCATTGATATATCGATAGTTCATCACCTATATATGGCGCGTTTTCGACCGGAGGCACCGGTTGACCTGAAGTGATGCTGTGACCGCGCGCTCTCCGCCCTCTATCTCGAAAACGGTTCACCGTATGAAACATTTTTTTAAACAAAATTTGTAGAGAATTTTGTATTGTACAATATTGATTATAAATAGAAATAGCAAAAGACCTGAAATGAGATATTTACAAAAAAGCGCAAAATACCGATTATTGTGACCTTTGACCTTGAAATTTAATAGTTGCGTACACCCTACCATATGTAGGTTTTGAGACAACTTTAAGGGTGTCAATATACAAGCATTTACAAACTTACAGCTGGGTATCTCGAATTCCGAGGTCAACTTACTATAATGGCTGGACTATTTGTAAACATTTTGAATCATAACGGTTATGCAAATACGTTTCTATTAAATGTAGGGAATATTTTTTTAATACAATTTTAAAATAAAATGGTATATGCTTTAAGACCAAATTGTGCCAATGTACGCAACAATGAAAACCGAAAAATATAAGTTTAAAAGTGTATTTTCATTTCATAACTTTTTTATTTATTCAGTTATTTTTATCTCGTACCTAGCGTAGTTGTCGTAGCGTACTTACGTAGGAATAATGTTTCCTAACGCTAATAGATTGATAATCCGTTTCTACTGAGTCTTTGTAGTAATTTTGTAAGTAAGGGCGTACAGTGACGTTTAAGAACAGTTTTTTGACATGCGTATGGATTCAGTACACTACTATGTCACCGTTAGTTAGTATGACACGATTTCCACCGCGACTGCTTCAGAGATAATGTTTTTTTTTAAGTTGAGACACTTAAGTGTAGCGCAGACAAAGACACACCACTAGTGCGATTGGGTTTGTGGCGCACAAAATATATATGTATATTTTTGCAGGTCGCATGTGTTATTGCATAGGTTCTATTTTTTACAGGCTAGAAAGTTAATGATTCACATCACTATTTGGCACTGCGCCCCAGCGGGAAGCCGCGCGTGCCGTACGCTAACATAAGCCCGACAGCAAGCTATAAGTACACGTCATAGTCGCTCGCAGATGACATTGTTGGAGTGCACTAGTTTAAAAAACCGTAAACGCAATAATATAGTCCTCTGAATCTTGCTTTATTTATTTATTTAAATTTATGCACAAACAATGTACAAAGGTGGACATAATGCCATAAGGCATTCTCTACCTGTCAACCTTAAGGTGGTGCAGAGATAAAAGTGGTAGATGCAATTAGACTGTAAACTAGAGTAGTAGTTATAACTTAATACTTATAATTATTGTGTAACTTAATAATTATTTTATACATAATAGGGATATAATACATACACAATAAATAGTTCTATATAAATTTAATTATACATAAATATATATATACATATATATGATCCTAAATATATATACATACTACATATACATAAATACTTATAAAAATGGATGAGAGTGATGTGCTGATTCCTCTAATCTCTTGAAAAGAAGCTCTCGTACTTTGATTTTGAATGTAAAACGGTTAGTGGACATTCTGACTTCAGGAGGGAGTGTATTCCATAAGAGAATAGACTGCACAACAAAGGAAGAGTTGACGAACCCAGTAGTGTGACTAGGGCAAGAAAGAAGAAGATTATGAGAAGAACGGAGATTTCTATCATTTATGGAAGATAGATATTGGAAGTATGGCGTGAGATAAGTTGGGGGGGAAGGAGACTTGAGAATAGAGAAGAGAGTAGTGAGAGCACGCAAACACCGGCGCTGGCGAATTGGTAACCATTTAAGTTCGGGACGATAAGTAGAGACGTGGTCATACTTACGAAGATTGTAAATGAATCGAATGCAGTTATTGAGAAGTCGGTCGTACTTATTGAGATGTTCTGCATTCAGGTCATAATAGCACATATCACCATAGTCGATTATGGGAAATATTAAGGCCTGCACAAGCATTGTCTTGGTCTTGGAAGGAAGGAAATTCTTGAACCGGTAAAGTGCTCTAAGAGTTCCAGTGACCTGACTGACTCTCTGACTGACTTTCGTCACCTGCGCTTGCCAATTGAGAGTAGTATCCATGTGTATACCTAAGTTTTTTACCTCTGAACAGTATGGAATAACAAATTACTGACTGACTGACAGACAAGCTTAAGAGAAATTCCCGCAGGTTTGGGACAAATATGCGAGCGTAGCTGTTGGTCTCCTCTAGTATATTATATTCTTTTAAATATTCAATTGCTGAACTAAATATTCAGTTAATAATCTAAATGCGTAATACTCACACTAGTAACGACATAAACCAAAATATATGTTTTATCAATCGAGTGTTTCATTAAGCAATTTAGGATTCATGAAACAATGAGTCAGTTTATTAATGAACGTAGACATTACACAGTGTAATGAATTCCCCGGGCTGTTTACTGCTTACTCGGGCAGTTTGCGTCGAACCCTCTACAAATATGACTGAGACCTACTCATATTGTGCACAAGTGTATGCTCTCTTCACATATGATTATATCAATATTCATTACAATTGTATTTTTATGAGGCAAACGAACGGACGTATCAGCAAACCCCAGAGGAATCACAAGTGCTTTGCTGGCCTAGATAGGAAATGGAGTAGAAGGAGGTGTGGTATGAAAAAAGGAAAGTAATGTTGGCCTCCGGTACTCTCAATAACCAAACAAAACGCAACAGTATGGATATTGTTACATCGATAATCTGCGACCGGACAAGGATATCCCTTGTCCGGTCGAGCTGGATTCATGCTGAAATCAGCAAGGTAGACTCCTTCTAATTTCAATGTCGCTAGCGCTTGGTCTTCTATTAATAAAGAAAAAACCAGCAGATTTTTACGGACATTTTGGTTTAGTAGCTAGTAGCCCAGACTGCCAAACTGGAAATCGTGTGCTTTATACAGGAAAAACCTTTTTGGAATGAGCATGTTGATTTGTTTTTTGTCTGGGCGTAATACGAGTGTGGAGCGCTGCGCTTACTAAATAAATCTTTAGTCTAATCTCTCTACTGAATACTATTGTTGAAGGTTTAATATCTACACAGTATGCATTAGCACTGGCCATGTATCGTACTGGCCATCTGTCTTTTATTGTCACATATAGACATGTATTTTAAATGATGTGTTTACTTCTATAGTAAGAAATAAAACATTGTCAGTCTTTGCCAATCTTCTCTGGGAATACATCGTTTTATTTCAGGTTATGGGCCCAGAGAGCTCATAAAATCGCAATTGAGTCGTTTTAACAAGGATTTTGCAAGCAAGTGTTAAAATACAGTATTCGTTTTAACAAGGATTTTGCGAGCAAGTGTTAAAATACAGTATCTAGTGCGATTTAGCTGTAATTTTAATTATCGCAGTACTACCTAGTAAATGTGCCGAAACTAAAGGGACGCGATAATTATTCGGAGTGGTGTTTCGCTGCAGAATTTTTTTGGGGTGAGGCCACCAATACGGCAGTGTATCTGTAGAATAGAACTGTGGCTGCTGCGTTGGATAATAGAACGCCATATGAATTATGGTGTGGCACAAAACCAGATATCAGTCATATCAGAATATTCGGTAGCACTGTCATGGTAAATGTTGCTAAACAAAAACGGAAGAAATGGGATAAGAAATCTGTAAAATGTATTCTTACAGGATATCCAGATAATATAAAAGGATACAGAGTCTATAATCCAGAATCAAGGACTGTGTTTACAAGTAGGGATGTGGTTATCATTGAGCCAGAAATCAACTCTGAATGTGTGATTCAAGTGCATGACCAGAATGTTGCTTCAGTGGGGGATTAGGTTAAACCAGAACAATCCCAGAAGGTAACAGGTTTTGGAATCAACATCTAGTCTTGAAGGTAAACAACAAGCCCAGAAGGTAACAAGTTTGGAATCTACATATATCTAGTCTTGAAGATAACTCCAACAGTGATAATGATTATAAAAACTCAGAGAGTATACTTCAGTGTGAAAATAAAGGTTACATGGACAGACCCAGACGAACACGGAAACCACCAGAGAGATATGGTATGTTGAATCTTTGTACAAGCGCTGAAACCTGTGATGATGCAGGTTTGACACTGCAACGGACCAGCAAAGAAACAGTGGACGTTGGACATGCAAGAACTAAAGTGAAAAGAAAATGATGCTTGGAAATTATGTGATAGTCCACAAGATGGTAGGGTTGTGCAGTGTAAGTGAGTGCTTTGTAAAAATATGACAGTGGTAACAAAGTTCGGTTCCATGCATGTTTAATTCCATGAATGTTTGATAAATATTGTTTATAGGAGATCTAAGATAGATCCATGCATGTATACAAAAGTTAGAAATATTTTTTGTAGAGATTTTTATTTTTTCAAATGGTTGTAAAGAAACAGAATATTTGAAAAATGTATTAGTTAGTATTTCAAACTTATGAAAGTCATTGGTGTCAATGTGTTGATAAATCTGAGGAATCTACCACATTGATCCAGTCTAAATGATGAAGATAATTTCATACCTTGGTTGAGTACAGACGTGTTTAAAATAAGTATTAAAATTAACAAATAACTTGCTGAATCGTGACCTACTAAGTGTTATACATGTGTAATGTGCATAGACATAACATGAATATGTCTGACGCGTAATTAGAAAACCGAAATACAAAATGGATAGCAGCCCCTTCAACAGGAGTAGCAAGACCGTGCGCTCCCCGCCTCCTACACCGCCGGTAGGGCCCGCACCTGCACCCCCAACGAGACCTAATGCGCCGAGTCAAGGTGAAGATGTTCACGATGTGATGCCCACTCCGGAAATCCAGTCCTGGATGACGATCATTGAACAAAGCCTCAATGAGATATGTTCTATTGTATCTGAGGGTAAGATGAACACGGAGCAGAAACTGAGAATTAATTATTTATGCCGTAAAGTTGACAACCCTAAATCTCATACGGCAGTACGGTACCAGTCCCTGAAAATTAGAACAGTCCAAGCTTATTCGTCAATACAATCCCTTGAAGAAAAAGTTGACCTTACACATCAGCTGGAGAACCTTAAACGGGCCTTTGAAGAATCGTCGAAACTTCCCGTTACCAAGTCTTTTGCTGATATGGTAAAGAAAGGTACCAACAATTATATTCAGCCGACTAAATTGAATAACATAGCCATTTATCCTGAAGATAAATTGAAATCAAGTGACGACACAAAATCTCTCGTCCAAAAAATTATCAGTCCTGAGCAGATGAAGCTTCACGTACGCGGCCTACATAAGATAAAAAACGGCGGTGTTATAATCAGCACTGACACTAAAGACGATATACAGAAGCTCAAACAGTCAGTGCAGCTCACAAACTCAGGCCTTAAAATCGACGAGCCTCATAAGCGGAAGCCAAGGGTGGTCGTTATAGGTGTGCCCACATCAATGCAAGAAAAGGAAGTATTTACTTGCCTGTACCACCAAAATCTAGCCGATGTATTGCCGAGTTGCAATCTCGAGACGTTTTTCGATTCCGTAAGATTAAGCCACAAGTCGGGCAAGAAAGACGGTGAGACCTGCAACTACATTATAGAGGTCTCTGCAGAAATCAGGAAAGCTCTCATTACTAAAGATAGAATATTCGTTAACTGGTCTTCATGCCCTGTAAAAGACTTCACATTGGTTACGCGATGTTTTAAGTGCCAGCAATATGGCCATGCCGCTAAGACTTGTCGGGAGGCTACATACATCTGTGGACATTGCGGTGATCGAGGCCACTCTATAAAGGATTGCGCGAAAAAGGCAGAAGAACCACAGTGTGCTACATGCTTGCACTACAAAAAGCCGAGCAAACATATTACAGGATGCATTGACTGTCCAGCGAAAATAATGGCCGAGAAGAGGTACATCAATACCATTGATTATGGAGATACCTAAGTTCTCTGAATAGAATACACCATACTCATTTTAATAAGACAATACGTATATTTCATCTACTATTTTATAAAGTTAACACCTCATTAGAATATTGACCTACTAACATAACATTGTTTCATCTAGTTTATAAGTGCACGTAACTATATAAATAAATGCTAAATTGTCTAACACTGACATTATTCGCGATTCTGCTGACCCGCAGTTTTCCAAGTCAATTGCAGTTTTGTTTATCATGCACAACACGTAATACATTGATTCTAATATACGATCAATGATTATGAATAGGTACCTAATAATTAGTAACTTAGTTTTATTTATTGATTATATTGTATACTGCCAAATTGTGTAATTATATTGCTGTATTGAGAAAATACAAATCAACAAATTTGTTAAGAGGGACCCAACTGCCTGTGATACAGTTTTTAACTAGTACAGGAGTCTGGTGTTCTTCCCAATTCTTTGAACACTATTAGCCGTAAGTTTTATATAATATTATAAGAATACTATTTGTATCTGTGTTTTTTGAGAAATAAATTTATTATTATTATTATGTAGTTTTATCTTTTGTGTACTCGGAAATATCCGGTGATAGACTGATGGCACGGGCCTAAGCCAAGTGAGCATCAGACATGTTATGTGTGTTAGTTTGTGAAGTGTGGATGGTGATATTGTTTGTTAGGGGTTGGGTACTGTCCGGTTCGCACTGTAGGAATTTTCTTACCAATCTACATGTGTTGAGTATAACTGCTTTTTGCAATAAGTGGTAGGTGAGTGGTGGTAAATCTAAAATCTTGAGGGATTGGTGTAATTGTTTTGGAATTACTCCTGTTGTTGAGATAACAATCGGTATAATCGTTACTTTTTGTAAGTGCCATAAGCGTATGATTTCATCTTTAAGTTCAATATATTTACTTAGTTTCTCTGCAATAGTGTTCTGAATGTTATGTGTGTTTGGTACGGCAATGTCTATGAGATATCCTGTCTTAGTTATTTTGTTTATTAGAGTGATGTCAGGTCTATTGTAATGAACGGTACGGTCGGTAAGGATGGCTCGGTCAAAGTATATTTTGGTTGTAGAATTTTCAAGGACAGTTTTAGGATTATACTTGTAGTAGGCTGTTATAGAATCTATGAAATTGTACTGTTGTGCAAGTTTTTGATGTAAGATATTGGCTACCTGATCATGTCGGTGCTTGTAATCCGTTTGGGCTATAGCTTTGCATGCACCTGTTATGTGTTGAATGGTTTCTGAGGAGTATTATTATTATTATTATTAGTCTGATTATATTGATCAGGTGTTACAAAATTCAACTTGCATGTATCTAAGGGGAAAACTATGTTGGAAAATTCCCATATCCTATTGGTTGTCTAATGTACTTAGCAGTTCTAACCAGGCCTGATATTACTTATGCAGTTGCATTTTTGAGTTACTTTTACAATTGCTATTCTAGAGAACATTGTGCAATGTAAAGCGTCTATTGAGATATTTTACTTTTGTATAGAATGTGTAGGAAATACAATTGTAAGTGTGAAGTATTTGCCTACAGCTGAGAGGCCAGCTGATGTATTCACAAAGGCTTAATAGGTTTTTGGATAAATTAAGTATTCAAAGATTGTAATAATTGTGTTTATACATATTGTTAGATATAGTGGGGGTGTTGAAGGTTTAATATCTGCACAGTATGTATCAGCACTGGCCATGTATCGTACTGGCCATCTGTCTTTTATTGTCACTAGACATATAGACATGTATTTTAAATTATGTGTTTACTTCTATAGTTAGACATAAAACATTGTCAGTCTTTGCCACTCGTCGCTGGGAATACGTCGTTTTATTTCAAATATTTTATTAAAGAAAAGCATGCCCGAAAATGGAGCTTCATACATATGTGCATGATATGATAAATCCAGATATACGAGTATTTCAGGTAACATGAAAATAATTTGTTTCGCTCTGCCATTTTATTTGCCACGCAGTTGCACAAATAATTTATAGCCTCGGCCTGTCGCCGGTAATCTACTTATGACAGTAAAAACGAAAGGAGTCAGCATGGTGTCCATAGATAGTCACAAGGATTTACCTATTTTATTGCTTTTGGTTTATACTATACTTATTTATAGTAGGCGTAATCCGAAGTGAAATACGAAATTTCCAGTAAACGTAACTTTATTTCCACCATGAAAACATAATAATCATATTTCGATTGATGTTATTTACATCAACCGAAATCAACAGATCACAAGTAGCATTTGAGTTAATTCTCTTAACCTAGCAGTTTCCTAGATGATACATAAATAGAAAAAGAATACCCTTTTATATTAGTCAAAACTTTGTTGCAGGTCCCTGAGACCTAGGTAGTGCATTAAGGATTAACCTTGCACAAGCGGATTTTACCTCTGTTTATTTGGATGTTGCATAGCTTTTACCAGTAAATAAAAAACCTTAACCTTAATAAATAACCTAACTGTACGGTTATTATTTTAAGTGTAAGAGGAATGATTATAGTTTTAAGTACTTATAACTGAAACAAAGTATTGAGTTTGTGTACCCTTGCCACTATTGAATACCCGAAGGCAAGTAACCACTCATCATAATACGGACTGTTGTCTGATTAGTTAAAAAAAAACTCAAAGACTTTACTTAATCCGCAAGTCAATTACCCTGGTGCAATTCTTGTCAAAACGGCAAGGCAAATAGATTACCTACCTTTCAACAATATTCACGCGATCCCAATCACTTCTATGTTTGCAACACGCGCTTATCTGATGTTGAAGCATGAACTCTGTTTGTCACACGATTCTACAGCGTATTCAATATGTCAGCAAGTGACGTCATGCCATTGTAAACCGCTATCAATGCGTGAGGCCGAACATGTTGACAACTACAGCATGTCCTAACTGATTCACTCACAGGGTTGCCAACAATGACAATTGGGTGCGCCGACAAATGTATCGCGAAAAAGTTTTTATAGGCTTTTTCCACGCGATTTAACACTAGTGATGAAGATACGCACAATAAAGTTATTGTGTACAGGAAATAATAAGCTAGAAACTAAAGAGAATTAAGTAGTAAATCTAATAAAAATAATAAGTGGCTTATAATGTTTTGCTCGGTACGTCAAAGATAGTAGAGAAAGCTACGTTAGTGTAATTCATTTTTATTAACCTTGAACATCGGATTTAGTTTACTGGAAGTAACTAACGGGCTGCTATAGTTTTCATGTAAATATGTGTTGTTGCCCTGTTTACAGACTTCAACACTTTTCTGAGTATAATTTCAGCGTGAGATGTCAATAAATTTGCTACGATTTAGTGTGCCATTTTTACTCAGAGCTCTTTTCCATTAATTACCTACACAATTATAATACTTACTCTTACTACATAAGTGCGAAAATGTTGTCAAATACATTTAAGAAAACACTTAATAGGAGTATCATTGCATGACGCTATTGTTAGTAACAACAATGAGGTGTTTTAAATTAATTTTTAAGATTTTAAGCATTACTATAAGAAAATCCAACCATAACCCATTTATCTCGTCTAGTATTCCAATCTCAACTTAATAGTAAACGTATGAAATCAATTATTTGGCGATCAAACGTGGCACTAAGTATAAAATTAAGTAATTAATTTGAAACCTGATGATAATTAGTATCACATTATGATGTATGAGAATAAATCTATTAACTCCTTGAGTGTCCTACGGGCACGATGTGCCTATAAGAGAAATAGGTCGGTAGTGTCCTACGGGCACGGTGTGCCCATAAGGATTTGTGTGAACTTCACTCAGGTGTTGTGTGATTGGTTTCAATAATAAAAACGTACATCGACTAGTTACAGATTAACCAACATAATACCATAAATTTTTACCATATTTCCAAGTTTGCAACCGAGAAAAATAATAAAATTGCTGATTTCGGTGCTCAGTTTTCTTCGTGCCGCCATATTGCGATGTGGCGATCAACTAAGTTGAATTTGTGATTTTTTTTTAAATGTGTTCTCAACGCAAACGTTAAGTGATTGTATTAGTATTATATATTAAATTATTGACAATTTAGTGATGTATATGTTTTAAAAATTGTTTTAGCCAGTTATAAAAACATTTACAAAAAAGTGTTAGTAACTTTTGTGATGCAATTTTCGGGCGTTGGCCGCTAGCCGTCCTCCATATTTTAAATGATTATATGTAAGTGTTTATAAATTACTTTACTAAATATAGATAAGTTTCTCACAAAGTTGTCTTAGAATCCATTGTTTATTAGACATTTCGTATTGTTTTTGCTATAAATAGGTATAAACATGTTTTGTGAGTGAGAAAAGTTTTCCGTCGGATCGTCAAAATGGCGCAAATTTTTCGCTGCTATGAATAAGTGGTTATTGTGAAGTAATATCGAGGAACTGTGCTAAATGAATGTATATAACCGCGTCGTCTACCCGTGTCAATATTAGTGCAGTGAGAAAAGGAATTTCGTGAATAATTTATATGTATTTTGGAAAAATGTTTCACATGGTGTAAGAAAAAACAAAGTTACCTGCATTTATCATTTTTTTTCGACATGAAAAGATTAAAGGTAAGCTAGTTTAATATAATTCTCAAATAGAGTACCTTCTTAACTGTATTCGGTATAAAATTTACGTCATATAATTATACCATACGCGAGAAAATTAAAGTTTTGTAACCTAATAAACGTTACATCCTCAAAATGGCTGGACACTACCGGTGAAAATGCATTTTAGAGCGGGGCATGCGAGGGGTTAACAACTGATCTGACTTTAAGTTGCAGAGTATTCTTATAAAAATAAATATAATCTGTTAGGTAGCAGCCCTATTCTTGTGTAAAAGCTACTCGCGTAACGTACGAATCTCAACCGTCGATCACTGACCGCACGTTGATGGACGAGTCCAAACACACTCCCAAATTGATACGATTCGACCCACTAACGTAATGTCCCACACACCTTTGTGTTCCGTTACACATAATACACGAATTTGGTGACGAAAAACAACAACCTGTAGATATTTCTGGATTTTGTGAATTTTTATTTCATTTAGGTGACATGTATTATTAGGTAACGATAGACTACTTGACTGCCAATTAGAGTGTATCGGGTTCAAATCCATGACGCGCACAACTAACTCTTTGGAGCTAAGGTGCAAGTCCTAGATGGGCTAAAGACCGTAAACTGCAACTGCAGACTGCAAGCGATACCACTAGTCTAGGCAATACACCACGGCCGCAGGCAATAGTACAGTGAACAACTGCTATCTGCTATGTCGCCTGTCTGCGGTTGCAGTATGCAGCCCAAATCGGACTAGTACCTTTATGTGCGTATTGAATTATTAATTATCGCTTACCCCGTGCCTCGGAGAGCACGATAAGCCCGGTTGGTCCCGGATGTCATGAAGATCTTTGACAGCCGTTATATGAAGTTAATGCATGTAAATAAACTGACATTAGTCTAATGTCGGCAGTTGCTCCGTGGAAAAGCTAACATGTGGTCAAATACTGTTTGACTAGTAAGCGGAACCCGGGTAGCAACGGGGATAGTGCTGGTAGAGTGACGAGGTGTCATGAATTACTATTTGCATAATTTAGTTTTCATTTGGATTTACCAACTATTTTCTAGAGTAATAGTATAGATAGTACCTATTCAGGAGACACATTATTTAAGTGAATACAGCATGCAATATTTCAAACTATCTTATAACTGTAAAAAACATTACTCACTTGATATTAAATTTTCGATTCATGAAAAATATCCTAAGTCGTATGGAAAAGCATCAGAGCGTTAAGTTGAAATTTAAATAAAAATGAGAAAAACTATCTATGCACCGAAGAAAAGCTGTTAAGCGGTAAATGGCGTATTTAATTCATGAAAGACTTTTATCCTTGCTGTTCTAGTATTGTCTCGCCTTTTATATCCCTTAAGATTTACATTGTGCAGACCAAGCCGGCCTATGATTTACACAAAAGTTATTCAATTTGAATATCTTATTCAATTGTTAAATTGAATAATTTTCAGCAATCATTATCGCCGCAAATCGAGATCTCGATATTTTTATAGAAATGTACCTATACTGAACTTCTAAAGATTCGTCTGACATTGATGTAGAAAGGAAATCAAATTGAATCAATTTACTTGATTCACTTTCCTTAACCATTTTAATATACTTCATATAGGTAAAGGCAATAAACAAGAAAACGTATATGAAAGAAAAAAAAATATTACAAAGAAAGATTTTACGGGTCGATCTAATACTTGGAATTCGCTTTAGCTATACTTATGGTCCAACATGCGCTGGAACGTAGGAGTAAATATATTACCAACTTAATTTTCGAATAAATACGTGATTGAGAGCTGTAATAAATGAATTTGTATTTATCTTTAGTACCTGCTTATCTTTAATGACTGAAACTAAGTGTGTAGCTAGCTGTGTCATGGGTAATAATGTATCAATATTAAAGATAACTTGGATGACAATTCAAGACAACAATTCATTATTGTTTTTGTTTACATACAAAGGACAATGGTTGGGTATCCAAATAGTTGGTGATATTAGAAGATTCGTAAAATAAAAGAAATGTGTCATGCTTAAAATGTATAACGCATGAGTTCTTTACCGTACATCGCATCATTATTATTCACTTTATAATTCTTTATACCACTCTTTTTTACCAAAAAAACCAGAAGCAATAAAATTACATAAAATCGAAAACCCTAAGCACACTGTTAAAGTCGATAAAAGTAAATCCGACCGAACCGCTACCTTTTCAAAAAACGTAAAACCAAGCTAAAGCTCGGTTTAATACAGATATAAAATTTTAGCTTCGATTCTGCGCAAAATCCATTCGTATTTAAATTGAAAAAGGCTCTAGAACTAGATTGTCCGAGAATTTTCTCACATTCTGTAGAACATTACTATAATACACTTTGACACTGTAAGCTCTATTATTTTACCTGCGAAATGTCACTGACCCATTTAAATGAAATAACTGGATAATACTGCCTGAGACGGTTCAAAAAATGAAATGCCGTTCAATTCAGTTGCGACCCCATTGACACGAAATCATAATTTCGCTGCCAATCAATACAACAATTGAACTGACCTGATTGTAAGCAACACCATGGCACCATGAACTGATTTTAGGAGGGTTTTAATATATTTCGACGATGGGAATTTAAAGTAATGGCATTTATTGACAATTATTTTTGGCGATAGCCTAGTGGTGTACGTAACGGACTGCTGAGACGATGGTCTCGGGTTCGATCCCCAGGTACCCCGGGCACACACCACTGACTTTTCGAAGTTATGTGTGTATTGAAAATGTTAATTATCGCTCGCTAATAATGTGCCCGGTAGATGGCAATAGGCTCGCCCCCTCATACATTCGGACCTAAACATAACTGGCGAAATGTGGGTGTGTATACACCTCTGTCTACCCCTTCGGGGATAAAAAGGCGTGAAGTTATGTTATGTTGTTATGTGTTATTTTTGGCATAAAGTTGAGACTGAAATACACATATTTCTTGGCTACATAATTCGATTCCCGCTCAAGTCAAACATTTGTGTGCGTGAACGTCTGGGTGTTTCTATGTATAATATGTATGTATTTATAAAAAAAAAAGCATATAAGTATGTTTATCCATTATCTAGTACCCATAACACAAGCTCTGCTTAGCTTATCTAAATCAATTCATTAACAACCCGATCTGATAGTTAGCAATCCGATTAATTGGTAGAAATGGCGCACACATTTCCCATCAGCTGTCTGCTAACACAGGTAGTACGGTACTGACTGCATGATTACTTTGATGAGCATAAAATACAACGATCATATAATAATTCAAGAAAAAGTTTCGGTATAAGGCTGCCGCAAATTTTTGTACTTTATTTATAGATGACGTAGCTGCGAATGATTTTTTAATCTTGTTTAACCGTTTCTATTCAATCCCGTGGGAATTTAGTGAAAACCTATTTTAGTGCACTGTTACACTCCCCAAAAGACTTGTGGGTAGTTTCGGCTGTGCGTTAGGTATCTGTCAATCAGTCGGTAAAGGATCAGCCCATGCCGTTTAAAGATTGAATTGGGACAACTCAATCTTACTTTTAGTTTGTTATCTACCCGTGTTTGTCGCAGTTCGACAGTTACTGTTATGTGTTTGGAGTCCAAGTAGTACAACAGATGTTTCTCGGTGAACTATGTAATGGTTGAAGTTCCTGTCGATTCTACTTTATTTATTCCAAACAGAGTACGTTGGTAGCTCAACTGTGAAGCGAATATTACCTGATGTTTGTTTTATTTACCTTCTATGTATGGTGCCAGATACTTTAATTTTAATAAACATACATATACTTATTTATGTGGAATATTGCAACATACCACTCTGTCAAGAAAGTACACGGAAAAGATCATACACACATACATACATACATAGACTCACGCTTGTTTCCCCGAAGGGGTAGGCAGAGGTATATTAAACGCCCAGTTTTCGCCTGTGTTTTGATCCCACGTAATAGGTGGCGAGCCTATTGCCGCTTTTTGAGACATTTTGTTTGCCAGAGCCTCGTCCGTTGATCGGCAGGTGCACCACTTGCAGGTGAGGTTGGCTTGGGACCCTAAGTTCTTGGTGGGAACCCTATGCACCATAATGGGAAAAGATCAATAATACACAAACTGTTTGTTATTCATCCAAATTTTGACAATTCCTTCAGAAACACCACAACTACGCTAAGGAAAAATCCAATCATCAAAACATTTTTTAAACGCTGTTTAAGGAATTGAGCTCAGCTCTTCGGTGCCACGAAGTGGTAATTTAAGGTTAAAAAGAAAGAAGTCGGCTGGAGCCATATCTGGTGAATATGATGGTTGCTCGATGGTATTTGTTGACTGTTTGGTCAAAAGTTCGTTCACAATGATGGCCTTGTGCGAAGGCGCATAATCGTTCAATTTTTTTTTGAGACTAGTCGAGTGGCAACATGTTTTATACCCAAATGATTAGATAATTATAATGGTACGGATCGACTCATGAGATACAGAAAGTTCGGTGGCTATCTCTCTCAAAGTTGAATGAAGATTTTCAGTTACTGTTTCCTTCACTTTTGCGATGTTAACTTCAGTTGCAGACGTTGATTGCCTACCTGAGCGAGGCAAATCCTCCATCACATCTCGACCACTTTTGAATGCTTTGTACCACTCATAAGCACGAGTTTTTGATAAATTCGCACCGTAAGCCTTCTGTAACATTTTCATTGACTCCGGACACGAAATTCCATTGGCGACGCAAAATGTAAGACAAACTCTTTGTTCGATGTTTTTGTCCATTATGAAATGCGTAATACAAACTAGATATGATATAACTAAAAACAGCACTGTATTTAATATAAATAACAGATGCATTTTAAACTCCGCGCCAAAATTTAAAAGAATTGGGCCTATCTAACAATAACAGAAAAAACATTTTTTTTTAATTTAGAACCATAAACAAATAAAGCATTCCCGTTCCTTGACAAACGGCCATTTTCTATATTCGATCAATACATCGATTTCTTACGAGATTCGTGTTTGAAATATTTGTATGGAGTTCATGTCAAAAAGGAATCTAAATCTACAGATCTATCTGTTCAAAGTTGCCTAGAAGGACTGGGCAAAGTTTGCAGAAGGCAATGGAAGAGAGAGTGTATTCATCCAGTCGTTGTAGGCGAGACAAAGGTCGAACATATATTTACTGCGATACACAGTGATGACAATTTACAAGTAGGTACAACTTACCTGAGATCTTCTGTGATGTCAGGCTTAGAGCTAAATTAGACACACACACACAGATCTAAAATTGGCCAATATTAGCTGAATGTTATGTCTAAATACTTAGCTATTAGTCTGCAAACGCGACGTCTCCAAAACAAGGAACGTGGTACACAATTTTTTTAAATGTTCAATATGTCACAATTTTATTACAACCTTATCAATCGCTCACAATCTTGTCGGGCAAATCCAATAGCGACAATTGCAAGATTATTACAATTTAATTTAATTCTACAATTCACACGACAAAGAAAAACGGTATGGTCCAAAGGTATTTTTTCCGGAAACAAGAATCAGAATGATTTGACAGTTCATAGTGTGACCATAGTCAAAAAATTACAATAGACAAAATAATGATACCAACTAATATTATCGATTCAACTTATCATAGAATATTTATATTTCAAACATCCACACGCCCCAGACTGGACTACCGGTCCGCTAATCGGTTGGTAGACGTGACAACGTTGCAACCACTCTCCTCAGAATTAAACCGTCCACCGAGACCTCAGCAAATCGTGGAACTCCATCAGCCCCAGTTACCAAATGAAGAATGCGCCCCCTGCGCCATCTGAGTGGCGGAAGGTTAGCCTCCTTGTACAAACGAGGTCACCAATCTTGGGTGGATCGGTCTTGTCGGTCCACTTAACGCGTTGCTGGAGTATGTACAAATATTCCAAATTCCAGCGTTTCCAAAAGCTCTGAGTAATGTGGTGTACCAATTCAAAACGCGAGAGACGATTAGGTCTCGTATCAATATAAGGGTACTCAGGCAAGGCGACAAGTGGGCGACCAATAAAAAAATGGCCCGGCGTAAGGGCTTCCAAATCATTCGGTTCTGAGGAGATCGGGCACAATGGCAATGAGTTCAAAACGGCCTCAATCTTACAAAACACAGTTGCTTCCTCAAATGTAAGGACTGATTCACCAATTGTCCTGCGCAAGTGTGTCTTAGCCGATTTTATAGCAGCCTCAAATATACCACCCCAGTGTGGACAATTTGGTGGGGAAAACAACCAATTTATCCCACGTCGGGCAAGCCTATTGTCTATATCAGCTTTGTTGGTTTCAAGAAAATTAACTACGTCATTCAAATAATTATAAGTGCCCTTAAAGTTAGTGCCGCAATCAGAACGGATCAAGGAAGGCAGCCTTCTGCAGGATACAAATCTCTCAAATGTGGCCACAAAGGCCTCGGTCGTCAGCGAGGAGACCAGTTCTAAGTGTACGGCCTTTGTGGAAAGGCAAACGAAGACGCACAAGTAGGCTTTAACAGTCTTGCTGTTTCCCAAAAAGGGACTAGCGAAGTCCGTGCAGACACCGTCAAACGTCCTGCTCTCTGTTACGCAATCTGCCGGTAAGTCACCCATCAAGGGCTGCATTGTAGAAGCCTTGAGCTTACAGCAAGAGATGCAGCGAAAGACTAAACTCCGACTAATTATTTGGGTAGACAAAATCCAAAACTCGCGTAGCAAAATGGCCAACAGAGCATTACAACCAGCATGCGAATTTTTAAGGTGACGGTCAGTTACCAACAAACGAACCAAATGACCGTCCTTGGGTAACAGTGGGGGGGTGACAAGGGGGTGACGTGCCCTGTTAGGAAGGTTGGCGTTCTTGAGACGCCCTCCAACGCGCAAGAGACGCTTGTCGTCCAAAAAGAGGTTCAATTTAGATACAGCTCCCAACAGTTTCGATTTAACTGACTTAAGGATAGCAATCTCCTTCTCAAATTGCGCCAATTGCACAGAACGAACCCAAAAGGTGAGAGACTCCTATCGTTCCTGTGGTGAGAGAAACGGTATCAGTCGTTTCTGTTATGGGTGCCTAAAATTAAAAACAAAACGCTTTATGCAAGCAGTAACACCTAACAACTTGTCAAGGGAGCTGTAGCGATTCACCAAGAAATCTGGGTCGAAGGCGCATTCCACCTTTTCTAGAGCGAGTGTTCGTAGACCCAGCAAATTGGAAGTATTCAAGACTGGCGTTCGAGGCCAATTAATTTCTGGTCGACTCAACCATTCCGGACCCCACCGAAGCGAATGGCCTATCAAACTAGGCGTCAAACATCCGCGCGAGGCACAATCAGCGGGGTTGAGCTCACCTGGCACGTGTCTCCAAACATGCGTGACTTCGGATTTTTGGATTTGGGAAACGCGATTAGCGACAATACCTCCAAGGTGTGGACAGACGCCTTCAACCAACAAAGAACAATTTGGCTGTCTGTTCAGGCGTAGGTCCCATTAATATTAATTGTTTTACCCAAAGTGTTAGACACGTGATGCAACAATCGCACGAGTAGGGCTGCTCCCGAGAGCTCCAACTTCGGAATGGTCAAAGATGTCCGAAGGGGTGCAACCTTGCTCTTCTCCATGATCAGGAAAACCCTCACCAGACCTGAGGCACTGTCTGTGCGCAAGTACACCACGGCTGCGTGACCACGTTCCGAAGCATCACAAAACCCGTAAAGGGTTGCCTTGTACTTCCCGGGAGGAAGGATGGGACGAGACAAGGAGATCTCATTGACGGCAGGAAGTGGAGATACAAAAGAGGTCCATTCCTCAACAAGAGTACCGCGTAGAGGTTCGTCCCAAGTCAATCCTGCTGTCCAAAGCTTCTGCAAGATGCATTTTGCCCAAAATATGACAGGACAAATCCAACCGTTTGGGTCAAAGGTTCTGGCGACAGTAGACAACACGAGACGTATAGACCAAGAACAAGGCAATTTCAAGTCTACGTTATACGTAAAGACGTTTTGGACTGGTCTGTTCTGAACGCCGAGAACAGCCATCATGGCGGGGTTGTCAACAATCTCAAATAGATGTGGAGCCTGCTGATGGTCCTCTGGCAAGCCTTCCAAAAGCGCTGGTGAGTTGGAAATCTATTTGCGCAACTCATAACCAGCGGAGGCCAAGATACCTATCAATTCGTCCCGCAAGAGGATCGCCTTGTCCGCTGTGGAGGCGCCCGAACAAATGTCATCCACATAGATATCGTCCTTCAGGATGGCAGATGCTCGTGGGAAACGTAAGCCTTCGCGGTCTGCGAGCTCCCAAAGAGAACGTATTGCCAAGTTGGGGCTCGACCTTAGCCCGTACGTATTGGTATTGAGCTCGTTGACGACCATGGGATCCCGAGGATCCTCTCTCCAAAGGATCAGCTGGAAACGACGGTCATCAGGGTGGATAATCGTCTGCCTAAACAAATGACAAATGTGAGGTCTTTGTAGTGACGCATAAATTTTATTCCCTGGGTGTCGGAACAATCGACTAAGGAAAATACGTGGGACACTCAGAAAGTTTTGTGACACTAAAAAAGTGTTCTATAAGTAAATATATTTTTATTACATCTTTTCAAAGTACACCAGCCTCTATACAATGTTTCATGCGTCTGAACCAGACGCAGAAACCTCGTTTGCAGCCTACTCGAACGCTGAGAGCGCATCATCCGGCGACGAAAATTGTATCCCTTTGAGCTGATTTTAATTTTGGGAATAAGAAGAAGTCACACGGTGCTAGGTCAGGGCTGTAAGGAGGTTGACCCAGAAGTTTGACCGGTGTGCTGTCTAGGCAGTCCCTCGTTTTGATTGCGGTGTGGGCGGGCGCATTATCGTGGTGGAGCAGTAGTCCGCGGAGCTCTGTGTTTGGTCGCTTGTTGCTCACAACAGAGAAAACTTCTACCAAGCATTTGGTAGTATACCTTTCGGCGTAATGTTTCTTTGGTTTTGTAAAGGAATTGACACCAAGTAGCCAGTCAAATTGAAAAAGCTTGCGAACAAAATCTTCCCTCCGCTTCTAGGTTGCTTTACTTTGGTAGGCGTTGATTCGTTTTGAAACACCCAAACCGTCGACTGGCGCTTTGTTACTGGATCTTATTGATAAATCCAGGATTCATCGCCTGTAACAATATCGTAAACACGCTGAGACGAGCCTGCTTCAAATTTGTCTATCATATCATGGCACCATTCCACCCTTGCCTGCTTCTAAACATCGGTGAGGTTGTGTGGCGCCCAGCGTGAAACTATCCCCCACACCCGTAGATGCACGTGTAGAATCTCGTGAAGGCTTCCTGATCCACTCTGCAATATATGCTGAATCTCTTGGTATGTAACTCGTCTATTGTCTTGGATCAAATTTTTCACTGCTAGCATGTTTTCTTTCGTAAAAGCCGTCAAAGGGGCGACCACTTCTTTCTTCATACCCCAAAGTTAGTTGACCGCGCTTAAATTCATTATACCAACGATACACGGTTGCCGAAGGGCCTTCATCCATGAATGCCATTTGAAGTCTGTCGTACGATTCGTCCGGTTACAGACACTTAAAATCGTAAAAAATCATAGCGCGAAAATGTTCTCGACGCAAATCTATTTTTCAATGAGGCACGGTAATTTTAATTTGCCCATAAAAATGTGAAGCGAAGTTTTGAAATTAGAACGTACCTATTTTTACTTATAAGTAGTCATATTTTTAAATAAATTATAACTGGCCAGTCTCACATACATAAATAAAAACATTTTCTCGTAATACTTTCTGAGTGACCCAGTACACGAAGCAAATTGTATGTTTGTAAAGAGACGAAAAAGGCGATATCAAATCCTGTTCCAACCCGTCTAGCAAACTTAGAGTAGGCCATACCGTCCTATAGACTCACAGCACTTTGTGTAGTATATTAGGAAAGTCCAGCAGTTGACTGCAAAAGGCTGACGAAGAACACATTAATACATCAAGCTTATCTCTTGAATCGAGCGTCATGAACACAGCCATCTTTATACCATGACCAAAATTGTTAGTGCATACATACATACATACATAACGTCACGCCTTTTATCCCCGAAGGGGTAGGCGGAGGTGTATTTCTACACCCACTTTTCGCCAGATATACTTTAGTCCCACGTAATAAGGGGCGAGCCTATTGCCGTACCGGGCACATTGCCAGACTCCGTGCTGCTACTGAGAATTTCGTGACAGAAAAACCCAATAACACTGCCCGACCCAGGAATCGAACCCGGGACCTCCCGATCCCACGCGCACATTTATGCCGCGAGACCAACGAGACAGTCGTATAGGGTTTGATGTCGAGTTTTCCGTCTCTACGCAAAGATGGTATTTGCATCGTGTTATCCCTTAGTCGCCTCTCGGTGTCGTACACCCACGGGAAGATAGGGGGTGGTGACACTTGTATTCTATGCCGTCAACCACACGGCACTTGTTAGTGCATTTTATTGAATTACAAAATATTGCAAATAATTATTTTACTTCAATAATATTGGTAAGAGACTAAAGTAGGTAAGGTTTTTAAGTTTTGTAATAGCGGTGCCGCCGAATCAATATACATTTATAATTGTTTATTTACACAAGCTCGTTTATATTTCGGATAAAGGTTTCTATTAACGGTTGATGAACAACACGTGTAAAATTTTAAGCCTCGTAACGGTACAGTTTGTTGTTTATGAAAACGAAGCACAATATTGACAGTCAATTGGTTAACTCTACGGTACTATCACCCTCTCTTGTAAAGGTTTGAAACGAAATTAAAAGTTAAGTAGTCAGTTAAATTGTTTGAAGTGGACTATTATTGTTTACAGTAGATGTTGTTCTTTTTGTAATAGATCAAAAAGCTTCCTTCTTTAAAGCCGACGGTGTTTCCTTGTTTTTTGGTGACATTTAAATGTTACATAAAATACCAGAAGACTAGCAAGATAAACTATAGCAAAAAACTAAACATGAATTATCATCAGAGAAATATGATGACAATTCATGATATTATAAAATATAAAACAGAAGTTTTATATTTTATAAAGCAAATATTGATTCTAACTTATAAGTAAATAGAAAAGCTGTTTACGCTATTAAGTTTATCAATAATTTTCATAAATAAAACACTAACACGCTTTATTTATTGACATGATCGTCTAAGAGGATTATTATTATTGGAAGAGTCCTATATCTAGCAGTGGACTATGGCAAGTTGATGATGCTGATGATGATCGTCTGTATAATTTCAAAATGTATTTTGGCTTTGAACGTGACTCAATTCTGTAAACAGGAAGATCATTGAACGCTTATAACTGTACAATGTATTTTTGTAGTGTAGAAGAATATCATCAAATACGTGGTCCTCTTAAACCTACAAAAAAAACTGCAGCACCAGATATTCTCAACTACTTAAGATCTTCCACCTAGAATAAAAATAAACCCCAACAGTTGGCCATGAATGCCGGGGCTATATTTTGACGTATTTTAGCGAACATAAACTCGCAATAAACAAGTGAGTTGCTCATCAATTACGATCGCTCAGCCGTTGTGTTTACGCACATTACTATATTTCACTAGAAATGCGAATAGGTGCTTATGTCTTTAAGACCTTATGGTCTTCAACACACTTCTCGTGAGAATTCAATAGTATTAATTTTGCGATCAATAAAAAGAAAAAATCATTCGTCGACGAAATTGGAGACGTCCTAAGAAACGGAAAGGTCCGAAAATACCCGAAACCGGCGAGCATGTATGAAAAAGTAATGAGTGTAGAGGAAGCGCCTGAGGTTTGTAAGGATAGAAAAGTGGCGTTCTGTTGTCTCTGCCTACCTTGACAGCAAAAAGGCCTGAATATATGTATGTATGTATGTAAAACTTACTACAATGTGTTTCTTTACAGTTGTACTGTGAACAAACGCTAACACGCTGGTCAGACGAGTTGATACAGAGTTTGATGTCTAATATGGTAACTATATATCAACGATATGAAATAGGATAGTGATACCTCCATCACCACACTGACACCTATGAATAATATTCGTAATAAAATTCATCTTCAGGGTAAGTTTAAATAAGTGTGGTACCTATATGTTAAAAGATTAGAAGAGTAAGTTTTAAAAAAACGGCATAAGCTTTTAAAACTTACTCATATACGAGTATAGGTCGGAGTAGTCAAAAAATAAAAGAGTAATAAGCACTGTACTTAAAAAGAAAAATCGCACATCACAAAGCATCTCACATTGCTTCATCCCTGAACATAGATCATTGTAACAGCTGTTTGCTGCTGTATTTATATGGGTAGATAGACGCGTTACCCCGTGCCTTGAATAATATAGTAGATACCCTAGAGATTATGTGAGAATCTAAAACGTTTAAAAAAAACACAAGAATCGTTTTAGCATCTGCAACGCAATACGATGAAAATGCATTCAACATGATATTATGTCCGTGTGGTGACGAATTAAGAATACGGAATGTCACCATCCCATATCATCCCATGGGTGTCGTAAGAGCGTACAGTATTATGCAGAGAACAGCACTGAAAGAGAAGGAAAACTTGATGCAAACCCTATACCAACCCGTTTGGCCAACGTGGTATAGTAGGCCAATTCCTCCTTTCAAAGGAGAGGCCTAGTCTGGCAGTGGACTGAGGCTGATGATGTGATGATGTTAAAAGCTCCCATGTCCAATGTCTTAGCCAAGATCTTCCAATATGCATATTAACTTACCGTATATCAGGGCTACTGATTATGAGAGGTATTTCATCCGCACTTACTAATATACAATACAATTAGTTGTTACTATTATTAAAGTCGTTATATATTAGCCTCAAACGAGATCAAAGCAAAGTAACAGAAACACAAACGTATGAAAAGCGAACTCAGTAATTGTTTTGTGCCAATGGCTTTATTCGCAGTGGTTTCATTCTCATGGCATAATTACGAGATTTAGCTGTCTCAAGCAATATGAAAGCAGTGCTCAACATGAACAAATCTTCTACAAAAATCTGATAATCCTTAGGTAAAAGGCAACGAATTTTGTGTAAATTTGTACTTTGGTAGGTAGGCTTTTTATGGTAAGATGGTCGTGGTAAAATTATTATGTGTGGAAACTGTATGTTAAAAATAACGGATATGGTTATGTGTCGATGAGGTGGAGCCATGAAGCTGAATATCTATAAAAATTGAGTACGGTATACCATCGTGTATCCTTATAACTCCATAGTACAAGTTTGCGGTTTTCAGGCGGTTATCATGACACAGGTTTGAATTTTGATTCAACGTACCATATTTTTTATCTTTTTCTACCTACTTATTTTAACAAACTAGAGCCTTATATTGGTAAGTTCATTAGAACTGCGTTAATTTAAATACTTTATAAATTTGACTCCATAAAAGTAAATTAAATTGTGGAGAGACTGACAGACTGCTACGCAGAGGGTTTCGGGTTCGAATCCTCGGCACGCACCAATGACTTTTCGGAGTTAAGTGCGTATTAAATTGTTAATTATCGCTTGCTAAACGGTGAAGGAAAACATCGTGAGGAAACCTGCATGTCTGAGAGTTCTCCATAATGTTCTAGAAAGACATGTGAAGTCTGCCAACCCGCACTAGGCCAGCGTGGTGGACTATGGCCTTACCCTTCTCATACTGAGAAGAGGCCCGTGTCCAGCATTGGGACAGTAAAGGGCTGATGATGATGATGATGAGGATGAAAAGTAAATTATGAGGCTTTGGAACCGTCACTAAAAATAATTGTGAGATAATGTCGCAAAGTTTTTTTAAATTATTTAATATATAAGTGTAATTCTATTTTTAATCTGTATTTTATATACAATCGGCACCGGAACCGGCAAACCTATTGGTGAAGGAAGCAAATATTTTCGGGCTGGCAACTCGCACGCAACCTGATGATCCCTGCCCGGAGCAAATAAATTGCTTAGCGGAGGACTCACTTCGTACGAATTCAAATTCAATCTATAGGTAACTCGACTTGTCTTATTGGAACGAAGTTTTGGAACGAAGTTCCTTATCGCGCGTTGCGAAAGGGGGCTAGACGGAAAAAATTAAGACAAAAAGTTGTAACGACACTTTTTGCTATTGTAAGCCGTGCGGCGTGCGCATGTTTCTCTGTCTGTCTCTCTCCCTCTCTCTTATAGAAAGCAAGCATCATGTTCATGCTTTCTGATCACGAAAATGACATCTATTTGGGAATCCAAGATTGCGGACGGAACATTTTAATTAAAATTTATATGGGTATAATTTTCGGGGTTTTTATGGATTCTGGTCACGAAAATGACATCTATTTGGGAATCCAAGATGGTGGACGGGAAATTTTTAATAAAATTAATATGGGTATCATTTTTGGGGTTTTCATGCTTTCTGATCAGGAAAATGACATCTATTTGGGAATCCAAGATGGCGGACGGGACATTTTTAATAAAATTAATATGGGTATAATTTTCGGGGTTTTTATGGATTCTGGTCATGAAAATGACATCTATTTGGGAATCCAAGATGGCGAACGGGACATTTTTTGTAAAATTAACAATTATTACTAAAATTGAGCCTACTGATTAAGTTTATATTACATTATATCTGTTAATAATAAAAAAAAAATATTATAACTTAAAAAAAATAAAATTTTATAACAATTCCTTCACTAATTAATCGAAAGAAACTTCGTTCCATCCGGGTGTCCCTTGACACCTCTCAAGCAGTTTTTTTTGTCTCAGAAAGTATTTATTTGTAAAATTACGTGATTTTTTTTGAAAAGGTTCTTGCCTGCATAAAATATTTATGTATTAATTGTATTGTTTACTTGAACTTTCTATTAATTTTAAAACATGTGTCCGTATCATCGGGGATCCAGAGGCCACTAAGACTCTTGAGTCACTGCAACTACGCAGAGACGTGGCCTCAATGGCTGTCTTCTGCCGTATCTATCACGGTGAGTGCTCCGAAGAGCTCTTTCAACTAATGCCACCCTCTCCTTTCCTATCCTGAACGACACGTGCTGGGTTGAGGTGCCACTCTTACACGGTAGAACAGATACCGTCACGCACCAAATGGCTCGGCACCTCTTATCTCTGCCGTAGCATTAAGATGTGGAACTCTTTACCAGTCCACGTGTTTCCCTTATGATCTCGGGCCCTTTAAGCGGGGCGTGGAAAAGCTTTACTCAAGGCCGTCAAGGTGAAGGCCATCATGCCATAATGCCATGCTGGCTGCTGGGATGATGGCCATCACTATGGGACTTCACTGACTGCTTAACATCAGGCAGCATGGAGTCAATTTGTTCGGTAGAAATAATAAAAAAAAAACATAATTACAAAATGTAAATCTCTAGCAAGAGATTCTTTGGAAGAGAACATAAATTATAAAAAGCAGGTTGTGCACTCGTTTGTGTTGACGGATTAAGACTACAAAGTGTCACTACCTTTATATTTCCAAGAGTGTTGTCGTAAGAGGCGACTAAGGAAAATACACAAAGCCGATAGCAAAGAGCTCAGATATTTACATAGAGGCGCATTTCCTATGGGCGCTCTGAAGACAAACTTTCTGTGACCCAAATTGCCGCTTGGCGGCGTGGCTGTCGTTCTCCCAGTGTAAGAGCAAAAGAGACGATGTATCTTACTTACTAGAGCAAGAGAGACGGAGAACGACGCCAGCGCCGCCAACGGCGCCAACTACGAACTAAACTGGGGCAAGTGCCCACTTGGAATAGGCACACGAAATCCGTAGAGACTTCGGTTCTATGTATAAATCTGTATTCATTGCCAATAGTATCTTTGGGAAGAGACGTAAAACTCGACATCAAATCTGAATGGCCAGTAAGTATAGTTGACCAAATCCTCCAATGCTGTTGTAACGCAAATTAGGAAAGGCCTATGTCCAGTAGTGGTCTTTTTTATCCAATACTTAGCACACACACACACACACATTTTCCTCATTATTTACAATTCAAGGAAGACATACCAAGCGCCACTAGATACATTAGATAAACAAAACCCGGCTACTATTAACATCTTACAACGTATATGAGAAATACTTCTAAATAATGGCCATAAAAAAATTATGAGTGGTAAAACGAGGATCACAATAACATCAACACAATTCAAATAGCGTTGAAAACTAATATTGAAATACAATACTTCAACACGGCATCCGCTACTTGTGCAGAATTCGTATTCTAACTTTAGTATTATTCTAGTAGAATTCCGTAAAAAATATTTACTTAATACAAACTTCGAATCGCACTGTCTTGAACTAAGGTGGTTGACTTGAGTAGTAAGTTTTAAAGTGCCACATAACATGTATAATATATTACATGTGTATAAAGTATTTATAATGCAGAATTTGTTTTAAAAAAAAGTCTGTCACAGTAAATTTATATTCCTCAAAATAGTAAAACAGAAATAGTTGGAGATATTTCAGTAGTAAACACTTCATGAAACGTAGTTTAATCAATAGTTATAGTCGTAGACATAGAAAACGTTCTCTATTTCCACAATTAAAAGTGAGTGTTTCCAAGAATTAAGACAAGAAATTGTATTCCTATGTTTTCAACTGTTAGTGACGGTTTGAAAGTTCACAGTGTATTAATGTATTAGAACCAGGGCTACAAATTATAATAATATGGTACAGACAATAATGACTTCTACCTTTTACATATTAATCATCATCATCCTAGTGTTATCCCGGCTGCATCCAAAACTTACACGCCTAGGAGCCCATGGTCCGCTTATTAGACCAACCAGATATTATGAGACGGAATACAGCTTTTCCACAGAGCGACTGCCTTCTGATCGTAGCAACCCAAAGGGATAACGATATTCCATGCCTTAGACTACAGTCCGTTTATTCAGTGGTACTAAAAACCTAAAGTAATCTTAGCCAAAAATAAAATATTTTATGTGGATTTCAAATGATAATTTCTCATTAGATTGAATTGCTTCAATCCCATGATTACTTTGAAATTTAAATCGCTTTACAATTATCATTAGTTTCAAAATCGGCTAGCAGATGGGGCGTAAATTCCTAGTCACTCATCATTGTCTTGCCCTGGTCCCAATTTATTTGGTGTCGGCGCAGTATGTCCTTGGCTTCCATTCTTCTCTATCACCAGTCATCCGATCGTTTACCCCTTTCTCTTTCATATCCATCCTCGCACAGTTCATCCATCTTTTCCTTGGCCTTCCTCTCCCTTTTCGTCTTTCTACATGCATATTCATCACTGTTTTACCTACATACATCTCATCTCTCCGCATAACATGTCCATACCAGGCCTAAATTCCTAGTCACTAATGCTGCCTAATACAAAAGGGTCAGCGAAACCTTATGTCAAAGTCAAGTCAAAGTCAAAATCATTTATTCATCTAGCACGCTTATGAACGTCAAATGTTTAAAGTAAATTACTTATTGCTTCTACATTTACATTTACTGCCTCGTTCGCAAAGCAATAGGTAGAACCACGAGAAAGAACGGGCAATAAAACTCGTGGCCACTCTTTTTAATCGCCAGTGTTACGGTACATATTTTGTTTTTGTAAAGAGCTGCAACTGTTTCAAATTGTACTTAATTACTTGTAAATAGTAACATACCTAATACTTAAATAATTAATGCAGTTACCAAATCAAGTTCTGAAGTAGCCTTCTAGTGTGAATCTTGTGTAACAGGAGCATCCACTTACGTCTTATAATGTAGGCAACTCGCAATCATGTTCAGAATTATGATGGAAATGTATGTTACAGAAAGTGACGGTAGGTATGTGAATACACAAAACTTACAAAGACGTTAGTGTACAGCCTATGATCACGAGTTACCTTCATCTTACACTGAAGCAATTTTTTTAAATAAAATTAGTGGAACAACAATGCAAATGTAAATGTAGTAAGTTGAATGACCTAATAATACATGAATAGTTTTTTAAAAGAACTAGAGATATTATACAAAAAAACTGAAAAAGAAATGTATCTATATAAACTCTGAATAAGTACAAAGATCAAGAGTTGGTTAGTTTAAATGACCATCTATCCTTATCACTGAAATAATCGTTAATGGCGTAATAACCTTTCCTAATAAGGCAGTCTATTATTTTACTCTTAAACGTACTAAATGGTAATTCTAAAAGACTAATTGGTATTTTATTGTATACACGAATACCTAGCCCTACAAAAGATTTTTTTTTTTTTTTTGTTGAGTCATCTCAACTCCGCCAACCCAGCCATTAGAACAGCTGGGCTTGGGACTGGCGGAGGAGGTATGTGGAGGCTCTCCCCTACAGGCGTTCGGGGCATACCCACTAAAAACCACCGCGGTGTCCCTACGGGTCCCGTGTGTTGGCGGGGTCACGCGATTCGCGATTAGCATACTTTCTCGCGACCCCGCCCGGGATTGGCCCGCCGTTTGTGTTGGCGGGCCCCGTCTCGTTATGATCTCGCAATCATCCATCAAACTTCTTGCATCCATCAAACTTCTCGCATCCATCACCTCACAAAGCTACTTGGGAGGCGGCGAGGACACGCGCCGCCTCCCGCCTTTTGGCGGACAGGGAGCAGCCCCAGCGCTCGCCGTCCGCAGGCACTGAATTCAGGGTGGTCGGTGGTCGTCTCTTGTGCGACGTCCCCGACGCCCGGACCTATGGTTGGGGAGAGGGCGATGTATTTCTCTCTCCCGCTCCGCCGCCTCCTTGCTCAGCATGACTGCTTCGCAGAAGGAGGCGACGGCGTTCCAAGACCTCTCACTCCGGACCATAGACAGAACTACGGCCGGGAGCGAGAGGACAACCGTATTCAGAGCCGCGACCAGATCACGGCGCTGCGATGCCCAAGCTGGGCATTCCGCCAAAGTATGCAACGCCGTGTCTTCGACAGGGTCGCGGCTGCTGCCACAATGGTGACATCCGGGCGTTTCCTCCCGGCCTATCCTCCACAAATACCGGCCAAAACAACCATGGCCGGTAAGGATTTGAGTCAACCGGAAGGTGAGGACGCCGTGACGTCTCTCCAACCACTCATCAACCACGGGACTTACCGCCACTATCGTGGCGTGCCCGAGCCCTACAAAAGATTTATTAACTTTATGTAAACGATGATAAGGGGCATATAACTTATGCCTGTTTCGAGTATTTATGTTATGTATGTCACTTTTTGTAGTAAATAAACTTATATTTTGCCTAATATACAATATACATACATACATAGTCTCACGCCTATAACCCCGAAGAGGTAGGCAGAGGTGTATTTCTACACCCACTTTTCGCCAGATATACTTTAGTCCCACGTAATAAGGGGCGAGCCTATTGCCGTATCGGGCACATTTCCAGACTCCGTGCTGCTAATGAGAATTTCGTGACAGAAAAACCCAATAACACTGCCCAACCCAGGAATTGAACCCGGGACCTCCCGATCCCACGCGCACATTAATGCCACGAGACCAACGAGGCAGTCGTATAGGGTTTGATGTCGAGTTTTCCGTCTCTACCCAAAGATGGTATTTGCATCGTATTATCCCTTAGTCGCCTCTTACGACACCCACGGGAAGATAGGGGGTGGTGACACTTGTATTCTATGCCGTCAACCACACGGCTACTACTATACAATATATTAGCAAATAAAAATTGCGAGGCTACTGTAAGAATCCCTATAGACTTAAAGCGTTCTCTAAGAGTATCTTTTGCACCTAACATTTATGTTGCTCGTACCGCTCGTTTCTGTAAAACGAAAATATTTTGAATATCCGCAGCTGTGCCCCATAACAAAATGCCGTAGGACGTGACACTATGAAAATAGCTAAAATACACTAAACGAGCCGTTTCGACATCAGTAAGTTGTCAAACTTTCCTGACAGCATACACAGCAGAGCTGAGCTTTCCTGAAAGACGTGCTATATGTGCACCCCATTGTTACTTATTATCTAATGTAATGCCTAGAAACACTGTCGAGTCAACTGTGTCAACTTCCTCCCTATCTAGCATAATATTAGGTCCCAGTTGTCTAACGTTAGGTAAAGCAAATTTAACGCATTTAGTTTTCTTAGAATTAAGTACCAGGTTGTTTGCTGTAAACCATTGTGTAACCTGTATATAAGTGCATTATTTACTTCATCAAATTGATTCCTATTCCAGTCTACTTTAAAAATAAGTGACGTTTCATCTGCAAAAAGTACAACTTCACAGATTTTTTTTAAATGAAAAGGTAAGTCATTAATATATACAAGGAATAGAAAAGGACCTAGAATTGAACCTTGTGGAACGCCTAACTGTATAGGTAATTTAGAGGATGTAATGCCATTTACATCGACGCACTGAAATCTCTGCCGCAGGTACGACTCGACAACACTAAGTGCGGTATCCTCTACGCCGTAGTGGCGAAGCTTACGCAATGGTGTGTCGTAATGAACGCAATCAAATGCTTTTGAGAGGTCAAAGAATACTCCGACAGCAGTTTTAGATGACTCCCAAGCATTATAAATGTGTTTTATGAGAACAACACCCGCATCAGTAGTGGATCTACCTTTAGTAAATCCATATTGATCTTTGTGAAGCAGACTATTTAAATTAATATGTCTTAATAGCTGCTTTAGTAAAATCTTTTCAAATATTTTACTAAATGCCGGCAAGATAGAGATGAGCCTAAAGTTATTTATGTCATTTTTACTGCCAGATTTGAATAAAGGTATGATTTTACTTAATTTCATCAAATCCGGAAATACGCCTAGGTCAAAACATTGGTTAAAAATTATAGAGAAGTAAGGCGCAACAGTCTCAACTATAGTACCTAAATTTTTTATTGAAGTGCCCCAAAAGTCGCCGGTATTTTTAATATGAATTGAATTATATGCGATCAATATATCTCACAGGCTAACGTGCTCGAATCTAAACATGCTATTGCATTCAGGTACACTGCTAAGCAAAAAATTCCAGCGTCCAAAGACGATGATTGTAAAGAGCTAGTAGTTGTTATAGATTTGTCTGTGATTAATAAATTGTTATCTTGGATTTCAAATTGTTTTTCCCGTTGTCGTGCTCTTCCAGTTTCATTATTTATAATTCTCCACGTTTCCTTAATTATATTTGTAGATTGCTTAATTTTACCACTTATCCGCTTGACCGCTAGCGCCAATTTGCCGAATTCACTCGACCGCTCACGTTCTAAACAAAATGTCGCGCCGCCGCTCGCCAGATGGGCGCGCTAACATAAACATTTATTGTTGATATGTCGGTAACATGAGTAAGTTGACGTGTTGTTTTTCTTCAACCTTAAGAATGACTGGTTCAAGTCGTATGAATTCTTTGTTGATATTTAGTTTCCAATTTATTATACTTAGCAGCGAACATTGACGATCGTTCAAAAAAACACTTTGTGTATTTTAAACAGGATTATTTTAAAAAGTAAATCGATGACATACATATTGTATGAGTTTTCACTGTAAAGGGATTCTATCTACACCGAATTAAATAAAAAAACATGTATCATAGTATAAAAATATTTAAATACACGCATACGATTAGCACATAATCACGGAGCGCGCGAAACAAAGAGTGGCATTTGACATTATTTTTTCGTTCCGGGTTAACGATTTTAAGACTCACTTCGTATTTTTAGCATGAAGAAATGTTCAATGATTTGAATAGATCAGAGAAAAAGGATTTAAAACATTACGTAATAAAAAGAAACAGTAAATTCAGACCGAGTATAGCGCTGTAACCAAAAAGGGAAAATAGTCACTTGTGCGCGGTCAAGCGGTTATAAATTTTGATTTTGCCATAATACAAACTTGTTTAACAATTTTTGACTAGTTTTTTACATAATTTAGAAAAGGTGTGTAATATCTATGTTGTTTCATACAATATAATTCAAACAATTTGGCTCTACTTCTGTATATACCTATAGTGGCCCACTGGTTAAAAGATCCGGTAGTACCCTACCCTCCTACCCTCACAACTCTGTTGAAAACGGAGATCCAGTTAAAATCTGGAAATTTCTTAGAACACTGGGAGTTGGTAAGTCTCGCAAGGACCCAATCTCCAAAGATATAAATATAGATTCACTTAACGCACATTTCACTGCTTCACCCAACTTTGATGGGAAAACAAAATCAAACACGTTACATGATCTTTCACGTGTCCCAACTCCCAGATATTCACCTTTTGTTTTCGAGCAATTTTCCTGTTGTGGTGTTAAGAAGAGCATCATTTCAATCTCATCCAATGCTGTTGGTAATGACTGCATCAGTCGAAACATGATCCTGCCCATCCTAGATGAAATCCTCCCTGTCCGTTGTCATATCCTAAATTACTCTGTTACCAGCGGCGTCTTTCCATCAGCGTGGAAAGATGCACAAATAGTTCCAATACCTAAAAAATCCAAACCCTGTTCCATTAATGACTTCCGTCCTATATCCATACTTCCATTCCTTTCTAAAATCCTTGAGCGTCTTGTACATACGCAACTCTGTACTTTCCTCTCCAAGAATGCGCTCCTGAATCCTTTCCAATCCGGTTTTCGTCCTGGTCATAGTACTACCACAGCATTGGTTCATATCACTGATGAGATAAGGCTGGGCATGCATGGTGGAAAACTCACGCTATTGTCCTTGCTTGATTTTAGCAACGCATTTAACACCGTGGACTTCCACATCCTGCTTGCCATACTCCGCTCTATTAACATATCTCCAACGGTAATTGACTGGTTTCATAGTTATCTGTTTGGACGCCGACAGCGTATACGTGTCAATGAGTCGTACTCCTCGTGGTGTAATAAAACTGTCGGGGTACCGCAGGGTGGCGTGCTATCTCCGTTACTTTTCGCAATTTTCATAAATTCTATCTCCAAACAGTTACTTTCATCTTACCACCTTTATGCAGATGATTTGCAGATATATTCACAAGCACCACTCGAGTCAATTTCAACGGCGTTTTCTAATATAAACTTAGATTTGGCGCGTATCTGTGCGTGGAGTAAAAATTATGGCCTCAAGGTGAATCCGACAAAAACACAGGTCATTCTAATTGGCAGTTCTAGGATGATTTCCAAGATAAATTGGCCACAGCTGCCGCAGATTGAGTTCGATGGTAACATCTTAGCAATTTCAGATAACGTGAAAAACCTTGGTATTTATCTGGACAAAACTTTTTCATGGGGAAATCAATTACAAGAGACCAGCCGTAAATTGTTTGTTTCAGCTGGGTCATTACGTAGGCTGAGGAACTTTCTTCCCACCAACACCAAGATTGCGCTTGCACAATCCTTGCTTCTCCCAATACTCGATTATGCTGATGTCAGCTATCTTGATCTTAATGAGGACCAACTTGATAAACTTGAGCGTCTCCAAAACTTCTGTATTAGATTCATTTTTGGTTTACGCAAATATGATCATGTATCCGAATTTCGATCCAGGCTCAAGTGGCTCCCAATTCGACTTCGCCGGAATACCCATATCCTTATGTTACTGTACAACGTGTTGTTTAATCCTAATACCCCCACATATCTTAAAGAACGTTCTAAGTTCCTTCATGACACACATTTAACGACCTTGAGGTCGTCGGTGGATCTGAGACTGCAGATGCCAACACATTCCACAAACTTCTACGATAAATCCTTCGCTGTTCAAGCTGTCCGTTTGTGGAATGCGCTGCCGGTCGAAATTAGGCAAGCTAAATCATTGAACATTTTTAAAAATGCACTAAAGAAACATTATTTGTCATTGTAAACTAATTTTGTCACTGTATTTTGTGTTCTTATTATTATATGTACCTATGTATATGCATTATATTTATGTATATGTATTATATTTATGTATATGTATTATATTTATGTATAATATTAAATATGTTTATATATGTATGTATCATATTATGTATGTATTTATTTATAATATGTTTAGCACCTATCATATTTATTGTATATATGCCTGCGTATGTATGTATAATAAATAAAACCAATTTATAGTAATCACATATTTAGTCACTACACATCAAAGCTTTTTGTCTTTTCAGTCTGTCCATCCTAAGGTTGCCTGGAAGAGATCGCACTTTGCGATAAGGCCGCCCTTGTGCATTTGATATGTATGTAGTACACTTGTCATTTACACCGAATTTGTACCAACATTTGCACAATAAAGAATTATCTATCTATCTATCTATCTACCCTTTAGTGTGACAGTTTTACTCTTAAAAGTATTTTGAAACTCATTATTTACTAGTCCAAAAAGTGAATTATAAATTATATTTGGATTTTCTGAGTTCAATATTGAGGGATTTAGTTTAGCGATAATATTGTTTTTAAAACGTGTAAGACGATTGATAGTTTGAGGCCTACATTCTACTGTATGTGATTTATCATATATTGAACAGGAAAAACTAGCTATCTGTCCACGGTGATCAGAAGGAAGACAACTAATAACTACTGGGTTTTTCGTAGCCCAAGAACTAAATATGTTATCCAAACAAGTAGAAGATGTTGCAGAGACTCTAGTAGGTTCACAGAATAAGTTACTTAAAAAGATTCAGAAATGTATTATACTGTGAAGAATTCTCTAAAATATTAATATTAAAATCACCACATACTATAATATTCTTATGACTACATTTAATTTTATTAATAGCATCTTCCATAACAGTCTCAAATAGATTATAATCACCAGGAGAGGGTCGATATACACAAATTACAATATATAAGTCTAGTTCCACACAGGACAACTGAATAGTGAGCTCAAAAGATAAGTTTACAATATCTTTTCGTTCTTTGCATTTTAATAAATTTGAAGTCATTATGAGAGAACCGCCTCTAATAACCTGCTTTCTTATAAACCAACTCTGCACTGTGTAGTATTCATTTATAACAATTAGCTCATGGGTCTTTAACCAATGTTCAGTTAAGCACAAAACCTTAACGTTATATTTTTCTAGAAATATACTTAACTCTAATTCTTTGCCAGATAGGCCCTGCATGTTTTGGTGTACTATATTTAAATACTGCAGCCAAACTGTTGTCCTATCTTGGAGTTTAAACCACAAGATGTGTCAATAAAAACATTGTTAGTACATGTACTAACCCTATCAAATAAATTGTCAACACAAGGCTCTCTGCCTTGCTGTAAATTGTATGCTAATAAATTAGCAATCTGTCGCTCAATATAAAATGGCAGATACATTGTATCTTTAGTTAAAATAAATTGACTAATAAATTTATTAGCGTCAAAAAGCAATATTGAGTCACTATGACGACAAGTGATGTTATACAATAACCTATTTAATGAGTGTATGTGCATGTTTTGTGTATGTGTTAAGTTATTTCAGTAAGGCAAAGCACCTAAAATAAATTTACAACAAAATTTAGAATTAAGTTCTAATAACAATTCAACATTCTATGATGTCCTGTCTCTTTACAGTTAAACTGTTACCAAACAATAATATGGCAGTACGACTCTAATCCAAGGGGTGTAACTTAATCTGTTTAACGAAACTACTGTAACTATCCCCTGGCCTACAATAATTTATAAGACACTGAAACGTACGTAATATAAATCTGGTCGATTTTAATATTATTTTCAAGCCAAATCTGATGATTGATGAACACCCATTTAGAATAGGTATTGTAATAAAATAGGTATTTCCAATTCTCGCGATTAGAGGATAAATTTTAATCTCAGAATATTTATTTGTTTGGATTTCAAAGGAGGAAATATTTTGGTCTGTCAAATTCTCAATTTTAATGTAGGTAAATGAAGTAGATTGTCGTCTTTATTACTTAGGTTTCTACTAAATTTCGTAGTTGATTTTAACACAAAAAGTCGTGCTTCAAAAAAAGTCGGCTGTCAAGACCCTTTTTCTCAGGAGCGTGGAGGTATCAAACTGACCAACTGGCCAACGCAATCAAGAGATACAGCCGTTTATGCCGGAAATTGCCGAATATTTTCGAAATACGCAAGGCAATCAAAACCTACAGGTTCCCATGAACGCAGAAATTTGAAATTTGGTACGAAGCAACGTCTTATAGCATACAGTTAAAGGAAGAATTGCGAAGACCGTCAATTTTTTGTTATATCAATTAAATTATTTTAGTACATTTTAAAGTTACTACCCCTTCCTCATGAACGCGTGGAGCTATTAAATTGAAATTCATATCAAATACTCAGTTCTATAATAGCTTTAAGTTGTAACAAAATCAAGCTTCTATGTCAACGCAATCAAAAGAAACGGCATTTTCGCATCTACTCGCAAGGAAATTAAAACCTAAAGGGCATTTCCAGTCCATCTAGGATCTTGAAATTTGGCATGAAGAAATGTTTTATCGCACATATTAAGGAAAAATTCCGAAATCACTAAATTTTATTAATATCACAATTTTTTTAACATAAATTCGTAATATAACATAACTTCACGCACGTATCACCGAAGGGGTAGGCAGATATAAGGTTAAGTGTGGGTGTGTAATACACCTACTGCCTACCTATGTAAGCAGTAGGTGTATTACACCCCCACACTTCGCCAGTTATGTTTCGGTCCCAATGTAATGGCCGGCGAGCCTATTGCCATCTACCGGGCACATTATTAAGCGAGCGATAATTAACATTTTTAATACACACATAACTTTGAAAAGCCAGAGGTGTGTGCTCGGGGTAACTGTGGCTCGAACCCGAGACCATCGTCTCGTTAGTCCGTTACGTACACTACTGGGCTGTCGGCGCAGTATATCCTTACTAATATTATAAATTCGAAAGTGTGTATGTATGTATGTTTGTATGTATGTAAGTTCCGTTTTCACGCTTAAACGGCTGAACCAATTTTATTGAAATTTAATAAAGAGATATATTGGACCACTGAGACGGACACAGGCTACCATAAGTTGCAAAAAATAAAGTGGGAGGGATTGTAGGGAGGGTAGAAGTTAGTACGGCTCAAATTTTCCTTTTGGAAGTAAGAACGCATGCACTGTAATAATAAAGCGTGCTGCGCATGTGCTATCTGTCAGTACTGTCACAACATATTATGTACATATTGTCATTTTGTGCACGGTGATGTTATTATGTACCTACCTTTTGGTAGATAATGGTAGATACTTAATGTCATGGATACTGACTGAGTTAATTCATACCCTATAGAGTTTCTGAAGTCTTTAGAATAATTAAGGGTGCTTTCACACAACTCGAGACTGAAAGTAGATTTGTGTTACCCCGAATTTAACGCGCGCGAAGCCGCAGGCAAAAGCTAGTTATTATATATTTTTTTAATCATTGTGTTTACCGACAGGTTTGTATGGAACCCTCGGTGCGCGATGCGCTGTTTTTTTTATTTTAGTCTTAAAATAACTACTAAAGCATGAGGATGGATAATTTAGCATATCAATTTTGTCAAGTTGTATGAAATAGCTACTTGTCATAGAACTTGACAAGCAGTCGTATTTTATAGCTGAAATACTGAAAATACAATTGACAAAAGGCATTGACAGTTACGAAAGTAGTAGCTGAACTGCACTTTTCATACAAAAAATTACATGTGGTAGTAGCAGCAGCAGTAACAGCTGCTAATTGCAGCTAACACATTTCATGCAATTAACAAGTAGCAATAGCGATAGTGACAGGTGAGACCCTTTTGATACAAGTGATAAACCGCAACGGTAGTAGAGTAATAATAATATTCTACCACATTCACACAACACCATCTAGGCCCAAACTAAGCAGAACTTGTACTAAAGATACCTACTAGACAATGGATAAACATACATATATGTATATATTTTTTTGTAAATACATACATTTTATACATAGAAACACCCAGACCAAGATCAACATCCATTTTCACGCATAGAAATGTTTGACTACAGCGGGAATCGAACCCGCGACCTTCGGCATGGCAGTCGTTTGAAGTTCGCGTCGTCAGAAGCTAAAACATACAATCGACAAGTAGCAGTAGTAGCAGCTGGAACCATCTTTATGCAGTTAACAAGTAGCAGTAGCGATAATAGTAGCTGAAAGCATGCGATGCATATAACTTTGTGTAAAAGCACTCAAAATATATGGTCATAAATGCAAAACTTATCAGCTTGGTTTATATACAGAGATCATGATGAAGATGATCAAAAGATAATGGAACACCAACAACGATAAATACAGACACAATATTAAGAGACGACGGGCTCTACAATAAGTATTTTTTATTTAAAGTCTCACGCCTGTATCCCCGAAGGGGTAGGCAGAGGTGTAAATATTACACCTACATTTCGCAATAAGTATAATGATGTATTTTACTTACTAAGAACTATCTCATGGTTATCAAGTGGTGGCTTGTTGGCACTCCAAGTATGGCCAACAGGCGGTGTTAGTGTGTAAGTATAGAGCCGTTAGGCAAAGGCTACGGAAATCCCTGCCATGGTTGTGTACAGCAGGGATTTAGCAGGACTTTTCATAGGCTTTGCCTAGAGCGGTTTATCTGCCACTTTACACATATTTGCTAAACAATACACTACCATCCCTTCCAGTGAATACATCCCAATTGTGAGAGTAACTTAGACCTCGGCAGTGCCTTTTGCTCTTCTCAACAGTAGCCACGTCCCGAACTGGTGGCAGGGCAGTTTGCCGCAGGCGGTAGAATTGCCGCATCATGAATCAAGTAGTTATTAATTATATAGCTTTAGAAACTTGCGTACTGTGTAAATAGGTTAAACCTTTCTATTGATAGCGAATCCAATAGTTTCAATAGAATTATAGATATTGATGATTCAGAGCTTTCAATGATTACACATATCAATTCTGTGAATACTGTGGTATGTCATAGAATTACCACCATTGATTCGTCATATTATTATGCGACTTTCCTTGGAAACGAATAATTCAGTGTTTACCAATACTGACCAATTCCAGGTACTGTACACTGTACCTACAACCTATTGCTGTAGAACTTAAATAAGATTATTCTATGAAATAATGTCTGATCTTACATCATGTATTGGATAGAAGGTCATTAAAATTATTGCATCGAATGGTGCGCTCCCATTTGGTCGCGGGAGATAGGGCGCGCAGCAACACGACTGCGGGGGACAGACAGAACTGTCCCCCGCACCCGCACCCTTGGACGCATACTGCGCAGGCCCCGTCCAAGCCCACGCGGATCGTCCACTCCTGGGATCCCACTTAGCTTCACCGTGGGTGGCAAACTCACGGTTACTGAGATGCAACACCACGACAAGATGGATATCCTACGGGGGGGAGGACGTAGGCCCCTGCTTCAGCACGCCAATGAAATCGGTCCTCATCTTTCCTCTTCTAGACCTTGCGCGCTAACCCACGAATATCATCGCTCACCTGGCTACAAGCCGCCCTACACTACGTTTGCCAAGACGATACCGCCACTCAAGTACCTGTTGTTGCTCTAGCGATTATTGGCTGTGCTGTATTTATGACCAGGCCAATGTCTCAAAGAAATCATCACTACATTTACCTAGCAAAAGGCATTTTGAAATAGTTATTTGTGCAATAAGAGAGCAAAGTTGTTTTTTGTTTCGAGTACTGATTTTGAGTCCCGAGCAAGCGAAGGATTCTATGATTGATTCACGAGCGTAGCGAGTGATTCAATGTTAGAATCCTGAGCGTAGTGAGGGACTCAACAGCACGAGATGCAAAAAACTTTGCTCTCGTGTAGCACACATAACTTTTCACCTCAGCAGTGAGAACACATAATTATTACTTAGGAGACATATAAATGAACAGGAATAGATTGAAAACATAATTCTGCATTAATCACTTATTGTTTTAACTCTTCTGGTATTAAAGTACAGCCATCATCGCTAGTTTCGCTCATATTGTTAGATTATTTTAAATATTAATATACTAGTAATTTAACACATTACGCTATACGCTATCAGCATCAGCGACATTTTTATTCCCACTGTTTTTTTTAAATCGCGTTTTGATACCGCGTCCCTGATGTTTATTTTTCAAATGTATCGTTGTTGAAATTCGAAATGAAAATATATTGGTTAAATACCAACTTTATAGTATTAATTTAAACATATAAACAATAACATTAAAAAAACGTAATTTCTTTAGGGTATTATGCGTTACGGAACGTGTTATATATTTTTTCATTTTATTTTAAAACTTTATGCACATAATAGTACAAAGGGGGACTTAATGCCGAAGGCATTATCTACCAGTCAACCTTTGAGTGATGCAGAGAAATATGTAATAGGTGCAGTTTTTAAATTAAAATGAAAAACAAAAGGCAAACCTACTCATTAATATAAAATATAAAATGATATACATATAACTAATATACGTACTTACATACATACCATAACTTTATATTTATTAATAAACACCTAAATATACATACATTTTATAATTCCAAGGGTGCATAGGAATCCCACCAAGAACTTAGGGTCCCAAGCCAACCTCACCTGCAAGTGGTGCACCTGCCAATCAACGGACGAGGCTCTGGCAATCAAAATATCCCGATAAGCGGCAGTAGGCTCACCACCTATTACGTGGGATCGAAACACTGGCGAAGGGTGGGCGTTTAATATTCCTCTGCATACCCCTTCGGGGAAACAGGCGTGAGTCTATGTATGTATGTATGTATGTATAATTCTAATAAATATATACATAAGTATATAAAATAATTAAACGATAAATAACTTATGACGATTCAGTTAGTGCGTCTAAATAATTCTGCTGAACTCTAGATTTAAACGTAAATCGGTTAGTGGACATCCTAATATCAAGAGGGAGAGCATTCCACAGAAGGATAGATTGTATAATAAAGAATGAATGTACTAGGGTGGAATTGTGAGTAGGACAAAGAAGCAGAATATTATTAGAGGAACGAAGATTTTTCTCATGTGTATTACAGAGAAATTGAAGATGGGAAGTTAAATAGACGGGCGCACATGAAGAGTGCAGTAAAGAATGAAGAGTACACAAAGTACGCAAGCTACGCCGTTGACGAATAGGTAACCATCGTAACTTTAATCGGTACTCAGAAATGTGGTCGAATTTGCGTAGATAAAAAACGAATCTAATGCAATTATTGAGAAGGCGATCGAGCTTATTGAGAAGATCTGCATTAAGGTCGAGATAGCACACGTCACCATAGTCGATGATGGGAGATATTAAAGTCTGTACTAGCACTGTCTTAGTCCTGAATGGCAGAAAGTTCTTCAGTCGGTAAAGCGACTGCAAGGCACCAGTGACTTTACGACTCATATTCGCTACCTGGGTCCGCCAGTTAAAGTTGGCATCAATATGTAATCAATATGTAATAAGATCCTTGACGCTTGAACTAAACGGGATTATAGATCCATCAAAAATTACAGTAGGTAGTGTATTGCAAGTCAACCCTGTTTAAAATACGTAATTAATATTGGGGAACACCAGAGTCCAAATTACGCCTTGTTGATGAAGTTTCATCGACGCGTACCAACTGCTGGCGTCCTCGAAGATAACAGGAGAACCATTCCAGTGCCATAGGTGAGATCATTAGATAGGATAGGACTGAAAGGAGGAGGTCGTGACTGACGTTGTTAAAGGCGTTTGAGAAGTCCACCAAGACCAAAAGAGTAAGCCTGGTGTCCTTCACCCCCACCCTCACATCGCCAGTCACCTTGAGCAATGCGGTGACAGTACTATGTCCAGGTCTGAATCCAGATTGAAAGGGTGACAGGACGTTGTTTTTGTAAACAAACCCAGACAACTATCTCTGAACGCATGACTCAAGTACCTTGGATAGAAAGGGAAGAATGGATATGGGACGGTAATTTGTCAGGAGAGTGGGATTCGACATTTTGGACAAAGGACGCACATAGGCTTTACGCCATATGTAGGGAAATTTACCAGTGTCAAGGGAAAAGTTTAGGATATGGGTAATTACAGGTAAAATTTGTTCAAGGATAACCGTTATCATGCGACGACTAATGTCATTGCATCCCACGGCTTTGGACTTAATTGACAGGATAATCTTTTTAATCTCACCTGATGATAAAGGAGAAAAAGAGAAAGAATTAATATTCAAACGAGGTAAGCTAGCCAAGTAGGCTATGGTTTGACTTTTAGTTTGGTCGTCCAAAGTGACTGTAGTAGTAAAATAACGATTAATGTCATTCAAACTAATAGTCACCGGTAGAACCACTTGGCCATGAGGTTTCCCAATGCCAAGTGTTCTTAAAAACTGCCTTACATTAGCAGGGGATGAGTTGGTAACATTTTCGGAGATATGTCGGCGTTTAGCGTACCGTACCATCTGGTTGCACCTGTTCCTAGCTATCTTAAAAAGAGACCAATTGTCGTCACACCGATCCTTTTTATATTTGCGGAAAGCTCGGTCTCTCCGTCGCATTGCCCTCCGAATCCCCTCAGTCATCCAAGGAACAGGTGGACGTTTCAATTTTATTTTTCTGATGGGAGCATGCACGTCGAACAATTTCGTAACCGTGTTGTTAAAAAAATCGACTTTGTCGTCTTTAGTGATGGCTGACATCAGCGGTACCCAGTCGATATGCGCAGCATCTACCCTCAACTTTTCAACGTCCATTCGCCCATAACAACACCAGTACAGTATTTTAGGACTCCGTTTAGGAGGCTTCAGGAAATACGAGAGGAAGACAAGGTCATGACGGGAGAAGCCAGAAGCAGGATGCTGACCGTGAGAGCGGACCAAGGTAGGATCAGAGGTGCGGATTAAGTCTAACCAGGTGTCCTCCCCGTTAGGGTTGTGGTGAGTGGCATTAAGAGGCAAAACGTGGAGGATGGCAGACTCGGTGATGTGGATAAGTTTTAGGGAGCGAGGTGAATGATGGGATAAAAGGTCAGTGTTAAAATCGCCCATGATGATATTATGTGCATACTCAGAACCCAACGATTCTAAAACTGATTCCAAATCAGTGAAGTAAATGACCGAAGGAGGACAGTATACTATTCCAAGAACCAATTTGGTTGCCCTGACCCAAACCTCAAGAAAAAGATACTCCGCAGAAGTAGAGTGTTGGGAGGAGGAAGATAACATTTTATAAGATAAATTGCTACGGAGATAAATACCACCACCTTCGCCTCGTTTGTCAAGCCGATCGTTCCGGATTAAGACGAAGCCAGAAAGAGGGTATGAGGTAGAAAGAAGCTGAGGTTTGAGCCAGCTCTCGAAGATCAGGGTGGCATGATCGTTGGTGTCATGTTTCTACAAGTTCGCTAAAATGACTTGGCACGCTTTGTGCATTAATATGACACACATTTTGGTAATTATTGGTTGTTGAATTGAACTACTCGTATAGAATATCACTTAGAGACTGACTGTCATTAATCGAACAGAAACTGTCATCGGCAGACAAAATAACTGAATCATTCGCAGAATGAAAAGAATTATAGTCAGAAATAGTCATAAATAATAATATATAATAAACGTACTAATAATATGTAAATATTTAAAATAATCTTTATATATAAAATCCTTGCGTTACTGACTGACTGACAGACACGCTACAGCCGAAACTATTGGGCGCAGGAAGCTGAAATTTGGCATGCATGTTCCTTGAGGGCCGTATGGGTGCACTAAGAGGGGATTTCCCGAAATTCCCACGGGATCGGCCATTGCGGGTAAATTAAAAAAATGCAGGCGTAGCTGCTGGCGTCCTCTAGTATAATATATAAGCAATATAAAAACGTTCCGCGTGGTGACGGATTAAGAATACGGAATGTCACCACCCCATATCATCCCATGGGTGTCGTAAGAGCCGACAGAGGGAGCATATTATGCAGAGAACAGCACTGTAAGAGAAGGAAAACTTGATACAAACCCTATACCAACCCGCTTGGCCAGCGTGGTATATTAGGCCAATTCCTCCTTTCAAAGGAGAGGCCTAGTCCAGTAGTGGACTGTTAAAGGCTGATGAAGAATATAAAAATATATAAATTATTAATTATACACGATAAGTGAAAAGTTACTGTCCTCTCTGCACCACCCGCCAGCAAACACAAACATGAAAAATAAATATCAGAAACAAAAAATAATTTACAAAGATAACAAAACGTAATACATAACACAATAAACAACACAAAGAAAACATTGCAAATAAGATTTCTGAACGTATTCATAGACTAATCACGAACTGTCAAATGTCAAACGTACATACCTCACATTGTGATTGTGACAAAGAAATAAACAAACTAATAGGCTATTAAGTAATCATGCATAAACATTGAGACTAGAGTATAGTTGGAAAAACAGAATACAGAAAGTAAAAGAGTTAGAAACAGAGATATTAGTGAGTTGATACTTCATTTACGCGGCTTAGAGGTCGTGTTCGATGATGCGACAGCCCCGGCGCCGCTCTTGCTCGCAGAACCGCTTGCCTGCCTGGGATATTTCTGCAGCAGACTGTCCAGGCCGTCTGAAGTTGTCACCTTATGCCTAGTGCCATCCGACGCCTTTACCATGATGACACCGTCTTGTGTCCAACAGGAACGGATGCCGAAGTGTTGGCGAGCCTTGCTAAAGATAGCCTGCCTGGTCCTTGTCAGGAACTCCTTAACCGTCACAGATTTTATTTATTTATTTATTTATCCAGCACACATTTTTATTACAGGTTACAGACCCAATACAGCAATGCAGCAACAAAGCTATTATATTTTTGTACTAAAGATAGCTAATATAGTCCAATGCCACCCTCTCAAATTCCGCCAAAGAACAAACATAAATATCTAAACTACGAGAAACCTCATTTAGAATATTAAAATTTAAAGCCCTGACCGTTGGAGCAAATTTCTGCAAATTATTGCGCGATGTAGGTACCTCAAACACCTTAGTCCTTGGCGCCTGCCGCAGTCTTGTATTTGGTACAAGCAACTTTAACGATTCCAACACACTAGGGTTACTTAGTTTACCCCGGAACAATAAGAATATATATTTAGCCAAGGCTAAGTTTCGCCTCACCTCCAACTTATAGTATCCAACCATCCCTGAACAAAGAGGGTTAGATACATAAGTGGATAGAAGGGATACACGCCATACTGTTTTAAGTAAAGGTACCGAGTAAATTTATTTTGCATTTCTCCACCATAAAACTATACAGGCTGTCACAAGACTCATCACCAAGCCGATGTCTACTCGTTGTGGACATCATGCCAAGTCATACTAACCAAAAATAATACCTGGGAAACGAATTTCTTTTTTAATATTTCACATTTTTTAAATCGCAATTAAAAGCGCGCGCGTGCGATGCTCGAAATACCTAATTATCCATGGTGTATGACCCCATGGATAAGTAGAATAGTAATATCTAAAGAACATATTGGCGGGGTAAGTGCATCGTTTTGTACCTAATTAAAAAAAAATCCATACTAACTTTGGGCCTCAATATCTCCTGAACCAGTAATTGCCCAGGTATGGTCCCGAAGTAAAAAATGTTCGTAGTGATTGGTACAACATGTGAGTTCAGTTTTCGTTAAGGGTCTTTTTACACCCTGTATTTAGTTACATGGGGGTTCCAGATAATAGCACTAGTCTCTAACCTACTCCGAACCAATGCGTTATACAAATACTTTACAGCATTAGTGTTATGGAAATCCTTTGTTTCTCGCATTATAAACCCTAGGTTCTGATAGGCCTTCTTGCAGATGTTAATAATATGTTGTCTAAATGATAGTTCGGCAGAGAATTAGACACCGAGGTCTCACACCATCATGACTCGCGGAATAACTTCTCCCTCCATCTTGTATTTATAACTCACTGGTTCTGCCGCACGCGTAAACGACATAATGTTACATTTTGAAACATTAAAAAAAGTTTATTCTCAGTGCTCCAATCTACAACGTGAGTGATGTCTTCCTGAAGTCGTTCACAGTCGCGCATGTCATCGACTCGAAGTAACAACTTCAAATCATCTACAAACAGATGGCAGTTCGCATGTTTGATCACATCTGGTAGATCATTGATGAGGAACTGTAATAGGCCTTAATTGCTACCTTGACTGACTCCTGTAAGAGTGGGATATAGGTTCGAAGTGTACCCAGCGTACTCGACAAACTGCTTCCGGTTTCCTAAATAGTCAGCAAAAAAATATAATAGATCAGGTGTAAATCCGGCCATTGCAAATTTCTTTAATAAGATGTCAGTATCGACACTATCAAAAGCCTTCCGAAAATCAAAATAGGCTACATCCAGCTGTGCTCCAGCCTCAGAATCAAGGACCGGGACAGCTTGGTTCATGAAACATATTAAATTGGAATTTGTACTGTAGCCCGCCCGGAACCCGTGCTGTGCATCGCTAAGCTGAACATTGATCTGTGATGTTATAACAGAGCACAATGCCATTTCGAAGACCTTCGCGAATGTCGACAATACCGCAACAGGCCTGTATCCTGTTATATCACAGCTAGTAGACCCTTTCGGGACTGGAATCACTCTCGACAATTTCCAACCACTTGGATACACCCGTCCTTTCAGACAAATATTAATTAGGTGAGCAGAGGCCCGGCTAATATCATTCGACAGTCTTTTACTATGTATGGAGGTATTCCGTCAGGACCTACCGATCGTTTAGGCTTCAGGCGAGCTAAGGCACTGCTTACCTCTTTTAATCATAGCTGTCCCACATAGATTCGCCTCTCGTGTTCAGGCGCCTCCTGGACTGCTGCTGCTGCGTTTAAATGTGGCGTTACATCTCCATAAACGGACTGGAAATAATTGGCAAATGCTTGGGCACACTCACTCTCTATAACGGGCGAACCGTCTCTGATAATGTGCGTTTTACTACGCTTCGAACATTTCCGACTAATAAAACTCCAAAAGGTTCTTTTGTAAATTGCATTTCTATAAGATTCTGATAATTCTTAAAAGCATAATTAATTTTATTTTTAACTTTGGATCGATAGTAAGAAAACTTATCATACACATCCCTAGATTTACATATTTTAAAAGTTTTATGCCAACATGCCTTTACTTTTATGTCACCTATTAAGTCTGCCGTGTACCATTCTGGGTAATTGTACCGCGAATAGTTGGCTTTAGGCATTTTTCTTTGCGTGCTATCATCTATTATCCTATAAAATATATTATAAAGTATACCGTATGCTTCGTTAACGCTGCTTGTACCATACAATCCGCTCCAATCCGCTTCCCCGAGTGCCGAATACATTGAATAAAAGTCTGCCTTTGCGAAATTCCACCGCGGACGGGAGGTCGCGGGCAGTGGTGACGACGCGTGGCTATGTAGGGGTGTGTGGTATGGGTGTATGGGGGTGAAGTGGGGATTGCGGCGGCCGCGGCCGACTCCACAGGTGTGTGCGCGTGCGCCGGGCAGACGCTTACGCGCAGCGGCGGGTGCTGCGGGTCAACATTAGACAAAGACTCGCACTCTTCACTTACAATAATCTCATATTTCGATAAAGTTGTCAACACAATATCGAGCGTACGATTGTTACAATTCCTTATGTTGTTGCATTGGAGAAATTTACAGTAAGTAACAAAGTACTCATTATAACATTGTATATCCTGACTAGTTGAATACATATTCAAATCAGCTACTAAAATTACTTTTTCATACCGTACACACAACATTTCTAAAATGTGAAACATATACATGTATTCTCTGTCCATTGCTTTCGGTGGAATATACACAACACAACATAAAAACATAAATTTGTTTCCACGATACACAGTTGCACAGACTATCTCGAATGAGTGAGTATCTAACTCAGCGTTTTCGGGTAAAGTCACTTGGCACAGCTCGAGTCCATCACGTATCGCGGCAGCAGTAAGACACCTCCGTGCTTACGACCATCCACGCAATCGCATCGAAGCACCACATACCCGTCCGGAACTATTTCGCCGTCGTGTATGGATTCATTTAATCCACTCTCCGTGAAGGCAAACAATTGAGCCGTCGATGCTAGTATATTGCTATAGACACTTTTTAGCTTCGTACGCAATCCTCTAACGTTTTGATAATAAAGCCCCAATGTGTAATTATTTTTCTTTGCCTTGGGTAATTCTATGGGAGTTCCGAAACCAAAGCCATTCACTAAGGCGCGTATTAACCGGCCAAACTTCTGATTTAGCAATATTCTCATGCTGGCTTTCTGGAACTCCAATTTTAAAAGACGAGTAGTCCCACTGTGTCCTGTGGGCTATTTTTTCGACGCTGATATTTATCTTATCAACTACAATTTTGCCTATATTTTCTACTATTGTGCCCGTTGACGTATCAGGATGTAATGACCTTACATGTAAATATTTTTCTTTTCAATAGCTTGTAGATTACCTATCTCTTGGTTTCCTCCTCTTAGTACTATAGTCCGATTGACTTTCCTTTCCTTCTTCCTGTTGGTAACGGTTTGCCATTCTGCCTGCTTGATGATGTGCCCTTCAGTTTGGTCTTGGCTCTGGAGAGCCAGTCTGGAGACTGCAGACCTCGAATCCATTCCGGAAAACCAGGCCAGGACTGGACGATGATGACCATTAGTAGACGCACCGATTCTGTGGCATGCAGTAAAGCTGTCAGCTGAGATACCTGGAAGATCCATTTTGCGAACCACCTTCAATAGAGACGCCTTACAGTCTTCTTTGTCAACCTTGGGCACCCCAAGGAATATAAGGGCCTTCCGCCTGTGCCTGGTCTCCATAGCATCAATTGCCTGTGTACATTCATTTACTTGCTTGCGCAAAAGCCCAAGCATTGTGTACAACAACTCCTTAAAAGTGCGGAACTCCTCAGCCACTTTTGCGACAGTGTCCTTTGCAGACCCGCCGTGAAGCTGCGCCTCAAGCTCTGCCATCCTTTTAGAGAACATCTGCTCAAGGTTGTTCTGGGCAGTCTTGATGTTGTCTAGTTCAGACATTCTGTTGTGTTGTGTTTTCAAGTTGTGCTTCCCTTATTATAAACTTGAGAAGTGTGTGAAGTGCTGACAGGTGGTGTAACTTGCAGTCTTAGCTTTACATACAGTAATGTATAATACTTTGACTAACGTGAGTACAGTTTGATTGTCAACTAAAATACTCAAAGTAGGCAAATAAATGTTTAAAATTATACTTTAAATAATTAAATAATAACTTTGCAAAATTCGAAATGTGTTCACTTTTTTAGCACCCACCGCCAAAAAAAAAAGTTTTCTATGAGGCCGAATGCCAAAATCGAATTATTTATATACATTAAATAAACATCATTTTATAATTTTTGTTTTTTTCTCTCGCTTTTTATATGCATGTGAAAGAGACAGAGCACAGTAAATTCGAATGGTTCAAATTTATGGCTGAACAATGTCAATTCGTGACACTTCATCATCGGCCTTTAACAGTCCACTGCTGGACTAGGCCTCTCCCTTGAAAGGAGGAATTGTCCTACTATACCACGCTGGCCAAACGGGTTGGTATAGGGTTTGTATCAAGTTTCCTTCTCATACAGTGCTGTTCTCTGCACAATATGCTCCCTCTTTCGGCTCTTACGACACCCGTGGGTTGATATGGGGTGGTGACATTCCGTATTCTTAATCCGTCACCAATTCGTGGCACTGAAATTTGAAAAATTTAAAACCTACTTTGACTCACGCTCGAATCAAAATCGTGTTTTGTTCACTGTTGTCTCGCAGCAAAAGCGACATGTTTGAACTGCTGTGGTGAAAATATAATTTATAAAACGTGTTTGATCTCTTCTCCCAATTATTTATAAACGATGGAGCCATAAGCAAATAATAAACGAACTACTACAAGTGGTGATTTCCAAATATCGGTATGTAATATGATATTTTACCAACTTCCCACACATATGCTCATATTTTTTAATTATGAAAAGGCTTCAGAAATATATCATTATTTATACTATTTACATAAATAAAATGTATTGGCATCCCTTTGAGTAATTTCAATAAGCGTTCTCATATATTCAACCAATATACAAACGTCAAGCAAATCGTTTTTACTTGTCAGAATATGTTACTTGAATTGGTTGCGTTCTATACTGAATTGAATATACTTAATCATACTTAATGATATCATAAAATGTGATTTATTGTAATAAATAGGATTATATAATATGGTGTGATGTCAGAGTCTTCTGTCGAAAGCCGTGAGATATGAGCGAAAATCAGATGGTAGTCACTCTTTGAAAATATATATCTTTAAAAATAAAATATAAATAATAGTCTATTCGTAACAGATCACAAGATGAGAACGTCCGCCACAGTTTACGTTGGCTCTCAATATTAATGCAACAACATTAGTCGGCATCAACGCTATCGTAAATCATTAGCTATAGTACTTTACGTGTTGCAACCATATTATGACGTCATAAGACACTATATGGATTCACCAACAGCTAATTACTGGATCTTATCTTTAGATAATTAATGAATCACGATGTTCAATAGACGTTTCGCGGACTGCTGGTGCCAATGTCAACACTGCTGGCTGAACTTGTAAGCTTTAAGAAAGTTCTTCTCTCAACTTCGTAAGAAATGCGTAGTTGTGTGTATACGACTGTAGTGCCGTAACGATCCAATTAGGATGATTATGCTCACCACCTTCCCTAAAAGTATAGTTCTTACATACTTTTAAGAAATCGTATATAATAATATATAAAATTGATGTGTTACTGATTGACTGACAGATAAGCTACAGCCAATTCTATTTGGTGAAGGAAGCTGAAATTTGGCTTGTGTGTTCCTAGGGGACCGTAGAGGTGCACTGAGAAGGGATTTTCTGAAATTCCCACGGGATCGGGCAGAAGCGGTAAAATTAAAATAAAATACCCGTGCGTAGCTGCGGCCATCCTCTAGTCTACTATAAAAATGTATTAAAAACAATCGGGTGACGAATTCATCTTTAAGGAAAACCAGATAAAATGTTTTCGGTTTATTTATATCCAAACCATCAAGTTTTCATCATACATTTAATCGTCATGGTCACGCCCAAATGTTTTTTCCCGTTCACGTGAAGTTTCCCTCTCCCATTAACGGGAGAGTGTGATATATGGCAACATTGAACGTTGGAACAAGTCTATTGTGAAAGCGCGGCTACATCATCGGGTAAGCGGTTACTAAAATTTTTATTAGAGCTGCCAGCTTAACATTGTACTGACTTAGTTCTAAACTTAGAAACACTTTTGCTTTCAATGATAACATGATGGCTGGCAGCCTAATAGTTAATTAAATAGGTAAGGGTCTTTATACAGGATGTAGATCTGCATTTGCAAAATATTTTAGTTATACCATAAAGACATTATAGTTATTCACCTAAAATTATTTTAATCAGTGTGCGATAATATAAGACCCTATTTTCATGAAGTTTTACTTCGATAGTAAATCAGAATAAACTGTTGACTGGTGCAGAATAAGACTGGACGGTAGGTACGTGTGCTTGTATGTGTTAGGTAACTACAATGCGAGGTCGCGGCGATCAGCTGAGCGACTGCGAGGTGATTTTTAAAATTCATGATTACGATTTTTTTTTTAACTTTATGTGACTTATTTTTCACATGTATTTGTATTCAATTATAATGGTATATTCAACCCTGCAAATATTTTGCAAATGCATATCATATCAGGTGAGAAGTACCCTGAACAGAAGAGCATGCATGAGGAATCTGATGGGAGTGAATGAAGCAAGAGAGATATGTCTGGATCGTTGCAAAGGGCGTTCCGTAGTCTCTGCCTACCCCTCCGGGAAACAGGCGTGATTCTATGTATGTATGTATGTATGTATGCATATCAACACCCTGTATAGTACATATAAATACCAAGAGTCTGTAACATAATGCGAATAATTTGTACAAGCAGGTATGTAATAGTTTTTTTTTCAGATATCAACAGAAGGCCAATGACTGTATTTGAATATGACATCAAAACTGTATCTTTAACAAAATGTGATTAGATTTTGAATTGGATCACAATTGGCATTCTGTTAACTTAATGTCATTATCGTCTTATTTGACATATCTAGTTCGTCGTTGACACTTAGTTTGACACATGGTTTAAACTCAAACTCAAACTCAAATATGTTTATTTCCATAAAAATGTTTAAATTTTTTGGACACGTCAGAAAGTCATACAAATAAAAAAAATAAAAAGTAACTTTAAATGCATATTAACATAGTTGAGCATTGAAAAAAATGCCTGTTCAGAAAGTAGAGCCTCGTGAGAAGAATCAGGCAAGAAACTCCGGGCCACTCTTTTCTACGTCTTGATTCTATACAATTTAAAAACTTAGTAACTACATTGAATTTTTCATAAGTATATGAGCTGGTGTGTCCATAATGTTGTTGTCAATTAATAAGGCTTTTTTAATAATAATATAAAAGTACTTACTAGCATAATATAGACACAATAACTCACACTCACATGAAACTTAACACTAATCAAACATAAGTAGCCTGTGGGACCGAGCAAATTAATCCCAAGCATTTTTATCTTCAATATAATCTAGCACTGAATAGTACCCTTTTTGACAAAGTTTACGTTTTATAATCTTTTTGAATTTATTATAACTTAAATTTTGAATATTGCTTGGCACTTTATTGTAAAAGCGCACACATTGGCCTTGAAAAGAGTTTTTTAATTTCTCTAGCCGTGTAGCCGGCACTACTAGCTTACTCTTATTTCTAGTATTCAAATTGTGGATATCAATTTTCTTTGAGTATGAGGCCTTGTTTTGGAATAAATAGATTAGGTTGGAATAAATGTACTGGCTTGCAACTGTTAAAATGTTTATTTCCTTGAATTTATTCCTTAACGAAGCCCCATAATCCAAATTATAAATTGCTCGAATAGCTCTTTTCTGCAGAACAAAGATGGTCTGAATGTCGGCAGCATTTCCCCACAGGAGAATACCGTATGACATTATACTATGAAAATAGCTATGATATACAAGCCTGGCAGTGTCAATGTCAGTTAACTGGCGAATTTTCCTGACTGCGTATGCTGCAGAGCTGAGTCTATTCGACAATTTACTAATATGTGGTCCCCATTGCAGCTTAGAATCTAGTGTAATGCCTAAAAATTTGGTGTTATCCACAAGATCCAACACATCATCCTTAACCTTTACTGAGGTGTTCACTTGTTTGACGTTAGGCATCAAAAATCGAATACATTTAGTTTTTAATTTACGATATCATTCAAGTTTCAACTAATTTAGAAGAATACCGTTTATGACACAAGTATGATACTGAGATTATATCGAAACTGCATTTTGAACAAATATAATTACGAGAATTGACCTTCAGACTTAAGTCTGAAGGCCAATTCTCGTAATTATATTTGTTCAAAATAAACATTAATGTTTAACAATTTAAGTAAAAATAAACATCTACCTTCACTTCAGTATCACAGCAATGAATACAAAAGAAAACTTTATTTCATATAAGATGTCTATACAATTCTTAAAATTGTAACATAGCATGATATTGATTGTCCGTGTGGTGACGGATTATCATCACCCCATATCATCCCATAGGTGTCGTAAGAGCCGACAGAGGGAGCATATTATGCAGAGGGCGCATATTATGCAGAGAACAGCACTGTAAGAGAAGGAAAACTTGATACAAACCCTACACCAACCCGCTCGGCCAGCGTGGTATAGTAGGCCAATTCCTCCTTTCAAAGGATAGGCCTAGTCCAGCAGTGGACTGTTAAAGGCTGATGATGATGATATTGATTATTTAATATACTTAATAACATAATAATATTTAATTTTATGAGATGTTCAAATGTTGTGAAAAGCTTTCCCGGATCTTTCTCCCATCATTCTCATAACACGAACCAACTGCTATTAATTTAAAGTCACTGATTAAGCTAAGCGTCCACGGCTCGGCATCGTACGCATCGCATCAATCGCATTATATTTTCATACTGCGTCCACTGTATCAACAGCGATCGGATTGCCGACGCAAGTACCAGTGATTGTACGTGTATTTGTGAGAATGGAGGAAAGCGAAGAAGAAAAATTCGTCGTTATTGCTTGTTTGTTAGTATAAGAGGAAGATAATGCAAAAACATCTAAAAAAAGAAAACATAATGTCTGGATACACGACATTACGTATGACGTCATCGGCACGCATCGCAAAAGTTGCCTCTCGGAGCATCCGTGTCGGCATTGCCGATGTGCGATCCGTGCGTTGCGGATCAGTGGACGCACTTGTATGACTTTCTATACAAAGAATACTACGATCCGTGAAATGCGATGCGTCCGATGCGTACGACGCCGATCAGTGAACGCTTAGCTTTAATCACCAAGACGCACAAAAAATTACAAAAATACGAAAACTGTCATGGCGGTCACGGTTAGTCAATTTAAAGAAGCGAAGTGGAAAATTAAACCGGTGCTTCCTTTCAGCACCTCTGTCCTATTAAAAGGAAGGGTTAAAGATGAGGGGATTCAGGCAAAACATGCACAATAAGCATTTATGGACCGGTTCCTTTGATATTGAAGATGTTCAACGGGTTTGGTTCTATATATTTCCGATGAATCAATTTAGAAATAGGATTTTTGTAATCAGGCCTACTATGATATAAACCAGTATAACACGTATTGTTGTATTTAAAAAAATAAGATAAAAGGAAGGTTGTATGTAAATAAACTCAGTAACCGTGGGTTTCTGGTACACCCACGGTGAAGCTAAGCGGAATCCCGGGACCCCTCCCGGGATTCCGCTAAGCTTGCTAGCTCCCACGCTCCACGTGGGCTTGGGTGAGGCCTGCGTAGGATGCGTCCCAAGGTGCGGGTGCGCGGGATAGTTCTGTCTGTCCCTCGCAGTCGGGTGCGGTTGCGGGAGGAGAGGCGTGTCGGTGTTGCGTTGCCACGCGTCCTATCTCCCGCGACCATTTGGTCGCGGGAGGTAGGACGCGTGGCAACGCGTACGCGGAGATAGGGGGCGCACCATCGTTGCGTCGAGGTGGGGCCGCAGAGGAAGAGAAGATACGGTGTTGTTTGCCGTCCTCCCTATCCTCTGCGGCCGCTGGGTGTTTTGGCAGCGAAGCCCAACACCTTAATCCGCCACCAATGGGGTTGTGGCCTTCGGGCTAATTTTCGGGGCCCGCCTGACAATCTGGCGGGCCGATACCCGTCGGGGGATAGCGACGAATGCTTCGGCGATACCCTACCTCACGACACACGGGTACATGAGTCGAGGTTGTTTTTAGTGGTAACCCCACATACTCCGGCTCTCATTTCCCCAAGAGTCGGCGACCCGAAGGGATTTTCCACCTCGTAAAACAATAAAAAAGGTAAAAAACGATAAACAAATTTTGTTTAAAATCAATATATTTGCACTGCAGGCATATTCATAGAAGTTATTTGGCCGCTGTTTTCATCTAGGATGATACGAATAATTCTCTAAGTATGCAAAACTACAAATTTTAGATGAACATACATTAGCCCTAACTATCTGTGCCCTTCTTTAAAAACGACAAGAAGCCTAAAGCTTTGAGTAAATTTCCGGCAGCCTACCAAACAAAAATACTTCAACTTACATAAAAAATAGTTCAAACTTACTAGTTTGTGACTTTTTACGCATTTAGCTCACTCTCAGTTGCCAGATAATAAATAAATCATAAAAATTAATACCTACTGCTTACCCGCTCGCAAGAAATGAATAATATGACTCGTAAAAAGCAACGGTTCAAAACAAACTGCAAACGGAGCACCGTGACTTTCCGCAGTAAAAGTGAAGGCAAAAATCGTGAGTAAACTGTCTGGGAGTTTTCCATAATTTCCTCAAAAGTTTTCATACTTGGCCAGTAAGATTGGCTATACTCTCACCGTCATCATAGTGAGTAGAGCCCAGTGCTCAGCATTACGACATGTAATAAACTGAGCTCATATTATATTACAGTACTGTAACTGCAAAAATATTATATTACGTAAAATTTTGCCAACCCTATTGGGAAGATCTTGGCCTCGAGACAAGGTCGTCGTCAAAATATCGTATACCACCAAAGTGTACGCCTATAAATAAGTCTGATAATCGGAACTAGTGTTTTATAGACACCGATAAAATTACTAGTGCTATGGAATCATACGTTCGATATAATAACGATGAATGGAGCGGTCAGAATGAGTAATCGCGTACAATAATTGCCGTGGGAACATTTTTACGTACGTTATTATTTTCGCTGTGCTTCGGATGAATGCACGCAATAATTATGTGATAAAATATTACTTGCTTTATTTTATGTAACTATCTAGTTTTATCTACATATATCCATATACATCATGCATTTATATAAATAATTATTTTACGTCAGTTGATACCGAAATAGATGTCTTCACTGTACTATAGCTTATATTATTTAATGACAGTTCCAGTTGCTAAGAAATTATTTTTATGTGCACGTGCACGTCTTTTACTGCCAGCACATGTTTTCCCGACAGCTGATGTTGGAATAAGATGATATTTATTCATTCTTGTTTATTTTTTTATACACTGAACTGTGTACAGGTTGACTTAATGCCTTGAGCGTTATCCGCCAGTCTACCTTTGAGCGGTGCTGAGAAATGTAGTAGGTGCATTAAATATACTAATAAATATAATACTATTTAAAATGATTAAAGGTTGCCAGTGATGTGGCATATATTTAATGCTGTACTTATATATTTTATAGTGACAATGGCGAATGAAGGTAGAGTCCCTATCATCAATGCATAATAGTTTTAGTTTTATCCAACACTTTCACCGTGTAACTTTGGGTTCGCTATCTACTTAGGCTAAGCAGGTATGACAGAATTCTCCACAGAGCGTTTGCATTCTCACCTCTGCAACCCATAGGTATATCGATCTTTCATATGTAGCGTAGACCAATGTCGGTATAATACTACGTCCCGTACGTACCCATAACGACGGTCAAAAATCGTCTTCACAAATAGTGACCACAGAAATAACGTGCTTTGCGAGACACTGGGCAAGCGTTAATTAACAATTTAATACTCACACAACTCCGTGGTACAGTGAATAGCGTAAGCGACTGCTGATCGGAGGTCCCGGGTTCGATACCCGGGTCGGGCCAAAGTGTAACTGGGTTGTTCCGAATTCTCAGTAGCAGCACGAAGTCTGGTGATGTGCTCGGTAACGGCAATAGGCTCGAGAATTACGTGGGCCCTAAAAATTCATGGCGAAATGTGGGTATAATATTACGCCTCTGCCTACCCCCTCGAGGATACAGGCGTGAGTCTATAAATAAAAATAAATAAATAAAAATCAAACTTCGTAAAGTCAGTGGTGTGCGCCGTGGCTTCGAACCCGATACTTCTACTAGGCTATCGCGCCTTTAGATATAGATTTAGATATAAGAAGCATCTGTAGAAAACTAATTAGGTTATGACTATTGACACGATATGGTTATTTTTTTTATTTATTTTATTTTTATTTATAACTTCATACACAGAACATGTATAGGCGGACTTAATGCCTGAGGCATTCTCTGCCAATCTACCTTGGGGTGATGCAGAGATAGAACAAGGTAGGTGCAAATTGAAGTGATGAGTAACATGACAATCCTTAAGTATTATAATAAATATTTAAAATAAAAATCATTAATGTCCATACATAAATACTATTTAATATAAACACAAATAGTTATACTAAATACATAGAATATACATATTATAAGTACATCTATCTATCTATCTATAACGCCACGCCTGTCTCCCATTGGGGTAGGCAGAGACTATGGAAAGACACATGCTTCGGTTCAAACATACCTCTTTCGCTTCATCGACATTCATTAACCTCGTCATGCATGCGCGTCGGTTATAGGTACTTTTTATTTTGCCCTTTATCATTAGATCACCTATTTGGTCGGCGTACGTCCGCCTAGGGCGTCCCCTACCGACATTTCCATTTATTCTCGCAAGATACACTCCTTTCGTATTTCTTCTTTCATCCATATAAGTACATAAATAATATAATATCATAAATACTATATTATATATAAATACTTATATTATATATTAAATATATTTAAATAAATTACCTCTGAGATGATTCTGCCAGTTGAGTCAGAAAGAACTGCCGTACTTTTATTTTAAAAGTGAAGCGACTGGTGGCCATCCTGATTTCCAGAGGAAGAGCATTCCACAGAAGGATAGATTGGATAGGAAAAGAGGCATGAAGGAAATCGGAGCTGCGTGAAGGGCAGAGAAGGAGTTACGATTATTAGAGGAGCGAAGGGTTTTATCATGAATAGAATATAGGTATTGGAAGTAAGTAGTTAGATAGGTTGGCGGGTTGGGAGACATGAGGATGGAATAAAGGGTAGTGAGAGCACGCGAACTTCAGCGTTGACGAATAGGTAACCAGTTCAAACGTGAACGATAAGTAGGTACGTGATTATACTTACGAAGATTAAAAAGTGCGAATGCAGTTATTGAGAAGACGGTCAAGTTTGTTGAGGAGATCTGCATTTAGGTCGAAATAACACACATCACCATAGTCGATAACAGGGAAAATTAAAGTATCCACCAGCATTGCCTTAGTCTTGGAAGGTAGTAAGTTTTTTAAGCGATAGAGAGCACGTAGGGTACCGGTGACTTTTTGGCTAATGTTCGACACCTGCGCACGCCAGTTGAAAGTGGAGTCGATATGTAAGCCTAGGTCTTTGACAGTTACAGAGTATTCAATAATCGAACCATTATACATTACTGGTGGCAGTGTAGTTGTTTCAATTTCTTATTCTTTGACTGCCTACAATAATTACCTGATATTTAGATGGGATACTGCCTTGTGGCACGCCAGAATCGATTTGACACCAACTTGATGAAGATTCGTCAACGTGTATAGACTGCTGGCGTCCACGAAGATAAGAAGAGAACCATTCCAGTGCCTCAGACGAGACCATAAGGTGGAAAGGATAGCTAGAAGGATGTCGTGACTGACGGTATTAAAGGCATTAGAGAAATCCACCAAAGCCAACACAGTGACTTTGGTTTTCTCCATGCCCGTCCTAATATCGCCAGTCACTTTTAGGAGCGCGGAAACAGTGCTGTGGCCTGGCCTGAAACCAGATTGAAACAAACTTAGGAGGCTTTGTAATAAGGCCTGCTAGCGATCAGGCCGGTTTACCAAAGCACTGGCTGAGGCAAACCAGCGCAAATGTGATGAAATGGCACCCGCAGCCGACCGCAAGTCCTTGATAGCCGAATGGGTTGGTATAGGGTTTGTATCAAGTTTTTCTTCTCTTACAGTGTTGTTTTCTGCATAATATGCTCCGATTCGATTACTTCAGAATACGCTTTGTGTGCATGAATTACCTTTTGGCAATAGTTATTGGTCTATTTATGCTTTTGGACTCACTTTAGAGAACTAATTAATCATTATTCATGTGAGTACAATGTTCTATTCATCTAGCCACCATTAGATGGACGGGCCTTTTAGAGCAGAATTGTACAACTTAAAACATTAAGGATGAACTAATTATGATATTATTGATATATTAACTTATTATGATATTATATATATGATGATATTATTATTAAATACGGAGGTATGTAATTAGAAAGCAAACACATATCAAAATAAAAAAAAATATTCTGTAGTAAAAGAAAAGAGTAATTTTGCCGTATTTATGAAGTTAGAATCACCTGCTATTTACAAAAATTATTTTATCATCATCATCATGTCAGCCTAGAGACGTCCACTGCTGGACATAGGCTTTCCTCAAGTTGTGTGGAGAACACAGACCGATTTTGAGCCGCTCGCATTAAATTATTATTTACTTAAGTACGTATTATTTACTAAACTTACAAGTATTTCCATTGTCCTTCGAAATGTCCACCACTGTTGTCAAAAGCATCCAATATGCACTGCTTTAATTGTTTGACACTGACCGGCTCAGTTTTGTACACTCACAATAAGATGTCCATGGGTACACAGCTGCACACGCGATTTTTCCACTCAAAAAGAATGCACGAAGCATAGCTACATACTCCCGTGATATGAATTGATATTATAGGCCCTCGCGTCGGGCAAACGTAGACAAACAATTAATTTTTGCAACGAAATTAGATACGCTTACATTCGCTAGCAATTTAGCACTGTTTGTCGCATCGTCGGGGCGTGGCGCAGGCGCAGAGGGGCGTGGGGGGGGTTTGGAAATTTATCAATGGTTCATTTTACTATGATTGTGCGCGGGTCGGTCATAGTATTAGTATTGCATTTACCAATTATCACGTATTTTTGTGGACAGTTTTGAGACAGTTTTGGGACTTAGTGTTTTTATTTTTTAACTACATAAATATGATCAGTTAAAGATACTTAGTGCTCTGTTAAATTTTTGTACTAATTAAAAAATAGCTGTGTAGAGCCCAACTCCCGCGCCGATACACGGAGGATATCCCTGATGTCAACGAAGGCGAGGTAAAAGAAAGTCTCGAGCAACTTAAGAACAACAAGTCTCCATAGGACGTTGGATTCACCACAAGCTCTTAAAAGCAGGAGGGACTCTAGTCCTGAAAGAGCTGGCGAGCCTCTTTAATTCCGTTATCCATAAGGGCCTTACAGCTCAGGCGTGGAGCGGGAGTGCGGTTGATCTATTTTTCTAAGAACGTGACAAAACCTCGCTGAAAAAATATAGACCCATTTTACTCTTCAGCCACCTCTAAAAGTTGTTCTCGAGAGAGCTAACAAACAGCCTCACTAGAAAACTCGACGATTTCCAGCCAAAGGAACTAGACCACATCCATACTGTTTGGCAAATCATACAGAAGACCAATGAGTACAATAAGCCGCTATGTATAGCTTTCGTGGACTACGAGAAAGCCTTCGACTCCATCGAAACCTGGGTTGTTCTGGATGCTCTGCAGCGGTCTTGTATCTATTGGTGCTATACGAAGCGTTGACTTGTTTGTATGATATCGCCACTAAGACCATTCAACTCCAGCCCCGTCGACGCAATTGCCACGAGGTGTGAGGCAGGGAGACGTAATATTTTAATCAGCTCTTCACCAACGCACTCAAAGACATCTGTAAGATGCTGGACTGGCTTGGACTGGGCATAAACATTAACGGCGAGTACATCTCACACCTTCGGATTGCTGACGATATTGCCATCGTTGCGGAGTCCCTGGAAGAGTTGAGCGGAATGCTCCACAGCCTAAACGGAACCTCTCGACGTAAACTTGTCTCGGCATGAACTTGAACAAAACCAAGATTATGTTAGATGAACACATCATGACGGGATCGGTTTATGTCCACGGATGGATGCTTAAAGTTGTTTAACAGTATGTCTACCGTGAGCAAGAGCTTGTTGTCCAGCTTGGTAGCAATAATTTCGAGAAAGAAATCGACCGTAGTGTCCAGTTGGGTTGGGCAACGTTTGGCAAACTACGTCAAGTTTTCTCTTCGCCCTTACCACAATGCCTGAAGACCAAAGTCTACAAACAATGCATCCTACCTGTTATGACGTACGGTGCCGAGACGTGGACACTCACAGTGGGACTAGTCCATAAACTTAAACTCACGCAGCGAGTTATGGTACGGGCTATGCTTGGCGTCTCTTTGAAGGATAAAATCCGCAACGAAGTTATCCGACAAAGAACCAGAATTACCGACATAGCTCACAGAATAAGTAAGCTTATGAGGCAGTGAACTGGTCATATCTGCAGAAGTACTAATAGCCTATAGACCAAGCTTGTCCTAGAGTGGAGACCACGACTCGGTTAGCGTACTCGGCCCCCGGTTAGGTGGACTGACGACCTGAAATCGAGGCTGGGACGGAGTGGATGCGAAAGCTAAGAACCTTGGCGAGGCCTATATCCAGCAGTGGATTGCTATAGGCTGCATATCAAAGGTTTATTACGATAATACTTAGGTTCCTGTATATCGGTAAATCCATGGCGATATACATGAAACTAAGTATAAGTACTAAGTAAAAAAACCACAACCCATGGATTGTGGTTCTTTTTTGCATGTGAGGCAAGCTATTAGTCAGTAAATATTAAAAGGAGCCACATGCACATTTTCTTAATTATCTAGAAAGTTGAAGAGTATCTAGAGCAAATTTATATACACATACTTAAATGAGTAATTTATCCATACATATATATAAAATAAATGTAATATTTTACTTAATCAAACGAAGCTGCACATGTTTTTGTGAATCCATTGAAATCTCAGAAGTTCGTTTTTGATGGGTGGTTCCTTTTTGCATAAATATGGACATTTATGATGGTCACTATTTTATTCTTATCTAGGTACTTTTTCATGCCTATAAATACTTCTAGGCATACACTAGCATTTTGAATGCGTAATATCTATAGCATGGATAGCCATGTACTTCCTCATTGATTTTGATACTACGCATTCAAAATTAAAATTAATTGATTCAATTGGGTTACAGAGTAAAACTTATGAATGTTTAAACATTTTACATCCAGGTTCGGGATAGTACGACTTTTAGAAAAACGTAGAAAATCTCGTCAACTCTTCTTAACAGTCTTAATCTTAAATTTGATACCATTTGTGGTATTGTAAAGAGCTAACACTGCCAAAAACACTTTACATGACTGACTTAAATTATTCATAGGTACACATCATCATCGTCCTAGCGTCATCCCAGTATTGTATTCCGGGGTCCGCTTACTAGTCTTACCGGATTTGAGAATATTCAGTCAAGCTTTCCCGCAGAGCAACTACGGCTTAGACTAGTGTCAGTTTATTCAGAGGTCTGACAAAGATCCTTATGACAGCCGGGACCGACAGCTTAAATTGCTCTCCAAGATACGAGGCAAGTGATAATTAACAGTTCAATACGCACATAACTCCGAAATTGGATTCTAACCCGATACTCTCTGCGTGGCAATCTGTTGGTGTCTTCACTAGACTAACGTATTAAATTATTCATACATGAACTGAAGACCCAAGTAAAATCCGCTTTCAGAGACCATCACTCAAAAAATGAAATGTATCTAGAAAATCATTGAGCTACTAAAGCTTTTTTTAGTATTGTATCAATGATCGATGGCAGATACAGGGTGTGCTTTATTTACGGGCCGGCTGGCGACAGATCAAAACATCGTCATCCACCATTGATAGATGGCACTAGCGTGTTTAAGCGGGTTCCCGCCATTCATCACGAGCCATTTTTATTCACGCTTTTTTTTGGCTTAGGTAAGATATATTTCTTGTGCCGTCTTAATAATAGTGGGTACGGTACTTTACAACTTAACTGGGTACGATTTATGACGGAATGTATACTTATGGCAAAAAAGTTTGGCTGTATTTGATTTTACGGAACGTATTAAGTATTGTGATGAATGAAAGCTAGACAGGTAAAGAATGCGTTAGGCATACAATCCGCCTTTAAGTACTCAGGATTATAATGAAAAATAAAAAGATATACCATTGTCAGTTTACCCACAAACAACTCCTTCAATAGATATCTGATTAAGTTCACTGAAGAATGCAAGACAGTTTAAGTTTTCTCGCGATTTCAGGAGTATCAAACCTGCTATTTTCAGTGGGTACTACCGCTGAGCCTAACGGGATATAACTCATCTGAGCTCATTTAAAAATTACTGAATAAAATTTCAAATATTCACGTAAAAAGAGGATATTGGTAGCGCCATCTACCTTTCTATTGATAATTAATTACATCAACGTCAATCGTTCCTCGCTTGCTCGTCCAATACGAGCGATCCTTTAATTCCTTCCCTCCCAAAGGCACGCCTCGCTGATTGGTCGCAAGAATTCAACGACGCTACGAAGGAGTCTAGAATCATACGTGTTGCGCCGAAAACGTGTACCGAACGCCGCCATATTTTACCGCTTTACACCATAAACGCAACAAAACCGCCCGCGAGTGAAGTGGAGTGAATTGTATAATTCTGGGTTGGATCCAGACGGAGTGATCAGTGCAGTAACGACGTCCGTCGGGGATTCTCGAAGAATCCAGCAGGCCGCCATTTGCAAAGAAGAAGACTGACGTGCCAGGTAAGGTGTGCTCATATAACCCCGTCTCCTATTCCTCCCATGAATCCACTCACTTTTCCTTTCCTAGGCAATCAGAACCCACTTCCTTACAGTCCTCAATATTAATAATATTTCCAACTCGCCTAGGAACATACGGTTTCGGTGTAACGCCGAACCATTTTTTGGTCCGTACGAAGCCGGATTCATTTGCGTTTATACGTAACCTCTCGCTTATATCTCACGTAGGTATCTCCTAGAAGTACCTACCTAGGCAGTTATAGCACCTAGCTATACTCCTAGTCCATTTACAGACCCATTACATGGTTATTTCCGCACGCATCCGTGGGTAATATACTTTTATGTAGCTACCTACTAACCCAATTATTATTGCTGGAACTATCATAGTTGTCTTGTAAATTACATATTTCAAGCACTTTTTAATTCCACCGCCTTAAAGTGTTGCCTACTTAGGTCAAATAATAGGTACTTTAGGTATTCTTATTTTGATTTGGTCTCATTAGCTTATACTTAAGTATACATGGCACAACAAAAGAAGCCACGCATGTCGGAAGAAAAAGAGCTGACAATCTTAGAAGCAAAACGCAATATTTTATTTGAGCGTATTCAAAACATTTACGAGCGTTCAAAAACCGCAGCCGTTTTTGATAGTAATAGGGAGTCATTTCTCAGTTATTGTATGACAGTAGATAGTAATCGAACAGATTTTCATAAGTTGTTAGACGATTATAACGCAAAATTGCTTTCTACTAATCCTGATGAAAAACCAAATTATCAGGCGTACACCTCTTTCGAAGACCTTTATTGTATTATTAAGCGTATACAATCGCGATTGGAGGGTAAATATTCGGCACAGCCCGTTGCAGCGCCGAGATTACCGCCACTAGAGATTATGTCGTTTGACGGAGATATACGAAATTGGCCGTTATTCTATGCGAGTTTTAAGTCCATAGTGCACGATAATGGTTCTCTGACAGATGCTGACAGGTTGTACTATTTAATAGGTAACTGTCACCGACGGCTCAGTCCGTATTTGCAGGTGTCACACCCAGTGCTGAGAATTATCAGGTCATATTTCAGTCACTACTTGAATGATATCAAGACACTCACGTCCTAGCGTCTACCTACTTTGATCAAGCTTTAAACTTAAACTGTCCGGTGCCGCGTCTGTCGCGAATTTCCAGCTGTTTATAGATAACTTTGTTACCGCGGTTAATTCTCTTAGAAACTTAAAATTGGAAGATCTTACCGACTTTATGTCGCTTCAACTCGCTTTAAAAAAGTTTGACACTGAAACAATTCGTGCTTTCGAGATGACGGAACGCAAAAATAAAATACCTACACTAGATAGTTTTATTTCGTTCATCAAAGATCAGTGTCGAATATTTCATAATACGCAGTCTAGTTCATCTAGCTCGTCTAATAATAACAATAGCAAACAAAGGTCGCATAAAGCGCGAAATAGTAATAATAACTCGGTCCCTAATCCGCAATCTTACGTAGGATGCTCGGAATCTAATAATAATAATTCACAGAAGTGTCTGTGCATTAATATAGTGCACGACCATTTCTATAAGTGTCCCGCCTTTAATGGTCAAACTGCTCGTTTACAATGCGTAAAAGATAACAAAGATTGCATTAATTGCTTAAGTATAAAGCATAAAACGAGTGATTGTTCTAGTAAGACGAGATGTCGTTCATGTAATCAGCGACACCACTCATTGTTGCACTTTGATAAAAGTAGTCCGTTGTCGAGCCAAGGCGGTAACCTTGACACACTTACATCGCAAGTGCAGGCCACGATAACTGCGCCTTCCGCGTCTCAGGGTGAAATATCGTTGTGTACGACATCCATTGCGCAGGCGACGCGCACGTGCGGACGGCCCTCGCACATTTATAATGATCAGCGCGGGGCTAGGCCGCAGTGTATGGCGTCCAAGACGGTTCTGTTAGCGACAAAGCAAGTTATCGTTTATGATATTAATGGATCGCCGCACATGGTACGTTGTCTGCTCGATAGCCCGTCTCAGAGTAATTTTATAACTTCTGATTGTTTCAAACTCCTCAGATTGTGGAATAACTTTAGAAATACTAATTTAGTAGTCTAAGGCATCGAGGGTTCAGAAAAACATTGCAAGGGTTCCGTAGATGTTAAAATACATGCGCGTTTTGATAGGAATATTAATTTTAAAATTTCTTCGCTTATCGTGGAGCGTATTACAGACGCATTGCCGAACGCTAATGTGGACGTAGCATTACTCACTCACCTCGAGTCATTGCCGCTGGCAGACTCGGAGTTTGCGAATCCGGCAGACATTGATGTTTTGATCGGAGCTACAATATTTCCGCACTTGCTACTAGCTAAAGTGGTACGTAGTGAGCAATATAATTTACCGCCCGCTATTGAGACGGTATTTGGGTATGTGATTATGGGTACCGTACCTACGTTACATACTTCTCAGTATATTACGTCTTGTTGTTGTTCTGTTCTTCAAGAAAATAATATTGATTCTCTTCTCAAGCGATTTTGGGAGCTGGAAGAGATTACCGCACCGCCCTCGATGAGCCGTAAGGATCTCGAATGTGAACAACATTTTCGCGCTACCACTGTTCGTGACGACAGTGGCAGATACGTAGTGCCATTCTATGGTGACCCTTATTCGTAAGGCGACTCGTATGCTGCTGCGCTTAGACGTTTTCATTGTTTAGAACAAAAACTTGATGCATCACTTAAGTTGCGCGGCACCTGTAATGACGTCATTCGTGACTACCTAAATAAAGGTTTTTTGAGTGTAATTATAAGCGACGAGGGCAATTCTCTTCCCTCATATTATATCCCGCATCACGGCGTAGTTCGCGAAGATAAAACCTCTACCATACTTCGTGTGGTTTTAGATGCTAGTTGTAAGACTACATCGGGTCAGTCGATTAATGACATTTTGCATGCCGGCCCTAATCTGCAGGGTGATTTATTTAACATCATAATAAAGATTCGTCTTTTCCAAATCGCTCTGTCAGCTGATTGCCGCGAAATGTTTCTCAATATCGGCGTTCGCAAATCTGACCGTAGATTTCAACGGATCTTTTATCGTTTTGACAAGAAGGAACCTTTATCCGTGTATCAGTTCAATCGTGTTTGTTTTGGACTCAAGTCTAGCCCATATCACGCGTTACGAGTTGTTCGCCAGTTGATCGCTGATGAAGGCGATCACTTTCCCGCCGCAGCAGCTGTTGCTACTTCCGCTTTGTATATGGATGACATTGCCTGTAGTGTCATATCCACTCCGCTAGCAATTTCGCTTTGTGAAGAGCTTATTCAGCTTTTCAAGCGAGGCCAGTTTGATCTTGTCAAATGGACAAGCAACTCTAAGGAGGTTCTCGCACGCATACCAGATTCTCATAAAGCTTCTCCAGACATTGAGTTTGAGAAGTCTGTACTGCATAAAGTTCTCGGTTTACGCTGGGACAAATCCTGTGATAGTTTTCGGTTTGACGTCTCACCGCCAGATGATAAGTGCACCAAACGCACTATGCTGTCCACAGTGGCTCGACTATGGGACATAATGGGTTTTGTGGCTCCCACAATTTTGTACGCCAAGCTCTTGATCAAAGAACTTTGGCTATCAAAGTGTGAGTGGAATGAAACACCCCCTGACCATATTGTCGCCGCTTGAGGCCAGTTTTGTATTGAGCTTACCGCGGTCAATCAAATTACTATTCCGCGTCATCTTGGGTTGGTAGATGGATGTACCATCAACTTAATAGGTTTCGCTGACGCCAGCGAGCGTGCTTACGGCGGAGTCGTATATCTGCAAGTCCGCATTGGTTCTAACTACTTGGTGCAGTTAGTTTGTGCCAAGTCCGAGGTCTCGCCTATTAAAACCATTTTGGTTGCGAGACTGGAGTTGTGCGCGGCCCTTCTGATGTCTCAGTTGCTCCGCAAGGTTGAAGACACAGTTTTTATTAATAAAATATACGCATTTTCTGACTCCAAAGTAGTGCTCGCTTGGATTTATTCATCTCCTCACCGCTGGCAGACTTTTGTCGCCAACCGCGTTAGTAAATTGATTGAACTTGTTCCTGCTACTTGTTTCAATCACGTCGCGGGTCCTCAGAACCCCGATGATTGCTTGTCTTGTGGTGTTACTCCACTTAATCTTCTGCATCATCCATTGTGGCACTCGCACTACGCATGTCATCGTGGTCTAAGTTACTCCGCTCCATCGTTTATAGTATATATTGTAGGTTTCTTAGGCACCTACCTAATGGGACTTTTGTTTCAAGTACTGATATCATATTCGCAGAATGTAAGTTACTACGAGCTGTACAGGCTGTTCATTTTAGTAACGACATTCAAAATTTGAAAAACAATGTACCTTGTTCTCCTGCTATCCTTAGGCTCAAGCCGTTTCTCGATGAACACGGCGTCATACGCGTTGGTGGTCGTCTGTCAAATTCGGATGAACCTTATAACTACAAACATCCTTGCATTCTGCCGCGTCATGATCATGTTGTCGACCTTCTTGTTGATTTTTATCACAAGAAGCACCTCCATGCTGGTCCAGAGTTGCTTATGTCCTTACTTAGGCATAAGTATTGGATTTAGCCGCTCAACGAATAATTCGTCACAGAATACATAAATGTAACGTCTGTTTCAAATTTCGTCCGCGTCCGACTTTCCCTCCCATGGCAGATCTTCCTAGCCAACGCGTCAATCAAGTTGATAAAGCGTTTACACATACCGGTTGTGATTACGCAGGACCGCTGCAGTATACGCCAGTGCGTGGTCCAGGTGTTAAAAGCCGTAAAGCTTGGCTATGTATTTTTACATGCTTAACGACGCGCGCTACGTATATTGAAGTTGCGACAGATTTAAGCATGGTGTCATTCCTTGCAGCCCTTAAACGATTTCTTTCACGGCGCGGCCCTATACAGTGTTTGTATACGGATAACGGCACTTGTTTCGTGGGCGTAAGCTCTTATTTACGCGACCTTTATAAGTTTCTCAGGGAAGAATATCGTACACGTCTTCAGGAAGAACTTTCCATAAATTATATTGACTGGAAGTTTATTCCGCCAGCTTGCTCCAGAGACATACTCTGCTGGATAAACTCGTGCAGTCGTTCTGGCTGCGCTGGCGCGCGGAATATCTCCACCAGCTTCAGGCTAGATCCAAATGGAATAGTCCTGCATCCCCTATACAGGAGGGTACGTTGGTCGTCATAGTACAGGATAATGCTCCGCCGCTTTCATGGCCGTTAGCCATCGTGGAGAATGCATACTTCCAAAGACGGTACAACCCGCGTTGTTACCGTGAAAACCGCGAAGGGGAGCTACGTGCGCCCTGTTGTACGTCTCTGTCCGCTTCCAACTCAGTGAGATCTAGCCTGAAGTTGGATCTACTTCTTAGTTTAAGTATTTAGTTTGTATTTTTCGTCATAAATGTTTCGCTAAAGTTAATTTAGATTAATTTTAATATCATATCGCTGTCTTAGCCTATTGATGGGTTGTGCGGTGGTACATCCAACATAGCTAAGTTCAATTTTATTTTTTTAAAGGCAACCCTTTAGGGCCGGGGGGATATGGTAGCGCCATCTACCTTTCTATTGATAATTAATTACATCAACATCGATCAATCCTCGCTTGCTCGTCCAATACGAGCGATCCTTTAATTTCTTCCCTCCCATAGGCACGCCTCGCTGATTGGTTGCAAGAATTCAACGACGCTACGAAGGAGTCCAGAATCATCCGTGTCGCGCCAAACACGTGTACCGAACGCCGCCATATTTTACCGCTTTACACCATAAACGCAACAAAACCGCCCGCGAGTGAAGTGGAGTGAATTGTATAATTCTGGGTTGGATCCAGACGGAGTGATCAGTGCAGTAACGACGTCCGTCGGGGATTCTCGAAGAATCAAGGAGGCTGCCATTTGCAAAGAAGAAGACTGACGTGCAAGGTGTGCTCCCATACCCCGTCTCCTATTCCTCCCATAAACCCACTCACTTTTCCTTTCCTAGGCGATCAGAACTCGCTTCCTTACAGTCCACAATATTAATAATTTTTCCAACTTGCCTAGGAACATACGGTTTCGGTATAACGCCGAACCAGATATTTTATTACTATTTCCTTTGCTCCGTTATCAGTCATAGTTTGACAGCAAATATAGTCTTAAATGTGACCATATTTTAATGTTACTCTCAGTCAGTTTAAGGGCAAGCAATAATTTATTCCGCACATTTTCAATTAAAATAAACTTCTAACGGCTGCCTATCTAAAAGGTCCTACACACTTAAGTTTAGTTTAGTTTGCCAAAACTTGGATAAAACATTAGGTTTAGTCACACCCTTGAACAATATAATCACACTTAGTTGCTAACTAAACTTTGTACTACAGTGGAGTTTGTACAAAACACTTTAAGGCTCGAGGGGTGAATGATCTGATGGCGGAAAATGTCCTCATGTTAGAAATACGTACGGGGAGCAACAGAAAATTTGCGCAGTAGTTTATGGAATTATAAAGGCAGAATTTGATATATATATTTTAATAGCCTGATAAGCGGCAATAGGCTCGCCACCTATTACGTGGGATCAAAACACTGGCGAAAAGTGGGCATTTTATATGCCTCTGCCTACCCCTTCGGGGAAACAGGCGTGAGTTATATGTATGTATGTATGTATTTTAATAGCTATTTATTTATAACTTATCACCTTCAAGCAATTAGAATTACACGTAACTACTAAGTCCTGCTCCCAAAACGTGAACACATTCGCCATTGTTTGTCTCATAATTCTCTATGAATGTTTATTCACGAGCTATTTGCTCAACTTATGCTTCAAAACTTGCTTCTTTTTTTTAATAAACTTTTCAATGTTTTTATCTCAAATTTTAGTTCCTCAGAAGTGGAGTGATGAAAAACCTTTTCTTAGTCACAAAATCGACCCAATATCAAAGTTTTATGGTCCTAATATAAAACTTTTGGCTGTGATATGTCAGTGAGGAGCAGGACAATCAATTCTATAATTACATATATAATAAAAGTAGTTTGCGTTGAAGAACAACTATGTTAAGTTGCACAACATTAATTTACCATTATTTACGTGTGTTTTAAATTGGCAGCACATCGTTAAACGTGTTTTATTTTATCCCAAATACCACAAGACAATATTAATTTAAGCGCCCACATAAAATTACTCGACACGTCGTCTCTTACTCGTTAATTTGTAAATCATACCTACTTAGTTCTGATAATATTCCTCGCAACTACATTATGTATGCCACTGTCTGGAACAGTTAATTCATAACCCGGCCCACGCATAACCAACTATTACGGTATAGTTTGTACTGAGTGGGCCAGGTTATGTCTAATGATCAATGCTATTACTCAAAGTATACCTGAATGAAAATGTTCTAAAGTAATCCATCTGTATAACCTGCACCTGAATACTTATAAAAGTAGAATATCTCCAACACAATGGAACAAACGAATGGAAAAATAAATACGTATCTATTTACTTACTTTGAATCTACCAATAAAATATACCTTTAAATTTTATCTTGCTTAATTGCAGATAAATAAAATGTAGAATCATGCTTGAATAACGTGTGAAACTAAATGGGCTCCTAGTTGTTTACAATGGAACTTTGCCAAAAATATAACATTTTATTTCAACGGGTCTACATCTTGTAATAATTTGACAATAAAGGTTAAAAGTGGTGAGGAATGAAATGTGGTTGATGTATGGGGTGAACAGCAGCCTCATACGAGCTCTGAAATCCCTTTATGAAGATTCCAGAGCTTGTGTGAGGATAAACGGGTCGTACACTGACTGGTTTACCATCGAGACAGGTGTTAGACAGGGATGTGTAGCGTCGCCGTGGCTGTTCAACCTCTTCATGGACAGTTGTTTGCAAGATTTGAAACATAGTGACTGTGGATTAAGGATGAATGGGTTATTCGTCAAATGCCTCCTTTATGCTGATGATCAGGTAATACTTGCGTCTTCAGCGGAGGAGTTGCAGAAGATGGTAACAATCATGCATGGTGCTTTAGGGAGGAAAGAAATGACAGTGAATGTGAGCAAGACGAAAGTTATGGTTTTTGAAAAGGAGGAATGTGTTACGGCTTGTAATGTTATGATCGATAGACAACGAGTGGAACAAGTGAATGATTTTGTGTATTTAGGTACGCTGTTTACTAGGAATGGTAAGAATGAAGAAGATATTGAAAGAAGATTCAATGCAGGTAAAAGGGTGAATGGAGCTTTGAAGGCTTTTATGAACAGTCATAACGTATCCAAAAAGGCACGTTTGGCTGTGCATACTTATGTATGGTAGTGAAACTTGGGTATGGCAGAAGAGTCATGAAAGTAGAATAAATGCTGTAGAAATGAGAGGACTGAGAAGTATGTATGGTGTGTCTTTGACTGATAGAGTAAAGAATTGTGTGATAAGAGTGTGTTGTGGGGTAAAAGAAGATGTAGTGACAAGCATCGAGAAAGATATGCTAAGGTGGTTTGGGCACGTGGAGAGGATTGATGACAAAAGACTGACCAAGCAGATATATAAGGCAAGTGTGGATGGGACAGGACGAAGGAGAAGACCTAGGCGGACGTTCTCTGACCAGATTGGAGACATCCTAAAAACAGGGCAGGTTAGAAGTACCCTGAACAGAAAAGCATGCATGAGGAATCTGATGGGAGTGAATGAAGCAAGAGAAATATGTCAGGATCGTTGCAAATGGCGTTCCGTAGTCTCTGCCGACCCCTCCGGGAAACAGGCGTGAGTCTATGTATGTATGTATGTAAAGGTTAAAATAGCCGTGGACGTAGCAAGATATTTGGTATCAGGATACACACGCCGAAATGTTGGGCAAACGTAATATATTAAATATTTATTTTCAAATATAAATATATTCATAAAATACGTAAATAGTTCAAGGCTATTTAAATTCACTTTCATTTTATACAGTCTCACGTATAAACTGAACAATTAATAAATTTGATCCGCCGATATTCAACAAAAGAGTACTCACCAAGTATTCCTTTTAACCCGAAATAATTAGAAATGAAACGTAAAGTCTGTTGGCAAGGATTCCTATCCGTGTGTGGCTTTAGGGCGTTACTCCATAATTCATCCGGAGGTTCTATTGTGGATATAATGGCGTCAGCTCGCCAGTGATAGCACATTATTTCTGCTACATCGGGTAAGATGGTACGATGTATTTTTCAACGCTAATTGCTCGATATTTTTTTTGTACTAGTCTCAACTGCATGACTTTTACAGATAGTTCAACTCAGTTCTGCGCGCGGCCCTATGTGTGCGTAGGCTTGTAAATATACAACTTTCATTCGTGTGGCATTGACGCGGCAGTCGTCGTCCGAGCAAGACGTGTTCTTATCGCTTTTTCTTACGGGTACATTTTCGTAAACGATTACGAAAATGTCTAGTTCTACACGGAGAAAATGTTTAAGGAGTCAGGTAAATATTTTTTAAATTTAGATGTTATTAATATTTACTATAATTCTATATACGAAAAAATTTATCCTTGTTGACGTTTACGTATTATTGTTTTAGACTCGAGAAACCAATGCTAAGGTATACGAATTTCTGAAAATAGATGCGAGAGATATGTTGGAACTAGTAAGTGATCCAGTTTGCAGTTCAAGTCCAATTTTAATATCGAAATTAAGTGAACATTTAAATAGCGTACGGAAAAGAACAGCAATGGCAGTGGGGGTATCAGAGAGAATAATTACCATTGACATATACTCTAACGATAGATGGAGCATTCCCTATAAATATTTTGTTCAAATTGTCAACGTATGACGTCTAATCGTACTAGAGCAACACGCAGGCGCAAGCAGCGCCAATGACTTACAGTGTCTAGTTATTATTATAGCCAATCAACAACAACCAGTCCTGACATCTTACCAATGAGTATCCAATAGTTCTCTAGCGCTACTGGCTGCTTATTGCCATTTGCAAAGACTATTTACATCACAGAAGAGATGTTTTCTGCCTACAATATTTCGTCAACATAATAAGAACAGTTTATTTATGAAAATAAAAGAAATTAATTGCTGGGGGTTTATTTAAGTAAAAAAATTGAATCTATAAACATATTCAGATGTTTTTATTACAAAATAGAAAAATGTATTCGTGGGCGTAAGTTCAAGACTTGCCTTAGTTGCCTCAGGAATAATTATAATTTTTAAACTTTATATTTATCTTACTATGAGAATTGCTTAAACATATTCTTATATATAAGGCAGGATTGTTTGTCATTCTGTAAAGATGCCCTTGCTGACCACAGAGTTCTAAACCTACACATGTGGCAGATGGCATTATGTGCTACCATGAGGAAACCAACTATTAAAAAAAATCTATGAGGAAGTGGCCTGAGTAGCTTAGTCGGTACGGTATCGATGTGGACGCGGGTTGAAGTCCTGCCTAAAAAAATTATTTTAAATTGCAGATAAATTTACTCTAGCAAGAAATGCTCAAAAATATATTTTAATAACTATTCAATTGCCACCAAACACAATTAATTTTGTGGTTTTTTGTCTACTGGTCGGATAATGGAAATCAGGATCTGTTCGGCCTCATGGTTTAATATTAGTTTTGCGTATTTTTCTATAACTGCAAATGTGTACATACTATGATGAAGTGTTGAAATATTCGTTAATACGGTTATTACGATCAATATACCAAAAAATAAAAAGAACACAGAATTAGTGTTATACAACGTCAAATTGGTTTTATAACATTAATCAAACTAAAAAACCTTTTAAAACCAATACCTTCACGAAGTCTGGTCTTAGTCATATATTTTACCTACAATCACTTTCAATGTATTTCTGCATAGTAGTTAGTCTATGATCGTAAATGACGTCACATAAAAATAAAGAAATACATTTTAATGTGGTATTATGATACATTTAACCCTTTTATTTACATAAATAATTAAAAATATTGACTAACGCTACTACAGATACAAGTTCTGATTCAAATTAATCGATATATCGTCTCCACACCGTCAATAAACGAAGCGGACCCACACCGCAGGAAAGTCAAAGTGACACTAGATTGCTTTGCCGGTATGTTCATGCAAAGCATTTGAACAAAGTAAATGTTCTGAATGCTACATCTAGTACTTTAGTACATATATATCGATGATAATTACTAATATATTGGCTGAAGGAAAAGAATCTGACTCTAAATTTAAATCTCCGCATAAAGACTGTAAAAACGTTTAAAGAAGTTAGAATTAGACTTTAACGTTGATGTTATACGTTCCACTATTCAAAATTACCATTTAGAACATCGCGAGTTACCTACCTTGCTAAAGTTGAAAAGAATATTTCAAAATAAACTTAACTATGATGGAAGTATTTCGACTCTGCGTACAGCTTTGTTAAAGTTGGGATACAAATGGCGAAAAACTATGGATAACAGACGTGCTATTATAGAGCGGCATGACATCCAAAAACTACGATTTTCATACCTAAAAAATTTACTCAGATACCGTCAAGAAAATCGGTGTATCGTATATACAGATGAGAGCTACATCTTAACTAATCATGTGCAAAACAAAGGATAGGGTAATAAAGATGGACCACCTTTAAAGAGAAACCTGTCGAAAGGACAAAGAGTTATCATTGTGCATGCTGGTTCAGAACAAGGTTTCGTACCTAACGCACTATTGACATACAAAGCAAATAGTGTTTCTGGTGATTACCACTCTAACATGAATGCAGAAAACTATGAAAAGTGGCTAAAAGAACGTCTTGTACCGAATCTTCCACCTAACTCTGTGGTTGTGCTTGATAATGCCTCATACCATAACGTTCAAAATGACAGAGCTCCAAATTCTAATTCCAAAAAAATAGAAACGCAGAGATGGCTGAAAGAAAAAAATATAGCTTTTAATCAAAATATGAAAAAAATTGAACTGTATGATTTGATTTAAAAAAAATAAAGAAAAATATATCTGTTACAAGATAGACGACATACTTCAGCCATATGGTATAAAAGTTCTTCGATTGCCACCATATCATCCTGAACTAAACCCCATAGAAAATGTGTGGGGAATTAAAAAAAATATATTGCTTCACATAATGTCGACCAAAATGTGACGGAAATAATGAAACTCATAAATGAACGTTTAAGTGAAATTGATAAAGGAATGTGGGGTAATACTTGTCAACATGTACAAAAAAAGAAGAAGAATACTATAGACATTTTGACATGGAGTCAGAAATCATAATTAACCTTGGTGCGAACAGCGAATCCGAAAATTCATCATTTGATTTTTCAAGTAGCGATTCAGAATAATGTTCAATAAATAAACATTAAATTACGAAATAACTGTTTACTGAACTTTTTTTTTAAACCCGTAAATAACTGTATTTGTACCCGACTGTACCTCTTGTCACGCACACAAAGTCACTGAATATGGACAAGGTTTACCCACACATAGGGCCGCGCGCACAACTGAGTTGAACTATCTATAACACTGTAATAACTACGTAGCTTTGTATTCAACAGTAGTGACCATTAATAACATCAACTTATAAATTAAGGATTTAGAGAAAAGTGAAACTGTTTTGAACCCCACAACGCATTCTGCCACAAGTTTACTGAAGGAAATGAAAGAATCAATACACTTCCCTCCTCAAGTGGGAGACATATTATGTAAATATAATGAATATGAAGAGATAAATGCTTTCTACCTGGAGGTAACAATGAAACTTAGTTCACCAGTAACAGGGTAGGAACGTGGTAGACGAAGTAATTAAACTCTGGGTGTCCTAACAGGTTCCGTATGTTTAAGATGACGAGTATTGATTTGGTTATAGGTAAATGCAGCATTGGTTTAATATGGGTAAATCATGGGTAAATACTAAATATCACAAAAAATAAAAGTTGCCATCAATATGGTATAAATTGGCACTTGTATCTATCAAGAAGAATCTGTTCAAATGGCATACATAATTATTAAAACACTGACCTATCTATACTTTTCTTTTTTTATTATACATAGACATTAATCACACCATTGATAACCATACAGGCTCACAAGAGCCTTAATGAACGCAGTATCTAAGTTCTTTCAGTGTAAAGTAGAGGCAAAAGATATTAGAATGTATTAATATTAATATTGAGACTGCATGGTTGGCGTGTGGTGTGTTGTTTAAGCGGTGGTTTAAGCGGCCGACTCGCCGCTTGACACTGCGCCGAGTGTTGTGGGTTCGATTCCCACACGAGGCAACAAACACTTTGTGTGATTCATAAATTGTTGTTTCGAGTCTGGGTGTTCATTGTGTCCGTAAGTTGTATGTTTGTAAAGTCCCTCGCGACACAGGATTTAGTCCTAGTGCGGGAGTTGTCTTTTTTAAAAGAAAGAAAAAGAATGTAATATCGTTATTGTTATAAGGTACCTTCGTCTGTTGAACAATTCAATGGTATGGTTGTGGTGCAATTGTGATAATTCTTTCTATTCTATTCTACCACATTCACACAACACCATCTAGTCCCAAATTAAGCAGAGCTTGTACTATGGGTACTAGATAATGGATAAACATACATATTATATACTTTTATTTATTATATACTTTTATTAAATACATACATATTATACATGGAAACACCCAGACCGAGACAAACATCCATGTTCATGCACACAAATGTTTGAATTGAGCCGGAATCGAACCCGCGACCTTCGACGTAGCAGTCGCTTACACTCCCGCTACGGGAGTGTCAATAGATTCGTAATAATAGCCCGGGTGACATAAGCTATATAAATTTTATCTAAATTTGCTACTATGGAATTGATACTTCAGATTCCAACCCCAATAAAAACAAAACTGAGATAATCATTTCGCGTTTAATATCAAATGAAAGGTATTGGTGAGTACATTACAAATATGTACATATATTATACTGTTTTAGTCAGAATATAAGTTTAAAACGCGGTTTTACTTAAAATTCGCGCGGTTCAGACGCTTTGCGTTAGGTACCTATTTTTCTTTCTTTCTTCCTTTACATACGAAAATGTAAACATTGCACGGTTAGTTTTGGTGCAAGGATTAAATAAAAAAATAAGTTTAAAAACTATAACCCGACTACTTTAAAAAGGGGTCTTAAAAGGACGAAACAAGAAACTAGCTCACTCTGATATAAAGTTAGAGCCGTGGTCGCACCTATTGTATACTATTAGATACCTGCCACGTTTGTTTAATGCAGGTTTAGTATTCCTGGCACCCCCATTAGGTAGGTAAACAATAGGTGCGACCACGGCTCTAGCTTCACATCAGAATGAGCTATTTTCTTGTTATTAAAATAGATAGGCTAGGAGTTCAAAATTGCCATAATTTTGCCCCTTGTGCCATTATAGTTCTCCAAACAAGACTAATAAATATGATACCAAACATACACTAATCTACAAAATATTGTGTGAAAAAATAGCAATGTTTGAGAGCAGATTCACAAAAAATACACTCGAGAAAAATTCTTTGTTCGTAAAAACCATAATAAAAATACTGCTATTTTAATTCACAGCCCCAATGGGCTGTGAATTAAAATAGCAGTATGATATAATGGAGCAATCTCCATTCTAGCGAAATCATCGATTTCATCGAAACTCGTTTAAAAAAGAGCAATGGATCGTGAACCATTTCATATTTATGAATCCGTCAATATGACGTATTCTAGTTTGATGCAAAAACTTATCTCGGACAGATCAAATGAAATATTTGTTCTCTAGACTGAAAAACTAAATAGTTTAAGCACTCTGACTTATCTGAGTGGCCAATAAAGAGACAATGACTGCGACTTTCAATATTAAAATTCTAATAATATAATGTTGCAAAATTGACACGAAAGTAAGCGTAATGTATGCAGGTACAAGAACTAAATCTTTCATGTTGTTTCGTGAATAAAAATATTTAAAAATGTATTGTTAGCTTCTAAAGTAACGGGCCTTACCAAGTTTTAACATAGTTACCTACTTCACAATGCTTAGTTTTAAATAACGCGGCCAAGATAAAGTAGAAAGTTACCAATTTTTTTATCTTCTTCGCGTAAATTACGTTAGCTATCAGTTTTCTGATCCGAAAAGGGTGATGATATGAAATGAACAGATATTGTTAAAAGACTTTCGTAATTTCCTGTGAAAATTCTCAGAGAAATTCTTGCGCTGACCTAGTTTTGGATAAGGAAACGCAAATTTTTTTAGAACAGATTATGAGGTACACCGCAGCTATAAAGGATTATAATTTTAAGTGGTCATTAAACTCTATGAATAAACTTATTTTGGTGTGAGCCTTTGAAAGCGATAGGCTTTAGCAATGAGTAAGTTAACAAAGTTTGCGGACAACAAAGACTTCTGAAGTACAAGACTAAGTGTTATGTATAAATCCTAGGTAATAGAAAAACGTCAAAGGCTTTAACAAAAAGAAGTGGGTGTAATAAATCACCTTTCTTATGAGAAATCTAGATTACTTATTAATATTAAAATGTGGATTTATAGTTCGCAGACAGCTCTTTTCTAGGCTAAATAGTCGCTTGTTATATCATAGACACGTTCATAAAAATAATTTAAACATACATACATACATAGTCTCACGCCTATAACCCCGAAGAGGTAGGCAGAGGTGTATTTCTACACACACTTTTCGCCAGATATACTTTAGTCCCACGTAATAAGGGGCGAGCCTATTGCCGTACCGGGCACATTCCCAGACTCCGTGCTGCTACTGAGAATTTCGTGACAGAAAAACCCAATAATACTGCCCGACCCATGAATCGAACCCGGGACCTCCCGATCCCACGCGCACATTTATGCCGCGAGACCAACGAGGCAGTCAGTCAGAAAAATAACATCAATAGGAATTGACGACAACAACATCAGTTGTGATGACGATAGGTGGAGTAAGGAGTTAGCAAGATGAGCCGACGATATCATCAATAACGGTCGAACCTGGACTAGATTACCACACGATCGAGGGAAAAGGCAAGAACAAAGAGAAGTCTATCTTCAGCAGTGGACACAGTTGGGCAGGTGGTGATGATGAAGAGTAGGAATAATTGTTATAATAATTTGTATAATACACGTGTAAGGTTTTCAACAATAAGGAGGAAACAATTATTTAAAAGCCGCAACAAAAAATTAATTGTTTTCTTGTTGCGTCGTAAATAATTTAAAATATTTAATAAAACGTGTCAGGTTATCTTCTGCAGCATAATAAATATATAGAATTCATTCATTAGCTTTGTTAACTCATGAAGGAAGGATGGAAATTCTTAAATCGGGTACATATTTTTAAGCTTTCAAAAATGGCTACCTATTTATAGAATAGTCGATGATTTTTCTGCACACTACAGTACAGTACAGTTGATTTTATAACAAAACATAACACAACTTCACGGCTTTATCCCCGAAAGGGAAGCCAGAGGTGTATAACACACTCACACTTCGTCAGTTATGTTTCGGTCCCAATGTAATAGGGGGGGAGCCTATTGCCATCTACCGAGCACATTATTAAGCGAGCAATCACTAACATTTTTATTATTTTTATAGTCTCACGCCTGTATCCCCGAAGGGGTAGCCAGAGGTGTAACATTACACCCACCTAACATGTTTAATGCACACATAACTTCGAAAAGTCAGAGGTGTGTGCCCGGAGTACTTGGGGATAAAACCCGAGATCATCGTGTTGGCAGTACGTTACGTACCAGTGGGCTATCGCCGTATAATGTTTTAATAACGTGCATCTTAATAGATTAGGAGTTAGCGACCGTTTATTGTAAAGGCTTGATAAAAAGACATAACTCACACTCAAACTCAACAAGAATTTGTCGTCATAAATACTTACGTATTACGAGTATTACCTTAGTTGTTGTAGTTAATTTACTGTAAAAGATACGATTTTTCATAAAGCATCGATGTGCAAGAAATCTGTATTACTTCAGAGTGGAATATCGAAACCACATTGCATGTTTCCTATAATTCAGTGCACCGCAAGGGATGACAAATTGGTAGACAGAGAATTTCAACAGAAATATATAGCACATTCCAAACTACCACTAGCCTCACTCCACTGTAGTGAAAATTCTACGAAAGCTATTGTTGATATTTTCCATTGCTCTTAACGTTTTAAACCCTAGCCTTAGCTTGGGGGGTCAAGTTGAGGGTGTATGTGTGCAGCTCCTCTAACGGCCATTTTCAATATTCGATCCATATATGTATTTTTAGATTCGAGATTCGTGTTTGACATATTTTGTATGGAGCTTATGTCAAAAACGAATCCAAAATCTACAGATCTATCTATAGATCGAATATTTAATTCCGTAGTTAAACCGCTGCGGTGGCCGTTCAACGTCTCATGGCGTTGGGGCCACGCGAATGGCAATTAGCAGACTTTGCCGCAATCCCGCCGGGCTGGTAGCACTTAAACACTTTATCTGCGAAACAACACAATCACAAATAAATCCTTACAACTTGAATATTTTAATAATTAAATAGTGTTGAACTATATACAAACAAGAAAGGTAAACATTTTAAGCTCCGTGATGATTGATTTCATTAGTTTCGATAGCGAAGAAAATAAATACAAACAACTACTGAATTATAAACATAATTATATTAAACTGTCTGAAGATCCCTTACAATTGCAACACAATAAGTCTCATAATATCTAGAGTATAAAGCCAGTATTTATTTAATACATTAATATCAGCTAATATTTTAATTCAATATAATCACGAGCAAACAACAAGAGCTACTCCAAAATCCTATTACGTTTTGTTTGGCAAACGGACTAAAGTAGAAATGCTAACAATCTGAACTAACACAAGTGAAACACGACAGAATATGAGCAGCAAAGTTGTATTTGTTATCCATTATAAAACTACGAGTATATTGTACACAAGCTTGCCTCTAGAGAAACAAGTTTAGGTAATAGTTTTAATTGAGTGCAGTAAGGAGAAAAGGTGGGTTAGTATCACGCGTTTTGAAACCACTTTATAGATTTTTCGATGATAGTGTCATTAGGATTTAATTTTCGGCTTCGTAAAAGAGAATGACCAAGATTAGTGAACCGTGAAGTAAGCTGCATGTCAGAGAATTCTCCATAATGTTCTCGGCAGACAAGTGAAGTCTGCCAATCCACACTTGGCCATTGTGGTAGACTATGGCTTTACTCTTCTCATGGCAAGAAGAAGCCCATGCCTAGTAGTGGGACAGTTTATAAATAGGGCTGATGATGATAATAATGGACCCATACGTTTGTTTCGGGCATCAAATAGCGTAGCATGATACGCGGAATGACGGTATTGTATTAGCATAGAAACTAACACTTTTTTGTGTTTAATGTAGGTTTGGAGCAATTGACATTATATGAGTGTGGACTGTGTGTAGACTCATTTTCATACAGGTGTACATATGTTATATCCAGCCTCCTCGGTCTTCCTACGAACCGAAACTTATTCGTTTTAAAATTGATCAGGACACTGACCGAAACTGTTACTCGGGCATAAATCTACTCATTAATCAAGATTACCAATTAAAAAGAACGTGCTTACCCATCAAGAAATACCGGATTATTATAAATTACAAAATAAACACATTAAACTATGAGGAAAGAAATAATATTAATGGAAGGAATACGGTTTTCACAGCATAAAGGTTACAAGATCATTAATCATATTAAGAACAACAGCCGGCAAAGCGTGTGTAGTATACAGTAGGTGCCATTATTCCTTTATTTTATCGTAACGTAAGCTTTTCCTTGATATTCTGACAAAAATAAATCTTAAGACTTTCTAATGTGATGACCAAAGCAAATATCTTCTATATTCTTCTTATCTTTCTTTTGTGATTAAATATGGCTATTGAATAAGGAACGTTTACGAAAATCGTTTTTCTTCTCTCTCTATAGTAAAAGCTTTGATTATAAGTTTAAAAACTATAACCCGACTACGTTAAAAAAATAATATAGCCTATGTCACCCGCGCCATTGTAACGAATCTTTTGACACCCCATTTATTAAAATCTGTCCAATAGTTTAAGCACTACGGTGGTACATACAAACATACATACTTAGACTGCCAAAAACATTACCCTTCCTTTTGGCTTCGCCGTAGTCGGGTAAAAAAGAAGGCCAATTCTCGTATTTTATATGACACTGAAACTATATTTTGAACGAAATGAGATTATATTTTTAATTGACTCAGAATCGGTATTCTGCTAAATTAATCTCATTACCGTCTAATTTAACTGCTATAGCTCGACATTGACACATAGTTCAATTTTCGATCTAGCCTCGATAACATTCCATTAACATTCAAATATCAGATAATTTAGGAGAATACCATTTGTGTCATGAGTATGACACTGACATTAGATTGGAACTGCATTTTGAATAAATATAATTAGGAGAATTGGGCCTCAGCTACCGGACAAGGACCACTGAGGAATGCGCTGAGGGTTGTGACTTCAATTTCCACATGGGGTAAAACTTGTGATGTTTCACAAATTGTTGTTTCTAGTCTGCGTGTACTTTGTGTCCGTCGATCGAATGTTGTGAAGTCTACGGCGACACACGATTAATTTCGAGAGTATTTTAAAACATATTTTTAATAAATTAATAATGTAATCAGTTTGGATAGAAATGGCAATATAAGCTATGCAGTATTATATTAGTAGATAATATATCATCATTTAACGTATTCGTTGGAACCAAAACATAATGTGTTTTAGCCATGTATATTTTACGCCTTGAATACAAAGGCTGATTTATTATCGTGACGGTACTTAACTAAAGACGCCCAAACATTTCTTGTAAAAACAGCCCTGAATCCTTACAAACGGTAATTAAATTTATTTCCGCCATCGTCAGCTCATTACTAAACATGCTGACTTGATTACACATTGACATTTTTGCTCAATTATTCTAACGTGAGTCTCGATGACTTAGTTTGTAGTTTTGGTTTCGATTACGTAAGTATATACTGTGCAAACAGTGTTAAAGGGCTAGAATGTAATTTATGTAATCAGTGATACATTTGATTATTTATGAGAATGAATTGAGCGTAAGTAAGGTCTACAAAATGGACAATGCAAGGAGCTACAAAATGGCAAGGATGATATTAACATAATTATGTATTTACGAAACCCGTTCACTTGCTAAATAGATGCTTTGTTAATCATTAACTGTACTCGGGAGTATCTATGCAATTGAGGTACTTAATCGATCGAATCGATAATCGATCATCGTTTAGACTCGTAACGTACACACTAATATGTTAATGACTTCATGACGAGAATCGACCACATCAGCAATAAAAAAATTCGTTGCATTTATTTAAAAAGTTCCTGTATTGGCAGCAGAGGAGGGTGAGCGTCCATATGCCCCTTAAAATTCGCCCCGTGAATAAAGGTTCCAAATTCACCCCGTTTTGGAGAGCCCGTACGCCTCTTTTCCAGGGGCGTATGGAGAAATGAATTATTTAATATTTGGGTGAATTTCCCGGGAACAAAAATTACGTGGCATCAATGAAATCGGTACTATAAAACAAGTTATAATGTTCTAAATTTTTTTTCTGGTTAGGTGCAATATGTAGTATTAAATATTTAATTAAATAGGATTAATAGATATTCAAAAAAAAAATTATTAAGCCTCGAAATCTTTCATTGCCGTGTCTGTCCACACATCACCTTGATGTGTATTATACGTTATTGAAAAAAATCTATTGGTTATTTATATAAAAACCTAGTTTTATTTGGTACGTGAATAGTTAAACTATTTTTACGCAATACATTTATTCATATATTTAAACAATACAACGAATTGTTAATAAAAATGCATTTGTCCTAGAACTACCTCTCATTGCCGTGTCCTAAATATATTTATGAATATTGTTTTATCTAAGGACTTGCATCCCCCACCCCTGTGCGTTAAACGTTGCATAATAGTGTCGCTTGGTGCTCGACGTGGAACGACGTGTATACGTGCCTGCGTTTTTGCGCCATAAATGTAAGTATTCAATTTTTATATTACTCGACATTTTTTCTTTCATCGCCGTGGATAGTCTAGCTTCTATTTGAATAAGTTTGTCCTTTTGATTAAGCATTCGATAAAATGCCATTTATCTTATGTTTATTTTTGACGTGTTAATTACTGTGAATTATTAATAGATTTTTGTTAACTTGATGTTTTTGCCTTGATTTTCATCGCGGTGCTCTCATTGCCGTGGTTTTCGTGGGCAAAATTTGCTATGGAAATACAAAAAAGACGCGGCGATGAAACAAAATTTCATTGCCATGCCTTTTAAAATAATTTAGTTTCATTGCCATGACCAGTTGTATCATTTCCGTGACTAATGTTTTCATCGTCACGGCATGATTAAGAAAAAAGAACAATATGTACAGTCAACTACAAAAATATATTTCCACGTAAACCTTACAAAATGATATATATACTAGCTGACCCAGCAAACTCCGTATCGCCTTTTTAAGAGTTTTTATTTAATTCCCTTTTTTCCATGCCCCTTTTCCAAAGTAACCATTGACTTAGCGCTTAATATCTTATCATTTTAGAGTCTATAAATGATGAACAAACAAACATAGATTTTTATATAATATTGAATTCCCCATTCCTTAAAATATCAGAGACGATACCCATATCGACTTTAAAAAAAAATCCCGCCTGCCATCTTTGATTTCCTATCCGCCATCTTTGATCACGAAATAGATCTTGTATTTGGATTCACCATCCCTTAAATCATCAGAGCCGATACCCATATTGATTTTTTAAATTATGCCCATCCGCCATCTTTGATTTCCCACCCGCCATCTTGAATCACTAAATTGATGTTGTATTTGGATTCTCCATCCCTTTAAACATCGGAGACCATACCACCCATATTGATTTAAAAAAAATATTCAATCCGCCATTTTGATCACGAAATAGATGGTGTTTTTGAATTCCCCATTCCTTAAAATATCGGAGACGATACCCATATCAACTTTTAAAAAAATCCCGTCCGCCATCGTTGATTTCCTATCCGCCATCTTTGATCACGAAATATATGTTGTATTTGGATTCTCCATCCCTTAAATCATCAGAGAAAACACCCATATTGATTTTTAAAGTTTTTCCCATCCGCCATCTTTGATTTCCCATCCACCATCTTGAATCACGAAACAGATGTTGTATTTGGATTCCCCATCTCTTTTAACATCGCAGACGATACCAATATTGATTATTTAAAATTTTCCAATCCGCCATCTTTGATCACGAAATAGATGTTGTATTTCGATTTCCCACCCCTTAAAATATCAAAGGCGATACACATATTGATTTTTAAAATTTTCTCATCCACCATCTTTGATTTCCTGTCCGCCATCTTGGATCACTAAATAAATTTTATATTATTAATCAGCGTCCCGAAAATCTCGAAAACGATACCCATATAGATTGTATCTTATTCGTTTAGCCTTTTTTTGCCTTTAACCCAACCCTCCCCCTTTTCGTTTGACCATTTTATTATTTTTGTCTGGCTCCTAAAAGTTGTGGCAGAATAATTGGGCCGTCATAGGCAATAACAAATTTTTAAAATCCGACCGCTAGTTCTTGAGATTAGCCGACATTATCTTTTAGCCTTTTTAGCGTTTTGCACGGCCCCAAAGGGTCGAAGCGTTATGTTATATAGCCTATAGCCTTTCGGAATACCTGGACTATCGTATACAAAAATAATTTTTCAGATCCGACCGGTAGTTCCTGAGATTAGCGCGTTCAAACAAACAAACAAACTCTTCCGCTTTATTATATTAGTATAGATGTCGTTTTAACTGTTTAAGAAATATAACTGCTAAAAGTATTTACACATACAAACTACTTAGTACTAAGACATAGTAGTAGGTACTCAAAACGCTTTATGTCAAAATGTTATCCGGTGACGTTTCGCCAGGGTGGCTTATATGGCGACTGCGATTTGTCTGTCAGAACCATTAGAATTTAACAAAATACTCGACAATCCGAATTTTGCGGATGTTTTCTTGTGTATGTTGTCGACTCGAAATCTTTATTTTTTTATGTTTTATTATTCAGATAAGGTTTCGATGTACTACTTGACGAAATTATTAATATAAGATTTGACACTGCGATTGCAGCGCAGTCTGTCGGTTCCAATGTGAAACTTTCCGAAATTCACAACTAATTTCAAATTAAAAATTAAGTAAAAAACCTTTTTCCAGCGGACTAAATTGTGAATCTAAACCATTCTCAAGTCCCCTTGAACACACACAAAAAATTTCATCAAGATCGGTCCAGTCGTTTAGGAGGACTTCAGTGACATACACACGCACACAAGAAATATATATATTAAGATTTAGTACTCCATTACACGATAGACGTTCAAACATACGCACACAGACTCACACACACACACACACACACACACACATACACACACAACACAATCACACGCACTCACTCACTCACTCACATATACTACAGTCTAATCATAAACATAATAATGAACTGTTTATTTTTAGAAAGCCAAGATGCCTAAGCCGAAACTATCGGAAGAGGAGAGAAAGGAAAGAAAAAGTTTGGCCGAACAAAAGTGACGTGAAAAATTAAGAAGCGACCCTGTTATGTTATATAAAGTTCAGTATATATTGTTTAGCAATAGCTATTGCATACTTTAGAAAAGTATCTTATTTTTTGTTAATTTCTATTCTGTTAATTTTTGTGTGAGAGAACTTACAATAAATGATTGTGTTGCTTTGATTCTATTAACTATTTGTTTAATGTTACTCCGATGCGAGAAGGTTATAGAGAAGAGGGTAAAAAGAGCATATATTATGTGTGTGTTGTGTATGTCTTTCTCTCTCAGAGCCAGGGATGTATCAATTTCAGGTACCTAAGTATATTATATAAAAAATACTAGCTTTTGCCCGCCGCTTCGCGCGCGTTAAAATCGGGTTAACACAAATCTACTTTCAGTTTCAAGTTGTGTGAAGACACTCCTGTTTACTCTAAAGACTTCAGAAATCCTATAGGGTACAAATTAACTCGGTCAGTATCATATCTACCAGTATCTCCCGAAAGCTTAGACTATATTATATTATTAGAAAACCGAAAGGTACATACCTAATAAAATCACTTTTCACACAGTCAAATGTCAAAGCCATGTTCTAATACATGTTCAATATATCTCTATGAACATATTCGTATTTTTAATATTAGTAGAGAAAATCGTTTCAGCCGTTTAAGCTTATTATATAATTATCAGCTTATATAGGAATTTAAACTTTCGTGGTCATTAAAACTTATTTTAAATTGTTTTTCGGGATATATACCACGTACCTTTGTTAACATCCGTGTTGAGTACATCCGTGAACATGGCGCTTGCAACAGTGCCGAAATATCGGTTACTCCAAACAAAGGTACGTGGTATATATCCCGAAAAACAATTTAAAATAAGTATCAGCTTATATAATTTTTCTTTTACTTTTGACATTGTATTATATCATAATTAGCATGATTTAACCAGATACTATTATTGCTTGAAATATTGGTCATAATTCAATAATTATTGTAGGTATTACTTTGTTTCTGAAGACCTGCTTGTTATCTGATCTGACGTTAATATTTGTACGCCTATCAAGGCAAAACATGTTGTAACTATTTAACATTCAACACCTGTATGCATAACACATGTTTTATCAAATAAATATTATGATTATGATGATTATGATTATGATGATCAGTTTATATATGCGAACAATTTAGTCCACGTGCACAATATGACATTATGAATGACGTGACAGTACTAACAGATATGCGTTAGCACAAGCGCAGCACTCAATTTTATTAGCGCATGCGTTCTTACTGCCAAGAGGTAGAATTGGTTATATCATTCCCGTGGCACAGTTCTTTCATTGCCGTGGACGCATGTTTCATCGCCGTGGCACGACATTTTTAATCTTGTACATCTCGTTAGTTTTTCAAGCTATCTGCTAGATATTAAACAAGAATACATATATTATCAGAAACTTGAGTAAACACTATTTTTTTCTTGTTCTAAAGTTGAAGAATAAAAATGTTGAAATTCACTATTTTCTGAAGGGCCCATACTCTACAATCTATGATATAATTGATAAAAATAGTACGGTTAGGCAATTGGGCAAAACATAATTGTACTGCTTATAAAATTTGGAATACTGAGTTGGAAACATTGCTATTTGTGTTAGCATTGTGTTCATACTGCGTTGTGTAAATTCAAGTTATCGCTAAAGTTTATGAGAAAAAGTTCTTTTGTATCGTATCATATCTCTTTTTATTTACCTACATATTTAATATACGCTTAACAATGTGCCCGGTATAAAGCAATAGGCTCGCCTCCTATTACTTTAGGACCTAAACATAACTGCCGAAGTGTGGGTGTGTAATACACCTCTGCCTACCCCTGCGGGGATAAAAGCGTGACGTTATGTTACATATTTAATTTAGTAAGGTATTTTATGATCTAATTACACACTACCTATTGTTTTTAAAATTGTAAGGAGATTTCCATATGAGCCTTTCAGTGCCTAATTTCTGATTGATAACTTCAAAACTAGGTTTTTATAGGCGACCTTCTGTTAATTTATGTTGGCCTGGTACTTTTTAAAACATCTTACCGATTTATAACTTTCTTATAAAATAACCCATTCTGTTCTTTTCTGTAACCCTGGTACATTTTAGAACAGTACTTTCGTTTCAATAAATAAAAAAATGGACAGATGATTGGAAAATGTTATTTTGAGTAATTTTCATAGTAACATTACAGATGATTATTTATAACTATATACATTACTATCTTAACATAAATCTCAAAATAAATAGTGAAAATATATACATATGTACAGGTGTGTTTATGCGTCGTAGAATGCCTCCGCATCAATATCATCGGGTAACGTGCCAGAAGGCTGGCAGCATTGCCATGCTGGATGGCAATGCTGATTCTTTGAGCAATGAATAAACCATCCTTCTGGTCACGTGAGACGCCGATTAACCGTTTAGATATTTCTGGGTATAAAGAACGAGCGCTCGCACCCTATGAGCCTGGCGTTTCCACCCCAAACGGGTCAAATACGTAATTAGCTACTACATTACTGTATTTGCGCCGTTTGAGGGTTTCCGCAGATGCAGCAGCAGTGCCAGCCTGGCCTCCCGAGCGAGGGATGGCGCGAGGATGTCTACGCAGGTTACGTCTTACACCAAAGGCCTACCCATTTTTCATGGCAACAATGACATACCGTCAGGTATGTCATTATTGCCATGTGCCATGTGCTTGAAGCCATAGACCGGATTCCCATCCCCCACAGCCAACAAGCGAGCATGCTCTGTAAAATTAAAAGATTTATCCAAAAGATTTTTCCTCACAATGTTACAAAGCGGCGCATCCCACTGTCTTTGGGAGAATAAGTTGGTGGGCAAATCAGTGTTTGGAAAAGTTACATTACTGAGAGGCGGATATCAATATTATAAAGAGAAGATCTAAAATAATAGTTAGATTACATACCTGAAGTGTTTTAGTAATAAGATATCTGTGATTTTGTTTATATTTACAAAACCCACCTTTACTCTCTTTATTACTTAATTTAATATAAAAAATAATGTTACTTGGGTTCTTTTGCCGACCATACTTTTACCAGCATAAGTACATAGGTATCGTAAGGGGCATATGGGCACCAGTGTTATTTCACGGGACGTATGGACACAAATTCCTAAAAAGGGGCTAATCTTGAGGGGTGTATGGGCGCTCACCCCAGAGGACTAATAGAATTTGTGTTGATACTAACACGATATTAAATCTTATTACTAAATGTGAAAGTTTGTGAGGATGGATGGAATGATTGTGTTACGGACGGGGTAACAGGATTGGAAGGCAACACCGAGTAGCACTGATGACACATTATTCAACTTCACACACACGAAGCGACGTTCGATTTCGACGCGGACAGCACCAACACTAAAGTCTTTTGCACTGCACTTCACTGCACTATACTTTCACTTCACTTTATTTCACTACTACTTCTTTTTTCCTTTTATTTCTTCCTTTTCTTCTCCACTTTACCACTTCTCAACTTAAACCGGCGCTCAGCGCGTCTACAACGCCTTATATACCCCTAGGAATGTTCTAGATCCACTAATTTCGATTGTCATTTTGTTATTAAATTGTTTATTCATCTCCTGTCTCTTTTTAACCTTTCTATTCCTTCCTGAAGTTTCTAGAATTTTCCAATTTTTACTCGAAATATTGAAATAATCTTTTTTTAAATATTGGCCAAATATTAATAAACATTTTCCAAATTTCATAAAAACCAATATCCACATCTATTTCGCATCTATTGGCTTGGAACAAAATTCTAGTAAATGTGAGCTGTTTATAAATACAACAGACTCTACAAAAAGACTTTCGATACTATCTAAATTTAATAATTTGGCATCAAACATCAAAATTATTGATAAGACATCTCTTCGCCTCCTAGGTTCTCCAGTATTTGAAGAATCTTTCGATTCTTTCTTAAAGGAAATTTCCTCTTTCATTTCTGTGAAGTTTCAGATCGCCTATTCAAAATTAATATTCACTCGGCCTATACTATTATTCGATATTGTCTTTTCGTCCCAAAATTCACACATGCCTTAAGATCTTCCCAACTTTGGAAAAATATGCACTTTTAGAACAAGTCGACAAAATTATCCAAAGTACTTTAAAGAGAATATTAAATGTGGACTTGGACGACCGAGCCTGGCTACAAACGTCATTGCCTATACGTCTGGGTGGGCTCGGTGTACGCAAAATTTCTAGTGTCAGTTTACCAGCGTTTCTGTCTTCGGTTCACAGCACGGAAGAGTTAACTAGGAAAATGTTATCACCTACACTAGTTAACTCAGAAGTACTGTGCAAAACCGAAGCTGTAAACGCCTGGAAAATGACCTGTCCAAGCACTGATTTGCCTACCAACCTATTCTCCCAAAGACAGTGGGACGCGCCGCTTTGTGACATTGTAAGGAAAAGTCTTTTAGATACAACTTTTAATGTTGCAGAGCGTGCTCGCTTGCTGGCTGTGGGAGAGTGGGAATCGGGTCTGTGGCTTCAGGCACTACCATCATCTAACACTGGAACCATGTTGGACGATGAGACGTTCCGTGTCGCTACTTGTCTTCGTTTAGGTGCTCCGTGTGTTTCTCCGCATCGATGTCATTGTGGAGAAGACGTCGATAGCCTCGGACACCATGGACTATCTTGCAGCAGAAGCGCTGGTAGAATTCCCCGTCACGCCCATCTGAATGACATAATTCGTCTTGCTCTTGTCGCGTCTGGCGTACCAGCTGTACTTGAACCAAATGGTTTGGTACGCGACGACGGTAAGAGACCTGATGGTATGTCATTGTTGCCTTGGAAAATGGGTAGGCCTTTGGTGTGGGACGCAACCTTCGTAGACACCCTCGCGTCATCACATGTTCCAAGCACGGGAGGCCATGCTGGCGCTGCTGCTGGAACTGCGGAAACCCTCAAACGGCGCAAATACAGTAATTTTGTGAGTAATTACGTGTTTGAGCCGTTTGGGGTGGAAACGCAGGCTCATGGGGTCCGAGCGCTCGTTTACTATTCCGGGAAATTTCGAAACGTTTAATCGACGTCTCACGTGACCAGAAGGCTGGTTTATTCTTTGCTCAGAGAAACAGCATTGCCATCCATCGTGGCAATGCTGCCAGCCTTCTGAGCACGTGACCCGATGACATTGATGCGGAGGCATTTTACGACGCCTAAACCTTGTAAATATTTTCAATTTTTAATTTCTTTTACGTTTTTTTTTTGTACATATGCTACTTAGACATTAAGATTAGATTAAGCTGCATATAGATTATAAAATGATGTATATCCACGTAACTGTTATGACTGGGATTTGAATCCACGCCCTCAGAACTTGAACGGGATGCGTTATCCGCACGGCCATTGCCTTGTTGTCAATGACCGGTGAATTTGGCAAACACTTGACAGAGTGTATACGTAATCGAACTAAAAACTCATTTCCAAATAATAAAATAGTCTTCAAACCTCTTTGCTAACAATTTTGCTAATTATTGTGTTTGACGACCGGCTAGTTTGTCGCGTAGATGTCAGTAGTCCTTGACAACCGTAGTGATGACAGCTTGACATAACACCGGCCGTCACACTTGTTACTCTTGCATGCCAAAGCTAATGAACGGATATGGATGAAACTTTGCAATAATATAGCTTATAGATAAATCAGAACAGCGTATGGGTGAGAACTTTTTGTCGCGATCACTAACTCCCACGCGAAATCAAGGGTGCGCATGGGTATCGTATCTTCGGCGTGTATTTTTAAGGATTTTCTTGAGTTTACACTAATGTGCGACATTGAAACTAAACCACAGTTTAGTTACTAGATCATTTGGTTTAAATATAATCTTAGCAAATCCAATATATCGCAGTAAAATCCGTAAGTTTCATTTAAATATATGTGGAAGCGTGAAGTCTTCGTAGGTTTTCTCCATCTTGGGCGCAATGGTGGCAAGAGATTTAAAATAAAAGCACCACTTTACTTGTACACGCAGTATTGCTCGAAGTTATAACAATTTGGCACGAAATACAATAAAATAGGTGCATAGGGTTCCAACAAGAACGTAGGGTCCCAAGGCAACCTCACCTGCAAGTGGTGCACCTGCCGGTCAACGGACGAGGCTCTGACAAACAAAATATCCCGATAAGCAGCAATAGGCTCGCCACCTATTACGTGGGATCAAAACACTGGCAAAAAGTGGGCGTTTAATATGCCTACCCCTTCGGGGAAACAGGCGTGAGTCTATGTATGTATGTGTGTACAATAAAATATCGAGGATGAAACACGATTATGAATTTGTGAGCCAATAATTTAGCACGTGTCCACCCGGTGCGACAGCTGTCAGAGAAATGCACGACTGTCACCGCGTTTGGCGCCACCTACTACTCTATTCGGGGTTACCCGCTCTTATTTTTATTTTACTACTGATCGAGTATTCGATTATAACGATCGGTAAATTAAGTAACAATTTCTAAAGGCAATTTTTATGGTTAAATTAAGCCTAAAAATCATTCTTAAATAATCAGCGCGCCGTCACGGCCATCCAGCGTTTTCACACGTCCTCGCGTGTAACGTTGTAGCCTGTGAACAATAGATACAGTAATTTACTCCACACTCGTCTTGGCCTTCCTGGCCAATTAATCGATTATGATTAACTATTCGTTTCACACGGAATTCATTTTACATATCAAATATAAATTCGTTGAATGTATCATCAAACAATACACACACACTGAAGGGACAAAATCAACTACATCATTTACGTCGGTTAACGTCTAACACCCAGGCGATGTCACACAGACTTGTAAGTGCCACACAGGCCAGTCAATGCCACATAGGCCAGTCAATGCCACACAGGCCAGTCATTGCCACACAAGCCAGTCATTGCCACACAGGCCAGTCATTGCCACACAGGCCAGTCATTGCCATTCAGGCTAGTCATTGCCACACAGGCCAGTCATTGCCACACAGGCTAGTCGGTGCCACACAGGCTTGTCGGTGCCACACAGGCTTGTCAGTGCCACACAGGCTTGTCGGTGCCACACAGGATCGTTGGTGCCACACAGGCTCGTCGGTGCCACACAGGCTTGTCGGTCAAGTCACGTCAATTGTAAGCTGCTTGTTGTTTACACTTACACAAAATAGAAATCAAATTACCCACCTGCGCGTCATCGGGACATTCTACTTCTGGTTCTAGTGCGCCAATTAACTCTAATGGAACGTAACATTCGGGCACAGCACGAACACGATCATGTGAATACTTATAAGTTCTATTATAGTTAAGAGCCTTAAGCAGGTACCTATCACCTTCCAACAGCTCAACTATCTTATAGGGGCCCTTAAATTTAGGATCAAGTTTTGTTTGATTACGCTCATGATTTTCTAAGAGCACGAAATCACCTATCTCAAATCTTTTTAAGAAGCATTAGCTTCTATTTCTTTTGCCGATTGTTCTCTAATAAAGTTTAAGTCAATGTCTATATCATCGGTTTCTAATATCATTAAGTTTAGGGGTCTCGCAACTTTTCCAATTAACAGTTCTAATGGCCAGTCCATTAGAACTGGCCATTAGAACTTGTCTTGTTTGCGCACCAACGGAGACTATGACTCACACAAGAGCTTCAGGGTAAACTAGGCTAACCAGAAAGGCACTTTGCCGGTCCAACCAACAGCAACGTATGGCTAAACATGCAGCCGCACAAACGGCTTATCCAGTTTATGCAAATCTACACCAACGGAAACGTGGGTACCACAAAATTATCACAACAACTACTAACAAAGTACCCATTTAATGAGAATAAGGTTAAGCATACAATTATCACTAACGATCACTAATCTAGTTCTACTTATAATGAAAATTAAAATCTCTGAAACTTATTATCGTAATGCACTACGATTATAACTCAATCATTTTCTTCTACGTCTGATAATCGAAACTCACACACTCCTAAACGTCCTAAGCATAACTTGGAATTGGCCAGAGAACTCGGGGCACTTGATAAAAATTCCCAGCGTATCACATGAATTTTAAAAATACACAGTAGGTAATTTTAACGCGTAAAATCTTAAAATTGAATTTAATTTTACTAGTGGTGCCATATAATAATCATGAGTAAGAATCATTTTAATATGCCATGTTAAAAATGTATGCACACAAAGAAGCAGGAGTAATTGCAACACCGAGATCGTCTGTACAACTCAGAATTACAACGAGTAACAGCGCCACTTTTTACTTAGGCTCTGATCACGTTTAAACAAAAACCGTTAGGTATTATTAACACCACGAGTCGATAAAAATAATGGCACTTGCAATATCTTTCGACTATGGTCAGGTTACACTAACCAACCAACCGCACTCGTCTAAACAGCGTTGCAGTTCACACGTCTATTTAAGAAATAAAAGCTACAAGCTGTTCTACACAAAATAAACACAGTCAGAAGCAATAGCTTCGCACAGTCTTACACTATGAACTTAGTATTTACGATTCGATTAGTTTATCAACTTTAGCACCGCTGCCTTGCGAAGGACAGTCTAGATAGTATTGTTTCAGATTTAGCAGAAAACCAACCGAAGCTGACTGTTGGTTCTAAAACCAATATTACAACTGCACTAGAACAATAACTAGCACGTTTCACTCAAACGCACTTGCTTGGAGTAATGCAAGTCAGCCTGTACGCTCACTCTCATTACTATTACAGTCCATAAGGTAAGACCGAGACAAGATAATCTATTTGCATGCAAGCATAATGTGATCACAAGGTTCGTGAGTCCGAGCCCCCCTCGCATGAAGAAATAAAAATAATCGCTTTCTTTTTAAACGGCGTATAAAACTCAAAACCTCCGTTCGATATCTATGCTATAGCTAGGTCACAGTGGTTGTCAGACAACTATACGCTAACATAAAATACAGCAAAGGTCGTAATTAAATCGTTCAGAACCCACATTTTTTTTTGTCTTTTTCTTCTTTAAGCTATTAAAAAGAAGATTATTCATGAGATCATTTCATGGGAAACGACACCAAAAAAGTCAAACGGTTCCACAACTCAGTGTCTCGTGTAAGAATCGAACCTACAACACTCAGTACGATGTGATGGCGATATCACCACAACGATTATGATATTTCCAAGGTTAAACAAGAATGTTTGACAACTACCGTCACTAAATAAAATGGCAGTACCAATAAAAAATCAGACAAAATTCGCTCACCACGGATGCAGTTGAAAGCTCAGCTGATTCACCAACATAGCGGCGGTAGCAATCGCCTTCGCTCGCGCTTTGTGTGCATATTTCATTGCACAATATCATCCCAGGAAACGACATGGTAGATAGCCAGGTCGAAGCTCCTCCCTTCAAGGCCAGGTTTAGTGCCACCATAAGCGGGGCGAAATGTGGATCTTGATCGTGCAATCACATGTCTGCAGTCGTCACCCAAGCACGTGCATCCTTATCTTATTGCTCAGGAAGTCCGGTAAACAAAGGCCACGTGACGATGTAGTAGGTATTTTCATGGCTTGAATCGTCAGAAAATTGCGATTCTGTAGTTCCAACATGCCCAGCAATTTCTCGTTACTAGCGTCTTCATTGAACACGTGGGTTGTTGTGGTCCTACCCCAATTCTGATGTGGAAGCGCCAGGAGGGCTCTCGGAGCAGTCTTCGTGGGATTTCTCCATCGTGGGCGCAATGGCGGCGAGAGATTCAAAATAAAAGCACCACTTTACTTGTACACGCTGTATTGCACAAATTTATAACAATTTGGCACGAAATACAATAAAAAATGGAGGATGAAACACGTTAATGAATTTGTGAGCCAATAGTTTAGCACGTGTCCACCCGGTGCGACAGCTGTCAGAGTAATGCACGACTGTCACCGCGTTTGGCGCCACCGTAGACAGAGTAACCAATAGACCCAGTGATGTGTCCTTTCTCTCTCACACAAGAAAAAGAGCGAAGATCACGTTTTAAATGCTTTAGAGAAGGATACAACTATGCCATTTTTTGTCCTTTACTGTGTAACCTGTTTTTTTAAGGCCGGCAACTTAAATTGCGAAACAAAGTTTGACAGTTCTTGGCACCATAGCGTCAGTTGTCCCAAATATTGTTTATTTTCATGATAAATGCCGTGTTGAATCAGTGAAAAGACAGTAAAATTATCCAAATATCCATACTGTAGATATAAAATGGTTCGTTGCCGTGTTATTTCGTGTAACAGTGATAGGGAGAAGAAAATTGCCGGCGTATCATTTCACTCGTAAGTAAGCATATTTTTCAGTTTGTAGCCATTCAATATAGATAAATACGTAAACGAAAGCATAAATATACAATTGTTGTGGTAGCATTCATATAATTATCCAATTTATTATAAAAAATAACCTATGTTTATTATTATGCACGTGCTGCCAGCGTTAGGTGTAAAATGTCCCGATTATAAACGAAAAATATTGAACAGAAATTAAATTAGTAATTACTAAACATTATTATTTAATTAAAACTAATATTATGTTCGCTTTGGATTTAATGAAAGATTCGATATCCATAAATATATCTAAATTATCAATTAAGTACTTGTTATGCCTGGTTTCTAACAATAAACGATTTGTTTTGCTTTCTGTGAGTCAATAAACGATTTGTATCCTGAACAGGAGGATACAAATCGTTTATTGCATTACATTTTACTGTTATATGCAATATATGTAAATACTCTTACAAATAGTAAGCAAAGCGAGTTGTTTTTTGTTTATAAATAAACATTATATATTATATTTAATTTATAAAAGGTGTTATTAGAAACATGCTTTCTCTATTTTACTACTTATGCCATGTGAAAATTTGATTCTTGCAAAATTGACAAATAGGTAATTAACATACACAATAATAAAAGCCAAATAAATCAATAACTTGCAATAATTTAAAAATATGTATTACTAGGAATTTTGAATTAGTATTTTGTCATAATACATGGCTTAAGTCTGGGTATAGGTAACAGACATTCGAGAAAGCTGCCATATCCATGAACTTTATCTGAACTTATGTACCATGATTGATGAATAGTTAGGTACCTATACATCTTACATGATAGAATGACATACCATACTTACATGATTTTAAATATTAATTACAAACTTTTCTTGATAGTTTTCCTGGTGATCCAAACCTACGCAAGAGATGGATTGAAGCAACTGGAAGAAAAGACTGGGTACCCACAAAGTACTGTAAAATATGCAGCAAAAATTTTTCAGAGAAATTACTTATTAAAAAGAACAAGAAAACAGTTCTCTACCCTGATGCTGTACCAAATGCGGTAAAAACCTATTATCTGTCTACATTATACACATAGATAAAGCATATTAAATATAGAATAGACAATATTAATCGTAAAGTAATACACATTTGAAAATATTAATTATTTTAAATTCAATAAAACATGTTTTTTAATTTTGTAATTTACCTTGCAGATGATTTTTTTTGGTAATGAGGATTCAAGAATGTTGCATGTTGTATCAACACCTTTAACACAAGAGCCAATAGAACCAATCCAGGTAATTATTCTAATTAATTTAAAATTAAAGTCAGGCAATGTCATCATCCTCGCAGCACTGAACATCACATAATAATGTGTCAATGATGCTTCTGTTTGGCATTAAGGCTTTAGTGGATATATTATTATGTTAAAGACGATTTTGGTTTAGATAAAATAGGACAAAATAAAACAAGGTAATTTTTGCAGTTAAATATATAAAATCTGTACTTGCTAATATTATAAAGCTGAAGAGTTTGTTTGTTTTCTTGAACGCGCTAATCTCTGATCCGATTTAAAAATATATTTTAGTGTTAGATAGCCCATTTATCGAGGAAGGCTATAGGCTATATATCATCACGCTAAGACAAATAGGAGCGGAGTTGTACAGAAAAATGTTTTCGAAACGGGGTAATTCTACGGAAACGAAGTCCCGCGCAAAAGCTAGTTTTATTATACCCTTATAATAAAACTAGTCCTATATAGGTATGCATACTGTTTACGAACAACTACGATCCTATACTGTGCGTCTCCCGATATGCACTTAATCGTTTAAATTAATGTTTTAGATTTCAACACTTGAAGAGAGTGCAGAGCCAGTACCATCTACGTCCTCAAGTGCTAATCTACAATATGACACATGCTTAGCAGCCACCTCTAGAAGATTATTGCAATTGCCTGAACAGAAGGATACGCCAAGAAAGAAAAAACTTAAAGCTGCATTAAGGAAGAAAACTGAAGTTGTTACAAATCTTAGAAAAAAGATACGATCTGTGCGACAAACAAATAGACGTCTTATAAAAAAGAATGCTCAACTAACAGTTGAGCATTCTTTTTATATAATTTCAGAACTTAAACTTAAATCTCTAACATCATACAAAGATGCTGATATATTAAACACTATTGATACTGGTAATAAAGATTTTTTAAAACGGTTTTTAGGCGTAGTAGGAAAAGCTAAAAAATATTCTGCTCCATTACGAAAATTCGCTTTGTCTGCATTTTATAAGTCCAAGAGCTTATTCTTATGTACGAAAACAATTTAATATGATGTAGCTCAACCCTAATTGTCAATCTTAACATGCAGAAAGTCTGCTTTATTATAATATGCTTCCTCTTCTAATAAAAAATTTTGGAGCCATACAAAATATGCTTTAATGAAAAAATATGATTTTGAAAGTGTGTAGAAAAAGTCTATTATTAACAGGTCATTGCGTTACTTTTATAATTAAAATTAAGTGTACATGCCTTGTTTTATTTAAGTCGAGAATAACCTAAAATTGCCCTTTTCCCACGAATATCCCCAAAACTTGTTACTCTGGCAACACAGGTTGGTCTATGTGTGCGGTAAACACACACATTGATAAACTATTTTTTTCTCATTCGCGGTTACAGCGTATATTGGTCTATTGGTTTCTCTGTCTACGGGCGCCACCTACTACTCTATTCGGGGTTACCCGCTCTTAATTTTATTTTATTACTAATCGAGTGATCGATTACAAAGATCGGTAACTTAAGTAACAATTTCTAAAGGCAATTTTTATGGTTAAATTAAACCTAAAAATCGTTCTTAAATAATCAGCGCGCCGTCATATATTTATTTTCTAAACAAATATGATCCATTTTTGTTTAAATCTAAATGCTACAAAAGAAGCTACTTAAATGAAATTTTGGCTTAAAGAATTAATCTTCAGCACGGCTTACGCTAAAACATCAGTACGCTCTGTAGCAGATTTACATTATTATTATTTTAGGATTTTTTAAGATAAATACTTGCTATGCCAGTTTTGCATTGTAATGCTTTTTGTGAAATACTTACGCCGTAGTAAAATTTATTACAAAATAAGTATGTGACATTCCACAGGTTAGTAAAAAACGATCGTAAAAATAAATAATTAATTTAAATTGTATTTTTTTTCTTTCATGGTCTATAGCGTGGCTTGCATCGGTCATGGTTCAAACTACCTGTGACCAGACTGATGAAAATACTTGAGACGTCGAGGCAAGAAAAAGGTATTTAAACTTTAAAAATAGTTTAATTAGACCCACTGTCCAATATCATATTAAATTTTAATCAAACTTACATGCTGTTTGTATGAATCCAAACACTACTAGATTCAACTCCAAAAGAGGATTTTTATCATTCATATACGGCTTCGGATATCATCACTTCAGGATGCCTTGTTTAAAATACATACATACATACATACATACATAGACTCACGCCTGTTTCCCCGAAGGGGTAGGCAGAGGCATATTAAACGCCCACTTTTCGCCAGTGTTTTGATCCCACGTAATAGGTGGCGACCCTATTGCCGCTTATTGGGACATTTTGTTTGCCAGAGCCTCGTCCGTTGATCGGCAGGTGCACCACTTGCAGGTGAGGTTGGCTTGGGACCCTAAGTTCTTGGTGGGAACCCTATGCACATATTATTATATATTGTATATTGTTTAAAATTATATATTGTTATATATTGTTTAAAATTAGCGTGACAATCTATTTACTATGCAAAAAATAATCAAAATATGATTTTTTCAGTAAACGGATCTACACAATTTAGGACAAAACAATCAGATAAATCGCAAGAAGCAAATTTACCCCTCCTTTTGAGTGAAATCTTGCGAAAGTCTCCTTTGTTGGTAGAAAGAATCGCCTAATTGTTTGCAGTATGAAGACTTACAATGTAAATATTGTATGGAACCTTATTTCGTACCTATTGTGTCGGTTCAAATCGCTACACGCTTTTTATAATAAACAAAATTCTTGCATTTATTTGTTATGAGAAAAATAATTAACTTCTTATGGGGACTTAGAAGTTGTATTTCTTAATTTTAACTCAAAAACTGTCTTCACACGCGAAGTACGATCTCGACCCTTTTTTGCCTTTTCATTGCCTAAAACTAATGAAATGAAATGCAATATATGAAATGAAATGAAATGAAAAATTGTTTATTGCTTTCACAACCAAACAAACATAATTATAGGCACACAGAAACACAAAAATACAAAAAAAATAATAGAACATCGATGTCATATTCACGATAAACATATCAGGGTTAGGTCGTGATGGCAATAGGATGCCGTTCAGCATGATACCAGACATGCTGGCACTGATTTTCTACGGGACCCTAATAGTGAACTCATGAAGGCGCAAAGCAGTGGCCAAATACGATGAAGATGATACATAATTATAGATACATTATCAAAAACTTAATATACCTAAGTCTTAAAATAATAACATCACGCATTAACGGTGCGGGCGCGGGGGGCATGAGGCGGGGTCGACGTCGCTTCTACTGGGGGAAGAAAGAGACAACCGACCTTTGCAATCGACAGACCGCTCACCGCACGCGTCGCGCGTTCGCGCGCTGCGCTGCAAACTTACAAGATAAGTAGAAGAGGAGTAGTACAATATCGAAAACATTAAATTATGAAATTAAATAGCTTTATCAGCCGTACTATTAATAGTGTAGCACATTTACCTTTTTTAAAATAAATATCATCAAAGTCGTTACATCTCGTTGTTTAACACTAATAACACTATGGATCGTCGAGGAACTAATTGTTCACCAACAGTTGACAGCGGAGCCCGATGGCCACACTCCATAGGTAAGTGTACATAAATAATTAACAATAGCTAAGTTCCAAATTATAACATAAGAGCAGTGAGAAATAAAGTGTCGGGTCAGTTACAAAGTCCTTATAAGAAAAAATACAATTGAATAAATTCATTTTAAAATAAGAATAGGTATTTAATTATTTCAGGTCCCGCCCGCTTTCCAGTCGGGAAGTCAACCAGCCTTCTAAGTGAAGTGAAAAGCCACAGCCAGAAACGCCACTCCCGCCCAAGAAACAGCCACCTACATCAGCTAAATTTGTAATAGTTATTTTGTTTTTCTATTCATATATACTACATAACAGTGATATAGACATATTTGACATTCCCACATTCGCCACATACACACACACACACACATAAACAGACCCAACCAGTACCTGCATCCACGCGCAGCTCCACTTATAGCAAAGCATTCCTCAGTTTCATATAAATCACGTGTTCAAATTAACCATATTTAGCTTCCGTTGCGCGTCAGTAAGATACCTACGCAAATGAATTTTAAAAGTACCAATTGTTCTTAGAGATCTTATAGACGGCGGTAGGTTATTCCAAATTTTGGAGGCCGCATAACGGAAGCTACCTCTAAATGCAGCTGTTTTGTGCGGCAATATAGACAGCTGTTGCGAACACTGTCTGCTAGCACAGTCGCGTCTGTTAGTTACCCAACTGAGTTTGCTATATAAGTATACAGGCTGCTGACAATGAATGACGCCAAACATGAGGGATGCCAAGTGAAGCTTACGCCGTGATTTCATTTTAAGGATTAATTTATCATTAAAAAAAGGTGTAACATGGCTTCTAGGTCCTATAGTGAAGCAAAAACGGGCAGTGGCGTTCTGGACTCTCTGGATCAACCGATCCCTGCGTGCTAGCAGGCGTGGTCCATATACAGTGTCCGCGTAGTTTAACTTGGACAGAACTAGCGATTCAACCAAACGTACTCGCAAATCTTCTGATAAATACGGTCTCATTTTGTATAGAATTCGTAACCTGTAAAAGCAGTTACGCACTACTTCCGCGACATGTTTCTCGTATCTTAGATTCGAGTCAATATTCAGACCTAGGTTACGAGCTTCACTCACCCTCTCAACTATCTCCCCCATGAGCGTAATATTAAGGACAGGTAGTGATTGAAGTTGGTTCTGTGTACCGAACACCATATATTTTGTTTTTTGGGATTCAGTACCAAAGAGTTATTCTCAGCCCATTCTACAATTTTATCGAGGTCCTAATTTAAACCCTCTATAGCCATCGCATACTCGTTAGGCTTAAATGACACATAAACCTGGATGTCATCAGCGTAGATGTGATACTGCGAATTATTTATACACTTGGTTATGTCAGCACAGTAAAGAATAAAGAGCAGAGGTCCCAGGATTGATCCCTGTGGGACTCCTCTAACGAGTGGACTGAATTCTGAGAGCACATTTTCACCATCGGACAGACACACCTCCACCGCTTACCTACGATGTGACAGATAACTGTGGAACCAGTTGATCGTTCTGTTGTCACAGCCATAGTAGTTTAATTTTGAAAGTAGCAGAGAAATATTTATACTTTCAAAAGCACGCGAAAAGTCCAGAAGTACAAGTAAGGTGCACATACCCCGGTCCTGGGCATAAAGAATATTATTTATCACGTTAAGCAACGCGGTAGCGGTGCCCCGGCCCTGCCTAAAGCCTGATTGGAGCGTCGGTAATATATTATTATCCTCCAGGTATTTAGAAAATTGTCCGCTCCCCACTTTCTCTATTACCTTGGATAAGCAGGGGAGTATACTTATAGGCCTAAGGTCTTTAACATCGTTAGGGTTTTGATTTTTAGGTAGTGGCCTGACAGTGGCCAATTTCCAAGTATCCGGGAAAGTGGCCGTCTGTATAGATGTATTAATAATATGCGTTATGGCTAGTAATGAATAAGGCTAAGATAGCATCAACATCTCTAAGCTAATACCGTCGCAACCCTCCGCATTTGATTTGAGTAGCAACATATATTTAGAAATATCTTCTGAGTAAACGGGTAATATAGTAAAGACGGCATCATAATGTTTATGAAATTCAAAAAATGTCATATCCGAAATATTAACTACAGGGTTACCAGGCACGTTTAAAAAATGACTATTTATTATATTCGGGTCTGAAAAGTGAGACGGAAGGTCAATAACCTTTTTATTTGGCAATAAGGTGGTTTTAATATTTTTCCATAAGGTTTTCGGGTCCTTAATTTTATTATTAATGTTAAATTTAAAATAAACTACTTTTTCATTGTAAAGGGATGATGATACAAGTGATTTCAGCTGCTTATAATATGCCTTTTTGCTGTCTGTTTTACAACTACGATATGCCTTTAACGCATCATTGCTCAATTTCATCATCAGTTTGATTGTATCTGTAACCCACGGATACGATCGTTCTCTGATAAGAGTCGTCTTAACTGGCGCGTAGACATCAAACACTCCAATGAGGTAGGCATTAAAAGCGTCAACCATCTCTTTTACCGTTTCCAGATGTGAAATATTGCCCCAAGTAACGCAGGATAGACTGTCTCGTAAGCATTGTACATTGACATGTTTTAGCAGTCTATATTGCACTTTATATGGTTTGAGCCGCTCCCTTCGTATAATAAATTCACACAAAACCAAAGAGTGTCCACATATATTAACGAAAGATTCAGTTGTAATTTTTTTGGTTCGAAGATTTGTGCTAACTAAGTCTATTAAGGATTCACTTGAGTTTGTAAAATGTGTTGGAGAGGTAACAATTTGTGTTAGACTAAGGCTGCTCAAAAACTCCTCAATCGCCTTAACTCTAGAGTCCGTTCTATTGAGCAAATTAACGTTGAAATCTCCTAATAACACACAATAGTCGGAGTCAGTAAGTGACGCTATTGTGTCAGTCATAGCATCTAAGAAAAGACTTAAATAGAGCCAAGGCGGCCGGTATGCAGTCCCAATAGAAACCCTTTGCCCGTTGATCGTGATAGTAAGCCACATCTGTTCTATTGACTCGAACCTAGGATCGAGCGTTTTAGTTAGTAAGCGCACGTTAAGACCACGCCTGATATAGAAGCCGACCCCACCACCTCGGCCCGAGCGAACGCTAGCTGGCCGTGGTATATGCCGCAGATAATAACCGGGCACCGCAGGAGCTCGCCCGTCCTCGCCCGGACGCAACCACGTCTCATTGATGGCTATAATGTCCAATTGGTTACGTTGCATCATAGCGATAAAGTCGTCATGGTTAGTACCCAATGAACCTATATTTATGAAACCGATTTTAAAATATTTCTCATCCATTACTTAACAATGTATATTTAAACAATTTCACATACGAATAAGTGTAACAGACCAAGTTGTATCTGTACAATATACAAACAAAGATATGACATTGTTCTAGTGGGACTAATGACGCTAAAGCAAAGTAAATATAAGGTACAATAAGAAAATAACTAAAATTGCACTTTGACACTACAGTGAGATAATTTACAAACATAAAAATATTAACACAATTACAAGTGGCCCTTGACAACGGAAACAGGTTATTATGTATTAATCGTGTCATGATGTTAGTTATATCATTACAGATTCGGACCAAAAACACACTCAAAGTCATTGTCTTCCCTAATACAATACGCCTTGTCTCCCTGACTCTTGCGCACATAAGTACGTCCCCGTCGGCACCAGACATACTTCCACCCGAGGTTGCGGGTGACATCCCGTGCCCTACGAAACAAATCCCGGTTCTTTTTCGTAAGACGCTCGTTGATGTAGAAGCGCCGTGTCGGGCCGGTCATGCCTAAATCGGCGGACGTCGCTCCTCGGCGCACTCGCGCGCTCGACAACAACTCGTCACGCAGATTGCGACAAGCCAGGCGCACAGTGAGGGGGCGGAGTCTTCGTTCCGGGCCTGATGCGTCCGTCGAAACATTGTGGCGAGGACCAACGCGCTCGGCGCAGGAAATATCCCGTTGTTCCAACCTAACGCCTAGTTTTGCGGCTATCTGCAAAGCTGTGTGAACCGTATTCTCACCGTTGACCTCGGGTAGGTTTGAGATCTCGACATCGTACGCCAATAATTCCTGGTCCCGGTCATTGATATCGCGTTTCAGTTGGGCAACTACGCTAAGCATATCAGATTGGTCTGCCAATGGTAACTGCTTTTCTAGGGTGACAACACGCTCATCTAATTTTTTAACGTCTCTCTGACAAGCTGTCACGGATGCTCTTATCTCTGCCATCTCCTCACGAAACAGTAGCATTTCTTAATTAATACTACGCAGATTATCGCGAAAAATACGCATCTCTGACATAATGTCTTCATTCAGAGTCTGTGCAGTCTCTAAAGTCCCGGTCGTGAAAGCGCCGGCCGACAGACGTAGGTCACCGCCATCAGTTGCGGTAGACAACTCCGAAACATCGCCTTCTTGGTCTGGAGGGCTACGACTTGCCGCCTGGTATGCACTGCTGCCCCTTACCGGAGTTTCAGCTTTGTTGTCCGTTGGCCTGGTTTTTTTGCACTCAGGGCATTGCCATGACTGAGCTATCACGCCGGTGGATGGTAAAGCTACGCAGCGACGATGATACATGCCGCTGCACTTGTGACATCTCGCGGCGTCCGCCGGAGATATAAATCGACCGCAACCGCCACACTTAGCCATATTAGGTAATTACTGTAGCGGAGTTGAGCTGACTGCAAGCGCAGGTGATACAACGGCAACGCGCTAGATGGCGCTGTTACGGTTGATTTGATAATAGGTAGTGTGTTTTCAGTCGTAATTAATGACACTTAGCACCGTGGATGAAAGCACTAGGCGGTCTAAAGGTGCGCGCACACTAGGAATATGTCACTGACAGTTCGAAGTTTCATTTCTGTAAATTCACTTTATATTCACTAAAGTAAGGGTAGAAATCACTGCTTCAAAAGGTCAATGTATTTATCTTTATTGATTTTTGTCTTTACAATTCACGTAAACACTATCGCACAATTTATGTTGGAACTGCTTAGTTATTACGACTTTGTACAATAAAAAAACACAAATTTAAACTGTTTTTAATTTTATCTATGTAAACAATAACAAAGTTCGATCCACTGGTTTGACATTCGTGACGTCACTCCCATTTGTAATGCTGGATGCCGTGCACGAATATGTAAAAAATACAATGAGCTATTCACTGAACTAGATGTATTTAGTATGCCTGTTAGTAAATTTTACTATTCACTAAAAAGAGCCATTGCAGAAATTCAATCTTAAATGAAAAAATAATTGCGTCAAAACACACAATTCCAATGTTTGTTAGATTTTTGCAAAAGTTATTAATTATCATAAGTTTATAATGTAAGCTGTGGATAACGGTGTGGGTTGCACATTTAATCATACTTCAATGTATATTAGTTATAAGAACATAATGTGTAACTGTTTGTTATTCCTAATTGTTATGTCCACTGACAATTATTTGTCTATGCTGACTAATTGTCTGTGCTTATTAACTAGATTATTTTCTATGTATTTTGTCTATTGGGACGCGCTCCGCGTGCCCTGGTTTTGTCTTATATCCGCCATTACCAGAATAAATGTTGTACCGAGCACCTCTGAGTTTTAATTTAACACTGGCGACGAGGATTGAAACTAGAAAAGTTTGTCTAAAGAACGAACAATGTCGATTGGAAAAGTGCGTGAGTTTGACATCAAATCGGGGAACTGGTCGGCGTATATCGAGAGATTGGAAATGTATTTTCTTGTGAATAAAGTGGAGGACGCTCTCAAGTTACCCACTTTAATCTCATTTATGGGTGAAGAGGCGTACGAACTGCTAGTTACGTTAGCTAGCCAGCTGACGCCGGCCGATATTACGCAGTGGAAATATTAGCTGCTCATTTACAACCCAAGCCATCCATCTTGGCGGAACGGTACAAGTTTTGCCAGCGCCAACAACTTACACACGAGTCGATCGCAGACTACATCACGGCGCTCAAAAAACTCGCGAAGGCGAGTTCAAATCAACGTTGGACGATAATTTAAGAGATCAGTTAGTTTGTGGATTGTCAAGCGAGATGATTCGGCTAAAACTTTTCGCGGAGGAGGACATACCTAAAACAGAACCGTAAACCTGGCGCTGTCTTTGGAAGCCGCAGAAAGAGACGCGAGCGTAGTGGAGCCTAGTTGTGGAGTGCTGACGGAAGTAAACAAACTAAACCTCAAAGGTCGTCCGCGGTGCGAAGGCGAACACAGGGCAAGTGACTGCTCGTACAAGAATTACATTTGCAATAAGTGCAGTGAAATAGGCCATTTGAAGAGGGCCTGTTCGCATTGAAGTGCGAGACGAGAAGGACTGGTAGCGACGGCCTCTGCCGCCGAGAGTGGTCGGTATGGCAAACCAACTTTTTCGTACGGGCGACGTACAGAAACCCGCGGGTACAGCGGGCGCGGCACGGGCAGCGGAGTGAGGCGCGGCCAACGTAGTGCGAGAAAAGGCAACAGGGCTCAGGTGTTTTATAAGAAGAATGAAGAAAAGGATGTTGGTGATAGCGAAAGCATTTATAACATATGATAACATACATAATAAGGGGATCTAATGCGGCGACGAACCTTTGCATCAAATGTCGCTAAGCAATTATAAGCCGGTATGTATAACTGTACAAGTTCAAAATTGTTTTCTTAACATGGAGATAGACACAGGTTCGGCCTTATCATATATTAGTAAAATTGTGTATGAGAAATTATTCAGAGAGTTACCACTAATTACATGTAGTTTAAGATAAAATTCTATGATGGTTCTACTGTGCAACCATTAGGCTTTATAGAAACCATCGTTAAATATAATGGTATAGTAAAAATTTTAGATCTATATGTTTTAAGCAAAGGAGTAACAAATTTATTGGGTCGGCAGTGGTTGGCGGAACTTAAGATACCCATTAAAGTATCTAAAGTCAATTCATTAACCAGTCTTGTAGCAAATAATGTATGTAATAGTGATAACTGTGATCAGCTAATAAAGGAAATTGTTTGCAGATATGGATCGCTGTTTGATGGCACATTGGGTACTTTTACGGGCAGTGAGGCTGAGCTGAGTGTGTGCGATGGGGCGGTACCCATCTTCTGCCGCGCGCGGCCGCTACCGTATGCGCTTCGGGAGCATGTCGACGCAGAGCTCGACGCGATGCTTCGCAACGGCGTCATGAAGCCGGTGGATCATTCTGACTTGTCCACACCATTGGTTGTGGTATGAAAAGCTGATGGGGGGCTTAGAATATGTGCTGATTATAAGGTAACCCCCAACAAAGTCTTAGCGAGCGATAGATTTCCAATTCCTAAAACGGAAGATTTATTTAGTGACCTTACATTAATCTTCCGTTTTATATGACGAATGTAAAAAGAGAGCCAAAAAGGCCGTAGCCATTGCTAGATCCAAAGCCCTAGACAAGTTGTACGGGTTACTTGAAAAACCCGAGGGTCATAAATACTTATACAACATGGCTAAAGCTAGAGAGAGAAAGGCGAAGGATGTATCCCATATCAAGTGCATGAAAGACGAAACAGGAGCGATACTTATGGACGAAGATAGAATAAAAGAAAGATGGAGGACATACTTTAAAAAGTTAATGAATGAGGAGAACGATTGGAGCGGAAAACTTGAGAATGAGGTGATGAATATTGGGTTAGTGAAGGAAATAAATAAGGACGAGGTAAAAAAGGCTGTTAGTGGAATGAAGAATGGAAAATCGTTAGGACCAGATGGAATACCAGTAGAAGCATGGAAAGCGTTAGGAGATGATGGATGGGCGTGGCTGACTTTATTCTTCAATAAGCTATTGCACGAGGAGACCATACCCGAGGAATGGTGCAACAGTTACCCAGTGCCCATTTTTTAAAATAAGGGTGATATCTAAGAGTGCAACAATTATCGGGGAATAAAGTTAATGCCTCATATTATGAAAGTATGGGAGAGAGTAATTGAGCGACACCTGCGTGACGAGAGTGAGATTTCACGAAACCAATTCGGTTTTATGCCTGGTCGAGGTACGGTGGATGGCATTTTCGCTCTTCGCCAAATATGCGAAAAATACAGGGAGGCACATAAAAACTTGCACATGGTGTTCGTCGACCTTGAAAAGGCATATGACCGAGTGCCCCGTGAAGTCTTGTGGTGGGCCCTGAAGAAGAAAGGAGTGCCTGGGAAATACCTGACGTTGATTCAAGCCATGTACGCTGAATGCCGAACGCAGGTCCGATCCGCAGCTGGTATCACAGCCAGATTCGATGTGGCCGTAGGCTTGCACCAAGGGTCGGCCCTTAGCCCCTACCTCTTCCTGTTAATTATGGATGCTATATCATCGGACATACAGGAAGAGGCACCCTGGTGCATGTTGTTTGCCGACGACATCGTTCTGGTAGCAGAGAGTGGACAGAAGGTGCAGAGCAAGCTGGAGGAGTGGCGGCAGAGATTGGAGAATGTAGGCCTGAGAATAAGCAGAACCAAAACGGAATATATGTTATGTGAATTTGGCGGTATCTCCAGTCCTATACCGGTTACACTCGGCGGTACACCTCTACCAGTATGCTTCGATTTCCGCTACCTAGGTTCTCTCCTGCAAGATGACGGCGAAATTCGGGATGTTAGGCAAAGAATCAACGCAGGATGGATGAAATGGCGACAGGTTTCAAGCACAATATGCGACCACAAAATGCCTGTGAAATTAAAGGGCCGCATGTATAAATCAGTTATAAGGCCTGTCGTACTGTATGGAGCTGAGTGTTGGGCTACAAAGAAGATGGATGAGAAACGATTGCATGAGGCAGAGATGAGAATGTTACGATGGATGTGTGGAGTGACAAGAATGGACAGAATTAGGAATGATTATGTTAGAGGTAGTATGAAAGTTGCGCCCATAGCTGAAAAGGTGAAAGGGAGTCGATTGGCTTGGTATGGACATGTTATGCGGAGAGATGAGATGTATGTAGGTAAAAAAGTGATGGATATGCATGTAGAAGGACGAAAAGGGAGAGGACGGCCAAGGAAGAGATGGATGGACTGTGTGAGGATGGATATGAAAGAGAAAGGGGTAAACGATCGGATGACTGGTGACAGAGAAGTATGGAAGCGAAGGACATACTGCGCCGACCCCAAATAAATTGGGACCAGGGCAAGACAATGATGAGTGGCAATATGTATTTTACTAAGCTAGATTTGTCACAAGCGTATAATCAGATCATTTTATCAGTATGTTCTAGAGACTATACAGTCATAAATACTCATAGGGGCTTATTTAAGTATTGTCATTAAGTTTATGGGTTGTCTTCTAGCCCAGGACTTTTTCAAAAACTAATGGTAAAAGTGTTTAAAAATACACCTAATGTATCCATATTTTATGATGACATTTTGATAAGGAATAAGGACCTTCCGTCACATTTAAAATCTATAGAAGAAGTCTTAAGCATTCTGGAAGCAAATGGGTTAAAAATTAAAAAAAAACAAGTGCGGATTTTTGTCCAAGGAGGTAAAATACCTTGGGTTTATAATTGATAGGAATGGTGTTCGAGTTAACCCAGATAAGGTGAAGGCTATTGCTACCATGCCCCACCCAAGAAATGTTTCTGAAGTAAGGTCGTTCATAGGGATGGTGAATTTTTATGGAAAATTTATTAAAAACTTAAGCATGCATCTAGCACCCTTGTACCAACTTTTAAAAAAAGGGAAGCACTGGAAATGGGCCTCTGAACAAAATAAAGCATTTACCAAAGTCAAAGAGCTTTTGTATAGCACAGAGGCACTCGAACAATTTGACATAAATAAGGAGTCTGTGTTGACAGTGGATGCCAGTGCGCACGGATTAGGGGCTGTTCTGGCGCAGCGAGTGCCCGGCGCGGCGGGCGCCCAAGAGCGAGTAGTGGCGTTCGCCTCGCGGTCACTCACTGCGCACGAGTTACACTACAGCCAGATACATAAGGAGGCTTTGGCCATCGTGTTTGCCATTGATAGATTTCGTCAGTACTTCTATGGGAGAAAATTTACACTCCGTACGGACCACAAGCCTCTTGTCAGTATTTTGGGCCGAATATCGACATACCTAGCGCGGCGGCTAGTCGTCTGCAGCGATGAGCAATTAAAGTATCGGCCTACGATTTTTCAATTGAATATATTAAAACAGATAAAAATACTGCTGATGTTCTCTCGAGATTAATCCAGTCACAGAAAAGTGAAGATAAGGATTTGCCCGAGCAAACATATTTACATTTTTCAACAGATGCTTTGTTTTTAGATTATAAAGTTCTTAAAAAGGAAACTCACCGAGACCCCATATTGAGGCGTGTTTTAAGTTATTTATTTGATGGATGGCCTTCAGATGTCGATGTTAGGGAACTCAGACTTTATTTTAATAGGAGGCAGGAACTATATTGTGAGTTAGGTTGCATTATGTGGGGTCACCGCGTAGTTATACCACCATCTTGTCATAAAAAGGTGCTTCTAGAACTTCATGATACACACATGGGAATAGTTAAGACGAAATCTCTCGCTCGTAGCTATGTGTGGTGGCCGGGTATAGCGGTGGAGGCGCAGTGCCGCGCGTGCGGTGTGTGCGCCGCCCCGCGCTCATGGCCTTAGCCCTCGCGCCCTTGGTCACGGTTACACATTGATTTTTTGGCGCCTATATGTTGTTTAACTTATTTAATTGTTGTGGACTCATGTTTTAAATGGATTGAAGCTATTAAAATGACCAGAACGACGGCGCAAGCCGTTATTGCGGTATTACTTAAATTGTGGTCACAATTTGCTCTCCCGAGGCAAACTGTAAGTGATAATGGACCACCTTTCACGAGTTTAGAGTTTCAGAACTTCTTAAAATATAATGGTATTGATCATATATTTACAGCTCCGTATCACCCGGCTTCCAACGGTGCGGCCGAGAGCGCTATAAAAATTTGTAAACGTATTATAAAGAAAGCTTTGGAACAGAATTTAGATGTATAATTTAGAGATAGCGTTATCTCGGTTTTTATTAGCGTATAGAAATACGGAACATGCTACCACCGGTGATAGTCCAGCCAAGATATTGCAAGGGCGTAGTCTTCGCATGAGGCTAGATGACTTAAAGCCCGAAAGGGATTCGCGAGTGGCGTCGCGTCAAGCACGTAGTGAAAACCAAGTAGGTGGCGCACAACGTATGTTTGATCCCGGTGTTCACATTTGGTACCGTGAGTATAGGGGCTCAAGTAAATGGCAACCGGGGACGATAAGACAATTAGGTAAAACAGATTATTCTATTAGAACAAATGTAGGTACGGAAATTCACAGACATGTCGATCAGCTAAGACAGAAGGTCATATACAGTACGGTTCCCAATAGTACAATGTGTCAGAATTTATCCACGAAATTAGAAATAAATAAGAAATCACGAAAGTCTTTAGCCGATCCCACGACCAATGTTGAGGCACCAGATCAGACCGGTAGTAGAGTGGCAGAAGAGGGTAATATTGGGAGTCGCACTATTGCAGAGGGCTCCGAGTTGGATGATGGAATGGGCCATCCAAATGTTACAGCTGCAATGAGTAGCCCCCGGCCTAACTTAGATCTGCCCAATGTGTCACCAATCAGGGATACAGCTATAAGTCAGTCTGGTGATGTAACAGGTAGTAAACGAGCAGAAAGGTCTCGTAAGCCACCTACACGTTATGGCTTTGAAGAGTTTGATGAATAACAGTTTATTTTGTTTTAAGAATATCTATTGTTTGTATCACTTGGGCCTTGAATGGGGTATGTCTTAATGGTCTAAATATAATACTTATAAATAATTTGTTTAATATTAAAAGTATCGTGTTTAATATTAAGGTGTTAATTTAAGGATAGTTATATTTGCTTGTGTTTTAATAAAAACTATTGTTGTGTTACAAAATAAGAGTGGAGGTGTTATGTCCACTGACAATTATTTGTCTATGCTGACTAATTGTCTGTGCTAATTAACTAGATTATTGTCCATGTATTTTGTCTATGGGGACGCACTTCGTGTGCCCTGGTTCTGTCTTGTATCCGCCATTACCAGAATAAATTTTGTACCGAGCACCTCTGAGTTTTAATTTAACACTAATAAATAAATAAAATAAAAATAAACACAGCTGTTTCCTTACGAAACTTCCTGTGCACTGTATAAAGTGTTGTAAAATAGCCTGAAAAGTTATGTAGGTAAGTAGGCGTGTATATTTTTAGATTAGAAGACTATCATATTTTTACTACGTTACAGAAATGAAATAATCAATTTTAATATAATTATATATTGAGCTAAAATATATTTATTTGTCTGTCCTTTCTTCACAACGCTATGGAAAAATGGATCGACCATTGATGCAAATATAAAAACCCAAAATGTCGCCACAAAAGAATTTATAATCATATCGGCGGCGAATTTGGCAGGCGTTCTGAAAGGTATGGTCGCGCACAGCACTGTGTAAAATAATGTGATCACTATTTTATTTTAAATTGTTGCTGTTTGACCTTTATTTGGCAACAGACATATTTATATTTTTTGATGACAAAGTGACAAAAGGTAATGTTGGCAATATTTTAAGTCCTCCTTAAATTGAATTTGATACTAAATAACAAGAATATGTGATAGGGTTCAGTAGTGCGAGTATATTCTCGGTGTACTATGATAGCTTTGGATATGCCGCCAATAACGCATTACTCATGACTATCATTGACAATACTGTCTTCACAAATTAAATTCTAATTTATACCAACTCAATTAATTATACAGGTGAAATTAATTTCTTTCGGCTTATCTTTGGTTAGAATAATAGAATAGAAACGTTTGGGAACACATTATTTGCTCGTAAACTACTTCTAGTTCATACGCTTTTGAACAATTACCTTAAACAGGTTTTGTCCACTTAAACGGAGTAGAGAATATATTTAGATTAAGATTTATGTATGTAGTTTCTTTGATAAATTTATTACCCTGTTTAAATTTAGAAATGCACTTATTAATTTAATAATAAATTTAATAATAAACATCACTTTTTCATCTATTACATACACACATCACCATTTAGTCCCAAACTAAGCAGAGCTTGTACTATGGGTACTAGATAATGGATAAACATACATATTATATATTTTTTTTTGTAAATACATACATATACCTACATAGAAACCCCCAGACCAAGACAAACATACACGTGCACACAAATGTTGTTTACCACAATTTTTGGCTTGAGCGGGAATCGAACCCGCGACTATCGGCGTAGCAGTCGCTTACACACGCGCTGCGCCAACCACTCGTCAGATTTAGAATTTGCATACGAGTATGTATCTTAATTTTGGGGTAGGATTTCCAGAAGGTGGACCGACGATCAGGATCGGTCTGTGTGGAGAACCTTGAGGGAAGCCCATGTCCAGCAGTGGACGTCACTATGCTGACATGATGATCTTAAGAAAATTCTTATCCTTCGATAAGATCCGGAGTCGTCAGCATTCGTCGTCCAAAGTACAGTAGCACTCCGAAATAAATGCCTTATGCCCCGTGTTACTCATCCAATTGTCGGCCTGTGCTAGTGGTGTTTAACTTTGCCTACCTATTACAATCTTCAAGCCAAGTCGCGCTATGAACGCTATATATTTTACATTCGCAATTACACAATATACAACGTGGTTTTCCCCTTCAATTGAGCATCGTTCTGCTATCAGTACGCGACCCACATTGTGTGCAATGCCAACAAACGCTCATTATTTACGGTCGATTTAATACCGCTCGCCCTATTGACTTTTTAAATTTGCCATTATACAGTGCCACGCTTTTGGCAATAAAAGAATATAATGAAATTAATATCAGCTTTCGTTTTGTGAGTGAGACTTTATGTGTTGCGGTACGACTGTGCGAAGCTAACTGAAAAATCGTCGATTTATGAGTTCTTTAGGCCTCTCGAATGCGTGGCTTTTGGTGTGATTTTCAGCTCAGGGTTTGTAATTTATCGGAACGATTTATAACAGTTAGCATTATAATATGCATGGAAGTGTATACGTTTTTAATGCTCACTGTTATAAATATTGCTGGTTGATTTGAAACCATTTCTCCAATCTATATTTTAAACTAAATCTGTCTCAACTTCATCTAATTGAATTAATTGAATCTTGATCTGTTTAATCAAACATATGTCATAATCCAAATTTTATTCTAATTACTATACCTACACTGATATCAACATTAAGGTACATATTGGGATTGTTTGTTTTTATTGGTACTGGAATGAATGCGTACCTATACGTTTATTGTCCCCATATTTTGGCCACAATGTTTTAGGACTTAGTTATTTTTAATCCTTATATTTCTTTAAGTATAGTAACAGTAATAACCTTTTACACTCGGCTAAGCACTACCCCTGAGTGTAGTAAGAAAAGCCTAAAAACGAAAAGGTTACACAAAACCTTTCTGAAAGAAAATAAATTTTGGAATTTGATCTTATTGCTTAAAATGGCAATTATGTTAATACTTTGAGCTAGTGTTTAATTCTCCGGAAGCTAAAACCGATGTAACATAGAAATTTTTTAAGCGCCTGTTTTGTTTTTGTTGTAATAATGTTAGTGTAGACAATTTTATTTAAAAATTGTGTAACAAAAAACGAATTGCCGTAATGTAAGTTTATGCTCGCACTGCTGACATGGAAAATTATAAGTGAAAAAAAGGTAAAGTTATTGTCAGCGAGAGCCGAGTGATGAGACCGACAGACTGCTACGCAGAGGGTCTCGGGTTCGTATCCACGGCACGCACCAATAACTTTTCGAAGTTAACTGCGTATTAAATTGGTATTTATCGCTTGCTTATCGGTGAAAGAAAACATCGTGAGGAAACCTGCATGTCTGAGAGTTCTCCATAATGTTCTCAAAAGACATGTGAAGTCTGCCAACTCGCACTTGGCCATCGTGGTGGACTATGACCTTACCCCTCTCATAGTGAGAAAAGACCCGTGCCCGGCAGTGGGACAGTATAAAGGGCTGCTGATGATGGTATTGTTTTTGATTTTTTTTGTGCTACATACTTATACGCACTGTTCTGTGAGTGGTGGTACAAAGCTTTTTGATGCAGCTTGCAGGGTTTCATTGCTGATTCCTTTACACAACGAATATGAACTAGATTTGCGAATATACTTTGAAAATCATTTTTAACGAAAAATGTTTTCATGAAATAGCTCCTAATATAATAACTAAAACTTGCTCAATGTAAGCCTATATGTCTGTCTGCTAGCGTGCATGAATAGACATCATAAGTGTAGTGTGTTGAAGTACCGGCAGTTAGGATAAAAATAAAAATAAAATACAAGTAATACACAATACACCCTAAGCATTACACTTATTTTTTCGTCATCAGAAACTCAAAATAAAATCATGAATTTTCACTTTCGTCGTGGACTGTACGTACTACACAGCTATAGATATACAATAGGGTGAGGTGCAGCACAACACATATTTGCATTTCGTTTTCTTTTGTAGGCAGTTCTCTGGTTTCATTCGTTATGTTGTGTGGTGCAATGCATAAAAGAGCTTTGTAGCGGTTTGCTGGAAATAATACAGTATAAATAGTTCTAATTATTGTGTTCCTGACAAATAGATAACACACAGCCGAAAGCGGAGCTAAGCGTAATAAGCTAAGATTTGGTATGTAAGTATGTGTGGACTATATACGGGAGTACTATCGGACGGTTTCAATGTTCGATCTACCCATGAATTTTGAGTTTCGAGTTTCGTGTTTGACATATTTTGTATGCAGCTTATGACAAAACGAATCAAAAATCTAAAAAATAATGAATTGATCGAATATTGCATTCAGCGGTAAGAGAGTAATTTTGGAAATGTCCACCCTAACGGGATTTTTTGTGCCATCCCACGGGAGCAGAGCCGTCGGAGAAGTCTAGTATATAATATTACGTTAAATAAGGAGACAATATGGTTCAGCTTTCAGCGCCCGTCTACAATGCCTAATGACTACCAGTTCGATACTCACACAAGTCTGAATGTTTCTATTTTGTTAATTTTAAGACCGTCTCGATACAAGATTTATTCTTGCAGTGAATTTTTATGTAAAATTATGGCAATCTTCTAGTTACCGCTGGTTTTCGCCTTCGTTTGTGGGGAAATATATTTACTTTCCTAAATTATATTTTAAATTTAATGCATTAAATCAAAAAAGGATCAACCGTCAGTTTAAAATACCTAATAGCTTATACGCTAAAGCGCTTAGTTTACATCCGCTGAGAGAGCAATATACCCACGGTAAAGCTGAGCTATTCATTGGTGGATTTATTCGGTAATATATTCACGTGACAGGTGCATAGTGCACAGACGCATTTTTTACCCTTCAGTGACTGGCTCGATTTTCAATTTGAATATGTGAGATGAGAGAGGTTTAAGCTGAATTGAAGCTTAAATGCGTTATTTTTAAGGCGCACAATCAATTCTCAGGCAACAATTTTCGTTAATTATAAGGGTAATGTGATAAACTAAAAACCTACTGATAAATAAAATTAATTATCCTGCTAAAGCAAATGTTTATATTTACTTAAGCAGGATAATTCACAAGATAAATATAAGAAATATTTTGCAGTTTGCTGAAAAACAAAGATTGCTGGAAATCTGTTCTTTTCCCTGCAAAAACACAACGCATTTAATTAAGACCAGTTAAATGTATATTCCTAAAAGGTTTGCATTTCATCTAGGCAAAGACACTATTGTTTTACACTTGTATTACACAGTATAACAGGTATATTATAGTAATTAACCAAGTAATCATGGCTATATAAAACATAAGTATAATTTTGATGCACGTTTTAATTTCAATACAACAATTATAATTTTCTGCCTTCGTGGTCCAGTGGATAGCGTATGCGACTGCTGATCGGAGGTCCCGGGTTCGATTCCCGGGTTGGGCAAAAGTGTTACCTACTGGGTTTTTCTGAATTCTCAGTAGCAACACGGAGTCTGGTGATGTGCCCGTTAACGGCATTCGGCTCGCCCCCTATTACGTGGGACCTAAAAATTCATGGCGAAATGTGGGAATAATATTACACCTCTGCCTACGCCTTCGGGGATACAGGCGTGAGTCTATAAATAAAAAAAATAAAAATAAAAAATCACAAAGAATCCTATTAAAAACCAAGTTGTTTGAACGTGGTACAACTAAGTACAGGAACACCAGACTTAGGCCCACTTGCGTAACGTTTGATTTAAGTCACTCCTTAATTTAAATTCGTTGAACAGAATTAACAGCAAAAAATAATTTATTTTAAAAGTATTTAGCGTCCTCTTGCACAACGACAACAACGCTTAGATTTAGCTAAACATTTTATAAGGTCGGTAAAGTAGTTTCTACGTTTTGTTTCGTGGCATGAAGCCTTTTTGTTACGATTTTAACGATGTTATGCGTATGCTTTCGCATAAAACCTTAGACTATATATACATTGAGTATAAACAAAACGCATTGTCGTCACCTAGCAACGAAATGACAATTGACAAATAATAACTAGAAACTTTTGAGCATTAACCCTAGAACCCTACATGGGGTACAGGTGCACCCCACACCGATTTGTTTTCTAAATATCTCAATTTCTTTAATAACCACGAATTCGCGCGTCAGAGTATTTTAGTTTGGTGTCAACCGTGACGAGGGCCGCGTTGTGTGGTCGCCTGTATATGTGCTGTGGAGTACCCAAGTACCCCGGTGTAGTAAAATCGTAAGATTATTTCTTTATATAAGTTATTAAATTTGATTATTTATTAAAACAATATAGTCTTATATGAATTAAATACAGATATTTTTAGATATTATGAAGGTAAAATTCAATGAAGTTTATTTATTTTGTTTTGGATGGCTGTCAGAGGTTTGAATTACTAAGAAATGAGCTCTATTCTTGACCAGAAATCTGGCGAGGAAGAAATAGAAGTTGGGACCAGTTGTAATTCCTGGGTTCTTTACAAGTGTTCAAGATCAAATATAAAGTTTCAGCAGGCAGTTTTGAAATTAGGTTTGGAACTGATACATGATCATTTGGAGGACCGTTACCGGATGCCAACTTAGTCCATTGCAGTGATCCTCAATAAAGGACCAAATCCTACAGGCGGTGTTGATCAAACTACATTTAACTTTGTGTAATAAGGCTGATTTGTGATCTCAAGTTACCGATTATGTTTAAAAAAACGTATTTTCATGATTTTTTTATTTTATTTTAAGGATTACAGTCATTTTAGTATGGGGTGTTCCAGCACCCCAGTGTAGGAATAACATGTGCGCCAAATAGTGTAGGATTCTAGGGTTAACAATAACACAAGTAGGTTCATTGTTATCAGTTATATTATCATCATCATCATCATGTTAGCCTAGAGACGTCCACTGCTGGACATAGGTCTACCCCTGCTGCGTCGTCCGGTCCAGTTATATAATTATAGATAATTCTCGTCGCTAATGTCAAGATGCCAACATCAGTGTGACAGTTCTTAAATAAAATTAGCCACGAAACAGCCGATTTTCGGTAATTAATTTTGACAGTTCTTAAATCATATTACTCGACAAATTTTTCGTTGTGCAAGACGCTAGTGGTGTTTAATTTTTTTTTTCTCGTTAAATACATCTTAATTCAATTTAAGAATCGTTGTGCAAGTGGGCCTAAGTCTCAGATGTCCTATTTAAGACGATCCACCAAATAAAATAGTCATAAGAGATATTTTAGACACACACGTTTAACTTATACTTATCCTTACATGTACCTAGTAGGTAAACAGTTGCCTAGTTGGTATACGTGAGGCTAAGTTTACAGACACTGATAAGAACTGGACTAAATTTTGAACTAAGTTTGTCTATGTTTCATAATAAGGCCGTGTTATACGAGTATCTTAATACTCTGGTAATGATTCTTTAAGAGATTGAAATAAATAAAAAAAAGTATTCTCACATCCTTTTCTAAAAACATTTCTAGAATACTGGCCGAAGCTAAATAAACAGGGTCTAAAAAGACCATTAACAAAAATTGAAATCCCATGCTGTACCAATCACTGCGAACATTTTTTACTTCGTCACCATACCTGGGAAATTACTGGTTCAGGAGATATTGAGGCTCAAAGTTAGTATTGAATTTCTCTGATTAGGTACAAAATCGATGAATTTACCCCTCCAATATGTTCTTTAGATGCCCTATGAACCCATGAATAAGTAGGTATTTCGAACATTGCACGCGCGCGCTTATAATTGCGTTTTAAAACATTAGAAAACTTAAAAAAAAAGTCGTTGCCCAGGTACTATTTTTGGTTAGTATGACTTGACACGATGTCCACAACGAGTAGATTTCGGCTTGGTGATGGGTCTTGTGACACCCTGTATACCTAGCTATAATTATACAGACATATCTAGACAAAGTTTAAACTATATTACTTGTAAAGTATTTTCATATTAAAAATAAGAAAAAGATAATCGGGATTTAGCTGCCAATCATATAGACATAATCTTGATCATATAAAATTGTCAAAGAATATTCTCAATACCTAAAGAATTCCATTCAATACTCGAAAATCCAGAACATTTTATTCGATGCACTAACCCCTGCTTAGGCACTCCAAACCTTAAAATACATTTTAATGTTCGCTACGCAGTCCGAATATAAATCTTCTAGGGCTGTAGGGTTATTTGTTATACGGTGTAGCAAGTTATTTAGTAGACAGAGTTTCGTGTAGGGCGATTTTATTTTTATGTTTGATAAAGAGTTTAGGGATAACTGGTGCAGTAAATTACTGTATATTACTTATAGCAGTAGCAAAAATCATGTATGGCAGTCATTTGCCGCTCTGTAATCAATGATGCCTACAACGAAAGAAAAATGATCATGCTAAAATCATCGGACGGCCGGCCGGTTGGCGTAGCGGGAGTGTAAGCGACTGCTACGTCGAAGCTCGCGGGTTCGATTCCCGTTCAAGTCAAACATTTGTGTGCATGAACATGGATGTTTGCCTTGATCTGTGTGTTTCTGTGTATAATATGCCGTTGATGATGATTATTGTCGCCACTATGTATTTTTCAGCTGTTGGTCTTCCGAATTATTAAATCAATAAATAAATAAATATGTATGTATTTACAAAAAATAAGTATATATGTATGTTTATCCATCATAGTACAAACTCTGCTTAGTTTGGGACTAGATGGTGTTGTGTGAATGTGGTAGAATTTTATATTATTATTATATATCGAATAGACATGCATCTTCATGAAAATATTTTTGGGCAGAATCTAACAAAGAAATAAATATATATTGATTCCTGCATTTTGTTTGTAAACAGCACTTAGACGAGTCGAAATGCTATTCTAGATAATGCCGATTTTGCCTTTTTTTACCTCGCTGTGGCTCGTTTTTACGCATACTCCCCGCAAGATGAAAAGCGGGGAGTTTGTGGGACTCGACGGCTGGATTGCAAGACCGTAATATCCACTAAAACCACAGCCCATACTTCCACGCCATTTTGGGGGCGCCAAGGTGGTCGCGTTAGCATTCTACCCTGGCACCCCGGCGGATAGCCGGAAGGTCACAACCCCTTTCGTAGTAATATAGTGCGAGTTCTGGCTCACTGATTTGATTGGTCGAGGGGCTGAGTGCGAGTTCTGCCTCACTGATTTGATTGGTCGTGGGGCTGAGCCAACCTAAAAAAAAGCCGTTCTGGAGATACACAAATGAATTAACAACAATCTTATTGATTTCCGGTGGTCCCTGCACCCTCATTAGTTCGTTGTTCGCCTTATCCTCTTACCTATTCTACTGTCCATGGGCAAGCCTGCTTTCTGAATAATTAATAATATAAATCCCTTCATATTGTTACTATTTTATTTCTACATCTGTGAGCTAGAACTCGCACTTCATCACTTATACTATATTGCAACAACTTGGAAGTCGTGGTTGGTCACTGTTCTAACCTAACCTAACCTAACCTAACCCATTTCATGAAATAAATACACCACTATTTTTTATTAGTACAAAATATTTAACGGGGCACTAAGTATCTTTAACTGTTCATATTTACGTAGTTAAAAAATAAAAACACTATGTCCCAAAACTGTCTCAAAACTGTCCACAAAAATACGTAATAATTGGTTAATGCATAACTAAGACTATGACTGACCCGCGTACTATTCGTAGTAACAGTAGTAAACTACTCCATTGATAAATTCCCCCCTATCCCTCTGCGCCCGCGCCGCGCTCCGATGCGACAAAAGTGCTAAATTGCTAGCGGACGTGAGCGCATCGTTTGCCCGACGCGATGGCTTATCAGTTCATAGTACGGGAGTATGTAGCTATGCTTCGTGCGTACTTTTTGAGTGGAGGAATCGCGAGTGCAGCTGTGTACCCATGGACATCATTTTGTGACTGTACAAAAGTAAGCCGGTTAGTGTCGAATAATTAAATCAGCGCATATTGGACGCTTTTGACAAAGTGAAAAGACTGTGATCTGTGTATTGACAATGGTGGTGGACATTTCAAAGCACAATGGAAATAAGTACTTGTAAGTTTAGTAAATAATACCTACTTAAGTAAATAATAATTTGAGGCGGGCGGCTCAAAATCGGTCTGCGTGGAGAAGCTTGAGGGAGGCCTATGTCCAGCAGTGGTCGTCTCTAGGCTGACATGATGATGATAAAATAATATTTGTAAATAACGGATGATTCTAACTTCATAAATACGCCAAAAATATTATTTTATTATACTACAGAATAATTTCTTTTATTTTGATATGTGTTTGCTTTCTAATTACATACCTCCGTATTTAATTACTTGTAAAACGGTAAATTTTGCCTGTCCTAAGCCCGGATAAACTATGAAGGAGAGAGTAGAATTAAGAAAATTAAAAAGTAACTACCTACACTGATTATTTTGTTTCATTTTATTGTCTAAGGCTACCTACATTATACATATGTGCGACGGAAAGAATGCGTAAGAGTAGGACGGAAAGTAAGTACTATCAATGAAGTAGTGAATGGATTGTAAAATATGTCTATGATTTAGGTGAGATTTTCTACAAAAAACAAATGATTATAACTTGGCTATTTATAGATATTATGAAATTCTTATGTCACATATATTATGATAATAATGTCTTCGCTAATATGCCCTTAAAGTGTTTGTACTAATTAAAAAATAGTGATGTATATATAATAATAATAATATCACTTATTCAAGTAACTAGACTCATTTTGTTAGTAATACACAAAGCTTAACCTATGTTAGTAATACACATCAAATAAATACAATTCAAATAACTTGAAACGTGCAATCACTATTGCACTACATTTCATGTGAGATAGCGCAACAGTGATTAACGTATAAACAATCTAGTCTATCTGCAATGGCCTTCAGAATGCCGCTGAAACTAGACCGTACCCTGCGTACCAGGGATGCACACTGCTTGCGCATTATTGTGAAGAAGCAATCACACCGTGCCTCCGCGAACATCCCCGACGCACTGCAAAAACGTGGCAGTCCCAGCAGCACTCTGAAAGCGTTATTATATTTTATACGGAGGGCATTATAAGCTTTTTGAGTATATTTAGCCATTTATATATGCTATTCTGAATCATCAATAAAACACATACAATCATTTTGTTACAATCTTTAATTCAATGTATAAAATATGAACCGAACTTTTCATCCACTAACATGTCGTTGTACAGTGTGTTCCTGGAAATATTTTTACAAAACTATGCATTGAACATCCTCAAAACTTATATAGCAAATACATTAAGCAATATTCACCACAAACTGAAGTCCAATCGTTCTGAATCCTATCAACATTCCAGTTCCATCTTTTACAATTCCTTTTTAAAAACTCAAGATGATATCGCGCAGGTGTTCGTCCATATGAATCAAAATATTAACCGATGCCATTCATATCAATATGTAAAGCTACCCAATGTGAGCCTGGTTCATCATCCGTATCCAAATTACATATTATAAACGTTGGTAAATGGGTATACATAGGTAGTCTATTAGCAGCATAACATTACTTTCTAGACTGGGATGAATCTTTTTCAGGTGTTATTGTATCTCTAGTGTATCAATGATATTACTTCTATTAGTAGATTATTACAGTACCAATCTATTCAATGGTTAACACGAAATGTTGAATTATAGTAATTCATAAATATTAAATAACATTCTTTTGTGATGATTTTGTAGGAGTCACAGTGGATCTATGCAGCGCATCGCGAAGGAATGTGAGATAAGTTTGTTGATTCATAACTCATAAGCTTGCTAACAGTTCCACGCATTACGAATGGGATTTGAGATAAGTTTTTTGACTCATGGGTGCATAGGGTTCCCACCAAGAACTTAGGGTCCCAAGCCAACCTCACCTGCAAGTGGTGCACCTGCCGATCAACGGACGAGGCTCTGGCAAACAAAATATCCCGATAAGCGGCAATAGGCTCGCCACCTATTACGTGGGATCAAAACACTGGCGAAAAATGGGCGTTTAATATGCCTCTGCCTACCTCTTCTGGGAAACAGTCGTGAGACTATGTATGTATGTAAGTATTGTTGACTCATAAGCTTGCTAGCAGTTCTATTAGAGATATCGGTGCAGCGCATTACGAAGGGATGTGAGATAATTTTGTTGACTCATAAGCTTGCAATCAGTTCCATTAGAGATATCGGTGCAGCGCATTACGAAGAGATAAGTATGTTGGTTCATAAGGTTGCTATCAGTTTCATTAGAGATATCGGTGCAGCGCATTACGAAGGGATGTGAGATAAGTTTGTTGGCTCATAAGCTTGCTATCAGTTCCATTGTACCCAGGAAGTTTGTTTTAGACTAGAGATAACTTAGTGGGTTGGTATATAAGACCGAGTGGACGACAGTCATGCAATCAGTTGTGTGACAGTAGTGGAAAGTGTCTACCAATATTACGTTTTGTGTTACTTCAACGTATCAATGGCAATGGAGGTAAGTGTTTATTCTATCTAAAGTTACTTTTCATTCTGTCTTTTTTATTTACATGTGTGTGTGCTTAAGTGTAAACAATTGGTATTAACATGATAATTGTGTTGTTACAGAAACCATTCGGTTTCGTTGACAATGATGAAAATACCTATAAACAGTATTACTACTCGCCAATCTCCCTTCAACACAAAGAAGAGAGTGATAATCTAGTCATTAATAACACATGCGATGGTGGAAAAAGGAAACCGCAATCGATTAATCATTTTTTTTAGTGGCACCAAAAATAAAAAGGAAGAAGCTGTCATCGACTGTGGCACGGGGCGTTAGAGATGGAGTAGCATACATATCTCTACAAATTCTGACGACAGAGACCAACCGACGCATCTCATAAAAATTTAAATGTATGATATGAAGAAACTATCCAAGATTCCAACTAGTGATCACTGGAAACATGCCACTACAAGGATTAAATATTATGTTAAGAAAGTATGGACGGCATCTACGAGAACACAAACAGTCTCGTATACAAAATTACAAAGACAATAGCAGAAAGTGAAAAAGTTAAAAAATACTTTTTTAATAATGACAGTCATTAGCTGATCATTAGTGAATGTGATTCTGTTTAAGTACTTAAATGACTTCTGTCTACTCATTACATTAATTATTCTACCTGATTTTCTAATCCTTTGCAAGACTAACTTGCATAGTGTTTTGTAGGTATATGATTAATTTGATTGATTATAAAGAAATAAAATATGGTATCTACATACAATTGTTTTATTTTATAATATCCACATAGTTTTCTATAATAGGTACTTAACTTGAATTATTACAATTTTACTTACATTATAACCTTAACTACTATAATCTACAGTAACATTTCTATTTTTATCTATAACAATGATGTTATCAAACTCAGCATAAACTATACAGTTAATTGTTTGTATTAGTGAGGATTCAAAACGTACTTCTAACCTTACACTACCATGCTTTATAAGATTCCAATGAGCTGATGAGTTAGCCGATAAATCGGGAGTTAAATCATATGCTAATAGGCAGTAACCTTTGTCATACTGTTCATGGGGGATTGCATTTCCTTCATTAAGAAAGTGTATACCAGTACCCGAAAACAGAGTATGATATGCTGATGGAAATATATTATTATTAAAAGATGGTTGTACAGCTTTTGAAGGTATTTGCTGACCATCAATATATAAACTGAAAGAATTAATACCATAGTTTTCAAAATTAAATGGATTTTTAGTAAGACAACCATTAAATGCAGCATTGCTCACAAACCCAATTATACATCTTTTGGGTACCTGCCCTAAGAAAATATTATGAAGAGTTTTTCCTTGAAAACCAGATGGAATGGTTAAAACTTTGACTTCAGCTCGAGTGATCGGATATTTAGCAGTAGTAGAAGCTAAAACTTTCTGACGTGCAAGTAATACACTTGGATTAATTCGTACTCTTCGAGCAATCAGAGTTGCATCAGTAATGAAAAATTTAAACTTTACATCTGTTGAGCCAGCAATTAAATTAAAACTCTCTCTTTTTTTATGTTGACATTATGTTTTTTATTTCATGTTAATAGGAAAACAAACAGTATGCTATAACTAAATTATAAGCTATTTATCATATATACAAACAAAATAAATCTAACGAAACGAAACTATCCTAAGCTAAACTCATCATCATCATCATCATCCTAGCGCTGTCCCGGTTGCGCTCCAAAACCTACGCCTTGGAGCCCGGGGTCCGCTTTCCGGCTATGTCTCCTCCACTTCGCACGGTCTTCAGCATCCCTGGTGGTTAGTTGGTTGGCACGCATATCATCCCTTACGACGTCAAGCCAGCATTTTTTTGGCCTTCCCCGTTTACCGGGGCCCGGTGGAGGTAGCATGGCAAGACATTTGTTACCCACGTAAGATGCCGGTTGACGTAAGACGTGTCCATACCAGCGTAGACGACACTCTTGCAGTTTGTCAGCAATGTCACGGACATGAAGGCTACCCCGGATGCGGGAGTTCCTAATGCGGTCCTTCCGCGTGACACCACACATCCAGCGCAGCATGTTCATCTCCGTGACACGCAGACTCTGCTTGTGTCGCTCAAGCACAGGCCACGTGTCACTGCCATATAACAGGACAGGTCTAATGATGGATTTATAGACCTGTCCTTTGAGCTTAACCGGCATTTTGGGGTCACAAATGACACCGCTCACCTCACGCCATTTGGCCCAGGCTGCCGAAATGCGTGCCTTGACGTCACAATCGATGTCACCAGACGCGTGCAGTACTGATCCCAGGTACTTGACCAGGTCCTTTCGCTGGGCAATGTCTCCGCCTATACGAATTGACGCGGGATCAGTACTGTTGCTGTTGTTTTATCCTAAGCTAAACTATAAAAACTAAATAATTAATGATAACAAAAGAAAAAATAATACAAACATACATACATAGACTCACGCCTGTTTCCCCGAAGGGGTAGGCAGAGGCATATTAAAAGCCCACTTTTCGCCAGTGTTTTGATCCCACGTAATAGGTGGCGAGCCTATTGCCGCTTATTGGGACATTTTGTTTGCCAGAGCCTCGTCCGTTGATCGGCAGGTGCACCACTTGCAGGTGAGGTTGGCTTGGGACCCTAAGTTCTTGGTGGGAACCCTATACACCCATAGAAAAAATAAATCAATAAAAAAGGGAAATTGACTACGACGCGCCAAGAAATTCCTCCGCAACGCTGTCAGCTGGTAACGTGCCCAGAAGGCTGGCAGCATTGCCACGTTGAATAGCAATGCTTAATCTTTCTGCGAAATATAAACCAGCCCTCTGGTCACGCGAAGCGTCGATCAGTCTTTTGGCGATTTCTTTGTACAGAGCGCGTGCACTAGGGCCCCATGACCCCAGCGTTTCGACCCCAAACGGCTCAAAAACGTAATTACCAGATAGGTTTCCGTATTTGCGCCGTTTGAGGGTCTCCGCTGATGCAGCAGCAGCGCCAGCCGATCCAGCTGTACTTGGAAGATGTGATGGCGCAAGGGTATCGACGCATGTCGCGTCCCATACCAGAGGCCTGGCCATCTTCCAAGGTAATAAGGACATACCGTCTGGTCTCTTCTCATCGTCGCGTACCAAGCCATTCGGTTCAAGATGAGCTGGTACTCCGGCGGTGACAAGAGCTCGACGGAGTATGTCGTTAATGTGGGCATGTCGGGAAATACGCCCAGCACTCCTGCTGCACGATAAGCCATGGTGGCCAAGACTGTCGACGGCTTCACCACAGTGACAGCGATGCGGAGAAACGCTAACAGCTCCCAAGCATAGGCAAGAAGCGATGCGGAAAGTTGTATCGTCCAACATAGTTCCTATGTTGGACGATGGAAGTGCTTGAAGCCATAGCCCCGATTCCCACTCTCCCACAGCCAACAAACGGGCACGCTCTGAAACACTGGATGCAGTATTTAAAAGATATTCTCGCATCCTGCTACAGAGCGGCCCGTCCCATTGCCTCTGAGAGGATAGAAATCGGGGTAAGTCAGAGCTCGGGCAAGCCATTTTCCAAGCGTTAATGGCATCAGTCTTGCACGGCACTTCAGAATTAACCAGTGTGGGTTCTAGAATTTTCCTAGTCAATTCCTCAGTGCCGTGGACCGAGGCCAAAAACGCTGGAAGACTTACATCGGTAATTTTGCGAACGCCGAGGCCGCTCAAACGAACTGGTAAAGTTGAATAAAGCCACACTCGGTCGTTCATGTCAAGATTTAGAATTTTGCTCAAGGTGTGCCGAATAATATTATCAATGTTTTCCAATAGGGATAAATGTATCCAAAAGGGAGAGGACCGCAAGTAATATGTAAATTTTGGAACAAAAAGGCAGTGCCGAATAATCGTGAAAGCCGAATGAATATTAATTTCGTAAAGCCGTTCTGAAGTTTCACAGAAATTTTGTAGTTTTTCATCTATAAAAGAACCAAAAGCGTCGTCGAAAATAGGGGACCCAAGGAGGCGGAAGGAACATTTATTGATGATTTTAATATTTGGCGCCAAAGAATTAAATTTTGTTAAGATCGAAACGGTATCCAAATTGTCAGTAATAAAAATTTCACATTTGTCTGAATTTAATTCCAAACCAATTGCTTTAAATTTATTTTTTATTAGTTCTAAGTCTTGTAAGACGGTGTTAACGTCCCCTCCCAGGGTCCCGTCGTCCAAAAACCAGACGTTAAATTTTGAATTTATTTGTTTTATTATTGGGTGAATGGCTAAACTAAAAATGACTGGCCCGAGAGGGTCACCTTGTTGACAACCAACAGCAGATTCCAACACATTGTCTTTATAAATTAATTTGGATGGATTTCTATAGCATTGCCAAAGGAATTTAAAAATTTTGGGAGTTTCTAATTTAGCTTCTGTCAACAAGGTGTCCCTGTTCACTGAGTTGAAGGCATTTTTCAAATCAATCTTTAGAATGACCTCACCTTTACCGCAGCCAAGGTACGTAGACAGCGCATGTACGGCAGCCTCACAGCCTCCCTTAGAACCAAAGCCAAGCTGGATTGGCTGAAATTTTTCCGCCAAGATAGCACTGTAATGTTTACAGCATAGTTTGGCTGCCATACGTCTGTAGGTACACCCTACGGCAATGGGCCGAATGCCACCATCTTTTTTGCGCAAAGCACACAAGTTAGCCCCGTATAATAAATCGGCGACATCTATGGCCACATTGCCGGAGAGCATAAGGTTAGTTAAAACCGTCAGTGCCTTCAAAAGTGCATCTCCAGCCTCTCCAGCACTTGCACCTAGAAGATCCTTCAGATGCTGAGGTGTTAAGCCGTCGAGACCGCCAGCGGATCCACTTCGAAAGGAACAGACGGCTTCAAAAACGTCCTTGGCTGAAACAATCAGACAGTCTATATCTTCGTCCGGTGTGTCGGGAAAGGAGAGGTCATTAGCTGGCGCTGGGTGTTTGCTCTGCAGACCTGCGCGTGTGCCTGCAGAGTAAGGCGCCACCACATCGCTACTAAACAATAACCTAGACGCCCCTTGAATGTCACCTTCCCTCAATTTTGATTCTACACATTGGTAAATTGTATTTTTATATCTATGGAAACTAAATTTAGGGTCAAAACTGAAGAGCAGACAAAAAACAGTACTGAGCAGAATGATTACAATGTTCTTTCATTTGGGCTGTCAAAGATTTTGATGTTGTACGGTTATTTTGGATGTGTAGAATCCTATAAGGAAAGGTGAGTAACTGTTCCCAAGCCATTTTAGAGTTCTCACGCACAACGAGACCAATGCATTGAGCTAAATTGTGAGCTACTAATGGTTTCGCACCGCGTGGAACTCTCTTTAAAACCGGAATTGAATTTTTAATCTACCTAAGTATTGCCAAAAGGGAATTTGAGTAAGATCAGGATGTGAAATGGTACTGGGGCCAGGAAGCACATTTTGGTAAAGGTTGGAAGCCGTGTGTTTATAGCACAGAAACGTTGCATAAGAGCTATGTTCAATCTGCATCAAACCGACTCCTGTGTAACATATTTCAAAACTCTCAACATCCTAACTTTGCCATGCTTATATATCCTGGAAGTAGCATTATTTGTGAAAAATAATCCTAAGCTGTTTAGTTATAACACACGCATAAGACATCAAGATAAGTTGCAAATAGTTCCTAGTAAGACACATTTAATGCACGAAAGTATCTTCTGTACAGCATCACGTGTATTTAATAATATTCCAAAGCAAATCAGAATAGTCACAGAAATATCTACATTTAAAAAACAACTACAGGAATTGTTAGTAAGCAAGTGTTATTACTCGATAAATGACTACTTAACTGATAAATCATTGATCCATTACAGTATACCTCAATCATCATGATGTGTTCAGTAAGAAATTTCGACAAAGTAATTAACTACTGCCTGTGATTATTGTGACATTGTATTGACATTTTTCTGCTTATTTAATTAATTACATATTATATTCCTTTGCTTTGTATTACTATTGTATGCCCAACAGGCGGGACATAGCTGAGCAAAATTATCATTATAACATCTGTATTATGTACCTACCTATGATCCACAATAAAGATAGTATTATTATTATTATTATTATTAATTTTTTGACTCTGGTCACACTGTAAGATGACACTTCACTTTTTTGCTTCTTGCCTTGAAAAATTAACACGTTTTGTCGTCTCGTGAAATATCGCCTTTTGAATAGCACATTGTTGAATCTTCGCGAATTGTATTGTGTAATAGTCTTGTAAATACTTATAACTGCCGCCTTTGGTTTGCCCGGCTAAAGATGAATTGAACTTGACCTTACAAAAAATTGTGTGTCGACGTCCACGTGCATCGTGTCCGAAGACATCAGTTTGAGGAACAGCTAAGTAGATTAGGCTTCATTTAGTCTATTTTGGCCAATATAGTTGTATGATGTGTCTAATTTAGCTCCAAGCCTGACATCCAGAGAAGAACACCAGGTAAGTTGAATTGTGTAACTTCATCACTGTGAAATACAGTAAATATATGTTAGACTCCTTGCTTGCCATAGTCAGGTGGATGTAATACAAACTTTCACTGGCATCTGCAACAATTTCCTACCTGCATACGGCAAACTCTGAACACATATATAGGGACAGACAGACAGAAGACAGACTATGTTTTATACTATGTAGTGAAACCATCGAGATAATTATGAAGTTAATATTATCATGTATTTTGTATACATACGACGGTAAAAGTCACTATTCAGAGGTGGAGTGGATAGCCACTCCTGCTTAAATCTTAAAAACTACGTAACGGATTTGAATGCGGTTTTTTTTTCAGAGAGGTATTGATTTTTGATTCAGAGAGGTAAGTAACAGTTGGCTCGTATTTTATCCGGGCCAAGTAAAGTATGAGAAAAGTATAGACTCCTCCCTACCCTAGAAGGCTAAGGTTTCTTAAAACTGTAAAGTGCTTTCAGCCATCCATCACTTATGTATTTAAGGCTGATACCACACTGAATCATTATTAAAGGAATAGGTAAACAATGATTTACGCTCATGAAAAATCCCTTTAGATATTTTATTCCTCAGTATGTATGTATAATATGAATGTATTTACAAAAAAATAAAGTATATGTTAAAGTATAAAGTTATGTATGTTTATCCATTATCTAGTTCCCATAGTACAAGCTCTGCTTAGTTTGGGACTAGAAGGTGTTGTGTGAATGTGGTAGAATGTTATTTTATTATATTAGTAAAAATGTAATTATTCTGTATTAGTAAAATAAAAACTATCTGAAAACTATTATTAGTGAGTAGTAATTTGATGTATTTTATATTTCGGGATACATAACACGTACTTTTGTTTTGAACGCGGATGTACTCCGTACATCGTACATCCGCGATCACGGCGCTTGCAACAGTGCTAAAATATCGGGTACTCGAAACAAAGATACGTGGTATATATCCCGAAAGATAATATACATCAAATATCTAAAACCACCAAAGTTTAAATTCATACAGTGAGTAGTAAGCTATCTATTATATTTTTAATCTGAAGACGAGTTAAACAGTTAAACACTACTCGGGAAATACGGAAAGTTTGTATAACTGATTTAAGTGTATGACTTATCTTGAAGGAAATTTCATTAAAAACTGTAATATCATAAATCGGTCAAGAGCGTGACGAGCCTTACATGATATCAGGTGCCGTATAACGCCCTAACAGGGCGTTCGAGATATTGGAGAAATTCGAGTTTTGCATTCAATTTATGAGTTTGGCAACTGTTACTACCGCAAGCCGCAATAAATATGCCAATATTTAAGATACCTTAACTCACGAAGAAACAATCATAATAGCTAGGACAGCTACTCTGCCGTCCGTTAACTAAAACCACGTTAACCCCAAAAAGTGATTTTCGAGAAAAACGTAAAAAACGCGGGAATCGTTGTTTCTAGAAAACTATTATACATAAATCGGTGATTGTTAAATATTATTTAAAAAAATATTTTCCAGCGTCATTTAGGATATTTCCTGCTCAGAAATGTACATAAAATTATATAAAAAAACAGAATTTTTTGGTTTAGTTAAGCAAAATACATTTTTTTTATATTGATTGCCGCACTAAAGCCTCGTTAACCTACACTTAGAGATCTTTTAGTTAAGCATTTTCTTTAAATTTATGAGGTTTATTATTTTCATTAAATTTAGCCTTAAATGCTTAACTATAAACGCGCTAAGTCCATTAACTGTTTTGTAGCTAAGACCTTTCTTAATATTTATACATGAGTACCTTACGTAAGAAGAGGCTAAAGCACCTATGACTGTTTCAAGCTAAGTTTTAGCGAAAAATAAAAAAGGAATGAAAAAATATATGCTTGCTTACTAAGCTAAAAACAGGTATTTCTTACTTCAATTGTTACTAACGTGTTTATAGCTAAGCATTACATATAAAAAAAACTGGATAATTCAATGAAATGCAGTATGAAAATTGAATCTATTTATATTAAACAGTATAACTAAATACATTTCCTTAACATCTATGTATATATACAGCAATTTGTAAAAATTTATATGCACAGCCTTGATTATTTTTCTAATCTTATTAAGCAATTAATAGCTTTAAAAATATATTTTAAGGCACTATTTCCATAGCGGCTTTTTAATATATTATATTTGCTTATAAAAGACAGTAATGATATTTTCAATCACATAGTCATCATCATTTCAGTCTAGAGACGTTCACTGCTGGACATAAGTTTCCCCGCAGGTTCCCCACACAGACTCGATTTCGAGCCGCCCGCATCCAACCGCTTCTGGTAATCTTATCCAGATCGTCGGCCCACCGTGTGGGAGGCCTACCCCTGCTGCGTCGTCCGGTACGTGGGCTCCACTTCAAAACCCTCCTGCCCCAATGGGCATCGGCTCTTCGAGCTATGTGCCCTGCCCATTGCCACTTAGCCTGACTATTTGGAGAGCTATGTCGGTTAGTTTGGTTCTCCTGCGGATCTCCTCATTTCTTATTTGATCTCGCAACGAAACACCGAGCATAGCTCTTTCCATTGCCCTCTGAGTGACTGTGACCTTCCAGATAAGGCCCATAGATCATCACTTCCAACACAAACTGGTCAAAAACTTTCGTCTTGAGACTCTGCGGGATATCAGACGTGAAGATATGCCGTGATTTCCCGAACGGCGCCCAACCGCATTAGATTCGACGAATGACCTCTTTCTCGTTGGACCTACCCGATTAGATCATTTTCTCAGTTTACGTACTTGTCGACAACTTCGAGTGTAGAGTTTCTAGCCTGAATAGGAGCAGGTATGACATGGAAGTCAGACGTGATTTTCGTCTTGTCCATGTTCATTTTAAGACCTACTTGTTGGGAGACTCTACGAAGGCCATCGAGCAGTATACTGAGGTCTTCCATGGTCTTAGCCATGACTACGATATCATCAGCAAATTGAAGGTGTGTGATGTACTCGCCGTTTATTTGATGCCGTATCCTTCACAGTCCAGAAGCTTGAAAACGTCTTCCAGCGCATCGGTGAAGAGTTTCAGAGATATAACATCTCCCTGCCTCACCCCTTGGTATAGTTGAATAGCTTTTAAACTCTGGTCCTGGAGGCGGACTGACAAAGTGGTGTTTTTTTTATCGATAGTGGTCGATGGCACCGTAGGCGAGACTACAGCACCGCCCAGGTTTCGATCGAAGGCTTTCTTATAGTCCACAAACGCCAAGCAAAGAGGCTGGTTATACTCCTCAGACTTAACCTGCCGCAGTGTATGTATGTGGTCTATAATACTATATAGCCTTTACGGAAACCCGCTTGTTCGGGAGGCTGGAAGTCGTCTAGTTTGGTCTCGAGATGTTTCGTGACGACCCCTGAAAACAACTTCTAGACGTGACTCAGGAGTGAGATGGGTCTGTAGTTCTTCAAAAGGATAATATCGCCCTTCTTGACTAAAAGCACCACCACACTCTTGTGCCATGCCTGTAGCGTTTTGCCCTCGAGTATGACAGAATTTAATAGCTTTCGAAGTTTTTGCACGACAGGGTCGTCGTCAGCTTTCAAAAACTCTGACGTAATTCCGTCATTACCCGGTGCCTTGTTGTTTTTGAGTTGATTTAGGGCCACACTTATCTTGTGCATGCTGACGGGATGTCATGTCCGGGATATCTTCGGTATAGTGTCGGGTCAATCCAGTTCTAGGGTCAGTGGCTGGAGTAGTAACCGATGGTCGTGTATTCGTATATAGCTGTCCAAAAGAACAGTTTGATATCTTCCAGGAACCCCAGCTCCTGGAAGATATCAAACTGTTCTGAATGGTGACAAAATTATCTCGTCTAGACCCCAGTTTAGACGAGATAATTTTGTCACCATTCGTCTTCAGCCTTGTCAGCTCACCTGCCCGATAGACAGATCTCTTTTGAACACTTTGGAACCGTTATTTTGCTCGATTGCCTCTTGAACACACTTAGTGTTGTATTAGCGAAGATCGCGAATCAGAGACTTAGAGATATGTCTATTAAGTCGCCGATACTTTGGCATATCGTCGAAGGCAGCATGCAGAAGCATCTTATGCGTTTCCTGTATAAGTTTGAGGACCGGACCAGAGATTTTATGGCCTCTTTTAATCGTCATGGGCTTTAAAAACTTTAAGCCTGTTGTATGGACAGCATCCACGAGCCTGTCACTAAAGTTGTCCACATCTACGCATTCTCCTACACATTCGAAGCGGTTTCGCAGTTCAAGCTGAAAGCTCTCGGGGTTCTAGTTAACAAGCGCTGGTAGATGCGTAGACTTCATCAACCTCGATCGTTCGAGGCTGGGACTAATATTCAATGTACCTCTTACCATTCGCTGACCGCGGCCCGCTTAAAGCGAACTGATCACAGAGACATCAATAAATATTAACATCTTCATCGATATGATGAAATCGATCTCATTTTTGGTGACACCATCTGGACTTATCCAAGTCCACTTTCGGCATTCTCGCTTTTTGCAAAAGGGAATTCATCATGAAGTTACCATATCCAAATTGCTCCACCCTCAGCTCATGACCGCTCGTTTACCTAGTTTCGCGTTAAAATCTCCTATGATAACGGTGTAATGGGTTTTGAAGCTATGTATATAGCCCGAGATATGTACTCATACATAGCTTCTACCTCATCATCGGAGTGTGACAAAGTCGGAGCGTATACCTGTATGATCTTCAATGAATATCGCGTCGAATATCTGCCGGAGATTAATCGCACCCCTTGCCCTGCCGTTAACATGGCCGCTATCTGAGTCAGAAATAGCGAGGCCGCCGGGGAATGCAGGCTGTTTTTTTCGTGTGTGGCTAATTTTTGGGAGATTTTGTTTTGATCGCCACGCTTGGCAGACGGATTGGCGATCGTAGTGCGGAAGTCTTTGATACTTAACGCTTCTGCCTATATAGTATCTTGCCTTTTACTTTCGCCTTACTTTGGATGGTTTGACCGCCATCTTCCGGTTGACTGGCTGCAATGATGGATCCGCGTTTACGCTTATCCAGTTCCTGCCCGTCAAAGGAAATAGCAAACCAACAAGGCAGTCATAATAATTTTATAAATATGAGTATTTTGTTGGTCTGCTATTCTTCCCTCAAACTCAGTGGACATATAATAAGGAAGATAATATTAATTATTACACAAAAAAATTCAAATTTTACCGAATGTTTTTTCGTAATGTTCCCCAACATATTTGAGTTTTGGCGGGAACACGATGCGACGACGCACGCTTGTACGCTATAAGCTCTCCGACCAGAATGGCAAACCTCCCTGCGCGCATATCCCATCCTCGCATGCATGTGGCATCCCCGCACACTCCCGGAATTAATGAAGCGCGAAAAACGGATAACGTGTTTCTAGTTAGGGAACGTGTGCTAGCCGTTATTAAGTTAACCCATTCACTGCCTACCTGAAAATTAACGTCACTACCCAGGTGCCGCCATAGTATGATATACAGCCCGCCCATCGGCGGGTCCGGCATCTCGATTAAGTATTTTTGCCCGCCCATCGGCGTTTTCGGCATGAAGCTCTAGATTTCGACATGAACCGTTTGATTTGTTCAGTTTAAATGTACTGTATCGTATTTAAAGCGTGTATGTGAAGTTTCCTGCGATATTTGTGGTAAAATTGTGACAGTTTTATAGGTTATTAGCTGAAATAGTAATGGAGCATGAAGGTAAGGCATAACTGTCACTTAATTAATCTAAGATGAATCAAAATCATACAAAACCGTCTTTCAGATAAAATTAATCTAATACATATATAAAGAAATCAAAAATGTCTTTAAAAAACCCACATCTATGTGCATTTTTCAATAGTCAGGTGTCGTCAACCCCTACACTCAATTAGTTAAAAAAATACATAATGTAAATTTGCTTACAATTTAATTTTTATCTTTCCTCTTTACTATAGGTAATAATGTAATATTTTTTTTCTTTTGTTCAGGCAATAAAACTGAATTTGGTAAAGACGACAATATGGAAGAACTCAAACGACTTTTTCAAAGAATCACGTAAAAAACGAGATGCACCGAAGCATCCTTTTGCTATGTTTTAGCTAGCCACAAAGATGTCTACAAAGTACAATATGTCCTTGTATATACGGTTCATTTGGCTTAGGATAACACGGACGCATAAAAAATAGTTTACTACTGTTTACCTATGGTCTACTGACCGGCCAGCCAGCTCCTTTTGCATATTATTATACTTTTTGCAATAATATACTTTATGTCCGAGGCATACGGTTGACTAGATGACGCCCGCGGTTACACCCGCGTTATTGAAGGTTACTGCTCCACTCCCGTGGCTCATAGCGTGATGTTATATAGCTTATAGCCTTCCTTAATAAATAAACTATCTAACACTGAAAAAAAATTTCAAATCGGACTGGTAGTTCCTGACATTAGCGCGTTCAACCAAACAAACAAACTCTTCAGCTTTATATATTAGTATAGATTATGCCCGCGGTTACACCCACTTTATTTAAGGCTTCTGCTCCGCTGCCGTCGCTCAAAGCGTAATGTTATATAGCCTATAGCCTTCCTCGATAAATGGGTTATCTAACAGTGAAAGAATTTTTCAAATCGGACCGGTAGTTCCTGAGATTAGCGCGTTCAACCAAACAAACAAACAAACTCTTCAGCTTTATATATTAGTATCAGATACTACAATCGAGAAAGTATATAATATTTTCCTGAAGCCGATTATTAATAGTATTAAAACATTAAAATTTTAACTAAAATTATCATGTTTCACAAAAGGTTGGTAAAGCCTGAATAATTGTTATGCCCGCCCATGGGCGGGTTCGGCATGAAAGGTCGGAATCTACATTTTTCCAAACCTGAGATATCTGCAGGCCGTTTTGGTAACGAATAAATTTTAGTAAAACGAATCATTTCACAAAATCTTGCTTTTTTCTAATTGTTATTGGCTTAGATATCGGAGGTTGAAATCCAACCGCCCATGGGCGGGCTCGGCGTGTCAGTTAAGACTTTTCGCCCGCCGATGGGCGGGCACGGCACTGAATGAGTTAAGAATGACTAATATTTTTTGGAATAAATTCCATGTTAGAAGTAAATAACGCTTTTTTTACAAATTGGTTTGAGAAAATCGCCTTATTACGATTACTTGGCAAAAATACCGTTATGGTCGTCTAACCAGAATTAAGGTAAGGTTTTCATCATAAATAGTTTATAGCATTGTTTTTAGTCCTATATTATCAAAATTGATCCTTTACTATAAACAAGTTATACGCTCTTAGTGTATTTGTAGTCAAGAATATTCAATTAACGTGGTTTAAGCTAGTAAAAAATGTAAAAAATATGAGGCGAATTTCGAAACTAAGGTACTTAAACGTGCATTAAGCTAAGAAGCGTGGTATAGTCAGTTTATAGTCAAGCATTTGTTGCATATTTTGTCATTTAACGGTAAATCATGTTTTAATATCTCTATAACTGTAAGTGATAGAGATATGGTTCTTAGACAGAAAGATAGAGAATTTAAAACTGTAATAATTTGCATTCAAAACTCAAAATCGACCATTTCAGGGTTAACGGGGTTCTAGTTAAAGGACGGCAGTACTATTGATGATATAATTTATACTAAACAATGCACGAACCGATTCCTAAAACAATTATTATTGATAAAGCAAATCCATAACATTTTATATAACTGATTTTGTCTGAACGAAATGTGTAATCATATCAAACTGTCGATTTATAAACACTGTAAATCACCGAGATAAAGCGAGAACAAACTGGCGAACGAACATTGTAAAATTACAATAATTTTTGTTAATACGGAACTCTAATAGCTATCTAGTGCATCAACAGAAAATAAATTACAATTATTATAAATATGAATTTAAAAAGCAAACACTTCTCTGATCAAGTAACTGAAGAAGAATAAGTAATAAAATATACATTGTTTATTAAATGTTTAAATCTTATACTAATATATAAAGTATTAGGTGCATAGGATTCCCACCAAGAACTTAGGGTCCCAAGCCAACCTCACCTGCAAGTGGTGCACCTGCTGATCAACGGACGAGGCTCTGGCAAACAAAATATCCCGATAAGCGGCAATAGGCTCTCCACCTATTACGTGGGATCAAAAGACTGGCGAAAAGTGGGCGTTTAATATGCCTCTGCCTACTCCTTCGGGGAAACAGGCGTGAGTCTATGTATGTATGTAATATATAAAGCTGGAGAGTTTGTTTGCATGTTTGTTTGGTTGAACGCGCTAATCTCAGGAACTACTGGACCGATTTGAATAATTCTTTCAGTGTTAGATAGCCTATTTATCGAGGAAGGCTATAGGCTATATAACATCACGCTATGGGCCACGTGAGCAGTAGCCTTAAATAACGCGGGTGTAACCGCGGGCTCATCTAGTTATTATCTATTGTAGGTCTTCAAAGAGCTTAATGGAATTTATTTATATTAAAATATACGTTCTGCAGAACAAAGAAGGTTTATCAAGTTAAGTGAGAGCATGCACTTTTACAAATTGTTTGTTTAATAATGAATGTTGCCAGCTTCTTGAACTATTACATTATAAGTTCTGTATGAATGATACTATATATATATTATAAAGGCTAAATGTTTATGAGAATGTTAACAGAATTTTATATCTCGCATTGCCCTCGTCCCACACGCTGATCTTAAAACACTAAGGGCCCATTGTATTTATTTGTTTTGTTTCGTGTGGTGAGTGTGGCCTACTCTGGTGGTGGAGATTTCAGACCACCCAAAGACTGTCGGAGATTTCAGGCCTAACGATTATTGTACTGATTCTAGAACGAGGATCGACAGTTTTACTTAACGGTTTCGCTCTGCTGTAAATGCCACATGCGGTCACCCATCCAAGTGGTGACCTCTGGAAATGGGTCGGCTCGACCGTGGAAGTACTACCCTCTCACAGAAAATTGACGTAAAGTAACAGTACTTAAATTGTTGCGTTTCGTTGGGTGAGTGCCGGAGGCTCTACCCCCTATTCCTTCTCCCTTATCCCACTCCTCTTCTTATCCCCTTTCCCAAACGCAAGGGGCGGCAACGCACTTGTGACTCCTGTGTTGTTGTTTGTGTCCATGAGCGGCGATAATTGCTTACCATCAGGCGATCTGTCTGCTTGTTTGCCGCTTATTACTATTTAAACCGTTGCTTTACTGTCCGTTGTGAGACAGTTTGACGGTTATTACTTCATCTGAAGTAACTTTTACCTGTATTCCTATTTTTCTCTGTTTTATAAAAAACAAATAAATATATATAAAATAAATTATAAAGCGTGTCGTGTTATTAAATCAACTTGACGTATCTTTGTCATGTGTCAAGCGATTTCAATGATCATCTAAAACTTTGCTGGAGTAACTACAAAATTTATTAAGCCTCTGCGATGATACCCTTACACTGACACACTAACAAATGAGCAAGATTAGTGAGGGTTTCTACACACCCAACATATTTCTCCTAGATATTTTCTTAGCTTTCATTTAATTGGGGCACAGCGCAATTCAGTGGTTTTTTCTATGAATTTAAACCTCGCGATGATGATCAACGTGTGTGGCGTGAGGAGAGTTTCTCAAATATAATCTAATTGCCACAAACAAGAAAATCAATCATAAAAGTTATTGAGGTTCAATATAACTCGCACTAACACTTAAATACATCTGGGGCTTGGATTTTGAACTATGCTGCTTTTTAATTCAAATTTGATGCTTGCAGAATATTTCAAATTATTTAATTACTAAGGGACCGATCACGCACATAACACTACGCTGAGCTCCAAGACGGGCGTAGTCGAGGTAGGTGCAAAATCAGCTCGTCTAACGTGGGACTTGGCCAGATACGTCCGTCCGGCCACCTGGTACCACCGGGTACCAGGCGGTCGGCGGCGACGGGGACGACGTCCCAAACGGAGTTGGCGGGACGACTTAGATGCATTTGAGAGTGACTGGCCACAGATTGATTCATATAATATAAAAGGTGTAAACTAAGTTAAATTGACCTAAAAGTGCTTACAGTGAGTTTAAAATCAGTCAAACTCTGTGTGTTATTGTTTTCAACCAATAAAAATGAGTTCAAGACCATAATTGAAGATCATAACAAAGTGACTAGTAAAAGTGACAATATCTATAATTTTACGTGTTAGACAGTGTTTATTATCCTAAAAAACAGTAAACAGTTAACATATTAGCTTAGTGAGAGCGCACGCATACGTATAAGTGAACAGAATATAAACCAAACCATAAAAAGGACTTGCAGGTTCCGTTTTTTTTCTTGTATTTGTATTCAAATTCAAAGTCATACACAAAATCACCGGACGCGTTCCAGATAGTATCAAAACACTATTTCTAACATCAAAAAGTCGTCTCGAAACGGTGTTTACACTACTCAAAGTCTGGACACTAGGCTTTTGAGACTACGTGTTGGAAGAATCATAACAGAATCTATAAACAGTACAACATGGACATCATCACTCTTAGGAAAAAACAGCAAAGCCAATGTTGTAACGATGTGTCAAATATTATGGAAGACTACGCGACAGCTAGCAACAGTTCTTCCACATCTTTGGATAGCTCCATGCCTGCCAAATTTGAATGATGAACATGACGAGAATATACATTTGAAATTGAAAATCAAACAACTAATAATGGAACTGGATGGAGCACATATAGAAATAGACAACCTTAGCATTGAAAACGCTGAATTAAAAAGGAATTGACAAAATGCAGGAAGACCATTAACATGCTAAAGAAACTTTCCGAGCACACTCCAAAGAAAACGACCAGTAACCGTTCAGCAGACAGGTCTTGTCTCAAGAAATCACATAAAACACAACAAAAAGAAGTTGATCTGGTTGCCAATTTGTCGGCACCGAAAGATGATCTGCAGCCAACACATAAAGCTAAAGAAACTGACATCGGGGACAACACGCCTTCTTTACACTCGCCAGAGGGCGTCAATGCTGCTCATCACGAACATGAAGCAATCGGCGGCGCGAAGTATGGTAACAACTCCTCTTATCTGTCAAGTTTTGATACTACTGACGTTAGGGACAATCGTAACAATAAGAATGATTTGTTTGACTATAGAAATTATAAAATATGTATTATTAGCGATAATAACGTAAATACGATATTGAAAAATGCACAAAATACTTTCCCAGGAGCAAAAATTTGTCACTACTGTTTGCCAAATGCGAATGTGGTTGATCTTCTTGCAACAGTGGACAAAAATGTTGAAAATTACTCTATTAATGATTATTGCATTGTCTTTCTGGGTGAAAAGGATTTTCTGACTTCCAACAGGTATGTAGAATTAGTAAGTTACATAAAGAGCAAACTTGAGGTAATAACGCACACAAACATTATTCTATGTAGCCCCACTTTCAAACTTAAGCAAAATGTGACTTTATTTAACAGAAGAATAGAGGCCTTTAATCGACTTCTGTATTCGAGTAATCAGATTTACGAATATGCTTATTTGTTCGATACAAATCGATCCCTGGAGTACACATTTAAAATGTTTTCCAAGAACACAGGCAAAATAAATAGCAATGCTAGTTCTAATATCTTCTATGACCTCAAATGTTATATAAATAAATTGAGATCTTTCTCTGTACCAAGTAATGGTATTGCAAACTCTGCATCTAATCCTGTAAACAATGTGTGTAAGCGTGGGACAATTCCTTTTTATTTCAAAAAGATTGCAGATAGGAAAGGGTCTGTTAAATGTTTTCTTTCGTTGACAGTAATATATCAACCGACACACAGACATTACAGCTTGATCAACTTAACATTTTCCATCAAAATATGTGTGGTCTAAACAATAAAAAAGATACTTTGCAAATTTACATAGATAGCATTCAAAGCACTATGCATTACTTGTATATTACTGAGCATTTTTTAAATGAGGATCAAGTCTCCTTGTTAAGTTTCCCTAATTACAGTGTCGCATCATATAGTACTAGAATTAATAAGATACGAGGGGTACAATGATTTTGGCAAACTTGGGCAGCGAATGTGAGGACATGCCTTTATCTAAACAGTTGTATAAGACAGATAGCTTTGTAATATGATGTGTGAAAGATATATTAACAGGTGTATATGTGTGTTGTTGTTACCGCACCCCCTATGATAGAAATTTTGAATCTTTTATGGAGCGACTAGAACGCTTGTTGGAGCATTTTTTAACAAGAACTGCATAGTGTGTGGAGATTTTAACACAGATTTTCTAACTGATAACAAGAAGAAGAATGAATTATTTAATTTATTGACATGCTACAATTTCAGACCTCTAATTCACACAAGTACATTCATTCGTAATAATTCCAGCTCTTGTCTAGACAATACTTTCACAAATGTAACTAATGACTGCATAAAAGATTGTGAGTTTGATCAAAATGGCTTGGCAGATGGACATGCAAGGTTATTGTGGAGGACTGTTTTCAAAAGTAGTGGCTCGATTAAAATAGTTAACAACTCTTCTGTTCAAATCACTAAAATAATCTTTAATAGTAAAAATAAAAGTAGGTTTAGAACTTTACTTCTTGAGCAATGTTGGAATGGCATCGGTATTAACTCTTTTATTAGACAATTTGAACGTACCTCCACATCAAGCTTCAAAAAAAGAAAACTCCTGGTAAAGTTAACACATAATACTCCGTTGCCATGGTTGTCGAGGGGAGTAAAGGTTTCAAGTAAGATGAAACGATTCCTGTGTACTGGCAAAGGTAACCATCAACATGCCACTATAATAAATTCTAGGCATAAGTATTTGAGGCTTTACAGAAGGGTAATCACCCTGTCTAAAAAATTGGCAGTGCAATCCAAATTGGCAAAGTCTAACAATATTGCAAAATATGTGTGGAAAGTAATTAATAAGCATAGAAACAAAAAAGTGAACTATGATGTAAGACTCAACTTAAAATTCAATAACAAAATGGTAACCGAACCCACAGGAGTAGTAAATATTTTTGCCAATAGATTTAAAATAGATTCTGTTCAATCCACTTTTCACTCAAAAGCAGCCATGGATATTGTTAACAAAAGTGCAGACAGAATCACCACCGACCTTGTCTGGGAGCCTACCTCATCCAATGAGATACTCAGGGTGGTCAGGAGAATGCTTAATAAAAAATCATCTGGCTATGATGATATGCCAATATCTGTCATTAAAGACAATATAGATATATTCACGCAACCTTTAAGCACATTCTATAATGAATGTTTTGATGAAGCTATTTTCCCTGACCAATTTAAAATAGCCAAGGTGATACCCGTCCACAAAAAGGAATCTAAAACTGACCCAAATATGTACAGACTTATTTCTCTACTGCCCACATTAGGAAAAAATTTCGAAAACTTTATAAAATCAAGACTACTAAGACTTCTTAATAGAAATAGGGTACTTGACCCAAGACAATTTGGATACCAAAAAAATATTGGTACACAAGATGCAATTTCTACACTTGTGAATAATGTGGTGGGTAGATTAAACAACAGACAAAAAGTAGCTGCACTTTTCCTTGACTTAAGCTCTGCCTTTGACACAGTGGATCACAAATTGCTTCTGAACAAACTTGAGTACTATGGTGTCAGGGGCAAATCCCTGGAACTTATTACCTCGTATTTGAGGAATAGGAAAATGTTCGTATATATAAAGACAAGGATGGGAAAGGGTAACATTTCGCAATCGAACAGTAACACCCTTTACGAAGATACATGCAAATCCAGATTTTGTTCAGTTCTCACCGGTGTTCCTCAGGGCTCTATTTTGGGCCCGATATTCTTCATCACATTCATTAATGACTTAATTCAACATATGAAAGACTCTGCCACTGGTTTTGTTGAGATGGTCGTGTTTGCTGATGACACGAATGCGGTAGTGTCGGCGAGTGACATTGGTACCCTAAATGTCGTGACAAACCAAGCCTTGGAGATCTTTCATAACTAGTTCACTGTCAATAGCCTCAAAGTGAATACTGGTAAGACGCATGTTATGCTTTTTCGTTCGATGCCCAAAATTATTCTCGAATTAACTGTTCTATAAACGGAGAACCTGTAACCCAGGAACCAGTTGTTAAATTTCTAGGAGTTCACATAGACGACTAACTAAACTGGAAACAAGAGTTAACACACTTAGAAAAGACTATCGGTTCAGCTTGCTATGTCCTGCGAAGTCTCAGAAGCGAAGTAGGTATCATTCATCATTCATAACGTCACGCCTTTTATTCCCGAAGGGGTATGCAGAGGTGTATTTCTACACCCTCTTTTCGCCAGATATACTTTAGTCCCACGTAATAAGGGGCGAGCCTATTGCCGTACCGGGCACATTTCCAGACTCCGTGCTGCTACTGAGAATTTCGTGACAGAAAAACCCAATAACACTGCCCGACCCAGGAATCGAACCCGGGACTTCCCGATCCCACGCGCACATTTATGCCGCGAGACCAACGAGGCAGTTGTATAGGGTTTGATGTCGAGTTTTCCGTCTCTACGCAAAGGTGGTATTTGCATCGTGTTATCCCTTAGTCGCCTCTTACGACACCCACGGGAAGATAGGGGGTGGTGACACTTGTATTCTATGCCGTCAACCACACGGCTCAAGTAGGTATCAAGCATTTAAAATTTGTATACTATGCCTTGGTTGAGTCAAGGCTGAGGTACAGTGTTCTTTTCTGGGTTATGAATATAATCTGCAAAAAGCGTTCACTTTACAAAAAAGAGCAATAAGAACTATGGTCAGAATTCAACAGCAGGATTCATGCAGACCTCATTTCCAGGAATTAGGTATACTGACCGTGCCGAGTCTGTATAATTTAGTCTTATTAAGCCATTTACAAAAATACATCCATGAACATGAAACTGATGAGGAAAGGCAAAAAAGGGAAAAAACTAGAAGGAAAGACCTGCAGTCCAAGGATGTACCTAACTTAGACATTGTTAAACATAGCGCATCTTACAGGTGTATTAGATTGTTTAATAAAATACCTATAGACATCAAAGACTTACTTTATAAGAGTAGTTTCCAGAGCAAACTTAAGCAGTTTTTGGTGGAAAAATGTTATTATACTACTGAATTGACATGAATTTTGACATTGAATGACAATTTAATGAGATGACATCTTGATTGAATGATAAAATTTTCTGTAATTTTGACATTCTGTAATTTAACATTCTGTAATTTTGACATTCTGTAATTTTGACATTCTGTAATTTGGACATTCATTGCAATTTACATCAACTTAATATTAAAGGACTACATTAAACCAGAACTCAGTATTAAATAATGATTATAGCTAATTAAAATTTGTATTCAGTATCAAATAGTGTTTATATCACAATATATGTATAATAAATATCCAATAACTTTGCATTATTTAATTTTATTATTGAATAATTAATTTTGATCTATGCAGTATGGTCTTGATATGTGTACTTAATACTTTTTATTGAATTTAATGTAATGTACAGTTTTGGAAAATTTGAATAATTAATTTTAATTAATGCAGTATGGTTTGATATTTTGTATACATAATGGATATATCGAATTTAATGTAATGTACTTATACATAGTTTTAAGAAATTCAGACACAATGTAAATTGTTATTGAATAAATTAAATTGAAATTAAATTGAAAATTGCAAATAACCGTGACATATGGAAATCCAGGGTAGAGGCCTCTGCCCAGCAGTGGGACACTGCAAACAAATAAAAATTTTTTTAAAGTAATCTATAGAACAACACTGTTTACTTTTTATTCGTTAAAGGTATTTAACCTTCGGTAGGATAGGCTTTTTTGCATACACGTAAGGATAGCGGGGTGACCCATCACCCCACAACTAATTTACGAAGAAAACCACAAATATATAAAGGAAAAAGTTATTTATTTTTAATGAAATCAATAATACAGTTTTAAATGAAAGTATGGATACGAATATTAAAGAGTTTATGGGCGTATATTTATATATATTTAAGACTGAAAGCAGTTTAGACAAATATCTTTATGGTGATCGGAACACACAGGCAAATGTCATTTTACACAAATAATCTTAACTTTTTTGTCTTTTTTCTTGGAAATATTGAGTAACAAGCTTGTTTGTGTAGTTTCAATGGCGGTTCACTTCCAGAAGGTTCCTGATTCAATAAATCTTTTGAAAAAAAACTCGAACGTAAAAGGATAGTGGGCTAGTCAGTCACCCCAGCAAGGTCAATATAGCAAAATCTACGACCGGCTGCCAAACAGTGATATATGCTACTAATCATGTATGCTTAGATAGGAGAATACAGAAAAACACAACTACCCTCGGTTACCGTACACGAAATTATCGCAAGTTTTTTAAATGGTTGGGGTGATGAGTCACCCCCTATCCTTCCGAAGGTTAAAATAGAACGCTCATGTCGACGGTCAGAGATCACAAACGTAACGTTGATATTGGCTTTGACTATTCATCAAAACTAAAATTCGTGTATTGTCGGTGTCTGACACATCGGAAAAAAATTGGGCAAGTGCGAGTCGTGCTCGCGCACGAAGGGTTCCGTACCATCATCTATAAAACAAAATCACGTTAGTTGTATGTATACTTTAATACTTTTTAAGTTTCTACCTGTTCATTAAGATCGAGTAACAAATTGCTTAAAAATTACGTTTGTTGTATGGGAGCCCCCCTTTATTATTTACTTTTTTTAAATTTCATTATTTATTTTGAAAGGTAATATACAACTACATATTCTGTGAAAATTTAAAGCGTCTACCTGTTACAGTTAATAATTTTGAGCAAAAAATACGAAAGAAACACGTTTTTTGTATGGGACCCCACCTTAATATATATTTTTTTATTTTTAGGATTTGTAGTTATACCGGCAACCGAAATACATAATTTGTGAAAATTTCAGCTTTCTAGCTATCACGGTTTATGAGATATAGCCTGGTGACAGACAGACAGACGGACAGACAGACAGACAGCGGAGGCTTAGTAATAGGGTTACGTTTTTTACCTTTTAGGTACGAAACCCTAAAAACAATAAAATTGGTATGAACTAAAATAAATATTATACGAAAAATCCTATATACTTTCTCCATAGTTCTCCATTGGTACTATAAGGTAATAGCAGAATAGAATATGAGTGGTAAAACCAAAGTCATAAAAAAACTTTTAATTAATCTATTTCATTGTCCGTATTTTTGTTTACTTAGTCAGAAACAGCAGCAATCAATTAAGGCCAGCACATAAATATTGTTGAAAGAATCTTTATTGCTTGGAACAGCGTCACATATTGGTACAATTCCCCTAGTTACGCAATTAGTGTAATGCCCATTTTCAAGCGAATTTGAAGGTTTTCCTGTAAAGAATGGTGAAGTGTACAATATATATTACTGCATAGTTCATAAAATATTATAAAATGAGTTGTCCGAGTTTCCTGTATAATATTATGTTAACTATTTTTCTGTTGATTTTAAGATTTCACGTTTTTTATTCTGTATAGGCCGACGACAACCCAGCCTACTAGACGGCAGACGTAAGGTGAACACTTTCTGACAACACGTTAGACTTATACGTCTTACATTAGACCAATCCCAACACTAGTTATGAATTATGACGTACGTAGAATGCATTTTTTTAGCCCCCTTCGCCCAGCATACCTCACCACTTTGACAGAATTGTTTTTTTGTAGAAATGAAAACATTAGGTGTCTAGTAGGTTGGGTTGTCGTTGATATAGGCAAATAATAGAGATTGACACCTAACAGATGTTTTGCGTCCTACAATGTTATTTTCATCAAAACAATTCAAAGTTTTGATGATTAGTTTTCGAATTCGAATTATGCGATACTAACGTTTGTGCATTAGTATATTATGCAGCTCAACTACGTCTACACGAAAGTAAAAGCAATCCCGCGCTCAAATCTTTTGTTTTATTAGATACTGACGTTGACGAAGCCGTTCAAATAATAACAGAACTAAGGGCCACTTCAGCGGTAGGGTGGGATGGCATTTCTACCTCTATAATCAAAAGATTTAAGAGCTTCCTAGCACCTCCACTAACCCACATTTTTTAAATATGTTTGTCTGATGGGCTATAGTTATCACAATACACAAGAATGGAGATAGAAGTTGTGTAAACAACTACAGGCCCATTTCAATCTTGACAGCATTGTCTAAAGTTTAAAAAAAACTAATAAATAATCGATTATTAAAACACCTGGAATCGAACAATATACTCCCAGACAGGCACTTTGGTTTTAGAGCGCAAATATCAACAAACCAGGCCGTTCACATGGTTACTGATCACATTGTGGCTTGGATAAAGGGATGCATACTACTGGGATCATTCTAGACCTTGTCAAAGCTTTTGACTCTGTTTCAGTTCCAGGTCTATTAAGGAAGCTTGAGTATGTGGGAATAAGAGGCACACAATTGAAACTACTTATTGACTATCTTAGCGACAGATGTCAGTGTGTAAAACTAGGTACAAACCTCAGCGCGGATATCCCTAATCCTTTTTTCGGGGTGCCTCTAGGGAGCATCTTAGGAGTAACTTTGTTCTTAATATATATTTATGACCTATGTAACCTAAGTCTTCATAGCGGTGTCATTGTGTCTTATGCAGATGATACGGTACTATTATTCACAGGAAATACACGACTATTTCCTGTGAATACTCAGTACGAACTGAGGTATATACAGATGCTCAACTAGGTTTCAATACTGCAAATAACTGGCTTTTTGACTATCTAGGAATAACACTTGACAACAATCTTAATTTCCGTATTCACATAGATCTCTTATGTAAACGGGTGCGTAAATTAATATTTATTTTCAAAACAATTCGTAGCGCTGCAAATTTTAAATTAATAAAACAAATCTGCCAGTCTTTGTGTCAGTCCATCATAGCCTATTGCATTACTTCATGGGGAGGGGCATCCAAAACCGTCTTATTGCTACTAGAACGCGCTCAAAGAGCTATTCTAAAAGTGGACCGTTTCGATCCTCCATGTTTCCTACCTATGAATTGTATCAGTCCACTAATGTCCTAACTGTACGTCAATTGTTCATACTGCACACCATACTTAAACAACACGCACTAATTCCATTCAAACCACTGCCCCCGGACAAGAGACGAAAAGATCTAGTCTGTACTAAGTTTCATGGTAAACATGTCTTTATAAATAGATTTTTTTTATTCGGAGGCCCTTTTTATACAATAGATTAAATTAGTTACTAGATATATATAATTTTAGTTATAATCAATGTAAAATAATCATATCTAGACACCTATAAACAATGACCTACACCGATACTGAGAATTTGCTTGCTGTCATAAAATAATTACCTACCATTCAATAACCTCGATTTTAATTATTATTGCATCAATGTTAAATTTAAGAGCATGCACATTTGTTACATTTTGCACAATTATATTATGAAAGCACAAAACAGCCTGAAACACAGGTAAAAACCTAGTTCAGGCAATTAATTTTTAACCTAGGTAGCAAAGTAAAAATAACCTATACCAACATTAAACTATCTGTCAAGTATCTATTGTTTATTAGATTATAAAGTTTTATAGTAAAAGATTATCTAGACCTAATGTATCCATCCACTGAAATGTAAACATTATTATTGAATAAAGATTATTATTATTATTCACATTCATCTTTAATATAATCTTATAATTAATAAGTTCGTATTTAAATATATCGATTATAAAAATACATTTAAAAATATAAAAATCATTATGGGGACCCACCAGTTTCGGGGACAGGGTCCAAGCTACTGGTGGTTAGGGCTCCAGAGACAGGAACCGCCTCACTATGCGTGCCCTGTCCAAAATTACCGCCTTCTGTATCAGACCCTTGACTCAAGGATCCAACGCGAGCCTCTTAAGATGGTGGTCAAGGCTCTTGGCTGTAAGACCATTCACTGTGACGATTATCGGCACAATAATTGCTGAATCGACATCCCACATGTCAACAATCTCGTGAGCCAAGTCCAGATATTTAATCTGCTTATCTTTCTCAGCCTTCACGAGGTTCCCGTTATGAGGGTTTGCAATATCAACAATTATTGCGCGGCGCTCTGATCGATCTACCACCACAATATCAGGTTTGGTGGCTACAACAGTCCTGTCTGTGATGATAGATCGATCCCAGTACAATGTGATATGACCATTTCCCAGAATAGGTTCCGCCACATACCTATAGTACGGTACCTTAACATCTACAAGCCTGTATTTCAGAGCAAGTTGCTGTCGTTAGCAAGACGAGAACAGCCAGAAACTATATGCCTGAGGGATTCACCAGGCTGGTGACACGCCATCGTCCATGGTGCCATCCCTCAGAATATATTTTCGGTAGTTATTCGTCTTGATAACTTCCGACAAACACCGAAGCGTAGCCAGTTCACCGAGTCTAAAAGGTCTACATCTGGCCCATGCAGGGCCCGGTAGAACCTGCCATGAAACTCCTTGCTCTGCCATACAAGCCTGCGATCATCAGTGCTAAGTACTACAGGTCTGCGCCAGTGACCTTAGAAAAACTGAGCGGGGTAATCCCGGCGTCTACTGCTACAACATCGCGATGCACATCCACGTTCGCGTTGAAAAAATATTCTCTGAGGTTGCATACCTCGCCGACCTCGCGGTTGTGCAGGGATTTGACTTTTAAAAAGCCACGACCCCCACACTTCCGTGGAATATACAACCTCATTACGGATGAGCGTGAATGATGCATCCGGTGTGCCGTCAGTAGTGTACGGACCTCTCGGTCTAAGGTGTCCAGTTCCGGCATGACGCAACCTAAGACTATTCAGAACCTTTTTCAGGCGGCCAAAGAACCGCTCTTGCAACGATTGTTTCATGTCAGCCTCATTAATACTTAAAGAGAAGTGATCTTAGGTTAATAGAATCTGAGAGTTGAATCCCGGGATTCAACTCTCAGGAAGGATGGTGATCCTTTCATGCTTTACATGAATCACAGCACATTTATCCACACCAAATTTCATGTTGATAGAATTACTAAAACTTTCAGTTATTTTTAGTAAATCTATCAATTGAGGATTGGTGTGGACAAACAGTTTTAAGTCATCCATAAACAACAAATGGGACATTACCCGACCACTTTTTCGTTACCTGTAACCTAGCCCTGGACCCTCCAGCAAGGTACTGAGAGGATTCAGCGCTAAGTAAAACCATGATGGACTCAGACTATCACCCTGGAAGGTACCTCGCTCAATCTTCACAAGCTCGCCATTCCCCTGAATCCGTCGGCACCCTGGATAGCAAAGAACCGTTTTCCATTGCCCCATACATGACTTTAAGAAGATGCGTAGAGTTTTATTTATTGTATACAACTCCTTCACCCTCAAAAGCCATGTATGTGGCACAGAATCATATGCTTTCTTGTAGTCTATCCAACATGCTGCCAGATCCTTTCGGTTACGACGAACTTGCTGGGTAATGGTCATATTAATATTATGGAGGAGCTCCTTAGTACCACGAGCCCCCTTCCTACAACCAACCTTTTGACGTAAAGTAACAGTACCTCCTGTTGCGTTTCGTTCGGTGAGTGAGAGTGCCGGAGGCCCTACCCCCTATTCCTTCTCCCTCATCCCACTCCTCATCCTATCACACCCTACACTTGTGACTCCTGTGGTGTTGCTTGTGTCCATGGGCGGCGGTAATTGCTTACCATCAGGCGATCCGTCTGCTCGTTTGCCGCCTATTACTATAAAAAGAAACCTTTCTTCAATTCACCATGTTTTGATATTTTAGCATTCAGAATAGATGTAAAAAGTTTATAGACCGATGGCCAACATGTAATCGGTCTATAATCACCGGGCTCTGTGGTACTACCTGTCTTGTGGAACAAGTGGGTTACTCTAGTTGTCATAAAATCTCGGATCGAACCAGATTCTATGGCTGATTGAAACTGGGATGCCAAGCAGCCATGTGAACTACGTAGGCATTTCAGCCAGAAATGGCTGCGTAGTTCATATGGCGTGAATACTTGATTTCCTTGTCTTTTTGGGCTTTCACGAGATTCTCGTCATGGGGAATAGTAACGTCAACGATCATTGCAAGGCGTTCTGATCGATCTATCACCACGATATCAGGCTTGTTAGCCACGTTAGTCCTATCGGTGATGATAGATCGATCCCAGTACATAGTGGCACGGCCATTTTCGAGAACTGGATCGGGCACATACCTAATATGACCTTGTACTACAACAAGGTCATATTTTAAGGCAAGCTGCTGATGGACGATCCTGGCTACTTGATTGGTCCTGTGCAAGTGTTTGCCGTTGGTAAGACGAGAACAACCGGAAACTATATGTCTGAGAGATTCGCCGGGCTGGTGACACGCCCGACATTCGATCGCCAATCTTGATAGAATTACTAAAAGTTTCAGTTACTTTTAGTAACGCTGTCAATTGGAAAGTGAAGGGGGCAAATAGCTTCAGGTCATCCATATAAAAGAGGTGGGATATAACTTGACCCCTACGCTGCGCGCCCCTACGTCTACCTCAGACCCCTCTAGCAAAGTGCTGAGAGGATTCAGAGCTAGACAAAACCACAAGGGACTCAAACTGTCACCCTGGAATATACCCCGTTCGATCTTTAGAGGAGCACCGCAACCGCGAATCTGCCGACATCCTGGATTGCGTAGGACCGTACTCCACTGTTCCATACATGTATTCAAGAAGGTGCAGAGAGTTATATCTACTTTATATAACTTCAGCACCCTCAAGAGCCATGTATGTGGCTCGGAGTCGAAGGCCTTCTTGTAATCTATCCAGCATGTCGCCAGATCCTTGCTGTTACGACGCACCTGCTGGCTAATGGCCATGTCAAAGAGGAGTAGCTCTTTTGTACCACGAGCCCCATTCTTACATCCATTTTGAGCCACTGACATGATGTTATTATTTCTAGTATGTGATAACATCATGTCAGAAACATGATCATGATGTTCTTATTATTATTCACTCCATATATTATCTAACACATAGTTTCTTTTATATTAATAAAGTACATTTCATTAGAAAAAAAAATACGTTTAGAAATATAAAAGGGACCACGGAGATTATTATTATTATGTAGTTTATGTAGTTCATAAACCTATAATCAGACAGAATAATAGCTTACATCATCATTTATTATAGCCTCAAATAAAGGATGCCTGGTGACCTGTAACACAGGTCTTCTTATACCTATCTCAGGCACCAGTCTTTCACAAATGCTACAACGTTATTATGTAATATTAGTGTTTAAGTTAACCATTTGTGAAGGGAAAAGAAATTAAATTTATTTATTATTTATATTTATTTAGGTTATTTTTTCAGAATAATATTTACTGTCTAGTATGTACCGGTCCAGTACGCACATTCAGAATATAAGACCATTGCTTTTAACTCCTCGAAAATCCTTTTGATACTATTTGCTGCCAGGCTCAACACTACCAGGTACTTTTGCCTGGACGTCAACGGGTCTCCCAAATTGCTGTCTTTAAGGTTACTACTAGCCTGAATAAATACATGACACTGTTGGTAATGCATCGTGCATTATCAACAGTGTATAATGTTGTAATATATATGCATGTATAATAAATAATATCCAAGATTTTTGAGAGCTTAGAGATTTACAGCTTCGTCAGAGAAGTGATTTAGCTGTAAATCAGCTTACTTGCCTTAAAATAAATTCAGATTCCTAAATAAAAGCAAGATTAAAAACTTAAATAGTAAAAATTACTGGGTTCGGCACTTTTATCTCCAATAAGTGTCCTTAAGATATCAACGAATGTGCGAAGTTTGGGTACTTCGCTAGTGAAACATAAAAGCCAGTTATCAATTCCCAAAGTCGTTATGATTGGAACAATAGAAAGAATATTGTTTGCTGGAAAAAAACACCATATTTTTATGATAATAAACTTTATGGGTTCGTATAAAAAGGGTTTACAGTTTTAATGGGAACACGTGGCGTTCTATACGGGGTTTATTTTTAAAAATAATATGATCAGATTATTTATTGGCTTTTGAAATGGGTTTTCTTCAACGGTGTGTTTAGGGGGACAGTACACAGTCTATTTGATGATATCGATTGACCTCTTTTTAGCAGACATCTCCAGCACTATAAATAAAGGCTCAACCACCTTTCGCCATGAATTTTTAGGTCCCACGTAATCGGGGGCGAGCCTATTGCCGTTACCGGGCACATCACCAGAGTCCGGACTGCTATTGAGTATTCAGAAAAACCCAGTAACACTTTTGCCCGACCCGGGAATCGAACCCGGGACCTCCGATCAGCAATCGCATACGCTATCCACTGGACCACGGAGGCAGTAGAGGAGCTTTAGACCTACTCAGTTCTTAAAAAAACGACAGCCTTCGTCACGATATGAATAGTCATTTTGGAACCACGGCTGGTGAAACCCATGCCGAAACGCATTGGAAAATGTATTTTACCTTTTATTTTAAATTACTTAGGCGATATACACGGGTCTTTATATAAATCACGAAAGTTTAAAAACAAGCTTAATTTGTATTTGCACTTGATTTTTTTGTTAATATTGATTAACAAAAAGTTATAGTGTCAATAAACCTGATCACTAGCTGACAATTCAGAAGTGTCAAGAATATAAGCAGAATGAGTTAAACACAATAGTTGATATTAATTTCGGGCGATAAAACTTACACTACTCCGCTGAGAGAACACTTAAAAGCATACCAACTAATTGCCATATATTCCCATAAGTACAAAAATACAAACTCATTAATATACAATACGTACAATTAAACAAAAAGTTCCTAAAACGAAAATTTTATTTTGTCTGGGTAGTATAATGCGGTCGTAAAGGCAGCTATAAAGTCGGCGTGGAGTAAATGAGCTGCCATGATGCCTAGTGACAATCAAATGATCTGACAGGTGTGGTGAAACCAAAGTTATAGATGTCTCTTTGCTAATGGCAATGGAGTTTCACATTGATGAAGTCAGTGTGTTTTGTATCAGTGGGTTTGAGTAACATGTCCGCAATTCCTGTCTCGCAGTAAAACTTAGTTCTGCAGCGTTTGCAGTTAGAAAAGTTAGGGAATTCACAGATATATATACTGCTAGACTAGTTTACTTTAGTTATTTTCTCCTCTTTAGTTATTATGGGGTACAGCTGCTGATATACAGACTATTTTTATCATTCAAAAGAGGGCCATACGTGCAATTTATAAATTAGGTGCTAGAGATTCTTTACGTGATAAATTTAAAGAAGTAGATATATTAACAGTTGCATCGCAATATATATATGCTAACTTAATGTACATTAAGAAAAACTTAATTCTATACCGCAAAAATAGTGATTTGCACAAAGTGAACACAAGGAATAAGCATAAACTGGTGGGAACTAACTACCGTCTACATAAAGTTCAGAACTCATTTGCGGGGATTGGTATACGATTTTTCAACAAATTGCCTCTTGAAATAATGAATTTACCCATGCACAAATACAAACGGACAATTAGGAACTTTTTTTTACAAAGGGGTTATTACACTATTGAGGAATTTTTAAATGATAAGACACCGTGGGGCTTAGGCTTGTTTAACTCACGATTATTTTATTTACATGTTAAGTGGAGGTGCCTCGTGAACACATGATTTTTGCAGGATTTGGATATTTTTATGATTTGTTGAATGTAGTTTAACATTATTTATCCCTGATCATATCATTGTTCACTTATCACCTTCACAAAATTCTTTCTACATTTGCATTCCTTCACGCGTTCCACTAACTTATGGTAATAATAACGATCTGGAAAATGGAGGTAATTGGCGGTCATGGTCAGTATACCTATAGATTATTTCTTACTGCTGGTTCGTATACCGTTGTCGTCATGCTCACTAAAATGTCATTTCTTGTGGTGGCGTCGTGTGTCGGGTCATCCCTGTCCCTCTAATATGGCGAGAGGGATGATGGCTGGCACATGCGTCATACTCGTGAATGGGTGCTACTTGCGATGACTGGTCGATGACGGTCTTGCGGGCTGATATTAGATTTTAATATTTAACTGCATCATTTCCATCATGGTTCTGATCACTTTCGCGGATTGCCTGCATTATTAGGTATATATAATGTAAGTGGATGCTCCTGTTTCACCATGTCTATACTGAGGAGGCTAACCAAAACTATTATGCTTGAGTATTATTATGTACAGTAAATATATACAAGTGATATAGAAGGTGTAACAGTTGCAGCACCTTACAAAAGGTAAATTGTGTATTATGCAAAACCTGGCGATGAAAAAGAGTGACCGTGAGTTTTATTGCCCGTTCTTTGTCATGGTTCTACCTATTGCTTTGCGAACGTGGCAGTAAATGTAAATGTAGAAGCATACAGTAATAATGTTTTAAATTTGAGTATAAGTAATTATTTAATAAATTTATTATTTTGACGTTCATAAGCGTCACATTGTGACCCAAGTGAATAAAGGATTTTGAATTTGAATTCATTAGGGTGCAAATATGGAGTTTCATACGTCACTGAGTTTTTCATTAGTGACGTTGAGTGACATGCCCGAAATCTAACAGGATCTGAATAAAGTTATATATCGATAATTATGTATATCACATAACAAGTCTTCTGTATATCACCTAACAAGTCTTTAATCGCTGAACTAATTTGGATGAAAATATGTATTAATTCCAGTAGATGAACATTTAATTTGACCTATGTACATGAAAATACCTTAGCGTTAAAAATATCACATGCAAATATCAATTTAAACCGACCAGGTTATGATGTACGGCTGAATAAAGGTGCTGATCGGACCGAATAATCTTATATAAACAATTTTATAAAGATTATATTTTAAAAATAAATTGTTTACACAGCATTTTATGCGCAAAAATATCGCCCTTTTAAATTAACCATTGAACCGCGACCGATCCAATTAAGCTAAACTCGTAACCAATAAATTGATCGTCATAAATCTGAGTCCTTCCTTTGACCTTACTTTTACAACATATTGAAGTTAAAAAGGAAATAATTTCTTGCGGATCATATTTACAAGTTTCATAAGTAAAGTGATTCTATAATCATTTCTGGTTAAATAAAGCCATACTTTTCCCCGTGAAAAAAAAATAGAGATAGTTCGGCGATTCTTTTCTGTTTTAATATGAAATATTTTGATTACAATTTGCCAATACTTTAAACCTCTGTGTGTGAATTTATAATGGCGATCTCTTGGATATTACTATGAAAAGCAAGGAATACGCATTTTTCAGCTAGATGTTGATAAAATATGTGCTTCTAGTTTGGTGCAACAGTAAGCTTGTATTTATTCTATTTTCTTTTTCTTTCAGTATACATGTACAATTGAGTATATGAGTTTAAAAGACATATGTAGTGGTCGATAGGTGTAGTCATATTTTTATGTGTCATACAGTTACAATGTCTTTCATCATAGTGTTATCCCAGTTACATCCAAGACTTTCGCATTGAAACTCAAAGTCTGCGTACTACACTGACCAGATTTGATAGAATATTTAGAAAGACTGCCATCTGCTCGCCGTAAGCTATAGAGATAGCAATATGTTCAAGAGTTCTGACTGCCTATAGCGACTGTTAAAGATCCTAAAATTGTTTGTCATCTCCGAGACGCGTGGGAAGGGTTGATCCACAGTTTTACAGCGTTATTATATATAAGCAGGTATCTATATATAGCTATAATCGCGCGTTTTTCTACAATTGTGTGTTTGGTGCTATACAATATTATATACTCGCTGTATTTCACACAGGAAGAGATCCCTAGCGACTACCGCGTTGTTTAGTTTTTCACGCGATGTGTTTTCATTGGCACTTGCATGCCAAACACTATTTTGCACGGATGTTTAGATGCATCATTTTTGCTTCATTCCGCTTTTATTTTTAGAATTTGTTATTATAGCGGGCAGTTATGTTACTTTCGATCTGGGACAAGGTGGCAAAACGATCTTACACTATTTGATAAAGAGTAGGTAACAACAGCTCTCGATAGAGAAAGGTGGAAAGAGGATATGGAGGCCTTTGCCCTGCAGTGGGACAAGTTAGGGTTGCAAATAATAATAATAATGTTACTTATTATCATTTATTTTTATTAGGTTTTCGTTAGTTATTATTAGTAAGTGAATTCATAAATTATGGGACTATCTCATTTTGATGTGTCAAAATAAATAAATATTAATGTACATTTATTTTAAAGTTTTACATAGACAAAGCATAATTATGTCGTCATCTCAGCTGAAAGGTTTCCACTGCTGGACAAAGGCCTCTTCCAAGGCTTCATGGACTATGAAAGACGTGCCTTTCTTTTTTGCGGTTTTAATAAGAGTTACCCATTATTGATCAGGAACATAAAACATAAATGGGTGAACATTTTAAAGCCTATGAAATATTTCTTTGAATAAATGAGTAGGCAGCATCCCCTTCATTATGCGTGTGTCCTTTTATGACTTATGATTCTCGACTTCGGCAACTCTTTGGGAGCGTATTGGTACATAGCCAACATGAATTTATTTTTGTTAGCCATATCTACAATTGACGTACATTTAATGTCAATGAAACCCTGGAGTCACTGCTGGTCATTATTCATCCTCTTAGCGTTATCCCAGTTTCAATCTGGGGTCCGCTTTCTAGTCTAACCGGATTTGGCTGAATATTAGCTTTTCCACAGTGCGACTGCCTGTCTGACCTCCGCAACCCGAAGGGATAGCGATATTCCATGGTTTAGATTAGTGTCAGTTTATTTAGAAGCTACTGACGCCCTGTAACGACTGTCAAATATCTTCATGACAACCGGGACCGACGGCTTAACGTGCTCTCCGAGGCACGGGACAAGCGATAATTAACAATTCAATACGCACTTAACTCCTAAAAGTCATTGGTGCGCGCCGTGGATTCGAACCCGATACCCTCTGGATGGCAGTCTGTTGGTATATCCACTCGGCTATCGCTGCCTTGATATGTGCAATAAGATCACATTGCAAAAAATATCATTTTAACTAATCTATACTCATGAATAAAATTGTTAAATTGAGTGTCTGTTTGTAATATTAAAATAACCACAGAAAATAACCGGTTTTTACTAAATTCATATGGATGTATACACGGTACATATACCGATTTTTTTTTTTACAATTTCTGCCTGTCTGTCTCTCTCTCTTTCTGTCTGTCTGTTTGTTCTCGCTAATCTCTGGAACGGCTGGATCGATTTTGACGGGACTTTCATGTGCGGATAGCTGATGTACCAAGGAGTAACTTAGGCTATAAATTAACCGGGTACGGGAAGTAGTTCCCTCAGGACGCGGGTAAAACCGCGAGAAACAGCTAGTAATAAATAATAATTGACTCGTGTGTAAATCTATACAAAACAGACAGATCTTTAAAACATTTCTTTAATATAATCTATAAAATAAGTTACATGTGTTTAATTTTGTAAAAAAGGACTGATCACAAAAACGGCACTTTAATACATAACATAGAATAACTTATGGGTGTCAAAATATGTACAAAACGGACATATTTAGAAATATGGCACAGATGTGTAACTCAATTTTATGATCATACTTACTTGATTTTTATACAAAACAGTCGGTTTTCAACATGTGGCACTTTTGCTTAAAACTATTTATACAAATACAGTATTTATTTTGTACTGTGGCTTTATTGCGCAAAAGCAACTTGCGTTCGCGCTGATACGCGGGGCGCAACTAAAAAAAAGGCGGTTTCGCACTAAAGTTAACTAGAAAACCGCGCAAATACAAAAAAGGCGGTTACACGGTTTGGTAGTAATTTAAGCGATAATGATGGATGTTTTTTTTACCATAAAATATCATCGATCACACTTTTGCAATAAAACGATTTTGAGATGTTTTTTATTTGAGGCGCTTTTGTATTAAAGGAGCGATAATTATGTCGTCATTTCAGCTGAAAGGTTTCCACTGCTGGACAAAGGCCTCCTCCAAGGCTTTCCACGGTGACCGATCTCAAGGAAAATAATCTGAACGACAGATTCAGGATACCAACCTGATAAAAATGCTAATTCGGTAAAGTTCATAGAAGTGGTAAATACACATAAGTATTACACACAGATAAAAACGTAGAACAAGACAAACATCCATGTGCATGCACACAAATGTTTGACAAGAGCGAGAATCGAACCCACGGCCTTGGCGTAGCAATCGCCTACACTCCAGCTACGCCACCGGGTCGTAAGTTGAGTCGCCACAGCGCAGAAAATAGAATAGAACGGTGAATATTACAAGTAAACTAGCGACTAAGACTAATGTAACATTGTACACATTAAACAACCTATCTAATAATGTTATAAGCAAAAACCCTTGTTCAACATAGTTATCAGTTAATGGCGCGTTCCTCAACCTAACACGTGGCTTCGGTTAAACTTTGCGAGTAAGAGGAGACTAAGGCCTCACTCACATTGGGCATGTATACGCGTTCCACGAACGTGCACTTGGAGTTCACTTTGTTCTACAAAGGAAAAGCCGAGCGCACTCTTGAGGAACGTGCACGCCTAATGTGTGGACAGCCTTACGTTAACTTTTCAATAACGTTCGAAGCCTGACTTGATTGCTGTTAGTTATAGATTAATATAATAATAATAATAATATTCTACCACATTCACACAACACCATCTAGTCCCAAACTAAGCAGAAGCTTGTACTATGGGTACTAGATAATGGATAAACATACATATATATACTTTTTTTTTGTAAATACATACATATTATACATAGAAACACCCAGACCAAGACAAACATCCATGTTCATGCACACAAATGTCTGACTTGAGCGGGAATCGAACCCGCGACCTTCGGCGTAGCAGTCGCTTACACTCCCGCGGCGCGAACCGGCCGTGAAAAGTTAAAAAAAGTTTTCAGGGGACTCTTTTTGGATGAGTGAGCGCCTGTTTGTGGTTTTAACATTAGACCGCTAGCGCTAGCTTTATAGTGGAGTTTCTTCACAATATTGCAAAACAGCTGCTTTCAAAATATGTATATTTTAAAATATTATTTGTTTTCATGTCGAATACTGAGTTAAACCCTTGTTTTACGGCAGAGCTAGTATATACATATAGTTATGTATACACTCCCTTGAAACAAACAAATGCGACACTTTGCTTACTGAACACATCAAAATGAAACAAATGCTTCATTTAACTTATCGGCATGGTTAATGAAACATAACAAATTCTTCTTTGAGTGTGTTTGTTTCCAGTTTGCATTCCATATAAATGCGTTTGGAAAAACCGAAGAGCCATCAGTATCTGTTCAATGAAGCATATTTCGGGTTGTCTCATTTATTTATTTCAAGTTCTGTGAATTTGAAGCTTGTCGTGTTCTATGGTGTAAGACGGTGTGTGCACGGTCTACACGTAGCATCGTATTAACGGTTCAACAGTTTAAAGCTGCATATTAATGAATAATCTGACAGTCTCAGGTAAGAGGTTTAAGGATATGCAAAATGACTTGCAATTTTTACCTATACCTAGGACGTTGCCCTAAGCTGCGTTAGAAATATGTTTTTTTTTTATGTAATAGGCGGCAAACGCGCAGACGGATCGCCCGATAGTAAGCGATTACCAATGCGCATGAACAACATCAGAGATGTCATAAGTGCGTAGCCACCCTTTGGGTTGGGAAAAGGAATATGAGGAGGAGTGCGATGAGGGAGAAGGAATAGCGGATAGGGATCCGCGGTACTGCCACTCATCGAACAAAACGCATCAGTATAGGTACTGCTACTTTACGTCGATATTCTGTGAGAGAATAGTAATTCCCTGGCCGAACCACCCCTTTCATTCTGAAATCATCAAAGCTCTTAAGCCTATATAAAATAATGATAAATCTTTATTTCAGAATAGTTCCATATTACAAGTAAAATCGAAAGAAACTTATAGGGACTACTCTTTTAACTCGAGTGATAAAAGAGTATATTGGGAGGTCTCGGGTTCGATTCCCGGGTCGGGCAAAGTGTTATTGGGTTTTTCCGTTAGGAAATTCTCAGTAGCAGCACGGAGTCTGGTAATGTGCCGGGTACGGCAATAGGCTCGCCCCCTATTACTTGGGACCTAAAAATTCATGGCGAAATGTGGGTGTAATATTACGTGAGTCTATAAATAAAAAATAAAAAACCTTACCTAGGTGTTAGAGGTGAAGTCACTAGTGCGCCATCATTGAATCATCGCAAATATAAGAAATTATATCTACTATCTACTCCATACGTATTTTAACTTTACTTTCAGCGGATCAATTTTAGCATCTCGCGACATATTTCCAGTTTTTTTTTATATAATTGAATATAGACGTTGTCTTAACTACTAGTCCAATAAGTAGCCATGAAATATAATTTTATGTCCGCAATTGCCTCTACTCAGCTACGGTAAAAGAACTCATATGCTCTCTTAACTTTAAGCTTTATTAGATTTTTTATGATTGGAGTATTTCATATCTGGCACGACGTAAAATTAACATTATTGTCAGAATCGTCCTTTCAGACCATTGCGTCTCTTTTCGCCAAATTTTCTTCAGACATTGTGACTATAGATAGATTAACACTTTATTGTACACCAGTATACTTGCATGCGGAATTACAATGGTAAAAGAAACTTAAAACTAGTTAGTTGCACAACAGGGCGGTCTTATCGCAAAATGCGATCTCTTCCAGACAACCTAGTTTGAAATAGATATTTATAAAAAGTACAATTGTGTGGGTTACGGTGTACCTTGTAGAACAGTCTGCATTTTATTGCGTCCTACATGGCGGTTTTTACCGATGATGTTGCGTCCGACTGACTTGTTGCGTCCTGTATACGGACGCAAGATTGACCATCTCTCAAATTCAGCCAGGAGCCATCAAAAGATCAGTACAATGCATGTGTGAAATATTGGCATGGACGTAGTTTTGTCACGAGACTGAATTTCGGCGTATTTTTTAGTTCCGCAGTGAGCCGCGCGAATTTTAGAGGCCGCTACTGAAAGATGTATATTAATGGCGTATATTCATTATTTTGGTTACATACATTATGCCGATAATATTGCTTCCGTAATTCTTATTCAGTATAATAAAACGTTTTTATCGATTCTAATTAGCGATTTAATTGCGTCCAACAAAACGGCGCAAATACGGAGATGGCTAGTGTGAGGGGGCGGAGTTAGCACGCGGGTTGCAACCTGTTAGAGGCCCGCAGCGTAATTTTGTTCACACCGTTTTGACTAGCCAGCCGGGGCGGATGCAATAACACTTGTGGTGTGAAGTGGAAGTAAAATAACCAGCAACATGAAAAGAAGTGCCAGGTTACTTTCATTTGCAAGTAACTAGTTTCATAAAATTCAATTAAAATTATCAATAGGTAATAGGTAAATGAGTATTTTTAAGTAAATAACTTATTAAGTAAATAACTTGTAATCAAATTGTAAGCTGAGAGTAAATATTATATTTCTTGAAAATATACCAAGAAATGTAGAGTATGTTTTGTTTACGTAACTCGTACCTCCTTCAATAAAACAATTTTTTGCTGAATTAGGTAAAACTATCAACAAAAGTTTTACATATAATTGACAATAATAAACATAACTATCAAACGATGTAACAACATTCCTTGTTTAAGTGAAAGGGTGCATTTGTAAGAAAACCTACTTTTTACCTCAAAATTTTTTACGCATATTTTACGGTTTTATTTAGCTTGACGAGTTTATTTGTTTGTTTAGGTCAAATCACATCAGGTAGTCAGGACAACAGATGTCTGAAAAGATGAAGACTCGCTACGATCGAAAGGCGAACAACAAAGGCTTCGATGAGGGATCATTGGTGTGACTTCATAACCCAGTATAAAGCAAAGGTAAATCGCCTAAGTTACAAGCCAGGTGGGACGGGCCATATCGCATAATTACCAGGATGAACGACGTCATCTACCGAATCCAGAAGGGGTCGCGAGGTGCACCGAAGATAGTTCATGTGGACCGGTTGGCTCGTTACTATGGGTCCAACGGTGTTCGAGACGAACACGTTTAAGAGGGGGTTACGCCATCTATCGGTGAATACGGTACTAGAAGAGATTGAATGTATCGGTGGTTTAAAGGTAATTCATCTACTCTGTACTAGATGGCGTTGCTGTATCGAATATCGACTGTTCGCGATTATTTCGACAGTTTTGTGGAGCATCCAGAATGCGCTAGTGATGTTATCCGGCCAGTATAAATAGAGCGCAAGCGAACGGACCGGATATAGTTACAATTGAAAATCGGAGCGATAAACAAGAAGCGAAGGAAGTAATTCGGAAGTGTTTAGTGAAGTGGAAAAGTGTTCGAAGTAAGTGTGTTTTATTAGTGCTGAGAATTAAGTGTGAAATAAGTGTGTTTATTAGTGTTGTAAAAATAAGTGTGTGTTTGTGTTAGTAAATAAAGTACAAATTTCTGGCATAGTGTATATAATTTATCGTCGAACCCCCAGCTCGTAACAGTATGATTTTGAGGAGATAGCTAGGAACATAGATTCTTAGATACTACTTTCTATCGCGATAAAATGATACGACATCTAGTTATAAATTATGAATGTCAATCTTGACGAAAGATTTAACATTGTGACCAAGGCACACCGTGTTCGTGCTTTATCAAATAAAGTCCTAAAATTAGGTGATAATTTTCTCACATATAAGTGCTACTTACACATATCCCATGCATGCTCGATGGAGTTGACTCCATCGAGCATGCATGGGACATGTTCCAGAGACGTGTTTTAAAGGACATGGATGGAGTGATAACAACACAACAACTGATGGACTTACTAAAATTTCATTGGGAGCGATTGCCGCAGGATAACATTAACAATCTCATCGATTCTATGAATAATCGGTGCCAGCAAGTTCTCAATAACAGAGGAGGCCACACTTTGTATTAAATTATGCAATTTTTGTACAACCATTTAATTTTAGTTTAAGGTAAGTTGATTAGGCACCTTACTTCGTACTACGTACATACAGTACTTACTCAAAATTATTGTTAATTAAGTATAAGTATAAATATAAAAAAGAACTTAATTGTTGTTTATTATCAAAAAAGCATTAAAAAATAATATAAATAAAAAAATACTAAGGATTTAATGCGAAAACACATTGTAAAATTGAAATTTGTATGTTTTGTTTAGACTCTTTTGATGTATATATATATACATATATATATACAACATGTAACAAATTTAAATGCACTTCCTGAAAGTAGTTTGTTCAGAATCGGCTACTGGATCCATTACTGTCATTTTTAATATTGTTTATTTTTTGTTCTAAAATAATAAAAATAACGTAAATTATAGTCACTCATTTATTTCAAAAGTTGAAATATACGAAAATAAACCTTAAGTCAAAGCAGAACGCCTTCTTTTAAAATGCATTTGTTTAATGGTTCGACGTTTGGTCACACGAACGCACACATTAGTACAACACAATAGCGGCAAAATACAAAACACACAATTTACCACGAAAATATCTATCATCTATCTTTCGCTTACGTAATAAGCAACAGGCAAGAGCAAGACGTAATGTGTCGCCCGCGCTGGCCAATGACAAGCGCTGGCGATGCGCTTTGACAAGTTATGACAAGTATCTACTATCTAGTCATCCATCGGAAATCTGTCAGCGAGAGTTGCGAAAAAATATTTTAATTGTGTGAATAAAATTGTAATTATCAACATGACAGTGCTGGTGTGGAACGTTCTGCATTATCTTGATGTTAACTTGTCGCCCCCGGACTTTTTTACTGTGGGAAAATGTTAAATCACTAGTTTATTGTGAGAAGACAACAAGTGCCTAGGAGTTAAGTTGATACATATTAGCTGCTTTTGAAACAGTGAAAACATGTGGTGCGTGATGGAACAGTGCAGTGTTAAGTGGACTAAAATAATGTGATTTTATCCTGTAAGTTATTTGATTATTCTATTAATGTAACTATTAATTTACAACTTTAAACACGTCGATCTTGCTTTATTCTCTCATTGATATTCTTTTACTTTATCTGTCAATAATGCTAGGTAACTAAATAGTCATTTACAATAATTATGAAACAATGGATCGTGTGCATTTTATACAAAGTCGACTGTCCACTCCAAAGCCGAAAAGTGTGATGGAAAGAAATAGGTAGTCATATCTTTGGAAATATCAACAGTAGCTGACAAATTACTCAAACATCATTCTTGTAAACCCCACTCTATCAGAGTGTTGTATAAAGGCTAAATTTGAAACATTTTGTTTATATCGTATCGTATTTCGTTCCTATCGCGTCTGTTTACCATAGCAACTGTAGCGGCAGCGGCTTTTTTTTTTTTTTTTTTCCAAGATACTAAACTAAATATTTGACTGGTACCAGTTTGTTAAATATAAATATATTACAAGGCTACGACCTAACGATATGCGTGAAGGGAGACGCCTGCCGCGCCGTGCTAATGCAATATTACGCCTCGCATATAATTTGTAGCGTCAGCAGCCGCTACAGCAACCGTTTCGTGTGTTTGTGTGCGTGCGCAAATTTATAGTGACCACGCTTTTTACTTTTAATCGAGTTTATACTTTCTTCAAAAAACAATATTTACGCAAATAAAAAACAAAATTCAATGCATGCATTATGATCAGTGATCGGATAATCGGATGCATATTCACCTAAAATTCATTTTTGGCTAGGATAATATGGAAGCGGCTTCTTAAAACATTTTTTTTTTAATATACATCCCGGGATTCCAGAAAATTCGGGAATGTGAAACTACTCTGTAACATGGTGAGGAAACGACGTCTTTAACATGTGGTTTTTATTTAAAAAGAAACTGGTCTCCGGAATCACATAATTATTAAAGTGTATTTACTTGAAGTTAATTTTAAGCTCTCCATCAATTTATGAGTATGTTGAGTGTAAGAGGAATGATAGGCAGTGGGTGCTGTTGTATCTAAGTTAATAATTATTAAGAGATTGAATGGTTTTTATTTGTGATTTTTATTTATTATTCGTTTGAGACAAATGTTTTGAAAATTGAAGAAAATTAAGAGGATTTTATTCTTTTTAGAGCTGTTTTTGGTAAAAAAGTTAAAATAAGTAAATTTACCTACACTCCATTTGATTCTATAATAAAAAAACGAAATTTGTCGATTCCGTAATCCCGGGATTTTTCGATTCAAAAGTGCATTCCATAATAGCCTCAACTATAGGTAATTATGCATCCGATTATCCGATCTCTAATTATGATTGTAACAAGTTATTCTAACTGGGGTGTCTGAGGATGTGCGTTATTTCATTTACACGTTGTATATATATATATATATATATATATATATATATATATATATATATATATATAACGCACAAAATAATAACAGTAATAAGAAATAACGCACATCCTCAGACACCCCAGTTAGAATAACTTGTTACAATCATAATGCATGCATTGAATTTTGTTATTTATTTGCGTAAATATTGTTTTTTGAAGAAAGTATTAACTCGATTAAAAGTAAAAAGCGTGGTCACTATAAATTTGCGCACGCACACAAACACACAAAACGGTTGCTATGGTAAACAGACGACAGCGATCTGATAGAAACGAAATACGATACGATATAAACAAAATGTTTCAAATTTAGCCTTTATACAACACTCTGATAGAGTGGGGTTTACAAGAATGATGTTTAAGTAATTTGTCAGCTACTGTTGATATTTCCAAAGATATGACTACCTATTTCTTTCCATCACACTTTTCGGCTTTGGAGTGGACAGTCGACTTTGTATAAAATGCACACGATCCATTGTTTCATAATTATTGTAAATGAATATTTAGTTACCTAGCATTATTGACAGATAAAGTAAAAGAATATCAATGAGAGAATAAAGCAAGATCGACGTGTTTAAAGTTGTAAATTAATAGTTACATTAATAGAATAATCAAATAACTTACAGGATAAAATCACATTATTTTAGTCCACTTAACACTGCACTGTTCCCTCACGCATCACAATTTTTCACTGTTTCAAAAGCAGCTAATATGTATCAACTTAACTCCTAGGCACTTGTTGTCTTCTCACAATAAACTAGTGATTTAACATTTTCCCACAGTAAAAAAGTCCGGGGGCGACAAATTAACATCAAGATGATGCAGAACGTTCCACACCAGCACTGTCATGTTGATAATTACAATTTTATTCACACAATTAAAATATTTTTTCGCAACTCTCGCTGACAGACTCCCGATGGATGACTAGATAGTAGATACTTGTCATAACTTGTCAAAGCGCATCGCCAGCGCTTGTCATTGGCCAGCGCGGGCGACACATTACGTCTCGCTCTTGCCTGTTGCTTATTACGTAAGCGAAAGATAGATGATAGATATTTTCGTGGTAAATTGTGTGTTTTGTCTTTTGCCGCTATTGTGTTGTACTAATGTGTGCATTCGTGTGACCAAACGTCGAACCATTAAACAAATGCATTTTAAAAGAAGGCGTTCTACTTTGACTTAAGGTTTATTTTCGTATATTTCAACTTTTGAAATAAATGAGTGACTATAATTTACGTTATTTTTATTCATCTTCATCATCATCATCAGCCTTTAAAAGTCCACTGCTGGACTAGGCCTCTCTTTGAAAGGAGGAATTTGGCCTACTATACCACGCTGGCCAAACGGGTTGGTATAGGGTTTGTATCAAGTTTTCCTTCTCTTACAGTGCTGTTCTCTGCGTAATATGCTCCCTCTGTCGGCTCTTACGACACCCATGGGATGATATGGGGTGGTGACAATCCGTATTCTTAGGGCCGGTTGTTTCAAATGGTTGGTTAACGTAACATACGTACGTTAAATACTAACGATTACGTGCCATGTTTAACGTACGTAACATACAAAGCGTTGTTTCACAGCAAAAAAAAACCGATCGTCAAAGTCATTCGAGTTGCCAGTATAAAGCAATACTTTAGCCCAAGAAAAATAGTTGGGAGATTTTTGTAGTATGGAAACATTGCGCTGTTACGTCAACTTACGGTCAACTTCATATAAAAGCGGGAATTGGCTATTTGTATTGTTTTGTTGTGAGTGCTTGTGATTTTGTAAACAATAAATCCAAACAACACCGATTTTATATTAAATAATTTATAACTGACACATATTTTTATACTTTCGTTGTTCCTTCATAAAAATGGATACTTTTTCACCAAAGTAAGTATTTTATGGTATTTTAGACAGCACCATATTTGTGTAACTTTGTGCTTTCACGTGGTATTTTATTGTTACGTTATTTTACAGAGAACGTGCAGTAAATTTCTCAAAACTAGAGAAAGAGCGATTTCAATCTTTAATTGAGAAATATAAGGAAATATTGTTTTCGAAAAAGACAATGTAAGCATTGTCAAGAAAAATAAAACTTGGGCTGCCATACATGCCGAGTTTAATGCCGGAGGAGACCATCCTAGGACCTTAAGACAATTAAAGGCAAAGTTTGATAATATGAAACGAAATGCACGTAAGGTAATAACCAGTTTTATTAATAGTGAATTTAATTTAGTATATTATTATGTTACATCATGTTGTTGCTATTTTAGGATGCCAGTATAGAAAGACAGTCGAGAATAAGAACGGGGGGTGGGCCACCCGCACCTCCTGTACATCCAGAAACAGAGTGGTTTCAAAGTGTTATGCCCATATCAATGGACGGACTACCAAGTGTTGTAGATGATGATGTCATTGAAAATCAACCTATCATTTTAAACTTAAAGGTTTCTCAAGAAGTAAGTGCTATACTTTAACATATAGTATATAATTTCTTTATTTAGAGCAGTAGGTATCTAATTTCTTCCTGGTTAGTGAATACTTAATAACAAATCTATTTCTGGATCTTTTTCTAGGTAAACAATGTAAACACAACTATTGAAGATAGTAGCATCGAAAGGGATGAACAAAAATCAAACACAAATCCTAATGAAATTGTAAGAGCTGTTGTTTATTTCATTATAAAATTAATGGTCACAAAATTTCATCCAAAAGCATTACATTTTTCAAATTAATTAATGAAACATTTTATTTACAGATTAACTACTCTGTTCCTGGCATTAATAATAATACAGTATTTGCTGGTGATTTAGAGTCAAACATTGTGTTTGACTCTAAATCACCAGCATCTTTGCTCAGGACACCTGTGTCAAACCCACTACGTAAGTAATATGTATGTGTAATAGAGTTATTTCTTAGAGAGTATTTTTAACCATGTAATCCTGCGATAGGATTATTTTATTGCAAGCATCAGAGGTCCACCTGATGGTAAGCGGTAGCAGTGGCTCATACACATGGATGTGTTTTCTTAGCATTACAGATGCAATGCCATAAAACACATTTAAGTCACTGCCTAAGTGAATGAAGAGGAGATGAGAAAAGGAACAGGATGTGGACTGGGGAGGGAAGGACATCCAACACAACAGTATTGATACTGTTTCTTTACAACAATCTTCTGTGGGAGAGTAGTACTTCCCCGGTCGAGCTGGCCCATTCATGCTGAAATCAGCGTGGCCATAATACTCAAAATAGCAATATATACATTATTTATGTTTTATTCCAGGTATTCGTAAAAGATCGGATATAAATAATAAAAGCTACCATGATCTAAGGTCTGAGATACTTCGAAAAACCCATGAACAAGATGAAAATTTATATAGATTGAGGATCAAGCATATGGAAGATAAAAGAAAAGAAGAAAAGGAGTTACATGAATTAAAGAAAAGGAAAATTTTGTTAGAAATTAGTTTATTAGAGCATAAATAAAATACAATTAATAAATGTACTTTGACACCAATAACCAAGCAGAATCATTTGTAAACCTTCACCATATTCCCAACACCACACCGGCAAAACTAAAGTGAATCTGTAATTTCAAAAAGTTTATCAACATCATATTGATTAATTCATTGCAATAATATTATTACAAGTACATAACATTCACAGTACAGTTTTATACTGCTGTAGGCTTGCTATAAAAGCTATTGTAGGGTATCAAATTTTTAATAATAATAGTACCTGCTAAAGTAATTATTAATTAGATAATTCCTGGCAGCTGAGTCAATATTATTGTTACTATGTACAAAACTTGCTTCATATATTTCTTCATTTAATTGAATATTGTCTGGTGGTTGCGCTACGTTCAATTTTCGACATATATTATGCAGTATTGCAGTAGCGACAATTATATATTGAATGTTATGTATTTGGGTACGTAGCTTGGTACCAATTATTGGAAATCTTCTTTTCCAGAGTCCAAATAACCTTTCTATTGTATTTCTTGTTCTTATTTGACTTTCATTATAATATTTTTCAGCCTGGGTTTGCGGATCATTTAAAGGAGTGAGCATGTATGATCTCAAAGCATAGCCTGAATCCCCAAGTAGCCAGTAATCATTAAATTCGCCAGATTCCAATCTACACTTTAAATTCGAGCTATTAAATATGTGACTGTCATGCGCTGAACCTGGCCATCTTGCAACTATGTTTCTTATGCATAAATTTGCATCACCAACTACTTGAACATTGACAGAAAATGTTCCTTTTCTGTTTCTAAAATCTTCTGCATTGTCACCACCTTAAAATTGAACAATGTCATATTTAAATAAGTAGGCAATTTAACTTTAAACAATATTGTATATGAACATCTACATACAAAAGGTTTTTTTTACCTGGAGAAAGAATTTGTATGTGAGTGCAATCAATTGCACCCAATACTTTCGGAAATCTGGATATCTTATAAAAGTCAGTTGCAACAGCCAATCTCTCTTCTTCATTAGCTGGCAGGCTTATGTAATTAGGACGTAAATTTGCGATAGCCCGAGTCACTCGATGAATAATACGGCATACAGTAGATTTGTGTAAACCTGACATATCACCAACACATCTCATGAATGATCCTGAGGCATAATATTGCAGAGTTACAAGTACCTGGTCTAAAGGTTTTACAGCCAAATTTCTGAAATATTAAAACGTAAGATCAAAAATACAACAAAACCAAAAGTATTAAGGTAAATACTAGGGTTAAACTGAAAACAACGCACTTACTTTTCTGTAGGCAATTTAATTTCTTCTTCGATTTGACGTGTTAATACTATAACTATTTCCTTCGATACACGGTATCGTGCAATAAATTCCTGCTCGTCCCATAGGTTAAGATTATAAATACGTGTTTTAAATACTTTTCTCTTTCTTTGTACAACATTTGTTTCGTCATCAGACGAACTATCGTGTAACAAAGACGAATATACCAGGGAGTCCATTGTTTTTATTTCCTGTTTCACAAGTATTCGACCGTCGACGCAGATGTTTACAATGAAATGGCGCTAACCAATGGGCCCAGCACCGGTTAACGTAAACGTTACTTTTTGACGTACGTCAAGGCTGTCATTTTGTGAAACAACGCAATTTTTGGTTTGACGATAGTTAGCGCCATTATTGACTTTTACGCGTGCGTTAAATTGTGGTGAAACAACCGGCCCTTAATCCGTCACCACACGGACATTACATTATATTTTTATTATTTTAGAACAAAAAATAAACAATATTAAAAATGACAGTAATGGAACCAGTAGCCGATTCTGAACAAACTACTTTCAGGAAGTGCATTTAAATTTGTTACATGTTGTATATATATAATTATATATATATAATATATACATCAAAAAAGTCTAAGCAAAACATACAAATTTCTATTTTACAATGTGTTTTCGCATTAAATCCTTAGTATTGTTTTATTTATATTATTTTTTAATGCTTTTTTGATATTAAACAACAATTAAGTTCTTTTTTATATTTATACTTATACTTGATTAACAATAATTTTGAGTAAGTACTGTATGTACGTAGTACGAAGTAAGGTGCCTAATCAACTTAACTTAAACTAAAATTAAATGGTTGTACAAAAATTGCATAATTTAATACAAAGTGTGGCCTCCTCTGTTATTGAGAACTTGCTGGCACCGATTATTCATAGAATCGATGAGATTGTTAATGTTATCCTGCGGCAATCGCTCCCAATGAAATTTTAGTAAGTCCATCAGTTGTTGTGTTGTTGTCACTCCATCCATGTCCTTTAAAACACATCTCTGGAACATGTCCCATGCATGCTCGATGGAGTTGAGGTCTGGCAATTGTGCAGGCCAAGGCAATACCAGGCTGTTTTTCCTTGCCAAGTACTCCCGTGTGTGCAAAGCTGTATGAAAACGCGCATTGTCGTGCATCAACATGCAATCGGAGCCAAGCGTTTATGCGAATGGACTGACATAAGGCCTTAGAACATCCTCAACGTAATTTACAGCGTTCATGTTACCATTTACAATAACGAGCTCAGTTCGTCTGTTCTTTATAAAGCCGCCCATACCATAACTGTTGAGCCGTTGTATAGATGTACTTCCTGAACACACCTCAGACTTTCACTATTTCCAGGACGACGGTACACTCTTACCCTTCTAGTATCAGGCTTAACCTTAATCGAGACTGATCGCAAAATAAAATTTTATAACATTGTTCCCGGGAGCATGTAATGTGTTCCCTACACCATTAATTTACCACTAAATCAACAGGGCAGTTGTGATTATCATCAGCCTTTAACAGTCTACTGCTGGACTAGGCCTCTCCTTTGAAAGGAGGAATTGGCCTACTATACCACGCTGGCCAAACGGGTTGGTATAGGGTTTGTATCAAGTTTTCCTTCTCTTACAGTGCTGTTCTCTGCATAATATGCTCCCTCTGTCGGCTCTTACGACACCCATGGGATGATATGGGTTGGTGACATTCCGTATTCTTAATCCGTCACCACATGGACAATTTTTCGATAACTCTATAGTTATTAAGCAATATATTGGTTATGCCTCTGTCATGAAGATGTTCGACAGTCGTCATGGGGAGTCAGTACATCTGAATAAATTGACACTCGTCTAAGCCATGGCATATCTTTATCTTTTTGGGTGGTGGAAGTCTGACCTCCACAGCCGCACAACGGTAGTCGCTCTGTGGAAACGCTCATATTCTGTTAAATCTTGTCAGATTAGCAAGCGGACCTCGAGCTCAGTTCGGTAAATTTTTTGGCCATTTTTCTAGTCAAAAATATTCATGCTATGTAGGTATCCACTTTCAGAAGTACTGCGTCAATCTACATTGACACACAACTATGCAACTATTGTAGCTCTTTTCTTTATCACTCGACGATAGTTTCCTCATAAAGTTCAAGGTCAATCTTTATTATCGATTTTTATTTGTTATGTTTGTGCGAAAGGTAGAGAATTGTGTCCAAAACTTTCCTGTAATCCGATGAAGGTAAGTGGACCAACTCAATTTGTAACTTTTTATTGGCGATCATCAAAGTAACATAAAAGTGTTTTGGAACAAGATTATTAATGGAGGAATCGGCTATACTAAACATGTTTCATCAAAGGGTTAGCTATTAACTTTTGAGGATCAGTGAAGTAGTACTGTTATAGATTCTAGGTGTTTGTGTTTGTATTTGCAGATTGTGTTTATTTTAGTAGAAGCCTTTGTCTTATTGAAGATAAATTTGCTTATATTTATTGCGACGTTTTGAACGGGCAATGATGTGAAATAGTCACAAATAGAATAAACGATGTACCTAGTTCTCATCTTTGTATTCACATTGACGTTTATGTAAATTTATACTTTCATCAGATTTAGCGAAAAATAAGGACAATAAACTAATATAGATTAATATGAACTTGATCAAACATTATAAGCTATTGCTGTACATCACCAACCGCCCCTTCTAAACTCTGTTATAACCGTCGACCGACAAATGGAAAATAAAACTTCAACGAATAGATCCACTTCCTTGTCTGTTCCGAGCTTAGGAACCACGAGACGTATTATTGGTAACAAATTATGAAAATAAGTATTTGTAATACCTAACGGGTCTCAGCCGCGTAATTGTTTGCCTACGATGTTTCGGTATAAGTTACACTCCGTGGTGGTCTGTGTGGAAAAGGATTAGGAATACAAAGTGTCACTACGCCATTTCATTCTGTGGTTGTCTTAAGAGGCAATTAAGGAAAGACACGAGGCAAATAATATCTTTGTGAAGACACGACAATATCAACATCAGACCCCATACCGAGCCAGCATGGTATGCATGAGAGGCTAAATTCTTCTATTGACTAACAGTACTATTATGACGCAAATTACGATAAGCCTATGACCATTAGTGGATTTCTGAAGGCTGTATGACAATACACTCTGAAGAAAACACACGTTATAGTATATACCATTATTTTAATTAATTAAATACACGACTGCCTCCGTGGTCCAGTGGATAGCGTATGCGACTTCTGATCAGAGGTCCCGGGTTTGATTCCCAGGTCGGGCAAAAGTGTTACTGGGTTTTTACGAATTCTCAGTAGCAGCACGAAGTCTGGTAATGTGCCCGGTAACGGTAATAGGCTCGCGCCCTACCGTTAACGTGGGACCAAAAAATTCATGGCCAAATGTGAGTGGCATATTGCACCTGTGCCTCCCCTCTCCCCATTCGTTCATACAGGCGTGAGTATAATAAAAAAATACACGATTGATACTCATTACATCAATATTTGTAAGTAGCATTTATATGTGAGAAAATTATATCTCCTAATTTTAGGACTTTATTTGATAAAGCACGAACACGGTGTGCCTTGGTCGCAATTTTAAGTCTTTCGTCAAGGCTGACATTCATAATTTATAACTAGATGTCGTATCATTTTATAGCGAAAGAAAGTAGTATCTAAGAACCTATTTTCCTAGCTATCTTCTCAAAATCATACCATAACATCGCTCCATTGCCACGCGAAGGAAGGACAAAAAAACAAACGAATTAATTTACAAAAACACTTTCGCATTTATAACTAAGTATGGATTTACGTTAACATGACAAATAATACAATATCAATTATGTTACGATTATAAACATTTACTAATATTACTTAGTTACCTACCTAAATATGGTTTGATTTAGAATTTCTTAGACAGCTTTCGCTTAAGTTGTGGTAAGTAGGGTATTCCCGTTAGGTTTAATAGTAATTGTCTGTGATTAGACCCACCAATTAACTTCAAGTACAACTTATGGCTCTAGCGGGAATTTTAACAAAAATGGCCTCGTATGTTATATGTCTACAATTTTTATTTTCTTATTTAATTAGTTTGAGTTATTATGGATTATTATATATTGGTGAATATACTTAAACATAAATACACACACTGATAGTCATTACAAATAAACATATAATTTTCTACCTGTTTTAAAAATATAGCGTTGCGAACGCTTTAGAGCAGTTCTCATTTTGGAGTATGGACCAACCTCATCATCATCATTAAGAAAAAACACGCTTTCATTTCTAACAATCACGTCACACGCGATGAAAGGATCAACAAGACTATGACTAACAATTTTATTTATCGTTGATATAACTTTAGGACTAACTTAACATTGCAATAAAAAAACCTATAAAAAATAAAAATAGCTGAAGTGTGTATTCTGTATTATATTACTAAACATATTCTTGGAAGGTTCTACCTCAAATAACTCCAATCACTTAGGTTATCGTTCAAACAAATACGAAAATTTAGTTGCGTATATACAAAATATTTTCGATGGATAAGATGCCAGCATCTATATTATAAAAGGTCTTGTATTTTAATTCATGTGTAGGAGTGGATGATATGCAAGAACAACACGAATAATAAAGTAATAGCTTCATAAAGTGTCTTCCATTGATCGGGCTATCGAATGAAGATACATTTTGCAATTTTGTGCTAATAGTAGGAAAGAGGAACCCAGCATGGACACTCGGATTGACCTCCCCAACCATTGTAATAGAAAAAGATTCTATTCCATCTCGCTCACCAGACTTCCAATTTTATTACCAGTGCACTATTCAACAAAAGACTCATTGAAATTGCCAGTTTCATGGCTGACGAATACATTTTATCTTGGAAGTGGCTTGGTATGGTTTCCCGTGCTATTAATTTGAAGTGAATAAGTTTATTAACTGATGAATGTGCGTTGCATATTTCATACATAATTTTGTCACCATGCATACTTCAACGGAGTTTTATACAAATAACTTGAGGATGCCGCAGCTACAACATTTTACATTCCTTACACTCTGTTTTATTTAACCATTTCTGCCCGAACCCGTGGGAATTGTTGGAAATGCCAAAGAACATACATGCAAAGTTTCCGCTTCTTGCGTCCAATAGTTTTCGCTGTAGGTTGTCTGTCAGTCAGTCGGTAACGCATGGGTTTATATATACTGGTAAAGAACGGTTCGAGATGATTCGCTGCCGATCTGTTTTCAAGTCAGAGCCATGTGCGGCAACCGAACGGTTTTGTTGGCAGTTAACAACTGAGGTCAGTGGCCTGCAAAGCATTTTAATACCCTCTGTGGAATAACTTATTCAGGATATTCTGGGATTGTTCCGTTTTAAGGTTAAAATTAAATGCTTTCAACCCCGATTCGATTTGTTTACCGTTTGGTTTTTTAATTACGTGATTTATATTGCCGGTAAACCGGTAAAATCCATTGAAAGGTACGAGTATATGGAGGATATAGGTATGTTATTTTTGTAGAGGGTAAAGTATTAGTTGTACGGTTTGATAATTATTGAGTAACTGGAAGAACGACGTGGATATAGAACAGAACACACGTGAATTAGTTATAACATAAAAATTAATTCCTAGAGATGGCATTAGATCGTAAAGATTTACATACCTTTTCTGCGATATTGTTATGCACAAAAGCAGAGTATTAAAACCGTTAGCTTTATCTTGAATAGCATCGTGACCAAAACATCAGTAAGCATAACATTATTTAAGATTTCATTGTAAACTCCCCTAAGCCATGTTATGAATTTACCATGTCGTATTAATGGAAAAAGTTTCCAACGATTTCTAAAATGTATAATATTCGCATAAATCTCAGTACATTATGATAATAATATCCTCTTGTTAGTATAGAATAAGTAATTCACTGCGTCTAGCCGCAGTTTTAAAGGGATATCTGGAAATTTACTATCTAAATTGTAATAAATGTGCACTTAGGTTCATAAGTATGCTCCAATATGAAGGAATGCTCTACCGCAAAATTCAGTTTCCAACTTTATTCTAACATAAAAATGCAAAACCAGCCTTCAAATTCAACGCTAGCCTGACTCAAGCAAGCGCTAAATTTGAAAACTAAAAAATGCGGTAAGTACTAAGATTTAGTGCATCACCATACCACGTTATGATCTCATCCCTACTATAATATATAGTTGCTTTATAGACAAAAACTCAAATATAAATGTTCTATCTTGGTTTGGATTGAGTGACATAAGGTAGTACTAAGGGCTCAATCAGACAGAGAGCGGTCACGCGGTCAAGCGTTCAAGCGGTCAGTTTTGCGTTCTTTGTGTTATATTACGTTACATAGGTCCTATCAGACAGAGAGCGATCTCGCCACCTATTACGTGGGACCTATAAATTCATGGCGAAATGTGGGTGTAATATTACACCTCTGCCTATCCAATCGGGGATACAGGCGTGAGCCTATATTTTTTTTTTATATTGGCTACAAAGCAGTCTGTAATTATTTTTAATAAAATCGTCTTCACGGTATCTGAACGAATTAAGTTGAAATCATAAACTAGTAAACATACCAACCGTTTAAATGACTTCAGAAAGGTAAAATATGCTCAAATATACAAACATAGTTTAGTCATAGTGTAATAAAAAGATTTTATTACACTATGGTTTAGTGTAGTGTTTTTCGTAACAGTTTAAGCCCCTGTATTGTGTTTGAAATAGAAATATTATTTAAGATAAGTCAAATCGATTATATCGGTTTAGTAACGTTTTGTTTAGTCTATTGTAAATTTTGACTATGGTCACACTATGAACTGTCATTCTTTCTGTCTGGTTCATGGTCGTGAAAAAATTGGCTTGCGCTCGCGCCGTTTTGTCTCTCGCGTGGTTTTGTAATTGAAGGAAATGTAAAAACCCCTTTGAATTGCCGCTAATTGATCTGCATCGATGTATTTGTGATAAAAGATTTGTGAAATATTGAACTTTGTAAAGCTTGTGTGAATCCGGTGTCGACGTCCACGTGCCATCGTGTCTTGAAGACGTCGCGTTTGCAGCCTAGTAGCCTAAGTATTTAGATAATTCACCAGCTAATATTGGCCAATTTTAGATCTGGGTGTGTTTCTAATTTAGCTCCAAGCCTGACATCCAGTGAAGGTTTGGTAAGTAAATTAATATTGTAATCTTGTAATTCACTGTGCAATCACAGTATAAGTGTTTAGATCTTTTGCCTTGTCGTGGTCATGTGGATGTATTACAAACTTCCACTGCGCACTCTGAACAATTTCCTACCTGCCTACGGCAACTCTAAACATTTACTAAACAAAATATATATCACTATATACTCTAGACGATGCCCGCAGTTACACCCGCGTTATTTAAGGCTGCTGCTCAGTTCCCGTCGCTCATAGCATGATGTTATATAGCCTATAGCCTTCCTCGATAAGTGGGCTATCTAGTACTGAGAATTTTTCAAATCGAACCAGTAGTTCCTGAGATTAGCGCGTTTAACCAAACAAACAAATAAACTTTTCAGCTTTATATATTAGTACTAGAGGACGCCAGCAGCTACGCCTGCATTTTTTTTAATTAACCCGTTTTGGCCGATCCCGTAAGAATTTCGGGTAATCCCTTCTTAGTGCACCCCTACGGTCCCAAGGAACATACATGCCAAATTTCAGCTTCCTGCGCCCAATAGTTTCGGCTGTAGCGTGTCTGTCAGTCAGTCAGTAATGCAAGGATTTTATATATTAAGGCGCTGTCCTAAGCGACTGTTTTGGTAAATGAGGGGGTGAAGCAGGAGAGGTGAAGGGAGCTTAGCTGCGTCTACTGCGGGGCGCCTCCCTTCATTCCCGTCGCGTGCGGCCGTATTCTGGCGACATCCGTATTCCAATATTTCAAAATCGCAAGCAAAACGTTTTAGCATATTGAATTGAGATACTGATATTAAAATGTATATTACATACATCAATCTGCTTGTACAGTAAAGGTATAGCGCAATTTTTGTTCTCAGTGCAGCCATGAGCAAAACTGGTTTACATTAGACGTTATAGGTATTAATAGTTGACGAAAGTAGGTAAATACCTACATGCCGTAAGATGATAAAAATAATTAAGTCAGTTCCATGTATGGAGAGGCCATTATTATGTTTGTTTTGTTTTTGTATAAAAATAGTGAAGCAGTTCATAAAATACCTACATCTAATTCCATTCCCGCCAGTTTTCAAATCTGTTTTGCAATAAATTGGCTGTGACTTACGGGCGGACAGACAGACAGACATTGCGAATCTATAAGGGTTCCGTTTTTACAATTTTTGGCTACGGTACCCTAAAAAACACAATACTGCTCTACTAAGCGCAAAAGCCGTATCTCAACTAAAGCGAGTTACGAGATAATTGAAGTTTAGTAAAAGTTGATTTCTTTTATTTATTTATGTATGTTTTTTGTTATTATAGGTATAATTATTATGGTAAAGGTTTTGAAATACGTCGCCGTTTTTAGGGGTTGTGAGTGATTGGAGAGGGAGGAGGGGAGGTCTTGAAACCCCCCTCACCATTTTCACTTGCCGGAAATACTTGGTTTCCTCTGAAAAAAAAATCTCCAAAAATCGGTGTGTATGGCACTGCCGACTTCCACATTCATCACACTAGTTTAATAAACTAAGGTTGACGGAGCCCTGCGAAGGGCTCCTATATTCAGATTAAGGGTCAAAAGAGAACCTAACATAACCTATTTAGTTACTTATTACAGTCGCACCTAACCCTAGGCACTCGAAAGCAATGACGCACCAATTTGACATTAGCTGTCAATATGAGCATTCCAAGATGGCAGTTTTGCGTTTCGTTTCACGTTTTTCACATAAAACCTAAAAATGACATTTGTAAAACTGTACTAAAGTATAAAAATTACGTTCCGTTTTGCATAATTGCCGAAGTATTTATGAAATTTTGGAAATTGTTTAAAAATATTTAGACGCAACTCCGGCAGCCAAAATTACTTTTAGGGGATTAAAACGAACTCCCTTAAGCCCCCTACACTACCAATACCCTCAAATTCAGGCGACTCGTTTCGAAACATCAAAATTATATGTGGATATACCTTATTCATGAGATACTGCTATGTGACTTAGAAAATTATAGAATTAGAATTTGAGTTACTGCTTTTTCGTTAGCTCTCCTCATACATGTTTGTATGGAAAAATATAAAAAATTTCTTTTGCTCCAAATATGTGTTGTTTCAAAGAAAATAAATACTAAAAGATATTTATTTCTATTCATTTATCATTTATTAACGAAATCCAGAGTTTACAGCTCATCAAAAGTTAGCTGTCTGCTACAACCCGGCAGGTTTTCTTTATTCTCGTCGAATGTTAAAGGCAGTGTGTGAGGTGATAAGGCTTCAATACTTATTATTTGCTGTTGTTCACAAGGCACAGTTTCATTTACTTTCCTTTTACGGCTTGGTATTGTAGAAATTTCAAGCACTTATGAAACATTTTCCTCTCCGTGATCTCGCAATGCCATCCCTTGAGCTTGACGAGAATCAACAATTTCAGGCAACTGCTAATTCATATAAAACGCCACAAGCTTTTCTTCTCCCAGAAAACATCATCTCTTTCTATAATTTATATTTTTAGTGGTATACTTTCGCCACTCCACACAGCAAATAAACACTTTTTTTGCGTGAAACGTGGCGTTGCCCCTGAATTTGGTAATAACAATTACAATATTTGTTTAGACTAGTCAGTTCACTTTTTTATCATGTTTCCATATTTGTATTTTATTAGCTCTTATATACTATTCTCCATAGGCAACTTTAGAACATTAAATTTCCACTATCGTGTTTGGACCTATTAATCCATCTGGCGTGGCACCAATAAACGGATAATCCACAAGGCTCGATTGTTAAATTTTCTTGCTTCGCCAGTTGTTGCAAAGCCAGTTGTTCATTTTAGATTCCATGCGCAACTGATTTTACATTGCAAATATTTTATTTGTACAAAATATTTTTTACTAAGTTGGCTTTACTGCTGTTATCTCTTCTTTTTACCACTATACCAAAATTTGAATCTGTAAACATATTCTTACGCAATTCGAACCAGTCACTGCTATCCCTCTTGTAATTCCTGCACTACGAAATTTGAGTCAAATTTGTTAAAAAAATTGTTTGGCATTTCTTGGCTGGCTCTTAAACAGATCGTGTTAAGAATGACTGCAGTCAAATGTGTGTAAGACGTTGCAGAACTGTTATCTTTAACTTCACTGTAATTACAATAAAGATAATTAGTTACGTACTTTATTATTAAAAAAATACTATATCTTGTGTTATAGAAAACAGAAGTCACCTTCTTACTTACTTATAAATGATTGATTTTAGAAATTAAAAATATATTGGATGTACTGGGACATACCTAATAGTTTATGAATAATCAAAGTTTTACCCGATGTACCTAAATAGATTTATGTTCACAACACAATAATACAACATTCGTTACCGCTTGTGTGCGGATTGCGGAGCGCCATATTAGCGCTGTTTATTGTTCGCCGTGGCGGCATCTTAGCGCTCCAGGCGATCAGACAAGCTAATGAATTTGCAATATAGGTACATAAAATGATTCGATTATATGTTATTACTCTTTCAAAAATTGAAAACTCTGGCAGCTATGTATTGTGAGAATAATTTATATAATTATATTATGCATAATCGATAATCTATAATATAGTTAGTCATAAAAGACTCTTATGAAAATAATTGGTTAAAAATGTTACATATTTCATAATCACTTGGCCATGGATGAATTTCTATTTTATTACGACGTTTTCTTGTACAAATCCTTCGTAGAAATTAATTTCTCTAATTGTCCATATTTTATTCTTCTAATTATATATTTATAAGCACAGAAACAATAACACATTAAACGCAACAAGAGTATAAACTTAGGTCCTAATTATATGTGCCCATTGTTACATGAAAAGCCTATTTGATTCAAAGTATTCAGTCTATAACATAAAACATGAAATTACGAACTCAAATCGGCGTATTATAATAACAAACAGGTTTACGTAAAATTTCGTGCAGCGGAGACGCAAGCGACATGACCTATCTCTCACAGGGCTCATAGCCGAATGATGAGGTCTGGGCGGGGCGTAAACTAGCAACTGACACTCAGTACACCGCTTATGCTAATAAGGTTTAAATTGCTGAAGCGTTTGATATTGATGGGATCTACCGAGCGTCAAAATCATAGACGTTTGGCAGATTTTATTTAATTTTACAAAATATACACGTATAATATGAAAATAAATAGGGTAATTCTTTAGTTCATTAGATTTCCTACAATATTATCAAATAAAATATGACAGCTTACGATCAAAATATTGCAAACAGTGAGACGAAAGATTATTTTCTGCCTCGATTTTGTGATTTTTTTACCGTGATTCTATTTTACATACATGAAAAATTCTTTCAAAAGTCTTTTGTTCAGACTTTTGACTTTAAGCTCTATTTTTTGCTAGTTTGTAATATGTACCGTTATGGCTAGATGCGCGACGAAAAATTAGGTGTTTCACGGCTTCTGAGGTATAACAGCGCCTTAAGATAAGATTTTGACTTCCACAGCGTAAAATTTGAGACGGTTTTTTGTGAAAATGTTTTTATTTATGTTCCATCTTTCATTGTTCGTTAGTGACGTACGACACGAATACAAAGTTGCAAACGCAATAAAAATGCCTCTCGGACTTCACTATGTCTTGTTTGATGCAGCTGTGAAATTTTTGAACACTTGCTTCAGTTTTCGTTGTAGTATGTATCGCATGGCCACTCGACGATGCGCCTGTTTACGAAAAAATCGCATGCGGATCACGCGGCACGTGTAAGCCGTGCCTGCTTCTATCAGTCATTGTGTAAGAATAGTTTATATTAGCGCAAGTTTCACATACGTCGCACGTACCTCACACGCATTTTGCTAAGCACACCAATGGTGAGCTTAGCAATATATTTCACAAATATTGCTAAGCACACCATTTTCTCTATTCCAGTGTAGCGAGCGAAGCACGTCCTTTCCCCTCAACACGCTTCGGCGTACTGTCGGAAGGTACTCAGGAACTAAGGTGCTGAGGTACACGCCGTAGTTTTTACACGCGTTCAAACTTTAAACATGGGTCCATTGGACCCATGACTACAGTTAAGGGTAGTGGTTATTAAAGTTTACTCAAAGCCACAATACTACTTGCATGCGTAATCGAACTCATCATATAGAAAGTTCCACAAATGGCGTCTAACCGCGTATTTGCCGTCCTCTCATTCATTTGCAGGGTCGCCGTCCATTTAATTTACCTATGCACAATGGAGCTCCTTCATCGATTGGAAAACAATGTAGTCACATATATGAACCATTACTTAATTGGCGAACCATTATTTGTGGTTGGCTTTGTGGGTGTGATAAATAAAATTGAATGAATGTGCTCTCTTGTTCTGTTTGAAATGAAGGATTAAAATTCAAAAGCTCTCGTTTTTATTGTGAATGTGCTGATTAAGAGGTTGCATTTAATGATGTAAATTGTGCGTAATAGAAGGTGTCGTAATACGACATACAATAAGATGTGATATCTATGTATAAAATATGAAATGAATACTAAGCAATCTTTTTTCGAGGGACCAAAAGCCATAAAGAAATTTGTTAGATACCAGAAAAGTTAGCAAAATATTGCCCTTCTTAATTTATGTAAAGAGGGCGTAAATACACGAATTTGATTTCTAGGGTGGCTATAGGGTGATCAACATTATATAATTGTATCTACTTGTAGTCTCATTCATCAGCCTTTTGTATTTTACTGCTAACAAAAAATTCAAAATCGAATTTCATATTATTTGTCAGAAAATATTTTAGCAATTTAAAATAATTATAATGAAATGCTCATGTAGCTTCCGCACAATTTTGAAATAAATTGTGTCTTGCATTCCAATTATATAGTCAAGAAGTTAAAACAGTTTTTCAATATTACGAAGCGTGGTGGTGTTAATGTAAAAACTTTCAACTTTCACTATAAAATGTGAACGAATTTTTTTTTTAATGAGCTTTGTTCTTACTGCTTTATATTGCAATCAACTTTTAACTTTAAAATTGAAGTACTAAGTAAGTTGCTTTGGCATCGAATACATTTTTAAATACCTACTTAAAAGCTAAGGAATTGCGATGTTTAAAAGCATACAAATTGACTGCATTATTTGCGAAGTAAATAAGCAGTCACATCAACTTTAGCAATTCGGTTCAAACTAAAAGGTTTGTTGGCCTGGTAAACGTAACATAAAAAGGACGATAGAAGTGTTCATTTGAAAGGGCCTAGTTGTATGTTGCCGAACTGCCTTTCTCTCTGTCTATGCTACGCTGCAGATGTATGTTTTTACCCGACTACGGCGAAGCCAAAAGGAAGGGTTATGTTTTTGGCAGCCTATGTGTGTATGTATATTTGTATCTTTCATCGTAGCGCCTAAATTACTGAACCGATTTTAATACATGGGGTGTCAATAAAATAACTCTTTGTATAATTTGTCTGAGTATGAACTTTAAACTTTTGTTTAAGTCAAAATACAATAAGCTCTATAGCTCTCCCACTAAAAGCAATAGCATTTTTTAAATGTTCAAACTATCAAGTTTAATGCTATTTATTCAAATTCAAATAATGTATTGCGAATATAGGTGATACATAGATGTTTACATAGTTAATAATAATAATAATAATATTCTACCACATTCACACAACACCATCTAGTCCCAAACTAAGCAGAGCTTGTACTATGGGTACTAGATAATGGATAAACATACATATATACTTTTTTTTTGTAAATACATACATATTATACATAGAAACACCCAGACCAAGACAAACATCCATGTTCATGCACACAAATGTTTTACTTGAGCGGGAATCGAACCCGCGACATTCGGGGTAGCAGTCGCTTACACTCCCGCTACACCAACCGGTCGTAGTTTTTTGTCAGTCACAGAACAAACATTAGTGCAGCTATATTCTGCCATTTGGCATGCAATTTTTATCATGTATTATTTTATTATGGTTATATAAAAACTATTGAGATAATAATATTATATTCTAGTTATATATAAAGTACACATGTCAAAAAAATAAAATTAAAATTAATACAATCAAATAAGTCAATCAAGGTTATATTATTATATATGGAAGTTGGCCGTGTGGTTGACGGCATAGAATACAAGTGTCACAACCCCCTATCTTCCCGTGGGTGTCGTAAGAGGCGACTAAGGGATAACACAATGCAAATACCATCTTTGCGTAGAGACGGAAAACTCGACATCAAACCCTATATACGACGGCCTCGTTGGTCTCGCGGCATAAATGTGCGCGTGGGATTGAGAGGTCCCGGGTTCGATTCCTGGGTCGGGCAGTGTTATTGGGTTTTTCTGTCACGAAATTCTCAGTAGCAGCACGGAGTCTGGTAATGTGCCCGGTACGGCAATAGGCTCGCCCCTTATTACGTGGGACTAAATTATATCTGGCGAAAAGTGGGTGTAGAAATACACCTCTGCCTACCCCTTCGGGGATAAAAGGCGTGACGATATGTATGTATGTATATGGAAAGTTAATTTGGTTACATGTCACAACAAATTATTAAATATCATACTTGTCTTCGAGAAATTCTTTAATACTGTAGTATGCCTTATTAATAAGAAATTGTTTCAATAATGCTTTAAATTTATCTATGTTGGCGCATCTTAATATGTTTAAGGGTAAATGGTTATGAATTCGAGGGGCCATACAGAATACACTATTGCTAAATTGCGCTGTTTTGTTTGATGGAAAACATACTTTGTGATTATTACGCTTACTATTTAAGCGTTCAAATAAATAATTATTTTAGGGTAACTTAACGTTATGATTGTAAACAGTCACCATAACAGCCAAGATCGTTAATCAAACGTGCTTCCTTAGTCTCGAAGAAACTGAAAATTGATTTACATGACGTTATCCGGTCAGATGGATGGGATGGCTTGAGGAGGTTGGCTGGATGGCGAAGACGAACTAGAAACTATTGCGTATCACGGGATGCCTACGGCTGGAATTTGACTGCAGCTGTACATTAAATTTGTACAACTCAACTGAGATGAGAATGCCCTTAGGATTTTGATCAGTGATTTTGAATCCCGACATTCACTGCGTGGCAGGTCATTGGTCTCCCAACTTAGCCATACCAGCCTACTAATTATAATTGGCTCAGTTGGGACACGGAAACTACTGAACGAATATTGATTAAGCTTTTTTCTGATAAAAATATAACTTTATTTTTTATAAATTATATTTTTATCAGAACACACCAAAATGCCATTTGTCACGGTAGCCGGCACCAAAGCGGGTAAAGCCGCGGGCTGAATCTAGTATATTTTGACTTATAATGACAACGGTTAACATCATTCAAAAGAACTTATTATTATCTGACCTTCTTCGCAGTTTGAAATTATAAACCTCCTCTGATAATGATATTAACGATAATTATACAATCTGTACAGAGCTGAACGTTAGTTCCGTATAGGTTAATATTATAGACATTTCGTTGGTCATGTTGATGTGATGCAGTTGGAATTTAAAATAATGATAACAAATTTAATTTAATTAATATAAATAACCTACAGAACTATATTCCAGTTTATAATAACTCAATGCAAATTGAAAGGAATTCCATAACATGGATTTAAAGATAAAAAAGATAAAGTTGTAGCATAATATTATTTACGTGCTCCGTACTACTTCGTAGCTTCGCTGCTTTCGTCTACGAGGCAGTAGGCCTACGGCCTTTCAATGAATTCTGTTTGAGGAGTTTACGCGCATTAATGCTTATAAGTTCATAGTAATATAACGATGATGGCTTTAAAGTGTTATGGCTATACCGATTGAGGTAACATATACCTCTGACATTGGAAGGCGTGAAATTTAATTAATTAGAAATAGTTCTTCCAGGTATTTTCATCTTCTAGGATTTATATGACTGGGAATCATTTTGAGATGTAAATTTCCAAGTGAGATGAAATTTAACATTCAACTACACTTGCAAGATTTGATTAGTCCTCGAAATATACATTCTCATCATATTTTTTTATTTCTTCAAGTATCGTGGGGTTTGCCGAAAGAGTAACCGAAAATACCTGTCTTACACCGGGTTACGATGGGACCCCGCATGATGATTTATTTAGTTCATGTTTCATTATATCAGCCAAAAGCCATCTTACTATTAAACATATGCCACTTTCAATGTTTTCTAAAGCAGATCGTCTTGAGCCACCTACATCCTATCTAAATAAGGTCGTTGGCTTATCTAGCTGGAAGCCTACCTTTGCTGCGTCGTCTGGTGCGTGTTCGCTATTGGAAAATCTTGATTCCCAACTTCCATCGGTTCTTCGAGCGATGTGCGTTGACTTTGCCTAAACATTAACTTGTATAGAAGGTTTAAAAATAATTATTTTATGTTTCTAAGAGGCTCAAAACGATGACTCAATAACTGCTTGACAATAATATTTGACGAATCGTCCAAGAATGTAGTGACTCGTACATACATACATAGACTCACGTCTATTTCCCGAAGAGGTAGGCAGAGACTACGGCACGATCCTGATATTATCTCTCTTTATTCACTCTCATCATGTTTCTCATGACTCAGAATGAAAATTAATGTCGCTAACTCCCTTATATAAACCGCCGCGGCGCAACAACCGGCGAAGTAGCTTCTTTCGTTACTATGTTCACAACCTCATCAAAGTTACCTATTATCATAATGCAGGTGCACATTAACTCTGCATCGATTGGTGTTAGTTTCGAGTTGAACTGAAATTCTACTGAGCTTATATATTCAGATTAATAAAGTTAACGTATTGCTATTGTAAGACTATTTTTATAAAGTTTATAGATAAGCCGCGAAAATTTACACCAGCCCGTAGCTCAATGAGCACATTAAGGTTTCGGTCCTGGCTGTCATGAAGATCTTGGACAGTCATAATGGGCACTCAGAACCTTTCGATATTCTAACACTGATCTGTACCATGGAGTATTGCTATTCTTTTAGCTGCAGCAGTCGCTCTGTGAGAAAGGTAATGTTCTTTCAACCCTGGTTAGACTAGAAAATGGAAAGACTAGAAACGGACCTGAACCATTGAGTTAGCAGTTGCAATCAGTACGTTGCTATCAAAGTACGCTTAATGTTTCGCTTCATTATAATCAGTTTGTATGCTTAAAATTTAAACAATAACTGTGACAACAGATTGGTATTAATTTGTCTGGCGTGGAAAGCTGACAGCATCCAATTACACTGGCCTTTTCTTCAGTGGATAACGGGTCATTCATCCCGGCAAGAATTAAACACCTACCTTCATTTGCCGTAAAAGAATAGATGCAAAACGGTATACTAATTTATGTTCATGTTTATATGCTTATACTGAATACTTACATACACAGAAAATACAACAGCCTTGTTCAGTCCATTGCTAAACAAAGGCCTCCCAATTTGCGCCATAATGCCATCGTGTCAATTGCAAGATTCGGTCTTCTATACCGAATCACCTTCTATACAGAACCACCCAGTCTGGCCACAGCCAGACTGGGTGGAATAGCGTCTAACGTCGAGATTTTTTCCAAAAATCCTATTTGCTTTGTGTATTTTCCTCTATTGCCTCTTACAACTTACCCGGAATGAAATGGGCTAGTGACACGTCTTTGTAATTTAATCCGCTACCAAACGCCATTAAAAACCGTACGACGCCTTAGTAGCATTAGTAGTAGCATGGCACTCTATTCGTATCTATCGCTGCCTGGCTCAAATTGAATGTTATTGTACTGCTATTATTACGACATTTATTAAAATGTATAGTATTTACTTTAATATGATTTCGGTTTTATGAAAGTTATATATAGTTTCAGTTTTTATAAAAGTTTTCAAGCATAGTAAGCAACACACTCTCACATCAGCAATTAAGCGAATGTCGATTGATTACTCATCATCTCACGAATCCGAGTAGCAATCTTATCACGAGAAACATAGATTAGTGAACTACGTACCTATTCGTACACCTAAATGGTAAATTGATTTTTATTTATTTATATTGTTTTTAACAGCTAATCTAGGTTACACTTATAATATAACCTAGTAAATTATTTTCGTGAGGACATTGTGCTTAGAGCGGTTTCAGACTAGCGTTTTATACGCGCGTATTTGGAAGCGCATGTAGGCGCGTATTGGGGTGTCTTAAGGTACACGCACAACTCGTACGAACGTAGACGCGCTTCTAAGCTCGTATAAGCACGAGCCGTTAGAATCCATGTTGATACTGACACGATATCACTACCGTTTCGAGCGAACCCGCCAAAATATGCCTGTTTAAGCGAGTCCGGTTTTTCGAAGCGCGTAATGCAGTGCGCGTGTAAGTGCGTATGCTGAAACGACCGTATACGCGCTGAAAAATACACTTATCTGACCGCCTTTAGGAACTAATATGACCATCTCGTAACAGGCAGACTCGCCATCAATTTGTAGATTACTTATAATATGTACCTATAATAAGGCCTACCTTCATAAAGAAGATACATATGTAACGCTGTAAAATGTTTCAACAACAACCACGAATTTACAATCTCTCAATAAAGGCGTGTCGTTTAAATAATATGTCAATAAAGGCGTGTCGTTCCTACATAAGAATACACAATTATATTCAACAAATATTAGCATAGTGCCTTCATCAATCGTGGCTCATTTCATAAGCTACAAACATATTTAATTAACTCAACGCCAGCGTTGGTGCGAGCTGTGAGCTCTCTAATTGTGGCTTTCAGTTTATTATCACGTCACTACCAATAATGGCCGCATGTCCGGAAAAGAAGAAATACTTAATAGAGTATGGTTTGCTTTTAGTTAAGAGAAAATTAGATTTATAATAAGCGCATATTTATAGGGTAATGGAAAAACTCCGCTGTTGTTGCCATTAAATTTTTTTGCCATTTCGATGCCAAGACTGGATGCCGAGCCATTAAGGATTTGTTAGTCTTTTATTTTTACGATATATAACTTTTTTAAATTATTTATTTATAGTCTCACGCCTGTATCCCCGAAGGGGTAGGCAGAGGTGTAAATATTACACCCACATTTCACCATGAATTTTTAGGTCCCACGTAATAGGGGGCGAACCTATTGCCGTTACTGGGCACATCCCCAGACTCCGGGCTGCTACTGAGTATTCGGAAAAACCCAGTAACACTTTTGCCGGACCCGGGAATCGAACCCGAGACCTCCCAATTCCACGCGCATATTTATGCCGCGAGACCAACGAGGCAGTTTATAACTGCGATATAATAAAGCTTTTGAGGAATACCATGCAGAAACAATGTACACAATATTTTTTTTAGTATATCGAATTTGTATGTCCTAATCAGCTATGCACATGCTAGAAGCAATAATCATTCATTAGGGTGGAAACCTACGCATCTGAAAGATCTGAAAACGACGAAGTACTACACTTGAAATATTTTCTTTACAGATAATTTGTTTTGTTCCTAACGAGAATTGCGTTTCACCTACGCGGCTACGTCACCATGTATATGACGTTATTACATCATAATAATTATTATCTGGGCAGAATTACCCTAGCAATGCACTTGCATGACCAGCTTAGTATAGTAGGTCAAACCTTCCTACTGTCTTACAACCCTATTGCAACGCAAATTGAGAGAAGCCTGTCCAGGAATGGATTATAACAGGACGATGATGGTGAATGGCACATGACACAACTTGAATTTTAAGCAAAACCGTAATTGCTTTGCTACAAAACAAAGTTATAAAACACTAAAAACAAGGCACCGTAGACAAAACAAATTAAATATTTATATAACAGTAGTCTCAATTATGTTTGCGAAGTCAACGAACTATAATAACTGGGGAGACACTGGGTATCCAAAACAATTGACATACGTTCCATACAAAACATGATTCGTTCTAGTTGGTTCCACGTCGCAGGCTCTATCAGTACGTTGTAACAAGGATGTGTTATAAAAGTAATGAATTAATTAATTATAATTATGTAATGAATATAATCAGGACCAGGTGGCGTAGCGAAAGTGTGAACGACTGCCACGCCGAAGGTCGCAGGTTCGATTCCCACTCAAGTCAAATATTTGTATACGTGAATATAGATGTATTTCTTGATCTGGGTGTTCCTATGTTTAATATCTTTGTATTTACAAAATAAATTTGTATGTATGTATGATTATATCCATTGTTTAGTACCCATAGTGTCGCCACTTGGTTGGGTGACCACGTGTGGCACATCTTTGCGCTACCGTGCTTTGGAGGGCACGTAAAGCTGTCGGTCCCGGTTCTTCTCTCAGCATAAGAATCGTTTGACTATGTCGGAGGCCTTTGGGCGGCCTGAAAACTCCGACACTAGAGTTGACCACACACTTACACGAAAAAGAAGAAGTACCCATAATACAATTAGTTCTGCTTAGTTTGGGACTAGATGTTGTTATGTGCAGTCGTAGAATATTACTATTATTATTAACTAGAATGCGTGGTGGATTATGGCCTTACCCTTCTCATAGTGAGAAGATGCCCGCGCCCTGCAGTTGGACAGTATAAAGGGCCAATGACGATTAACTAGACGTTGCCAGCGGCTTAGCCCGCGTCAATTATACCTACATATAAACCTTCCTCTTGAATCATTCTATCTATAAAAAACCACACTAAAATCCGTTGCGTAGTTTTTAAGATTTAAGTATACATAGGGACAGACGACAGAAGACAGACTTTGTTTTATACTATGTAGTGATGATTATCATTTTCCCCCTTTTCTGCTTAGTGCTGGCCCAATACACGGGTGTAAGCATCGCAGTCCACTGCTGGACATAGGGCTCCCCCAACACGTACCAACATCAGGTTTAATTAAACATACATACATACATACATATCGTCACGCCTTTTATCCCCGAAGGGGTAGGCAGAGGTGTATTTCTACACCCACTTTTTGCCAGATATACTTTAGTCCCACGTAATAAGGGGCGAGCTTATTGCCGTACCGGGCACATTTCCAGACTCCGTGCTGCTACTGAGAATTTCGTGACAGAAAAACTCAATAACACTGCCCGACCCAGGAATCGAACCCGGGACCTCCCGATCCCACGTGCACATTTATGCCGCGAGACCAACGAGGCAGTCGTATAGGGTTTGATGTCGAGTTTTCCGTCTCTACGCAAAGATGGTATTTGCATCGTGTTATCCCTTAGTCGCCTCTTACGACACCCACGGGAAGATAGGTGGTGGTGACACTTGTATTCTATGCCGTCAGCCACACGGCTGACGGCATGGAATTAAAATATTTAATTTATTAAATTTTAATAAAAATTTAGAAAAAAGTAAAATCAAGGCAGGAATTGAATGTTCTTCTCGGTATTCAAAAAATGTATTGTAAGGTATTCTGAGTATACAGCGCTGAAGGCTTGTAATGTTTTTTTTCTGTGATGACTCCCAGTTGATAATGAAATTTACTTCACTTTAATGTTTGTATTCTTGAAACTAATTAATTAGAAGTTTGTTCAGCTAAATAAATATCGATTTTTATTACACGAATATACACGGCCTATGGCTATTCGTCATGAAATGTCATCACCCTGTTCATGTTAACAGCTCGTTTTTTATATTCATTTCAGGCAGGCATCTATAATTTAAATTTATTTCATTTGTAAAGCATGCAGAGAACCATACAAGCGAGGTAAAAAGTAACTTAAAATAAAATGATTAAATATAATGAAATGCAGCTATCCCCTAAAAACTAATATAATTCATTTTCGTACCTTCGAAAGCAAGTTATGTTAATTTGTTGTTACACAACCAAATTAACATCATCGTCTCAGTGTTGTCACAGTTGTATCCTAAACTATCGATTTAAGGTTCGTTCAAATGTATATCAAATATTACAGAATATTTGTTTTTGCATAGAGCAACAAGGAAATCTCACAACAGTGCCGCAATACTGACTGTCAAACGTCGTAACTTGTTCTCTGAGGTATAGAGCAAGCAGCAACTAATAACTTAAGTATCAATAGCCTTTTGCAGTTCACTTATGGACGTAGGCCTCTCCTAATTTACTAAACCATGCTTGCCAGATGAGAGATTTGTCTCTCCAGAAAGATACTATTTGCTTTTTGTATTTTGCTTACTCGCCACTTACGACACACATAGAATGGAATGTGGTAGTAATACTTTGTATTTTGTCATGAATTACCTCAGAAACAATAATTTAATACTGAATACAAATTTAATCTGAGGATCACTGCGTAGCAGTCAATTGGTATACCACTGGCAACTGGTCTTAATCCTACGAATATCATCTAATTGTACCCCTCGTACAAAATAATCAGTTGCGGTGGCATTCATAACACGAAGTTAGTTAGTCCTCTTACCCGCCTGGCTTATACCGTTGCACTCCAACTAATAATAGTGTGCAATCTGCGCGTATACACTGCGGGACAAAAGTTTTCATCCACTATAAACCACTTCTTGAATCTCTTTGTTAATTTGATTATATGACTGAGATGGGACAAGACAGACAGGTAATTTGTCGGAGGTTTTATTATTCACGTCTACATTTTATTGCTGTTTTTATGGTACATGTGAATGTTATTAATTTTTGCGTTAATTTTCTTAGTTGATGGAGTTTTGGGGAGAAACACATTAGATTAAGTGTTTTGCTCGTGTTCTAATGGTGCTTACCGTTAGTAAGTTTAATTTACTATTATTCTTATCTCCGGCTGTAATCTGTACTTCTTTTAGTCAATCAAGATAATAATAATAATAATATTTATTTGCATATAAAGCAGTTGACACATACATTGACATTCTGGTTTACATTGTATAATGCGAGTTACAATAAAATTAACACATACAAGATTATCAATAAGTTGAACTAACACTCTTGCTAAGTTGCTGGGGCAACTTGTATTACAAGTGTTAGTGCCAGACCCCAGGAAGCGTTTAACTCTTACGGTATATAGGGTACATCATTGTGGTAGTGTCTAATAACGTCTTGTTTATATAATATCAAAAAAATAAAAAATAAAAATTATTGGCAATAAAACTTAAAATAATCATAGTTTGAAATACAGGAACTAGAACCATAACGTGAGAGTAGTTGTGTGTGTGTGTGTGTGTGTGTGTGTGTGGGTGTGTGTATGTTTGTGTGTGTATGTGTGTGTGTAAATTTAGTGCTCTGATAGAATAAGAGCCTCAGTGTCTAGATAGTTACACTTTTTTAACCATTCTGTTAACATGGTTTTAAAAGCGCCTTGAGATTTTGGATAAATGTCCAATATTTTGTTCAATTTAGCCAGCGGGTTTCCCCGTAATTACGCCCTTGACAATGACACTTCCACCCCCGAGCAAATAGCTCTTGCGGCTTCCGTCTGGCCAGCCGACCTAGGCAAGCCATATTCGAGGTTCCTGCAAGCGCTCTTGGTAATCCACTCCAACCAGCGAATAAAGGCAAGCCGGAGACGAGGCCCTGACCGACCTTTTGAAGCGTTCGGGACCGCAGTGTCGCCACACACATTCAGCTCGCCACAAAGCTGCCCTGCGGTTTGGAAGCTTTCTTTCTATCCTGTAAAATATATATATATATATATATCTATATATATATATCTATATATATATATATATATATATATATATATATATATATATATATATATATATATATATATATATATATATATATATATATATATATATCACAAGATAAAGGTGATGTTTGAAAGCTGTTACTCTGCCCTCTGAGATTGCGTTAGTATCATGATGAGGTTATCGACTGCCCCAGAGGGGTTTTATTATTATGTCGTTTATTAATAGTGTTCTCATGATCACATTTTACCTCTTTAGATATAACAAAAAGAAATAAATTAAATATATAAAATGGGATCATAGTGCATATGATAGTGCAAATATTGTGATTATATAAATTGACTATCTATTTCGGACCTAATTGCCACGTTACATATTATAGGGTATAACTTGATTAGTCCACTGTGTTGCTACTATGTGACTAATATACTAATAAGTGACTGAAGGCACATATTTCTTATGTAAATATGTTGAGCTGATAAATGAAGCAGAGGTTATTTTTGTCGCAGTTATAAATATGGTACCTACATAAATAATTTTGAAACGTTTATAGGACCATAGTTTGTTTTAGCACTTTGTTGTTAAAGCACCCTATACATACGAAAATGAAATTGTTTTAAATACCGTATCCATATTAGCGTTAACAAAACTTTTAAGTATTCAAAATGTATAATCTAATTAAATACTGTTTTATATTATCAGTATGTTGATGTATGTAAAATTACTTAATTGCTAGATTCAGCGATATGATGATATAAGATAACATGATTTCTAAATCATAGTATATATCATTTGTTTCACAATATAAATTTAAACTAGTCCTACAATTATTAAGATCATTGACTTTCAAGAATAAAGATAATACGTGGTTTTAATTAAATGTCATTTCATTTGCAATAAAAGTGTCATTTAACATGCCCGCCAGTGTATAGTGCCATCGATGTCTGCAGCTGATATCAGACCAGCTACACTTCTTGCCGTTTAATTCGCTTCGAATTAAATTTCGTAGGCAATACCGATTTTAAATATTATCGTAGAATTTTCACAGAATACCAATGATAATACTATTGATATGTATGAATGTCTTAAACTTATATTTTGTGATAACTGCTTTTAGTATTATTCATATAATATAAAACCACTTTATGAAATGATAATTTTGAATAACTTTGCCTTTATGGTTGTACGTCGAATGAGGTTATAATGGAAGTTAAACTAGAGGAGAAAAGTAGACTACAAATCTTCTTTATATCTGCCTGAACTGCAATTCAGTAATAGGTATTGAATAAAATAATAATATTCAATTTTATTTGGGGATCAAACTCGTGTTTAATGTTTGTCATAATGGTATTAGCATAATTATGTAATCATACGCCTTTTACGATATGAGCGATGGGCTACTGGAGAGACCACCAGACTGCTACTACAGCGCGCACTGTTGACTTTTCGAAGTTATGTGAGCATTCCATTGTCAATTAACACTTGCTAAACGGTAATGGAAAGTATCCCGACGAATAAAAGATAGATAGATAGAAAATATTATTTATTGTACACAAAAATAAAGTACATTTCGAAAGCAAGTTAAATCTACAATTTATGTATGTACAATCGAACATTGAATTCATGTAACTTACATGCCTGGGAATTCTATAACTCTATTATTATTTTCTCCTGAGTCATGTGAAGTCTGTCTGGTTTTTTTTTATCGTGGAGGAAATCCTCATTGGACTATCCTCCGCCGGGGGTAGACGGAGGGGTGTGCCGGACTCTTACCGGCTAAAACCACCACGGTCATCGCACCTGTTTGGAGGGCTACGGGAACACGCTATTCTTCGCGCGGCCCATGGGTGTTCATCCGCCGGGGCGGAGCACACTGGTTACTGGGGAAATTCTAACCCCTTTTCCCCACGGTCTCTCCCTTGAGGGAGGCGCGCGGGGTATCACACGCCTGCCACCTCAGACTTGGACGACGAGCTTCCTCGCCGCTCTAGTCCATTTACGGGGGCCGAAATTGGTCGTTATCTGCCCTCCTCCGACGCCCGCTGCGCCTTCTTCGAATGGAAAGAGTAGTCGTATTTTCCCTCTCTCTTTCCGCAGATTCCTTCTGCATCATGACGGCTTCGCAGAAGGTAGCCATTGCATCCCACGCTCTCTCACTCTCGAGCATGGCTCGTTCAACCGCCGTAAGTGAGAGGTCGGTTCCAACCTCGGCTACTAGAGCAAGACGTGGCTTTTCCCACGCAGCACACTCCTGCAATGCATGTCGCGCTGTTTCCTCCTCGCAATCGATGCAGTGGTGGCACCTCGCGTCTGGCTCTCTGCCGATACGCCTCAAGAACTTTCCAAAGCACCCATGATTGGTAAGCACCTGTTTCATCCTAAATGTCAAGGCCGTGCTTCCGTTCAACCCATTCCCTTAGCACAGGTTGGATCGCCTCTATGATGTACGGACCAGCGGCGGGATGGGATAGTCTCATACGCCATTCCGCTACTTGGACCTCCCTCAATTCGACAACGTTCAAAGTTTGTTAAATTTGAAATACGTTTTAGTATGTTAAATTTGAAACTCATATGAACACCTTCAAAGCAAAGCAGTCTCATTCACACAGCCCTTTAGGCGTTCACTTCATCTCTTCAATGTTTTCTACAACCAACAAAGATAAGTGAAGAGATAGCTCGGAGAGTGCAGCGTATAATCTCGTAGATAGTTAATTTAGCTTCGTCGCCATCTCGAAAGAAGACTACTGGTCCAGCCAAGATGTGCGGGAACTGAAAATTCATCTATAGCATTACTTAATTTTCATATTCCTTTGTAGCGACACAATAAAACATTGCTGAATAGTTTATTAGCTTTTTTGTGACGCAAGGAATCGTCATAACTCTCCACTAATCAGTGTCTGAGCAATTAAACGGTTTTAAATGATACCATTCACTGAAATGACTTTTTTCTTAGTTATATGGTGACGCGAAAACGAAAGGACATGATCTGTGGGTATTTGTTTCTATTATAACTTATTAATACACGTTTAAGCAATAGTTGAATATTTTAACGGTATTATAAAGAGGCGTGGCAGAGACACGTTAATTAGATTCTAGTACAATCACGACGTTACGTAAAATTCAGTATTTCTTCCATTTGCTTAGCTGCCTCGCACATCTTTACTGAATACGAAACCTTAATAGAATATTTGTTGTTATAACAAGATCCAGCTAGAATTGGCGGGAAGTGGACTCCCATTGTGTTCAGAGCAAACATGACCTGGTTTTATTGCAGCAAATTATGTTTGGTTAGTGTACACAACGATCGAGGAAAATTGGGAGGAATAATTTTGTTTCGTCTATTAGTTTTGTATAGTGATGGTTAGAAAATAATAGCTGAGTATAATGCTGCTCTACAGCTTACCATCATCATCAGCCTTTCATTATCAGCCTTTAATAGTCCACTGCTGCACTAGGCCTCTCCTTTGAAAGGAAGAATTGGCTTACTATACCACGCTGGCCAAGCGGGTTGGTATAGGGTTTGTACCAAGTTTTCCTTCTCTTACAGTGCTGTCCTCTGCATAATATGCTCCCTTTGTCGGCTCTTACGACATCCATGGGATGATATGGGGTGGTGACAATTCGTATTCTTAATCTGTCACCAAACGGACATTGCCAACGTCATTCGAAAACTTCCGAATAGCCATCGAGTCAAGAGACACACTCCCAAATACTCGAAGAATACCAGACAAGGAGCGGTAACGAAGCACCTGATAGTAGTAAAGCATACCACTTCAAGAAAAATAAGCCGAAGTTGTACTGCAAGAACTGCAAGAAAAAGGGCTACGCTACCGAGGCATGTTGGGGGAAGAAGGATCGCTCAAATGAGAAGCCAAACAGAAGCCAACCAAGAAACTGCAACGACTGCCTGAACTCTGCATATTCAAGCATCGATAAAAATACGTGGTGTTTAAATAGCGGCTGCTCATCTCATATGTACGGCGACAAGACAATGGAAAGAAAATGGAACCCTAAAGTTGGCATCTAACAAATATACGAGCAAAATTGAGGGTAAAGGAAAAGTTACAGTCAGCCAAGAAAAAATAAACTACAACTTCCAAGACACGTTGTTTGTTCCTGGTGTGTCAGTGAATCTACTGTCAGTGGGAAAAATAGCTGACAGAGGACACAAAGTCATCTTTGAAAAAGACAAAGCCTACATCTTAGAAAAAAGTGGCGAGGTGATACTAACAGCACAGAGAAGAGACGAGACGGTCTATATTACTTCAAATTTGAGAAGAAAGAAGTGTCAAACTACACACGAAAAGGCAATGACTGCAACTTAATGGAATGGCATCGAAAACTTGGCCATATAAATGAACGAGATCTAAGGAAGATGGCTCGAGACAACCTTATGTAAGGATTAAGACCGACTAATTAAAAATTAGAAGCGTGCGAAACCTGCATAAAAGGCAAGCTGTCAAGATAACAACACAAAGGCCTATACACGACGAAAAAACGGAAATTATCCACAGCGACGTATGTGGGCCTTTTGAGTGCGAAATGTTAGCGGGATCGAGATATTACGTCACATTCATAGACGACTTCACTCGATACTGCCACGTCTACTTCATCAAAAGGAAAAGTGACGTACTCAACCCGTTTGAACAATATAAAAGCGAAGTAGAGACGTTCCACAACAAAAATATAAAACACCTGCAAACAGACAACGGCACTGAATATCGCAACAACGAATTTGACGATTTCCTTCAGCAACACGGCATTCAAAGAAGATTGACCACAGTGTATACCCCGCAACAAAATGGGATAAGTGAGAGGAAGAACAGGTCATTGTTAGATAAAGCCAGATGCCTGTTGATCGAAGCAAACGCACCCAAAAAGCTTTGGGCAGAAGCGGTACATACGGCCAAGTAACTCATTAACCATAGCCCTTCGAAAGCGTTAAACGGCGATATACCATTCACAAAGTGGATCGACCGAACACCATCTGGGAATCATCTTCACCTATTTGGCAGGAAGACCTTTGTTCTGAAAAAGAACAGACGAGGAAAGCTGATTCAACTCGTTAAAGAGGGCGTATTCATGAGATACTCGTTGACTTCAAAAGGCTATAGGGTATACATGCCTGAAGATGATGACGTGGTGATAAGCAGGGACATCAAGATTACAGATCAGATGTACTTTAATGTAAAAAACACGGATTATGAAAACCCTATACATGAAAAGGAACGCCATCACTCGAACACATCTGAAAAAGAAAAGGAAAATAAAATAAAGAAGAATGAAATTAGACAGGTAATAGAAATTGAAATTACAGAGAAGAAAAATGAAATTCAAATTCCACAAAACTTACCTCTAGAAACTGATGTCTTGGACGAAATCAAATCATTCGATGACGCTTCGGAGATTGCAGAGATTCCTGAGAAAGGGAGGCCACAAGGAGAGAGACATCCACCTGCATGGATTAATGATTATGTACTAGATGATACTGAAGAAAGTCATTTACTCAACGAAATTACTTACCTGTCTGACGAAAATGATAATGAGATCGACAAGTACCGGCATGATGCCATAAAGGCGGAGAAAAAAGCACATGTCAAGAACGGAACCTGGAAAGTCGAAAAGAAAGGCAAAAATGTGAAAGTCGTAGACTACAAGATGGTTCTGAGAAACAAAATTGGACCTGATGACATCGTCACCAGAAAAGCCAGACTTGTAGCGCGAGGCTTTACACAGCGACCAGGTATTGACTACAATGATACTTATGCAGCCATAACGAAACCAAGTTCGATCAGATCTATCATCGGAGTAGCTGTGGAAGAAGGGTTAAATCTGAACCAAATGGACGTCACAACCGCGTACCTAAATGGTGAGCTGGAAGAAAAAATCGTGATGAAATACCCTGACTACCTGGAAGAACACTTGACAGAAATTATGGTCGAAGAAAATGCGAAAGAAGACTTAACTATTTACAACAAAACAGTTGGCATGCTAAGAGACATAAAAAACAACCCAAACGAGAATGTATGTTGTCTCATTAAAGCACTCAAGCAGGCAGGGAGGCAAAGGTACAAGAAGCTCGACACAGAACTAAAACACATCAGAAGCTGACCCATGTGTATACCTACTAGAGAAAAGAGGAGTAAAAATTATAATAGTTATTTATGTCGATGACTTATTGATTGCCTTCTCGTATCCCAGAAAACTTAAAAAAGTCAAAGACCTGCTAAATTCAAAATTTGAACTTAAAGATTTGGGAAGACTGAAACGGCTCATTGGTATAGAATTAAATTCCTATATCATTGGTATAGATTTAACATTCAATAAGGATGGAATTAAAATTTGCCAACACATACCAACAATAGAAATTCTCCTCTTCTACTTATTATGCCGTGCCCGACAGGGTCCATATCTGGATTATACTTAGGTAATCCGTAAAACATGTAATACATATGAACATTTTAAATATGCTTCATAGATTCAAAGTGGATTCTGAGCTGCAACTCTTGCTGGCTTGAAGATGAAATTAAAGTAATAATAGACTTTTTCACAATATGATGAGATAAAACTTCATTACTGAGCTACTCATTTGAGCTTGCTTTTAACATAATCTTTAGGCTAAAGATAGATTAACAGGATAATAAGAAAATAATTTTACACACCGATGTCTATAATTTTACGTTAATCTTAAACGAATTTGAAATGCCTTAATTTAACATAATGGAACAATTAAAAACCTGAGTAGAAGCAATTAAGTTCAAGAAAACTAAATGCATTGACGTAACGAAAGCAATTATAGACAAGAGCTTAACTTAATATACTTATATAAATAAAAATCTCTTTATTGGATTAATTAAAAAAATAGCCTGAAAACTAATTTAAAAAACAAGTACAAAGTAATTGAAATATAAAACTAAAACTGGACTTTAAAATATTATGCTTACACTCCAAAGACTAAAACTTAAACAATGCAAAAGACGCTCAAATGAAAACTTGCAACAATATGCCGAAACTCGGGCATTTCTTCAGGAACTAACCACAGTGTAAAGCTGAATTGAGACCCTAAACAGTTTGACATAAATTCGTATGTATTAATAGGTAGGTTTATTGCAAGGTGCTTGACCGCCACACACAATGCCACTTAACACAGACATGGTAATTGATTCAATAATTTACTTTTATTAAATTGGTGTAAAATTTTTTGTTGTTAGTAAATTATCTTGTTGGTTCTTAGTCAAAGTTGGACGATAACAACTATTAAATTAAGTTGCATATATTTTTATGACATCTTTTGCATTTTATGTTTCTTGGTCATTTATAATCGGGGTTGGATGCAGGTGACCCAAAATCGGCGTATATGGCAAACAAAGATTATGTACTGCCGAATATGTAACTCTAATTTGGAAATCATAAAAAATCTGAACAAGTTCAAGGCTGACTTGGATGCCGATGGTTTTTACAACATTTTGGGTAAAAATTGACATATGAACAATTTGCTACAGAATGATAAAATCCTTTGAGTATTTTAACTTTAGTTTCATTTCTGGCGCAATTTGCTTAAAAGATGAAAAACAGCCAGTGCTCGATGAATTCTGTACAAATAGTTTGATACGTCCCAATACAATGAATACATTACTAATCCATAAACAAAACTAATGTTCATATCGTAATCAATAACAATGTCTTTTTACGCAGAGTGATCAAATAAAATATATTCTTTGCAGCGTTTTTGGGGTGTAATAGTATGACTGCATAGGATAAACACCCATAGCTGACCTCGGGCATTGTGGGTTTATAAGGTAGCTTTTTTACGCGCGACGTGGTCTTTGCGCTTGACCACTACTGATTAAATGTTCACTCAAGCGTACTAAACTACTACACCATTTCCGGACGACGTCACAGGGGGTTACGATATAGGTCAAACAAGAGAAATTCAGTAGAATTATTATGTGCTTACCAAGCTTTTTCATGTTAAAGATTAGTTTAAAAAGTTTGTACATACATACATAGACTCACGCCTGTTTCCCGGAGGGGTAGGCAGAGACTACGGAATGCCATTTGCAACGATCCTGACATACCTCGCTTGCTTCATTCACTCCCATCAAGTTTCTCATGCATGCTCTTTTGTTTAGGGTACTTTTGACCTGTCCTTTTTTTAGGATGTCTCCAATCTGGTCAGAGAATATCCGCCTAGGTCTTCCCCTTCGTCCTGTCCCATTCACACTTACCTTATATATCTTCTCTGTCAGTCTTTTGTCATCCATCCTCTCCATGTGTCCAAACCATCTTAACATGCCTTCCTCGATGCCTGTCACTACATCTTCTTTTACCCCACACCACTCTCGTATCACACAATTCTTTACTCTGTCAGTCAAAGACACACCACACATACTTCTCAGTGCTCTCATTACCACAGCATTTATTCTACTTTCAAGTCTCTTCTGCCATACCCAACTTTCACTACCATACATAAGGGTAGGCACTAACACCCCTCTATGTACAGCCAAACGTGTTTTTTGGACACATTTTGACTGTTTGTAAACGCCTTTAGAGCTCCATTTACACTATTACCTGCATTAACTCTTCGTTCAATACCTTCTTCATTCTTACCAAACTCATTCACTTGTTCCACTCGCTGTCCATCGATCAAAACATTACAAGCCGTAACGCATTCCTCCTTTTCAAAAACCATAACTTTCGTTTTATTTACATTCACTTTCATTCCTTTCCTCTCTAACGCACCATGCATGATTGTTACCATCTCCTGCAACTCCTCTGCTGAAGATGCAAGTATTACTTGATCATCAGCATAAAAGAGGCATTTGACGAGTAATCCATTCATCCTTAATTCGCAGTCACTATGTTTTATATAAATCTTGCAAACAACTGTCTATGAAGAGGTTGAAAAGCCACGGCGACGCTACACATCCTTGTCTAACACCTGTGTTGATGGTAAACCAGTCAGTGTATGCCCCGTTTATCCTCATAAATCGTGAATCCTCATCATTTCAGAGCTCAAATGAGGCTGCTGTCCACCCCATTCATTGACCACATTTCATTCCTCACCACTTTATCGTAAGCCTTTTCCAAATCCACGAATGCGCAATGGACCTTTTCGGCTATGCTTCGCAAAGAAAAAACCTGATCTGCTCATCTCATACCCTTTCGGAATCCCGCTTGTACTGTACATCCCATATTTTCTTGTCGCTTATTTTCATAACTCTATTAATCAGTACCTTTGCATACAATTTGCCAACAATGCTGAGAAGGCTAATGCCTCTATAGTTTTTGCAGTTTTGTTGCGAGCCTTTTCTTTTATAAAGAGGCACAACTACAGCTGTGGCCCCGTCATTAGGTACGCGACCGGTGCTCCAACACAAGTTATATAACCGCTGCAACTGACCAACTACGATGCCCAGCAGATGATTTCCAGCATTCAGCATTTCGACTGTAATCCTATCATATCCTGCAGCCTTACCTACTTTCGTACTTCCCAGTGCCTTCACAATCTCATCCACGCCAATAACGCTTTCATCATTGCTATCGTTACGTATCTATCACAGTTCTTTCAAATAAACCTTCAAAATACTCTTTCCAAAAGTTTGTTTAGTTGTTGAATTATTTCATAAGCTTGCGGTCTACATTTTAACACGTTCACGGTGCATGTACCGCATGTGGGCCACTATGAAGACATCATCATACTTGCGTGCACCATAAATGGGCCACGAGGCTATATCAATGGAATGCTTTTTTTGAGTTTGCACGTACCAACTGCGCCAGTTTTTATAAAATTCACGTATGAAAAATTAACCGTATAATGAAATGTCCAAAAACCGACCAAAATTTCGTCAGTGTTGCCAGGCAATCGAGGTTGGAAATGAAACAATTTTTTTATAGAAAACGTTTAATTAAAATATGAAATAACGAATGAACTAATTATTGTAACAGATATATTTTTAATGACAAGCATCAAAAAAGGCAAAAAGCTTTATTGCATTGGAGACATTGAGTATTTGTTTTCTTTGCTTTATTACGAGCTTCGGATGTTGTATGTCCTGATTCTACCAAAGTCTTATAATAATTTCGTCACTTTTTAGCACCGACAACTTTTGGCCAATATGTATGTCTTTATAGATTAGTACAGCGTTAATAATTGCTATTTCCATCAGATCACCAGCTATTTTTTTGTACCAAAAACAAGTTCGAGAAAATAACAAAAACCAAAAACGGGAAAATTGTAACTCGCTAGATGATCTGCTACGTCTATTCCTATTTTGCCACGGTTATACTCCAGAATTGTTTGCGGCTTCAGTATTGTCCTATAGCCAGTAGACATCTGCAAGGCGGCATCAATTTCACCTTTCCTGAGTTGTGCATTGACCACATCCGTTGGAAGATGACGTCAATTTTTGCGGACTGTCCCACAAAAGTCTGTTTTAAACTAGAAATAAATCCTGTGTCTAGCAAGTGAAACACTACTGTAATAAATATCGGTGACCAATAATCTACCTTCGTTCAATACTTCTCTAGCCAAAGCAACTACCAGTGAACCCGGTTTATCAAGACCTTCAATTTGCATATCTTCTCTTGCCTATACTTTATAGCTCCATGTATAGTCTGTATCAGTGCACAACTTGTACATTTTTATGCCGTATTTATTACTTTTTTGAGGATTGTACGTGCGAATGTTCAATTTTCCTCTAAAAGCAACCATTGATTCGTCTACAGAAATGGTATCCCCAGGTATATGTATTTCTCACGAGTTTTTTATGAATATGTCAATCAATGGTTGTATTTTATAGAGCGGTATTTAGTGTATGAGCACTACGCTCATGCGCTAAATAATCTTACGACAAACGTTTAAGTTTATATTTTTGTATGGAAAGTTAATATAAAGAAAGTTTAAGCGTTTCCTTAGAGAGTAGTTCAAACGTGTTGCGTTGTTTGTTTGTTACTTGTGTTTTAAACTAATATCAGAAATATACGTATAGAAACAGCTCTTTGACATCACAGACATATTTGTTTTGTGAGTTTGCGGCGAACTTTGGTGTTGGAGTTTCTAGACCGCCAAACGGCCTCCGACATGGCCTAACAATTCTTGTCTATAGACAAGAAACGGGACTGATAACCTTGTTTTTTTGTCATTTGTCTAGATTTAGGTTGGTTTTGTCTAAGGTGGCCATGTCACTGCTCAATATCTACCAAATACCAAAAAGGACAATGTTTTCCGTGATATTATTTAATTGCTTGCAGTGAGGTAGCCAATTGCCAATTTAAGCCAATAGATGGCTGTTTATTCACATATTATGTAGGTAATTTAAAAAACGAATATCTATTTCATGCATCATCGTCTTATAAAGTCAAAATGCAACTGTATATCTAGGTTGCATCCAAGATGTACGCCGTAGGCCAGAGGTCCACTTATCAACCTAACCAGATATAACCGTTATCCTAGTTGCTACACGGGGTCCGTTTACTTGTCTTACCACATTCGTCAGAATATCAGCTCTTCCACAGAGCTTTGCTGACTGAACTCCGTTACCCAAAGTGATAGCGAGATTCTTTAAAGATCTTCATGACAGCCGGGACCAATGGCTTAACGTGCTCTCCGAGACACGGGGCTTGCGGTAATTAACTATTTAATACCAATTCTAATCTATCTATCTCTACTAGGATACCACTGCCTCGACCAGTACCTACTACCTACTAAAAAATAAGTATTTACCAAAATAAAAATTACCATTTAAATCCAAGTGCACACGATTGCAATATATTCACAGTACGGCTGGCAAAGGGCAGACACCGTAAAATAGAAATAAAATGGATTTAATAATATGTTCGCACAGGAATATGTCGATCATGATTAATGGAATAATTAATGTGAAACAATGACTTTGAAGTTGTTACAATTCTATGAGCTTTCTGCTGCTTCAGAGGATGACGCATCTCTGTCAATAGTAGGTATGATAGTTTTTCTTACATTTTCAGCAGATTTCGCCAACTCTCAGCATTTTATTCATTAATTTATTACTCAGGAGGTTGTAAATGAATGTTGTATGGTTGTAAAAAAAAAAATATAGTTGGCCAGATTAGCTCATTTTTAGAACGTCACGAAATATTAAGTGATGTTCAGCACGGTTTTCGTAGAGGGCGCAACACTGTATCTGCCTTGACGGAATTCTCAGACTATATAAACGACTGCTTAGACTCAGGAAAACAAATTATAGCACTATTCATAGACTTCAAAAAGGCATTCGACACTTTAGACCACGAAATCTTACTATAGGCCATTTATTTATGGGCCCTCATATTCCGCATTCATCCATTGATGAATGCGTAATATGAGGGCCCATAAATAAATGGTTTAAAAATTATTTAACTCTTCGCAAAATGAACACAATTATCACAGGCTTTGCTGGTAAAGAGGCAGACATTGAGTTAGGTGTGCCGACTGGATCACTTTACGGTCCTGTCGGTTATATAATGCACGTTAACAGTGTGTCAAATGTCGTCAAAAAATGTAAGGTATTTATGTACGCCCATGACATGTGTCTTGTTTATGCTTCCAAAGACATAGCCGAGGTACAGAGGTGTATACAGAGCGATTTCGAAAATATAACCAAATGGGCACATGACTACGGCATCATATTAAATCTGGCGAAAACTAAGTGTATGCACATTCACTCACCACACAATCGCAGCGTTAGATTTGTAAACAGTGATAATCTGCAGTGACAGGACACACCTACGAATGTCTGCATGTGAATAAAATTAAATATAATTGTTATTGTACTAAATTAGAGTATGTAGATTAGTTTAAGTATTTAGGTCTAATCATAGACAAAAACTGTAACTGGAAGTTACACGTAGAGGATATTTGTAATAGGCTAAGATCAGTAATATGTAAGTTTCACCAACTCAAGCAGGTATTGAACAAAAAGAATCTTTGTGTAGTTTATTTCGCTCTTGCCGACTCGTTAATTAGTTATGGGCTCCTGTTATACGGGAGAACCTTTATAACATATTTAAATGATATCAAAGACTTACAACTAAGACTGATTAAACTCTAAGTTAGTAAAACATAAAAGATAAGTGCAATAAAGAGTATGATAAGTTATTCCCCATCTGTAAAATTATGCCCGTAGATAAAAAACTAGAATATTTAATAGGATTGGAATATTATTACAATACTGAATATAAAATAAATGTTAAAAAAGTACAATACATGTAGGGTAAGAAAGAACAAACTAGTCCAACCAGAGATAACAAACTATTATGGTAAAAGAACATCTAAGTATGTAGGACCTAAAGTGTTTAATAAAATAGATTTATTAAAAGAAGAAGCTAAACTTAGTAAAGGTTCACTTAAAATTAAAGAATATTATACTTAACTGCTAAGTTATAAATAAATAAAAGAATTATATAAACGACAAAAAATACAAAAGAAAATGTAGATCTATATATATTTATTTATTATTATAGTGGAGGAAGTTAAAATAAAAGGTGTATAAGTATACCTATTTAGTTTATATATTTGTTGGTTAAGATTATAAAAATAAGTGTTAAAATATGTAAGGAGATATACCTAGAATAGTTTTTTTACTGTGCCATTGTAATAGGTATTGTTTTGGTTGCTTTTTATTTTTGTTAAATTTATTGTAAATGAGCGCCTCTCGCCATCAAACGTAAAAGTTTGGCGAGTTTAGATGTAAGGAAATATGGCTTGTAATCTTTATTAGTACTTAAATTAAAAAAAAATTGGCACCGTCAGGAGTTCGTATGTTCATTCTCATAGAAATAATGTTGAATTCTCAGCTAGATATTACATGAAAATTTTTGAAAATCGTTCGCTTAAACTTATTTTAAATTAAACTTTGACAGTAAATTACTGCTGGACCGCGATTTTTTATTTTAAATACTTTTCGACCTGTGCAAATTGTTTAATTTAAAAGAACGCTAATTATTAAGTACTACTGAAGCACCATCTTACATGATTATTTTGAGCGTAAATTCGTTAAAAAATGCTGTCAGCATCATATTAGTAAAATGAAATAGCCATATACATTATTTCATTTATCACAGAACTAAGAGCACAAAATTGAACAGAATATCAAAAATCATGTAGGTAGGTGGACATGCTCCTCTCACAAACCATCTAATTAAGTAGCAGTTTTAATACTTGTGGTTTAACTAGTAGTAGCTCCACTTCTGTATATCAGTAGCCTCGATACGTATTCTCGACAATGAATCGGGATCTTGTTAAAATCTTGTTAAAACCTTTGAACTTGACGGCACAGTTGTTGTTGTCTACAACCGATATATTATGTTCAATTCTTGGCCAAGTGAAGCGCTAATTCAAGAAGGACATGACTGAGCACTTAAACTTGTCTTTAAAGGCAGCATCCGACTGGAAAATTGCTAACCAAATCAAGTTTAATATATCAAAGACTCATGCTTGTACGTTTGCCACCAAACTGAGCCAATTTCAACTGGTGCCGGTTTTAGGCAATGTATTTGCGTCCGTAACTGATCGCCTGGAACTTCTTGGAGTTACGTAAATCTCAATCATAAACTTTTGACCTTATAAAGCCCTACAAACTGGGCAGAAATTAGCTATTCTCAATAAGGTGAGGCATTACTTTATGTTGAGACAGTTGCTTCTCCTGCCTATGGGATGGTTCTGCTAAATACTAGCTGAAGGTTCTTGACTAAAATGAGAGGAAAGCCACGAGACTCATCGGTAATGACCTACTAGTTGACGCAAAACTCCCATACCTAAAGCATCGTCGCAGGATTGCCAGTTTATCGGTTTTCTATAGGATACACAAGGGGAATCTGCTGAGGAAGTACACAATGCAGTCTTTCCGTCACGCTTCTACCATCGACAACGATAAGGTAAAGGAGACAGTTTTCATACTCTTTTCTCAAGTGAACTCATGTACTGCATGAATGTAGTCTTAGTTAGAGTCTATGTTGCCCGATGAATATGTCGGCGATACGCCAGGGTTATCGTGTCCAGACTCCATAATAAAAACACTCACGTAATATTACTTGGTTTATTTTCAGACGATTTCTAGCACAGAATTGCCTTAAAATATGAGCTACAGTCCTTTTTATAAACTAACCGTCATTACACTTAATGTTTAACAAATGCCACTTCCTTTTAAACATATCACCGATTACGGGATCTAGCGCACACAGGCATCACCCACATAGGGATCTAGCCCACAAACGGCGTCACCCACATGGGGTCGATCTAGCCCACGCGGCATCACCCATCACGGGATCTAGCCAACACACGGCATCACCCATCACGGGATCTAGCCAACACACGGCATCACCCATTACGGGATCTAGCCAACACACGGCATCACCCATCACGGGATCTAGCCAACACGCGGCATCACCTATCACGTGATCTAGCCAACACACGGCATCACCCATCACGGGATCTAGCCAACAAGACCAGGATCAAGGATACTTATGGTGGCCAGCCAGCGTTTTGGGAAGGATGTTGGATAGGAAAAATAAAATTTTACTCAAACACATAAATGCAAAATTTGCCTCATAAACACATCAATGCATATACATAAAATAATCATCATCGTTCGTCATGATCGGTTATATCAATACAATGCAATTACATAGGTCCAACAACGACAGTGGAGGAGGTAGAGGACCCCCACGTAAATCGGTATCTGACGAATCCTCCGCCTATACGGTCAAGCTGCTCATACAATTATTGATGTTGATCAGCAACAAAGGTTAGCAAACAATGCTTGACTCCAGCTCAGTACAGCACTCATGCGGCATGTGTGCGCGTAGCCCACACACAAAACCACTGACGTCAAAAGGGTGGGCCACCGTCATCCATATATATTAATCAGTAAAGGACCGCTCGTCCATCCTCTCTTCACACTAAGGTCAGGTCATCTGCTAGGATGTCATCATCAACCTGCAACACTCAAAAGACAGGTGGTAGGCAACATTTCCCACCCAAATATTAGTTCCATGAACCTTCGTAACTGTAGATGAAATAAAATTCTACTCTTACAAAGTGGTTCAGGTTCTGTCTGACAGTGCCATTTTAGATAATCAAATATAAAGTTATCAGGATACCCATATTTTGCAGTCAAACAGGAAAACAAAATGGCAAGAACAAAGAGAGGCCTATGTTCAGCCGTGAACAGTCGGACTGTTGATGGTAAATATGAAATGATTTCAAACCATGCAGATCCAAGGATTTCGAAAATACTAGTGCTATAATTATTACTCATGTAAGAACATGTTTAATCCAATATTGAATATTTTTAGGCATAGTGCAAGCTGTGAAATTGTTGAACTGTTTGCCAACTGAGCCATAAAAGAGAAATTTACAAGCTACCAATATTACAAAGCAAGAGAAGTGCATTCTTATTTCTAAAAATGATTCCACTTTGTATAGTTAATATGGTGGTGAGTTTATATCAATAGTTTCATTTGACTTTATATTTAAGGGAATTTTCTAAATAATGTTAATATTTATTTTAAACTGATAACATGTGGTGCTAATGTAATTTTTATTTACTCATACACAATTAATAATTGTTTATCTGAATAAATAAATTTAAACTGACCAATCACAACTGACTTAGAAATAAAGCATGAGTAGTCCATACATTTACTTTTATTTGCCAAGAATAAATACTGCTAAATGGCAAAAGAGATAATATGGATTTTCACATCATGTTCTTTAAACCCACTTACCATTATCCTAATAATCATATTCCTATCTGTCTTGTATCCCACAAGAGCTAAGCAGTAAGGTTGGCACTACATTTTATTGATTTATCACTGGTTGTCATCTTGAATATAGATGCAACAAACTTAGCAAATGAACTCACAACTAAAGTAAATTGTTTTACCGAGTATAACACTAAAGCTTGTTATTTATAAAAGATTAGCAGTCACCTGCCTTAAGACTTTCAACCTAAAATGCTTAGAGATGGACTTTTATAAAACCTAAGTGAGTGCATATGTCCATAAAGAAATCTACTGTCCAGATCTTATGTTTCTAGCTTCAGTAGTTTGGGTTAAGCAAGGAGTTATCATGGTCGGTACAAATCATTCTATACAGGTATAAAATTAAACGACAAATATTATATTAAGATATGTTGGATTCCCTTGTCTTATTCAATAACCTTAACTTGAGCCGCAAGTTGACATTAACGATTTCAACATAATGAAATTATGTAGGCACCTACAGAGTCCACAAATATATAATAAAACCTATTTTGTAACTTTACAAATATTAGCTTTAAAAATTTAATGAGTATCGAAAATTTATTTTTATATCTACCTTCTGAATATATCTGTACTAATATAATAAAACTGAAGTTTGTTTTGTTGAAGGCACTTATCTGTGAAACAACTGGTTTTATGCAAATAATTATTTTTTGTGGTGGATAGTCATTTATCAAGAGAGGCTTCATATAATCGCGCAGTGAGCACTAGCCATAAGTAATGCAGTTAGCCTTATGTTATGTGTAACCAAGGGCTATAAATAATGTTTTGATTCCTTTAATGTTCTTTCTATTGAGATAACCTATTGACTACCAATTGAATTCATATTCAGCACATCAATTAGCTTATTTAAACTGAAAGCAAATCAGGTAATTTATACAATGGATCTATATCAGAGCTTCAACTTGAAAAGGGCAGTTATACCGTTCTTCACTAATAATTACATTAGTAGAACCACATAACAACAAAGCTATTTTCTCATTCTTGTGTAGATAAGTAAGTTTTACAGAAAGTTGGCCTAACGATTAATAAACAGACAAGAGCCCCAACCGACGGCATAACATGACTATAAGCATAGTAGCACTGCTATGTATCAAACGCGGATAAACAACAGTTACCTATAAGTTATATTTGGGGTGTAACGTTCGTAATTTTGACTGTATAATGTTTACCTGGTAATCCTTACGGGGACAGTAGGTAATCGTGTAAGCACCATAATTTATAAAATTAGGATGTTTCTCAAAAACTCTAATCAAATCAAGTCTGGATAAATACCTCTGGTCAGTGCATCAACAACCCGCATCTGCAACCTCTGGTAGCACTCGGAGCAGAACAGCGTTCACGCCACAGCACACCCCGGTGCGTGCACCCCGTCGTAGTCGCTCTGTCGCTCTCGCTCGCACGTGGCCTCACGTGAAGTGTAGACGTGCTTGCCATAACTCCGACACACCGTGTGGTCTCCGATCAGGGTTGACTAGCACCAAACACGGTTTCCAAGCACTTGTCGCATCAGTCTTCAGGTCATCATTGGTAATGGCGGCCAAGCCAAGAGACCCATCACTCTCGCGCCAACCGTAGATCCCGAAGTCTCTTAGGGGGCGTTTATCCCAACCGCTGCTGTCGGCGATACGCCAGAGTTATCGTATCCAGATTCCATTATAATAAAAACACTCATGTAATATTACTTGGTTTATTTTCAGACGATTTCTAGCACAGAATTGCTTTAAAATATGAGCTACAGTCCTTTTTATAAACTAACCGTCATTATACTTAATGTTTAACAACTGCCATTTCCTTTTAAACATATAATTGAAATTACGGTACAATTAATTATTAATTGGACGCACTTAAACGGAAAGGATCCAACCCTCATAGACTTAGTTTCGAGAAATTCAAGTTTGAAGTTCAAATCGTATTGCGTCTTTGATTCTCCACTTTAACATTATGATGCTGGTTTTAAGTAAAGGATAAATACATACATTTTAATTTTATTAATTTAAAATCCAACATTATGATGTATTTGCCGAGATAATAATAAAAATATGACGATGGATCCTTTCCGTTAAAATGCTATTTCAAAAGAGCAGAGTTATAAACATATTTAGCCTTAAGGATCCAAGCTTTAAAATGGGACAAAAATACTGAAATTTATAAGGAATTATGACAGATTTCTATGTTTTAGAAAATAAAACTTCATTATAGTCTAATATATCTGTAATTTTTAATCACTACCATACCACTAATAATACCACAAATTACAAGCCTAGGTAAACTTTTCACTCCTGAAACTCTTCACTCTCTGTTGTTTTCATAAATATAGAGTATGGTTTTTCTTTTTCGATCCAAAACCAAAGATATACTTCTTTGGTTGTTAGCCAGTTGACTTTATACTTAGTAATAAAATGTTTTCTGTTTCAGGAGCTAAATGTAGAAAAAAGAGTTAAAGGAAAATCTTTGAAAATTTTGGAAAATGAATTGAGTTTATTATGGCCAAATGCTAAAGAGATTCCGCAGGCTAAATTGGACGACCTTAAATCAATGTTTAATTTAATACCAAATGATTGCTTACCTTTTTATGAATCGCTGATAGGAAATGAAAAAAATATTGATGATGTTTATGGTCAGGGGGATGGGATTGATTCGTCCCTTCAATATGATAATTTGTTTTGTTGTTAATAGTGAGGACCTGTAATTGGCTGTATGTCACATATCATGTAAATGACTATCATACATTGTAAAAGCTGTTGGTCTTCCAATAAATAAATAAATAAAATAAATAAAATAATATAAAATAATGATGATTAACTTTAAGCAATAAATTATATAGTCTTTACTTAAGTTTTGAAGATATATAATTTGATATTTAATAAGGTTATTTTTATGTCTTAATAAAAATGTTCATTCAAGTATTTTGATATAACTAAAATCTACATACTTACCTAGGCTTGTAATTTGTGGTATTATTAGTGGTATGGTAGTGATTGAAAATTACACATATATTAGACTATAATGAAGTTTTATTTTCTAAAACATAGAAATCTGTCCCAATGAATAAGGTATTATTAAAAAAATCCACAACAATCTCCAGCTTTATAATTAATTCTAATAATTCAATATTTTAATCTAGTTACACAATGAATTAGGTACAATAAAAAGGCCCACGTTACATGGATCGTTATCGATGTTTACATCAGTTATTTTAAATAAAGCTGTTGAATTAAGAGATAATGATCCATGTAAGATGGATTGTTTTCGATTTTTCACTAAGTCAATTTAAGTAATTAAATTGAATAATACGAAAACAATCTATGTGACATGAATTGTTTTCGTTTAATGATGTCTTTAGAATAATAATTATCCAAGTAGTTTGGATCGTTTTAGTAATATGTGATTTGAAATATTTTCGTAAATGTGAATTTCTCAATAACGAACTAAGTAGCTTGGAGCGATGTCAATATAAAAATGAATGACCTGCCATACATGTGGGTTGGTAACGTACGGTCATTATAACATGATCCGTTGGAATTTTACTTGGACTGTTTTTGTGATATTAAAGTATTAACTACAAGGAGTATTTTGGTATATATAACTCATTTTCGCTCAAAGTGTGGGTTGGATCCTTTCCGTTTAAGTGCGTCCAATTATAAAATATAAATCAAAAATCAACATTTATATTGTAACGAATTTTGCACAACACCAAATGATTTATTTTACACGAATAACAAATGTATTTTAATAACCAAACGCTGCTTTACAACATTGTCAACAGATGGCGCTATCAACAGGCTGTAAATATAAGCGCATGTTATTTATTACCGTAAACATAAAAATAAGTGTCAGAATAATGTTATTTAATACTAATTGATTTTACTTTGAAAGTTTCTGGAGTTATCTTAATAATTAAGCGTTAAATTATAAATACCCAATCTTTATAAAACAGTGAAGCAGTCGATACAGTGTCTAATATTCTAAAGTAGTGAAGTTCTCAGTTCTGTGTTCACAAATAGTTATTTAAATATCAATCTTAAATATTATTAACATTTTCGTAACAATATAATCATTATATATTAATTTGCGCCCATAAATACAATCTGAGTACTTTCTAGGTAAGTGTGCTCCATCATGTCAAAATCTGCGGGAAATCATGGCCAACACACACAAAAAAATACAATCTAAGAATTCAACAGATGCTCATACATTATGCATCTAATTTATAGCATATAATTTATAGCTCAGTGTTAAAATGTTTGTCATATATATTTCTATATTGCTGCTCAAGGTTATTTATGATGAATCTATGTTTAATAAACATAACTAGATATTACTAACATATGGAAGAAATGATGAGATTTTCGTGCGTGAATCCTAGAGCTTAATGAATATGTATCGTGAGCCCGTCAACTGTACTCGCCGTAGTGTAAAATGTGTCCGTATTCCACCTGTGATGTGTGTCTGCTACAGCTGTCATTTCACGGCCCAGTGGGTCAGTCAGGAGGTCAATTATACACCGAACAAGTTTGGACGATTGATGCAGTACTGACGTGTAACATGACTTATAACATACATTACAAAGAAAACAAAGTAACAACTATAATTATTGTTGCATTTATATATCAAATATACTCATTTGTTATACAGTTTTGTATCATATTTATAATCTAAAATCAAATCGTAGAAGAAGCACCGTGGTAAGTATTGACCGCATTATCTGTTGATCGGCGAGGTTAACGTTATAGGTATAAGAGCGCTTGTACACGCTAAGAAAAGCCGAGCCTATGCAAGAATATGAAAATTTTTGTTTGAGCTAGACACGACACGTCAACGTTGTAATAATTTTGTTCGTGCCTATGATCCGAAATTATTTTTATCGTCTACATGATGATCCGGTCTTATTAGCAGCAGGCACGGAGGATTTTCTTAGCGTATACAAGCACCCTAACGCTGTCCGTGACAAAGTGACTATTATTAATAGGAGGTCGCCCATAAAGAGCCTAACCACGGTGAATTCCACTACCAAGGCTCGTCCACATTTTTAAGGCGTAACAGCTGAGTAATACGTTATATTATGCGAGTATGCTCTGACAGCAGACTAACATTAGTATCTAATCAAATGGTATTTTAAAATCTTGCAAGACCTTTTGAGTTTTGTCAAACCATATGGTACAAATATGTGAATCACAAATAGTTATGCATGGTTTAGATATTTTACGTATGTGTTATAAACACGATAATTACAAGTAGAGCGTTGCCAAGAGGATAACAGTTTGTCGGCTTACAAAGCTTAATATACTTGGACTATAATAGAAATAAATAAGTAAATAAGTTGTTTACGAAACAGAATCCAAATCCAGTGAAATCAATACCAAAATGTTTTTCCAGTAAAAGTGAAGTAGTTACTTAGATAAATAATAATACAATAAATGTTTTTTATTTTTATTCAATTACAGAATTGACAGTGAACATTTTAACCCGGCGAGCATGAGGTGAAAAAAAGTTACATCAACAATGAGGCAGGGTGTGACATACCCAGAACATAAAGTACCATAACACTAATCCTATTATGTTTCATATTATTGTATTAATCATATAGTATATAGGACCACTATAATGAAATTAAACAGAAAAGTTTTAAATTATGACATTATTATTTCTTATTCATTGTTTTCTTATACAGTCTAATTATAGGAAAAATATTTTAGAGACTTAGAGAGACTTATTTTAGAGAAAAAACAACACTTATAAAAGAAAATCGTTTTTAACATTTTAAATCAACATAAACATAAAGGTTATAAGATCTTCCACCAAAAAAAACAAAAGTGATATTATTTTTACAAACATAAGTTACTTGTCACTACTCTCAAAATCAGTACAATTTTTAAATCCGAACTTAGCATACTCCATACATATAGGCTTGGCAAAAATGTTGCAGAAATACTTAGTTTTTCTATCTTTCTTGTTTGGGCATTCAGTCCTGACACTCCTGACATTTGACATATCGTCCAGTCATATTTGCAGGTTCAGGTGATGGTTCACCAAGCTGATTCATGATTCGCTGGCGTATAAAAACTAGAATATTTTTCTTGCACTCTGTACCATCTGAATGACTTAAAAATAAATAAAATAATAAGTCGTTAAACTAAAAAACCACGAGACATTACCTGATTTTAAAAATACACAAAATTGAACAAAAACAAAATAATACAAAACAATAAAAAATACATTACAAAAAATAATACGTTAAGCATGTGGCAGGGTATAACGTACCCGAGACAAGTTAGCCCACCAATATTCCAGCCGACGCTCGACGCTAAACTGCGATCACGCCTCTATCCCCTCCCGCAGTCCCCTGGCTCCAGCTATTCAGTGCGCTAGTGTTGCCAGACGTATATTTACAAAAATACACATCTTTAGAATTGCACCAGGGTGTGACATACCCTGCGTCATGCTCGCCGGGTTAAATGCCACATGCACTATGACTGTATTAACAAATCTCAAGACAGTCGTAAAATATAAAAAAAAAATATCAGGTCATATACCAATCTACATTGTATTTCCTCATATACGTCTTCTAAATAGACGTTTTAAAATTGAAATATACAACTGAAACAGGATTTTCAATAACACTTAAAAACAACGAAGCAGTGCGGAAAATTTAATAAAGATTTTATATTTACAGAACACGACATTTTGGATGTTAAAATCTTTGAAATAAGTTTCATTTAATGCCATGTTATGATTAAACGCTTCTTATCTAAGGATAGTGTATGTTGAGAAAACTCATATGTGATGTGTCCGACTTTAAGTTAAGTTTTTATCTGTCTTTGCAAGTGTCCAAAAGAACTAAAACTTTTTGTGATACTTATCGTTCTTTGAGTTAGAGGGACATGGACGCTTTGGATCATTAGCACTTTTGTACTTACTTCCACTTTTGTCTTAAATCTAGAAAATCAAACTGTTCACACATCTTTTAAACAGTTTACCCGGACATGCCATCTCGCAAACGGATTGGCATCGCTGCATCTTACCAAGTAGATTTTCGCGGTCCACTTCTTGATAAAGGCCTCTCCTAATTTGCGTCATAGCACTATGCGTAGATTTAGTCACCATATTATGTCACTGCGTGCTGGTAAGAAAAGTTGGTATAACCCGTTCTTGAGCCTTGAGCCTTCTGATAAGGCCCATAGTGAGCGACCACGTCTCTGATCAGTAAGTCATCACTGGCAACATACTCTGGTCAAAGACTTTAGTCTTGAGACACTGCGGGATATCGGACGAGAAGATATGTCGTAGCTTCCCGAACGCTGCCCAACCGAGTTGGATTCGACGATTGACCTCCTTCTGGAAGAAATCATGAGATTTTCGTGCGTGAATCCTAGAGCTTAATGAATATGTATCGTGAGCCCGTCAACTGTACTCGCCGTAGTGTAAAATGTGTCCGTATTCCACCTGTGATGTGTGTCTGCTACAGCTGTCATTTCACGGCCCAGTGGGTCAGTCAGGAGGTCAATTATACACCGAACAAGTTTGGACGATTGATGCAGTACTGACGTGTAACATGACTTATAACATACATTACAAAGAAAACAAAGTAACAACTATAATTATTGTTGCATTTATATATCAAATATACTCATTTGTTATACAGTTTTGTATCATATTTATAATCTAAAATCAAATCGTAGAAGAAGCACCGTGGTAAGTATTGACCGCATTATCTGTTGATCGGCGAGGTTAACGTTATAGGTATAAGAGCGCTTGTACACGCTAAGAAAAGCCGAGCCTATGCAAGAATATGAAAATTTTTGTTTGAGCTAGACACGACACGTCAACGTTGTTATAATTTTGTTCGTGCCTATGATCCGAAATTATTTTTATCGTCTACATGATGATCCGGTCTTATTAGCAGCAGGCACGGAGGATTTTCTTAGCGTATACAAGCACCCTAACGCTGTCCGTGACAAAGTGACTATTATTAATAGGAGGTCGCCCATAAAGAGCCTAACCACGGTGAATTCCACTACCAAGGCTCGTCCACATTTTTAAGGCGTAACAGCTGAGTAATACGTTATATTATGCGAGTATGCTCTGACAGCAGACTAACATTAGTATCTAATCAAATGGTATTTTAAAATCTTGCAAGACCTTTTGAGTTTTGTCAAACCATATGGTACAAATATGTGAATCACAAATAGTTATGCATGGTTTAGATATTTTACGTATGTGTTATAAACACGATAATTACAAGTAGAGCGTTGCCAAGAGGATAACAGTTTGTCGGCTTACAAAGCTTAATATACTTGGACTATAATAGAAATAAGTTGGACCTACCTAATTGGACTACTTGTCCCAGGTAGATATACTTGTCGACAACTTCGAGCTTAGAGTTCCCAACCTGAATAAGAGCAGGTACAACATGGACGTTCGACATGATTTTCGTCTTGTCCATGTTCATCTTAAGACCTACTTGTTGGGAGACTCTACAGAGGCCATCGAGCATTGTGCCTAGGTTTTCCATGGTCTCAGTCATGACTACGATATCGTCTGCGAATCGAAGGTGAGTGACGTACTCGCCGTTGATGTTGATGCCGAGTCCATTCCAGTCCAGAAGCTTGAAAACATCCTCCAGCGCAGTGGTAAACAGTTTCGGGGATATGACATCTCCCTGTCTCACTCCTCGCTGGAGTTGAATAGGTTTCGAACTCTGGTCCTGGAGGCGGACTGACATAGTGGCGTTTTCATACAAACACTTCAGCACTTCGATATATCGGTAGTCAATCCGGCACCGTTGGAGAGACTGTAGCACCGCCCAGGTTTCGATTGAATCGAAGGCTTTCTCATAGTCCACAAACGCCAAGCATAGGGGCTGGTCATACACCTCGGACTTCTGTATAACCTGCCGCAGCAGCATACATACGTATGTGGTCTATGGTACTATAGCCTTTACGAAAACCGGCTTGTTCGGGAGGCTGGAAGTCGTCTAGCTTGCTCTCGAGACGATTCGTGATGACCCTCGAAAACAGCTTGTAGACGTGTCTCAGAAGTGTGATGGGTCTGTAGTTCTTTAAGAGGGTTTTATCCCCTTTCTTAAAGAAAAGCACCACCACGCCTCTGTGCCATGTCTGTGGCGTTTTACCCTCGAGAATGACGGAATTAAAGAGCTTCCGAAGGACTTCTCTAGCGGGTGCACCGCCAGCCATCAGAAGCTTGCTCGTAATTCCGTCATCACCCGGCGCCTTGTTGTTTTTGAGCTGTTTGAGAGCCACACTAATCTCGTGCATGCTGACGTCCGGGATATCTTCGGTATAGTGTCGGGTCAATCCAGCTCTAGGGTCTGACGCTGGAGTACTTGCGGGTTGTTGCATTGTCGTGTATAGCTGTCCATAGAACCTTTCGATCTCCTCCAAGAGCTCAGGCTTGGACGATACGATTCTGCCATCCTTCATCTTCAGCTTTGTCAGCTGACTCTGCCCAACAGACAGATCCCTCTGGAACACTTTGGATCCCTTATTCTGCTCGATCGCCTCACGAACACATTTTGTGTTGTATTGGCGGAGATTGCGAGTCAGAGACTTAGAGATCTGTCTGTTGAGGTGCCGATATTTCGGCATGTCGTCGGAGGATAGCAGAACCATCTTGCGCCTTTCCTCTAACAGCTCGAGGGTCGGACCCGAGATCTTGATTGATTGATTGATTGATTATTCTTTATTGTACACCTTACAAAAAGTTACATTATAGAACAAATATATACAAAACACAAACAGAATGTACAAATGGCGGCCTTATCGCTAAAAGCAATCTCTGCCAGGCAACCTTAGGATGGACAGATGGAAAATAAGTTTAGTGCGATAAATGGTGTAGTTTAAAGACGACCAGAATGGTATACAAGTAGTTCATAGATATACAGAAACATATATACATACACACATACATATACCTACATATACATACACGACATACACATATAAATATATATATATAATATAAAAATAATATATAATACATACTATAACTATAATGAAAGATGTTATATGGATGAAAGATAGTGCGATTTCAACAAACCTTTAAATATACTAGGTGATTTTGCTCTACGAATATCTAGAGGCAATGCATTCCACAGGCGCACAGCTTGTACAGTAAAATATTTGTCAAAATAATTAGTGGAGTGCATTGGCATCTCCAGCCTCAAGTCCACAGACGACCTCAAGGACCTTGAATGTGTGTCATGAAGGAACTTAAAACGTTCTTGAAGATATGAGGGACTATTGGGATTAAACAAGATATTATACAGTAATGTAAGAATATGAGTATTTCTGCGAAGGCGAATCGGAAGCCACTTGAGCCTGTTGCGGAATTCTGAAATATGATCATATTTGCGTAAACCAAATATAAAACGTATGCAGAAATTTTGGAGACGCTCAAGTTTGTTCAGTTGCTCCTCTGTGGGGTCAAGATAGCTGACATCAGCGTAGTCAAGGATCGGCAGAAGCAAAGATTATGCAAGTGCAATTTTAGTTGCAGTTGGAAGGAAATTGCGTAATTTTCGTATTAATGCGGCTGAAGCAAACAGTTTTCGATTTGTTTCTTTTATCTGAAGTCGCCAAGACATTGTTTCATCTATATGGACACCCAAATTTTTAACGGTTTTCCCAAATGATAGGTCTTTGCCATTAAAACTGATTAGTGGTGGATCAGACCAGACAATTTTAGCCAACATTCTTGGGCTGCCAATAACAATCAGTTGGGTTTTTTCAGGGTTCACTACGAGTCCATACTCCTGAGTCCATTCGCAGATCCGCTCGAGGTCCGAGTTAATAGTCTTACAGGCTTTTGCTAGCTTGTCAAAGGGAGCTTGCGTGTAAATTTGTAAATCATCTGCGTAAAGGTGGTAGGATGAAACTAATTGGTTTAAAATAGCATTAATAAATATTGCGAAGAGTAAGGGAGATAGCACGCCACCCTGTGGTACACCTGCATTCGTGTTAGACCAAGTGGAATAGGTATCTTCAACGCGGACACGTTGCCGGCGACCAAACAGGTAACTTTGAAACTAGTCAATTACCGATGCAGATATGTTAAGAGAGCCGAGGATGCCAAGCATGATGTGGAAATCCACAGTGTTGAACGCATTACTGAAGTCAAGTAACGAGAGCACTGTTAGATTGCCACTGTCCATCCCTTGCCTAATGTCATCTGTAACACAAACTAAAGCCGTGGTGGTACTGTGTCCAGGTCGGAAACCTGATTGGTAAGGATTAAGGAGGGAATTTTCAGAAAGGAAGGAACTAAGTTGTTTATGGATGAGACGTTCTAGGACTTTTGATAGGAATGGTAATATGGATATAGGACGGTAATCTGCTATAGTACAAGGTTTAGGTTTTTTAGGCAGGGGAATAATCAGTGCTTCTTTCCACGCTGAGGGAAAGATGCCACAGGAAATAGACTGATTTAAGATATTGCATAGGACTGGAAGGATTTGGTCAAGGATGGGAAGGATCATTTTGCCGCTTACACAGTCATTACCGATTGCATTAGACGTGATTTTGAGAATGCTCTTCTTAACATCACTAGCGGTGAATTGAGAGAAGATAAAAGGAGAATAATCTGGAGTTGGTAAAGAGGAAAGATGCTGTAGAGTGTTACTTTTAATATTTTCATCAAACTTGGACGAGGAAGAGAAATGTATGTTAAGAGAGTCAATATTGATATTATTTGGAATAGATTTTTGCTGTGTCTTACCAACACCCAAAGTTATGAGAAATTTCCAGACCTTTGCTGTATCACCGTTTTCAACTGACTTATGGATATGTTGGCGTTGTGCTTTCCTACACACCTTGTTGCAGTAATTTCTTATGGCCACGTATTTTTCGTGGTTCGTTGGAGTTGGTTTATGCTTAAATCTTGACTTCGCTGCACTTTTCTTCGCCATGAGCTTTTTAATGTCATCTGTCAGCCACGGGGCAGGTAAATGTTTGATTCTGATTGCACGAACTGGCGCATGCACGTCATACAACTTAATTAGTTGAGTTGTTAAAATATGGACTTTAGTGTCGACGCAATCTGAGGAGAACAGTGATTCCCAATCTATATTAGCCGCGTCCTCACAAATGTTATCATGATCCATTCCACCAAAATTGCGCTGCAGTATGATCCTTGGCTTCAGTTTAGGTGGGCGTATATTGTAAGAGAGATAGATGAGGTCATGGTAAGAAAATGCGTCAGCTGAACATTGACCATGCCTATGAACATGATTGGAAGAAGAAACTAGAATAAGGTCGAGAAGAGAAGGAGTAGTATTAGGAAAGTGATGTGTTGCATCGAGATTTAGAATAGTCAAATTGCAGGATTCTGTAACACGTCGTAAAGATGTAGTTCTTGAATCCTGCTTGAAGAGGCAAGTATTAAAATCACCCATAATAATGGTATGATCATAGGAAGGTGTGAGATTTTCCAGGATTTGCTCAAATGAAGAAAAATAGTTAATATGACGCGAAGGAGAATAATATACGCCCAATAAAAGTTTTGTGTGTTGAAGTTCCACTTCTAAAAAGAGATGCTCGCCAGCATTCGACGGTGGCGGTTGTGATGACGTAGAAACAATCTGATAAGGAATGTAAGTGCGTAAATATATGGCAACACCGCCACCACCGCCGATACTGCGATCATTCTTGATTAGTTGGAAACCTGGAAGAATATAAGAAATTGATGGTAGGCATGGTTTCAACCATGACTCGGACACAAGAATGGCATGTATATTATGCCAGTCTAAGTTAGCCAGCATATCAGGGAAATGAGCAGGAATACTCTGTGCATGTAATCCATATAGATTACATTAAAGTGCTTGGGTACGTCTGAAAACTGAGACCGAAGAATGTCTCCCAGAGAAGGTACACTAACAAAGCTGTCATCAAAGCTAGTTGCTGAATGAAGCTTTCATCGTCGCTTTTTGAGTCGGTTTGTGACATATATGAAAAATATATATATATATATATATAAGTATAAATATTTATATACAAAGAATATCTAATAAGTAAATATAGGTACACGTAAAAAACAAAATATCTAAATATTCCTATAAACTCAACTGTGTGTCCACCTGCCAGTTGCGTATTAACAAAGCAAAGAGAACAAAATTTTCCAAGATGAAATATGTAACTAACAAATATAAACACCAGAGTATTGTACAGAACAATAAAATTAAGACACATATATAGTACCTATGGGTATTTAAAAATTATAAACAATGTTAACAAAACATAAATAACAATAAAAATCTAGTGCGAAAAGGAACGTTACTACATAGAGAACGACGTTATGTCATTACTGACAGTTGTGACAGATGAGAGTTTGACAAGTTAATAAAAATACTTGTTGCGGTAATTAGAAAACTATAAACAAGTGATAAGTTATGACGGTGCATTGCAAACAAGTATATTTGGAAGTAAATATAAATACCCACAGACATCCGAGGATCATAGGAAACCTATTTCTTGGCAGCAACTCGCCTGGCCTTGGCTGCGGTCGGTTTACCAACGGGCTTCTCTGCATCTGGGAGCTTTATCTTGCTAAGATCAGTAACGGTTGTTATGCGGTGGCGGTTACCGTCAGGAGCCAAGATGTAGATGTGGCCCTCCCTTGTCCAGCATTTCGCAACCCCGAACCTCGCACGCGCAGCCATGAAAGCGTTGTTTCGGGAGCGGGTCAGGAACTCCGACAAAGTGATTCCCGAACTCTTCAGCTTTGTCTTCGCAAACCAAATGCTGTCCCGCACCGCGACAGATTCAAGTTTTATCAGAATCGGCCTCGCCTTGTTGCTGGAAGTTGGACGCCCCATCCTGTGACAGCGCCGGACATCAGCAGGTGTGAAATTGTCTATCTTGAGACGCTGTTTGACAACGTCTGCCACCACTTGGGCTGTCTCCTCGTCCTTGTGTTCCTCCACACCATGAAGAAGTAACATTTTTCTGCGGCTAGGCATCTCCAGAGATCTTGCTGTTTCTCTTACTTTTCTGGGGCTTAAAAAATTTAGCCCCTGTTGTATGGGCAGCATCCACGAACCCGTTACTGTACATCTACGCATTCGCCCAGGCATTCGAAACGGTTCTTGAGTTCGAGCTGAAAGCTCTCGGGGTTTTGGATATGAACCAGTGCCGGTCGGAGCGTGAACTTTATCAACCTCGACCGTTCGAGGCCTGTACAGATATTCAATGTGCCTCTTACCATTCGGTGATCGCTCCCCTCTTCGTCGACATGATCAAGTCGATTTCATTTTTGGTGGCACCGTCTGGACTTACCCAGGTCCACTTGCGGCATTCTCGCTTCTTGAAGAAGGAATTCATCATATAGAGGCCTTCCTTCTCCATAAAGCTAGCCAACAAGTGACCCCGGGAACTCAGATGCCCATTACCAAATTGCCCCACTCTCAGCTCATCACCGTCGCATTTACCCAGTTTCGCGTTAAAATCTCCCATGACCACGGTGTAATGGGTTTTGAAGCCATGTATAGCCCGAGATATGTCCTCGTACATGGCTTCCACCTCTTCATCGGGGTGCGTCGAGGTCGGAGCGGATACCTGTATGACCTTCAGCGAATACCGCTTGGATATTCTGAGTATAAGGTACGCTACCCTGCTCGACAAACTCCCAATATTTACCACGTTGGTCATGAGAGATTTGTGGACGATGAAACCGACACCACATTGGGACTGTTGGTCGCCCTCCCGGTAGAAGAGCAAGTTACCGGAATTGAGAACTATCGAGTCCTCCCCCTGTCTTCGGACTTCAGATATGCCTATGATATCCCATCGCAACTTGCGCAAATCTTATTCCAGCTCGACAATCTTCTCGTCGGTCCGCAGTGTGCGCGTGTTCAGTGTTGCCAGGGCCAATCGTCGTTGGTGGTGGTAGCCCGACCTCTTCCGGAGATTCTTCGCACCCCTTGCCCCGCCGTTACCATGGCCGCTACCATAACCAGGACTAGCGGGGCCGCCGGGGACTAGGGGCCGGTTTTTATTGGTGTGGTTCATTTATGGGGGGATTTGCCATAATCGCCACGCTTGGCTGGCGTATTGGCGATCGCAGTGGCGGAAGTTTTTAGTGGTATCATAAGCCGAAAATAAATTATTTATTCAATGCGTATATTTTTTTAACACACTTAATCTATTACGGTGACCCGGTTCAATTTTATTGCCAATATTGAAAAACGCATGTGAAAACAATAACAGGACATACACGTCACATTTTGCATGGCTATCGAATACCACTCATATGCATTTGAGGCAAATTGATTACCAAAATAGTCACAGCAATTGTTGAATTTGCAATACAGAACTTTAAAATACACATTCACAACATTTCAAGCCATTTTACTTTCAGAGAGCGCCTTGGCTTATTGGAAGAAAATGGCAAATACATACCTATTATCGATGTTCTTCTTCATTGAATGAATATTGACATACAACTTTACAATACACTCTTTATTTGAACGGAAATGACAAATTCAACAGACACGTAAAATTGGTCTGTACACGTTGCTAGCCGTGGAGTACCTACTGAACAGGTATTTCACTGCGCCTGCCATTCGTAATGCAGTTTTATTGTCACTATTTCGCACCTTTGGAAACAAAGGGTCACTTTTGCATGTTTTTCAACTTTACAGGAGGAGCATATTTAAGTTTCTTTTTTAATGATTTTTTAAATAAATCTGTTCTCTTTTATAGTACTAACACGATTCTTAGGATCATAAATTGATCAGTTCTTCACGAATAATCGTGACTATTAAAAAGACAATACAGGAAGCGGTTTGTGAGAAACAAGCCATGAACTGAAGGAAGGGTATCAAAAAAGACTTTATGTTACAAATCGCTAACAGTTGTCTTGCAGAAGTGACGTTTTTATAAAATAATGGCATCATATAATTAAGTGTTTTTTCATGTTTTAGGATGGTTTACGATTACTTTTAGTAAATTTCTATTTTATTAGAAACCAATTTAACCTGAAACGAGCAAAATAATAGGTAAAACACTATATTTTACGATAAAATGGAGGATTATTGAATAAAATAGATGACAATATCAAGTCTTTTTATTTTAAATTCAAACAAATGGCATCCAAATGAAAGAAAATAATAAACATTTCGAAAGAAATAACAAAAACTGGCTTTCAAGTTACTGTATAACTGATAATACTTTAATATATACTAAATAGTTATCAAAAATACCTCGTTGTTACAGCATACTGCAACATACTACAACATGAGAGTGCATACTGTTTTACTATTTAAAATCTTTATAAAAGCTAAAGTTATACTTAATATTAAAATAATTAAAACAACATAATATTATCTAAGATGCCTCGCGTAGCATGTAAACTCAAACAAAATTGGGCATATCCTCATATTACAATTTAACTATCAAAACAATAGTATTACAATCATGTTAATGTAATTGTAATACTGTATATTTATATATTTTTTTATAAAAATATATAGTATTATATATAAATAAATAGTATTACAATAACATTAACCAAAATAATATTATTATATTTGACAAAAAAATTTGAAGCGTACTCTGTCCTGACTGAGATGTTTCTCCTGTTGTATTGCCCTCTTTGATGTAATTAATTATTTCCTTAATATTTGAAAGAAGATATTGAAAGAAGAGTTAACGCAGGTAATAGAGTGAATGGAGCTCTGAAGGCGTTTATGACCAGCCAAAACGTGTCCAAAAAGGCACGTTTGGCTGTGCATAGTGGTGTTAGTACCTACACTTAAGTATGGTTGTGAATGTTGAGTATGGCAGAAGTGGCACCACAGTGAAATCACAGCACTGGCAAGTAGGTAAGTGTGGTGTTGTCTTTGACTGACAGAGTAAAGAATTGTGTGAAAAGAGAGTATTGTGGGGTAAAAGAAGATGTAGTGGCAAGCATCGAGAAAGGTATGCGTATGTACGAAAGACTGACCAAGCAGATATATAAGGCAAGATTGAATGGGACAGGACGACGACCAAGACATAGGCGGACATTCTATGACCAGATTGGAGACATCCTAAAATCAGGATAGGTTAGAGGTACCCTGGACAGAAGAGTAGGCAAGAGATATGTCAAGATCGTTGGAAATGGCGTTCCGTAGTCTCTGCCTACCTTTCTGGGAAACAGGTGTGAGTCTTTGTATGTATGTATGTATGTATCTGGTATCTCAGTGAAACTGTCTATAGTTTCTTGTAAATTATCTGGCTCTTCTGTAATATCTTCAGCATAATCTGTTCTTTTATTTATCTGTTCTGAAGTTTCTTCGGCATAATCTGCTTTTTGGTAGTCATTAAGCAATAATTATACTTTAAAATCTAAAAGTAAAAATAATTACTAAATAGTTTTAGACATTATAATCGCTATCATATGTTTTTTTGAATTACAATTAAACTTCATCATTCAACACTTTCACTGTGTTTGACATTATCTTGCTGAGGAACTACCTCGCAAACCTTGTGACTTATTTCAGAATGCTCTTTCTTACTCAGTACTTGATTTACACTAGATAAAGAATTTATTCCTTGACGCGCAAGAGTAACTTCATTAATTATTTAAGTATTATGTATGTTCCTAATTACTATTTACAAGTTGCAGCTCCTTACAAAAACAAAATATGTACCATAACACTGGCGATTAAAAAGAGTGGCCACGAGTTTTATTGTCCGTTCTTTCTCGTGGTGCTACCTTTTGTTTTGCGAACGAGGCAGTAAATGTAAATGTAGAAGCATTAAGTAATTTACTTTAAAATTTGACGTCCATAAGCGTCACCTTGTGACCTAGATTAATAAATGATTTTGACTTTGACTTTGACCTCGTTAAGACATTGCAAAACCTAAAATATACCTAAAACATTAATATTGACCTATCAACCAATAAAGTCGTTTATTTTTAATTACATACTACGTATTATTAAAATAAATATTACAAACATAATGCAATTTAAAACTTTTGCATTATAAAAGTATCAATTATCTACCTTTTAAAATGAAAAGAAACACAAAGTAAACCAATAAAATCAAAATAGTTACAGTTAATTATCATTTTAATCAAAAATTACTTCATGTGCTCATAAAATTTACCATTTGTTTTAAATAATAAAAATACACTTATTATTGAAAAATACTATTCTTCCATAGGATTTTTTATATCAGTTATACCTTACAAAATGCAACATGTAACATGTTTATATGCACATCCTGAAAGAACTTTTTTCAGAATCGGCTACTGAATCCATTTCTGTCATTTATAATATTGTTTATTTTTAGTCCTAAAATAATTAAAATAACGTAAATTGTAGTCACTCATTTCTTTAAAAAAATTAGCTATTCGAACATAAACCTTAAATCAAAGCAGAACGACTTCTTTTTAAATGCATTTGTAAAATGGTCCCACGTTGACTTACACGAACGCACACATTAATACAACACAATAGACGGCAAAAGACAATAGTACATAATTGAACACCAAAATATCTATCATCTACTCGTATCTTTCACTAACGTAGGTAATAAATAACGGGAAAGAGCGAGACAATGTCTCGCTCGCGCTGGCGCATGACAAGCGCAGCTGGCGATTCGCTTAGACATGTTATGACATGATTGACATGACAAGTACAGTACTCGCCAATCTTTATGGCCGCTCTGAATGTAGCCATCGGTACGAACTTGCGCATGGTACAGTCAGGTGGACATGTCATAACCAAGAAAATATATTTGTAATTATTGAAAATTAAAATCTTCAGTGACGTTGTTAGATTAGCTATATTATATTGTTTAATTACATATTCAATCAAATTCGAGTAATGTAAATTCAGTTAGGTGAAGGGACTTTTAAGCTTAGGCGCAGGCCACACATAAATGGCGTCGGGCGTGGACACGGCGCGGGCAGCTTCATAATCCATGCAATTTTTATATCAAGTGCATAGAAATAAAGCGCAATTTAGGATACACGGAATGTCGTGGCTCGGGCGTAGATATGACGCGCTCCGTTCGCTCCGACGTAAAACATTAAAACGACCGCAAGGCATGATCAATGAAAATGGTAACTATATCAGTACAAATAACATCAAGAAACAACGATAGCAACGAGAAACAATAAAGAAGTAACACTATGAAACTATTCTAAACGCGACGATACTGTCAGAGCTCAGCGAATATGTGAGTCGTGTACGAACGTAGCACACTCACACTAACGCACGGGAGGCGAGGACGCTAGCGGGTGGAAGACAGCGCGCGCGGGCGTGCCCTGCCTCCACGCCCCACGTACGTCCCGCCGATACCTGATTTTGTGTTCTACGCAGCGCTATGCGGCTAGGTTCGGAGCGGCAATAAAGTTTGGCGAGTACTGTACAACCGGGAATATCTATCTATCAGTGAGTGCTGTGAAAACTGTTTGTTAAAGTTCACTTGCTTACAAAATGTGTATAATTTAATAATTATCAACAAGACGGTGCCGGTGTGGAATGTTCGACATCATCTTGATGTTGACTTGACACCCCTGGGCTATCTCATTGTGGAGAAATATTAAATCACTAGTTTATTGTGGCGAGATTAAGATACTAGCCACTTTTAAAACAGTGAAAAGATGTGATTTGTGAGGAAACAGTAAAGTGATAAGTGGACTAAAGAAATATGATTTAAGCCTGTAAGTTATTTGATTATTCTATTACTTATTGTAACTATTTAGATTCACAACTTTAAACACGCTGTTCTTATTTATTTCTCTCATTGATTCTTTTAGGTACTTTATCGATCAATAATGCTAACTAGGTATGATTAAGTTATGATAGTCACAATAGTCACTTACGATGTTATGGAACAATAGATCGTGCATGTTAATAACAAACCATAAATAATTCGACTGTCCACTCCATAGCCTAAAAGTGTGATGGAAAGAAATACTCATAATATCTTTGGTAATATCAACAGTGGTCGACAAATTATTCAAACATCATTTTTGTAAACCCCACTATCGGGTATCGTTTACAGCCTGAATTTCAAACATATTGTTACATCGTATTGTTCAAGCCAGTTCCAAAATAAAAGATGGCATGCAGTGGACTGTATATTATAATTGGTAGTATACTGGTTCGTTATACAAAAGTAAATGCCCGACAATTCAGCGCAAGCGAAAGAGATGTAAACGTGTGTTTCGTTGGGCTTCTGATCGCTGACAGATGACGGCGCGCGCTCCCGTGCGCAGGCGCCGTAGTGTTGTGACACGATTGTAGTGATGTGAAAAAGGTTGTTACTAATTAATATAAGTAACGTGTCTACGATGCGTCGTAGACATTCTGCCGGGCCGCAAACGAGTGGGTTGCTTCTTGCTCTTCTGATCGGTTCTGTGTTGGTCTTGATGCCGACCACTTTTGTGACTCCGTCAGGCCCCAGTTGGAGCTGTGTTGCTCGTCCCAGGACGCAACGGGCAGGTGGACGCGCATCATGGCAGCTGTCCCAATGACTCATGCCATATGGTCTGGATCTGTGAAATTTGGCTTCTTAAAACCAATTCCTAAAACTTGACGAGTGTTTTAGGAATTCTGATTATGAAAGTTCTGATTTGAATTGATTTTCTGTGTGAAGAAAAACAATTCTTTGTCTGTCCAGCTTAAACAATCTGATGATTGCTAAGCGGTGTGGTTCTTAAAACCATTTTCTAACACTTGGTAGTGTTATTGGAAGTTCTGAATTGTCTGTAAATGTATGAGTTGTCTGAGTGTGTGTGAAAGTGATGAGTGTCTTTGTGTTTGTGGTTCTGTGGCGGTTCTTGGAAATTTGGATTGTAGGAGTGTGTGTATGACTGATTGATTTTGTGTTTGTGCTTGTGTTTATGTGTGTGGTTCTGTGGCAGTTCTTGAAGGTCAGAACAATTGCTGATATGCCCAGGTGATGTTGGCCAGCAGCTGCTATCATCATCCCTGAGAAAGCCTGGACCTGAGAACCACAAGTGTGGATGTTTGTGTGACGATGGTGTGACAACCCTAGATTTGATATCTGGGGGTTTCCGTTTAGTGAGTTGCCACTTTTGTGTGTATGTGTTTTTGGGTGTAATTTGAATTGTTTTCCTTGTTCCAGAAAACAATTCTTTTTCTGTTTGTCTGACCGGCTTAAACAATCTGGTGATTGTTTAAGCAGTGTGGTTAAACTAACCATTTCCTCACATGATTGATGAGGAGTCTGTGATATTTTTGAAGGAGAAGAAATGGTTTCCATCTCCCTGAATCTGTGTGTGTTTCTGATGTTTGAGTTCTGATTGAAAAATGAAGTCTGAGTTTTGTTTTGAATGGTCTGATTGAATAATGTGTTCTGAGTCTTGTTCTGAATGGTCTGATTGGTCAGCGTGTCTGAGATGCAGCATGTTATCAACCAGCCTAACTTTGTTTCATTTAGAACTGGTTGCTGTTTCCCTAATTCCAATCTTCTAGTACCCATGACTTGCCAGAATATGTCTGCGCCCAACAACAAGTCAATAGGGGCTGGAATGTTAAAATCTGGGTCTGCCAGTTGTATACAACTGGGTATCTGAATATTGTGTTTGTTTATTAATGTGTGTGGTACTGCGTTTGAAATTTGATTAACTACAAGACACAATATGTTTGTGCTGTAATTGTTGTGTGCTGATTTTATGTGAATGTTAGTGTTTTTTGTTATGTGTGTGGACTGATTGTTAATACTAGTGACTGTGGTGTCCATAGTATTTATGGGTAAACCTAGTTTTGAGCACAAGTGCCTAGTAATGTAGCTTGTTGTGCTGCCACTGTCTAGGAGTGCTCGTACTGTGTGTGGTTTTCTATGTCTGTCTAAGATTATGACTTGTGCAGTTGATAGTAATGTTGTTTTATTCCGTGTGTAACTGGTGAATGTGACTGGTGGTGAATTTTGTGTGTCTGAGTGTAATAGTGTATTATGTTTTTTGTTACAGTGCTTACATGTCCCTCCTCGGCATGATTTGTTGTCATGACCAGGGTGTAAACAGTTGGAACAGATATTTAATTTCTGAACCTCTGTGATTCTTTGTTCAATGGACATCTGTCTAAACTTTTCACAGGAAAATATTAGATGATGCTGTTTACAAAATGGACATGTGGGTACTTTTGATGTGTATGTGTGGGTAATTTTTGTTACTGATTTTGTGTTTTGTCCCACTTGAGTATCTGATTTGCTGTTGTTTTTAATATTTGATTGTTCTAGAACATCTAATATGTCTGCAGGATTTCTTAAAAACTTATTCAGGCACTCAAGTATGGGCATGTCTGAGAGTGTATTTTTGTGTTCTTCCCAATATCTTAATGTGTTGGGGTCGAATTTACTAGACACTAAATGTATGATTAATGTATCCCAGTATTCTGTCTTTTCACCTAATGTAGCTAATGCACTGAGGTTTTTCTTAACTGTGTCAAGTAATTGTCTCAAACACACAGAGGATTCAGTTTGAATGTGATTTATGTTGAATAATGCATGAATGTGATTTGCTATCAACTGTCGTTTGTTGTCATATCTTTCACACGACAATCTCCACGCCACCTCAAAGTTGTCACCTGTCATTTCTAATGATTTAATAACTAGTAATGCTCTGCCCGATAGTGAGGAACGCAAGTAATGTAACTTCTGAATGTTGTCTAATGAATTGTGACTGGTGATGAGTGATTGAAATGTGTCTCTGTACTCAAGCCAATCATGATGATCACCCGAGAAGTGTGGCAAGTCAATTGTGGGTAGTTTAATAAAAGATTTGGTCCCACCTGAGATATCTTTGTCTGATTCTGGATTAGTTACCGGCTTGTCGTTCAACTGAATCAGCTGGGAAGCCTCTGCCACTAGCATCTGCTAGTGACCCAGACCCAGAAAGTGAGCAGTTTGAAAATGAATACCATCTGTATTCATTTTCAAACTGGGTCATCGGTGAACTCTGAAATGTCAGCGTTTAATTCTATTAGTGTCTGAATTTCCTGGAAGGTTTTGTGTATTGGCTTGAAGTCTGACAGTCTGTTTTTTAGTTCAATGACTTGTATATCTGATAGTGATTGATTGGGCAGAATGAAGTTGATGTATTTTTTAAACAATGTGAGTTTCCTCTTAACAATGCTACGTTGTTTGTAATAAGTCAACAATTCCTTAGTGACCATGTCTGTGAATTAAGGACACACAATGGTGCACAAGAAATAAAAATGATAGTCAGGCAAATGTTGTCACAAATTGTTTGCAAAAGAATTGTGCAATACTTAAATTCTAGCGTACAGTGCAGTAAGCGGCAGAAAGCAGGGCTGTGCAAAGCGTGGGTGCACAGATAACATGTGGAGGGCGAAGGCCTAGGGCGCATGCACATGCGACCACGTGGTAGCTCCCTTTTGAGACCGGCGGCTAGCAATTCAAGCACGTCACGGCTGCACGGCAAGCAATTGTGATGCTGTGAATGATAATAAATGGTGTTAGTATTGTGCAATAAAAGCATGAAAGGTTTTGAGAGATTGGCAGTTGACGTAAGTGTGAAATTAGTTGTGGTTATTTTCTGAATATTTTTGATTAAATCTGATTGAAATGGATATGTACTTAGTTTTTCAACATAAGTACTGTGAAGTAGTGGGTCTGTGATGTCTGATTCAAATTGCTGATGCAATTTTGAAAAGTCTGATGTGAAATTAAGGAAAAAATTAATTGGTCTGATTATCTGTTATCCTGAGGCTGCGATGCGCCGCGCTGACACCGTCGAGGCTCGTCGACCGTCGTTGTCCTCGCCGTGAAGACTTTTCTAGAAGCCCGCCGCTGGGTCCACGTTAAATCTTGACAAGGCGGTAGTTATGGCGGCGGTCTTGATCAGGCGCGTACGATCGACTTTTTCACCTTCGTAGATGGCGTAGAAGGACCATGTTCAAGCCAGTTCCAAAATAAAAGATGGTATGCAGTGGACTGTATATTATAATTGGTAGTATACTGGTTCGTTATACAAAAGTAAATGCCCGATAATTCAGCGCAAGCGAAAGAGATGTAAACGTGTGTTTCGTTGGGCTTCTGATCGCTGACAGATGACGGCGCGCGCTCCCGTGCGCAGGCGCCGTAGTGTTGTGACACGATTTTAGTGATGTGAAAAAGGTTGTTACTAATTAATATTAGTAACGTGTCTACGATGTGTCGTAGACAGTATTGTATTTCGTTCCTATCAGATAGCTGTTGTTTGTTTACCATAGCAACCGTTTCGTTTGTGTGCGTGCGCAGATTTACAGTGACCACGCTTTTCACTTTTAATCGAGTTTATACTTTCTTCAAAAAACAATATTTACGCAAATAAAAAAAATATTTCAATGCATGCATTATGATTGTAACAAGGTATTCTAATTGGGGTGTCTGAGGATGTGCGTTATTTCCGTCACACGTTGTATAGGCAATGAATAAAAAATAACAATGATTAACTTCTAGAATTGGTAACAAAACATACATACATACATACATAGTCTCACGCCTATAACCCCGAAGAGGTAGGCAGAGGTGTATTTCTACACCCACTTTTCGCCAGATATACTTTAGTCCCAAAACAAAAATTGATTATTATTCAATAGTAACATTAATATTGCAATAAATATGTAAACCAATAAGTCATAACTTATCGTAGTATCCCTCCGTCACAAATGCGCAAAGTCACACGTTGGCTGCTAACACACTACTGACCAGTTGAGACGTTACGTTTCAAGCAAACGGGCCAATTACGCAAAATAAAATAACGACCTCCCTTCCCTCAAAACGATGCCTAACTTCCCTCATGCGAATATCACCATTTTTGCTGTGTATATAGAGTCGATTATCGCGGTTTTTCCAGCATATTTAAGTCGTTTTTGTAAATAAAATTGCAGAAGTGACCCTTTGTTCCTAAAGGTGCGATTTGTTTTTTCGGGAAATGTGTAGTAGTTTGGCGCTCGATGGGACCTCCCTCCTGTTAGATGGATTGAAGATATACGCGAAGTGCCTGGCAGCGGATGGACAGGAAGAGATCTGGGGGAGCCTAGCAGTTGACTTCAGCAAGCTGGAAATGATGATGATGATGAAATTAACAGAGGTAAACCTTGTTTAACATAAAAAAATGATTTTATGTAAAACAAGTTATTATACTAACTACTCTTAGGTCTAATAAATTCACTAGGTGTACCTCTCTTCACTATAATCACATTTTGAATAGACATTGGAGTGACATTTAGTAAGAGATAGAGCGGTTAGGCCGATTTGATTAGTGACATCACATGTTCGTAGTCTTGTCTTCCTCAGATTACTACAAGCGATTAATGATATCAACATAGCAATCACTGTCTCAAATAGGATCATATTTCCGGTTCTGATGTAAATCAATATCAACCCTAATTTATGGATTACAAGGTTTAAGTTGCAATCTTCAGGTTGCTAATTTTAAAAAATTAGACAAATAGGAATTGCTTTGGCTTATGATTAGAACTCAAATTGAGAGAAATTCAAAGGTAATTAACGGCAGGCTATCGCCAGATGGTAAGCGATTACAAGCGCCTATGGACCCGTAACACTAGAGGAAACACGAGTGTGTTGCCGGCCTGGACGGGTATAATTACAGGAAGAGAAGCGAACCAGTAGGAAGGGGATGCATTCTCCGGCACTTTTACTCCTCGAACGAAACGCCATAGTATAGATAGGAACTGGTATTTTTCGTCAATATACAATGACAGGGTAGTACTCTCCGGTAGAGCCGGCCAGTCATGCTGGAATCAGTAAAGCTCTACTACCAAGAAAAGCTTTGATGATTTGCCTGAGCTTTGCTCTGTTAAAATGATTTAAAGGTCTCTTGCTTGTGACACAGTAGAGGGATTATGGGTGGGACTAGATGAAACCACATCATTAACATTACGATTAATAGGATATTAACCATACTAATTATTATTTACATTTCACAGTCACTGGAAACGGATAACAGAAATACATCCTATTTCAATGATACTTAATTTAATCATCTTAATATATAAAATCCTTGCGTTACTGACTGACTGACAGACACGCTATAGCCGAAACTATTGGGCGCAGGAAGATGAAATTTGGCATGTATGTTCCTTGGGGACCGTAGGGGTGCACTAAGAAGGGATTTCCCGAAATTCCCACGGGATCGGCCAAAACGGGTAAATTACAAAAAAATGCAGGCGTAGCTGCTGGCGTCCTTTAGTATTAAATAAGTCTGGTTAAATTAATTTAATGAATATGGCGGCAAATATTAAATATCAAGTTTACATGAAACATACCATTATATATATACATAGTACGGTATAAGGCTCTTGAAAAGCTTTTTGGTGTAAGGCCTTTTATACAATCAATTAATATATAGATATTAATTGATTGTATAAAAGGCAGTAGATTAGATGATAGCATCTAATCTACTAAATCTAAATAATATATGAACATATAATAAATAACCTAAAAAAATTAGAGCACCCAAGCGGGTGACGCCGCGATCACAAGCTAGAACATAATATTATTCTGTAAATACTTAATACATGCTAGATGCATGCTTCATATACATACACATATGTGGTGTTGAGTAAGCTTAGCTCAAACATAACTGAAGCGAGTGACTGCGGCACACCCACAGATCATGTGATATGACACCGATGCACGTCTTGCTTAAACTATGACGTGGAAACTTACTAATATACTAGTGACGCGGTGCCGCTACCTTGAAACAAAAAGACGCTTCAAAGCTATTTCGGGATACAAAATGTTTGCATAATTATCATGTAAAGTGGAGCGCTCTTCGCTGCCGTCCTTAAACTAAAATGCCGTTAAGTGACATTTTGTAATTTTTGAATTTCTTAGACCATTTTTATCAGAAAAAAAAGCTCTATCGATCTGTCTGACAACAGTTTCAATAGCTATTATGGTTATCAATATATAAAAACATGAAATGCCGTTAAATGCTCAAATCGTGTATCATAACGCCGTTAGGTGACATTGCTTAGCTAAAATGCGGCTTAGGCTATATAGCCACAAATTTTATCAAATAATTTTTATTTTTTTGCCTAGCTACTTTGCCCGTTAAACTCATTTTTCTACGCTATAGTGCGACAAAAGTACTTTAACGGCTTTTTAGCTTAGCTATTTTTATTATTGATGTTTAAAAATCATAAATATAAAGTCACTATTAAGGAATACTATGCTTAAATGCTACAAAAAGCCTTTTGCCGCATTTAAACGTTTTATTTCAAAATATTTATTTTAGAATTCACAAATGGATTTCTTATATAACTGCATTTATTAATTAATCTAGAAAATGTTTTTAATTTTGTTCAAGACTAAATTGCCGCTATCCAACATAACTTATCTAAAATGCCGCTAAGTATTCTCGCAGCTGATTCAGCGCACGCGATGACGGGCCACGGTGCAGGTGAATAGTTATTTCGTAACCATGGCTAATAAGATTCCCAGGTATTTACCAACTTTTCTCAGAAGCACCCTTTTTTGCTTTGGTTTACCAAACTATGGTCTTTAAGTCTACAGGATCAAACAGGTACTTTTGTGCGTGTGTATCTTCACCTCGCTTTTACTAAAGCAATGTTACTGAAACATTACTCTTATGTACGATTTCCACCTAACGTGCACAGTAAATTAATTTATAAAGTATTTCAGTATAAATTAACATTACTGCACAGTGTAAAGTCACAATTCCTTCCCCAGTGACTGCGCGCTCCCCCTTGCTTGTGTTTCCTTGCATCATTTTGCAAAACCCATGAACGGCCCGAGGCTATACTTGACAATGAAGAATAAATGTAATCATCAAAGCAAATTCAATGCAAACCACATCAGAGTTAATGGTAGGCTTTGGTGTGAGTTACGATTTATGAAACAATTTTAATTCCTTTAAAACAAATTAGAAAAAAATTGCTGGAGAAATGATTAAGCGAACTACACTAACAAACACGCATTGAGTGCTGTGTTACTTTACTCAAACGTCACAATAAAGAGCAAATTTAGAATCGTATTGATTGTTGTGATGAAAAAATTGGTCTGGTACAACAATAGGAAACACTCATCAACGTATTGAACCAAGAAAAACTGACCAAATCCTACAAGAGTGCAAGTTCACTCAGAAAAAGTACTGGTTGTTGTCTAGGGAAACAGTGCTGGTATCATGCACTTCACATTTTCAAGATCTGGACAACTTATTACGGTAGATCTGTATTGAGAACAATTGCAAACTATGATGGGAAGGTTCCTGTTAAACAACCGATACCGGTCAATCGTTATAATCATAATTATATGCATTGTAGTCCACTGCTGCTTCAGAACAACTGACGTTTCAATCACATAAGTACTTCGCGAAAGACGGTTGCTAAATAAGAGGGAGCTGAGGTTAGAAAGTCTTCGCCACCCTCCATATTCCCTAGGGCCTGTCACTTGCTCCAACAGATTATCACTTTATTGGAAATTAAAGAATTTCATGAGGAACATTTCAAAGAAATTTCAAAGAATTAATATATTCTCGCCCCCACGATTTTTTCCACAATTTTAACAGTCAAATACCCATGAACTAAGGGGCAGTGCATAAACTCTCACTTTATTCGCAATTGTTATTTTAAACTTAAGTTATATTTGTTTTTTAACCGTTACTGTCCCATTATTAGGCAAAGGTCTTCCATAAATCCCGATCTTTGGCTTTATCTAGCCAGTCTACAAAAAAACTATAAAGTAATTTTTTCGGCCTGCCTCAGTGTTGTCTTCAGGGTTTCAGTGTGTGGCAATGTGTATCCAGTTTTTGGGATGCATCCTAGTGATATGTCCCACCCAGTCCTATTTTAACTTCGCTGCTTTGACGCCCACATCGATTATGCTTAGTCAAAACCAGGCATAATCGATATGGGCTCAAAAGTGTATAGCGGTGTTTTGAATATTTGGTCAGTCTTATAATGGCATAGCACACATTTAAATAATTTTCCTAAGAAATTGAAGTAGGTATAGTATTATATTAGTAGATATAACTTTTTTGTGTAACTTATTAAGTTCATATAATACTATGTTGAAGATCCTGCCTACTTATGTACTGTTTGTGTAATGGTGTAATGTTGCGAACAATAAAATATTTCTCTATCTCTAAACACCCCACTTTTCATGGCACGATGGCAAACCACTTTTGAAAATCGGTCTATTTTAATGTTAAATTTAAGACTAAGACTATCTGATGTTATAACATTACTATACTATTTTTCTTCTTAACTTTTAAATTCTTTGGCTTGAATGTCCATGGCATGTTAATTAATAAAAACTAAAGCATGTTGAGTTGTTAAAATTCAATGGTAAAAAATTGTTCTATCCAACTTATAACGAATTATAGACTGATGCAAAGTACATTACTTGTTTAATTTTGACATAATACTCGTTTATTTTATATTAGAAATTAAAAACTTTCAAGACCACACAAGTTGCTAAACTATAGAGAAGCTGGATTTCTCGACTAATTATCCAAATTATCCAATTAATAATAAAAGGTCAATTAATAGTACTGAATAAATTTATGTAAGTAAAGACTGACTTTTTAAATTATTGTTTGCCTTAATTTAGCAAAATTCCTCATAAAAAATGTTGTGATCGAGGTGAATTTATGAAAAAGAACACATTTTATAGATCTTTTTTAAATGCTGCCATATGGTTATGCAGTAAGTATAAAAAGATTTGATAAGATATTATTAAAAATAATGATTGATTTAGGAATAAACAAAGAATTTTATGAATTGTTTGTTTTTATTTGATTCTCTTTTCATTTTATGGCGTATTGCATAGCTAAAATGCCGTTATCATCAAAGGTTTTGTACTACGTGGCATTTTAGCAATGTAATCAATAAAAAAATGTCTATAACAAGACTATCATTGAGGTATTATTGAAATTTACTTGTCTTAATTGCCGTTAAGTGACTTAGCGGCATTATAGCGCAATTTGAGTCTACTTTTTTAAGCAATAATGCTTACCTATATTATCTCTAGCGCTTTTAACGGCTTTTAAAGTTTTTATTATACTGATTTTCTTAAGAGTGGTAATATAATTGCAATATTAGGATATAACCATAAGCAAAAAAATGCCGTTAAGGTATGCATAACGGCATTATAGTCTAATTAAGTCTAATATATGAAATATAATTACTTTCTTTAATTTACGGAAACGTTTTCGATTGGCACCAGCACTGACTTAAAGAGCTTTTAATGACATATTATTTGGTATTTTAAAGGTTCACATGTGACTTCAAGTTAGGAAGTAGCATCCATTTGAAATTGTTTCACCGTTTTTTGCGCGTATCTGAAAATGTGGTTTTGGTACTTAACGGCATTATAGTTTAAGGACGGCAGTTAGTCTGATTTGACTTGCCGTTCGATCAGCAAGGTGAAGCAATGAGACGTCACAATTTGGATGGGTGACCGTTTCTGCGGCTTTTATATCAGAGCGCTACCGTGTTTCAGAGAGCACCTTAGTCTTTTGGTTCTTCCGACAAGAATCGTAAGGCAACATCGGCCTTTAGGCGGTCTATGCACACCGACACCAGGTGAATCTATTGGCCACACTAGCCTGTAGTTGTCCAAAATGGTCGAATATGTACTACCAAGATCCGAAACCTTAACATAAAGACTAGTCGATGGTTATCAACTACCTGTGGCTGAAATTATATGACGTTGTTTCTGTCACTGAATTAGTACCAGCCATGTACGCGCGCTACGAGTAGGGTTTTATAGCTCATCCATAATATATTATTAATAACTATACTTTATGACAGTGACTAATGTTTTTCATTAGTAGTAAAGTAAAATTATTAGAGCTTAATAATCATATTGCTGACTAGGAAGCTACTTTATACTAAAGTTACAAATACTAATTTTCTATTCATTATAAATCAAAAAGTTCACACGGAACAAGCCACATTTATATCTAGAAAAATCAAATAAAGAAAAATGATATCCAAACACTTCATTTCAAAGTGGAATATTGTGGCTAAACAAAACTTTCATCCGAATGGTCCAGCGCCAACAATCAGCCCGTATATTTCCATGTGCATATTGCACTGCAGCAATACGAAGCATTGCTTTCGTGCGTTGCTTTCCCTATTCCGTCGCTTATTACACCAGTTGCCCGTGTGCCGATTACCCCATTAAGAGCGCACGTGAGCAAATTCACTTCATTCCGGTTAATCCCCACGCTCGCTGTACTATTGCCGCTTTACTTGGATCCTGTTATGAAACCTTGTTTATTAAACTGTTTATTAAAGGTTTATGGTAACGATGTTAAGTATACAGGTTTATCGTTATACGAACGTCATAATGTTCAGCAGTCAACCTACTTGTTTATGTGGCTTCTTCGGTTATTTATAGTTTGCTGTTATGTAAAGTTGGGAAGTTTCTAGATTATTCTCGGTCGGAGCTTTGGTAGTGCTTATGAATTTACTAGGTTGTTGAATAAATTTAGTATTTAGATGAAGTAGACACATTATCAAATAGGTGAATTTAATACCACGAAATACGTCTACATTGTTGAAAATAATTAGCGATGATAAACTTTATTGTTGACTTAATACTAAGCTAGCCATATAAATAGCCATTAAAAGTGGTATAGAATCAATGAAAACGACGTTAGCAAGTAGAAGTGGGGAGTTTCATGAGTTAATTACAAAAATATGTAATAATGTGTAAGATACTTTCTTTACAAAGAGTTTATACGTGATTGAATAAGACCATTTTCCCGCTTTTTTAAGAATAGTACAAAATTAACTGATTTAAGAGCTTTTATTCATAATAAAAAACAAAATTAAAAAAAACTTAATTGGTACAAAAATACAGATATTCATTGTATAGAACTCTTGACCTTCAAACTAATTAGGATACTTGGAATATGGAGGGCAAGTTAATTTCTGTATGAACATACATAGGTAATGATTATAGGTTGTGGTTTATAAAAATAAAGCGATGGGTAACATGAGAATCAACGTAGCAGGAATGATTTGTTCGGTAAATGGGTGTGTATGAAAGTGTGCGCGAGTGAGTGAGCATGTTTGTGTTGTGTGTGTGAGTGTGTGTGTATGTGTGTCCGTGCGTGTGTATTTGTGTGTGTGTGTGTGTGTTGTAGAACACTCCTATCAAAATACACAACTGACAATGAGCTCAGCTTCCTCATTGTCATTTTAAGCATTGTCAATTTTGAGTGACGATTGTTTTGCAGTTGTATTTATTACATCGATAGATGTATATTTTTTATGAGCTATGTTGTAGATATGAAGAGCCGAGAGCTACTTAGGAAAGTATAATTATCAGTATGGATGGTCTCATGTAAACGCATTATCATAATTAATAAATAGAGTCGACGTACTGTTATTACCTGGCGTTCTGAATAGAGCTGTGTGGTAGAATATCTTCTAGGTTTCTGGTTCGGCGTTGCACCGAAATATGTACTAGGCAATTTGGTGATATGGAAAATTATTAATATTGTGGACTGTATCAAGAATGGCTGGTAAATCGCCTAGAAGAGTGGTGAACGGGAGGAATAGGAGGCGGAGGTATGGGAGCACGCCTTACCTTGTAAGTCAGTCTTCCTCTTTACAAAATGGCGGCCGCCAGCGTCTTCGAGGGTCCTGAAGCTTGACAGATCACTCCACTACACCCGCGGGCGGTTTAGTTCTCGTTTATAGTATAAAATAGCGGTAAATATTGCGGTATGGCACGCGTTCGGCGCGTGCGCGGGGCTGCGTAAGGACGCGACCAATCAGCATGACGATTGATCTTCGACTTCGTCGCAGCGTCTTTGAATTCTGCAACCTATTAGAGCGAGGCGTGCCTTTGGGAGGGAATGGGATAGAAAGGGATAAAAGATCGCTCGTTTTGACACTGCGGTATGCAAAGGAATTTATTAGCTAGGTGATAACATAATTAACTAGCAATGGAAAAGATAGATGGCGTTACCAGTTTCAAAGTTAATACCTTAAATGCAGATCTTTGGGCTCTCTCAAGCTTAATCAGGACTGACTTAGGAGATCCACCCCATACACACAAACAGTACTTGACAATGGACTGACAAAGAGAGCAGTAAACTAATTTGGCTTGAATTTGGCAGTTTTGAAATCCGCGCAGTATCTTATTTTTTAATAAAATAAGATACATACTTAGAAAACACGTGATAATGAAAGAAATGTTTCGTTTTAGTCTAAGAACAATATTTTAAGTACTTTGAATTTCAAAATATGTACTTAAAAAGTACCTGATTAAAGGTAAAAGATAACCGTAAAAGACGGGCACCGCTTTCTTTCTTTGAGGTCTATCATATTTTTCATTCAAAAGCTATAAAGCAATTTCCTAACCTTATGTTTTATTTTCTTGTTTACTCATCGAAAGTAACTTATAAATATATAATCGAAAGTAACTGTTCATAACTACCTTAGTACCAATTACGTTGAATATAGTTTGCCCTTTCATAAAATATTTTCTTCTTGCTACGTTAGGTTTACCACACACACCTAATGACTGACCAAGGAATAATGTTATCAGATGAACATTTTGTTAAACTTTTTTTGCACACCGGACAATCTGAATTTGAAAAACATATATACATACATAGTCTCACGCCTATATCCCCGAAGAGGTAGGCGGAGGTATATTGCTACACCAACTTTTCGCCAGATTTATTTTAGTCCCACGTAATAGGGGGCGAGCCTATTGCCGTACCGGGCACATTACCAGACTCCGAGCTGCTACTGAGAATTTCCTAATGGAAAACCCAATAACACTTTTCCCGACTCGGGGATTGAACCCGAGACCTCCCAGTACCTCGCGCACATTTATGCCGCGTGACCAACGAGGCAGTCAGATTCGAAAAAGTTCTCAATATTTTGTAATAATAAAAAAAAGAAATGTGCCAAGTTTGCGGAGTGCGTTGGATAGCCTTTATATTTAATATAACGAATGAAAAACGTCCGTAAGAAAGAAACAGTGTAATGACTAATGAATTTATTTAGGAATTAGAATCATCAAAAAACTACGGAAGGCCAATTTGTCAACGTCTACTTTATCAATTTATTATGTATCTACGTTCTTGTTGACTTAACAAATCAACTGAAAAAATACAAGTATTTATTGGTATCAAAAGAGAAATTTCCGTCGTTTAATGATTTATTTTTCTGTCTCCATTTTTATACGTAATGTGAACGTCTAAACGTTACTTATCATACATTTTCGACTTTTGGGCCTCTGTGTATTGTGCACAAGATGTGTGATATACAATGTGTATAACATTGTTATGTTCTTATTATAATTTTATTAGAATGCCAACTTATTTAAAAACTCAATTAAAGACAATATAAAAATTAATATCCTCGCATTCAATTCAAAGCTTTAAAATAAGGTAGTATCATTAATCATTACTTTTTTTCATCTAAGTAATCATATCCGCAATCCCAATGTTTCTAGCTAGTTGCTTCGTATATTGTCATGCGTTTACAAACATTATCACCATAAATTAGTCAGCAACATAGTAGTACAGTAACATGAGCTTGTAATATGCCAATGCCTATAGCCGACAGCAGAACCGTAATTTGCTTCCCTTCGGAACTGCCCCCACAAGGCATAACCATCGTCATCTTATGCCAGCAGACTGCAACTAGCAATATTACTGTTATTGATTAATAGCTGAAGATTAGCTATGGATATACTTCATATTGCCCCAGGCTGCACCAGAATTGCCAATAAATTCTCGTAGATCTGGAGGGTCCAATGACAAATAAATTACATTGGTCAACATCAAGAAGTTTCGAATATGTAGCATGAAGTTTTGGGCAGATGAACAGAAATGTCGCAGTTAGTTTTTGGTACAACTAATCTGTATATATAAAATTCTGGAGTTACTAACTGACTGGCAGATACCGCACAGTCAAAACTATAGGGCTTAGGAAGCTGAAATGTGGCATGTATTTATCTTGGACCGTAAGAGTGCACGTAAGAAGGAATTGCCCGAAATTCCCAAATCTGGGAAGAAACCGTTAAATACCTCTGTTATTCTCCTACGTTTCTACCGGCTTTATCGTGAATAAGACCCGCTAAATAATATTGTATGATGTATACAAATCGCGAAAGTTTAAAATCGATTAGAAACCGTTAAATTAAAATAAAATGTGTGAGTGGAGCTGCGAGCATCCTCTTGTATTACCAGTATTTGCCGATATCACGAGTCGATATTTCATAGAAACAGGAAGTTTTATTGTTACCGCGTGAAACAAAGACTCAGGAACAAAGTGGAACAGACTTGAGGAAATTACATGTCATTTGTAATCATAAAACTCGCCTAAGTACACCACACTATTCAACAAAATTCATACAACAGTTAGTTACAATCACTGCGAAGTCGTCAATATCTTAACGTGTCGTCTGGGAGACGACAGCATAAACAGCCGAACTCAGACGATCTTTTATCTGCTGAAGTAAAGATTGTTTATTAGGAAAATAAGTAAGAGTTTATACGTGAATTAATAATTGAATTAATGTGACAATAGTGAAAGTGTGATCAATCTTCGTGTATGTTATTGATAGCGACGTAGCTTATTTGTGTATGATAAAGAATAAATTCTTAAATTGCAAGGCGATACGGAAATGGACTGGGTTGAAATCTAACTAGTTCTTATACGTTACAATATATTGCAATTTTAGCATTAAGTGAGAAAATATTTCATTGCTTGGACTACACATTGTCTAGCATTACATATATTAAATGTATATACATAACGTGAAAATATATAAATGTATTTGTATGTATAATGTAACGACATGTAGCAACATAAACATGTATTCTACATTTCTTCAAGCGCAATACAAATTTCAGTGGCGTAGTTGTCATGATAGTAATGAAAGATACATTTGTAAGCGTCCATAAGCCCATTTGGACTACTAAATTTCAGCTGATCATATGCTTTTGGAATCATTGGCTGTACATCATTCATTATCATCATCCTAGAGTTATCCCGGTGACACGCCCGGGGTCAGCTTATTAGTCTAACCAGATATGACAGAATATCAGCTTTTCCACAGACTGCCTTCTGAACTCTTTTGACTTCTGGTTCATTCTGGACGTAAAGAAGTGTACACCTGTGTCAATTGTTGTGTTGAAAATAAATTTTAATAAACAGTAAACAACTTGAAATTACCTGGAAACTGCAAGAAAACATCCACATAACCTCAAATATTCACGAAAACTATCAGCTCAAATAGAATTTTTGTGACTGTTAACTTTCAAATAACAATACCAACGATTAAGATTAACCCTGTATTTGTAAACAAAGAATATTACTGGTCAACTTGCACTCCGAACACAAATCAACGTAATCAGCTGATTGGCACTCAATTGACATTAGACTATATCGGATCTACCAACATTTAGAAAACGCTTTTGATTACCACAGGTTACTACAAAAATTGTTCGCCATAAATAAAAGAGTGATACTATTATTTTCATTCATTCGTAGTAAAACTTGCCATACATTGAGAAAAATTGGTGAACTGGGCAAATAACGCAAGAAAATGACAACTAATGCCATCTATCTTTCGTAACGACAAACATTCGTCAAGTTCCAATACCAGTCACCTATTTCGTGATATACAGATAAGCCTTAGCTAGCGGAGTAGCGTAAGCAGCTAGTACAGAACAGGTAGTTACGTTCGAATCCTACCAAACAAGGTGGTGCACTTTTTGTGATTATTACACAGTATTATTGAATATGTCAAGCTTTGAACTAGAGAATGTTACTCAAACAATGAAATATTACCTTTTAAACCTAGTCCAACCTCTCTGTACTCAAAGGCGACCAAAAATACAAAGTTTGGTTTTTAACGATAGCGACTTCGACATGGATATATCTTATCAAAGTCAACCAAGTATTGGATGCCATATTAAAGAAATAAATGCGATAACAGAGAAGCTTAACAAGTTGACAGCGGAATTACAGAGTGCAAATACAGAAATAGAAAACCTAAATATTGAAAACATAAAATTAAAAAAGGAAATAGATAGTTATAAACACAAAATCATACTTTATAAGTCTGTAGGCGCAACAGAAGCATGTTATGTGAATAACGTCACACCTCTCAAGTTCTACTCGCCGCAATATCGAAGACGATTCAAATACACCAATATGAAAGTTGGCTTACCTCGGACATCTTCGCGGGAAATTACTATTTGCGCTGTAGACTGTCAAACCCCAAAAAGTAGCCGACAGCCGACGACGAATTTAAATAGTAGCTATGATAAATGCGCAAAGATACAACGAAATAGTTATAGCACGTTGATGATGACTTCTCCGAGAAACAATGATATCGACATGGCCGTCATTGTGGATGGCACACAAGACTCATTAGTTCACGAATATGAAATCTCTCCTCAAGATCCACTTTTACCTTACAAAGAAACAAAATTAAAACCGCCCATAAGAAGAAATAAATATGAGAAAGAATACCTCTGTACAAAAAAGAAATTAGTTATTATAGCAGATCAGCAAAGACGTAACCTTCGAAGCATTCTTCAGAAATTGGTTGGCGATGATTACAAAGTTTGCTGTTTCTGGACAACTGGAGCTACATTAAATGAAGTACTGCGCTCAGATAGTACGGTCATATGTAATTTAAATAAGGATAACTTTGTAGTAGTTTTGGAAGGTATAAATGATATCAACCCAAATGAACTTCTATTTGCCCTAAAGAGTTTTTTAAATAATACAAAAAATACTTATATAATTGTTTCCGAAGTGCCGTACAATCGACATCTAAATGAAAAGAAGCTTAATTACGAAATGAATTTCATTTGTTCGCGGTACAGACACGTTACTTATCTTAATATGAAATATTCTGAATATTTGCCCAAGTACCGTTGCCGTGCTCTACATAAATCACAGCTTATTCTTAAAACAGACATTGTGCATAAATTAAACTATGACAAATATACTGACGAAAAAAATTTTTATTATGTGACTTACCGTGTGTATAGCACACCAATCAGTTATGACAAATCTACAAAAACAAGCGAGTGTTCACACTACGCCGGACCGGCTAATTAGGCGGCGAACGGCCGGCTTCTAGACTATACATACTTTATAGATGGAAGGATTCGATCGCAAGATCATCACTAAAATAATCTGACATCGGTGACCATGGCCACTGGCCACCCATTATCCGTCAAAATTAAATAGATCTTCATGTGAAACTTAGAAACATCATACATAGACATTTTGACTTATTCGTATAAAGATTGTAATGATATTTGTAGTGAAAGAGAAACAAATACATCATCAAAAACTTTTGCGTTGATAATAACAGTTTAGTCGCGATGTTTACCTAGATCATAGCAAGCGATACTTACCTAATAAATCCACGTAATTTAATGATGATGAATTTTATTGCCAGTTAAATTAAGTACACGGTGCCTGGTGGCAACCAGACCTTGTTACTGAACTTCAATGTCCATGTGACAATCAGCTAAAAACACAATTTATACCTGACTTGCTTACATAAAATAATAATATTCAGGTCTTAATTTGAACGGGTTTTAGAAATTAAATCACACGTCTATTCCTACGTTCAAATTTATTAATTTTGAATTCTTTACAGAATTTGTGTTCATGGCAGACTGAGGTGATATTTGTCATTTTCTTGAATGTATAAGTTATCTCAAAGTACCCGAACATTTTTCAACTATTGGTGTTACTATTTACGCAGAATGAGCTCTCAGTGTCCTTAGGTGTTGTTCAGAAGACCGTACGACACTGTGAGCCTCATTCTGGTACATGAACATGTACCAGAAAACATAAGCCAGATGATTTAGTCGGGACTTTATTACATTGCCAGGCGATTTTACTCTACTGTGCGACGCAAAGGAGGGGCCCATCCAAATTTTACCAATCAAATCTTCCCAAGGGGCCCTGACTGTGAGTCGTTCTGTTCTGCATTAGAATTTATGATTTGTTTTATGTGTGTATCGATTATAAAACTATTTCAATTGTATAGTTATTTAGTATTACTTAACAGAATTCTAAACTACTGGGCATGTTTCATTCTTTTTAGTTTTTATTTAAGTTAATATTTTTACGTATTTTTTTTAAATTAGTTTTTATGCAGTCGGGTTTTTTGTTTTCTTTATTTTTTTATTTTTTTTTTGGTTTGCAAATTAATTTGCATTCATCTGGCAATGTTAAAGGCCCGACTAAATCAAATAATGTAATCATTTATAAACATTTATCTTACTCTAACACTAGAAAAAAATCATAAGTCAAAATAAAATAAATATATTGGACAGGACTGCTATTGTAATGCGGTCTCTATAGTATTTTTTCTTATTCTAAGGCCGGCTCCGATCAGTGTTATCAACTTAGTAGAATTTTCACTATAACTGGGGGTTTCAACATTTGCGTGAAATTTAATACAACGTTCGTTTTAAAATAATTTGTATATTGTTAAATCTATTAGTATTATATTACTTGATGTGTTGATTTAACATTTCATTTGCATTTTTAAGTCACATATTACTAAAAAGAACTAATTATTATTTTTGTATACCAATTCTTTTCCGTAGTAAAATAAGTATCTTAATGGAAATTTCAGTGGATAGGTATACGTATAGAGTTTTTTTTGTTAGGAGTTTCTGTGGCGGAGATAGTTTAATATTTTTTTCTATCGACATAGTTTTAGCTTAAAACACCAAATCTACAGTGTTCTTAATCTCAATGAAAGATATTAATTAGATGGGTAGGTAGTAGCCCAGTGGTGTACGGAACGGACTGCCGAGACGATGGTCTCCGGTTCGGTCTCCAGTTACCCCGGGCACACACATTTGACTTTTCGAAGGTATGTACGTATTGAAAATGTCAATTATCACTTGCTTAACAATGTGCCCGGTAGATAACAATAGGCTCGCCCCCTATTACATTGGAACCGAAACATAACTCGCGAATTGTGGGTGTGTCTGACATCTCTGCCTAAAAGGGTTGAAGTCATGTATGTACGTGTATATGTAATAATTCAAACTTTCATCACTTTCTATAATTTTGTATTCATCGACATCATCGACGGTAAATGCGTATCCGTACATTATTTTTATAGGTATTATACGATATAGAAATTTCGGCCTTATAATATTATGATACTTGGTCCACGATAGCGTGTGATAAAATTGAAGAAAGTTTTAGATTCCGATTTTGGTACACCTTTTTTTGGAACCAATATTAGTAAACATGAAAGTTTATATTCGTAGCTTATATTTTGATTATTTTTTTAAGAAGAAATAACTATTTTGGTGGCAATTTCATTAGGTGTCATGTGTTTAGGGAAATTTTATTCGTGGTTTCTGATGGAGAGCTTAGTTTAACTGTTGGTAACACTATGTCACCGGCACTAGGCATGGGTCTGGGCACGTTGTCATAACTATCTATATTTCATAACTATCTATATCGTTCGATCGCATAATTTAAAGAAGTATGTACTCGTAGATGTGTCTAATGCATAACTAGAATTATAACAGCAAGTGGTTTGATAAGGCCCGTTTTAGAAAACGTTAAGAATGCTAAGATTGTTATCGAGACCTATAATTAAATGTATTAGATAGCAAAAACTACGCCAAAAATAGCAAAAAGTTAATCAACATAAAAAATATAGTGAAAAATAAAAATCTAACCAAATAACAAATGTGGCAAAATTAAAGAAATTTAAATATAATGAAAATAGAAAGTAGAATTAAGCAATATGTAGGGAATACGCCAAAAATAACTAAAAGAAAAAAAATCTAATAGTATCACATAAAAGTGTTTTTTTTTTAAAGTTCACAAACATTTCAAAACGTTAAAATTAAACAAATAAAGCATAACAAGACAACAAAAATACGCAAAAATGAGTTAAAAGTTCAAGTAATAAAAAAATAAATCAAAATGAAATTAAAGATACATGTACAAAAAGTATAAAAAGATATCAACATGCAATTGAAATATAAAGTTAAATTAAACAAAAAATGTGCTAAAATAACAAAAAGCTAAATGTTATAAAATTGAGCACAAAAGTGAAAAAAGAAATAGAAAAAGTAATAACGTTACGTACAGATAAAATATATTTATCTGTACTATGTACCTAAAATAAAAAGTTTAAAAAAATTAATAAATTTAAAACATGTATAAAAATGTTAAAATATATCAAATCGTAAAATTATTTATCAAAGAGTTAAGGAAACTCAACTATAAACATATAAAAAGCATACATTAAGAAGCAATAAATAAGTCTTAGGGCCTGGTCACAAGATCGGTCTAAGCGGCGAGTGGCGCGTCAAGCGGCGCGTCAGGGGCGATGCCGATGTACCGTTCACTCTGTGGCGGCCGCGCGCTGCCTCACAGTAAACGCGCCATCTACATCGAAAACGCTCGCCGCTACCACCCGCCTCTGTAGGCCGTGACCGGGCCGTAAGAATGTTACAAAATTTCACACTTTAAAATGATCACCGGTCAACCATTCTGCTACGTTAAAATGTAACTACATAGGTCACGTTTGCTCGCGATAGCGGCGAACGTGCACGGCGTTAAGCATCACGATGGTTATACTCGATATGAAATTTAGATAATCATACAATTGATGTATAACTATCTATTTGTTATATAGCTTCTGATCGTTGCCATAACGATCTGTATATTATAACGCATACTCTTAGCTCAGCTCTTCGCGTCCGGCTAATTAGCCGGTCCGGCGTAGTGTGAACACAAATGATATACATGAATCGAGCTTCACGAACAAACAAAATGACTTTTTTCGTGTTTAAAGAGTTAAATATACTTCATCAGAATATTAACGGATTGATTAATAAAACTGATTTGCTAACATTATCCTTAGAACTACTTGAAATTAAGAGCGGGAACATAGACATTTTGTGTATAACCGGGCATAATATGATAAGATCTGACATTCAATTAATTAACATTCCAAATTATACTATTCTATCATCTTTTTGTCGTAAATCTCGCCATGGCGGTGCATGTATTCTCACTCGAAATTTTCACAAATGCAAACCAATCATTGGCTCAAAGCGTTTTAGTGAGGAAGGCATTATCGAAGTGTCGGGGATAGAGTTTGTGGAACATAAACTATTTGTGTTCTGCATCTATAGACCACCAAAAATGACGCACGAAGATATTAATAAATTTTTCGACAAATTTAATTCGTTATTGGCTCAGTTTTGTTTAAGTAAAAATAAGGTAGTACTGTGTGGTGATTTTAATATAAACATTCTTAATAATACGATGCTTTCGAGAGACTTTTTGAATATATTATCAAGTTATAATCTAAAATGTACTTTTAAAGAACCAACTCGGCTAGGATACTCGAATATGCTTTATCTGATCACACAGCACAACTGCTAACGTGCCCAGTTAAGTTTGGCGTCGCTTTAAAATATTGGTATGTTGAAAAACGAGATCTGCATGAAGATAATATAAGAAAGTTTCAGGAATGTATTGAGTCTTTAACTTTTATTGAATGTTTTGAAAATAGTGACCCTGTTGAATAATTTAATAGCTTTTATGATTTGTTTCTTTTGTTTTATCGTTTGTGCTTTCCTATGGTAAAATTCAGAGTCAGTGTGCAGAAACGACAAAAATGGATCTCAAATGGCATTAGGAAATGCTGCAAACGCAAAAGGCAACTATTATGGCAGTGTCGCAAAAACCGTACCAAGAAAAGCATTAATGATTTTAATACCTTATCCTCAAAACTTAATCGTATAATCAAACTTACGAAAAAAGTCCAGAATGAACATTTTATACGTACGGTCAGCGATAAATACAAAGCTACATGGTAGCTTATTAATAACACAAAATATAAAACGCCTAAAGATGAAATACATCAGATCAAAATAAACGATACAAATGTTATTGACGATCCTTTACAAATTGCTACGTAGTTCAACAATTTTTTATAGACCAGGTTGAAAAGACGAATAACAATGGCAAATTTCCTATTCCCATACAAATTTCTAATTCTTTATACATGAATCCTACCACACCTAGTGAAATACACACAATAATTTCAAATTTAAAAAATACCAGCAGTACTGGTTACGATGGCATATCTACTGTTATACTAAAACAAGTCTCGATAAAAATATCTATTATATTGAGCCATGTCGTTAATCAGTGTATTTTCCATGGCGTTTATCCTGAAAAATTTGAATTTACTGTTATTAACCCATTATTTAAAAAAGGCGACCCATGTTTGAGTGCCTGTTATCGAACGTTTTCCTTAATACCTACCATTTCAAAAATCTTTGAAAAGTTTATACACGATAGGATATACCAATTTGTCGAACTACATAATATATTTGCAATCGAGTAGGTGGGTTTTAGGAAACATAAAAGCATAAATATGGCCATCTACAACCTTTTTTAAATCGTTATAGACAGTATAGATAAAAAGACTCCCGCCTGTGCACTTTATATGGATCTTACAAAAGCTTTTGACTGTGCGGATCACGAGGTACTATTAAAAAAATTGAATGCATATGGAATTAGGGATAATATCTTAATCTTATTGCATCTTACCTTTCTAGAAGAAAACAGTGTACTGAAATAAGACGCCTATGTCCAAAGTTCAAAAGGGAGACAAATTATTTATCAGAATACAGCAACACTAAACTAGGAATCCCACAAGTATGCTAGGGCCGCTCTTGTTTAACATTTACATAAATGATCTCCCAAAAATAACAAAACATCCAACTATTTTGTTCGCTGATAATAACACGATTGTATTTATGGGAAAAGATAATTTGCGTCTTGAATATGACATAATCAACACACTTGACAACGTTGTACAGTGGTTGACAGCGAATAATCTAAAAATTAACTTAAGCAAAACTCATCTAATGGCATTTAGAAATAGAAAACCGTTACTTGACAATATTAATATTAACTTTTAAGACGAAACAATTAATGAAGTGGATGCAACAAAATTTCTGGGACTTAACATAGACAATAATTTGAATTAGAAGGTACACGCAGAGAACCTATGCGCAAAACTAAGTACTCAAGCATGTGCGCTGTACATGCTCTCAAAAAAAATGAATCAAAGTGAAGTCTTGGTTGCATATCATAGCAACGTCGAATCCATAATACGATATGGAATCATATTTTGGGGAAACTGTACGGAAAAAGAGCAAGTATTTAGGGCACAAAAAAGGTGTATAAGGGCAATGTGTAAGCTCAAGCAAACAGATAGCTGTAGACCCTACTTTAAAAATCTTAAAATATTAACGCTACCGTGTCTGTAAAAATATGAATTAGTGCTATTTGTAAGAATGAACATCACTATGTTCGAGAACTATAGAAATAAACGTCACCATTTTAAAATTTGTTGTCCTCAGCACAAAAGTGCTATGATGACTAATAGTGTCCTTTGTATGGCACCCCGGGTCTATAATCACCTACCGAACTATTTATTAGAAATTATTAACATAAGCCAATGTAAACATATAAAGTCAAGCAATTTCTACTAGCAAAAGTGTATTATAGCGTAAATGAATTTTTAAATGGAATCAAAACAAGTATGCAATTATAAACTATGTACATCCTCATTATATTCGAATTGTGACTCTATTGACTACCCATTTTTATTGCATTACCTATTATATTTTGAAATAATTATACTGATGCCTGTTTTTCTATCGACATAACTTATTATTTTAATGATATTGACATTGTAATAGAATTGATGTTTCGAGATTATTATTAACATTGACATTATTGTTAAATAAAATAAATTTTAATAGTCTCTCTGCTATAGCATTACGAATTGATTGCCTGCTGTATAGCTAATAAATAATATTTTACTATTAAATTGCATGCCATCTGGCTGAATATGGAGATACTATTTTACTATGTATTGTTTGTCATCACAATTAATTGTATGTACCCATTTTCGCAATAAATCAGTTTGAAGTTTGAAGTTTGAACTCCGTAACCCAAGGGGATAGCGATATTTCATGGATTAGACCAGTATCAGTTGACCAGTCTGACGGTACTGACTCACCGTAACGACTGCCAAAGATCTTTATGACAGTCGGGACAGACGGATTAACGTGCTCTCCGAGACACAGGCAAGCGATAATTAACTAGTTTAATACGCGTATGACTTCGAAAAGTCAATGTTGCACGGCGTGGATTTAAACTCGATACATACTACATGGCTGTCCGTTGCATGTCTGCATGTCAATCATACAGCTATTGGCGGTTGGCGGCAAATAACAAGAAGCCTACGTCCAGCAGTGGTGCTGGACGGAGGCTTCTTATAATTGCTTGTTCTTACACGGCTTGGAATAGTTTGATTTCAAGTTTTCCGTGTCTTCATTTTCTTTAATCACCTATTATGAAACACACGGAATGAAATGATGTGTTCTTAATCCACTTTTATACAAATTGGTAATGTAAACTATATGAAAACAAAAACGAAATATCAGTACAATCTTAAAAATAATACTCACTACAAAACCTGATTTACCCGTCCGTTCTTTCAAAGTAATATTCTATTTTACTTAAACTTGAAAAGTCGAGCTTAAAAACGAAATCTAGTGGGTATGGGTAGTTAACCCTTAAATTGTATCGGGGTCAAAATTGACCCCAAAGCTTCATATTTTTAATCACACCTTTTCAGTTAAAGCACTTACACTCTTGTGCATCAAGGTAATCTCATTACGCAGCGGAGTGCGGTGGGTGACGGACGCGCGTCACTTAACTGCTACTGAGAATGGAGGAGTTCACTGCTGGGGTCAAATTTTTATTCATTATGTGTGTGATTTATGTCATAATATTTCACTATTTTATACTGAATTTATATATAATTTTTACGTGACGGTGAAATCTCACAGCTTTTGGAAGACCAAAACGAAGAATCTGGCTCCGAATTAATTCAGGACGCCACAATAGCTGCTTGTGACCAAAAAATTATCAGCGTTTGTGAGGAACAAATAGATTAATTGTCTTAGATTGTAATTTTTTTATTATTCATGATCTCATAGGAAGTTTCTATTTTTTATTATATTAGTTATATACAAAAACGAATACAAAATGTTTTCTTGTATTATTTTTCTTTTTATATATAAATAAGAATACCTAAAGTAGAGTCTTGTCAAATAAGAAGATACTACCTGTTTTATTTATTAAATATGTGATCTCTTGTTAAAACATGATACAAATTTAATAAAACATTACATTGTAAGTCCTTTTTTCCTGAATAAAAAGAAAATTTATAATGTATAGTTGTATCATTTTATATTACTGTGTACTAATATCTGGAGTCAATTTTGACCCCTATACCACTTACGTTGCCTTTTTTAGCGAAACCAGCTAAGGGTTAAGAAAAGCGATGAGTAGGGAGCATATGCACCTCGTAAAGTGAAATGGAGGATCACAGACAGATAGGTGTTCTACGTAGTCTGTAAATTTTGCAAATGTCTATAGTCTAAGTAATAATATGCACTGAGAATTTGATGGATATATTGTACTTTTGTAATTGCGTTGGATGTTCCTTGGGTCCTTATTCGCTAACAAACAAGAAAAATTTGACTAGACAATGACATAGCTGAAATACTACGCCATGTTTTTACGTACGTCGGTGCATTTATATAGTCATATGAATCTAGAATTCTCATATAAATCTGGAATTCGTTTTTATTACTTACTTTATGTTAGAAATATTTTTAATAATTTAGATAATGAATGCATTCCGTTGGCTGAATGCGTCAAGCGAGGTGGATTTATTGACTCTCTTTCAGTATCCTAAGAAGAACAAAAATCGAGTATGACAAATCTCAAATATCAGAAGCCGGAAATAACACTAAGCGACTGTGGAAGTACGTTAAGTCTGTTACATATATGTCGAAGCAAAATAAGTGCGATACAAGTTTATTATATACAGATCGTACCCCTCTATCTTCCGCTGATAAAGTCGATAGCTTTTTTGCTAACATTGGTGTAAATTTGGCTGAACAAATTCAAAGCACATCTAACATTCAACTAACATTCTTAGGTTATCTTGATAAATTAGTGTATAAGTTATTATTTGACAGTAAATATAGTAAACATAAAATTGTTTTGACAGGTGATCTCAATATTAACACATTAATCAAAAATAAAATAGTGCAGGACTTCAATGACATTTTAAATAATTATAATTTGACTATACATATTACGGAACCAACCAGACTTAACTCATGCATTGACCATATAATTAGCAATGTAAAAAGAGGCACTACAACAAAAATTCTTAAGCTCGGATTATATGACCATGATACTGCACAGGTATTATGCTTGTCTTTAAAAAACAAACCATCCTTACCTTCTAAATACTACCTAATTAAAAGAGACTTCTCTCAAGAAAACATGCATAAATTCCAACAATGCATAAGCAGCCTCACTTTTAGTCATGTTTATAATGAAGGAAATCTAAATAAAGCTTTCAATGATTTTCATACGGACCTATGTCTATATTGTAACTTATGTTTCCCTCTGTATAGAAAACCAATTATATGTAAAAAGACTTATAATAAATGGATTACTAGAGGTATACAATGTAGTTGCAAAACTAAGAGGCATTTGAGGTTTAATTTCTACAGACAACGAACTGCTGAAAGTAAAACTCAATTCCTTAATTACTCGAAGTTATTACGGCGCTGTATATCTAAGTCACAACAATTAACTTACAAGATCATTATAAGTAATGCTAAAAATGTATGTAAAGCTGCTTGGAAATTAATAAACGAGAATTTTGGTGACAATATAGATAATGTGAATTCATTATCTATATTGTCACCAAAATTCTAATTCAATTAAGGAAATAAAACATGGATCAGATACTTTACAACAACCTCTTCAAGTAGCCGACGCGTTTAATAAATATTTAATAAGCATGTCAGAAAATAATAATAGTAATGTAAAAAACACAAATAAAATTCGTGCAGATCGCAGCATGTTCTAGTATCCTTTCAATGAAATAGAAATAATTAATATTATTCTATCCCTAAATAATACGCAGTCCGTTGGATATGATAATATTCCTACTCATATAATTAAACAGAATAGATATATTTTGGTACCATTGTTACAGTACCTAGTTAACCTCTCATTTGAACAGGGTGAATTTCCAGAGAGATTAAAGAAATCAATAGTTAAGCCACTTTACAAGAAAGGAGACAAATTGGAAATGTCAAATTACAGGCCAATTACCCTTATACCTGCTTTCCAAAATATTCGAAAAGGCCATGAAAAAACGGCTCACTTCATACTTAGAAAAGTTCAAACTTATTAAAACTGAACAATATGGGTTCCAGGCAGGGAAGTCGACTACTCTCGCCACTTTCGATCTAATCAATAATGTACTTATAAATGTCGATAAAAAGAAGTCTACAACTGTTGTTTTCTTTGATATGTCGAAAGCGTTCGACTTCGTGTCTCATAAAATCCTAATAGAAAAGTTAGAGAACTATGGTGTAAGAGGGCCGGCATAAAGTTGGACTAAAAGTTACCTTAATAACCGAGAGCAATGTGTTCAAATAGCTAATTTAGGTACTGATGCAGTTGTAAGACAGGAACAATCAAACTATATTACAAACTGTTGTGGTGTTCCGCAAGGGAGTGTGCTTGGGCCACTTTTCTTCCTACTGTACATAAATGACCTGCCTGACATTACACAACACAAATGTATCCTCTTTGCAGATGACGTCTCTATTATTATACCAAGTCAAAACGATATAGAAATCAATAACACAATTGACTCCATAGTTAAATGGCTAAAAGACAACAACTTACATGCAAACCTTACAAAAACACAATCCATACAATTCCAAACTTATAAATCAACAGCCATTCCTAGGGTACTAGTACACAATAACACAACAATAAATGAAACGTCACACACCAAATTTCTAGGTATAGTGGTTGATAGGCACTGCAACTGGAAGCAGCATATAGATGGGGTATGTAATAAAGTTAATAGTTTCGCGTATGTACTTAATAGACTAAGAGCTACATCAACCTTGCAGACTGGACTTCTAGCTTACCATGGTTATGTAAGTGCTGTATTGAGATACGTTCTAATACTATGGGGAAATTCTACTGATATACAAAGTGTTTTCTTGTGTCAAAAAAGATGTATTAGGGCTTTAGTTGGAATACCACCGTTTGAATCTTGCAAACCACACTTTAAAAAATTAAACATATTGCCCTTGCCTGGAATGTATATTTTTGAAATATGCGTCTTCGTAAAAACTAATCCTCATATATTTTTAAAGGCAAAAGACGTATATTATCGAAACACAAGACATGGAGAACGACTTGTACTAGATGTAGCTCCAAAGACAACTTTGTTTCAAAGAAACTGCTACTACATGTGTGTTAAAATCTTCAATAAAGTACCATCTCATATTCTAGAGCTTCCTCTATCAAAATTCAAGAAAAAGCTGAAATTGTTACTTCTTGAAAGAATGATTTATTCTGTAAATGAATGGTTCTAAAACATTGAATTGATTATAATATATTTATTAACCAGTATTATTATTTGAATTCTCTATATTCAATTATTTCAATTATTGTACTATTAATTATTACTTTTTGACATTTTCTCGAAATATTGACTCATTTGACATTGTATTATTAATTATGGTATTATTATTGCTGACTGAGGTTATAACTCTTTGACATACTAGCTCATCTTTATTTTTTTCTGAATTCCATTATGTATTGATTATGTAATAAAAACAGTATTTTTAAATTTGCACACCTGATGAGGTTGAATATGGTTAAATGGACTCAACGAAATTGTAACATCCTTTGTACACCCATTTTCATGCAAATAAATGATTTATGATTTAAGAGTTACAGCTAACAATAATCCAAAAAATGCAACTTCTATCGTTCCGATATATAATAGTAGTGGTAAGTCGTTTGTTTTACTAGAACCGGATGAATGTGAAGTAGAACAAATTATCCTATCACTAAGACATAGCTCAGCAGCAGGGTGGGACGGTATTAGCACTGCAATACTATGAAAACCTTTAGGCACATACTGATACCTCCATTAATTCACATTTTTCGAATTTGCCTGTCCGAAGGAATCTTCCCCAAATGCCTCAAAAAGGCAGTAGTAATTCCCATACACAAATCAGGGCAAAAGGATCTGGTAACTAATTACCGGCCAATCTCAATACTACCTTCGATATCTAAAGTACTCGAGAAAATTATAAACAATAGAATAGTTTCATATCTTGAAAATAGCTCCCTCTTCTCCCACAAGCAATTCTGCTTCAGATCAAAGTTATCCGCAGCAGATGCAGTACACACCTTGACTAATTATATTTTCGAGGAACTTGGGCAAAGTCAACAGGTGATTGGCATCTTTCTAGACCTGGCAAAAGCATTTGACACTGTATCAATCCCACTGCTTCTTAACAAATTGCAGGCCTTAGGAATAAGAGGCACACAGTTAAAACTGTGTAAAGACTACTTACGGGATAGGTATCAATGTGTCAAAATAGACAACGTCATCAGTTCCGAATTACTATTACCCCAATTCGGCATTCTTCAAGGAAGTGTGCTCGGAGGAACACTCTTTCTAGTGTATATAAATGATCTCTGTAACCTAAACCTACATCATGGCACTATTGTTACGTATGCTGACGACACTGCGCTTATTTTCTCAGCAAACACTATTACGGAAGCTCAGAAGTATGCACAACAAGGGTTTAACGTAGTAAATAATTGGCTTAAACATAATCTACTAACCTTAAATACTGATAAGACTAAATTCGTTCAATTTTGTATGCGTAACCCCCAAGCACATAATTATTCTTTTCACTTATATGCACATAACGGTTATCTTAACTCAAACAACATTTGCACCTGTCCGGACATTAATAGCACTACTAATATTAAGTATTTAGGGGTTATATTGGACGAAACCCTTTCCTATAAACAACATATCGCCGCTTTAACGTCTAGGCTACGAAAACTTTTATTTGTATTTAAAAAAAATTCGCTTTATTTTAGACCATAACCTCATTATACAGATGTACAAGGTATTGTATCAGTCCATAATCCAATACTGCATTACCTCGTGGGGAGGTATAGGAAAATCTTTAATGCTCTCTATAGAGCAAGCGCAAAGAGCCCTTCTTAAAGTGGCCACCCGCCGACCTTACCGATTTTCTACAAGCCTTCTGTATGAATCATGCAAAGTGCTAACGGTTCGTCAGCTGTTTATATTGTACACTGTACTAAAACAGCACACTGCGCTTACGTACAACGCCAACCTTACTAACACCAAGAGACGGAAAGATATTGTCTGTAGTTCAAGCTCTGAATCAAAGTTTGTCTTTACTCATAGATTTTTCACATTTCTGGGTCCCTATGTTTATAACAAAATAAACAAATAAACATCTATTTATGACCTAAGTTACGTAAGATCGAAACAATGCGTCTATCAGTATTTACAAACATTGAAATATGATCAGACCGATCAGTGGTCATATAATTATAGGTTTCATATTAGTTTTAAAATAATTCTAAGTAGGTATATTTTTATTTAGAGACATTACGTTTAATATGTTTATGATAAATATTGTGATGACTTCATAACTCAGATCGAAATCATTTACTGTAAGTGCTGTTAACGCCTGTGGCACAGGTTTACCCTAGTACAGGCACCTCATTTTTTTACCTAAATTACTTTTTAAGAACTGTATGTATATTTTTTATGATGTTTGAGAATTAATAAATTTTTATTATTTTTATTATTTATTATTTCATGGGTCATGGAGAAGAATTTGGAATTTTATAGCTATTAAGTTGACAATAATACAGTGATTGAAAATATGAGTTGCGGTGGGAGTCTTATGGGTTTTAATTATATTTCTTAGCATACTTGCTGGTCACTAAGTTCTATGACAGAAGTTACCGGCCTGCTACCAGAAATAATCAGCAACTGCATGTATCCCGACGCTCGCTGGTCTAAACTTTAAGATATTACTATGAATAGGCTAATATTCTGTGAACACTGGTAGCCTTATAAGCATATATTTCATAACTTTAAGTCACGGATACCGTAATAACGCTTGAATGACGATATTAAAATATTACACTTCGACGAAAACAATGATTATACATTTTTTTGTTATTAATGCCTGAGTCAATTCAAATCAAGGTTTTTCTTGTAAAAAATACTTTCTCTTCAATATCTGTGAAACAAGTTTATCGGAAACATTTACACAATTAAAAAAGCTCAAAACCTAAGCAACTTCACTCACAAAAATTTTCAGTTGAACAAAAATTCCGAATATATTGGACAGACGAACATCTACCCGTCTATATTAGCTGCAAAGAGAAATAAAACGTCTCAGTGGATGCATTAGGCAAATAGAATGTATTGTGAGATACGAACGAATAAAAACACAGAGCGCATCTGTAATAGAATTTGTTGACGATTTGTGATGCCTGATAGTTGTCCTTTAGGTGAAAAGTCACTGGTGCAATGCATTCTGTGATGATAGTACCGTATTGATCTTGGATTTGAGATGGAAGTATTAGTTTTATTACAAGCTTTTATATAATTCCACCTGTACCGGTGTCTGTAATGAAACCTTCGCAACATAAACTTGACGCACTTCTCGCTTTTTACTGAGCTGAAATTTTGCTTCCATAATATCTTGTTGGGTTTATGCAAATGTTACACATTGGAATTAAACTACAGTTTACGGATTTTATCACGTTTGAATTGGTTTTACGCGTAGTTTAATTCCAATTTCGCTTGCACATTTATACCGCGGGTCAATGAAATATTATGATGTCATAGAGCTGACCTGATGATGAGACTAGAAGGTGGCCGTGAGAACTCCGCAATGTAACACCACAACCCGTCGCGTTTGGGCTCGTTTGATTTCTATTGACGAGTAAAATCCATTGAAATGTTACATTTTTTTTGGCTTAGCGTGCATTCGTCAGAGGACGCCATTTTATAGATGTCTAGAGGGGTTAGTACAATGTTAAATCCAAGTTTGTGGGTCGCAGCCCTTGTCCTGCGGCCGCCATCTTGAAAATAGTGGTATAAATGGGTTTTCTAGTTTATCTGGCAAACTACTGGCCGTACAACAAATTTCAAAATCAATTTTGTTGCAAATTAAATTCTCTACAACTTTGATTCCGTAGCATTTAGCCTTTAAATGAAAGATAACAAAGTTAGAAACGAAAAACGAATGAATTTTTTAACAAAATTTGCTGTTTTTTTCAATGTTTTATAATTTCTTCGTCGTTAATAATAAATAATATATTTAATTTTTCTTTTCCGAAACAAGACTCAATCTTCCAACTTAAGATTCGTGCCTAAGGTCAAATTTTCACTCATAACAATGACCCTTAAAATTGGGGTTGAAAAAAAAAGATAAACTCTATCTCTGGACATCAGAAGTTGATAGTCTGCCCAACCAGAGGATACAGCAATGTGTTCCGCAATGCCTAAATGTTCTGGGGACTACTGCAGGAAAATTATTGGAGATATCAATATTCATAGAAGAAAATGATGAATTATCGACAAAAAGCGACTCCTCTAAATTTATTTATCAAACATTTTATACTGGCGCTTAATCAGACCCTGTGCCAAAGCCAGGCTCATCTCAAAGACATCACACAGTTATAGTGGGAAAACATAAAAAAATTGAAAAATACAAAGTTAAGAAAGGTAAAGGTAAAAACTTTTTATTTTTGGCTTTACGACAGAAGTTTCAAAACCAAAAATGTTGAGAATTTAATTTGCAACAATAAATTCTTTAACAGTCAGTGAAAGTGTGCGGCCAATAGTTCACCAGATAATCAAGAAAAACCATCTTCACGCGCACTCTTTCTAAGATGGCAACCGAGGGACAAGAGGTACGACCCCAAAAATTTGGATCAAGCTTTACTCTAGCCCTCCCTATATATCTGTAAAATAAAATGGCGTCCTCTGATAAATGCAACCCTAAACTTAACTTTTCAATGGACTACACATTGATTCTATTTTTAGCACGTATGAAAGGCTGCTTAAAGAAAAAAATATTCTGATTGATTTCTTGAGTAGTGTGATGCGTGTGTTCTGTTTAACGGTGTAAGGTCGGGTTCAGAGTGATGAATGAGAAGTTCAACTTAGGTGACGTGACGATTTATTGGAGTACTCTCCGTTACAAGATTGTTATACCAATGCAATTACTTTCTAGCGCGACTGTAATAGTATATGAAAATACCTATAAAGTTTTTTACCTACCCTAAATTACTAAAATATTAATGAATGCTGAGATAGTGCAATTAGATATGTAAACGTACATTTCACTACTACGGGACTACCACAACCAATTCTGTGCAGGTCAATCTTCCTTTAGATTTTAGAGATGGTAGAGCTAGACAGTTAATTTTGACTTTAAGTCGTTCAGTTTTAAGCGATTATCACACCGTTTGGCAATACGTTTAATTCTAACAATGGCTCTGAACAACACGTGAGGTAACATTTTATGTGAAATGTTAAGCTCACAATATTTGTATTATTTAGGTGGTGGGTATATTTTGTGTTCGTAGTTGTTGAATGTCAAATTATCTATAAAGTCTCAAACAATACAGTATTTTAATCTGATCCTCATCTGCGTTAATGTATAAGCTATCAGACGAACGACCTGCTTGTACCAATATATAATACAGTGTTTCGCCATTCTAAATCTTAATATATAAAATCCTTGCGTTACTGACTGACTGACAGACACGCTACAGCCAAAACTATTGGGCGCAGGAAGCTGAAATTTGGCATGTATGTTCCTTGGGGACCGTAGGGGTGCACTAAGAAGGGATTTCCCAAAATTCCCACGGGATCGGCCAAAACGGGTAAATTAATAAAAAAATGCAGGCGTAGCTGCTGGCGTCCTCTAGTTTGTCATAAATGACATACTTGCATGAAGGAATAGATGCACTTCAAGTATGTACTCAATAACATTGTAGAGCAGAGTAGAGTAGAGTTAAATAGCATCACTACTATGTAGTGTGGACTAACACCGACTTGCGCAATAAAACTTGATGTATTTGTCAACACTGTCACTAGAGTCTCAAAGGTATAGCTGGTGGTGTACTTAACTGACCTTCACAACACTATGTCTGAAAATAGGCTGAGCGATAAAACGCAGGCTTTGAGGCAAATTGATATATTTGTTAAGATAAAATAGTTTAAGAACTTGTTGTAATAATTTTGTGATATGATATATTCTATACCAAATATTTTAACATTTATTACTACGACATGTTATTACTCGAAATCATCTTCAAGAATTAGCAGTCTGCCTTTTTTCTATCTTTTGCCTTAAACATTTGTATTGCTCAGTTATCTGTGTACGCAGGGGCTACTTTCGATTTCGATAATATCTGGCGTTCTGAATAGAGCTGTGTGGTAGAATATCTTCTAGGTTTCAAAGTTAATTACACTCAGATCTTTGGGCTCTCTCACGCTTAATCAGGACTGACTTAGGAGATCCACCCCATACATACAAACAGTACTTGACAATGGACTGACAAAGAGAGCAGTAAACTAATTTGGGTTGAATTTAGTTGTTTTGAAATCCGCGCAATATCTTATTTTTTTTATAAAATAAGATACATACTATGAAAACATGTGATAATAAAAGAAATGTTTCGTTTTAGTCTTAGAACAATATTTTAAATACTTTGAATTTCAAAATACTTAAAAAGTACCTGATTAAAGGTGAAAGATACCCGCAAAAGACGGTCACGTCATTCTTTCTTTGACGTCTATCATATTTTTTATACAAAAGCCATAAAGCAATTTCCTAACCTTATGTTTTATTTTCTTGTTTACTCATCGAGAGTAACTTATAAATATATAATCGAAAGTAACTGTTCATAACTACCTTAGTACCAATTACGTTGAATATAGTTTGCCCTTTCATAAAATATTTTCTTCTTGCTACGTTAGGTTTACCACACACACCTAATGAATGACCAAGGAATAATGTTATCAGATGAACATTTTGTTAAACTTTTTTTGCACACCGGACAATCTGAATTTGAAAAACATACATACATACATAGTCTCACGCCTATATCCCCGAAGAGGTAGGCGGAGGTATATTGCTACACCAACTTTTCGCCAGATTTATTTTAGTCCCACGTAATAGGGGGCGAGCCTATTGCCGTACCGGGCACATTACCAGACTCCGAGCTGCTACTGAGAATTTCCTAATGGAAAACCCAATAACACTTTGCCCGACTCGGGGATTGAACCCGAGACCTCCCAGTACCACGCGCACATTTATGCCGCGTGACCAACGAGGCAGTCAGATTCGAAAAAGTTCTCAATATTTTGTAATAATAAAAAAAAGAAATGTGCCAAGTTTGCGGAGTGCGTTGGATAGCCTTTATATTTAATATAACAAATGAAAATCTTCCTTAAGAAAGAAACTGTAATGACCTCAAAAAATTATGAATTTTGTTGAATAGTGTGTTGTACTTAGGCGAGTTTTATGATTACAAACGACGTGTAATTTCCTCAAAGTGTGTTCCACTTTGATCCTGAGTCTTAGTTTCACGCGGTAACAATAACACTTCCTGTTTCTATGAAATATCGACTCGTGATATCGGCAAATACTGGTAATACAAGAGGATGCTCGCAGCTCTACTCGCACATTTTATTTAAATTTAACGGTTTCTGCCCAGATTTGGGAATTTCGGGCAATTCCTTCTTACGTGCACTCTTACGGTCCAAGATACATATATGCCACATTTCAGCTTCCTAAGCACTATAGTTTTGACTGTGTTTTGTCTATCAGTCAGTCAGTAACTCAAGAATGTTACATATACAGATTCGCTGTACCAAAAACTAACTGCAACAATTCTGCTCGTCTGCCCAAAACTCCATGCTAAGGATTCGACGCTTCTTGATCTTGACCAATGTAATTTGTCATTGGACCTTCCAGATCTACGAGAATTTATTGGCAATTCTGGTGCAGCTTGGGGCAATATGAAGAATCTTCAGCTATTAATCAATAAAAGTAATACTGCTAGTTGCAGTCTGCTGGCATAAGATAACGATGGTTATGTCTTATGGGGGCAGTTCGGAAGGGAAGCACATTACTGTTCTGCTGACAGCTGAATGCCTATGCATTGGCATATTACGAGCTCACGTTACTGTACTACAATATTGCTGACTAATTTATGTAGGTAATGTTTGTAAACGCATGACAATATACGAAGCAACTAGCTAGAAGCGTTGGGGTTGCGGATATAATTATTTAGATGAAAGTAATGATTAATGATACTACCTTATTTTAGAGCTTTGAATGCGAAGATCTTAATTTTTGCATTGTCTTTAATTGAGTTTTTAAATAAGTTGACATTCTAATAAAATTATAATAACAACATAACAATAATATACACATTGTATATCACACATCTTGTGCACAATACACAGAGGCCCAAAAGTCGAAAATGTATGATAAGTAACGTTTAGACGTTCACATTACGTATAAACATGGAGACAGAAAAATAAATCATTAAACGACGGACGTTTCTCTTTTGATACCAATAAATACTTGTATTTTTTCACCGTTGATTTGTCAAGTCAACAAGAACGTAGATACATAATAAATTGATAGAATAGACGTTGACAAATTGGCCTCCCGTAGTTTACAATCACTGGGAAGTCGTCAATATCGTAACGTGTCGTCTGGGAGACGACACACTATGGTTCGTCTAGAACAAGCTAGCTAGACAAAATTATTTTATTTGATTTTTATGTCTAGATGCGGTTAATAAGCAAAGATATAAGGTTTTTGGTACTTTTTTCAAGGCAGTTTGTCATTTGAGCTGGTATCATGAAAAAAAAAACATTTATCGGGCATATGTGTATAATATATTTTTTGAACATTTTATAAAGTGATTTATCCCTCGACGTCGCTATAAAATCTAATAACAGATGCATAAAATATCTAAGAACTAAATCTATTACTCATTATCATCACTATCATCAGATGAATCATCCATTGAATAGTCATGATCGTGAGGGGCAGAACTATGAAAAGTAGAAATCATATTAACATTTTGTTCCTTACAGCTAGGTGGGACAATTAAATCTAATACTTCAGTTGGAAGCGTACCTATTTTCTTCCGAGGAACTTCTCGTAAACCGTTTATTACAGGGTCAGATGTTATCAATAACATATTAAGTAAATCTCTATTCGTAGCCTCCCGTGATCGCTTTCGTGTGTTGTGCTCACGAAATCTTCTGCAGTCCTTATTCCGAGCTTCCTGTGCTTCCTCGGAAAGCTGGCCTATAGGTAGAAGGGATGATCTAATTACTTCGCCACTGTGCAAAAGTATTTTGTGGACAGTAGCGGGCATGTAATACCATGAATAGAGATTTACATAAAGTTGTCTAGTTTCTTGAGCTAAGTTAACGAATTTTTCAATATTTATATCATATCCCGATGATAAAGTGCGAAGTAGTATGCCAAATTTTTGTATTAGTGAAACATCTAACCCTGTAATATCGGCACTAGCCTCGGGATTTCCAAAAAATCTTCGCGCGGTGTTCCCGTCATTAGTGTTACCGAACCCTGGTTTTGGTTTGTCTACAATCAAGCCCATTTCGCTTTTAAATCGTTTTTTAATGTCATCTGAACGTTGTTTCACACTAGCTTTGTCTTCGGCTGTTCTTAACTGCCATTTTTTTATATTTAGTCGATAGCTAATGTGAAGCAAGCATTCAAAGCACCTTATCCAAGCGTGCAACGTAGACAAACCAAAACCAAGATTATCTTTGTCCGCAGCAAACTCTTTTGACAGATCATTCATCATTGTTGGAGTTGCCCCACAAATAAAACATTTTTGTGAGGAAGAAGTTTCGGTCAGAGCATTGCAAACTTTTCCGTCAATCATTGTTAAAAGCATAACATGTGTGACAGATACTTCGGTCTCCATCACCTTGCAGGTTGTCGGCAATAAAGCGTTTATCTCTTCTAAAACCTTATTGGTTTCCGAAATCGTAAAATCTTTCGTTTCCTTAGAAAAGATAAACTTTATTGGCCGACAATACATTGTAGAACAGGGCCGAGGATTCTGCCACACAATATTACCACTTTCATCTTTCAATTGAAGAGGAACGAAAGAAAATACAAATAAAAACTCGTCACTATCGTCACAATTAGTGAATTTTTGTTTGTACATACTATGACCGGAACTTCCATCACAACCCCATTTACTGATTAATGTGAATGACGTGCAAGGTAACAGACTATGAACAACTTCTTGTTGTGCTGAAACTAAACGTTCGGCAGTCTTATCAAGAATTGCCTGAACTTTGATTTCAGCATGCGTTTCATTGACTGTAATTTGTTCACCTGACGGGTAGCAGGCTATTTTAGCCTTTCTAACACTGTACATTGACGGAAACACCTTATGTCCAGCTTTAATACTCCACTTCCGAGTCTGCTTATAGCTATGGCTACTTGATTTACTATCAACGTAGTACGCTAAAGCTTCCTCACTTGTTAAACTCCTGGGGGCACTTTCTTCACTCGTGGTCTTGGTTATTGAAGGATCACTAGTCACATCTTTAATTTGACGTGCTACACTTCTCTGACCCGAGATTCGAGCTGACACTTCAGCGGCGTAAATTAATTCACTAGCACTTCTGGACTGTAATAGATCGTCTACACGTCGTCTCTTCGTTTTGAGACTAGAATGTTCAAAATCTTTAGTAGGTCTTCCGGGTCCCGGTTCTCCAGATGTAGTTGGCAGAGATAAATAAACGGACACATCGAAAGATATGTCAAGACCCTCCAGCCACGTCGAATACTTTTGTAGGAATCGCTCTCGATTTCTTCCACAGCTGCTCCACTTTTCAGCAAATTTCGTTGAATATCTTGAGATTAGTACTTTAATATCTCGCAGAGACTGCTCCGTAACACCATCAAAATTATATCTCAAAGATATAAACCGAAAGAGCTCCTCATTCCGCGTTTCCTTCGGGTGTTTCAGCCATTCTTCGAAAAAATCCATTCTTGAGACGGTAAAAACTGTTGAAAGAAAAAAAAAAATAAAAATTAGTTGTGCAAATATATCGCAATGAATTTTTTTACGTATAACTACTAGACACTTATGAGAATCGTATATGATAGGTTCTACGGTGGGGACAAGTGGGGACATGTTATTATTTGACCGATGAATTTGAAAAAATGAGTAAAAAAGTGGGTGAAAATTCAAACATTTCATTTTATAAGACTAAAGAATGAAGTTCCCATGTTGAAAATGAAATAAAATATAACTACTTACCCTTACGTATACAATCCATCACAAAAACACTTTCACAAATTTCTTTTAGTGACATAAACAATGCTATCAAATATGATGTAAAAATGCAAATGAATGCCCTTTAAATAGTCAACATCTTATAAACATACCTTAATGACGCTCTTAATGAGGGTAGTATTGATAATTAATAGATGTAATCCTCAATGTATAGGGGTAATGAGTTCGTAATAGTAATTAACTTCCAGGAATTTAAGAGTTGTTTTTGTCTAGCTAGCTTGTTCTAGACAAACCATAGTGCGACAGCATAAACAGCCGAACTCAGACGATCTTTTATCTGCTGAAGTAAAGATTGTTTATTGGGAAAATAAGTAAGAGTTTATACGTGAATAAATAATTGAATTGATGTGACAATAGTGAAAGTGTGATCAATCTTCGTGTATGTTATTGATAGCGACGTACCTTATTTGTGTATGATAAAGAATAAATTCTTAAATGGCAGGCGATACGGAAATGGACTGGGTTGAAATCTAACTAGTTCTTATACGTTACAATATATTGCAATTTTAGCATTAAGTGAGAAAATATTTCATTGCTTGGACTACACATTGTCTAGCATTACATATATTAAATGTATATACATAACGTGAAAATATATAAATGTATTTGTATGTATAATGTAACGACATGTAGCAACATAAACATGTATTCTACATTTCTTCAAGCGCAATACTAATTTCAATGCCGTAGTTGTCATGATAGTAAATGAAAGATACATTTGTAAGCGTCCATAAGCCCATTTGGACTACTTAATTTCAGCGGCCCATATGCTTTTGGAATCATTGGCTGTATAAAAATATATAACCACATCATTCATTCATCCTAGCGTTATCCCGGTTACACGCCCGGGGTCAGCTTATTAGTCTAACCAGATATGACAGAATATCAGCTTTTCCACAGACTGCCTTCTGAACTCCGTAACCCAAAGGGATAGCGATATTTCATGGATTAGACCAATATCAGTTGACTAGTCTGAGGGTACTGACTCACCGTAACGACTGCCAAAGATCTTTATGACAGTCGAGACCGACGGATTAACGTGCTCTCCAAGACGTAAGCAAGCGATAATTAACTAGTTTAATACGCATATGACTTCGAAAAGTCAATGTTGCACGGCGTGGATTCAAACTCAATACACACTACATGGCTGTCCGTTGCATGTCTGCAAGTCAGTCATACAGCTATTGGCGGTTGGCGGCAAATAATAAGAAGCCTACGTCCAGCATTTGAATCACAATAAAAATTGCGAGCCAGATGGCTTGGTATAGTTTGATTTCAAGTTTTCCATGTCATCATTTTCTTTAATCACCTATTATGACACACACGGAATTAAATGATGTGTTCTTAATCCACTTTCATACAAATTGCTAATGTAAACTATATTAAAACAAAAATGAAATATCAATACAATCTTAAAAATAATACTCACTACAAAACCTGATTTACCCGTCCGTTCTTTCAAAGTAATATTATATTTTACTTAAACTTGAAAAGTCGAGCTTAAAAACGAAATCTATTATGGGTAGTTAAGAAAAGCGATGAGTAGGGAGCATATGAACCTCGTAAAGTGAAATGGAGGATCACAGACAGATATATGTTCTACGTAGTCTGTAAATTTTGCAAATGTCTATAGTCTAAGTAATAATATGCACTGAGAATTTGATGGATATATTGTACTTTTGTGAATTGCGTTGGATGTTCCTTGGGTCTTTGTTCGCTAACAAACAAGAAAAAATTGACTAGACAATGACATAGCTGAAATACTACGTCATGTTTTTACTTACGTCGATGCATTTATTTATTATATGAATCTAGAATTGTCATATCAATCTGGAATTCGTTTTTATTACTTACTTTATGTTAGAAATATTCTTAATAATTTAGATAATGAAAGCATTCCGTTGGCTGAATGCGTCAAGCGAGGTGGATTTATAGACTCTCTTTCATGGGTCATGGAGAAGAATTTGGAATTTTATAGGTATTTAGTCTACAATAATACAGTGGTTGAAAATATGAGTTGCGGTGGAAGTCTTATGGATTTTAATTATATTTCTTAGCATACTTGCTGGTCACTTAGTTCTATGACAGAAGTTACCGGCCTGCTACCAGAAATAATCAGCAAGTGCATATATTCCGAAGCTCGCTGGTCTAAACTATAAGATATCACTATGAATAGGCTAATATTCTGTGAACACTGGTAGCCTACTAAGCATATATTATATTTCATAACTTTAAGTCACGGATACCGTAATAACGCTTGAATGACGATATTAAAATATTACACTTCGACGAAAACAATGATTATACATTTTTTTGTTATTAGTGCCTGAGTCAATTCAAATCAAGGCTTTTCTTGTAAAAAATACTTTCTCTTCAATATCTGTGAAACAAGTTTATCGGAAACATTTACACAATTAAAAAAGCTCAAAACCTAAGCAACTTCACTCACAAAAATTTTCAGTTGAACAAAAATTCCGAATATATTGGACAGACGAACATCTACCCGTCAATATTAGCTGCAAAGAGAAATAAAACGTCTCAGTGGATACATTCGGCAAATATAATGTATTGTGAGATACGAACGAATAAAAACACAGAGCGCATCTGTAATAGAAGTTGTTGACGATTTGTGATGCCTGATAGTTGTCCCTTAGGTGAAAAGTCACTGGTGCAATGCATTCTGTGATGATAGTACCGTATTGATCTTGGATTTGAGATGGCAGTATTAGTTTTATTACAAACTTTTATATACTTCCACCTCGAATGAAACCTTCGCAACATAAACTTGACGCACTTCTTGCTTTTTACTGAGCTGTAATTTTGCTTCCATAATATCTTGTTGGGTTTACGCAAATGTTACACATTGGAATTAAACTACAGTTTACGGATTTTATCGCGTTTGAATTGGTTTTACGCGATAAAATCCATAAACTGTAGTTTAATTCCAATTTTGCTTGCACATTTATACCGCGGGTCAATGAAATATTATGATGTCATAGAGCTGACCTGATGATGAGACTAGAAGGTGGCCGTGAGAACTCCGCAATGAAACAACACAACCCGTCGCGTTTGGGCTCGTTTGATTTCTATTGACGAGTAAAATCCATTGAAATGTTACATTTTTTTGGGCTTAGCGTGCATTCGTCAGAGGACGCCATTTTATAGATGTCTAGAGGGGTTAGTACAATGTTAAATCCAAGTTTGTGGGTCGCAGCCCTTGTCCTGCGGCCACCATCTTGAAAATAGTGGTACAAATGGGTTTTAACCTTGATTCCGTCACGCGCTAACGGCACGCACGGTCGCGCTCTAATTTTGGTGGTCCGAAGTGTTTGCGGCACGCACGGTCGTGCTAAAAAAATCGTTCTATTGGTCGCGGTTTTTTTAAGTTTGTTTTACTTAAACCAAGAAACGAAAGCAGTAACTATTAGAATAGTTCATATTCTCTGCATTTAAATCGTTTTAGAAGGGTGAGGGAATCGAAACGCGCCAAAAATATTGAAATATTATCTGTGTCTCAGTTGCAAAAGCGTCCGCCATTGTTGTGTTTTGTTCCGCGATCTTTATAATAAAAGTTGTCTTGTGAAGAAACCGGTGAATATTTATAAAGATACTTATATAGATTTACTCAGAAATAAATAAATATTAATTTAGAAGTGACATTATTCGTGACAAAGACAAGAAATACAGTGATAAATGGCAAAAACTTTTTAGAAGGGCTATTTCTACTCTTGAAACTTGCTATTTTCGTAATAGTTTTCTGATAAATACTCTTTTAATAGTTATGAAAGACATAAAAGTACCCAGAGTTTTTATCTGAAAACACATTTTAGCAATTAAATACTAGCATTGCTATACATTTTCTTTGTTATCGTGTTTTAAATGGTAAATAATTCACAGCCACAGTGTTCGTTACAGTAACATGGTGGCCTGGCACGGCGAATTTTTGTTACGCGTTCGGATTATATTTTTTTTATTGGCATTAGATTTGTTTGTTACAAATAAATAATGTATTGTGTGAAAACCTAAAGGTATATGTGATAATGTTTTTGTGTTTATGAACCAAACAATGAAATTCATTAATATGTAGTGAAATGTTTGTGTGAACGAGTGAAAAATACAAACCTCTAAGTTTGTAAGCTTGTTTTGCCGGAAATTTGTGTATTTAGTAGTAATTCATGTTATTATTATGATAGCTGATTCTATAAGCAACACAATGGTATGCAATTTATGTGATATAATTATATTAAGGTGTCATAATTAATTTTTTTCCGGTAACCTATGCCGTTGAAAATTTGCAGCAACGTGACCTTTCGCACTTCTGGCATTTTGCCTTTAGTTTGATCGCACCTCAAGGGTTAAATGAAAGATAACAAAGTGAGAAACGAAATACGAATGAATTTTTTAACAAAATTTGCTGTTTTTTTCAATGTCTTATAATTTTTTCGTCGTTAACAATAAATAATATATTTAATTTTTCTTTTTCGAAACAAGACTCAATCTTCCAACTTAAGATTCGTACCATAAGGTCCAATTTTCACTCATAACAATGACCCTTAAAATTGGGGTTGAAAAAAAAAGATAAACTCTATCTCTGGACATCAGAAGTTGATAGTCTGCCAAACCAGAGGATACAGCAATGTGTTCCGCAATGCCTAAATGTTCTGGGGACTCCTGCAGGAAAATTATTGGAGATATCAATATTCATAGAAGAAAATGATGAATTATCGACAAAAAGCGACTCCTCTAAATTTATTTATCAAAAATTTTATACTGGCGCTTAATCAGACCCTGTGCCAAAGCCAGGTTCATCTCAAAGACTGGGGACACAGTTATAGTGGGAAAATATAAAAAATTGAAAAAATACAAAATTAATAAAGGTAAAACTTTTTATTTTTGGCTTTACGACAGAAGTTACAAAACCAAAGTTGTAGAGAATTTAATTTGCAACAAAAACTCTTTAAAATTGCGTCATATATTCTCTACTAGATGGCGTTGATGTTTTTTTACTGGAACCATCGACTCTGTTGCCGAATAATACCAGAACGTTCTAGCAATTACTAGAATGGACTAGTTTTGTTATCCGGCCGGTATAAATAGCGCGTGGATGAGCGGATTGACTCAGTTCAGTTCAAGTAACAGAGCGATAAACATCGAGCGAAAGATTTAAAGGGAAGTGAGTAGGAAGTGTATTTCATAGTGGGAAAATAGAGTTTTGGATTAGTGTTTAAATTTAAGTGTTGGTGAATAAAGTAGAGTTTTAGTGGCATAGTGACTTTAATTTATCGCCGAACCCTAGCTCATAACAATAATAATTCCATCGGTATCTAGGTCTCAGATCTGAAGAGCGTCAAATAATTTCATATTTAAAAAAGAACTTATTCTGTCTGCAACGGAATTCAATATGCTCAGGTACAAGAAATCGGCTCTATCGTTTGCCCACTCCGATGAAAAACAAGTAATCCGTAGATGCGATTATTCTCTGCTTGAATATACTTACGTCCACGCATATATATATCAGCCATAATTATGATTATTTTTCATTCAAGAAAAACACAGGTGGTTTATCATTATCCTAGTGTTTCCCGGTTCCCCGGTTGCATTCAAGAATTACGCACCTTGGAACCCGTCGTCCGCTTACTTTTCCACAGAGCACCTGCCTCCTGACCTCCGCAACCCAAAGAGATAGCGATATTCCTCGGTTTAGATCAGTATCAGTTTATTTGAGTACTAACTCTCCGTAACGACTGTCAAAGATTTTCATGACAGCTGGGACCGACGGTTTTACGTGCTCCCCGAGGCACGGGGCAAGCGATAATAATTAACAATTTAATATGCACTGAACTCCGAAAAGTCACTAAAAGTCACACTGAAGCCTCGTATCGTTGAATGTTGCTTCGCTATCCACAGTTATTTACATCGTACTTCGATTAATCTTAACTACATATATTCTACATTACATATCATAATTAAACTGGGTGTAAAGGACGGCGTACAGAAAACCAATACCAGTTATTCAGTACATGATACTGAGGCCCTTGGTGGTCGAAGTTTCCGAAAAAAAATTGTGTTTATTAGCTGTACATTTACTAAAGTTGTAAGTATGTTAATTAAATTATTTTTACTTTCTTTTTTTTTACTACCTAGGTACTGTTGGTCTCCTGAGCTTTAGTAGCATTATTTTCAAATTATCATTGAGAGGCACCTATCGTTCTCAAAATTCTGGGAAGCGGTAATTCTTCCGAGCTCATAGCAGCCGAGCCACTGACAGTAAAATTATTGCTCTCAATCAAATTCTACTTTTGAGAGGCAAAATAATTCGACATGACTATTTTGTAATTTTAGCATAGAAAATGTGTTTCTACAGCAGAGTTATAAAGCATATATAATATCTTCTTGGGTTTACGCGAATGTTACACATTGAAATTAAACTACAGTTTACGGACAATTTTACCAACAGATAGTGTTAATGCTTTCCTAAACCATCTTAATTTTATTAATAACCAAATACAATTCACAATGGAATTAGAGGCAAACAATTCCTTAGCTTTCTTAGATGTACTTAGTGTACTTGTCATCAGGAATAAAAACAACTACTTAAGGGTCAGCGCAGACAGAACGGAGCGCAGCGGAGAGGATTTTATAAACGCACTTGAAAATAAACTTTAAGGTTATTAAAATAAAGTGCATAAATGCTTGAACCTGACAAAAAATGCTTGCGCGTCCTCGAAGATACGCAGGAATCCATTTATGCGCTTTATTGTAATAATTTTAAAGTTTATTTTCAAGTGCGTTAATAAAATGCTCTCCGCTGCGCTCCGTTCTGTCTGCGCTGAGCCTAAGCCATACTGTGTCTAGGAAAAAGACCCATACAAATAGGTACTTAAACGGTGAATCTCACCAACTTCCTAAACAGTTAGCTACTGTAGGAATGTCTCTGTTTCAGAGAGCGCGGGATCTGTGACAAGAAACACCTGGACGCTGAGCTTCAACATGTCAGGCAAGTTCTGCAAGACAACAAGCTCCGACCGCCTCGCCACTGTCACAGATCCCAGAAGAAAGAAAAACCAGCCACAGTAGAAAGACATTGGCTACATCTTGAAGCGAGCTTCAATCAAATCCTACTACAAGCCGCCAACGAAGATCAGTCAATTATTACCACCTGTCAAGTGTCAGTTACCCTTGCAAGAGGCCGGTGTCTAGAAAATCGACTGTGAATGTGGGCTCTCATACATTGGACAAACCAAGAGAAGCATAGGCATTCGACTCAATGAACATATAGCTGACATAAAACATAAACGTTCAACAAAGTCTGCTGTGTGTGAACATGTGGAACAAGGCCCCAACCACTACCTGCGATTTGATGAACCACAGATACTCGCAAAAGAACACCGTTTTCTTCCAAGGATGATACGAGAGGCTATTGAAATTAAAAAACACCCTAATTTCAATAGGGAAGATGGTTGGAATGTTCCTCCAGCTTGGGACCCTGTCATAAGGCTAATGAAACCCAAGAAGGACAAAGTCACCAGAAGACCTAAGGACACTGTGAGCTCATTCTGCGTAAATAGTAACACCAGTAGTTTAAAAAATGTTCGGGTACTTTGAGATAACTTATACATTCAAGAAAAAGACAAATATCACCTCAGTCTGCCGTGAACATGAATCCTATAAAGAATTCAAGAATTCGAAACGTCGGCTAGTAAAAATTAAAAATGTAGTTTCTAGATCATTCGTTTCAAATGTAATAACTTAGTGAAACCAATACATCGCGATAAAATCCGTAAACTGTAGTTTAATTTCAAAGCATAAATAATTTATGAATACTTCAATACACTGCAACTGTGAAAATTTTTCTGCAAGTAGCGATCCGGAATAACAAGAACCTTAAAAAAAAGCAAGAAGTAGATAAGAATTTTCGATTAGAAAGGGCAGTAATAAGAAGTCTAGGAATTAAAAAAAAGCGGGAGTAGCTTTATACTTAGACGTGGATTCGCTAAACGAATGTTGATAATTATAATAAATAAATATAATTCGACTTGTCCTTGGCAAGGCATATCCACTGAAACGTGTTATTGCAGTATATACCTACTGGCCCCTACATGCCACTACTGTTTCGCTTAATGTTTTTGTAGTTCTTTGCGATACAGAAGTGCCGTTTTAATTCACTTATGGCACGTAGCTAATGCCAGAGAAGTATATATGTACATCCCTGTCCATGTTTCGTTAATAGTTACTCATTGGCCTATGACATCTTGATCAGATGATTTAAACAGCATCTCATAAATTGCACTTTCGCTGATGGCTAAATAGTCCGATACGGGAGCCGCAGCAGCGACCGCAGCGTCGACAAATTAGGCTGGAAGTAGGTATGGTTTTGTCTTGTCTTTCGTGCCTACGAGCTCGCTTTTGCGCCAGCACCTCCAACCAAGCATTATCGTGATGTTCGAGACCATCTGCAGTGATCTTTCTCCACTGATCACGCTCTGCTGCAAGATCTTCCCAGTGGGTAAAGTTAATATCAAGGGAGATCATGTCTTGTTTAACGCTGTCCTTGAACCTCAACTTTGGACGGCCTATAGGTCGCTTTGCGTCGGCTATTTCCCCAAGGAGAGTTTGTCTAGGCAAACGAGAGCACTCCATACGATGTACGTGACCCAGCCAGCGCAACCTTTTTTGTTTTAGTAGTGCGGTAACTTTGGGCAATTTTGTGAGTTCGAGCACTATCTCGTTCGTGACTTTGTCTTTCCAGGAGATGCCCAAAATGCTTCGAAGACAGCGCATGTGGAAGGCATTCAATCGCCTCTCCTGTCTGGCGTACGATGTCCAGATCTCAGCTCCATACAAGAGTACACTCAAGACGCATGTTCGATACACGATCATTTTGGTATTAGTGGTAAGGTGTTTGTTATCCCAAACTCTTGGACGAGCCGCCCAAACATCGTGGCCGCCTTGCCGATGCGAATATTGATCTCTGCATCCTGTGCGAGATTGTTCGACACCGTGGATCCCAGGTAACAAAACGATTCAACCACATCTATTGGTGTACTGTCTAACAGGATTGTTGGTTTTTCCGCACTCCCTTGCGTCATAACAACGGTCTTCTTAGCATTTATAGACATTGAGAATAACCCACATGCCCTTTCAAATTTTTCTAATATGGTTTGAAGCTCCTCGGGAGATTTGGCTATAAAAGCTGCGTCATCCGCGAACAGGAAACTGTCGGCATATAAATCCTTGCGATGACGTTTGGATTTCAATAGTGAGATGTTAAACAACTTACCGTCAGCCCTTGTATAGAGATGTAAACCCTGCTCATCATCACCGAAAGCGACTTTCAAGAGAGCAGCAAAGAAAATACCAAAAAGGGTCGGTGCTAAGACACAGCCTTGTCGTACGCCTCGATTCATTTCAAAACTTCTCGACGTTTCACCATTATATACTACCGTGCCTTTCATATCAACATGAAAACATCTAATAAGTGTAAGGAGCTTAGGAGGACATCCAATCTTTTGGAGCACGGTGTATAATCCCTCTCTACTTACAGTGTCAAACGCTTTATTTAGGTCGACAAAGGCTACAAACAAAGGTGTCTGTTGTTCGCGGCATTTTTCTTGTAACTGTCGAAGGGTGAAGATCATGTCAGTTGTTGACCGCTGAGCTCGAAAGCCACATTGTGACTCAGGATACACGCGATCTGCAAGTTTTTGAAGTCTCGCTAGGATGATACGGCCAAGCAACTTGCCAACGATGCTCAGGAGGGAGATGCCACGGTAGCAATTGCAATCGCCACGGTCACCTTTCCCTTTATATAAGGTGATGATGTTAGCATCGCGCATATCCTGGGGCACAAAGCCCTCAGCCCAACATTTACCAAACAGATTGAATAAGACAGGCGCAACACTCTCCAATTTCAATATTTCAGATGTAATTCCATCACTACCCGGACTCTTACCCGATTTGAGCTGACGCAAAACTGTGTGAAATTCTGCAATGGTCGGTGGTGTATCAAGTTCGTCCCAAGCCGGAAAAATTGGAAGCCTGTCTAGAGCCTCTCGGTGAATGCGTGCGGGCTCAGAGTAAAGCTAGGTGTAATGCTCTACCCAACAAACTAGTTGTCGTTTGCCATCAGTAATGACAGTTCCATCCACTTCCTTCAATGGGGCCGTCTTTTTTGGTATAGGACCTAACGCTCATCTTATCCCCGCATACAAACCACTGAGGTTGCCGGTTGAGGCGCATGTTTCGATGCTGCCACAAATTTCGCTCCAATAACCATTCGCAATGCGACGCGCGTGACGCTGCAGATCTGCCTTCGCTTGTGAAAGATCGTTCTTAGATGCTATGGTTGGTCTGAGGCGGTGAATTTCTGCAGATTTGCGCTTCACATCAAGCAATGGCTGGAGCTGATGCAAATTGTCAGCAAACCAATCTTTCCTAGTGCCGCATCTATAACCGAATGCCCTGGCCGCTACATCAGTTAACAACTGCTTAACCTGACTCCATTCAGCAGCGGCAGTTACATTAGGGTCCCAAGTTGATACCTCATCGCGAATGATACTTGAGAACAACTGTACCGTCTCTGTGTTTTCTGATGGTGGAAGATTTATCCTTCTCTTGCCAAGAGGCCGAGAGGAGTAAATCCTTTTGGGAGTCAGTCGAACGGTTGTCACGACAAGAGAGTGGTCCGTGTCACAGTCAGCGCTATGAAATGCCCGGGTGTAGATAATATCCCTCAGGTCTTTCCTTTTTGTCAAAACTAGGTCTAATTGGTGGCAATGACCAGAACGGGGGTGCATCCAGGACACCTTGCGCATGAATTTACAAGCGAAGTAGGTATTGGTAACACACATATGATAACGAGAACAGAACTCCAAGAGCCTCTGACCATTTTCGTTTTGGCCACCAACTCCGTGGTCACCCAAACAGTCCGGCCAAGACGATTTGTCGCAGCCTACGCGGGCATTGAAGTCACCCAATAAAATGAGGCGATCCCCTCGGCATATATGTCGAACTGTTTCGGACAGCTGATGGTAAAACGTGTCCTTTGTTTCCACAGAAGAATTCGACGTCGGTGCATAAGCTGCGATTATGGTAACGAATCCGCAATTTGTGTTTAGGCGCAATACCATTATACGCTCAGACACACCTCTCGGAGTCTCCATTGAATGCACCAGTTCATTGCGGACTGCAAACCCCACTCCATACTCGCGAACAGCGGACAAGTCTTTTCCTTTCCAAAAGAAAGTAAAGTTTGACTCACGAATAGAACCTTCGTCAGGCAGTCTGGTTTCTTGCAAGGCCGCAATCATTATATTAAGCCTTAAAAGTTCGCCATCTATAACAGAAGTCTTGCGCAGGTGCTCGGCGCAATCTGAACTTCCACTGGTGTCCGGGAAGCCTGTCCTCATCGTACGGACATTCCATGACCCCAAACGCATGGATACGTGGTCTTTAGGTGTTATTTTATTCTTTACCTTCTTTGCCGCAGGTGATTCGAATAACTGAACCGCCTGTCTAGATAGAACTAGTACACCCTTCACCCCAAGGATGTAAGGCAGCACCGAGGCGGACACATACCTAATTGGCCGGGGGCTGCCCGGATTAAAGCGGGCGGTAACGTGTCAGTGGGCCTACGATGGACCCTCCCACTGTCGAGAGTAGCCCCTGGCGCCCGCGCCTTCGCCTATCTGCGCGGGCTTATAACCGGTAACTGCTACTCTCCGTGTTGTTATCCACTCAGCAGAGCTGCAGTGGGTGAAGTGCCCTCTCCACGGACGCTGTCTCGCCTGGGACGCAATTTAGGTGACGCAAGCATGCCCAGAACTTGCGTCACCCTCTCGACCTAACCGGTAGAATCCACAGGAATGACAAGTCATTACGTGCGGTACCGGGTCGGTTGCAGGACCCGACTCGTGTCTTACGGAAGGTACCATTCCGGGTTTCGTTTCGAGTTTTTCCTCTCTGTGATGGAACTACAGAAGGTGTTAAGCTTCCGGATGTTAATTCACCATCAAATCGAGCACCTCAGTCGCCTCCTACGACACCTGGTACTGAGGGAGATGCTATTCTATTTTGCCGGCACCCCACGGAATAATTACTACTAATATACTAATGTACTGTATGAGTTATTATACTAATATATAAATGACGGTTACCTAACTACCTCAATAAGCAATCGACAACTTTAAAACTGATCCGGCAACTAAACACAGCTTCAAAGATTGCTTTACATAATATTCCATCCAATGCATTCTTAGTATCCTTCACCAACCAGTGAGCTTGACAACCTAACTTAAAGCTAATGGACACGTCATAAATCGGTCGTATACTACACAATACAATTTCAGCTGTCTTTCACTATTTGATTTTACGACTGGCCTAATAGCAATTGAACATATGCGGTATATCTGTCACCCATTCTGAACGAAGCGTCACCCAATTGTGCCAAATTTGATTCTGCATTCGATGTCAACGATGTTTCAAATACTGATAATATTGGAAAACATTGCCGAACAAAAGAATACTTTATGTGAAAAATCGGTACATTTGTTTTTACTAGAATCTGATAGTATTGAAGGATTGAACGGAAAATTGGGTATGTTGTGAAATTTAAATTTAGATACAAAAGACAGATAGGATGCTAGATTCGTGTCGAATATTTCAAATAACGGGGTAGCCATGTGCAATATTGGAAAACGAGGTTAAAATATAAACAGGTTGTGGTACTGTTTTTGATTACAAGCAAAATAGGAAAAGATAGGTGCGCTGGTAAACACACTAATTACACACTTATTGAAAATGGCATTGTACTAATTAGCCGGTCATAATGTTAGGTATAGTGCAAAGTTGCGGAGACTAACGAGGAATAATTACATTTATTATACCTGCTATTTGACTAATTGGTAATCAGACCTTGTTACCAATTAGTCAAATAGCGGGTATTTTCTAATACGGCACAATCGCAGCAGCGCAAAAAAATTGAGTCACGACCATTAAGTGTTAGTAATGAAATGTTCATCCACTTTTATCAGCAGTGCTTTTGAGCCACATGAAAGGAGCTACCACAGCTTAAAACTATATTTTGGATGGTTTTCTTTGTGTTATAGCAGAGAACGGGTAGGAAAACAGGAAAACCCAATAACACATTTATCGAACTTAGCAACAGCAATGTTAAAAACATTTCTATTCACGTAACTAATAAGTACATACATACATACATAGTCTCACGCCTATATCCCCGAAGAGGTTGGCAGAGGTATATTGCTACACCCACTTTTCACCAGCTTTATTTTAGTCCCACGTGATAGGGGGCCAGCCTATTGCCGTGCCGGGCACGTTACCAGACTCCGAGCTGCTACTGAGAATTTCCTAACGGAAAAACCCAATAACACTTTGCCCGACCCGGGAATCGAACCCGAGACCTCCTAATCCCACGCGCACATTTATGCCACGAGACCAACGAGGCAGAGCAAGACTAACAAGTACTTTATCAAAATTAACGTTAAAAGCAAAATACTATCAAAATTCCCTCAGAGAATTGTGGGAGTGTATTTAATGCCGCTGTTCAATTCCTCGGCAATCCATTTCGTGAGGTATTACCGTGACAAATCGTAATAGGTATTTGTCACAAATGACTGATGAATATCCAAATCCAGCGATAAATATCCGTAATAATTGGAAATGATTCATGTTCTCCGATCTTTGTTTACTTTTTACTAGGTATTACAACTACCTTAAAAGTTAAACAGCGGTAGCCTTTCATAAATTCACTAATTTAGTATTTCACTCGTAATTTTACTCTTAGGAGAAAAGCTCTAAATTACACAATCCTACATCATCATATACATAAAGTCACTTGACATATCATTGCAGAGCATTAACTTTATAAGTAGGAGCATGAAATTTTAACAGTAGTTTCCTTCTTAACCCTTAAATGGTATCGGGGTCAAAATTGACCCCAAAGCTTCATATTTTTAATCACACCTTTTCAGTAAAAGTACCTACACTCTTGCGCGTCGGGGTAATCTCATTACGCCGCGGAGTGCGGCGAGTGACGGACGCGCTTTACTTAAGTGCTAGTGAGAACGGAGATATGTACACTGCTGGGGTCAAATTTGACCCCGATACCGGAAACGTACATTTTATTGTATGATTTATGTTATAATGTTTCACTTTTTTATAATAATAATAATAATAATAATCTTTATTGTACACCAAATTAATTTAACACAGAAATTACAATAGATAAATATATGTTGCACAAGCGGCGGCCTTATCGCTAAAAAGCAATCTCTTACAGGCAACCCTTATGGAAAAAGAGAAGTAAGGAGCCAGACATAGGGCAGTTTTGGCGTAGTAGGATACTAATGATACAAAATATGAATACACACTATACTATACAAATAAACTAATGAATATACTATAATATAAATACATACATACATACAATAATATAATGAATTAAGTAATGGGAGTAGACAATAGTAAAAAAAGGGAGAAAAAGAAAGTGTGAGTTTGACAATGTTATGGAAAGTTAAAGAGATAAGTAGTGGTTTTTAACTAATTTTTTAAAGGATGTGATATTTTGAGCCAGTTTGATGGAAACAGACAATGCATTCCACAACCGTGCCGCTTGAACAGTAAAGGATTTATCGTTAAAAGTAGTAGAATGCATTGGAATTTCCAGTCTCAAATTTACCGATGACCTAAGACCCGATCTTGAATGAGAGTCACTTAGGAACTTGAAGCGTTCTTTCAAATAAGATGGAGAAGAAGGATTGAAGAGAATATTATAGAGTAAGGAAAGAATGTGAGTATTCCGCCGAAGGCGAATTGGCAGCCACTTGAGCTTATTGCGGAAATTAGAAACGTGATCATATTTACGTAATCCAAATATGAACCTAATACAGAAGTTTTGAAGACGCTCAAGCTTATCAAGTTGCTCCTCAGTGAGATCTAGATAGCTGACATCGGCATAGACAAGGATAGGTAATAGAAGAGAGTTTGCAAGTGCAATCTTAGTAGCAATCGGCAGAAAGTCCCGCAGTTTTTGCAAAGTCTCCGTCGCAGCAAACAATTTGCGACTAACTTCGGTGATTTGTGGTCCCCAAGATAGAGTTTTGTCAATATAAACACCTAAGTCCTTCACGTAATCACTTATAGGTATTGGGATACCACCAAAAGTAATTTGGGGTAGCAGATTCCATTCAATGCGAGAAATCATCTTGGGACTACCAACAACGATAATCTGTGTTTTCAAAGGGTTGATCTGCAAACCAAATCTCAGGCTCCAAGCAGATACCCGTTCTAAATCGGAGTTCATGACGCGAAATGCTTCAAACAGCTCATGTGCAGGTGCCTGTGTATAAATTTGAAGATCATCTGCATAAAGGTGGTAGGATGACTGAAGTTGATAGGAGAAGGAATTTATGAAAATTGAGAAGAGTAATGGAGAGAGAACGCCACCCTGTGGAACGCCGGCTGTCGTATTACACCACGAAGAGAAAGAGTCTTCGACCCGTATACGCTGCCGACGACCAAACAGGTAACTATGAAACCAATCAATCACTGGTGGAGATATGTTAATAGAGCGTAATATACCGAGTAGAGTGTGGAAATCAACGGTATTAAAGGCGTTACTAAAGTCCAGTAAACAAAGTACCGTTAAATTGCCTTTCTCCATACCGAACCTAATGTCGTCGGTAATGTTGGTCAGTGCCGTAACGGTGCTGTGACCAGGACGGAATCCGGATTGTAAAGGATTGAATAGAAGGTTCTTGTTAAGAAAAGTAGTGAGTTGGACATGGACTAGGCGCTCGAGCACTTTAGAAAGGAAAGGTAACACGGAAATAGGACGATAGTCAGAATAGGAAGTAGGTTTTGATTTTTTGGGCAAAGGAATAATTTGGGCATCTTTCCAAGCAGTTGTAAATACGCCCCAGGATAAGGAATAATTAAGTATATGACAAAGGATGGGGAGGATTCCGTCTAGGATAGGAAGAATCATCTTACGACTGACGCAATCATTACCGACAGCATTGGAAGAAATCGATAATACGCACCTTTTAACATCACACGCAGAAACTTGATTAAAGACGAAATGTGGATAATTTGGAGTTGGAAGCGTGGAAAGATCGACTAAAGTCTTAGCTTTAGTAGTCGCATCAAATTGCGACGAAGAAGTGAAATGCTGATTTAGTAAATCGATGTCAATATTATTGGAACTGTGATCATGTGTTGACTTTCCAACTCCCAGTGTTTTTAGAAATTTCCAGACTTTAGCTGAGTCTTCGCTCTCAACAGATTTATGGATGTGTTGGCGTTGTGCGTTCCTATACACCTTGCTGCAGTGATTTCTAATCGCAATATAGCTTTCCCAATTGCTAGGAGTCGGTCGACATTTGTATTTGGTTTTAGGCATTGCTTTCTTTGATAACAGATTTTTTATTTCCTTAGTTAGCCACGGCGAAGGCAAGTACTTAACTCTTATTGCACGGACTGGAGCATGAATATCGAATAGACGAATAATTGCACTATTCAGTTTTTCAACTTTTTCGTCGATGGATTGAGCGCTTTCCACAGATTCCCAGTTAATGTTGCGAGCATCACTACGGAGACTCTCCACATCCATGCCACCAAAATGACGTTGCGGAAGAATTTTAGTCTTAGGCTTAGGAGGACGAAGTTTATACGAGAGAAAAATTAAGTCGTGGTAGGAGAATGCATCAGCTGAATTGACCATGCATGACGACAAGAGAAGGTGAAGAAACAAGGATAAGATCAAGAAGAGAAGGAGTTGAATTCGGAAAGTTATGTGTAGCATTTAGAGGAAGAATAGACAGGTTACAGGATTCCACTATTCTACATAAGGAAGAAGAGCGAGAGTCATGCTTTAACAGACAAGTGTTAAAATCGCCCATGATTATTGTATGAGTGTAAGAAGTTGTATGAGTTTCTAAAATACGCTCGAAAGATGATAAATAATTTATATAGAAGTTAGGCGAGTAATAGACACCAAGCAGAACCTTCGTATGAGCGAGACTTAATTCTAAAAAGAGATGTTCACCTGCATTAAGCGGAGGTGGCAGTGCTGACATATCAATAACATTGTAAGGAATATGATTACGGAGATAAATGGCAACACCGCCACCACCGCCAACAGTACGGTCGTTTCTTACTAAACGGAAATTAGGTAAAGTGTAAGAAACAGAAGAGAGACATGGTTTCAACCATGATTCGGAAATAAGAATAGCATGGATATTTTTACAGTCGAAAGTAGTCAGCATATCCTGGAAGTGGGCAGGAATACTCTGGGCGTTGATATGTACGACATTCAAGTTATGGGGTACATCGGCAAACTCTGATTGAAGTATTTCAGATAGAGAAGGAAGGCTCACAAAACTATCATTATGACTACTAACAGAGTGGAAACTGTCACTATCACTACTAAAATGGTCATCTAACATAATAAAATAAAATATAACACAAATAAATAATTAATATAGGTATAAATTTAAAAATAAATAATTAATATAATATAAAAATAATATATATCTTATATTGAAGAAAAATATATATAAATATTTATGTATACTTAGTCGTTAACTCCACCCGCCAGTTAAGTGTTACGTAAATAAACAATTTAGTATCTCCCGAGTAACAAAAACAGAACAGCAGATATCTGAACACACCAAGATGCAAATAAGTGAAAAAATGGAAAAAAATATAAAATAAATTAAACGATAGTTGAAAGAACTAGACCAGGTGAATTAAAATTTCGGTACTCCGTAAAAAAGAGCAAGGATTAAAAGCCCGAGTTTCAAATGGGTAGAACACTATGGTTTGACAGCTGTCAGATGAGAAGTATTATTACCTATAGGTCAACAGTGAAAAAGTGAGATTTATAAAATAAATGTAAGGTATAGCTTCGAAAATAGAGAAGAAAGAAGGTAGAAAATAAGTAAGACGAAAAGTAATTCACCCGGTCATGTAAACAAACACGAAAGAACATAAAAATCCTATTTTTTCGGTGCTGGAGATCGTTTTGTTTTCGTTGCGGTCGCCTTCGTCACAGGTTTCTCCGGGTCCAAGCCCTTGATCTTGTTGAGATCGCCCGTGGATGAAATCCGATGTCGATGACCATTGGCGTCTATGACGAACACGGAGCCCTCCCTGGTCCAGCACTTCGCGACACCAAACTTCTCTCGCGCTGCCATGAAAACTGCATGCCGCGATCGAGTCAGAAATTCAGACAGCGTAAGACCCGCTCCTTTTAATTTGGTTTTGGAAAACCAAATGGTGTCCCGTACCGCAACGCTATGTAGCTTAATTAGGATGGGTTTTGCCTTCTTACCGGATAGCTGACGCCCTTTCTATGGCATCGTTTGATGTCTGACGCTGTGAAAGAATCCAACTTGAGATCCTGTTTTATGACCTGTGAGACCACTTGAGCTATCTCTTCGTTCTTCCTCTCCTCAACACCGTGCAGCAGGATCATTTTACGGCGGCTGCGCATCTCCATACTGTCCACTTGGCGGGCGACAGACTCTAACTGCTGGGAAAAGGACTTCAGTGTTTGCAGAATGAAGTCTTTGAATGCTGCAAATTCCTCTGCCAAGCTGCCGGAACTAGAAGGCTTCTTATTGAGATCCGCTTCAAATTTGGCCATCCGCTCCTCAAAATACTGCTGCATGTTGATTATTGAGGTCTCCATCATAAAGGTGCAGTGCTAGTGAATGTGTTGTGCTACTCTTGTTGTTATAAAGTGGAGATAACACTTGACTGGCAGGTATTAGATGTTAGCTATACTTATTAAACATTAAAATTATATTTTATATACTCAAATTATTTTATTCAAATAAATTTATAACAGCTGATTCTAAAACAGGTGTTTTTAAACTACCCATCAACATTATACTTAATTTATATATAATTTTTACGTGACGGTGAAATCTCACAGCTTTTGGAAGATTAATACGATGAATCTGGCTCCGAATTAAATCAGGACGCCACAATAGCTGCTTGTGACCAGAAAATTATCAGCGTTTGTGAGGAACAAATATATTAATTGTTTTATATTGTAATTTTTTTTATTATTCGTGATCTCATAGGAAGTTCCTATTTTTTTATTATATTAGTTATATACAAAAACGAATACAAAATGTTTTCTTGTATTATTTTTCTTTTTATATATAAATAAGAATACCTAAAGTAGAGTCTTGTCAAATAAAAAGATACTACCTGTTTTATTTATTAAATATGTGATCTCTTGTTAAAACATGTTACAAATTTAATAAAACTTTACATTGTAAGTCCTTTTTTTCTAAATGAAAAGAAAATTTATAATGTACAGTTGTATCATTTTATATTACTGTGTACTAATATCTTGGGTCAGCTTTGACCCCTATACCACTTACGTTGCCATTTTTAGCGAAACCAGCTAAGGGTTAACGTAGGCGCTCACTGTGGGGGTTTTTTTTTAATATTCCACCCCTAAAAGTGCAAATAGGAGTAAATAGTTTCAAAGCATTGAAGTCAGGAAGTAGTTATTTACAAATGTAACAATATTTATTTTAGTAATCTACTGAACTCACCATAATCTAAATAATTACTCAACAGGATACGAAGGCAAGCAACTTTAACTTGCAACAAGACTCTTCACCTACAATATGTACCCTGTTATCGTCCTTCTGGGTCGCCTATACCCAATGTTGGCTACATAAACATACCCTCGAATATGAGCAGAGCTTATAAAACGCAAGAATACCTCCGTAAGATGTTTGAAGACCAACATCGACTGCGCCGTGAATACGATGCTGAAAATTTGCTTAGTTGATTAGTCCTGCCTGATGATGCGATGTGCGTTCACTGTTTATGAAAATATCAAAGCACACGTCTTTTTTTGGTTCCTACACTTGGTCAACGTAACTTTGTTGTATTTTTCGCTCCCTTGAACACCAGAACACAGCACATGCGGTTAGCAGCAAACATTCAAACCATGTAGACCAAAAATTTTGAATCCAACAATAATGAGACTAAACGCTTAGGTTAAATTAAACGGAAAATGAAGATAATCCATCACGACCGAAATAAGCTAATCCAAGCCCGAAAAATAAAGGTAGTTATTTTTCAGGCTTGGATTAGTATTGATTAACATGTTTGTATACAAACATGTTAATTAATACGATTAGGAACTGTTATATAATTTTGTGATTTAGGAAACTTCATTAATCAGGAATCACAGAAATGATTAAAAATAAAATGCTTAAGGTAAATAAGTTCTGAATTTATTTAAGAAATACTTTACACTTTTACACTTAAACATTTTTTAAATTAGAATTTTATTTGCTTTCTCAAGAACGATGTCCTCTGTTTCTCTCAAGTGTTGCAGATCCAATCGCATATGGAGCTCAATACCGAGGAAACCGATTTAATACAAAAGTTTTCCAGGGCACACTATCTGCCACAATCATTATGCTTTATATGAACATGTTCTTAAAAGATGCTCAGAAATCCGATCTTAATAGCGGCAATAAAGCGAACAAAATTGCCTATAAAATATGACGCCCAGTTGTGATGGGCGCAGCTGGCATAGGTTGTGAAGACAATTCAAAACTTATTAAACATGTTGGTCTCTGAAACTATTAGTCTAACTTAGAAAAAGACGAAGAATTACCAGTTATGATGTAGTGGACGAAAATCGACCATCATATTATTACACGACTGCCCAAAAAAAGGAATGTAATGTTTTCAGGATTCATGTACGTATGTATATATGTAAGTATGTTAGTATGTATGTATGTGAGTTTCTTTATTCCACTATAACTTTTAAATGCCTAGACTGATTAGGATGTGTGGGGTATCATTAGAATCCTTACATCACCCCGAGTAACACTGCATATATATTTTTGAAAAGTCAAGATAGTAGGGGTGTGAAGCCATTTTCAAATAAGAAACATCATAGTGCCATCTAACGTTCAACGGCGAAGACAAATGTAATAACGCCATCTATTATTTATTTGTGGTAAACAAATAAGTGTTGTTATTAATTTATATTTCTTATTTCTAAATAAGTGTTACCTAGAAATAAAAAAATAAGAAAGTAAGTATGTAAATAATAATTACATTTAACATAACATTATATTTTGATTAGAAATGTACCGCCGTTAAGTAATTTATAAAACAACGCCGTCTAGTTCATTCGTATTCATTCTAATTATTGGAGAAATAGTTGTCTGGATTTAGACCAAGTTGCCATTCAATATTGTACGAAGAGAATTGCAGGCAAATGCACATCTAAAATTGACATGCAAATTTAAATAAAAAAATGTATCAAATAAAAATTTCTAATTAAAAAACACGACTGCCATGCAAAAAAAACGAATTAAAAAGTTAATAACAAGTTTAATTTGTGAGTAAAAAGGGAAAGGTTTAGTTAGTAAGGCACAAACTGGGTTAGTAACCAGATTTTAATAAAATTGTCATTGCAGTCGGGGGACCTCTTAAATTGGTGTTCCACAAAACGACCCCCAATGAATAATCTTATTCAAATAATAGTTGAGGAACAGAAATCCATGCAAGACGCAAGAAAATTTGATCAGGTATCCCCTGGTTGGGACCAGGGGATACCTGATCAAATTTTCTAGCGTCTTTTGCCTTTTGCCAGCCATTTGGAGTCGAAACGTTGGGAAGTTTCGACTCCAAATGGCTCAAATACATAATCCCCTACTAGATTCATGTATTTGCGCCGTTTGAGAGTCTCCGCTGAAGCAGCAGCAGCGCCCGAACAACCCGCTGTGCTAGGAAGATGAGATGGCGCAAGGGTGTCGACACACGTTGCGTCCAACACCAAAGGCCTACCCAGCTTCCATGGCAGTAAAGACATACCGTCTGTTCTCTTGCCATCGTCACGTGCCAAGCCCTGAGGTTCAAGTTGGACAGGAACGCCAGCGTTGACGAGAGCTCGGCGAAGTATGTCATTGAGGTTGGCGTGAATAAATAATGTTGATTTTTCTAAATACGATATTTTATTTGTCATGGGGCCTCAAAGTTAAAATGCGCAATCTTACACCACCTACCCTATGTACATACATACACATACATAGACTCACGTCTGTTTCCCCGAAGGGGTAGGCAGAGGCATATTAAACGCCCACTTTCGCCAGTGTTTTGATCCCACGTAATAGGTGGCGAGCCTATTGCCGCTTATCGGGATAATTATATTGTTTGCCAGAGCCTCGTCCGTTGATCGGCGGTGCACCACTTGCAGGTGAGGTTGGCTTGGGACACTAAGTTCTTGGTGGGAACCCTATGCACCCTATGTATTTTAGGAATATACAGGATGTCACAAGACCCATCACCAAGCCGAAGTCTACTCGTTCTGGACATCATGCCAAGTCATACTAACCAAAAATAATACCTGGGAAATGATATTTTTTTAAGTTTTCACATTTTTTATACCACAATTAATAGCGCGCGCGTGCAATGCTCGAAATACCTACTTATCCATGGGGTCATAGGGCATCTAAAGAACATATCGGTGGGATAAAAGCATCGATTTTGTACCTAATTAGACAAATTCCATACTAACTTTGAGCCTCAATATCTCCTGAACCAGTAATTTCCCAGGTATGGTGCCGAAGTATAAAATGTTCGTAGTGATTGGTACAACATGGGATTTCAGTTTTCGTTAAGGGTCTTTTTACACCCTGTATAAGTATGATTTTTTATCAGTTATCTGATTTTGCTTTTATACACTTGTACAAGATCTGCCAAGATTGGGATAAGATAGTATGCAATCGTCCATAATTTATTTGCATGTCTCACAATTGAGTTAGGTGTTTATAAATAATTGTTCTGGGGTTCCACTATTTATGTGTGTGACAAAACCAAATTGTGAGAACGTGGATACTTTATTTTTTTTATTTTAATTTTTCTTAATATGGCGTGAACAGTATATAAATATTACTGTACCTTTATTATATTTTATATACATACATACATATCGTCACGCCTTTTATCCCCGAAGGGGTAGGCAGAGGTGTATTTCTACACCCACTTTTCGCCAGATATACTTTAGTCCCACGTAATAAGGGGCGAGCCTATTGCCGTACCGGGCACATTTCCAGACTCCGTGCTGCTACTGAGAATTTCGTGACAGAAAAACCCAATAACACTGCCCGACCCAGGAATCGAACCCGGGACCTCCCGATCCCACGCGCACATTTATGCCGCGAGGCCAACGAGGCAGTCTATATTTTATATATTATCAAGAAAGCCATTATAATGCCGGTGCGCTAGCATTGCACAATCAATAAATATTATATATATACTAGCTGACCCAGCGAATTCCGTATCGCCTTTTTAAGAGTTTTTATTTAATTCCCTTTTTTCCAAACCCCTTTTCCAAAGTTACCATTGACTTAGCGCTTAATCTCTTATTATTTCAGAGTCTATGAATGATGAACAAACAAACATAGATTTTATATTATTTTGAATTCCACATTCCTTAAAATATCGGAGACGATACCCATATCGACTTAAAAAAAATCCCGTCCACCATCTTTGATTTCCTATCCGCCATCTTTGATCACGAAATAGATGTTGTATTTGGATTCACCATCCCTTAAATCATCAGAGACGATACCCATACTGATTTTAAAAAAAATCCCATCCACCATCTATGATTTCCCATCCGCTATCTTGAATCACGAAATAGATGTTGTATTTGGGTTCCCCATCCCTTTAAACATCGGAGACGATACCCATATTGATTTAAAAAAATATTCTCATCCGCCATCTTTGATCACGAAATAGATGGCGTTTTTGAATTCCCCATACCTTAAAATATCGGAGACGATACCCATATCGACTTTTAAAAAAATCCCGTCCGCCATCTTTGATTTCCTTTCCGCCATCTTTGATCATGAAATAGATGTTGTATTTGGATTCTCCATCCTTTAAATTATTATCAGAGACGATGCCAATATTGATTTTAAAAAAAATTCCTATCCACCATCTTTGATTTTGCGTCCACCACCTTTGATCACGAAATAGATGTTTTATTTCGATCCATCCCTTAAAATATCGAAGGCGATACCTATATTGATTTAAAATTTTCTCATCCGCCATCTTTGGTTTCCCGTCCGCCATCTTGGATCACTAAATAAATTTCGTATTATTAATCAGCGTTCCGAAAATCTCGAAAACGATACCCATATAGATTGTATCCTATTCGTTTAGCCTTTTTTTGCCTTTGACCCAATCCTCCCCCTTCTCGTTTGACCTTTTTTTTTTGTCTAGCCCCTAAATGTTGTGGCGTAATTTTATATAGCCTATAGCCTTTCGGAATTATTGGGCTATCATAGGCAATAACAATTTTTTAAATCAGACTGCTAGTTCCTGAGATTATCCGACATTATCTTTTAGCCTTTTTAGCCTTTTGCCCGGCCCCAAAGAGTCGAAGCGTTATGTTATATAGCTTATAGCCTTCCGGAATAACTGGGCTATCGTATACAAAAAGATTTTTTCAGATACGACCGGTAGTTCCTGAGATTAGCACGTTCAAACAAACAAACAAACTCTTCCGCTTTATTATATTAGTATAGATGGCGTTTTAACTGTTTAAGAAATATAACTGAAAAAAGGTATTTACACATACAAACTACTTAGTACTAAGACTTAGTGGTAGGTACTCAAAATGTTATCCGGTATCTGTGACGTTTCGCTAGAGAGGCCAATATGGCGACTGTGATATGTCTGTCAGAACCATTAGAATTTAAGAATATACTCGACAATCCGAATTTTGCGGATATATGTTGTCGACTCGAAATCTTTATTTTTTTATGTTTTATTATTCAGGTAAGGTTTCGATGTACTCGTTGACGAAATTATTAATATAAGATTTGACACTGCGATAGCAGCGCAGCCCGTCGGTTCCAATGTGAAACATTCCAACATCCACAACTACTTAAAAATTTAAAAATTAAGTAAAAAAACATTTTCCACTGGACTAATTTGTGAATCTAAACCAGTCCAGTTGTTTAGGAAGAGTTCAGTGACATACACACGCACACAAGAAATATATATATTAAGATATGAAAATAAACATAACAAAAGCAATTTTCGAATGGAAAGCTTATTAAACTTGTTCCGTATCACAAATCGTGTCGTTGGTGACTCCCGCAACAAATAATTGACCTAAAACTCAAAAGATGGGCAGATTTTAATCTGCCACGCAAACTGCCTTGTGAGTAAGCTTTCATTCGATAGAACCTATTAAAAGTTAAATGTAATACTTAAGCTATCTGGCACAAAAACTAATATGGGTTTAGTAAAGATTGTGATTTTGTCTTTATTTTAAAGCTATGGATCTGATTTTTTTAGAGTTACCCATGATTATTTCAGTGCTTCATCAATAGAATTAAAACAGATTACTATATAATACATGTACTATGTAGTGTCAAACAAGCACAGCTGTTTTGATAGAAAGTAACCATTTTTTATCAAAAAGGTTTTGCCGCTAGTAATTTCCAGCCTTATAATAGAAAGTTGAAAGTAGAAAAATCACTGTGCTCTGTTGATTATTGTTTAGTTCACTTACTTCTAAAATGTTTAAGTAGTTATGCATTGCAGTAAAATGGCGTTACTTATAATTATCTGTGAGAGCAAAAATTAGATAACCAGTCCTGTTTACAGAATTTGTCAAATCTTCTTACATGTAGTAACATACAATATTTTGTTATAATGTCTGCTTAATCCCAAGGTACTTGTGTGCAAATAAACGTCCTTCTGCTCTCACTATTTCAAGTCCCAATAATCTGTTACCTATTGGCTGATATACAGTAAAACCTCTGTCACCAAAGTGCAGCTTATTGATTAAATTCGAGGAAAAGCCTAGTTATATCAATTAAACAAGAACAAAGCTTCATTGATTAAAATGCAATCTCTGACGCATAAAATAAATGCCAAACCCTTATAAAAATTTTCGTAGGCATTCAATTGTAACTTATTGGGTACCAAATACTGAAATATTTTAATCCATTTAAGTTGATATTGATTAACTTGTTACTGCTGATCCGTTGTTTGCGGGCATCCAATTATCCGAATCAAATTAAAATTCAAGTTGCACGGCGAATAACAACCCCCCTAGTTAGGCCTTAATTACTGGTGTAGGTAATGGTATATGATGGATGTAATAAATATTAATACGAGTTTTCTTGTAAGAATTTTAACTTGACTGCATTTATGGCGTAGTTTTTTAAGCGGTCGTCTCACCTTTTAGAACTGCACCAAATTTTATTGGTTTGAATCCCTAATGCAGTCACGCTTTAGGTCTACGTATTGTTGTTTCGTATTCTTTGAGTCGGTTGATTGAATGTTTGTAAAATATTAACTGACTCTTTTCATAGCAAGACTTAGCTTGCCATTCGCAACAAATCGCAAAGATAAGCACTACAGCTTGTAGCACTTAGGAGGGCACATAAAGCTGCCGGTCCTGGTTCAGCAAAAGAATCTTTAGGCCATGTCGGAGGCCTTGTCTAATGAGCAAAATATATTTTCAAAACGATGAGTTTAACTTCTGGCAACCGTATTTGAAAACTTGCAAGTTATGAATACTAAATTATACTATTTGAAATGTTGCTATATGGTTTTAAATTCAAATACTGTTTTCGTATACCGTGTTGTATGCCTAAAACAATTTTTCTGTTCTCTCAAATTTTTGTCTAGTAGGTAAAGCATATTTTCTATCCAAGTAAAATATTCATGAAAATAAACCTTAAGTCTGTATATATAGCTGATGCTGGTTTTCCTCTGCTTGTGTTTCTTGTCTCAGGGCTCTAGTTTGTGTTTTGTTATTATGTTTACATATTCGCCCTCTTCACTCCAGAACTTCTTTACAAAGTTGTAATTTAAATAAATAACAGACGAATAATTTTGTATTACTAATTTAAAAGGGTTCAGATGTTTGGAAAAGTTTGAGATATTTTCAATTTGTATATTTCTGAAAGTACTTCCTACCAATTAATCCTTATAAATCTTCCTCAATTAGAAGATATTGATTGCCTTATTGCGGCAATTGGAGAAAATGTTTTATGTCACCTTCCGAAATAAATTTGAAATACACACCGTAATCTTGTAGTGCACTGCAGTGTTCTAATTCACTTGTTTTTAGATATTTGTAGACTTTGATAATCAATGAGAGGAAACACTGCCTACACTCTTCTCACTCACATCTAATGCATTAAATAAATAAGTATATTAAAAGCTATATACTCACTGGAAATATAAAAGAAAGAAAGAAAGAACGAAAGCATTTATTAGACACACCAATAAAAAGATAGCAAAGTTTGACATTAATATCAAAACCAAAATACAAAGAAAAAATACAAACAAGAATAAAAAAAAAAAATAGGTATATACTGTGCAGTGTGTCTAAAAGGTCACTGCTCAGCCTGTGCTACGGATGACCGCAGCGCTGTTTTTCAGCTGAAACCCAAGAGCTTGTCACGGACGATTACCATAGTAGGTACAATATATAATAAATACTATATAAGTTAGGCTAGAGAAATATAGGATAACAATACACAAATAACAATATAACAACAGATAATATTATAGTCAGTAATTTAGATATAATAAGTATAATATACAGAATATATAAATAAGGATGAAAATTACGTGCTGGATTTTTGTTCCGATAAAAACCACTTCTTCAAGTGTCTCCTAAAGCTACCTACACCACCTAGCTTACGCAGTGGAGGGGGTAAATTGTTCCAGCACTTGGTAGCATTATACCGAAAGCCACTCATTCTTCTCCACTTCATTTTTAATAAATTGCCTGCATTTAAAAATGGTGTTACATGACCACGTCTCGGGATATCAAAACAGAACCGTGCACATGCATTCTGCACTCTTTGTATGAGGCTGGAGGTTTTCGCCTGTAATCTGGGCCCGTACACCACGTCGAGGTAGTTAAACTTGGAAAGAACAAGCGAGTCAGTTAGTTGCACACGAAGATCAGTGCTAAGATATTGTCTTAGTTTATACAATAACTTTATGCGGTAAAAACAATTGCGAACCACATCTGAGACATGTCGCTCAAACCTCAACGCATCATCCATAATGAGTCCAAGATTACGTGCTTCCAGCACTCGATCTATGGCAGAGCCGTTCATAGCAATATAGGGATTTTTCTCGCTTACTTTATTGATCTGACCCTAAGATCCCAAAATTATGAATTTCGTTTTGGAAGCATTAAGAACTAAGGAATTATTACATGCCCAATTAAAATATTGTTCAAATCTGCATTAATTTTATCCACAGCTAATTGCGTTTCGTTAGGTTTAAAAGATAAATAAATCTGAACATCGTCCGCATATATATGATAATTACAATATTTTATAGTATGTATTATGTCCGCACTGTAAATATTAATAAAATTGGTCCTAGCACAGAACCTTGAGCTACACCCCTATTTAAGGGTTTAGCATCTGACCGAGAAGTCGATCCATCAATATTGCGAACCTCTACAAATTGAGAGCGGTTACTCAGATACGAGTTAAACCATCGTACCGTAGAGTGATCAAACCCGTAATATGACAACTTGGACATCAAAAGTGAAGTATTTAAAGCATCAAAAGCCCTAGAAAAGTCGAGTAACACCAGTATCGTGGCTTGTCCTAAATCCTGAGCAGCTATGATGTTGTCAGTAACGTCAAGCAACGCCGTAGTTGTACCCCTTTTCTTTCTAAAGCCAGATTGTTTGACTGGCAAAATGCTGTGCATTTCAAGATAGCTAGTAAGTTGTAAACTAACTACTTTTTCAAGTACTTTTGACAGGCAAGGCCAAATGCTGATCGGCCTTAAGTCCTTAACTGAAGTTATATTATTAGATTTTGGTAAAGGTTTAACAATAGCCGTCTTCCATAGAGTTGGAAACTTTGCAGTCTGGATGGATTTATTCACTATAGTAGTGATTAAATCAAGTGCCTGTGGCAAAATTAAATTAATCATATCTATGGACAAACCGTCTATACCTGTAGCAGATGATCTTATACTCAAAATTTTACCAATATTATAGTAAAATAAAACAAAGTATAGTCCCATCGGAGGCTTAAACATGTAAGTCTGAATTCTCCGGCCAAAATTACTCGCCATCTTATTAAGCGAAGATACAACTGTCCTCGGTAGTTAGACAACTAAATAGTCCCGCGGTTGCCCACGAACCAGGCCCGCCAGACACATTGTCTCAATCCTATGTACATTTATATGCTAATTCGTCATACTTATGCAAATTTGTGCTTAGCTGCGCGATAGTAATATTACTTTTGATTTTAAACAGATGTGGGAGGTGATTGTTGTTTTATGGACGGCGGAGATAAAGGGTTCAAGGTTTATTATATCGTCATTTATTACATGAAATAAGATTTAGATAGTTGAAATTATATCATACAGGTACTCAGTAGCTTACTAGCTACTATAACATAACATAACTTCACGCCTTTTATCCCCGAAGGGGTAGGCAGAGGTGCATTACACACCCACACTTCAGATGTTTCGGTCGATGTTTAATGTAATAGGGGGCGAGCCTATTGCCGGCACATCATTAAGCGAGCGATAATTAATATTGTGGAGGAAGAAAGGTGTGGTGTTCCTCCAACTAGAGGGAGCATCCTCTAACCAGATTGGGTGATCTTGCCTGGTGGACTGTCAGTCCAACGGACGTATTTGAGATGTTGTATATATACAACTCGGCGTGCGAACTCTGTCTGTGCGATTCAGCACCTTGTTTCCGTGAAATCATGTCCGATAGATGTCGCCGTATTTTTGTTGTTGAAACTTCGTCGTCGCTCGCTAGATGGCCTTAGTTGTATGTAGCTACCGCTACATCGTCGGGGTCACCAATGTGGAGGAAGAAAGGTGTGGTGTTCCTCCAACTAGAGGGTGGATCCTCTAACCAGGCTGAGTGATCGTGCCGGGTGGACTGTCAGTCCAACGGACGTATTTGAGATGTTGTATATATACGACTCGGCGTGCGAACTCTGTCTGTGCGATTCAGCACCTTGTTTCCGTGAAATCGTGTCCGATAGATGTCGCCGTATTGTTGTTGTTGAAACTTCGTCGTCGCTTGCTAGATGACCTCAGTTGTATGTAGCTACCGCTACAATATGTAATTAATAAATACTAGCTACTTTCTATACTTTATAATATTATAAAGCTGTAGAGTTTATTTGTTTGCTTTAACGCGCTAATCTCAAGAACTACTTGTGTTATTTGGAAAATTCTGTCAGTTTTAGGTAGCCCATTTATCGAGAAAGGCTATTTAACATCAAAGAAAGAAAGAAAGAAAGAAAGAAAGAAAGAAAACATATTTATTCTGTTATGAAGAAGTGGCTACATTTTTTTTTAACATACTAGGTTTTTATGTAGGTAACAGAATTGGCCCCCAACTCAGCGTAGTGCCATCTAGTTCAACTAGGTGGCGCTGATATTCTGTTGGTACCATTTATTGACAAATAAATAAAAATAAATAAATGTATACCAAATAATATTAATGATTATATTACTAACCCCGGCCGATCGGTACACATTTTGTTTAGAATAAACAATTAAAGTGTTGGTGACATTGTTACAAGACCAAACATTTATTTGTCCATTCCTGGGACAACGTCACCATCATGTTTATCGCATCTCAAACCAATCTGTTATGGCAACATAGTCCCAAGAATTGACAAATATAACAATGTAAATATTAATACATTAATAATATGCAACACTTAGTTTATATCTATATGAGAATGGCAACAACTTACAAGCGCAACAACTCACGCACTATGCTGCCAGCACGTAATAATCCATGAAGGTAACATTGTCCCAAGCAAGACAAAACATTTGCTTAATCTTGGGACAAAGTCACCATGTGTAAGAACATTTCTATAATCTCAGGTTCTAATACTAACAAAACAAACTATTTATTAGAGGCATCATTATAAACCAACAAAAGTCCATGAATCCCGCTTTGCCTATATAATTTGTGCCATGCCTCCTTCCCTTATTGGTGCGTTCACTGTACTGTCATTTGTTGTCTATGGCTGTAATGCGTAAGCGTTGGTAGCGCGGGGTTCTCAAATGATCGAAAGCGACGCCAAGCCATTTGCCAACTATTTCGCAGAAGAAATTCAAAATAGAAAACATGTATGAAATATATTATTACCTACCATGTGAATATTGTGAATAGTCTTCATTTGTGCTGTGTATCATTACTATCTTTGAGTTTGTGTGTCGTATCACTCGTGTCTATCATAAAATAATGCTTGTGGTAATTATAATATGTATGTAGTGTATAAGATAAAGTTAGGAAAAGATGAATGCCAATAGAAACAAACAGCTAAGGAGAGCAGTGTTATAGGTGTAAAACAATCCAAAACTGACTGGCTGACAAGCAATTACAGGGAACTCACCCCAATGCCCCACAATACCTGCGGTAAGTTTAGTTCTGTAGTAATTGTTCATTTAACAGATATTGCTTATAGTTTTTACTAAAGCTGAAACTTGATTTCAGAGCTCTTAACGGTGGCGGCAAGATATTCCATATACGTGATGCTGTTACTTTAAAACTTGCACCAAAAGCAGCTGAACGATGTCTCGGTATAATCAACAGGCAAGTGGAGGTTCCACGTAGTTTTATGTCTATTTATGTCTCTAGACCAAGTAAGTTTTTTGTAGAGGTATGCCGGCTTCCCTGTGGACACCACACCAAAAAGAAGAGAAGCAAGGTGAAGTTTCCTGCGTGAAGCCATTCTCAAAATCTTATTTTGATTATGGAAAGGTATAATGTGTGACCATGGTGGCACGTTAAAAGAGAACCGAGCAAATGCATTTTGCACCCGCTGGATCAGCCTTTCAGTTTTGCTTAGAAGACAGGTTCCTTATACTGTATCAGCATAATTCAGCTTCGATAGAATAAGTGTTTCGCAGAGCAAAATACGCATGTCTTCACTAATGTATGGCCGTATTCTATACAGTAGCTTCAGCCTGTAAAAACAGTTCCGTACTGCCTCAGCAACATGCGTTTCAAAATGCAGAGACTGATCAAAAACCACACCCAGGTTGCGTGCCTCTAGTACCTGTTCCAATGGGCAACCATCGATTCTGACATCCAGTCTCCTGCTCTGCAATTTCTGCACCATACCCTGGTACCTATAAGTAAAAATTTAGATTTAGCGGGGTTAAGTACCAAAGAATTCTTCTTTGCCCAGTAAGAGACTCTGTCTAAATCTTCATTAATTCTACTTACAGATTCCAGGCAGTCCTCCGGTCGACAGGGAGTGTATAACTGGATATCATCAGCGTAAAGGTGAAATTTGGCATTCTTTATGGATCCAGTTACGTCTGCTGTATATATTATAAACAGAAGTGGACCGAGAATAGAGCCCTGAGGGACTCCTCTATCGACAGAACTGATGGAAGATGCCACCCTGTCTCCATCGTTACCAGGTACCTGAACAAATTGACGTCGGTTGCTCAAGTAGCTGGCAAACCAGCATATTGTCTTATGACCAAATCCATAAAATGCAAGTTTAGAAAGCAGAAGCGAAATACTAATGGAATCGAATGCACGCGAGCAGTCTAATAAGGCAAGCAAAGTACCCCTACTCTGGTCTCTATCCTCCAACATATTGTCTACTACATCTATCAGTGCAGTGGTTGTACTATGACCCATACGGAAGCCCGATTGCCTTTCAGGTAACACCTCAAAATCCTCGACATACTTTCTCAGCTGAAGGCAGACCACTTTCTCCAGGATCTTGGATATGCAGGGCAAGAGATTGATTGGTCTCAGATCTTTAACACTGCTAGGATTTGACTTTTTAGGGATAGGTGTAATTATTGCGGTCTTCCATAAATCGGGGAATGTTGAAGTACTCAGTGACTTGTTAATAATACCAGTGATTACTGTGAGTGTATATGGAAGAGTCATGAGCAGCATATCTAGGGAAATGCCATCAACCCCTAATGCATTTGAGCGGAGCCCCTGTATAATCCTAAGTACTGTAGCTTCATTAGTAGGCTCAAGTAGAAAGCACCCTGAGCCATGTCTGTTAAATCCAAAATAAGTTAAGTCAGAAATTGAGACCTCATCATTGCCAGGTACCTCCAAGAAGTGCTTGTTGATAGCTTCAGGATTGTTAAAGAAAAATGGCAGCTGGTCATTGCTTTTATTTTTGTAATTTAAGACAAATTTAATATTCTTCCAAAGCTTTTTTGAGTCTCTTTTGTACAAATTATTTTTTTTTTCGCATTTGCCGCATTTACTATGCTTTTTAGGTTTTTATATGTGTTATAATGAGACGCTGTCTTGGTAGACTTATAACACTGATGACACCTATCCCGCAGTCTAACCATATCTTTCACAGTGTCTGTAATCCATGGGTAGTTTCTATCTTTGATCAATATCCTCCTGTAAGGGGCATGTAAGTTAAATAAGTTTAGGATGTATGATGTAAATGTATCTACCATTGTATCAATATCATTATATAACAAGATATGGTTCCAATTGATTTTGATGAGATCTTCTTCACACTATAAGCCACGGATGCAGAGCAGTACCCCTTAATAACGCGGGTGTAACCGCGGGCTCATCTAGTTTACGTATGTATATGGCTTTTCAGAAACTGTCTAATCTTAGAAGAGAAGCCTATTGTTGTGCATATTTGGGATACCATGTTCGTTCGCAAAATCTCTGCTGACAATTTTCTTACAGGAAATGCTACATTTCCTTTCAAATTCTCAGAATGGACCGCAAACACAAAAAATAAGCTGGCTTATCGTTCCTACGAGGAAATACATCAAATTTTGTTTTACCGTCATATTCTAAGGGCTATCTTTAAAAGCACTACTAAAAATATATATATGAAAACAAATTTAAAATTGTAATCTTACGTATCAAATCTTGCTTTAAGACGTAGGCTGCAAGAAATATGCTTGTCTGAAATTCTAAAATATTTGTCAGTCGTTTATTTAATTCAAAATAAGTGACGAACTCATATTATTTATTATAATTAAATTTGACATAGAAGACAGCCTATCGAATGCCACACGTCTGTACAGTGTACCTACATATTTTGTTTTTAGAGCATAATGAAATTGTTAATAAATATTTGCAAAAACGTTAACATGAATAGTTAATTTCATTTTGCATATTTAATAAATAACTACAAATGTTTACAGTTTTGGTTTACAAGATATGTATATTAATAATTTCGCCAAAGGGTTCGGTAGACTCGATCGAAACCTTATCTGAATAATAAAACAGTAAAAAATAAAGATTTCGAGTCAACAACATATATTCGGTTTGTCGAGTATTTTGTAAAATTCTAATGGTTCTGACAAACAAATCGCAGTCGCCATATTGGCCATTCTAGCGAAACGTCACTGACACCGCATGTCATGTTGAGTAATATTCTACATTTTGTACCTACATGTGTAATATGAGTCACATTTCACCCGAGCGAAACCGAGTTTTCATCTAGTTATATTATGGCTGCTACACACAGTGCCGGCGGCATGGGCCGGCGGCTTTTGTCGCGCGGCTCATGCCGCCGGCATTTGGCGGGCGTCGGTGCCGCCGGCATCGGCCGCAGAAAGCCGCCGGGCCTCATTCCAGTTGTATCGAACGTAGGGTTGCCAATTTTTTCTATCTTTAAATGTTTCATAGCTTCTTTGACAATAAAAATTAAATAATAAACAATTAGTTTTTAGTTACGTTAATTATAGACGTTCTATTTCTTTCTTCTCGCCACTTTGGTATGATCAGCGTGATTTTTAATGTGAAACAATGATTTTGTAATTGCTCTGAAGTGTATTTGCTTTTGAATAGCTTTGGTCTATTAATTGTGCTCTGATTTAATTGACTTGCAAGTCGGGCTTTTAGATTTAAGGCACATTCGTTATATTCACAAACCACTACAGGTAAGTCTCACGACGGGGTACAATGGAAGAAGGACTGAGGCTCCTGCTCTTTCACTCGAAGAATTAAACAGAATAGTAGGCATTCTGTTACTTTATGCTGATCTTCTGTAACATCCTACTAAGACCGACGCATTGATGCTGTAATCCATCAAAAATAAAACTAGAATAGAACAGAATTCTTTATTGTACACTATAAAACATTTTATGACATTGTCATAATCAAAATGTACAAAAGTCGGCCTTATTGCTAAGAGCAATCTCTTCCAGGCAACCTATTGTAGACAGGAACGATGTAAGCGTTAACGTAATAAGTAAGAGATATACACATACGAAAACGCGCGGATATTGCAAGTGTATTTTTTTCTTTTGTAGTAGGTAATTGTATTTTTATCTTGTGTTATTGTTATTGCAATGTGTATTAGTCAATATTGTAGGTTGTTAACACTCAACTGGCAGGTGGATATCCTATTTTGATAGCGTGCTTTAGAATTTTATAAGTTTATCTTACTATTTTATTTTTTAGTTATTATCTTAATATATAAAATCCTTGCGTTACTGACTGACTGACAGACACGCTACAGCCGAAACTATTGGGCGCAGGAAGCTGAAATTTGGTATGTATGTTCCTTGGGGTCCGTAGGGGTGCACTTAGAAGGGATTTCCCGAAATGCCCACGGGATCGGCCAAAACGGATAAATTTAAAAAAAATTGCAGGCGTAGCTGCTGGCATCCTCTATTTACAAATAAAACCAAATAACTCAGCAAAAAAAGAAGAAAACCATTAACCATAAACTTTAGTAGGAACAAAAATACGTTCAAACTCGTTACCTACTAAGACGCGACTATACCAGTGGTGCTCAATGTTTGCCAGGTTTGTAAATATGATGACCGTCACGTGTTACACTGTCGGAAACGTCGCTATAGCCCACCAATTTTGAAATAAGGCGACTAAGTCATTTTGTCCATATACATACATACATACATAGACTCACGCCTGTTTCCCGGAGGGGTAGGCAGAGACTACGGAACGCCATTTGCAACGATCCTGACATACCTCACTTGCTTCACTCACTCCCATCAAGTTTCTCATGCATGCTCTTCTGTTAAGGGTACTTCTGACTTGTCCTTTTTTCAGGATGTCTCCAATCAGGTCAGAGAACGTTCTCCTAGGTCTTCCCCTTTGTCCTGTCCCATTCACACTAGCCTGATATATCTTCTTTGTTAGTCTATCGTCATCCATCCTCTCCATGTGCCCAAACCATCATAACATGCCTTTCTCAATGCTTGTCACTACATCTTTTACCCCACACCACTCTCGTATCACACAATTTTTTACTCTGTCGGTCAAAGACACACCACACATACTTCTCAGTGCTCTCATTTCTACAGCATTTATTGTACTTTCAAATCTCTTCTGCCATACCCAACTTTCACTACCATACATAACGGTAGGCACTAACACACCTCTATGTACAGCCAAACGTGCTTTTTTGGACACGTTTTGACTGTTCATAAACGCCTTGTCCATATATGTTTGCAAAAAATGTGGCACTGAATAGCTGGTAAAAATATAAAAAGTAGAAGATACATTTTGATATATTTAGCTAACATGCAAATATTAACATAATTATCTACGAAAAATAACTTTGAATTTATGACAAATTTATAGATCGAGGAAAATAAAATTACGAATGAAGGAAGAAAACAATGAAAAATAAAGAAAATCTTAGGTACTTATTACTTAATAAACATTCACTACACTAATGCATTTCTGAAGTGATATGAATGCGAGGAGTACTTTTTTAAAAAAACATTCACAAAGTAAAAGCATTCTCCTACAAGCCATTTCTTTATTGCAGTACAAAATTTAGAATAAGGAAGATATGTAATATTCTCCGGTAACGCGTTATAAATAAGTGGCGCCATATATACACAACTAACCTGGAAAATCTCTAGGCGAGGTTCTAGTAATTTAAAATACGAGTGATTGATTTTGCGTCTATCAGTATTGTCCTTAAGTTCAAAGAGCTCTTTATTGCACTTCACAAATTTTGCCACTTCATAAATAAATATGCTAGGGACGGGAAACAAGTTTTGGATGTAAAAATGCTTGCATGACTCCATCCATTTTAGGTCAAATATTGCACGAATACACTTTTTTGGGCCATAAATACTCGCATAATTTCCGATGAGTTACCCCAAACTACGATACCGTAACGTATAATGGAGCAAACATACACATGGTAAACCATTAAAGCAGTTTCCCTTGAAGCAACATCTTTAAGCTTTTTTAATGCAAAAACAATCTTATTGATTTTTTTGCAAATATTTTATACGTGATACCTCCCTCCACGTCAGATGTTCATCGACAGTGACATTTTGTCCGTATTTCCCTTACAGTTTGAAGTTTACTCGTAGCCTATTAAAATTTATTTTAGGTAGATAACTAAATTGTGTAGAATCTGTCTCGAAAACTTGTTACAACAAAAATTCATTTGACTAAAGCATGACTTTCTTTTCAGTCTAAAATTGTGTGAATCTCCTTCAAATCTGGTGTTATATTAAGTCTTACTTTGTTAATAAGCCCAGTTAATTCAACATTGGGACCTAAAAATTTATCGCGAAATGTGGTTGTAAAATAACATCTCTGCCTACCCCTTCGGGGATACAGGTGTAAGTCTATAACTCAAAATAAAAAATAAAATTCAACAAAATCGTTTTACTCTTTAACTTCAGTCAGCATTCAACTTATAACAAATAAACTACCTTTGAATAAACAAGACGTACTAAACTTCCTACGTTCAGTAGTTTTATCGCTGACTACAATCGTTAGTGAATATATAACGAGTTTTATAATATGGAGAACTTTCGTATAACCAAGCTATTTCAAGTTAGAATACACAATTTATTTTCGAAGAGTAACTGACAATATTTTTCTATTTAAGTTATGGGGAAGTTAAAAAGTTTTCCGCAATTGTTTCGTGTACCATCCCCCGTTGGTATAGCTTTATATAAGCATTGACTATGAGGGAGGTATTTAGAGGATTTCATGTCGTTACGTAGAATTATTTTAAGCTCTGAATAAATGTTTTCAGCTTATGTGTTTTCTGTTTCAATTCAGTAATAATTTCCTTCTTTCTTTTCGATACGTTTTTCATCTATGTCAAGCCACTGGTGCCTCGGCATAGATGAAATATGTGGCAAGTTAATATAATAGCGTATATGGCTGGCTGGTACCATTTTACCTCTGTACTATTGACTCGACAAGAATAAGAAAACGTTTTTCGGTTAGAAAGATGTTTAACCTGCTTTTTACTAACATAGCGGTAAAAACCTTGCTTCATTAGATGGAGACTTAACAGGCTTCGAGAGCTTATTAAATTATTGTTAATGGCTCTTGACTTACAAAATTAATCGTTAGGCCTTTAGGCTGTTTGCAAATTCTGGGAATAGATAAGTCAAACACTTTTACTACAAAATAGAAATTAACATCGAAAAAATTCGTCTATTACAAGGCATTTCTAAGTTTGTTTATATTTTCGAACTTTCACAATTTGTGAACATACTTATATTCTTCATCTTTACAATATATAATACACATACTAATTTTCTCTCTGCACCACTCTATCAGTCTATCTTAGACTGGGAGATTATGCCCATGACTATACGTCTCCCTGTATAACTTGTATATATAAAGTCAAATAAATTAATAATACTTATTTTTCTGGTCTATTTTGTGTAATTTATTGAAAGTACAGTCTTTCTGTGACTACGGTTAATGTAAGCCATGCTGAAACATTGGGGCAAATAGGAGATACAGGGTATAAACATAAGTTTTAGTTTCTATGTTTAGATAGAAAGCAAGTTCAATCATGAAATAAAGTCTGTATTTTTACATGCATTTGATGAATAAAAAAATAAATTTCTATTTTTGATGAAAATTGGACCAAACTTTATGCGAAGATAATTTATTTCCAGAATTTATATAATAATATATAGTGTTTATAATCACAACAGGCGGACAGATGCCAGTATGTAGTAGAAAACTTGACATGAATTTTGTATGCAAATTGTATGAGTCTCAATAAATACAATGAATATTAATGACCTAAATTATTTGACAGTCGATTTGTTATTATTCTGTTAGCACAAGTAATTTTCAGCAATTACCATGTTCATGTTGTGTTAATTGCATTTGTATTGAAAGCGATGTATAAACAATATCAAACCATTAAGCCGCTAAATAAACTCAATAAATATGCCAAGAGTTGATAATGCCACTGTCATGCAAGAAAAAAATATTAAGTATATATTTTGTTGCGTGACAGTGAATCATACTATATATTATATAGTACGATTCAACTTACATTTTGCTTTAGTGGTTAACGATTCTGACTGCTAAGCCGCCAGTCGCAGGTTCGAGACCAATCTAGGACAAATCTCTGTGTGATAAAAACGATTATCATAAAAGCCTCTAAAAGTAAGCAAGTTAAAACACAATAATATTGATGCTTAAAAATGTCAAAGACCGTATTGCTTTCATGTAGCCTTTCTTTGAAAGTTTTAAAAGATAATTCTGCCAGAAAGCTTCTTTTCATAGAAAAGAAAAGTTAAAAAAAAAGTATTTTAATAAATTCCATTTAGCCGGCAACTATCAATCTTATTGCACTGATAACGAAATGAAACTAACCAAGCAAATAAAATTCACAACGCTTTAAATAAAGAACAAATACCCGGATGTTCATTCAAAACAAAATGGGGCTGTTCGGAAGCGACCCATTTTTACATTATCTCAACCCTTTTGAGAAAAAATCACCACAAAAATATTATTCGAGAGGTTTCCCTGTGTATTACGTACAAAGCTAAAAATAATAATGTATTTTTGCTTGACATATTTTTTTAAATACCTGATTTTTGTTGGCTTCAAAGGAATGCTTGTGGAAAGACATGATTATACGTTTAGTTGAAAAATAAGTTATGTGTTTTCGGTAGGTGTACGCGCCAAATTTGTTCTTAGTAAAAAATAACTTATTGGTTTTGCTACAATCGCTGGCACTCTGTGAAAGACATTCTCTAATACGTTATTTTTTATATTCAGACATGAGTTGGTGCTCACGGTATCAAGTAACCGCAAGATGTCACTTTTTTCTGAGTTTTCATTTAACCCTAGAAGCCCAATCTACGTAAATTTTACGTTTACCGCGACGAAATATCTCTCCGTTTACCATCGGATCACTTTAAACCCCGGAACCAACTCAGTGGCCGTTGGGACCTCGCAGAACACGGTTGCGTCTTCTCGATAAGTGCCGTCATTCTGGTGGAATGATGATGTTGCACGTCATTTCGACGTATAATTGGGCTTTGCGTAACTTTTGTAACTGTTTCAAATTTATTTTGTTGTAGTTTATTTGAGTTATCTATCTTGTTTAGACACATTTGTCATAATAAAGTATTATACTGGTAGGTTAAATATAAGATGGGGTCCCATCGACATCTAAACCAGGATAAAATAGCTTCAATTTTAGAAAATGACGGCGATTGTTCTCCTTGGATTCGGACTCCGAGCAAGAAGCTTGTGTAGATGCAGATGCTGTCAAGAGTGATAACGAAGATGCAATGGTCGACCACATTGAGGATGCAAGCCCAACAAGCAGACAAGCGGGCCCTGAAAACCATGATTTTCTGGTATCGGCTAGTCTTAAGGTAACTTCATCGGCTTCACACTTTACATTGCCTCAGCGGTCAATACGTGGAAGAATAACCTTGTATGGTCAACTATATAGGGACGTACGATGGGAAGGGCTTCTGCTATTATATTTTTTCGTACATATAGAGCACCAACGTGAATGTGTCGCAATGTTGTCAACAACAAAAATTAAGCACAGATTTGACGGCGCCTTGGATGCAAATACGACTGGAGGCACCCACTTTGTAGAAGATTCTACGTGACAATATACCAAATATTAAAAAAAATCTGATATCGCCATCTCTAGAGGTTACTAATGATGAGGCAGAACTAAAACGTTTTTTCGCGGGTAGGTGAATAAAAGACAAGAAGTTTCGAAATTTGAAAAGTATAAATTTAATTATTTAAAACCTTAATTTTGTCTATATAATCACCATATCAAGTTCTGTTAAGAACAAATACATAGTACTCACGTTGGTAGAAGCATTAGAGGGTTATTTGTATGTAACTCTGTAATAAGCAAGTCACATCACCTGCCAGCACTTCACACACTTGACATTTGAGATTAAAGAAGCACTACACTGAAACACTAGCCAAAATGTCTGAACTTGCTAATATTAAGACCGCTCAAGACAACCTGGAGGAGACCTTCACCAAAAGGATGGCGGAACTGGAGGCCCAGCTGCAGGGTGGCTCAGCAAAGGACACTGTTGCGAAGGTAGCTGAGGAGTTCCACACCTTCAGAGAACTAATGTTTTCAATGTTGAGTCTCTTAAGAAAACAGATTAATGAGTGCTCTCATGCAATTGATGTCATTGAGACCCGTCACAGGCGTAAAGCACTCGATTTTCTCGGCATCCCTGAAGTAGATAAGGAGGACCGCAAGGCAGCGGTTCTGAAGATCATTCATGGTATGGAGCTTCAAAATGTATCGACGGAAAGTATCAATGTTTGTCATCGGATTGGTATGCCTGGCAATGGACGTCCCCGGCCAGTGTTGGTCTGGTTCTCGGGTGTAGACTTCAGATCCGCAGTGTGGAGGGCCAAGACACGTTTGAAGGGTACATCGGTTTCTTTGAAGGAGTTCCTGACGAAATCAAGGCAAGCCATATTTAGCAAAGCTCACGAACACTTCGGCATGCGCGCCTGCTGGACTCAGGACGGCGCGATTGTGATAAAGGCATCCGATGGAACTCGCCACAGGGTCGTCGCATCGGAGGATCTGAACTCGTTGACGCTGAAGTACCCCAAGATTGCTTCAGGAATGCCTGCGGTCAAAGGCGGCGTCGGTGTGGCTGGTACGTCAAACGCGAAATCACGTAAATAGCACTATTTGTTATTCGTTTTACTTGTTTTTACTATTATTTCTTTTATTTTGTTTTATTATGTAATTTGTTCTTTGATTGTTTTTGTTTGCGGCTTGAACCATTTATTATAAACATGCTAGTACAATATTAGTCTGTGAAACAATACAACTTGATACAAAACAAACAATCTATTTCACCGTAATAACTGTCAAATCAAACTGACGTATATGACGTTTCACGCTTGTTAAAAGTTCAGACATTAAGCTGTCACGTTCAGAAACCTTTTTGTGCTTTCTATAAAATATTGTATATCGTAATATTACTCGTATGTGTGAGCTGGCGGGTGGTGTAGAGATGCCAGTTTTGTACATAATTATAATTTTACTGAACTTCACTAAGTATGTTTATATATTTTTATTGGATAGATTATATATTTATTTTATATATATACATATTTATTTTTAAACTTTTTATATATTATAACATTACTACTATTATGACTGATGTAGATACATTTTTGTCTGCCAATGAGTCAGCAAGTTCAGCTACCTCCTCCGATACTGACAGTTTCTGCTCCGTAGACGACACCTTGGGCAAATGCCTGCGACACTCGTTTACTACTCAGGCTAGATTGACTTTCAATGCTATTCATATAAATGCCCAAAGCATGCCATCTCACCATGCTGACCTCTAAGATCTTGTCTCAGATATCAATGTACATGCCGTCCTAATCTCCGAGAGTTGGCTAAAACTATTACTTCCTTCAACTTCGTTCTCTCTCCCTGGCTTTATTTTAATTCGTAATGATCGAATTGGTAGGAGAGGGGGCGGAGTTGCCACATATCTCCGCAGTAATATTCCTTATAAAATTCTTGCGTCTTCTTTACCAACTTCTTCACCTGCGGAGTACTTGTTTTTGGAAATTGATGTCAAGGGAGCTAAAGCTGTCCTTGGCGTCGTTTATTGTCCTCCTTCTGTCGATTATTTCTCCAGTCTCGAGCCGATTCTGGAATTTTTAGGGTCACAGTATTCTCATCACATCATCATGGGCGATTTTAACACTAATCTCCTTTCCCGTTAGTCCAGTCGTTCCCGTAAACTCCTCGAAATTCTTGAGTCAGCCAGCCTCCACGTTATTCCCTTGCAAGCTACTCACCACAACAGCGACGGGGAGGACACGTGGCTTGACTTAATCCTCACCTCTGCCCCTTCCCTGGTCTCATCCCATGGTCAATATATATATCCTGCTCCCGGATTTTCCCGACATGACCTTGTCTTCCTGTCCTATCGCCTAAAGCCTCCCAAATCTTCACCTAAAGTTGTGCACATGCGTTGCTTTGGTCGCTTGGATGTGATAAAACTGGGTCAGGATGCTTCCGAACTTAACTGGGATAGCATGTTATCTGCTTCTTCTATCGACGAGAAGGTTCATATCTTTAATCACAATGTTTGTAAATTGTATGATGTCCATGCCCCAGTGAGGCGGGTGAAGCTGAAACGGCCTCCTGCACCCTGGATCACGACTGGTATCAGGATGGTCATGAGACGTAGAGACCGAGCGTTCAAGAAATATGTTAGGGACCGATGTGACGAGAACTGGGCTCTTTTCAAATCTGCAAGGGATCGGTGTAACCAGATGGTCCGCAACGCCAAACGCCGACATATTCTCAATAATATTACTTTCTCTTCACCTGCCAATATCTGGAAGTTCCTTGGAACGCTAGGTATTGGCAGACAGCAGCGTGTTGACATCCATGGTTCACTTGGTCTGGATGACATCAATAAACATTTCTCCACTTCCATCCCATTGGATCATCAGACCAAGTGTCACACTATCAACTACCTAGCTGGTTTAACACAACCTGATATTGAAGCTTTTCATTTTTCTCCCGAGTCTCCGGATGACATCAAAAAGATAATCCTTTCCATTAAATCAAAAGGCGGCGGTAGCCCAGTGGTGTACGTAACGGACTGCCGAGACGATGGTCTCGGGTTCGATCCCCAGGTACCTCGGGCACACACCTCTGACTTTTCGAAGTTATGTGTGTATTAAAAATTATCGCTCGCTTAATAATGTGCCCGGTAGATGGCAATAGGCTCGCCCCCTATTACATTGGGACCGAAAACATATCTGGCGAAGTGTGGGTGTGTAATACACCTCTGCCTACCCCTTCGGGGATAAAAGGCGTGAAGATATGTTATGTGTTATGTTAAATCAAATGCTGTGGGATATGACAATATCAGTCGTCGTATGGTCACCACTATCCTAGATCATCTTCTTCCGGCTATCTCCCACATCATTAATTTCTCCCTTGAGTCTGGCTCCTTTCCGTCCTCGTGGCGTAAAGCCTACGTCATCCCTCTGCCCAAAGTCTCAAACCCTTCCCTACCTAACCACTTCCGTCCAATATCCATTCTCCCTTTCCTGTCCAAAGTGCTTGAAGCCTGTGTGCACAAACTAATTGCTCGGTTTGTATACCGAAATAACTTATTTAGTCCTTTGCAATCAGGCTTCAGGCCTGGACACAGCACCACGTCCGCTCTCCTTAAAGTGACTGGCGATATTCGTGAAGGCATGGAGAACACCAAAGTCACAGGCTTGGTGTTGATTGACTTTTCCAATGCCTTCAATACCGTCAGTCACGACATCCTTTTATCTTAAGGTCTCATCTGGAGCTCTGGATTGGTTCTCAAGTTATCTTCGAGGTCGTCAGCAATCTGTCCGAATCGACGATTCATCTTCAAGTTGGTGTGATCTCAGCGCTGGCGTTCCTCAAGGCGGTATTCTTTCTCCTCTTTTATTTTCTCTCTTTATAAATCTCATAACTCAAAATCTTCAGTGTGCGTATCATTTGTATGCCGATGACTTGCAGATATGTGCTCAAGAAAATCTGGAGTGCGTATCTGTGGCAATAGACAAAATAAATAAGGACCTAGCAGTCATACAAAATTGGTGTGACAAGTTCGGGCTAACTGTTAACCCTACTAAGAGCTAAGCCATTATCCTGGGTAGCCAATGGATGCTAAAGAGACTGGTTGTTTCATCTTTGCCTAACATAATCTTTAACTGCACTAACGTGGACTGGTATCCAGTTGTCAAAAATCTTGGGCTTCATATAGATGCTTCGCTTAATTGGCGAACTCAAGTAACTCAGGTAAGTCAAAAAGTCACTGGTACTCTACGCGCACTCTACCGCCTTAAGAACTTTCTCCCGTCCAAGACTAAAGTGGTGCTTGTGCAAACTTTAATCTTTCCTTTGATCGACTATGCTGATGTGTGCTACTACGACCTGAATGCAGATCTACTCAATAAACTTGATCGTCTTCTTAATAACTGCATGCGATTCATTTTCAGTCTTCGTAAGTATGATCACATATCTGCTTATCGTTCTCAATTGAAGTGGCTTCCCATTCGTCAAAGACGCAGCTTGCGTGCTCTCACTACTCTTTATACTATCGTTATGTCCCATACCTCCCCTGACTATTTAACTTCTCACTTTCAATACCTGTGTTCCAATCACGACCTAAACCTTCGCTCCTCGCATAATCTTCTTCTCTCTGTCCCTTCTCACAATTCTGCTTTTGTACACTCTTCGTTTTCAATTCAATCTATTCTTCTATGGAATGACCTCCCGTTCGAGATCAGGACATCTGATACAAAGTACAAATTCAAGACTACGATTAAGGAGCTCCTGTTGGTTAAGGTAGCAGTGTAATACCTCATCTAGTTGTTATAATATTCTAATATATATGTTTATATATACATATACATATATATATATATATTTACATCTCCATGTTGATATTGCGTCCTACAAGGCGGTTTTTACCGATGATGTTGCGTCCGACTGACTTGTTGCGTCCTGTATACGGACGCAAGATTGACCATCTCTCAAATTCAGCCAGGAGCCATCAAAAGATCAGTACAATGCATGGGTGAAATATTGGCATGGACGTAGTTTTGTCACGAGAGTGAATTTCGGCGTATTTTTTAGTTCTGCAGTGGGCTGCGCGAATTTTAGAGGCCGCTGCTGAGAGATGTATATTAATGGCGTATATTCATTATTTTGGTTACATACATCATGCCGATAATGTTGCTTCCGTAATTCTTATTCAGTATTATAAAAAGTTTTATCAATTCTAATTAGCGATTTAATTGCGTCCAACAAAACGGCGAAAATGCAGAGATGGCTAGTGTGAGGCGGCGGAGTTACAGCGGGTTGCAACCTGTTAGAGGCCCGCAGCGTGATTTTGTTTACACCATTTTGGCGGATGCAAAAACACTTGTGGTGTGAAGTGGAAGTAAAATAACCAGCAACATGAAAAGAAGTGCCAGGCTACTTTCATTGCAAATAACTAGTATCATTAAGTTCAATTAAAATAAGGTCGAAAATCGCATGCACCTGTTTTTTGCAATCATTATCAATAGCTGATCACTTTCTGGTAGTCATTTGTTTTGTAGACGTTCATTTGTTTTGAAGACGTTCAATTGTTTTTTAGGCGTTCATTCGTTTAACACATTTTTATACACACATATTTATTCGGATATGTGAGCGCGATGTTGTGACTCTATCCTTGTAAAACATACATAGAACTAGTGGGAAATTTCCTATAACTGTTATTATATTAGTATAGATGGCTATACTAATATAATAATGCGGAAGAATTTGTTGGTTTGTTTGCTTGTTTGTTTGTTTGCTTGTTTGTTTGTTTGAACGCGCTAATCTCAGGAACTACCGGTCGGATCTGAAAAATTCTTTTTGTATACGATAGCCCAGTAATTCCGAAAGGCTATAGGCTATATAACATAACGCTTCGACCCTTTGGGGCCGGGCAAAGGGCTAAAAAGGCTAAAAAATAATGTCGACTAATCTCAGGAACTAGCAGTCGGATTTTAAAAATTGTTGCTGCCTATGATAGCCCAATTATTCCGAAAGGCTATAGGGTATATAAAATTATGCCACAACTTTTAGGGGCCAGACAAATATAATAAAATGGTCAAACGAGAAGGGGGAGGGTTGGGTCAAAGGCAAAAAAAAGGCTATACGAATAGGATACAATCTATATGGATATCGTTTTCGAGATTTTCGGGACGCTGATTAATAAAATGAAATTCATTTAGTGATCCAAGATGGCGGACGGAAAATCAAAGATGGCGGATTAGAAAATTTAAAAATCAATATGGGTATCGCCTTCGATATTTTCGAATCGAAATTCGACATCTATTTCGTGATCAAAGATGGCGGATGGGAAATCAAAGATGGGGGATGGGAAAATTTTAAAAAGTCAATATTGGTATCGTCTGCGAAGTTAAAAGGGATGGAGAATCCAAATACAACATCTATTTCGTGATTCAAGATGGCGGATGGGAAATCAAAGATGGCGGATGGAAAAATTTTAAAAATCTATATGGGTATCGTCTCTGATGATTTAAGGGATGGTGAATCCAAATACAACATCTATTTCGTGATCAAAGGTGGCGGATAGGAAATCAAAGATGGCGGACGGGATTTTTTTTAAAGTCGATATGGGTATCGTCTCCGATATTTTAAGGAATGGGGAATTCAATATTATATAAAAATCTATGTTTGTTTTTTCATCATTTATAGACTCTGAAATGATAAGAGATTAAGCGCTAAGTCAATGGTAACTTTGGAAAAGGGGCTTGGAAAAAAGGGAATTAAATAAAAACTCTTAAAGAGGCGATACGGAGTTTGCTGGGTCAGCTAGTTAGTTATATTCTTCTCATCAAGTTGTGCTAATAGAACTAGTGGGAAAAAAAGTCTCACTAGTTCTATCATAGAACTGTTCAATAGAACTAGTGGGAATGATCCGACAGCGCTAGGAGGATGATGATGATGACGGGTCTTCAACAGTACCACAGATTAAACCTATAATATACAAAGCATTATAACCATTAGCAGTAATACCTAAAATTTTTATTCTCTAATTTATCTCCTTGTTGCCCTATATCATCGTACTAGCTCTTGTCTTCGCTTGTCTAAAAATACAAAAACGTAAGAAGTAAGTCATTATCATACGAGAGATAACACCGTTCAGTTTAATGTCCACCTAGCACGGTACAACACTACAAGCATTTCAGCCAGGAGTACGGTTAAGCTTTAAAAGACCCACCATACCCCCAGGGGTATTGCCAGGGGTACGGTGGGTCCGCAGCGCACAGTTTTTATATTAATGTACTGTTTTAGGTTTCGATTGAATGAAATGAGAAGAATAAAATAATAATAATAATAATATTCTTTATTGTACACCAATCGGAGATACATATAAAAATTGTGATTAGCAGGTAATGCACAAAGGGCGGCCTTATCACTAAAAAGTAATTTCTTCCAGGCAACCTTTGGATGGACTGGAAACTGACGGATTTCGAAAAGGATAGTGTTGGTGTGATAAGATATTGTACATAATTAATTGAATTTTAAACAATAAATAGGTACAAAATACTGTAATTAAATAATAATACATATATTAATAAATATACTAACAACTACTAGTACTTTGTTAATGCTATACTTATACACCGTTATTTTTTAATTAGTACAAAAACTTTAAGGACATATTAGCGAAGACATTATTATCATATAAGTGACGTAAGAATTTCATAATATCTATAAATAACAAAGTTATAATCATTTGTTTTTTGTAGAAAATCTCACCCAAATCATAGACATATTTTACAATCCATTCACTACTTCATTGATAGTACTTACTTTCCGTCCTACTCTTACGCATTCTTTCCGTCGCACTTATAATGCAGGTAGCCGTAGACAATAAAATGAAGCAAAATAATAAGTGTAGGTAGATATTTTTTATTTTTTTAAATTCTACCCACAAGCAAAATAATAAGTGTAGGTAGATATTTTTAATTTTTTTAAATTCTACCCACTCCTTCATACTTCATCCTGTCTTAGGACCGGCAAAATTTACCGTTTTACAAGTAATTAAATACGGAGGTAGGTATGTAATTAGAAAGCAAACACGTCATATCAAAATAAAAGAAAGTATTCTGTAATAAAAGAAAAGAGTAATTTTGGCGTATTTATGAAGTTAGAATCGGCTGCTATTTACAATTACTATTAAATCGTCATCACGTCAGCCTAGAGACGTCCACTGCTGGAGATAGGCCTCCCTCAAGGTTCTCCACACAGACCGATTTTGAGCCGCCCGCATCAAAATATTATTTAGTTAAGTAGGTAATATTTACTTTACTTACAAGTATTTCAAGTGTTCTTCGAAATATCCATCACTATTGTCACAGCACGTTTTATTTAATTGTTTTTTAACGAGATAAGTAAGCTTCTCTGACTTTTCACTGCGTCAAAAGCGTCCAATATGCACTGTTTAAATTATTTGACACTCACACTCACAACGGCTCACTTTTGTACACAGTGGTGAGCATGGAGGCCAAGCTACGACCCGCCTCGACCGATCCACTGGTTTCCAAACACTTCCCTGTACAAACGCATAGCTGCACTCGCGTGATGTGAACTAATAAGCCATCCCGTTGGGCAAACGTAAACAAAAAATAATTGTTTCCACGAAAAAACATCCGCTCGCTATCGCCTTCAATTTAGCACTGCGGCGCGCGCGCAGAGGGACAGGGGGTGGCGAGCTTCGAGTTTGCACAAATTTATCAATGGAGTAGTGGCGCGTAAAATGACTACGACAACATAGTATTTAGTTATGCATTTACCAAACATTACGTATTTTTGTGGACAGTTTTGGGACAGTTTTGGAACTTAGTATTTTTATTTTTTACATACATATATATGATTAGTTAAAGATGCCTAGAGCCCCATGAAATTTTTTGTACTAATTAAAAATAGCGGTGTATAATTATATTTATACATATACATACTTATTATATTATATAACTAAAATAAAAAAAACTAAAATAAAAAAATGTACTTTTTAATAAATGTTATAAATAAATCACATCGACTTTTTATTTCCCTACCTTAAATCAATTAATCAAATTTACTTTGAGGCGAATTGAATTTACTCAAGACAGATCAGATCAAAGTGATCATGTCGCATCTAAGTCAAATTATTGTTTGTGAAACGGTCAGCATGATGTCACAATGCGCGTCGGTACAGAGAGTATATGTTTATCTCTTTTTTGCGCTTGCGATTAGATGTGCTATCTCACTTACACTTCTTATCTAATTCTTAGTGTGTCGTTTTGACATATTTATATTAGTGTGCGTACGCTTTTTGCGATGCGTGCCACTCGTAAGCGCCGGTTACCTTGTCAGTAACCTGTCTACGGTTTCTTACTAGTATGTCTATGGTTTGAACGATTGAGTTTGGAATACGAATTACTTTGTACTTTTGCGAAAACGTAAATGCGGGGATGGAGGAGGATTTTGCGGAGCAACGACGTACGTCCGCCTTCAATCACGCCTAGGCGGATACTGATGAACGGCCGCCGAGCGATATAATGCCCACATTTTGAATTTTTTTTTCTTGGAGAAAAATAATAACGAAATTACAAAATCTGAATTTACCATTTATTTTAAAATAAAGAGCTGTTTCTATTGATAATACTTTCATATAAATTCATTATGGAATCTCTAAGCAGTACACGTTTAAAATTGTGATTTAGTGCCATGTTTGACATTTTTTTTTTATCAAGCCAATCATTCCAATTCGTGTTTCTATCTTTACGATTTACTAGAAGATATGTTCAACTTTTATACTTTAATTTTTATTCATTAAAAATATCATAGTTCATGGACTTTCAGACGTTCAAAAATCTTAAAAAGTACTGCAAGCTTGCCATAAGTAGCTTGCACATGCGAGGGACAGGAGAGGTAGAGCCTGAAACAGTTTTTCTGGGTGGCGGATAAATGAGACTGATGTATACTCTAGGATATTTGTATGGCACTCTAAAATTTATTCTATGAAGGAGTTATGTACAGTCAATTTTGTTGCGGACAAGTTTATATAAGAAAACCAGGTCTAAATATATTTTTTTTTCTTTTCAAGTGCTTCCATTCTGTATATTTAAGTTTGTCCTGATAAGAAACCATTCTTGGGAAACGCGGGGGCGACAAGTGCCAAAGTTTTTTTTTTTTTGAATTCTTTCTAGCCTTAAAATATGAACGGCATAATGCGGTCGCCAAACAACACTACAGTATTCTAAATGACTTCTCACAAAACTATTGTATAACAAAAATTTTGTATGAGGCTTGCGAAAATTCTTTCCATTTCTTACAATAAAGCCCAGAGATCGAGATGCTTTCCTCATGATCATTTCCAAATGAGGTACAAAGGTTAACTTTTTGTCTAACAAAACGCCTAAATCTCTAACACAATCACATTCATTTAATTCTACGCAATTGATCGAGTATTTTAATTTTATTTCATCAATCTCACGAGTAAACTTCATAAACTGACATTTGTTTGGATTCAATTGCATACCATTTTTATGACACCATATAGACAACGAATCCAGATCTTTCTGAAGGAGTAGGGCCTCATTAAGTGACTCTATAGCCTTAAAGATTTTAAGGTCATCTGCGAATAGCAGGGCAGGGGTGAAAGCAGTCCGGCAGGTCATTGATAAACATATTAAATAATAGAAGTTATGGAGCGTGTGGATGATTTGAAGCCAATCAATACAACCTTGGAGTCACGATAGCTTAAGTATGATTTTATCCACTTGTAGATTGGTCCATCGAATCCGTACATACATTATTTTTCTATGGAGGGTCTTATCAGAACTGGGTGTACCTCATCACTTGATTGCACTTCTGCAATCTTTATATCACAAGAACCAAAGTGTGGTGAGGATTGACGGTACAAAATCTAAACCATTCAGTTTTGAAAAAGGAGTTCGACATGGCTGCATCCTTTCACCCATCCTATTCAATATAAACGGTGAATATATAGTGAGGCGTACTTGCGATAGCTGGGAGGGAGGCATCACCGTTGGTGGACGCAAAATCTGTAATTTGCGTTATGCAGACGACACCGCCTTGCTAGCGTCAGGTGACGCCGAGATGATCACCTTACTGGATAGGATGGAGCGCATCATTGGTGAGCTAGGTCTCTATATAAACAGGTCCAAAACGAAAATCATGGTCATAGATCGCACAGGCAAGCTTGAGCCCACTGGGTCACTCAATTTAGAGACGGTTAACAGCTTTATATACCTGGGTTCAAGCATTAGTTATAATGGTTCTTGTGAATCTGAGGTGCGCTGAAGGATCAGGATAGCAAAAGGAGCCATGGCACTGCTGTCAAAGTTATGTCAAGAAAATCTCTCTGAAAACCAAGATCAATCTTGTATGCACTCTGGTGTTCTCCATATTCTTGTATGGCGCAGAGACATGGACCTTGAAGAAAGCTGACAGTGATCGCATTGATGCTTTCGAGATGTGGTGCTGGAGGAAGATGCTGGACATCCCCTGGACAGCACACCGCACCAACGTATCGATCATACAGGAGCTCAAGATCCAGACGAGGCTTTCCACCATCTGCCTGCGCAGAGTTCTAAAGTACTTCAGGCACATTGCGAGGAAAGACAGTGATAACTTGGAAAAGTTAATAATTACTGGCAAAGTGGAAGTAAAAAGACTGAGAGGCAGAAGACCGATACGTTGGATCGACCAGATCCGCACGACTCTTAATACCACGGTATCGTGTATCGTGGTGTTAAGAGTCGTGCGGATCGCTCTTCACTCGGCAGCAGATAGGAATAGATGGCAGGAAGTGGTCCGCAATAGACTGTTTCTACGAGATGGTCACGACCCTCAGCATTGAGGAAACCGACGCGAGAAGAAGGTTATCCAATCTCGAGTAAATAGGTAGGCAGGTATCTTCTGGGTTAGTGTGCTACAACCTCGACAACATATTTGCTTAACATCAGGCAATACGTATTACATCGATATAGTTAGAACAAAAGTCGAGCAAAAAAGCTCTCATTTTTCCGCCCGCTAAAAAGTGCTTAACAGAAAAGAACTATTTTGCTCCAACTAAAAGAGGAACAAAGCGACACTTTTCGAATAGAAGGGATGAAAAATATATTACAGAGTTTCATCCAAACCGAACTAGTACTTTAAAATTATTGATTGTCACACTCACTCAACGGTCTTCATAAAATTCTAAGGTATTTCTAGCAGACATAGGTACAAGCTTGTAATTTTGATGATCATTATCATTAAGCCTAAAAAAAATAAAAAAAATCCTTCAACCTTTCGGAAAAATTCAAACAAATGTACCTTTTTAATTTTGGTCTAGTTTTCATATTTTAGAATCTACACAAATAAGTTTGTGAACCTTTGTAGTCTGTGGATTAGGTGTTAATTACTCCACCAAGATAACTTTGCGGTTTAGAATTCGGAATTAAGTTTATGTCCCTACTAGATTCAAATATTTTTGGCTATCTAGAAGTACTCGTAGGATCAGGGTAGGGACCGGGCAGGCACCGGGAAGGGACCGGCGAGGAGGGCATAGGTTGGGGTTCACAGGTGAGGACACGGGTGGGGGTTCACAGGTGAGGATAAGGGTGGGGGTTCACTGGTGAGGCCACGGTGGGGTTCACGGGTGGACGACATAAGTGGGGACGCAGGTGCGAACTCATTGGTTCACGGGTGTAGGCACGGGTAGGGGTTCACGGATGAGGGCAAGGGTAGTGGTTCACGGATGAGGCCAAGGGTGGAGGTACACGGGTGAGGGCACGGGTGGTGGTTCACTGGTGAGGGCACGGGTGGGGGTTCACGGGTGAGGGCACGGGTGGGGGTTCACGGGTGTGAGCACTGGTGGGGGCACGGATGGAGTACGGATGGAGGTCACGGTGGGGTGCAGGGTAGAATAACCTCCCATGAGGAGAGATGTTTGATAAAGACCATCACTAGCAAAAAGAAGTGAGATTTCAACAAAAACATTGCATGTAAAAAGAACAACAACTCGAGCAACAGTTCTTCAGTATATAGTTGTGAGATCAAATATGGCAACTAATGGTAGGAACCATTCGAAACGGTAATGACGGCTGGAACACGAGAGTGTACGGTATCGATAAATATATCAGTTTAGGAGGAAGCAGCATTCTCAACACAATATATGGACTTCATACAGAAAAAATATTCGGTATCAATATAACCTCTAATGTAGTAGGAAGTCATTTAATTAATGGAATGCTTATATTAAATACAGGAAAATATGCGGAACTGAAATAAACCTAAATTTAGATGGATGCAAGAAAATCTGTAATACACATAGAACATATTCAGAAATATACAGTGCGTCACATTATTTCCATCATGAACGGACGCCAGAAACCAGCGAGAATTATTTGAAATTGAATATCTTCATTTCGTGTTTAATCAAAATTTCTTGTTGATAATGGAATTCACATGACAAAAGTGTAACTATATTCGAACAATTAACAATTGAAATCTCATTGACAGTGGTGGACGCCACAAGGTTCGACTTTGAAATGACGCAAGAAGTCTTCCGCGATGTTAATAAATAGTTATATATATATATAAACATCGCGGAAGACTTCTTGCGTCATTTCAAAGTCGAACCTTGTGGCGTCCACCACTGTCAATGAGATTTCAATTGTTAATTGTGCGAATATAGGTACACTTTAGTCGTGTGAATTCAATTATCAACAAGAAATTTTGATTAAACATGAAATGAAGATATTCAATTTCAAATAATTCTCGCTGGTTTCTGGCGTCCGTTCATGATGGAAATAATGTGACGCACTGTATATTTCTGAATATGTTCTATGTGTTTTACAGATTATCCTACATCCATCTAAATTTAAGTTTATATCGCATCCGTATATTTTCTTGTATTTAATATAAGCATTCCATTAATTAAATGACTTCCTACTACATTAGAGGTTATATTGATACCGAATATTTTTTCTGTATGTAGTCCATATATTGTGTTGAGAATGCTGCTTCCTCCTAAACTGATATATTTATCGATACCGTAACCTCTCGTGTTCCAGCCGTCATGACCGTTTCGAATAGTACCTACCATTAGTGGCCATATTTGATCTCACAACTATATACTGAAGAACTGTTGCTCAAGTTGTTGTTCTTTTTACATATAATGTTTTTGTTGAAATCTAACTTCTTTTTGCTAGTGATGGTCTTTATGAAACATCTCTCCTCATGGGGTATTATTCTACCCTGCACCCACCGTGACCACTATCAGTGAAGCTCCATCCGTACCCCATCCGTGCCCCCAACAGTGCCCACACCCGTGAACCCCTACCCGTGCCCTCACCCGTAAACCCCAACCCGTGCCCTCACCAGTGAACCACCACCCATGGCCTCACTCACCCGTGTACCCCCACCCTTGGCCTCATCCGTGAACCCCTACCCTTGCCCTCATCCGTGAACCCCTACCCGTGCCTACACCCGTGAACACCCACCCGTACTCCCATCCATGAGTTCGCACCTGCATCCCCACTTATGTACTCCACCCGTGAACCCCCCCGTGCCCTCACCAGTGAACCCCCACCCTTGTCCTCAACCGTAAACCCCCACCCGTAAACCCACAACCTGTGAACTCTATGCCCTCCACCCGGGCCGCGACTTATGCACCTCCACTCGTGCTCCTCGCCGGTCCCTTCCCGTTGCTTGCCCGTTCCCTACCCTGATCCTACCCTACGAGTACTTCTAGATAGCCAAAAATATTTGAATCTAGTAGGGATATAAACTGAATTCCGAATTCTAAACCGCAAAGTTATCTTGGTGTAGTAATTAATACCTAATCCGCGTACTACAAAGGTTCACAAACTTATTTGTGTAGATTCTAAAATATGAAAACTAGACCAAAATTAAAAAGGTACATTTGTTTGAATTTTTCCTAAAGGTTTAAGGATTTTTTTAGGCTTAATGATAATGATCATCAAAATTACAAGCTTGTACCTATGTCTGCTAGAAATACCTTAGAATTTTATGAAGACCGTTGAGTGAGTGTGACAATCAATAATTTTAAAGTACTAGTTCGATTTGGATGAAACTCTGTAATATATTTTTTATCCCTTCTTTTCGAAAAGTGTCGCTTTGTTCCTCTTTTAGTTGGAGCAAAATAGCTCTTTTCTGTTAAGCACTTTTTAGCGGGCGGAAAAGTGATTTGAATTTGGAACGTATATCATTCATAGAAATCGAACGTAAATTGTGTAAATAACTGGCTGGTATGTGTTGGCTGCACGGGCGTGACCCGCGCTAACAAAAAAAACAGCGCGCGAATTACGACTCTGTTCTCGTAATCAGTAGGTACATACTTTATTGAATTTTGCAAAAATAATGTTCAAAATAAAGTACTACGTCGAGTTGTGAAAGAGGAAAATATAAATTTGTAATTGTTTTAACTTATATTCACACGTCTAATTTTATTAAATATATTCATTAATTACATAACACCGTCTCTTATTTATTTTCTCATAGAAAGAGGATGGAAAGTAGAGTATATGACTCGAGAGCAAATAATTTTTTCCTCGGGCAATGTATTTTGAACCCCTCGCTGCGCTCAGGATTCTACGTAAGAATCCTTCGCTACGCTCGTGGTTCAAAGTAGCGCCCTCGCCGTAAAAATACCATTTTGCTCCCTTGTCATACAATCTACTATTATTATAAAGATTTTCTCTTGATAATGAAATGTTCAGATGTCTAGCTTTATCCAGAACGAAGTTACAGAGACTTGAAAATGGCCTGAATGGCTTCGGTAAAAGTAAAACTAACGACTGAGCTTTTTTGCTCGACTTTTTTGGGTTCAATGCCGTGCACCCTGATTAAATACGAGCGTTATCCAGGATAAAAAAAGTTTATTACAGTCATCATTGAGTTGGCATTTTTGTTCTAACCATATCGATGTACTGCGTACTGCCTGATGTTAAGCAAATATGTTGTCGAGGTTGTAGCACACTAACGCAGAAGATACCTGCCTACCTATTTACTCGAATTTGATAACCTTCTTCTCGCGTCGGTTTCCTCAATGCTGAGGGTCGTGACCACCTCGTGGAAACAGTCTATTGCGGACCACTTCTTGCCATCTATTCCTATCTGCTGCTGAGTGGAGAGCGATCCACACGACTCTTAACACCACGGTACGCGATACCGTGGTGTTAAGAGTCGTGCGGATCTGGTCGATCCAACGTATCGGGCTTCTGCCTCTCGGTCTTTTTACTTCCACTTTGCCAGTGATTATTAACTTTTCCAAGTTATCACTGTCTTTCCTCGCAATGTGCCTGAAGTACTTTAGAACTCTGCGCAGGCAGATGGTGGAAAGCCTCGTCTGGATCTTGAGCTCCTGTATGATCGATGCTATATCTTGGTCATTTTTGGTTTAATTTACAAATAAAAAATACGTATCGCTTATTTTTGAATAATCTAAAGGACGGACGTATAAAAAAAAATTGTCAACTAGCCATTGTTATGACACCATATAGACAACGAATCCAGATCTTTCTGAAGAAGTAGGGCCTCATTAAGTGACTCTACAGGCTTAAAGATTTTAAGGTCATATGCGAATGGCAGGGCAGGGGTGAAAGTAGTATATATCAACTCGAGTGAACTATTCGAATTTTGTACACGATTAAAATCGGTTGTGTGTCATCTTTGGTGAAAAATAATTAGTCACCGACAACTGACCCACTCACTCCACGATAATCATAACAGGTAAGACGAATAAAAAAATATATAAAGACAACCAGTGGATATCGGGCGAGGCATCAAGGGAAGCAACCAGAAAATAATAAGGGACGTATAGGCCGCGCTACACAAGTTGGTGAATGTGAAGTTAGCTACAAGCTGCGCAATATCCAATCCTGACTGAACCTCACATAAAGCTCCGCGTTGATTGGATATTGCGCAGCTTGTAGCTTATTTAACATCCGCCAACGTGTGTGGCGCGACCTATAACCAAGGTGGCATCAAGGGAAGTAACCAAGGGCCATCAAGGGGCCCAACTAAGGAAGCATCAAAAAGAAAGGAATTGTATCGGTAATACCATCAAGCTTTATTTTTGCTGAGTTATTAAGTACAATATTAAGACCATAATCATAAAATTACAAATTATTTCGCGATTCAATCAAGTCAATCAACAACACTAGACATATTTTTGTTGTAAATTTGACCCAAACAAACAAATAAACTGGTCAAGCTAAATAAAACCGTAAAATATGCGTAAAAAAATTTGAGGTAAAAAGTAGGTTTTTTTAGAAATGCACCCTTTCACTTAAAGAAGGAATGTTGTTTCATCGTTTGATAGTTATGTTTATTATTGTCAATTATATGTAGGTAAAACTTTTGTTGATAGCTTTACCTAATTCAGCAAAAAATTGTTTTATTGAAGGAACTACGAGTTACGTAGACAAAACATACTCTACATTTCTTGGTATATTTTCAAGAAATATAATATTTATTTTTTGCCGTGTGATCTTCTCGTGGGTGTCGTAAGAGGCGACTAAGAGATAACACGATGCAAATACCATCTTTGCGTAGAGACGGAAAACTCGACATCAAACCCTATACGACTGCCTCGTTGGTCTCGCGGCATAAATGTGCGCGTGGGATCGGGAGGTCCCGGGTTCGATTCCTGGGTCGGGCAGTGTTATTGGGTTTTTCTGTCACGAAATTCTCAGTAGCAGCACGGAGTCTGGAAATGTGCCCGGTACGGCAATAGGCTCGCCCCTTATTACGTGGGACTATAATAATAATAATTTATTTGCATAAAACACGGTATACAGAGATGTTATATATCAAAGACAATAGTTCTTACATGTTTAGCCGGACATATTCAGCATGCAAATATTAGTTACAAATACAAATTATTTTTTTTTGTCAATAAATTCCTTAATACTATAGAAATTGTGTTCAGTTAACCAGTTCTGTAGTCTTGTTTTAAATAAATTTGTGTTCAATACTTTAATTTCATTCGGTACTTTATTATAAACTCTTATACACATTGCCAGACAGCTTTTGTTATATTTCGTAGATTTGGGGATATCAGCCAATACAAGCCTATCTGGATCTCGGCGATTTCTAAAACTCACATCATTCGCAGTTTTGAAATGTTCTTTGTGTCTACGTACAAACATACAAGTTTCGTAGATGTATAGTGATGGTAGTGGTAACAAACCATTTGTTTTAAATATCGGTCTACATGATTGATCCGGTCGCATACCATATATAGCCCTTAAACATTTTTTTTGAGCTACGAAAGCTCTTTCTATACCAGTACTGTTTCCCCACATAACAAGTCCATAACGAAGTACAGATTCAACGTATGCTCGGTATGTTACAATAGCTGTGTTTGTATTTGTTATATTTCTAATATGTTTTAGTGCATAAACAAATCTATTTATTTTACTAGACACTATATCAATATGTGTTTTCCAGTTAATATCCTCGTCAATTGTCACTCCTAGAAACTTTGTGTGTGTAGCTTGTTTAATTTTAGGTATATTTAATTTGAGATTGTATTTGTCATTATAACATTTATTAAATTGAATATATAGAGATTTGTCAAGATTTATTTTTAAATTATGTGTGTTTAGCCAGTCAATGAGTATGTCAATTGTATTATTAATGTCAGTTTCGTGATTACGTATTGTATTATGTCTTTTATTTGATGTCACAATAAAAGAAATGTCGTCTGCGAAGAGAATGCATTTGTGATTGGTTATCTGTGTAATATCATTAATATATAATAGGAAGAGAATAGGGCCTAGAACACTACCTTGTGGCACACCGTATTTAATAGATTGATATTCGGATAGATACGGCGTCATTTCTCGATTTTTATCCATTCTTGTGATGACAACTCTTTGTTGTCTATTACTTAGATATGAAGATATCCACTGTAGTGCTAGACCTCTGATTCCAAACATGTCCAGCTTGTTAAGTAGAATCTCATGTGATACGAGATCAAACGCTTTGGATAGGTAAAAAAATAGCCCTGTAGTAAAATGGTTAACGTTAATACCTGTCAATATTGCCTTCAAAAATGTAAATACTGCCAGTGTTGTTGATTTGTGTTTTTGAAAGCCATACTGGTCGCTGTTTATAATGTCAAATTTGTTACAATAACTAATTAATCTCCTAAGCATTCATTTTTCATAAATTTTTGATATAAGAGGTATTAGTGTAATTGGTCGATAGTTATTAATGTCATTTCTTTCTCCCTTTTTCAAGAGAGGCATAACAACTGACGATTTTAGTGCTTCTGGGAAGGTTCCTGTAGATAGTGACAAATTTATAAGGTACGACAGTATTTGAAGTATTTCGGTACAGCATTCTTTCAATATTTTTGTATTTATTTCGTCATAGCCTTCGGCGTTAGTATTTTTTAATGTCATTATTTCACGTCTTACTTTATTTTCCGACATAGGTACAATGAACATGGAGTTAATATTGAAGCTATTTCTAGGCTTAGTGTTATTTTTCTGTAATTCTTGACCTAGGTTGATATAATGATTATTAAATGTTGTTGCTATATCAACGGGGTTCGTGAGAGTTAAGTTTTTTATTTTTATATTCTCTATACAGTTAGCTGGGTTATAGGTATTTATTTGATTTTTGATAACTGACCAGGTGGCTTTGCATTTGTTGTCATTTTTGTTTATGTACTTAATATTAGCGTTCTTTTTAGAACTATAAATGCATTTTTTTAATATTTTTGAGTACGTTACATATTTGTTTTTATTAAATGTAGTTTTTTCTTTATAATAATTGTATCAAAGTGTTCGCTTTGTATTGCAGCTCTGTCTTAGCCCCCTGCTTATCCAGTTTTGTTTGTGTTTATTATTAATATTTATCTTTACTCTATGTCTAGGAAAACAGAGTTTGTAGAACAGGCACACTAGGTCATGGAAGCTTTTGAATGCTAAGTTGGCGTCACATTCGATATATATATCTGACCATGATAGATTTTTGAGACATTCTCTAAATTTATGTATATTTTTTAAATTGTAATCTCTCTTGAAAATATAGTGAGAAGTTATTATTTGTGGTTTACGTTTTAATGGGAAGCTTAGTATTTGTGCTGTGTCGTGGTCTGACAAACAAAGCGGAAGCACTGTTGAAGTAGCGTTAGAAATGTTGCTCAGTATGTGGTCAATGCAAGATGATTTACGTGTGGGCGTATTTATACGTATTTTCAGGTTATGGTTCAGAGCTAAATCCAGTAATTCATTTGTAACAGTACCTTTTTTCAACGTATTAATGTTGAAGTCGCCTGCTACTACTAATTGTATTTTAAATTTATATTTCTGCATTATTTCATTTAAGAGATTATTTAGTTTAGTTAAAAATAAAATGGGGTCTGATTGAGGAGTGTGTAGACGTCATAAGTGTTGTAAGTCAACGTACCGACATCGACAGTTCGGATAAAAATAAAAAACAAGTGAGGGTAGCTGCCGAAACCCGCGCTTCACAAGGACGACGCTGAGATGACATCAGTCCTGCCACGACTAGAGATGTAAGTGCGGTATTATACCATTTGTACTGAAATGTATTAAACGAAAAATACCGTACAATACGGTATTATACCATTTAATACGGTATTTTATGTATAAATCAATTCTTCTATATTTTTGAAGTAAATGATCATAGAAATCATTAAAAATACTGAATACGGTAGAATTGCACAGGAATAAAGCAAGAAATTATATTTTAAGTTTGTATTATTAATAACTAGAGGACGCCAGCAGCTACGCCTGCATTTTTTTAAAATTTACCCGTTTTGGCCGATCCCCTGGGAATTTCGGAAAATCCCTTCTTAGTGCACCCCTACGGTCCCCAAGGAACATACATACATGCGAACTTTCAGCTTCCTGCGCCCAATAGTTTCGGCTGTAGCGTGTCTGTCAGTCAGTCAGTAACGCAAGAATTTTATATATTAGGATTACGGTTAAAGTTTCGAAATACGTCGCCGTTTTTAGGGGTTGTGAGTGATTGGAGGGGGAGGGGGGGAGGTCTCGAAACCACCCCTCACAATTTTCACTTGCCGGAAATACTTGGTTTCCTCTGGAAAAAAAAAACTCCAGACATCTGTGTGTATGGCATTGCCAACTTCCACATTCTTCACACTAGTTTAATAAACTAAGGTTGGAGGAGCCCCGCTTCGCAGGGCTCCTATTTTCGGATTAAGGGTCAAAAGGGAACCTAACACAACCTATTTAGTTACTTATTACAGTCGCACCTAACTCTAGGTACTCGAAAGCAATGAGGCACAAAGGATCATGGGCATTTTTGTATGAGAGCTGGGCGTAAAACCAACAGAAATAAAAGGTGTTGTAATTTACTTTATTGTACTTCTAAATAACGCCTATATACTTGTTAACCCAAATATCGACCGGGTATCACTGCAAAAAAATCTCAAAGATTGGTTAAATAAAACACACATTTTTGTTAAAAACTACTATATATTGATACCTTTTATTTAAATATCAATTGTTATTATCAACTATAACATCTAATAAATGTTCTGCGGGTGGAATGAAAGGCTCATGCCGTCCTAACCCTAAAAATCACAAAACTGAAACTATGTGGGCATAAATTCCTACTGTTCTTCTGCCTGTTAAGCAAGTACAGTAATGCTCAACTATCGCATTTCTACCGATTTGGTCCCTATCGATCAAAATGTAGGTATTATATGTGCGCGATCTGACATGCCGCGACTGTGGACTTTTAATTCGAAGAAACCACACATTAGTTTGCAGAATATTACATCTGTTTAAGAGGTAGTAAAAAATCCTTAGAAAATAATAAGTAAAGTTATTTGCAAAAATAAGCTGAAGGTTTCCTTGGTGTTCTAATATATAAGAGGCTGATTCAATTTAAACAATCTTATGATTGATAGATTAGGAGAAAAAAGGTAATAACTACAAAAACAGAGGTTACTTTGGATATTTTATTCAGATATTTAATTTAGATTTGTTTTTAGGATTTGGTACCGAAGAGCAAATGCTTTATATGATGTAGATTAAGACATATTTTTTTGTTTTTTTTTTCTATAACAATTACGGAGAAAAGCGGTTTTAATTTACCCCTAATGACGCCCAATTCACATATGTCCTCGCCTTAAATCATCTAATTACTCCTCTCTATATAATTCAATTAAATATGAATAACGAATGACGCGCATTGCCCGGCCTGCCCGCACGCTTGTTTTTTGGTCGGCGCCTGAGTAAGAGAGAAGTTAGAAAGGGATGGAATGTAGTAATTCGGTTAGGTTACCAACCAATAGATTGATTTCATTGGCCTAGCTCTGCACAATATCGTGTCGTGTCATCTCCGTTGTATTAGCGATTGTTTTTGATTCTATAAAAAATACGTTTGAACATCACTGAATATCTCTGCTCACCGGTTGTTTGGGTGATTGCCGTCATAGTATAAAATTAAGTAATGGTCATTAGCTTTCACATAAAATATATTTTAAAGCTGTTGGTTTTACGCCCATTTTGACCGTGACCCTTTGACATTAGCTGTCAATATAATTCATACAAGATGGCGGTTGCGTTTCGTTTCACGTTTTTCACATAAAACCTAAATATCGCTTTTATTGATTCCACTAGTTTAATAAACTGAGTTTGACGGAGCCCTGCTTCGCAGGGCTCCTATTTTCGGGTTAAGGGTCAAAATAGAACCTAACACAACCTATTTAGTTACTTTCACATAAAACCTAAAATAACGTTCCGTTTTTCATATTTTAATGAAGAGTTTTTGGAAATTGTTTAAAAATATTTAGACGCAACTCCGGCAGCCAAAATTACTTTTAGGGGATTAAAACTAACTCCCTTAAGCCCCCTACACCACCAATACCCTCAAATTCGGGCGACGCGTTTCGAAACCCGACGCATAATTACTATTAGCTACAACAACATTACCATAAAAACATGGTCAGAATATGATTTAAAGAAAAACACGTAACATTTTAAGGTACGTTAGAGCAAAGGGGTCCTTAAAGTTATTTGAATCATCTCTCTATTTATTCTAAATTACATTATGTTCCTCTCTGCGTGGAGACACGTAGCCCGAACCTTAATAAAAGATCCATAAGAAAAGCACAGACGTGGCCCACGCCTTTTGTCTTCCTAGTTCGAAAACCCGAGAATTAGAGGATCTTCTACTCCATATCTAAATCCTCTTGTGTTGCTACGTTCTCGGTAGATGACGACGCAGTAATGCATTCTAGCAACATACTTTCAGCTAAATCATCTTCATCACCACTTTCTTTAACTTCGAATGTGCTGTCAGGAACACCAAGATTTGTGTAAATCAAGACCAATTTAGAAACACGTGATTTATCTACGTGTTTCGACGATACGAATTTCGGGCTTTGCAATGAATTTTTCCAAAAGTTAAAATTCCAAAATTATTAGGTAATTAGTAATTCTAAAACAAAGAATACAATCGAAACTTAAAATATATTTAATGTTTTAAACTAGAACTCGTCGCAATATCGCAGGCTCTTATAAACTGAATCAGAATATAAAATACATAAAATACCAATAATACCGTAAGTTATAATAATATACCGGTTTAATACATAGCCTTTTGGTACTATACGGTATTTTTACAACACTAGCCACGACCAAGGCTGTTGTAAGACAGCCGAAACGTCGGTAAAACATAGGTATTTATACCTAAAATTAATTAAATATCGAGAAAAAGACCCGTTTTAATAAAATTGTATGATTTATATTAAAGCTATGGATCTGATTTATTTAGAGTTACCCTTGATTATTTCAGTGCTTCTTCAATATAATTAAAACAGATCACTATATAAAACATGTATTGTAGTGTCAAACAAGTACGGCTCTTTTGATAGAAAGTAACCATTTTTTATCAAAAAGGTCGTGCCGCTAGTAATTTCCAGTGTTATAATAGAATGTTGAAAGTTGAAAAATCACTGTGCTGTATTGATTATTGTTTATTTCACTTACTTCTGAATTTTTTATGTAGTTATGCATTGCATCCAGTAAAATGGCGGTACTTATAATTATCTTCTTCTTTCTCCTAGCGTTATCCCAGTTTCAACCCGGGGTCCGCTTCTAGTCTAACCGGATTTGACTGAATATAAGCTTTTCTACGGAGCGACTGCCTATCTGACCTCCGCAACCCAAAGGGATAGCGATATTCCATGGTTTAGACTAGTTTCAGTTTATTCAGAGATAGGTACTGACTCCCTATAACGGCTGTCAAAGATCGTCATGACAACCGGGACCGACGGCTTAAGGCGAGGATTTCCCAAAATACAGTGTTATCTAGCGTGGTCAAACGCGTTTTATTTGTAAATAACAGAGATTTAAATTCGGTAAAAAATATATGTTATTCTACAGCATTAGACCTTTATTTTTCGGCCATTCGAAACACGATTACTGTCATTTGATACGATAGAAAATAATCGCGAATATAGGTCTGTTTAAAGAACTTTTCCCGTTTTATTTGAGTTGTATTGGGATTAGAATTTTCAAAAGTATACCAAAAGAAAGGTCATGTAAAAGCGGCTGGTTCTCGGCAATCACATTATGAATTTTAATAAATACAAAAATATAATACCGAAAATACGTAATTTCCTACTGCCGACGCGCTCTCTCCGGCGTCGTTCAGTCCCGAGCGGGATGTAATGGAGACAGGACGTATCGCTCGTTTGCAGAGCGCACCGCAGGATTACGAATTATTTTCTCGTCAGTTACGAATGTCATCATCACTTATTGATAAATATATTACATCTAGGCTTAGTTTGTAAATAGGTATTGTAAATTTTAGTAAGTAATAATAGTGTATATAAGTAAGAAGTATAGTTTTAAAAATATCGTTTTGATTATTGGACAAGATAACGACTTGATAACAACAGCATAGTTAGGTAACAGTACTTTAGAAAAATATTGATTTGTTGTATATTGTGGATGAATTATAGTATTATTGTTGTATTGGGTACCTACCTAATACAATAATTCACACTTTTATTCTGTGTACCTATATACGGAAATAAAATGTGAAATGTGCCTAAAAGCTATACAAGCGAATTTTATAGGTACCTACCTACCTAAATAAATACAAATATCCGCAGTTACCTAGGTACTTAGTGGTATTTATGGTTACTGTCCCACCCTCGTGGGTAGTAGCGTGATGTTATTTGGTATAACCTTCCTCAACAAATGGGCTAGAGAAGCAAATAAATCTTAGAAAATGGCCTGCTAGTTCCTAAGACTAGCGCGATCAAAAACAAAAAAAAATGAATTTCCGTGTATTCAATAATTCTATTGACTATTTCCACCAATAATATCATTGATTTCCACACTATTACCAAACACGAAACAATGGACACCTAATAATATTATAGTAATTATTTATCACGCCGAGGAAGAATGCACTGGTGTCACAGCTTAGAAAGGTAGGTAAGGTGTTCGGTAGGTAAGTACCTATATCAATTTGATCGACAAATAATAACGAAAACTAGAGTTTATTATTGGTTGGCGGAAAATAAGCGTTGTGGGTGTAGGAGTATCAATTCGTACGTATGTATGTATGTAAAATTTTAACATTTTTCACTACTGCTTGCCGATGGCAACGCCTAAAGGAGATCACCCAAATTGGGCTAATTTTTATTTTGCCGGCCAATCAATAAATTGTGTTATTTTAGTAGAACTCACTGTTGTAAACATTTTTTTTAACTATTACACCAAACTTCTAAGTCAATAGGCTTGTGTCCACTAAGAAAAAAATCGGTTTGATTGTAGTATCTACCTATAGATCCATTATGATTTTAAGATGTCAATAAAGTTTATTATTTATTATAAAATGGTAAGATTAATGTAATTTTTAGGCTTCTAAAACTAAAAAATAATGTTTTTATTCTTGTGACAGTGAACACCAATCAGAGAGCATTACGTCAAACAGTACGTCCACCATTCATGTTGTTGACATTTTAGTAGTAAATACAACTAAAAAGTAAAAGTTTCTACCTGTCAAATCGAATATAACAAAATAAAAGTGGATGCATCAGACCAGACTTCATACACGGATTGTTTTGTTTTGTACTTTGTGATATCACTCAACCGCTATGATGGTTTACAGCGTTTTCGTGTCAAATTCAAAAAGGTTTTTAAAAAGCCGTAATTAGTAATATTGCTGATTGTTTTTGAAGAAAAATCAGGAATTTCAGTTTAACATCTAATAAAGGAACGAATCAATCGCTAATTACATTTTAGGATACAAGCGTATTCTCTGAGACAATATTTAGGTTTGAATGTATGTCTAAAAGTACCGTAGAGCAGTTTTGTTTTGACAAAAGTGATAAATCAAAGAGGTGTAACGGCAGTCAACTATACGTTTTCAGCCTTACGTGAAATACGTGAGCCTTAAAATGCAGTGGACTCATTAAAAAAAAATAAAAGAACATATGTTTAAATACTCCTGACCAAATATAAAAATATCGTCTAAACCTTTAGTAGGAATGTCTATGAGCGGTCAGGTACAGATGTCTTGCATAATGTACAGGCATGGCACCATGTGGTTGAAGAGATGTTGCGTCGCGACGTTCTCATTTTCCAATGTTTCGGCCGGTTCTTGTAGAGAAAAGGCCAGTCGGAAACGCCTGGATATCACTATAGTGACAGCAGCCGCAACCCTGTCCAAGAAACGGTGCTACAAATGTTGGCGGAATGCCCCGCTTATGCGTCTCAGCGCCGTGAACATCACCCTCTACAACAAATTCCTTTCCGTTCTGTTTTGGGCAGTCTTCAACCAATTACTGCCTGCTATCTTTATGATGTCTTTCCATCTCATTTGCCGTTCCAGCTAGTCATTTACAATCCCATGGTTGCTATTTTAATATTTGCTTGCACCATGTTTCGGGATTTCTGGCTACATGTCCGGCCGCTACTCTTTTGGCAACATCTGGTACTAGACTTTCTTTTCAGAGCTATTTATTCTTCTTTCTGTCTCTGAGTGTCACTCCTGCCAGTTATCTCTCCATTGCCCTTTGAACAACTTCAAGTTTCTGTAGCGCTGCCTCTGTAGTAACCCAAGTTTCGGCTCCGTAGAAGAGCACTGGCAGGACGCACTAGTTGAATATTCTTGCTTTTTGTTGCTTCGTAAAAGCAAATGCCAGTTTATCGAAAGCAGCCCAACCATTGATTTGATTGATACACGTATCCATTTGGGATACGTGTATCAATCCTGTTCACTTGGTTTGCTTTGCCCATCTTTATTTTTTGCCCTAGTTATAATATACTATTTATAGAAGAATTCTAATCGGGTACATCCTACTGCAATTGTTATTCCGCTGGAGTTTTTTTCACTGGTCATGTTGCGAATTGGCCGTAAACTGATCGCGGCAATTGTTACATAGACTGATTTTCAGTGAGAATTTGATTTTCTGACAATTTCCAAAAAATTACCGACTTTGTAGTGCACCATTTTTTTACGGCACTGCGCGCTTTCTTATTAGTTATCATGGATCTATCGAAGGTCATAATGCCGTACAAAAATATATGACCGAAATGCGTACTCACTCTACCTGCACTTTTGAATTCTCATCAGCACTCAGTTAGACAGCTTACAAGTGACGGCATAGTGCTGAATCTTATTATTTTATGCTCTTATATCGTCCTATATACGTCACCTGGTGGTTCGTATGACCCATCCATTTTGGACATGGGCCTGTAGTCTAACAGTTGTACCCTCGCTACCTGCCCTGCCCATAGTCTGGTGCGTGATGGCTTAGAACGTCACCGTCTCTTTCTGTGTGGCAGTAATGCTTATCAATCAGATATTTCGCTCTTGGCTTACTACCTGTCATTACCTGATGCCATTTAAATTGCAACATGCACGTTATTTTAGGCAAAAAATACCAGTAATTACTTAGGATTTATTTTAGGAACAGAATAGATTCTTTGAGCTGGAATATGATCTCACAGACTGCACTTAGAACCTTAGTGTAGTAATAAATAGTGTTTATTTCGTAATATTCTATAAGTTTATTTTAGTTGGCCGGCACCATTGACATATATTTAGTACATATATATCAATGGCCGGCACTTTTAGAATAGCCTAAATTTGTATGGAGCTGGGTGATCTTCTTTATTATGCATGCACGTGTGTTTGCATGAGTATATATTGCTATAACTATTGCCCTGTAATAAAAATCTTGTGTATTATTGATCTTTTTCCGTTACTTTTTTGACAGAGTAGTATCTTAGAGATTGCATAGTTAAAATAAATATAACAAAATGTAATCATTGGTGATTAAAAGTAGCTATGAGTATCTTACCCTTTATGTGTATTATTGGTTCTATGCCGTTGTTTTGCTGACAGTAGCAACGAATTAATTAATTTATATTAATATTATCCTTTTCCCTAAGATTGATATCGAACAAGCGATACTTTCGCATTGCGAGCGATCATAAGTTTTTTTATAATTAACAACAAACATAATGTTCATAAAATTATCTACTGACTAGAGGACGCCAGCAACTACGCCTGCATTTTTTTTTAATTTACCCGTTTTGGCCGATCCCGTGGGAATTTCGGGAAATCCCTTCTTAGTGCATCTCTACGGTTCACAAGGAACATACATGCCAAATTTCAGCTTCCTGCGCCCAATAGTTTCGGCTGTAGCGTGTCTGTCAGTCAGTCAATAACGCAAGGATTTTATATATTAAGATTACTATTGTCACTATAAACAAAAGCAATTTTGGAAAACTACTTTCGAATTTCATAAAGGTTTATTCAAAACAGAAACGTTGCAAATTATTTATACTCGATAAGTAAGTTTATATTTCAATTGATATACTGCTTCAATTTTCTATACTGTGGCGCAAAAGTGTTATACCTACATATGGCGGCAGTGGCGTCGCGTCTCGCGTCGCGATTGATCGTAATTATACTCGCGAACTGGGGAAGAGGGGAGCCTCAAAAGCTTTGAGCGCTCGGAAATCCTCGCCTTAACGTGCTCTCCGAGGCACGGGGCAAACGATAATTAATAATTCAACACGCACATAACTCCGAAAAGCCTGTGGTGCGCGCCTAGGATTCGAACCCGATACATGTAGTAACATACAATCTTTTGTTATAATGTCTGCTTAATCCTTAGGCACTTGTGTGCAAATAAACGTCCTTTTGCTCTCAATATTTCAAGTACCAATAATCAGTTACCTATTGGCTGATATACAGTAAAACCTCTGTCACCAAAGTGCAGCTTATTGATTAAACTCGAGGAAAAGCCTAGTTATATCAATTAAACAAGAACAAAGCTTCATTAATTAAAATGCAATCTCTGACGCTTAAAATAAATGCCAAACCCTTATAAAAATTTTCGTAGGCATTAATTTGTAACTCATTGGGTACCAAATATTGAAATATTTTAATCCATTTAAGTTGATATTGATTAACTTGTTACTGCTGATCCGTTGTTTGCGGGCAGCCAATTATCCGAATCAAATTAAAATTCAAGTTGCACGGCGAATAACGACCCTCCTAGTTAGGCCTTAATTACTGGTGTATGTAATGGTATATGATGGATGTAACAAATATTAACACTTTCACGGACAGTAAACGCCTATAGGCGTGATAAAAATAAAACTTCAATTGTGTCTCGTTTACTGTCCGTGAAAGTGTTAATACGAGTTTTATTGTAAGGATTTTAATTCGACTGCATTTATGGCGTAGTGTTTTAAGCGGTCGTCTCACATTTTAGAACTGCGCCAAATTTTATTGGTTCGAATCCCTAATGCAGTCACGCTTTGTGTCTACGTATTGTTGTTTCGTGTTCTTTGAGTCGGTTGATTGAATGTTTGTAAAATATTAACTGACTCTTTTCATAGCGAGACTTAGCTTGCCGTTCGCAACAAATCGGCAAAGATAAGCACTACAGCTTGTGGCACTTAGGAGGGCACATAAAGCTGCCGGTCCTGGTTCAGCAAAATAATCTTTAGGCCATGTCGAAGGCCTTGTCTAATGAGCCAAATATATTTTTATAATTTTCGCGTTGAGTTTAACTTCTGGCAACCGTATTTGAAAACTTGCAATTTATGAATTCTAAATTATACTATTTTAAATGATGCTATGGTTTTAAATTCAAAGACTATGTTTTTTTGTATACCGTGTTATATGCCTAAAACAATTTTCTGTTCTCTCAAATTCTTGTCTAGTAGGTAAAGCATATTTTCTTTCCAAGTAAAATATTCATGAAAAGAAACCTTCAGTCTGTATATATAGCTGATATTGGATTTCCTCTGTTTGTGTTTCTTGTCTCAGGGCTCTAGTTTATTTTTTGTTATTATGTCTACAAATTCGCCCTCTTCTCTCCAGAACTTCTTTACAAAGTTGTAATTTAAATAAACAACAGACGAATAATTTTGTATTACTAATTTAAAAGGGTTCAGATATTTGGAAAAGTTTGAGATATTTTCAATTTGTATATTTCTGAAAGTACTTCCTGCCAATTAATCCTTGTAAATTTTCCTCAATTAGAAGATATTGATTGCCTTATTGCGGCAATTGGAGAAAATGTTTTACGTCACCTTCCGAAATAAATTTGAAATACACAACGTAATCTTGTAGTGCACTGCAGTGTTCTAAATCACTTGTTTTTAGATATTTGTAGACATTGATAATCTTTGAAAGGAAACACTGCCTACACTCTTCTCACTCACATCTAATGCATTAAATAAATAAGTATATTAAAAGCTATATACTCAATGGAAATATTAAAGAAAATTTTACCAATATTGTAGTAAGATAAAACAAAGTATGGTCCCATCGGAGACTTAAACATGTAAGTCTGAAATCTCCGGACAAAATTACTCGCCATCTTATTAAACGAAGATACAACTGTCCTCGTTAGTTAGACAACTAAATAGTCCCGCAGTTGCCCACGAACCAGGCCCGATAGACACATTGTCTCAATCTTATGTACATTAATCGATTTTAAACTTTCGCGATTTGTATACATCATACAATATTATTTAGCGGGTCTTAGTCGCGATAATTTACTTATTTAAAGGCATAAATATCAGTCCCTCCGCGACCACAACCGTTGCAAGCCGGTAGAAACGTAGGAGAATAACAGAGGTATTTATGCCTTTAAATAAGTAAATTATCGTGACTAAGACCCGCTAAATAATATTGAATGACCTATGTACATTTATATGCTACTTCGTCGTACATATGCAAATTTGTGCTTAGCTGCGCGAGAGTAATGTTATGACTGACTTTTGATTTCAATCAGATGTGGGAGGCGATTGTTATATTGTTGTTTTATGGACGGCGGAGATAAAGGGTTCAAGGTTTATTATATCGTTATTTATTACATGAAATAAGATCTTGATAGTTGAAATTATGTCATATAGGTACTCAGTAGCTTACTAGCTACGATCTATACTTTATAATATTATAATGCTGTAGAGTTTGTTTGTTTGCTTTAACGCGCTAATCTCAAGAACTACTGGGGTTATTTGGAAAATTCTTTCAGTTTTAGGTAGTCCATTTATCGAGGAAGGCTATTTAAGATCACGCTTTAAGCCACGGATGCAGAGCAGCACCCTTTAATAATGCGGGTGTAACGGCGGGCTCATCTAGTTTGCGTATTGTTATATCCATAATTAGTTTCTAATTAAATGCTGACATCTGCACTATTTATATTATATATAGGGCCATAAGCCACGCGGCCAACGAGTCGCAGATAGACCGCGAGCCGCAGAAGTCCCGTCGTAGCCGACATTAAAACAAGTCAGACAGATTGTCATTTTCTTTAAGTAAAGCAAAGTGAGGCATTAGGTGTTTGTGTCTGTGTAAAACTTTATTGCAATAAACTGTGGTTCCAGCTGAAATAAAAGTGTTTTTTTAAAAAGACAAACCGCGGCTGCCGCCTAACAATGGTGTCAGAAGTGGGATCTCGTAATTGGTTTCCGTGCAAACCCTGAGATCCGAATCCGAGGTCGCCGCGCTTTCGTCACGTTGATCGACGGTCAGTCTCAGCCCCTGGAAGCGCTGAGCCCGCATCAAGCACTTCAGCATCGTGGTCGACAGTAAGTCTCCTCCTACGTCGAGCCTGCACCACCGCCACACCACGTGGTCGACGATAAGCCTCCGCCAGCGTCGTGAGCCCGCACCACCACCGTCTCCTGACACCGCCCCGTGTCGTCACCGTCTTCTGCACTCGACATCATCCAAACCATCACGGATCTTCGAAGCCGTCCGCACATCATTGGTCGCGCCCCGTGTCGTCAGCGTCTTCTGCACTCCACATCGTCACGGATCCTTGAAGCCGTCCGCACATCTCAGGTCGCGCCCCGTGTCGTCATTGAAGTCACCACGGATCCTTGAAGCCGTCCGCATACTTTCGGTCGCGCCCCGTGTCGACATCAATCCCGTTCGTGTACGTGTTATAATTCGACTCTGATCGGACCTCGCGTCACGGACTCGTCAGCGTCTCTCAAGTTACTCCTCAAGAATTCGATTTCCGTATAGACTCTAAAACTACATCTTGCATAGGAACAGTGCGTCCAGGCATGTGGCTGATCCTGATACTGTAAGTCTTTTTATTGTTATTCTATTGCATTTTATATTTCTGTGTAATTCTGTGTGTATCCTTCCTAAATCCTAAACCATGTCCGTAAAAACCGAACATGAGAAGGTAACCCTAAACGTGCTTACTAAATTCATTAGGCCATATAAGGGAGACCGTTAAACACTTCCGGCTTTCTTAACGAACTGTGACAATGCTATGTCATTAGCAGCACCTGAACAGCACGGCATTTTGTGTAAATATATTATATCACAATTAGAGGGAAAAGCCCAACTAGCGTGCAGTCTAAAAACATTTACACAATGGTCAGACCTAAAATCATTTCTACGGTCCACCTTTGGTGAAAGAAAGCACAGTTCCCATTTATTAATAGACCTTCAAAATTGTAAACAGTTAGCTACAGAAACAGTAACGCAATATTCGTTGCGAATTGAAGCCTGCTTGACCAGAATCCAAGCAGACATCCATTATTCGTGTTCAAATGAACAAGAACTCATAGGTAGAATAGCTGCCATGGAGGATCTTGCCCTAAATACTTTTATAATGGGCCTCAATCCCAACATATCGAATATGGTCCGCTGCCGAAATCCTACTTCCCTAAATTATGCGGTAACACAAGCCGTAGAGGAAGAGAAAATTTTCAATTTAAGCCGCTTATCGCAACGCACAGGCAAATCTTGTACGATCTGTAACAAACAAGGGCATACTGCCAATGAATGTTATAAAAAGAAAGCTAGCTCTCCTCCAGTTCAAAAATCCTATCATGTCCCGAATCCTTCATCTCATTTTCAGGCATCTCCAAGCAATCGACAGTATCCTAATTCCAATCATTCTAATTTTAATAACTCTAATTTTAACAATAAGTTTTGCGCATATTGTAAACACAAGGGTCATGTTATAAACGAGTGCCGCAAGCGTCAATATAACAATCAACACCGCTCCCAGAACTCGCTACCCGATGCCGCGCCTCGAACTCAAAGTAATACCGCCAGTACACGTGTACCGAATAACGCTGCGCGCGTGCATTGCTGTGAACACGACTCCAGTTATGCACCTGTTGATGGTAATAATGAATGCGATTTAAACGCGAATTGATTTCGGATTCGTGCCTGCCGAAATCAATAAATAATAACGGCACAAATTATTTTACTAATTTTAATGCAAACTCTTATCCTAAATCTAATGCTAGCTCTTATACTAATTCTTATGCTAATTCTTATACTAGGTCTTTTACCAATGATCAACAGGATCATTCGGGTCGTATTTTAAGTAAACATAACTTACCAAATCTTAATCCTAATTCTTATACTAGTTCTTTTACCAATGATCAACAGAATCATTCGGGTCGTACTTTAAGTAAAAATAACTTACCTAATCTTAATACTAATTCTTATACTAGTTCTTTTACCAATGATCAACAGAATCATTTGGGTCGTACCTTAAGTAGAAATAACTTACCAAATCTTATTCCTAATTCTTATACCAAATCTTTTACCAATGATCGACAGGATCATTCGGGTCCTACTTTAAATAAACATAAATTACCAAATCTTAGTACTAAGTCTTATCCTAAATGTATTACTAGTTCGTATACCAATGATCAACTTAATCATTCGAGTCTTACTTCGAGTCAAAGTAACTCACTTAATCTTAAAACTAGATCTTACACTGAATCCTATAAAATACCTCAGAATAATCTGAGTCTTACTTGTACTAATTCTAAGTCTTTATCTCAAAATGATTCAAACGTCACCAAATCTCAATCTTGTGTCCTTGATGAGGTCAATATAGTGCCAGAGAACTCAAAAGTTTCTGTGCCTATTTTTGAAACGAGTATTAATAAATACAGAATCTCTCTACCTTTTACTTATCTCGTTACGAATTGTTCGCAAAAGCCTCTTAGCTTTCTTATCGACACCGGTTCGAGTGTCAGTATCGTAAAAAAATCTAGTTTGTCAACTAAACCTCGATTAACTGAGGAAATAATCCGCCTCAAGGGTATCAACAACTCTGGATCTTATAATGAAACCTTGGGTGCCTTTGACCTAGAGCTTCAGTTGTGTAAAGAAACATTGTTGCACAAGTTTCATGTCATTACAGATGATATAAATCTCAAATATGACGGTATAATTGGTACTGATCTCTTTCGTATTCATAACGCAAATATAAATTACGATTCTAAGTACTTAAATTTGCGAGGTCATAATCTACCGATTTACTTCGAGAATAAGACTTACATCATACCGGCGCGTTGTGAAACAGTAATCGAATGCATGGTGTCAAATGATATCTGGGAATTGCATAACTTACGTGAAGCGCTTGTTTTAGATCACGTAACTAGATGACGCCCGCAGCTCCGCCCGCACATTTTTTAAATTTAACCGTTTCTGCCCATTCCCGTGGGAATTTCGGGAAATCCCGTCTTAGTGCACCCCTACCATCTCCAAGGAACAAACATGCCAAATTTCAGCATCCTACGCCTAATAGTTTTGGCTGTAGCTTGTCTGTCAGTCAGTCAGTAACGCAAGGATTTTATATATTAAGATTAGTGAAGGCGTTTATTTAGCGAATTGTATAGTTAGTCTAAAACCAAATAATCGAGTCAATATCTCAGTTTTAAACACCACTGAATCTGAAATTCGTATTCAAGACTTCAAGGTCACTTTAACTCCTTTAGAATTCCCTGAGCCCCATGAATCTCACGAGATAATTAACACAGTTTCCTCATCTCCATCTGATCGACGAGAACGCATCTTAAATTTAATTAGACACGATCATCTTAACTCGGAAGAAAGCCAAGCCCTATTAGAATGTTGCGCAGACTTTACCAATATCTTCTATCTTGAGGGAGACCCCCTCACTAGTACAAATGCAATTCAGCACTCTATTAATACAGGCAATGCGCCGCCTATCAATGTAAAATCATACCGTTTTCCCGAGTGTCACAAAGACGAAGTTGACAAACAAATTAGAAAGATGCTCGATCAAAACATCATCCGACCCTCAACCTCTCCTTGAAGCTCACCTGTTTGGGTGGTCCCGAAAAAGATGGACGCCTCAGGGCAAAGAAAGTGGCTCATCGTCATAGATTACCGACGACTTAACGACGTCACCGTAAACGAAGTTTATCCCATCCCTCTTATTTCAGACATCCTAGACCAATTAGGCAATTCTAAATATTTTAGTGTTCTCGATCTAATTTCTGGTTTTCACCAAATAAAAATAAATCCTGCTGACGCTGCAAAAACTGGTTTCACCGTAATCAACACAAATGGTACCTCAGGTCATTATGAGTATACTAGAATGCCGTTTGGGCTTTAAAATGCCCCTGCAACCTTCCAACGGCTTATGAACACTGTGTTATCGGGTCTTCAAGGTCTGCACTGCTATGTCTACCTCGATGACTGTATAATCTATGCAAATTCCCTGCCTTCTATGATGGAAAAGCTCCGCCTAGTTTTAGAAAGACTCCGTCAATTTAATTTAAAACTACAGCCCGATAAATGTGAGTACTTAAGACGTGAAGTGAACTACTTAGGTCATACTATCACCGATAAAGGTGTCTCTCCAAATCCCGACAAGGCTGTCTCACAATATCCCGTTCCCAAGAATCCTAAAGATGTAAAATCTTTCCTTGGTCTCATCGGTTATTATCGACGATTTATCGAAAATTTCTCGAAAATCACCAAACCTTTAACTTCGCTCTTGAAAAAGGATGCCGCTTTCCATTGGAATGTGGAACAGCAAACAGCCTTCGATATCCTAAAGGAAAAGTTAACCACCGCTCCTCTCCTCCAATACCCTGATTTTTCTCAACCCTTCCTCGTTACTACAGACGCAAGTAATTACGCCATAGGCGCAGTACTAACCCAAGGGCCAGTTGGCAAGGATAAACCTATCGCGTATGCTTCGCGCACCCTTAATAAAGCAGAAGGTAATTACTCCACGACAGAAAAGGAGTTATTAGCCATATTATTTGCCGTCAAAACTTTCCGTCCCTATCTTTATGGCAATAAATTCAAAATCATCACCGACCATAGGCCCCTCGTGTGGCTTTTCAATGTAAAAGACCCAGGAAGTCGTCTTATTCGCTGGCGGTTAAAGCTGGAAGAATATGACTACGAAATAGTGTATAAACAGGGAAAACTTAATTCGAATGCTGACGCGTTATCACGTTACCCGGTACTGGTTACTACACGCAGCAACAGCCTTAACGATCACTCTTACGAACAATATTTTAAACTACAATTTACCAAATCTATTCCTCCAACAAATACACAAATCGAGGAACATACTCAAGCTTTACACCTTACCAAATGCAAGCTGATAGCCTGCCCTACATCCCTAGATTTTGATAGTTCAATGCCACATTGCGAAAACATTTTATCTCAAATTGAAAATTCAGCCGAGATGATCGCATCCGAACGTGAACCTGAAACAATATTTACTACATTATCTAATAATAAACAATACTATTTCTTATTCACTAAAGTTCATCATTATGACGAAACTAATTATAAAACAATATATTCTTTTCTAATAAAATTACGTAACACTATGCTAGATCAAAACATAAACGAACCTGAGCTCACGATATCAGATTTTAGCGAACCGTTTTCTAAGTTAGTCTATACTAAAATATATAACATGTTAAACTTTATCTTCCATAACACTAATATCAAAATACATATTTACAAAAATCAGCTTATTTACCCTACACCCGCTGAAGTACCCAAAATACTTCAGGAAAATCACGACTCACCCATTGCCGGTCACCCAGGTATAAAACGGATGTTAAGTAGAATCAAAGAAGCCTATTACTGGAAGTCCATGCGTCTAGATATAGAAAACTACGTAAAAAATTGTAAACTTTGCCAGATAAATAAACCCTTACGTTGCTCAAATAAAGCACCTATGGAGATTACCTCTACTAGCACTAGACCTCTCGAAAGATTAGCGTTAGATATTGTGGGAACTCTACCAGAAGCTGGTTTGCAGAAATTTAGATTCATCTTGACCTTACAAGACGATTTAACTAAGTTTACCTGTGCTTACCCCATGATTACATCTACTAGCGATGAAGTTGCTCGTAACCTCATACATTTCATGTCACTATTCGGATTCCCTAAAACTATACTTACCGATCTAGGTACATGTTTCACCTCAGAGCTTTTTAAACAAGTTACAGATATATGTAAGATCAAATCTATTTTCACTACTCCCTATCACCCTCAGTCAAACGGCGCTTTAGAACGCAGCCATGCTACTTTGAAAGAGTATTTAAAATCATTCGTCAATGAGAACCAAAACGACTGGCATTGCTATTTATCAACAGCGTTGTTATCGTATAATACTACACCTCATACCACTACTGGTTTCAGTCCCTTTGAATTGTTATTCGGTTATAAGCCTGTCATCCCAAATTCACTTTACGAAACAAACGGTAACAACACGTATCACGAGTATGTGCGAGCTTTGCAGTACAGAATGAAGTTTAGCCGCGAAAAAGCTTTACAGAACATCGTAAACAGTAAAGAAACATCAAAACGCTACTATGACGAATCAAGCCGTAGTACTTCATATAAGACTGGCGATATGGTATACATAAAACATCACCATAGGCTACGAAAGGCCTTATCCCCTATCTGGAAAGGTCCCTACAAAATTATAAAAACTAATGGTAATCATAACGTCACCGTATGCATTAATCGTAAACATGTAAAATATCATACCAATGAAATCAAACCCGCTCACACGTAGTGTTGTCTCTTTTCAGAACGCTATGGCGTCACTGCCACGCAGAGCCTACCTTAACGCCGATAGTACACAGCCCAGGAATTTATTTCGACCCTATTGATACTGTTTATTTTTATAATGATTACTGAAAAATAATAACGCATATAGATATAGTGTCTGTTGAACCGCATCTTAATAATATTGAAAATTTAAATAAATCAACTTTAGTCCTATGTATCAGATCGCAATTAACGGAATTTATGCAATGTAAAGACCTCTTCAACCCAGTAGAAATAAATTTGCAAGCTAATTTGATTAAATTAGATTCTTTGTCTCATATCATATCCTCAGATTCACCAAACAGATTCAAAAGATCAATTGAGTTTGGTGGCAAAATACTAAAGTTTTTCTTCGGCACACTAGATGCTGACGATGCACGTAAATACGACGCCGCTATTGACTCATGTCAACAAAGCAAGGATGAGTTGTACAACTTAATGAAAGAGAATATTCATATTGTAAAGTCTAGCATTAACACATTTAATACTACTATTGCAAGGTTAAACAAGAACGAAATTAGTTTAACTGCTCAAATTAATAAACTCAATGAGATCTTAACTCAAACCACTAAAAACAATAACGAAGTATTGTATATACCAAAAATAAATAATTTACTTAATATCATCGAAGGTTCCTTATTAACTATTTCTAATTTTCTAGATTCTGTCTTAAACTCTATTTTATTTGCGAAAGCGAATGTTTTACATCCTTCTATAATTACACCTTCTAACTTATTAATAGAACTAACTAAGCAAACTCATGTCATAAATAAACGATTAGATTTTCCAGCTCCACTCAATATAGAGACTATTCATACAGTCATAGATGTGTCAAAACTAACTGCATATTACTATAAGAAAAGAATTGTATTTGTCATCCAAATTCCTCTTATCTCCCCTATAAAATACAATGTATACAAATTAATACCATTACCTACCCCTTCCGATCAAACCAACCCTAATACTTTTGCCCTTATTCATCCTACAAACCCTTATCTAGCTATTACAGAAGATAGATTAAATTATGCTATGTTATCAAACTTAAATATAAAGGACTGTTCGAAAATAAATAATGAATATTCTATTTGTCAATTGGTAACTATATACTCTAGTGTCTCTAACCCATCTTGCGAGATGAAATTATTAACAGAAGTAGTGTTGTCATTACCTAAAGAGTGTGACTTCCGATTATTATATGGTCATATAGATGTTTGGCAAAAACTACACAAAAATGAATGGATTTATGTGCAGTCCAACCCAAATAAGTTAACTGTAAAATGCAAAAACGGTCTGAAGGATCTTTCTGTACTTGGTACTGGGTTACTTCAGTTAACCCCTGATTGTATCGGTTATTCGAAAACTCTACAATTTATACCATCGACCACTATGACGTCAATGTATAATAATAACCCATTTACCTTAGATTTTGATATTACTCAAGATAATTGCTGTAATAAAGATTTTGTTAACAAAACAATTCCACTGTTATCTCCGTTATCTTTAAGTAACATAGATTTAGATTCCTTAACGCATACTTTTCATAAATTAGATGATTTGGAAATTGAAATTAATAAATATCAAAATCAATCTCATTTTGTTAAATATTCAACATATTATTCAGGATTCACTTACGCATGTATTGTTACAATAATTTTGTTTATTTTATTTAAAGTGTATAATTATTTTAATTAATATATTTTATTAATATATAATAAAAAATATTTAATCAATGTAACACCAGGAGAAATGTCCAAAATCAAAATAGAATCAGTAATTCTATTGAAATGATTGACCAACATGAACATTCTTTATCTGATAGCGATAACAACTCTCATAATTCATCTAATAGAAACATAAGTAATTTTTGAACCCAGTTCTAAATATATCTCTATCTAATTTAAGCTATGATTCTAAGATGATCTTATACAATGTCTTATACTAAATCTTATACAATGTCTTATACTAAATTTTATACAATGTCTTATACAATGTCTTATACTAAATCTTATACAATGACTTATACTTAGTCTTAAACAATATCTTAAACTATGTCTTATACTATATCTTTATACTGTATTGATATAATTTCTTTAATTTTCTCAATGTTTTTGTAAGCCTCATTTTTCTTGAACTCGATTTCGCTCATCTCATCTCTTGAGATAATGCTTCATCTAAAGGGGGGAGATGTTATATCCATAATTAGTTCCTAATTAAATGCTGACATCTGCACTATTAATATTATATGTAGGGCCATAAGCCACGCGGCCAACGAGTCGCAGATAGACCGCGAGCCGCAGAAGTCCCGTCGTAGCCGACATTAAAACAAGTCAGACAGATTGTCATTTTCTTTAAGTAAAGCAAAGTGAGGCATTAGGTGTTTGTGTCTGTGTAAAACTTTATTGCAATAAACTGTGGTTCCAGCTGAAATAAAAGTGTTTTTTTAAAAGACAATCCGCGGCTGCCGCCTAACAGTATGTATATGGCTTTTCAGAAACTGTCTAATCTTAGAAGAGAACCCTATTGTTGTGCATATTTGGGATACCGGGTAGGTTCGCTAAATCTCTGCTGAGTATATTTTTACAGGAAATGTTACATTTCCTTTCAAATTCTGAGAATGGACCGCAAACATAAGCTGGCTTATCGTTCCTACGAGGAAATATATCTAATTCGTTTTACCGTCGTATTCTAAGTGAATTATCTTTAAAAGCACTACTAAAAATATATAATATCTGAAAATAAATTTAAAACTGTAATCTAGCTACGTATCACATGTTGCTTTAAGACGTAGGCTGCACGAAATATGCTTGTCTGTAATTCAAAAATATTTGTCAGTCGTTTATTTAATTCAAAATAAGTGACGAACTCATATTATTTATTATAATTCAATTTGACTTAGAAGACAGACAATCGAATGCCACACGGCTGTACAGTGTACTTACATATTTTGTTTTTAAAGCATAATAAAATTGTTAACAAAAATTTGCAAAAACGTTAACATGAATAGTTAATTTCATTTTGCATATTTAATAAATAACTACAAAAGTTTACAGTTTTCATTTACAAGATATGTATATTAATAATTTCGTCGAAGGGTTCGGTAGACTCGATGGAAACCTTACCTGAATAATAAAACAGTAAAAATAAAGATTTCTAGTCAACAACATATATCCGCAAAATTCGGATTGTCGAGTATTTTGGTAAATTCTAATGGTTCTGACAAACAAATCGCAGTCGCCATATTGGCCACTCTAGCGAAACGTCACTGACACAGGATATCATGTTGAGTAATAATATTCTACATTTTGTACCTACATACATATGTAATATCAGATATCAGTCACATTTCACCCGAGCGAAACGGGGTTTTCGTCTAGTTATATTATAGTGCATCACTCGTCATCGTTCAACAAATTGACGAAATCTTTTAACAGGATTTCACCACTTCATTAGATTCTAACAATTCACTTAAATACAAAACGTACCTAAGCGTTTACTTAATGCCAGTGACAAGTTGGAATGAAACTTTGAACGTTCTTAATCCATTAGTTCATATTTGAATCTCTCTGAATATGCATGCGTTTCTAACTAGCACTCGACTTATGCGCTGCACTACTTGGATGATTTAATCATTTAAGTTGAATATTTAAACTCTCTTTACTTTGACTACTTTCCACTTCTTCTTCTTCGTGTCAATGGTTTCAGCTATATAGCTGAGACCTGCATAATATTTAGCCATTCTAATTGCGTTAGGATTGGCCTCCCAGAGCTCATACACAGTGCAGGTCCTCGAACAAGAACGGCATATCAGCAAGTGATCCATTGACTTTCCACTGGAAATGGTTTTTAACTTTATACACCTTAATTGGACTGCTTCCGTGGTCCAGTGGATAGCGTATGTGTCTGTTTGGAGGTCCCGGGTTCGATTCCCGGGTCGGGCAAAAGTATTATTGAGTTTTTCTGAATTCTCAGTAGCAGCGCGGAGTCTAGTGATTTGCTCGGTAACGGCAATTGGCTCGCTCCCTATTACGTTGGACCAAAAACATTCATGGCAAAATGTGGGTGTAATATTACACCTCTGGCTACCCCTTCGGGGATACAAGCGTGAGTCTATAAAAAATATAATACCATATTTGTCTTAAAATTTGCCGTAACTTTAAGAGTCGATGGGTCAGTCAATGAGAACTATTTTATCGCTAGTGTCTTTTCATCATGTTAATCGAATCAAATTATAATATCTCATCATGCGCGGAATTTGATACCAAAAAACTTGTAATATGTCACTGGCCTTGTAAATTTGAAGCCACTTTTCATGTTTTTCATTTACACTAAAGCGTCCATGTATCATGTAATTTCGGTTGGTCGGCAGGGGCGGCGACACTTTCACATTTTTGCATATTCATTGGACGATATCGACTTGTCGGCCAACGTGTCAGCGCTTGTCGCTCGGTGATTGATCACCACTTTTTGTATTCGTCGTTTGGGTAGGGTGACGTCTTGTAGGTGGACGTTTGTTTGGATAATGTGTGCTCATATGATCAGCGCGATTTTAAGTGTGAAACAATGATTTTGTAATCACTCTGAAGTGTATTTGCTTTTAAATAGTTTTGTTCTATTTGTGTAGGTACTCATTTTATACCACAATCGACTTGCAAGTCGAGTTTTGCGGTTTTAAGGTAGTTTTATTATTACACGAAATGTTACATTTAATCCTAACGATGGGGTACTATGAAAGAAAGTTTGACCTCCTTGGTTCTTGCGCGTTCACTTTTTTAAACAAACGCAATAGTATAACTGTACTACTACTACCCATCTTCTGTAATACCTACCCAGGAAGGCCAACGAATTGATACACCAAAATAATTTACTATGAAATAATAAAATAAATACTTACATTGACGATTGTCTCGCATTTCTGAATGGAGGACATATCCATAATAATTTAAACAGGTGGTTGCTGTGACCTCACTAAGCGCATTGATGGGTATTTCTATATTTTCGATACGACGCCTTCGGAGTCATGGCGTATTTTACGAGTCACATAGTCGGGCTGTAATGTCTGGCATTTCGCGGCAAATATGCATTTTCAGCTTCACCGTGTTATGGAAATTATATTGGGAGATATCGAGTGTGCACTTTTCGAATGATTTTTCGATCACAAGATCAGCTTGTTTTATATTTGATTTTATTTTAGGTTTAATAATTATACCAGTCAATGTACCTAATGTATACAATAATGAATTCTAATCTTCGTAACAAATTGATGTTGATTGATTTATTGAATACGATATAAATTGGCACACAGTTAATTGGTTCATTTGCTTAGTGATGCTTCGATTTTTTGTTTTGTACAAACATACATAGACTCACGCCTGTGTCCCCGAATGGGTAGGCAGAAGCATATTAAACGCCCACTTTTCGCCAGTGTTTTGATCCCACGTGGCGACCCTATTGCCGCTTATCGGCATATTTTGTTTGCCAGAGCCTCGTCCGTTGATCGGCAGGTGCACCACTTGCAGGTGAGGTTGGCTTGGGACCCTAAGTTCTTGGTGGGAACCCTATGCACTTGCACTAACCCTACGCATTTTTGTTTTGTGTTGCAAAATATATGGTCAATTTAAATCAAAATGTAAATTTTCAAGATTTTGTCACCATCAAAATATTTTGTGTCCCTTCTTAACTAACGTATCACGTAAATGGTCCAAATAACATTGATGAAATATTCCACATTGTATAAATTCTACGAAATTTTCCTGAAGTGAAATTGAGTAAGTACACGTGTTAGGAAAATTCACATTGCCCAGAATAATATGATGCCTCTCGCAATGTATCTAGATTATTCCAGGTAATAGGATCTCGAGGGACCTTTACACGTGGTTTTTAAAATAGTTGACTAAATATAGATATATTATGAACATTTTCTACTGGGTTCACCGATGTGGCACAGACGTGATATTTTGTTGTGAAGCTAGTACCTACATTTGCATCTGAGATTTCAGTAGAAATTTGTGTGGGCCAGATTGACGTATAATCGTAGGTTAAAGTTTTGCTTCACGGTGTACATAATTATATTATCTAATTGATTTTTTTAAGCGTCATATGCTTTGTGTCTATTTTTACAAGACTACGGCGAAGCCAAAAGGAAGAGTAATGTTTTGGCAGTCTATGTAGGTATGTATGTATTTATGTTTGTATGTGCCACCGTAGCGCCTAAACTACTGAACCGATTTTAATAACTGGGGTGTCAACAGATTCATAATAATGGCCCGGGTGCCATAGGTTATATAAATTTTATCAAAATTTTCTATTAAGGAATTAATACCTCAGATTCCAAACTCAAAAAAAAAAACTGAGATTATCATCACGTATTTGGTATCAAAAGAAAGGTATTGGTAAGCACATTACAAAAATATGTACATATACTATACTGATTGAGTCAAAATATAAGTTTATAACGCGGTTGTACTTACAATTCGCACGGTTAAGACACTTTGAGTTACCTGTTTTTCTTTCTTTAAATGTGTGTAACGTTTTCCCTACTTAGGGGGTGTTTAAATGAGAAACGTGGTTAAATGCTACAATAAAAATTGATTTAATTCGTCAAGTAAATCTAAACATCATTTAGCAAAGCGTTTTACTTACGAAAAAATTACTAAAAAAATGTTATTCGAAAAGATATAAACAGGGTCGCGTGATTCGGCGACGGTAAGGGATTTTTTGAGGGTCCGCTTCCGATGGTCGCTCAGGAGTAGCAGCGGATGTACTTAGCTTTTCGAGCCGATGTCGTCGAATGCAGCAAAAGGGGCCCGATGTCCCAGCGCCTCCGTATTTATAGGAGGCGCGAAGCCCGGGGCGGCGATGACATGAGTGGGAGGTATGAGCGCGACGTCACAGCGACGTCACACACTCCCCCCATTAGGCCAGAATTTTCCATCCGGGAAAATTCTGTGGCTGGTGGGCGGCAACAGCATTTCGGGTCCCTGAAACAGATGAGTGGTGGTTTCAGTAAGCTAAGCACAAGCAACTACTAACCCTGGAAGAAAAGAAAAACCCAAGTATAACCCTCGCCCATTCATACGTCACCAAGCATTGAACGTTCCTATTACCTGACATTCATCACATTCAAAAGGCCTACACACAATCATACGCATGAACAAGCCAACATTCATTCACGATGCGAGTCGCATTCATCATATTACACGACGCGCGAAGAGGTATTATACGTGATACGGGCTCGATAAGTGAAATTAATTGAAAATGTATAAGTCGTAAACCAATATTACGATCTTACTATATTACGATACTAACAATCATACGATCAGTTGGCAATATCACAAACAAATTGCTCATTAACAAGGTCGATGCAATATTGCAAGGACAAATTGTATTAATTTAAAATGGTATAACAATGATTACTGCGATCGAAAGTTTGAGCCGGTGAACACGCTTGTCATCACCGCGCGCCCGGCGCCGACCGCACTCCATTGACGCGAGTCATTATCCAGTTTCTGAACACGATACAAATTAATTAACGACAAATGCACAATTCTTAGTAAGATGTAATGAACAACACATCTTCGAAGGAGACGGTCGATGACATAGTATACACCACCATAGTTAAAAAACACAAAAAAACACAAGCGAGAATCGAACCACAGACCGATCCGACAGCAACCTTTCAGCCACTGAGCCATAAAGGAAAAAAAAATATTTTATTATATTTCAATCAGTCATTACTAAAGCTATATATAACAAGATACTTGGATACATGATTCAGCTGTAATTGGGAGTTAAAGATTTTATATACTATTTGTAACAAAGCGTTAAGCTACTTCAGTGATCAGATCATCAGTGATGAGCACCGATCATTAAATTCTTAAACTTTGTAGTGAGTCAATCCAAGATCTTTTATATGGAAATCACCAAGAGGTTTTCCAAACATATTACGACAGTTTATACACAAGGGGAGATTTTTTTGCCACTATTTTACATTTAATAAATTTCGGTGCTAATTTTTTGCTGAAATACTTATCCTTGTCGCTCAAATAGAAAGTTCTTTTCCAAACCACATCGCCAACATTGAAATCAGCCGATATTCGGCGAAGATTATAAGAATGACTATTCCTCTGATGAGCATTGTGCAATTCTGCATGCACCTTGTCAAATATGGTGGACAGATGGCCAAGCGTTTGGGCATATTCATCACGCGGCTCAAATACAATATTGGGGTCCGATTCGTGATGAATATAATAAGAACCACAAGTAACCAATTCGCGACCATAAACCAAGAATGATGGGGTAAAACCGTTCGATTTGTTCAACGCACAGTTGAGTGCAAATTGTATTTTTGCTAAGTTCAAATCCCATACGCGGTGATCGCGGTCTACAAAAGTTGAAACAGCTGTCATAATAGTTTTGTTATATCTTTCGACCGGATTAACGTGTGGGGTATACAGCGGAGTGTAATGCAAGTTAGGAACCTTGTAATTGGATAATAAATTTTTAAAGGTGGAGCTGATAAATTGCTTACCGTTATCCAAGACAATGGTAGACGGAATACCATGAACAAGGAAAACATTTTCCTCTAGAATTTTGGTTATAATTTCGGCAGAGGCACGCTTAATTGGAAAAAGCAAACAATATTTAGAAAAGCAACAAGACACCACGAAAACATACTTATTCTGTTTCCTCGAGGGGGGTAAGGGTCCGACGAGGTCAATGCTCAACATCTGAAATGGTCTATGACACGACATAGGTTGACCCATATGGCCGAGCGTGGAGTGATTTTGGTGCTTGTGGGCCGTACAAGTATCGCACGCATGGACGGCTTTAACGACATCGCTATATATACCTGGCCAGTAATAGCCCAGCGATAAACGCTTGTATGTTTTAAAAATGCCGAGATGGCCAGCAGTGGTTAAGGAGTGATTGTCAGATATGATGTTTGGTCTCATTTCCAACGGTATTACCTCCTTCCACTGAAACTCCCTGGTAAGTGGGTTTAATGACTTTTTAAGTCTATGCAATTTATTATTAATTATTTGATAGTCAACAAAAGACGATGGCCTCTTTAAGCAACCGTTAAATACGTTTAGATACCAAGGATCATTAGTAGAAACTGGCACAACTGTATTAGAATTATTACTATTATCCTGCGAACCATTGATAATAGCTGAGACAGGTACAGAGCGAGACAGAAAATCAGGCAAAACATTACCCGAACCACGACGATGTCTAATTTAAAAATTATAACAGGAGAGACGAACACCCCATCTGGCCAAACGGCCTGTGGGATTATTTAATTTTAAAAACTACTGCAGTGCGGCGTGATCAGTATAGACAACAAACTTCCTACCATTCTCGATATAACAGCGCCAATGCTCAATAGCTGACAAGACTGCTAAGGCTTCGCGCTCAGTGCACACTATAATTCTTTTCCTGTCTGGATAATGACTTGCTGTAATAGGCTATTATCCTTTCTTCCCCCTTTAACACTTGACAGAGAACGGCTCCTATACCATAATCGCTAGCGTCCGTGTGAATCTCAAAAGGTTCAGAAAAATCGGGACAGGACAAAATCGCTGGGGAGGCCAAGCTTTCTTTTAAGTTTTTAAATGCTTGTTCAGCTTCTGTCGACCAACAGAAGGGCGGTGCCTTTTTGCCTTGAGAAGTTAGTTTGTTCAAGGGTGTTGCAATAGTGCTGAAATTGGGTATGAAGCGCCTATACCACGAGGCCGCGCCCAAGAAACGACGAATCTCCTTTCTGGTACTAGGAGTCGGGAACTCTTTCATGGAACCAATCTTATCGGGGTCGGCATGAAGACCCTAAGCATCGACAACATAGCCGAGATACTTTAACTTATCTCTAAAAAAACTGCATTTATCAAAGTTAATGGTCAAGTTAGCAGATTTCAATTTTTGTAAAACGCGTAGTAAAAGCGAAATGTGTTCAGAAAAATCGGAACTAATACAGATTATATCGTCGACAAAACAGAACACCCTGTTCTCAAATTCGGGCCCATAGAACAAAAAATCAGCCAATCTTTGATGAGTTGCAGGGGCATTAGTAAGCCCAAAAGGCATTTTTTTAAATTGAAATGTTCCGCGAGATGGAACGTAAAAGGCTATTTTACAACGATCCTCTTTTTTGATTAATGTCTGCCAGAAACATTTAGAAATGTCAATACTAGATAAATATTTAGCATTACTAAGGTTATCAAGGATCTCAGAAATATAAGGCAAATTATAAGCGTCTTTCCTCGTCACCGAATTTAATTTTCTACTATCCAAGCAAAAACGTAGTTCACCATTTTTTTTCGGAACCAAAATCACAGGGTTGGACCAAGGACTCTCCGCCGGTTCGACGACATCCTCCTTAAGCATCTCGTCTAGTTGTTTAATTAATATACGTTGTTTATCGGGAGACATACGATAATAACGCTGACGAATAGGGGGACTGTCACCCGTATCGATCGAATGGGTAATTAAATGAGTACAACCTAAACCCCTAATTTGGTAGGATATATTTTTGAATTTTGAAACAACGTTATCGGCGATACGTCTCTGTTCTGAGGTCAAATTATCGTAGGAGATAATATGACTAGAACATGAAGTGGTGTTTAACTCGGCAACCTCAGCGTCAGACTTATTTAAAAGTAAGACGGAGTCCAAATGATTTGGGAACAAACCGAAAGCTCTCCAGAAATCCATACCCAGGATTAACGAGTTCTTGATGCCAGGGACTATATGAACTATTAGGGGAACTACTTTATTTTGAAATTCAAAGGTAAGGGAAACCGATCCAGCAGAAAACAACCTTTCACCGCCTGCGGTAATAAGTTTCAACGGTTGAGAATCCATCAACTGGCAACCATTGTCAAGTAAGAATTTGTGCGAATTGTTACCTAGAATAGTGACGCACGAGCCAGAATCGAGCAAGCCCACAGCACGCTTACCATTGATATTAACTGCGATGTAAGGTTTATATTCAACATTAATTTTTCGGATTGAAGACAAGTGATAACAATTAAATAATTTAGCAATATAATTCAACCAGTTATGCCAATCGCGTTTATCAAAATTAGTTTTTTTATTTTTATTACTCCAATCCGATTTAATTAGGTTTTTGGACTATTATTTTTATTGTTGCTAGGAGTTTTACAATTGGGGCAATTAGTAACACGATAACCCTTCAAACCACACTTAAAACAAATCAACATATTGGGTTTATTACAAGTATTCAAGGAGTGCGAAGATGTTCTACAACGAGGGCAAAATTGATTACCAGGATTAGGAAATTTACTTACAGCATTAATAATCGGTTTTTCTTTCTAATTATTTTGATAGGAATTAATGTTTCTATTTTTAAAATTAGAATAACTTTGATATGATTTTTTATTAAAATTGGGGACAGAATGACTAGGGGAGGCATGATTATCCAAAAACTCAGGAGGTAAATAGTTAGAAGAAGAAGAGGAAGGACCACGATCCCTACTACGGCTGTCCAGCTTCTCAAATTCCTGGCACACAGCAACCAAACTAGGAATGTCGACCACCTTAGTAGTAAGTAAACAGTTTGTGTAACAAGGTTTAATATTATTTAAAATTATGTCTAATTTCTGCGCCTCGCTAATAGGGTCATCTAAACGAGAGAATAGACCCTTCATTTTTGCAATGTATAAGGTAATATTTTCATTCTTGCCTTGGTGACGAAGTCTAATCGCCGACATAAGTTTGTAGTCGTGGTTGCGAGGGCTAAAGTCTCTTTTTAAATATAAACACAACTAATTCCAAGAATTGACACTATCCTTAACGCTGCGTTACCAAGTAAGTGCGTCGCCAGTAAAAATTTCAAACGAGAATGCGAGAATTTTCTCGTCGGGAACCGACCTACAAACCATAAACTCGCTGACCTTTTCTATAAAGGCACGGACACACGTTTTGCCATTATATTTGAATTAAGATAACTCAGAAAACAACTTACGGTCGTAAGAAAAAGCGTTAATAGATGACTCGTTTGATATAACGTGTGAGCAACTTGTTTGTGGCTTAGGTGAAATAGCTCGCAGAGCCGATAATTGACCGCGGAATTCTAACCAAAGAGTATCTAAAACACTGGCATCGTTAAGTTCGTTCACGTTCACTCTATTCAGCCTGTGATATAAGTGGTGCAACAAAGATTCTGTACGCGAGAACAAATTATTTTCAAACTCGATTTGTAGTATTTTTAAATTATTAACTATCTTTATGAGAGTTATTTTTATGCCTGATATGTCTTCAGAAAAGGAAAGATGAGACTCGCATATAGTCTCAGCCGGGGCTTCCGACACCAGTTTGCCGATTTGCTTACGCAAATCGACAACTGTAGCCGACGGCTCGACACCTCGAATTGCGACCTCATACTCTAGTTCGCCCTTTTGAAGTAGTAAGTATTTGATTTTTAAAGACATCGTCACAATAAACAGTAGAAATTTCAATAATATCGACTATAAGGTGTAACTTGACCAGTCAATGTCGCACAAGGAGGGTCATACGAACAATCAACAATTGTAAAAAAAACAAGGGGTATGAATTCGTTCCAAAAATTAATCCCGAAGGGCAGTTGTTAAAAGAAAATAATTAGTAGTAGTAGTAACCAATTACCGTAGTAGGCAATTAAAAAAATTAATCGCTTAGTATACGATCAACAAAGGTGACCTTAGCGCGTCGTTAGAGGACGCGAGGTCTTAAATCGCAATACAAAGAATGCGATCAATGAATGTGACCACAGCGCTTCATTTAGTTGACACGTGGTCGCAAGAAAAACGATTATAACTTGTTACTTATGCGGTTGACTAAATTAATTATCACACGCGGCAACCGAAAAAGTTATAATATAAAAATGCTTACGAAGCGTAGTAAGACGTCTCAGCCACTCCGCGCCAAGCGCTCTCAAGGGGTGGATGTATCGCTCGTCACCGCGCACGCCATATTACGTAAATATAATATTTCACTACGTTTATAGCACGGCCGAACCTTCTTCATCCGCAAGATTTTTTTTACTCATATAAATACTTCATGTAACTGTTCATGTTATTATTATGTAACTTGACTGACCTGTTGGTTTAGTCTAACGATTAGTATTACCAGACTGCTAAGTCATACATATATCTATGATTTGATTCCCGTCATTAAATAATATTTGTATGCATTATGGTTCTTTACAATTAGACTTTACACGCACATGTATATAGATACTTAAGACGTAGTTATGTATTATTTTCAGATTACAGGAAATATAGGTATGACAAAACCCTGGGCACATCCCTATGGGAACGGTAAATGAAAAAAAAACATTGCGGAAAATAAATTGAAAAGGGCAAGAGAGGCTAAAAAATAGTAAAATATGTTTATATTTTTGTTAGAATCAATCTATTAAAAATTTTGTAACAGTGTTATATCTTACATCAAATTATTGAATTACAGAAAGGTACTCTCTAATGCAGCTAACACAAAGGCAGTAGATAACACAAATGCAATTCTGCAAAATCAAGTAATTTTATACTTAATAAGTTTGTTTTTCCCTTCATATACGTTCTACTTTGCGATTCTTTCAATATTGTATTATATTTTATAGAAGATGCATGCATCAGGAACATGTACTTCTGATTCCTCAAAAAATAATCTGGTCGATCAACCTTTTGGCACACCTCCACCTACCACTTCGCTGAGTTCCATTAGTAATAACGACACTGATGATACAATGGTGACTTTATTTATTTAATTTAGTTTTGTGATGATAAATTGATGAAGTAAAGCGACGTTTCGGCTGTTTTACATGAACGTAGTCACGCAGATTGACCACGGGTTAGTTAGTAATGAATTATCAATTCAAGATCTGTCAGTTTAAAAGGAATCACTACAAAACTAAACATCAACAGCATAAAAAGTCCGTAAACAGGAGTTTAATAACAAGATATTCAGTCAGTTGATTTTGGACTGATTTTCAACCATTGTTTTATTAGAAATTTTATCAATTGAAAGGTAAATTGGCAGTTTGGCACCTTATGTATGGAAACCACACACATGGCGGAAACAAACAAAAATATAGCAGAGTATATTCATCTATGGATCTAATTTACTAGGTGTGGCATTAGTCAATCAATCAATCAATTTATTTATATAAGTATAAATATAGACACAATATAATACAAGCAACACCATCTAGTCCCAAACTAAGCAGAGCTTGTACTATGGGTACTAGACAATGTGTTGACATACATATTTTTATTTATGATATATATCTTACAGAATGAACGTACATACAATATACAATTTTTGTTAGTAAGTATACTTATGAACTATGTTAAAAAAAACTTGCACGATGATGCTGTGCGTTCATGTGGCACTTGTCCGCGGAAGCGACGGAATACCACACCATTCGGCCAAAAGTCCTCCTTCATGACGACATGTAGATAGCAGGTCGGGATCCGCACCACAAACGCCTTGAAGTTGACATTACGGCGCGACTCCAGCAACTGCACTCTCGGCATGTACTTGGCTTTTTGACGTACATACTCCGCAATGTCCCCCGCCGTCGTGGTGTAGTGCAGGCGAGAGATGTACACGGGTGTGTTCGGTGCGGCGGCGCGCAGGTTTGCACCAGGCTCCACAGGAGCCGTGCCGCAGCAGTTCTTGACGGTTTTCTGACGACGCTTCTTTTTCTGCACCGTCACAAAACCATCATCAGCTACCTCGTTCCTCGATGCCTTCTCCGGCATAAACTTCTTAGTAGCAGCAGGGGTGCTAGCAATTACTCGCTGCGCCTCTTCTTTTTTAGGTCGCGCGGCGAAAGAGGGAGCCGCGGGGACGGGGGCAGGGCTGCGCGGCGCTCGGGTAGCGCACTCAGCAGTCACAACATTCCGCGGCGACAAAACTGCTGACGCGAAACTTTGGACTGACGTATCAACGCACGCCCCTCGACGCGTGTTGATGTTACTACGCGCCGGTGACCCAGTTACTGCAACTGCATTACGTAGGTCGTCCACCTCCGTGCGCAAGTGTGCGACGGTTTCCTGGGATGCTTCCAATTTCTTGTTCATATCCGCTAGACTTGCCTTAAGAAAGACGATGTCTCTCAAGAGGCTTGTGACATCGACGTGGTCGAAGGTGACGGGAGGCAACTTGTTCAAGTCCCTAGCCACAAACGTCGGCACGTCATCAGGATCGGTCTCCTTCAGCAGCGTGATAATATCCTGCAGAATTTTCTTCGTCCCGTCACGCCTGCGGGACACCATCTGATCGCATTTGTTTATCGACCTGTACGCAAGCAGCTTGGCAGCCGCTATTTCCTCCGCGCTGAAGTTTGAAGCACAGATCTAAATAGCCGAGACCTCATCCAAGACATCCAGCTTCTGTTGCAGGAGCGCCAGCAGCTCGTTCGCCACAAGTTTGTCACTCATGGCGATAAAAATTTGCGAGCGTCGGCTTGCGCCGCGATAAACAATAAAATTAATTATTTTCACGCGTTACACGTCCGCCTCAGAGCGCTGTACATGCTTTTTTTATATCAAGTCGCATTAATGTGAGCTACAGGACACAAAAAAAATCAAATGTTAGCTATGTATATATCCATACTCATTATCTCTGAAACTACTGATCCGATTTTGTTAAATCTTTTTGTGTGTGGTAGCCACATTCATGGGAAAGTTCATAGGCTACTTTTTATCCCAATATTCCCACGTCTACTAATTAATTGATATAGTTAAGAAAAATTAAATGCTAATTCATTAAAATATGTTTTATTCAATTTGATCAAAAGCAATCATAAGATCATTTAAAAAGGCAGCGGATGCGTCTGTTGCTTCCTGGTGTATGGCCCAAGACAGATGATAAACAATGCTAGCGATATGGGCGCAACTATTTAATGTGCGAAAAAAACCTCTTCAATGTGCGAAAGAGACAGCGTATAATATATCTCTAAACATTAGTTCATTTCGATATTATTTTTATGCCTTTATAAGATGAAATAAAAATATTTGATACCGTTTGTTTTCTTTTCTAAAGGAACCTGTACATTTGTCTCCGACGATTTTTAATCAAATAATTATATGCAATGAAAGGTCATATTATTCCCCTTTGTTTAAAACTATTTTGGTTAATGTCCGCCACTGTTCGCAAAGCGGGTCAGCTATGCCCTTTCCCCTCCATCATGTATTTTTGATTCATCTAAAGGTAACCTGGGTGATCCACCTTTTAACACAAAGTCAACTATCACCACTCTTGCGACGTATTACGACGACACCGATGATACAATGGTCAGTATTATCTCTACTTTACTTAATTTTGTGGTGAAGTAATTATCAGCAGTCGTTTTACTAAAAATAAATTCACTATTTTTTTCAATAAAAACAACCCTTGATTTACTCTTTATTAAAAAATAAATCCGTCATTTTTCCATACATTTACCATGTAGAGATTATACATAATGGTTTTGAAATGGAATATTTTCTATACTTATGTAAACTGCTGTTATGACGGTATTTTATTTTTTCAAGTTCATCTTTTTCTGAATCTGGGTTATCAGCAGCTGATTCGATCGCTCCAAGAAATTATACTTAATCAACCCCATTTAAATCCCTTTGTAGTCAAAATAACTTTTCATTATTTGTTTCAAGGAAAAGACCGAAATTGCGCCAGAACCAACGGAATGGCGAAATCAATCTAGAAACATAAATAAAATTGGAGTGTCTGTTTGTAATATTAAAATAACAGCATTTAACTAAATGCATATGGATGTATACACGGTACATGGACCGAAATGACATTTTTTTTTATTTTTGTCTGGTTGTTCTCGCTAATCTCTAGAACGGCTGGGGCTGGACCGATTTTGACGGGATTTTCACTGGAGGATAGCTGATGTACCAAGGAGTATCATCATCATCATCAGCCTTTTACAGTCCACTGCTGGACTAGGCCTCTCCTTTGAAAGGATGAATTGGTCTACTATACCACGCTGGCCAAACGGGTTGGCATAGGATTTATATCAAGTTTTCCTTCTCTTACAGTGCTGTTCTCTGCATAATATGCTCCCTCTGTCGGCTCTTACGACACCCATGGGATGATATGGGGTGGTGATAATCCGTATTCTTAATCCGTCACCACACGGACAGTAGGAGTGATTTTGGCTATAAATTAACCGGGTATGCGAAGTAGTTCCCTCAAACCGCGGGAAACAGCTAGTATATACATGAATAATAAATGTATATTTGAAATGTGACAATTATGTAGATGACAATTATAAATTATTTCTATCATATAATAAAACTGCGCCAAATTATTATAAATAGTCGTTGTTATCCTGAGAAACATCATCCTACTAAATAAAATAATATCTAGATTTATTTGATACCTTTAAATGCATGTGTATTGAAAATAATGAATTTGAATACTATCATATCATAATCGAAGTATTACATAGACGAACGAACGACGAACTGTTCATGTATGGCAAGAAGGATCAAGATTATTATTCCACCCGATAACGTCATAGTGCGCCGGGTCTCGCATGCGCGGTGCGCGGGCGACCGCGGTACTATAAAAACCTAAACTCGAGCCGCCGCTCGAGGCGTATACGCTCTTAACCACAATCATGTCATCAAAATTATTATAGCTAGATATCGGTACATTCTCAGATGATGTAAAATGGATAGTATTCATATTTAAATTAGATTTATAATTATATTTCACTAAAAACAAAATGTACCTGCAAACAACTGAGTGGTGGTAATTCAAGTTTCGACATTCTTGTTTGACGTAGAAACATACGAAGAAATAGAACGTGCTTATTATATTATTATCCACATATACGAATTGAATTCTCGGAAATACTCCATTGCTACTTGAATAAGTATGAGCACCGATTCTTTCTTTGATAATACATAACACCGACACTGATAACTCTCCTTACTGAGAAAGTCAATGACCTTCCATCTAGTTTCCACTACACCGTAAGTGAAATCATAACATAAGATTAACATAAAAGATTATATTTCCCCATATTTTACTTGCTCACCAATTTTTTATAGTCCGTAAGATTTATGTGAGTGAGTTAATTCCTAACAAGGGCTGTAAGTGTTGTCCATCTGATACTGCAATTAGTGCATGCTGACGGCTGGGAACAATATGTCCAACACCCCGGCGACATGGTTTATGTGCCGACCCTTATGCCGACACGATATAATTTTCCTTACAATTAGCTACATTCCTGTCGTGTAACTGTTTGTTTTAATTTCAGTTTTGAAGCCAGTTATATGTATGGGGCAGCGGTGGAGATGATTGAAACTATGACTGATCTAAAAATAATAAATATTTGAAGTTCTTCTGTAAGTAGGTACTTATAACTAATCTTTAATCTAATGTCCTAACGTCCCGATGTTAGGTGACAAAAGGCATTGTTACAATGAATCCTTAAACTAATGTCCTAACGTCCCGATGTTAGGTGACGAAAGGCACTGCTTTGAGACGGCAAGTGGTTTTTAACAATGATTGAAGCCGTTGCGCAATTGTATCGTTAGTCATCGAATGATTCTTCTGAGAACGATGGGTAGGTACATTGTTATATAGCCAGCCAGAATACAAAATTATGTATTTTATTAGAATAACAATGAATTCGACTTTAGTATTTGTACTAAGTTAGGTCGAGAAATTAAGTAAATATTCTACTTAATTTCTCGAAGAATACAATTATTTATAGCCTAAATTAGTAGTCAAAATATGCAGCATAATTTAGGATGCAGCAGGTAGCTCGTTACTACAAACCAGTGTAGGTATAACGTGGATGAGGGTATGCATGACCTTGTGTCTTGATTCAGCGCTTGGTCTTACCAACTTCAATATGGCCGATACTTACTATATTTAAGGTGTAAAGGTTTCCGATAGATCCACACATTGCAAGTTCTTTGTTCCATGATTATGTATATGCTTTCGATATTTTATAGCTTTATGTGTATAAATTTAATCGCTTAGCAACTCTATGGAGGACACGCGATGTCCTAACACACTACAACTTACTTTTCATACAGTCAAAATTTGCGAATAAATAGTGACACATACATTGCATATCATAGGGACTAGCTATATGCACCGATATCCGTGTACTAAATCGTTGCAGTATACACACACACTACCGTATTTTCATTAAACAGCCTTGCGTAGTAGGTACACCGCAGGGCGTAGGCACGGTAATTATATCTAACAGTATTGTAACTCCATACAAGCGCACGAAACTCGAGTTATACCGCCTCGAGCAAAGTACCCATTATGGTGATTTTCCACCAGAGTGGCGAGACGAGCTTAGGCGAGAAGAGAATTGAAATCGCACTGACCCTTTTCCACTAAAAATTGCCATCGCGAGCTCGCGCGTGACCGCCGCGCCGCCCGTAGGCTTCATAAGATAAAGATATAGGTACAGTGCTGTTTGAGTTCGTCTTGCAATACACACGCAATTTCTATAGCGAGAAGCGTGTTTCTGTTGCAAAGTTAATACTCTATGTCGGAAGCAATACGGTTCATTTTTACACAAACAAATATTTCAATTCACGCCTCGCATATTCTCGTCAATCCACACTGTTTCCACCAACGATGCGCTGGGAGAGAATTGAAAATTTGCCATACAAATTTCAATTCTCTCCTCGTCTCGCCTCGTCTCGCCACTCTGGTGGAAAATCAGCTTTAGACTGTGACCAAAAGTACGCACGGCCGCGATCGTGCCGCAGCTCGCAGTGACGAACAGACGGTGCCGATTTTTGTACCAGTGTTTTGTTATTCAAATAATTATTATGGCGAAGATGTATAGATTATATCGTGCAGTTTTTGGTTGTTTAAATTCCTCGATAATAACTCACTCAACTTTTTTTTTAATTACCTGTAACCTCGGTAAGATAAGACTATTTATACAATGTTTTTTTGTTACAAATTACGAAGGTTCCTGCTAGTTCTAGTATTATACTATTACCTACCTTATTTTAAATAATTATAAATACGCTTTTCACACACCTACCTTCTGAAATGGTAATTAACTTCAGCGTAATAAAGTCGTAATTTGATAAGCTTAGGCCCACTGCGTAACGTTTGATTTAAGTCACTCCTTAATTTAAATTTTTTGAACAGAATTAACAGCATAAAATAATTTAACTTGAAAGTATTTAGCGTCCTCTTGCACAACGACAACAACGCTTAGATTTAGTTAAACATTTTATGGGTAAAGTAGTTTCTACGTTTTGTTTCATGGCATGAAGCCTTTTTGTTACGATTTTAACGATGTTATGCGTATGGTTTCGCATAAAACCTTAGACTATATATACTTTGAGCATAAAACAAAACGCATTGTCGTCGCCTAGCAACGAAATGACAATTGACAAATAATAACTAGAAACTTTTAAGCATTAACCGTAGAACCCTACATGGGGTGCAGGTGCACCCCACACCGATTTGTTTTCTAAATATCATAATTTCTTTAATATCCCCGAATTCGCGCGTCGGAGTATTTTAGTTTGGTGTCAACCGCTCGCGTTACCTCAATACCGTGACGAAGGACCGCGTTGTGTGGTCGCCTGTATAAGTGCTATGGGGTACGCCAGTACCCCAGTGTAGTAAAATTGTAAGATTATTTATTTATTACGATTGATGCATTTATATGTAATAAGTTATTAAATTTGATTATTTATTAAAACAATAGTCTTACATGACTAAAATACAGATATTTTTAGATATTATGAAGGTAAAATTTTATGAAGTTTATTTATTTTGTTTCGGATGGCTGTCAGAGGTTTGAATTACAAAGAAATAAGCTCTATTCTAGACCACAAATCTGGCGAGGAAGAAATAGAAGTTGGGACCAGTTGTAATTCCTGGGTTCTTTACAAGTGTTCAAGATCAAATAATAAGCCAAATATAATGTTTCAGCAGACAGTTTTGAAATTAGGTTTGGAACTGATACATGAACATTTGGAGGGCCGTCACCGGATGCCAACTTAGTCCATTGCAGTGATCCTCAAAAAAGGACCAAATCCTACAAGCGCTGTTGCTCAAACTACATTTAACTTTGTGTAATAAGGCTGATTTATGATCTCAAGTTACCGATTCTGTTTAGTAAAACGTATTTTCATGAATTGTTTTTTTTATTTTAAGGATTACAGTCATTTTAGTATGGGGTGTTCCAGCACCCCAGTGTAGGAATAACATGTGCCCCAAATAGTGTAGAATTCTAGGGTTAACAATAACACAAGTAGGTACATTGTTATCAGTTATATCATCATCATCATCATGTCAGCCTAGGGACGTCCACTGCTGGACATAGGCCTCCCCCTGCTGCGTCGTCCGGTCCATTTATATAATTATTGATAATTTTCGTCGCTAATGACAAGATGCCAACATCAGTGTGACAGTTCTTAAATGAAATTAGCCACTAAACAGCCGATTTTCGGTGATTAATTTTGACAGTTCCTAAATCATATTACTCGACAAATTTTTCGTTGTGCAAGACGCTAGTGGTGTTTAATATTTTTTTTCTCGTTAAATACATCTTAATTCAATTTAAGAATCGTTGTGCAAGTGGGCCTTAGGCCCACTTGCGTAACGTTTGATTTAAATCGCTCCTTAATTTAAATTTGTTGAACAGAATTAACAGCATAAAATAATTTAACTTAAAAGTATTTAGCGTCCTCTTGCACAACAACAACGACGCTTAGATTTAGTTAAACATTTTTTGAGGTCGGTAAAGTAGTTTCTACGTTTTGTTTCATGGCATGATGACTTTTTGTTACGATTTTAATGATGTTATGTGTATTCTTTTGCATAAAACCTTAGACTATATATCATAAAACAAAACGCATTGTCATCGCCTAGCAACGAAATGACAATTGACAAATAATAACTTGAAACGTTTGAGCATTAACCCTAGAACCCTACATGGGGTGCAGGTGCAACCCACACCGATTTGTTTTCTAAATATTTCAATTTATTTAATGTCCACGAATTCACGCGTCAGAATATTTTAGTTTGGTGTCAACCTTTTGACAATACCGTGACGACAGCTGCGTCATGTAGTCGCCTATGTAAGTGCTGTGGGGTATGCCAGTACCCCATTGTAGTAAAATCGTAAGTTATTTTATTTATTACGATTGATGGATTTGTATGTAATATCTTATTGAATTCGATTATTTATTAAAGCAATACTCTTATATAAATTAAATACTGACATTTTTAGATGTTATGTGAAATTCAATGAAGTCTATTTATTTTGTGTCAGATGGTTGTCAGGGGTTTTAATGACGAGGAAATACACTCTTTTCTAGACCAAGAATGTGGCGACGAAGATATAGAAGTTGGGACCAAATGCAATTCCTGGGTCCCTTACGAGTGTTCAAGATCAAATAATAAGCCAAATATAAAGTTTCGGCGAACATTTTTGAAACAATTAGGTTTGGAACTGATACATAAACATTTGGAGGACCGGTACCGGATGCCAACTTTGAGGCGGGATATAGAAGAGTAAATTGCAGCGATCCTCAAAAAACTACGAGATCCTACAAGCGCTGTTCCGTATCGTGCAAAACGAGGACGGTGTGGCTTTTGTCCAACATCCAAAGACGGAAAAACCAAGACTATGTGTCAAAGGTGCAAAATACCTATTTGCTTGGAGCATCAGGTACAAGTTTGTGCAAAGTGGTCAAAATAAGTTTAACTTTGTGTTATAAGGTTGATTTGTGATCTCAAGTTACTGATTATTTATAATTAAACGTATTTTTATTAATTGTTTTTATTTTTATTTTTAGAATTACAGTCATTATAGTATGGGGTGTTCCAGCACCCCAGTGTAGGAATAATATGTGCGCCAGATAGTGTAGGATTCTAGGGTTAACAAGAACACAGGTACATTGTTATCAGTTATATCATCATCATCATCATTTCAGCCTCTTCACCAGATCGTCGGTCCACCTTGTGGGAGGACTACCCCTGATGCGTCGTCCGGTCCGGTTGGCCTTAGGCCCACTAACACAACGATTCTTAAATTGAATTAAGATGTATTTAACGAGAAAAAAAATATTAAACACCACTAGCGTCTTGCACAACGAAAAATTTGTCGAGGAATATGATTTAAGAACTATCAAAATTAATTACCGAAAATCGGCTGTTTAGTGGCTCATTTCATTTAAGAACTGTCACACTGATGTTGGCATCTTGTCATTAGCGACGAAAATTATCAATAATTATATAACTGGACCGGACGACGCAGCAGGTGGAGGCCTATGTCCAGCAGTGGACGTCCCTAGGCTGACATGATGATAATGATGATATAACTGATAACAAAAAACCTACTTGTGTTATTGTTAACCCTAGAATCCTTCACTATTTGGCGCACATGTTATTCCTACACTGGGGTGCTAGAACACCCCATACTAAAATGACTGTAATCCTTTAAATAAAAAAAAACAATTCATGAAAATACGTTTTATTAAATATAATCGGTAACTTCAGATCACAAATCAGCCTTATTACACAAAATTAAATGTAGTTTGAGCAACAGCGCTTGTAGGATTTGGTCCTTTTTTGAGGATCACTGATATGGATTAAGTTGGCATCCGGTAACGGTCCTCCAAATGTTCATGTATCAGTTCCAAACCTAATTTCAAAACTGTCTGCTGAAACTTTATATTTGGCTTATTATTTGATCTTGAACACTTGTAAAGAACCCAGGAATTACAACTGGTCCCAACTTCTATTTCTTCCTCGCCAGATTTGTGGTCTAGAATAGAGCTTATTTCTTCGTAATTCAAACCTCTGACAGCCATCCGAAACAAAATAAATAAACTTCATTGAATTTTACCTTCATAATATCTAAAAATATCTGTATTTAATTCATATAAGACTATTGTTTTAATAAATAATCAAATTTTATAATTTATTACATATAAATGCATCAATCGTAATAAATAAATAATCTTACGATTTTACTACATTGTTGTTATCGTTGTACAAGAGGACGCTAAATACTTTTAACTTAAATTATTTTATGCTGTTAATTCTGTTCAACGAATTTAAATTAAGGAGTGACTTAAATCTAACGTTACGCAAGTGGGCCTTCTTAACGCTTAGATTTAGTTAAACATTTTATGAGGTCGGTAAAGTAGTTTCTACGTTTCGTTTCATGGCATGAAGCCTTTTTGTTACGATTTTAACGATGTTATGCGTATGGTTTCGCATAAAACCTTGGACTATATATACTTTGAGCATAAAACAAAACGCATTGTTGTCGCCTAGCAACGAAATTACAATTGACAAATAATAACTAGAAACTTTTAAGCATTCACCGTAGAACCCTACATGGGGTGCAGGTGCACCCCACACCGATTTGTTTTCTAAATATCTCAATTTCTTTAATATCCACGAATTCGCACATCGGAGTATTTTAGTTTGGTGTCAACCGCTCGCGTTACGTCAATACCGTGACGAGGGACCGCGTTGTGTGGTCGCCTGTATAAGTGCTGTGGGGTACGCCAGTACCCCAGTGTAGTAAAATCGTAAGATTATTTATTTATTACGATTGATGCATTTATATGTAATAAGTTATTAAATTTGATTATTTATTAAAATAATAGTCTTATATGAATTAAATCCAGATATTTTTAGATATTATGAAGGTAAAATTCAATGAAGTTTATTTATTTTGTTTCGGATGGCCGTCAGAGGTTTGAATTACAAAGAAATAAGCTCTATTCTAGACCACGAATCTGGCGAGGAAGAAATAGAAGTTGGGACCAGTTGTAATTCCTGGGTTCTTTACAAGTGTTCAAGATCAAATAATAAGCCAAATATAAAGTTTCAGCAGACAGTTTTGAAATTAGGTTTGGAACTGATACATGAATATTAGGAGGACCGTCACCGGATGCCAACTTAGTCCATTGCAGTGATCCTCAAAAAAGGACCAAATCCTACAAGCGCTGTTGCTCAAACTACATTTAACTTTGTGTAATAATGCTGATTTGTGATCTCAAGTTACCGATTCTGTTTAGTAAAATGTATTTTCATTAATTGTTTTTTTTTATTTTAAGGATTACAGTCATTTTAGTATGGGGTGTTACAGCACCCCAGTGTAGGAATAACATGTGCGCCAAATAGTGTAGAATTCTAGGGTTAACAATAACACAAGTAGGTACATTATTATCAGTTATATCATCATCATCATCATGTCAGCCTAGGGACGTCCACTGCTGGACATAGGCCTCCCCCTGCTGCGTCGTCCGGTCCAGTTATATAATTATTGATAATTTTCGTCGCTAATGACAAGATGCCAACATCAGTGTGACAGTTCTTAAATGAAATTAGCCACTAAACAGCCAATTTTCGGTGATTAATTTTGACAGTTCTTAAATCATATTACTCGACAAATTTTTCGTTGTGCAAGACGCTAGTGGTGTTTAATTTTTTTTTCTCGTTAAATACATCTTAATTCAATTTAAGAATCGTTGTGCAAGTGGGCCTTAATCTATTATTATGTTTATTATTTTTAAAACATATTGTCACTAGCAGGACACTTTTACCTGCGTTATGGACAATGTATTATTTCATTGTTGACTATGATTAGTACTACCTACAGGGTAATTTTCAAAATGAAAGCCAATGGGAATCTGCTTATTACATAACTAATAGGTAATTTCTTAGGGTACTTACTTAACTAAGTACATAATTTTTCGCTTAATTTTAAAGTACCCCGAGTTATAGGTTTTTGGAAATACATATTGAATTAAACGTAATATCGTTATGAAATTATAATGATAAGGTAGATGGTATGTCATGTTATCGAACAAGTTGGTAATGAATATATATTACTATAAGTAGCGCATACGCAATTAGATGGTTGACGTTAAGTAACGTTCAAAGCGGTTGGACATCAGATGGGTGACCAAATAAATGTTATTTCAAGTTGCTCTGTGCTGATAGTAATAGGGACGTTAATTTACGAAAGTTATAATTATACTCGACAGTTATTAAGGACGTAGGTACATGCATTTTGGCTCAGAAGGTAGGTGTACTTCATAAAAAATTAAGTTTTGTAACCTTCGGCGACTGCAGTTTACTATTTCAATCATTCGATTTTCATTTGTTTGAATAAAAATATAAGTAATATGAACAATCACAAAACCAGAAAAAAACGTCAAGTAGGTAGATATAATTAAAATACTTGAGGCGGGCAGCCCTACCGCCGTTGGTACGGCGTACGGCTCGTCTGTAGGTATATAACTCACGAAGACGGCCGAGTTACAATACTGTTAGATTATATTACCGTGGCGTAGGCTTCGCTCATTTTGAGTCACAATAATATCGTGATTCGATAGGAGGATTAGGCCCACTACAACACGCTGGCGAAACGGATTGGTATCCCTATACCAATCCGTTTCGCCAGCGTGTTGATGAAGAGATTTCCTTTAGTGCCCAAATTTCGATTATTTTCCTTAGTCGCCTCTTACGTAACTCACGGAATGAATAGTGATGATTTTTCTTCTTCATGCGTTACCACACGGATAACACTACCGTTTTACTACGATGAAAAGTCCAAATAAACTGTCGTCCGATTAAAAGTCTCTATTCTTCAGGGAGCTTTATAATCTGAATAGCAAACAAATCGTTGTATAGTAAGTGCATGTCATGATTGCGATCAAGCGACATGTCCGCCAAGGTGGTTTATGGCTGACCTCTTTACGACAAGATTTTATCGAAGACTGTTGTTTTATCATAAGTATGGTTTGTGTTGAGCAAGTGGAAATGACGTCATCCATAATTTAAATGTGGTGATAAAATCATACAAATATTGAACTGAAATATCCATGAGGCATTTGAATAGACCCTTCGTTACTACCACCATGTGCTGACTATTATACATATTATGAGAAAACTGTTATTTGTTGTGAAAATGTGTGTGCCTTTATTATTAGAATGTGTATAATATTAAAGATTCTGGAATTAACTTAAATATTAATATTTCTCTCTCTTCTAAGACTACCTCCGTGGTCAAGTGGATAGCGTATGCGACTGCTGATCGGAGGTCCCGGGTTCGATTCCTGGGTCGGGCAAAAGTGTTACTGAGTTTTTCCGAATACTCAGTAGCAGCCCGCGGAGTCTGGTGATGAGCCCGGTAAGGGCAATAGGCTCGCCCCCTATTACGTGGGACCTACAATTTCATGGCAAAATGTGGGTGTAATATTTACACCTCTGCCAACCCCTTCGGGGATACAGGCGTGAGACTATAAATTAAAAAAATATAAATATTAATATTTCTAGTCCTAGTAAAACTTCTTAGGTCACATGGGCAAACAGCTTTTATCCTGTTTGCCCATAAGTGCTGTTGCTAATAAAAAAGGCGCGCTGCATTCATATTATGATGTCGAATATAATTCATATTTTTGATATGCCCATCCAACCAGATTATACTTACGATTTTATATTTTCGTCGGCTGCTTTTTGTAAACCTATATTTATCAGTTTGTCTTGTTCATCAGATGTAGAGTAAGCTATTCAATTAAGACACATTTTCTCAAGCAACGTAAGCCATGCTTGTGAGAGTGTCTTAGTGTGTCTGCTGGATGTGTGGCAAGCATCCAGCAACGGCAAGTTTGGTACGGCACCAAAACACTTGCCGTTGGAGAGTTTTGTAAAAGTACCTTATCATAATTATTGTCATTGTTTGACTCACGTAACATTCAATCTAGTTGATAGCGGCTGCATTCCATAGTAATTGAAATATTTCTATAAAAATTAAAATTAAGTAGGGGAAGTACGGACAAAATGACATGGTGTTTTGTTTTTAAATCATATTTCTTTATTTATAGTATTTATAATCAGTCTTTTAATTCAGTAGGAACTATAATAAAATCTATATTAAGAAAAAATATTAACCAGTCACAAAAACCATTTTGTCCATATAGTATGGACAAAATGACACACAAGGTAAGGACATAATGACATACTAATATTTTAAGAACACAGTTCACTAATAAGTTACTTGGTTTTCTTTGGGACATCGGCATATGAAGCATGAGCCCAAAGCGTACAAGTCATACATCGTAACCCAGATCTAGGCCACCATATGATTTAGCGGCTAATACCCATGCCATTCTTTTCTGGCTTCCATGCTTCAATAGCCTTATTCATGGATTCTTGGCTCCAAGACTGCTGATTAGATTTTCTTTCAAAGTTTCGCGGCATATCACCTAAACAAAATGAAACCAATGGTGCTCAATGTCTGCCAGGATTGTACAAAGACATTTAATGAGACAATATTCTGGCAACCAAACCATGAATGATGAAGGAAAAAAATATTTTAATTATCGTCTCAGTTGGGCTCGTCGCGTCAGTGAAAATACTTTTGGTTTGCTTGCAAGAAGATTTTGAATATACGAACGACGGTTGTCTTTGACTCCTGAGCATGTTAAGATTGTAATTGCAGCAATGTGTAGCTTACATATTTTTTTAAGAACCAGCGTGACGTATTGGTCAGAAGAAGGGTTGAAGGAGAATTTAAGGACTGGCGCATTAGCAGATTTACCTCTGGTTGGCGGCAATTCTCAAATTTCAAGCTGTAATTGCTATTCGGGAGATATTCAAAAATTATTTTATGTCTAATACAGGGTCAGTTCTATGGCAAACAAATATTGTCAGGAGGGGATTTCAGAACCATACACAGATATAAACTGATATGTTACTTACAAGTTTCGTTCATTATTCACGCTATTTCTTCCCATATATTTTGTCTACGCTGCTCGTAATGATAATGAGTATCTTCATGATCATAAAGTTTAGTATATTTCTGAACTAGCGAAATTAACAGTTCTTTATTCATTTCGATACCTTTTTATGTAGGTATTTACGCCAAGTAGTACCCGTCTACAATCATCCGCTGATCCGCGTCGACTAAGGCGCGCCGAGTCCAGTCGAAACTTGTCGCCGCAGAAATTCGCCTGACGAGCGATGCGCGCGGTAGATTCGATTCGGCGCACCGCCGCGATTCGTCGCTAATGAACGCAGGTCCTCTTCTACCTACCTTCTATAGGAGGCGACTTTCTGCGTTTTGATTCGGCTCGGCGCGGCGAGCCTAGTGGACGCTAGCCTTTCATATGATGATCGTCACGTGTTACACTGTCGGGAACGTCGCTATAGTCCACCAATTTTGACATAAGACGACTATGTCATTTTGTCCATATATGTCATTTGGTCCATATTCCCTCTACAGTTTGAAGTTTACTCGTGGACTATTAAAAGTTATTTTAAGTAGAAACTAAATTGTGTAGAATCTGTCTCGAAAATTTGTCATCCAAAATGTGATGAAGTAAGTATACAAATCGTGAAAGTTTAAAATTGATTATCGAAAATTTGTTACAACAAAAATAGATTTGACTAAAGCATGACCATCTTTTAATTCTAAAATTGTGTGAATCTCCTTCAAGTCTGGTGCTTTATGAAGTCTTACTTTGTTAATAAGCCGAGTAAATTCAACAAAATTGTTTTACGCTTTAACTTTAGTCAGCATTCAACTTATAACAAATAAACTACCTTTGAATAAACAAGAAGTACTAAACTTCCTGCATTCAGTAGTTTTATCGCTGACTACGATCGTTAGTGAATATATAACGAATTTTATAATATGGAGAACTTTCGTATAACCAAGCTATTTCAAGTAAGAATACACAATTTATTTTCGAAGAGTAACTGACAATATTTTTCTATTTAAGTTATGGGGAAGTTAAAAGGTTTTTCCGCAATTTTTCCGTGTACTACCCCACGTTGGTATAGCTTTATATAAGCATTGATTATGAGGGAGGTATTTGGAGGATTTCATGTCGTTACGTAGAATTATTTTAAGCTCTGAATAAATGTGTTCAGCTTACGTGTTCTCTGTTCAATTCAATTCAGTAATAATTTTCTTGTTTATCTTCAATATGTTTTTTATCTATGTCAAACCACCTGACCGTGGCTTGGCAACATCAAAAGAATCCGTCTATTACAAGGCATTTCTAAGTTTGTTAATATTTTCAAACTTTCACAATTTGTGCACTTACTTGTATTCATCATCTTACAATATATAATATATAATACATACTAATTTACTCCCTGCACGACTCTAAGGTAGACTGGGAGATAATGCCCATGGTATTAAGTGAGCCTGTGTATTTTGTGCATATGAAGTTAAATAAATAAATAATATTTAAGTAACTGGTCTATTTTTTTATTTATTTATAGTCTCACGCCTGTATCCCCGAAGGGGTAGGCAGAGGTGTAAATATTACACCCACATTTCGCCATGAATTTTTAGATCCCACGTAATAGGGGGCGAGCCTATTGCCGTTACCGGGCACATCACCAGACTCCGGACTGCTACTGAGTATTCGAAAAAACCCTGTAACGCTTTTGCCCGACCTGGGAATCGAACCCGGAACCTCCGATCAGCAGTCGCATACGCTATCCACTGGACCACGGAGGCAGTAACTGTTCTATATCGTGTAATTTATTAAAAATAAAGTCTTTCCGTGACTACGGTTTCTCTAAACGAAACATTGGGGCAAATAAGAGAAACATGGTATAAACATATGTTTCCGTTTGTATGTTTAGATGGAAAAAAAGTTCAATCACGAAATGAAGTCTGTATTTTTACGTGCGTTTGATGAATAAAAAAAATAAATGTCTATTTTTGAACAAATTTGGACCAAATTTTATGCGAAGGTAATTTATTACCAGAATTTATATAAAATATAGTGTTTATTATCACAAAAGGCGGACAGATGCCAGTATGTAATAGAAAACTTGAGCATACATGAATTTTGTATGAAAATTGTAAGACTATTACTCAATACATAGGATGAATATTAATGACCTAAATTATTTGACAGTCGATTTGTTATTATTCTGTTAGCACAAGTAATTTTCAGCAATTACGATGTTCATGTTGTGTTAATTGCATTTGTATTGAAAGCTATGTGTAAACAATATCAAGCGATTAAGCCGCTAAATAAACTCAATCAATATGCCAAGAGTTGGAAAAGCCACTGTCACGCAAGAAAAAAAAAATGGTATGATTCAACTGACATGTTGCTTTATTGGTCAAGTATAGCAAACTATACCAATATTATATTAACCAGTGTTAGATCTGTCATCACTACTCTTTGCCCGTTCTCAAAAGCACCTGAATAACGATTCTGAGTGCTAAGCCAACAGTCGTAGGTTCGGGACCAAACTAGGACAAATCTCTGTGTAATAAATACGATTATCATAATAAGCCTCTGAAAGTAAGCAAGTTGAAACACAATAATATTGATGCTTAAAAAATGTCAACTGCTTGGTTGGTCTCACGGCATAAATGTGCGCGTGGGATTGGAAGGTCTCGGGTTCGATTCCCGGGTCGGGCAGTGTTATTGGGTTTTTCCGTTAGGAAATTCTCAGTAGCAGCACGGAGTCTGGTAATGTGTCCGGTACGGCAATAGGCTCGCCCCCTAATACGTGGGACCTAAAAATTCCTGGCGAAATGTGGGTGTAATATTAAATCTCTGCCTACCCCTTTGGGGATATAGGCGTGAGTTTATAAAATAAAAAATTAAAAAAATAAAAGTAAAAAAAAAACTTTATTAATAAATTCCATTTTGCCGGAAACTAACAATCTTATTACACTGATAACGAAATGAAACTAACCAAGCAAATAACATTCACAACCCTTTAAAAAAAAAACAAATACATACAATACCGGATGTTCATTCAAAACAAAATGGGGCTGTTCGGAAGCGACCCATTTTTACATTATCTCAACCCTTTTGAGAAAAAATCACTACAAAAATATTATTCGAGAGGTTTCACTGTGTATTTCATTCACGATGACGTACAAAGCTAAAAATAATACCGTATTTTTGCTAGACATCTAATTAAATATTTGATTTTTGTTGGCTTCAAAAGAATGCTTGTGGAAAGACATAATTATACGTATAGTTGGAAAATCAATTATGTGTGATAGGTGTCTGCGCCAAAATTGTTCTTAAGGAAATATAACTAATTGGTTGTGCTGCAAATGCTGGAACTCTGTAAATGAAATTGTATATATCCTTCTTCTTAGATTCAGACATGAGTTTCTGCTCACGGTATCAAGTAACCGTAAGATCTCTCCCTTTTTTCAGAGTTTTCATTCATTAAATACATGTAGCTCGCCAAATGTTCCAGTACGGATACAAATAGAATAATAGATTGTGATTATATCAGCTTCGTTTACCAGCCTAATTTTTTTAATACATGAAATTCGGTCTTGAGAATTCTCAGTAGCGTCATAAACGTCTTATTTTTAATACATATCTGAACCTTAGAGATTGGCAGTATAAAAAGTGATAAAATTATGCCATTTTGCAAGTCACAGGCAAAAATCCTTTATATCCTTCATGTCAATAGCCAGTATTAACAAGAGCGTAATGTCAGTAATTTTGCTTTGCCACCTCATGTATTAGTCATAAAACGCGATTGCACATTTAATGTGTGTACAGTAGATAGGAGCTATCTAGGCTAAACAAAGATTTGATCTCAGAACTGGGTTATAAAAGATATTCGCCGAAATGACCTCGTAAATGTGAGACTATATCCCAAATAGTAGACATTTATTCATATCAACTACATAGTCGCCTCTCCTGCAAATACACACGTAAATAATACTCACCTTTATTTTCAAAGATTTAAGGTCTGCAATAAATAAAACGACGAACGACATTTTCACGAACGTAATTTTATTACAACTTTGTGACATTATGACAATTTTACGAATATTTACACGATATGTACAATTTCTTACACCTTAATTACTGGTATACAAATGGTAAATCTTACAGTCGCTATGCGATAAAAAATTACATTTTAGTAAATTCATCGTGACAACCCTAGGCCGAATCGATTTCATACAATATTTAGACTTTTTACAATAAATTAAACAACACCACTTATCGATCCATTTACACCTATGCTATATTACACTTAGACCGGTAGAAAATCGAACTGAAGGCGCGCACTGGGGCGGCCGCGGGACAGGGCTCAAGTCACACGGCGTCGAGTGCGCACTCTCACTCACAAACACACAGTCTTGCTGCTCTAATCGATAGAAACGATTAACGTGTCTTCCTCAAGCATTGCGCTGGAGGCCTCGCGACGGCGAGAGGCCCGCACTCAGAGTCTCGTGTGCGTCAAACCATTTGTCGCTATCAGGGGAGTCAGCGTCGCTGGTCGTGCCTCCAGGGGCACAGCTACACTGGCCGCTACTGACTTGGATGTCAGTGCAGTAGACGCTTCTGAACGCGACGCTCCTCCTCCACCAGCCACCGACAATCCGCCACGTGATTCCAACGCAACACGTGCCTGCGCTCTCGCCGCTCCTCCACCACGTTTCCTCGGAATCACGCTATTCTCCACATGCAAAGTCGCATTCACATCCTTCCCAGCTGCACAAGTACACGCTTTCAAGAAACTCTTCTTGAAATTATCTGATAGGAAAGCGTACAGAATTGGATTCATTGCAGAATTACTGTAACTAAAGCAGGCAGCCACTAGAAATACGGTTATAGTAATCCGGCTTGCACATTCAGTGGGCGGAGAGTAGATTAATGCTACCTGGAATGCCCAGTATGGCAGCCAGCACAGCACATATACTGCTATGACAGTTAGCACTAGCTTGGTTACTTTTCTATGAGAGCGTTTCTTTTCCTTCGATTTGTTCTTCGGGTCGACTGTCTTCAATTTTCGTATAACTAGGCAGTAGAATACGAAGATGAGGGTAAGAGGTGCAGCAAATCCAAGCGCGAAAGAATACAGCGTAAAAGAAGTCTGGCCTTTATTGAATTCTTGTTCTGGCCACACGATGTTACAGGACAGGCCATTTTCAGTAGCTATCAGAGTGGTATACATGAATATTGGTGTCATCACGAGAGCTGACGCAGTCCAGGCGGCTGCTGATACCACACGAGACACGAAAGGCGTCCGCAGCCGCGGCGCAGCTATAGGATGGCACACCGCAATATATCGATCGGCACTCATGATGTACAGGAATATGCTGCTGGTGAACTGATTGATACCAGTCGAGATCATGTAAGCCTTGCACATTAAGCGTCCGAACGGCCAGGCTCGAAGTGACATTGTTGTGATGAGAAACGGTATTCCTATGAGAAAGCATTCATCTGCGATTACCAGGTTCACTATGTACATGTTGGTCACAGTTTGCATCTTGGAGTATCGAAGCACCACATAGATGACCAGGGTATTACCGAGTAATCCAACCCCGCAGACCAAGGCGTACAGAACTTGAGTGACAACGTAGACTACGGGCAGGTTGATGTTGGGGCAATTCTCGAAGGTGCTATTGAATGTGCCGTTTTCATCGTATGTGTAGTTTCCACCCCGGTACATTTCCACATCTTCCAGCTCCATTTTGACGAATAAGAAGACTACTGGCTCGGTGTGAAAGTTATTTACCTGAAAAGAAAACAAGAGTTACTGCGGTACTGTATACAGCATGAGAAGCGTTGCTGGACTGGATTCAGGATAAATATTTGAGCAAACATTTGATTTTATTAGATCAGACAGTAATTAAGATAACACGGGTGGTCTGTTTAGGGATCTGATTACTGGGGCGTTGTGATAAAAATGTTGTGAACACACAATACCATAACATTATAAAGATTACGCAACAAGAGCCCGTGTCGCCCTTGTGTGTTATAGAAGTGGCATAAAAAGCGGGTTTAACGGGTTAGTACTTTTTTAAGCAGTTACCGAATATAAATTATAATTATTGGCTATTGGGCAGCACCTAAAGACAATTTGTTCGGTATAAGTGGCCCACACCGGTTTTGTATTTCACCACCTAACATTACAAGTTACTTAAAATGGGTCTACAACTATTTTATATTTGTCCCCTGAGAAGCATTTCACACGTACCACAACCACACCACGAGAGCAGGGTGCTAATTCGTAAAATAATAAAATTAATAGTACAATGTCACGGACCACATAATATTGCAGTCATTATCGACCGCGTATATGATGCCGATCACATCGGAACCACAACTTTGGCCGTTGCCTGTCTGTAGGTATGTTATATGACCATCAACAACTAGCGACAACGCATTTACGACTACAATTGATGAAATGTCATTTACACAAAAAAAAAAACAATCTTGACCGCAATTAATCTCAACGGTGTGGTGTGGTTGTAGGACGTAAGAATCAAGTACAACGGAAGCTTTGCAGACGTTCCTATCAACATAGTCTGCTCCGTTCTTGCAATTTAAACCTCAAGTGCAGATTATATTTCGACGGCACATGACGTCAGATGTGACGGTTAATGACTATCATAACAATAGCACATGAAATACAAAGTTTTTGTTAAACATAGAGAACTGTTACGTATCAAAATATTAAATGAATAAATTGAAGAAACTTATACCTAAATGTATTAAATAAATATACAAATATTTTTATTTAATTACTACTGCACATTTATTAGTAACATATATTAATGACTGCAGATTCAATATTCGTTCTTAACTAATATAAAAAATATATGAAACCAATCTACGACGTTTCATTATAATTGTGCGTGTATGATTTGTCACCGTGTTCGAGTTGTAGGCGGTTGTGGTTATTACAAATATTTCTGAAATTGAAAAGGTCTGCTGATAAATCTTTGGAAAGATTTTATGATAGATAGAGAAATGTGCTATTTAAAGTAGCAGTTGTAATGTGAAGATGGGGTTATGCATAGGCTAGATTTAAGATGGATGATTTGGGATTTTTGTGTAATATGTACATGCTTTTGCCTACATCTTCGCTCGCGTGTGTCGTGACATGGTAACCCATGTGCTTTTATGTTTCTATTTCCCATGTCTTTTATCGTGAATACCCATGATTGTGCTGTATATTTTAATGTATTAAAATTATACTGTACAGATGCATCAGAACCTGTTCAGTAGTATTTGCGTGAATTTCTAATTGTGATGATATTCTATCATTGTTTACTATCTTTGCCTACGAGATATAGACTACCCAGATGCTTTCAGAGTATAGGGGACCTTCCCCTATACTCTGAATATGATAGAATCTGATAATTATGGAATGGGAGGAAGCAATATGAGTTATGAGCTCAACTCTCTTTATCAAGCCTTAACATTATAATAGGATTACACTCTTACGTCAAATGCTGCTAAAAATTAGTTTACTTACATTTTGTGTTGGCAAACAATTATTTCTCAAGCCGGCGTTGGTCGGTAAAACATCTGCAACAAATAAACGATTGTTAGTCTTCAATGTACATGGGATAAAAGATTCGAAGGTTCTGGAACACGTTACCAGAAATGTTTCATGGCCAACCATGTGTTTAACAAAAGAGATCGCGAATAAAAGGTACATGTGCGTATTTTTGATATTCGTTTGCCGATAATATCCATCGTTTCATATAGCCGGAGCGGAAATAAAAATAGACTGAAAATATACCAACATTTCTGAGTGTGCAAATGAAGATGGAATTTGCCAGTATATCTGTGTAGAATATGGGAAAGTAATGTGATCAAATTTCGCTGAATGGAACTCGTTACCGTTAACTTACACGTTACATCGTCGGTCCCGGCTGTCATGAAGATCTTTGACAGTCGGTACAGGAAGTCAGTACCCTCAAATAAACTGATACTGTCTTAACAATGGAACATCGCTATCCCTTTGGGTTGGGGAGTTTAGACGGCATTCGCTCTGTGGCAAAGCTGATAATCTGTCATATCTGGTTAGACTAGTAAGCGGATCCTGGGCTCCAAAGCGTGAAATAGGATAAGCAGCTACGCCCACACCTTTTATTTTAATTTAGCTGTTTCTGCCTGATATCCCTTCTGAGCGTAGCGTAAAGACCGTAAGGGTGTGCACCCTGGATACCCTTACGGTCTCCAAAAACATGCATGTAAATTTTCAGCTTCCTGCTCCTTATAGAATACGCGTTGTGTGTTAGTCAGAGAGTACCGCAAGAAATTGTGATTAACGCTACATATTTTCTAGTCTTTAACAAGATTATGATTAAAAGCATCGGTTTCCACTACTAATATAAAATGAAAATGTTTCATAATCCTTTTTGCAAATACAATAGACTTGCCACGAATATATGTTTACGCCAAAACTAATAGAGTTTAGGACTGAAACTGCCAATTTTTTGTAACTAATAATTCATATTTGTTTATAGACTCACGCCTGTATCCCCGAAGGGGTAGGCAGACGTGCAACATAGGTAACATTACAACCACATTTCGCCATGAATTTTTGGTCCCACGTAATAGGGGGCGAGCCTATTGCCGTAACCGCGCACATCACCAGATTCCGTGCTGCTACTGAGAATTCGGAAAAACCCAGTAACACTTTTGCCCGACCCGGGAATCGAACCCGAGACCTCCGATCAGCAGTCGCATACGCTATCCACTGGACTCCGTAGTCCAGTGGATAGCGTATGCATAATTGTCTGCCTCCGTAGGCAGACAATTATTTATCAAAGCACTTAGAAATATTAAAATTGAGAGCAAATTGACTTTACTGTTGCCGTAGTGGTTTAAGCGGCCACCTCACCGCTTGGTACTGCGCCTAGTGTTGTGGGTTCGATCCCCACACAAGACAACATTTTGTGTGATTCATTATTTGTTGTTTTGAGTCTAGGTGTACTTTGTGTCCGTTAGTGGTATGTTTGTAAAGTCCCTCGCGACACAGGATTCATTCCTTGTGCGGAAGTTGTCTTTTTAAAATAAAAAAATAAAAATAAAACCAGCAATAAAAACTAAAAAAAGCAAGGCGGGAACTTCTACTTTATATAACTTTTATATGCTGGGCGTCACTTGTCTGTGCACATGTAGCGAGCCATGGCTTTAAAATTAATTAATTTTATGTAAACAAATCACGTGGCTAGTCGGCCTTAATAGGTGAAGCAACTTATTTGCATTTTAATCGCAACCTACTTTTAGGAACATATCGATGGACAGAAGTAGTGTATTTTCGTTATAATATAATTAATGTTAAATTAAATGAAGTTTGAATCGGACCAGTAAAATTTACTTTAGAATAAAGTTCGGTCAAAATAATTAAAAAAGAAAAAATATTATATGGTTTCTGACCATCGCTAACCTTTTTTACACATTTCAGATATTGGGCTTTATCGTAGATAATATTTCCAGGTCACTCGAACTTAAGTGGTACACCAGAACGTTTTATCATACCAGATAACCTTGTTCCATCTACACTGAGTCCGAATTATCATCTGGCTCTACCATATCACTATCAATGGATCGAAGCGCGTAACATGAGTATGGGATGAACGCCCCCATTTCTTGACTCCCTCCAAATTACCTCGTATGACTTTAACTATTATCTGAATATATAGTTAAATAGCTCAGCCTAGTGAGAACTGGCCCTAACTAAAAACTCATACGCTTCCTATCGCGATCAATAAAATAGCTTAAAGCGAACCCATTATACAACAATATATCGTTCATCGTCCGCAAATAATTAGTTGCTGAAAGCCCATAAATATCCTAGTCATAACAACTTCATGAGCATTATTTTTAGATCAGAAATAGCAACAACTTTACTGGAAGCTGTGAAGTCGCCAGAACAAACTGTCAGTCGCATGGCCGCCGTGTTTACAAGAACAATGATTAATGTGGAGATAAATAGCCCGAGTAGCTGCGTGTTGTTTGCGTGGCACGTGCGTGGTGAATGCGTGGCAGATGCGGTACTTGAACCGTGCGTTGTTAACAATGCTTTTGCTATTAAGCTTGATAGATTAAGCAGGATTTGTCGATATATATAAATGGTTTTATGAATAATGTTGGCATTTTAAAATGTAATTGTTTTGTGTTCTCCGTTTACAATAATAATATTATATGAGTTTGGATGGGTTACAATTATTTGCTTTACGCCTGTTTTCCTGGTGTTCTAAGCATAAATATACCCCGTTGGTTTATACTGAACTAAGGAGACTGAGGAAGCAGAGAGTGCTCTTGTGTTTGCATACACTCCTGTACCCTAAAAACCTCGTTTGACTAATTTGAAAGGCTTTAAAATGCAGTCTGAATTAGACGACCTTATATAATCACAGTCTGAATTCATCAATTTTTGTTTATCTTGTCAAAAATGCCTATTTAGTTGTGATGAGATTCACACCAAAATATTTTTCCTACTCATTTAAATATGTATTGTTAGAATCGAAATCAGCCTGTCCGTCGTAGTAAAAACAACCACCGTAATCAGTGACAAAATAAGTTTCATTTAATTTATATGGAAATGTTGGTAGTAAAATAACTGGAAATGTGGGTGGCACATGAATTTACTGAGGTAAATGAGCAAACACGTGTCGAGTGCGGCGTTCCATGACTCAATCGGCATAATAATTATCGGAATGTGAAATGCATTATTAATTACATTGATTTTTTTTTTTTTTATAGTAATAGGCGGCAAACGAGCAAACGGATCGCCTGGTAAGCAATTACCGCCGTCCATGGACACAAACAACACTACAGGAGTCATAAGTGCGCTGCCATCATAGGCTCTACTACCGTGAAAACGTGCTAATAATAAGCTGATACTTGCTTATATCGAGCACGGAAACAGAACGTTGCGACAAAACGTGCTATAGTAGAATACCAGTGATTGCTTTGACAGGTTACATGGAGTTTCTAATTTGAATCATGTGTAAGTATTTATAAATAAAATCCTGTTTGCTTTCAAACGTTTTTGAACTTAAGATAGGTCATAATAAAATCTTTTACATAAGTGTAAAAAGTGTTAATTCGACGTAACTACAACCCTCAGGATTTTAGTTGGTTTTCCATGTCCAAATTTAAAAATATAATACTGATACTTGTGTTTTTATTAACCCTTCAACTAGCCCCTCAATCAATTTAATGTAAGATCCTATATTAGTTTTGTAGATACTTAACTTGAAAATAAATAAAGCCTGACTAAATGTAATCGACGTCGGTAAACTATTTGCTCTTTTTAATTTTATTTTGCCTTTTTTCTTTATTTTCAAGTTGATCGTAACATCGGAGCAAATACAAGGCATTTCACTTCTTTCTTTGTAGCTTCATATTCAACCCCAATTTTAAAAGGTTTTCCCCACAAATAGCTCTAGCAATGTTTTACGTGGAAAAAAAATCCCTCCAGCAAAACCACATCGTATGCACAATACGTACCAACAGTTTATTTATACTTTTTGCATGTCGAAAAGCAATGACGCGGACATGGTTTTTAGAATAGAGCGCACCTGCCAGAGCGAAAAGAACAGGCAGTTTTGAACCGGGCGATGCGTGGGTTGGATGGGTGAAAATTGAAATCTCGCTGACCCTTTCAGATTGAACGATGTTCATCGCTTTATATTAAATATTTCTAAGAATAGACAGAGGAATCGGTGGCTATCCCAATAGTAAATGGTATTCCTGGGTCATTGACATGGGTTTATGCGAAAACTCACCTAAGCCGCTGCCTATCGCGAGGAAAGGAAAAGGAATGGGAGGAGAAGCGGGATGAAGATAAGGATAAAGGGATGGGCCTTCGACACTCTCGTTCGCCGAATGAAACGCAACCGTTTATACACTGCTACTTTAAGTCAATACTCTGTGTCGGGGTAGTAGTTGTACTTCCTCAGTCAAAACCTGTGCTAGATTACTGTATTTGTTTTACAAAGAAAGATATGCTGTACTGTAAAGTTCAATATTGTACAAACATATACCTTGATACTCACCTCTTAACACTGTGAATTCTTAACGAGATTTGTTTATCTAATTTAAAAAGTAATAATTTTTCTATACTTTCAGTTACCTATTATGTGGATATTGTACAAAAAATATATTAATCATTGTCTTACATATTAATTGCATGTTTTACACCTAACATTATGTATTGCTGCATTGTTAGTTTCTTAGAAATGCAAAAGCAAAATTTCAAAGCTTGTGTAAAAGCACCTTAAATTGGCTTTTATCGCCTGCAAAATTGATGGCACAATATACTTCGCTTTGGAGGTAAATCTGCAATAAATTTAGTTTTCTAACAACAATTTATCATTATGACCAAAAGAAAATAAATGTCAGTGTGTAATTAAAAAAGCGTGGAATGCAACTTATACCCTTATAAACAACTCATCTGTATGCTACTCCGAGTGTTGTAGGATCGAAACATATAACTTCTTTTTTTCTAAAGTGAGCAAATGATTGTTTTTAATAGACTGTACAATATTTTGGCAAAATAAATTGGTATGCCTATTATCTCTATATCCACCAAGCGGCATTCCACACCGTGAGTTGGGTTGGTGTAAGTGCAGGTAATATAATACTATACTAAGTGTAAGTGGAGATTAACGAGCTAAAAGTCCCACCGCATCCTCACAAGATTATACCGCAAGAACAATACAAATCGATAAAATGAACAACACATGCAAAACTTTTACCACGTATAAACGAAGCGCACACGCATCGTACGCATGTTTGCGCAGCTGTGCGGACATTTAACGTGATTTGTGTACTATCAATTTGATTTGCGATCATTCGCAACGCGTCGCGGCTAAACATTGCTGGTTTAGCATTATTCTTAATCGTATTTTAACCTACATTAGAAAACAAAAATCTCTTGTAAGAACCTTATATTTGTTTCCTATACAATAAATGGCAGCGCAAGTCGATGTCCTAGACAAATGAATATTTATTTTTATGTTGCATTTGAATGTAACAAATCATTGGCAAATTGTGCCCATTGGGTATGTAACACAATTTAACATGACATTTATTTTCTTTTGAGTGTTCCGTTTATTGTGGTTTGTTCCGTTTTCAATTTATGCCCCAATTTTTAGTTAACATACATATCCTTTACTACAGTAATAAAAAATCATTCATGAGGAGAAATATTTAGCGGACAACTGAAACCATTAGCTGCGTAGAATGCAAGGAAGTGATCCTGTGGATTAAATAATCTGCACCAAACCAACTTTTTAAAAATATGTACATGACCTTAATGCCAACGAGAGGACCTCTTTGATATTAAAACTAAGACTCAACTTTGGTGATAATATCGCATTTGTGCTTCCCACTTGACATAATTTGTGCCTCACCGAAACCCTTCATCAGAGCTCTGAAGAACTCTTTGTACGTCGTGTTTCTGTTTACATTTTAGTTTCACATCCAACGAGGGCTTCCCGCCTTTGTCCTTTGTGAATGTTTCTAATGCAAACGCTTTGTGCCTCGTGTAGTTCCGATTTCTTGTCGGATCTAGATAGGAACACCAAACATGTACAAATACTTGGTAGGAAACAATAAGAAAACTGCAAGTAAAGTATATGACAGTATCTACAAGCAAGAAAAGAGATAAGTTAATTTGTTATTTCACTCTCTTGAAGAAATCTGCTAATATTGACGAAAATACTGTACGGTATTAAAAAAAAACAAACTATTATATTTGTCATGAAAGGAATTTACAGCCACCCAAGTCCGTGCTTACGTGACGAGTAATGCTTAATATTGTCGTCCCGATACCTGAAAGCAGACAAATTAAAGCTCAACCTTAAATGTTATCGAGAAAGATTTTTACACGTATTGTTTTTACGTGAATAAGAGCAGTCGTTAAACCAACTCTTGATTTCACAAATTCATAGGCATAATGAGATGCCAATTTTCATGGAACGGTTTCATGCCAAATTTCAGCTATTTTGTGCCAATAGTTTCCTATTTTATAAACTGCAGGCGAACGTGTAAAGAGAAACTATTGCATCTGATCGGCTATACCAGTAAGGTCTCACAACTTGGTACCTATTCAAAGCAGCAATCATACTTTCTCATAAGATTACCCTCAAACTAACCTTGCTAGACACAAATTGCTCATGAATCTGTATTTAAACTATTCCCTAGTGCAGCTACAAATTCAGTCTTCAATATTACAGCGCCTTTGACTGACCTTTATCCACTAGGTATCAAATATTTAGAGCTGCCCAGTTATCGGGCCGAAAATTGTGGTGTATCCCTTAGGAACTGTTCCATATTCGCAGCAGGCTTTACCACAAGCTAATACGTAATGTGAGGGACAAAAGAGGCCAGCCGATCGTGACGTCGGAGGGACAGCTCCAACGCTGGCGGGAGCACTTTGAAGAAATCTTCTGCGTTTCGAACGATCCTGTCACTCTGGCCACACCCAAAAGTCTGCCAACACAAAGCCTCGACATTGATGTTTCTCCGCCTACTGAAGAGGAAGTAATAAAAGCCATCCGATCGCTCAAGAATGGCAAAGCTCTTCGAATCGACCTCATCACGGCAGAGATGCTTAAAGCGGACGTTCCTGCCGCCGCGAACGCGCTGATACCCCTATTGCGGAACGTCTGGTCAACCGAGGAGCTACCCGACGACTGGAACAATGGCCTCCTAATCACTGTGCCTAAGAAAGGAGACCTTAGCGAATGCGGCAACTGGAGAGGCATTACCTTGCTCTCGATCCCGTCTAAGGTGCTATGCAAAATTATCCTAAGCAGGTTATCGGGAGCCGTTGAACCTCTTCTTCGCAAAGAGCAGGCTGGTTTCCGACCCAACAGATCGTGCACGGAGCAGGTCAATACCTTGCGCATTATCCTCGAACAAGCATCAGAACGGCAGAGGGAAATTTATTTGACCTTCGTGGACTTTGAAAAAGCCTTCGATACGCTGAGGTGGACTTGTATTTGGGACCGGCTACGTAAGCTAAGTGTCCCCGAGAAGATTACGAACCTGATTTAGGCTATCTACGAGAAGTACTCTTGCAGAGTGACTCACAACGGCCTCGTTTCGGAAGACATACGAGTTCACGCGGGTGTGCGCCAAGGGTGTCTCCTTTCACCTCTCCTCTTCCTTGTCGTCCTCGATGGCGTCATGCAAAAAGCTACTCACAGAAAGCGCCGCGGCATAGAGTGGGGACTGTCCAGCGTCTTGGAAGACCTGGACTATGCCGATGACCTATGTCTGCTGAGTCACACACGCGCTGACATGCAAGCCAAACTGGACGACCTACGACGAGAAGCAATGGAGATGGGACTGAAAATCAACACCAAGAAGACACAGGAAATGAGGTGCGGCGCAACAAGCTCCTTGCCCTTGCTCATAGGCACAGAGGTTGTGGAAAGGGTCCAGAAATTCAAATATCTCGGTAGCGAAGTGTCAGAAACTGGAGGAACCGAGAAGGACATCACCTCTAGAATCGCCAATGCGAGAGCAACCTTCGCGCGGCTGCGTCCTGTATGGCAATCGCGGAAATTGACTAGGAGAGTTAAACTCAAGATATTCCGGTCCAACGTGAAAACCGTGTTGCTGTACGGATGCGAGACGTGGAAGGTCACAAAAGACATCTCGCGTCGTCTTCAGGTCGTCGTCAACCGCTGCCTTCGCCGTATTCTCGGTGTTTACTGGCCCAAGAAAATGTCTAACGTAGAGCTGTGGGAACGCTGCGGTGAGACTCCGATCGACCACCAGATAAAACGCCGCAAGTGGAAGTGGATCGGCCACACGCTCCGAAGGGATCCTGAACATATACTAAGACAAGCCTTAGACTGGAATCCCCAAGGAAAGCGAAAACGTGGCCGCCCTAAACAGACCTGGCGGCGTTCAATCATCGCAGAAGCGCAAAGCATAGGCAAGACCTGGAGCGAAATAAAGCGAGAAGCTCAAGACCGAACGGAATGGCGGAGCACTGTGGATGCCCTCTGCCCCATCTAGGGGACATAGGACCTTAAGTCAAGTAAGTCAATACGTAATGTGAACCGTACCCGGTCATGTAAGCAACTGATATGGAGCTCCGATTGGTAATAAAGTCGGTAACGTCTATTTACCGAATAGTTGACTGAGTTTCTCCATTGGGTATTTACTCTTTCTTGAGGAGAAAATATTACTTCCTCTCTTTGTGTGATTTAGACCAGTTTAAATAAACAAGTATGATTTTCAGTTCTATACACATACTATTATACAATGCTCTAAAGTATTTAATAGGGCTGTTGAGGTGTATAAATGTGTTTATATTTACCGATTATATAATATCAGGTTCTCGACCCATGGTCATCGAAACCTTCCTACAGCTTTTCAGACTTCATGCCGCTTGTAAAAAATCGACGAGATAGAAATCAGAAGCTTATTGAGAGCCGAAAATAGAATTTAATATAAACGAAATAAAGTCAGCATTAGTACCACCAATATCCCTTATTCTTACAATCCCATTCGACCACCAATAAGTCTCCATATGCGGGAATACTTGCAGAGGACTTGACGTAAGTTATCGTCCTCTAAATTGAAGAAATGAATGTTACATATGTTCTCCGATTACAAAAAGGTCCATTCAATGCCCATGGGCGTCATATGAACGCAGTAAAGGGGCCGAGGGTATAACCTTAGACGTTTACACACCTGCGTACTAAAATTAGAAAACGAATTCGATAAAACAAATTGGCTTCATAAAAGTTCAGCGATATTTAAATGTTGAAGACTTACTAAAGACAAGATGCCGGTTTCATTTTATTACTTGAAGGCTCAAAAGCCCTTGATATAGTGACTTTGTAAGAAAATTATTTGTTCAACAATAGTATAATGTGTATTTTTTGTCGTGACTCTGGGTTTTCTCCTTTCAGTTTCAATACCTATTATTCCATTTCACTATATGTTACTTTTTACCAAATGAAAGGATACAATATTTTCTTTTCGATTACAAATCGAAATATATACAACAAACAAATTGCGTGAAAAATCTTAGATGTGCCTCGCCTCTGTAATTTCTTATTGAATTTATAATGTAATCACATGTGGCAAATTTACTTTTTCTTTATTTAGTTTCATTTTCGTTACGAGATGAGGTGCAGATTGAAATATATTTTGCTCGATTTCGAATACAAATTTCGCCACATTTTCACCCTCAATATTCCAGCGTCTGATGCCGTCTGACTAGTTTGACTCCGCAAGGTGGCCTGATTGTGCAGATTCTATGTTTTTAGGATATACAACCGATTATTTAAAGAGTTTTAGGCTATACGAAACACTATACACTCTTATAAAAACACAAATTAATTGTTAATTATCGCTTGCTAAACGGTGTAGGAAAACATCGTGAGGAAACCTGCATGTCTGAGAGTTCTCCATAATGTTCTCGAAAGACATGAGAAGTCTGCCAACCCGCACTTGGCAAGCGCGGTGGACTAAAGCCTTTACCCTTCTCCCAGTGAGAAGAGGCTCGTGCCCAGCAGTGGAACAGTATATATACAAGGGCAAATGATGGCGCAGTTGCAATATTACTTAACGAAATTTGTATGAATTTATTTGCCAAGTAGTTTAACCAAAAATTATTGCACAGTGGTGAAACAGGCCCTAAAACAATAGAATTACATAACTTATTCATTATTTAAATTACCTTGTTGTCGAATTAATTATTATTAACTTCGTAAGCTACGCTGAAGAAAGAAATGCAATAAACTTTCAAATATAATTGCAGCAACAAAATAAAATAACATGGAATGCACTAATCAAGAGAAAGCCAACAATAAGCTTTTATATAAGAAAATACTTAATAAATGTAGGTTGAAATCCATTAGAAAGAACCTTGATATAATAACCGTGCATAATGCAGTCTTGAAGTTGTGCCAAGGCAGATCAGAAAAAGCGTAACATGTTCTTACGAGGTGATTTTCATAACAAAAATAGTTTATAGGCATTCCTACAACATACTTGAGAGCAATAATGGAGTATTAAGCGGCTGCCTTGCCGTTGTGGGTTCGATTCGCTGATGTTGTATGATCCACACTGTTGTTAGAGTTTAGGTGTTCTTTTTTGATCAATTAATTCAATCTTTGTGCGGGCAAGACAGGGTTTAGGGCGGTAATGGTATTTTATTTTTTTATATTTTATGAATGATAACTTTCTATGATAAAAAGTTGCAGACAGACTATTTGTAAATTGTCCAAATACAAATACTCTACAGCCTTTACACTTTACAGCAAAGACGTTATATCTAAAAAGCCCTTATGTATTTAAAGTTATTACTCTTATCAATCTACGAATATTCGGCCTTACATTACGTTGATTAAAGAGTCTGTGTTGAATATATTATTCCCCTCAAATAGCCACCTTCGACAATTTATTAAACTTCGAAGGATAATGTAGCAAATTGTGCATGAAAGATTAACCTTTACTTTATTTAAGAAGATGTGAATCTATCAGCTTCAAGATTCTTTAATTAATTGGCTATTATTAGTATCTTAAAAGAGAATAATTATATACATGAAAAGAATCGTTATTATAATGCAAATGTTGTGAGATCATTGCATGCTAGATTACAAAGTACTTACTGTTTTTTTATTATCAACAAAATATTACATAGTTTAAAAATAAGTGATCTATTTAAACATCTTTTATATCTCTAAAAATTCTACTTCAAATATCCCTACGCCTCTACAAACAATAAGCAAAAGGAAAAAAAGGCGAGAGTGGTAACGTTTATACTCCTGGTACTTTGAAACAAAAGTCCAAATATACTATTATAATAAGGAAGATAGGTACTTCAAAAGCATGGCTTATTTTGATATTTAATAGTTTCTTAGGTCTTCATGATATTTTTAGTCTATGAAGAAACGCCTAGACCAGCAGCTTTTGTTGATAACAATAAAATTAATAATGATTTTCAGATTGGTTTCGACTGAAACCAATAATACCTATAGGACTACTGAGCGTCATCTAAATTCAATTTACTAAAGAATGTAACTGACCTATGAATGGGTGACTTCAGCGGCAGCATCACGATAATATCTGTAACAAATTGAAATGCACGTTAATACATTATTTAGTGTAAAAATATTTATTACACACGCATAAATATGTACAAATATGGTCAAATCTAATACTGATAAGATTAAATGTATGTTTAATAATTGTGTCTTATTCTTTAACACATTTTGCAATTGAATAACGTTATGAATTATAAGAAGAGGAAGGTAAAAAAGGAAAAAACCGTTTAATATATAAAACCAAGCTCCACGAATGTTTCAAAACATTTTCGGTATATTATGGTAGATACCAAATTATGAAATAAGTCCCTAAGTTTTGGAATACTCGTGGCACTTAGACTTAGAAATAAGAACGGTATTCTAGATGGGCGACGTGTAGCATAATTGGTATGTTATTATCCATGCATTATGCGCATCATCATCATCGTCCTAGAGTTATCTTGGCTGCGCATCATCATCATGTCAGCCTAGAGACGTCCTGAAAACATACATACATATGCTCACGCCTTTTTCCCGTCGGGGTAGGCAGAGACAACAGAACGCCACTTGCTTCTATCCTTACAAACCTCACGCGCTTCCTCTACACTCATTACTCTTTACATACATGCTCGCCGGTTTCGGGTACTTCGGTCCTCTCCGATTTTCAGGACGTCCCCAATTTGGTCGAGGAATATCCGACGAGATCTACCGCGACCAACTTGCCCACACACATTTGCCTTATAGATCTGATTCGTCATTCTTTCTTCACTCATTCGCTCTACGTGCCCAAACCACTTCAACATTCCTTTCTCAATCCTAGTCACGACATCTTCTTTCAGACCACTGTTCTCTCGTATAGTAACATTCGGAATTCTATCAATCGGTCTCCCCCCACACATACTAGGCAGTGATCGCATCTCAACTGCGTTAATTCTACTTTCATGCTTGTCTGCCATACCCAACTCTCACTTCCATACATCAACGTGGGGACACGTGGGGACAAGCACTCCATTATGAACCGCCAATCGTGTCTCTTTTGGCACATTCTGACCGTTCATAAAGGCATACAGTGCTCCATTTACACGATTACCCGCAGTAACTCTCCTTTCAATATCTTCTTCACATCTGCCGACTCTTGTAAACACGCTACCCAAATATACAAATTCTTTTACTTGCTCTACTTTTTCATCTTCAATCGCAATATTACATTCAGTCAAACTTTCATATTTTTCAAACACCATAACTTTCGTCTTTCTTGCATTAATTTCATACCTTTAGCTTTAAAGCTCTCGTTCATGCAGACCATCATTTCTTGCAACTCATTCGCCGATGATGCAAGAATGACTTGATCATATAACGGGCGTACAACAGGCACTTAACACGCAATCCTACCATATCAATTCCGCATTCAGTTTCTCTCATATCATTCATGCAGCTATCCATGAATAAGTTGAACAACCAGGGCGAGGCGGGACACCCTTGTCTGATGAAAAACGTACTGATATTTTTATATTTTTAGAATTGTGATATTTTAATTTCCATTAAACATTTCGTGTTTTACATCAAACTACGACAAACTGTTGACTCGTCAACAGTTTGTCGTCGGTGAGATTTAGAAGGTATATGTTTTGATCATATAACTGCGGTTAATTTTCATTTACTATGATTAATTTTTTATTTTCAACTTAGTTAAAAAAAAGAGAGGCATTTGTTTTTTTTTTTAATTTGTTACCTTAAAAAGAAGTACATTATTATATAACGCCCGTTTGGTCCCATACATATTGAAGACAGCATTTTATTCAGATTTTGTAAAAATAATTATTTTATTAGTTGCAATCACATATTAAGTATAACGTGTTTTCACTATACTAAAAATATTGTATTCAGTTCAAAGAATTTATTTCTTATAAAAACATTACAGTTCACTTAAAATAAGAATATAGTACATCATATCATCAAAATATTTCAAATACCTCTGGCACAAATTAAAAGACTGTGGAAGTTAAAGCAAGTTAAAAGTCTATAAAAACAAAATAAAATTCATGCATTACTAAATATACAAGACAAATATTAAAATTATATCTCTCATATAAATAAATATAAAACTTATTACTTTGTACAATCTATGTAGAATAAAATGTAAAAAACATAATTCTGTGAAATTATTTTATGTTAAATTCGTGTATGATTCCATTAAATATAAATAGTTATTTAATTTGTAGTGTACGCACATAATTTCTTAGTTTGCCCTTAAATTATGTTCATGTTGCCGCATTCTTTAATACCATTCGGCAACTTGTTGTACAGCTGTGTGTGTGGTACGTGTTTTGATTCCTTAGGTAATGCGTAGGTTGTGCATTTGTAAATTAGTTTGAATCATATTATTGCTTATTTTTCTGACCAATATAGAGGTGCCGTAGGTATAAATTTGGTTGAGATTAAGTATTTTTGTGTTTTCATAAATCTTTTTTGTAGCGGTCAAGTAATGGTAATGATGTAATACTTAATAATTTGAAGAGGTTTTAAGTTAGTAGCGGCGGCTGATCCCCATATCTCGATCAAAAATATATATATATTCGTATTATCATCACTATAATAATTATAATATTATAACACGATGCAAATACCATCTTTGCGTAGAGACGGAAAACTCGACATCAAACCCTATACGACTGCCTCGTTGCTCTCGCGGCATAAATGTGCGCGTGGGATCGGGAGGTCCCGGGTTCAATTCCTGGGTCGGGCAGTGTTATTGGGCTTTTCTGTCACGAAATTCTCAGTAGCAGCACGGAGTCTGGGAATGTGCCCGGTACGGCAATAGGCTCGCCCCTTATTACGTGGGACTAAAGTATATCTGGCGAAAAGTGGGTGTAGAAATACACCTCTGCCTACCCCTTCGGGGATAAAAGGCGTGACGATATGTATGTATGTTTAATATTGTGTCTAGTGATATTACCACAGTAAAGTGACAAACGTTGTTGTAAACTTACAGCAGTCACGCCTTCATAATACCAACTTAGCTACTTAAGCTAACTCTTAATGAAAGAACTTAGTCTGAAGAAGGCAATATTCTGCAACCGATACAATGAAATATATCATATATTTCATTGTATCGGTTGCAGAATATTAGCGACAAGTCTAAAATAAAAATTGGAACTGACTGGAGCAGTTGCAAATAGAACATTGAAATTAAAGTTTCATTTGCGTTGGCAATCCATCCAGTTCTCAGTAAGACTATGTCGATATTGACTATACTGTAGAAGCCACACAAGTAAACAAATTCATCGATACTGTGATGTGAGAATATAAATTGAATTTTACCGACCGAAGTCAACCAGTCGCAACTGAATAGATAGATGTTTTTTGTTTTATTTAATAACACATACAATGTGATAGTATTCAATTTCGTGCCGAATTTATCGTAAGAGTTGGCTAAGGAAAATACACGAAGCAGTAGTATCTTTGTGAAGAGACTAGGCCAGTCTGCTGGCCAGCGTGGTATAGTAAGCCATTTGGCTGAGCTCCTATTGACTAGTAATGCTTTTAGATGCAAATTAGGAGAGGCTTATATCCTGTAGTGAATTGCTAAAGGCTTACGCCTGTATCCGCGCAGAGGTGTAATATTACACCCACATTTCGCCATGAATTTTTAGGTCCCACGTAATAGGGGGCGAGCGTATTGCCGTTACCGGGCACATCACCGGACTCCTTGCTGCTACTGAGTATTCGGAAAAACCCAGTAACACTTTGGTCCGACCCGGGAATCGAACCCTGGACCTCCAATCAGCAGTCGCATACGCTACCCACTGGACCACGGAGGCAGAAAGAAGAAAGGCTGTATGATATTTATCACGCCTCAGGTACCGACAAGAAAACAGTCTTTTCACAGTCAATTTACCTCACCCTGTGAGGTAGTCTCAAGCTAATTTGATTTAAAAACAACTCAGAATTCAAGGAGCGGCAAACCAGACTATTATTGGTTTATTTTATATAAAAAAGTTAATTTGCCACAAGAGCGGCCAGAGGGCGCTACTGTGGTCGGACCATGAATAAAATTATTCAAATGTCTACCTCCGTGATTATTTTGTAGCACAGTCAACACCGGAGGGACAAATTACATCCATTTTAAATTCTCGTCTTGATTGAACGGTTAGTCATATACGTTTGGTGACGCGAGAGAAGGTTTTGTGGATATATATTAATCAACACAGTGAATAAAAGGTAGCTTGTAATAAATTTGAAAACAATTCTTGTACTGTAATAAATTTAAAATATTTTTTTGTATACGTGATTTAGATTTTTGTCTTAGAGCTCTTGTGTTATATTTGTTATGCCAGTAGGTATACATTGCTTATAGATACTAGCTTATTATAGACCTTTTGTTAATTTTTAAATGGTATAATATGGGAATTTGGTAAAGCTTCACTTTACAAAAACTAACAGTCTGGTAAATTAAAATACATCTTTTTGCTTTATTTCAGTGTTTAGGTATAGAATACTTCCACAGAAAAATCAAGCAAGTAACTGAAGTTTAACTAATCTATTAATTTATCTAGAGCGCTTTTAACGCTTACTTCAGGGAAAATTCTCAATATCATAACTAAATTATTTTATTCGTTATTACCGGCACAATATCGCAATTTATCAAAATACTGTCCTTATTCAATTGTAATGAAATGTTTTTTTCTATTGACTTAGAATCTTCTGAATCCAACGACTACCTATTATTGGTGTGTCTTTGAGAAAATACGTCGCGTCTACTCGTTCAGTTTCAATACAGAATATAATGCGCATTAAATTAAATGTCCTTCAGGAATGGCAAAAGGGTCCCAATTGTTTTTATAGTAATCCGTTTCGTTGCACTCGCTATTTTCTTAATGTTTATTAGGGCTGCGGGGGACAGCCATTCGAGGAGACGTGCCATTAAAACCCTTATACAGTTATAAGGCTTTGGACGAGACGATCCGACGATAAAAGTGTTTTTCTTGTACTAGATTGGTCGACACGCTGTATGTCTGCTATGAAGTACTCTATGGTCTGTTATAGTTATTGCTCGAATAGCGCTTAGAAGTCGCCTTGCCCCTTGCTGCCGTGGGTTCGACAAAACTTTAGTAGTAGGTATGCTTAAGAAAACAAGAGCCAAACAACGCTTGTTCATGCGTATAGACAGCTATTGGAATATACTCCAAAACAAACTAGGCAATCACCATTAAACGTGACGATTCCTAAATATAACTACGTCTTAATTTTATAGCCCTAAACATAACAGAAAAAGTTCTTGTATTCTACTTATATATTCTATAACGTACAGCGAGATTTTAGCGAGCATTTAAAACAAAATTGCCTGAAAGTAAAATAAGACGTATTTCCAACGGAATATTTTAGAACCATGTTTATTATGTCCAATTTATTTGGTATGAAGTAAACACGTTATATATTTAGATCGAAAATAAGACAAATACAGGTAAGTGGTCTGACTACGAAGAAGATTGAAAAAATATTATTTATATAAGAGAAATTTATTATCAAAATTATTCTATTTCTATCACAGTTATTATGAATATTGTATGAGATGAAAACGAGTTGTATGAATTCATCGGTAATAATGCATATTACATTATTCAAATATGAGATGTGTATGTTAACATACATATGATTCAAATTTCCACAAGACTATTCTAGTGGAACCATGTTGATTAAACGGGAACTTCTGAAGAAAATTAACTTTTTAAACGAATTCTAAAATAATTGTGTCCTATTCTAGTTTCTGAGTTAAATGAAAGTCGGGAGTGGATTTATGGCGTCTCTGACATATAAAATAAATTATACTCCAACTTGAATTACTCTTTAATCTTTAAGAATGATCCCTGTCTTCTAAGCTGATATCTTAATTCAAATAATATTATGAAATGGAAACTGGGTTCATTAAGCTTTTATCCCATTACTTACATAAACATTTGTTATGAAATATTAGAGACAGGATGAACAGAAAAAAACGCAGAGATTTTTTTACATATCCAAAGATTAGTAACTGAAGCCGCTGAGAAAATGTAGATGATTATAATTTTCTATCAAATATAAAGTAACTGGGAATATTCAAATTTTTGTCAAATGTTACCGATAACATCATACGTCACAATAACGCTTCTGACAAAGAATAATAACGACAAGTTGGCAGTGCGCTATTCCTGTAACTAAACTATAAATACACTTTGAATTATATAAAATATATCTTAATATATAAAATGGTTGCGTTACTTACTGACTGACAGACACGCTACGCCAAAACTATTGAGCACAGGAAGCTGTAATTTTGTATGTATGTTTCTTGGGGACCGTAGGGGTGCGGAACGGATTTCCCGAAATTCCCAAGGGATCGGCCAAAACAGGTAAATTAAAAAAAAATGCAGGCGTAGCTGCTGGCGTCTTCTAGTTATCTATTTAAAAACGTTAAGGTAAGAAGGAAACTACTCTCCTTGACAATCCTAATCCTAGTAAAGAATACAAAAAAGAACCACAATATTTTAGTGAGAGTACCTGCTTCCCACGCGCATAAAATGGCTAAGTTGAAACCAACACTATTTTTACCTATGTACCTATCTCAGATTGATAAATGGTAAACCGTAATTCCGATTTTGAAAAGAAGATTTTAGGTTGCTTTACTTAAGTATAGTTGATCGAAGACTTAAGGCAACGACCGCAAACACTAACATTCAAATATATCTTAACCCGCCCAGGATTACCTGTAATGTCAATTTAATTAATATTCACAGAAAAACAAAGTTTCCGAAAAAAGTGTTGTTAATTTGGTCAATACAATTTTGTAACCTTCTCACTGAATTTATGAATTTGATATATTATTACAAAACACGAAGCATTTTGTCAAGAAACAACATCTATTTTCCTGAAACATTTTCTACCGCACTACTCATCAAAACAAACAAGCTGAACCGAGCAAAGCAAAAAAGCCCTCATCTCCGAAGCTGAATAAAAATAATTTACTTTTGTCCAGACTCACGGTAGTAAAACATAAACTGTGGAAGTTTTCCGTAAAGAATCCTCTACGTTTGTTTCAATAAGTCTTGTCAAATGAGACAAGTACCACGATCGTCATATTGCAAACTCTGCACTTGCTCTCTTATTGAAACGCAGCCTTACATCGAACCATGCAAAAGTGCAACTTAAATTCAGAGTGTTAAAGTCAATTTTATGTTAACATATCATTTTGTCGTCAGAATATCGTCTTTTTAATGTTATACTTAAGGGGATTGGAATTAGAGTTTAATATCGTTTGTGCTCGAAATATTCAAAGCGTACGGATTTTGGAAGAAATAGTAGCGATGGCATAGAAGATGGATTAGGCGGAGCACAATAAGGGTGTAGTCTGGGTTTTAACGTTTACGCGAAGTTGTCGATCTGGAGGTCGTTGACATAGCACAACTTTGTGTTTACGTTCGCAAGTGATTCAATTATTCTACCTGAAGAAATTGACGTCATTTGGAATTATAATAAACTTATTACACGAATTATGTGACGGAAGCTCGCGTAATGGAAAAAGTTATCCTTACTCGCAATTGATAATTTTATGAATGACGTTTTCAATTCTTTTTTTATGTATTGCGTTTCTTTTTGTCACTGACAGTGTCAAAAAATATAGTAGGTACTTGATTATGGTAGGGGTTATCTATCTGTAGAAAACTTGATAATACAATCAAAGAATAGGCTACTTACTAACATTCGATTATGAAACATTTACTAACACTATGTAAATAAGTCTGAATAAATAAATATAATTTTTACTGAAAATGCTAGCAGCACAGAGAAATACACTTTACTCAAAGAAATCTAAAAACAGTTGTTACGTCAGAAAAAGAACAACAGGTTACCTACTAGCCTGGAATCTCCTTAACCGTAGGTGCTTGCCAATCGAACAAAAAAATGTCGAGTATACTAGAATTTTGCCGATTGCTTCACCGAGACTGGACCGTCTTTTAATAACTACGGTGCCCGCAACGCAACCAAAACAACAATTGAAAGTGAAAAATGTAAACCTAGAACTGTCAAAATAAACCCAAACTGTACTTCGGGATACCGTACCTTTGTTTCGAGTATCCGATATTTCACTACTGTTGCATGCGCCATGATCACCTGGTTTATCCCAAAAGATTTAAATTCCTATAAATTAAACCCCTTTTGAAACCAAAACTATAGTTTATATTTGGAAGTAAAATCTAATTCTATGATATTACAGTGATGTGATGGAGTGTCTTTTATGCTAATCTTAGCAGCAATTATGTGGGCGTTCCTTCTTCCACAGGCGCTAAAGAAGATTAATTTCAGTGACTCAACAGCTAAGTACTATAACAGAATAAGCTGACTAGCCACACTTATTAGTCGCGGTATTTAGATTCATGATCACTGAGAGTTTTCTATTAATTCCCGTTCTTAGTTCCCGTGAAAGTTGGTGTTATTTTGTTTGAATATTTGCCACTTAATAAAGCCAATACAGCTGGGTGGATATAGATGGAATTTTACTAACATCATATTTTATGTCATTATATAGAGAATTTACTCGGTTTTTACTAGCATTTTTTTATCTCAATGAAAGCAAAAGTTAATTTAAACGATGAATAGAATGAGCTAGTAAATAATTGCTGCTTTCAAGATAAAGTTAAATCTTCTAGAATGAAATAAAATCCAAAATGATTTTACCTACAGTTCAAGGAAATCCAATATTTCCTCGCTAACTAAGTGTACTTGCCCTAGTTTAAAATTTTGTAAGATTTCTTAGAATTTAGAACTTTGTAGATTTAATTATTTTGTATATTTTGCAATACAATTAATTATTACCCTATTTTTCCGGTTGCTTTAAATGTATCCCAATGTCTGTTAAACAAATATTTATGTTATGGTTATCTGCCTATACACACAAGATACAACACACAACACTTCAGGACAAAGCAAAGCAGACAATGCAAAGCCATTATATTTTTGATCTTGCCCCAAATTAGAATATTAATCGCATATAATCAACTTTGCCCAGATCGCCCAATTTATGTGAGTTTCTCTAAAAGGGGTGAAATATAACGCAAGATCTGATTTCTTTTAAAAAAGGCTTTTACGGCCTAAGCAAGTACCTACAGCTGGTTGAAAAGAAAACACGTATTTTAATTTTTGTGCGTTCTATTTTTTTATTTCGTTGGAGTTGAGAAGTGAGTTCATGTTAAATCAAGAAGTGATTTATAATCAGTGATCGGATAACCGGATGCATATTCACCTAAAGTTCATTTTTTGCTAGGATATTATGGAAGCGGCTTCTTAAAACATATTTTTTTAATTATAAATCCCGGGATTCCAGAAAATTCGGAAATGTGAAACTACTCTGTAACATAGTGAAGAAACGACGTCTTTAACATGTGGTTTTTATTTAAAAAGAAACTGGTCTCCGGGATTACATAATTATTAATGTGTATTTACTTGAAGTTAATTTTAAGCTCCCCATCAATTTATCAGTATGTTGAGTGTAAGAGGTAGTGATGGCAATTAATGCGATTTCGCATTAATTTCATTAGCATGCGAATTCGTGACTTAATGCTATTGCTATGCTATTTGCTAATTATAACGATGATTAATAATAATGTTGCATGTGAAGTATGAAATTTATTAATATGCGAATTAAAAAGCGCGTTTGCTTAAGAAAGACTCTTTGCACAGGTATGTATTTTATGTACCTAAGTAAGATAATGATCGCAATTAAAATTAAAGAATAATATACTTAAACATAATAACATTAACAACTTGAAGGACCTTCTGTCATACTTACTAATTAACTACTTTATCTAGATTTGGGACTGACAGTAAAATATAGAAACTGGTGTATTATTTAGTAGGTAGGTACCTATATTATTTACAGGTACTTATATAATTAGTTCATATTATTATTAATTATAAGTACAACAATATATACTAGACGAAAGAAAGTTTATCAAATCCGTAAACAAAACTCATTACTATGTGCCAATTCGTACTAAACTTTGACATAATATTAAGACGAAGCGCGCCAAACGCGTGTTACACAGATTATTATTACCTAAACAAACATTCACACGCATTCACTCAATATACGACCTTAAATAGGTACGAGTAAATCAAAGATAAGAAGAATATAATTATAGCTTAACATCACCCTTCGCATTCGCACCATTTGCTAATAATTTCACTTGTCGTGTCAGGTGAAACGGATATATTGAGCATTCCCGTGGACGAGACAGAGAACGCGTTTCCCGCGTTAGCAAAAAAATATAAACGAACCGAAGCGCGCACGAAACGATGAATTCACAATTCACGAAATTTCGCAACAATATTTCATATGCTAAATGCTAAATGAAAATTCGCATGCGAAAATTAATGTGATTGCTAATATATCCATCACTAGTAAGAGGAATGGTAGGCAGTGGGTTCTGTTGTATCTAAGTTAATGATTATTATGAAATTGAATGGCTTTTCTTTGTAATTCTTATTTATTATTCGTTTGAGATAAAGGTTTTGAAAATTGAAGAAAATTAAGAGAATTTTATTATTTTTAGAGCTATTTTTTGGTAAAAAAGTTAAAATAAGTAAATTTACCTACACCCGATTTGATTCTATAATAAAACAACGAAATTTGTCGAAAAATCGCGGGATTACGGGATTTTTCGATTCAAAAGTGCATTCCATAATAGCCAACACCTCAACTTTAGGTAAATATGCATCCGATTATCAGATCACTATTTATAATAAAATGAATACTCCTTAAATACAAACAATTATTTAATATACAGGGTTACTGGTAATTCGACGTATATCCGTCAGGGGCTGATAAGGGAGCCAAAATGCAACAAATTGAACCCCCATATGTACAGCCAAAATTCAATAGTTTTCGAGATATTTTTATTTTACGGGTTTTTTGATATTTACCCAAAAGTTGATATTTAATTCCAAATAAAAAAAGAAATACATATTTGAATGGTTTCCATTAAAAATAATGTTGTAGCTGGCACTTTAATTAAGCTATAGACATAATTAAAACTACTTAATTTAACAAAATAATTAAAATAATGAGCGATATAAGAATAATATCTTACCAATATTTTCATCTTGCGCTTCAAAAATTTTGTCTCGTCACAAAAATTTCTATGACATTAATCGTAAAAATAACTAAAACAACTTGCCTATTCTGTAAGCTTTCCAAAGAGGTATAAAAGTCTCTTAAAATACATAATTCGTGGTATGGCATGTGTTTGAACCAGCGCGGGGAGAGAAATCATCTGTGTTTTTAGTTTATGATCCTCGCTAAAACAACCGATTTTACTGACGAAATTCTTCAAGATGGGGCGGAGTGTACGGGCGGGGGAGTACACGGCGTGGCGCCTGCTGCGCTCGTGTCGCCTTTCTAATCCTTAGTAAGTTTCGACTCTACCCCGCGCAAGCACGTGTGTTGTTATCTTGCTATTAACCAATCTCTCATCGCGTTAATTTGTTATCGATCATTATTGTTAATTCTTGTTTCTCTTGTTATTCTATATGTTATCATTGTTATTTCTTTTGTTATTTCGGATAACATGATATTCTAATAACGAATACGCAAACATAATTTTTTGTTATGGTTTTGCCGGTGGAAACGCGGCTGCGGCTCGGCGAGAATACCCACGCCGGGTGCGCCAAAGTTCACCAAAATTTTCAACTCCGGTAATTGGAAATCCGCAAATATTCTTCCTAACATTTTTCATCCTAATCCAGCTCGGTATTTCCCAGTGGAAAGTATGGTCGATAGTACATCTATCAGCTAGACACCCATACCATTATCCCAACCTTGCACGAGGGAGATCCTGCCAGGCGACTCGAATTTTCTCGTTTTATGTTAAACGCTAAGCAATATAACTTCAACGAATGCTCGAAGATCTGAGAAAGGCGAGCCTTGAGGTTGGACTTGCGATGAATCGTTCAAAGAACCAGGTTATGACCAACAGCAGTAAACGTAGGGTCGAGGTTGATGGGCAGGAAATACAGTATGTCGACGAGTATACCTACTTGGGCCAGATAGTGTCTTTCGAAAACAGGCAAGATCGAGAAATCGATCGTCGAATCGAGAATGCCTGGAAAGCCTACTGGTACATGAAAGAGTTCATGAAGGGCAACCTTCCAATAGCACTAAAACGCAAACTCGTCGACATGTGCATTCTGCCCATCCTAACCTACGGTGCTCAGACCTGGTCCTTGACCGAACTTGAAAAATCCAGTCTCAAGGTTTGTCAAAGAGCAATGGAGCGCATTATTTTCGGATATAAGAGGGTTGATCGAGTGCAAAATGCCGTTCTGTGATCACTGACGGGTGTTGCTGATGTGGGACGGAAGACTGCCAACCTAAAGTGGGATTGGGCGGGTCACGTGATCCGGATGCATCCTAGCCGATGGGCGAAGATCGTCACGCAATGGGTGCCGCAAGATGGGCGGCGGAAAAGAGGCAGACCCCAAAAACGATGGCGTGACGATCTAGACAATTTTGACAGAGACTGGCCCAATTTGGCAGAAGATAGGGATGCTTGGAAGAGTGTAAGGGAGACCTTTGCCCAGCAATGGGACAACATAGGCTAAATAAAAAAATAAAAAAATGTTAAACGCTGACGCTGACCAGGAACTTTTCCTAAGAAATATTTTGTGGACTTTTGACAAAGTTTGACCAGGATGGTATAACAAATTACCACAACTTACATTTTTGGGCACCTAAAGCAGGCAGCAATCCAAAAAAACTAAAAGAAATTGCGTCGCAAATGAGATTTTCCCTGAACGTATGGATGGGTGTCCTAGATAATTATTTGCTGGGCCCTCATTTCTTGAAGTTTTTAAAATTACTAGAAGTTTTTGAGAAACAACCTAGATGATTTGTTGGCGGATGAGCCCGAAGAAATAAAAAACAACCTCATGTTTCAACATGATGGTTGCCCAGCACATTACCGGATTACTGTCTGACAGTGGCTAGACGAGAGATATCCAAACCGATGAATTGGGAGGGGAGGGCCAATTCCGGGGCCAGCACGGAGCCCTGATATCACACCACTTGACTTTTACGTCTGGGGTCATATGAAGGAATTAGTATAAGTGACAAGTAAATTCAGTCAAAGAACTTCGACAGCGAATAATCAACGCGGTGCAACAGATGAAAACAACGTTCACATCAAGAGTGACGAAAGCCGAAGTTAGGAAGAGAATTCAAACCTGCATTCGTAATCGAGGGGCTCATTTTGAACAAGATGTGTAAAATTTTTAATAAAATTTGACGTACATTTTTTAATGCATTTTATTTCATACAAATACAAATGATCCTTTAACAACCCTTTAAAATTTACTTTTATACCTTTTTGGAAAGTTTACAGAATAGGCAAGTTGTTTCAGTTATTTGTACGATTAATGTCAGAGAAATTTTTGTGACGAGACAACATTTTTGAAGCGTAAAATGAAAATATTGGTAAGATATTATTCTCATATCGCTCATTATTTTAATTATTTTGTTGAATTAAGTAGCTTTAATTGTGTCCATAGCTTAATTGAAGTGCCAGCTACAACATCATTTTTAATGGTACTCATTCAAATATGTAGTTTTTTTATTTGAAATTAAATGTCAGATTTTGGGTAAATATCGAAAAACCCTTAAAATTCAAATATCTCGAAAACTATTGAATTTCGGCCATACATATGTATGTGGAGTTCAATTTGTTGCATTTTGGCCCCCTTATCAGCCCCTGACGGATAAACGTCGAATTACCAGTAACCCTGTAGATGTAAAATAACTACCTTCATTGTAAAAAGAACATCACCTTGTACAGGCTGTTAATGTATTATGGAATGCCTTAAAATACAGAACATGAAATAACTTTTTCGTAGGAAATTCACTCTCAACTAGGGAAACCAATATTTTACCATTTGGCACCCAGAAATTCGCCGATTCAGCGAGAGGGCGGATGGCTGTATTATTTTCAATATCCGCTCAGCCACTTACTCAAGTCTTTGTCGAAAATCTCGCGAATTAAGTGGAATGACTTGAATTTTTATTCAGAAACGCTCACTTAAAGTTTAATTTGATCTTGGGTAGTCATTTTATTCTGTCCGTCAATCAATTCAGCTTGTAGTGGTATTGTCAATTCGTCTCGCTTAATTTGAAATGGTTTGTACGATATCTGTTTCAGTATTGCATATTTTTTGGTCACCCTACGTCATTTAGATGTCATCACTTGTTACAGTGATAATATTCGCGGTAATCACATGAATTTCGTGGCTCATCCATTTTGTACGTATGCATATTTAAGTCAGCAATTTGTTTGATAATAGTTCAAATAAATAAATGAATTGTATCTTCTTTAAAGTCATAAGAAGATCTCTATATACCTAGCTTCAGTTTGATATGGATTGAAGGTATTTGAAACTGCAATGAAAATATCCTTTATAATCGTGTTGTGTGGAACATTCATCGATGTCCGGCGATCTGAGATATTTTATTCAGCGTCCATGTGTGTACAATTTGTACCAAGGACTAGCATTTGTGACGGAACTGACCGAACATCGGGTACGCATTGAATACCAATCGTTATGACGATGGAGGATTTTAAACTACGGTATATAGGAATAAAATGGAAGTAAAGAGGAACCCACCACGCACCCTCGGATTGCCCACCCCAACTATTGCAATAGAAAAACGTTGACAATACCGAACTCCTCTAAAGACAAAGGATAAGGGATACGTGGAATAATGCGGAAAAGGGTTCCAGGAAAATACCTGACGTGCAGTATCCCGCTCTATGCGCCGACTATGCATCGACACGTGTTTCGCCTCTCCACGAGGCATCCTCAGGACCGATGGGCAACGACTGAGCGCTGTTCTACCGCGTTCATGCCTTTTATGTGCTCGTACTTTCTAATTTCCCCCGTCGTTCGACTGACGTGCGTCATTATCACGATATGCGAACAAATTCAGCAGAGAGGACCCGTTGAAGTTAGTTTGTTCGTTTAGCAATGTATTTTTGTCTCGTTTTAATATCTCTAATTGTTCCAATACGCACATTCGGAAACCTTTTTGGCACGTGTGTATGACGTCAAAAGAATGTCCGCTATTTAAACTGTGACCCGTGTGGAGTAAATGCTCTGCAAAATGCGACTTTTCAGGCTGGTTGTTTCTATATGCCGCTAAGTGTTCTCAATATCGCAGCTCAAAACTTCTACCCTTTTGTCCTATGTACTTATTTTGGCATTGATCGCACGATAAACAGTAAATACCGGACTTTTTGTTTTTACATACTTTATCTTTACCATTACACAGAAACTTTAGCGTCTTATATGGTTTATAGGCCGATCTTATACCGTTTCTTCTCAGTATACGCGCCATACGTTCAGTTATGCTGCCGAAATAGGTAAGCACAGCAGTGTTCTTCACGGGATCTTTTATGGACGGACATAAAAGCGACTTGGCCAAACTATGTTGTTTCTCTCGAATCAACTTATCAATTAAACGTTTACTATACCCATTCACTTGAGCTATATGATAAATAGTATTTAATTCTTTGCTATATGATTCTACACTCAGTGGCACATTTAATAATCTATGAATCATACTACGAAATGCTGCTAATTTGTGTTGTGATGGATGACAGGACGAAGCTGGTATTGTAAGTATCTGTATAAGTCGGTTTGCAAAAAATTTCAAACGAGTGACAGGTACCCTCCCTTTTGATAGTCAAATCTAAGAAGTTGATCGAGTTGTTTTGTTCCATTTCTAATTTAAATTTAATCTTGGAATGTATACTATTAATTCTTCTAAGGAATCAGTAAGGCTGACGCTCAGTGCCCTTCCTAGCTAGCAAAATATCGTCCACGTATCTATAATAATATAATATATTTTGTTCTTTCACCAAATGTTCGAGTTCGTAGTTATTCATAAATATATCTGCCAACAATGGACAAAGCGGTGAACCCATAGCCAAACCCTCTTTCTGGCAAAAGTTCCCTCTTAAAGTATGTATAGCAAAGAATTAAATACTGTTTATCATATAGCTCATGTGAATGGGTATAGTAAACGTTTAATTGATAAGTTGATTCGAGAGAAACAACATAGTTTGGCCAAGTCGCTTTTATATCCGTCCATAAAAGATCCCGTGAAGAACACTGCTGTGCTTACCTATTTCGGCAGCATAACTGAACGTATGGCGCGTATACTGAGAAGAAACGGTATAAGATCGGCCTATAAACCATATAAGACGCTAAAGTTTCTGTGTAATGGTAAAGATAAAGTATGTAAAAACAAAAAGTCCAGTATTTACTGTTTATCGTGCGATCAATGCCAAAATAAGTACATAGAACAAAAGGGTAGAAGTTTTGAGCTGCGATATTGAGAACACTTAGCGGCATATAGAAACAACCAGCCTGAAAAGTCGCATTTTGCAGAGCATTTACTCCACACGGGTCAGTTTAAATAGCGGACATTCTTTTGACGTCATACACACGTGCCAAAAAGGTTTCAGAATGTGCGTATTGGAACAATTAGAGATATTAAAACGAGACAAAAATACATTGGTAAACGAACAAACTAACTTCAACGGGTCCCCTCTGCTAAATTTGTTCGCATATCGTGATAATGACGCACGTCAGTCGAACGACGGGGGAAATTAGAAAGTACGAGCACATAAAAGGCATGCACGCGGTAGAACAGCGCTCAGTCGTTGCCCATCGGTCCTGAGGATGCCTCGTGGAGAGGCGAAACACGTGTCGAAGCATAGTCGGCGCATAGAGCGGGATACTGCACGTCCTGGAACCCTTTTCCGCATTATTCCATGTATCCCTTATCCTTTGTCTTTAGAGGAGTTCGGTATTGTCAACCTTTTTCTATTGCAATAGTTGGGGTGGGCAATCCGAGGGTGCGTGGTGGGTTCCTCTTTCCTACCATTAGGTTACAATGGAGTTCCGCCAAGTAACGCCTGATTCCATCAACTATATAGGAATATATTTCTATAGATGACTTTACAGTTATAATATGTATATTATGTAAACAGCTCTGTTTATAAAGTGTCCCACTATTGGGCACGCTTCTCAAGAGAGAAGAGAACGGTAAGGTCACAGCTTCTATCGAAAATATTAAAGGGATCGGCGAAACATGCAGGGTTTTCTTCATAGTTAGTACACAATAATAAACAATTTAATACGTACATAATTTCGCAAAGTCAGCGGTGTGTCCTGTGGATTAGAACTGTCTGTCTGCCAGACTGTGAGTCTCACCACAAGTTTATTGCTTTGACGTTTATATGGGATACTAGACAGGCATTATTGTTCTTTTAAAATATTCACCAAAACTTAAAGAACATAATTATCTATATAGACATGTATAAGGCAAGACGCAACGTACGATTCACATATGTGGATTACTTTTACGCTTGATTCTTTGATAATATATTGGATTTTCATTAACTGGTATTTTTTTTATGGTAATAGGCGGCAAACGAGCAGACGGATTGCCTGATGGTAATCAATGACCGCCGCCCATGGACACAAGCAACACCACACGAGTCACAAGTGCGTTGCCGCCCCTTTGGGTTGGGGAAAGGGATAGGATGAGGAGTGGGATGAGGGAGAAGGAATAGGGGATAGGGCCTCCGGCACTCTCACTCACCGAACGAAACGCAGCAGTTAAGGTACTGTTACTTTACGTCGATTTTCTATGAGAGGGTAGTACTTCCCCGTCCGAGCCGGTCCCATTCATGCTGAAATCAGCAAGGCTCTACTACCTTGTATTTGGAGAACATTCCAAAAAAAGCAGCATATTGTACCATTTTACAGCAGCTCTAATAGTAATTCTTGTTTAAAGTTATTTCCACGCAATCTTTGACTGCGAACTATTTCGAACATGGATGTTTGTCTTGGTCTGGGTGTTTCTATGTATAATATGTATGTATTTACAAAAAAAAAGAATATAATTATCGCCGTCCCCAGCAAATAATATCATAATCAACTATTGCGATAGAAGTGCTTTTATGGAGAATTATTGCTCTAGAGGTGCGATTACTTTTCGAGTTAGACATTTTGTAATGAATTTTCCTTTTATTATTCGTCTATAATATAACCAAGCTAATCGACATAGCTCAGAGAATTAGCACGTTGAAGTGGTAGTGGGCTGGTCACATCTGTCGCAGAACCGATAACCGATGGAGTAGCCGTGTTCTAGAGTGGAGACCGCGCCTTGGCAAACGTAGTGTAGGACGCCCTCCGGCTAGGTGGAGTGACGATATACGCAAAGTGGCTGGCAGCGGCTGTACACGAAGAGCCGAAAATCGGGCTCAGTGGCGTGCCATTGGAGAGGCCTATATCCAGCAGTGGACTACGGCAGGCTGATGATGATGATGATGATGATGATTCGTCTATAAATAAAAACTATTTTTGTGAAAGAATAAAAGTAGAAAATCTACAAGAGAAAGATATGAAAGATGAGTATAAACGAAGATTGATAGCAAGATTTGAGAGATTCGATGGCATAAATGATATGGAAGAATTATGGCAGGCCTTTAAAGAAGAGGTAGTATGTGTAGCGTCTGAAGTATGTGGTATGATCAAGAGAAGGAAAATACGAAAGGTTAAGAATACATGGTGGGACAAGAATGTACAATCAGCAGTGTCAGAGTAGAAAAAAGCTTGGTCAGATTGGTTGGCTGCCAGAGCAAATGAAAGAATGGGAAAAGCAACCAGTGTAGACATAGATGAAGCAAAAAAATGGTTTGTTAGGTCAAAAAGAATAGTGAAAGAAATGGTTAAAAGGAAAAAAGAGGAAAAGCAAAATGAGTTTGATAGCAGATTATCTGACGATTTCCAGAAGAACATTAAGTTTTTCTGGAAATCCGTTCGTGCAGTTCGAGGAAGAACTCAATCCTCAGAACACACATTCATCAGAGACGAGAATGGAAGTATAGTAAATGGTGAGTTGTGCGTGCTGAAGAGATGGAAAAAGTATTTTGAAAGTTTATTCGAAAGAACGGCGATAGAGACACCGATAGCTGAAGTGAATTGTAATGATAGCAATGATGAAAGCAATATTGGCGTGGATGAGATCGTGAAGGCACTGGGAAGTATGAAAGTAGGTAAGGCTGCAGGATATGATAGGATTACAGTCGAAATGCTGAAGGCTGGACAGGGCATCATAGTTGGTCAGTTGCAGCGGTTATATAACTTGTGTTGGAACACCGGCCGAGTACCTAATGACTGGACCAGAGCTGTAGTTGTGCCTCTTTATAAAGGAAAAGGCTCGCAACAAGACTGCAAAAACTATAGAGGCATTAGCCTTCTCAGCATTGTTGGCAAATTGTATGCAAAGGTACTTATTGAAAGAGTTATGGAAGTAACCGACAAGAAAATATGGGATGTACAAGCGGGATTCCGAAAGGGTATGGGATGCACGGATTAGGTTTTTTCTTGCGAAGAATAGCTGGAAAATTTTTGGCCAAAGGTCAAAAGGTCTATTGCGCATTCGTGGATTTGGAAAATGCTTACGATAAAGTGGTGAGGAATGAAATGTGGTCGGTGCTATCAATGAATGGGGTGGACAGCAGCCTCATTCGAGCTCTGAAATCCCTTTATGAGGATTCTAGAGCTTGTGTGAGGATAAACGGGGCATACACTGACTGGTTTACCATCGATAAAGGTGTTAGACAGGGATGTGTAGCGTCGCCGTGGCTGTTTAACCTCTTCATGGACAGTTGTTTGCAAGATTTAAAACATAGTGACTGCGGATTAAGGATGAATGGGTTACTCGTCAAATGCCTCCTTTTTGCTGATGATCAGGTTATACTTGCATCTTCAACGGAGGAGTTGCAGGAGATGGTAACAATCATGCATCGTGCGTTAGAAAGGAAAGGAATGAAAGTGAATGTAAGTAAAACGAAAGTTATGGTTTTTGAAAAGGAGGAATGCGTTACGGCTTGTATTGTTTTGGTCGATAGACAGCGAGTGGAACAAGTGAATGAGTTTGTTTACTTAGGTACGTTGTTTACGAGACATGGTAAGAATGAAGCAGATATTGAAAGGAGAGTTAATGCAGGTAATTGTGTGAATGGAGCTCTGAAGGCGTTTATGAACAGTCAAAACGTGTCCAAAAAGGCACGTTTGGCTGTACATAGAGGTGTGTTAATGCCTACCCTTATGTATGGTAGTGAAAGTTGGGTATGGCAGAAGAGATTTGAAAGTAGAATAAATGCTGTAGAAATGAGAGCACTGAGAAGTATGTGTGGTGTGTCTTTGACCGACAGAGTAAAGAATTGTATGATACGAGAGTGGTATGGGGTAAAAGAAGATGTAGTGACAAGCATTGAGAAAGGCATGTTAAGATGGTTTGGGCACATGGAGAGGATGATACAAAATAAATTAGCGGGTCTTAATCGCGTACAATTAATTTATTTAAGGTATAAATACCTATTTGTTTCCGACGTTTCGCTCGTCTTGCACCGAGCGTGGTCGCGGAGAGACTGATGAGAGCTCAGCGCCGTCTTGTAGAAGTGCGGGTTTCGGCACCTACCCTCACTTGGTCTTTATTTAAGTTCGCACTGTCGGTACTCCGACACACTACACTAATGACGTCTACACACTGTTGAGATTTATCACTGCGGCGGTGTTTACATTTGCTGATGACTGGATTCCAAGTAGCCGATAATCTATATCCATCCTCCCGGTTGAAATTGTTATATTTCTTGATTTCTACCGCTTCACGTACTATCCTGGAGTAATAGTGACGATCGGTGGATAAGACTTGTGGTTGATGCAGTTCTATCCAGTGGTTTGGTCCAGATTCCAACAAATGCTCAGCTATAGCCGACTTATTAATATGTCGGTTTTTCACAGCTGCGATATGTTCCTTTACTCTTTCAGCGATTGTACGCTTAGTCTGCCCGATATATGAACTACCGCAGCTGCAATCGACTTTGTAGACGCCAGGTGTTTGGAGAGGAATGACATCCTTTGGGGTACGCAGATTATGTGCTATCTTAGAGAACGGACTGTATACAGTCTTGATGGAGTATTTCTTGAGTACTGTTCCAACCTTGTCCGTTACTCCCTTTAGATACGGCATGTAAGCCGGCACTCTGCTCACTTCAGGTCTACGATCTTTCCTCTTCAGACGGAGTATCTTCTTCTTGTATCCGTTGCGCCTAAGTACCTCCTGAACATGTGACAGTTCACTATTTAAGACCCGCTAATTTATTTTGTATGATGTATACAAATCGCGAAAGTTTAAAATCGATTATGGAGAGGATGGATGACGATAGACTGACAAAGAAGATATATCAGGCTAGTGTGAATGGGACAGGACAAAGGGGAAGACCTAGGAGAACGTTCTATAAACAGATTGGAGACATCCTGAAAAAAGGACAAGTCAGAAGTACCCTTAACAGAAGAGCATGCATGAGAAACTTGATGGGAGTGAGTGAAGCAAGTGAGGTATGTCAGTATCGTTGCAAATGGCGTTCCGTAGTCTCTGCCTACCCCTCCGGGAAACAGGCGTGAGTCTATGTATGTATGTATGTATTTTTGTGACGAATATCATCATAATGAATTAATACTGACCCCTTAAAGTTATCCTTTTGCCAGTAAACTGTAGGTAATTACAATTTTATTCAGGTACAGTAAATATAACAAATTTCGGTAAAGTATATTACCATTCCTTTTGCTATGGAATATTAATGTTAACCAATTTACTGTTACCACAATATATCGTTTTGAGCAATGTATAATATGGTAATAATAAGTTACCATTACAATCAACCTCGCTACTTTACAGTCAAGACGATCGCTATTAACTATTTTTGTATATGTCACTGTCAACAATTTACTCGAATAAAATCGTAATGTTGCATTACAGTTTAAAAATTGTGTAAAATTTTTGTAATATGAATTTTTGGGGATCCTGCCGTTTTGCCGAAAAGATTTTGACAAAATTTCATTACCCAAACAAATTTTAGCAACTTTTTTCTATACCATTGCAATATTTCAAATGATTTTAGTACGCATATTTTTATTTGGTCAAATTTTTACTTGGCAAAATATTACCAAGTATAATGTCATTATGGCATTTGGTCTTTAATCAAATGATTTATTACAGCAAACAATCTTCAGACAATAAACGTTTGGTGATACTAGTTTATTTATGGTAGTAGTTAGAGTAGGCTAATTATTAAAAAAATGGTTAGGTGAGGTTAGAACTAAGTATGACCTCCTACGACCAGAAACGACTTGCATTACGAGAAAAAAGAGATTGTTTTTAATAGGTTACCGGGAACTGAACTATTTAGATTAGTATAATTATTGATGTTGCGTAAAAACCGTTATTCCAACTCAAATATTTGACTAAATAAAAAAAAATTAAAAGTACTAGTTGGTAAACAAGTTATAGTTTAAACGTTCATTTCCCAAACATTAGGTTTGCGTCAAAATTTTTTGTGAATAGATTTTTTGCTAAGTAATAATTTGGCAAATGAAATGATGCGAAAAATATTTTGGGAAGTGAAAATTTGTCAAATTCCTTTCGGTCGAACAAGGGAGACCCGAATTTTTATTATATTTTTATGGGTGTAAAACTAATATTATTTTTAAATTACATCTCTTTACACAACAAAATATACCTATTTATTGGTATGTCAACGAGTTTGCTATGTAAAACTTTTATGAAGTTATAATAAAAAACGGTTTTTTATTTTTCCTGTAAATTTGACTTTTTTTAATACGATGTTATTCGTTGGGGACGGCGATATGTATGTTTATCCATTATTATTATTATTCTATTCTACCACATTCACACAACACCATCTAGTGCCAAACTAAGCAGAGCTTGTACTATGGGTACTAGACGATGGATAAACATACATAATTATATACTTTTTTTTTGTAAATACATACACATTATACATAGAAACACCCAGACCAAGACAAACATCCATGTTCACGTACATAAATGTTTGACTTGAGCGGGAATCGAACCCGCGACCTTCGGCGTGGCAGTCGCTTACACTCCCTTATCTAGTACCCATAGTACAAGCTCTGCTTAGTTTGGGACTAGATGGTGATATGTGTATGTGGTAGAATATTATACAACATGTATCATGTACAAAGACCATCTGTTTCGGTCTTTTTTCATTCGCGGTGGAAACTCTATTCTCTATACTACTACTACTATCTAACTCTGCGCCACAGAATGGGAGTGAGTTATTGGTTCGAGTTTGGGGCAGGCAATGGACCTGTTCCTGCACGGTGTCCTCGAATTTATGTAGCGTATGGTCACAGAAATCGCGGCTTAGACCGACTTGGACGCAGCCTTTCCGAGAGTGTTAGTTGTAATAATATCCAAAATAATACTCTCAAATATTCTGACGCACAATCCTAGAAGCTCATTTATATTTTTGCTTTAAATTGGTTATATGGCCTGGTAAACCAGTGCCGTAAAACAACAAAACAGCTAATTTATAATAAGAGGAAATCATAATTGCATGTCCAGACTTTTACTTCTATTATTCCATCTAAAACTACAATTTCATAACCTTCTACATAACTGCATAAGAATTGACGATAAAATTGTACCATTGAACGTGCATTGCAACGTTATATCACGTTATCTGTATACAAAGTTGTTGCAATATCCGACAGATGTGCAGCGTCTCTGACAAACTGCAACAGCATGCTTCCGAAGCGTCACGTAGCACGATAAACTAACCGTTTGGAATATTCGACAAAATACAAAATTCTAGAGAATTTGTGACACAAATGTATGTTTGAACGGTAGAGCTGTGTCGTGTCGGAAACAGCACGTACCATTTTTGTATATGAGAACAATGAAATATGCTTCAGAAATGGCTGTTTTCGAAAATATGTAGGCAAAGTGCTCAGTAGTGATATATGCGGTTCTAACGTTATGGAGCGAATGTGTGTTTTCAGTGATTAATGTCAATGTATGTATCGTACTAAAACACATACTTTCACCACTACGATAATCATCATGGTTCGTCTAAAAAGGCTGAGGCGGTAGGAAAATAGAATAAGTCGAGCGTCTTTTAAGATCATGGACGTCAGTAGTCATCCACTGCATGATTCCTCTATCGAAAATAAACAAAAATAACCATAGTTACGAGCGACATAACTGGTAAGTATGTAGTTCTTAAGATAATTTTATAAAGAAATCCTGTCTTTTATAATCAATTTCCATTGGTGACGCTCGGATCAATGTACAATACATTGATACAAGCATCACCAGTGAAGCAAAATGGATCAACGTATCCATGACAAATAATAATAAATTACATATAATAATTTATTTATTTATCTTTCTACAATAATAATATATATAATTCTAAGGTAAGTACGTACTAGATTTTCTAGATTAGACCTGTGCTTACTTGATTTGGTTTTACTTGCAATTACCAGGACAGTTTATATTATACTGCCTTATTCATGCTCATAGCCGATTATATTCTCTGGGTCATCTTCACTTATCCAAAAAACAATGTCTAATTACCTGAACTAAACTCTCGTTTTCATGTCGTAATTTACGATTTTTCATGTCGTCACTAGAAATCAAAAGTCCATTTACTAACGGAGATGAAACCGCTGATGATTCTCATTAGCTTAAAGTGTTTTTGATATAAAAAACACGAGCTTATAATAAGGGCGGAAAAACGAGTACGCAATATGACATGCTTACATATTGGTGAGAATATGAGACAAAATACGTCGCATTCTAACCTTGTTACATAAAAAAAATATTTTTAAATAAAAAAAACCGATCTCAAAAAACACTAAGGAACTAAAAAACAACAAATAATTGGTTTTGGAGCAAACATTTCTGGAGTCGGTGCCAAGCCAAGTATTTCTGATCTGACTCTAATACCTCTAGATACACATTAACTTTCGTTGTTGATAAAATAGATAGTTTGTAATTTAGTAACTTTTTGCGTAAGGGCTTGGCACCGACTCCAACTTTTTTGTTTTTTAGTTCCTTAGTGTTTTTTGAAGTCTTTTTTTATTTAAAAATAATTTTTATTTTTTGTTTTTTAGTGGTATACTAATAAAAATATTAATAGGTGGTAAGTAGGTACATAGGATAGTGTAGGTGGTACATGATGGGGAGGCCTTCCTTACGTGCCTCAATTCTGAAATGTAGATCTGTACCTTTCTGGCAATTTCAAGTATTTTTTTGTTTTCAACTAACTAGCCTAAACACGTTCGTTTCAGTTCCATCATCAGATCCCGGAAACCATCCATGTTTGCCAAGACAAAACAAACGAGCCTAAACACGATGAGATTGCGTTATTGTATTACAAAGATTCCATGGCCACCTTCCTGCTCTATCAGCAGTTTGGTAAACATTCAGCACTAAAGTCCATGTAAAGACGAATCAAACGAGCTCAAACTCAATGGGATTGCGTCTTTGTATTACAAAGATCCCATGGCCACCTTCCTGCTCCATCATCAGACCCTGGAAAACATCCAGTACCTAAGTCCATGAAAAGACCAATCAAACGAGCCTAAACTCGACGGCATTGGGTAGTTTTCGTCAAATCGCTTTAAGTGTGCAAATAAAATTTGAAGAGTTCCTACGATTTTTCAGGATTCCATAATCAGATCCTAACCTGATGATTATGGGACCAACTAGGAGGTATACTCTTTAAATCTAAACAAGAATTTTTTAAATCGGTCCAGGCGTCTTAGAGAAATCGGGGAACATACATAAAAAAAGATTTCGACGAATTGAGAACCTCCTCCTTTTTCTGAAGTCGGATAACGATTAATTAGTTTGACTTTACTCGTTGTGACTGATGGTGCCAAGTTACGATATGAGTTTCCAGAGTGTTTTTCCACTTTCGTAGTCACTTACATAAATCCTTATGAATCTTGTACCTATTTTTTATTTACTTTATCGTAATATTCATTTACCTTCAGTACAGCCGTGACCATGGCACTTGCAACACTGCCAAAATACCGGTACCTCAAATCCATCACATACTATGTACATATGTAGGTAGGTATACAACTCAATATACATGTAGTTTAAAGTTGTTCAAACTGGCTAAGCTTCTATTGTTCAAACTTCTCTACTGAAATTAAAGCAATCAGCATGCTAATATTTTTAAAATGCCAGTATGTTTAATAGCGCTTATGATGTTTGTGACACTAAGATATCGTTTTCTTTATTTATTAGATACAGACGTCCTTTTCTACTGATAAAATGACGCCAAAAGAGACCCAATCATTCTTAAATAAGAAAAATCATTGAATGTGAACACGCGAATTGTGATCCGAAGAAAACGTAATTGTTTGCGATTATGAAAAGCAAGCAAAAAATATATATAGATCATATTTTATCGTGTTATTACTAAGGTAAATGGGATTCCTTGGATATACAAACATTTATCGAATGTTTTCTATTAGGGCGTTAAATGTTTTCGGTGAACAACATTATATTACCCATGAGGTACGAAATGGCTTCTCTTTATTATTGGTTTGTAGAACTGTGAACAATTTAGTGTAGATATAAAAATATAATAAAGTAATATGAGCCCTGTATATAAACTATCTTACTGCTGGTTACGCGCCTCCTCTTTTAAGACAAGGTTTAGGTTATAACCTAAACCTTGTATCTGGTGGTGGTGGACTATAGTCTACCACGCTACCCAAGTGCGGATGAGCAGAAATACAGGTTTTCAACTATGTTTTCCTTCAACGCTTGCCAAAGCAAGCCATTATTAACAATTCAATAAGCACGTTAGAAAGGTAAGGGGTACGCGCCGTGAGCCTCTTCTCCGAAGTAGTCTGTTAGTCATGGCACTAAGCTTTAGCTGCCTTATAAATAGGCGTAAATGAATTTAGTGTATAAATAATACGAATCATATTTAAAATCTGAATCTTAATTGCTGAACTATATTGAAAGTTGGAGAGGTCAGGCGGATTAGCTATAGGTACCTATTTTATAGCTAAAACCAGTGTCAAGATATTTGAGAGAAGAGACTTGCATTAATGACAGCCGGTTCCACCTATGAGCTACCTCACTATATCATGATTTATATTCTTTCTAGTATTCATGTGTAATCTTATCACGTCAATCGCTGTACCCTGAATCAGAGATACCCGTCGAGTCAACAATGTCGTATATATTGTCGTATTGTGACCCATTGTGACGGATATAAGTCGGTACAACCATTGTATACGGTGCCATTACGAGGTGTGTATATACGGGTATACACTTGGAGCAGTAGCGTGCGGTTTTCTTGTTAAACCTCTTGTATTGTACAATTGTAAAACATCTTAGTCTTTACATTAAATAAAACTAAGCATAATGTTTTATTTCAGTCGCCATCATGTCTGTTTATTTGAGCACATCACAGATGAAATCCGGTGAATTTAAGGTTTAATTTTTATTCATTATTTGCCAGAAGCTTTCACTAGCCGGTAATTCCAACTATTATCTTATTGTGATCATATGTTTCGGAAGCACGAACCAAATATTTACGAAATATGTCACTTGGGCAGAATATTATATGATACCTATTGGCGTGGCCGCGGCCAATACCTGCTCGTATATTTTCAACGACATGTAAATTGGGCGCGTCACTTAGGAAGATTCCGATCTTTGATCTACTACTATCGCTTGTGAATACTGCTTTGTGACTCAAAGTAGTATTCAGTCCAGAGGACGGACGCCCGTTTAAGATATTAAATAATTTGACCAGTGCTTGTTAAAATTAGACACTATGCAGACTTTTCTGTATTTTGCCGTATTAAAGATGCAATATAATATTTAGACAAGGGGTTTTTATAACGTGAACGAGATACTATGGTTTATCATACAATTTGATTTGAAATAAAATAATATAATATGTATACTTTTAAAGATGTCACTGAAATTTAAGGGAGTGACAAAGATAGCAATGCAGAGTGTCTCGGGTTCAAACACAAAGCGCGCATAAATGTCTTTTAGAAGTTAAGTTCGTAATAAATTGTTGATGATCGCTTGCTTAATGGTAAAGGAAAGTATCATGAGGATGCAAGAAGTTCTTTGCCAGATTTTTCTTTATGCATCCGCTTAAGAGTTGTGCATCCCAGTTTCAATAAACTTTCATTCATGTTGGTCAGAATGTCAACAAATGTCCGGCAATGCTCTATATTGACTTAGTTGGTAGGTATTATTATTATCATATTACATGGGATCATTGCACACCCTGTCAGGAACAGAAAAATTAGTCTCGCTCTCTCTGTCTCTCACTCATAATAATTCATTTGTATTCATTGAAATGTACTACCATTGCATAGTTTTAAGCTACCACTAATTTATGAATATTTCACATTTCTTTGGTACGTATATATTAAAAATGCTACATTTGTGTGATATATTAATTTAATGTAGAATGCAAGCTTGTGAAATATTTATTGAGTGCTCGGTTCAATGGGTCGATTCGATTCGAAACCTGCATGTTTGAGAGTTCTCCATAATGTTCTCGAAAGACATGTGAAGTCTGCCAACCCGCACTTGACCAGCGTGGTGGACTATGGCCTTACCCTTCTCGAAGTGAGAAGAGGCCCGTGCCCAGCAGTGGGACAGTATAAAGGGCTGATGATGATTATAAAAGTTGAAAATAGTTTGTATTTTTGTTGGGTTGTCACGTATTGTATCACAAATACTGTGGAATAACCGTTTTGTATTGGTATAATATATTCTATTGTATATTTGATAAGTTGAAATGCGGGAGCAAAATATACAAATTACTTAAAATAATTTGTGTTATAACTAAGTAGGTACAACTCATGTTGTCGAGTCTTTCAAATTTTTCTACTGTCTTGTTAGCTTTGGCAGCGTGGTACAATTGTACCCACCGGATACCGTATTCCATAACGCGCATTTCTGCACTGTATTCCCTTAAACAAATAATACTTATTACACTCAAAATGCCCAACCATTTCTCTTATAACAACCCCTATAATATAAACTATTATAATGGAAACATTTCCGTCCACATCACAACTAAATCTGTTCCTTTGTGCGATCCATGGGTAACCAGTGGTTGATCATGTGCGCTCATGACCGACCATTTGTTTAACCCTTGTGGACATAAACGACAGGTAATGTGACGTCATCTACGTTCATGCTGTAAGGGTTACAAATGGAAGGAGATATTTCTTGTGGCTACAATGTAACGTATATTCTTGTGATCCTTTTCCCGTAAGTTTTTATTTCAAATCCGTTTGTTACGTCAAGTAAAAGGATTTTCACTTTAATCTGAAAACGATGTCTCAAATTCATACTGCCATAACAGTAGCACATATTAACAGTGACTGTATTTTTAGGTTCGCAATTGACTTGACACTTGAAATAAACATTATTTCAAGTAACGTAGTAGAATAATACAAATCATTACCGGAGTTTTAGAGCCACGCTAGTGTATGAATAAAATCTGTCGAAGATGGACGTTAAGTAGTGATAATATGTTATACTATTACGTGGAACCTAAGAATTCATGGCGAAATGTGGGTGTAATATTACACCTCTGCCTACGCCTTTGGGGATACAGGCGTGAATCTATAAAAAAAATACTAATACATCTTATAAATTCGAAAGTGTGTTTGTTTATCGGTTTGTTCTTCCCACACGTCAAAACGGAGCAAATATCGATGTGATTTTTGGTATGGAGATAATTGAACATCACTACATAGTATAAAACAAAGTCTGTCTTCTGTCTGTCTGTCCCTTTGTATGCTTAAATCTTTAAAACTACGCAACGGATTTTAATGCGGTTTTTTGAATAGATAGAATGCATATGCATTTATTGCATTGCACCCGTGCGAAGCCGGGGCGGCTCGCTAGTTGACTATGAAATACTTATTGCGAAAACGCTTCAATAGCACCACGTTTAAAAATGTCTATAATACTGTACTGTTGAATTTCAAAATTATAAATCCGCCACCATTGTAAAAATGTATATTCTGTAACTATTTTACCACGTGCAGTTTCGGCATTTCACGTCTATTAAGTAGACATGTGCGTCCAGATTAAGTATTAGATTTTAAAATTGTGCACTAACTATAGGCTAAGGAACTACTAACACTATGGATCTTTGGTCTGAAGTAAATTATATACATACATACATACATACATACATATCGTCACGCCTTTTATCCCCGAAGGGGTAGGCAGAGGTGTATTTCTACACCCACTTTTCGCCAGATATATTTTAGTCCCACGTAATAAGGGGCGAGCCTATTGCCGTACCGGGCACATTTCCAGACTCCGTGCTGCTACTGAGAATTTTGTGACAGAAAAACCCAATAACACTGCCCGACCCAGGAATCGAACCCGGGACCTCCCGATCCCACGCGCACATTTATGCCGCGAGACCAACGAGGCAGTCGTATAGGGTTTGATGTCGAGTTTTTCGTCTCTACGCAAAGATGGTATTTGCATCGTGTTATCCCTTAGTCGCCTCTTACGACACCCACGGGAAGATAGGGGGTGGTGACACTTGTATTCTATGCCGTCAACCACACGGCAAATTATATATTATTATTATATATTATTATTATAATTATATATTATTATATTATATATTATTATATTTTACAACTTTTTGTACGGCACTTCAATTATTTTAATAATTTAGATACCGCTTTTGCGGTAGCGCTTTTGAAAATTATTGAATTATTTATAAAAGCTTCATAAAAATATTTTTTGATGGTTGAAAATAGCTTACTGAATGGATGGCGTAGTGGTTTAAGCGGTCGCCTCGCCGTGTTGTGGGTGCTATCCCCACTTGGGACAAGACTTTATAGATCAAACATAAATTATTCTTTTAAATCGGGATGTGCTTTATGTATCCGTTAATTGAATGTTTGGAAAGTCCATCATGACTTAGGATTTACTCATAGAGTGGAAAAAAAACATCTCATCATCATCAGCCTTGTATATAAACTGTCCCACTACTGGGCGCAGGCCTCTTCTCACTATGAGAAGGGTAGGGCCATAGTCCACCACGCTGGCCAAGTGCGGGTTGGCAGACTTCACATATCTTTCGAGAACATTTTGGAGAACTCTCAGACATGCAGATTTCCTCACGATGTTTTCCTTCACCGTTTAGCAAGCGATCATTAACAATTTAATACGCACATAACTCCGAAAAGTCATTGGTGCGTGCCGTCGATTCGAACCCGGACCCTCTGCGTAGCAGTCGGTCCTCCACTAGGCTATTGCTGCCAAAAAAACATCTAGTCAATCAAAACTAAAATCGTCTGCATCTGAATGTTGATTTATTCAATGAGACTGATTTTATTCGATTTCCAATCACAAAGTCCTCTGTCAGTTTCGATTCGGTACTGAGTTCTGTGCCTACTTGTTGTATTTCCCTTTCAAAGATAAATAAATGATTGATGACTTAAATTAATCGAATATTCAATCACAAATTGTATTATTTTTAGTAACTGCTTTTTACTAAATCCCGCGGGAAAATAAAACAGGGATTGAATAAAATAATTGTATTTCATTCAACAAAAATAATAAATAAATTTATATTTGTATACTGAAGTAAAAATAAAGTTCGCACTACACACACGTTATTCAAAGAAAATTTCTGTTAATTTAACTGTGAGTAACACAGAATATTTCATTCAATCTATTGATTTTAACGGAAAGCATAATTAACGAACACCAGTTGATTTATTTGCTTCAGTACGGCCGCGTTTTTACTACGAAACCAAAAAAAATACAACGAAATTCTGGCAATCAGTACTGTTTATTATAATTCCTGTATTGGTTACATATTTTATGCAACAAAAGTTTTCTTTAGTTATTTTAATAAATTATTCAAGTGGTTGAAACAATTGCATTTAAACAAAACATCAAAGTACTTGCAAACAAACCAAAAAAAGCCACAAAAGTTTATCTCCAATACTCCATGCAAAACTGCGAACTCAAAACAAACGCACATTTATCAAACATCAGAACAAAACCAACACATCGCTTACGCCTATCTTTCTCGTTATTTCACGTCACGAAATCCCTAGCCGGCTATTAAACTCAGGCTCTATAGATCTAATTGTGGCGACGCTGAAATTAGCTCCGTGCAGCACCTACAGGTAGAACACGACGCTAACTAATGGCTGCTAGTACAATGGACAACATGTGGGGGAAAAATACATGCTTTGCGTTAGGGCTAAATGTGAAATGAATAGTTCAAATGTTTCCGACCGAATTTTACCTACAGTACGGCGGAAAAGTCTGATGATGAACCCAAAAGCTAAATATAATACATTCATTATAAGAGAAGTCAAAAAAAATACTTAGAGCTGTCATGAAAATTCGGCAGAATAGATTTTGACTGACTGAACTTGTCGCATGTTCAGGCATTTCACTAACTACGATTTAGTCGTTGAGAGTCTTACCAAACGCTGTTGATGAAATATTTTTATGTCAAATAATGGAAGTAGAGCAAAAACTATGAGTACATTAAAAAAAAACAACACGAAACTTGATTTCATGTTGGACTATTTTGATATCGATAATATAATTAGAGGTACGGAATCTATAAAAAAATATCAGCTTTGTATTTAATCGAATTTCAACCTCGACAAACTTTTCGCTAAACTGAGAATGGATATTTTATGGGTGCCAACATGTTGTACCCATCGATATATATGTACTAAAGTACTAGATGTAGCATTCAGAACATTTACTTTGTTCAAATGCTTTGCATGAACATACCGGCAAAGCTATCTAGTGTCACTTTGACTTTCCTGCGGTGTGGGTCCACTTCGTTTATTGACTGTGTGGCGACGATATATCGATTATTTTTTAATCAGAACTTGTATCTGTAGTAGCGTTAGTCAATATTTTTAATTATTTATATAAATAAAAGAGTTAAATGTGTCATAATACCACATTAAAATGTATTTCTTTATTTTTATGTGACGTCATTTACGATCATAGACTAACTACTATGCAGAAATACATTGCAAGTGATTGTAGGTAAAATATATGACCAAGACCAGACTTCGTGAAGGTACTGGTTTTAAGAATTTTTTAGTTTGATTAATGTTATAAAACCAATTTGACGTTGTATAACACTAATTCTGTTTTCTTTTTATTTTTTGGTAAGTTGATCGTAATGACCGTATTAACGAATATTTCAACACTTCATCATAGTAGGTACACATTTGCAGTTATAGAAAAATACGCAAAAATAATATTGAACCATGAGACCAAAACAGATCCTGATTTCCATTATCCGACCAATAGACAAAAAACCACAAAATTAATTGTCTTTGGCGGCAATTGAATAGTTATTAAAATATATTTTTGAGCATTTCTTGCTAGGGTAAATTTAAGTACTTTCACCGGCATTTTGAGCGTTTGGCACCTAGACTCCTGGGGGCGGCGGCCGCTCTGTCAAGGCTGCTGCCAAACCTAGGGGGGCCGAACGCCTCTTGCCGGAGGCTATATGAGGGAGTCGTGCGGTCGATGGCTCTATACGGGTGTCCCATCTGGGCCGAGAACCTGACGGCCCGCAACGTTCGGGCGCTTCGCGCACCGCAGCGCGCCATGGCCGTCAGGATAATTTGTGGCTACCGCACGGTCTCCTTTGGAGCCGCAACCCTCCTCGCCGGATGTCCGCCCTGGGACCTGCAGGCCGGGCTGTTGGCGTCGCTTTATAAGTGGCGCCGCGAAGCTCGGTCACTAGGCGGAGAACCCGCGCCTCGCGAGATTGAGGCGCGGAAGACGGAACTCCGACAGGTCCTAGTGGCGGAATGGCGACAGCGACTCACGCACCCCAGCGCGGGGCTTCGCTGCATCGAGGCAGTGAGGCCCGTACTCGACGAGTGGCTGGAGAGACGACACGGCGCCCTCACCTTCCGGTTGACACAGGTGATAACCGGCCATGGTTGTTTCGGCCGGTTCCTGCACCGCATTGGCCGGGAGGAGACGCCCGGATGTCACCACTGCGGAGATCGCCGTGACCCGGTAGAGGACACGGCGCTGCACACTTTGGCGGAATGCCCTGCTTGGGCATCGCAGCGCCGGGACCTAGTCGCGGCGATAGGAGTGGTCGAACTCTCGCTTCGGACCTTGATTCGTTCCATGGTTCGGAGCGAGATGTGTTGGGACGCCGCCGCCTCCTTCTGTGAGACGGTGATGTCGATCAAGGAGGCGGCGGAGCGGGATAGGGAGCCCATGCGACCTGTCTCCACCCGCAGAACCGGGCGTCATCGCCGGAGGGCGCTCAACGATCTCCGGCCACCGTGAGTACACGCCAGCGGGCGGCGGGCCTGTTTTGAACCGCCCGCCGTTCGCTAGGCCCGAGAGGCGGCGCACGTGTTCCGCGTGCGCCTCTCGTAGCGTTAGTAGACTACGTCGTTCTTTTCCGCTCGTAGTATGAAAGAGGATGTATGAGGACAATTATGATGGATGCAGATGGATGCATGCGAGGGACGGGGCCCGCTTCGGTGGGCCAGCTCAGGCGGGGTCGCGGCAGTAATACTAACGTAGGTCCCGTGACCCCGCCATTCAATGGGATCGGATAGAGGAACACCATGGTGGTTTTAGTGGGTAGTCCCGGCGCTTCTCGTCGGGGAGTCACCACACTCTCCCTAGACTGAGCCCCTTTAGGGGCCCAGCCTGGGGGGGTCAGCCCGTAAATTGTCTGGTTTCCACCATGAGTCAAAAAAAAAAAAAAAAAAAAAAAAGGGTAAATTTAAGTGCAATTCTAAATATTTTTTTAGGTAGAAATTCAACCCGCGACCACGACGAACCGTGTCGATACCGTACCGACTAAGCTACTCAGGCCACTTCGTCATAGATTTTTTTTTAATAGTTGGCTTTCTTATGGTAGCACATAGTGCCATCTGCCTCATGTGTAGGTTTAGACCTCTGTGGTCAGCAAGGGCATCTTTACAGAATGACAAACAATCCTGCCTTATACAGGATGTCACAAGACCCATCACCAAGCCGAAGTCTACTCGTTGTGGACATCATGCCAAGTCATACTAACCAAAAATGATACCTGGGAAACGATTATTTTTTTAAGTTTTCACATTTTTTAAACCGCAATTAGAAACGCGCGCGTGCAATGATCGAAATACCTACTTATCCATGGAGTCATAGGGCACCTAAAGATCATATCGGCGGGGAAAATGCATCGATTTTGTACCTAATTAGAAAAATTCCATACTAACTTTGAGCCTCAATATCTCCTGAACCAGTAATTTCCCAGGTATGGTGCTGAAGTAAAAAATGTTCGTAGTGATTGGTACAACATGAGATTTCAGTTTTCGTTAAGGGTCTTTTTACAGCCTGTATATTAGGTAAATATGCTTAAGCAATTCTCATAATAAGATAAATATAAAGTTAAAAAATTAGAATTATTCGTGAAGCAACTAAGGCAAGTCTTGAACTTACGCCCACGATACATACATTTTTCTATTTTGTAATAAAAACATCTGAATATGTTTATAGATTCTATTTTTTTACTTAAACAAACCCTAGCAATTAATTCCTTTTATTTTCATAAATAAACTGTTCTCTAACTAATATTGATGAAATATTGTAGGCAGAAAACATCTCTTCTGTGAAGTAAATAATCTTTGCAAATGGCAATAAGCAGCCAGTAGCGTTAGAGAACTATTGGATACTCATTGGTAAGATGCCAGGAATTGTTGTTGTTCATTGGCTATAATAATAACTAGACACTGTAAGTCATTGGCGCTGCTTGCGCCTGCGTGTTGCGCTAGTACGATTAGACGTCATACATTAGACAACTTGAACAAAATATTTATAGGGAATGCTCCGTCTATCGTTAGAGTATATGTCAATGGTTGTACCTTACCTATAAACGCAGCAGAGTACGTATTGCAAAGCCTGAAATAATGTCCACATAATTTGGACGCTGGCTTCCTTTTATGACGTAGGATGGATAGTTTCGTATTCCACTCCTAATGGAATAAAAAATGGTCAGAAAATCCGCTTACTGAGAAGCAAGCTTTGGAAATGTGGGCAACAGCTGCTGCGAGCCGACCATTCGATACTGTTATACTTTTCAAATGCAAAAGCCATATAGGTATCTACAGCAAATTCTGACAAGCAAAACACACGGTTGTGCCGGTTGTGTCGTAAAGCCGATCGTCGCTTATGGACGATATCCAGTAGTTTGTGGGTCTCTCTTGCCGTGAATACACGGGCTATTTATTTCATAATGCCACCATAATGGCTATTTTGGGCTAATGGATGCCACCACCATTTCGCCTAAGCCAATAGTAGTGACCGCGACGAATGATCATGTGTGGCCAGCATTATTCAATTATTTGAGACATTAATGCTAATATGTATCTACATAATATAGGGTATAATTATATCTACATAATAGGGATGTAAATTATGTTTCATATCCATTTGCTTATAGCTCGACGATTTCCTTTACACCGGTAGCTTTGCATTTTGTATAAACACAAGCTGAGTCCGAGGTCACACCCGCGTTTTTTAAAGCTACTGCTCTCCATCCGTCACTCGTAGCTTAATGCTGCATAGCTTATTGCCTTCCTTGATAAATGGGCTATCTAACAATGAAATAATTTTTAAAATCGGACCAGTAGTTCCTGAGATTAGCGCGTTCAAGCAAACAAACAAACAAACTCTTCAGCTTTATATATATGTATAATAATAATATGTAAATAACGCCGAATCCGGTGTGTTTGTTAGATAGTAAACACATTCACATAAGATGACCTGAACCTGTACCATCCAGTGTTCCCACCGATAAATCAAAACACCCGAATAAAACCCGGCAATTAATCTTTACAAATATACATACATGGTATCACCAAATAGGTGTTCTAATGTTGGAGGTCGCGATTTTGTATATTTGACCTACTTAGATAGATACCAACGGTTGCTGTTAGGGTCTGGGGACCCACGGGGACCTCAGTTGTTGTCCGTGCTATATTGGACACAGGTTCACAAGGTTGCATTGTTTCCACTTGTTTAGTAGGGCAGGTTAAATTAAATATGGGTTTATTTCCAAATTGTATACGGGGCCTAGGTGACGTAGCCTCTAATGTTGAAGGGCAAGTTAAGGTTTTGTTTGGCCCTGTTGAATCTTCACACCCGAGGATTAAAACCTCGGCTATTGTGTTGAATAATATTTTGGGTATGCACCCACAGAAACAGCTACCCGCTGCTGTGGTGAATTTGACATCGGGATTGGAACTGGCAGACCCCAAATTTGACACACCGGGACAAATCGACTTGTTGATTGGCTCCGATGTCCTCGGTGGAATTTTGATTGGTGGGAAACGGGTCTTGGTGCCAAATGGTTTGACTGCCATCCCGACTATATTTGGATTTGCTTTGATGGGCCCTGTACCTAGGGACCCCCCTCCACCTGAACTTGATAATTTGTTGGCTGTAGGCTCCGCTCTCTCTGATGCGGTTCAGAGGTTTTGGGAGGTAGAGGAGCCCCCTCAAGCTGCCCGTTTGAATCCAGAACATGAGGAGTGCGAGCTGTTCTTCCAGAACAACACTGGTCGACTCCGTTCTGGTCGGATTATCACGAAGCTGCCCTTTTTGTCTGTTCGGCCTCCGCTTGGTGAGTCACGACCTTTAGCCGAAAAGAGATTGTTGGCTATGGAGCGCCGCATGGGTCGTGATCCGGAGCTCAGACAGAAGTACATTGAGTTCATGAGGGAATATGAACAGTTGGGACACATGTCCGTGTCAAATTTGGATTGGCGTTCGGTGGAGCATTACTTTCTCCCGCATCATGCGGTATTGAAGTCATCAACTGGCAAGCTGCGCACAGTGTTTGATGGTTCTGCGCAGACTTCAACAGGCGTATCCTTGAACCAGTGCTTGCATTCTGGTCCCAAGTTGGTCAAGGACCTTTGTGACGTCATCACCAGCTTCCGACGACATCAGGTTGTCTTTGTGGCCGACATAAAAATGATGTTCAGGCAGACTATTATCCACCCTGATGACCGTCGCTTCCAGCTGATCCTTTGGAGAGAGTCTCCTCGTGATCCCATGGTCGTCTACGAGCTCAATACTAATACGTACGGGTTAAGGTCGAGCCCCTGTTTGGCAATACGTGCTCTTTGGGAGCTCGCAGACCGAGAAGGCTTGCGTTTCCCACGAGCCTCCGCCATCTTGAAAGACGATATTTACGTCGATGACATTTGCTCGGGCGCCTCCACAGGGGACGAGGCGATCCTCCTGCGGGACGAATCGATAGGTATTTTGGCCTCCGCTGGTTATGAGTTGCGTAAATGGATTTCCAACTCACCAGCGCCTTTGGAAGGCTTGCCAGAGGAGCATCAGCAAGATCCACAGTTGTTTGAGATTGTTGACAACCCCGCCATGATGGCTGTTCTCGGCGTTCAGTACAGACCAGTCCAAGACATCTTTATATATAACGTAGACTTGAAATTGCCGTGTTCTTGGACTAAACGTCTCGTATTGTCTACTGTCGCCAGAACCTTTGATCGGAACGGTTGGATCTGTCCAATTATATTTTGGGCAAAATGCTTCTTGCAGAAGCTTTGGACAGCAGGATTGACCTGGGACGAACCTCTGCACGGCACTCTTGTTGAGGAATGGACCTCTTTTGTATCCTCACTTCCTGCCGTCAACGAGATCTCCTTGCCTCGTCCCATCCTTCCTCCCGGGAAGTACAAGGCCACCCTTCACGGGTTTTGTGATGCCTCGGAGCGTGGGCACGCGGCCGTGGTGTACTTGCGCACAGTTAGTGCCTCAGGTCAGGTGAGGGTTTCCCTGATCAAGAGCAAGGTTGCACCCCTTCGGACATCTCTGACCATTCCGAAATTGGAGCTCTCGGGAGCAGCACTACTTGTACGCTTATTGAACCACGTGTCCAGTACTTTGGGTAAAAGCATTTGCATTAATGGGACCTACGCCTGGACAGACAGCCAAATTGTTCTTTGTTGGTTGAAGGCTTCTGTCCACACCTTGGAGGTATTTGTTGCTAATCGCGTTTCCCAAATCCAGAAATCCGAAGTCAAGCTTGTTTGGAGACACGTGCCAGGTGAGCTCAACCCCGCTGATTGTGCCTCGCGCGGATGCTTGACGCCTAGTTTGATAGGTCATTCGCTGTGGTGGGGTCCGGAATGGTTGAGTCAACCAGAAATTGATTGGCCTCGAACGCCAGTTTTGAATACTTCTAATTTGCCGGGTCTACGAACACTCGCCCTTGAGAAGGTAGAATGCGCTTCCGACCCCGATTTTTTGTTGAATCGTTACAGCTCCCTCGACAAATTGTTAGGTGTCACTGCTTGGATAAAGCGTTTTGTTTTTAATTTTAGGCACCCAGAACAGAAACGTTTGACACCGTTTCTCTCACCACAGGAACGACAGGAGTCCCTCACCTTTTGGGTTCGTTCTGTGCAATTGGCGCATTTTGAGAAGGAGATTGCTATCCTTAAGTCAGGGAAATCGAAATTGTCGGGAGCAATATCTAAATTGAACACCTTTTTGGACGATACGGGTCTCTTGCGCGTTGGAGGGCGTCTCAAGAACGCCAACCTCCCTTACGAAGCACGTCACCCCCTTTTGTTACCTAAGGACGGTCACTTGGTACGCTTGTTGGTAACTGACCGTCACCTTAAAAATTCGCATGCTGGTTGTAATGCTTTGTTGGCCATTTTGCAACGCGAGTATTGGATTTTGTCTGCCCGAAGAATTATTCGGAGTGTAGTCTTTCGCTGCATCCCTTGCTATAAGCTCAAGGCTTCTACTATGCAGCCGTTGATGGGGGACTTACCGGCAGATCGCGTAACTGAAAGCAGGACGTTTGACGGTGTTGGCACGGACTTCGCTGGTCCCTTTTTGGTGAAAACGTCGACACTTCGAAACAGCAAGACTGTCAAGGCCTACTTGTGCGTTTTTGTTTGTCTCTCCACAAAGGCCGTACACTTAGAACTGGTCTCCTCGCTTACGACCGAGGCGTTTGTAGCCACATTTGACAGATTTGTATCCCGCAGAGGGATGCCTTCCTTGATCCGTTCTGACTGCGGAACTAACTTCAAGGGCACGTATAATTATCTGAATGATGTTGTTAATTTCCTTGAAACCAACAAAGCTGATATAGGTAAAACAACCAATTTATCCCACGTCGGGCAAGCCTATCGGCTTGCCCGACGTGGGATAAATTGGTTGTTTTCCCCACCAAATTGTCCACACTGGGGTGGTATATTTGAGGCCGCCGTAAAATCGGCCAAAACACACTTGCGCAGGACAATCGGTGAGTCTGTCCTAACATTTGAGGAACTCGCAACTGTGTTTTGTAAGATTGAGGCCGTTTTGAACTCTCGGCCATTGTGCCCGATCTCTTCAGATCCGAATGATTTGGAGGCCCTTACGCCGGGCCATTTTTTGATTGGTCGCCCACTTGTCGCCTTGCCTGAGTACCCCTATATTTATACGAGACCTGGTCGTCTCTCGCGTTTTGAATTGGTACGCCAGATTACTCAGAGCTTTTGGAAACGCTGGAATTTGGAATAATTGCACATACTCCAGCAACGCGTTAAGTGGACCGACAAGACCGATCCACCCAAGATTGGAGACCTCGTTTTGATCAAGGAGGCTAACCTTCCGCCACTCAGATGGCGCAGGGGGCGCATCCTTCATTTGGTAACTGGGGCTGATGGAGTTCCCCGATTTGCTGAGGTCTTGGTGGACGGTTCGATTCTGAGGAGAGCGGTTGCAACATTGTCACGTCTACCAACCGATTAGCGGAGCGGTAGGCCGGTCCGGGGCGGGTGGATGTTTGAAATAGAATTAGTTTTTATTATAAGTCAAATCGATTAGATCGATTGAGTAACATTTTGTTTAGTCTATTGAAAATTTCTGACAATGGTCACACTGAACTGTCAATCTATTCGTTCATTGTCGTTTCCCGCGGTCAGCGAAAAAACCTAGCTCTGGATAGATTTCGTTTTGTGAGCGTTTTGATCTTGTATTTAGAACCCGTTTGATTGCCACTTCCTTGATCAATAACTGGCACCGGTTAATTGTGATAAAAATAGTATTTTATTGAACTTTGTAAAACACGTGTGTGAATTCCTGGTTGGTGCCTGGAGTATGACTACGCTGAACTGGATACTGGTATCTATTCGATTCTCTTGTTATTTTGGCCAAAATTATGAGTTAATCCTATAGGTCCACTTCAACAACAGCATCAGTAAGAGTTGGTAAGACATTTTATTAATAGTGAAGGTGTTTAGATAAATTGTCTATCGTGGTCAGGTGGATGTATTACAGCTTCCACTGCAACTCTGTTCTCAACAGTTTCCCACCTGGCTGCGGTAACTCTAGACAGGTTTTGTGTTGTGTATTTGAATTGAATGTAAGAGGAATAAGTGAAAACGACTGAGCTACGTTGCTGCATGTTTGTTCTAAAATAAAATTGTACCATCAACGCATTTCTTTTAAGATTTATTATATTAAAAAAGCGTCCAAATAGATTATGTTCACATTAAAAAAAATGAAGCATCATCAATGACAAAATGCAATGAGGCCTATATAACCATTGAAAAAAACGTAGTAGTTGCTAAAAAAGTTTTTTTTTTGTGATAATCATATGAAACAAACGTAGTAGTTGCACCTCAACTTTCACGTGCTAAGCTGTGTACAGACTGAGGAAAGACGGTCCTTAATGACTCGACTGTTTATTAACTAACTAACTTCAAGCTTTACTATTTTAGAAATTAGTTACATACTAATGCAACTCTGAAAGTACACACCTATGTGTCTTTAAAATTAATATTTTTTATCAAAAAAAGTTAACGTCATATATATTTTTTTACTTGCCATATTTACCGGCTTTAGTTTATTTATAAAATGTATACAAAATTATATTTACATTAGAACATGAACGCAGTAATCTTGCTGTGAGTTACGTACTATTCCAACAATAATAATCCACTATCAGCGATGACAATAACAATTCTAAAATACTGCCATTGAAAAAACCAAAGACCAAAAAAATATTATCGATTCGTTATGCGCGACCCCTTACAGACACTACAGCAGGCTTGACGAATAGAATCAGCGTATGTTGCGATGTAATTTGTACGATGTATTTGATCACACCGCGCGCCTCTGAACAGCAATTAGCAGTTATACGGGCTGGAAGCGACGTAGGGAAGATCCCTACAGTACTAACGATATACGGGATTGAACCCCGAAATATGGGAGTAATGACATCGATTGCAATTTTGTGTAATTATTTTGCTACTTACTGAAAATATTACAGTCATAGAAAATATTCACTGATTAATACATTTTAAGACTTCTTTTATATCATATATTGTATAAGCACTAAATGGTATAACATTTGATTAAGTATTATTTATTTGATTGAAATACACAAATCTGGCTGATTCAAGAAAGTGTCGTATTCTGAAATTTAAGATGTATTTGTGTAATAAAATTGTTTTTAGATGTTTTTGCTTCAGTAATGCTTCAAGTATGTTTATTACTGTTTTCGGGAAAACTTTTTCTGGATCTGCCAACCCTTAACGCTGTTTGTGTGTTCGGGATTTTTTACAGCCTTGTGTAACCTCGTGTGACACAATACATAAGGGTTTTGTTGGCAGTGGTGAATCAAGTGGGTTTGTTTCTAATTTATATTGTTCAATTATAATGTTGGTCTCAAATATTTAACAAATTTTAATGAAAACGCTGACGTTTGTGATGATTGAATCTTTAATATTTGGGTATTTCCATAAGGCTTTTGTCTATATTGGTATATTAGCTATTACAATATTACATTTGTAGTAACTATTACAAAACATGTTAAGTCAATTTTCGTGAAAATGTAAAAAAAGTTGTTATCTCAGACCAGTGCGTTATTGCCGCGCTAAAAAGCCGCCAGTAATATACCACTGCCTTATTTGCTGCATAAATCTAATAGGGCATTACTTTTCCTTTTGGTACACAGTTACACAGGATGTGTATCCTGAAGCGATTTAAAAAGCGGTCGCTCGCCATGACACATCAATCGGCTCGAATATTCACCATAAATACTTAAAAATCGGTTTTGTATGTAAGAACTTTTAAACAGATTTTGAATGCATTCTTTATACCTATACCTACCCATTACTCTGTTACAACATCTTACCGGTAAGCTCCTCACATCTTTCGAAAACATTATTGTGAATTCCTAGACGATTGTCACAACTGCTTACCTTCATTGTTTTCCAGCTTATTCAACTAATGAACAATTTTAATCCCACATAGCTTTGAAAAGGCTACGCTTTGCGTTTCAATCTCTTAATATGCACAGTAAGTAAATTTAACAAACGTTTATGAAGAAAACAAATCTTCGTCTATGGTACAATTAAAAATAGAAGGCTTCGTTCACCTTGAATAGTCAAAGCATAGCAGAACGGTGCAATCCATAACCTTATTCCTTGCTTTGCCATTCTCAAGTCTTCCTTTACAGGCCACGAGGGATTGGCTTGACTTTCTTTTGCTATAGAAAACCTTTTACACCAAATTAAAATGTGTAAAGATATGCAGTAAAATTTCTTATTATATTTATTTCATTTTCTTAAAAGAATCCTTTGTATCTAGTAATGCATACAGTAGTCTCTACTTAGTTTTTTATGTTTAAAACACAGATTTATTTACAGGAAATCAAACGCTGGCCTCCGAATTCTTAGCATTTTCGGTATGGAGTAAGAATTATATTTTAATAAAAGTAACGAAACAGTTTTTAGTTTCCGCAATTTTTAAACATTATGATGTAACAGATCCTAATTGCATCAATTTTCAAAAATAAACATGAAATTGACAACCATTGAGAAAGGTATGCTAAGATGGTTTGGACACATGGAGAGCATGGATGACGAAAGACTGACCAAGAAGTTATATAAGTCAAGTGGGAATGGGACAGGAGGAAGGGAAAGACCTAGACGGACGTTCTCTGACCAGATTGGAGACATCCTAAAAAAAGGACAGGTTAAAAGTTCCCTTAACCGAAGATTGGATTGACTTGATGGTAGTGAATGAAGCAAGAGAGATAATGTCAGGATTTTTGCAAATGGCGTTCCATAGTCTCTGCCTACCCCTCCGGGAAATAGGCGTGAGTCTATGTATGTATGTAAACATAAAATTCTAATAGTCATCGCACGAGGACTCAGGTCCTGTCACCTTGGGGTCACAGCTGGTATTAACCACGTCGAAACATCGGGAGAAATAGAAGATAATTATTTTTTACTTCCAAATAACAACGCAACACCCGATAAATTAATATTAGTCTAGCTTTTCGATGGCAGTCTAAATCAAAATATGATAATAGTACTTAATATTCACATAAATGCTACCTATGATCTTTCAAGTATCAATTAGCTTCAGTTACTACTTACTAAAAGGTTCTTATAGACATTCACGAGAGCTCTGTTAATAGAACAGTACTACAGTAAAGTAGAGTAAATAAACATGAGTGAACGTATTGTTTCAAATGGTTGTTTTACCCTGCTGTCATACTCTTCACAGACTGTTCGTTCTTTGTTTTAGTAATTTTACAATTATAATAAACGTTCTGAGGGTAAATAACTTTGTTTTGTTAATGAACTTGAACCAGAAAGAATCCAACCAGGATAGATCTCACACGCAGAACAGATCTTAGCGAAAATAAAAAGTGTGATAAGCATGCAAGTTATTTGACTGCACGTATGGCGTAGTGGTTATGCGGCCACCTCACCGTTCAACACTACGCCAGGTTTTGTGGTTTGATATATTAGTTCTCTAATTTTCTTAGTAACGAACTGTTACTTACTCTTAGTTTATTCCGCTAGTCATATGTGAGTCGCCATAAAATCTTTTGTCTTTTATCATATTAATATACAGACAATAGAGTGGGCATAAGACGTGGCTAATCCTTTTCACTTGCAATGTTCCCGACCGTACGCTTTCAGTTGATATTTCATCTTTAGTTGACGGAAACTATTTTCGCTCTAGATTTAGTATGAATGAACTGGCACTTTGATAAAGCATTGGTGAAACACTGTCGTGTCTCATCCGAAGAGAAAGTAAAGATTGGCAAGTCACACTGTCCAATTTATCTTCTTTTCAGGCAGTGCAAGAAACAGAAAATAAGGAGATTTGGAGAAGAGGGATCAGTATGGGATCACTTTCTTCTCAAATTGGCAACTCGTAAATGTTACCAGGTTGGCACAGTTTACTAGTTACCGCAGCTTGATTGCATTTTGTCGTGACGGTGAGGTCAGAGGTATGATTGTTGTACGTCTGAATCAAGCCTTATGCCTATGCTTACCTAATCGCTTACAAGCTAACAACTGTTAAAAAAAACTAGAGCCATATTATGCAATATCACTATATTTTTGGCAATAAAAATATGAGCTTATATGTATAAAATTAAAATAAAAGTGATCCAAAACAGTTTTTATCACAAATTTTGCATATTTATAATGTGGATCGTCATTATTTTAAATAATGAGTAAGGAAAAGAAAAAGTTCAACAACCTTCTCCTCACATTATATTTTAAATTAGAATATGGAAATACGACGATACGTGTCTTGGTAGTATTTAGGCAATTAATCTGCGTCCGTGTATATCTTAACACTATTTTCGCCGATACGGTGCATGAAATCAATCACCGTCACTGTTGTAAATTGCCAGTATAACCAGGCTTACAGAAAATTCAAATAATGATGGACCAGATAAAACTGTATATATTTCGCTGAAGGCATGCATGGCTGGTTATGGTTGGATGTTGTTTTCTTGAAATTTGCAGATATAGCGCAACGAGGCTTGAAAAGTTTCATGAGGTTGTTAAATAATATGAGGTAAAATTATCATTTAAATCAAACACTAGATGCAAACAATCTCCGTATCATCAGCATCTCTTCGTCTAGTCTAACTACACCACCTATCGAAACCTGTCAATATACTAACACTATCGGTAAGATACATATTGCGCAAGATAACATTTTCAAATATTTGAAAGACATTGACATTCATAAGGGTACTGGACCGGATGGAATATCGCCGTACTTCATCTCAAGATGTGCCTTATCCTTAGGTTATCCACTTTGTCTTATTTTAAATAAATCTTTATTAACCGGTACCTTCCCAACTGTCTGGCAAACTGCTAAAGTGGTTTCTATTTATAAGGCTGGCGGCAAAAAAGTAATTTCTAATTACAGGCCTATTTCAATACTTTCGGCCTTTGCTAAATTATTTGAAGCTTTAATATACCCTTATTGGAAAAATCATGCACGACATATTTTTGTTAACGAACAGCATGGTTTTATAGAGGCTCGATCGACAAATACAAATCTCGTGGCGTATCATAACGAGCTTACGAATGCAGTTGACGCAGGTATTCAAGTAAGCTCGGTTTATATGGATTTTGCGTTCGATAGAGTTTGACACGAAGTGCTAATAAAAAGTTGGATTCATATGGTGTGTGCGGTACCCTCTTGAAGTGGTTTCAGTCATATTTATCCAACAGAAAGCAATATGTTGTAGTTAAGGTGTTTCATTCCAAAACATATACATCTACTTCCGGCGTTCCGCAAGGTTCCCATTTGGGACCCTGGCTCTTTAATTTATTTATTAATGACATAGTTTCTTCCATCGAATTTAGTAGCGTTTATCTATTTGCGACGATTTGAAAATATGTAAAACTGTAAGAGATTCACTGGACTGTGATTTTGTACAAAAGGTCCTTGATTCCATAAGTGAGTGGTGTGCTTTGAACAAAATGTCCTTAAGTATTAATAAATGCTTTACCGTCACGTTCACCCGCAACCACAATGAAATTAAAACAGAATATCGAATCAATGGTACAATATTTGAGGAGAAAACAGTGTTGAAGGATTTGGGAGTCCTTTTCGACTCCAAATTAACTTTTTTCCGCACTTTGACAATATTATTCACAAATCCTCTAAAATGCTCGGCTTCATCATACGCAATGTTAAACTTTTTTGCAAACCAGCCACTAAAATTGTATTATATAATAGTTATGTACGGAGTCATCTGGAATATTGCTCTGTTGTCTGGTCACCTCAATACACCGTGCATCACTTAAGAATAGAGAGAGTCCAAAAGCGATTTCTTAGACATCTAGCCTTCTCTTGTAAGTTGCATAAACAATTGCCATCCTATATTGATAAGCTACGGTACCTTAAAATAGATAGCCTATCATGTCGTAGGCAAGTTAACGATATGATTATTCTCTACAAACTATTAAGAAGCGATGTCGACTGTCCATCCGTCTTGGATTCATTTAAACTACGTGTCCCTCGCCGTGTACATAGGCGTGACTTAGCTTATTTAGGACCCTTACACCAGCTATTTGCCAGGACCAATTTAAAGCTATTTTCGCCCGTAAATCGGTTATCCAAAGCATACAATGCCATATCGGGCAAAGTTGATATATTTGCGGACAAGCTCTCCACATTTAAAACAACACTTCTAAGGTTATGAAGATTAATTGAAGTTTATAATTGTCTAATTGTCTTTTTTTTTTCTTTTTTCATTGTGTTTTCCAATTTAATTTTTAGTTATTTAATATTTAATTGTCTGTTTTTCTTTTATCCATATTATATCCATACGTAAATGTTACCTTTTAGTGCTCGCTGTGACACCTTAGAAAGTTGTACATTTAGTTTTTATCTTATTACTGCTGTTTTTTATTATTTATTACAATGTAACAACTACTGGTTGTCCTAAATACATAAATCTCAAGTATATGGATCTGTATTCAAAATAGATTGTCATTCGAACAATGGTGAAGACACCAGTATGGGTGACATCAGAACGATTACACAATATATCCTTAAACGTTTGACATGCCAATACTAGAACAAGTTGTTCACTTCGGGCCGCGGTTTCCTAAGCATAATCACATTGACAGGTTTGACTGACTGTCAGACTGCGTAGGATTATTATATAATAGTTATTTCATTTGCGCAATTTGACCAAAATGTATAATGGACCGCTTTTTAAATTAAATCTCTAAAAGTTAAGACATCAATAACATTCCAAAATGAAATCCAATCTATATTATATAAAAGAAAGTCGTGTTAGTTACACTATTTATAACTCAAGAACGGCTGAACCGATTTGGCTGAAAATTGGTAGAGAGGTAGCTCAGAACGAAGAAAAACACATCGGATACAATTAATTGCAAAAAATAATCTAGGAGGGATTTTAGAGAGGGTCGAAGTTTGTTGGGACAAACCTACTAACTATTGATAGTAACAACGTAAGCGCTGTAATAATTGAGTGCTGCGTATGTGCTATCGTATAGATGGCAGTACTGCCACATTATACATTGTCATATGGTGCTCTGTCATTACTTCGTTCGCTTACTTATATAAACTAATAATGATTGTAACAGCCTTGGCTAATCCCTACAAATATTAGGTATAAATGCGAAAACGTGTATGTATGTATTACTGATTTGACGCTAAACCGGCTGAACCAATATTCTCTACTCATAAAGTGTGTATAGAGATATATCGGACCATGGCTTTGACATTTGAATGTATGCACAGTGATGTTGTTGAACACCTTTCGGTAGATAATGTCATGAATACTGACCAAGTCACTTCGTACTCTATGGAGTTTCTGAACTCCTTCACGCATCTTGAGACTGAATGTTGGTGTTCCAGTCCTGATAATGCTTAATGCACCAAAGCTTTGTAATCGCAAACGGCTACAAGTAACACCTAGGACGAAACCTTATAAGAGCTAATCACTTTTGCAAGTCAGACTCGCTCATGAAGGCTTCCGTAGTGGAGGTATCCACTATGGAACGCCATCATTTACGACGAACTATTAATAGTATTTGTATAAACGATAAAGCTGTATTTGCGGTTTTTAAGATGTGCTTTATTTAAAAAACTGCTGACTTTTAGTTGGAAGTTTTTATAACGATCTACAACATATATTTTTTACTCTCTTACTTTAAAAAATAGAGGGATCCACACACCTATTTTACCACTTTGGGACCGTATATCTTTCAAACGATTGACTTTGAGAAACAATGGTTTTAGGAACCTCAAAGTAATTCTTAACGACCCATTTTCCACATCAGTTCCATGTATGAAGAGCCCCCCTTAATATTCAATACTTTTTACTTTCTGTGACGTCGCAAAGTGGTTCACAGAGTACATCTACCTACCAATTTTCAAATGTGTAAACTGATTAGTTTCGGCATAAAGTGGCTGTGACATACGGATAGACTGACAGACATAGCGCATCTATAAGGATTCCGTGTTTAGCCATTTTTGACTACGGAACTCTAAAAATACTGTTTACAGAAAAGTTTTAAATACTTCTTGCGGTTATATTTCTTATTAGTCCCTATGAACAGAATTTAAACGAAAATTACTATATAAAGATGAAGGAGTTTTGCATTTCCCCGAATTTAACGTGAGCGAAGCCGCGGGCAAAAGCTAAAAGACCGAGAGAGACCAAATAAATTTAAAAGGCAAAATATATATTTAACATTATTTCAGACTTAAATATTTTTAATTTATGTTAAGCAGCTCCCAGATTCAGTCTCTTAAATCATTTGAAATTTGCTCCATCTGACTCTTCTTTGATATCGGCCTGCAAATTGACTAAAATACTATTCAAATTTTATAAAAGGTAGGTACTTATGTCTCTCAAACATAGAACATATTTTGATCAGATTTGCATTTTTTTGTGATTTACAAACAAACGTAACGAATCACGCTATACGATAAAATAACAGTTTATGGTAGATTGCATTGTCATTAATAATACCGTTTAATTGCCAACATTAATATTTACATTTTTAAAACACAACAACGTAATACGAAAATTTCATCGTGATTTCTAGTCACATTTTTTATTGAACTATATTCAAAAAGGTATTCTAAGAGATGTGCAATAAGGTAAAAATTTCAAAAGCAAGGTGAACATAGGTTATTGCAGATCATAAATGCTGGCAGGTTACGAGTTGCTTAAACAACGTAATGAAGATTCCTCGGAAACTACATCTTGTTGTTAGGTTTGTACCCACTTGGCTCAACATCCGCATTGATGTTTATGGTTCTCATATTAAGTTATTGATGTGTACCCGATATGAAATTTTCTTCGAAACTAATTTTTGACAGCCGACACAGTTCGCTGACTTTGACTTTTAAACAGACCGTTTGACTAACCGACTTCAAAAAAGGTGAAGGTTCTCAAATTGTTTGATCTGTTTTATATTTGTTACCTCAGGGGTCCGAAATTTATTTACCGATTCTGAGGATTATTCATTTGGTCTCCTTTAAGCTTAAATAATGATATTTAAAGTTACACGATGGACTCGCACTTGCATACGAGAACTACCAACTTGCAACAATAAGCACTTGCATGACTTTTAATGTGTTAATTTGGTTGCAATATTTGCGATTCATCTTGCCTTTTATGTTCTTTGTTATGTATTTTATTGGCCTTTGCTATCTATTAATAGACAACTCAAATGAGCTATAGAACTTTTCTCATGAAATTTTATAAAGCGTATAATTTAAAGTACATATGTACGTAGATTGTAAATTATTGCGTGGGACTAGAGTATGTCTGGCGAAGGGTGGGTGTAGAGGTACGCCTCTGCCTACCCCTTCGGGGATAGAAGGCGTGACGATATGTATGTATGTATGTGTATTGTAAATAGATCAATTAATTGACTCATCGACAGCAGCAGCTTAATGCATTAACACCCTTAGGCACCATTATGCGCGTTAATGCTCCCAATATCGGGTTTTAACAGTGGGAACTAATGAACATTATCGTTAGCAGTGCACCAGCAAATTGCTTTCATACAGGTCAGGCGAATATCCCCGTAAAACGAGCATACTGACGTACCAGCTTTTATATGCCAGTCAAAACAACAATGGCGATTCTAAAAAAGATGTGTTTACGTTCAGATTAAACGGTATTCGTTTTTTTGTAATGTAGCATGTTTTTAGATTACTACAATGCTGTAAAAAATATTTCGAAATGACGTCATAATAAGAATTGTTAGATAGGTATCTTTTAAGACTTACCAGGTTTCATTTTTCAATTGTAGTCGTCTGATTTATATGACAAAACAACACTTACGAGTCGATTGATAAAAAAATGACACTCAAGAGTCTTCAGATTGGAGAGGGTGGTAAAGGATGTCTCTGGCGATAAGACACGTCTAATGATGTCGAAGGCTCATAATCAATGGGTGCAATTCTTGTTTACGTAAAGAGTCACCACATAGCACATACATAATACAATTGGTGCATGGCTATTGTAGCGGGTAATATTGTCATGCTGCTGCCAGGATGGAGCGAATTCATTAACACTACAAGCCTCAACGGAACTATTCGCCATTTCATTAATAGGAATACCTACTAATGGCGTAGCGTATATAATTACTGTCACTTACATATATGCGAGTGTATAAATTTATGATGCGTGAAACACAGTCTTGTCAGTTGGTAGTTTGCCAACGGTCAACTATCTGTTGTCTCTCGTATGGATGCTATTTGGCATCGGTTTTTATTTAGCTGTATGGTGCCAGGTGGTTTGTTTTGGTTACAATGTTTACGCGTATTAATAGTGTTATTGGTTTAGAATTTTCTCTGAATGCTTGAATATCAACTTATTCCTTCTCTTCTTTCAGCTTGACATTGTCAAAGTCATCGAAAAACTATGTATTCGAAGGAAAAATAAAAACCTTTACTTCCGTCTTCTACAGTGTATGAGTATTGTGTATGCGTGTAATACGTTTCAGGTATACATGCGAGATTCAAAGTGCAAAAACCGGCGATAAAACTTTTTATCATAATATTTTCACGGCAAATTTATGTTATACCTACACATAGGCACGATAGAACTCATCATAATCTATAAATTGCTTGCTTCGTGATCGATGTGGATGCGGCCGACTCTCACACCGAACACATAAATATTTAGCGAATACTATCGGGTCTCGTAAATTATCCAATACAAACATTGTTATTTATTGCGTTCGGTGGAAACGTTGGGAACAGCGGTGCTGTTTTTAAATCAATGCATTATGTTACCGTGCATACTGTGCTTACAGAGCAGTACTATGAGTTCTTTAGAATGATCTTGAAGTTTTTATATTTGACTCGCGTGACACATACCAAAGGTTTTTAGAACATTTTCGAAATAGTAAAATCACGAGCAGATATCAAACTGTCTTCCGTGCCATTACAACATCTATAATAAGGAAAGATATCTCAAACATCATGTCCTAATCTAACCTCCTCGATGTATTCTGTTTTGATTTTCCTAAAGGTTGGAATCCCAATAAGTGGATGGAAACAGCGCAGCCAATAAAATTGGAGAAAACTATTAGAGACTGATTCAGTTTGATAGAACCAGTCAACTCAAGTGACAATGACACAATAATTCACAAAATATGACATTTAACCTTTGTTCTAAATCTGACTGTTCCTTGACTTACTGACTTTCAAAGTTGAAGGATATTTTCAGTCTAGTCCTTAGCGTAAACTTTTAATAGTGTCGTAGGTGTATGAAGTTTGGACAAGTCTTTAAAATAATAAAGTTTAGAACAATTCAGTACGAATAATTTAGCAACTTTGACACTTAGGAAACAATTTTTTAGTCACTTTCGAGTACTGTAATACAGGTGCTAAATAAATCATTTAAACTAGGTGCTTCATAGAGTCGGATGAATCAAACTGTATAGGTTGACATTAAATTGTTAAGGAATCTTATTTCCGTACATACTCTTTTTGGCTTCATCCAGCTTACAACGGCCATGATCAGGAAAATACAATTTATTTTCATTGGACTCCAGGTTTGAATCCCAAATAATGTGTACATGTCGCAAACCTTTTAATTGTTTAAACCTAGGTTTAATTTAATAAAAAGTAGGACGCCAAGCTAATTTTTTGCTGGTTACTTTGAGGAATAGTTCAAACTAACCAGCGCAAAAATTTCTTATCACATACCACAATATCATTTCTTCGCCTACATTTCTTGACCGTATAAAAGCAAAGAAAATGAAACCGATCGTAAAATATCTTAATAGCTTTTTCTATCAAGCTAGTTACTTGCTTGTCCACTTAGCCAATTTTGAACATATAACTGAAATAGAAGCACAGATATTTTTTTGGTGTAATAGCAAGCCTAATAACATCCCAAATCACAAAAAGACAATCTCGCGGCGTAATGGACGAGTAAAATTAGTACACGCACACACTACGTACATTAATATACATTGTTGATTAACTCCGAGGGATTAGTGTGGCCCATCACAATTTTTGTACAAACAATACATTTGTGTACACACACAATACGTATTGTGAGCAAACAGCGGTGATTGGACACTTATTTGAGGATAGTGATGGGATTTCTGAAAGGTTTTAATGCGAATACTTTATAATATTTTCTTTGCAGGCTTGGTCAGCTTTCTGTATTTATTAGTTAGTTTTAAATTAGTCGGTAGTGTCCTATGGAAAAGTCTTGAATGCAGCCGGAATATATCTGCGACCATTTAAAAAAAACGTTTACACACCGAAATACTACTGTTTAGAGTTTTTACTACAAAACTCTTGCCATTACTCAAAACAATCTAAATATATAAAACTCAAAGGTGACTGACATAGTGATCTATCAACACACAGCCCAAACCACTGGAGGGATCGGGCTGAAATTTGACATGCAGTTAGATGTTATGACGTAGGCATTCGCTAAGAAAGGATTTTGATAAATTCTACCCCCAAGGGGATAAAATAGGGGATGAAAGTTTGTATTAAACTTTGTCAATTTTAAATCGATCGGGCTGAGACTTTGCATGCATATAGCTACTTTGACGAAGGTATTCTCAAAGAAAGGATTTAGATAAATTCCACCCCAAAGGGGATAAAATAGGGGATGAAAGTTTGTATAAATCTTCTTAGATTTTCGACTGATTGAACTGAAATTAAAGATATGATGAAGACGTCCGCTTCAATGGGATTTTGATAAATTCAACCCCCATGGGGATAAAATAAGGGGTGATGGAGGATGTAAATGTATTATTTTGAACTATCAGTACCTAATGGAACGAATAAATTAAAAAGGCTAAAGAAAATAGGCTGCATAGGGTTCCCACCAAGAACTTAGTGTCCCAAGCCAACCTCACCTGCAAGTGGTGCACCTGCCGATCAACGGACGAGGCTCTCTGGCAAACAAAATATCCCGATAAGCGGTAATAGGCTTGACACCTATTACGTGGGATCAAAACACTGGCGAAAAGTGGGCGTTTAATATGTCTTTGCCTACCCCTTCGGGGAAGCAGGCGTGAGTCTATGTATGTATGTATGTGTATGTATGCTAAAGAAAATCTGAACGTTAATGGAGAAGTTGAAGAATGTACTGTCGTCCCTATTGTTGGTGACGGTGCATGTTTGTTTCGTGCTCTCTCTTATTTAATGTACGAAACACAAGATAGAGCGATGGAGGTGCGTTCAGTTATTGTCAGATATGTGGTTAATGACTAGAGCAAGTTTTCAATTATGACCCACGACAGGAAAGGTAATAACTACTTAACACCTGACGAATATTTTGCTAATATGATGAAAAATGCTACTTATGGCGGACTTTGTGAGTTAATAGCAGCAGGATTAATATTCCCATTTAAGTTTGAAGTTTATAGAAACGGTCTGATATATACGGAATCTGGATCTAACGAATATTCACCCAATAAATAGCTTGATAGTTTTAGCGCCTTATGACAGATTAGTTAAGAATGAGGTGTACAAAGAAGTTTTGTAAGCCCTTATTTTTTACACACGCTAACAAAAGCAAAGCCGGAAAAATATATACCTAATTAATAATAATACTTCATAATGCAAGCGAAGCCGCGGGCAAAAGCTAGTATACCTACATATTTAAATAAAACTAAAATACTTATTCAGCATACATGCTCAGACTTTATACCGGTGGGGAGCTGTGAGAGTATTTTTGTTGTTTAAAGAGACAATTACCGCACTAGGAATAAATCCTGTGTCACGGGAGACTTTACAAACATACAACCAACGGACACAATTAACACCCAGGCTCAAAAACAACAACAATTTATGAATTACACTAAGTTTGGTCTGGTGTGGGAATCGAATCCACATCACTCGGCGCAGTATCAAGCGGCGAAGCGGCCGCTTAAACCACTACGTCAAGCGGCGAGGCGGCCGCTTAAACCACTACGCCAACCGTGCAGTCTTGAAACCTAACAACGATTTGTATGTTTACACAACTACAACATTATTTTAAACAATCTGAGGACTCTAAAACTTGTTCAGCAGAGAACAAAATGCTAACTACACAAACTTTATTAATACAATACTGGTAAGCATATAGATGTTATGCGCTTCCAATTAATTTCGATTTATGGAAATTCAATCTTTAAAGTAGAGTCTTTCTACTTTAAAGATTAATAAAAATAACACTTTTGGACTTATGTGTGTGTGTGCTTACATATTTAAGGTCAACGCTCATTAGAGCCACCCGGCACCCACTCCGCACCGCCTCGCCTCGTGCGGTTAGTATTCTTTATAGGGATTTGTATGGGTATGCGCTCACTACATCAACTCCGTAGCGTCACCGGTACGCCTCTGTCGTAAGCCGTCCACTCGCGGGCGGCGGGTGGTCCACCCGCCGTCCGCGCGTGGACGGCTCGGTGGCAACTCGCTGCTCGCATGCTTGCCGCGCTTTGACGGCTCGTCGCCAACGTGCGGGTCCGAAGCGGACCGCGCGCTGCCCGCGAATGATTCACGTCCGAGGTGTTACTAGATACACGGTAAATACCGTAGATGCACGGAAATTTTGAGCAAGACACGGTCTACGGTAATAAGCTACTACCGTGATCTTTTCTAAGGTATTATTAATTATTAATTACCGTGTAAATGATACTCTTATTTTTACTCAAAAATATAGTATGTTCTTACGAGTAATCCTTTATTGGCAACACTGGCTGTCGCAGTTGGTGAGGTCGGGGAAATCATTAACGATTTCATTACTTAGCAGGTAATATAAGCCGGCAGAATTAAAAATATTTTAGGTAGTGTTTTTCATGAGCATACCTTATGTTAAAATTTGTAGTTAGTAGGTGTATTCATAGACGAAAGTTTAGTATCTAGTTGTGTGTGGTCATTGCATTACTTGAAAAAGTTAATTGATATAAAATAGAGTGCCAATTCAACGTTTGTAAAATTTGGCAAAACGAAACACACGTGTAGACCTAGTGCCAATTGTTACCAGACTATTCGAAAATTCGTGGACCAAGCGACGTCCACTCGTTGCCCGCGTGGCGTTCACTCGTTGACAGCGCGCGGTCCGCTGGTTGACCGCGCGGCGTTCACTCGTTGACGGCACGTGGTCCGCTGGTTGACCGCGCGGCGTTCACTCGTTGACGGCGCGCGGTCCGCTGGTTGACCGCGCGACGTCCACTCGTGGACGCCGTGCGGAGCGGGTGCCGGGTGACTCTAATGAGCGTTGACCTTTATTGTTGATATCTTAGTCGTTGTTTAGTGACAATTCCATATATTTCTTTTATTCGATCCTGCCCACAGGTTTGGACATTTATGGCATTAAGTTAAAAATTATTATTTCAAAACATAAATCTCTGGAAAGCCAAAATCATTTGATTTTCCAGAGACTTAGTCCGTTTGTTCGTGGAAGCCTGTTATGCTTTCAGTTCGTCAGTCAATGTTAGTTAATTTTGATTTTCAGCAAAAATACGTATATTTCCATAACCAAATATCACTTGATTTACATTTTGTGTGATTTTGTTATTATGCCAACTTGATGTTGTTGCTGTATAAAAGGAGTCTGCAGAACCACCTTTTTCTGCGAATTATTCCCAATAAAAACTTCACTTAAAGATGGAAAATTATGAAATGTTATTTCATATTATTATGTAAAAGTAGTATTGACAAAGTACCTTAGGTTTATTAAGGCCAAACATAAAAGTACCTTCCCTTCATGGTATGTAGATACCAAGTTAGTGAATGTGGGCGTAGCGTAGGAAGCTGGCTGTAGCGCCACCATGTCCTGGGAAAACGAGCTTAGAGCTCTGTATACCCCTGAACTACAAAATATTGCGTAGGCAGCGTATGTGGGTACGCAATATTTTCAAACGACTACCCTCAGAGCTGCTCCAATTCTGAATTATTATACCCAAGATGTAGTAAAACTTTGTTATTATTTAATATATATAATAATGCTCTTAAAATTACATCTTAATTCAGCACTGTAATAAATTTTCTAATACAAAGAAAAATGTCGTCTTTCTGCCTGGTAACATTCCATCTTCTTTTTATAGATTCAAATAGCACGTGTAACACCTTCGTTCGAATTTCAAATGAATGGAAAATTTATGAATGAATATAAATACTGATACGTGCAACGTAGATACCTGACATTTAAAATCTATAGGCAACGCAGCTTTCCATAGAATGATTTATATTCAATTAAAAAGTATTGGGTATAACTTTTTTAAACCGAAGCTCGGTTTATAGGTTTACTTATAGGTTTTATGTCACATCTTAGTTTCTACATCTGAGTATTGTGGTGTCTACGACTTACGTTGAGTTAAAATAAAATTAAAATGAAACAGTTACACTACAGTGTTACTGACATAAGTAAATTGGACCAATTTATTTCAGGGATATTATTTAACTGCTTTAAAAATGGAGTAACTTAAAGTATTAATTATATAAGGCAAACATTAATAAAATACATTAATTAGTCTACGTCATTTTTATCGCTTTAATTGTTTCTTTTTATTTGGCAAACGTCCAACACCTATTGATTATAATATTTTGCACAGATATCATTCCAAAATATCTTAACGAAATAACTTCACTTGTAATTTTTTCAGAAATGCTACGAAAGAGATCAATAAATATTAATATATAATACTAATTATTTATCGCTCACACAAATATAACGAAGTTTCCAGCGACTAGGACCGCAACTAACTGGGACCGCGGTCCTAGTTGCCGGATTTGTAAAAGATAAATAATTTTCTTCCAGCAACTGGGACCACTCATAGATGACTTAAATCAATCTATTGTTCAAGCCAAAATCGGGACAGTCAAACGAAAAAATCTCTAAATTATTTATATAATTATCATTGACTCGTTCTAGACATGATTTTATCCTATGCGCTTAGTAATAGATTAACCTAGCCCGTTTTTACATAATTCAATGCAAGGACTCCTAAAAGATATGAAACACTATTCTGGAGCATTAAAAAATCCTAATGGTATCCAAATACCGAAGAGGAGGCATTATTCGATTGCTAAGATGTTTCAAATAGAAATATTGTTTATGATAGGTTAAATCGATTATATTAGTCTAGTAGGGTGTTACTTTGTCTATTGAAAATTTATGACTCTGGTCACACTATGAATTGTCAAATCATTCACTTTTTCTCATCGTCGTTCCCGGAAAAAAATTGTCTTGCGCTCGCGCCGTTTGGTCTTTTCGCGTGTTTTTGTAATTGAAGTAAATTTGGAACCCTTGTTAATGCCGCTTTTGATCTATAACCGGCATCGGTTAATTGTGATAAAACTTGTAAAACATATTGAACATTTGTATATGTTTAGAGTCTGGGCTTGAAAACTGGGTAAGGTTTGCAGAGATCAGTGTAAGGGATTAATTCTTCCAGTCTTTAGCCCAGGGCAAAGGTCTAACACATTTACTGTGTTTTCACAGTGATTATATTTCAACTTACCTGAGATCTTCACTGATGTCAGGCTTGAGCTAAATTAGACAAATCATACAAATATATTGGCTAAAATAGATGAATGAGGTATGTTATAGCTACCAGGGTGTCCAGCTCGGCGGCTTCTGAACACGAGGTGCATATTTACACAATTTACAAATGTTCAATATGTTTTACAAGTTTTATCACAATTAACCGATGCCGGTTATAGATCAAAAGCGGCATTAACAAGGGTTCCAAATTTACTCCTACTACCTCAACAGTGGACAAGTATTATTCAGTAGAATAAGTATTATCAAGTAATACTTGTCCACTTTAAAATTACAGAAATAAAAATAACTGTGGCAAGACTTTCCAACGAATTTTTAACTAAGTTACGTATGTATGTATAATCTTGATGCATCTACGCTTTACAATGGCGGTTTAGCGTTAGTCATGTTGGACAATTTATACAGCAGCAGAATAAAATGAGCCCGCAAAATTAATGGTATAAGTTTGACCGTAAGTAATGGTACATGGTTTCCTTTGGTTGGTCCTAAGTTGGCCTATGCTAGGTATTATGTGTATGTAGTAGTGATTTAAATAAGACTGTGATGCGTTTTGGAATATATTAGACTGGGATCTCAATAATGTTGGACGAGGATCTACATATCTACAAAGATGTATTTAAATACATTGCGCCTGGTATTAATCAAAACCTCAACAATGTACGTTGCGACATTTAATTTAGTATGCAATTCGTCTACAATTTACTTACACCAGTTTCAACTTACTTTCAGAAGTTTAGATCAAGGTGCTCGCTTTGAATTCCGGAACTATCTGACAGTAAAGTGTACCTATTAGTGCACCTAACGCCGATTGAATCGAGATGAGAGGTAGGTTTAACCCGTGCTAATCCTCCTGGTGAATATACAATTGGAGCGACGAACATTGAACTCACAATTGCTCCTAAACGAGCTAGCTCCTATAAGATCCAATTAAAACCATCGTGTAAAAAGGTCCTGCCGGCTATCTTTCACCGTATGTAATTGTTAATTGTATCTTTAAAATTCTTGTGTTACTGACTAACTGACAGACAACGCAGAAGTTGAAATGTGGCATATATGTTCCTTGGAAAACGTAAGGGTGCACTAAATAAGGGAAATTTTCTCGAAATTACCACGGAATCGCACAGAAATGGTTAAAATAAAAAAAGTCATCGAGCATCCTCTAGTGCTATATAAAATCTCCAATCTAGAGCAAGCCAGTAGCTGTGACGACAAAGATGGATGCCAGAACATCTCACCACCTCCAACGAAGTGATTGATCGCGCTACACCGGCTTCATTAATAATGTGTTAAATCGTGCGTATCCTGCCCAAAAGCGTATAACATGAGGTGTTCATTAAGATCGCTATAAGATTAAAATGTACAGGAAGATCCTGAACTTTTCAATCACCTAACGATCCCATGATAAACTTGTCGTATGTCGATACGACATGTGACACGTGTGAGTAACTGACGTTATATAAAATATTTTTAATATTTTTAGTAGAGTACCTACTGTCTCTTAGGGCAAGCTACAACGGAGAAATAGTAATATTCTTAGATCTAACTCTTTATTTGCCGAAATAAAATAGGTACTAAATATCTTCGGAAACTATTTTGACATAAGTCCCCAGTTCCCTGAATCAGTGGGCATGAAGCCGTCGATACCAATTGTGATTAAGAGCTTTGACAGTCGTGTCGGAAAGTGACTTCTTCTTAAATCCTGACCCTGGTCTTAAACATACATTCATCGCTTCGGACTACGAGAGTTAAATGGCAGTCTAAAAAAGCTTATATTGTGGTAAATTAGCTATGATTTAACGCAATATTTCAAAATATTAGAGAGTTCTCCTCGGATTCCAAAGCCACTAAGTTGATTCGTATTTGATGTAACCGAAATAAGACTATCAATAAATGAAATTCCTTAAAAGCAACACGTCAGCTATTAAACAATTCAATACAAATGACTCACATTCATTACGACAGCCAAAATCCCAGGCATAACATAAAAAATAATATTCCTCGCATAGGGTGTTAGAACTAAAAAAAAAAATTGTCATTCGTTGAGAATTTGAGCCACTCGCCTAAAGAAATATGGCTCCCTCGGGTAGTCCCAAATTCGCATCAAGTAGGCACCCGTCGCTATATCTAGAAATATATATGAGACGTGTGATGTACGACTGAGCTAAAAATATCGACCTGGAAATATTCTTTGCGAACTTGAAACTACGATAAGCCTAAGATAATATTTGTATAGAGTCATACGGATTAGGTAGCTTATAAAATAGTAACAGCTACGTAAATGACGCATCGTGCAACGGTTTTTAATACGGCTCTATTATACTATATTGTTATGGGATCAATCTCTAATTTGTACATTGTGAAAAATAAATACTTCCAAAAAGCTTTCATCCAGCAAGGTTTTTGGAACTATTTATTTCATTGCACACGAATTACTTCTTCATAATATATTTATATATTTTATTATAAATTCTTCTGTTCGATTAAATTTCATTGAACCTTTTATTGAAAGGATATTATTGAAATATTTTTGTGCATTGCGGGTCTCTAAGCTGTTAACAGATATTTGATTCTAATACTTAGCCTGTTTTTCTGATTCAGAAAGATACCGGAGTGAAGCTACGATGGATATAGTATTATGGTATTGTACGAGCCACGTAATGCGTTGCTCGCACATTCGGCCACTTACACATTTGTGCCGCATTAGCAAATAATTTATTACTTTATTTGAACTAATCATATTTAAATTCAGTTCGCGTTCACGTCCCATTATCAATTGACGTACCGCGTCTCACCTATCATTTCGCGTTCGATAATCATTTGTAATCGCGTATCATTAAAACATTATCATATCATCTTTTTCTTATTTTTCTATCAATATAGTAAGTTAAATTTATTTCTGAGTTTTACTGATTATACCTTACAACCCCGGGTGTACGGACCGTACATCCTTTTTTTTTTTTAAATTTAATATCTGACTATAACCTCGCGAGTGACGCAGTGACTTAGTGTATCGCCGTTATCAGAGAGCAGTGTTCTGTGCCATTAGTGAGGATCCACCAGCAAGTGGAACTATCATCATTCATCAGGGTATCAACAGGTACCACCGGACGAGCTACAAAGAGTTGTTCGAGGTCGTCTAAGATATCAAGTAAGACCTTTCCAATTTAACGCTGTTATCTATTATCATGGCCAGTATGGATGACTTACTATCTACACAGGAGCAAATTTCAGCTGCGATCGAGAATCTCTATTCTAACTTTAAGAAAGATGGTTCCGATAGGAAAACTCCAGACTATATCAAGCGAAAGTTAGAGACACTAGACAACTACTGGGCTGAGTTCCATTCTAATCACAGGAAGCTGATTCTATCAAGTGATAAGTCTTATCCATATTTTACAAACAATCTGTTTGAGAGTACTGGAAATAGGTATACTACTATTAGGGCAGCCGTGCAGAGTTACGAATTATCTACCAAACCAAGAGATTTGAAACCATCTTCTCCTCTTATCAGACCAGCTACTCCTATCGCAGTATCTGAACCCTCCGTACCAGGGTCTTCGGCTCAAGCCCGAGGTAGCGACAGCAAAACTGACGAGATGCTACGGAAACAGAGCAGTAACTTTAAAGCATTTGAGCACACGATTTCGAATATCGATGTGGATACCATTTCTGATAGATGGGAATTTGAACATCTATTGCGTACCGTACAGTCTCGTTGGGCAACCATTGACTCTCTACATTGGGAGTTAGACAGTGAGCTAGGTCAACGGAACCCAGAATACGAGTCTCACTTTTTTCAATCAGAGAAGAAGTATAACGACATTATCAAATCAATTAACAAGAAAATGTGGTCTGTTAGTCACTTAGAAAAATCTACTCCTAAAATTGATATTCCATTTTTTTCTGGTAATTATCATCAATGGTCTAGTTTCAAAGATCTTTTCACCGAAACTATACATGCAAATCCTACTTTATCAAGTGCTCAGAAGATGCAATTTCTAAAGGCCAAGGTGCGGGGTGAAGCTGAGAGACTCATCCAACACTTGACGATCTCTTCTGACAACTATTCTATTTGTTGGGATATACTTAATCATAGGTATAACAACAAACGGTTGATAATGAGTTCTCATTTCGATCAAATGCTCAACATCCCTGCAGTTCAGCATCTTTCGGTACAGCATATCAAAAAGCTTCATGATGTAACTCTTGAAAGCCTTAACGCTATCAAAAATCTGGGCGTAAGCATAGAAGCATGGGACCCACTTATCATACATCTCTTAAGTCAAAAATTAGACTCTGAGACCCTAACCGAATACCTAAATTCTCTAAAAGACCCTAAAGGGGTACCCAAGCTAGATGAATTTTTATCATTTTTAGAGAAGACGTTTACGACTATGGAAACATCAAAAAGAAAGTATGAACCAAAATCAAATCAAAATCATAACTATCACAAAGGTTTTCATACTAAATCATCGTCGACCGGACGTATGATTTCGCAATCGTCAAACGACAAAAACGTCAATGTGACGAAATATTACAAATGCGTTATTTGTAAAACAAATAATCACGCCACATTTAGTTGTAATAAGTTCAGACAAATGACTCCGTCAGCAAAACGTTCAATAGTAGACAAGCTAAAAATATGCGAAAACTGTCTCTATTGCCATAACGGCAATGAATGTATTTCAGAAAAACGCTGCCGTGAGTGCAATAAGGCACATAATACTTTATTGCATGACGCATTTGTGCAACTCGATCACGAGCCCAGGGCGTCGACATTTAGTAATAACACGAGTGAACCTAAACCGGGTCAAAAGCCAACCACCCGAAACTCACACGTGTCTATGCAGTCCGAAATACCCGAAATCTTATTAGCGACAGCTATGATTAGAGTCGAAACTGGGGAGGGTTCTTTCCTCAGCTTACGAGCACTTATTGATCAAGGATCCCAAACCTCTTTAATCACTGAAAATGCAGCTCAACAGTTACGGTTACCGCGTCAAAAATGCCATGGCGTTATTACTGGTGTAGGTGCTAAGCAGACGAACTGCAAAGGGGCCATAAATATCAAATGCGTATCCATGAATCACAACTTCGTATTTCGCACTGACGTCATAATAATGCAAAATCTTATCAAGAATCTGCCAGGCCATTCCTTTGCTAAGCCAGATTGGTCGTATTTAGATAACATCTGCCTGGCCGATCCAGATTTTAATATAAGTCGCCCAGTTGACATTCTGTTTGGAGCGGATATATATTCGTTGATACTTTTGGAAGGCATTTGTAGAGACGATCAGAATAATTCACCCATCGCCCAGAACACTAGGCTGGGTTGGATTTTATGCGGATGCGTTCAGACTTTGCAGTGTAATGTCACCCTAAACAATCTAGAGGAAATACAAAGATTTTGGGAGATTGAGGATGTCTCAGAAGAGAGTAATCTATCATCCGAGGACCAAGAATGCATTGCATATTACCAAGACACGACAATACGTCGAGAGGACGGCCGATATGAGGTTCGACTACCATTAAAATCAGAATATGAAAATAAGTTAGGATTATCAAAAAATAAGGCCGTTGCACAGTTCAAATCACTAGAAAGAAAGTTTTCAAAAAATTCAACCATGGCGGAAAGTTATAAAACATTTATGCAGGAGTACCAGTCTATGGGCCACATGACCCCCACTTCCATGTCAAAAACTACCGAACTCTCTTTCTATCTCACTCATCACGGTATTGAAAAATCATAATCAACCACTACGAAGTTTAGAGTTGTATTTAATGGCTCTGCAAAGACATCCACAGGATACAGCCTAAATGACGTAATGAAATGTGGGCCCAACCTTCAGCAGGATCTTCAGTCCCTTATCATTAGATGGCGGCAATATCAAATCGCTTACACTGCAGACGTCGAAAAGATGTTTCGCAGAATATGGATTAATCAAGAAGATCAAAGGCTCCAAAAAATCATCTGGCGAGATGCGGAGCAAAACCCTTTAAGTGAATGGAAGTTAACTACTGTTACATATGGTACTAAGGCTGCCCCTTTCTTAGCTATGATGACCCTACGTCAGTTGGCATCAGATGAAAAAATGAATTATCCCGGTAGCGCAGCATCCGCCGTCTTAGAAAACTCCTTTTATATGGACGATCTGGTGCATGGCTCTCACGAAATTGAAAAGGCAAGAGTATTACGAAAAGACCTAATCAGTCTTTTGCAATCCGGTGGGTTTCATCTAAGAAAATGGAGGTCCAATGTTCCAGAACTATCAGATGAAAATCAAGAAAGTTTCAACTTTCAACAACCAGAATCATCTAAAACCTTAGGTCTTAGCTAGGATCATCGGCAAGACATATTTACATTTTGTTCAAAAATCGAACCATCCACCGGTAGAGAAACAAAACGTTCACTTTTATCAAATATTTCGAAACTATTTGACCCTCTCGGTTGGCTTACCCCCATATCCACCAAATTGAAAATCATTTTTCAAAAGGTTTGGCTATCCGCCATCAATTGGGATGACCAATTACCAAATGAAATTATGTGCGAATGGAACGTTATAAAACAAGATATAATAAACATAAACAAACTGCAAATACCAAGGTGGATATCGACCCGAGAACATGATACATTAGAATTGCACGGCTTTTGTGATGCGTCGACAAAAGCCTATGCTTGCAATGTTTATTGTAAAATAAAACGTAAAGAAAAAAACATTATCACACTGTTGATTAGCAAAGCGAGGCTTGTGCCAAGATCAAAACATGTCAGCCTTCCAAGATTGGAATTAAGTGCTGCTTGTCTTCTGTCCAAGGTGATGCTCAAAATTCAACAGTGCTTGAGCACTTCTGAAATCAAAATCTATGGGTGGTCCGACTCAATGATCGTCCTTGGCTGGCTTAATGGAGATCCGGCGAGGTGGAAGACTTTCGTCTCAAACAGAGTACGTGATATCACAAACATTATGCCGTCAGCGTGTTGGCGTTATGTTAAGTCTGAAGACAACCCGGCGGATTGTGCTAGCCGAGGAATGACTGCTACAAAATTAATCAATCACGAACTGTGGTGGCAAGGACCATCCTGGTTATCAGACTTTGATGGACAAGAAAAGGCACCACAATTTACCACACAATTAGAAACAAAAAGTACTCGGCAAGTTAATGTTGTCACCGAACCTGATATCAAAAATAATATTATTTATAAACTGTTATCAAAATACAGCTCTCTTAGCAAAATAATTCGTATTATATCATGGATATTTAGATTTGTTAGGAAACACGACAAACAACAGACTTACTTATCAGTATCAGAGTTAGACAGAGCCGAAAATATTATCATCAAGCAAGTACAGGCGATTGAATTTCCACTGGAAATAAAAAGTATCAAGGAGTGTGGTAGCGTTTCCCCTAAGAGCAAGATATTACAGCTTGCTCCTTATCTAGATCAAAACGGTCTCTTACGAGTTAGAGGACGATTAAGTAACTCAAACTTACCTTTCGACATGAAGCACCCTATCATCATATCAGGCTCCAGTCGAATTGCAGAGTTATTAATAGACCAAGCACATAAGGCTTGTTATCACGGCGGAGCCCGCCTTACGTCAGCATTTTTAAGAAAAAGGTACTGGCTCGTAGGAGGAAATAAGATCGTTAAGAAGCAGCTTCGTGGGTGCGTTAAGTGTAGACACCACGATCCAAGCAAGCAGGAACAAATTATGGGTGATCTACCAGCAGCGCGAAGTACACCAACTAGACCATTTTATCACACGGGCGTCGATTACACCGGATTTGTTGACGTCAAATCTAGCAAGACTCGTGGCATCAAAAGTACGAAGGGCTATATAGCTGTATTTGTGTGCATGGCGACCAAGGCCGTTCATTTAGAACTTGTGTCCGACTTGAGCTCATCAGCATTTCTAGCCGCTCTACGTCGGATGGCATCCCGCCGAGGAGCGCCCTGTCACATGTACAGTGACAATGGGACTAACTTCGTAGGCGCTAACAGGATTCTCTACAGGGAATATTTAGATCTTCAAGCAATATTGGACGACACGTTCTATGCGGAATAGAACGTGTCGTCCAATATTGCTTGAAGATCTAAATATTAAAATATATTAAAATATTAATTAAAAATAATCACTGACTTGAAAATTCAATGGCACTTCAATGCCCCTGGATGGCCAAGTGCAGGAGGTCTTTGGGAGGCTGTGGTAAAGAGCCTCAAATTTCATTTGAAGCGAGTCATAGGTGATCAGAAATTGACCTTCGAAGAGTACGCCACTCTTCTGGCTCAGTTGGAAGCGTGCTTAAATACTAGGCCTCTCTGCCCCTTAACTGAAGACCCCGAAGATCTCGAGTATCTCACTCCGGCTCATTTTCTGGCAAGTGGTCCTACCAACACTATTATCGAAACAGAGAGAGACCTACGTACGCGGTGGCAACTCAGTCAAAAAATCTTCGCCGATGTTTGGAAGAAGTGGCAGACTGAATACGTAAGTCAACTATCAGCTCGCAGCAAGTGGCGAAGTCCGAAAGAAAATCTACAAATAAGCGATATTGTCATTATTCATGATGCAAACCTACCACCAGGGAAATGGGCTCTTGGAAGAATTATTGCGTTGCATCCAGGCAAGGATGATTTCGTCCGCGTGGTCACCCTGAAAACGAAGAACGGCACTATCAAAAGACCAATTACCAAATTATCTAGGTTACCAGTCAAAGAAAAGGCAACAATCGACCATGACAGCAAGCTTCAACAGAAGGACGAAAATATCACTGCCTCGGCAAATGTAAAACGATCGAACAAACCGTGGCTTTGTTATCATATATACCAGTTGTTGTTATTATTTTTATTTATGATAGTAACACCTGCGAATAGCACATATCAACTAGCAAACTTCAATGCCAGTCAAGGTCTTTATTTCGACAACATCTCTAACTTACGTCTAGAACGAGATCAGTGGAAGTCAGTAATTTACTACGATATGTTACCATATTGGCAAGGCACAGACCTACTTGAAAAGTATATAAATCATTAAGACGACATTTGTAATGATGATACAAGAAAAAAGATATTACAATGCGATGTCTTACTGCTCCAATTACATCACGGACTCAATGAACTCGAGCACTACAACAGTATTTTGCTCGGTAAGCAGTTCACACGACACCGGGAGCACGCGCGGCTCACGCGCGGCCTTATCAACGGTATCGGGTTCGTAGCAAACAGACTGTTCGGCGTACTGGATCAAGAATTCGCAGAACAATATGAACGAGATATCGAAACGATTAGAAAGAATGAGAAACACCTTGCTTTACTATGGAGAAATCAAACTTCAGTTGTCGAAGGAGAACTAAATTTGATCAAGAGAGTGGAAAGTTCGGTAAACCGTCAAAGTAAACTTTTTAACCAACATTTAAACAATTTAGAAAGATCTCTAAATAGCCAAAAGGAAGAACTGCAGTCAGTATCAAATTCAGGTGACTTTACTTTGTCAGCGGTTATAGCACAGGGTATCCTCGTAAACTTACAGAATATCCAAAGTACAATCGTGGATTCCGTGACGGATATCTATGCTGGGAAATTCAATTTCCATCTCCTTACACCTGAGCAGCTACGAGATGAGATGAATATGATTACCAGTTTGTTATCCAAAGATTTGGCGTTACCATTGGACAACCATCAAGACATATCCAAGATGTATCATCTTCTTAATGTGAAAGCAAGGGCTACCAACAAATATATCATTTTTGAGATCTTGGTTCCTCTAGTCAGTCGAGATAACTTTGAGCTATACCGACTTATACCCGTTCCACAACAAAACGAGCATTCCATGACCATTCTAAAACCTGTGTCTGAATACGTAGCTATTAATATGCAACAAGATTCATACGTAACTCTATCGGAGAAGAATGTCCGTGACTGTCTTGAAATAGAAAAAGACACGCATATATGCCCATTAAAGCAACCTATTCACAAAATGAAACCAGATGAGACTCTATGTGTCAAAAACTCTCATCCCAATAATCTGTGTCAGACTACCATATCAGCTTGTTTAGAGTCATGGATCGAATTAAATAAAAGAAACACTTACCTATATTTCTGTTGCGATCATTGCACTATACGTGTCATATGTGAGAATCAAATTACCGCTGAGCGATTACATAAGGCTGGCATTATAACAATAAGCGATAAATGCCTTATTAAAAGCGACCATTTTATTATTCATGCTCACCAAACACCATCAAATACTTTGGAGAGAGTAGCTGACGTAATGAAAATTCGAATCCCTCCTATCAATAATATTTTGAACATCTCAATATTATCAACTATAGAAAATCAGACCACATACTTAGAGAATCGAAAGTATTTTGAGCAAATCGATACACAAATCAAGCAGATGAAAGCCAGTGAGTCTGAGGGAGTACTAAGCGATCGAATTTCATACCATGACGTCCATCACTACGTCATTTACGTGTTGCTGTTTGCTGGAGCTGTCGCTCTCGCACTGTTGGTATGGCAACGCCGACGTCAGCAAGCAGCGTCATCTCCGCGCCCGGAGGCACCCACACCGCCAACCTCGTGTCCCAGAGCGCAGTCTGGTGTGCGTACACCGTCTCCCGTCCGCGCTGAGATATCTGACATCGAGCTCCGAGCAGCAAGATACGAGCCTACTCCGGTTAGGTGTGTTAGTGAAAGTGCAGTGGATCAGTGTTGTGTTCATAGTGAAGCGGTTAATAAAGCGAGTAGTGTTTGCGTAGTGAATAAAGGTAGCTCGCCAGTGATTTACCGTAAAGTAAACGATCGTATACAGTAGTGGAACTATAGACACGGAACAATACTTAGACATAGTATCATCCTTAAATTTAATTAAGAATATTAATGATATTCTAATCACCATGTAACTCTCATCATCATTCACGTATTTATCATCAGCCTGATTGCCTGGCCCGGGAGTATGTACGAGCCACGTAATGCGTTGCTCGCACATTCGGCCACTTACACATTTGTGCCGCATTAGCAAATAATTTATTACTTTATTTGAACTAATCATATTTAAATTCAGTTCGCGTTCACGTCCCATAATCAATTGACGTACCGCGTCTCACCTATCATTTCGCGTTCGATAATCATTTGTAATCGCGTATCGTTAAAACATTATCATATCATCTTTTTCTTATTTTTCTATCAATATAGTCAGTTAAATTTATTTCTGAGTTTTACTGATTATACCTTACAACCCCGGGTGTACGGACCGTACAGGTATTATTTAATTTAGAACATATTTGACGGTAAGGAATTTTATAGTTTGCAACATTGTCTGAGAGCTAGAACACAATTTTTAATCTAAGAGAAGCCTCTTCACTCAAAAACCCGTCTGTTCTATTGTCTCAACTGAATTTGACATGTGATGGCAGACTTGCTCTAAATGCCTTGTATTTTGAGGTAGATGTCACTGTTATCTCAGCAGTTTTATTACACCTTTGAACCAGAATATATTTCAATATTGGTGGTATTATATGTGGCGTATAATGGGTAGAAATTAAAAAAATTCAAGATATTATATAAAAGCTAGTAATGGCAGTGAATAGCTTTAATATAGATTATATTAAAGCTTTTCACTGCCATATTCCGTATTAATAAAAATAATACTACGGAATAACAATCTGATATCAAAATGTTTGCGTTGCGTTTATTTTATTGACATAGGTCTTTGCTTCCTGTTTGAAATAGAATTAGTTTTTATTATAAGTCAAATCGATTATATCGATTAAGTAACATTTTGTTTAGTCTATTGAAAATTTCTGACAATAGTCACACTGAACTGTCACTTGCGTCTTTCCCTTGAAAAATTACGTTGTCGTCTCGTACGTAAAATATCGCCTTTTGAATTAACGCGAATTGAATTAAATTGAGTAAACCGTCTTGAATGCCGCCTGATCTAGTGCTGGCAACGGTAAATTGATTGTGAACTATTGATTGACATTTGTGAAAATTGTGAATCCGGTATCGAGTCCACGTGCCAACGTGTCCTGAAAACGTCGCGTTTGCAGCTTAATAGCTAAGTATAAGATACTTCATTCATTTATATTGGCCAATATACTTGTATGAATTTGTCTAATTTAGCTCAAGCCTGACATCAGCAAGGATAGCGGGTAAGTGAAATATAATATTGATATTGATTGATTTCAATTCATCACTGTGCAACGCAGTGCATTGTGTCTGGATCATTGTCTATCGTGGTCAGGTAGATGTACTACATCTTCTACTGCGCACTTCTGATAAACCTTCCTGCCTGGCTACGGTAATTCTAGACATAAATTTTGATAGCAAGAGCGTGGTTAACTGCCTATATTGTAAACTTGTATCTTAGACGTTGATTGTATCTGAACTCAGATTGGTGTTGTATGAGCTATATATGTCACCTTGTAGACAGTATTGTAGTGTTTGTCAGGTCAGTTATTGTCTAAAATACATAATATTTAATTATATAAGTTGACCTAGATAATTTGAAACACATTGTCACACATAACCTCAATCAGTAATTGTTGATTTGTATTGTTGAAAAATCTAACTTAAATTTGTTGTTGCATTAATAAGTCAGTTTGTTTGGATACATAACAGCTGTATGTATCAATAAATTTAGTAAATTTAGTTTATTGCATATATTCATAAACATTATAACAATCAACTTGACCTTGCCACTTGGGCGGGTCACATTAATAAACTTTGTTTTGTTATAATATAGATAATATTGTTAGGTAACACATATTCTGCGCTTACTTAAATAATACAGCCAGTCTGTCTGTTGCAAGTAATTAGTTAATTTATTTGAATATTTAACTTTAATTAACTTATTCGAAGGTTCAACTTTTGATAACTTTGACCTTGTTTTGTGTCAATATATATTGAAACTATTAATTTTGTTGGACAGTAGATACCTGTCACTTGCCTGCACTTGCAGTAAACAGGCTAATACTTTGTTGGTTTCAAAGAATTAAGAAAAATTAAATTTTGATTGTTAATTTTAATTAACGCTTGTCCGGGCTCTTTTGAATTTTGATTATGTCAGCTATCAAGGACCTGCGTGCGGCTGCTGGTGCTATTGCATCAGATTTGCGCTGGTTTGCCTCGGCCAGTGCCTTAGTGAACCGGCCTGATCGCCAGCAAGCCTTACTACAAAGGTACGAGCGGATCGATGATCGCCTGGCAAGTGTGGAACAGCAATTCCGCACTTTCAGCGCTTGCTGTCTCGAAGTCAATGTCAATGATTTCACCGCTGACCAGCGAAATAAGGTCAGCGAAGACTATGCCCAGGTCTTAGACCTGTATGATGCTGTCTCCAATAGTGCGAGACAACTAGTTGCCGATAGGGAAGGGCAACCCGGCCTGAAGCAGGAGATTCCTAGGTCAGCACCGGGGCTGGTGAGTAGGCTCCCTACCTTGGACCTCCCCCATTTTGATGGCTGCCTAGGAAGCTACCTGGGCTTCATTAATTTGTTCGACAGCCTGGTCAATGACAGGGCTGACCTTCGGCCAGCACAAAAATTGGCATATTTAATGTCGGTTCTGGATGGGGAGGCTAAGGGCCTCATCCAGCATCTGCCCGTGTCTGACGAGGCGTACTCTGGTACGCCCCGTCAGACACGGGCAGATGCTGGATGAGGCCCCTGCTCGGGACCTAATTACCCGTAAGTACCATAATAAGCGTGGCCTCGCCGACACGCACATCGAGCAGATTCTGGGTTTGCCGACGCTCACCCGGGTCTCTGGGTTGCGCACCCAACTTTTGAACCCGCTTTTGGTGGCCAACAACGCACTTAAGTGCCTTGACCTGCCCGTGGACCAATGGTCCTATCTATTGGTGCACATTGTGCTGAAGAAGCTGCCTGCCGACCTGAGGTCGCGTTTTGAACAGCGCTTTGGTGGGGATAGCGCGACCCATCTGCCCCCATTTGCTGACCTGGAGAGGTTCCTGGAGAATGAGTGCCGGGTCTTGGACAACTCCGGTGGTGACACGCCGGCTAAGACGCAGCCGCCCAAGGTCAAGGAGCAGGCTCGCGGTCACACCCGAGCCAATGTTGACCGGCACCCTCCTCGCTTTGCGGTCACGCAGAGCCCAGCGGAGTGCTCCTACTGCAAGGTCACGGGGCACAGAACGGCCAGTTGTAGGGCATTCTTGGACCTTCATGTCGCCTCTCGTAGGCGCATCGCGAATGCCCGCCGCCTTTGCTTCTCTTGCTTGGGGTCCCACTACCAGCGAGACTGCCCAAACTCTCGCCCCTGTCCTCACTGTGGAGGACAGCATTTGGACATTCTCTGTATGAATGCCAGAGAGGTAGGCCGCTTGTCCAACCAGCCGACGCCGCGCACGGGCGGGTGTTTTGAAGGTGGCAGCCGAGGCTCACCGGCGCGTAGCCAAAAGTCGCCTCGCTCAATTGATCGCCACTCGCCCTGCTTGGAGAACCGTAGCGTACGCACGCCTCCTCTCTCTCGCGCACCTGAATGTGCTGTTCAGCGTCACCAGCACCATGACTGCTGCCCCAGGTATTCCCCTCCTTTGGCGGAGCGTCCCCGCCTTGACTCGCGCCCACCTCGTTTTGGGCGGATGCGTCACTATGACCCCCCACGGATGGCGCGCGGATCGAGTCATCGCGCCTTTGAGGACTTCAAGCCGCACCCCCATTTTGACTTGCCTGGTCCTGGCCAACGGTCGCCGCCCAGGCAACAATAGGTCATTGACCCCTGCCCTATAACTCCAACCTCCCCCATTGAGACCGTTATCCTACCAACGGTTGCTGTTAGGGTCTGGGGACCCACGGGGACCTCTGTTGTTGTCCGTGCTATATTGGACACAGGTTCACAAGGTTGCATTGTTTCCACTTAATTGGTAGGGCAGGTTAAATTAAATATGGGCTCTTTTCCAAATTGTATTGGGCATAGGGGACGTAGCCTCTAATGTTGAAGGGCAAGTTAAGGTTTTGTTTGGCCCTGTTGAATCTTCACACCCGAGGATTAAAACCTCGGCTATTGTGCTGAAGAATATCTTGGGCATGCATCCACAGAAACAGCTACCTGCTGCTGTGGTGAATTTGACATCGGGATTGGAACTGGCAGACCCCAAATTTGACACACCGGGACAAATCGACTTGTTGATTGGATCTGATGTCCTCGGTGGAATTTTGATTGGTGGGAAACGGGTCTTGGTGCCAAATGGTTTGACTGCCATCCCGACTATATTTGGATTTGCTTTGATGGGATCTGTACCTAGGGACCCCTCCACCCGAACTTGATAATTTGTTGGCTGTAGGCTCTGCTCTCTCTGATGCGGTTCAGAGGTTTTGGGAAGTAGAGGAGCCCCCTCAAGCTGCCCGTTTGAATCCAGAACATGAGGAGCTGTTCTTCCAGAACAACACCGGTCGACTCCGTTCTGGTCGGCTGATTACAAAGCTACCATTTCTGTCTGTTCGGCCTCCACTTGGTGAGTCACGACCTTTAGCCGAAAAGAGGTTGTTGGCTATGGAGCGTCGCATGGGTCGTGATCCGGAGCTCAGACAGAAGTATATTGAGTTCATGAGAGAATATGAACAATTGGGACACATGTCAGTGTCAAATTTGGATTGGCGTTCGGTGGAGCATTACTTTCTCCCGCATCATGCGGTATTGAAGCCATCGACTGGCAAGCTGCGCACAGTGTTTGATGGTTCTGCGCAGACTTCAACAGGCGTATCCTTGAACCAGTGCTTGCATTCTGGTCCCAAGTTGGTCAAGGACCTTTGTGACGTCATCACCAGCTTCCGACGACAGCTTCAGACGATTATCCACCCTGATGACCGTCGCTTCCAGCTGATCCTTTGGAGAGAGTCTCCTCGCGATCCCATGGTCGTCTACGAGCTCAATACTAATACGTACGGGTTAAGGTCAAGCCCCTACTTGGCAATACGTTCTCTTTGGGAGCTCGCAGACCGCGAAGGCTTACGTTTCGCAAGAGCCTCCGCCATCTTGAAGGACGATATTTACGTCGATGACATTTGCTCGGGCGCCTCCACAGTGGACGAGGCGATCCTCCTGCGGGACGAATTGATAGGTATTTTGGCCTCCGCTGGTTATGAGTTGCGTAAATGGATTTCCAACTCACCAGCGCTTTTGGAAGGCTTGCCAGAGGATCATCAGCAGGATCCACATCTATTTGAGATTGTTGACAACCCCGCCATGATGGCTGTTCTCGGCGTTCAGTACAGACCTGTCCAAGACATCTTTACATATAATGTAGACTTGAAATTGCCGTGTTCTTGGACTAAACGTCTCGTATTGTCTACTGTCGCCAGAACCTTTGATCCGAACAGTTGGATCTGTCCAATTATATTTTGGGCAAAATGCTTCTTGCAGAAGCTTTGGACAGCAGGATTGACCTGGGACGAACCTCTGCACGGCACTCTTGTTGAGGAATGGACCTCTTTTGTATCCTCACTTCCTGCCGTCAACGAGATCTCCTTGCCTCGTCCCATCCTTCCTCCCGGGAAGTACAAGGCCACCCTTCACGGGTTTTGTGATGCCTCGGAACGTGGTCACGCGGCCGTGGTGTTCTTGCGCACAGTTAGTGCATCAGGTCAGGTGAGGGTTTCCCTGATCATGGCGAAGAGCAAGGTTGCACCCCTTCGGACATCTCTGACCATCCCAAAATTGGAGCTCTCAGGAGCAGCCCTACTTGTACGCTTGTTGAACCACGTGTCCAGTACTTTGGGTAAAAGCATTTGTATTGATGGGACCTACGCCTGGACAGACAGCCAAATTGTACTTTGTTGGTTGAAGGCGTCTGTCCACACTTTGGAGGTATTTGTTGCTAATCGCATTTCCCAAATCCAGAAATCCGAAGTCAAGCTTGTTTGGAGACACGTGCCAGGTGAGCTCAACCCCGCTGATTGTGCCTCGCGGGGATGCTTGACGCCTAGTTTGATAGGTCATTCGCTGTGGTGGGGTCCGGAATGGTTGAGTCGACCAGAAATTGATTGGCCTCGAACGCCAGCTTTGAATACTTCTAATTTGCCGGGTCTACGAACACTCGCTCTTGAGAAGGTAGAATGCGCCTTCGACCCCGATTTCCTGTTGAATCGTTACAGCTCTCTCGACAAGTTGTTAGGTGTTACTGCTTGGATAAAGCGTTTTGTTTTTAATTTTAGGCACCCACAACAGAAACGACTGACACCGTTTCTCTCACCACAGGAACGACAGGAGTCCCTCACCTTTTGGGTTCGTTCTGTGCAATTGGCGCATTTTGAGAAAGAGATTGCTATCTTTAAATCAGGGAGATCGAAATTGTCAGGAGCAATATCTAAATTGACCCCCTTTTTGGACGATACGGGTCTCTTGCGCGTTGGAGGGCGTCTCAAGAACGCCAACCTCCCTTACGAAGCACGTCACCCGCTTTTGTTACCTAAGGACGGTCATTTGATACGCTTGTTGGTAACTGACCGTCACCTTAAAAATTCGCATGCTGGTTGTAATGCTTTGTTGGCCATTTTGCAACGCGAGTTTCGGATTTTGTCTGCCCGAAGAATTATACGGAGTGTAGTCTTTCGCTGCATCCCTTGCTATAAGCTCAAGGCTTCTACCATGCAGCCCTTGATGGGAGACTTACCGGCAGATCGCGTAACTGAGAGCAGCACGTTTGACGGTGTTGGCACGGACTTCGCAGGTCCCTTTTTGGTGAAAACGTCGACACTTCGAAACAGCAAGACTGTCAAGGCCTACTTGTGTGTTTTTGTTTGTCTTTCCACAAAGGCCGTACACTTAGAACTGGTCTCCTCGCTTACAACCGAGGCGTTTGTAGCCACATTTGACAGATTTGTATCCCGCAGAGGGCTGCCTTCCTTGATCCGTTCTGACTGCGGCACTAACTTCAAGGGCACGTATAATTATTTGAATGATGTTGTTAATTTTCTTGAAACCAACAAGGCTGATATAGGTGATAGGCTTGCCCGACGTGGGATAAATTGGTTGTTTTCCCCACCAAATTGTCGACACTGGGGTGGTATATTTGAGGCCGCCGTAAAATCGGCCAAAACACACTTGCGCAGGACAATCGGTGAGTCTGTCCTTACATTTGAGGAACTCGCAACTGTGTTTTGTAAGATTGAGGCCGTTTTGAACTCTCGGCCATTGTGCCGGATCTCCTCAGATCCGAATGATTTGGAGGCCCTTACGCCGGGCCATTTTTTTATTGGTCACCCACTTGTCGCCTTGCCTGAGTACCCCTACATTGAAACGAGACCTGGTCGTCTCTCGCGCTTTGAATTGGTACGCCAGATTACTCAGAGCTTTTGGAAACGCTGGAATTTAGAATATTTGCACATACTCCAGCAACACGTTAAGTGGACCGACAAGACCGCTCCACCCAAGATTGGTGACCTCGTTTTGATCAAGGAGGCTAATCTTCCGCCACTCAAATGGCACAAGGGGCGCATTCTTCGTTTGATAACTGGGGCTGATGGAGTTCCCCGATTTGCTGAGGTCTTGGTGGACGGTTCGATTCTGAGGAGAGCAACATTGTCAGGTCTACCAACCGATTAGCGGACCGGTAGGCCGGTCCGGGGCGGGTGGATGTTTGAAATAGAATTAGTTTTTATTATAAGTCAAATCGATTTTATCGATTAAGTAACATTTTGTTTAGTCTATTGAAAATTTCTGACAATGGTCACACTGAACTGTCACTTGCGTCTTTCCCTTGAAAAATTACGTTGTCGTCTCGTACGTAAAATATCGCCTTTTGAATTAACGCGAATTGAATTAAATTGAGTAAACCATCTCGAATGCCGCCTGATCTAGTGCTGGCAACGGTAAATTGATTGTGAACTATTGATTGACATTTGTGAAAATTGTGAATCCGGTATCGAGTCCACGTGCCAACGTGTCCTGAAAACGTCGCGTTTGCAGCTTAATAGCTAAGTATAAGATACTTCATTCATTTATTTTGGCCAATATACTTGTATGAATGTGTCTAATTTAGCTCAAGCCTGACATCAGCAAAGATAGCGGGTAAGTGAAATATAATATTGATATTGATTGATTTCAATTCATCACTGTGCAACGCAGGGCATTGTGTCTGGATCATTGTCTATCGTGGTCAGGTAGATGTACTACATCTTCCACTGCGCACTTCTGATACACCTTCCTGCCTGGCTACGGTAATTCTAGACACTTCCTATATGGCTTTATATAATATCTGTACTTAAATGTACTAACTTTCAAAGTTAAAGGATATTTTCAGTCTAGTCTTCAGCATAAACTTTTAATAATGTCGTAGGCGTGTGAAATTTGGACAACTCTTTAGAATAATAAAGTTTAGAACAATGCAGTACGAACAATATAGCAACTTTGACACTTAGGAAACATTTTTTTAGTCACTTTCGAACACTATAATACAGGTGCTAAATAAGTCCTTTAAACTAAGTGCATTAATGAGTCAAATTATTGAAATTGTATACGTCGAATTGAAATAATGGAGGGATTTTTTCACGTAGATTCTCTTTCAACGGCCCTGATCAGGGATAGATGATTTTTTTGTCGGACTCAAGATTTGATTCTCATTTTATATGATAGTCTTGTCATGGCGTCAGCATCAGCGGCAGCCAACGGTTAAAGGATATCGTATAAAATGTACCTGTGGCAAAAGTTTTAAAATCATTTTATATACCTAGGCTTAATTTAATAAGAAGTAGGACGCCAACCTACCCCTAATTAACCAGCACAAAAAATCCATACCACATACCACAAATAATTTCTTCGCCAACATTCCTAGACCATGTAAAAGTAAAGAAAATCTTAAATCATATAGTGTATCTTAGTAGCCTTTTCTACCAAGCTGATTTCTTGTCCGATTTTGAACAAAATTTAATTGTATAATTAAGTAATTTGTAACTCAAATAACACACCAAATCGCAGACAGTCAATCTCGCGGCGTAATGGACGAGTAAAATTAGTACACGCACACACTACGTCCATTAATATACATTGTTGATTAACTCCGAGGAATTAGTGTGGCCCATCACAATATTTGTACAAACAATACATTTGTATACACACACAATACGTATTGTGAGCAAACAGCGGTGATTGGACGCTTATTTGAGGATAGTGATGGAATTTCTGAAAGGTTTTAATGCGAATACTTTATAATATTTTTCTTTGCAAGCTTGGTCAGCTTTCTGTATTTATTAGTTAGTTTTAAATTAGTCGGAAGTGTCCATTGGAAAAGTCTTGGATGTAGCCGGAATATATCTGCGACGATCATTAAGAAACGCTTACACACCGAAATACTACTGTTTAGAATGTTTACTACAAAACTCTTCACATTACTCAAAATAATTTAGTATAAGTAAGAATAAAAATAACACTTTTGGACTTATGTGTGCTTACATATATTTATTGTTGATATCTTAGTCGTTGTTTAGTGACAATTAATTAAATTAAAAACTATATATTTATTTTTTTTCAAGCCTGCCCACAGGTTTGCACATTTATGGTATTAAGTTGAAAATTACTATTTCAAAACATATACTCTGGAAAGCCAAACTCTGATTTTACAGAGGCTTAGTCCATTTGTCCGTCCGTTCGGAAGCACAATCAGCTACATATTATATAGCTGCCTGTTGTGCTTTCAGTTCGTCAGTCAATGTCAGTTACTTTTGATTTTCAGCAAAAATACGTATATTTATATTACCAAATATCACTTGATTTACATTTTGTGTGATTTTGTTATTATTCCATCTTGATGTTGTTGCTTTATACAAGAAGTCTGCAGAACCACCTTTTTCTGCGAATTATTCACAATAAACACTTCACTTAAAGATGGAAAATTATGAAATGTTTTTTTGATATTATTATGTAAAAATAGTATTGAAGAAGTACCTTGGATTTATTAAAGGCAAACATCAAAGTACCTTCTTCTCAGGTTATGTAGATACCAAGTTACTGAATGTGGGCGTAGTGTAAGAAGCTGGCTGTAGCGCCACCAAGTCCCGGGAAAATGAGCTTAGAGCTCTGTATACCCCTGAAATACAATATATAGCGTAGGCAGCGTATGTGGGCGGCCGCCTACGCAATATTTTCAATTTACTACCCTAACAAATTTTAAATTATTATATCCAAGATGTCGCTACATTAAGTGCTAACGTCCAAGCTCCTCAGCAGAAGCATCAAGATCCGAATCTACAAAAGCGCTATTCGACCAATACTAATGTACGGATGTGAAGCTTAGATGGCAACACAAAAAAAGGAAAGAAAACTTCTGATAGCGGAGAGGAGGGTCTTTCGAAAGATCCTAGGACCTGTGCAAAGATCTGATGGGAGTTAGAGAATTAGAAGGAACGCCGAAATCGACGAACTGGTGGCTGAACCCAATGTGATTGGAGAAGCGAAAGCGCAAAGACTACGGTGGCTCGCTTTAATTGTTTTTTTTTTTATTTGGCAAACGTCCAACACCTATTGATTATATTATTTTGCACAGATATCATTCCAAAATATCTTAACCAAATAACTTTATTTGTAGTTGTTTCAGAAATGCTACGAAAGATATCAATAAATATTAATATATAATACTAATTATTATCGCTGACACAAATATAACAACGTGAGATGAGTAAAAAAATATTCGTCTTTTATATATACCTATATATTTTTTTATATTAATTACAAGCGTTTCACGCTAAACTATTATCAAATCTTTTTTATTTATTTATAGTCTTACGCCTGCATCCCCGAAGGGATAGGCAGAGGTGTAAATATTACACCCACATTTCGCCATGATTTTTTAGGTCCCACGTAATAGGGGGCGAGCGTATTGCCGTTACCGGGCACATCACCAGACTCCGGGCTGATACTGAGTATACGGAAAAACCCAGTAACACTTTTGCCCGAGCCGGGAATCGCAGCATTCGCATACGCTATCCACTGGACCACGGAGGCAGTATTATCAAATAATATACATAATAAAATTTGTCTAAGCAAGAATTTCGTCTTTATAAAGATTAACTGGGCAGCCAGTAACTTTATCACAAATATGATAATTTATTTACATCAAAAGATCGATAGTTACTATTATTTATAATGGCTAGTTTTATTTACCCTATAGGATGAGAAAATAATCATAGACTATTATCCGACAGATATACCTACTCGAAGGACAGATAAGATTAGCCTCTCAAAGTATTTGCAGCAGACCTATAACGTTATAATTTAATATTATATAAATTGTATCTAAAATGTACAAAGGGATACTTTATCGCTATCAACAATCTTCATAGCCCAATCAGTATCAGCAACTTAAGTTGCATATAGATCGGCCCTTTACGATAAAAGTAACCTTTGAAGCTTTAGTTATAATTTATGTACCAAATTATATTTAGGTAGGCTTAAGATTCAGAGTTATTTTGTAGTAAGCGTGAGAAATTACTTTTAGTTATTTATAAGTCCTTGCCATATGAAAGTATCAGTAGGTAGGTACTGCTCAAATATTGCTGGTTAACCCAGCTTGGCAACTTAAAACGGTAATGGACTGGAATGTCTTGTCGGTCCCATTTATAATAGTTTCCAAATTGAGAATAAGTGTAAGAGACCGCCAGCCTCATCACGACTATTCATACAATAACAGAAGGCTAATTCTCGTATTTTATATGACATTGAATATATATTTTGAACGAACTGAGATTATGTTTTGAATTGACTCAGAATTGGTATTCTGCTAACTTGATGTCATCATCGTATAAGTTGAAATAAACAGTTCGTCGTTGACATAAATTTTGATATTTGTTTCAATTTGCAATCTAGTTACAATATCATTCAAATATCAGTTAACTTAGGACAATGCCATTCGTGACGTAAGTATAACACTGATATTATATCGAAACCGTATTTTGAACAAATTTATTTAGAGAATTGGGCTTCAGATCTCTTTAGAAGTCTATGAGGTGACCAATATTGCTGAGAGTCTTACAGATGGTTTTAATTTCTATAGTAACTTCGTCTGTTGCTTGCTCGTCATTATCATATAGCCTTTTGCAGTCCACTGCTGAACATAGGCCCAATTTGAGTTACAATAATATTGTGCGTCAATAGGAGGATTCGCCTACTACATCACGCTGGCCAGATGGGTTTTTATAGGAATTGATGTCAAGTTTTCCGTCTAATCACAAATATACTATTAGCTTCGTGTATTTTACTTAGGCGCCTTTGGGCGCCTCTTATGATACACACGGAACTCATTCTAACTGGTTATTTCTGTGCTATAAGCATGTCTCAAACTTAGTTGATTTGAACAAAATCAATTGTGAGGGTTGAGTAACCCTAAGATGAGGAGCTTCAAGCATTTTGGTTGAAAGACACACAATAGGCTGTAGGTTCTCAGCACTCAAATAGAAATATTAAAGAAAACTATGTAGAAAATTAGGCAGTATTATTTGTATGTACTTCAATAGACCGCAGGAAATAACCACAACAAGATACTGAGTAATACTTGTCCATTTTAAACTGACAGAAATAAAAATAACCGTGGCAAGACTTTCCAATGAATTTTTAAATAACCGTGGCAAGACTTTCCAATGAATTTTTAACTAAGTCACGTATGTATGTATAATCTTGATGCATCTACGCCTTACAATGGCGGGCTAGCGTTAGCCGTGTTGGGCAATTTATACAGCAGCAGAATAAAGTGAGCCAGCAAAATTAATGGTATAAGTTTGACCGTAAGTAATGGTACATGGTTTCCTTTTGTTCGTCCTAAGCTTGCCAATGCTAGGTATCATGTGTATGTTTTAGTGATTTGAATAAGACTAGTGATGCTTTTTGTTGTATACCTATTAGATTGGGTTCTCAATAATGTTGGACGAGGCTCTACAGATCTACAAAGATGTATTTAAATACGTTGCGCCTGGTATTAATCAAAACCTCAACAATGTACGTTGCGACATTTAATTTAGTATGCAATTCGTCTACAATTTACTTACACCAGTTTCAACTTACTTTCAGAAGTTTAGATCAAGGTGCTCGCTTTGAATTCCGGAACTATCTGACAATAAAGTGTACCTATTAGTGTACCGTATGCCGATTGAATCTAGATGAGAGGTAGGCTTAGCCCGTGATAATCCTCCTGGTGAGTTTACAATTTGAGCGACGAACATTGAACTCACAATTGCTCCTAAACGAGCTAGCTTTCTTCTATAAGATCCAATTAAACCCATCGTGTAAAAAATGTCCTGCCGGCTATCTTTCACCGTATGTAATTGTTAATTATATCTTTAAATTCTTGCGTTACTGAAAAACTGACAGACAACGCACATGCAAAACTATTAGGTGCAAGAAGTTGAAATGTGGCATATATGTTCCTTGGAAACCGTAGGGATGCAATAAATAAGGGAAATTTTCTCGAAATACCCACGGAATCGCACATAAATGGTTAAATTAAAAAAAAGTGCGTGCGTAGCTGCGAGCATCCTCTAGTGCTATATAAAATCTCCAATCTAGAGCAAGCCAGTAGCTGTGACGACAAAGATGGATGCCAGAACATCTCACCACCTCTAACGAAGTGATTGATCGCGCTGCACCGGCTTCATTAATAATGTGTTAAATCGTGCGTATCCTGCCCAAAAGCGTATAACATGAGGTGTTCATTAAGATCGCTATAAGATTAAAATGTACAGGAAGATCCTGAACTTTTCAATCACCTAACGATCCCATGATAAATTTGTCGTATTTAGATACGACATGTGACACATGTGAGAATCTGACGTTATATAAAATATTTTTAATATTTTTAGTAGAGTACCTACTGTCTCTTCGGGCAAGCTACGACGGAGAAATAGTTATATTCTTAGATCTATCTCTTTATTTGCCGAAATAAAATAGGTACTGAATATCTTCGGAAACTATTTTGACATAAGTCCCCAGTTCCTTGAATCAGTGGGCATGAAGCCGTCGATACCAATTGTGATTAAGAGCTTTGACAATCGTTTCGAAAAGTGACTTCTTCTTAAATCCTGACCCTGGTCTTAACTATACATTCATCGCTTCGGATTGCGAAAGTTAAATGGCAGTCTAAAAAAGCTTATATTGAAATTAGCTATAATTTAACGCAATATTTCAAAATATTAGAGAGTTCTCCTCGGATTCCAAAACCACCAAGTTGATTCGTATTTGATGTAATCGAAATAAGACTATCAATAAATGAATATCCTTAAAAGCAAATATAAGCAACACGTCAGCTATTAAACAATTCAATACAAGTAGCTCACATTCATTCCGACAGCCAAATTCCCAGGCATAACATAAAAAATAATATTACTCGCATAGGGTGTTAGAAGTAAAAAAAATTCATTCGTTGAGCATTTGAGCCACTCGCCTAAAGAAACATGGCTCCCGCGGGTAATCCCAAATTCGCATCAAGTAGGCACCCGTCGCTAATATAATACACGCAACAGGCGACACAGATATATCTACATATTATTATCTAGAAATATATAAGAGACGTGTGATGTACGACTGAGCCAAAAATATCGACCTGGAAATATTCTTTGCGAACTTGAAACTACGATAAGCCTGGTGAAGAAAAATAAAAATATTTGTATAGAGTCATACGAATTAGGTTGCTTATAAAATGAAAACAGCTACGTAAATGACGCATCAAGCAACGGTTTTTAATAAGGCTCTATTATACTATATTGTCATGGGATCAATCTCTAATTATTTGTGCAATGTGAATAATAAATACTTCCAAAAGTCTTTCATCCAGAAAGGTTTTTGGAACTATTTATTTCATTGCTCACGAATTATTTCTTTATTGAAAAAAAATTCTGTTTGCTTTAATTTCATTGAACCCTTTATTGAAAGGATATTATTGAAATATTTTTGTGCATTTGCGGGTCTCTAAGCTGTTAACAGATATTTGATTCTAATACTTAGCCTGTTTTTCTGATTCAGAAAGATACCGTAGTGAAGCTACGATGGATATAGTATTATAGTATTATTTAATTTAGGATATATTTGACGGTAAGGAATTTCATAGATTGCAACATTGTCTGAGAGCTAGAACACAATTTTTAATCTGAGAGAAGCCTCTTCACTCAAAAACCCGTTAGTTCTATTGTCTCAACTGAATTTGACATGTGATGGCAGAATTGCTCTACATGCCTTGCATTTTGAGGTAGAACAATGTCACTGTTCTCTCAGCAGTTTTATTACCCCTTTGCACCAGAATATATTTCAATATTGGTGGTATAATATATGGCGTATTTCAATATTAAAATCTCAATATGGATAGAAATTGAAAAATTTCAAGATATTATATAAATGCTAGTAATGGCAGTGAATAGCTTTTTTATAGATTATATTAAAGCTATTCACTGGCATTTTCCGTAAGTATTAATAAAAATATTGGTACGGAATAACAATCTGATATCCAAAGATTTGCGTTGCGTTTATTTTAATGACATAGCTTTTTGCTTCATAAATGGCTTTTGTAACACACCTAATAAGAAACATCACCAATATACTACTTACGCCATCTATGTACGGACCCATTAATTACTAATCAACTTAGTTTAACGGTGGATCATAACGTAATTGCTGTAAGCATTCATCTATTTCAACAAGTTCCTGTGTTATGAACTAGATGACTCTGATCAAACTACGTCATAAATTAAAAGTCGATGTTAAGATTCTCCAAAGGTTAATGACCTCCGTAGGATCAAGCACTATTTGTTCAACGGCATCCTCCGCACAAGCCATTTTCCCGCAGCATGGAGACTCGGCCGAGTCGTAATGCTGCCTAAGCCCGGGAATCACGCCCATCACGCTGCTGTCGACACTCTCGAAAGTCTTCGAGAAGCTTCTACTGCTGCATCTTGTACCGCACATCCAGCCACGCGACGAGCAGTTCGTGTTCCGAGCCGAACACTCCACGACGCACCAGCTCGCGAGAGTACTGCACCACATGACGGTGGCCCTCAACAAGAGGGAGAGCCTTGTCGCAGTACTTCTCGATATGGAGAAGGCGTTCGATCGCGTCTGGCACGCCGGCCTGGTATACAAGCTGTCCACGTCTACTACTCCCCGCCGAGTAGTCAAGACTGTGGCCACCTTTCTTCAGGATAGGCGCTTCCAAGTGACAGTCGACGGCGTCCTGTCAACAGAGCGCCCCATCAGAGCCGGCGTCCCTCAAGGGAGTTGCCTCTTGCCCGTGTGCTACAGCAGGTACACGGACGACATCCCCGTCGCTGGAGGCGCCATGCTGGCGCTGTACGCAGACGACGCTGCCTACATCACCACCTCCCTTAACTCCGTTCACGCGGCGGTCAAGATGCAGCGCGCACTGGATGCACTCCCGCCCTGGCTGGAAGGCTGGAAACTGACGGTCAACGTGGCGAAGTCCCAGGCGATCTCCATGGGTGGACGGAGACTGCCCCCGCCTCTCACCATGCTCGGACACCACGTCTACTGGTCGCCGACGGTGAAATACCTCGGCGTGACCATAGACCGTCGTCTCACGATGGCCCCACGTGTCAAGAACGTTGTTGGCCAAGCGCGAACCGCTCGAGCTCTCTTGCGTCCTGTCTTGGCGTCCGGACTTCCCTTCCGTGCGAAGCTGGCTGTCTACAAGGCATACATCCACACCCGACTCAACTATGCCTCCCCAGCGTGGTACGCGCTAGCTGCGGAGACTCTCCGCAAACGGCTGCGTGCGCAGCAGTCGCTCGCCTTACGCACCATTGTAGACGGCCCTCGCTACGTGAGGAACGACGTCATCTCCAGGGACCTACGCATGGAGAGCTTCGACGACTTCATCGGTCGCCTGAGCGCCAACATGTTCGCCCGCGCTGACGGGTCATCCTTCCGCCACCTGCGGGAGCTGGTGCCATACCATCGGCGCCCACCGGACCGACCATTGCCGCAGGACTTGATCCCCGCAGTAACCACACCGGACTGACTCCAGCTCGCTCACGTCGGCTGACGGGTGCTTGTCGGGAGCCTCCCCCAGCAAGCTCCACCTCGCCAACGTAAGCGAAGCCCCCACCGAACAAGCCACCGCTGGCTCGTAGATCGCTCACCGGACGTTTCCATCTCGGGAATACTGCCGTTGGGGTCAGGTCTCGACGCCAGTGGCAAGGACCACACCCCCGTGACCCGTCTGCAGTTGCAGGCGGCGGCTGACTCCATTGAAACAGGACACGACCTGTATCAGTTTCCCCCCGGTTCCCCTAGGGGAATCGTGAGAAGACCCAGAAGACTATTTGTTAATCTATCTCACAGAGTACCTAATCTATCTCAGGCTGCATTCGAAAGCTACGTCTTACTTGGAATAGTTATTCTTGAGCGTAGATACTCTTTAGGCGACTTCCTCCCCTTTCGTCCTTCTTGGTCTAAGGGTGTAAAGTCGATTGAGTAAATATATATATTGGTACAATTAACGCTGTACAAGTCTACCAGCCGTCTTTTCTTCATGATTCCCTGCATCCCGTACAAACCCCAGCTACACTTTAGTTTATATAATACTAGCTGACCCGGCAAACGTTGTTTTGCAAATTTTTTTTTTTTGAAAAATAGATGTTGGCCGATTCTCATAGATACCGGATAAGCACAAAAAATTTCATCAAAATCGGTCAAGCCGTTTCGGAGGAGTATGGGAACGAAAACTGTGACACGAGAATTTTATATATTAGATCTGTACTTATATGTACGCAGTATCTTATCACGTTTGCTTTGATTTTGGTTCCAAGAAATCCTTTTTTCTCGGTACCACCGTATGATTTTTTTTTCATTCATTTTTCTGCCAACCAAAGCCAGGTTTTATACTTCCTAATTTATTTACGCTTTGGAACGTCACAGGAGCTGAAAATGTCAAGGTTGGCAAGACAGCACAAATGAGCCGATAATTGCCACCGAATTTCTTAGAAGATATAGTGTTTTCTAAATTCGTGAAGTTATCCGGGAATTCGCAGACGTGTATCCACATTGTTCACTACAGTAGTAAGTAATTCATTTTTGTCGTAGTTGTACTTTACCGTCATGATGTAAAAGAATTGAAACTTACCTGAAACAAAAACAGTACATTATTAATAAATATAGAAAACTTCCATTTACTTATAGCCCCAGTGCATAAAATAATATCAGCTTTGCCGTAGAGGACCTGTTTTTCAGGGAGGATGAACTTCCCCCCCGTGGGATCTCCACCTTGTCGTGGTGGGGGGGCTCAGTAACCGTGGCTTTGAATCCCGCGGTGAAGCTAAGTGGGATCCCTGGAGTGGACGCTCCGCGTGGGCTTGGCAGTGGGCCTGCGCAGGATGCGTCCAACGGTGCGGGTACGGGGGACAGTTCTGTCTGTCCCTCGCAGTTGGGCGCGGTCGCGGGAGGAGAGGCGTGTCGGTGTTGCGTTGCCGCGCGCCCTATCTCCTGCGACCAACTGGGGGCGCACCATTCGTTGCGTCGCGGTGGGCCCGCAGAGGAAGAGGAGATGCGGTGTTGCGTTGCCGTCCTCCCTATCCTCTGCGGCCGCTGGGTTTTTTGGCGGCGGAGCCCAACTCCTTCATCCGCCGCCAAGGGGGTTTTGTTCGGGGCCCGCTTCACCATCTGGCGGGCCAATACCCGTCGAGGGGTTGCGACGTACGCTTGGGCGATACCCGACCCTCCGACACACGGGTACATGAGGCACAAAAAAAAAACGGAGGATGAACTTATTTCTATAACCTCGATATGGGATGTTCTATTCAGGATTACAGGATCTTGTTGGCTCTGTATCAGGTCAATGTCTAAAGATGCTTGTTTGGCGTATATGTAAATTTATACCAAAAACTAGGGAGTAAGAATTTCATCAGTCATTTTCCACAAAGGCAGTAATTGTATGATGCATACATAGTGCCTGCTTCAGACTCGGTGTTTGAGTTTCGTGAGTTATGCCTGATATGCTAAGGTTTCTAGGACATAGGGTTTTTATATTTTACTGTATATGAGTCAGGTATTCTTAATTAAAAATGCTGTATTTTAACGTCAGCTTAGATTGTGTGACCTTAAGAAGATAGTTTGACAATGTATAATTGTCCAAAGACAATGACTTATTCTAACCACGCATAGTGAGGGGAGCTTTTAATATAAAAGGTATAACCACAGAATAAACAGTACCTAATAATAAATAATCATCCTATAAGTATATATCCAACTATTTGAGCTCGTAGAACAAAAACCGCAAAAATCTGGTCGGTTACATTTTCACTATACTAATTCTTAGTTATTTCCTAAACTCGTGGACCGAATTACATGATTCAAACAGATAAAATGGTTTTTGAACTAGATCTTTAATTTGACACCATAATCGTTGGGATATCTCAACAAACAAAAAATCAAATTTTCAAGTTGCTCTCGTAAAATAAATAAAATCAAATTTTCAAGTCAACAACCCTTACGCGGCGCGTCGGACGCCGGGCTTGGAAGCCGCGCGAATGTGTAGGCACTTATCGCTGTAGGTACGGCCGAGTGAAGGAGGCCTGGTATAACTAGTCCTATGTGCCTACGTATTAAAACACGACGTGGATCGTTGATAGAAGATGATCATTTTCTATATCCTTGACAACTCGAATATAATATTGCATAATTAGCGGTCTGGTATCTTAGGGTAGGTACTCATTTAAATCTAAATACGTCAGTTTTATAAAGCAAAAACAGAAACAGATGCCCTGACACACGATGTAATGTTAAACTTTTAATTTTTCTCTATTGCAACTTTTTTGCTAACCATGAATAAACAAAACGCCAACTAGGCCAACAGCGAAAAATACATTTTAACTAGCAGTGAACAGTATCAAACGCGCTTAAGGAAATTTTAGTCAAAGCTCATCTCGGAACAAATTTATTTAAATGTACAAGACATTACATTTCGAAGAATCAGTACCTTGACTGAACTAATTGGATTTAGTGCTAATCCCGAGAAACGTCATCAATTGTAATTCATTTATGTTGGCACGTTTACAAGTACACAGAATTGCTTTCAGCGTAACTGCAAACGCAACGTTACCCTGAAATACGAAGATACAAGATTAAGCTGACTTTTAAAGATTTTTGCTTAAATGTAATTTGCTTGGTCAAGAATTCTTAAAGCATTAAGTACAATTATGTTTCACATGTGATACAAAAGGTTAAATAAGTAAATATAGAATTAATGTGTAACTTTTCGTTGCGTAGTGGTGTAGTAAGTGGTGTAGTTGTCACTTTAACCTTTTTTTTTATGAGATAGTGGGCAAACGAGCAGACGGATCGCCTGATGTTAAGCGATTACCGCCGCCCATGGGGTGTCCCAGGCAACACCAGAGGAGTCACAAGTGCGTTGCCGGCCTTTTAAAAAGGAAAACGCTCTTTTCTTGAAGGTTTGAAGGTTTCAACCAATACATCGTACGTTCAATTATCTTTAACATGACACTATTGCTAGAATTGAAAACTATGTGCCAATAAAATTCTTACAATGTGTCTAGAATTACCGTAGCCAGGCAGGAAGGTGTATCAGAAGTGCGCAGTGGAAGGTGTAATACATCTACCTGACCACGATAGACAATATATCCAGACACAATGCACTGCGTTGCACAGTGAGTAAAGTATTGAGTAGGTACATGAAAATTTTACCTTATATACCTGGTGATGTTCTTGAAGTGGACCTATAGGATTAACTCATAATTTTGGCCAAAATAACAAGAGAATCGAATAGATACCAGTATCCAGGTCAGCGTAGTCATACTCCAGGCACCAACCAGGAATTTACACACGTGTTTTACAAAGTTCAATAAAATACTATTTTTATCACAATTAACCGGTGCCAGTTATTGATCAAGGAAGTGGCAATCAAACGGGTTCTAAATACAAGATCAAAACGCTCACAAAACGAAATCTATCCAGAGCTAGGTTTTTTCGCTGACCGCGGGAAACGACAATGAACGAAAAGATTGACAGTTCAGTGTGACCATTGTCAGAAATTTTCAATAGACTAAACAAAATGTTACTTAATCGATCTAATCGATTTGACTTATAATAAAAACTAATTCTATTTCAAACATCCACCCGCCCCGGACCGGCCTACCGGTCCGCTAATCGGTTGGTAGACGTGACAATGTTGGAACCGCTCTCCTCAGAATCGAACCGTCCACCAAGACCTCAGCAAATCGGGGAACTCCATCAGCCCCAGTTACCAAACGAAGGATGCGCCCCCTGCGCCATCTGAGTGGCGGAAGGTTAGCCTCCTTGATCAAAACGAGGTCACCAATCTTGGGTGGATCGGTCTTGTCGGTCCACTTAACGCGTTGCTGGAGTATGTGCGATTATTCCAAATTCCAGCGTTTCCAAAAGCTCTGAGTAATCTGGCGTACCAATTCAAAGCGCGAGAGACGACCAGGTCTCGTATCAATGTAGGGGTACTCAGGCAAGGCGACAAGTGGGCGACCAATCAAAAAATGGCCCGGCGTAAGGGCCTCCAAATCATTCGGATCTGAGGAGGTCGGGCACAATGGCCGAGAGTTCAAAACGGCCTCAATCTTACAAAACACAGTTGCGAGTTCCTCAAATGTAAGGACAGACTCACCGATTGTCCTGCGCAAGTGTGTTTTGGCCGATTTTACGGCGGCCTCAAATATACCACCCCAGTGTGGACAATTTGGTGGAGAAAACAACCAATTTATCCCACGTCGGGCAAGCCTATCACCTATATCAGCCTTGTTGGTTTCAAGAAAATTAACAACATCATTCAAATAATTATACGTGCCCTTGAAGTTAGTGCCGCAGTCAGAACGGATCAAGGAAGGCAGCCCTCTGCGGGATACAAATCTGTCAAATGTGGCTACAAACGCCTCGGTCGTAAGCGAGGAGACCAGTTCTAAGTGTACGGCCTTTGAGGAAAGACAAACAAAAACACACAAGTAGGCCTTGACAGTCTTGCTGTTTCGAAGTGTCGACGTTTTCACCAAAAAGGGACCTGCGAAGTCCGTGCCAACACCGTCAAACGTGCTGCTCTCAGTTACGCGATCTGCCGGTAAGTCTCCCATCAACGGCTGCATGGTGGAAGCCTTGAGCTTATAGCAAGGGATGCAGCGAAAGACTACACTCCGAATAATTCTTCGGGCAGGCAACAAGGCATTACAACCAGCATGCGAATTTTTAAGGTGACGGTCAGTTACCAACAAGCGTACCAAATGACCGCCCTTGGGTAACAAAAGGGGGTGACGTGCCCCGTAAGGGAGGTTGGCGTTCTTGAGACGCCCTCCAACACGCAAGAGACCCGTATCGTCCAAAAAGGGGTTCAATTTAGATACAGCTCCCGACAATTTCGATTTCCCTGACTTAAGGATAGCAATCTCCTTCTCAAAATGCGCCAATTGCACAGAACGAACCCAAAAGGTGAGGGGCTCCTGTCGTTCCTGTGGTGAGAGAAACGGTGTCAGTTGTTTCTGTTGTGGGTGCCTAAAGTTAAAAACAAAACGCTTTATCCAAGCAGTAACACCTAACAACTTATCGAGGGAGCTGTAACGATTCAACAGGAAATCGGGGTCGAAGGCGCATTCTACCTTCTCAAGAGCGAGTGTTCGTAGACCCGGCAAATTAGAAGTATTCAAAACTGGCGTTCGAGGCCAATCAATTTCTGGTCGACTCAACCATTCCGGACCCCACCACAGCGAATGACCTATCAAACTAGGCGTCAGGCATCCGCGCGAGGCACAATCAGCGGGGTTGGGCTCACCTGGCACGTGTCTCCAAACAAGTTTGACTTCGGATTTCTGGATTTGGGAAACGCGATTAGCGACAAATACCTCCAAGGTGTGGACAGAAGCCTTCAACCAACAAAGAACAATTTGGCTGTCTGTCCAGGCGTAGGTCCCATCAATACAAATGCTTTTACCCAAAGTGTTAGACACGTGGTTCAATAAGCGTACAAGTAGGGCTGCTCCCGAGAGCTCCAATTTCGGAATGGTCAAAGATGTCCGAAGGGGTGCAACCTTGCCCTTTGCCATGATCAGGGAAACCCTCACCTGACCCGAGGCACCAACTGTGCGCAAGTACACTACGGCCGCTTGACCACGTTCCGAGACATCACAAAACCCGTGAAGGGTGGCCTTGTACTTCCCGGGTGGGACTAGGCAAGGAGATCTCGTTGACGGCAGGAAGTGAGGATACAAAGGAGGTCCATTCCTCAACAAGAGCGCCGTGCAGAGGTTCATTCCAGGTCAATCCTGCTGTCCAAAGCTTCTGCAAGAAGCATTTTGCCCAAAATATGATAGGACAAATCCAACCGTTCGGATCAAAGGTTCTGGCGACAGTAGACAACACGAGACGTTTAGTCCAAGAACAAGGCAATTTCAAGTCTACGTTATACGTAAAGATGTCTTGGACTGGACTGTACTGAACGCCGAGAACAGCCATCATTGCGGGGTTGTCAACAATCTCAAACAAATGTGGATCCTGCTGATGATCCTCTGGCAAGCCTTCCAAAAGCGCTGGTGAGTTGGAAATCCATTTGCGCAACTCATAACCAGCGGAGGCCAAAATACCTATCAATTCGTCCCGCAGGAGGATCGCCTCGTCCGCTGTGGAGGCACCCGAGCAAATGTCATCGACGTAAATATCGTCCTTCAAGATGGCAGAGGCTCGTGGGAAACGTAGGCCTTCGCGGTCTGCGAGCTCCCAAAGAGAACGTATTGCCAAGTAGGGGCTTGACCTTAACCCGTACGTATTAGTATTGAGCTCGTAGACGACCATGGGATCACGAGGAGACTCTCTCCAAAGGATCAGCTGGAAGCGACGGTCATCAGGGTGGATAATAGTCTGCCTGAACATCATTTTTATGTCGGCTACAAAGACAACCTGATGTCGTCGGAAGCTGGTGATGACGTCACAAAGGTCCTTGACCAACTTGGGACCAGAATGCAAGCACTGGTTCAAGGATACGCCTGTTGAAGTCTGCGCAGAACCATCAAATACTGTGCGCAGCTTCCCAGTCAATGGCTTCAATACCGCATGATGCGGGAGAAAGTAGTGCTCCACCGAACGCCAATCCAAATTTGACACAGACATGTGTCCCAACTGTTCATATTCCCTCATGAACTCAATGTACTTCTGTCTGAGCTCCAGATCACGACCCATGCGGCGCTCCATGGCCAACAACCTCTTTTCGGCTAAAGGTCGTGACTCACCAAGCGGAAGCCGAACAGACAGGAAGGGTAGCCTCGTAATGAGCCGACCAGAACGGAGTCGACCAGTGTTGTTCTGGAAGAACAGCTCGCACTCCTGATGTTCTGGATTCAAACTGGCAGCTTGAGGGGGCTCCTCTACCTCCCAAAACCTCTGAACCGCATCAGAGAGAGCGGAGCCTACAGCCAACAAATTATCAAGTTCGGGTGGAGGGGGGTCCCTAGGTACAGGTCCCATCAAAGCAAATCCAAATATGGTCGGGATGGCAGTCAAACCATTTGGCACCAAGACCCGTTTCCCACCAATCAAAATTCCACCTAGGACATCAGAGCCAATCAACAAATCGATTTGTCCCGGTGTGTCAAATTTGGGGTCTGCCAGTTCGAATCCCGATGTCAAATTCACCACAGCAGCAGGTAGCTGTTTCTGTGGATGCATACCCAAAATATTCTTCAACACAATAGCCGAGGTTTTAATCCTCGGGTGTGAAGATTCAACAGGGCCAAACAAAACCTTCCCTTGCCCTTCAACATTAAAGGCTACATCACCTATGCCCCGTATACAATTTGGAAAAGAGCCCAAATTTAATTTAACCTGCCCTACCAAATAAGTGGAAACAATGCAACCTTGTGAACCTGTGTCCAATATAGCACGGACAACAACAGAGGTCCCCGTGGGTCCCCAGACCCTAACAGCAACCGTTGGTAGGATAACGGTCTCAATACGGGAGGTTAGCGTTATAGGGCAGGAGTCAATGACCTATTGTTGCCTGGGCGGCGACCGTTGGCCAGGACCAGGCAAGTCAAAATGTGGGTGCGGCTTGAAGTCCTCAAAGGCGCGATGACTTGATCTGCGCGCCATCTGTGGGGGGTTATAATGACGCACCCGCCCAAAACGAGATGGGCGCGAGTCAAGGCGGGGACGCTCCGCCAAAGGAGGGGAATACCTGGGGCAGCAGTCATGGTGCTGATGATGCTGAACAGCACATTCAGGTGCGCGAGAGAGAGGAGGCGTGCGCACGCTACGGTTCTCCAAGCGGGGCGAGTGGCGATCAATTGAGCGAGGCGACTCTCGGCTACGCGCCGGTGAGCCTCGGCTGCCACCTTCAAAACACCCGCCCGTGCGCGGCGTCGGCTGGTTGGACAAGCGGCCAACCTCTCTGGCATTCATACAGAGAATGTCCAAATGCTGTCCTCCACAGTGAGGACAGGGGCGAGAGTTTGGGCAGTCTCGCTGGTAGTGGGACCCCAAACAAGAGAAGCAAAGGCGGCGGGCATTCGCGATGCGCCTACGAGAGGCGACATGAAGGTCCAAAAATGCCCTGCAACTGGCCGTTCTGTGCCCCGTGACCTTGCAGTAAGAGCACTCCACTGGGCTCTGCGTGACTGCAAAGCGAGGAGGGCGACGGTCAACACTGGCTCGGGTGTGAACGCGAGCCTGCTCCTTGACCTTGGGCGGCTGCGTCTTAGCCGGCGTATCACCACCGGAGTTGTCCAAGACCCGGCACTCATCCTCCAGGAACCTCTCCAGGTCAGCAAAGGGGGGCAGATGGGTCGCGCTATCCCCACCAAAGCGCTGTTCAAAACGCAACCTCAGGTCGGCAGGCAGCTTCTTTAACACAATGTGCACCAATAAATAGGACCATTGGTCTACGGGCAGGTCAAGGCACTTAAGTGCGTTGATGGCCACCAAGAGCGGGTTCAACAGTTGGGTGCGCAACCCAGAGACCCGGGTGAGCGTCGGCAAACCCAAAATCTGCTCGATGTGCGTATCGGCGAGGCCACGCTTATTATGGGGTACCTACGGGTAATTAGGTCCCGAGCCGTCTGGTACGCCTCGTCAGACACGGGCAGATGCTGGATGAGGCCCTTAGCCTCCCCATCCAGAACCGACATTAAATATGCCAATTTTTGTGCACCAATAAATAGGACCATTGGTCTACGGGCAGGTCAAGGCACTTAAGTGCGTTGATGGCCACCAAGAGCGGGTTCAACAGTTGGGTGCGCAACCCAGAGACCCGGGTGAGCGTCGGCAAACCCAAAATCTGCTCGATGTGCGTATCGGCGAGGCCACGCTTATTATGGGGTACCTACGGGTAATTAGGTCCCGAGCGGTCTGGTACGCCTCGTCAGACACGGGCAGATGCTGGATGAGGCCCTTAGCCTCCCCATCCAGAACCGACATTAAATATGCCAATTTTTGTGCTGGCCGAAGGTCAGCCCTATCATTGACCAGGCTGTCGAACAAATTAATGAAGCCCAGGTAGCTTCCTAGGCAGCCATCAAAATGGGGGAGGTCCAAAGTAGGGAGCCTACTCACCAGCCCCGGTGCCGACCTAGGAAGCTCCTGCTTCAGGCCGGGTTGCTCTTCCCTATCGGCAACTAGTTGTCTCGCACTATTAGAGACAGCATCATACAGGTCTAAGACCTGGGCATAGTCTTCGCTGACCTTATTTCGCTGGTCAGCAGTGAAATCAGTGACTGACACTTCGAGACAGCAAGCGCTGAAAGTGCGGAACTGCTGTTCCACACTTGCCAGGCGATCATCGATCCGCTCGTACCTTTGAAGTAAGGCCTGCTGGCGATCAGGCCGGTTCACTAAAGCACTGGCCGAGGCAAACCAGCGCAAATCTGATGCAATAGCACCAGCAGCCGCACGCAAGTCTTTGATAGCTGACATAATCAAAATTCAAAAGAGCCCGGACAAGCGTTAAATAATATTAACAATCAAAACTTAATATTTGTTAATTATTTGAAACCAACAAAGTATTAGCCTGTTTACTGCAAGTGCAGGCAAGTGACAGGTATCTACTGTCCAACAAAATTAATAGTTTCAATATATATTGACACAAAACAAAGTCAAAGTTATCAAAAGTTGAACCTTCAAATAAGTTAATTAAAGTTAAATATTCAAATAAATTAACTAATCACTTGCAAGAGACAGACTGGCTGTATTATTTGAGATATACAATAGTAAGTAAGCACAGAATATGTGTTACCTAATAATTTTATCTTTATATTATAACAAGGTTTAACAATGTAAGGTTCAAACTTAATATATCAATATATGCAATAAACTAAATCAATTGATACATATAACTGATATGTATCCAATCAAAGTGACTTATTAATGCAACAACAAATTTAAGTTAGATTTTTCAACAATACAAATCAACAATTACTGATTGAGGTTATGTGACAATGTGTTTCAAATTATCTAGGTCAACTTATACAATTAAATATTATGTATTTTAGACAATAACTGACCTGACAAACACTACAATAATGTCTACAAGGTGATAAGATACAAGCTCATACCAATCTGAGTTTATACTCAGTAATGCAACAGCGGCTAAATTTCAACTACGCTCTGCTACCAAAAATATGTCTAGAATTACCGTAGCCAGGCAGGAAGGTGTATCAGAAGTGCGCAGTGGAAGGTGTAATACATCTTCCTGACCACGATAGACAATATATCCAGACACAATGCACTGCGTTGCACAGTGAGTAAAGTATTGAGTAGGTACATGAAAATTTTACCTTATATATCCTGGTGATGTTCTTGAAGTGGACCTTGTGACGTCGTGCCTCCGCACTTGCGAGCCCCACTACGATGACGCACTGGAGTGGGGACCCTTACCCGCTTGCCGACGACATATATACCGGCGACACACGTGGTTGGCTTTGCTTTTTCTTCGGCTGGGACACGTGAAAGCTGAGTATCCATCCGTGGACCTGTGGAGTGTTAACTTACGACCTACGCCCTGGATAACTATCTAGCCGGTTAACCCCTAGTGTCGGTTCTTTTATTAATCAAAATTGTGAATCTGGAATATAACGCGAGTTTAATCTGTCCTGGTGATATTTTTATTTATTTCCCGTAAGACAACCTAAGCATCTCTTTTTATTGCTCGGCGAGTGATCGATCCCGGCTATTCCGTGAAAATCGTTCACTCGTGCGACATTGGCGCCCAATAGAATTTTTAAATATATTTTTAAAACGTAAGTTAGCACTTTACAGGTGAGTGAAATAATTTCTTTTTCTCTTGTATATTTTTCTCCTGTGTGTGCATATATTCTGGTGTGGTGAATTGCGTACAGGTACAGTTTCTATCTATTTTGGTTGGCCATAAGCAATTTAACTGTGTAAATAACATAACGGTGATTTAATTAACGTCGGTCTAAAATCACGTTTCACTGCGGGCAGCGTGCCCAGTCGCCAACCGGTTCTAACCGCTTTGCCGTTGAACTACGTGCCTCGTGTTCGCGAAAAAAATATTGTGATTCAACCTTTGAGTGACCTTTAAGTAATTTTTCTTAATCCTTTACCAATCATCACACCATTGTATAATTTAGTGTATTTCAGCTTTTTTAGCACGGTATTCGATTTTCTGGCGATATTTAATTTTTTTTCTAGTACCGGCGTAAATACTTAGATTTTCTATTATTGTTTTGTAATAATGGCTTACATTATAAATTTCTCATTATTAACTAAAGCGGAATTAGAATATGAGACCACAATACGCGGCGTTTCAAAGCCTGACGATCCCCGCAAACAAATCGCTAAACTTTCAGTTAAAATTCCCTCGGAGGATATATTATCTTCACCCTTCCCACCAGAGGAGGATGTGGCTGAAGTGGAAAAGTCGTTATTAAGATCAAATAGACACTTATCTATGTTGGAAGCAAACTATACCTCCGAGCTTCAACAGAAGGTCGAAACCGTGCTTCACCATTGTTTTCATCGACTGAATAGGGTGGATACCGGCAGTCTTGATATTAAAAAAATTGAGTCTGTGTGGAATAAATTTAATGACTTATATGCGAAATTACAATTAATCACGCGTCGTAGTTCGCGGTCGGATTGCTCAGTGGCAGAGGGAAACACTTCCTATAATTACGACCGTAAGCTTTTCTCGGAATTAGGTAAATTCAAATTTAACGGTAAATCATGTGTAAGATCTTTTATTGAAAAAATTGATGAATTTATGTCCTGTAGATCTATTCCACATGACAAGATGTTGTCTTTCGCTTTTGAAATATTTTCGGGTGACGCATTAGTTTGGTATCGTTCTGTTAAAAATAACGTAAAGACTTGGTTAGAACTTTGCGAACTTTTAAAACGAGATTTTAGTCCGCATAACTACGATTACCGTCTTATGACGGAGATTCGTCAGCGCTCACAAGGCGAGAACGAATCAATAACTATTTACGTGGCAAAAATGCACGGTCTGTTTTCGCGACTTAGTTCTCCTATCGCTGATTCGGAGAAGCTAGAAATTTTACTAAATAATATTAGACCTTGTTACACTAATTGTCTGCTCACTGCAAAGGTTGTTGACGTTGATAGTCTGGTCGAAGTTTGTCGTCTTTTCGAAAATTACCAAAGTCGCAGTAAGCAATTTTCCGAACCCCCTAAAGTTTCAAAGAATACTGTAGCACCCGATCTAGCGTATAATTATCCGTTTTCTAATTTTTCTTCAAACAAAAATGTTTACAATCATAATAACTTCAATAAATATAACTCTGTCGCCGATACATCGAGATACAAGTCTGTGCCACAAGTCAACGCCGTATCGAGTACTTCTAATATAAATAAAACTTTTTGCGTGCGTTGTAGATGCAATTCGCACTCATTACGTAATTGCCGTCAGCCACACTACCTAATCTGTTTTAAGTGCGGCACAAAGGGTTTCAAGGTGTCAGACTGCCCCAATTGTAAATCTAAGTCGACCCCTACAGTTTCAAAAAACTAGTTAATAAGGATTGTGGAAAATCAAATTATACAACTAATTGTAATAAAACAGAGTGGAATAATTGGTTAGACTTTTTAAAAAAATTCTTTAATAGCTATCATATTTCCTCAATCCGTAATTCTAAAGTAGAATATTTACCTTACGTTACTCTAAAATTAAACGGAATACCTACCACAGGTCTTTTAGATTCTGGATCTTGCGTTACAATTTTAGGTAATAATTTGCATAACTTATTTTTGAAAGACAATGTTTTGGATAAATCGAAACCTTTAAGGTTAATAACAGCAGGCGGTGAACGATTTGAGTCCTTGGGATCGGTGTTTCTACCCTTCGAGTTTCAGGATAAATTGATTAACTTAGAAGTTCATGTTGTACCTGGGATTCAAAATTCCCTTATCCTTGGCATGGATTTTTGGCGAAGCTTTGGCCTATTTCCTAACAAATTGGAGTCTGTTTTGATTGTGAACAAGTCTGACGCTCAAGTAATGGAGTTGCAGGCAGTTCCCCCTACACATCTTGTTTCTTATGATCATCTTACAGTCGACCAGAGAGCTACCGCTGACAACATTATTTCAAAATTTACCGATATTTCATACGAGAAGCGGGGTCTCGGTTGCACAAATATCATTTCTCATTCAATTGATACAGGTGATTGTCCCCCTATTCGGCAAAGATTTTATCGCATGTCTCCCGATAAACAAAGAATATTAATAAAGCATCTTGACGACATGCTCTCAGAGGATGTTGTTGAACGATCAGAAAGCCCGTGGTCAAATCCGGTCATTTTGACACCAAAGAAGAATGGTGAACTGCGTTTCTGTTTGGACAGTCGAAAATTAAATTCCGTTACAAAAAAAGATGCTTATAGCTTGCCTTATATTTCGGAAATTTTAGATAATCTGAGAGATGCTAAATACTTGTCTAGTTTAGACCTGTCTAAATCTTTTTGGCAAACATTAATTAAAGAAGAGGACCGTTGCAAAACAGCCTTTTATATTCCCACGCGTGGCACATTTCAATTCAAAAGAATGCCTTTCGGTCTTACGAATGCGCCAGCTACTCAACAACGATTAGTTGATATTTTATTTTATGGCCCAGAATTTGAAAATAAGGTTTTCTGTTTTATCGATGACATAATCTGTATCACGTCCAGCTTCAGCGAGCATATTACTCTTTTATTACGCATTCTTGATAAACTAAAAAGCGCTAATTTAACAATTAATCTCGAAAAATGTCAATTTTTTAGAGATAAACTAAAATATTTAGGCTATGTTGTCGACTCTAGTGGATTGCATCCCGATCCGGATAAAGTTAATTCAATGAAAAATTATCCCACTCCTTCTAATAGAAAAGAAGTACGTCGATTTTTAGGCGCAGCCTCGTGGTACAGGCGTTTTATACCGAATTTTAGCTCTATTGCTGCACCCTTAAATAAGTTAACATCTCAAAGTAAAAACGCACCTCCATTCTGCTGGACGACAGAGGCTAATGAGGCGTTTAATAACCTAAAGAATTGTTTGATTTCCTCCTCGGTGTTGGCTTGTCCTGACTACTCGCAACCGTTTGAAATACACTCAGATGCTAGCGATTTTGGTCTTGGCGCGATCCTCTGTCAAAGGTTAAATGGTGAGGAAAGAGTCATAGCGTACTATAGCAAATCACTCAGTAAGCAAGAAAAAAATTACAGTGCCACTGAGCGAGAGGCCCTGGCTGTTCTATCTGCTATAGAACACTGGCGTTGTTATGTTGAAAATGGTAAAAAGTTTATTGTTTACACTGATCACGCTGCTTTGAAATGGTTCTTGACCTTGAATAACCCTACTGGGCGGTTAGCCAGATGGGGAGTTCGCTTATCTTCCTATAATTTCGAAATACGTCATCGTCGGGGTTCCGATAACGTTTTACCTGATTTTCTGTCTCGCTCTTTACCCGTTTCTGCTATTGCTAATGATATAAATATAGATATTAATCCTAATCAGAATTTACCAGTTTCTACTAATGATCCTTGGTATTTAAATATCTATAAAGGCTGTTTAAGTTCTCCGACTTCCTTTGTTAACTATCAAGTAATAAACAATAAATTGTATTGTTTTAAAAAAACATTAAACCCTCTCACTAGAGAATTTCAATGGAAAGAGGTTATTCCGTCTGACCAAAGAACTGACATTCTAAGGGAGAATCATTCTTCGCCCACTGCTGGACATCTGGGTATCTTTAAGACATACAAACGTCTTGCACTTAATTACTTTTGGCCTGGTATGTACTCCGATGTTGTCAAGTTCGTCAGTTCATGTGAACCTTGTATCACCCATAAACACCAAAACCACCCAAATTTAGGTCTAATGGGAAAACCCAAATCATGTCAAAAGCCCTTTCAGACGATTAGTATTGATTTGATTGGTCCATTGCCCCCCAGCAGAAAACAAAACACTTTTATATTTGTGGTCAGTTGTTGTTTCTCTAAATATTGTTTGCTTTTCCCCATTAAACGGGCAACTGCAGAAGTGATAACAAAAATTCTCGAGGAAAATGTATTTTTGGTGCATGGAATTCCATCTACTATTGTTTTGGATAACGGTAAACAATTTATTAGCGCAACCTTTAAAAGTATGTTGTCAAAATATAAAATTCCAAATTTGCATTTTACACCGTTGTATACTCCCCACGTTAACTCAGTTGAACGCTACAACAAAACCATTATTACAGCTATTTCAACTTTCATAGAATCTGATCATCGAATCTGGGACACTTTAATCACTAAGGTTCAGTTCGCCCTTAACTGCGCAGTTAGTGAGGTTACTGGTTATTCTCCTAATTTCCTTGTTTTTGGTAGGGAGGTCATAACATGTGGTTCTCAGTATATTGACAAGGAATTTAATTCCAATATGGTGCTCGAACCACGGGACGGCTATGCCGAAACTTTAGGCTGCTTATCCTCTATTTTCGAGAAGGTACATTCAGCTCTGTTGTCGGCCCACCAACGAAATTGTTCATCTTATAATCTTCGCCGTAAACCGGCAGAATTCAATGTCGGTGATATAGTTTGGCGCAGAACGTTTCTACTTAGTGACAAGGATTTTAGCAAGAAATTGGCGCCTAAATTTATTAAATGTAAGATTGCCTCAAAAAAGTCACCTCTAGTATACAAACTTAACGACATGGCCGGTAAACCTTTAGGAGAATGGCACATCAAAGATCTAAAGTTGATTAATTACAAAGAATAATAAAAGCATAAACACAACAATGTAAGACGCATATCTACACTAAGTTATAATTACCTACATAATCATTTGTGAAGGCCAACAATGGTTCTTATGTTTTCGAGTCGAAGCCCACAAGATAATGTATCGTGTTGTGTTAATGATTTATGTAAACAGGCTAACATAAAATGAATAAATGTTTCAGTTATAAATGGTAACAAAGTTTATTACACGTAATATTGTTACAAAGAATCTGTTGTTTATCTATCAGTTATGGCTCAATGGTTAAAAAGTCGTTGTAGGATCGGTCTAGTGTTCGATTCTCGCATGTGTATTTTCTATAAATGCATATTGATTGGCGTGTTGTTTTTCGCTGTGCCTTGTTCTGAAGTTCTGTTGTTATTCTTAATTCTGTATAAATTCCATAATCAATTGTTATTATAGGTACTTTATAAACATTCAGAGTAATTAACCGTGCGTCGCGAGCTCGGAATAGTCGAATCGTACCTACCTAGTTGTCGTTATGACGCACGCGCGTTCACTCAGCGACGCGCCGATAAATAAATGCCTAACTAATGATTCACCATTGTTTACATTCAAAAGGTGTTTACTGGTCGTGTTGTAGTATTAATTAGAGCAAAATATTTATTAAATTCTTTCCTTTGACATTGAGCGGTCCGGTCGTGTCTGAGGCTTATATTACTTTTGTTCATCGTTACGAAAAATTTGTTGTTACACCTAACTATATTCAAAAAGTTTACTTATCTAGTGGCAAAGGCCGAACCCAAGATTTTTAAGTCGTAGGGCTAGATCAAGTTCTTATATCTACAAACCATTATTACCTAATAATTACCCTAAGCGCTTCTCCATAGATTGTTATCTTTGCTATTGGGCCATTACACTGGCCTTGGCATTTACTTGTAGGTATGTGTGATGAATTATGAATGATAAATGTTTATGTTCAAGTTCAGACTGCCGTTGTTCGCGTGAAGAATGCAAGCGTGGGTCATTATTATTTAGGTATACTAATTAGCGTATAGGGTTGTCACTTGTTCAAGGTACTCATGCCCCTGTTTTCTCTAATTCCAGGGAGTATCTTCAGGGCTGCTACGCCCGTTGGGCTAGGGAATTTTCCTTAGGGAAAATCCCGGCCTAACGGGGGGGGTGTGTGACGTCGTGCCTCCGCACTTGCGAGCCCCACTACGATGACGCACTGGAGTGGGGACCCTTACCCGCTTGCCGACGACATATATACCGGCGACACACGTGGTTGGCTTTGCTTTTTCTTCGGCTGGGACACGTGAAAGCTGAGTATCCATCCGTGGACCTGTGGAGTGTTAACTTACGACCTACGCCCTGGATAACTATCTAGCCGGTTAACCCCTAGTGTCGGTTCTTTTATTAATCAAAATTGTGAATCTGGAATATAACGCGAGTTTAATCTGTCCTGGTGATATTTTTATTTATTTCCCGTAAGACAACCTAAGCATCTCTTTTTATTGCTCGGCGAGTGATCGATCCCGGCTATTCCGTGAAAATCGTTCACTCGTGCGACAACCTATAGGATTAACTCATAATTTTGGCCAAAATAACAAGAGAATCGAATAGATACCAGTATCCAGTTCAGCGTAGTCATACTCCAGGCACCAACCAGGAATTCACACACGTGTTTTACAAAGTTCAATAAAATACTATTTTTATCACAGTTAACCGGTGCCAGTTATTGATCAAGGAAGTGGCAATCAAACGGGTTCTAAATACAAGATCAAAACGCTCACAAAACGAAATCTATCCAGAGCTAGGTTTTTTCGCTGACTGCGGGATACGACAATGAACGAAAAGATTGACAGTTCAGTGTGACCATTGTCAGAAATTTTCAATAGACTAAACAAAATGTTACTCAATCGATCTAATCGATTTGACTTATAATAAAAACTAATTCTATTTCAAACACAAAGATTGCCAATAATTGAATTTGAAAGCTCATAGTTTTAACTGTAAATAATAATAAAATTTATATTGAAAGGCGTAATACAGCCTTGTCAACAACATAACATGTACGTCGTTAAATTACTTAACTATTCCATTTGAAAAGTGATGGAAATACTTACCTGTCTGAGCATTTTTACAAACCACGCGACATTGCTCCTACTTTTATCTCTGTTGCGTGGTGACCCGAGAATTCTTTCTGAACATTCTGACCGCAAAAAACCCTTGTTCAAATTATTATTCAGCACAAAGGTCGTAATGCGAAGCCTGCGTACCTTCCAGCGATTTTGGAAGAAGATGAACGATGCTAACTTTGTTTTATGGACCTAGTTCAGCTGATACTTATTTTTGGAGTGTTCATTTGAGTCAATCGGTCAATATTTGGAACACAACAAACACATCAATTAACCTTGTTCTAAGACTTACTAAAAATTCGCAATCTAGGATAGAACCTTGATGATATGTCTTTGTTTTGAACGAGGCCTTATAAATTCAGATGAGTGTTAAAAGATTTGCACCGCTACCTAATTTCAATAGTATCCTAGCTTAACCAAATCCTGAAGAAGCAGCGAACCAGTTTCGACTCATGATATTAAAATTAAACAATAGTTTAGCCATTTACTTGAGACAATATATTTTATTAATAAATACGCTATTAGGGTATGATGGTATATGTGCACATTGTGTTAAAGTGCCTTTCAAAATTGAAAATAAGAAAATTAGCATCACTCATCTCCGCTAATAGGCAGTGAATCTTTCATACACATATCTCAGCCACCCCGCTCATCTTTGCTAGATTCGCAATTTAAAACCACGTGGTCTGACCCCTGCATTCTTCACACAAACATTTATTTTATTGTACAAAAAAAAGGAGTTAATTCTATTTGGTACTTTACGTTCCTAAAACGGTTTCACGTGTAATTTAAAACAAACATAAGGCCGTAGTTATCTTTGTTTTTTTATTATATTTGACTTGTACCAAGGATTTCAAATAAAAGTGCAGGATTGGCAAATTGGGCATAATACCTAGTTTAGGATAAAATTTGACCATTTTTGACTGGTTAAATAAACTCTTTCATGTTATGCTTCGTTGATCCGTCATACATTTATGTATTAAGCTACTTAACAAGACATAGCGCGATTTAAAACAGTACAAGACACCAAAATTAATACAAAAGCTTTCCCGACAGCTTTTGAGCATGGTATAACTTTTTTTTTGTTGACTACCGAGGAAACTCTCCTTATGAGCCATCTCAACTCAACGTCAACCCGGCCAGAGTGTGATAGACCGGGCTTGGGACTGGCGGAGGAGGTATGTGGAGGCTCTCCCGGCGTTCGGGGCATACCCACTAAAACCACCGCGGTGTCCCTACGGGTCCCGTATAGTGGCGGGGTCCCGCGATTCGCGGATTGCAAACTTGTCCGTGACCTTTCCCGGGACTGGCCCGCCGTTGGTGTTGGCAGGCCCCACCTCGTTATGCTTCTTGGGAGGCGGCCCAGACACTACGCCACCTCCTTGCTTTTTGGCGGACGGGGAACAACCCCAGCGCTCGCCGTCCGCAGGCACTAAAACACCCGCAGAGGATAGAGAGGACGGCAACCTGACAACACCACATCTCCTCTTCCTCCGCGGCCCCACCGCAACGCATCAAATGGTGCGACCTCATTTGGTCGCGGGAGATAGGGCGCGCGGCAACGCAACACCGACACGCCTCTCTTCCCGCGACCGCGACCGACTGCGAGGGACAGACAGAACTGTCCCCCGCACCCAAAGGCCTCGGACATAGCATAACGATTCTTGTCCTAATCCTAATACAGTTTGTTGTAATTTATTTTTGTATTTGAGAATAAAAGATGTATTTCATCTAGTTGTTCTTTATTGAAGTAAGTGGTAACCTAGTTACATCGAATAAGAAGAATTTTGTATACTTTGTAAAAACCATAGCCTAATGATTGGTCTCGCTCTGCTCTACTAGACGGAGCCCTCATACTTGTAAAATGAGGCAGAAAAAACCATGCCAGCTGGCATGGTTAAGCCTGTCACACTGACAGCCGTGTGTCAGGTGCATATATCCACCAAATTAATAACGGAAATAATTCGCTGTACAATGCCAAGTTGCGCTTTTATCCTGAGTAAAAATAACTCAGCAAAAAATAATAAGGTCTCTGGTATCACATACTATCTATAAAATAAGAATAATTTTGAAATTTCAACAGAAAATTACAAAAAACCGAAAACGCCATTGAGTGTTGCTGCTAGTACAAGATTCAACTTCCCCACAGTTGAGATAGAGATTTTATTTTTCTGAGATTTTTATTATGTGAGTCTACAGTTATTGCATTTCGTTATATTTCTTTTATCTAACCTATTTATTATATATTTTACCTTTTTCTATATTATTTTATGTTTATACCTTTCCAAATAAGGTGAAAAATGTTAGTTGTTAGGAACTGGACATCTTTCCCAAGAAACAAGATTTAATACCTAATTTTATGTGTAATTAAGTGTGTAAGATTATTGTTTCATTCAAAGTAGTTTTCACGACTATTCATGTTAAATTAATAATGCGTAACTAAATTTATGTGGACTAGTAGCATGGAAATAGAAAGCACTGTTTTGAAAACACCTTATTTTTTCTATGGTTATTTCTAATAATAATTTGCAAAATACTATAAGTACATAAAACAAACCATCATAATAAAATGAGACCTAATCATTGGATAATATACCCACTATTTTTCTCATTAAGGAACTTATGCGGTACGCCTAACCCATACACTTTGATTATATTGATGCTTTTAATGAATTGTAATTTTTTAAAATTTTCTAAACTGTTTTAGAGACCAATAACTTATCCACTAGACCACAGGATAAAATATTTGCCCATTTACTCGAGTAACTGTTGAGAAGCTGACAACACGGTTCTTCACGCATGCGTCTTGTTGCTTTTGTTTGACACACACTGTCAAAATGAGTTGCCTCATTTATGGACCCATTTTTCTTAGACAGCGCGGTGTCTAGTATAGCGAAGCGATACGAATGATTTGTCTAAGGTAAAAATACTATAAAGCCAGTATTATTACAACACACCCCCTTAATCAAAATTCTCTAGAATAAATAAAACATAAAAATGAACTCAAAATATATCAATTAAAAGAAAAAACAGTATGAAAATGTATACTAAGTACCAAAGTTAACGTGTAAAATATATTTACACTAAACCTAAGCCTAGTACACATCTACCATGTGCCACACGCTGCAATCGTATAGTTAAGATGTCAGCGGGCATATCACTTGATTTGATAGATTTTAAATTTACCGAATTATCACTAATCTTTTCAATAATAAAGTGATATTTGGTATCTATATTTTTCGTCCTATGGTGGTGTACCGGATTTAAAGCCAAACTCGGTGCACTCTGACTATCAGTACAAACAGTTATGGTATTAGGTAATAACTTTTGCCTTACCATAGGATCTGAAATTAATTCAGTGATAAATCTCCTTAAATAAATCGCTTCCTTCGTAGCTTCAGTTATTGCCATATACTCGGCTTCCGCTGAGGACAAAGCTACGGTTTGCTGCTTCCTTGAGGCCCATGAAACCGGGCTGCCTCAATCAATCAATCAATCAGCCTATCGCAGTCCACTGCTGGACATAGGCCTCTCCCAACACGCGCCACAGTACACGGTCCTCAGCCTTCCGCATCAAGTCTGTCCCAGCCACCTTTTTCAGGTCGTTGGTCCACCTAGCCGGGGGCCGCCCTACCTTACGATTGCCGAGGCGTGGTCTCCACTCTAGGATACGCTTGCTCCATCGGCCATCCTTCTACAGATATGGGGGCCTATCTACCGGGCTGCCTGCTAATTTAAAACAGTAACCCGTATAAGAACAGCGATCTATATCACAGTTTGCCCAATCGGCATCGAAAAATCCTACAAGTGGCATATCTGATTTTCTATAACAAATCGAATAATCTAAAGTGCCTTTTAGATATTGTAAGACTCTCTTCGCGGCTAACCAATGAGTCTTGTTGTACCGAGTAGTGAACTGACTCAGGTAACTAGTCGCGTATGCGATGTCTGGACGAGTATTAACACTCAGGAACATGAGGCAACCAATTAATTCTTGATAGGGATAAACTTCTAGATTATGGTCACTATCACTGCTGGTATTGACCTCTAGTTTTCCAGATATTGGAGTTGTACAAGTTTTACAATCTCCATTCCAAACGTTTGTAAAAGATTATTTATATAATTTTTCTGATGTACTTTTATTTCATCATTTTTCCTGGTTATATTTAAACCAAGATAATAGCTTAAATAGCCCAAATCTTTTATTGAAAATCATTTTTTTAAGTCATTTTTGACAATCTCACACGTCTTGTCTTTTCTATAAAAAAGAATTATGTCATCGACAAAGACTGCAACTATAACTAACTCTTTTCCAAAAAGTTTAGTATACAAACATGGTTCAGATGGAGTTTTCATATTCCAGGCACGTGGAAACTCCACGTGCCTGGAATTTAGGTATTGAGTTTAAGTCCATACAGGGATTTTTGTAAGAGACACATTTTGTTCTCCATGCCCTTTACTTTAAAACCTTGAGGTTGCTCTATGTAGACTTTCTCTAGCAGATCCCCTTTTAAAAATGCAGTGTCACCGTCCAAGTGACGCATCTTCAAACCCAATACAGCTGCGAGAGCCAGTAGAGTACGTAAAGAGGAGTACCGCACGACAGGAGAAATTATCTCAAAATAGTCTACACCTGGCGTCTGGGTGAATCCCTTAGCCACTAATCTTGCTTTGTACTTCACAACATTTCCTGCTGGATCTTTCTTTAACTTATAGACCCATTTACATGGTATAACTTTCTTGTTTTCTCTGTCAACCAATTTCCATGTCTTCAGCTTCATCAATGAATTATATTCGTCTGTCATTGCCATCTTCCACTTATCAACATCATCAGCCAATAGAGCCATTCGGAGGTTTTCGATCTCGTGATGGATATCTATGTCCATCATTTTGACTAGTAGAAACCACTTCCTCCTCAATTGCTTCAAAGAATTGATCAGCTTCAGCAGTCTGATCTTCAGTGACAACAGTATGACCTGGAGTTGGTTCAACAGTGACCACTGGAAATTGATCAAGACTCTTGAACTGTACTGTTTTCTTCCGGTATAGGCAGACTATTAGACAGTACTAAAGGTTCAGTAGAAGTCTTAGTATTGTTGACATTTCTATTACATAAACTAGAAAAACAATCTTCAAAAAATGTTACGTCTCTAGACTTTTGTAAGATTCTAGGACAAGATGGTTTTCTAAAAAGATACGTATTAGGCTCTTCTGTATAAGCCTACAAATACAGCTTCATCAACCTTAAGATCCAATTTCTTACGGTGACAAGAAGGTATATGTATAAGAGCTCTACACCCAATATCTCTGAGATTACCTAGGTCTGGTTTGCAACCATTCCACAACTCGTAGGGAGCTTTATTATTTAAGGCACGGTGTGGGCATCTATTCTTTAGGTATATAGCCGTTCAAACAGCATCTTCCCAAAAAACTTTAGAAAGTTCGCTTTCAGCTATAAGAGAGCGTGCCTTTTCTAAAATTGAGCGATTAGTACGCTCGGCAATACCATTCTGCTGAGGACTATATGGTACCGTAGTTTGATGCTTTATATCACAAGATCTAAGATAACTTGAGAATTCACTTTTTACGAATTCCTTTCCATTATCCGTCCTTATTGTTTTAATTTGAGCCCCAGTTTGTCTTTCAACCATAGACTGGAAGTGACAAAATCTATCCTTTACCTCTGTCTTTGAAGAAATAAAATATACAAATATAGTTCTCGAAAAATCGTCTATAAAAACTAAAAAGTATTCATTACCCTGAAAAGAGCTAACTCACATTGGTCCACAAAGGTCAGAGTGGATCAGTTCTAATATTGAAGTTGCTCTTTTACAAGTAATCGGCTTAAACGGTTTTCGAGCTTCTTTCGTTTGAACACAAGCAACACATGGATTTTTATCCACATCTTTATAATCAATAACCTTTTGACTATTTTTCAGCAGATTCATACCAACGCGACATAAATGACCTAAACGCTTATGCCATACCTGATACGGGATCCCTTCTTTTCTCATAATGCTCTTTGTCCTAATATACTTCGGCATAACGATTTTGGCACAATTTGTTTTGGCATAATAATACTTCAGCATAACTTTCTTAGGCATACATTTTATGTTGGCATCTTAAAGACTAATTTGTTTAGGCATAAATTTGATTCGCATAACGTTAGTAGGCCTAATGACTATTAGCATAACGTTAGTAGGCCAAATGACTATTAGCATAATATTTATATATTTAACTTATAAAAATTTTATATGCTGTGCAACAAAAGTTAGTGACAGAACGGAATTGCTGCAAAACTGACTCCACGTAGTATTGTTTGTCCTACCCCTAGAGTGTTATTTAAAATCGCGTAGGCGCGTAGGGGCGCGGCGGCCCGCGGGCTGAGGAGCAGGCGGCTGGGAGCGAGCCGCAGCTTCAGCTTGGCAGCCTCAGCCGCGGCGGTGAGCGAAAGCCGTCTGCGACGATTAGCACGCGTAGGGCCGCCGGAGGCCCGCAGCGCCGGAGACGTGACAGAAACCCTGCCTGCTGCATGTTACATGCTCGCTTGAATGCTGCATGCTGCGTGCTTGCTTGCATGCTGCATGCTTGCATGCTGCATGCTTGCTTGCATGCTTCATGCTTCCTACAGCGAAAAATATGCCAAAGATACATTGCCAAAGTTATTATATCCAATTTGTATTGTAATCATTATGCGTAAATAAATTTATGCTTTAGGATATTATGTTTAAAAAAGTTATGCTTTAGAACTTTATGCTTAATAAATTTATGCTTTAGAATATTATGCTTAATCATTATTATGGTTGGAGAAATTATGTACAAAAAATTATGCGTAAGCTGTTATGCGAAAATATAATTATGCCAAACAAAATTATGCTAAGTTATATTAGGTCTTAAAATTTTATGCAAATGGATAGGGAATCACCTGATACTTAGAAAATGAATCAGAGTGCACGTCATAGGCTCTAAATTTGAAAATATTTACGTCACAATCAAGTGTGTACAATCCACCACTGGACGAGCCATGTAGAACCGCATCACCTGTAAAGGAGAAGGTTTTTGAATTAAATAAATTACAACCCGACTTATCAAACATTACAGTAAAACCTTTTTCAACTGCTGTCTTCACAGATAATAGATTTGTTTGCAAGTTAGGTACATACATATCATCATTAATTGTATTGACGATGCTTTTGGTATTTATGGATATTTTACCGATGCCTTCAGCGTCAATCTTAGTCCCGTTTGCAACTGTTACCTTATTATCAATAGGTTTAATGTCTACAAACCAATCTCGTCTTGAAGTCATGTGTTTGGTCGCACCTTAATCAATGTAGACACAGAGGTCGAGTCCTTATTAGAGGGATTCTTCCTTTTCATGACCTTCTTTTTCTTCAAAGGACAGTTTGGTCTCTTGTGACCGGGTTCTCCAAAACCATAGAACACAATTTTCTTTGTCTTTGACTCAACAGAAGTGGCATCAACTTTTGACTTCATAGCTGTTTTCAGTTTTATCGAGCTTTCCTTGGACATTTCGTTCAGTAATTTCGACTTTACCAGTTCGGTTGTAACGTTTACATAAATATTTTCAAGAGACATAATCAAAGGGTCATATCTCGACGTTAGACCTCCAAATAGAATAGCAGCAATGGACGTATCATCTATTACTTTGCCTATATCCGCCAAATCTTGATCAATGGAAATAACAGCATTGATATACGACTCAATATTATTATCACAATCTTCATGTCTCAATCTGTATAATTTCTGTTCTAAATATAAACGCCTACCCATACTTTTGTCCTCATAAGCATTTTGTAGAGCTTTCCATGCTTCCGCAGCAGTGGTTACATTTTGGACATGCGTAATTGCAGATGATTCCAGGGTAAGACAAATTTTTGTTAGTGCCTCCTGATCGCTCCTCATCTTTGTGACATTGGAAACGTTCATCCCTGTTGGGTAGCCACTGATAGCATCCTACAACTCCCCATGCATAAGATAATTACGCATTTTAAACTTCCACGTACAATAACCCTTCTCTATTATGTAGGGTGAACGTTGGAATAGAGGAACTACGCATACCTCGCTCATTTGTGTCTCCATTTGGGTTCGCCATCTCAGAAGTGTATGCAAAGAACTATTATGTTTCGTACCCAAAAAAAAATCACACAAATATCACTTCAACGAATTATTATGAAAACACACATTACTTTTTTTTAATATAAACAAATACAAGAATGTCGTGCTGACAACGATTTGTTGTAATTTATTTTTGTATTTGAGAATAAAAGATATGTTTCATCTAGTTGTTATTTTATTGAAGTAAGTGGTAACCTAGTTACGTCGAATAAGAAGAATTTTGAATAATTTGTAAAAACACTTTAAAGCCAGTATTATTACAACACAGTTACCGGGAACAATACTTAACATGACCTCCAAAACACGGCAGCGTTCTGATATAACTGCCACACAAGCGGTCCAGCATCCAAGAGGTGACCTCTGTGATCGTTGCTTAACTTGTGTTGATCTACTACAAACGACAATTCAAGTAACGCTATGAGCGCTCAAGATGAAGTGACAAACATTTTCTATTAAATTAAAACATGCCTTCATTCATTGTTTCGAGTTAGTCTTTCTCAAAACATTTCATTCATTTTTCCAGTTTTCTTTATTCTTTATGTATTGTTTTCTGTCGTAAAGTTTTGTAATGCCTCCGCAACGCAGGCGGAAGCTCTTTTTTATAATCGAAAAATTTAATTAAAAAGAAAGTTTGCAAAAGTTGTTATGCAATGCCATACATAAATTAGACGACTCTTTGTCCAATGCAAAGAGGAAAAGAGATAGACAGAGTGTGCGTGAGAATGAGAAGGAGAGCTACAATTGTATTTAAAATTAAATTTCAAAGAGCGCGCTACAAACTACGTTACTCTATACAGTTATGCAAATTAAAACGACAAACGAATAAATATGCTCTATTGTTTGCGCAAACTGAATATGACCTGAGAACATTGTTTTTGAGGGAATGATATGATGTATGGTCTACTAGTAAAGAGAGTGTACCGTATTATCAACTTATGCGGAAAGCCGCGTAAGTCGATAATTTACTCGATATTAGTATCCAAGCTAATATAAAGTATTAAATGTTAATACCGATACCACTGCGACATGGTAAAATTAAAATAGATTTTGGAGGTACTATCGAAACTAGTACTCTAAGGTTCATTGAAACTTAATCTTTGATAATGATATCCGTGGTTGATACTAATATTAGATTTCGTATCGTTTATCTATCTCTGATTATACAATGTCTAAAAGTAAATTGGAGCCCTTATCGTTAGAACTTATGAATTCGTTCTCTCTGTAAGTACTTTTGATTATTTTTTACTCATATTGTTTACGAGTATTGTCAAGAATGCTTGATAATACTAACGATACAAATATTGAAAGTTATTCTTTTTCTACAACTCCCGTACAAGGACTAAATTCTGTGTCGCGGGAGACTATACAAACATACAACTAACGGACACAATGAACACCCAGACTCAAGTAACCATTTATGAATCATACAAAGTGTTGCGTCATGTGGGGATCGAACCCACAAGACTCGGTGCAGTGTCAAGCGGCGAGGCAGCCGCTTAAACCACTACGTCGTTTATCATGACAAGGACGTTTAATATGACGTGAAAGACTGCCTCCGTGGTCCAATAGATATCGTATGCGTCTGCTGATCGGGTCCTGGATTCGATTCCGGGGTCGAGCAAAAATGTTATTGAGTTTTTCGAATTCTCAGTAGCAGCACGGAGGATAGCAATGTGTCCAGTAACCGCAATAGCCTAGCCCCATATTACGTGGGATCTAAAGCTTCATAACATGACAAATGTGTGGTCTTATATTATACCTCTGTCTACAAAGTCGGATAGGTACAGGCGTGAGCCAATAAAAAAACCTATGTTATGAATCACATCGATATATTTTCTATCGCCACTTAATATGGCGGTTCACTTTATCTAACTCTTATGTTTTGTACTCAAAAGCTAAAAGTCCAAAACCAATAAAAAGCATAATAACAACGCCTGAAATGATATATATTCTCAGTAATCTTGATACGAGTATTAATACCAATATCAGTCAAAGTGGTATTAGTATCAATATCGAGACCAATATTAATACTCATTTAGTGTGAAAATTCCTACAGTTAGTAATATAGCGACACAAACAACTTTAATACGAGGTTTAGATTACGTTGAGTAATATAATTAATGTTGATTTGTTTTGTCGAAAGATCAATAAAATATTAATGTTCCATTTTATTGATGTTTTGATTAAGATCTGTATATTGCTACGATTCGCTACAATTATAAGTAGCTGGCTTTCGCTACTGCTTTAGTATTAAGATTTTATATTTTATCTGCCAAAGGCTTCTAGAAACATTAAGACATGTGTTCTGCAGCATCATTCGAGTAATCAAAAATTGGAATAAGTTACTTGAACTGAATTATTCATACATATTATAATGAGTTTTCGTTTATCATCAGAAGAACAGCGCAGCAGGCGTGTGTAATACAATAATTTTAAAACAGAAATTATAGAATGCGAGATAAGATATGTTATATTGTATGATAGGTATAATAATTATGATAGCAAATACGCTTAATCCCTGCTAAGAGACAAAAGCAATTAATCAGTTGATTTGGCAAGATCTAACGGTACCATGCACATTCTATATACCTTCCTTTGTAACAAAATATAACAAGAAGCTAAGATAAATATCGCTACCATAATTTGACCTAAATGTACTGTAATAAATCTATGAAACTCAACCACTGCTGTATACAGAGTACACAACACGTGTTTACATGCACTCACGTAAACTCTCAAACCCACACATATGTAGAAGTATTGAGACATCTCACATACACTCATACACAGGGTGTAAAAAGACCCTTAACGAAAACTAAATCCCATAATTATTGTAGCAATCATTACAAACATTTTTTACTTCGGCACCATACCTGGGAAATTACTGATTCAGGAGATATTGAGGATCAAAGTCACCATCCCCGCCATTGGATCCCCACCTTGTCGTGGTGGGGGGGCTCAGTAACCGAGGGTTTGAGGTATAACACCCACGGTGAAGCTAAGCGGGATCCCGGGAGGGGACGCTCCACGTGGGCTTGCGTGGGGTCTGCGTAGGATGCGTCCCAGGGTGCGGGTGCGGGGGACAGTTCTGTCTGGCCCTCGCAGTCGGGAGCGGTCGCGGAAGGAGAGGCGTGTCGGTGTTGCGTTGCCGCGCGCCCTATCTCCCGCGACCAAATGGGGGCGCACCATTCGATGCGTCGCGGTGGGGTCGCAGAGGAAGAGGAGATGCGGTGTTGCGTTGCCGTCCTCCCTATCCTTTGCGGCCGCTGGGTGTTTTGGCGGCGGAGCCCAACACCTTCATCCGCCGCCAAGGGGGTTTTCCCCTTCGTCCTTCCCCTCAGGGCGGAGGGACTCCATGAGGATTTTCCAACCCGACACCAAAAAAAAAAAAGGCTCAAAAGCACTATACAGTTTTTAATTAGGTACAAAATCAATGCATTTACCACGCCAATTTGTTCTATAGATGTCCTATGCACCCTTGGATATGTAGGTATTTCGAGCATTGGACGCGCGCACTTTTTATTTGGGTATTTTTTTGGTTAGTATGATTTGGCATGGTGTTCAAAACAAATAGACTTCTGCTTGATGATGGGTCTTGTGACACCCTGTATAATATATGTTTAATATTATATACACAGCTTTACACACACAAGCATACAGACGCCGCGTCGCCGTAACTAATCGTCGGTCTATACCACAAATCGTCTACATACTTAGCCGTACAAATACGCAGTTGATTTAGCTACATTACCTATATAGATACGTGTTTAGAACATTATACCATCGGCCTAAAGGTCACGCTCAAGTGTCGACAATGGCGACTCCATATAAAAGTTTTTTGAGGCTTAGTGATATGAGTTAGTAAGTGCCAAAGAAGTTTTATGTTGAGACAACTCAAGTCAACGCGATATTTCTTAGAGACATAGTATTAAATCTGGGCCCAAAGTTAAGAAAATATATGTGAAAGTAAATACTGTCTGTTAAAGTTCATAGTTTTTCAAAATAACAATGATTTAACTACACCTTTAAAAGTTTAAACTACTTGTTATTTATATTTAAAGTTTATTTAGTAAGAACAGATATAAATATACTACTAGCTGACCCGCCGAACTTCTTACCGCCATATTTTTTTAAGTACCTATTTGCATTTTATTTTAATCCAAACCTTCTCCTGACCTTAACAAACACATAAAAGGAAGATTTATCCAATTTGGTGTAGCCGTTTGGAAGTTATGCGCGTACAAACATTTCGGTGATACATTTTTATTTATATAGATTTGTTTGCGAGTGTTAATCGTTTAGATACATGTATAATCATAGGAAGCGATAACGGGGAGACAGTATTCATAAGACCACACCGACAGTAAACCGGCCGAAAAGTCAAAGCACATACAAACAGTATTTCTTTTATACCTCTAAAATAATACACATAATATACCTAATTCGCAACACACCTGACATCTTTTTGGTAACTCTTATGAATTAAAATCTGTCATCGTCGTTGTAGTCGTATAGTATGATTAAGTAGAAACTCCTATGGACGTTAAAACCATATAAATTCGCGTAAACGTGTGTCTACTTATGTAGCTGACTATATCCACGCGATAAAGACTTATGAGCGAATGAAGCCATAATTGTGATTTTAAACTTTCCCGACTTGTATGATCGCGTATGAAAACAAACATTGAAATAATACAGTAACAAAAGCTTTATTTTCTTAGTCTTGATTTGCATAATTATGAACACAAGACTTCTTTAGAAGGCGAATAAAACTCTTGCGTTCAAATGTAAACCAGTACACTACCAACACATATTCAACTCATGCAAGAAATTGACCCTTAATAAACGAGTGTTGCTAAGGGTTCGTTGTAAATAATGTCACAGCTCTGAATAAGGGGTCCGTATGACATTTGGTCGACAAACCCAATAAACCATTCACCTGTGTCATAATGTCTTTCTATTGTGACATGAAATCCCTATTGACCTACGTGTTAAATGTTAATAGGTAATTATGTTTATTAATTATTCCGGTTAATATAAGGTTACAATGAGATTTTGTTCGACGTTTAAGTGCTTTAAAATTTTTCGTAATTTGTAAACGTATTATATTTATGTCACAAAGATATGATAAAAGCATTAATATTGATTAAGATGTTGATTGGCATAAATAGTAATAAGAGTAAGGGGTCGGTACCCACTGGTCCCCTAATATTCGTCCCCCGGAATAAAAGTTGTAGATTGGTCCCCTATTTAGGTGCCCATTGGTACCCCGGTAGGGGACCAGATTATTTTAATTATTTTTTCAGGTACCCACTCGTACCCTGGAATAAAATTTAAGATTCGGCACCTACTCAGGTGCGTTTTGGGCACCTAATAAAAACTATTGTCATCGTTGTACATTCGTGTACAATATTGTTACGATATTAATAATTAAGTAATATCAATAATTTAAAGTATGTACTTTAAAATAATCAAATTATATTATAGCATATATGGACTCTCAACGAATTGGCTAACTATATGGTTAGCCACTGTTCGCATTTTCCCGGAATTTGTCAAGGTGCAATCAGTTTGTTTTAAGTTTAGTCGCTAATCTAAGCGCAGTTAACTGATAGACTCTCGAGTAAAAGTAAATATTAATAAGTGTGTGTGTTCTGTAAAATTAACTACTAAATTAAGTGAGTGACCAAATATGAGTATAAAAACATGTAAGTAGTATTTTTTACACTAGTTTACATAGCTCATATACTGATAAAAACACAGTTTATATTTTTCGCGTTTAGAGCTAGTTTTGAATATTTATTGGTAAAACATTATAGAAATCGATTTTATGAAAGGTTATGAGATTTTTTTCTTGTTTCGTATCTACGTACGTACACATAATCTCTGTCTCTGTTCCAACCCTTCGTCACCCGTCTCTGTTCCAACCCTTGTAACTAAACTAGAAAACGTTGGTATAAGAGGAATCCCTCTTAAATTTTTTAAAGACTACCTCACGGATAGACGACAATTGGTAAAGATAGACCAGTTCACTAGTGACGCGGCGGATGTGTCATTCGGCGTGCTACAGGGAAGCGTACTGGGACCTACACTTTTCCTAACGTATATAAATGATCTCTGCAACTTAAAAGTGTTAAACGCTTAAATTTTTGCCTACGCCGATGACACGGCTGTTATATTCTCTGGGAAAAACTGGTCGGAAGTCAAACTTCACGCAGAGCTGGGTATGGCCCAGATTGCTAACTGGCTCAATGACAATTACTCACCCTAAATACATCCAAAACCAATTACGTCTGCTTCAGTATCTCAAATCGTTCGCAACCGGAGGAGGACTTTACAATTAAAATACACTCTTGTAACAAACCTTTTTATAATACCTGTAAGTGTCCAAAAATAGATAAAGTACCACAAGCAAAATATTTAGATGTCATAATTGACCAGCAGCTTTCGTGGTACTCTCATCTGGAACACATCACTGGAAGGCTTAGGAAACTTGGTTGGATTTTTAAAACCTTATGGTATGTCGTCCCTACTCAAATCAATAAAAATAGAGGTCCGCCTAGAAATCGATTAAATGAAATGTATAATGCAATAGCAAAATCAGTTGTGGTATACTGTATCCCTATTTGGGGCGGTGCAGCTAAATCAAAATATAGTAATTGAACGAGCACACCGAGCTTTAATAAAAATAATATACTTTAAAAAAGTTAGATTCCCTACAGAGAGTCTTTACCAGATAAGCGGTCTGCTTTCTGTTAGGAAATTATACATTGTCCACACTGTTTTAAAAATATTTTAAAGGTGAATATACGTCCATAAATCCTGCATATTACTGAGGAATTTTATAAGTTATATAAGTTTCATATAGAAAAATCTATTTACAAGTTGACAATGTACCTATAAGTACTATACGTAAAATATTGCTGACACTTCGAATACGTTGTACCTAATATACAAAAACTAAAGTAAATTAATACAATTGTATGGCGTACACGAAAATGTCAAGAAGTCCGTTAAAAAAAAAGATATCATTTATAAAACATTTACTTAAAAATCAATCTAAGACTACCCGGTGACGTAGCGGGAGTGTAAACGACTGCCACGCCGAAGGTCGCGGGTTCGATTCCTGCTCAAGTCAAACATTTGTGTGCATGAACATGGATGTTTGTCTTGGTCTGGGTGTTTCTATATATAATATGTATATATTTACAAAAAAAAGTAAATAAGTATGTTTAGCCATTGTCTAGTACCCATAGTACAAGCTTCTGCTTAGTTAGGGACTAGGTGGTGTTGTAAGAATGTGAAAAAAAAATAATAATCTTACGTGACTGTATGTACAAAAAGTACATATAAATACGATTTTTTTATATCTAAAAGACTGATTGTCATTAACACTATGTGATATCTTTTTATTTGTTTCATTTTTACCTTTAGTACGTGACTGTACTACAACCACAGGTACCGAAAATAAATATCTAATTAGTAGAGTAAATGGGAAATATAAATTATTTAAAATAAAAAATAGAGCAGGGTACGAGTGGGCACCACAAAAATTTGAGGGTACCAGTGGGCACAGGGTCCGAATTTCAGGGGACCAGTGGGTACCGACCCGAGTAAGAATCGAACCTAATATTTTCGATTGCATGTACATGTAGGTTAATAAAACTTTTGCCACCTAGAATCAATTGGCGTTTGGTACACTGTCGGGTCCGCATAGAGTTCGTCATAGATCTCACTTTGAAGCAAACCAATCAGTACGCTAAACGAGTATCATGTAGAAGTCCTTATGTCATCATCATCATCATCCTAGCGCTGTCCCGGTTGCGCTCAAAAACCCACGCCTTTGAGCCCGGGGTCCGCTTTCCGGCTGTGTCTCCTCCACTTCGCACGGTCTTCAGCATCCCTGGTGGTTAGTTGGTTGGCACGCATATCATCCCTTACGACGTCAAGCCAGCATTTCTTCCCCGTTTACCGGAGCTCGGCGGAGGTAGCATGCCAAGACATTTGTTAACCACGTAAGATGCCGGCTGACGTAAGACGTGGCCACACCAGCGTAGACGAGACTCTTGCAGTTTGTCAGCAATGTCACGGACATGAAGGCTACCCCGGATGCGGGAGTTCCTAATGCGGTCCTTCCGCGTGACTCCACACAATCAGCGCAGCATATTCATCTCCGTGACACGCAGAATCTGCTTGTGTCGCTCAAGCACAGGCCACGTCTCACTGCCATAATAATATAACAGGACAGGTCTAATGATGGATTTATAGACCTGCCCTTTGAGCTTAACCGGCATTTTGGTGTCACAAATGACACCGCTCACCTCACGCCATTTGGCCCATGCTGCCGAAATGCGTGCCTTGACGTCGCAATCGATGTCAGCAGACGCGTGCAGAAGGTACTAATAACTATGTAACGGTTCTTAATATAAAGAGGAAATACGTTAAATCTTCTAAGTTATGTTTCTGGTGTACCTTAAAGTATAAATAAATTACTCTTAACCATCGATTTTAAACTTTCGCGATTTGTATACATCATAGAAATTAATTTAGCGGGTCTTAATCGCGTTAACTTAACTTATTTAAGGTATAAATACCTATTTGTTACCGACGTTTCGCTCGTCTTACACCGAGCGTGGTCGCGGAGAGACTGATGAGAGCTCAGCGACGTCTTGTGTAAGTGCGGGTTTCAGCACCTACCCTCACTTGGTCTTTATTTAAGTTCGCAATGTCGGTGCTCCGACACACTACACTAATGACGTCTACACACTGTTGAGATTTATCACTGCGGCGGTGTTTACACTTGCTGATGACTGGATTCCAAGTAGCCGATAATCTATATCCATCCTCCCGGTTGAAATTGTTATATTTCTTGATTTCTACCGCTTCACGTACTATCCTGGAGTAATAGTGACGATCGGTGGATAAGACTTGTGGTTGATGCAGTTCTATCCAGTGGTTTGGTCCAGACTCCAACAAATGCTCAGCTATCGCCGACTTGTTAATATGTCGGTTTTTTACAGCTGCGATATGTTCCTTTACCCTTTCAGCGATTGTACGCTTAGTCTGCCCGATATATGAACTACCACAGCTGCAATCGACTTTGTAGACGCCAGGTGTTTGGAGAGGAATTACATCCTTTGGTGTACGCAGATTGTGTGCTATCTTAGAGAGCGGACTGTATACAGTCTTGATGGAGTATTTCTTGAGTACTGTTCCAACTTTGTCCGTCACTCCCTTTAGATACGGCATGTAAGCGGGCACTCTGCTTACTTCAGGTTTACGCTCGTTCCTCTTTCGACAGAGTAAGTTTTTCTTGTATCCGTTGCACCTAAGTACCTCCCGAACATGTGACAGCTCACTATTTAATTGTTCGGGGTCACATAAGGCATACGCTCTGTTCACTAACGAGGACACAACGGAATCCAAGTGCCGCGGATGGTGGTGCGAGTTCGCGTTGAGATACCTGTCGGTGTGTGTCGGTTTCCTATATACAGTGTGTCCAAGGGTACCATTATCTCTCACTGTCACTTTAACGTCGAGAAAGGGTAACGATCCGTCTACCTCCATTTCGAATGTGAATCGGATGTTCGGATGTATGGAGTTCAATTTGTGTGCGAATTGTTCTACGTCCTGCTTGTTGCCCTTCATGATGCAGAAGATATCGTCGACATACCTTTTCCATAGTTTCACATTTGACGCCTGCATGTCTATGGAATCCTCAAAGTGCTCCATCCAGATGTTGGCCATTACCGGTGCTATAGGGCTACCCATAGCCACTCCATCGATCTGGAGGTAATGTTGTCCACGATATAGGAAGTAGTTTCCATCCAAGCAATTCCTGAGTAGAACGATGTATTCGTTAGACAGACCGTTTTCCCTTAATTTCCTCTCTACGACGTCAAGGCAATCTTGAATAGGAACATTGGTGAATAGTGACTCAACATCAAAACTCACCATCACCTCGTCCGGTTCCCTTTTCATGCTCTTGATGATTTCAATAAAGTGGCGAGAGTCCTTTACGAAAGAGTGCGTCTTGCCTACTAACGGTTGTAGTACCTTGCTTATGTGTTTCGCCAAACCATATGTGGGTGAATTTATTTGACTCACAATCGGTCGCAAAGGTACGTTAGTCTTATGTACTTTAGGTAATCCGTACATCTTAGGCGGCTGCACAATGTGAGGTTTATGTAACCGTTCAAATTCCTCTTCCGTAAATAAGCTTTTATGGTCCCTAATTAAGCCTCGAATGCGTTTTGTCACTCTGGCGGTCGGGTTATATGACACAGCCTTATATACTAATGTGTCACTCAACAGATTCCTTATCTTACTGTCATAATCACAAGTATTCATTAACACAGTGGCGTTTCCTTTGTCAGCCTTTAGCACTAAAATATTCGTGTTATCACGCAGCGTTTTTAGTGCTTGACGCTCTTCTGCGGTAATATTGGGCTTAGACTTACGTAAAATAACGGCAACATCCTGTCTAAGTGTATCCGCATCGTTAGACGGTACCTTGTTACGCGTTATTACCTCTTCTATGCTACTTATGACGTTTTGACATGGAATCCGCTTAGGTGTCAAAGCATAATTTAATCCCTTCGCCAACACGCTTTGTGTCGCGCTATCAATAACCTGGTCTGATAAATTGATAACCGTTTGCTGTTGGGTGGGGTGTCCATTTCTACCGGTTACCCTCTCACGATGGTTTATCAATTTATCAAACTTTTTCTTGTGCCGTTTTGTACGCAGATCATAAATGCGGCTCGATTGGTTATACGTTATACGGTCACACAAGTTAAAATCACTGTTTGAAAGCACTTCACTACACTCTGTATGCACTTTAAATAGGTCACACTGTACAACACCAAGCTCGTACCGACAATTGCGGATTAATTGTCTTAAGAGTCGAACACTGGCATTGTGTAGAATGCCTTCGGAATAAGGAATGTCCTTGCGCGGTTTAATGCGCACTCCTATGGGTATCACTCTGTTGTCTCGACACTTCGTTAAAAAACTAAGCGAAGTTTCTAAACATACCCGCTTTATCCGAAGACATTCAAGTTGTTTAATTTTAATTACATATTCCGGCCCGTAGGGGTTTGTAATAATCGATTTTAAACTTTCGCGATTTGTATACATCATAGAAATTAAATTAGCGGGTCTTAATCGCGTTAACTTAACTTATTTAAGGTATAAATACCTATTTAAGACTAACGTACCTTTGCGACCGATTTTGAGTCAAATAAATTCACCCACATATGGTTTGGCGAAACACATAAGCAAGGTACTACAACCGTTAGTAGGCAAGACGCACTCTTTCGTAAAGGACTCTCGCCACTTTATTGAAATCATCAAGAGCATGAAAAGGGAACCGGACGAGGTGATGGTGAGTTTTGATGTTGAGTCACTATTCACCAATGTTCCTATTCAAGATTGCCTTGACGTCGTAGAGAGGAAATTAAGGGAAAACGGTCTGTCTAACGAATACATCGTTCTACTCAGGAATTGCTTGGATGGAAACTACTTCCTATATCGTGGACAACATTACCTCCAGATCGATGGAGTGGCTATGGGTAGCCCTATAGCACCGGTAATGGCCAACATCTGGATGGAGCACTTTGAGGAATCCATAGACATGCAGGCGTCAAATGTGAAACTATGGAAAAGGTATGTCGACGATATCTTCTGCATCATGAAGGGCAACAAGCAGGACGTAGAACAATTCGCACACAAATTGAACTCCATACATCCGAACATCCGATTCACATTCGAAATGGAGGTAGACGGATCGTTACCCTTTCTCGACGTTAAAGTGACAGTGAGAGATAATGGTACCCTTGGACACACTGTATATAGGAAACCGACACACACCGACAGGTATCTCAACGCGAACTCGCACCACCATCCGCGGCACTTGGATTCCGTTGTGTCCTCGTTAGTGAACAGAGCGTATGACTTATGTGACCCCGAACAATTAAATAGTGAGCTGTCACATGTTCGGGAGGTACTTAGGTGCAACGGATACAAGAAAAACTTACTCTGTCGGAAGAGGAACGAGCGTAAACCTGAAGTAAGCAGAGTGCCCGCTTACATGCCGTATCTAAAGGGAGTGACGGACAAAGTTGGAACAGTACTCAAGAAATACTCCATCAAGACTGTATACAGTCCGCTCTCTAAGATAGCACACAATCTGCGTACACCAAAGGATGTAATTCCTCTCCAAACACCTGGCGTCTACAAAGTCGATTGCAGCTGTGGTAGTTCATATATCGGGCAGACTAAGCGTACAATCGCTGAAAGGGTAAAGGAACATATCGCAGCTGTAAAAAACCGACATATTAACAAGTCGGCGATAGCTGAGCATTTGTTGGAGTCTGGACCAAACCACTGGATAGAACTGCATCAACCACAAGTCTTATCCACCGATCGTCACTATTACTCCAGGATAGTACGTGAAGCGGTAGAAATCAAGAAATATAACAATTTCAACCGGGAGGATGGATATAGATTATCGGCTACTTGGAATCCAGTCATCAGCAAGTGTAAACACCGCCGCAGTGATAAATCTCAACAGTGTGTAGACGTCATTAGTGTAGTGTGTCGGAGCACCGACATTGCGAACTTAAATAAAGACCAAGTGAGGGTAGGTGCTGAAACCCGCACTTACACAAGACGTCGCTGAGCTCTCATCAGTCTCTCCGCGACCACGCTCGGTGTAAGACGAGCGAAACGTCGGTGACAAATAGGTATTTATACCTTAAATAAGTTAAGTTAACGCGATTAAGACCCGCTAAATTAATTTCTATGATACTCTTAACCACCTCAACCTTTCAGTCATTCCGTGACCAAGGTTTGAGTAACCCATGGAAAAATTTTGAGGCTAATAGAAATCATTTCACCTCTAAATAATTACGGGTAAGAGTTTCAACTCTTTGTATAACTATTCACGTTTCATAACTTACCACATGTAAAACCGGACAGAAGACAGTTTCTAAACAAGAAAGTTTCGTAAGCATATAACTTAAATACCACACAATACAAATAGAAAGCCACATAAAGTAGGGGGTACCAAAACTATCACACACAGGAAACCAACCGAAATAAGTTTAAAACTATACAGAAGCGAGTTTATTTGCGAGTGTTTTGCTTCCGTTCTGTTTTCACATCAATTGGATACAGTAGTAGGGGTTGAAACTTGTTATTGACTAGTCTTATATAGAACTCGTTGTAGAGTTATGTTAATAGGAAAGTATAATGATGCTACTCTCCCCTACTAACTTTTCTCGAACAATTTTTATAATTTGCAGCAGGACTTGCGATCATTGAGTTGAATCCACAGAATTTAAAACTCTGGTAATTGTGTGAGATATGGAGGCGTAAAAATATCGTACATCATTATGTTACCACACAGAGTGTTTATTTGATTATGAATGATTGATACCTATGTGTGATTTTATCGATGAAATTGTAGTTTATTATTTATGTACTGTAGTGAAACTATCGTTGTAGAGGCTTGGTGTGGCATTGTCGCAAGATATTTGTGATTTTTTTTTTCTCCGTGTATTTCTCCGCATCGATGTCATTGTGGAGAAGACGTCGATAGCCTCGGACACCATGGGCTATCCTGCAGCAGAAGCGCTGGTAGAATTCCTCGTCATGCTCACCTAAATTACATAATCCGTCGTGCTCTTGTCGCGTCTGGTGTACCAGCTGTACTTGAACCAAATGGTATGGTACGCGACGACGGGAAGAAACCTGACGGTATGGCATTGTTGCCATGGAAAATGGGTAGGCCTTCGGTGTGGGACGCAACCTGCGTAGACACCCTCGCGCCATCCCATGTTCCAATCTCGGGAGGCCATGCTGGCGCTGCTGCTGCATCTGCGAAAACCCTCAAACGGCGCAAATACAGTAATCTAGTAGCTAATTACGTATTTGAGCCGTTTAGGGTGGAAACACTAGGCTCATGGGGTCCGAGCGCTCGTTCTTTATACCGAGAAATATCTAAACGGTTAGTCGACGACTCACGTGACCAGAAGGCTGTTTATTCTTTGCCCAAAGAATCAGCATTGCCATCCAGCGTGGCAATGCTGCCAGCCTTCTGGGCACGTTACCCGATGATATTGATGCGGAGGCATTCTACGACGCCTAAACACGCCTGTACATATTATATATTTTCACTTTTTTTTTTAGTTTTATGTACATATATATTCCTAGAAAGAATGATATTATTTAAGATAGTAATGTATATAGTTATAATTAATCATCTGTAATGTAGTTATGAAAATTTAACAAAATAAAAGATATTTGTTGATGTAATTAATTATATTTATACAACAGTTAAATGATAAATATTTTAACAAACACGTTAATTGATCTGCAACAAGTGGTTTAAAAACAAATTTTTCAAACAGTTTCATTTCATGCCAGTAATATTTCACACGAGCATTTTCTATAGAAAAGTAGAATCAACTCACAAAAATAAAATAATGGCAGGCAGTCAACTACTTCGGTCACACCATACAGTTTATTTCGACCTGTATACGTATTGAAATAATTAGCAATGTTACTTCTCGTTTTGTTCTAAACAAATACCGCACGAATGGTGTTATTATACTTTGGTTCTGTTTAAGTAGAATCGCTAACAAGTGAAATAGGTCAACGTGTGAAGGTAACGGATACTCCAGGCAGTGGCATCTTTAATTTCTTCATGTTCGTGCTATTCTTGTTTGAAACTGTAGTCTTTAATTATTTAAAAAGTCTTCAATATTATATTTCTACTTGTACAAAGTTTGCAAGTTTAGATGGATGGTTTTACTCATGCACACAAAAACTTCTGGACGGCTTTCAGAGAAATTGTTTGATTATGAGCCATCTTTTGTTCCAATATCCGATCACCATGCAGGCCAAAGGGCGTTATCATACTAGCGGTTTGGGAGCGGTTACGGGGCGGGGCGGACGCGCAGCGAATGCGTCGCGAACACGCCGCGGCTGCGCAGCGAGGACGTCGCGGACCCGTGGCAAATACGTTACGTTTTCGTCGCATATTTATAGCAAATTATCGATGTAAAATATATCCAGTAACAAAATGGATTCCGACGAGGAAATACTGCTGTTAACTTTATTACTTTTACGCGTTGCGCGTCGTTTTTTACTCTTTACGCGTCCTCAACGAATTCGTTGCGCATGCGCGGCGTGTTCGTTGTGACTGTTGTGAGCCCGTAACGAATTCGTTGCGCGCCCGCTCCGCTTTGAGAACGTTCGCAATCCGCTAGTATGATAACTGTGAACGTACCTGTGGATAATTTTATAAGGTATACACATAATATTTTTTATGTTTTATGATTATTTGTTTGGATACGCGATTGTCTAGAATTCACCTGATTAAAAGAATGGATTCTTTAAACTTTTTTTATCATGTTAAGTATTTTTTTATAGACTTACGCTTGTATCCCCGAAGGGGTAGACAGAGGTGTAATATTACACCCACATTTCGCCATGAATTTTAGATCCCACGTAATAGGGGGCGAGCCTATTGCCGTTACCGGGCACATCACCAGACTCCGAGCTGTTACTGAGAATTCGGAAAAACCCAGAAACACTCTTGTCCGACCCGGGAATCGAACCCGGGACCTCCGATCAGCAGTCGCATACACTATCCACTGGACCACGGAGGCAGTCATGTTAAGTAGAGTTTAAAGAATTGCCACGCAGATATATTCAAAGGTGAAGGTACTATTTTATGGAAATACTAAGCCGAATTTTTTTTTTTTTTTTTTTGTTCACTACGGTGGTAAAACTCTCCTTATGAGTCATCTCAACTCCGCCAACCCAGCCATTAGAACGGCTGGGCTTGGGACTGGCGGAGGAGGTATGTGGAGGCTCTCCCCTAAAGTCGTTCGGGGCATACCCACTAAAAACCACCGCGGTGTCCCTACGGGTCCCGTGTGTTGGCGGGGTCACGCGATTCGCGATTAGCATACTTTCTCGCGACCCCACCCGGGATTGGCCCGCCGTTTGTGTTGGCGGACCCCGTCTCGTTATGATCTCGCAATCATCCATCAAACTTCTTGCATCCATCAAACTTCTCGCATCCATCACCTCACAAAGCTACTTGGGAGGCGGCGAGGACACGCGCCGCCTCCCGCCTTTTGGCGGACAGGGAGCAGCCCCAGCGCTCACCGTCCGCAGGCACTGAATTTAGGGTGGTCGGAGGTCGTCTCTTGTGCGACGTCCCCGACGCCCGGACCTACGGTTGGGGAGAGGGCGATGTATTTCCCCTCCCGCTCCGCCGCCTCCTTGCTCAGCATGACTGCTTCGCAGAAGGAGGCGACGGCGTTCCAGGACCTCTCACTCCGGACCATAGACAGAACTACGGTCGGGAGCGAGAGGACAACCGTATTCAGAGCCGCGACCAGATCACGGCGCTGCGATGCCCAGGCTGGGCACTCCGCCAAAGTATGCAACGCCGTGTCTTCGACAGGGTCGCGGCTGCTGCCACAATGGTGGCATCCGGGCGTTTCCTCCCGGCCTATCCTCCACAAATACCGGCCAAAACAACCATGGCCGGTAAGGATTTGAGTTAACAAGCCGAGTATCACAATCCAAGTATAGCTAACTGAAAAATACGCCTAATTTTACGAAATAATATTTAAAAAAAAAAAAAAAAAAAATATAGTCTAGTAAACTTTTTTTGTTTGTTTTAATAGAAAAATTTAAAATAAATATTGCGTCCCGGTAAACTTTAGAAACAACCGTTTCTGGATGGCACAAAGGTTTTGCTAGCAAAATTTACGAAGAGTTAGCTATCTGCCGCAAATTGTGAATCCTGTATGATATTGTCCTTCTAACAACGTCGTGTAGTAAGGGCACATAATAAGTTGAACCTGCGGTGTTGAGAAAGGCTCGTTAGCACTATGCTCTGCGAATTATATTCACGTTCTAGAAACCGTAAGAGAAACTTTAGTGACAAAACTATCAATCTTGAAAAAGTAATGATAAGATTACTGTAGTAATAAGTTTATGTTAACGAAATAAGCCCTGTCGTATCAAGGTATGTCCAAAAGTGGACTAATACAAGTTCGGTAGAATACAACTTTATAAGACATGTATTATTTCTAATAAAGTATAATATTCTGCAAAGATATTTACCCATCCTATTTAAACAAAGATATTAGAATTTTATACAACATCACAAAGTGTCTTTGCTACAACGTGTGGAGTAATGTTTGTTTAGCTGATCGCTTTAACCCGCCCGGTGCGGTGACCCACTTTCTAACAGTCACTTGTCGACAATATACTTTGTTTAACTTCGACAAACTTGTCGGATACCCATTTGGGGTGGAGCTTGAGTTGCCTCGTATGAGGCAAAAATTATATAGATAGATAGCACACTTTTTATTGGAAGCCGAAAAAAGAAAGACCTTTTTGTAACAGAACGTATCGACACTCAATCCTTTCTCCTTTTCAATATTATAGTAATGTCTGTTTAGCAACACAGCTATCTTAGCGCAACGGTTAGTACATAATTATGTAGTTCTCATGTGGTTGGTTATGACTGTTCATCATTTGATTCATAGAATTTTGCAGACAATACTACAGTCTAATAATCCATACAGTCGTTTGACGAGCGCGTCCAGAGAGGTCAATCGTGCGGGGGGCAAGAGGTGAGACGCGGGAAGAGCGGTACCTCAACTAGGTACCGCTCTTCCCGCGTCTCACCTTATATCGCCTTAGTTCGTAACTAGGTACATGTTTCTGGGGGCTGGCGCGTGCTTGTGTTTTGTTCGTGACTTATTTATCTGCTTATGAATATTAATTAAAATAGTGCATACGACTTGTGCTGTGAGACATTGCAATTATTTATGCTGCTTAAATATTTTAATAAATAAGGATTTAAAAAATCTGCGATATCATTAATTTACTTATACCAAAAAAGAAAATTTCATTAATTATAATTATTTTTACCTACTAAAATACTATCTTTTTACAATATCTCATGTCTGGCCAAATCACAGAATAAAGTCGTCATTACTGTACGTAAACAACATGGCAGACGTAAGAAAATATGCGTTGTAAGGTAATATTCGATTCAAGTGGGATTTTAATTTCATGCAATAAGTACCTAGTACCTTCGTATTAGGTAAGTACCTATCAAATATTTATATGTATCTTGGTAACGGCGCGTCCTAGCTAAAAAATAACCATTTTTTATATATCCTACACATGTTCTCCGTAATCTCATAATAGCCGGGTCACCCATCCATAAAATGACCGTGATGTCTATTGCTTTACCTTAACGTAGTTTGCATGAAAAAAAAATCTGGAAAATTCTTCATATCGATAACATAGGCTCTGTAAACTGATCCCATGGTTACCCATCCATTAAACGACCGCTATGCCAATCGCTTTATTTTAACTTGGTTTGTACGATAACGATATCTGAAAAGACTTCACACACGACGCGCCGTTTAATTTCGACGCGGACAGCACCAACACTAGCGTTTTTTACACTGCACTTTTCACTGCACTTCACTGCACTTCACTGCCCTTTACTGCACTTTACTGCACTATACTTTTACTTCACTTTATTTTACTACTTCTTCTTTCTTCCTTTTACTTCTTCCTTTTCTTCTTCACTTTACCACTTTTCAACTTAAACTGGCGCTCAGCCCGTCTACGCCGCCCTAGGAATGTTCTAGATCCACTAATTTCGATTGTCATTTCATAATTCAATTGTTTTTTTCTATCTCCTGTCTCTTTATAACCTTTCCATTCCTTCCAGAACTTTCTAGAATTTTCTAATTTTTATTCGAAATGTTTAAATAATCTTTTTTTAAATATTTGCCAAATATTTATAAACATTTTCCAAATTTCATAAAAACCAAAATCCACATAAGTGTTATGACTGGGATTTGAACCCACGCCATCAGAACGTGAACGGGATGCGTTATCCGCACGGCCACTGCCTAGTTGCCAATGACTTGTAAATTTGGCGAACACTTGACAGAGTGTATACGTCATCGAACTAAAAACTCATTTCAAAATAATAAAATAGTCTTCAAACCTCTTTGCTAATTATTGTGTTTCGTGATGACGGTTTGACATGACACCGGCCGTCACAATACTATCATAAATTTAATGAAATATAAATTGCATTAGTTTGAATAATAATCACTTTTACACTTTTAAATATCGCGAACAATTTTATTAAAACGGGTCTTGTTTTAATAAAATTGTATGATGTATACAAATCGCGAAAGTTTAAAATCGATTACTTTTACACAGATTGGGCATTGTACACACAGATTATACATGTATCTACAGGAGCATAATCTATATATTAAAAGAATTTGTGTTTTATAATACGAGTCGGCCAGCCCGTTTTACGCAACCGATTCGCATGTTTTTTTTTGTAAATGAAAGCTCTCGCTGCATAGATTTGTCATCAAGCGTTAGAAATTACCTAACTTGCACATTCATCAAGTTATATGCAAAAACAGTTTTCTCCCATACATTTTATTCGTTTTCGTAGCCGTAGTCAATGACTTTCTGCTTCTATATATCTGGTTCTCATTGAGGTAGGTGTTTCGTTATAGTCCTAAAACACGCGCTGAAAAGAGCTCTTTAAGTTTGAAGAAAGATAGGTGTGGACATTAAACTTATTTTTCAATATTTTCCAAAAAAAAATCTTAAGGTTCCATTACTTTCTCTCTACATGGACGGTTCTTAATTCAAAAATATTTTTATGGCATCTAATAAGTTCCTTGCGGTAACTGCCAGGAAAAAACGATATGCCTCCTTAAGGTGACCTTGCCTTACTTTCATACGGGTGTGAGTGTGGTGGTGTGTAAAATTATACCCGATGTTGGTCAAATTATCACTATAGTGAATTATCGCTGATGGCAGGTAATATTCCCCGAATGTTACCAGTTAACCCTTAATGTTGGCTGAACTGATCTCTGATGTTGAGGGATTTTCCTTACGTTTTATGTTAGGAATTTTTTTGTGTTTTTTAATTACGGACTTTCTTCGGGCATCTTATTTTTTTTTTATGTGGAACATATTACAGCGGTTCATAGTACTATTGTCATATAATTATATTATTACAAGTGGTAGTTATGGTAGAAATTATAGCTTTGGTAAGAATAGTAGTTTTGAGAGAAAATGTGGGTAGGTACTTTTGACAGCACTGGCGGTTTTGGTAGAAATGGTAGTTTAAAAAAAATGGTAGATATGATAGTGTTAGTACGAATAGTAGTTTCGATACAAATAGTAGTTTTGATAGGAATAGTATTTTCGGTACGAATAGTAGTTTTGGTAGAAATAGTATTTTGGCATATATTGTAGTTTTGGCAGCAATGTTACCATTCCTACCAAAAGTACAATTTCGACTAAAACTATAAACGTCATTATTACATTTCTAAATTATGATGGATTAATCACACCCATACACAAAACAAAATAAATTGTGCTTCTCACAGAAATATTTAGCTGGATAACAGAAATAAAACCTATTTTCTTACTCTTAAAAAAAAGTTTTTATCTATATTTTTAATTTTGATATTTAATAAAATATTGACAGATAAAGAAAAAAGTGAAGTAAGCGTAAGTTAGTTACCTAAGTTTCTGATATAACGTATTTTTTTGTGAGTAGTTGTGTTTTCAATTAGGTATAATGATGGTTCTTGGAAGGAAATTGAAAAATGCTCAGAGAAAGTTTGAACAAAGAATCTTGGTCAATGACGGCCCTGTTGGAGATTTGGTACCGGATGGTCCTCCTACTGCTAAAAAATACGGGTGGAAACGGGTTCAGATTTGATTAATTCTACCATCAACAATGTTCAAGTGATTTCCATTCTTAGTGACGGTAATTGCTTATTCCGCGCACTTTCTTATTGTTTAGGTATATGGAAGTGAGAATAAACATTATGAAATTCGTTTGGCCACTGTTGATATCATTGTCAATAAGTGGGATGTATATAGTAACTTCACTGTTGGGGACGAAGCATATGGCCAGACTATTACAAATGCAACAGATTACAAACGTGTGATGGGTGCCAATGGACAGTACGCAGGGCATGCTGAACTTCAGAGTGTAAGTGAGCTATATCCCGAGTGTCAATTCAGAGTTCACCTGGAAAACAGTAATACGATTACTGACTATGGTACTGGCGAAATTGTTCATAACTTGCTATTTTCTGGGCACCTGGACGAAGGACATTACAGTGTCCTAATGGAAAGAATGGTATGGCAGCACAGTCATATTGAAGAACTTTCTTTCGTCAATGTTCAGTTATACATATTATATATATCCCTATTGCGCGGCATACCATTCAGTAATGCCAAGGTGGAAATTTCACAATACCTAAGGCGCAACGCAAAGCCAATGTTGTGAGAAAAGAAGTTTTGTGATATACCTTTTTGGTAAGAATATCATCTTTTTACTTATTAGATAAGGCTATAATGTACTCATTATACCTATATGTAAGAGCTTTTTTATAATATTAAAATATGCTGTGGAGCAGCACGGGTCCTCTATTAATACATTTTATAAATAGTCTTAAAATTATAAATAGGCTTCACTGAGAATCGCTTTGACTTTGTGTCTGCTAATTCAGTTCATTCTCTCTCAAAGCAAATTTATTAGTAACAGATTTACCGTGACAGCTGTATTATTCTTGTATTAATCAAGATATCCAATAAATGTTTATAAGATGAATAGACTAGCCTTGAACAATATATCTATTAACTTATTTTCACTTAGCCTTCTGAATTAATAAGCAACCGACAACGTCAACTTTTCTTCTGAATGACTCACCGAACATCTCGAAATTATCACATACAACATCATTATACGTATGGAACCAAACAGACTGAATAATTCACGAAAACTTCATATTCATATAATAAAAAAAAACATATAATTTGAATATAATGTGTTACATAAGATTTCTATGAAGTTCTTACGCTTTGAAATGTGTTGACGTGTTTCCGTACGACGAATTTGTATGTAACCGGCTTACGTAACTGTACAAAAGTTTTTGGAGTCAATTTGACGAAAGGATGTTCTTTTGAAGTTTCTTGATCGCGGCTCAATATTTGCGGTTTTTATTGGTAAGTACAAATTGAGTATGACTTTACCAGATTATTTATAGACTTTAATTCATCACCAGCTTATAAAAAAAGATGTCTAAATACAGAAATGTTTATTTTATATGATTGCCTTATCCCACGTTGCGTAGCATCTTTTCTTATTATGTAGTAGCACTGAAAGGATGTGTTCCACTAGATATCGCGACACCCCGGTCAAGAAAAAGGGTGCCCTAAGTGACTGAAGTATGATTAAACCTGGCCTTATTTAGTTCAACTTGGATAAACTTGTCCTCAGAGTTTAGATTCAATGAATGAATGGATAGAAGAGTACCTCTTAACTTTCTTGTTCGTTTTTTTTTTCTTGTCATGACGCACTTTACGATGATACGCATTTTATGTGAGAAAATTATATGACTTATAATTATTTCACATGATCATCATGTCGAAGGATCAAGAAAAAGAAATTCAAATACCTTCGTATTACACCGCCCTTACTGGACGAGTTCGTAACACTCAAATAATCAGTAATTGTTTGATTACAAATACATAAGCGGATGTTAAGAAATAGGAATATGGTTCTGATCGATGAAATTGGCGGTGATTTAAAATGAATATTACGGACAGATTGATGACGCAAATCTGGCAGCTGAGTGAGGTCATCAAAAGTCAATCATACATGTTTATTAATTTACATAGAACGATATTACTTCAAGTTATACTTTTCAATATAAGCTATATATATTGTTGTCTACCTTCTTGGTCCAGTGGTTAGTATATGCGTCTGCTTATCGGGAGAACCCAGGTTCGATGCCCGGTTTGGGCTAAAGTGTCACTGAGTTTTGCCGAATTTTCAGTAGCAGCACGGCATCTAGCAATGTGCCCAGTAACGGTAATAGGCTCGCCCCCTATTACCTGGTGCCTACCCACATTTCGCACATACCACATACACCTCTGCCTACCCCTTCAGGGATACAAGCGTGACTATATAAAAAAATATGTATCTATTTGTTATATTTGTTGTGGTCAAAATTTAGGATGTCCTCAGTTTGTTCTGGATATTTTCTTTTTATGTAGGTGCACCGGTTTCTGAATTTTCTGATCCATTTCTTAAATTCTTTATTTTTGAATGCGATATGCTTATATTCTGCAAGATCGCATTGCAATAATTGCGAGTAAAGACTTTAATGAGCTACTATACTTTTAGAATAGCGTTCTTAAAGGTAATGAAGAATATGATGCATGATATATACATGATATATATGAAGAATATGATGCATGATATATGTTACCATGCCAAAATAGAGAAAATATCAAAGTAGTATCTTCTTGGGTTTACGCGAATGTTACACATTGAAAATAAACTACAGTTTACGGATTTTATCGCGTTGTATTGGTTTCACTAAGTTATTACATTTAAAACTAAAGATCTAGAAACTATATTTTTAGTTTATTACTAGCCGACGTTTCGAATTCGTATGGGCTACCAAAAATACACAAGGAAAACGCTCCTCTGCGCCCGATAGTTAGTCAGATAGGCGCACCAACTTACAGACTGGCTCAACACATGGCAAAGATTCTCTCACCGCTCAGAGGCAATACGCGAGCACATGTGAAAGATTCCTACCATTTTGTCAGTGAAATCAAACACCTACATCTCCCTGACAAGGAAACTATGGTTAGTTTTGATATACAGTCATTATTCACATGCATACCAGTACATGACTGTGTAGAAATTACTAGAAGGAAGCTGACAGAAAACAACATGCCTGAGGAATATGCAGAAATACTCAAACACTGCCTGACAACGGGCTATCTGCACGGTTGGCGTAGTGGTTTAAGCGGCCGCCTCACCGCTTGACACTGCGCCGAAGTGTTGTGGATTCGATCCCCACACGAGACAACACTTTGTGTGATTCATAAATTGTTGTTTCGAGTCTGGGTGTTCATTGTGTCCGTTAGTTGTATGTTTGTAAAGTCCCCCGCGACACAGGATTTAGTCCTAATGCGGGAGTTGTCTTTTAGAAAAAAAAAAGAAAAAAAAGAAGCATGGAAGAGCTTTTATTTTAGCTTCAATTTTGACACCAGTAGCTCGCGATGTCTTTTTTTTTAAAATATTGTTTTATTTACATTGAATTAAAAAAAAAAACATTTGATAAAGAATGAGGAGATGTGGTATAGCCTCAAGCAACCTAACCAGGTATCATCATCACAGAATAAGTTTAAAATTGGGAAGACATAATATCACGTTGTTAATATTATACCCCTACGTTATTATTTTAAGTGACAAGTCGCTGCGATCGGCAACTTCCAGTGTGCGGTGTAAGAATTTGGACGCTGCATCTGGATGCTAAAAAGCGACTGAATCGCCGGTCGCCTGCGAGAGCCCTTAAACACTCTTTGCGATTCGTAGAACGAGTAGTTTCTATGAAAAGAGTATTTTATGTAATAGTTCTAAGGGTCGGTACATATCTGACGGAAAATGCGTCGCGTACTATCGGTCGCTTAACCGCTTGGCCACGGGGACCGGCGACGCGACCTGCGACAAGCGATTTCGATGTACATGGCGCGTTTACTGTGAGGCGACATCGGTCGCCGCGGCGTAGTTAAGCGCGCCATGTACATCGAAATCGCTTGTCGCAAGTCGCGTCGCCGCACTATGGAAAATATAGGTCGGTATCGGATCAAAAATCTGTAACTTCATGATTTTTTGTCGTATTGTGATGAAATTTGGCACAAATATGCAGTAAGGTTTGGAGATTCGAATGATGTGTAGATTATAGTGTTTTCTTGTATATCTATGTATGTTTTTTTTGCATAGAATAAAAGAAATGGGAAAAAATCACGAAAAAAATATTTAAAAATTTATTTCAAGTGGAATACAAGTTTATAATGACTAAAAAGATTAAACCATGGTTAATTACAAGCAAAGTAAACAAAATATATGTATATGAAAACAATTTACTAAATTAAAATCATATTACTAATAGGTACATCCTATACTCTCGCTTCAGGAAATGATGTAGCTAGGTACAAATATAAGTAATAACTAAATATAAATATTATTTTTAACTTATACCACTTCAGGATCAGGGTCAGTAAATGTGGGTTCACTTTCAGGTACCACGTTTAAAAGACTTAGTGCCTCTTCTTCAAGTTCTTTCACATTTCTTACGTACGGTTTTCTCAAACTTGTTATATATGGATCTGACGTGTATAAAAGCGTTTTAAAGACATCTTCATTTGTAGCAGATCGGGAACATTTTCTGGCATGATGAAGTCGTATGTTTCTGTAGTCTTTGTTGCGAGAATCTTGTGCGTCTTCCGATAGCTGTCCAATAGGAAGCACCGCAAAATGTTTGATAACGTTTTCCCCGTGTATGAGTATTTTATGAACGGAGGATGGCATATAATACCAATCGTAATTACTTACAGAGATTCTTGCAGTTTCTATTGCATATATTTCCCAAATTTTTCAGGGTCAATCATCATTCCAGAAGAAAGAACTTGCAAGATAATGTATAGGCGTTTAATCAGTGCCTCATCTACACCTGTTATTTCCGATGAGCAAGTGCTATTATAGAAGAATCTTCGTGCGGTATTGCCATCGTTCGTATTCCCGCTAACTTGCCGAGGTTTGTCGACGATTAATCCCAACTACTCTCTGAAACGTTTTTGAACAAGTTCTTTCTTTTCTGTTTTTAATCTCTTATTTTCCTCAGTTGAAGCAGACCAAGTCTTAAACGAAAGTTTATAGAAAATATGCAATATCGTTTCCATGCAGCGAATCCAGGCGTGTAAGGTGGACAATCCGTATTGGTAGGCGTTTTTGTTTTCAGGTCTGGCAGTTACTTTCGATAGGTCATTCATTAGCCGTGGAGTAGCCCCACATATCGTGCATGTGGAACCAAATAGAGTATCTGTAAGGACCTGAGCTACCTTTCCATCGATCATCGTTAGAAATAGTTCATGCTTCATATTTACTACAACACCATCTTTAATCTGATGGGACTAATGAAGCGATGAACAAATTGGCATCTGAAATTGTTTCCGACTCTTCTGCAAGTATTTGCTTGTATTGGCTTTCACCAGATGAACCATCACATCCCCATTTACAATAAAGGATCAATGTTCTATGTTGTTTTTGGAAAACAGAATCGAGTTTTAAAATTCTAGCAGCAGTATGATCCAATAAATCTTGGATATTAATCACTTTAGCATAAGTATTCGTGATTTCGATTGTAGAAGATGGTGGATAACAGGATCTTTTTATTTCTTGTATTTTGTAGTAAGGCGGGAATATACAACACTTTCGTTCGTTAGTTAAGTTTTTCAGGTACATATATTGTGCTTTTGTTAGATCCCAATCTATAAAAGCACTCAATGCTTCCGTATCGGAAAGAATCTTCATCTGGTCTGAGTCGTTCCACTTAATTGAGATATCTAATTTCTTTTGAGTGTCAGCGGTTCTTAATTCTTCGACAAGATGAGCTTCTGTGTACTCACGTAAAGCCCGTAGTCCCTGCACATAGGCGTTTTTTAAATGCTCGAAGCCATATTCTTGGAGTAGAAGAGTGTTTTTCCTCTTCTTGGTAGATTCTGAGGAGTCTCCATAAGCCACGCATGCTTTTCCTCGTTGGCCAGATGTTGGTGGCGTAGAATATTGTTCAGAATCCGGTAAATTTAACGAATACCTTGAGTCCAACCAAGTACAATTCTTCTATAAATTTTTTTTTCCGAGATGCCAGGGCCTAGCGCTTTTTGAAAATAGGAAGATTGTGCCTTCGTATGTCACAAATTATAAAACACAAGTTGTTTTCAGAAACATTGAGCTTTTCCACTAAAACTTTGGATAATGATTCCATGGTCTTGCCGCCCTCGATATAGGGGATTATGAAGTCCCGTTTGGTACAGCTAAAGGAAGACATTTTACCACTTCACAATCTGCAGAAATAATAGGCGTAGATGAGATTTGCTTCAATTGAAGTTACACTGATGTAGATGGTTCGAATAGTTTTTGCTTCCCTTTATATACTCATTTTACAATATCGAATTGGTACCTATATCATTATTATCTTGTAATTTCCCTCGCAAACCGAGTGCAAATTTGATTAAGCCCATTTGTTATCACGAAATAATGAAGAAAATATCCAAAAAGTTCCATATTATTCATATGAATGGTGTCAGTGGTAAACCGCAAAAGATAACAATTTTCGGGTTCTGACTTTTAACAGTATTTTTCTCATAACTTCTAAAACCGCAAATATCCGCAGCTGATTTTTTTTGCATTCTATTTACGAATAGTTAGACTACTAGTCAACATAAAAAGTAGCGCTTGGACAAACGTGGGTAACACTGAAAACCTTCGACGAAAAAAAATTTAAGTGAAAAATAAGGTATGCCAATTTTAAAGTAATTACTGAAATATTTTCCTTTACTTTTAAAATCATTAAGCTGTATCGCAAAAAGCATAAAATAACCTTTCTAAAAATGTATTATACTGCATATCTGTACCAAGTATTTTTTTCACAATGTGGTATTGAAACATGTATACGCAAAGACTTGAGTTTGGCACTTCTGTCTTCTATGTATTATGAAAAAAAAATATTTCGCGTATTAAGTGAAAAAACCTAATGGATATTATAATTTGACTATTAGAGAACTTAATAAAATAACTATATTAGCCAAATTATGATATTCGTAAAAACATTTTTGATATGCGTTTATTCTACCATTTTCCATAGTCCGCCGGTCCCCGTGGCCGGGCCGTAACGCCAAAACAGACAAATATGTAATAAAACATTCAACCTTTCACACCTAACCGATGATGCATTAGTGCGTCGAGCGTATCTTCAGCGTCTGTTCCGTTTCCGACAACGCATTGTCGGTCGACGTCGCGCGCGCCACGCACCAGGTGTATTTTGACTGATGCGTTGGGCGTATTAAAATTCAATATCACACAACGCAACCGCACTGTAGATGCTGAACGCAGAAACTGACTAGACGCGTAATGTGGCAGGTCGAATTTGACGAAATAGACGCGACCGATGTAGATACGCTTGACGCATTTTCTGTCAGATATGTACCAACCCATTTGACGAAATACACGCGACCGATGATACGCTTGACGCATTTTCCGTCAGGTATGTACCGACCCTAAGGGAGAATACTACGTAAAGAATTAATAATATACTGCGAAAGAATTTCCTGTCTTACCAGTGCGAAAATAAAATAGTCTTTGTAATAGATACAAATATGTGGATATACATATAAAAGTTAAGAATACGTAGAAAAGTATTATTAAAAAAAACTACTGTGCAATAATTTCTCACTTCACGGAGCTTGAAAATAACGATAAAACCTAATCAGAAACCACATTTGAAATAATATCTGTTTGGCAAAAACAAAGACTTAATTCCGCAGTACGTATATGCTGGCATGGTAAATGTTCAAGTTGATCAAAAATAATAAATTATTAGTTTAAAAAACACTAGAAAAACACGCTTATATAAATGGACGTAAAAACAAAAAATAAATTATGGATCGTTCAAGTTGTCTCTAATACTGGGCTGAAGTGTAAACTATGAGCTTTTAATTATAATATTTGATTGTAAAAGCGTGGGGCGCTGGAACAGCAAAGACGTTCTTAATTTCCAAACCATTTTATTAGATTTTTCTACTTATATACCGTCTTTATAAATACAGCGCTATCCCTACACAGGTATCTGACTAATTTATGTGGCCATTGTAGCGGTACGTTGAATAAAACAAACATTTTTTCACTGTGCACACACTACATAAATACTAAACGTTGAATACAAACCCGACAAAACATAACATAAATATGACAATACTTTAGCCTTCTGTTGTTGGGTTACGTACCAGTAACCCTTTATCTACCCCTGCAGGTACTACGCAGCGTATTTTAAAAGCCAAAGCGTATCATAAATAAGTCACCGTATCTGCACTCCAACCCAGAGTTGTCTCAAATACTTTACGAGTACAATATTTGTTGGTGTTTGTTCCGGGTTTTGGTTATCTTTTTGTTTTTCAATTACACCGACATTTGATACCTTAGGAAAATTTTGATCGCAGTTTTGGGGCTTTCCGCTGGTGCGTGTTTTGTTTACGGATGTTAGAAGTAGGTCAGTCAACACAGATGTGAGAGTCCATCAAGCAAGTTTTAAATAGGTGACAAATTTTCCATTAATAAATTTTGATCTTGGTTCCCACCAGTTTGCAAAGACTTCATGTTATAAATAAGTCTAGTCTAGACCGATTAACAATACCCTTAAATAAGATATGTAATGGCACTGCTTATGAAGACATAGTGAAACTTAAAACAGAATGAATGGTTGTGTCGGTTGACAAACGAGCGGGATTTGTGTTGAAAAACTGCGAGTATTTGTGTGTCGTGATTGATGTGACAACCCTAGCGGCCAGTGTGGATAACGACGGGTCATTGCTGATATTTTCCGCAGTATAAAAACGCGTATCGATGTGCAGATAGACTGATGTTAGTTTTCGATTATAGTGGGAAATATGAGAACTGCGAAAGATTTTTTTCGGACCTTGATATTAAGAGTTCATATCGAAACAAACAAAAAGGCTTTGTTAGTTCATTTTTCTGAATTACACTCGTATGTATGGCCAATCGCACGAGCCGAGTTTAACTCCCGAAATGGCACGTGGCTTATTTGCAAAGAAAACATTTTTATTTTAGTATTTTGATTGAGTTTATAAAATTGTATACGATCGAGTTAGGAACCCAAAACATTAATGGTATAACGATGTAGTCCACGTATGACCTTATACCACCAAAAGTAAGTCGTTTTAAGCAGAGCTTAGTACTCGCTCTGATTTCGAACCTAAATGAAATTGTTAGGTCACGACTAAGCAGAAGCGGACGTAAATCATTCATTACATCAATCATTACGGAAGTAAATCAAGATTTACTTCCGTAAATGAGCTGTAAGACGAATAAAACGTGCCTCATAGGCTTTGATTTACAAAATGCGAAGAAACGGATTACAAATTACTTATAAATAACAGTATCTTTTGACTGCGTTGGCACAGAAGCTTGATTTTTATGGCCATAAGCGACCTTTGCTTGAGTACCTCATAATAATTTCAATGACAGACAGAGATGTATAAAATGATCCTAAGGGCTCGTTTCTATTTTTCGAGGTACGCTGCCTTAAAATGAATGAAGCAAATCTAAGTAAACATATTAAGTATGTCAAAGCGTATATTTTTAGCAGAACCTCTTAGAGATCAGTCAAAACTCGGTATTTAATAATTCAAACATTTTCCATTTAAATAACTCTTAAGAGCTTTACGGGCCCTAGAGAAGTGAAATAACATATATCAATAATGTATAAATAAGTCCTTGTCAGAAGATTTTAATCTGTTTTTAGATTATTACTAATCTTGTTCTTAGAAGCAGACTTCAAAGATATTACGAGATTATTTAAACTTCTTTTAACTCTCTGTCTGTATACTGATTCAGAGGATATATATATATAACGGTTTTAAGCCCAAATGTATTAAAAGGAGCCCAAGTTGAGGTGCTTTTTGTAGTCGGCATGATGAAGTAAGGATTAGATAGAAGAGGGTCTAAATCTCGTCGAAGCACTTTCATCAAAAAAGATCACGCTCTCTATTCTTATCTCATCTTGTTAGGTATTTTTGCTAAGGATGTGATGCAATGCTCTTCGTTACTTAAAATATCAAGTTTTTAAGTTTAAAGTATAAAATGTGCACAGATTTAAAACAACAATTTGTGGATCACAGAAAATAAAGGGGATTGAAACAACAACCAAAGGTCAAAGGTACGATGCACTTCACATTTACGCATATCGCGTATCTTAAAACTATATATGAATTATGAAACCTTGTTATTAGCAAGATGTTCATACAATTTACTTAAGGCTTTCTTAAAATAATTAAAAAATATGTGACGTGCCGTACGCCGTTAGTAAGTATTAAGTATTAACCGTAGTTAAGTATTAACAAAAATTTCATGAACCATTTTCAATAGTTATTTATCAGATAAATAAATACGAAAATTTTATCCTTAAAAATAGAATTGACTATAGTTTTTTGCAATTGCCTCGAAATATTCAATACGAGGACAAAACTCTAAATATTGCTGTACATTTTATGATTTCCCCCCACGCGATGCTCGCCGGTAAAAGCACCTTTAGTTTGCGTAGCTAGATTTTTTATCGGATGGAAAGGTTTCCAGAACTAAACAAAAAATTGGCTGCTCTCTATTTTTTGTTTTCATTTTAGTTTTCCAGCGAAATGCACGTGCATGTTTTTACTGTGATTTTGTATAAGATCTTTTTTTCAGTCACTATGACAAAAGGCATTACTTCACTTTTTCGTAGAACATTAATCCCTTGTTTAAAACAAGTATTTAACAAGAGTAATATAGGTCGCGGCACGAATTCTGAACAATAAGCACTTAAAGCGTCAATGACCTATTTGTGGTTCGCAAAAACCAACCACTTGCACACTTATCTGCTCCCTGTTACACCGACTTAATTAGACTGCATACAAAGCTGACGCTTAAAATTTGTGCAACGTCTTTTAATACGAGATTGCGGACGTAAATAGATTAAAATAATAGATAACTATACGTTACGGTACGTTTAGTACCGTAACTATGTCTGCCTCCACAGTAGTCTATAAATATTAGACCAAGATTAAATCAAATCGAGTTATATTCAGGTTGTACCTGTTAACTTCAGCAATTCAAGAAAAAGTCTAAAAGTGCAAACAAGAGTTCAAAGCAAAGTTATCATAACGAATATTATTGAAATGAGAAGCGCTCGGCAAGAGGGTTTATATAAATTTATAAAATGAAAAGATTATTTCATTAAAAAAAAATTAAACTTGAATAAAAATGAAGGATGAAAGATCGCTTTTCAAAGAGCCTAACAATTATGTATTTGTTGTGTAAATTTGTTGACAATTCTTAGAGAAGTTTAAATTAATATACAGTAGTTTAAAACATCATTTGATTTAATAGCATTTTAAGTTAAATCAAGCCACTGAATATCGTAATAAATTTTCTAAAATTTTCTAAGGAAATTTTGTAATTTTTTTTGATAAACTGGTTTTTCATCCAGTACTTATTATTTTATTTATATTGAAAATAGTATACCTATTATAATTTAAATTCTGATTCAGTAGATATAATTATTACTATGAATCATTAAATCTGTCCGATTGGCTGTATAAAATTGAAATTACCAGCATCAAATTTTACTACTATAACAAATTTAATTTAACAAAGAGATTAAAAACATTCGTACAACTGCCATCTCAGAAAACTTAATTTAGCTTATCACTATTGGGTTAATTTAAAAATTTGTCAGTTTCAGTAATGCTTACTTGGAGGCACTTTGAAATCATAAAACTTGATAGTTAAAATCACTGAAGTACTTATTAAGTTACTTCTAATTTGGCACCGTCTGATTAGAAGAGTTTTTAAATTTCACACGCTGTTGGTATTATAATAATTATATTCAAATCAGTTATGAATACTTTCAAACTTTCATGATTCGTACACATACGTACATAAACATTTTGTTACGGGATCTGGAGAGAAATTCTTCGGCCTAGTTTTAATACATTTTAAGTTTCTGTTCATATTCTGACTATAAATATACCAATATTATATGCTCTCTGGTTAGACCAGTAAAAGAACCCTGGACTTCGTGCTACATTTACTATTCCAAGCAAAATTGACGAAACATTACCTTTCAAGAGAGCGATTGCCGGCTGATCTCCGCAACCCATAGGCATAGCGATATTCCAGACTATATCCAACGGTACTGACTCCCCATTACGACTGTCAAATGAATTCTCTGATTCGGCCACTTAAAAAACCTTGGCTTTCCATAAAAAAACCTAAGACTAAATTACTTATTACAAGGCGTATTATTGTACTAGCGCGGCATCGTTAGGTCGTAGTCATATAGATACACATTAAATATTTATAATTATTTAATGTGTACCACATTACACAGTAAAAGAATATACAGGGTGTCACAAGACCCATCACCAAGCCGAAGTCTACTCGTTGTGGACATCATGCCAAGTCATACTAACCAAAAATAATACCTGGGAAACGAATTTTTAAGTTTTCACATCTTTTAAACCGCAATTAAAAGCGCGCTCGTGCAATGCTCGAAATACCTACTTATCCAATGGGGTCATAGGGCATCTAAAGAACATATTGGCGGGGTAAATGCATCGATTTTGTACCTAATTAGAAAAATTCCATACTAACTTTGAGCCTCAATATCTCCTGAACCAGTAATTTCCCAGGTATGGTGCCGAAGTAAAAAATGTTCGTAGTGATTGGTACAACATGGGATTTCAGTTTTCGTTAAGGGTCTTTTTACACCCTGTATTTCTTCAGTTCGTATCTTTCTTTCACCACAACTACTTCATCTATTGATACCCCTACATTATTCACCAATGTAGGGGTATCAATAGATTAAATAATATTAAATTATTATAAATATAATATATGACTACGACCTAACGATACCAGTTCGGGAAGGCGACTTAGTCTAAGATCCCGCGACAAATTAGTACACCCATCGAGTTTTTGCTTAAAACCAAATTTTTAAGTATATTTATGATTAGGAGAATACATATCTACTAGGTTTTTCTTATTTTTAATTAAATTATTGTTAATTGATTTTTGGAAGATAATTTCGTTCACTTGTTTTATAAGTAAAATATCGTCTACATTATGGCTATACATATAAAGATTCTGAAAAATCACGGTAGCCATTATTTACCTGGCCGCACCTCCTCGCAGCCAGGTGTAACCAGGTATGATTTCGATATATTTTTACGTTCATAACGTTCATTTATGATTTATATATCAAATTAATGCATTTTTTTTCTTATTCTGATTATATATGTTTGCCTAATTCAATCCATGCGCAAATAAGGGTTGACGGCTGTTGAAGATTGTAAATATTTAAAGTAGAGTGAAAGAGAGTTATAGGGGGAAGTCCCGTAACGCCGGATGGCACCTAGCGCCGGACACCTACACTATCTCGACAAGAAATCTTCCACATATTTTAAATCGTGAGCAACGATTTAAAAATATGAGGAAGAGGTGCGGGATAACATATCAATACAGGATCACGCAACGCGGTTTTCCAGTGCTGCGACTGAGCACATTGGTAGCAGCATTTTGCTGTTTATGGCGCCAAACCATTGCGTCACGTTACTCTTATGCAATTATCCTATATAAGGTTATATATTATGATTTATTTTAATATGTCACTGAATATAGTGTGCCATCGGGATTCATAAAATTAGGTAGATTTTCCTAATATTCTTTATAGATTTTATATAATACGCGTAATTTTGAAGGTTTTCGAGGCCCTAGTACCGGACACTAAGATGTCCCGTAGCACCGGATAGTTTAAGTATGGTTTATACTTCTATGTATTAATACATATCGTTATGCAAATTAATATAATAATAATATTCTAGTATAATATCTTGTCCCAAACTAAGCAGAGCTTGTACTATGGGTACTAGATAATGGATAAACATACATATATACTTCTGTTTTTGTAAATACATACATAATATTATTATACATAGAAACACCCAGACCAAAACAAACATCCTTGTTCATGCATACAAATGTTTGACTTGAGCGGGAAACGAACCCGCGACCTTCGGCGTAGCAGTCGCTTGCGCTCCCGCGGTGCCAACCAGTCGTCTAAATTGTATGTTCTTTTAAGGTATTAAATAATAAAATTATATAACACACACCCTGCCATGAAAACTTGTCTAGTGATCAAATCTCTTAACAACAAACCTGGAACCAGCAGTATGAAGACGTCGACTAGTTTTTGTTTAGTAGTTGGTCAGAATATTCTAAAATTGTTAAAATTACCTGCTTTCACGATGAAAAGATTAGCAACTTGACGAATAAAATGTTTGAGAAGTGAAATAAATGAAATTTTAACATAGTCACCGTTGTATAGAATTGTAGCTGAAGAGACAAAAATCAGGTTATCTCAGGGAAAAAGGAAAGAAATGGGCATCAAGTACAAAAATAGCAATAAATTAAAAATGTAGACAAATCAAACTTATGAAAGTTTATGGGACAAGTGGACATCGTGACATCTTTTTGTTAGCTTTCCAACAAAAAGATGTCACGATCTCAAATATTCAGCATAGAGAAACACGTGTCACGACGAATCATGATGAAGACACATAGTTACAGTGCTCTAGGTGCCAAGTGTACGCTCTTGAAGCTTGTGCAGAAGTTCCTGAATGTGGAGACTTATACATATATATGCGATTAATGGGTGATGTTTTGCAGATGTCCGGCGCTAGACTGAAAACTAATTGTGTGTCTGGTACTAGGTGCCAGTTTTTACAATTACATTTTTCTTTATCGAAACTTAATTGAAGTTCCTGATTATATTTATGCAGAAATCGTATTTTTGTTAATAGATTTAGATTTTATAATTTATTGAGTCACAAAATTCATAATTAAAGTTACATTTCTTAAAATACTTTTTATTTTAACACACACAACTTTAAATCTTTACTTACAAATATTTTTCTACTACCGCTAACTGATCTACTCTGAGGTTTCATTGAACTAATTGTTTTGCGTAACTGTACTATGTAATCATGGTGACTGTCGCTTTGGCTACTTTGCTGGAAAAATCTGATGGTAATCTTAAAGGTTGTCCATACATCAATTCTGCGGCACTATATCCAGTGTCAGTTCTTAACGCGGCTCTTAACCCTAACATAACCGTCGGTAATTCGTCTGCCCAATCCGCCCTATCGGCCAATCTCGCTGTTAACGCATTTTTCAATGAACGATGCCATCTTTCTATTAATCCATTACTCTGTGGGTGGTACGCCGTAGTATGAATTTTTTGTACGCCTAATAGTTTCATAAGTGCGCTAAAGAGATCGCTTTCAAATTGTCTTCCTTGGTCTGTGGTTATTCTACTAGGGCAACCAAATCTACATATCCACTCTTTAAATATTACGTTAGAAACCGTGTCAGCTGATATGTCTGAAACTGGAATAGCTTCTGGCCAACGCGTGAAACGGTCCATAATTGTTACGCAATAACGATACCCATGGCGTGACGTAGGTAACGGACCAACTATGTCAGTATGAATTTGTTCGAATTTCGTACATTTCGGAAAATCTACTAAGTCTGAAAGTGTGTGTCTACTTATCTTGGCTTTTTGGCAAGATATGCACGTTTTTGCCCACTCATTTACCTCCTTATTCATTCCTGGCCAAAAAAATCTTTTAGTTACTAACTTCCTAGTCGAACGAATGCCTGGGTGACTTAAGTTATGAATACTGTCGAAGGCTAACTTCCTAAATTTCTTTGGTAAATACGGTCTAGCGGTATCCGTCGAGACTTCGCAATATATTCTCTTATCAGAGCCTGGTACAACTATGTATTTGAATTCGTGCTTATTACTATCTGAGTCGGTAACTCTACACTCTGCGTCCTGTGCGCGAGCTAATTCTCCGTAATCTATCGTGGTTGGACACAAAATAGACTCAACACGCGATAATGCGTCTGCTACTGTATTCTCTGAGCCGTTTATGTGTTGTATATCGCTCGTAAATTCGCTGATATACATTAACTGTCTGGCTCTTCTAGGAATTTCTTTATCACTTCTAATCTTTGTAAAAGCGTATATCAACGGCTTGTGATCCGTAAAAATCGTTATCTGTCGCCCTTCTATCATATTTTTGAAATGTACCATCGACATGTAAATGGCAGATAGTTCTTTATCATAAGTACAATATTTTCGCTGTGTGTCTGATAGTCTCTTTGAAAAATATCCTAGCGGTAACCATTTATCCTCAATCTTTTGCTGCAGCACAGCACCGACACAAGTATCTGACGCATCCGTCATTAAGGCTAAAGGTACATCTACGCTAGGGTGAGACAATGTAACGGCGCTTTTAAGGCTATCCCTACATTGTTCAAAAGCTTCAATACTCTTTTCGTCCCAACCGATTTTAGTTTTATCCTTTTTCTTCGAATTGTGTAAAAAATTATTAAGTACAGCCTGGTGTTCTGCGGCGTGAGGGAGGTGTGACCTATAAAAATTGATCATTCCTAAAAACCTACGTAATTGTTCTATCGTTTCTGCTCGCTTATAGTCGGCAATAGCCTTCACCTTATCCGGCAATGGGCTTATGCCTTCCTCCGACACGAAATACCCTAGAAATTCTACTTCTGACTGCCCGAAAACACATTTACTTACATTAATTGTAATACCTAATTCATTAAATCTATTAAACAGAATCCTAACGTGTTTTTTGTTTATCTCTTCTGTGTCTGACGCTACCAAAATATCATCTAGATAACAGAAAATTGCTGATTTACCGCTTTTATCTTCTAGGCGTTCTATTCCCTTTAATACCTGTTGATCCATAAACCTTTGGAAGGTTTGGGCGGCATTCCTAAGACCAAAACTCATCCTGGGGAATTCATATAAACCAAATGGCGTACATATACTGGTTTTCTCTACATCTTCCGCCGCAACTGCTATAATGTGATAAGCTCTTTTCAAATCTAACCTAGTATAGTATTTCTTATTAGGTAACACATATGTAAAATCTTGAAGTCGTGGTACTGGGTATCGATCTGGTTTCGTAATAGCGTTAAGCGCTCTGTAGTCTCCGCATGGACGTAATTGGCCATCCTTTTTTAAAACTACGTGTAGCGGACTGGCCCATTCTCCTTTACTAGGCCTACAAATACCTAATTCCTGCATTTTATGAAATTCTTCCTTTACTTTCATATACCGGTCTGGAGGTAATGGCCTTGGCCGCGCGAAAACCGGGGAACCGGAAGTTATGATATGGTGATACACGGAATGAGTTGGTTCCTTGTACATAATAGGCTTAGTTATACTTGAAAATTCCTCTAAAATCTCTCGGTAGGGGTTGTCGCTTTGTATACTCCTAATTGAAGGCTGATCATGCTTTGTAACGCACCCTATTACACGTAAATTTGTTATACTGTCTGTAAGTCTCCTATTATATATGTCTACCACTAATTTATAGTATTCTAGAAAATCAGCACCTATGATAGCTTGCTTAACATCACAAATTATAAAAGTCCATTTCAAGCTTCTACGCAACCCTAAATTTAACTCTAATGTTTTAATACCATACGTTCTAATTTCGGTGTTATTCGCTGCAAAGAGTTTATATTCACTGAGTAATTGTTCGCACTTAAACTGACTTACCGGTAAGACGGAGACGTTGGCACCTGTGTCTACCAGAAAACGGGTTCCGGTTGTTCTGTCCCTTATACACAAACGATGGTTCTTTTCTGGCTCGACGCAGTCTCCCATCGCAATAGGCTGCACCGCATCTAGTTTTCCGACTCGTCATTCTTGTCGCTTTTCCTCGGCTGCTTCCAGTTGCAGGGCTTCTCACACGCTCTAGCCCGATTCCTGTAACGAAAATGATACCTGCAGAGCCAGTTTGGGCTCTGCGGGGTCCTCGGTGGTCCTCTGGGCAGTGAACGTGACCTTGACCTGTTTCTATTCCACGGGTTGCCGTTATCATACTGCTGCTGTCGTCCTCTAATTTCATTAATTTCCACTCGCAGCGTTCGTAGTTCCCTTGTCATTTCTGCCAGTTGCTCGGTCATATTTGGCGTCACTGATACTGTCGACGTCGGCGTTGATACTGCGGCAATTTCCATAGGGCGTAGGTTTTCCATGATCTTGTCGGCTAACGCGGCTAATTCGTCTAATTTCGTATCCTGTGCCACCGATAGAACTGCTTTCACCGAACCCGGAAGTCTAGATATCCATAGACGTTTCAATGCTTCTGTGGAGACCTGAGTGTTAGTGGCAAGCTCTGACATTCTTCTCAGAAGTTGTGACGGGCGTTGAGTTCCTAAATCCATCTCCGAAACTAGCTTGTTAAATTGTCGTTCAGCGCTCTCCTCGTAAACGGTAATTAATCTGTTTCTTATGGCTTCATACTTTCCATTTTCAGGTGGCGTAATAATAAGATCATATACTTGCTGTAAGGCGTCCCTGCCCAACTTCGCTACTACCATGTTGAATTTCGTAGTATTTCCTTGTTTCTGCGGCTCCAATATCGAATCGAATTGAGCAAACCATAATTTCGGCATGTTCTTCCAAAATTCCGGTATTTTCGATGAAACGGATATCGCTGCTAGATCTGTGACTGACTGTGTTGTCGCGGTAATTTCGGCTTGACCTTGTCCCGTAACTGCAGGCTTATTCATTTTCTGTATTTAGTTCGTACACCGGTTTATTTCAAAAGTTTCCCTTGAGCACTAAAACTAACTTGCAAGGCTGTAACTACGCTTTAGCAAGGAGTCAAATTCCGCTACCCTGTTCGCTGCACTATGTAATATAACCGCACTGTCCAAAAAAATATATCACGTCGGGGTCACCAATGTGGGGTATGAAGATGTGTGAGGTATGTGTGCAGAGATAAAAGAAAGATACGAACAGAAGAAATATATACCTTTACTGTGGTACCACATAATAATTAAAATAAACTAAATAACTACGACCTAACTGTATGGGAGCGGGAAGACGACTGCTGCGCCGCACTTACACAATAGCGTGCCTTTTATATAATTTGTAGCGTCAGCAGCCGCTACATTTCCTAAAAACCTTAGGTGTCCGGAACTGGGGGACTTGCCCCTACGCGTAACATCATTTGTCAGACGAGGGTTGTCCTCGATTGACAGCTCTGCGACGCTATTAAGCCATTGCTCATGCGTCAAATGCTAGTCAACTAGTCAAAACTTAGATTATATAACTATTAGATGGAGGGATATGACCCCAAGACCATCACTAATAATCTGATATGGCCACCCATTACCCGTTAAAATGTTAACCTTCATTACGGTAAACTTCATTTAAAACTTGGAGACTTCGGTCATAGACATTTTGATTTATTGGTATAAAGATTGTGACGTATTAACATAGTAACGTTATAACTTTATCGATACTTAAATTTTACAGACTAGCTTCAGTACACCGCTTCGCCCACGTGGGTCTTACTTATCACATAAAAAGGTAGTTTATTGTGATATAAGCTATACTGCAATCTTAATATATAAAATCCTTGCGTTACTGACTGACTGACAGACACGCTACAGCCGAAACTATTGGGCGCAGGAAGCTGAAATTTGGCATGTATGTTCCTTGGGGACCGTAGGGGTGCACTAAGAAGGGATTTCCCGAAATTCCCACGGGATCGGCCAAAACGAGTAAATTTAACAAAAATGCAGGCGTAGCTGCTGGCGTCCTCTAGTATTTCAATAAAAATATTGTTTCACGATAGAGTATCCTCAATTTTTTTTCGTTTATAAATGTTTTTTGTAAAACCATCTGCCGCAAACACCTACTGAGCTATGCAATTTTGTCATGATGTTTTCCTTCATCATAGCAAGCCAAGCTTCCAGTAACCAGAGATTCATGCAGTGGGTTTAAATTTAAAAACCGATGCGTTAAAATGATATTGTCACAGACTCTATCACTGCTTAGGAGTGGTTACCGGTGTTATAATAAATATAGATTGCTTTATTCATATTAAAATTTTAATAAAAAAAAGCATTTCAGTGATGCACGTGTGAGGTTTGGTCATGGGAGAAATAATACAATGTTTTATTTTTTATTGCCAGTTAAATAAGCTACACGGTACCTGGAGGCAAGCAGACATTGAAGATACTGCACTTCAAGGTCTGCTTGACTCAGCTAAAAACCACAATTTATTTATTTGCTCCTGTAGTTGCTTACATAAATGCAGATCTATTTTTTTACCTTTGACTTAAATAACATTATTATGACTCTTTCCTACGTTCAAATTCTTTTGTTGATATTTATATTTGATTTATTCTTTAATTTACTTGATTGGTCATCTTATCATCATTCTATCGATATTTATTCAGAATAAAGCAGATCTGATGATTTATTTCAAAATTTTTCGATATTCTATCGATATTCATTCTGAGTAAGCCCATCACTTATCAAATTAAAATTAGCGTCAACCGACGAAAATTCGACACGACTTTTGTATATATAATATCTTACTCTAACATTAGAAAGAATTCATAAGTCAAAGTAAATATATTGGGTATAACTGCTGTTCTTATGCGGTTGCTATTTATATTCCTTATTCTTAGGAGCTGTCTGACAATTAATTATGTTACGTGTTTAAATCTCTTTCACTCTACTTTAAATATTTACAATCTTCAACAGCCGGCAACCCTTATTTGCGGCCGGATTTAATTAAGCAACCATATATAATCAGAATAAAAAAAAAATTGCTTTAATTTGATATATAAATCATAAATGAACGTTATGAAAGTAATTAAAAATTTTTGGAGTCGATGCCAAGCCAAGTATTTCTGATCTGACTATAAAACCTCTACACATTTTTATACAACTTTTATTGTTGATAGAATAGGTAGTTTGTAATTTAGTAACTTTTTGCGTAAGTGCTTGGCACCGACTCCAAAAATTGTTCCTCCAAAAGCAATTATTTTTAGTTTTTTAGTTCCTTCGTGTTTTTTGAAGTCGGTTTCTTTTTATTTTAAAATAATTTTTATTTTTTTGCTTTCTAGTGGTATACTAATAAAAAATAGTAATAGGTGGTAATTAGGTACATAAGATAGTGTAGGTGGTAAATGATGGGGAGGCCTTCTTTACGTGCTTCAATTCTGAAATGTAGACCTGTACCTTCCTAGCAATTTGAAGTTTTTTTTTATTATCAACTAACTAGCCTAAACACGTTCGTTTCAGTTCCATCATCAGATCCCGGAAATCATCCAATACCAAATTGTTTGCCAAGATAAAACAAATGAGCCTAAACACGATGACATTACGTTATTGTATTACAAAGATCCCATGGCCACCTTCCTGCTCTATCATCAGAGTTTGGTAAACATTCAGCACTAAAGTCCATGTAAAGACGAATCAAACGAGCTCAAACTCAATGAGATTGCGTCATTGTATTCCAAATATCCCAAGGCCACCTTCCTGCTCCATCATCAGACTCTGCAAAACATCCAGTACCAAAGTCCATGTAAAGACGAATCAAACAACCCTAAACTCGATGAGATTGGGTTATTGTATCACAAAGATCTCATGGTTACCTTCCAACTCTATCATCAGACCATGGAAATCATCCAGCATCAAAGTCTATGTAAAGATGACTCAAACGACACTAAAGTCCATATAAAGACGAATCAAACGAGCTCAAACTCAATGAGATTGCGTCATTGTATTACAAAGATCCCATGGCTACCTTCCTGCTCCATCATCAGACCCTGCAAAACATCCAGTACAAAAGTATATGTAAAGACGAATCAAACAACCCTAAATTCGATGAGATTGGGTTATTGCATCACAAAGATCTCATGGTTACCTTCCAACTCTATCATCAGGCCATGGAAATCATCCAGCATCAAAGTCTATGTAAAGACGACTCAAACGAGCCCAAACTCGACGGCATTGGGTTGTTATCGTCAAATCGCTTTAAGGGTGCTTATAAAATTTGAAGACTTCCTTCGATTTTTCAGGACTCCATGATCATATCCTGACCTGGTGATCATGGGACCAACTAGCAGGTATACTCTTTCAATCAAAACAAGAATTTTCGAAATCGGTCCAGGCGTCTTAGAGAAATCGGGGAACATACATTAAAAAAAAAAGATTCCGACGAATTGTTAACCTCCTCCTTTTTTTGAAGTCGGTTAAAAATGTATCGAAATCATGCCTGGTTACACCTGGCTGCGAGGAGGCGCGGCCAGGTAAACAATGGCTACCGTGATTTTTCAGAATCTTTATATGTATAGCCGTGATGAAGACGATATTTTGCTTAGAAAACGAGTGAACGAAATTATCTTCCAAAAATCAATTAACAATCATTTAATAAAAATACTTGCGGCCAAATTTTAATAGGCAACCTAGTAGATATGTATTCTCCTAATCATGTATATACTTAAAAATTTGGTTTTAAGCAAAAACTCGATGAGTGCACTAATTTGTCGCGATGCTAATAAAATAATACGCCTTGTATATAATTTGTAGCGTCAGCAGCCGCTACAAAACAAAACGAAACATTATACCGACAACCACTAAAGGCCGATTTTGGAAGATAATAGGAGATTTTTAATAGTGAGACAGCTGATTCAGGTTGAACCAATGTTGAATTCCACAGTTACTACGGTGACAGCTTAGGTAGCAGAAAAACAATAAAAAGGTACTAGAATTGCCTCAAATTCTAGGGATGTCGAATAGTGTTGCCAAACTGATGCGTTTCGTTGCGAATACGTGGTCACACTCAATAATATATATAAAGAAGCATCTCTACTCTTTTCATACAGTGGTGCCAGAAAAACTAATAGATATTTTAAGTAGAACGCTACTCTATTTGTTACTTATTTTCGAACGGTATAAACTCACTATCAACAAATCCGATGGACGACATTTTCGATAGAAACGCAATAGCTCCTTTAATTAAAGATTAGAGAGGAATCATGTTTCTTTAATCAATAGAAGGTACTTGGGGAAAGAATAAAGCAAATATTTAACAATCTGAATCAAGTTTTGTTTATTATTTTGCTACCAAATAAATTAGATTGTTGTTTAAGTTGTTTGATCGATAATACTTGAGTAAACAAAATTGTTTTGTAACGAATTAACTTTGGACTGCAAGATTTAATAATGTCTGCGTGAATTGTGGCGTGATCTTGACACTGAATGTTTAGAATTATTATGATAGGCACCGTACACGTTTATACGTACTAATATATGAAATGTATTAAAAGAATGACGCATCAAATATAAGAGGCAAACGTGTATGGGCAAGCCGGTCGCGGCCGACCTCGTAGGAGATAGGTCAACCAAATTGGTGAAGTTCTGAAAATACGGAAAATTCCGAAGAACCTGGAACCGGCGAGCATGTATGAAAATAGTATTGAAAGTAGAGGAAGCGGGTGAGGTTTGTAAGGATAGAAGCAAGTGGCGTTCCATTGTCACTGCCTACCCCGACGGGAAAAACGCGTGAGAGTATGTATGTATATTAGTCATGCGAAAGCAGTTTTGTACCTATGGTCAGACGAGTTCGAGGCTCTGTGTAACGACCATTATGTTACCTCAATGGTTACGACTATCAAAGATTGAAGATGAAAATCTTTAATCGCTCTAGCGATGGGTTCAATATATTTTAAGATATTAGGCGATGATACAATACTCTATATTTTTTTATTTACAAAGAACTAAAAATGTCATCATTCTTTGCAGACTTTGTTATCAAGCAAGCAGTAAAATATTTCGCCATAAATATTCTTAAAAGGCAAATAAAACAAAACGGCAGTTAAACGACGTAATTTCACCGACATAGCCAGTATATTACCAATATAAGCTAATCTACATTTGGACGATACACCTGTTCTACCATAGACCAGTTTATAGTGGCAAATATACTTATACAAAATGGTGCTCTTTTACCTTGAAGTCATCTATCATACCGCGATACGCTCTGATTCTGTGCACCCTACGGGCCTATAAACGTTAAACAAAATATAAATATGGCACAATCATATTATACGTCATAAACAGTGAAAGAACACCTGGTAATAGATTTTATGTAAGGGAGAATACTTAAATATTCTTTGGAAAATAATTTGCCTTTTTTGGCTCCAACAGATTTGGGCAATAATTTGATGAGGTCGGAATCTATGGTCACTTGTAAATACATAGGTAAAAACGCAAATAATGGTAGTTACACTCAATAAATATCATCTATTGTAAAGTGTCATCTAATGAGAGCCACTTGTAAGGTAAATTGAATCGCGCTATTAAACTTATATATACCTGTTTAAAATCATTAGACCATATCGGAGGCCTTCGGGCGGTCTGAAAACTCCAACACCACAGCTGGCCACAAACTAAAAAAAAAGAAAACTATCCGTTTTATATACATACGAGTATATTATAATATAACGCTATGACTATATACATATATAAGTTCTCGATGTCGCCGGTCGGACCGCGGTCTACCAGGCACGATCACCCAACCAGGTCAGAGAATCCTCCCACTAGTTAAGGAAACACTATACTTCTTTCTTTCGCCATATTTTTTTGTCTCATGGAATGTATGTTTGCCAGTCCAATAATGCAAATGAAATGCAAGCGATAGTCTTTAAAAATACTACGAAATATAACAAGGACGATTGCAAAATTAAGTTTAACAAATTAGCTGTTATCGCGGCTACTTGGCGGCGTTCCCGCCATAAAAGCGACATTATCTAGTTTAATGTGCACTTTCATATACATTACTAATGCACTTAAGTGTCTGTGAAAGTGTGACATACGAAACAAGAAATGTACATGTAAAATAACATGTTTTAAGATATTGGCACTACAGCCAGATATTTGGGTAATCGTCTTCTTTAAAAATTTGGCACATATATTAAGAGATAATAAGGCTTTGGCTCCTTTGAGGCTTTTAGGTAAACTTAAATTTTTGTCATTGGAGAGGCCTATATCCAGCAGTGGAGTATGGCTGGCTGATGATAATGATGAAACTTATATTTTTAAAAGAATGGCTACATTACCTGCATACCACCAAGGTATTAAATAATATTAACCGACAAACAAGTTAGCAATTAACTTGCAAGCTGCTATTTGATAAGACCACCAAAGATAGGTATTTCGAGTTGGATGAGACAGCGCGTGGAGCACCCGCCCTGTGCACCATATCGAAAAAAACAGCCTTGTATACAACGTCGTTTCTAGGTATGTTTAAACTAATAATAGAAGTTAGGAACATCTTCAAATATAATTAACCACCTATGTCTTAGATTAGACCCTTTTAAAAGCAGTTTGTCCGCCATAACCGTACCAATAGTGTAAACCGGAATTATAATTCAGTTAGATATATATGTTTACCAAGTTGGACATTTTATGGATATAATGATAGCCATAAAAAACTGCATGCTTAATTTACGACATAGGGACAACAAAATATGCTTCGAAAAGATAAATTGAAATACATGTTAAAATTAATTTACACGATAACCCTTAACTACAGTTATAACAGAGTAATAACAGTTAAATATGAGGATTTTAAGGTCTTCCCTCAGTTATACGGGAACGTAAGCAAGACAAAGTAAGCTCTTAATTATATTCTTGCATAAGTTGTAAAAATTATCACTTGCTGTTCTCTACGTGGTAACTAGGTACTCGGATAAGAGCAGCTGTTTTATTAATTATAATATTAAATTATAGTCAGAAATATACACAGTATTATTTCTTATCTGTTGCCGAATTCAAGTATAATTTCTGAACCGCTTTTCGTAATATAAGAGGCTCGATGTGTGTTGTAGGGTTGTAGAAGAGTGTGTAGTGCGAAGTAAAAGTCACAGATCGAAGAAACGAAGTATGAAAGTTTATTAAGAGGTGGAAAAGTTCACAGGTACAGTTTATAGGCACACACACAAGCAGAAGGAGTGAAAGATAGCGAGAAGAAAGTTTTTAGAATAAGCACAAGAATTTCGTACGCGCGGAAGCGATGATAATTATTCACAAGTCTTAATCAGATTTAAATATAAGGCGGTTCGCGTCAAGACGAATCATATACTGTTGATAGGCCGGCGACGCGGGCGCACCGACCGTGTGAGCGGTCAACCGATAGTGCTCGACGAGCTCGTACGAGCTACCTGCGACGCGAGCCGCGACTCACGGCCGCTCCGACGTTACCGCCTCGCTGTCCCATCTAGTAATATTTTATCTATATAAAATCGTTGTACAATGTTTGCGTGTATGTTGAATTATTAGGTTGATTAAAATTACAATTATTTTTTTTATGCTAATCAAAGATTAATATTTTTAGAGTACTAAATTAACTATAAAAATATGATATGTAAATTTAACAATAATTATGATGTCACTACATCGTCAATTTAATATTGGGCTAGAATGGGTTGATAAGAATGGGCATTTTTACTTGTTAAGTTTGGCGAAATGTTGGTGTAATATTACACCTCTGCCTACCCGTTTAGGGATACAGGCGTGAGTCTATAAATAAATAAATAAATTATTAAAGTATTCACAGAATATTTATGTTAATACCCACTATCTACATCTAACAAATCCAGTAGCCAACTGTTACTAAGGTATAACGGTCATCTTAAAGACCTTCCAGCAGCAATCTGGTAAACATTATTTACTGCTTGTCCCAAACTTGCGTCACTTAGTAACCCGGAGGATTACGCACACAAGTTTTACAGAGCCTACCTGTTAGCTTTGCTAATGAAATCTAATCCACCCCGTTTTAATTATGCTTAGATTAAACTATGGTACCTCTTATGGGCCCTATGGGGGAAAGAGATGGTTTGTACACAACTTAAGTCGTTAGGAAATTCTCAGTAGCAGCACGGAGTCTGGTAATGTGCCCGGTACGGCAATAGGCTCGCCCCCTATTACGTGGGACCTAAAAATTCATGGCGAAATAAAAATATGGTATATAAAGCTGCCGACACGCTCGCAAAAGATGCCAGAATCGCCAACATTTTATTGAGGAAGATATTAAAGCTGTGTGTGGCAAGCTTTATGGCTTTACTACTTATATAATGCAATTATTGTTTTTTACGTTATGTTTGATTGGCGTGGTGGTTGAAGTAGTATGTTAGTATTAATGTACTGTGTGTTATAGGGTTATAATCGTTCGTGGAATAGGCCAGTCAAGTGTTATACCTATGTATAATGTATTAATTCATTTAACATTACCCAGACTAAGTACCAATGTAGAACCCATCTTTTCATGCAATTAATTCATGTGTTTCTAGGATAGTGTCGTAATAAAATACAGGTAATTATTTATCAACGCAACAATCTGCACTTAATAACATTGCAAAATAAGCTACTTTACTTACTTGCATGACGTTCTTATTATTTATTTATTTCTTTAGGTCTTTATGCACATACATCGTGTACAATGGTGGACATGATGCCTTATGGCATTCTCTACCTGTCAACCTTAAGGTGGTGCAGAGATAAAATTGGTAGGTGCATTTAACTATATACATTTAAATATGCAATAGTTACAAGGTTTAACATCATAATAATTATTATATAAGTAATAGGGATATAATACATACTAAATATATAGTTCTATATCTACATACTGATACACAAATCTATATACACCTGAATATACATACATACATACTTATAATAATAGATGAGAGTGATGTGCCGATTTCTTCAATCTCTCAAGAAGAAGCTCTCGAACTATCATTTTGAATGAATAACGTTTGGTGGACAATCTGATTTCAGGAGGCAGTGTATTCCATAAAATAATAGATTGCATTATTTTTGTACAACTTTATTAGGCAATAATTACCAATCTGAAACTATTATAGAATAAACTATTAAAGATATGCGATACAGGATTTAGTCCAAATGCGGGAGATGTCTTATTTAAAAAAATATATATATAACTAGAGGACGCCAGCAGCTACGCCTGCATTTTTTTTTAATTTACCCGTTTTGGCCGATCCCGTGGGAATTTCGGGAAATCCCTTCTTAGTGCACCCCTACGGTCCCCAAGAAACATACATGCCAAATTTCAGCTTCCTGCGCCCAATAGTTTCGGCTGTAGCGTGTCTGTCAGTCAGTCAGTAACGCAAGGATTTTATATATTAAGATTATGATCTTTAATTTTTAATAAAATCAATTGAATTCATTCCAAATCGTTAATAGCGAAGATCTGAAGTAACTGGAAGTAACAAACATAAAGAGTACAACAGAATTGAGAATGTCCCTTTTTATTTAGAAACTTACTATACTGCGGCCGCGGCTCCGCCCGCGCGAACTATACAGATAGTCCTTAATCAGGAATCACATAATCTATTGCTGAAATGCGTACGAAAATCCATTCCGTGGTTCTTGAGTTCATCCCGCTCTTACAGACAGGCAAGAAGGAAAGTGGACTTCATTTGGTAAAATGTATAAAGTGAGTAGTTATTGCAATTTACTAAGTAGGTACATAGCCCGACTAGATATCGTAATTTAAATAGTATCTATTAAAGAAGTGGTAGAGAATGTATTTACTCTTCGGTCGTCGCCTTGGCGATCAATAAAAAACCGAAGTAACCGCTTTTAAACTGAATTCTTATAACAGTAGGTAGTGCCACGGCAAAGTGCCATCCTGGCACTTACACCTGGGACTGGCCGACATTCATATTATTTTTCATAAACGTAATGGTACTTTCCACTTTCTATTATATAATGTATGAAATATTATTTTGTGAAGACAAACATTTAGTTATTTGAAAGTAATAATGGGCTTCCTTTAGGCTATGAGCATGTTATGCGATGAACGGGAAATTTTGCAAGGAACGGAAAGCTTTTAAAGAGGTAACGCCCGCCCTAGAAATAAAGGCTGTGTCGCAGGTTTTAATAACTTTACTAACATGTGGTTGACCACGACACACATAATTTCCAAGCCTGCAACAACTATTTATAGGTCTTATAAATGCTTAAGCGATGAATACAAAATTAATTATACGATCAATACAAAATGCTCATCATACTATAGTCGTATCTGATTTAATTCTTAATTGGCTGTGTATGCGTGTTTGAAATGAGAAACAAGTACCTACTTTTCTACGAAATTGGTTGCAAACTAGCAGACGGATAACCTGATGGTAAGTGATTACTGCCACCAATGAAGACTTACAACACCAAAGGTGTCACTATTTTCTTATACAGCAATACCTAAGCTGGTAACAGATCATTCCATAGACTATTGTCTTTCTCTTTCTCTCTCTATCGGTGTAACGACGTTTTACTTAGCTTGACTACTCTATGAATCAATATATTATATAACCGCTATGCTATTGCTTGCTTATTATTACAATAAAAGTCATTATACAATTTAAATAAAAGTAATGATTTTCTAAAAACTATTCCTTTATTCGAACATTTTCTGTAACTAATCTAATAGTATTGGAGATTAATCGTTTAAAGTTTTCATAAATAACCTTTTATAAAAGCTGTTTGAATATCGGTTCAATTTATTTTCGAAGTTTGAAATGAAATGAAATGAAGTTTGATTTATTTCTTGTAGGATCGATTTGTTTACCAAGCGCATTTGGCTATCACAATTAAAAAAATAGTAATCGTTTTTCTATTAACGACAAAAAATATTTTTTGTATACTAAAAAGCGTCTGTTCATCCAAAAGCCGTAAAAATTATTTGAAGCTAAATATATTTTTTTATATTCTAATTTATTGAAATGAAAAATCTATTTACTCTACGTAAGAACAAGAACCCATAAACATTTGATTCAATTTTATTGAGCAATAAGAAATTGAATTTTAGTGGTCTTTCACGGTATTTCCGTTACGCCGCAACTATGATATAATTCATTTATGGTTTATGATTCTTTGAGTCAGGTATGAGAGGCAATCAATTGATCAATTAGAATCTCAGTTCAAAAACCACAAAACCATTACTTTTGTAAAAATAACGATTTCTTAAATGCTTTTTTCGTTTAGGAATGGGACACATATCGGTTCATAGTGTACATAATTATATCTTTAATGTAGAATAATTCATGAATTTTAGTTGTTGTGTTTATTCTATTACCATCAGCAATCGGTGACGCGTTTGAGCAATGCGTAGTGCCAACCCTGCATGGAGATTGCCGCTCCTCACCATTTTTATTCCCATGAAAAATGGCCGACTAAGATAATATTTGTCCAGCCGCAATATATCAAGCGACGTCCAGCCATAGAAAGTCGTCCCATTTGAAATATTAAATCATATCATCCTTGACATAAAACATTATAAGGAGGTCCTTGACGGAATCCTTGGAAGTGCTTTAATAATATTACTGTAAGTTATTACTTAGGGAACGGTGTAACGAACAACTTATTTGTATGTAGATCCGCCATTGTGCCAAATTCATAGCCCTGTATGAAAAGGAAGGGTTTCGGACTATGAACAGGGTTCGTAACGAAGTCGACAATCATTCAAAGTATGTGGGTCAAACTATTACAGGCTGTGACCGATCACATATAAAAGGTTCCGTGGCTGAATATCAAACTCATATATTCTATTTTCAACATGTAGACCTAGTGGAGATCGTCCTAAGTATTGGAAACTTATACGGCATGGAATATAAAGGTGTCGTAATATTTGAGAGTCATGTAGTAGGCTAAAACCAAACCCTTAAATGCATGAAGTATCGAAAACGTAACATCGATTTTACACCGATTTTTACGATAATATTTTTAATCTAGGGTTTGGCAGTCGTTGTGTGATCGCTCTTTGCTTATTTTTAAACCGAAAAACAAGAGAATGTCAGATATCAGTCCAACCATCTTGGATTTATGTCACTGTAAATGTTGGCTGGAGTTGACAATTATCTATCGTGAGTTTTAGAATTTTCAATCCGTTGGAATATTTGCAAAACATAGGTAAACTAAGTATTACGGTTTGAAAAAAATACGCAATGGAAGGTAAGTTCATCAAATTGATTGTAATATTTGTATTTATTCATTTTATTTGCATTTACATTTTTGGAACTAACTTTTTGCACTTGTATTGAAATCGATACATCATGCAATAACGCTCCTTTTTGTGACTTATACTGACTTGTTTCCTATTAGGTTTTGATATTGTTTGGTTGGCTGATTTTGAGCTTTTTTTTGCAACTGAAAGTTATTTGTTGCTTTTTAGAGCGGAGAATAGAAGAATACTTGCGCCGTTTGGAAAACGGTGAAATTTCGGAGGATGATATGGAATCTGATGGGAGTGATATGCCATATTATCCTTCTCGTGAAGCATTGGCGGCAGAGCTAGAGAATCAAGTAGAAGAGGATATTTTTGAAGCAGGTGTTGATGCCGAACCTTGGTCAGACCTTCCGCTGGTACAAAATGAAACTGAACTCGACGTTGCACCGCCATTACAAGGTGCAAGTTCGCCGATACTAAGTACAAGCTCACAACGGTTTTGAGACCAAATGCCACCAGAAATTAAGTTTGGAAAAAGCAATTTCTTCAATTTGATGAATAACATCAAATTTGAATGCAGTGAAGACCTTTCTTCAGAAATAATGGAACTTCAAAGTCCGTATCAGTTCTTTACATTCTTTTTTACAAACGATTTCAAGGAAAACATTGTAACCGAGTCAACCCGATATGCTTTGCAAAAACAGCCTGAAAGGCCAGAATCTATTACGACATCAGACTTGCGAAAATATTTGGGTATTCTGAGGTTCATGTCTGTTTACGACTATTCCAGCACAAGATCCTACTGGTCTACTAAATTTGGCTTCAATCCTATCAAAGACTCAATGCCCGTCAACAAATTTGAAAAGATCCGGAAGATCCTACATTATAATAATAATGACAACCATCTACCTGGCCATCCACAGCACGATAAATTGCACAAGCTACGACCTGTTATTGACGACCTTAATCAAACATTTTCCAGCGTTACGATAGAACAGCGTTTGTCAGTCGACGAGCAAATGTGCGAAACTAAGATTGGGCATTTCCTCAAGCAGTATATGCCCAACAAACCACATAAATGGGGGTTCAAGTTATTTGTGATCTATAGCTTGAAAGGATATGCGTACAGGTTTCAAATTTAAGCAGGGAAAGAGGCAGATGATACAGTACCAAATAAACAAAATGGCGTAGTGGGGCAACCGTATTGAAGCTCATGAATGTAGTTCCAATACTCAATACTCAATACTTTATTGCATTTCACAATGTATGCTTAGGTGGTAGTATTTAGATTAAATGAGTCATTGTGAACCCTGTCGGGCACAGCAAAGTAGGAGAGAGGGTGATACCTATTACAATTTTTTATTCTATGATTTGTGTTTGTTTATATGAAACTAGCTGACCCGGCAAACGTTGTTTTGCAAAATTTTTTTTTTAAATAGATCTTGGCCGATTCTCGTAGATACCGGATAAGCACAAAAAATTTCATCAAAATCGGTCAAGCCGTTTCGGAGGAGTATGGCAACGAAAACTGTGACACGAGAATGTTATATATTAGATAAGTAAATAACTAAACACCTGGAGGATTTGACTTAACTGTGTTTTTATGTACTTATATGAGTCTGTGTAGTGTAATTTTATTGTTTATCGTTTAGGTATTCGTCGATCGTGTAGTAACACTTTTCTATTAAAAGGCATTTTAAGTTTTTTATAAAAGCTGCAGTCATTTCTAAGTTTTTTATGTGGTCGGGAAGCTTATTATAAATTTTTGCTGTCATTGTGTAAGGACTATTTGAGTGCATGTGCAGGTTAGAAGCAGGCAGGTTTAGTTTGTTTCGGGGGCATAATGCGTATCTGAATTGATTGTCGTCTCTGTTTGAATAGAATTCTTTATATTTACGCACAAATTTACATGATTCTAATATATATATATATATATATATATATACATGGAAGAGTCAAAAGTTTGTGTTCTCTAAAGTGGGGTTTGCAGCTGTCTGTTATGTCAATGTTAATTATTATCCTTATTAGCTTTTTTTGTAATATAAATAATGTTGGCGCATCAGTGCTATTACCCCAAAGGATTACACCGTAACTAAGCCATGCATATGCGAAAGCATAGTAAGTGACGAGTGCGGTTTCGACATTTGTGCTCTTTTTAACTTCTCGAAGTGCATATGAGAATTTTGAAAGTTTTGAATTAATTTTTTGAACGTGGTTTTTCCAGTTTATATTACAGTCTATATTTAGTCCTAGCAGCGTAAAATTACTTACTGTTTCAATTTTTTTGTTTTTATATATGAAATCTATTTTAAGGGGTTGCTTTTGGTATGGGTGAAAAGTCATTATTTTTGTTTTTCCTGTATTAATCTCTAAATTATGTTCGTCTAGCCAATTAGTTGTTGTGTTTAAGATTTTGTTTAATTGATTGTTTATATTATTATAATTTTTACACGGTATAAGTAGTAAGATGTCGTCTGCAAATAATATGCATGGTTCTTTTATATTTTGAGGCAAGTCGTTAATATAGATGAGGAACAGCAAACATCCAATCACACTGCCCTGTGGAATAGACGCATTAATATTTTTTTTATCTGAACGGACATGTAATATTTCTTTTGTACTGTCATTAAAATATTCTATTTCTACGTGATGCTCTCTATTTTTTAAATAAGATTTAAACCAGTCGTAAGCCTTACCTCGAATTCCTATTCTATTCAATTTGTCTAGCAATATGTTATACTGTACTTTGTCATAGGCCTTTGTCATGTCTAACAATATACCAACTGCGTACTGTCTTTTGTTTAGTATATTTATTGCCTCTTGAATAAATTTATAAACCGCTAAGGTAGTAGAGCGATTCTTTCTGAACCCATTTTGGCACTCATCAAATATATTATATTTTTCGCAGAAGGAGTAGACACGCTGACTCATTACTTTTTCAAAAATCTTAGAAGCCGTCGGCAATAGGGCGATTGGACGATAATTACTTGGGTCCGTCTTAGCGTTTTTTTTATAAATAGGTTTTATTATTGCGCAAGACGACACAATACTTCGTTAATGTACTTCTTTAATGTATACTTCGACAATTACAACACCTCTTTACCACTGATGTACGCATTGGCTCAAGAAAGGATTTGTTCTTTGGGAACCATTCAGACAAACCGCCTGGGCAAAACATGCAAGTTGCCGTCTAAACAAGATTTGATGAAGAATTCTGTGCCCAAAGGCGCGTTTGAAGAATATATCACAAATTTTGGAGGTGTGGATATAACTACTGTCAGTTGGAAGGACAACAAACAAGTTATCCTAGCGTCTACATACGTGGGTGCTCAGCCTGTTGAAACTATTGACAGATTTGACAAAATAGAAAAAAGGAGTATATATATTGCGTGCCCAAAGTTGATCAAAGAATATAATGCTCACATAGGTGGCGTGGACCTAATGGACTCCTTCTTAGGAAGATACAGAATTAGGATGAAAAGCCGGAAATGGTACATGCGAATATTTTACCACCTTGTAGATTTGAGCATAATAAACTCCTAGATCCTGTATAAAAAGGGATCCGATCGAAAAGGAGTTCCAGCCAAAAAAATCATGGGCCTTGCAGGGTTTCGAGCTGAATTAGCTGATACTTTGTGCAGGTACACACCCAATATTTCCAGAGGCCACCCCAGTACCAGCAGGATACCCAGCACATCATCAGATGATCCACCAGCGAAACTTAGAAAAGGCAAACCATGCCAGGTATTACCTACTCGTGAGGTCAGGCTAGATGGTGTAGAGCACAACCTAATAAGGACTGAAACTCGTGGCCGATGCATGATGCCTTCATGCAAATTACTGAGCATTATAAAATGTCACAACTGCAATGTTAATTTGTGCTCAAAAACATCTAGGGACTGCTTTACAGTCTTCCACAACTCCAACAATATCTAGGCATACACCGGCTAGTTTTGCTCTTGAATGTATATAGTATCGAAAACGATACATATGTTTTTTTTATAAAATATATCATATATAATTATTGGGATTTTTTTATTATTTTTCATGTATCTAGAACCAATTCCCCAACACATATATTTTTTCCAAGCAAAAATACGATGTTATGCATTTAAGGGTTTTAGCTCGCGGGTATTATTGACGTTCAATTCACTGAATATCTTGATGGATAAACAAGATTGAAGATAACTGCCAACGATTTTAATTACATATATATCTAGCTTTTCCTAGTAAACATCGCGTCACAAACGAAATATATATTTTATTTGTAAGTAAAGAAATAATGATACTTTCCAAGAAAAATATTAAAGTGGTTGGAGTGTTGTTGATTATTTGTGAATATTCAATATCTTCATATTGCGATGAAAAAGAGGCTCCTTAGTTAGTTAGTTGGACAGGTGTTTTCCGCACTTAGCCACTGAATTGGGCCATTGTGCGTGAGCAGTGACACGGTTGTCGCCTGCTACTCATACCATGCGCTCCTTCTAGAAGGCCATGAGTTGACCAGTGTTGCGTAGGACTTCGTTCGTGGTTCTGGGATTGTTCAGGAACCTCGTCCGTTGGTCGCTCACGCTGGTACAATATAGGATCACATGAGCGGGTGTTTCTTCGGTCTCCATGCCGCCCCTACATAGTGGGCTGTCCGTGACGCCGATATTGTAGAGATGCTTGTTTAGTGGACAGTGGCCGGTTATTATGCCAGTCAGATGCTTAAGTGTTTTCTTGTTGGCTTGCAACAGTTTTTGCGAGAGTCGTTTGTCTAATAGGGGAAAGGCATCTTTAGATTGCCTACACTCTTTTATCTCTGCCCACTCTTTTTCATGTTGTTGTAGGGTTCTCTCGCGTAACCACGTTTTTAGATCGTTGAAAGGTATCGGAACAATTGGTTCGGATCCCAGAGATGTTGTGTCCGATCCTTTCCTTGCCAGTTGGTCTGCTGCGTCATTGCCCGTGGAGTCACTGTGTCCTCGTATCCACTGGAGCGTGACCCGATTCCTCGCTGCAATTTTCTGCAGCTTTTGGTGGCACTCCATAATTAGGCCGCTGTTAAAGCAGTTGCCGTCGAGAGCTTGTAGTACTGAGGCACTGTCTGTGATAATGCGAATTGACAGGTTACTCACGTTTCTGGCCGCGATCGCCGTCGCCGTCCTTATAATCCCAACGCATTCAGCTTGGAAAAAGTGAAAAGTCATTGGTGCGTGCCGTGGATTCGAACCCGGACCCTCTGCGTAGCCGTCTGTCGGTGTCACCACTAGGCTATCGCTCCTTTTACATACTTAAATAAAATTACTTAGAACCTTTTGCTATTTAAACTAATATCACGAAGCATTTTAGCAACAGCGATAGAAAAAAATCTTACCTAATTTAATGTTCTGGAATAAAATCAAAGCAATTTATTTTCAGAAGCCTCGGCAGATACTCGGACACGTCACCAATTAAATGAGATTTACTACTCCGATCCAATAAGTACAGTTTACAGCGAAGGTTACTCGCAATAAAGAATGCTCCTGTTTTTAAATGAGGGAGAATTTATTTTGCGGTCTTCTTGGTGCAATTGTGGCCGATTTGAAGAGATTTTACACTGATATTAAATAGTTATAACAAATAAAGTATAATTTGTATGTAGTATTACTAAGCGTGAAAATAAACCAACAGTAAAAAAATGGAAATGTTATCGAAAAGAATTACAAAGTCAATTTTTGTGAAGCAACATAGGTTATATAATTGAACTCAGTTGTGCTATTTGAAACTCATATCGTTTCAAATAGTACATATATCTATCTATCTCATATTCCCCTTCAGAAGTCATTGCCTATTTCTAGTAAATAAGATTAAATCATTTTAAAAATATGTATCTAAACTATCATGTATCAAAACAGTAATGAGTGTAGAGGAAGCGCGTAACGTATGAAAAGACAGAAGAAATTGTATTTTATTTTTTTAAAGACGACTCCCGCACTGGGATAAATCCTGTGACGCGGGGGACTTTACAAATATACAACCAACGGCCGCAATGAACACCCAGACTCGAAACAACAATTTATGGATCACACAAAGTGTTGTCTCGTGTGGGAATCGAACCAACGACACTCGGCGCAGTATCAAGCGGCGAGGCGGCCGCTTAAACCACTACGCCAACCGTGCAGTCACATTTCTGTTGTCTCTGCCTATCCCGACGGGGAAAAGGCTTGTATTTATCTAAACTTGTAATCACCGACGCCTGAACATCACCACTGCATAAATAAATGTACTAAATTATAAATGGAAAACATTCCTGATAAGGTTAGCTGCATATAGTGAATCATACTAGAATCAATTCAGCCTTTATCGTTTGTATTTGAACGTTTGTATTTGATCGTGTGTATTTGATTGTTTGAATTCCTAGAGAAGTGAATCACACATTTCATGTTCTTTTGTCATAACATAATTATACTATGGACAGCCTGGCTGACCCCCACTTTGAGTGTCACTAATGTGTATGGACGGATATAACGGTGCTGATACACTTGAGTATTTACTTGTAATGAGCATTCTAGCAAATGTTACATCACAGAAAAGCAGAAAAAGCGATAAGACGTTAGGCTTCGTGTTTGGCTGATTATAGCGTTCACCCGAATGATCGTGAAAATGTGCGTAGCGATGTTTGGCTCTGTTTGTTGTTCAGTTCGATAAATTTAAAAACGCCGAATTTATGATTTTCTGTTACAAGTGATTGTTCAAGTCTATCGGCACATTGAGAGAGAAATTATAACGCACTATAACAAAGAAATCAAAATTATTCATAAAGACCAAAAAGTAACCCATGAGCTGAATGGAATCTATAAAAAGTTAGGATAATGATGAAAATCGAGACCTATATTAATTCATCCAAAGGTGTCACGTTGGCCTAATTGCTATTTTAAAACCTTAAAAATATTCTTACTAAAGATGTATGAAAGCGCGGTGGAAAACTTTGTTTAAATTGTGTATTGCCCTATGAAGAAATTGAAATAAATTGTACTTACATCACATATCAGTATCCGTAGGTATTCTTCTGGGTAATTGATGTGTGCACGAAATTATCTGCAACGAATAAAAAAATATTTATTTATATGTTAAATATAACCCTACCAATTAATCATAATAGGCGGGTCCACACAGAGCGAGCAGCCTCGCGAGGAATTTGCCGCGCGAGGAAACAGTCCCCGAACAAGCGCGGCCATAGAATAAAGCTGCGTTCACATTTATCTGACGTGATCTCTCGTGACGGTCTCTGTCGTAATTACTTACCGTTCACATTTGTCTGTCGCCATCTGTCGCGATCTGACGCATTTATGAATCAGCTCTGTCTTGACTCTCGGGGAGTCCACACTTACGCAATGTTTTTCATGAATTATCCGATTCAGATTAAGTAGATATCCAATTATATCCATAAATTATTTACATAGGATTATATTATTTCGAATTCAATTAGCTCATCTATAGGTACTGTATAAGAATAATATTATAAAAAGGAAGTCAATTAGTTCGTCGTCCATTGCGCACAATTGCATACGCGTCTGATGCTTTACGACAGACAGTGGCGCATCCACATTAGTCTGACGAGTTGTGTCGCGCGAGTTAATTGTACGGAACTCAACAATGTTAGCTTCGTCAGCACATCTCTCCCCACCAAATTATCTAGAAAATCTTATTGTCATCTTAGCATTAATTTATTATAAAATTAAATACCTTTGTAGATCTAACATTAGCGATTACTATTTTATATTTTAAATATACTGTTAAGCTGTTATAATTAAATAAAGTATTTTTATTACAATTAATCTGAGTCCAATCTCTTAATTCGAGCTGTACCGTCCCCGTCCCCCCTCTCTGTCGCAGACTGGGATATTGTCTGTCGCGACACGACGGACGCCGTCACGACAGATTACATCAGATAAATGTGAACGCGGCCTAGAGCGCGGCAGCCTTGCCACCATAGGAAAAAACAAAATTGTAGTTGTAATAAAATTTGAATTCAGAACATGAAAAATTATTTTTAAATAAAAAAGAAAACCGACTTCAAAAATCACTAAGGAACTAAAAAGCAAAAAAATATTGGTTTTGGAGCAAAATTTTTTGAAGTCGGTGCCAAGCCAAGTATTTCTGATCTGACTATTAAACCTCTACACTTTTTTATATAACTTTCGTTGTTGATTGAATAGGTAGTTTGTAGTTTAGTAACTTTTTGCGTAAGGGCTTGGCACCGACTCCAAAAAGTTTTGCTCCAAAACCAATTATTTTTTGCTTTTTAGTTCCTTAGTGATTTTTGAAGTCGGTTTTCTTTTTTATTTAAAAATAATTTTTATTTAAAAATTATTTTTATTTTTTGCTTTTTAGTGGTATACTAATAAAAAAATAGTAATAGGTGGTAAGTAGCTACATAGGATAGTGTAGGTGGTACATGATGTGAAGGCCTTCCTTACCCGCTTGACCGCTAGCGCCAATTCGCCGAATTCACTTGACCGCTCACGTTCTAAACAAAATGTCGCGCCACCGCTCGCCAGATGGGCGCGCTAACATAAATATTTATTGTTGATAAGTCGGTAACATGACTAAGTTGAAGTGATGTTTTTCTTCAACCTTATAAATGCCTCTTTCAAGTCGTATGAATTCTTTGTTGATATTTACTTTCTAATTTATTATACTTAGCAGCGAACATTGACTATCGTTGAAAAAAACACTTTGTGTATTTTAAACAGGATTATTTTAAAAAGTAAATCGATGACATACATATTTTATAAGTTTTCACTGTAGAGGGATTCTATCTACACCGAATTAAATAAAAAAAAACATGTATCATAGTATAAAAATATTTAATTACACGCATACGATAAGCACGTAATCACGGAGCGCGCTAAACAAAAAGTGGCATTTGACATTATTTTTTCGTTCCGGGTTAACGATTTTAAGACTCGCTTCGTATTTTTAGCATGAAGAAATGTTCAATAATTTGAATAGAACAGAGAAAAAGAATTTAAAACATTACGTAATAGAAAGAAACAGTAAATTCAGACCGAGTATAGCGCTGTAACCAAAAAGGGAAAATAGTCATTTGTGCGCGGTCTACGGCATTTCGAAAAAAGGAGAATAGTCACTTGTGCGTGGTCAAGCGGTTACGTGCCTCAATTCTGTAATGTAGACCTGTACCTTTCTGGCAATTTCAAGTATTTTTTTTTGTTTTCAACTTTACTAGTAAAACACGTTCGTTTTAGTTGCATCATCAGATCCCAGCAATCATCCAGTACCAAAGTGTTTGCCAAGACAAAACAAACGAGCCTAAACTCTATGAGATTGCGTTATTGTATTACAAAGATCCCATAGCCACCTTCCTGCTCTATCATCAGACTTTTGAAAACATTCAGCACTAAAGTCCATGTAAAGACGAATCAAACGAGACCAAACTCAATGAGATTGGGTAATTGTATTACAAATATCCCATGGCTACCTTCCTGCTCCATCATCAGAGATTGGTAAATATTCAGCACTAAAGTCCATGCAAAGACGAATCAAACGAGCCCAAACTCAATGGGTTTGCATCTTTGTATTACAAAAATCCCATGGCCACCTTCCTGCTCCATCATCAGAGTTTGGTAAATATTCAGAACTAAAGTCCATGTAAAGACGAATCAAACGAGCCCAAGCTCAATGGGATTGCGTCTTTGTATTACAAAGATCCCATGGCCACCTTCCTGCTCCATCATCAGACCCTGGAAAACATCCAGTACCAAAGTCCATGTAAAGACGAATCAAACGACTCTAAACTCGATGAGATTGGGTTGTTGTATCACAAAGATCTCATGGTTACCTTCCAGCTCTATCATCAGACCATAGAAATCATCAAGCATCAAATTCTATGTAAAGACGACTCAAACGAGCCCAAACTCGACGGCATTGGGTTGTTATCGTCAAATCGTTTCAAGTGTGCTTATAAAATTTGAAAAGTTCCTCCGATTTTTTCAGGATTCCATGATCAGATCCTGACCTGATGATCATGGGACCATCTGAGAGGTATATTCTTTCAATCAAAACAAGAATTTTTGAAATCGGTCCAGGCGTCTTAGAGAAATCGGGGAACATACATAAAAAAAAAAGATTCCGACGAATTGAGAACCTACTCCTTTTTTTTTTGAAGTCGGTTAAAAATATAGTTGACAATCTATTATGTATTATTGCGTATGTATCAAATTGTCGACTTGTGAATTAGATCGAAATAGTACATTTGCCATCTATCGGTCTACGTATCAATGTGAGATCGTTGGTCTCTGCTCTGTCTTATTTTTAAATTTTGTTCATAAATAGTACTTGGAAATGGTCATACTGCAATAGGGTTGCATGTGTTTTACTAGCCGGCTGCCTGAATGACGCCAATTGCTGTACCTAGTTTGGGTACTAGACAATGGTAATAATGGGCCATAACATACATATTTACTCACTTTTTTTGTAAATATATACATAGAAACACCCGGACCAAGACAAACATTCATGTTCATGCACACAAATGTTTGACATGAGCGCGAATCGAACCCGCGACCTTCGGCGTTGCAGTCGCTTACATTCCCGCTTTGCCAACCGGTCGCCGATTATTGTTATACCTAAAGGATGGAATAGGTAGACAGGGAAAAAATATAGAATGAATTATAGGAAATGAATGTCTGTAGGCAAGGATACTGTAACCGAAGCACAGACTGAAGGATTATTATTGGTACAATAAATAGCGTCAAAGATAAGAATGTTATGATGAATGTATCCTCCGTCATTCAGTGACCAGTGGATAGGGTATGCGACTGCTGATCGGAGGTCCCGGGTTTGAGTCCCGGGTCGGGCAAAAGTGTTACTGGGTTTTCCCGAATTCTCAGAAGCAGCACAGAGTCTGCTGATGTGCCCGTTAACGGCAATAGGCTCGTCCCCTTTTACGTGGGACCTAAACATTTCATGGTGAAATGTGGATGTAATAATATTACAACTCTGCCTATCCTTACGCGAAAACAGACGTGAGTCTATAAAAAAAATGTCCAACATACAAACACACTTGCGAATTTATATCATTAGAAGGGATTATTATGTTCGAGCGAGGCACGAAACAGCGTCCAGACCGCGGCAAAACAAAAAACCAAACTCGATGCCTCGGCCGCTCGGTCGCTCGCCCGCGGCGGCACACGCGCTTGCCTCGGCCAGGGCACGTCCACACAGAGCGCGCAGCCTCACGCGCCAATTCCTCGCGAGGCTGCGCGCTCTGTGTGGACGTGTCTAATTCGGTAGCTCGGGAGCACGCGTGCGGCCGTCCGCGGCTGCCGTGCGCTTTCCTCGACCGAGCAACGTCTACATAGACCGAGCAGCCTCGCGAAGCATTTTCCGCGCGAGGCTGCTCGGTCTATGTGGACCCGCCTAATCAGTAACTTCGTCCTCTGACTTTTAGAAGTCCGACACATAGTCATCGACATGTAGAATATGTCATTTTAAAAATTATAGTGCTCGGCCCGCTCAATAGTGGGTCATGCCATATTTTATGTGGGAACAAATGACTGAATTTGCGAGTTTTACGCCTCTAATTTCATACTGCCTCCGTGGTCCAGTGGATAGCGTATGCGACTGCTGATCGGAGGTCCCGGGTTCGATTCCCGGGTTCGATTCCCGAGTCGGGCAAAAGTATTACTGGGTTTTCCGAATTCTCAGTAGCAGCACGGAGTCTAGTGATGTGACCGGTAACGGCAATAGGCTCGCCCCCTACTACGTGGGAGCTAAAAATTCAATGTGAAATGTGGGTGTAATATTACGCCTCTGCCTACCACTTCGGGCTAAATTTTGAAAATGTCAAGAAAATTATTGAACTTTTTGAAAATTTCACCTCCTGTATAAGGATTCGACGATATTCAAAACTGTGCCAAATTTCACAGCAAGATACAGAACGCAACGTTTCGGTATGCCAATTTTGATAACTAATATGCTTTGTATTTCACAAAGAATGTTTTTATCCAAAAAGCAGATTGTCTTGGCTAACTGCCAAGTCTACTTCCCCACTTTGTCCAAACTTGGCCTATAATCTCAAGAGATAATCATCTTATCGAAGTTGAGGCGAATCAAATTTGTTCTGTAGCCAATTTTGCACAGGGGCCGAAATAGTTTATAACATCTACGAATCTGTTCAACAGCTTCAGATAAAAATATCTTCTAGCCAATGTATGTACATTATTGGTATACAATGTCTTATTTTAATCATCTAAATCATCTGACTTGAGAGATGTTAAACTATGATCTGAGGTCACATCACTGCAAATCTTTAATCTCGTGTAGAAGAGTGGTCTCTTCTACACGAAATTGAATATATTGTAATTTATCTATACTAATATAATAAAGCGGAAGAGTTTGTTTGTTTGTTTGTTTATTTGTTTGTTTGTTTGTTTGTTTGAACGCGCTAATCTCAGGAACTACTGGTCGGATCTGAAAAATTCTTTTTGAATACGATAGCCCAGTTTTTCCGGAAGGCTATAGGCTATATAACATCACGCTTCGACCTTTTGGGGCTAGGCAAAAGGCTAAAAAGGCTAAAAGATAATGTCGGCTAATCTCAGGAACTAGCAGTCGGATTAGAAAAATTGTTATTGCCTATGATAGCCCAAGTATTCCGAAAGGCTATAGGCTATATAAAATTACGCCACAACTTTAAGTGGCTAGACAAAAATAATAAAATGGTCAAACGAGAAGGGGGAGGTTTGGGTCAAAGGCAAAAAAAGGCTAAACGAATAGGATACAATCTATATGGGTATCGTTTTCAAGATTTTCGGGACGCTGATTAATAATATGAAATTTATTTAGTGATCCAAGATGGCGGACGGGAAATCAAAGATGGCGGATGAGAAAATTTAAAAAATCAATATCATCGCCTTCGATATTTTAGGGGGTGGGGAATTGAAATACAACATCTATTTCGTGATCAAAGATGGCGGATGGGAAATCAAAGATGGCGGATGGAAAAAAATTATAAAATCAATATTAGTATCGTCTGCGATGTTAAAAGGGACGGGGAATCCAAATACAACATCTGTTTCGTGATTCAAGATGGTGGATGGGAAATCCAAGATGGCGGATGGGAAAAATTTTAAAAATCAATATGGGTATCGTCTCTGATGATTTAAGGGATGGAGAATGCAAATACAACAACTATTTCGTGATCAAAGATGGCGGATAGGAAATCAAAGATGGCGGACGGGATTTTTATTAAAGTCGATATGGGTATCGTCTTCGATATTTAAAGGAATGGGGAATTCAAAAACACCATCTGTTTCGTGATCAGAGATGGCGGATGGGATTTTTTTTAAAATCAGTATGGGGATCGTCTCCGATGTTAAAAGGGATGGGTAATCCAAATACATACATACATTATCCAAATACAATGCTTGAGTATTAAGTAGAGTAAATATATACAAATGACATAGAAGGTGAAACAGTTGCAGCACCTTACAAAATTTAAATTTGTATGTATTATGCAAAACCTGGCGATGAAAAAGAGTGACCTTGAGTTTTATTGCCCGTTCTTTCTCATGGTTCTACCTATTGCTTTGCGAACGTGGCAGTAAATGTAAATGTAGAAGCTTTAAGTAATTATTTTTTTAAATTGACGTTCATAAGTGTCACTTTGTGATTTAAATGAATAAAGGATTTTGACTTTGACTTTGACTTTGACAACATCTGTTTCGTGATTCAAGATGGTGGATGGGAAATCAAAGATGGCGGATGAGAAAATTTAAATAATCAATATGGGTATCGCCTTCGATATTTTAGGGGGTGGGGAATTGAAATACAACATCTATTTCGTGATCATAGATGGCGGATGGGAAATCAAAGATGGCGGATGGAAAAACATTATAAATCAATATTAGTATCGTCTGCGATGTTAAAAGGGACGGGGAATCCAAATACAACATCTGTTTCGTGATTCCAGATGGTGGATGGGAAATCAAAGATGGCGGATGGGAAAAATTTTAAAAATCAATATGGGTATCGTCTCTGATGATTTAAGGGATGGTGAATCCAAATACAACATCTATTTCGTGATCAAAGATGGCGGATCGGAAATCAAAGATGGCGGATGGGATTTTTTTTAAAATCGATATGGGTATCGTCTCCGATATTTTAAGGAATGGGGAATTCAAAATCACCATCTATTTCGTGATCAAAGATGGCAGATGGGATTTCTTTTTTTAAATCAATATGGGTATCATCTCCGATGTTTAAAGGGATGGGGAATCCAAATACAACATCTATTTCGTGATTCAAGATGGTGGATGGGAAATCAAAGATGGCGGATGGGAAAAATAAAAAAAATCAATATGGATATCGTCTCTCATGATTTAAGAGATGGTGAATCCAAATACAACATCTATTTCGTGATCAATGATGGCGGATAGGAAATCTAAGATGGTGGACGGGAATTTTTTTGTAAAGTCTATATGAGTATCGTCTCCGATATTTTAAGGAATGGGGAATTCAATATTATATAAAAATCTATGTTTTTTGTTCATCATTTATAGACTCTGAAATAATAAGAGATTAAGCGCTATGTCAATAGAGACTTTGGAAATGGGGCTTGGAAAAAAAGGGAATTAAATAAAAACTCTTAAAAAGGCGATACGGAGTTCGCTGGGTCAGCTAGTTTCGTAATAAAACTAAGGTTCTGTTAATATCTGTCAGTTGCTGAGAGTTTTGGTTAAAACGCAATATGACTAGATATTCCAGCCTAAAACATGCTGTATTGCCTGAATTGTTTCGAGGGATTTCGTGAAGTTGCTTCTGTATGACTGCACTGTTGGCGTAGTGGTTTAAGCGGCCGCCTTACCGCTTGACACTGCGCCGAGTGTTTTGGGTTCGATCCCCACACGAGACAACACTTTGTGTAATTCATAAATTATTGTTTCGAGTCTGGGTGTTCATTGTGTCCGTTAGTTGTATGTTTGTAAAGTCCCCCGCGATTCAGGATTTAGTACTAGTGTGGGAGTTGTCTATTTAAAAAATATAAAAATAATATAATATAAAAATATTGGTATTACTGTGAGCATGTCTAATTCTTTGATCACGTTTGACTGAATTATGGATATGTGTGGGTGCGCGTTCAGTCTGATGTTCAGTCAGCATGGTGACAAGTATTGCGGTTGTTTTGTAATAATTGTGTAGATACTGCATCTCTGAAATATCATTGTGTGCTATCTCGTAGAAACACGTGTAACAGTCCATACGTGATTTGATAAGCTAATAACAATAATCACTTGCCAAAAATACAACAGTTAAGCCCGCAAAGATAGACATTAGATTGTATATTTAATTATCTATGTGTGTGTGAAAGTGACCGATACTTTGACTCAGTTCTCTATTTGTGAAACGCAAAAGACAGTAAATGCATTAATACGTTAGCAGTGAATAAAGCAAAAAAAAGTCTGTGGATTCTTCTCTGAATAAACGTTTATATGTTTTTTGCGGTGGCAAAGCAATATAGTCGGCCTTGTAGAAATATTTAGCAGTAAACAGCGAATGTATGTAATGAATTCGACATCTATATCTACCCACAATCACTCAAATGATTTAAAACGGATTACGTAATGTCCGATCTTATCTTTCACTCAATATTGGCAAATAGATCAAAGTGATTCAGCATACAGTCTACCTGCATCAATGCCAGTACATAGAAATATGATATTAACCAAGGCTGAAACTAAAATAATCTTGAAATTTGATGAAAACACCAAGTCCATTATAAAGTTATAAACCACTCCTCGTTTATTTCAATTATTACAGGTACACTATTATAAAGCAATACTTTTGCACAATAACAAACTGTTACAATAATTCCTGCTAGCTACTTAGTTACGTCCGTTACGTCCGTGAGCTGCTATAAGACTGCCTGTGGCATGGCGCCTTTCACTTCGACTCGTACCTCTTCATAATAATCAAAAAGAGTGGGTAGTTAGTGAAGTGAGGTGCGCGCTGACGTATAGCCCATAAATAATTTGAGTGTTTATAAAATAATTCCCGTAATTAATATTTAACTAAACCAAAAATATGACATTTGGCCATGCGACAACGTGCTGCCTCCTGGCGCACGTATTTACAACATTCTAGTTACTAACATACATAAGTATAATACAATGCTTAACTTACTACAATCGTGAATAACATATTTAAGAAATATGAATATGACATTCAGTCGTTTAAGTACAAGTGAAAAAAAAATAACGATAGATTGCAAATCAAGATTAATCATTATAAAATTGTTAATAGACATAACTATGTTTATTTTAATGGAATAAAATCTGATATTCAATATAAAATTATGAGAACTGTTACTGAATCTGATCAAACCAAATTTAAACAGTATTTATTTATTTACTTGTAGCTATATCAACAATATACATACTAAAATGCGTTAAGAATAAGGCTCTGTACATAATATTTTATATGTATATCTATTACAGACACAAATAACATTCTTGCAAAGTATTATGTATAGACAAACAATTAAAACTTATTAAAGATTTAAAAATACTATAATGAAATACACTTTACGCTAAAAAGAATTCTTTAACGCTCAAACGCATTATCAATTTGACATAAAACTCACAATGTTTGTTATATTAGGAATTCTATAAACAACTTGAATTATAATAAATGCCTCCAAAGGCAATTTTACCATGAGAATATTGCTCAACTTAATTTCGAAGGACGTACAGTTACAGACCAGCCACATATAACTTTAGTTTTATATAATAATTTTATTGACCCAGTGAAACCAATTAACTCTGACATATCTAATTCTACACTAAATTCATTGACATCTAACAAAAAAATTATATCATTACCACTTTGACATTGATAAATAATAGTGAGCAATCTTTATTTATGAATCCGACAATATCTAGTACTGTTCTGAATATAATAAAAACAATTATTCAAAGCACGGGCTACGACGACATCTGTCGATTATAAAATATATGGCAACTCAAATAAGTCTCATATTGAGCAACAAACCAACATAATTATACATTGAATACGGTACTTTCGCGGCTTGCGAAGAATGGCTTCATCTTTACTGGAAGACGACGCCGAAGTCTTCTCCTGCGCCTTTGAGTCACCCCGACTCGTTTCCATACATTTTTAGGAGAGGGCGGCGTGCCGGCTTCATTATTCGTCTTTGCTTGTAATACTGAAACGTGATAAAGAAAAAACATCCACATGAGAAAAACATATCCACTTGAACTAGACTCGCACTAGCAAAGCGGAAAACATATCCGCCTCATTCCTAATAGAAAACATATCCACTAGAACTGGAATCTTACTAACATAGCGGAAAACATATCCGCCTCAGTCCTAATGGAAAACATATCCACTAGAACTGGAATCATACTAGCATAGCGGAAACCATATCCGCCTCAGTCCTAGTGGAACACATATCCACTAGAACTGGAATCTTACTAACATAGCGGTAAACATATCCGTTCTACGTGGAAAACATATCCACTAGAACTAGAATCATACTAGCATAGCGGAAATCATATCCGCCTCAGTCCTAGTGGAAAACATATCCACTAGAACTGGAATCTTACTAGCATAGCGGAAAACATATCCGCTCTTAGTGGAAAACATATCCACTTGAACTAGAATCATACTAGCATAGCGGAAAACATATCCGCTCTTAGTGGAAACCATATCCACCAGAACTAGAATCATACTAGCATAGCGGAAAACATATCCGCTCTTAGTGGAAACCATATCCACCAGAACTAGAATCATACTAGCATAGCGGAAAACATATCCACTAGAACTAGAATCATACTAGCATAGCGGAAAACATATCCGCTCTTGATGGAAAACCTACGAGCACTTAACCTATAGAGAAGTTATACATGCGAATTTAAAAGAAAACTGTTCTGTCAACTAGCTGAGGTGCGGGGGGAGGTGTGATTGCTCCGAACTACCCCGAAGTATTCCGAAGAGGTTCCGAACACGATCGCTAGAGCTTGCGTTATAATGACTTTATGCTTTCTATCGATATCGGTAAAAGTTTTTTCGTTTTTCAATAGGTATAGGTAAATTCACGAAAGATGACCACTGCGCAGAAGTCATTTTTATAGGTCCCCGTGGAGGTGCGGGGTGAGGCGCGGGTGGAGTGCCAATGGCATGGCTCCGTTCTTGACGCATTCCCTAAATGCGTCAAGAATGGAGCAACGCCATTGGTGCACGAATGTACATATGCGCGAAGGCCGCCATTTGTGGTCAACTTTGGTTGATTTTGTTACAGCCTAACGGTGTTATATGCCTGAGTATTTGATATGAATTTCAATTTAATACCTCTACGCGTTCAAGAGAAAGTGATAGTAAGTTTAAATTTATTAAAAATATTTTTTATATGCTGTAACTAAAAAATTACGGTTTGAGAAATTTTTCCATTATGAGTGATATAAGAAGTTGCTTCGTACCAAATTTCAAGATTTTGAGTTCACGGGAAGTACCCTGTAGGTTTTGATTCCCTTGCGAGTAGTCGCGAGTTTGAAAATATGCTTATATTGCTCTTTCTTTTGATTGCGTTGACATGGAAGTTTGATTTTGTGGCAGCCTAACGGTGTTATATACTTGAGTATTTGATAATTATGAATTTCAATTTAATACCTCCACGCGTTCAAGAGAAAGGGGTAGTAATTTTAAATTTATTAAAAATATTTTTCTTATATGATGTAACTAAAAATTTATGGCTTTCGCAATTTTTCCTTTATATGTGCTATAAGGCGTTGCTTCGTAGCAAGTTTCAAGATTCTGAGCTCACGGAAAGTACCCTGCAGGTTTTGATTCACTTGCGAGTAGGCGCGAGCTTGAAAATATGCTTATATTGCTCTTTCTTTTGATTGCGTTGACATAGAAGCTTGATTTTGTTGCAGCCTCAAGGTGTTATATACCTGAGTATTTGATATGAATTTCAATTTAATACCTCCACGCGTTCAAGAGAAAGGGGTAGTAACTTTAAATTTATAATTTTTTTTTATATGCTGTAACTAAAAAATTACGGTTTTCGCATGTTTTCCTTTATGAGTGATATAAGACTTTGCTTCGTACCAAATTTCAAGATTCTGAGTTCACGGGAAGTACCCTGTAGGTTTTGATTCCAATGCGAGTTTGAAATTGAATTTCAGTTTGATACCTCTACGCATTCCTGAGAAAGAGGGTCTTGACAGACGGACGGACAACAAAGTGATCCTATAAGGGTTCCGTTTTTTCCTTTCGAGGTACGGAACCCTAAAAACGTTTAAAATTAAGGTTAATTTTGGTACTTACAAGTTTTCACAAAAATCTAATTTTGACCATATCTTTTTATCTTGATCTCTATATATCTATCTGATTTTTATACACCTAATAGGAACCATAGACCTCAGTATCTGGTATAAATTTCAATTCGCTAGGTCCACCCGTTCCTGAGAAAATCGGGGCTTAATTTTATAATAGCCGAATAATTGGGCTATCATAGGCAATAACAATTTTTAAAATCCGACTGCTAGTTCCTGAGATTAGCTGACATTATCTTTTAGCCTTTTTAGCCTTTTGCCCGGCCCCAAAGGGTCGAAGAGTTATGTTATACTTCCGGAATAACTGGGCTATCGTATACAAAAATATTTTTTCAGATCCGACCGGTAGTTTCTGAGATTAGCGCGTTCAAACAAACAAACAAACAAACAAATTCTTCCGCTTTATTATATTAGTAAAGATAAAGATATATATTTTTTTATATTTGATACAAATCTCCTTTATTGGGCGAATACTTCCATAGTTGTCGTTTTAACTGTTTAAGAAATATAATAACTGCAAAAAGTATTTACACATACAAACTACTTAGTAAAGACTGTGTTATCCGGTATCTGTGACGTTTCGCTAGATTGGTCAATATGGCGACTGTGATTTGTCTGTCAGAACAATTACAATTTAAGAAAATACTCGACAATCCAAATTTTGCGGATATATGTTATATCCGCAAAATCAACTCGATATCTTTATTTTTTAATGTTTTATTATTCAGGTAAGGTTTCGATGTACTCCTTGACGAAATAATTATTAGGTATAAGATTTGACACTGCGATAGCAGCGCAGTCCGTCGGTTCCAATGTGAAACATTCCAAAATCCACAACTACTTACAAATTAAATTAATAATTTGCAATAAAATAAAATTGCGACTATAATAAAAGATCTAAGCTATCCTATCTCTCAAGTTGGACCAGACTGTTCACGGTGTGCCAATTTAATTTAAAATTGGTTAAGTAGTTTAGGAATCCATCGCGAACAAACATCGTGACAGGAGATTTATATATATTAAGATAATTAGTTTCCATAAGTAACACATCTCATAATCGACTCATGACATAATCAAAATTTGATATAATTATGAAAATAATACATTATATTGTTAGGACAAAATTAATTATCGTTAACACCCCGACTCAGTGCAATCCGACTCGGATAGGTTAGGTTAGAAGACTAAGGCGGGAGCTCCGCTTCGCTTCGCTCCCGCCTTAGTCTTCGTGGTTTTTTTTAAACCACCCAGAAGTAGGAGCCCCGCGAAGCAGGGCTCCGTCGAGCTTAGTTACTCGTAGTAGACGCCATATGAGGTTTAGTTTTAGGTTTAATTGTGAATAAAAAATCTGGGGTTGGGTTTCGAAACGAGTCACCCGAATTTGAGGGTATTGGTGGTGTAGGGGCCTTAAGGGAGTTAGTTTTAATCCCCTAAAAGTAATTTTGGCTGCCGGAGTTGCGTCTAAATATTTTTAAACAATTTCCAAAAATTCTCCATTCAAATATGCAAAAAGGAACGTAATTTTAGGTTTTATGTAGAAGTAACTAAATAGGTTATGTTAGGATCTCTTTTGACCCTTAACCCGAAAATAGGAGCCCTGCGAAGCAGGGCTCCGTCAACCTCAGTTTATTAAACTAGTGGAATCAATAAAAGCGATATTTAGATTTTATGTGAAAAACGTGAAACGAAACGCAACTGCCATCTTCTATTAATGATATACACAGCTAATGTCAAATTTGTGCGTCATTGCTTTTGTGTACCTAGGGTTAGGTGCGACTGTAATAAGTAATTAAATAGGTTATGTTAGGTTCTCTTTTGAACCTTAATCCGAAAATAATCAAGCTTAGTTAGTAGACGCCATATGAGGTTTAGTTTTAGGTTTAATTGTGAATAAAAAATCTGGGGTTGGGTTTCGAAACGAGTCGCCCGAATTTGAGGGTATTGGTGGTGTAGGGCTCCTATTTTCGGGCTAATAATCCATAATGCAATTTTTCAATTTCAATGTAATATTATTTTCATTGCTATAATCGCTTATAAAATTAAAGATTTGATTATATGTAATTCTATCTTTATGTGTACACAAAGCAAATAGAAGGGGTACAGTTACAGTTTTATTGTATCCATTCATAACGTTACCGTGTACTGTGTACAGTTGCTAAAAAAATTTGGGTGCTACCTTAAATGTTCCATCTAATATCCATAAATCTGATCTTACTAAATTATCTTTATTTACATTATGGTGAATAAAAGTTATGGAAAATGGCATTATTGAAAACGAAAATTATAGCAAATACATTTATGGATTTAAATTATTATGACACTTGATCGATTATGACCAATTTTTAAACAATTTCCACAAATTCTTCATTCAAATATGCAAAAAGGAACGTAATTTTAGGTTTTATGTAAAAGTAACTAAATAGGTTATGTTAGGTTCTCTTTTGACGCTTAACCCGAAAATAGGAGCCCTGCGAAGCAGGGCTCTGTCAACCTCAGTTTATTAAACTAGTGGAATCAATAAAAGCGATATTTAGGTTTTATGTGAAAAACGTGAAACGAAACGCAACCACCATCTTCTATTAATGATATACACAGCTAATGTCAAATTTGTGCGTCATTGCTTTTGTGTACCTAGGGTTAGGTGCGACTGTAATAAGTAATTAAATAGGTTATGTTAGGTTCTCTTTTGAACCTAAATCCGAAAATAATCAAGCTTAGTTAGAAGACGCCATATGAGGTTTAGTTTTAGGTTTAATTGTGAATAAAAAATCTGGGGTTGGGTTTCGAAACGAATCGCCCGAATTTCAGGGTATTGGTTGTGTAGGGCTCCTATTTTCGGGTTAATAATCCATAATGCAATTTTTCAATTTCAATGTAATATTATTTTCATTGCTATAATCGCTTATAAAATTAAAGATTTGATTATATGTAATTCTATCTTTATGTGTACACAAAGCAAATAGAAGGGGTACAGTTACAGTTTTATTGTATCCATTCATAACGTTACCGTGTACTGTGTACAGTTGCAAAAAAAATTTGGGTGCTACCTTAAATGTTCCATCTAATATCCATAAATCTGATCTTACTAAATTATCTTTATTTATATTATGGTGAATAAAAGTTATGGAAAATGGCATTATTGAAAACAAAAATTATAGCAAATACATTTATGGATTTAAATTATTATGACACTTGATCGATTATGACCAATGGAATTAGTGAAAGTCATTTTATGTCATTTCACGATTATGGCAACTGAAGCATTATTTCTAATGAAATTATGGCAAATACCAGTATGGCATATGAAATTATGGCATTTTAAATTATGGCAAACATTAGTAAACCAAATATTAGTACTCTATCTATATTATTCAATAGAACTTATGACGTGCAAATTATATTAATGTTGACCTTTAATTTAAAATGTGTCATACAGTGTGATGAACAGTAAGACTTATGTAATAGCACTATAGTATTTAAGATTATATTTAATGTAAAAGGAACATTTGTACGCCGGTGATGGCAAAATACTATGGACTTAAAAATAGTAAACAACTTTGTAAACAGTATTCCAACAAATAAACTATAATTTTCTATTCTGTAAATGTTTCACATGTATTGTGTTTCGAAAGATATTTCAGAAACATTTTCAGAATAGATGCCTAGACTTAACAGAATATTAGCTTTTTCACAGAGCGACTGCCGACTGACCTCTACAACCGGAAGGCGTAGGCATATTTTATGGTTTAGGCCAGATATTTGAGGGCACTGATTGCCCTAACGACTGTCAAAGATGATAACCGAAACCGATGGTTTTACGTGCTTTACGAGGCACGGAGGGATGTGATCTTTTGTGGCCGGTCACCCTATGTCTCGCAGTGGACGTCGTTTGGCTGATATGATGATGATATTTCATATCAGCCAAACGACCCAAATTCATATAAGTACGCAGATATGGCGTGGCGTACATACGTAATGGAGCCACATAATATTCATATAAGCTTTTGTGCATAAGATTATCAGTATCAGTTCATATTTAAAGCGAATTAATGTAGTATGCTTTCGGATTTGACAATGCATGGACGTAATGAATATAAATTCACTGGATCATCCTATGTATGGCAAACTTAAATTTAAATAATTGTAATGTGAAAGCCAAATAAATATACAGATTATGGTATACAATTATAACATAATCCTGGAGCCGCATAATATTGACCAGCAGGTATATATTATAAAGTTTTGGATTCAAATAAGTACGCACATGTGGCGTATAAAGTGAGCCCTTGGCAAAGTGGCGACCGCTTGAATCTATCGATTCGCAAGGTTAAGCGCGTTAGTCCCCGTCTGGTTTATAGATGGGTGACCAGCCACAAAAAGTCACACCCTCCGTGCCCTAAATTAAATGGACATGTTATAGTAAGAAAACAGTCGCTCAGTGGAAAACTAATATTCAGTCAAATCTGGTAAGACTAGAAAGCGGAGCCCGGGCTCCAAGGCAAAGGCCTGGATGCAACCGGGATAACGCTCGGAGGATGATGGTGACCCATCTATAAACCAGACGGTGACGAACGCGTTTTACCTCGCGAGTTTTTGTCGCGGGCCCCTCTGGTACGTAATGTACCTACCTACTACAAATATTTAACCAAAAACTCCGAAGTAAAAAAAAAACCGCTGGAAAATGGACAAAGAAACCAAGTTAATGTAAAAAAATTATGGCAATTGATAAGAAATACATAATAATAATTCATAAAAGTGACCAAGAACCAATGACTGCCCTCCGTGAAGAATACTGCGCTGCGATTGGCCCATTTGAATCGGATCAAGTAAATCTAAAATACCTTAAGTGTGGATTTGTATAAAAATGGCGTAATTATTATTAGCAACGGCGTTGGTGTTAGTTGATCCGAAGGGAACCACATGAGAATTGGGCGCTCGCAATGGATCAAGAAATCATGGCCGGATCAACAAGTGAAAACGGATCAATCAAAAACTACTTATATGGCACGCTTGATCAACATTGTGATGAAGGGGATATATATATATATATAATATATATATATATATATATATATATATATATATATATATATATATATATATATATATATATATATATATATATATATATATATATATATATATATATATATATATATTTATGAATTTGGGTCGTTTGGCTGATATGAAATATCATCATCATATCAGCCAAACGACGTCCACTGCGAGACATAGGGTGACCGGCCACAAAAGATCACATCCCTCCGTGCCTCGTAAAGCACGTAAAGCCATCGGTTTCGGTTATCATCTTTGACAGTCGTTAGGGCAATCAGTGCCCTCAAATATCTGGCCTAAACCATAAAATATGCCTACGCCTTCCGGTTGTAGAGGTCAGTCGGCAGTCGCTCTGTGAAAAAGCTAATATTCTGTTAAGTCTAGGCATCTATTCTGAAAATGTTTCTGAAATATCTTTCGAAACACAATACATGTGAAACATTTACAGAATAGAAAATTATAGTTTATTTGTTGGAATACTGTTTACAAAGTTGTTTACTATTTTTAAGTCCATAGTATTTTGCCATCACCGGCGTACAAATGTTCCTTTTACATTAAATATAATCTTAAATACTATAGTGCTATTACATAAGTCTTACTGTTCATCACACTGTATGACACATTTTAAATTAAAGGTCAACATTAATATAATTTGCACGTCATAAGTTCTATTGAATAATATAGATAGAGTACTAATATTTGGTTTACTAATGTTTGCCATAATTTAAAATGCCATAATTTCATATGCCATACTGGTATTTGCCATAATTTCATTAGAAATAATGCTTCAGTTGCCATAATCGTGAAATGACATAAAATGACTTTCACTAATTCCATTGGTCATAATCGATCAAGTGTCATAATAATTTAAATCCATAAATGTATTTGCTATAATTTTCGTTTTCAATAATGCCATTTTCCATAACTTTTATTCACCATAATGTAAATAAAGATAATTTAGTAAGATCAGATTTATGGATATTAGATGGAACATTTAAGGTAGCACCCAAATTTTTTTAGCAACTGTACACAGTACACGGTAACGTTATGAATGGATACAATAAAACTGTAACTGTACCCCTTCTATTTGCTTTGTGTACACATAAAGATAGAATTACATATAATCAAATCTTTAATTTTATAAGCGATTATAGCAATGAAAATAATATTACATTGAAATTGAAAAATTGCATTATGGATTATTAGCCCGAAAATAGGAGCCCTACACCACCAATACCCTCAAATTCGGGCGACTCGTTTCGAAACCCAACCCCAGATTTTTTATTCACAATTAAACCTAAAACTAAACCTCATATGGCGTCTACTAACTAAGCTTGATTATTTTCGGATTAAGGTTCAAAAGAGAACCTAACATAACCTATTTAATTACTTATTACAGTCGCACCTAACCCTAGGTACACAAAAGCAATGACGCACAAATTTGACATTAGCTGTGTATATCATTAATAGAAGATGGCAGTTGCGTTTCGTTTCACGTTTTTCACATAAAATCTAAATATCGCTTTTATTGATTCCACTAGTTTAATAAACTGAGGTTGACGGAGCCCTGCTTCGCAGGGCTCCTATTTTCGGGTTAAGGGTCAAAAGAGATCCTAACATAACCTATTTAGTTACTTCTACATAAAACCTAAAATTACGTTCCTTTTTGCATATTTGAATGGAGAATTTTTGGAAATTGTTTAAAAATATTTAGACGCAACTCCGGCAGCCAAAATTACTTTTAGGGGATTAAAACTAACTCCCTTAAGGCCCCTACACCACCAATACCCTCAAATTCGGGTGACTCGTTTCGAAACCCAACCCCAGATTTTTTATTCACAATTAAACCTAAAACTAAACCTCATATGGCGTCTACTACGAGTAACTAAGCTCGACGGAGCCCTGCTTCGCGGGGCTCCTACTTCTGGGTGGTTTAAAAAAAACCACGAAGACTAAGGCGGGAGCGAAGCGAAGCGGAGCTCCCGCCTTAGTCTTCTAACCTAACCTATCCGAGTCGGATTGCACTGAGTCGGGGTGTTAACGATAATTAATTTTGTCCTAACAATATAATGTATTATTTTCATAATTATATCAAATTTTGATTATGTCATGAGTCGATTATGAGATGTGTTACTTATGGAAACTAATTATCTTAATATATATAAATCTCCTGTCACGATGTTTGTTCGCGATGGATTCCTAAACTACTTAACCAATTTTAAATTAAATTGGCACACCGTGAACAGTCTGGTCCAACTTGAGAGATAGGATAGCTTAGATCTTTTATTATAGTCGCAATTTTATTTTATTGCAAATTATTAATTTAATTTGTAAGTAGTTGTGGATTTTGGAATGTTTCACATTGGAACCGACGGACTGCGCTGCTATCGCAGTGTCAAATCTTATACCTAATAATTATTTCGTCAAGGAGTACATCGAAACCTTACCTGAATAATAAAACATTAAAAAATAAAGATATCGAGTTGATTTTGCGGATATAACATATATCCGCAAAATTTGGATTGTCGAGTATTTTCTTAAATTGTAATTGTTCTGACAGACAAATCACAGTCGCCATATTGACCAATCTAGCGAAACGTCACAGATACCGGATAACACAGTCTTTACTAAGTAGTTTGTATGTGTAAATACTTTTTGCAGTTATTATATTTCTTAAACAGTTAAAACGACAACTATGGAAGTATTCGCCCAATAAAGGAGATTTGTATCAAATATAAAAAAATATATATCTTTATCTTTACTAATATAATAAAGCGGAAGAATTTGTTTGTTTGTTTGTTTGTTTGAACGCGCTAATCTCAGAAACTACCGGTCGGATCTGAAAAAATATTTTTGTATACGATAGCCCAGTTATTCCGGAAGTATAACATAACTCTTCGACCCTTTGGGGCCGGGCAAAAGGCTAAAAAGGCTAAAAGATAATGTCAGCTAATCTCAGGAACTAGCAGTCGGATTTTAAAAATTGTTATTGCCTATGATAGCCCAATTATTCGGCTATTATAAAATTAAGCCCCGATTTTCTCAGGAACGGGTGGACCTAGCGAATTGAAATTTATACCAGATACTGAGGTCTATGGTTCCTATTAGGTGTATAAAAATCAGATAGATATATAGAGATCAAGATAAAAAGATATGGTCAAAATTAGATTTTTGTGAAAACTTGTAAGTACCAAAATTAACCTTAATTTTAAACGTTTTTAGGGTTCCGTACCTCGAAAGGAAAAAACGGAACCCTTATAGGATCACTTTGTTGTCCGTCCGTCTGTCAAGACCCTCTTTCTCAGGAATGCGTAGAGGTATCAAACTGAAATTCAATTTCAAACTCGCATTGGAATCAAAACCTACAGGGTACTTCCCGTGAACTCAGAATCTTGAAATTTGGTACGAAGCAAAGTCTTATATCACTCATAAAGGAAAACATGCGAAAACCGTAATTTTTTAGTTACAGCATATAAAAAAAAATTATAAATTTAAAGTTACTACCCCTTTCTCTTGAACGCGTGGAGGTATTAAATTGAAATTCATATCAAATACTCAGGTATATAACACCTTGAGGCTGCAACAAAATCAAGCTTCTATGTCAACGCAATCAAAAGAAAGAGCAATATAAGCATATTTTCAAGCTCGCGCCTACTCGCAAGTGAATCAAAACCTGCAGGGTACTTTCCGTGAGCTCAGAATCTTGAAACTTGCTACGAAGCAACGCCTTATAGCACATATAAAGGAAAAATTGCGAAAGCCATAAATTTAAGCACTATAGTATTTAAGATTATATTTAATGTAAAAGGAACATTTGTACGCCGGTGATGGCAAAATACTATGGACTTAAAAATAGTAAACAACTTTGTAAACAGTATTCCAACAAATAAACTATAATTTTCTATTCTGTAAATGTTTCACATGTATTGTGTTTCGAAAGATATTTCAGAAACATTTTCAGAATAGATGCCTAGACTTAACAGAATATTAGCTTTTTCACAGAGCGACTGCCGACTGACCTCTACAACCGGAAGGCGTAGGCATATTTTATGGTTTAGGCCAGATATTTGAGGGCACTGATTGCCCTAACGACTGTCAAAGATGATAACCGAAACCGATGGCTTTACGTGCTTTACGAGGCACGGAGGGATGTGATCTTTTGTGGCCGGTCACCCTATGTCTCGCAGTGGACGTCGTTTGGCTGATATGATGATGATATTTCATATCAGCCAAACGACCCAAATTCATATAAGTACGCAGATATGGCGTGGCGTACATACGTAATGGAGCCACATAATATTCATATAAGCTTTTGTGCATAAGATTATCAGTATCAGTTCATATTTAAAGCGAATTAATGTAGTATGCTTTCGGATTTGACAATGCATGGACGTAATGAATATAAATTCACTGGATCATCCTATGTATGGCAAACTTAAATTTAAATAATTGTAATGTGAAAGCCAAATAAATATACAGATTATGGTATACAATTATAACATAATCCTGGAGCCACATAATATTGACCAGCAGGTATATATTATAAAGTTTTGGATTCAAATAAGTACGCACATGTGGCGTATAAAGTGAGCCCTTGGCAAAGTGGCGACCGCTTGAATCTATCGATTCGCAAGGTTAAGCGCGTTAGTCCCCGTCTGGTTTATAGATGGGTGACCAGCCACAAAAAGTCACACCCTCCGTGCCCTAAATTAAATGGACATGTTATAGTAAGAAAACAGTCGCTCAGTGGAAAACTAATATTCAGTCAAATCTGGTAAGACTAGAAAGCGGAGCCCGGGCTCCAAGGCAAAGGCCTGGATGCAACCGGGATAACGCTCGGAGGATGATGGTGACCCATCTATAAACCAGACGGTGACGAACGCGTTTTACCTCGCGAGTTTTTGTCGCGGGCCCCTCTGGTACGTAATGTACCTACCTACTACAAATATTTAACCAAAAACTCCGAAGTAAAAAAAAACCGCTGGAAAATGGACAAAGAAACCAAGTTAATGTAAAAAAATTATGGCAATTGATAAGAAATACATAATAATAATTCATAAAAGTGACCAAGAACCAATGACTGCCCTCCGTGAAGAATACTGCGCTGCGATTGGCCCATTTGAATCGGATCAAGTAAATCTAAAATACCTTAAGTGTGGATTTGTATAAAAATGGCGTAATTATTATTAGCAACGGCGTTGGTGTTAGTTGATCCGAAGGGAACCACATGAGAATTGGGCGCTCGCAATGGATCAAGAAATCATGGCCGGATCAACAAGTGAAAACGGATCAATCAAAAACTACTTATATGGCACGCTTGATCAACATTGTGATGAAGGGGATATATATATATATATATATATATATATCGTTTAATATGTCTCTACCCCCCCCCCCCCTTCAGGGAAACAGGCGTGAGTCTATGTATGTATATTAACATTACTGTTTCTTAGCTCTTGGGCTAGTTTTAACTACATAAACGGGTCAAAGTCAAGTTAATGTAGTGTGTGGTGAATTATAAACAGGGTGTATGATCTCATGTCAAAAATTTTAATTTTCTTCGCTTCGCATGAACTTTCTGACTATTCTACATGTATATAGAAATACAGCTTTTTGAAGCGTGACGAATGTTGAATCTTTCAAATCGATCAGTTTGAGGCTATGGTGGAGATGGTTTGGTATTACGCCTGTAGTGGAGACAACTATGGGTACTACGTACACAGACTCCAAATTCTGCTCACTTCATCTTTTAGTTCGGCATATTTACTTATTTTTTCGGCTATAGTTTTTTGTAAGTTATGCGTGTTCGGAATTGCAATATCTATAAGGTGAGTGATTTAATTTACTTTATCTTGAAGAGTTATGTCTGGTCTATTGAAGTGGTCCTATCGGTTAGTATGGCGCGGTCATAGTAAAGCTTGTGTGTGGAATTTTCTAAAACAGTTTGTGGCGTGTATTTATAGTAAGGGGTGTTTGTGTCTTGAATAAGTTTATGTTTGAGTGCTAATTGTTGATGAATGATGTTTGCTACCTGATTGTGTCTACAAGTGTAATCTGTCTGTGTGAGTTGTATGCATGCTCCAGCAATGTGTTTTATAGTCTCTGATTGGCTATGGCATTTTCGGCATTTATCATTAGTGACTGTTGGATCTTTAATTATATACTTTCTGTAATTTCTTGTGTTTATAATCTGGGGCCCGATTCTCCTAAATAAATTTGTTCAAAATACAGTTTCGATATAATGTCAGTGTCACAAATGGTATTCTCCTAAATTAATAGATATTTGAATGAAATTGTAATGAGATCGTAAATTGAAACAAGTGTCAAATATGTGTCAAAGACGAACTGTTTATTTCTAATTATACGATAATGACATTTGGTTAGCAGAATACCGATTTTGAGTCAATTCAAAATATAATCTCATTCCGTTCAAAATATAATTTCAATGTCATATAAAATAGGAGAATTGGCCCCCAGGTCTTGAATTGAAATTATGAGGCTTTCAGTTTCAGGGAATAAATTGCCTATACTAAGCCATTTATTTGAAGCTGTTGTATCTATGTGGGGTTGCTCTATATCGTGAGGATGCCAGCTATGTAACACTTTCTTCTTCCAATTTTCTAGTTTTTGTTTCTGTGTATCCTGAGTGTCTGTGTGTTGTGTCTCTGTTTGGTTATTCAAGTTAAGTGGTGTGTAGCTCACATCATTTGTAACTATGGCATTACGAATGTCACTCGTGTCGGACTTCGTGTGGAAAAAGGTTCTTAAGTTTCTAACTTGTTTTTGCCAAAGTTCATGAATCTCTATTAGGCCTCTCCCACTATTTTGTCGTTTGATAGTTAGCCTCTCTATTGCTGATATAGGGTGTAGAATATTCTGTTTGGTGAATGTAGTGCGTGTAATCCTTTCTATTTGCTGAATATCGGTTTTTGTCCATTTTATTATTCCAAAAGAATATGTTAAAATACGGATTGCGTAGATATTCACTGCCTTTATTAAGTGCTTGCCTAAAAGTTGAGTTTTACATAGTGCATTTACTCTTCTTCTGGACTCTAAATTCAGTAATTATTATTATTATTAACCCTAGATCACTAACCTTATTTTTCGACGCTTATTACGAACCTTCGTACTTTCGACTACGGTATTTAATAAAGGGGAATATGGATTTTATTTTAATTAAACATGCATATTTTTTATATTTATTATAAATTTATAATATTCTTCTTATTAATAATAAGGTAACATAAACCAAAAAAAACAGCCTTATAAATGAGATCGTAGGTTTTATGCTAAATTAACCATGGTAACATTTTTAAAGATTTTTAATAAGTATTCTTAAAAGTTAATGTGAAAAATAATTTTCAAATATTAGAAATAACGAATGAAATAAAGTAATGAAGCAAAAATTTTGGTAAAAATCTATCAAGTTATACATTTGTGACAAACGTTAAGTTTGTGCTCCCCGCACAACGTTTTATTGCTCTGGGTGCAACTACTTTTAGTCATCCTTCGCTTTGCGTAGGGACACAATGCTCATATTTTCCTTTTTTTTTTACAGGAGGTACATCAGTCGCATTATTTTCGCCAGTCTCAATTGTAGAATTCAAAGTACTACTTCCTGGCATATTTAATATCTGTTTAATTGAGCCCCGCAGACCAGTTTGAAGAGTTTTATTGTCAAAATTTTGGCAAGTGCGATTCGATTAGCTTACGATGCAGAGCTTTTAGGTATTCACGCCTTGATAAAGGTTTTTTGTTAGCCTCTATATCATTTGTTATATATAAATAACGTAACTATTTATAAATGCAATGTTCAGCATTCCATAAGAAAGGCACAACGGTCAGCACCGTGTTTTTCTACTGCAAGAAGAAGAAAAAGCAAGGGAACAAATATATCAGGTCCAAAGTGCCTACTCCTCCTTTTGTTTGGTGGTAAATTTCAACCATTGTGGGCTTTTTAGTATTTACATTTAATATTTCCTTCGTCACATGATACAGTAAAAAAGAAATTACTTTTTGGGGTTTTGCCTCAAGGTGGTCTTCTGACTTCTCTCTCGCTCCCTAATGAATTTTCTACATCGCTATCGTCTTCTAATAATAACTGACGAAGTATATCTAAACAACGCATAATAAAGCATTAAAGGTAAATAAAATAAATAAACTAATTACGAACTAATCCCCTAGATTACGAACCTTCATCGATTCGACTACGCGGGTTTGTTTAACGGCCATTTTCAATATTCGAACTATAGATAGATCTGTAGATTTTAGATTCGTGTTTGACATATTTTGTATGGAGCTTATGTCAAAAACTGTCAAAAACGAATCTAAAATCTATAGATCTATCTATATTTCGAATATTAAATTCCGTAGTAAATCGTGCTAACTTTTGCGCGCGCGATCTTATTTCAGAAATAAATAAGAATAGGTAAATGAACGATAGACACTATAGGCAATATTGAGAATATGTATTACCATTGTTATGAAGTAAATAACTAAGAACCAGAGTATTACATTAAGAATATTTTTGTTTAAAAGATTTATAACATTTTTTTGCCGGTGTGTGTATCGATGACGATTGTATGTGGGTGCGAAATAACAACAAAATCAATCATGGCTTTATTAATTATGTACCACTACGACTATGTATGCCTACGGCTGTATCATTTTACGAAACAAAAGAAATAACGTTGAAATCGCAATCAAAAAAGTGCAAACATCCGTAAAACTACATCATTATATTGAATCTAATTTATAAACAAAACCGTCTTGCTTCACTTAAAAAGCAATAAGTAAGACAACCAAAGCAATCTTAGGAAACACAAACAATTACGTACTACAGACTTTAGCAAAATATCTATGACGTAATTTCTCAAACAAAAAGGGCACAAATGGTTCATCTGCTAATAAAACTCCAGTAACCTTTCTCCGAAAGATAAATACAGATAAAGTTCGAGGATACAATCCACAAAATGTAACAGTTCAAGGATAGAGGCAAGATTAAAATACATCTGGTATCATCCTACAGAAAACGTATCTTTGCGAGGATATGACCCCTCACCTTTAGAAGGCACAGTTACTAGGCCCATCGTAATAGTAATATTACATTTTATGAATGAGTACAGTACTTAGTACACTATGACCTTTACTACAAAGAAAGGCTCAGGAATGTTTGATGTAATTATTCAGTGAAATATAGTACAAATCTGCCTAAGGGTTTGCTTTATATCGTATTATGACTTTAGTCCACGCCCTACAGCGGAAACTATGCGAGGCAAAGGCGATGTGATGCGAAAATCTCACACATTAGATACTAGTTTAAACTAGTAGATGACAATTGCTTTCAAAGTTTTGCGATCTGTACATAATCTAATTTTTATGTAGCGATCAATCGCGTTATTATTTTAAAATAGAATTGATCATAAATAAAACACGTTCATTCTGTGAAATTAAAGAGTATGCAATTAGTTTACTCTGCCAAACTGTAAAGATTTGTTGGCAGATGAAGCTCCCATTTTACATCAATGTGAGGACCAAATGAAGGCACAATGTCGCTATCGCAGGGCATCCACATATGCCGAGACCGGCTAGTGTATGCCATGCAAAAGCCACTGCAAATAGAAGGAACTTTACCTTTATTTCCAATAGTCACGCGATTCGTATTCATTCATATTACTTAGTAGCAAAAGGTGTCAGTTTACTTAGGACGTAATGAACCGCATCGCTTGCGATCGCTTATATAAGCTATTAATTAGCAGCTCGATGCCATTTACCAATGCTTTGTTCAACGCAAAATCTCACTTTTACTGCGGCTTTTGGCGGTGTTGGTTTCGCTTTTGCTAATGAAGTCAGCTGCAAAAAGACAGAGCAAACAATTACAAAAAATCGATTTATTATCAGCATGGCCGCGGAGTCTAGTGATCGCAAGAGGTTGGTAAAACCGGATATACGTATACATATACTAAAGAAGCGAATGAAGCATCATGTAACTGTTTCAATTCACAAGCAATGCACAACCAAAAAACTATTGGGTGCTAGAAGCTGAGATCTGGCTTATATGACCTTTAGTACCGCTGTAAGGGTGCACTAAGAAGGGATTGCCCATAATGCCCACGGGATCAGGGAGAAACTGTTAAATAAAAGTATAATGTGCTGGCGTAGCAGCGGGCATCCTCCAGTCATGTATAAAATGCACGTATCAGAGATGCTCAATATATTTCTATAACGAGTTCAACATAGATATTGATAGCATGTGTATTAATTTGGAAATATTTCTGATTCTTTGATCTGGTTCAATAATTTTATATATTTCAATAAATTACGCAATAAATCGTGTGGTTATATCGTGTGGATAATCGTGTGGTTGACGGCATAGAATACAAGTGTCACCACCCCCTATCTTGCCGTGGGTGTTGTAAGAGGCGACTAAGGGATAACACGATGCAAAAACCATCTTTGCGTAGTGACGGAAAACTCGACATCAAACCCTATACGACTGCCTCGTTGGTCTCGCAGCATAAATGTGCGCGTGAGATCGGGAGGTCCCGGGTTCCATTCCTGGGTCGGGCAGTGTTATTGGGTTTTTTTGTCACGAAATTCTCAGTAGCAGCACGGAGTCTGGAAATGTGCCCGGTACGGTAATAGGCTCGCCCCTTATTACGTGGGACTAAAATATATCTGGCGAAAAGTGGGTGTAGAAATACACCTCTGCCTACCCTTTCGGGGATAAAAGGCGTGACGATATGTATTTATGTATGTATGTACGCAATAAAATCATTTTACTTACTCAAGAAACATTACACACTCTTCATTATTTCGTCTCTTGGTACTCATTATTATTAAAAATAAACTTTGTTTAGGTATAACGAGTTGTTTTTACAAAGTAAAATAATTTACTTTGAGTATCAAATACTCGTTACAGATTCTATGTTATAAATTTTCCGGTGTAAGAAGATGACTACAGAAGTAAATATAAAAAAAAAATAGACAATTATTGTGACAATGGTCATCTAAGGAATCTGATGGGAGTGAATGAAGCAAGAGAGATATGTCTGGATCGTTGCAAATGGCGTTCCGTAGTCTCTGCCTACCCCTCCGGGAAACAGGCGTGAGTCTATGTATGTATGTATGATCATCTAAGAAAAATAAATCTTTGCCTATATTTAGTGTGAGCCTTTTGAACATTCATATCATTATTCATTCCTTATTTAGACTCAAGAAGTAAAGATACACAATTTAGTAAATTGACTGATAGTCTTATGTTTGTATAAGGTAACAGTAATTTACTAATTTTATTTGTGTAAGTTCAACTTAAGGATCAGGACCACTATAAATTTGGGTTGAATCAAAACTGATTCTATCTTTATTAGTATCAGTCTTGAATACTAGTAGACCGAACCCCTAACTTTATGACTGAAGTAAGACTGATATTTTTACAAAGTTTCTGAAACTTGTTTGAGAAAATTTCAATAAGATTTCTTAATGAACGCAAACATTTCGCAAAAAACAACTCAGACTTGAAGAATAACAAAGCTAGCACAGAAAATACATATTGATTAATGAGCTAGGCAATAAATTTTCTAGACGATAAAGCCTTAAAAATGTGTTCGTCGAAACGCCTTCGTAATGTCGGCTACGACATTGCCGTCGCAATATTGAATACGTCTGAAACGCCGTATCACTTTCATATTTTCATATTAATCGTAAAATTCAAATTAACCGTTTTATTTTGTTTTGGCAGTAAAATATCAGCACCTTGGTGTTTATAACACAATTATGGGAGGATGTTTCTAGATGAAAAAGAAAATTTTCAAGCTACCGATGTTGTATTTATTTTAGTACCCACTTCTTCAAGAAACGATAAGGGATGCCATGTTGTCGTCAATTATTAAAATATATAACAACAAAAAATATTTATGAAGACAACGATATAATATCAGGTAAACGTGCCTATTATTTTGATACGCTATCAGTCGGGAGTATTTTTTTTTATTAGGTACTGTTCCAAGGCGAACCCAAAAAGCAGAATAAAGTTAACTACTTAATTCTGTAAAGGAATTCAGCCCCTTTAATTTCAACGTATTTATTTTTGAGTCTCTTCTATCGCTCCTTAACTTGACATGACTAATCATAAGGTTGAGCCGTACGATGGCTGTTGAAATCGGGCCATCAGCGGGCTGAGTCAGTTATAACCATCAGATGATATCCCTCATTGTACTCGCATGGCTTAGATGCGAGTACAATGAGGGACTTCAAAAGAATTATGTCTGGACTTCAAAAGAATATAAACAAAGAGACAAAATATAATGAGATGACAAAAAAAACTCATATTTTTTCTTATATTATAATAATTTCTTCTCAAGAAGTCATTTAGCTAGGAAAAGCCGGCATTATCTAGAATAGGGTTTTGACTTATATTAGAGTTACAAACAACCAAAATTCAGAAATAAATATGTCTTTATAAACAATACTGTATAATAATCTCTGAAATCAACTATAAGACTCTATCGCGTGCCTTAAAGATTTTAAATAGCTATGTGCACTTATTATAAGGTAAATTTGTAGTAGAATATTCTCCATTATTTCCAGAAGGCTTGTAGTGTCGAGTGCAGAAAATGAACTGGATATTAAACGGTGCTTAGAAACATAATAGCTATTGAAGGCGTCTTAATAGCTACAGGATTAGTTGCCTGAGAGTACTTACAAAATGAAATCTAGCATACACAGTTTGCTTTAGTCGCTTAGAGTTTATTTTTATGGGTGGTCGTGGAGTACCAAGGTTAATATTGATACTAAGGTTGAGCAAATTATTTTTCAAATAACGACATACTGATTATGATTTTACATAGGATATACTTGAAGTCAAAGAAGAGACTGCAAGATTTCATTGAAAACACATTAAATAAAGAAACTGTTTTGTAAAGGTATTAACTTTCGACTGCAGGATTCAATAAAGTATTTATGAATAGAGTTGAAAATGAAAATAGCCGAACTACTACCACTTCGGCTATTTTGATGGCTATATCCGGCTTTTCTTGATGTCCATTGTTTGAATGTGTATATTAAATTCTACTGAGATACAGGATCCACTCGGGCTGTAGAAACAGCCAAATAGCCAACGCCCAGACCTTAAAAAAATTAAAAAGCAAAATAATCGAAACCGAAATGTGTATTGAATTATTGATTAATAAATAAACGAAAATTTGCCTAAGATTCCTTTAGTCTAGACATTTATTTTGAATGCTTTTCTAATGAAACGTGATGACTACCCAAATTATTTGAAGTGCTAAATATTTCGTGCACATCTCAAATATTTCAAAGCCAATTCAATTAAGTGATCATTAAAAGCAATGGTGCATTAATTTTGACGTCTGACTGATATTCGAGACGCCGTTATTTCAATAAATATTTCCGAGTAGTTTCTATACTACTCGGGAATCTAAACTTCAGTGATGCGCAAATGTCAGCGTCGTGAAAACTGCGAGGTCTAGACACGACACGTCATTATTCTAGTTGGCTAGTCAATATAGTGAAATAAATAAATAATTACGTCCCGTATTCTGAACGTACACCATCATCGTCGTCGAAAATCTTGAAGCCCAGGTGCCACACTCTAGTTAAACCAGATTTCACAGAATATTAGTTTTTCATAAATACATACACACCTACATATTGTAAGTAATGTAATCTTATCTACATACATATTGATTGATACGATTCTACCCTAGCTCACACAGCTAGGGCAGAATCGTATCAATCAAATATTTACAAAGTATGCCCTAGAATATATAATTTTCTTCAGAGTTCTATATTCACTGCAAAATATGAGCCAAAAATCCAAAAATACAAAGTAAATATTTTGCGATATGAAATGAGTCTATCTAAGAGAGATTTCTCATATAAATTCTTCATTAAGAGCACTATTTCAGTTGTTTGTTTTATTGATATAAGTTGCAAATAAAACGCAGGACTTTGCCATTGATATTCTTTACAAGTTGAAAATTATTAAATGGATCAGCATTTGGATAACATTAGAAAATATCTAAGCTATAAATGCAAAATGGTCGTTAAAACAACTTTATTGAATGCAACTAATTTACCTACATGTAAATAAGGGCTCTCGAGCACATAAGTGTTTTGACATCAAAATAATAACAGTACATTCATAAATATAACATGAACTATGTCTGTCTATGTTCCTGCATGTTACGACAAAGCTACTAAGACGTAGATTATATTCTAAGAAAGGATATTGGTTATCTTTGATCACAGCAAATCGATTTGCTTACCCCGTAAAGCAAACTCCATTTTACTGTAGAAAGTATTACTGGGTGTAATCTTACACCTTTGCATACCACTTCGGGGATACAGGCGTGGTTCTATAAATAAATAAATAAAGTATTTCTGTAGGCGCTTTTATGTGGCAACTAAATATTACTTTGTTTATTCTTTGTGGCTTAAGCTTGTATTTTATTTGATCCACTTGAGCGTTATCTAAATTGATGATGGTGAAGTAAAGTTAGCTGATTTTATTTATATTGTTAACTAGAGGAAGCCCGCAGCAACGACTGCAGACTTTTCTAAACTAACCGTTTCTGCCCAGTCATGTTGCAATTTGGGAAATTGTTTCTTAAGGTACGCCACAGACGGGTCCGTGGCCACGCATAGGGTCCTCAAAAACATACATGCCAAATTTCAGCTTGTTACACTCAATTATTATAGTTATAATAATTATAGTTATTTTGGTAGTACGTTTTCTGTCAGTTAGTCAGTAACGCAAGAGTTTTATATGTACAAATATACTACTTATACTAAAAGCTTATGCATAATTGATCTGTGAAAGGGACTAAAACTAGGCCCAGAATACCGCAAAACTACCTCAAATTAACAATGATTTATCGTGTGAAAGGGCCTTTGATGTGTTCGGAAACAATGCCTTTTCAAACTGCTGTAATACGGGACTCATTTATTTCCTTGTACAATAATTGGAGGTGGTGCTTAGGAATATTTAATGCTCGTGCCGCTGAGCTAACAATGATAGTACATGAAGTAGTACAGAACCAATGATTTTTATGGACTGGGTTATTTAATAAAATTATCCGAACAAGTTTTCAAAAGTAGGACAAATGCAAAAAAAAAAATATTATGTGGTCAAGATATTCGTTTATAATTTTACTCGGGCAAACCGACTTGGTTATTTTTTACCTGCCTTTCCTTAACGTTCAACACAACTTTATTTGGGGATCTCGTTGCTTTGATTTAAATTCTAGATATAACTAAAATAATTTGGAACAACCTACTCACTGTCCCCGTACTATAGTAACGTAATAAATGGAATGATTGTTAGTTGAGTTCATAAGCTTAGCGGTCCGAATAGTCAGTGAAAATGTTCCTGTCTTTGGAACAGGCGCGAGAAAGGGCTGCCAAGCCCTCTTTATTTGTACCACTATAAATCTACTACTTTGTCGTGGCCTACACTACCGCCTCTGCTTCCACCTACTGTCACGTATATAGGACGTGAACAAAGAATTTGGAAGAAATAAAACTAAGTTTTGAAATTTAAAAAAAAATTAAGGTATATTAAAAAAAATTGTAAGGTTCGGCCTAGGTCGTTGCGCACTTGACTAGCCTTCCACACTTCCCTGGCGAGGTCCCGTCCTCCAGGCGTAGTCCAGGTCAGCTCGGATTCTCCACTCAGGCGATGAAGGAGACTGGGAATCCGGTTACGTCAGTTGAACCGTGACGTAATTCCTAGGAACAAAGGCTGAATCATTAAGCTGCCGGTATAAGGGGCGCACGGGAAACGCTAGGATGCATGGCAAGAACTAGATTGGCAATTTAGGGCTTATAATGGCGGAAGAATTCTAAGTGTGAAAAAATCTAAATTAATAGTAAATGTAAGCAAGCAGAGACGGTTACAAACATTGAGCTTTGAAAGTTTAAGTATAACATAGTGGAAGAAAGGCAACTATAAGCATTACACACAGGATAGAATAATAAGAATATTTAGTCGGACTCGTACCTCTAAAATTAACACAAAGAATATAAAAAAAAAATCGAAAATCGGCGGTAGGTGTAAAAATAGTTAACACATAGTCTGAATTATAAAATTTAAATTTAATTGCTTTAAAACATATTTAAACATTTTATACCATCACACCAAGTTTTATAAAGCATAAATAGTCTGTACTAACGTTGGTACAAGATACACATACCTACTTGTATGTAACTGCAATTCCGCAAGTCACACCACCTACCAGCGCTACACACTCACTGGAGTTTTACACCTCACAAGCACAACACTACCGGAATGTCTCAGTTGGCTGATATTAAGATGGCACAAGACAACCTGGAGGAGTCCTTTTCCAAAAGGATGGCGGAGTTAGAAGCGCAGCTGCAGGGAGGTCCGGCCAAGGACACTGTAGCAAAAATTGCTGAAGAGTTTCGCACATTCCGAGAGCTAATGTTTGCAATGCTCAGTCTGCTGCGCAAACAAATCAATGAATGCGCTCATAGCATTGATGCCATGGAGACAAGGCACAGGCGCAAAGCTCTCCTTTTTCTCGGCATTTCTGAGGCTGAGAAGGAAGACTGCAGGTCATCTGTGTTCAAGATTGTTCAGAAGATGGAGCTGCCGAGCATAGCCATGGACTCTATACATTCATGTCACAGGATTGGGTTGTCTAATGATGGTCACCACCGGCCAATCTTAGTCTGGTTTGCAGGAGTGGACCAAAGATCTTCAGTCTGGAGGGCTAAGGCGAAATTGAAGGGTACATCCGTCTCAGTGAAGGAATTCCTGACAAAATCTAGACAGGCCATTTTCGCTAAAGCCCGCCAGCACTTTGGTATGCGGGCTTGCTGGACGCAGGACGGCGTGATCATAGTGAAGGCGCCCGATGGAGTTCGTCACAAAGTGTTCCACGCAGATGAACTGAACTCTTTGACCCAGAAGCACGCTAAGTCTGCAAGTGGCTCCTCATCTCAGGGCAAGAATGTCAACAAGTCACGTAAATAGCTATCATTTAATGTTTACAACTACTCTTATCTCGAGACTTCCTCTTTCTTTATATTTTCTGTCTACTGTAGTTTATTATGCTGTTTCTTCTTATTATTTCCGTTACCCACTTTCTTGTTTCTTTGTTATTGATAAGTTGATAACATAAGTAATAATTATTTTATTTCACCGCACGGTAAATTATTGGCTGTCAAAGTGACGTTGTCAATTGTATTTGTAAATGTCAAATAGAAATTATTGTTGCGTTCGGAAACAGCATTCAATATTTTTTTGTTTTTGTAAGCTGGCGGGTGGTGCTGGGTTACTCGTATTGTATTGAAGTATTATTAAGGTAGTTTAATTCTTGATATTTCGGTTATTTATATTTATATATTTATATTTATTTTTATATTTTATCTATGAATGCCATTGATGATACGTATTGGTCTGCCGACGAAACAGCCGCTTCTTCCGACAATGATAGTTTCTCTTCTGCTGATGGTGCCTTGAGTGATTGTTTAAGACTTTCGTTTACCCAACAATCTCGAATGACGCTGAACATTTGTCACCTAAATGCTCAAAGTATACCGAGCCACTTCAGTGACTTACTGGATCTTGTGGCGGATGTCAATGTACATGCCGTCCTGATTTCGGAGAGTTGGCTGAAACCTACTCTTCTTTCAACTTCTTTCTCCCTCCCCGGCTTCATTCTAATACGGAATGACCGAGTTGGGAGGAGAGGTGGTGGGGTTGCAGTCTATCTCCGCAGTACTTTTCCTTTTAAAATCCTTGAATCTTCTAATCCCGCCTCTTCGCCTGCGGAGTACTTATTCCTTGAGGTTGACGTCAGGGGAGCGAAAGCTGTTCTTGGCGTCGTCTATTGTCCCCCTACTGTCGATTATTTCTCCAGTCTCGAACCGATTCTGGAATCTATAGGGTCACAGTATGAACATCACGTCATCATGGGCGATTTTAACACCGATCTCCTTTCTCCTTCCTCTAGTCGTTCCAGTAAACTCCTTGACATTATCGAGTCAGCCAGCCTCCACGTTATGCCATTACAGGCCACACATCACAATAGCAATGGGGTGGACACGTGGCTTGACTTGATCCTTACGTCCAATCCTTCCCTAGTGACATCTCACGGTCAACATCCTGCTCCTGGTTTTTCCCGCCATGACCTTATTTTCCTTACTTACCGCTTAAAACCTCCTAAATCCCCTCCTAAAGTCCGGTACATGCGTTGTTTTGGTCGTATGGATGTTACTAAACTCGGTCAGGATGCTTCAAAGCTGAATTGGGACAACATGTTTTCTGCCTCCACTGTAGATGATAAAGTAAATGTTTTCAACAGCACTATATGTCGTCTATACGATGTACATGCACCGGTAAGGCGCGTGAAACTAAAGCATCCCCCAGCACCCTGGCTTACAGCGGGTGTTCGAATGGCAATGCGCCGTAGGGATCGGGCGTTTAGGAGATATAAACGGGACCGGTGCGAGGAAAACTGGGTGCTTTTTAAATCTGCAAGGAATTGGTGTAATCAGATGGTGCGAAATGCCAAACGCCGACACATTCTTAACAACATTACTTCTACATCGCCTGCCAATATTTGGAAGTTCCTTGGAACTCTTGGTATTGGTAGGCAGCAACGGTGTGACTTCCGTCTGACACTTGGTTTGGATGATATTAACCAATATTTCACCACTTCCACTCCTTTGGATCACCAGACCAAGTGTCTGACAGTTAACTACTTAAATAATTTACCCCAAATTGACATTGAATCTTTCCAATTTTCTCCAGAGTCTTCAGGTGATATCAAAAGGATAATCCTTTCCATAAAATCTAATGCCGTGGGTTATGACAACATCAGCCGCCGTATGGTCATTACCATCTTGGACCAACTCCTGCCGGCGATCACCCACGTCATTAATTTTTCCCTTGAGTCTGGTTCCTTTCCGTCCTTGTGGGGCAAAGCCCACGTTATCCCTCTTGCCAAAATCTCCAATCCTTCTCTTCCCAACCATTTTCGACCCATATCCATTCTTCCTTTCCTCTCTAAAGTGCTAGAAGCCTGTGTCCATAAACAGTTGAGTCGGTTTATACATCGTCATAACCTGTTGAGTCAATATCAATCTGGATTCAGACCTGGCCATAGCACTACTTCCACTCTCCTCAAAGTGACTGGCGATATTCGAGAGGGCATTGAAAACTCTAAAGTTACGATTTTGGTTTTAATTGATTTCTCCAATGCCTTCAATACCGTCAGTCACGACCTCCTTTTATCCGTCCTCTCCTATCTTAAGGTTTCACCTGGGGCTCTGGATTGGTTCTCAACATATCTTCGGGGACGTCAGCAGTCGGTACACCTTGATAAGTCTTGCTCAAGATGGGCTGACATTGAAGCTGGTGTCCCTCAAGGCGGTATTCTCTCTCCCTTGTTATTTTCCATATTTATAAATCTCATAACTAAAAATCTTCAGTGTTCTCACCATTTGTATGCCGACGACTTGCAGATATATACCCAGGTAAATGTAGAGTCGCTGTCTACGGCAATCGACATGATTAACAGGGATCTGGCTGAGATACATGATTGGACTACAAGGTTCGGGCTGACTGTAAACCCGAATAAAAGTCAGGCCATTATTTTGGGCAGCCAAGGCTTGTTAAGAAAATTTGACACAACCCATTTTCCAATCATTACATACAACGGCACGGCCATAGATTGGTACCCGGTTGTTAAAAATCTAGGGCTGCATATGGATGCCACCCTTAATTGGCGAACTCAAGTGACCCAGGTGAGTCAAAAGGTCACCGGCACCCTACGGACTCTTTACCGCCTCAAGAACTTGCTGCCATCCAAGACCAAGACAATGCTTGTGCAGACTTTGATTTTCCCATTAATCGACTATGGTGATGTATGCTACTATGACCTGAATGCAGATCTTCTCAACAAACTCGACCGTCTTCTCAATAACTGCATTCGATTCGTTTTCAATCTTCGCAAGTATGACCATGTGTCTGCTTACCGTTCCCAATTGAAATGGCTTCCTATCCGTCATCGTTGCAGTTTGCGTGCTCTCACTACCCTCTTTTCTATTCTTATGTCTCCTTCATCCCCAAATTATTTAACCTGTCATTTTCAATATCTGTGTTCTAACCATGACCGCAATTTGCGATCGTCTAATAATCTTCTTCTTACTGTCCCTTCTCATAACACATCTCTTATTCACTCTTCCTTTCTCGTTCAGTCCACTCTCCTCTGGAATGCCCTCCCTCTAGAAATCAGGACGTGCAAAACGAAGTACAAATTTAAGGCGAAGGTAAAGGAGCTTTTGTTGGCAAGACCAGCGGATGTGTCATAGGATCTGTATCTTCATTTCTACTCACATTATTACTTTGCTATTGTATGTACCTACTGTATTGTATTTGTGTATGGCTTTACGCATTCTTCCTTTAATTCTTATATGTATATATTGTTTATTATATATCGTATATATCGTATTTAGGTAGTATAATTATATGTGTATATATTTATTTATATATGTATGTATAGTGTATACATGTATATTTATTTAAGAATTATATTATATTATTATACCTATATTATAATTATAGTAAGTATTTAATACACCTACTACGTTTCTCAGCACCGCTCAAAGGTAGAATGGCGGATAATGCCCAAGGCATTAAGTCAAACTGTACACAGTTCAGTGTATAAATAAATAAATAAATAAATATAATACAACAGGTAGGTAACGGCCGTTAGAAATCTTTATAAATAAATGTGCACAACTTACCCAAGTTTGGGAATCACGGTCACTAAATAAATAATTACAACTGTTTTAAGTATATGGAGAAAGGCAATCCACTCTTAAGTTGATATTAAAGTTTTAAAATATTCGTAAATAACTTTACGTTTAAGTTTGATATTTCGTAATAACGGTTAACCAGTGAGAAAATTAGTCAAGGCGACAGCGTTCGTGCCTCGAGAGGTTCGGCTACGGACTGCCTGTGATAGATAGGTGCGCGCGCGGCGCGCGGCCGCTGGCGGGCGGCGATGAGGAACCGATACTTCTGTATATATATAAAATAATGTGGTTGTCCGCATTGCTTGTCGTTTTTTTTTTTTTTTTATAGTTATATTTAAATTGTTTATTATGTAAATAGTTTAAATTCATTTGTTTATTTTGTAAATAGTTTAAATAAAAGTGTTTATTTTTAAGTTGTTTTTTTTAATTGTTTAATTTTAAGTTATTTTTTTTTAAATCAGTAGTAAAGGACATTTATGTACACTACATATGTTACATTACCCCTCTTCCCAGAAAAAGGATTTCAACTTATTGAAATCCGAAAAAAAAAAATTAATTAACTTACTACGGGTATCTCTTAAGCTTGAGATCCTTAACATGCCAAACGCCAAGGTCGCGACCATTCATGTCTTCTAGAACGTAAACTAATGGTGATCGTTTAACTTTTACCCGGCATTTTTGAAATTTAGGGGCTAACTTCTTACTAAAATGAGCATCTTTATCGCTCTGGAAGTAACAACGCTTCCAAACGATATCGCCCACACTAAACTCGGCATGTTTGCGGCGCAAGTTATAATGCTGTGTATTTTTCACATGAGCTTCCCACAAAGCAACCTGAACTTTATCGAATATTGGCGATAATTGACGTAAGTTTGCAGCATAAGCATCGCGTGGTAGAAATATAAGGTCGGCTGGATCTGGGTATTCGATGTAATGAGAACCACAAACGACTAACTCTCTTCCGTGTACCAAGAAGGATGGAGTATACCCCGTGCTTTCGTTAACAGAATTATTAATGGCGAATTGGATTTGAGGAAGTTTGGTGTCCCAAGATCTATGATCCCCATCTACGAAACTGGAAACAGCAGTTATTATTGTTTTGTTATATCTTTCCACTATATTGATTTGTGGAGTGTACTTGGGAGTAAAATGTATGCTAGGAATTTTGTACTTTTTGAAAAGATTATCCAAATCTCGGCTAATAAACTGACTTCCATTATCAAGAATAATAGTTTGAGGTATTCCGTGAACGAGAAAGACGTCATCCTCAAGGTGTTTGACTATTTAATTTGAAGTAGCTCGACGAAGTGGAAAAAGAAGGCAATATTTAGAAAAGCAGCAAGTCACAACGAAAATAAACTGATTCTGTTTCCGAGAAGAAGGCAATGGACCAACCAAGTCGATTGATAGAACCTGGAAGGGACGAGAAACCTCATTTTTCCAGAGACACTATGGGTAGAATGCTTATGAGCTAGACACGTTTCACAGTTAGAAACAAATTGAACTACTCTAGAATACATACCGAGCCAATAAAAACGAAGTGCTAAGCGCTTATATGTCTTAAACACGCCGAAATGACCAGAAATAGGTTCAGAGTGGCACTGAATTAAAATGTCTGCTTGTTGTTCTTTAGGAATAACCTTCTTCCAAGCAAATTCAACCGTAAGGTCAACCTTAGTTTTCATGTACCTATATAATTCATTATTTTCCACCTTGTACTTTGGGAAATTTATAGGATTAGACTGGCAGCCCTGGAAGATCTTCAGATACCAAGAATCCTGAGTATCAGGGCCTGAAGCCGCGGAAACATCGCCGTTTGAAATAACGTCAACTGGAACACATCTAGAAAGGGCGTCCGGGATAATATTTTCCTTTCCACGGCGGTGTCTAATTTCAAAATTAAAAGAAGAAAGGCGAACTCCCCACCTTGCAAGCCGACCAGTTGGATTAGTGAGAGACATAAACCATTTAAGCGAAGAATGGTCAGTGTAGACTAAGAAGGTTTTGTCGGTCTCAAGGTAACAGCGCCAGTATTCAAGAGCAGTAAGAACGGCAAGAGCCTCCCGTTCTGTTGTGCTGTAGTTCCTCTCCGGTTTACTTAAAGAACGGCTCATGTACGCAATTGGATGTTCCACACCATCAATAGTTTGAGCTAACATTGCACCGATACCAAAATTGCTAGCATCAGTGTGTACCTCAAAAGGAAGGTTAAAGTCAGGACAAGCAAGGACAGGTGCTTGAACTAGTTTGGATTTTAATTCTAGAAAAGCCTTGTCAGCATCCGGGTGTACACTATGTTACACTACTACAACTTTAGTCTTCTAAAATAGGCTATCGTCTTCAACCCACGCCTTTGCACACACTACCTCAACAAAGATACACCTCCACACCACCCTTAAACTAACCAACCGGGTGAGTATTCAATGGGTCATTTAAGATTAACATAAACTCGATTTTGCATACAAATTTTCACCTACTATTCAGAGTCAGCCCCTAAGAGTATCTTCTTTCTCCTAGCGTTATCCCAGTTTCAATCTGGGGTCCGCTTACTAGTCTAACCGGATTTGACTGAATATTAGCTTTTCCACGGAGCGACTGCCTGTTTGACCTCCGCAACCCAAAGGGATAGCGATATTCCATGGTTTAGACTAGTGTCAGTTTATTCAGAGATCGCTACTGACTCCCTATAACGACTGTCAAAGATCTTCATGACAAGCGGGAGTGACGGCTTAACGTGCTCTCCGAGGCACGGGGCAAGCGATAATTAATAATTCAATACGCACATAACTCCGAAAAGTCAGTGGTGCGCGCCGTGGATTTGAATTCGATTTCGATTGCTACATCAGAGCGCTACCGTGCTTCGCAGGACACGTAAAGCTGTCAGTCCCGATTTTTTCAGGCGGCCTATAAATGCCGACACCAGAGTTGGCCGCACATTCATATGGAAAGAAAAAAACAGGTCAGTAAAAAAATTAATATAACAAAACAATATTGCCAGCTTGGTATATATAGGTACATATTATTTTGTCTGCCGGTACAATACCGCTTAACGACCGTCTAACTTCGCCCATTTCCTATGGGATTTTTTATGTGCTCTATTCATGGCGGTTGCGATCGCTTACGGTTGCTGGCCTCCGCTTAATCGCAGAACTTGTGCAATGTCGCTACGCATTATGCGGTTGGGTGAATGGTTGCGGGTATGTCGACGCGTATTGTCATAAATGTGTTTTCCTCATGTGACTTTTGTAGGTTAGTAGTAACTTTAGACTGTATTTTATTTTATAATTTAGGAAAAGAATGCGCGAGGGACATTGCACAGGCATTGCACACAGGGGCAAGAAGCTCAACACTACCGTTGCCAGAAGAAAAATTATGTCACCGAGACCGGATCAGAAGAATAGGTGGTAGAATTACTTAGTCGCCTACCACAAGGCCTGGCTTGAGATTGCGTGCGACAAGCAACACTGGGAAGATTTGTGGGTGGCCTTCCCAGCAGTGGGACAGCGGACATTTAAAAAAGGACAATACACACAAAAGGATTAAATCCAACGTCACAGGTGCAATCCTCATATCTTGTGTGAAGAACGAACCTACAGCAATCGGCGTACTTGTTTAAACGGCTTGGCGACTACTATGCGATCCGTGTAGTCAGATATATCTGAGCATGCAAAATGTCTGCCCCTTTTGCGCCAACACTGCAGCGGTTTCACTTATGCAGCATTATTATTTGCAGAGAAGATAATCTTTTGAAGCCTTTTGTTATGAACCTCTGGAATAACAGATACTGTTTCCGTAGTGGAAACGCAATATTAAAGTATAATTTACAAAAATTCTCCGGTCAGCATCAATTATGGACAAAAATTGAGGTATTCTATTATTCTGTAACAATTATGCACAATATACAACAGTTATGGGAGGATGTTTCTGGAAGAAAAAGAAAATTTTCGAGCTACCGATGTTGGGTTCATTTTAGTACCCACTTCTTCAAGCAACGATAAGGGATGCTATGTTGTCGTCAATTATTAAAATACATATATAACAACACAAAAATATTTATGAGGGCACGATATTATATCAGGTCGTGCCTATTATTTTGATACGCCATTATAATTGAAAACATGATACATGCTTGAATGTATCAGTCGCGAGTTTTCTTTTATTAGGTACTGAAACTAAATTGGCGGCTATGTGTTCCAAAGCGAACCCAAAAAGCGGAATAAAGTTTACACGTACTAAATTCTGTAAAATCATTCAGCCCCTTTTATTTCTACGTATTTATTTTTAAGTCTCTTCTATCGCTCCTTGACTTGATATGACTAATCATAAGGTTGAGCCGTACGATGGCTGTTGAAATCAGGCTATCAGCGGGCTGAGTCAATTATAACCGTCAGATGATATCCTACATTGTACTCGCATCTAAACCTATAATGTCTGGACCTCAAAAGAATATATACAAAGAGACGAAATATATTGAGATGACAAAAAATGCATTGACTCTTGAGATTTTTTCGGCCTTTCTATTTAGCTAGGAAAAGCCGGTATCATCTAGAATAGGGTTTTGACTTATATAAGTGTTGTTTTTTTTGTTTTTTTATAGGCTTTTTTACGCCTGTATCACCGAAGGGGTAGGCAGAGGTGTAATATTACACCCACATTTCACCATGAATTTTTAGGTCCCACGTAATAGGGGGCGAGGGGCCTATTGCCGTACTGGGCACATTACCAGACTCCGTGCTGCTACTGAGAATTTCCTTACGGAAAAACCCAATAATACTTTGCCTCACCCGGGAATCGAACCCGAGACCTCCCAATCCCACGCGCACATTTATGCCGCGAGACCAACATAGGCATAAATGGGCGCGTAAACAACCAAAATTCAGAAATAAATAGGTCTTTATAAACAATACTGTATACCGCGTGCCTTAAAGATTTTAAATAGCTATGTGCACTTATTAAAGGGTAAATTTGTAGTAGAATATTCTCCATTATTTCCAGAGCGTTTGTAGTGTCGACTGCAGAAAATGAACTGGATATTAAACGGTGCTTAGAAACATAATGGTCATGGAGTACCAAGGTTAATATTGGTAAATATTATTCAAACAGGGACATACTGATTATGATTTTACATAGGACATAAACGAAGTCAAAAAAGTGACTAAAAGAATTGATTGAAACACATTGAATAAAGAAACTGTTATGTTAAGATATTAACTTTCGACTGCAGGATTCAATAAAGTATTTGTGAATGAGTTGATTGTGAATGCTGAGAACTGCTACTTCGGCTATTTTGATGGCTAAATCCGGCTTTTCTTGATGTCCATTGTTTAAATGTGTATATTAAATTCTACTGAGATACAAGATCTACTCGGGTAGTAAAAACGCCCGAATAGATCCCAGAACTTTAAAAAAGTAAAAAGGAAAATAATCGCATCTAAAATGTTTTAAATTATTTATTAATAATAAACGAAAACTTGCCTAAGATTCCTTTAGTCTATACATTTATTTTGAATACATTTCTAATGAAACGTGATGACTTCCCATTCTATTTGAAGTGCTAAATATTTCGTGCACATCTCAAATATTTCAATGCCAATTCAATCAAGTGATCATACTCGTAAAAAGCAATGGTGTATTAATTTTGACGTCTGAATGGTATTAGAGACGGCGTTCTTCCAATAAATATTAGCATGTAGTTTCTATTGAAACTTCAGTGATTCGCAAATGTCAGCGTCGTGAAAACTAGGAGGTCTAGACACAGAGAGGTTGGACTAGGTTTAGGCTAGAGAGAACATGCCCTATAAATTTCCTTGTACCGAACGTGCAACATGTAATGTCAGTTGGTCTTAGTTGGTTAATCATAACGTCAAATTACGCGTCTCATTTAAAGAAGCATAGACTCTTTACATACTCATATATTTGACTACATTCTCTAAATAGCCGTGCTGTGATCTGTGATCAGTGTAAAATTTGTTGGACGTTTGCGTTTACATTTTTAATAACTTTTTTGCATTTAAATAGTAAGTAAGCTTAAAATAATTACATAGTGTACTCATTAATTAATACACATCGTGTATGTGATATCGGGATATGGATTCCGCTATTCTCCGAACGGAAATAACAGGAGAAACTTTATCTTCTAGCAGTGAGTCGGCATTTTCTAACAAATTTATTTACTTTTTCGTATTAATGCTATAATGAGTGTTAAGTTTACACAATATCATTGTATTGCAAATCAAAGGCACAGCTTGCATGCGTATGTGTTATGAATTTAACTCACAAATTGATATTTTGTACATTTATTGATTGAATGGCCTTAGTGATGGGATTTTACAGTGAAAGGAGATATCGATGTTTTTGAATGAGGGATAAATACGGAAACTAACTATCGGACATGAATGTAAAACTGTAGCTGGAGGCGACAGCGGGTAGTCGCGGTTACTAAGTTGACAATAAACAAAGACGTCCAGCCGTCTAACTTTCTATCGCGCGTTTATTTATAGTTATGATATATGATATATAGTTTTGATAGTTAGCGCAGTTTAATGTACAATGTACACATAATTTACTTAGATACCTACCTTAAAAGTAGCGTCGATTAACCTAAAGTCAAGTGTTCTAGTGTACGCACGTGTGTGTAGGCTTACATTTTTGCATCTATAAAATAGTAGAAGGATTAGGGATGTGAGTAGCATTTTTAATTATTAAGAAGGTGTTTTTTATTACAGGTTGCCTATTAATGACGACACAAGAAAACTTTGGATAAATGCCGTTGGACGGCCTAGTTTGATTTAGCAGAAGTACCATCGTATTTGTTCACGTCATTTTGAGAGAGACTGTTTTTTAAAGACAGAAAGCACCTGGCGTCGTTTAATACAGAAAGCTGTGCCTACATTACATTTATGCCCGGACATTGCACACCCGGTTGAATTATTTATCCAAAGCTAAACAAAAAGTGTGTAATTTTAGTTTGAACATATTAATAAAATATAATAATTACAACGATTTTAATTAATCCTTCTTCTGTATTATTTATCACATTAGTGCTATCGTGACTGATCAAATATGGCTTGCCTTGTAGTCCGCTACATAATATTCTACCATAAAATATTATATTCTTCCACATTCACACAACATCATCTGGTCCCAAACTAAGCATATCTTGTACTACGGGTACTAGACAATCGATAAACATGCATATATACTTTTCTGTAAATATATTACATATTATACATAGTACCATCCAGACCAAGACAAACATCCATATTCATGCACACAAATGTTTAACTTGAGCGGGAATCAAACCCGCAAGCTTCGGCGTGGCAGTCGGATTACCTACAACTCTAAAAAAATTGAGCAGTGTCCAACGTTAGCGATAGCAAGCAACGTGATATGATGCGACGCAAACAAATTGCCAAAGCCTGCCGTGCCGCATTAGCCAATCTGGTATAACTCGTACAATACATAATCTAAGTGACAGTTTCTTAACATCGCATCGCAACGCATCGCTCATTAGTAGAATATTTTTGTCAATAGATTTTATGGCTAAAACGAACAATTAAACACGTGATTTTTTTAGTACTGTCTGTCTGGCAAGTCTTTGCAAATCACTGTCAGGCGTCGACAGCAATAACTACAAATTCAATATTTTAGTTGTTTACTTCTACGGCTTAAATATATCGACACATACTAAAGTTAGACATTTGACCAAAAATATTTATCGATAAAACATCATTGTTACGAACAACACTCGGTTTCCTAACTCGATGTTTTGTCTACTGTCTGGCTACCACAAGACTGCTATAAGATCGCGCTGCTAAACCTATGGATAGCTCTTTCTATCATACTGCATGTGCCATAAGAAAGAAGATATCAATCATAGCAACCGTTGTTGTTATTTTGAGTGTTACTTCTATGACTTAATAAGGTTATATTTCTTTGTCTAGTCACGACACGTTATTGTTCTAGTTGACTAATCAATATAATAAAATAAATTAATATTAACTTGGCATAAGTTATCAGAATTTGATCGGACACCGATCCTGTATTTTGATCAAACTGCGATTTGATTTTGAATCAACTCACATCTGGTTTTCTGCTTAACTGATATCAATATCAATGGTATTACAAGAAAAAGGTAGAACGTTACCTACGTAATAATCAATCCGTAGAAACGGTACACTAACGCACACATCGATAACTCTATATTTTATTTTAATTTCGGTTGACAAGATGTGTCAGTTTCACTTTGACGCCGGCTCGCAACTACACACACATATATGTCATACTTGCCGACTGGCTTATGTTTAGCAACAACATAATTGATCAATATAGTAAAATTTGACACGTACTAATAGATCGATATTGGCTCACAGTTCGACACTTAGTTCAAATTTAGTTATGCTCGTGGTATCATTAAAGTGTCAGTTAATTCACGAGAATACCCTTTATGATACCGAGACGACTAGATCGGAACCGCATTAGGCTTTTTTTTTATTATTAGGCTTGTTATATTAAGCTATGTAGAGCCCGTACTGTGATCATCAGTTAACTGAGAAATACAATACTTACTCGTGTGTTCATAACATAAAATATAAAAAATAAAATAAATAAATTATAATTATTATCATCATTGTCCAGCGTTATTGCAGTTGTATCCAAAATAGCCTCTTCGCCTACGAGTTGGCAATTCGCGCACTGATGCTACCACTCTTGAACAAGGATTCCTTAGTAGGTAAAACGCAAAAAAAAATCCCAATCAGTGATCAAGAGGTCAAGATATTCGGTAATAATACTATTGCAAACCCCCTAGATTATTTTCGGAAATCAATAAACTCTGTGATATACAATTTTGTACCTGAAAACGACCCCTCCCTTAAGCTTAAGCACAACTTATTTTGGGAATCTCGCTGCTGCTATAATATATCTAGGTATAAAATAATTTGGGACAATCACTCACAGTTCTACGGTAGCCTTATAAATGGAGAAATTGTAAATGGAGTACATTAGCATTGCGGTCCGCAAAGCTAATGAAACTTCGGAACAGGCGAGAAAAAGGGCTGCCAAGCTCACTTAGTTTTTAGTAACCACTGTTGTATATGGCAGTAACCTACTCTCCCGCCTCTGCTTCCACCTACTATTGGTTTAGTCTTCTAAAACAGGCTATCGTCTTCACAGAACAGTTAAGGGAGATTAGAACGGCCTTGTGGGCGTGGCAGGCTCGCCGTACTTGTGAGCAAACGCTCATATGTCGAAAAATTTGATTGACGCTGTCAACAATCGTGCTCATATTGCAAAGCGTACGAAGCTCCGATAAAATAAAAGAATTATGCCGTCTTGCGCTATAATAACGTGTCGAAAAAGAAACCAGTTATGTATTGTGGCTCGAGAAGGGATTTCTTTTCACCGGTAAGTCCAAAAACCTTAAAATTAAAATGATATTTGTAATTATTACAATAGTATTATGTAATTTGTAGACAAAAACGATACTATCGCAAGCAAATAAAAAAAAATATACATTGCTGGCAATACGTGGGTACCATCTAGTGCTACGTAGGCGATTGCGCAATGTATTTCGTTCACTGCGAACGTCAAAGCTTGAATTCTGCTTAATCTATGGTGGTGGGTCCGATAGTGTTGTACCTACCAAGTTGTGAATAATGTCGATTGTGAGTTCCTTCGTGTGAATGTATTCAAATGATTGTTATCAGTAATATTAAGATTGACATAACTTTGTTTATTACTACCGATTAATGTTTATTGTGGGTTATTAACATAATATCGCGGGTTACATATCACATATTTTAATTAAGAAAATTTATTGTGACATATGCGTTGGAGCACTGCTGTCAAATGAAATAAATTCGGACCATAAATTTATCGTAGCAAAAGATAAAGGGGGTGTCCTGTATCCTTCAAAAGAACTGATACTAATCTGTAAAATGTCCGAAGCAGTTGTAAAGATTTACACCGACAATCTTCGGCAAATTAATAAACATATGTTGACAACAAAGATCTTGCGCAGCTTTGTCGGAACTGAATTATTTAGCAACACTAGATACCACCAGGTTGGATTTTATCCTAGTGCGAGCCATGTTACAGACCTATCTAAAACTATCATAGAAAAATATATCAATGTAAGATTGCATTTTATTTTGAAAAATTCAAATTTAAAAGATAGCAAGCGTATGCTTCTTAATAAATACGTCTTATTTCAGGGACAATAATAGAATCTGGGTTGAAATTTAATTTAAATTATTGTTCAACATTAAAATATTGTTGTATTATATACTTGTGTCATTTATTTCTTTACAAACTTTAGCTAATGTGGTTGTACACATGAATAGTTTATCACGGACACTGATATCCTAGGTGGACATGATTTTTAACTCTTGGTATTCGGATATGATAAAGGCCATATTGTATCTTCCCCTTTAATTTTATATTATAATTTATATACACCGCTATTTTTTAATTAGTACAAAAAATTTAATGGGGCTCTAGGCATCTTTAACTAATCATATATATGTATGTAAAAAATAAAAATACTAAGTTCCAAAACTGTCCCAAAACTGTCCACAAAAATACGTAATGTTTGGTAAATGCATAACTAAATACTATGTTGTCGTAGTAATTTTACGCGCCACTACTCCATTGATAAATTTGTGCAAACTCGAAGCTCGCCACCCCCTGTCCCCCTGCGCGCGCGCCGCAGTGCTAAATTGAAGGCGATAGCGAAAGGATGTTTTTTCGTGGAAACAATTATTTTTTGTTTACGTTTGCCCAACTGGATGGCTTATTAGTTCACATCACGCGAGTGCAGCTATGCGTTTGTACAGGGAAGTGTTTGGAAGCCAGTGGATCGGTCGAGGCGGGTCGTAGCTTGGCCTCCATGCTCACCACTGTGTACAAAAGTGAGCCGTTGTGAGTGTGAGTGTCGAATAATTTAAACAGTGCATATTGGACGCTTTTGACGCAGTGAAAAGTCAGAGTAGCTTACTTATCTCGTTAAAAAACAATTAAATAAAACGTGCTGTGTATTGACAATAATGATGGATATTTCGAAGAACAATTGAAATACTTGTAAGTAAAGTAAATATTACCTACTTAACTAAATAATGATTTGATGCGGGCGGCTCAAAATCGGTCTGTGTGGAGAACCTTGAGGGAGGCCTATGTCCAGCAGTGGACGTCTCTAGGCTGACGTGATGACGATTTAATAGTAATTGTAAATAGCAGCCGATTCTAACTTCATAAATACGCCAAAATTACTCATTTCTTTTATTACAGAATACTTTCTTTTATTTTGATATGACGTGTTTGCTTTCTAATTACATACCTACCTCCGTATTTAATTACTTGTAAAACGGTAAATTTTGCCGGTCCTAAGACAGGATGAAGTATGAAGGAGTGGGTAGAATTTAAAAAAATAAAAAATATCTACCTACACTTATTATTTTGCTTCATTTTATTGTCTACGGCTACCTGCATTATAAGTGCGACGGAAAGAATGCGTAAGAGTAGGACGGAAAGTAAGTATTATCAATGAAGTAGTGAATGGATTGTAAAATATGTCTATGATTTGGGTGAGATTTTCTACAAAAAACAAATGATTATAACTTTGTTATTTATAGATATTATGAAATTCTTACGTCACTTATATGATAATAATGTCTTCGCTAATATGTCCTTAAAGTTTTTGTACTAATTAAAAAATAACGGTGTATATTAAGAAAGGCCACACTATTTGTACCCTATCCCACCATCCCGAAATAAAAACATACAATTGCAAAACTTAAAGTAACAAAACAACAGTATTTTATCGATATAAATAATCGACCTTTTGGACACCGTAACATTAATGAGAGTGTGTGAGTGATGTCAAGCGAAGTGTTTGCGCTAGTGTGACAACCAATGGCAAACTCGCGATCTAAGTAAGTGCAGTTGATTTGTGTGCGTAATGCGCGTACGTATTAGTGTATTGCTTGTAGAGGAGATAGAGAGTGGGAGACAATCGGCGACACGCGTTCTAATACAAATCACACATACAATTTGATAGAATTTAGGCGTAAAGTTCGACTGCTACGATCGTTTGGCTTCGGTTATGCGTGCGAGGAATGAATTTAATACAACGTACCTGTCGTTTTTTGATTTTTTCCTGGATCTAAGTTAAAATAATATGTTTTTTCTGGTTTTTAAGACGGGACTTAAACGTCGATCAAGTTTTACAAATCTTGGGCGATGAAAACCTTGCCGAAATTGATGATTTTGATGAAGATGATGATAATTTCCAACCAAATGTCTTGGAGGAACTGAATTTTGACGAAATATTTTCCGGAATAGAAAACGATGAAGAATCTGAGTTGGATCCTGAGCCAAGCCCTTGCCCTGTCACTCCCGCACCTTCAACAGCTGAGTGCTGAAGAAGTACGCGTCTAGCACCTCTCAAGCGTGTTTGGTACCATTTCAAGATTCTTCTCATGATTATCCTTCACTGCCAGTATGTAATACTGTGAGGACCCCCATTGAATATTTTTCTGACTACTTTGATAAAGATTTTTTTGAAGAGATCGCAATTGCATGTTTAAGAATATATATATAGACGGGAATTAACGCAAACATGCAAATTAGGTATTTACATACCTTATTTTGCTTGACGTTTCGAGACGGTTGCACGTCCCGTGGTCGCAGGCTGACTGGTGTGGCGATGTCACGTCTCCGAGTGCGAGGTAGAAGATTCTATTTCTACCCCCGGGTCGTTAATATTCGAAGTACCGGCGCAAAACACACTAACCGTATCTGTATATTGAACATTCGCCGACTGCGCGTTAAAGTGGAGTGTTGTTAGCCGAAGCCCAGGATTCCACGCCGATGACAATTTGAAGCCCTCTTCCCGATTGAAATTTTTATGTTTTCTGATTTCAATCGCTTCACGAAAAGTGGCGTTCCGTGGAGAGGACTTGGGGACGATGAAATTCAATCCATTGATTGGTGCCCGATTGAAGTAAATGTTCCGCAATCGCCGATTTGTCTCGAAACTTCAAGCAAAATAAGGTATGTAAATACCTAATTTGCATGTTTGCGTTAATTCCCGTCTATATATATATCCTGTATAATGTACTATTTAATCCGTAATATTCCCTTTATCTCAAGGAAAGATTTGTATTCTTGCATGACACACATTTGAAGTACTTGAGATCATCAGAAAATCTTAAGTTGGAAAATCCTGTGAACTCTACTGTGTTCTTCGACAAATCCTTTACAGTGCTGGCGGCAAGACTATGGAATTCACTACCAGAAGATATTAGACGATCAACACTACCAATATTTAAAAAGCTCGTAAAAGAACATTACTTGTCACTGTAACATCAACCAATCCTGTTACATGTATGTAAAATATACACAATGTATGTATGCATGTATGTATAATATGTATTATATGTATTTATATACTGGTTATATGTATTATGTATATATTATTTATGTATTTGTGTAATTATATATTGTTTATATTAATTTAGTTTAGTTAGTTTAATTTTAGATTTAAGTAGCTAGTTTTAGTCTTAGTATTGTACGCCCGCGTACTACCTGTCCATTTAGTCGATACTGTCCGTCCATGGTTGTCTGGTAGTAATTATGCGATAAGACCGCCCTTTTACTTACCATTAGTATACAAGTAATTTACTGTACGTGGTTCTGTAATAACTGGTGTACAATAAATAATAATAATAATAATAATCTTTATTAAAAAATAATGTTTACAGTGGATGGATACATTAGGTCTGGATAATCTTATAATATATAATACTTTATAATCTAGTAAGCAATAAATACTTAGCATATAGGTAGTTTAAAGCCGGTATAGGTTATTTTTACTTTGCTATCTAGGTTTAAAATTAATTGCCTGAACTAGGTTTTCACCTGTGTTTCAGGCTATTTTGTACTTATGTAATATAATTGTGCAAATAAAACAAATGTGCATACGCTTAAAATTAACATTGACGCAATAATAATTAAAATCGAGGCTATTGAATAGTAGGTGATTATTTTATGACAGTAAGCAAATTCTCAGTATCGGAGTAGGTCATTGTTTGTAAGTGTCTCGTTATGATTATTTTACATTGCTTATAACTAAAATTATATATATCTAGTAACTTATTTAATCTATTGTATAAAAAGGGCCTATGAATAAGAAAAATCTATTTATAAAGACATGTTTACCATGAAACTTAGTACAGACTAGATCTTTCCGTCTCTTGTCCGGGGGCAATGGTTTGAATGGAATTAGAGCGTGTTGTTTTAGTATGGTGTGCAGTATGAACAATTGACGTACAGTTAGAACATTAGTGGACTGATACAATTCATAGGTAGGAAATATGTGAGGTCGAAACGTCGCCACTTTTAGAATAGCTCTCTGAGCGCGTTCTAGTGGCAATAAGATGGTTTTGGATGCCCCTCCCCATGAAGTAATGCAGTAGGCTATAATTGACTGACACAACGACAGGTAGATTTGTTTTATTAATTTAAAATTTGCAGCGCTACGCATTGTTTTGAAAATAAATATTAATTTCCGTACCCTTTTACATAAGAGGTCTATGTGAATGCGGAAATTAAGATTGTTGTCAAGTGTTATTCCAAGGTACTTGATACATTGTGTAGATTCTAAAGTAGGGCAGGCGCATGCAGCGTCAGCAGATGAATGACATTTACTGTCGTGAGCGAATATTGTGTTGTTAGGTGATTCATTAATGTTATTGTTACGTATTGAGAAGTGGATATATTTTGTTTTCTGAGTGTTTAAAGTTAGTATATTGTCAAAAAGCCAGTTATTTACAGTATTGAAACCTAGTTGAGCAGTTGATAAAGAATAAAATAAATAAATAAATAATACATATAATAGAATACTTATATTATTCTGATAAATATTTTATTTACGGTGTAAAAGACTACGAAAGTTTTAATATTTTAATTAAATTATAAGAATTCAAACTTCAATTCCCAAAAGTCAGTCTCTAGAAAAACAAGACGAATTTATTTCTGATAGTTTTTTAAGCTTGCATGTGACAAAATTGCACATGTCTATACTAAAATACTCAGTGGGGAAAATTCGTTGCCTATGATATGACTTTTGTTGCACTTTCGGTACTTAAATCTACAGGGTATGACAGAGATGTGTAATTATGTATAAATCATACTACTGGCAGTCTGCAACTATTTAATACTTGCAGACTTATATGATTTTCACACATACCTTTATGGATATTTATGTTATAAGGAACGGTGTACTGAAAATCTATACCAATGATTCAGTATATGATACTGAGAACCCTGGCCGTTGAATTTGCCAAGAAAAATCAGAGAATTTATAAATTTTCCAAAAAACATCAATGTAAATAATAACACGCAAAAACGCACTATCAGCAGTTACGGCCCTACTACGGCAGGCGGCAGTGGAGATGAAGACGATGTGCATGGCGCGCATAACGTCGCATTCACATACTCTCGACAGAAACCTATTTATATTTCTAATATGTAACATCATGCAATGCAATTAGTTAATAAGCGCGACAATGTAATTAACATTTATAATTTAAGCAAAGTTTTAAAAAAAATATTATAGTCAAATTAAGACAATTCACGTTTGTCCCAAAGTTGTTCTGAAGTATTTTAATTAATTTAGTTTTATTTAACCTTATTCTCTTGGATATTCACTCGTAACAAATATAAGGTGTTACCGGTAGTTAATAGTTACATCGTATTATGTGTAACGCATCGATTTTATCTCGCATTAAATTACCACCAATGTGCCTTATATTCGTAAATTTATTTAGTATTAGTCGATTTTTCGACGAAAAATTTAGTATCTGTGGGCATAGATTTTTATAACTTTCATTTATCTGTGGTTTTTCGACGACGATGAACTGTCATTTTTGCTGTCAAGCACTTTTTCCCTGGATCCCGCGACGATGATTTAGTCAGCGGGCTTGAATTTTTTTATCATAGATTGGCTCGCCCATCCATTAAATAATTATGTAAAGAAGCATAAATTGCACTGAGGAGCCATAGGTCGGCTTATTATTGTATAAATTCTTCACCAAATCATTACATAAATATTCTTAAAAATGCCTCTGGCGCTGTTACCAGTCGCTTGATTGTCTTTATTTCAGGATAAAACGCGGACATGCATGGCCGCGTTTTATATCTCCTATTAATTCTTTTCTTCCAAATTGGAGTAATTTAACCTCGAATGGCCTTCGCTCATCGAGGATTTGCACGCCGTAACGCCACGCGGTAGTCGTGACAACATGGATTACTTAGTAAAATTTTATTATACAGGGTGTCACAAGACCTATCACTATGACAAAATCTACTCGTTGTAGACATCATGCCAAGTCATACTAACTAAAAATAATACCTGGGAAACGACTTTTTTTATAGTTTTCACATTTTTTAAACCGCAATGAAAAGTGCGCGCGTGCAATGCTCGAAATACCTACTTATCCATGGGGTCATAGGGCATCTGAAGAACATATTGGCGGGGTAAATGCATCGATTTTGTACCTAATAAAAAAAAACCATACTAACTTTGAGTCTCAATATCTCCTGAACCAGTAACTTCCCAGGTATGGCCCAAGTAAAAAATGGTCGTAGTGATTGGTACAACATGGGATTTCAGTTTTCGTTAAGGGTTTTTTACATCCTGTATATAACCTTAGAAGAATGCAGGTAAACCTTATTTACTTATTTGCATAAGGACGCAGCCTCGAATTCAAACACCCTCTATTACTATAGAAATCAGCTAGAATACACTCTCCTTTGCGATTAAAATTTCTTTGTGCTATCACTGAATTATCTGGCAATTTAATTTAACTTATTTATTTTAAGATTCGCATCTTCGCCCGAAATTATGTTTAATTTTACTATTCATTTGTAATTGATGCGATTCTCTATAAATTTCTAAGATACAATGATAATGTAATAAACATCTGTTAATTGCACCAACTAGTTTCATTTATATTCTCTATTTTGTTATATATAGGTTGTGTATATCAAACACACATTTATTTATATTTTTATATATAACATATGTTAGTACATACGTTCTTTAGTTGTAATTGTTATCTAACAGAGAGAATCATTATTATATTTTCTTTTTTTAATTGAATATCAATACTGATCTTTACCAAGAATATTTAATCCTTTTATAAGACTTGAACGCCGAGCGCACGCTGGGCGTACGCTCGAGGAACGCTGACGTCCAATGTGACGTCGGCCTTAATATGACGTTTAAGTACACAGTGTGTTGTTATGTATATGCAAAATATTTTCAGCGGTGAATATACTACTGTAACTGATTACAAATACATAAAATAATAACTTTCAAAATGTTTAATAAAAATTTCGTAATCATACATTTTAAAAATCAGCTGGGTGTATTGACCGCCACCGTCGGTCAGCTGATCGCCTCGAGCTTGCATAGCAGGTACCTGACACACAGAAGTGCACGTTCCTACCGTGCAGTCTTAATCTGCACCAGTTTATTTTGATTTACTATCTTAGTAACATTTAATGAAAATAGGGTTTTATACCTATCATCGCACAATGTTAGAAATAATTTTAGTTGAATGAGAATACTTTCTATATTGTACCTCTAAAATATTTTTCAAATGCATATCAACATATTGTATATATTATGTATCTAGTTTATTTATCTAGTTTCTTTCATAGCAGGTATCTCTGTTAGAAACTAGCTGTGCTCCGCGCACCCGCGATTTCAATCGTAAATCCTTTGCCGATACTATTCTTTTAATTGTACCCAGATTTTACACAGACATTAAATTTAGACCTTCTCTTATAATTGAACTGTCAAATGAAAGAACTACTTTTCAAATCCTATTAATAATTCCAGAGACAAATGCGTCTGAATAAATAAACTCTTTATATTTTTATAATTACAGATGTTTTGTTTACCCTCATCAATCTCATACATAATTTTGCAGTGTACAGCACTGGACATAGGCCGCTGTTCATTTAAGTTTCAATAGTATTGTGAGTCAATAAAGGAATTGACCAACTATACGCTGAGCAGACGTATCGGTACAACGTTAAAAGTTGAGATTGCCATCTCTTCTAAAAGCACTTAAAACTGGAAAAAGGAAAATAAAACAAACTCATAAGAAAAAGATCAACGATTTTCGTCTACATATTTTATCACCAAAACAATCCCAAAAGAAATTCCGTCACATATGTAAAGGAGTGCAATTTATCCAAATAAATCCGTAACGAGGAACTATAGCCGCATCAGACACCTGAGTCAGGGCTTCGCAACATTTCGCAGACGAAGGGCATTAGTAGGTAGTTTTGGGTAAAGAATAATATATATATATATATATATATATATATATATATATATATATATATATATATATCATGTACTACTATTTATTTGGTTGAAAATGCTGTTCTAAATTCTGTTTTGTGCTTCTGAATACAAATTTATTTAAATAAAAAAAATTGTAAATTCTTGTGGCATGTATTGGGAATACATGTCACTATCTATAGAGATGTTTGTGACATCCACTCCAGGGTGAGTGATAGCATTATTGCTTACAAGATTGCTGGATCGTTTAACATGAATGGTAATAAAAACGCAAATATCTAGAGAAAGTAGATCAAGTGATAGCCGCTTACCTTTTTACTATCGATGTGATGTGTAGCTTTTTAGCTCTGAACCCGAAGAGCGTCATTAGGTCAACATTATTAAGACTCCGCTATCCATTCGTCCTGCCACCCGTTTGTCAGTGGGCTGTATCTCAGGAACCGTTAAAGATAAGGCAGAAAAAAGATTTTTGTCTCGACATTACGGTATTACATAAATGGAAAAGATAAGATTTATGAAACAATAGCGGAAAAGCCTTTGCCCTGCAGAGGGTCGTCACAGGCACTTAAAAGAAAAAATAAATAACAACAAATAATATAAAACCAAGATGGTGAATTAAATCATGGACGCCATGTATTACTTATTGAATAATAAAGTCATCTCAAGTTACTTTTATAAAAGTATTCCGAAAGTACTCAGCATCATATCTTATCTGATGGTACAGAATGTTTTATATCCAATTAACACTCGACTCTCATAATATTTTATATCATCTTCTATGATACCACTTAGAAGTAACATAGAAAAGGTCAGAATACAAACTCTGTGAATGCCCTCTCACTAAGCTACGTTACTTGAAGCGATTAAGTAGAAGAGACGCAATTGAGCTAACAAGAGAACATAATCCTTTGAGAAGATGAAGTGTTCATCACTCACAAATCTTCAGACCTTGTCTTGGTAGAGCGTAGGGCTAAGTTTCAGCATCTCACAACTATAGTTGGTTCTGGTTGTTTGTATAATTAGCAGACGTTATGAAGACGCTTTGGGACCTTTGGCTGTTTTGTTAATCCAGTAGTATGATTAATACAATGCGCATTTTGCTAGCTGACAGACTGATTAATTAATGCCGGACCTAAATAGCTGGCTGGCTTATGCCCTTTTACGTTGAAATCAGGTTTCTTGAGAACGTAAATAAATGTAATGATATAAAGGCATTACTCAACATTCTCATCCTAATAGGATGAAAGTGAATGAAATTTGGTTTGAAAGCTTATGTGAGAACTTCGATCTTTTTTGACGGCAGCTGCAATAAATTTTACCTTTGACCTTCGTAGAGCTGCAACAAGCAAAAACAGATTTATAATAAGCACTCTCAGGTAAATGCAAAGGCACAAAAAACATTTACGCCATTTCAGCATCCGCGGAGTCAAATAACAATCATTCGCAAAATGCAAAAAAACTGCAAAGCCAAACAAAAAGATTTAATTAAACAAAATGGGTAACGAAATAAAAGAGCTCAAATCTATATATGAAGCACAAATACTCGTTACTTACATACATATTCAGTATAAGAAACAATCGGTTTATAGCACGTGAAAAAAATATAAAAGTAGAGAAATAGAACGTGCTCAGGCAGCCATTATTCTATCTGGAAGATTAGTCTCAGCAGGAGCATTGTTCTGAATGAACTAAGACTATTTGCATCGGAGAGTCGGATCTAAGAGCTTTATCTGCCGTTTAAGTATTTATGTATGATTTATAGCTTTTTATGGTTCTAACAACGAGATTAGGCGGGTCCACACAGAGCGAGCAGCCTCGCGAGGCATTTGCCGCGCGAGGAAACGGTCCCCGAACGAGCGAGGCCATAGAATAAAGCTGCGTTCACATTTATCTGATGTGATCTCTCGTGACGGTCTCTGTCGTAATTACTTACCGTTCACATTTGTCTGTCGCCGTCTGTCGCGATCTGACGCAATTTTAAATCAGTTCTGTCTTGACTCTCGTGGAGTCCACACTTTCGCAATGTTTTTGATGAATTATCCGATTCAGATTAAGTAGATATCCAATCATATCCATAAATTAGGTTAATATAGGTACTGTATAAGAATAATATTATAAAAAGGAAGTAAATTAGTTCGTCGTCCATTGCGCACAATTGCATACGCGCGTCTGACGCTTTACGACAGACAGTGGCGCGTCCACATTAATCTGACGAGTTGTGTCGCGCGAGTTAACTGTACACTGTACGGAACCCAACAATGTTAGCTTCGTCAGCACATCTCTCCCCACCAAATTATCTAGATAATCTTATTGTCATCTTAGCATTAATTTATTATAAATACCTTTGTAGATCTAACATTAGCGATTACTATTTTATATTTTAAATATACAGTTAAGCTGTTATAATTAAATAAAGTATTTTTTTTTTACAATTAATCTTAGTCCAATCTCTTAATTCGCGCTGTACCGTCCCCACAAATTGTATCAAATTGTCGACTTGTGAATTAGAGTGAAATAGTACATTTGCCATCTATCGGTCTACGTATCAATGTGAGATTGTTGGTCTCTCCTCTCTCTTATTTTTAAAATTTGTTTATAATTATAGTACTTGGAAATGGTCATACTGCAATAGGGTTGTGGCATGTGTTTATACTAGCCGGCTGCCTGACTGACGCCAATTGCTGTACCTACTTTGGGTACTAGACAATGGTAATAATGGGCCATAATATACATATTTACTTATACTTACTTTTTTTGTAAATATATACATAGAAACACCCAGACCAAGACAAACATTCATGTTCATGCACACAAATGTTTGACATGAGCGGGAATCGAACCCGCGACTTTCGGCGTTGTAGTCGCTTACACTCCCGCTCTGCCAACTGGTCGTCGATTATTGTTATACCTAAAGGATGGAATAGGTAGACATGGAAAAAAATATAAAATGTGAATGTCTGTAGGCAAGGATACTGTAACCATAGCACAGACTGAAGGATTATTATTCGTACAATAAATAGCGTCAAAGATGAGTATGTTATGATGAATGTATCCTCCGTCATTCAGTGACTAGTGGATAGGGTATGCGACTGCTGAGCGGAGGTCCCGGGTTCGATTCCCGGGTCGGGCAAAAGTGTTACTGGGTTTTCCCGAAATCTCAGAAGCAGCACGGAGTCTGCTGATGTGCCCGTTAACGGCAATAGGCTCGTCCCCTATTACATGGGACCTAAACATTTCATGGTGAAATGTGAATGTAATAATATTACAACTCTGCCTATCCTTGCGCGGATACAGACGTGAGTCTATAAAAAAAATGTCCAACATACAAACACACTTGCGAATTTATATTATTAGTAGGGATTATTATGTTTGAGCGAGGCACGAAACAGCGTCCAGACCGCGGCAAAACAAAAAACCAAAGTCGATGGCTTGGCCGCTCGGTCGCTCGCCCGCGGCGGCACACGCGCTTGCCTCGGCCGGGGCACGTCCACACAGAGCGCGCAGCCTCGCGCGCCAATTCCTCGCGAGGCTGCGCGCTCTGTGTGGACGTGTCTAATTCGGTAGCTCGGGCGCACGGTAAGCTCGGCCGCGGCGGCACATGCGTTTTCCTCGACCGAGCCACGTCCACACAGACCGAGCAGCCTCGCGAAGCATTTTCCTCGCGAGGCTGCTCGGTCTGTGTGGACCCGCCTATTCTCGAATAAATTGACAGCCTATTGTACCCTAGCCGGTAAGTTATCGTAACTATTTATGACCGTAACAGTTTGAGGGTTCAGAAGGTTAAATAGATTGTGTGAGTAGATAGATTATTATGAGGTCAGTCACACACAGTCACAGTGACCTTGTCACGTTATTACCTATCTTCTTTATTTAAAACCGCATGTCGTCGGCACATTGGCTAAGATCCGTTAAATCAATCTGAACTCTAGAGGATGAATATTAAGAAAGTTGAAAATCATATAAAATAATAAGCACTTTTAACTTCGGAGCAATATTCCCGTCGAAGAACAAATCAAACAGCTTTATGCTTATGCAAAACAAGCTCTCTAATCTCAATAAAAACATTTATTCAAAGAAAAATGCAGCCAACTGCGCATTCGCCCACCTCAGAACAAACCTGAATGCTCATCAAACATTTGTCGAAGGAATCGCATCTGTGATTGTTAGCATACAAGGTGGAGCATTTTATATCCTTGTGCCAATAGTCTATGTTTAAATGAACCACGTGACTGATCTAGAATATTATTATTATCTTCAATGAAGATGGAATTATGTATGTTTTCGCCACCCATCGTAAAACAAAAGAATTCGCCTTTAGGATAAATAAACTAAATTAAACATAATATAACAGTTATTTTAAAAAGGCCAGCAGAAGAACCATAAAAAACTTGAATAAAAAGATCCTGTTTTCATCTGGCATTATCTTAGAACTACCTTGGTTATTTCATAAAAATGTCAACATAAACTATATAAAAAAATGAAAAAAATATGTTTCATCTACATTCTGACTGATCGTCAGAAGGTAGCGTAACGGATACATAAGCGACTGCCACGCCAAAGGTCGCGGGCTCGATTCCTGCTAAAGCGAACATTCGTGTGCATGGACAGTGATGTTTGTCTTCTTGGTCTGGGTGTTTCTATGTATCATATGATTGTATGCACCGCGTAGTACCCACAGTACAAGGTTTGTTTAATTTGGAATTAGATGTATGTGGTTAGAATATATTTTATTATTGTTATTGTACTGACATTGATTGTTTCTGAATTGGTTATTTGTTTCTGTCAATCTGAAATGGTATTACGCTGAATACTGTTTGATCGTAAGGTGTTAGATACTAGGTACTTAGCATTTGCAGTTATCTGAGCATTACATAAAATATTCACTAATCGCAAACCAAATCAAGAATTCTCGCATTTGTGGACTGTCTAGGGATTTATGTTTAGGGTCTCGGGTTCTTTTATTCTTAGTAACTCTTAAAAATACATTATTTAAATATGCAACATTTGCATAATTATTCATTTTTCCGTATCTTTTTGTTACACTTTGAATAAAATTCTCGTATTTTAAATGAAACATAATTTCAGTGTATTGTTAAAAATACATGGCAAATGATAGTATATATTAATTCCAGTGTGTATGGTTTTTATTTTTTACTTGATACTTTTCGATAACAATTGGATAACATTATTTTAAAAGATATTTTATTTAACAATTATCGTTATTTTATTTGCTTTTACAATTATTATTAAAGTAAATAGAAATTTGCGCTGTGTTTTTCAGTTATTATTTGAGTCTGTGTTTCGAAGATGCAAAAGTTATTACGTGTTGAGAATATTTTATTCAATTAGCAGTGCTTTATCCTCATAATTTATTTTCATCGATTAAGATATCATTATTTTCATATTGATTGATATACCCATGAAAATTGTTATCTGTTTATAAAATATTTGCGTTACTGACTGCCTGACGTATAACGCACAGTCAGAACTATTGAGCGCAAGAAGCTGAAAATTGGCATGTATGTTCCTTAGAGACCGCAAAGTACTACGAAGGGATTTCTTGCAATAAAATTCCCATGGGATCCTGCAGAAAAGGTTAAAAAGAATGTGCGGGCGTAGCTCCTCTAGTTTGATATTATATTCTTCTGCTATTCGTTCTTACGTTATCTGTCTTGACCGAAATTAAATTCTTGAACACATTCAATTCTATTCATCGCGTACTATATGCAACAAACATTTCAACAACCAAGCAGTTAGCACATTATAGTACTGCCGTAAAAATAGAGAAATTAATTATTAACACGCTTTTATTAGGTCGTCTTGTATGTAACTAACTATGTAATGGAATCTAAGGTAACTAATTTAACCATCTGATTGACGACCGGTTGGCGCAGCGGGAGTGTAAACGACTGCTACGCCGTTGGTCGCGGGTTCGATTCCCGCTCAAGTCAAACATTTGTGTGCATGAACATGGATGTTTGTCTTGGTCTGGGTGTTTCTATGTATAATATGTATGTATTTACAAAAAAAAAGTATATATGTATGTTTATCCATTATCTAGTACCCATTACACAAGCTCTGCTTAGCTTGGGACTAGATGGTGATGTGTGTATGTGGTAGAATATTATTATTATTATTATCTTCCAAGAGTCGTAGCTTAATAAAAATTGGCATCTGTATGTAGTTTAGATGATAATTTAATAAGATGGTACTGTCGAACTAATCTGATGATGGAGCCGGACGACCTGACCTGGAACTTCATGATGGAAAAACGTATCATGGCTATTTTGGATTTCTTATAAAAGTCTTGTAATGAACTTTGACTACAATTAGGTTTCAAGGTCTGATGATGAAGCCGGAAGATAGGCACTTGCATTCCATGATGGAATATCGTATCATAGTCGTGTTTGCACTTGTGAGAAAGGCCACGTAATGAACTTTGACTACAATTAGGTTTCAAGGTCTGATGATGAAGCCGGATGATAGGCACTGGCATTCCATGATGGAATATCGTATCATACTCGTGTTTGCACTTATGAGAAAGGCCACGTAATGAACTTTGACTACAATTAGGTTTCAAGGTCTGATGATGATGCCGGAAGATAGGCACTGGCATTCCATGATGGAATATCGTATCATAGTCGTGTTAACACCTGTGAGAAGGGCCACGTAATTAACTTTGACTACAATTAGGTTTCAAGGTCTGATGATGAAGCCGGAAAATAGGCACTGGCATTCCATGATGGAATATCGTATCATAGTCGTGTTTGCACTTGTGAGAAAGGCCACGTAATGAACTTTGACTACAATTAGGTTTCAAGGTCTGATGATGAAGCCGAAAGTTAGGTACTGGCATTCCATGATGGAATATCGTATATCATAGTCGTGTTTGCACTTGTGACAAAGGTCATGTAATGGATTTTGGACACGATCAGGTTTCAAGGTTATAACAAACCAATTATATATTGTTGACCACGCAGTGGTGTAGTTAGGGTTAGTACTTTTGCGGCTGGACAGGCGTATGTGGCCCTGAGTGGAGTAAAATCAATTAGTGGTCTCCTGATTGAAGAGCTAGATTGTTATAAGCTGCAAGATAAAACACCATGTAATACAGATGCACAGGCGGTGATGGAGAGGATGCGGGCTCATTCGCCTACTTAAAATAAATGTATAAATGTTAAAAATATTTCGTTATCAAAGACAAAAAAGTATAAAATAAATTAATAGTTTAAAAAACACTAGAAAAACACGCTTTTATAAATGCACGTAAAAACAAAAAATAAATTATGGATCCTTCAAGTTGTCCCTAATTCTTGGCTGAAGTGTAAACTATGTGCTTTTAATTATAATATTTGATTGTAAAAGCGTGGGGCGCTGGAACAGGAAAGACTTTATTTTTAACAAATGCAAATAGGTACTACCTTCCTGGCAAAAGCTGCATGAGATCTCACAAGAGCATAGCATTTATGCCGCCAAAGGGTTACCAAAGGGAACCAAAGATATCTCGTCCACGAACAAGAACTCTACATTTTGCCACTGTTGCCGCATTACCCTTATATACTTAATTTCCTGAAAGAAGAGGTGTTCAAAATGTCAGTTAATGTCGTCTTCCTCGCTGATGTGCGCCATCAGAGCCATGTTTTGTCTGAGTTCGACAAACTGGTACTTTGAACAGACTGTTTAATGTAGAGCCACTTACTACTCGTGCTGCAACTCCAGTAAGAGCGCCAATCTGTGGAACCTACTTCCCGTAACATCTGTTCACTTGGATTTGAACAAGTTAAACAAGAACGTCTTTCCTGTTCCGACGCCCCACGCTTTAACAATCAAATATTATAATTAAAAGCACATAGTTTACACTTCAGCCAAGAAATAGAGACAACTTGAACGATCCATAATTTATTTTTTGTTTTTACGTCCATTTATAAAAGCGTGTTTTTCTAGTGTTTTTTAAACTATTAATTTATTTTAACTACAGACATTGCAAATGAGCATACACAGTCGGTTTTATAGTAAGTATTTACCACAAAATTTGAATATTCCCAACTCCAGAGCTGGATGCAAGAGCTTGAAATAAGGGGTAAGAAGAGAATGACAACGTCCGTCTTTCTTACTCGCCGAAAGGAACACATTAACGAATTACTCTACGCCATTTTTCTTAAAAAGAAACATACATACTCACGCCTGTTGCCCGGAGGGGTAGGCAGAGACTACGGAACGCCAGTTGCAACGATCCTGACATACCTCTCTTGCTTCATTCACTTCCATCAAGTTTCTCATGCATGCTCTTCTGTTTAGGGTACTTCTGACCCGTCCTTTTTTTAGGATGTCTTCAATCTGGTCAGAGAACGTCCGCCTAGGTCTTCCCCTTCGTGCTGTCCCATTCACACACAAAAAAGTTTTTTCTTAAAAAGAAAGCCCTCCTTATTTAATTAATGTGACAGAGCTTTTTCTTATTTGTCCCTTTTGTGAGCATAAACTACTGAATGGATTTCAATGACACTCTGCTCAGCTCTCTGATACTTTGGAATTAATCGTGTGTAAATATAAAGCTACATTTTACCGCGGTAGCCAACAGCCAAATGGGCAAAACGGCAGACAAAATCGGTTTAATAATTCGAACCAACGTGCAACTAAATAATGAAATACGAACCGTAGAGTAAAACATATGAAAAAAAATATATTTTGTTTATTATTGTCGAACCAAATCAACGTTTCAAATGCAAATTAAATAGAATATTTTTTTTGGATGTGGATTTTTCTTTGTGAACATTTTGAATCGTAACGGTTCTGCAAATACGTTAATATTAAATGTTGGGAATATTATTTAAATACAATAAGATTTACTAAACAAAAATTTTGTCCATACGAATTGTTAGTAAATTTGGAGGATTGTTTTAATAAAGCTTTTTATTCTATACTTAAATGTTTTTAAATTGGGATATGCTATAAAGCCAAATTGTGCCAATGTACGTAATAATGAAAACAGAGAAATATAAGTTTTATTTCATATTTTGTATTTCTATTTCATATTTTTTTTATTTATTTAGCTAATCGTAGCACTGTATGGGATTTTTATCTCGTAGCGTACTTACGTAGAAATAATGTTACCTAATGGCATTCACCATTCACCTGTAATGATTTTCATTCATTCTCGCGAATGTTACAAAACAAATGAGTGTGTTTTAGCGAGCATTCTCAGGAACATTCAGGCGAGCCTTTGAATATAGATAATACATAGAATTCGCGCTAAAACGGCGGTTAATCCCAATCTATTTACTTCACTTTGACTTATGATTTTAATCTAGGGAAGAATCTTCGTAGTTTGTTACTCATTTTAACTTGACTAGTGATGGCCTTACTCAGAATAAATGTCGACAAAATATATATAATGTTTACAATATATCATTAGATTTGGTTTACTCAGAATTAATTTTAATAGAATGTTGATAAACTCTCGATATCGATAAATAAATTTGAACGTAGGAACAGACGCATGTGTGATTTATTAAACCTGTTCAAATTAAAATCTGCATTTTATTATCTAGAAACATCATTTGTTTATGTATCTTACTCTTACTCTAGAAATAATTCATAAGTGATACTGAAGTAAACATATTGGGTAAAACTGCTGTTGTTTCTATATTTTTTCTATATTCTGCGGTCTAATAAATTTCAATTTAGAATGTTCGCTAGAATGATCGTGAAAATTTTCGGCTCACAAAACAGAAAACGGCGAATGCTCGCTATTATGTTACAAGTGAATGCTCAGATGTATCAGCGCCATAAGTAAGTAAGTGATTAAATCATTTATTGACGCACCAAATACAATTACGCACAATACAATAAACGCTAACAGTTTGATAATCCTTTTCTACTGAGTCTTTGTAGTATTTTTTTAATGAGTGCATGTATTTAGTACCGTGTTTTGATGTGCATATGGCAATTATTATTATTCTTTACAGTGCCATGTAACCACTAGTAAGTCTGACACGATTTCTACCGGGACTGCTTCAGAGATAACAAAGACACACTATTTTCGCGATCGGTTATGTAGCGCACAAAAATATATATATAGGTATGTATGACTTTTGCAGGTCGTATGCGTTATTTCCGCCCTGGGACCTACAGGGCCTGGGACCGATAGGCCAGACTGCTGGTGTCGCTTTATAAGTGGCGCCGCGAAGCCCGGTCAATAAGCGAAGAAGCCGCGCCTTACCAGATTGAGACGCGGAAGGCGGAACGCCATCAGGTCCTAGTGGCGGAATGGCGACAGTGACTCACGCACCCTAAGGCGGGGCTTCACTGCATCGAGGCAGTGAGGCCCGTACTCGACGAGTGGCCGGAGAGACGACACGGCGCCCTCACCTTCCGGTTGACACAGGTGATAACCGGCCATGGTTGTTTCGGCCAGTTCCTGCACCGCATTGGCCGGGAGGAGAGCCTGGATGTCACCACTGCGGAGATCGCCGTGGCCCAGTAGAGGATACTGCGTTGCACACCATGACGTAATGCCCTGCTTGGGCATCGCAGCGCCGTGACCTAGTCGCGGCGATAGGAGAAACCTCTCTCTTCGGACCTTGATTCGTTCCATGGTCCGGAGCGAAGTGTGTTGGGACGCCGTCGCCTCCTTTTATGAGACGGTTGTCGCGATTTCTCGCGATTTGTATGTAGTCTTATAATCTTGCCCGGCGGGAGTGTCGCGATTTCTCGCGATTTGTATATAGTGTACAGGGCAGCAACATTAATAAATTTAAAATGAGCCACAGAGAAAGAGTAAATAATAGCCAACCTCTATGTGAGTACTGGCCACAACCGACGGTTCTACGTTTGAGGTTTGAACTTGATATAATATATGAAGAATACAAAGTTATTTTATTACTTCATAGTATTGACATTGTCACTCAAAACATATTGTGTAAGAAAGAGATGTGTGTATAACATTGCATACTGGTCTGATGAAATCACAAATGGGCGCTGGAGCTAAGTATTTAGTGATTCCTACTGTTTGCGAGTAGCTAGTGTTGTAAAGTTAATTAGATGGGATCCTATTGTTTCTACGTATCTAGTGATTGTTAATGTATTGATTGATTGATTAACACTTTATTGTACACCAGTAAACATGAGGACATACAATATTTACTTAAATAACTTAAAACTAGTAGCACAATAGGGTGGTCTTATCGCAAAATGCGATCTCTTCCAGACAACCTAGTTTGGAATACAATGAATAAAAGTATAATAGTGTGGGTTAAGGTGTACAATGAAGAACAGTGTCATAATAGGTAAAATAATGAAACATAGTATTATGTCAAAACAATGTTTTATAAGTTAAAACATATAATACGTATAAATTGTACGTACAATACATATAATAATACTGGTTCGGCGATACACCGAAACCGTAGGTTCTAGGCGACTTGGGAAGGATTAATGGAATGGACTGTATTCGAAGGATAGCGGGTTTTAATCGCCTAGGATTGAAATGGGAGAGATGACTGTGAGTGGGTATAGGATATTCCAAGGATGAAGGGGACTTACCTTGTTCGGCAATCTTCTTCGTCTCAGAAGGGCAGTCTCCTGGTGGTTTCGGGATGAAGCTGCTGGATTCACTTCACTACACAAATCACCTTCACTTGCGATCGGTTTATATAAGCGGTAATAACTATAGCGGGAACAGCGCGGTGATACGGTATGGCGGACGCGTATTTAGCGAATCGAATGTTCTCGAAAGTTCTGGACTGTCTCTCGCGTCGACGTTTCGCGGCGACCAATCCGAGAAAGGCGTGCCCCTTCTTGGGGATGGGATAGAGAGGGATAGTAACAAAAGGCATCGCTCGCATTGGCCAAGCAGCGACCAACCATTGACGTTGATGCAATTAGTTACAGATAGGAAGGTAGATGGCGCTACCATATCCCCCCGGCCCTAAAGGGTTGCCTTTTAAAAAAATAGAATTGAACTTAGCTATGTTGGGTGTACTACCGCATAACCCATCAATATGCTAAGACAGCGATATGACAATAAAATTAATCTAAATTAACTTTAGCGAAAACTACAAACGCAATAATAGCGAAAACTACTAACTAAATACTTAAACTAAGAGGTAGGTCCAACTTCAGGCTAGATCTCACTGAGTTGGAAGTGGACAGAGACGTACAACAGGGCGCATGTAACTCTCTTTAGCGGTTTTCACGGTAACAACGCGAGTTGTACCGTCCTTGGAAGTATGCAATTTCTCTACGATGGCTAACGGCCATGAAAGCGGCGGAGCATTATCATGGATTATGACGACCAACGTACCCTCCTGTATAGGGGATGCAGGACTATTCCACTTGGATCTAGCCTGAAGCTGGTGTAGATATTCCGCACGCCAGCGCCACCAGAACGACTGTACGAGGTTATCCAGGAGAGTATGTCTCTGGAGCAAGCTTGAAGAGTCTGCTTCAGGAGCCGGAAATGACGATAATGGCACTATGTTCAGAAAATGTGCAGGGCTTAACGCGGATGGTTCTGCAGGGTCACTACTCAATGCCGTGAGCGGACGCGAGTTGATCAGCGCCACGACTTGTGCAAGGACAGTTAAAAGCTCTTCTGAGACAGCAGAAGGGCCGCGCACAACTCCAGTCTCGCAACTGAAATGGTTTTATCAGGCGAGACCTTAGACTTGGCACAAACTAACTGCACCGAGTAGTTAGAACCAATGCGGACTTGCAGATTTACGACTCCGCCGTAAGCACGCTCGCTGGCGTCAGCGAAACCTATTAAGTTGATGGTACATCCATCTACCAACCCAAGATGACGCGGAATAGTAACTTGATTGAGCGCGGTAAGCTCAATACAAAACTGGCCCCAAGCAGCGACAATATGGTCAGGGGGTGTTTCACCCCACTCACACTTTGATAGCCAAAGCTCTTTGATCAAGAGCTTAGCGTACAAAATTGTGGGAGCCACAAAACCCATTATGTCCGATAGTCGAGCCACTGTGGACAGCATAGTGCGTTTGGTGCACTTATCATCTGGTGGTGAGACGTCAAACCGAAAACTATCGCAGGATTTGTCCCAGCGTAAACCGAGAACCTTATGCGGTACAGACTTCTCAAACTCAATGTCTGGAGAAGCCTTATGAGAATCTGGTATGCGTGCGAGAACCTCCTTAGAGTTGCTTGTCCATTTGATAAGATCAAACTGGCCTCGCTTGAAAAGCTGAATAAGCTCTTCACAAAGCGAAATTGCTAGCGGAGCGGATATGACACTACAGGCAATGTCATCCATGTACAAAGCGGAAGTGGCAACAGCCGCTGCGGCGGGAAAGTGATCGCCTTCATCAGCGATCAACTGGCGAACAACTCGTAACGCGTGATATGGGCTAGACTTGAGTCCAAAACAAACACGATTGAACTGATACACAGATAAAGGTTCTTTCTTGTCAAAACGATAAAAGATCCGTTGAAATCTACGGTCAGATTCGCGAACGCCGATATTGAGAAACATTTGGCGGCAATCAGCTGACAGAGCGATTTGGAAAAGACGAAACTTTATTATGATGTTAAATAAATCATCCTGTAGATTGGGGCCGGCATGCAAAATGTCATTAATCGACTGACCCGATGTAGTCTTACAACTAGCGTCTAAAACCACACGAAGTTTAGTCGAGGTTTTATCTTCGCGAACTACGCCGTGATGCGGGATGTAATATGAGGGCAGAGAGTTGCCCTCGTTGTTTACAACTACACTCAAAAAACCTTTATCTATGTAGTCACGAATGACGTCATTATAGGCGCTGCGTAACTTAGGTGATGCATCAAGTTTACGTTCCAAACAATGGAAACGTCGGAGCGCAGCAGCGTACGAGTCGCCTAACGAATAAGGGTCACCACAGAATGGCAACGCCACAACGTATCTGCCACTGTCGTCACGAACAGTGGTAGCGCGGAAATGTTCTTCACACTCGAGATCTTTACGGCTCATCGAGGGCGGTGCGGTAACCTCTTCCAGCTCCCAAAATCGCTTGAGAAGAGAATCAATATTGTTTTCTTGAAGAACAGAACAACAGCAAGACGTAACGTATTGAGAAGTATGTAATGTAGGTACGGTACCCTTAATCTCATACCCAAATACCGTCTCAATAGCGGGCGGTAAGTTATTTTGCTCACTACGTACCACTTTAGTAAGTAGCGAGTACGGGAATATTGCGGCTCCGATCAAAACATCAATGTCTGCCGGATTCGCAAACTCCGAGTCCGCTAGCGGCAATGACTCGAGGTGTGTGAGAAGCGATACGTCCACATTAGCGTTTGGCAATGTGTCCGTAATACGCTCCACGATAAGCGAAGAAATGTTAAAATTAATGTCCCCATCAAAACGCGAATGTATTTTAATATCTACGGAACCCTTGCAATGTTTTTCTGATCCACCTATCCCTCGGATTATTGAGTTCGTATTTTTAAAGTTATTCCATAATCCGAGGCGTTTGAACAATTCTAACGTTATTAAATTGGTCTGAGATGCGCTATCTAGCAGACAACGTACCATGTGCGGCGACCCATTAACATCATATATGATAACTTGCGCTGTCGCTAACAGAACAGTCTTAGACGCCATACATGGCGGCCTAGCACTGCTCTGATCACTACAAGCGCGCGAAGGCCGTCCGCGCGTGCGTGCCGCCCGCGCAATGGATGTCGTACACAACGATATCTCATTCTGAATCGTTGGGGACGCAGTTATCGTAGTCTGCACTTGCGACGTAAGTGTGTCAAGGTTAGCGGCTTGGCTTGACAAAATGTTACCTTTATCGAAGTGAAGCAATGAATGATGCTTTTTATTGCATAAGCGACACTTTGTCTTACTAAAACAATTACTTGTTTTATGTTTTATGCTTAAGCAATTAATGCAAGCTTTGTTATCTTTTACGCATTTAAAACGAGCGGTTGCATTCAAATTATCGAAGGCTGGACACTTGTATAAATGGTCGTGCACTATATTACTGCACAGACACTTCTGTGAATTATTACTATTAGATTCCGAGCATGTTACGTAAGATTGTGGATTAAGGACCAAGTTATTATTACTATTTTGCGATTTATCCGCTTGATCGCGCACAAGTGACTATTCTCCCTTTTTCGAAATGCCGTAGACCGCGCACAAGTGACTATTTTCCCTTTTTGGTTACAGCGCTATACTCGGTCTGAATTTACTGTTTCTTTCTATTACGTAATGTTTTAAATTATTTTTATCTATTCTATTCAAATCATTGAACATTTCTTCATGCTAAAAATATGAAGCGAGTCTTAAAATCGTTAACCCGGAACGAAAAAATAATGTCAAATGCCACTCTTTGTTTCGCGCGCCCCGTGATTACGTGCTTATCGTATGAATGTAATTAAATATTTTTATTCTATGATACATGTTTTTTTTTTATTTAATTCGGTGTAGATAGAATCCCTATACAGTTAAAACTCATAAAATATGTATGTCATCGATTTACTTTTTAAAATAATCCTGTTTAAAATACACAAAGTGTTTTTTCAACGATAGTCAATGTTCGCTGCTAAGTAATTACGTGCTTATCGTATGCGTGTAATTAAATATTTTTATACTATGATACATGTGTTTTTTTATTTAATTCGGTGTAGATAGAATCCTTCTACAGTTAAAACTCATAAAATATGTATGTCATCGATTTACTTTTTAAAATAATCCTGTTTAAAATACACAAAGTGTTTTTTTCAACGATAGTCAATGTTCGCTGCTAAGTAATTACGTGCTTATCGTATGCGTGTAATTAAATATTTTTATACAATGATACATTTTTTTTTATTTAATTCGGTGAAGATAGAATCCCTCTACAGTTATAACTCATAAAATATGTATGTCATCGATTTTCATTTTAAAATAATCCTGTTTAAAATACATAAAGTGTTTTTTTCAACGATAGTCAATGTTCGCTGCTAAGTATAATAAATTAGAAAGTAAATATCAACAAAGAATTCATACGACTTTAAAGACTCATTTATAAGATTGAAGAAAAACATCACTTCAACTTACTCATGTTACCGATTTATCAACAATAAATGTTTATGTTAGCGCGCCCATCTGGCGAGCGGCGGCGCGACATTTTGTTTAGAACGTGAGCGGTCAAGTGAATTTGGCGAATTGGCGCTAGCGGTCAAGCGTTTATTCAACCTTTGTTTGTTGCTGTTAGTGTTAGACGGGCTAGGTGAACCAGACTGCGTATTATGAAATATTCGACACTGATCTTTGATGAACGAAATAAAACTATCTAGTGTAGTTATTTTATTATTGCGTTCCGTCATCTCGAATGCGCGAATTGTATCAGTGTCAAACTTGTTTAAAGCGAGTTGAAGCAACATAAAGTCGGAAAGATCTTCTAATTTTAAGTTCCTAAGAGAATAAACCGCGGTTATGAAGTTATCAATAAACAGCTGGAAATTCGCGACAGACGCGTTGCCGGACAGTTTGAGATTTAAAGCTTGGTCAAAGTAAGTAGACGCTAGGACGCGCGTGTCTTGATATCTGTCAAGTAGTGACTGAAATATGACCTGATAATTCTCAGCACTGGGTGTGACACCTGCAAATACGGACTGGGCCTTCGGTGACAGTTTACTCGCATAGAATAACGGCCAATTTCGTATATCTCCGTCAAACGACATAATCTCGATTGGCGGTAATCTCGGTTTGCGGGCAACGGGCTCTGCTGAACATTTACCCTCCAATTGCGATTGTATACGCTTAATGATACAGTAAAGATCTTCGAATGAGGTGTACGCCTGATAGTTCGGTTTTTCATCAGGATTGATAGAAAGTAATCTTGCGTTATAATCGTCTAACAGCTTATGAAAATCTGTTCGAATACCTGCTATCTACTGTCATACAATAACTGAGAAATGTCTCGCTATTACTGTCAGAAATATAAGCGGTTTTTGAACGCTCGTATATGTTTTGAATGCGCTCAAATAAAATATTGCGTTTTGCTTCTAAGATTGGCATCTCTTTGTCTTCCGACACGCGTGACTTCTTTTGTTGTGACATGCTTACGTAAGTATAAGCTAATGAGGCCGAAACAAAATAGGAATATCTAATGTACCTATTATTTAACCTAAGTACCTAGGCAACACTTTAAAGCGGAGGAATTAAAAGTTGCTTGAAATATGACATTTACAAGACAACTATGATAGTTCCAGAAATGATAATTGAGTAAATAGGTAGCTACATAAAAGTTAACCTACTGATGCGGGCGGAAACAACCATGTGACGGTTATGTGAATATATTAGGAGTATAGCTAGGTGCTATAACTGCCTAGGTATAGCGGTATAACGTATAAAAACGTAAATGAATCCGACTCGTATGGATCAAAAAAATGGTTCGGCGATACACTGAAACCGTAGGTTCTAGGCAACTTGGGAAAGATTAATGGAATGGACTGTATTCGAAGGATAGCGGGTTTTAGTCGCCTAGGATTGGAATGGGAGAGATGATTGTGAATGGGTATAGGATATTCCAAGGATGAAGGGGACTTACCTTGTTCGGCAATCTTCTTCGTCTCAGAAGGGCAGTCTCCTGGTGGTTTCGGGATGAAGCTGCTGGATTCACTTCACTACACAAATCACCTTCACTTGCGATCGGTTTATATAAGCGGTAATAACTATAGCGGGAGCGGCGCGGTGATACGGAATGGCGGACGCGTATTTAGCGAATCGAATGTTCTCGAAAGTTCTGGACTGTCTCTCGCGTCGACGTTTCGCGGCGACCAATCCGAGAAAGGCGTGCCCCTTCTTGGGGATGGGATAGAGAGGGATAGAAACAAAAGGCATCGCTCGCATTGGCCAAGCAGCGACCAACCATTGACGTTGATGGGATTAGTTTCGATGGAAAGGTAGATGGCGCTACCAAATACTAATACTAAATTACTGAATGGCAAAACAATACTTATATACCTACAGTAGATAAATAAACTACACATATATTAAACATTATAATATACATAATATAAGCTATATATACAAATATATATAATTATATATATCTAAATATGGTGTCCAATCATTTGACAAAAAACGAATGAAAAATTTTCATTTGACAAATAACGTTTGACAAAATTATACTTGATAAATGTATTATTTTACAAACTATTGTTTAATAAATTACTCATTAGACAATATACTTACTATAAAAAAGTTATTATGCTAAAACATTAATTTACAAATTGATTATTTTTTAAACGTGTTATTTGGCAAATCAATGAAAATCATAAATAACATTTGACAAAATGCATTGTTTGGTAAATATTTTATTTACCAAAATACAACAATCTTTGTGTAGGGTCAACTGTAACAATGGTTGGTTAGGTTAGGTTAGAACTGCGACCACAACGCCAGAACCGAATTCTACTTATTTCACTTAAGACAGGCAGAGTGTATTTTTTCAAAAGACTTAAGTTATATGGAATTAGTATTAATACAAAATTAGTACTTGCCTATAAATCTGCCGTCCGTTAACTAAAACCACGTTAACCCCAAAAAGTGATTTTCGAGAAAAACGTAACAACGCGGGAATCGTTGTTTCTAGAAAACTATTACACATAAATCAGTGATTGTTAAATATTATTTTAACAAATATTTTCCGGCGTCATTTAGGATATTTTCTACTCAGAAATGTACATAAAATTACATAAAAAATCAGAAAATTTTGTTTAGTTAAGCAAAACACATTTTTTTATACATTGATTGCCGCACTAAAGCCTCGTTAACCTACATTTAGAGATTTTTAGTTAAGCATTTTCTTTAAATTTATGAGGTTTTTTAATTTTCAATTAATCTAGCCTTAAATGCTTAACTATAATCGCGCTAAGTCCTTTAACTGTTTTGTAGCTAAGACCTTTCTTAATATTTATACATGAGTACCTTACGTAAGAAGAGGCTAAAGCACCTATGACTGTTTCAAGCTAAGTTTTAGCGAAAAATAAAAAAGGTATGAAAAAATATATGCTTGCTTACTAAGCTAAAAACAGGTATTTCTTACTTCAATTGTTATTAAAGTGTTTATAGCTAAGCATTACATATCAAAAAACTGGATAATTCAATGAAATTCAGTATGAAAATTGAATTTCTCCACACAGACTCGATTTCGAGCCGCACGCATCTAACCGCTTCTGGTAATCTTATCCAGATTGTCGGCCCACCTTGTGGGAGGCCTACCCCTGCTGCGACGTCCGGTACGTGGGCGCCACTCCAGAACCCTCCTGCCCCAACGGCCATCGGCTCTTCGAGCTATGTGCCCTGCCCATTGCCATTTTAGCCTGGCCATTTGGAGAGCTATGTCGGTGTCTTTGGTTCTCCTGCGGATCTCCTCATTTCTTATTCGATCTTGCAAGGAAACACCGAGCTCTTTCCATTGCCCTCTGAGTGACCCTGACCTTCCGGATAAGGCCCATAGATCATCACTTCCAACACACACTGGTCAAAAACGTTCGTCTTGAGACTCTGCGGGATATCAGACGTGGAGATATGCCGTGACTTCCCGAACGGCGCCCAACCGCATTAGATTCGACGAATGTCCTCTTTCTCGTTGGGCCTACCCAATTGAATCATTTTCTCAGTTATACGTTATGTACTTGTCGACAACTTTGAGTGTAGAGTTTCTAGCCTGAATAGGAGCAGGTAAGACATGGAAGTCAGACGTGATTTTCGTCTTGTCAAATCAAATCAAATCATATTTTATTAGTTATTATGGTTTTCCATGTTCATCTTAAGACCTACTTGTTGGGAGACTCTATGGAGGCCATCGAGCAGTGTGCTGAGGTCTTCCATGGTCTTAGCCATGACTACGATATCATCAGCAATTGAAGGTGTGTGATGTACTCGCCGTTTATTCGATGCCGAGTCCTTCACAGTCCAGAAGCTTGAAAACGTCTTCCAGCACAGGGGTGAAGAGTTTCAGAGATATAACATCTCCCTGCCTCACCCCTTGGTATAGTTGAATAGGTTTTAAACTCTAGTCCTGGAGGCGGACTGACATGGTGGCGGTTTCGTATAAACACTTCAGCACTTCGACATATCGATAGTGGCCGATGGCACCGTTGGCGAGAATACAGCACCGCCCAGGTTTCGATCGAATCGAAGGCTTTCTCATAGTCCACAAACGCCAAGCATAGAGGTTGGTTATACTCCTCAGACTTAACCTGCCGCAGCGTATGTATTTGGTCTATAATATTATATAGCCTTTACGGAAAACCGCTTGTTCGGGAGGCTGAAAGTCGTCTAGTTTGGTCTCGAGATGATTCGTGACGACCCCTGAAAACAACTTATAGACGTGACTCAGGAGTGAGATGGGTCTGTAGTTCTTCAAAAGGGTAATATCGCCCTTCTTGAAAAAAAGCACCACAACACTCCTGTGCCATGCCTGTGGCGTTTTGCCCTCGAGTATGACAGAATTTAATAGCTTTCGAAGTTTTTCCACGGCAAGTGCGCCGCCAGCTTTCAAAAACTCTGACGTAATTCCGTCATCACCCGGTGCCTTGTTGTTTTTGAGTTGATTTAGGGCCACACTTATCTCTTGCATGCGTCAATCCAGTTTTAGGGTCAGTGGCTGGAGTTGTAACCGATGGTCGTGTAGGCGTATATAGCCGTCCAAAGAACAGTTTGATATCTTCCAGGAGCTGGGGTCTGGACGAGATAATTTTGTCACCATTCGTCTTCAGCCTTGTCAGCTGACCTGTCCGATAGACAGATCTCTTTTAAACACTTTGGAACCGTTACTCTAATCGATGGCCTCTTGAACACACTTAGTGTTGTATAAGCGGAGATCCCGAATCAGAGACTTAGAGATCTGTCTATTAAGCTGCCGATATTTTGGCATATCGTCGAAGGCAGCATGCAGAAGCATCTTACACCTTTCCTGTATAAGCTCGAGGATCGGACCAGAGATTTTATGGGCTCTTTTAATCGTCATGGGCTTTAAGAACTTTAAGCCTCTTGTATGGACAGCATTCACAAACCTGTCACTAAAGTTGTCCACATCTACGCATTCTCCTAGACATTCAAAACGGTTTCGCAGTTCAAGCTGAAAGCTCTCAGGGTTCTAGATGTGAACTGGCGCTGGTAAGAACGTAGACTTCATCAACCTCGACCGTTCAAAGCTGGGACTAATATTCAATGTACCTCTCACCATTCGCTGACCGCGGCCCGCTTTAAGCGAACTGATCACAAAGACATTATTAAATATTAACCTCTTCATCGATATGATGAAATCAATCTCATTTTTGGTGGGACCTTCTGGACTTATCCAAGTCCACTTACGGCATTCCCGCTTTTTGAAAAAGGAAATTCATCATGAAGAGTCCTTCCTTCTCCATGAAGCTAGCCAGCAAGTCCCGCGAGTTCCGGAGTCCATATCCAAATTGCTCGACCCTCAGCTCAACACTGCTCGATTGCCTAGTTTCGCGTTAAAATCTCCCATGACAACGGTGTAATGGGTTTTGAAGCTATGTATATAGCCTGAGATACGTCCTCATACATAGCTTCTACCTCCTCATCGGAGTGTGACGAAGTCGGAGCGTATACCTGTATGATCTTCAATGAATATCGCGCCGAATATCTGCCGGAAATTTATCGCGCCCCTTGCCCTGCCGTTACCATGGCCGCTATATGAGTCAATGGGAATGGAAGCCGTTTGTTTCGTGTGTGGCTATTTTTGGGAGATTTTGCTTTGATCGCCACGCTTGGAAGACAGATTGGCGATCGTAGTGGCGGAAGTCTTTGATACTTAACGCTTCTGCCTATATAGTATCTTGCCTTTTACTTTCGCCTTACTTTGGTTTGAACGCCATCTTCCAGATGACTGGCTGCAATGATGGATCCGCGGCTACTCTTATCCAGTTCCTGCCCGTCAAAGGAAATAGCAAAACAAAAAGGCAGTCATAATAATTTTATAAATATGAGTATTTCGTTGGTCTGCTATTCTTCCCTCAAACTCAGTGGAGATATTAAGGAAGATAATATTAATTATTACACAAAAAAATCAAATTTCACCGAGTGTTTTTTTGTAATGTTCACCAACATATTTGCGTTTTGGCGGGAACACGATGTGTTGACGCACGCTTGCATAAGCTCTCCGAGCAGAATGGCAAACCTCCCTGCGCGCATATCCCATCCTTGTGCGCATATGGCATCCCCGCACACTCCCGGAATTAATGAAGCGCGAAAAACGGATAACGTGTTTCTAGCTAGGAAACGTGGGCTAGCCGTTATTAAGTTAAGAATGACTAATATTTTTTTGAATAAATTCCATGTTAGAAGTAAATAACGCTTTTTTTACAAATTGTTTTGAGAAAATTTATGTTTTACGATTACTTGACAAAAATACCGTTATGGTCGTCTAACCAGAATTAAGATAAGGTTTTCATCATAAATAGTTTATAGCATTGTTTTTCTTCATGTATTATCAAAATTGATTCTTAACTATTAAAAGTTATACGCTCTTAGTGTACTTGTAGTCAAGAATATTCAATTAACGTGGTTTAAGCTAATAAAAAATTTAAAAAATATTAGGCGAATTTCGAAACTAAGGTACTTAAACGTGCATTAAGCTAAGAAGCGTGGTATAGTCAGTTTATAGTCAAGCATTTGTTGCATATTTTGTCATTTAACGGTAAATCATGTTTTAATATCTCTATAACTGTAAGTGATAGAGATATGGTTCTTAGACAGAAAGATAGAGAATTTAAAACTGTAATACTTTGCATTCAAAACTCAAAATCGACCATTTGAGGGTTAACGGGGTTCTAGATAAAGGACGGCAGAAATAATCTCTCCAAGATGAAAATTGCAACCATGCAATTAAACATTTTCAAAATTTCGCGTAAGTATTGGTTAGATATTAGTTATTTTTAAAAGGGATATTTTTAACAGCGTATCAAAAATGTTATGTAACACACTGAAGTGAGTTACGCAAAAAATCTTTATTATTTCACTAAAATACTGACTTGCACACCAAATATGATGATCTTTTTACAAAATATCATTTGATATGAAAAGTTTCGTCCGCTCGGGAAACTTATCCACTCAGAAAACTTAATAGGTTATGTTAGGTTCTCTTGTGACCCTGCTCCCAAAAATAGGAGCCCTGCGAAGCAGGGCTCCGTCAACTTAGCTTAGTGGTGCAATTAGTATTTTTGGTGGAAACCAGAAATAAATTGACTAACAGTTAAATACAACCCTTTTTAAAAACGAATAATTTATCTTCTAAGTTTTTGTACAATCACCAATTTGCCAAACGAATTTTTTAGTCAAATGTTTATTTTTAAAGTAATTATTTAACATTTGAATTATTTTCTAAGTAAAATATTTGCTTAACCTGTATTATGTCAAATGATAGTTTTTAAAGTAATATGTTTGCGAAATGAAAGTTTGTCAAATGATTAGTTTTTCAAACGTTGTTTGTAAAATGATCTTTTGTCATTCGTTTTTTGTCAAACAATAGTAAACCATCTAAATATATTTATTAACAAACTGTCATGATAATTGTGACAAATAATGATTTGTTACAAGTTTATTAAATACAAGGAGAGATTGAGTGATTGTTTCGGGTAACCCATTCCACAAACGTACAGCTTGCACTGTAAAGGATTTTTGAAAGAAAACTGTGGAGTGAGTAGGGACCTTCAATTTGAGATTCTCTGATGATCTCAAGCATTTCGAATGAGTGTCATGTAGATATTCGAATCGTCGTTTAAGATAAGGAGGGAATGAAGGATTAAAAAGGTATATTATATAGAAGGCAAAGGATGTGAGTATTCCGTCGAAGGCGGATTGGCAGCCACTTGAGCTCGTTACGAAATTCAGTGATGTGGTCATATTTACGTAAACCATATATGAACCATATATTTATTGTATAGTAATTCTGTATTGTAATAGTAAAGATGTTTTAGAGCTCGGCTGAGGATAAAGACGTTTATCGCCTGTGTCGAGAAAAGAGCGGAGACGTCCGTTAAGAGACCTGGTATCGGTAACTGAAACCCGACAGGTATAGTGTTATTAAGAGACCTGGTATCGGTAACTGAAACCCGACAGGTATAGTGTTATTAAGAGACCTGATATCGGTACCTAAAACCCGACAGGTATTGTTATTGAAAGACCTGATATATTGTAATTGGCAGGTATATATTCGTAATCTTAAATAGAAATTGATAAACTGCAATGCTAGACTGCCGAACAGTGGAATCATATAACTTTTTAACCTACAGGTCGCACTGAAAAGATTGTGGAGGAACCATACTGACAAATGCTTGGCATCGAGGTCAAACAGAGCTATCCATGTGATGTCTACGTCTTGATAGGTAAGTTTCTAAACATTTCATTAGCCCGCCCACATTACTCAAATTTCAATATCTATCGGCGTTAGTTAGTTATCACACCCTTAATCAACAACATATCTCGCTGACATGGTGGAGATGCTGGGATAGTTTGATCCTCATTTTAAAGACAATGCAATATTATATCTTATGAAATAGCGTGGCGGATGGAATGTTTTGAAACTTCTAGTGACATTTAGCGGTGAATAGCGGAACTAAATATTCAAATTTTAAAATTGGAATAAAGAAATAATTCTAAACGATTCAAACAACATTTGTCAGTGTGGAACTTCAGTTTTAAACATTATGTGAATTACAATTTTACCAATTCAAGATTATTGGTAGACAATAATTTGAAACAGTTTTATTTTCTTCAGTTGGTTTATCATATTATTTTATAATTTCATGATATTTTGTGTTGTGATATTTCGTGTTGTGTGGGATTCACTATCGGCACATGCAGTAAGTAAAAAAAGAAATAGAACCAATAGATTATTGGAATTATATCTTTAATGCATAATACTATATTTGCTTAAATTTAATACTTATTTTAGGTACAAAATTGATCAACATTGATGGTATACTACAATAATGGAGAATATAATGTTAAATCGCTTGTCTGTGATTGCTAAAGAGATACAATCGCTAATTAATGATTATGTCGGTCTGTGGTCAATAACGGATGAAAATATAAAAGATGCACGTATAATATCGGCTAAATTTAAGTCACTTCTGTCTCGCTTCAATACTGTTTTGTACAGTTACTTTAATATAAGTCAGGCACCTAATGCTGATGAAATATCGAATTTAACTAACTACCAATTACAAGGAGAGCAAGCATTGGCTGAATTAGGTGTCGAAATTTCAAATGAAAGATGAGTCCTCAACAATATCAATGAAAGAAAACGGAGCATTATGTTACAGTAAATTACCTCATTTGAGTCTACCTCAATTTAGTGGGAACTTATTAGAATGGTATCAGTTTTGGGATCAATTTGTTTCTAATATGTCTAGATGGAGACTGAACGATGTTGATAAATTACTCTACCTTAAAAGTTCTTTGATAGGCGATGCGGCAAGACTCATAGATGGGCTGAGTATAACCAATAAAAATTATCAAATTGCGGTTGATACACTTAAAACTAGATATGGTAAAGAAGGCGAAATAATATACGCCCATCACAAAGCTCTCTCCAATATTAAGAGAGCTGGAGGAATAGATGAGTGCAGACAAGTATTAGATGAAGTGGAAAGACACATGAGAGTTCTTCAATCTATCGGAGAGGATACCAAGTCTACGACTATGAGATACATGATCATGGAAAAATTCCCTCATGAGATAATATTTGAATTGAAAATGAGAATTGGGTCTGATGAGTCCATTGACAATATGAAAGAACAGCTGGCATTAATAATTTCGGCCAAGGAAGAAGCAAAAAGGATAATTGAAGCAACTACATTAGAAAATTCTCAATATACTGTTCAAGCACTATACAGCAAAACAGAAAAGTCACAAAGTAAGCTAAAAATTATTGATAGTAATCAAACTAAACAAGATAGGAGGAATAAGACTCATAACTTCAATTTAATTAAACCACGAAACAATCAAAATTATCAATATAATAAACGAAATTTTCACAACAGACAAGATGAAAACAAGATGGAATTTAAAAGAAAGAAGTTAAGCTGTGTATTTTGTGGTAATGACCATTTTAACGATAAATGTAGACAATTTAAAACTCTTCAAGATAGAACAATCAAATTGAAAGAAAGTAACCAATGTTTGAATTGTCTTCAAGTGGGACATATGTATAAGCAATGCGTATACAACAGACCTTGTTGGCATTGTGGTAAATCAGCAGGACATAATAGGGCGTTATGTCCCAAGAGATTTAGCGAAGAAGAGTGAATGGGTATCTACAAGCACTATGCACATTGTGAACAGCTATGGTTCTACGATGTTGGTCACAGAGACACTTCATTTGAGATTTAATTTAACAAACCAAAAGTTGTAACCAAAAGAGGCGTTTTAAAAGTTATTGCTTCTGTCTATGACCCATGTAGGTATGTAGTGCCTGCATTGCTACCAGTAAAATTATTTCTGCAGAAGTTGTGGAAACAAAAGATAAAATGGGATACAAATTTATCCACTGAATTATTGGACAAATGGTCATGCATACAAATGATATTGAAAATCAAGAAAACGCATCTACTAAAGCTTATGCAGCAATGGTAGTTGGAAATAACGCTAAAAGTTTCGTCATTGGAAAATCACTTCTGGTACCAACCAAAGACCAAGATAACTTCAGAATACCACGACTTGAACTGTTAGGGGTATTAACAGGAAGCCCTTTAACCGCTTGACCGCTAGCGCCAATTCGCCGAATTCCGTCGACCGCTTACGTTCTAAACAAAATGTCGCGCTGCCGCTCGCCAGATGGGCGCGCTAACATAAACATTTATTGTTGATAAGTCGGTAATATGAATAAGTTGAAGTGATGTTTTTCTTCAACCTTATCAATGACTTCTTCAAGTCGTATGAATTTTTTGTTGATATTTAGTTTCTAATTTATTATACTTAGCAGCGAACATTGACTATCGTTGAAAAAAACACTTTGTGTATTTTAAACAGGATTATTTTAAAAAGTAAATCGATGACATACATATTTTATAAGTTTTCACTGTAGAGGGGTTCTATCTACAGCGAATTAAATAAAATAAAACAAGTATCATAGTATAAAAATATTTAATTACACGCATACGATTAGCACGTAATCACGGAGCGCGCGAAACAAAGAGTGGCTTTTGACATTATTTTTTCGTTCCGGATTAACGATTTTAAGACTCGCTTCGTATTTTTAGCATGAAGAAATGTCCAATGATTTGAATAGAACAGAGAAAAAGAATTTAAAACATTACAAAATATAAAAAAAGCAGTAAATTCAGACCAAGTATAACGCTGTAACCAAAAAGGGAAAATAGTCACTTGTGCGCGGTCTACGGAATTTCGAAAAAGGGAGAATAGTCACTTGTGCGCGGTCAAGCGGTTAATACAATATGTTGTTAAACATATTCAAATTCAATTAAATATTACAAAACAATTGATATGGACTGATAGTCAGATAGTTATAGATTGGTTCAACTCTAATAAATTACTAACACCATTCGTATCAAAACGGATTGATGAAATTAAAAGGAATAAAAATTTTGTCATGAGACATGTTTCTTCTGAACGAAATCCTGCAGATGTAGCCAATCGACCAGCGACGTCACAAGAAGTTAGACACAAGTGGTTGAATGGTCCAGAATTTTTGGTACGGGGTCCAGCTAGTTGGCCTAAGGACAGAAACACAGTTTCGACATTTCTCGTTGGGGAGGGTCTCACGAATAATGTAATTTTAGAACAAAATAAAAAGGATACAAAGTGAATAAGTTTCTGAAGAATTAAATAGAAAAGAAATAAATCTAAAAAGGAATTTAGACAGATTTGGATGGCATACTCAGATGTAAGGGACGTCTTTTAAATACGGATTGGTCTTGTGACAAACGTTATCCCATATTGATCCCAAAAGAGAGTGAATATTTAAATAGTATCATATTGAAACCCACAAAACTAATTACCATGTTGGTACAAACCACAAGTTAATTACCATGTTGGTACAAACCACACTCTTAGTATTATATGTGAAACGTATTGGATTCCACAAGGAAAGGCTCAAGTTCAACAGAAAACATAACAAGTAAGAGATGGATTTGCTTGTTCACGTGTTAAGCCGTTGGAGCCATATACCTGTAAGTTGTTGTGGTTACCTCAGACAACGCTTTAAAATGCAAATTGATATCTGAAATACTATCTAATGCATATTGTGTGGAGAATAAAAATTCGATGGAGGTTTATTCCTGAACTAGCTCCTTGGCTCGGAGGATTCTACGAACGACTAGCCGGACTAGTGAAACATTGTATGAAAGGGACACTACAAAATACCTTTTAAGTAATAGTCAATTGTCAAACACTGTCAAAGAAATAGAGGCTATAATAGATACACGACCTTTAACATGTGTTGATAACGAAATAGAACATATTCTTACGCCATCGGATTTCTACAAGCTGACAGATGTATAAAATTACATAGAGCACCTTAGTTCAAGGGTGGAGAAATCTCTAGTAATGTTAGATGAATTTAAGGAAATGTTCACAATCGATACTTGACAAGTATCAGAGAGAGATATAGTCACTTCTATATAACACTCTCTTGTAATCTTACCCGGCAGGAGTGTCGCGATTTCTCGCGATTTGTATGTAGTCTTATAATCTTGCCCGGCGGGAGTGTCGCAATTTCTCGCAATTTGTATATAGTGTACAGGGCAGCAACATTAATAAATTTAAAATGAGCCACAGAGAAAGAGTAAATAATAGCCAACCTCTATGTGAGTACTGGCCACAACCGACGGTTCTACGTTTGAGGTTTGAACTTGATATATGAAGAATACAAAGTTACTTTATTACTTCATAGTATTGACATTGTCACTCAAAACATATTGTTTAATGTGTAAAAAAGAGATGTGTGTATAACATTGCATGCTGGTCTGATGAAATCACAAATGGGCGCTGGAGCTAAGTATTTAGTGATTCCTACTGTTTGCGAGTAGCTAGTGTTGTAAAGTTAATTAGATGGGATCCTATTGTTTCTACGTATCTAGTGATTGTTAATGTATTGTATAGTAATTCTGTATTGTAATAGTAAAGATGTTTTAGAGCTTGGCTGAGGATAAAGATGTTTATCGCCTCAGTCGAGAAAAGAGCGGAGACGTCCGTTAAGAGACCTGGTATCGGTAACTGAAACCCGACAGGTATAGTGTTATTAAGAGACCTGGTATCATTAACTGAAACCCGACAGGTATAGTATTATTAAGAGACCTGGTATCGGTAACTGCAACCCGCCAGGTATAGTGTTATTAAGAGACCTGATATCGGTACCTGAAACCCGACAGGTATTGTTATTGAAAGACCTGATATATTGTAATTGGCAGTTATATATTCGTAATCTTAAATAAAAATTGATAAATTGCAATGCTAGACTGCCGAACAGTGGAATCATATAACTTTTTAACCTACAGGTCGCACTGAAAAGATTGTGGAGGAACCATACTGACAAATGCTTGGCATCGAGGTCAAACAAAGCTATCCATGTGATGTCTACGTCTTGATAGGTAAGTTTCTAAACATTTCATTAGCCCGCCCACGTTACTCAAATTTCAATATCTATCGGCGTTAGTTAGTTATCATCCTCTTAATCAACAACATATCTCGCTGACTTTAAGATAAACTTGAAAGAATGGAGTTCAAATTCACAACTTTTTATGAGTCAGATTTCAGATAAGAATTCAAACGAAATAATTAAAATTTTAGGTTTGTATTGGCACGTAAAACAGACACACTTCATTTGAAATTTAATTTAACAGACAAGATTGTAACCAAAAGAGGCATTTTAAAAGTTATTGCTTCTATCTACGATCCATGTGGGTATATAGCGCCCGCATTACTACCAGCAAAATTATTTCTGCAGGAGTTGTGGAAACGAAAAATAAAATGGGATACAAAGTTATCCACTGGAATACTAGACAAATGGTCAGACATACAAATGATTAATTGGAAATCAAGAAAGTCAGTATACCTAGATGTTATATTAAGAATTTACTGATAGTCTAAGAGCCAGTGTTCCGCAGACTTACGGTATAGTAGCAAACTCCATATTAATGCTAGTTATACTAATGTATCTGCTGTAGATCAAATGGGGGTTCGCTATTCCCATAGAGGGTTCCTTTAGGCGTGCGTAGAAGTCGAAAAGCATGAAAATCGACTTTCAAAACGTGATCGCAGCATGTCTGCCGTTTTGATATCTTAAAATTTATAGTTTTTTTTATAGAAAAACTTAATGGCAGACACTTGTTCCGGTTCCAACTATATTTTATATAGTATCAAAGTTTCCAAATTTTCATAAAATTTACGTTATTTTAGCAAAGCTAAAAATTATATATGTTATTTTTATTATTATTATAAACATATATTCACAAAGGCAGACACATAGGTCGGTTCTGACACGCGGGCAGACCATTCGATACTTTCTCAGTCGTGCTATTGAAGTTGCATGATTTTGATTTTCTCACTCTTCATTTCGCAGGGAACTAGTGTTTCAGCCAAGCTGCAATTTATGTATGTTTTTTACATCATTATTATCCATGTATATCTAAAAAACCAGACCGATACGTCGGTTCTAAAATGCAGGCAGACTACATAATAGTTTCGCAGTCATGCTAATGGAGATACACGATATTGACTTTCTCACTCTTACTGGCAATGACAGCGAATGAGTATGAATACATGTGAACAGTGTTTTTAAATTTTATTTATAACTCTTATTTTCAATCATAAACATATAAGTTTTTATAAAGAAATCTAATTTTTTTTTAACTTACAATAATAATGATTTGCAATTTATTTTGTTCTAACAAAACATACAACTTGAAATTCAAATACAGAATAAATAAATTTAATGTTGGCTACAAAAAATCAAAATGGTTCACTGTTCTTCGTCAGAATTGCAAACTTTCGTTGATTGAAACAAGGCAAATTATTTGTTTCCAAGACCCTCAGGTAACTATCCTATTAAATTGCAGAGAAAAACATTTATTTTATTCAAATAGTTTCCGAAATGAATAGCGTATATTCAATAAACCTTGTCCATCGTTTTTACAACGGTGCTTGAATACTGAATCCCTGCGAGATGAAGAGAAAGTCAATATCGTGTACCTATCTCCATTTAACATGACTGTGAAACTATTATGTAGTCTGCCAGCATTTTAGAACCGACCTATCTGTCTGGTTTTTAGGGTTCCGTACCTAAAAGGTAAAAAACGGGACTCTATTACTAAACCTCCGCTGTCTGTCTGTCCGTCTGTCTATCACCAGGCTGTATCTCATAAACTGTGATAGCTAGAAAGCTGAAATTTTCACAAATTATGTATAAAAATAAAAAAATAAAAATATTAGGCGGGTCCCATACAAAACGTGTTTTTTTCGTATTTTTTGCCCAAAATTACTAACTGTAACAGGTAGATGCTTTAAATTTTCACAGAATATGTAGTTGTATATTACCTTTCAAAATAAATAATTAAATTTAAAAAAGTAAATAATGACGGGGGGCTCCAATACAACAAACGTAATTTTTAAGCAATTTCTTACTCGATCTTAATAAACAGGTAGAAACTTAAAAAGTATTTACGTATATGTACTGTACTGTCAGAAAATCACCTTTGTTGTATGTACATACAACAAAGGTGATTTTCTTTTATAGATGACTAGCCGACGCCAGCGGCTTCGCACGCACATATTTTTGAATTTCCCGTTTTGCCCCATCCCGTGGGAATTTCGGGAAATCCCGTCTTAGTGCACCCCTACGGTCCCCGAGGAATATACGTTACGCTTTTTGCGCCGCGTAGTTTCGGCTGTACCGTGTCTGTCAGTCAGTCAGTAACGCAAGGATTTTATATATTAAGATGGTACGGAACCCTTCGTGCGCGAATCCGACTCGCACTTGGCAGAATTTTTTATATGTACATACAACAAAGGTGATTTTCTTTTATAGATGACTAGCCGACGCCAGCGGCTTCGCACGCACATATTTTTGAATTTCCCGTTTTGCCCGATCCCGTGGGAATTTCGGGAAATCCCGTCTTAGTGCACCCCTACGGTCCCCGAGGAATATACGTGCTAAATTTCAGCTTTTTGCGCCGCGTAGTTTCGGCTGTACCGTGTCTGTCAGTCAGTCAGTAACGCAAGGATTTTATATATTAAGATGGTACGGAACCCTTCGTGCGCGAATCCGACTCGCACTTGGCAGAATTTTTTAGATATACATGTATAATAATGATGTAAAAAACATACATAAATTGCAGCTTTGCTGAAACACTAGTTCCCTGCGAAATGAAGAGTGAGAAAATCAAAATCATGCAACTTCAATAGCACGACTGAGAAAGTATCGAATGGTCTGCCCGCGTGTCAGAACCGACCTATGGGTCTGCCTTTGTGAATATATGGTTATAATAATAATATAAATAACATATATAATTTTTAGCTTTGCTAAAATAACGTAAATTTTATGAAAATTTTTAAACTTTGATACTATATAAAATATAGTTGGAACCGGAAAAAGTGTCTGCCATTAAGTTTTTCTATAAAAAAAAAACTATATATTTTAAGATATCAAAACGGCAGACATGCTGCGATCACGTTTTGAAAGTCAATTTTCATGCTTTTCGACTTCTACGCACGCCTAAAGGAACCCTCTATGGGAATAGCGAACCCCCATTTGATCTACAGCAGATACATTAGTATAACTAGCATTAATATGGAGTTTGCTACTATACCGTAAGTCTGCGGAACACTGGCTCTCAGTCTATGAATGTGGATTGTCAACTACATTGTTTCACAGACGCATCTACTAAAGCTTATGCAGCAGTGGTCTATATAGTTGGAAATAACGCTAAAAGTTTCGTCATTGGAAAATCACGTCTAGTACCAACCAAGGATCAAGATAACCTAAAAATACCACGACTTGAACTTTTAGGAGTAGTAATAGGGAGCCGTTTGATACAATATGTTCTTAAACATATTCAATTAAATATCACAAAGCAATTGATATGGACTGATAGTCAGATAGTTATAGATTGGTTCAATTCTAATAAACTATTAACACCATTTGTTTCAAAACGAATTGATGAAGTTAGAAGTAATAAAAATTTAATAATGAGACATGTTCCTTCTGAACTAAATCCAGCAGATGTAGCCACTCGGCCGTCGACATCGCGAGCAGTTGGAAACAAGTGGTTAAATGGTCCAGAATTTTTGATACAGGATCCGGCCAGTTGGCCCAAGAACAGGTGCACCATTTCAACTTTTCTTGTTGAGGAGGATCTCGATCTCGCGAATAACGTAATTTTAGAACAAGATAATATCAAAGAAGATCAGAATTCAAATATTCATCCAGATCAATTAGATTCCAGAGTGGTGAAAATAAAAAGGATTCAAAGCGAATATTTTTCTGAAGAATTAAAGGGAAAAGAAACAAATCTAAAAAGGAATTTAGGTTTATTCACAGATGTGGATGGCATACTCAGATGTAAAGGACGTCTTAAAAATACAGACTTGTCTTATGACAAACGTTATCCCATATTGATTCCAAAGGAGAGTGAATATACTTATAGTATCATACTGAAAACCCACAAAGATAATTATCATGTTGGTGCAAATCACGCGCTTAGTATTATACGTGACACGTATTGGATTCCACAGGGAAAAGCTCAAGTTCAAAAGATCATAAGAAAATGCCCGGAATGTGTAAAACATGGAGGTGGACCGTACAAACTACCACCTACCCCAGCTCTTCCACCCGAAAGAGTTAACTTTTCAATGCCATTTACATTTACAGGCGTAGATTACTTAGGATCTGTAATGGTAACATCAGAAAATGGAACAAGTAAGAGATGGATTTGTTTGTTCACGTGTTTAGCCGTTCGAGCCATACACCTGGAAGTAGTACAAAATTTATCAGCAGAAGAAGGCTTACTTGCGTTAAGAAGAATGATTTCAACAAGAGGAATACCAACGCTTGTTATCTCAGACAACGTATTACATTTCAAATTGATATCTGAAATACTATCCAATGCATATCGTGTGGAGAATAAAATTCGATGGAGGTTTATTCCTGAACTAACTCCTTGGTTCGGAGGATTCTACGAACGACTAGTCGGATTAGTGAAACATTGTATGAAAAGGACTCTACAAAAACTCCTTTCAAGTAATAGTCAATTGTCAACGATTGTCAAAGAAATAGAGGCTACAATAAATACACGATCTTTAACATGTATTGATAACGAAATAGAACACATTCTTAAACCATCAGATTTTCTACAAGCTGGCAGATGTATAACATTAAATACAGTTCCAGAGCAGTCTAAGATAGAAGGCACATCGACAAAATTTAATTTAGTTCAAGGGTGGAGGAAAACTCTAGTAATGTTAGATGAATTTAAGGAAATGTTTCACAATCGATACTTGACAAGTCTTAGAGAGCGACATAGCCACTCCTATAAACAACCACGTATAACGTCAAAAGGTATTTCGAAAGAAGGTCAAGTTGTTCAGATAAAGGGAGAACATAAGAATCGAACCGATTGGAAGGTTGGAAAAATTGTTTCAATAATCAAGAGTTCGGACGGACTGTCTATATTGGCCAAAGTAAAAGTAGGAAATAACATATTTACACGTTCTATAGCGCATTTGTATCCTCTAGAGGTAGAGGAAAATGAAGAACAGAATTCATTAACACAAGATGACGTTAATGAGAGCGAAAGGTTTAATTTAGAAAATGAATATCCAATAATGTCAGTATATCAGACTCCAGATATTAGAGTAGAAGAGACAGTTGATACACTTAATCAAAGGGATGATGAAATGATAGTTGATGCCATGGAGACGAAAGAAAACGCAGAAGTAAGAAATAATGAAACAGAAACAATAAAGGCAAACACAGATAAAATAGATGTTGAGACAAATGGGAAAGGCGACAATAACGATTTAGATGTACGTAACAAAGACACTATTGAAGAGATTACAGAAGATAGCTCAAACGAAGTAGGTAAAAAACGAGCAGCAGCAATTCGAGCCTTAGAAAAAATAAAAGAATGGACTCGTAACTTGCACACCACTCTTTTGTAATATTGCCCCGGCGGGAGTGTCGCGATTTCTCGCGATCTGTATATAGTCTTAGGATTTCGCCCGGCGGGAGTGTCGCGATTTCTCGCGATTTGTAGATAGTGTACAGGGCAGCAACATTAATAAATTTAAACAACCAACCTCTATGTGAGTACTGGCCACAACCGACCGTTCTAAGTTTGAGGTTTGAACTTGATATATGAAGAATACGAAGTTACTTTATTACTTCATAGTAGTGACATTGTCATTTGAAACATATTGTATATTGTGTAAAAATCATATGAGAAATGTATTATTATTAAATGTGCTGATGTGTGCTGATACAATATTAAATGTGCTGATGGCATGCTGATCTGCATGCTGATCTGATGAAATCACAAATGGGCGCTGGAGTTAAGTATTTAGTGATTCCTTCTGTTTGCGAGTAGCTAGTGTTGTAAAGCTAATTATATGGGATCCTATTGTTTCTACGTATCTAGAAATTGGTGATGTATTGTATGGTAATTCTGTATTGTAATAGTAGATATGTTTTAGAGCTCGGCTGAGGATAAAGATGTTTATCGCCTCAGTCGAGAAAAGAGCGGAGACGTCCGTTAAAAGACCTGGTCTCGGTGAAATACCCGACAGGTATAGAGTTATTAAAAGACCTATCGGTAACTGAAACCCGACAGGTATAGTGTTATTAAGAGAGACCTGGTATCGGTTACTGAAACCCGACAGGTATTATGTTGATTAGAGACCTGATATCGGTACCTGAAACCCGACAAGTATTATGTTATTGAAAGACCTGACATATTGTAATTGTCAGTTATATAATTTGTAATTCGTACCATAGAAATGATAGACCTGCAATACTAGACTGCCGGACAGTGGAATCATATAACCTTTTAACCTACAGGTCGCACTAAAATGATTCTGGAGGAACCATACTGACAAATGCTTGGCATCGAGGTCAAAAGAGCTGTCTACGTCTTGAGATGTAAGTTTAAACATTCTATCTATAAACGCATATTATTCCAATTGCAATGCATATCGGCGTTATGTTTCCTCGCCGACATGAAGTCGGGGTAATCAGCACTACATGGTCCGGAGCGAGATGTGTTGGGACGCCGCAGCCTCCTTTTGTGAGACTGTTATGTCGATCAAGAAGGCGGCGGAGTGGGATAGGGAGCCCACGCGACCTGTCTCCACCTGCAGAACCGGGGGTCGAGGCCGGAGGGCGCTCAACGATCTTTGGCCACTGTAAGTACACGCCTGCGGATGGCGCGCGGCGGGCCTATTGCACCGCCCGCCGCCGTCCGCGAGGCCCGAGAGGCGGCGCACGTGTTCCGCGTGCGCCTCTCGTAGGGTTAAGAGACTACATCGTTCTTTTCCGCTCGTAGTATGAAAGAGGATATATGAGGGCAAGTATGATGTATTTTTACCTTAAATTAATTAAATATCGCGAGTAAGACCCGTTTCCATAAAATTGTATGATGTATACAAATCGCGAAAGTTTAAAATATGTTATACTGTATTTTATACATAGGCAGCGATAGCCGAGTGGATATACCAACAGACTGCCATGCAGAGGGTATCGGGTTCGAATCCACGGCGCGCACCAATGACTTTTCGGAGTTATATGCGTATTGAATTGTTAATTATCGACTGACCCGTGCCTCGGAGAGCACGTTAGGCCGTCGGTCGCGGTTGTCATGAAGATGACAGTCGTAACAGGGCGTCAGTACCTTTGAAATAAAGAAAGAAAGAAAAGAAAGAAAAATGCTTTTATTGTAAAACACGCCGCACAGTCACAATAAGTACAGTTTTGCTTAACCTAAAATGAAAATAAAAAAAAATATATAAAAGTTCTTAAGCTAATTGGCAAAGCAAAAATAAAACGTATGACAGATACGTAACTGTTAACTGACAGCTACATTGACATGTCAGTTGTCATTAAAGTCATGATTATTGTTACGTGGCACCACGTGCTTTGCCACGTATTCTAATATTCTAATTAATAATATATTATATAAACAAAATGTAACAACAAAAGTAATGAACTATACGTCGTGTGTCACAATTGCGGCTGGCAATCAGCAAACACTGCGAAGGTCACGACGGACCATCTCAGTACTGATCTTCCTTGCCATCCACCTATGCCAGTGCCAGAGCCATACAACTACTGCACTGTATTTTTAAACAAGCTTAAAATCCTAACTATGCAATTGTTTAAGCTTACTATCTAAAAAAACATAAACAAGGTAAGAGAAACATGTACATGCACAACCACATTACAAAAACAAAAATCGGGTATACAACATAATATTATAACCAACATACAATACGAATTATTACCATAATACGCTAATAAGTTGTAATTTATTTAAGATCCTATACCAATGCTGGAGCTGAAATGATGGCATTTGTACCTAGAGTATAATTATGCAGGCTCATAGGAATATACTAGGTAAAGTCAAAGTCAAAGTCAAAGTCCTTTATTCATTTAAATCACAAAGTGACACTTATGAACGTCAATTTAAAAAAATAATTACTTAAAGCTTCTACATTTACATTTACTGCCACGTTCGCAAAGCAATAGGTAGAACCATGAGAAAGAACGGGCAATAAAACTCAAGGTCACTCTTTTTCATCGCCAGGTTTTGCATAATACATACAAATTTAAATTTTGTAAGGTGCTGCAACTGTTTCACCTTCTATGTCATTTGTATATATTTACTCTACTTAATACTCAAGCATAATGTAGTAAAATTTTGATGTTCATTTAATTAGCCTCCTGAGAATTGACATGGTGAAACAGGAGCATCCACTTACATTAAGTACCTAACAATGCAGGCAATCCGCGCAAATGTTCAGAACCATGATAGAAATGATACAGTTTAATATTAAAAATGTAATACCAGCCCGTAAGACCGACATCGACCAGTCATCGCAAGTAGCACCCGTTCACGAGTATGACGCATGGGCCAGCCATCATCCCTCTCGCCATATCAGAGGGACAGGGATGACCCGACACACGACGCCACCACAAGAAATGACATTTTAGTGAGCATGACGACAACGGTACACGAACCGGCAGTAATTAACAATCTGTTGGTATACTGACCATGAACACGAATTACCTGCATTTTCCAGATCGTTAATATTATCATAAATATGTGGAACGCGTGCAAAATGCAAATGTAGTACCTGTATTTGATTGATTGACATGATACTTTTTGAAATATAACCACCGATCGAACTGATTGGCTACACGATTATAATACATTATAAAAAAAATAACAAATAAAAGTATCTAACGAGATGAGTGACATTTAGTAATGTGGTGGCGATTCCAAAAACTATCATTTACATGATTTTAATTGGAATGGAATAATATTTAATTACATGTCAAGAAACTTATCATCTACCTATTTACTGTATAATATATGAATTATGAAACATTATTTCCAAGCGCATTTGTCATTCAGATATTCATTTAAATTATAATATGCCTTTTGCATTAGGTCATTTTTAATCTTTATCTGAAATGCGTTAAAAGGCAGGTCCAAAATACTTATCGGTATCTTGTTGTAGATACGTATACTAAGTCCTATAAAAGAACTATGAGTTTTGCACAAACGAAAATACGGAACACATAATTTATGTCTATTTCTTGTATTTATAGAGTGTATATCACTATTCTTTGAATATGAATTTATATTTTTACGTACATGCATAACACTAGCATAAATATACTGAGACGCTACTGTTAGAATACCGATTTCCTTGAATCTTTCTTTGAGCGAAACTCTTGTCCGTAATTGGTAAATGGCCCGAACTGCCCTTTTTTGCAATATAAAAATACTTTCGATATCAGCAGCTCTACCCCAAAGTAATATGCTATAAGACATAACACTATGAAAATAGCCAAAATATACCAATCTAGCCGTATCGACATCTGTTAAATTGCGCACCTTCTTAATGGCATAAGCAGCCGAACTAAGTTTCGCTGACAGATATGTAATGTGCGCGCCCCATTGTAACTTCGAATCAAGTGTTATTCCTAGAAACAATGTAGATTCAGTTGTTTCCAGTACATCACCATTCAAAACTATGTTAGGACCAAGGTTTCTGACGTTGGGCAAAGCAAACTTAACACATTTGGTTTTTCTGGCGTTCAGTACTAAGTTATTTACAGTAAACCATTTAGTCACCTGAATAAGAGCACTGTTTATTTCGGTAAAGTTTTCCTTATTTCTATCTACTTTAAATATCAATGAAGTATCGTCAGCAAACAATACCACGTCACAAATATTTCTCAGGTAAAATGGCAAATCATTTATGTAAACTAGAAACAGGAAAGGCCCTAGGATACTACCCTGCGGCACTCCCAATTGTACTGGTACGCCACTGGATTTTGAGCCATTTATTTCTACACATTGGATTCTGTTATTTAAATATGCCTTTATAACATCCAATGCTTTAGTCTGGACACCGTAATGTTTAAGTTTGCATAAGAGCGTATCATGGCAGACACAATCGAATGCTTTCGAAAGGTCGCAAAACACACCAATAGCATTCTGAGAGTTCTCCCATGCATTGTAGATGTGTTTGAGTAAAGCTACTCCTGCATCCGTCGTCGAGTGACCCTTAGTAAAACCATATTGCTCAGTATGAAGGAGGCTGTTTAAATTAAAGTGCTTCAGAAGTTGCTTGAGTATTATCTTTTCAAAGATTTTACTAAAAGTAGGTAGTATTGAAATTGGCCTATAATTACTAGGATCAGTCTTACTGCCGGATTTAAACAGAGGTATTATCCTACTATGTTTCATTAAATCTGGAAAATCGCCTGATTCTATACACTTATTGAACAAGTTACTTAGATAAGGTGCTACTATATCTATTATACTTTTCAGAATCTTCACAGATATTCCCCAGAGATCACCCGTATTCTTAGATTCTAGAGATTGGAAAGTGTTTATAATGTCAGTAGAACTAATAGGACTGAATTTAAATAATACATTACATTTTTCTACACTAGATTCTAATAAATTTACTGCGACTGAAGCTGATGAGTTTAGACCTATAGTAGAAGCAATAGGTATGCTAGCAAAAAAATTATTGAATGCGAGTGCGACTTCCTCGTCATTATTAATCATTTTATTATTATCTAGCAAGTTAAAATTGGTATTCCTAAAGGTTGCCTTGCCCGTTGCTTCGTTAATAGCTTGCCATGTGGCCTTAACTTTATTAGAAGAGTTTCTAATTTTATCACTTACAAAACGTGCCTTAGCTATATTGCATACCTTTTTAAATATTTTTGAATAATTTCTGACATACTCAGTGAAGCTCGCATCAAAATTGTATTTCTTCATACCATACAACTCATACATCCTTGCTCTGCTTTTATAAATACCTACAGTAGCCCACTCACTAAATGCTCTAGACTCCTTGATTACTTTTTCCTTGGTTTTAAAAGTACTTCTAAATTCGTTGTGAACTAAATTAAACATAGTTTCATAAATCTTATTTGGTGACTTAAGCTCCATCATATCAGGATTCATACCTATTAAAATTTTGTTCCTAAACTCATTAAATTTATACCTAGGTAATGGCCTAACTGTCACCTTACGTACTGCATTATCATTTATATATGAAAATCCTGCCAATTGACCACAGTGATCCGAAGTTAAGTCAGTAGTAACTAATTTATGTGATACTGTATGATTACTAAATATATTGTCAAGACAAGTGGAAGATGATGCAGTTATTCTAGTAGGTTCAAGAAATAAATTTGTCAAATTAAATGATTTAAAAAGATTTAAAAGCCTACTAGTCATTGGTGAACTATCCAGTATATTAATATTGAAATCTCCACAAACTATGATCCCTTTTTTATTGGTCCTAATTTTACCAATTGCATCTTCCATAATAGATTCGAACATATTAAAGTTACTTAAAGGAGGGCGATACACACATATAACAACATACTGTTCCAGTTCAATACAGGAAATTTCTACAGTGCGTTCTACAGACAAGGTGCTTATGTCCTTTCGTTCCTTACACAGTATGGTATTTGAAACTAGTATCAAGGATCCACCATGGATGGCTTGACTCCTAGCGAAAGCACTTTGCACAGTGTAATGCATGTTATTTAAAAAAGATATTTGATAATCCTTCAACCAGTGCTCCGTTATGCACATAACTTTTATATTATGACTTTCTAAATATAAACTTAATTCTAAATGTTTGCCAGATAGACCCTGTATATTTTGATGTCCTATATTTAATTGACAATGTCTATCCTTTGTCCAATTCTTAAGTTTAAAGAACTCGTGTCAGTATTTAAAATAGAAGACATGGTAAAGACAGAATTATTTACAGAAATCAGGTACTGCAAGGAGCGCCTGAAGCTAGTGGACTATAACTTTCAAGGTACCTACTTAGTTGGCAATTTGTTGCTATAGCTTTTGCTGTGATAGCAAATAACTTTTAAGTTTACTTTTGAAAGATATTTTTGTTTTCAGGTCCCTTATGGGAGGAGGCAGATCATTCCATATTTTTGCAGCTGCAAATTTAAAATTTCCACAGTATGCCATTGTGGAATGTTTGGATAGAGATAGAGGTCTCGATGCGGGTCTTATGGAATATGAGTAGTGACTTTGTCGCCAATCTAGCTTCTCATACAAGTATGTAGGCTTTTGATTTGCTATCAGACCGAAGAGTAAGCTGGCTAGGTGTAATTTCCGTCTTGACTCCATTTTTAAAACATTATTTTCATTTAAGTATGGAGTTACATGATGATGTCTTGGAATCTTAAAACAATAACGTGCACAAGCATTTTGCACTCGTTGTATAAGTTTTTTGGTCCTTGCCAGCAAACAGGGGCCGTACACTACATCACAGTAGTTAAACCTAGATAAGATGAGCCTATCCACCAGCTGTTTTCTAAGGTTTATACTTAAATAGTTCTGTATTTTATATAGTATTTTTAACCTATAGAAACAATTGTTTACTACATTATTTATATGTTCTTCAAACCTTAAGTCAGAATCAATTAGCAAACCTAGATTATATGCCACTTTAACCCCTTCTATCTTTTGCCCATCCATAGTTATAGTAGGATTAATTTTTAATATTGATTGTACCTGCTGTTTGCTTCCCAGGATCATACATTTTGATTTAACAGGATTTAATATTAGTGCATGCTTCCTAGCCCATTCTATCACCCTTTCAAGATCTTCATTTATCTTCCTCACAGCTGACATGGTATCAACAGGCTTGAAAGGCAGATATAATTACAAAACTTAAATAATGCAGTGATGTCAGCTGTATATAGGATAAAAAGCAATGTTGAGAGAATTGAGCCTTGTGGGACTCCTCTTTTCAGCTCAAGAGTAGATGATGATATAACTGTGCCATCCTCCCTACACACCTCCACATGCTGAGACCTATTTGTGAGATAGCTGTTGAACCATTTTATGCTACTTGGTGTAAATCCATAGTAAGCTAACTTGGACAGGAGCAAAGATGTATCAATGGCATCAAATGCCCTGGAGTAGTCCAGAAGCATTAGGGCTGTACCCTCTCCACGATCCCTAGCCTCTAGAATGTTACCCACCACATCGCATAAAGCAGTGGCCGTTCCACGTCCCTTTCTGAAGCCTGATTGTTTGTCAGGAAGAATATTGGATTCTTCAAGATATTCCATGACTTGTGAATACACAACTTTCTCTAGCACCTTCGACAGACAGGGCAGAATACTAACAGGCCGTAGGTCTTTTGTGCAATTTGGCTGACTGGTCTTGGGTATAGGTCTTACAATAGAGTGTTTCCACATATCCGGGAAAGTATAAGTAGTGAGAGATTTATTAATTATTTCCGTTATACAACTTGTAGAAATGGCTGAAGAGTGAAATGGGTCTATATGTTTTCAGCGAGGTTTTATCACCTTTTTTGAAGAACAGGGCAACCGCACTCCCGCTCTACGCCTGAGCTGTAAGGCCCTGATGGTAAACGGAATTAAAGAGGCTCACTAGCTCTTTCAAGACTACAGTCCCTCCTGCTTTTAAGAGCTCTGTGGTGATTTCGTCATCTTATGGAGACTTGTTGTTCTTAAGTTGCTCGAAACCTTCTCTTACCTCGCCTTGGTTGACATCAGGGATGTTCTCCGTACATTGGCGTGGGAGTTGGGCTCTATAGTCATCATTGCCTGGTTTCAAGAGTTTAGACTTCCATGATGCGTACAGGTCTTCGAACTTTAAGTTTACGCCTTCCGCAGTACAATAAAATCACGTACTTGTGGTTCTGCTGTTAACAATATTTATTTATATATGGTAGAACCGAATGCTTGTGGTTCCATTTTGCAAAAAAAAATATTAGTCATTAAATTATGAATTTATTTTACGCATAACGGTACCACAGAAATTTGGTTCCATTTTGTGTATTATAATAATTGTAAAAAAATTGAAATATTTTTAATGTATAATGGTACCAAGTATCTGTGGATCTGTTTAGTATAAAATGACATGGAATTTATATGGTTTATTTGTTTGATGAAACGAGTCCCATGGTGCTATGGTTCGGTTTTGCAATATGTATAATGTGTCTTTTTGCCGTTGGTTCCTTTCTGGTTTTTGAATAACTTGTTCCCAAGGGAAAAATCATGTGGATCTTTTTTGAATAAGAAAATAAACCACTTTTAAATTAGTATTCTTCAAAAAAAGCAAAAATCGAAATTTGTCGTGTGGTTCCTTTTTGCATAAATACGGACAATTATAGTTTTAAGTACTTATGACTGAAACAAAGTATTGAGTTTGTGTACCCTTGCCACTATTGAAGTACCCGAAGGCAAGTAACCACTTATCATAATACGAACTGTTGTCTGATTAGTTTAAAAATAACTCAAAGGCTATACTTTATCCGCAAGTCAATTACCCTGGTGCAATCCTTATCAAATCGGCAAGGCAAATAGATGTTATTTGACAGTACCCTTCAAAAATAATCACGGGATCCCAATCACTTATATTTTTGCAACACGCGCGAAGCTGATGTTGATGCATGATCTCTGATTGTTTGTCACACGACTTTACAGCGTGTTCAATATGTCCGCGGTCGACGTCATACCATCGTAAACCGATATCAATGCGTGAGGTCGCGCGTGTTGACAACTACAGCATTTCCCAACTGATTCACTCACAGGGTTGTCAACAACAATAATTGGGTGCGCCGCCAAATGTATCGCGAAAAAGTTTTAATAGGCTTTTTCCACGCGATTTACCACTAGTGATGTAGATATGCACAATAAAGTTATTGTGTACGGGAAATAATGAACCTAGAAACTAAAGAGAATTAAGTAGTAAATCAAGTGGCTTATAATGTTTTGCTCGGTACGTAAAAAATAACTATAATAGATAAGGCAAGGTTAGTGTAATTCATTTTTATTAACCTTGAACATCGGATTTAATTTACAGGAAGTAACTAACGGGCTGCTACAGTTTTAATGTAAATATGCGTTGTTGCCCTGTTTACAGATTTCAACACTTTCTGAGTATAATTATGGCGTGAGATGTCAATAAAGGAGAATGGCAGGATTTGTATCACATTTCAAAAAAAAAAATGCTGTGCTGTTGTAAGATTGGTAGGCTTTATAGAAGGACTCAAACTGATTATTTTTATGTAATTATATATTTCTTAGAACATGGAGATCATTATAAATATATTTTAAAACATACCTATGTATTTATAACTAAACGCAAATAAATTGAGAACAAAACGAAGTGTACCATTGTTAGCTTGCCATGCTTAAAAATAATAATTTGCATACTAATTATTTTTTATCAATTTGATTCACTTTTGTACAGTAACGATGCTGAAAACTTTTATTGAATTGACGATGTGGAATATACAATATAACACATTATTCAACTGAATAAACTAATTTTTTTCGTTAACATCGAAATCGAATTTTGACGCTTTATTAAGTGACATCAGTGACATGGCAACTTTTAAATGTTTTATTGACAATATTGACATAAAAAGAAAATCTCAATGGCGTCTTTGCTGTTGTGACAGCTGTCAGAAGTATCTAACACGTCGATAAAAACGTAACCTTTCAAACATAAAACAAATTGAAATAACTTCTCATCTCCATGTTCTAAAAATCTAATAATTAAAACTGTGCTTCTTGATGATATTATTTATTAAAAAAATATACAAAGATGTTAGTACACCAACTTTTGAAGCGATACAAAAGTCCCATACATGCCTGCCTGCCTTCTCTGCCACGATTTATTGTGCTATTTTTACTCAGAGTTCTTTCTTATTAATTACCAACACAATTATAATACATGCTACACAAGCGCGTATATTTCGTCAAATACGTTTTAGAAAACACTTAATTAGATTTGCATTACATTACACTATTGTTAGTAACAACAATGAGGTTTTTTTAATTTTATTTTGCTGATTTTAGGCATTACCATAAGAAAATCCAACCACAACCCCTTTATCTGTCTAGTATTCAAATCGTATTAAATCAATTATTTGGCGAACAAACGTGGCACTAAGTAAAAAATTAAGTAATTAATTTGAAAACTGATGTTAATTCGTATCACATTATGATGTATGTGAATAAATCTATTAACAACTGATCTGATTTTAAGTTGCAGAGAATTCTTGTAAAAAAATATAAAATGTTGTGGTAGCAGCCCTATTCTTGTGTAGAAGCAACGCGCGTAAAGTACGAATCTGAACTATCGATCACTGACGGCACGTTGATGGACGAGTCCAAACACACTCCTCCACTCCAAATTGATACGATTCGACCCACTAACGTAATGTCCCACACACCTTTGTGGTCCGTTACAGATAATACACGGATTTGGCGACAAAAAAAAACAACCTGTTGATGTTTCTGTATTTTATGTATTTTTATACAAATTAGGTTACGGGAATCATTCTTTACCTAATTTCTTTTAAACGAGTTCGTAAATATTTATTTAAACACAATAACATTCAGATATCACTTCCTACTCAATAAAATAATTATAACTTCATAAAACTTATTATACAATGGAATTTATTTACATACATAAAAAATAAATATGTACAAAAAAGGGGAGGGTAAAATACAAAGTACATATTTACAAGACAGGTTTAGGCGTCGTAGAATTCCTCCGCATCGCTATTTATTGGTAACGTGCCCAGAAGGCTGGCAGCATTGCCACGCTGCATGGCAATGCTGATACGCTGGCCGAAATACAGCCCAGCCAGGTCACGTGAAGCATCGATTAGTCGTTGGCGATTTCTCTGTACAACGTACGAGCGCTCGGACCCCATGGACCAAGCGTCTCCACCCCAAACGGCTCAAATACGTAATTACCTATTAAATTACCGTATTTTCGCCGCTTGAGGGATTCTGCGCTTGCAGCAGCAGCGCCGGCACAGCTGGCTGTACTTGGAAGATGTGATGGCGCTAGGGTATCTATGCACGTTGCGTCCCATACCAAAGGCCTATCCAACTTCCAAGGCAACAATGACATACCGTCGGGCCTCTTCCCATCGTCGCGTACCAAACCATTGGGTTCAAGTACGGCTGGTACTCCGGCGGTGACAAGAGTGCGACGGATGATGTCATTAAGATAGGTGTGAGGCATTCGGCCCGCGCTTCTGCCGCAAGATAGTCCATGGTGTCCTAGGCTATCGACGGCTTCTCCACAATGACAACGATGCGGAGAAACACACGGAGCACCTAAACGGAGGCTAGTGGCAAGGCGAAATGTCGTGTCGTCCAACATTGTGCCCACATTGGACGACGGGAGCGCTTGAAGCCAAAGACCAGACTCCCACTCTCCCACAGCCAGCAAGCGAGCACGCTCAGCAACATTTGTAGATGATAAAATAAAATTTTCTCTCACAGTGTTGCAAAGCGGCACGTCCCACTGCCTTTGGGAGAATGGGTTGGTAGGCAAAGCAGAGCTTGGACAAGCCATTTTCCAGGCGTTCACGGCATCGGTTTTACACAGCACTTCCAAATTAACCAGTGTTGGTGCTAACATTTGCCTGGTTAAGTCTTCCGTGCTGTGCACCGAGGACAGGAACGCCGGTAAACTAACATCAGAAATTTTGCGAACGCCGAGCCCACCCAGACGTACAGGAAGAGACGCTTGCAGCCAGGCTCGGTCGTTCAAATCCACATTTAATATTTCTTTAAATGTATTTTTAATAATTTGGTCCATTTTTTCTAAACATTCCATATTTTTCCAAAGCGGTGAAGATATCAAGGCATGCGTAAATTTGGGAACGAAAAAGCAATATCGAGTAATTGTAAAGGCCGAATGAATATTAATTTTTAGCTGGCGATCTGAAATTTCACTAAAATTTTGAATCTTTTCATCTACGAATGATTCGTAGGCTTCTTCAAATATAGGAGACCCAAGGAGGCGAAGAGAATTCTTGTCACAAATTTTAATGTGTGGTGCCAAACAATTAAATTTTGATAATACGAAAGACTTTTTTCATCGTCAATTTTATTTAGAAATAGCTCACACTTACTTGAATTTAGCTCCAAACCAATCGATTTAAATTTGTCTTTTAGAATTGCCAAATCTTGCAGTACTATGTCAGCGTCTCCACCAAGGGTTCCGTCGTCCAAAAACCATACATTGAATTTTGAATTTAGCTGCCGAATAATTGGGTGAATTGCTAAGCTAAAAATGACTGGTCCAAGTGGGTCACCTTGTTGACATCCAACTGCGGATTCCAATAGGTTGTCCTTGTATAATAATTTCAAGGGATATCTGTAACATTGCGAAAGAAATTTATAAATTTTGGGGGTTTCTAATTTTGCCTCTGACAACAAGGTGTCCCTATTCACTGCGTTGAAGGCATTCTTTATGTCAACCTTAAGGATGACCTCTCCATTACCAGAACCAAGGTACGTGGCCAGGGCATGTATGGCAGCCTCACAACCCCCCTTTGAGCCAAAGCCTAATTGGAGGGGTTGGAATTTAGCAGATAAATCGTTGCTATAATATCTGCAACATATCTTGGCTGCCATACGCCTATATGTGCAACCTACGGCAATGGGACGAATGCCACCATCCTTCTTGTTAAGAGCGCATAAATTTGCTTCGTACAATATGTCAGTGATGGCACCGTTCATATTGCCGGAGAGCATCAAATTCATGAGAGCAGTCAGCTCCCTCAGGAGTGCATCGCCAGCCTCCCCGGCGCTCGAACACAAAAGATCTTTGCGATGACAACATCTCAAAGATCGGTGTTAGAGCGTCGAGGCCACCAGCCGACCCAGTCCGGAAGGAGCAAACTGCTGCGAACACGTCCTTGGCTGTAGTAATCAGATGCTCCGAATCCATATCCGGGGCATCAGGAAAAGAGAGGCCATCCATCGGCGCTGGATGCTTGCTCTTCAAACCCGCAAGCGTGTTTGGAGAGCAAGGCGCCACCACATCAGTGCTGAATAAGAGTCTCGACGCACCCCTTATATCACCCTCCCTTAGTTTGGATTCTACATATTGATAATTCGTTCTATTTGTATTAAAAGTAAATTTGGTGTCGAAAGTATGGACCGAAACAGAACAGTTGTGTTTAATTTGGGCAGTAAGTGTCTTTTTTGAGGCCTGATCTTTTTCAATATGTAAAATCCTATAAGGGAATGTTAATAGTCGTTCCCAGGCCGTTTTTGAGTTCTCCCGTACGACTAGACCTATGCAGTCAGCCAATTTTTTGGCGACTGATGGCCTTGCGCCACGGGGAACTCTTTTCAGAACCGGAACAGAAGTTTTTAAATTCGAAAGATGTTGCCAAAAGGGAATTTGGACACAGTCTTGTGTAGAAATTTTCTTTTTTTATTTATTTCATTTCTTTTTCTTTTGGATTTACCAAAAGCTTTTTCAATAAGTTAAAACAATATCTAGCCTGTTCAGAAAAAAAAACATTTTTAAGCAAATACAACATGCAGTATTTCAAACTTTACATAACGATTACCACTATTATTCACTTAGGTATGAAATATTCATAAATAATTTAGTAAATCGTATTTGGAAACCATCAATGTGTTAAGTTCCAAATTTGAATAATAAAAAGAAAAATATCTATGCACCAATGAAAAGTTGTTATGCTTTACGCCATATAAAACTTTTTAATTCATGAAAGAATTTTATGCTGGCTGTGCTAGTACCTTATTTATCTCGATTCTTATATATCTTTTGTCATACTTTGTGTATGCCAAGTGGTGCGCCTAAAATTAACACAAACATTATTTATTTTGAAGATCTTAATCAATTGTAACATTAAATCATGTTTGAGGTAAATCGAGATCTCAATATTTCAATAGAAATGTAGATAGATAGATAGATGTATTCTTTATTGCACACCAAAGTAAAGTACATTTTATATAGTGACTTAAAGCTAAGTTTCATGTACAAACGGCGCCTTATCGCCAGGGGCGATCTCTGCCAGGCAACCTTGGGATGGACAGGAATGATTAAAGCATTATTGTGGGCATGGTGTAGCTTTAAAGTGAAATAATTATCAATAAGATTATCCTAAATAAGATACACATATACACACTTACATTAAAATAAATAAGTAAATAAATATACCTTTTACTTACATACATAAAATACATACATAATTTATACAAATACAATTAAATATATATCAATATACTAAATAACATAGATACAGTTTATACAAGTGATGAACTCAGACGATAATTAAGTTGATATATTTGTCAATCCTTGAAATAGTGCTTCTTTACCAAGTTGAAAATATTTATTGTGCTTGCTCTTCGAATCTCCAGTGGTAAAGCATTCCACAGTAGCACAGCCTGAACAGTAAAAGATTTGTCGAAGTAATTTGTGGAATGCTTCGGCATCTCCAGCGTTAGATCCTCAGACGACCTCAAGGACTTTATATGTGTGTCATCGAGGAACTCAAAGCGTTCTTTGAGATAAGAGAGAGAATTGGGATTAAAAAGTACATTATATAACAATGTAAGAATGTGAGTATTCCTGCGAAGACGAATTGACAGCCACTTGAGTTTGTTGCGAAAATCTGAAACGTGATCATATTTGCGCAATCCAAATATAAATCGTATGCAAAAGTTTTGGAAACGCTCAAGTTTATCTAGCTGCTCTTCAGTGAGGTCAAGATAGCTGACTTCCGCGTAGTCAATTATAGGCAGAAGCAGAGCTTGAGCAAGCGCAATCTTAGTGGCAGTTGGAAGGAAGTTGCGTAATCTACGCAACGATCCTGCTGATGCAAATAGTTTGCGACTCGTTTCTAGGATTTGTGATCTCCATGACATAGTATCATCAAAGTAAATACCTAGATTCCTTACGGTTTTGCTGAACGGAAGATCCTTTCCGTTAAAACTAATGCGTGGCAGTTCGGACCAACAAATTTTCGAGACGAGTTTGGGGCTGCCAACAGCAATCAGTTGTGTTTTGTCAGGATTTACCTTAAGTCCATATTTCATGGTCCACTCACAGATACGCGACAGGTCCGAGCTAATGGTAGTACAGGCTTCTGCTAGCTTATTTAACGGAGCCTGCGTGTAAATTTGCAAATCATCTGCGTACAGGTGGTAGGATGAAAGTAATTGGTTTGAGATCACAGCCTCTCTTACATCTTTTAGTAAAGCTGATAAAACAGTACTACTTGGAGATTTTAATATTAACTGCCAAAACAGCAATGAGAACAGTACTATACTGTTAAATAATTTTATACAGTACACTAGTCTCAGCCAAGTCATCCAACAACCTACACATTTCACAGACCATAGCGAGACTCTCATAGATATTGTGTGCACTGATGCTCTAGTAAATAATGTATCAGTTCAATATATACCTGAATTAGGGCAGCATGCCATTATATCTGTGACTTGCATATTTAAGCTTAGTAAACCTACCCCGCAATGGATCCATTACAGACCATTAACTAAGATCATGCTTGATGTTTTCCAGGACGACCTCTGCAAACTAGACTGGCCCTATATAGCAACTCAGGACAATGTGAGTGACATGGTTACAATATTTAATACTTTCCTCCTAACTTTATTTGATCTACATGCACCAATTACCAGAGTTTTAATTAGAGAAAGGTCTTACCCATGGATCACAGATACAATTAAGGAGATGGTGAAATTGCGTAACAAATACCAAGCACGATACAAATCAAGCAAATCAGATATACACAAAAATTGTTACAAAGATTTAAAAAGTATTGTATCTAGTGCAATTGATGAGGAAAAAAGAGCCTATTTTAAAACCTATATAAATGGACACATAATAAATCCCAAAAAACTATGGCGCAATCTAAAATCTACTGTAAATATAGGTAAACAAGAGTGGCATGATTTACCATCTGGCCTTAACAATCCAGAAGATCTTAACAAGCATTTTTTGAACATCCCTGGTAATGATACAATTTCTCTCCCCGATTTGATATATTTTGAGACAAACAGGTTCCACACGAATACCTTCAGTATTGAACCGGTCAGTGAGGAGGTGGTCCGCCTGCATATCAACAGTATTAAATCAAATGCCTCCGGTGTTGACAGCATTACACTGGAAATGCTTAAGATGACTCAACCTCATAGCCTTCCATACATTACAGCCATAATAAATAAATCTATTACAACATCTACCTTCCCTCATATATGGAAAACTGCGGTTGTAAAACCAATACCTAAAGTTCCCAATCCAACCTCAGCTAAGGATCTCAGACCAATTTGCTTACTTCCCTGTTTATCAAAAGTATTGGAAAGAGTGGTGAGCAGCCAATTCAGGAAGTACCTCGAGAAGTATAGCATCATTCCTCAGAGACAGTCAGGGTTTCGCCAGGGACACAGTACGACCACCACTCTCATGGATGTTGTTGACGATATTTTGGATTCTAGGGACAAGGGTATGGGTACCCTGCTTACCATACTTGATTTTTCACGTGCCTTTGAAACGATAAATATTTCACTCCTTATTGCCAAACTTTTGTATTACGGCTGCGACTCAGCAACAGTAAAATGGTTCCATAGTTATCTGACTGACAGATTTCAATTTGTGCAACTGGATAATGACAGGGATGGTAACAAGGCAACTTCTTCTTGTTGTCAGGTAACCCGAGGTGTTCCACAAGGATCAGTGCTCGGTCCTCTCCTCTTCTTATTGAACAGTGCAGATGTTACCAACCATATACGTAATACACAGTTTCATATGTATGCCGATGACCTCCAACTATACATATCATTTCATCCCAATGACTGCCATGAATCTGTAAATAAAATTAATACAGACTTAGACAACATATCTGAATGGGCTAAAAAGAATTCACTGGTACTCAACCCCACCAAATCCAAATTTTTAATATTAGGCTCAAAGGAATGCATTAACAAGATACAAAATCTAAATCCTGTACTTCTCGTTAATAACTGTCCCATAGAGCAAGTCAGTGAGGCTCGAAACCTAGGTTTGGTCATGGATGGTGAATTGCATTTTGAGACGCATGTACTGGAAGCTGCCAAAAACTGTTTTTACCGTCTCAAGTTGTTATATCGAATTCGCCAACATCTGAGTACTGAATTGCGGATATTGCTTTGTGAGACTCTTATTTTGTCTAAACTAAACTATGCAGATACTGTGATTGGTCCATGTATATTGAATAGAACAGAGAAAGTAATTCAGCGAGTACAGAACGCATGTGCTCGATTTTGTTATAATATCCCACCTCGTTCACATGTCACTCCATTCCTGAATAGTGGGAACCTTATGAAGATGACTGCTCGCAGGCATCTTCATCTGGCAACTCTACTGTTTGGTATTGTTCTATATAAAACACCGGCATACCTGTACAAAAAGTTGTCATGGTCTCGTGATATTAATCAGTACAGTACGCGGGCGGCATCACATCTTTTGGTCACAGCGCGACACAGGACCACTGCTTTCCGAGGTAGTTTCAGATACGCCGCCCCCCATTGTTGGAATGACCTTCCGCCCCCTATGCGCAACCTGAAAACATTACACGCATTTCGCAATAAGTTTAAGCTATTTTTAACAAACAAACAAAAGTCACTGTTATGAACTTACATACTTACTTTTAGAATAAGTAGTACGTCAACATCACTTACGTGTCTACTGACGAACGATATTGAACTTATTGTGATATTATAATGTATATAATTTGTTACTATATAATTGCGTATGCGCAGCGTTTTTATTATAATGGTAAAAGTAACTGTGCTCCGGACTCTGGTAGACGACGCTTGCTTGACAAGACAATTGACATTCATGACAGATGGAATCTTTCAATCTTTGGCCTATATTGAAACGTCAGTCTGTCAAGTACAAGTAGCGTTCGGAAACAAATTACTCTTTGCTATTTTTAATTTTTATTTTGATGTAACGGAGGCATGTATTGTGTATTTTATATAATAATATATATATTATAAAACTTATTAACAATATGTACACTATATACGTATATATTTGTATATAATTTTGTGTATATATATATATTAATTTGTCGTTATTAAATTTTATTTATCTATAGGTAAATTTAATCTTATATAATTATAATTGCATATAGGCCTGCGAGAATACCAGCGTTGTAGTTTTATAACTGCAACAATAGCTGACGCAGTTGCCTTATTTGTTCTCCACATACCGCCTTCTGTAAATTTAAGTAAGAAAATGTATTTTAAGTTTTGGAGAAGCAAATAAAATATTTTTTGATTTTGAGATAGAATTAATAAATATTGCGAAGAGTAAAGGAGATAGCACGCCACCCTGTGGTACACCGGCATTTGTGTTAGACCAAGTGGAATAAGTGTCTTCGATGCGTATACGATGCCAGCGACCAAACAGGTAACTGTGAAACCAGTCATTTGCCGTTGGAGATACGTAAAGAGAGCGTAATATGCCAAGTATAATGTGAAAATCTACCCAGCCTAATGTCATCTGTTACACGAACCAATGCAGTGACAGTACTGTGCCCGGAGCGGAAACCAGATTGATAGGGATTTAGGAGCGCATGTTTATGTAGAAAGGAGCTAAGTTGAGAGTGAACAAGACGTTCAAGGACTTTTGATAGGAAAGGTAGTATGGAAATGGGTCGATAATCGGAGAAGGAGCAGCGTTTGGACTTCTTAGGTAAAGGAATTATTAGTGCATCTTTCCAACTTGATGGAAAGACACCACGGGCTATGGAATGGTTAAGGATGTGACATAGGACTGGAAAAATTTCATCTAGGATGGGAAGGATCATTTTGCGGCTGACACAATCGTTGCCAACTGCATTGGACGTCACTGCCAGTATGCTCTTCTTAACGTCACAAGCGGTAATTTATTGAAGATAAAGGGAGAATAATTTGGGGTTGGCAAAGATGAAAGATATTCTAAAGTGGTTCTTTTTGTAATTCCATCAAATTTGGACGAAGTAGTGAAATGAGTATTAAGAGAATCGAGGTTAATATTGTTTAGAATGGTTTGTTGCCGTGCCTTACCAACTCCCAAGGATTTAAGAAAGCTTTGCTAGATTAACGTCTTGAACTGATATTTGAATATGTTGGCGTTGCGCTTTCCTACACACCTTGTTACAGTGATTCCTGATAGCCACGTATTTTTGTTGATTGAAAGCGCTAGGTTTATGCTTCAATTTTGCTTTAGCGGTGGATTTCTTTGCCATAATGTTTTTTATATCTGCTGTTAGCCATGATGCTGGTAAGTGTTTTATTTTAACGGCGCGAATAGGCGCGTGCACGTCATATAAATTAATCAGATTTGTACCACAGAACTTTTAAAGATTCGTCTGACATTGATGTAGAAAGAAATTCAAATTGAATCAATTTACTTGATTCACTTTCCTATACCTTTTTTTTTATTTCATGTAGGTAACGTCAATAACTAAGAACACGTTATAAGTGATAAATAATGTGAAGGAAGTACAATTACACCGGTCGGACTGAGACTTGAAATTAGTTTTAGCTATACTTGTACTATATAAGTTACGAGTCACCACAGAATCTACTATATAAGTTACGAGTCATACAGAATTTCGAAAGCACGGAGACTAACCTGCGCTAAAACGTAAGGGGAGATATGTATCAACTTAATTTTCGAATGATTATGTGATTGAGAGCTGTAACAAATATATTTTTATTCATCTTAAGTATGCTTATCTTTTACGACTTAAACTATGTATATTGGCTAGCACTAGCCACTGATTTACATTATGCATGATAATGTTAATGAAGAAAACATAGATGAGAATTAAAAAAACATTTTTGTTTTTGTAAACTTCAAAAGCAAAACATGCTCTTTTCAAATCGTTGGTGATGTTTTGAAGATTGGTAAAAAGTGTCCTGCCTAAAATGTAGCATAGGAGACATTTACTGCGTGTATCGCACTTTTTTTTTTCACTTTATTATAGTTCTTTATTCGAATTGTCCTTTACCCAAAAACTCAAAGCAATACAATTACATTAAATCTAAAACCGTAAGTACAAAGTTAAAGTCGATAAAAGCAAATCCGACCGGACCGCTACCTTTTCAAAAAACGTCAAACCAAGCGAAAGTTCGGTTTAATACAGATATAAAATTTTAGCTTCGATTCTGCGCAAAATCCATTCGTATTTAAATTGCAAAAGGCTCTAGAACTAGATTGTCCGAGAATTTTCTCACATTCTGTAGAACATTCTATAATACACGTTGATACTAGTGGGACTATTATTTTACCTGAAAAATATCATCGACTTACCAAGGTGAAAAAAATGGATAATTCTGCCTAGGACAATTAAAAAAAAGAAAATTCCGTTCAAACCGGTTGCGTTGCGATCCATTGACACGCAATCATAATGTTGCTGCCAATCATTCATCAATAGATTTGATTTGATTGGAAGCAACACCATAAGACCATGAATTGATTTTCAGAGGGTTCTAATATATCTGGCGATGGGAATTTAAAATAAATTACATTTATTTTATTGACAAAATGTATTAGGCTTAACAATGGGACCAAAATTTACATACATTTTGGCTGAATAATTGTAGTATCACCACATAAATTAAAAAGAGAACCTATGCGCAGTTCACAGTTTTTTTTTTCTACATAGTTTCACAGTAATCACAGGTATACATATAGAATTTTATAACTGTATAACCATCTGCAATCTAAAACAATTCATAAACAACCCGATCTGATAGTTATCTGGTCTCTAATAAGAATTCTGTTTCGAGAGATCCCAAGCATTCCAATTAATTGGTAGAACTGGCGCACCCATTTCCCATTAGTTGTCTGCTAACACAGGTAGTAAGTACGGTACTGACTACATGATTACTTTGATGTGCATAATACGCAACTTCAACAAAAAGTTTTGACATGAAGCTGTCTCAAATGTTTAGTAGTTTATTTACAGACTAGACGTCGACAGTGGCTCCACCCGCGTCTAATTATACATATAAAGCTATATTATATACGGGAATTAACGCGAACATGCATTAGCTATTTACATACCATATTCTGCTTGAGGTTTCGAGACGGTTGCACGTCCCGTGGTCGTAAGCTGACTGGTGTCGCGATGTCACGTCTCCAAGTGCGAGGTAGAAGATTCTATTTCTACCCCCAGGTTGTTGATTTTCGAAGTACCGGCGCAAAACACACTAACCGTATCTGTATATTGAACATTCGCCGACTGCGCATTAAAGTGGGGTGTTGTTAGTCGAATCACTGTATTCCACGCCGATGACAATTTGAAGCCCTCTTCCCGATTGAAATGTTTATGTTTTCTGATTTCGATCGCTTCACGCACAACTCTTGGGTAAAAGTGGCGTTCCGTGGAGAGGACTTGGGGACGATGAAATTCAATTCAGTGATTGGTGCCCGATTGAAGTAAATGTTCCGCAATCGCCGATTTGTTCTTTTGACGGTTCTTTACAGCTGCGATGTGTTCCTTTATACGTTCAGCGATAGTCCGCTTCGTTTGCCCTATGTAAGAGCTTCCGCAGCTGCAGTTGATTTTATAGACATCGGGGGTTTGTAGCGGCAGAACATCCTTTGGTGTGCCCACCATGTTTTATACTTTGGCCCCTGATGTAAATACGGTTGGAATGGAGTAGTTTTTTAAATTGGCTCCAATTTTATCCGTAACTCCTCTAATGTAGGGCATGTAGGTCGATTATCTATTTACCGCCGGATGTTTTTCTCGCGTGATAGGCTGCGTCATACGTCGTTGTACCTGGTATCCGTTCTTCCTGAGTACCTCCTGAACATGGTCTAGCTCTAGTTTCAAATGCTCAGGGTCACAGAGCCAATGCTGCATGTGCATGTGCTCTGTTTTTTAGTGACGTCACAACGGATTGCAGGTGTCGAGGGTGGGCGTGCAGGTATCTATCTGTGTGTGTAGGCTTCCGGTATACGCAGTGTGTTAAGGACCCATCTGGTCTCACAGTCACTTTGACATCGAAGAATGACAACGATCTGTCAGTTTCCATTTTGTATGTGAACCTCATTTTCAGGTGAATGGAGTTAAGGTGTTGCACATATTGATCTACTTCCTGCTTACCTCATTTTACGATACTAAAGATATCGTCAACGTATCTTGTCCAAAGCCTGATGGTCTTAGGTCCGATGCTAAGCGCCTTTTCCTCAAAATGTTCCATCCAGATATTAGCCAGTACTGGACTCCCCATTGCGACACCATCGATCTGGAGGTAATATTGGCCTTGGAAGAGGAAGTAGTTGCCATCTAAGCAGTGTTTTAGTACATCAATATAGTTGTGAGGCATATCATTGTCACTCAGTCTGTCCCTCACTACGTCCAGACATTCCCTTATTGGAACATTGGTAAAGAGCGACTCAACGTCAAAACTTACCATTACATCTTCCGGTTCCAATCGCAGGCTTTGTACGATCTGGATGAAATGACGCGATTTCTTCACGAAAGACGGTGTCATACCGACTAATGGCTGCAATACCGATGCAACGTGCTTTGCAAGGTCGTAAGTAGGCGAGGAAATCTGACTTACGATAGGCCGCCGTGGCACGTTGGGCTTATGTACCTTAGGCAGACCATATAGCCTAGGTGATTGGTATGGCTTGGGACCATATAACTTGCTGTACACATCTTCCGTGAACAGGTCCTGGTGGTCTTGTATCAGTGCTCGTATTCTGCGCGTTACTCTGGCCGTGGGGTTATATGAGACCGGTTTATACACCTTGTTATCACATAACAACTTTCGTACCTTGTCCGTATAATCAGCCGTATTCATCACTACAGTGGCGTTTCCCTTGTCGGCCTTAAGCACTAAAATATCCTGGTTGTCCCGAATCCTTTTCAGTGCTTGACGCTGTTCCATAGTGACATTGCTGGTGGGTATCTTCGACTTTCGTAATATCACCGCGACGTCCTGTCGTTGGGTATCGGCATCACCGGGCGGTACTTTATTACGGATAATCGTCTCCTCAACACTGCTGATTATATTTTCGTACGGTATTCGCTTAGGTGTTAATGTGAATTTAAAACCTTTGGCCAAGATATTAATCGTAGATTCATCTAAACTCGCGTTGGATAGATTAATTACGGTGTTACAGGTTTGTACCGATTCCGTAGGTAACGTTTTATTCGCATATCGTCGGTTTAATAACTTCGAGAACTTTCGCTCGTGAGTAGCACTACATAGTTCGAATGTCCGACTTGCTTGTAAGAACGTTATCCGATCACACAAATCATAATCAACGCGAGATAGGAACTCACTACACTTCGTATGCACGGCATATAACTCACACTGTACACTATTCAGCTCACTATGTTTGTTGCGTTTCACAGTCTCAGGAGACGTACACTCGCGTTATATAGAATTTTACGGGAAAATACGATATCACTACGTGGTTTTATACGCACACACGTAGGCAATAAGTCCCAATCGCGACATTTTGTTAGAAATATCAACGAAGTTTCGACTCGCGCTCGTTTTCTCCGTAATAATTCTAGGTGACGCACTAATTTTGCAATTTCGGACCCGTAGCGGTTTGCAATAGAAACTTTTAAACACTCGCGTTGCATGTTTATAAGAATATATATTATATACTGGAATTAACGCGAACATGCATTAGCTATTTACATACCTTATTTTGCTTGACGTTTCGAGACGGTTGCACGTCCCGTGGTCGCAAGCTAACTGGGCTTATTCACTATGACCACTGAAATTCCATGTTCAAGACGTGTGTCGTCGTGACGTGCCCTAGACGTAAACGTGTTTCAGTAACGTGACGCACCACGACAATCAAAATATTGTATTCAGTATGCCATACGACAGCTTGTCTATGCCTGGTTATCAATTTCACAACATTCGTTCATAAATCTTAATGCCGGTTTGCCGGCTCAACTTCGATTTTATAAATATTATTTTACTAACTTGTAATTTTCACTAAAAGCTACAGTACAAATAGAAAAGGCTAATAAAACTTAAATTATATTATTTTAGTTCAATTTCGTCAGGAACAATCTCAAAATAAAAAAATGATCTTCAAAGTTTAGTTCATCTTTAGTACTTAAGTCAATTTTTGAACGAAAACATAATGATGACATTTATGACAGACATGACAGTTGCAGTCGCGCTACAATAAAAAAAAATATAAGTGCGGTTAGTGCAGCAAATAGCCCAATTCTAACAGAATCTAATAAATCATAATGGATTTATTATTTATCCGAAGACGAGTGAGACGCTTGCGCCAGCGACAGGCGTCAATTTTCATAAAACATAATATTTAATTAAATAACTTTGACACGGACACTGGTAAATAAAAAAGCAAATAAACTTAGCATTTAACCACCGACGGACACTGAAAATAATATAAAACAAATAATCTTAGTACTTATTTATCCTCTATCGTTTTACAATAAACGCGTTACCTGCATGCTACGTGACCTCTTAGCTCACGGAATTTTGACAACTAAAACCGTGTCCGAAACGTGCGCTACCGTGCTTGTCAAACTTGAAGTTGGCATAGTGAATACCGTTTAAGCCAATAACGTGCCGACGTGGGTAACTAGCACGTTAAAACACGTTAAGACTTCAAAATGGTCATAGTGAATAAGGCCCCTGGTGTCGCGATGTCACGTCTCCGAGTGCGAGGTAGAAGATTCTATTTCTACCCCCGGGTTGTTGATTTTCGAAGTAACGGCGCAAAACACACTAACCGAATCTGTATATTGAACATTCGCCGACTGCGCATTAAAGTGGGGTGTTGTTAGTCGAATCACTGGATTCCACGCCGATGACAATTTGAAGCCCTCTTCCCGATTGAAATGGTTATGTTTTCTGATTTCGATCGCTTCACGCAATATACGCGATTCCCCGAACATAGATGATATACTATAACTAGAGAACCCCGAATTTACGCGAGTGAAGCTGCGGGCAAAAGCTAGTATATATATATATATGTATATAAGTACATAAATATATAAATAAATATAATATACATATTCTAGCCATACAAAATACATAAGGACATTGAACGAAATCTTAATATACACCACTATTTTTTAATTAGTACAAAAAATTTTACAGGGCACTAAGTATCTTTAACTGATCAGATTTATGTAGTTGAAAAATAAAAACACTAAGTCCCAAAACTGTCCACAAAAATACGTGATAATTGGTAAATGCAATACTAATACTATGACCGACCCGTGTACTATCATAGTAAAATTAACCATTGATAAATTCCCCCCCCCCTGCCCCTCTGCGCCTGCGCCATGCCCCGAAGATGCGACAAACAGTACTAAATTGTTAGCTAAAGTGAGCGTATCTAATTTCGTTGCAAAAGTTAATTGCTTTTCTACGTTTGCCCGACGCGATGGCCTATCATATCAGTTCATATCACGGGAGTATGTAGCTATGCTTCGTGCGTACTTTTTGAGTGGAAAAATCGCGAATGCAGCTGTGTACCCATGGACATCGTATTGTGAGTGTACAAAAGTGACAGGGTCAGTGTCAAACAATTAAAACAGTGCATATTGGATGCTTTTGACAACGGTGGTGGACATTTCGAAGGACAATGGAAATACTTGTAAGTTTAGTAAATAATACGTACTTGAGTAAATAATAATTTGATGCGGGCGGCTCAAAATCGGTCTGTGTTCTCCACACACCTTGAGGAAGGTCGATGTCCAACAGTGGACGTCTCTAGGCTGACATCATCGATATATATGTACTAAAGTACTAGATGTAGCATTCAGAACATTGACTTTGTTCAAATGCTTTGCATGAATATACCGGCAAAGCAATCTAGTGTCACTTTGACTTGCCTGCGGCATGGGTCCGCTTCGTTTATTAATTGTGTAACGACGATATATCGGTTAATTCGAATCAGATCTGGAATCTTTAGTAGCGCTAGTTAATATTATTTATTATTTAAGTAATAAAAAGAGTTAATTATATCATATTACCACATAACAATGTATTTATTTATTTTTATGTGACGTCATTTACCACCATAGACTAACTACTATGCAGACATCGATTACAAGTGATTGTAGGTAAAAATATATGATTAGGAACAGACTTGATGAAGACATTGGTTTTAAAAGTGTTTTAGTTTGATTAATGTTCTAAAACCAATTTGATTTTCCATAACACTAATTTATGATTTTCTTTTTAGTATATTGATCGTAATTACTATATTAATGAATATTTCAAATAAAATAATTGTGACACATACCTAGGTACTTTAAAAACAGTAGGTACACTTCACCTCATCATAGTACACATAATTTTGCAGTTATAGAAACATGCGTAAAAATATACTGAATCAATATAAGACCATTAAAAACAAGGCCAAACTTCCTGATTTTTATTATCTGACCAAGAGACAAAGACCTACGAAATTAATTGTGTTTGATGGTAATGGAAGAGGTATTAAAATATATTTTTGAGCATTTCTTATGCTAGGGTAGATTTAATTGCAATTTATTTAAAGCTATAAAAATAAATTCCTGGGGCACGACTTGAACCCGCGACCACGACGAACCGTGTCAATGCTGTATCGACTAAGCTATTCGGGCCACCTCATCATAAAATTAGATCTTACGGTAGTAGAGCCTTGCTGATTTCAGCATGAATGGGCCGGCTCGACCGGGTAAGTACTACCCTCTCACAGAAAATCGACGTAAAGTAACAGTACCTAAACTGTTGCGTTTCGTTCGGTGAGTGAGAGTGCCGGATGCCCTACCCCCTATTCCTTCTCCCTCATCCCACTCCTTATCTCTATCCCTTTTCCCAACCCCACGGGGTGGCAACGCACTTGTGACTCTTGTGGTGTTGCATGTGTCCATGGGCGGCGGAAATTGCTTACCATCAGGCAATCCGTCTGCTCGGTTGCCGCGCCTATTACTATTAAAAAAAAAAAGATTTTTCCTTATGGTTGATTCACTTATAAAAGTAACTAAATATAATTATAGTTTTTATTATTTTACTGAAATAAAACCAAGGCAATTAATTACTTTTATTTTCATAAATAGGCACAAAACTTACCTATTTTCCGATCTTCTGTGAAAATTATCTATACAAATGTCAATAAGTACCCAGTAGCATTAGAGTACTACTAGCTGCTCATTGGTAAGATGCCCGGTCAGCCGTAGCTGATTGGCTATAATATGATAAATAAGCGCTGTATTCCATTGGCGCTACGTGCACATGCGTGTTGCGCATGTGCGATTAGACGTCAAACCTAAGACAGCTTGGACAATGTTTTTATATGGAATGTTACGTCTATCGTTAGAGTATATGTCAATGGCTGACATGATGATGATAAAATAATTTATAAATAGCAGATGATTCTAACTTCATAAATACGCCAAAATTACTCTTTTCTTTTAGTCCAGAACACCATCTTTTATTTTGATATTAATTGTTTGCTTTCTAATTACATACCTCCGTATTTAATTACTTGTTAAACGATAAATTTTACCGGTCCTAAGCCCGAATGAAGTATGAAGGAGAGGGTAGAATTAACAAAATTAAAAAATAACTACCCACATTTATTATTTTCCTTCTTTTTATTTTCTATGGCTACCTACATCATAAGTGCGACAGAGAGAATGCGAATGAGCAGGATGGAATATTATTAATGAATAAGTGAATGGATTGTAAAATATGACTATGATTTAAGTGAGATTTTCTACAATAATCTAATGATAATAACTTTGCTCTTTATTGATATTATGAAATTCTTACGTCACATATATGATAATAATATCTTCGCTAATCTGTCCTTAAAGTTTTTGTACTAATTAAAAAATAGTGGTGTATAAAATCCTTGCGTTACTGACTGACCAGCAAAAGATGAGATTGTTAAGTGCAAGGGATCCTTTGAGGCGGTATTCCATAAAAAATGCGCTACGAAGAAAACTTTTAAAAATGGAATTTGTGATGCTTGCTATTCGCCGATTAGCTCGCCTACTGCATACTCAACTCCCGAGGAACCTAATATTGCAGAAAACCTAGCAGACATAAATCGAAAGATGGAGGTGGTTTACAATATGGAGAAAAAGTTAACTGAATTGACTAACTTAGTGGATTTTATGTCTGAAAAATATGATAAGTTGTGTGAGTACCAAGCATGGTCCGAAAAAAGATTAAAGCATTAGAGAATAGAAATACATACATACATACATAGACTCACGCCTGTTTCCCGGAGGGGTAGGCAGAGACTACGGAACGCCATTTGCAACGATCCTGACATACCTCACTTGCTTCACTCACTCCCATCAAGTTTCTCTTGCATGCTCTTTTGTTAAGGATACTTCTGACTTGTCCTTTTTTCAGGATGTCTCCAATCTGGTCAGAGAACGTCCGCCTAGGTCTTCCCCTTTGTCCTGTTACATTCACACTTGCCTTATATATCTTCTTTGTCAGTCTATCGTCATCCATCCTCTCTATGTGCCCAAAACATCTTAAAATGCCTTTCTCAATGCTTGTCACTACATCTTCTTTTACCCCACACCACTCTCGTATCACACAATTCTTTACTCTGTCGGTCAAAGACACACCACACATACTTTTCAGTGCTCTCATTTCTACAGCATTTATTTTACTTTCAAATATCTTATGCCATACCCAACTTTCACTACCATACATAAGGGTAGGCACTAACACACCTCTATGTGCAGCCAAACGTGCCTTTTTGGACACGTTTTGACTGTTCATAAACGCTTTCAGAGCTCCATTCACACTATTACCTGCATTAACTCTCTTTTAAATATCTTCATCATTCTTACCATCTCTTGTAAACAACGTACCTAAGTAAACAAACTCATTCACTTGTTCCACTTGCTGTCCATCGATCAAAACATTACAAGCCGTAACGCATTCCTCCTTTTCAAAAACCATAACTTTCGTTTTTCTTACATTCACTTTCATTCCTTTCCTCTCTAACGCACCATGCATGATTGCTACCATCTCCTGCAACTCCTCCGCTGAAGATGCAAGTATTACCTGATCATCAGCATAAAGGAGGCATTTGACGAGTAACCCATTCATAATTAATCCGCAGTCACTATGTTTTAAATCTTGCAAACAACTGTCCATGAAGAGGTTAAACAGCCACGGCGACGCTACACATCCCTGTCTAACACCTTTCTCGATGGTAAACCAGTCAGTGTATGCCCCGTTTATCCTCACACAAGCTCTAGAATCCTCATAAAGGGATAACAGAGCTCGAATGAGGCTGCTGTCCACCCCATTCATTGACAGCACCGACCACATTTCATTCCTCACCACTTTATCATAAGCCTTTTCCAAATCCACGAATGCGCAATAGACCTTTTGACCTTTGGCCAAAAACTTTTCGGCTATGCTTCGCAAGGAAAAAACCTGATCCGTGCATCCCATACCCTTTCGGAATCCCGCTTGTACATCCCATATTTTCTTGTCGGTTACTTGCATAACTCTTTCAATAAGTACCTTTGCATACAATTTGCCAACAATGCTGAGAAGGCTAATGCCTCTATAGTTTTTGCAATCTTGTTGCGAGCCTTTTCCTTTATAAAGAGGCACAACTACAGCTGTGGCCCAGTCATTAGGTACTCGGCCGGTGCTCCAGCACAAGTTATATAACCGCTGCAACTAACTATGATGCCCTGTCCAGCCTTCAGCATTTCGACTGAAATCCTATCATATCCTGCAGCCTTACCTACTTTCATACTTCCCAGTGCCTTCACGATCTCATCCACGCCAATAACGCTTTCATCATTGCTATCGTTACCATTCATTTCAGCTATCGGTGTCTCTATCGCCGATCTTTCAAATAAACTTTCAAAATACTCTTTCCATAGCTTCAACACGCACGATTCATCATTTACTATCTTTCCATTCTCGTCTCTGATGGATGTGTGTTCTGAGGTGATGAATCCGTTCGTGCAGTTCGAGGAAGAACTCAATGTTCTTCCTCGAACTGCACGAACGGATTTCCAGAAAAACTTAATGGTCCTCTGGAAATCGTCAGATAATTTGCTATCAAACTCATCTTTCTTTTCCTCTTTTTTCCTTTTAACCATTTCTTTCATTATTCTCTTTGACCTAACAAACTCCTTTCTTGCTTCATCTATGTCTACACTCGTTGTTTTTCCCATTCTTTCATTTGCTCTGGCAGCCAACCAATCTGACCAAGCTTTCTTCTTCTCTGACACTGCTGATTGTACATCCTTGTCCTACCATGTATTCTTAACCTTTCGTATTTTCCTTCTCTTGATCACACCACATACTTCAGACGCTACGCATACTACCTCTTCTTTAAAGACCTGCCATAATTCTGCCATATCATTTATGCAATCGAACCTCTCAAATTTAGCTATCAAACTTCATTTATACTCATCTTTCACATCTTTCAGATTCTCTTGTAGATTTTCTACCTTAATTCTTTCCAATACCCTATTTTCATTACGCTCTCGGTGTCGCCATCCTTTAAAGAGCCCACTTATCCGGCTCAACACCAAGAAGTGGTCTGTGTGGATGCCGATCCGTCGATATGCTCTTGTATCCAACACATTCTTTCTCAATCGTTCATCTACTATCACAAAATCTATCATACTTCTACTAACATTTTTCGCCTCTCGCGTAAACATATGTATCCTTTTGTGATCAAACATGGTGTTTGTCACACAAAGGCTCCACTCCAAACAAATCTCAAGCAGTACTTTTCCATTTTCTTTTATACTCTCATCACCAAATGCACCTAACACCCTTTCAAATCCATCTCGCTTTACTCCCACCAATCCATTGAAATCCACTAACAAGATCAATCTTTCATTATCCTTGCAGTTCCTCAAAATCTCTCTTAAACTCTCCAAAAACTCCTGCCTTTCGTCTTGCTCATGTTGTGACATACCCGTAACTATATTGACCGGGGCGTACACTCCCACAATAAAGAGACGAGTAACTCCTACTTTCATTCTCATCCACAGTAGCCTAGCATTTATACATTCAAACTCTTTTACACACTCATTCATTCGCGCAGACAGTATTACACCAACTCCCTTACAGGCTCTGGTGGTACTATCTACCCCAGACCAATACGCCGTATATGCGCCATGCTCGGTGGTTTCACACCCTTTTCTTTTTGTTTCATTCACACAAAGAACATCAATCTTTCTATCATCCATCATCTGACATACTTCATCCAATTTGCCGTTCATTCCTCCTCCAACATTCAATGTTGCAAACCTGCTCTCCGTAAGCCGCTTTTCGCCCTCGCGGGAAACGAGACATGATGGGTTGCGAACCGCGTCGCCGCCGTGTGAGGAAATATTATTTATTGTTCCCATTGCGTTCCCACGAGAATTAGGGTTTTTAAATGTCCATCCCCATAGAGCCCTTTACGGGGGTAAGGCGGAATATCACGTGTGCCCTGTGACCACCAACACAGGCAACCTCCGTTTGCGACCAGCTTACCCTCTGGCCACGAATCTCTCGGCACGGGTCGGTTTACACCTTAGATCGGGGTTTTGTGTCGGGTATGCTCCCTGAAAGTTGGTTTAATTTCGGAGTTTTCTTTCTCCTAGACAGGTTGCCAACCAAGGCTAACGAGGCCCATCTCCCCGAACGTTTGGTTTAATTTCGGAGTTTTCCTTCTCCTAGACAGGTTGCCAACCAAGGCTAACGAGGCCCATCTCCCCGAAACAGAAGGAGAATATGGTGGAACTAGCCGGCTTAGAGAGAAAGGTCAGCGAGGACGTTGGTGAATTAGTCATCAGGTTGCACAAAAGCTCCAACTAGACCCCGGCCAGATTAAAAGTGCTGTGAGGGCAGGGCGAGATAAACCAGGCGTCGAGAAACCTCTGCCAGTCGTGATTACTTTAAAATCAAAAGAAGAGCAGGACAAATGGATCAAACGGCGTAAAAAGCATTTAACCAACGGCCAAGTCTGTGGTACCAAGAATACCAACCGTATTTATATAAATGAACATTTGACTAAATACAAACGAAATTTATTATGGACAACTAAAAATCAACTTAAATCGTTGTAGAAATACATCTGGATTCAGGAGGGCAAAATACTTATAAGGAAGAGTGATGAGCAAAAGAAAATATTTTCAATTCGTTTCGAGAGTGACATTGAGCGATTTATTGAAAAAAATGACTAGCCGCGCGACGCGAGCCCAAGCCAATCGCTCACATAGTGCGGAGTGCACACCGCGTACTCCTAACTACAATAAAAAGTGGATCGTTACGATGCAATTACTACACTGGATTGTGAATTTAATAGGTTTCAAAATATAACTACTTGGAGACGGAACACATTATCGAATAACACAAAATTACATCTTAGAAAGCACTTCGATGAATTATTAGTTTTAATGAAAATTTGTCCTTATGATATAGACATATTAGTACTGACAGAGTTAAATATTAAAGACGGGGAGCTGCCATTATACAATATAGAGGGATATTATTTATTTTCAAACACAAGAAAAAACCAAAGAGGTATTATGATTTTTGCTAAAGAATATCTTGATTTCCGAGCTGAAAAACTACAGACCAGTGCATTAGAAGCGATGCATGGTAAACTCATCACAAACCAATTGACATTGAATATCATTGCGGCCTACAGACCACCTAAAACTAATACGACAGTGTTTGTATGTGAAATTGAGCAAATAATCAAGAATATTCCACGAACCGAAGATACATTTTTTTTAGGCGATGTTAACATAAACTTATCAGAAACAAGCCAAAAGCGACAGGCATCGAACTATGAAAACTGCATGTGTGCACTAGGCCTACACTGCGTCATACCGGCCGAGGAAGTTGTGCGCGAAGCTATCGTCGCGGGTGTGAGAGAGACGTCGTGCATTGATCACGTGTGGGTGCGAGCGAGACAGCTGCGTAACTGCGAGTCGTTTGTGATTGAGTGCAATATTTCTGATCATAATATGGTTGGTCTTTCAGTGCAGTTAAATAATATAATTCAACCTCAATGTGATGTTATTAAGGACTTGGACATTCGGTACGTAATAAGCAAGTTAGTAAGGTAAATAAGTTAGTAAGTAAACAAATCTGTGATTATGATTGGTCTCAATTGTTATGTGTAGATAATCCGATATTTTTGTATGATCGATTATATTTAATTTTTGGAGATATTTATAACGAGTGTAAAATACCGGCAAAACCCAAGACTAATAGCAAACGAGTTTCTCAGCTGTGGATAGGTCGAACTCTCAAAAATATGTGAGTGCGCAGGGATCAGCTGTTTAGGGAATAGAAGGACTCGCCCCAGAGACTACACTAAACGATTGCAATGTACAAGATTTCGTAATAAGTTTAATAAATTAATATTTAAAGAAAAAAAATACAGACAGGAAGAAATAAATAAATGTTGCGGTGATCCTAGGAAGATCTGGGCAGTTATAAATAGCTGGATAGGTCGAAAGAAAACTAATATAGATGATATAATTAAAAGATACTTAGGAAATAAAGATACAATGTATAATATATGTAATAAATTCACAGATATATTTACAAGAGAAATTAGTAATATTAAGCATAATTGTCGTATAACATTTTTAGATAGAAATACATATGTAAATGCCAGTAATGTTACATTTCGTTTTAAGCCAGTTTGCAGTTATACAGTTTGTAAAGTGATAGACCAGCTAAGCAGCGATAAGGCGCCAGGGATGGATGGTTTTCGGGTTATAGATTTGAAAATAATTAAAGAACACATTTCACCAGTCTTGGCACAGTTTATTAACAAATCATTGTCTACAGAAGAATACCCAAACCAGCTAAAAAAAGCTATGATACGCCCTATTTATAAGTCAGGAGAGCACACTGACTACGCTAATTACAGGCCGATTGCCATATTATCGGTAATTAACAAAATAATGGAGAAGATAGTGGTGGTATCAGTGCGTTTCTTGAACAAAATAGGATACTATCAGATGCGCAGCACGGGTTCAGGCGCGGCCTCAGTACCGCCACGGCATTGTCTGAGTTCTCAGATGACATAAATAGCAGCCTAGATCAGGGTCATCAGGTCTTGGCTCTATTTATTGATTATAAAAAGGCGTTTGATACTCTAGAACATGACACTCTACTCAGAGCCATGGATGAGTGTGGGATACGGGGCCCGACTAACAGATGGTTCCGTAACTATCTGAGTGGCAGAACACTGCAGACTTGCATTGCAGGAGTGGCCGGACAAGAAGCCGGGGCGAACCTCGGTTTGCCAACTGGCTCAGTATTCGGACCCGTCGGCTACATTATTCATGTCATTAGTGTAAGTAATGTGGTAGATAAATGCCGTGTCTACATATATGCTGATGACATGTGTCTGCTGTACGTCAAAGGATATTCAAGAGGCTAGAGCTATGCTGCAGGCAGACTTTGACAACATCACTAGGTGGGCACACGACAATGGCATTATCCTTAACCTGAATAAGACAAAAGTTATGCATATTTATTCACCACATAATAGAACAGCAAATAACATTAACCACTCAGAAATCAGTATTGTAGGGCACACATACGAGTGCATGCACGCAAATAATAATAATTGTTATTGTCAAAAATTAGAGTACGTTAAAAAATTCAAATATCTGGGACTATGGGTGGAAGCTAGTATGAACTGGAGTTTGCATTTAGAATCAGTGTGCACTAGACTCAGAGCGATGTTATGTAAGTTCTACGCTCTAAATACGGCGCTGAGTAAGAAAACGCTGCGTGTCATTAACTTTGCTCTCGCTGATTCGCTGCTTAACTATGGATTGAGCACCTATGGGCGTACATTTAAATCATATTTAGATAAGATAAGAACCCTGCAAACTCGCTTCATGAAGTATTTAGTAGACAGAAAAACAAAACTTAAATACAAGGATAATTATGAGCAATTACTGTATATCTGTAAAGTATTGCCCATACATAAAAGGGTCGATTACTTGGTGGTCGCAGAACAATTGTATGATAATAGGTTCAAAATAAATGTATAAAATACGTATAATACTAAGAGTGTTAGACAACATAAATTTGAATATGAATTTTACATAATTAAACCTTAACATAAACCAATAAATTTAACTATATAAAATGGGACCACGGAAACCCACCGGTGTCAGGTACAGGGACCAAGCCACCGGTGGTTAGGGCCTCAGAGAAAGGAACTTCCTCACAATGCGTGCCGTATCGAGAAGAACCGCCTTCTGAATCAAGGCCTTGATCCAGCTGCCCAGTGCGAGCCTCTTTAGATGTTGGTCGAGGCTCTTGGCTATCAATCCATTTACTGAAACGACAATCGGAACAATGATTGCTGAATCTACATCCCACATGTCGACAATCTCGTGAGCTAGATCTAAATATTTAATATTTTTATCATTTTCCGCCTTCACGAGATTACCGTCATGTGGTATGGTGATATCAATAATCATTGCGAGACGCTCTGCTCGGTCTATCACTACAATATCAGGCTTATTGGCTACAATAGTCCTGTCTGTAATGATAGACCGATCCCAGTACAACAATGCACGACCATTTTCTAGAACTGGTTCGGGCACATATCTGTAGTACGGTACCTCAGAACCAATGACTTTATATTGAAGGGCTAGTTGCTGATGGACAATCCTAGCCACTTGGTTATGTCTGTGCAAATACTGACCATTGGCAAGACTCGAACAACCGGACACAATATGCCTGAGAGATTCCCCGGACTGGTGACACGCCTGACATATGTCACCCGTACCTTCCTTCAGGATATACTTGCGGTACTTATTTGTCATGACAACTTCATCCATAATTGCACAGACAAAATCTTCGGTTTCTTCGAAAAGATCCGAATCCGATCTCGCCTTTCTTCACATGCATGACCGCACATTTGTCGACACCAAATTCCATCCTGATAGAATTACTAAAGGTTTCAGTTACCTTTCAGTAGTCAGTTGGAGATTGTTGAGGGCAAACAATTTCAGGTCATCCATTAAAAGGAGATAAGATATAACATGACCACCTCTCCTTAACTGATAGCCTAGCCCTGAAGCCTACAATAAAGTACTTTGAGGGTTCAGTGATAGGCAAAACCACAAAGGGCTCAGACTGTTGCCCTGGAATATACCTTGCACGATCTTTATTGGAACACCACAATCCAAACTCGATCGATATCCTGGATAGCGCAATATGGTCCGCCATTGCCTCATACATGACCTTAAGAAGGTGCATAGAGTTGTATCTACTTTATACAACTCCAGCACCCTCAAAAGCCAGGTATGTGACACGGAGTCGTAAGTCCTTTTGTAATCTATCCAGTATGTCGATAGATTTTTTCGATTACGGCGTACCTGTTGGCTAATGGCCATGTCAATCAGAAGGAGTTCTTTAGTACCACGTGCCCCACTCCTACATCCATTTTGAGAAACTGCTAAAATTGAATGATCAAATATATGTTTTGATAATTTTATTCTCAAAATGGATGTAAGAAGTTTATAAATTGTTGGCAAACAAGTAATCGGCCTATAATTCTTGGGGTCCGTGGTACTACCAGATTTATAGAGCAGGTGAGTGTGGTCGGATGTTAAAAAGTCTGGTAGGAAACCCGATTCCAATGATGACTGGAACTGAGACGCTAAGCAAGCATGTGAGCTAATGACCCATTTAAGCCAAAAATTGTCCAGTCCGTCCGGTCCTGCTGCTTTCCAGTTTTGTAACGGACGGACTGCACTGGCTATATCGTCTTGTGTTATATATATTGGTTCCATAGTGGGAATTCGTTCACATGCTCGCTCAACATCCCGGATCCAATCACCCTCCGCGTGGCTGATAGGCGTCGACCAAATGCAGCGCCAAAATGAGTTTGTGGCATCATCATCCGGTCGACACCCATCACCTTCACCGGCCATGGAATCAGGTTGCTCCCATCCTCTGTACACCCACCTCTCGTCTCTCTGGAATGTGCGATTCAGGCAATATCGATCCACTCTTTTTTTATATCGCCTGATACGGTTTGCCCATGCATAAACTTTTTGCTTCAGAGAGTCGATGCGCTCTGTAACTCGTGCCTGATAATTCTGGTAACTGATACCAGTTCCCGCGAAGGCTCGAGTCACAAAGCGCATCACTCTCGGTCGCGTATTGCCCATCCTGAAACAGGATAGCTTTCCAATGAGTACCCTAGTCTCAGCGATACGACGCTCAATCCTGCACAGTCAAGCTGGCACAGTAGCGGTTCGTCGAGGAACGGTATTATTTTCATATAGTTTAACTCCCGCTACCAGACATACAGCTACAGCCGCACAATATAGGAGTGAATATGTATCGCCAAGATTTTCGCTATTATTAAAATAGTTTGATAATAACGAACCCAGGGCACTCATTAGCGCTATGATTCTCTTATGCATGGGCAAACGAGGCAAACGAGGCCGAACATTTGGGTCCATGGATCGGTATTCCCCAATAGCACATTCCAAAGCACTCCTTAACTGATAATTGCACTGGGTACTTACGTGAGAGGTCTCATCATCTACCTCTTCATCAGGGAGATTCAACTGTTGATATTGTGTATCTACCGTGCCAGTTTGCGATGAAGAAGTGATAGGGAGACTTTTTTAGCTTCTCAAGCACGGTATCATCCAACAGCCGACACCACTGGATGGCCCGCACTTGATCCGATAGCCGTTGCGTTGACACGTTGACAGCTGGTTCAAGCGCCTGAAAGAAAGGCAGCATTCGATCACGGTACGCACTGAGATTGGTTCCACCCTCTGTGGCCACAAAATATGCCCGCATGACGTTCTCATTCATAGAAGTCGTCCATCGCATGCGGTGCACATTACCACCGGTAGCGGGGGCCCTGTTCGAGACGGGTGGGTCTCGGGGTCCCAAGCGTGTCGGTGGCTGGACTTTCCCTAGCCGGCGGACAGGCGGTGGTGACGTCGGCGGAGAGAAATACTCGTCGTTCGATGAGCTTGACGCCTCAACACTCGCCGGCGATGCTGGTGCTGGTGTCGGTGGCTGTGAGGCGGAGCTGAACGACGAGTCCGGAGGTCTCAGGCGTGCAGCAGCTGCCTTAGCTCTCGTCAACATGATATTGTTTCGAATTGAAAATAACGCCATCTATCAGTGAAAGGGAGAACTAGATGAGATTAGATGTATCGGTTGTTTAAAGCTGCTTCATCTATCCTCTAACAGATGGCGTTGGTGTAAATAGAACAATTACAGAAATCTAGAAACACGTTATACGTTACCAGAAATTTCATGAGTCGTCTCCAAAAGGCTAGTTATGTGTTCCGGCCGGTATAAATACCGCGTAAACGCGCGAGACAGGACAGTTTCAATTGAATATCGGAGCGATAAACAAGAAGCGAAGGAAGTAAGTCGAAAGTGTTTAGTGGAGTGGAAAAGTGTTTGAAATAAGTGTGTTTTTATAAGTGTTGAGAAATAAGTGTGAAAAGTGTTTGTGTCAATAAATAAAGTTCAGTTTAAGTGGCATAGTGAGTTATAATTTATCGCCGAACCCCTGCTCGTAACAAATTGGTGTCAGAAGAAAGAGATAAGTTATGCCGGTTATGCCGAAAGAAGAAACTGAACGAGTACGTACCAGGAACCAACGCCAGCAAGACGTGGACCAGAGACGCTTCGGAGACGTTCCTTCTCCATCGCCTAGTGGACCAGGCGATTCCGCGGCTGCAGTGGAGCCTGCAAGCGCCACACACTCCGTGACGGTGCCCGACATCGCGGCTCTGATGGCGTTCATGCAGGAGCAGGCCCGCCGTCAGGAGGAGCAGGCCCACCGTCAGGAGGAGCAGGCCCGCCGTCAGGAGCAGCAAGCTCGCCGTCAAGAGGAGCACGCGCGCCGCCTGGAGGAACAGCTACAGCGTGACAAAGAGGAGCAGGCTCGCCGTCAAAAGGAGCAGGACCGCATGGTGCTCATGAAGGACGTCAGCGCCGCAGTGGGGAAGGACTTGAAGGCGGTCAATGAGGAACTCCAGCAGCACGAGGCCCGTATCAGCGACATTGAGAGGCGTGTACATGACCACCACGAGACCTGTGTTGCTGACGTGGAGAAGGAATTGCGTGGGCTCGAATTGACATCAGCGGCTGTAGCGCCCTCGCCTCGTGGGTTTAAGGTTCCACCATTTGATGGCTCGTCATCATGGTCAGCATATAAGATTCAGTTCGAGGCTGTGATGCGATCAAATGGGTGGACCAAAGAACAGGCCTTAACCGCCCTAACCTTAGGCCTTCGCGACCGGGCCTTGACAGTGTTGTAGGCACTTGGGCAAGACGTCACCTACGAGAAGCTCCTGGAGGCGCTGGAGGCGAGATACGGTGACGCGCACCTAGAACACGTTTATCGTGCTCAGCTGAAGGACAGGACACAACGCACCTGAGAAACTCTGCAGCAGTGGGCTCTAGAGGTAGAAAAGCTGGTCAGGAAGGCATACCAGTCGTCGCCTGCGCTTATTGATGGGAACCACGTACAGGCGTTTACGGATGGGATCCGGGACCTGGAGGTTAGAGCAGCAGTGAGGCTTGGGCACTTCAAGGACCTCAAAGACGCCTTAGCCCACGCTCTGGAGGTAGAAGCAGTGCGACGCGACGGTCGAGGTCATCGCATCAGGGAAGTTGTGTCGTCACCTCGGTGCTACAACTGCGGGGAAAGAGGCCATATTCGCTTGAGCTGCCCAAAGCGTAATCAGCAAGGTGATACCCTGTCTCCACAAAAGGGGTCACGTGATGTGCCTGCCAGTCAGCGAGAGCAGGGAAACGAGTAGAAGCCAGGACTGCGGGGCGGGTGCTGGCTGGTAATGGAAGAGCCCCAAGTATCTCGATCTCGCAATCATATGACAAGAACAGCCTGATCATCGAAGGTGAAATTAACAGAACACCATGCAAGCTGACATTGGACACGGGTGCTTCTCGGACAGTCGTCGGTTTCCATCTGGCAAGACGGGTTCTTCGGGGCTGCTTCAGGAACAATGAATGTGTGAATCTGAGAACAGCTACCGGTCAGCACATAACCGTCCGAGGTGAAATAGAGGTGGATCTGAAGCTAGGCAACAAAGTTTACCGTCACAAAGTCATCGTGGCCGATATAGTGGACGACTGCATCTTAGGCCTAGACTTCATGCGGAAATATCGCTGCGAGATCGATGTTAACCAAGGAGGCTTGAAGTGTGGCTCGGAAGAAGTCTTCATGGAGGGTGCAACTTCAGGAAAAGTGTACTGCCTGAAGAATGTCATTCTTCACCCGCGGTCGGAAACGGTTGTACCAGTTTGTTTACAAGGTAATTCTGGTCGAGGGAACCGCTGCGTACTAATCGAAGGCCGGAGAAAGAAGCCTCGTGGAAGATTGCACGAACCTTGGTAAGGGGTACTAAAGTTTCATCAGTACGCGCACTGAATGCAAGTGACAAGGAAGTGTCGCTCAAGAAAGGGACGGAATTGGGCACCTATGGAGGAGCGGCTTGGATGCGTAGATGTCAAGAGCAACCTAGCAGTGCCAAGGTTCAAGGTGCACAATTCGACGTGTCTACTCTTTTAGAGGACTGCGAAAGTACCCTGTTGGAGGAAGAGAAGATCGAGGCTCAGAAGATGTTGAACCGGTTCGCCGATATTTTCTTGACCAGTGATGGCGACATAGGGAAGACAGCACTAGTCCAGCACAAAATAAACACGGGAAGTGAAGCACCGATTCGCCAGCGACCAAGGCGTGTGCCAGTGGCACGGGAACGTGAAGTGGAAGCTATGATCGACGGTATGGGGAAAGAAGGCGTAATCGAGCCTTTGACCAGCCCGTGGTGCTCTCCGGTTGTCCTAGTTAAGAAGAAGGATAGCAGCATGCGCTTCTGTGTAGACTACCGCCGATTGAATGACATCACGAAAAAGGACAGCTACCCGCTGCCAAGGATCGATGACGCACTGGATACGCTGATGGGGATGAAGTGGTTTTTTACCTTAGACAAAAAAAGTGGCTACTGGCAGGAGGAAATAGATCCTCGAGACAATCTCCTTGTCTCGAGGATCTATTTCCTCCTAGACGGCATTCTCCACAGGAAAAGGATTATGGCAATTTAACGTCATGCCCTTTGGATTGTGCAACGCTCCGGCTACTTTTGAGAGACTGATGGAGCAAGTGCTTATGGGACTGATTGGAGACGCCTGCCTGGTCTACTTGGATGACATCATCATCGTGGGGCGCACCTTCCAGGATCACCTTCGAAACTTGGAGCAAGTGCTGTCAAAGATACGAGGAGCTAATTTGAAGCTGAGTGAACTTTCTAGGACATGTGGTCACGGAGAACGGTATTCAAACCGACCCGGATAAGATCATTGCCGTGAAGGAATGGCCAGTTCCAGAGAACAAAACGCAGGTCAGAGCATTCCTCGGATTATGCTCCTACTATAGACGGTTCGTTTGGTAAGAACTTTGCTGACATTGCTCGACCTCTTCATAAGCTCACCGAAGACAGAGTACAGTTCTGTTGGAATGAGAGCTGTGACGTTGCATTCCAGAAGCTCAAGGAACATCTGTGTACTGCACCTATTTTAGGCTACCCTGACAATGAGCATGAATTCATAGTTGACACAGATGCCAGTAACACCGGAATTAGCGGCGTGCTATCACAAAAGAAAGGTGATCAAGAAGTTGTTATAACATACTTCAGCAAGGCCTTATCCAAACCCGAAAGAAACTACTGCGTCACCCGGCGGAAACTCTTGGCTGTAGTAAAGATATTGCAGCATTTCAACAAATACTTGTTGGGCCGTAAATTCCACCTGCGAACCGACCATGCAGCGCTGAAATGGCTACTTCAATTTAAGGACCCAGAAGGACAAGTAGCCAGATGGATTGAACAACTGCAAGAGTTTGATTTTGTAATACAACATCGCAGCGGCAAGTCCCATGGTAACGCAGATGTCGCGTAGGCCGTGTCCCGACCAGTGCAAGCACTGTACCTGACAGGAAGCAAAGCAGGCAGCATTAGTGAGGATGTTGAAGACGGATCTGAGCGACGAATGGAAAGAATACAGCCGATTCTTGAATGGAGGAAATCAGACGCTCCTAGGCCCAAATGGAGTGATAGCGCAGCAATGAGCCCCATCACCAAGAGTTATTGGGCACAGTGGGAAAGCTTAGTTGTCCAGGATGGAGTTCTGTGCCGCAAATGGGAAACCGCTCACGGTAACCAGTGCCATTTACAAATGGTAATGCCTAAAACTACGGTGCCGGAAGTCTTGCAGCTCTATCACAATGGTGCTTCGGGAGGTCACATGGGAGTTAAGAAGATGCTTACTAAGATCCGAGAGCGGTTTTATTGGCTCCACTGTCGGGATGACGTCGAGGATTGGTGCCGCAAATGCACAAGTTGTGCGGCTGTGAAGGGGCCACACACTCGTAGCAGAGGTGCATTAAAGGTGTACAATGTGGGAACCCCATGGGAGCGCATAGCATTGGATGTCGCTGGACCATTTCCGGAGAGCCAGCACGGAAACAAATACTTCTTGGTTGTGATGGATTACTTCACGAAGTGGCCTGAAGTGTTTGCAATCCCAAATCAAGAAGCTACCACAGTGGCCGATAAGCTGGTGCATGAAATCTTTTGTCGGTTCGGGGTGCCCTTGGAAATCCACAGCGATCAAGGCCGGAACTTCGAATCTGAGGTGTTCAAGGAGACTTGTCGCGTAATGGGTGCACATAAAACCAGGACCACAGCTTATCATCCGCAATCAGATGACATGGTTGAACGGTTTAACCAATCACTGGAAAGGTACCTGGCGAAGGTCGTGGAGAGCTAACAAAGAGATTGGGATAAGCACATCCAACCATTTTTCCTGTCATATCGCAGTGCGGTCCATGAAACTACAGGAGTAACACCAGCTTTTGCCAAATTCGGTAGAGAACTACGTTTACCTGCAGACTAAATCACCGGATATTACACCAGAATCTCCACGCAATATAACGGATTACGCGACCGAGCTACGCAACAAGATGAACGACGTATACGAGTACATCAGGGAGTCAGGACAACAGATGTCTGAGAAGATGAAGACTCGCTACGACCGGAAGGCGAACAACAAAGGCTTCGATGAGGGATCATTGGTGTGGCTTCATAACCCAGTACGAAGCAAAGGAAAATCGCCTAAGTTACAAGCCAGACGGGACGGGCCATATCGCATAATTACCAGGATGAACGATGTCACCTATCGAATCCAGAAGGGGTCGCGAGGTGCACCGAAGATAGTTCATGTGGACCGTTTGGCTCGTTACTATGGGTCCAACGATGTTCGAGACGAACACGTTTAAGAGGGAGGCCGTGTTACGAATTGAAAATAACGCCATCTATCAGTGAATGGGAGAACTAGATGAGATTAGATGTATCGGTTGTTTAAAGCTGTTAAATCTATCCTCTAATAGATTGCGTTGGTGTAAATAGAACAATTACAGAAATCTAGAAACACGTTACACGTTACCAGAAATTTCGTGAGTCGTCTCGAAAAGGCTAGTTTGTGTTCCGACCGGTATAAATACCGCGTAAACGCGCGAGACAGGACAGTTTCAATTGAATATCGGAGCGATAAACAAGAAGCGAAGGAAGTAAGTCGGAAGTGTTTAGTGGAGTGGAAAAGTATTTGAAATAAGTGTGTTTTTATTAGTGTTGAGAAATAAGTTACACACTTATTAAGTGTTTGTGTCAGTAAATAAATTCAGTTTAAGTGGCATAGTGAGTTATAATTTATCGTCGAACCCCTGCTCGTAACAATATTATTTCCTTGTACTTATTTATTTGTTTACTATTGTTTACGTTCAGTTTGTTATTGGATTTTTCTTTGACATTTAATGTCATCTTCAATACTATTTCGTGATTTCTTTTCTTCATTTATTTAATGGTTGCTTGTACTTAATTATATATTTATCCAAGAAAAAAGTCCTGCATGTTCAGTTTGTTATCGGATTTTTCTTTGACATTTAATGTCATCTTCAATACTATTTCGTGATTTCTTTTCTTCATTTATTTAATGGTTGCTTGTACTTAATTATATATTTATCGAAGAAAAAAGTCCTGCATGTAGTCGAAAGTAGCAGTATAAATACAAAAATATGCTATAAATTGCAAATATCAAAATTCAAGGAAAACTGTATGTTGCTTTGTTGACGTGTTGCTAGGTTATTATTATTATTAAAAAAAATGTTTCTCGGTGAACTATGTAATGGTTGAAGTTGCTGTCGATTCTACTTTATTTATTCCAAACAGAAAAAGTTTGTTGCTAAACGTATACCGTTTAGCAGCAAACTTGTTACCTGCCGTCTGTTTTATTTATCTTCTACTAGAGGATGCCCGCGGTTACATCAGCGTTATTTAGAGCTACTGCTCCGCTCCCGTCACTCATAGCGCAATGTTATATAGCCTATACTCTCCACAATAAATGGGCTATGTAACACTGAAAGAACTTTTCAATTCGGACCAGTAGTTCCTGGGATTAGCGCGTTCAACCAAACAAACAACGAACAAACAAACTGCAGCTTTATATGTTAAGTTTAAGATGTATGGTACCAGACATTTTAATTTTAATACACTTCATCATCATCATCATCAGCCCTATATATAAACTGTCCCACTGCTGGGCACGGGCCTCTTCTCACTATGAGAAGGGTATCACACTTACATATACTTATTTATGTGGAATATTGCAACATATTTACTTGCATATTTTTATAGAACGATAACTACCTATACGTATACATTATCACGAACTTATATTGAAAATCAGGAATTATGAAAACCCTTCAATAATGTCTCAGCGGCGCTTTTGACCGGTCGCATGCCCAGATGTCTGTTAGTGCATTACTACTTTGAATGGCAATGCTTACTTTTACCGCGAAATATAACCTAGTGTTGTGATTGTTGTTAATAGCAAAATAAAAATTCCGTCATAGTTAGTTTAGTCAATTCCGTGAACAGTGTAACAAACAGTGGTGACTGTCAGGTTCCCCTTTCACGCATATGAACGATAATTGCTAATAATTTCGCTATTGAGGTCACTGCCATGACACTTGCAAGGTGATGATATCCGTACGATATGACATGTTTATTTTTGAATAGTAAGGTTTTCGGAATCAATATAATGAATAGGTGTAAAACATCGTAACTATGTGACGTCCATGTAGTGGCACATGAAGAATATAACTATACTATCCTATTTTATTCTATGGGTGTCGGAACAGTCAACTAAGGAAAATGCTGGAAGCAAATAGTATGTATGCAAAGAAGTTCATTTTTGAAAGTAAAGCAGTTGACTGCAAATGGCTGACGAAGAACACGTAAATATATCAAGCTTATCTCTTGAATCGAGCGTCATGAACACAATCACCTTAATGCCATGGCCTTAATGGTTTATGCATTTTATTGAAATACAATTCAAGGCCTGGTATGCGACGACGGCAAAAGACCAGACGGTATGTCTTTACTGCCATGGAAGGCCTTTGGTACAGGACGCAACGTGCTTCGATACCCTTGCGCCATCACATCTTCCTAGCACAGCGGGTTTCGTGGGCGCTGCTGCTGCTACAGCGGAGACCCTCAAATGGCGCAAATACGCAAACCTAGTAGGGGATTACGTATTTGAGCCATTTGGGGTCCAAACGTTAGGGCCATAGGGTCCAAGTGCAAGATCTCTTTTTAGAGACCTCGCAAAGAGACTGGTCGACGCCTCGCGTGACCAGAAGGCTGCGTTGTATTTGGCCACGAAGTTCAGTATCGCCACACAACGAGGCAATGCTGCCAGCGTTCTGGGCACTTTTCCAGTTGACGGCGATGTGGATGAATTTCATGACGCCCTCATAAAAATTATTTTCTTTTTGTTCTGTATATTTTTATTTGTATGTTCTGTATATATTTCTTTGTATAGTTTTTTTAGACTTAGTTACTTTTTCGTTGTATGCAATTGATCAATATATACAGGATGTCACAAGACCCGTCACCAAACCGAAGTCTACTCGTTGTGGACATCATGCCAAGTAATACTAACTAAAAATAAAACCTGGGAAACGATTTTTTTCTTTCTACTTATCCAGGGCGCCAATATGTTCTTTATTTAAAGAAGCCCTATCTAAAGAACATATTGGCGGGGTAAATGCATCGATTTTGTACCTAATTAGAAAAATTCCAAATTAACTTTAAGCCTCAATATCTGCTGAACCAGTAATTTCCCAGGTATGGTGCCGAAGTAAAAAATGTTCGTAGTGGTATTGGTACAACATGGGATTTCAGTTTAAGTTAAGGGTTACATCCTGTATGTTAAGAGTAAATAGCTGTTTTAATACAAAATATTGCAAATAATTATTTAACATAACTTAACATAACTGGCAAAACGTGGATGTGTAATACACCTCTGCCTACCCCTTTGGGGATAAAAGGCTTGAAGTTATTTTATGTTATGTTATGTGTAATTATTTTGCTTCCATAATATTGGTAAGAGAGTAAAGTAGGTCAGTTTTTTCAGTTTTGTAATAGCGGTGCCGCCGAATCAATATATATTTATAATTGTTTATTTACAGAAGCTCGTTTATATTACGGACTAGCTGTTTCCCGCGGTTTCACCCGCGTCCTGAGGCAACTATTTCGCGTACCCGTTTAATTTATAGCCTAAGTTACTCGTTGGTACATCAGCTATCCGCCAGTTAACGTCCCGTCAAAATCGGTCCTGCCGTTCCAGAGATAGCGAGAACAAACAGACAGACAGACAGACCGACAGACGGACTGACAGACAGACAGATAGACGAAAAATTTAAAAAATATCATTTCGCTATATGTACCTTGTATACATCCATATTATGCATTTAGTAAAACGCGGTTATTTTAATATTACAAACAGACACTACAATTTTTTTATTTATATGTATAGATTGATTTTGCCATAACTTTCAAGCCAAACGTCCAATTTTAATTAATTAAGGACGAAATATGATCTACATAAACAGTACTTTGTGATTAAAAAGTTTATTTTGATAAGGAGTAATGACATGTTTAAAATAAATGCGTTTAAATGAAGTCCTGAAAAATTCAACATTTTTGGTTGTTGTGCTTAACTCGAAAAAGATAGGTATAGTGTGTTGCGGACTTTTTTGTAGTGATTTTTAAGGTCTTTAATTAATTAGAACATTTTATGGTTCTAACTTTTATAGTTTAGGCGGCGCACGCCAAATAAGTAACGTTTTGGGATGATTTTTTACACCTTGGATCCGAAAAACCCAAATATCTTACGGACCCCTATTTTTTCTAAAATAAAATGTAGCCTATGCTACTCGCAGATAATGTAGCTTTCTAATGGTGAAAGAATTTTTAAAATCGGTCCAGTAGTTTTTGAGTTTATCCATTACAAACAAACAAACAAACAAAAATATAAATTTTTCCTCTTTATAATATTAGTGTAAATAAAGGTTTCCATTAACTGTTGATGAACAACACGTGTCAAATTTTAAGCCTCTCAACGGTACAGTTTGTTGTTTTTGGCATCGAGGCACAATATTGACAGTTAATTGGTTAACTCTACTACGGTACGATCACCCTCTCTTGTATTCTTGGTTCAGCGGCACGAAATTAAAGGATAAGTAGTCAGTTAAATTGTTTGAAGTGGACTATTATTGTTTAAAGTAGATGTTATTTTGCTATAGATCAATGAGCTTCCTTAAAGCCGATGGTGCTTCCTTGTTTGTTAGTTGTATTTTATTATTTATTGGCATGACCTAAAATGCCAGAAGACTAGCGAGATAGACTATAGCAATATAAATTAAAAAAATTAAAAAACACGACTGCCCTGTTGACTTTTTCAAAAATATATATCCAGTGTTACTCGAGGTGATGGATTCTAATGATACCCCATAAATCATAATCAGTCCAGGCATTTAGAAGTTATAGTGGAATAAAGAAACTCACATACATACATACATGAATCCTGAAAACATTACACTCCTTTTTTTGGCAGTCGTGTAAAAACTAAAAATGAATTGTCAACATGCCTTGTTTCATATTTTATAAAGAAAATATTTATTGTAAGTAAATTCGAAAGCTGCTGACGCTATTAAGAACTAGGGCTCAATGTCATGTTTTCGGTTTTTTTCATAAGATATGAAATGCTACGTGTACTTTTCTAAGTCACCTCTTATGACACCCAAATTTTGAGAAGGGATAGTGCCACTTTCGTCACCACACAAACGCCTACGAATAATCATAATGTCATGTCAGGCTAGAGACTTCCGCTGCTGGATTAAGCTTCCCCTCTCCACACAGACCGATTTTAAGCCGCCCGCATCCAACCACTTCCCGCTTTCCCTACGAATAGTATTCGTAATAAATTTTGATTCATTAACAACTTTTGACGTGATTGAAGATGGGTTTAAATAAGTCTGTTGAAGGTGTAAAAGTAAAATTTGGCAATGTATCTATTAAATTATTTAACATAGATAAAAGGCTAGGTCGTCAAAAAATGTAATCATAATAAGCACGGTACCTAAAATGAAAAATCACACATCATAAACTATCCCATATTGGCTTCATCCCTGAACATAGATAATTGTAACAGCTGTTACAACTATTTATTTAGAGAGATGGATGCGTTACCCCGTGTCTTAACTAATATAGTAGATAGAGTGTTTACGCGAGAAGCTAAAACATTAATAAACGCAAGAGTCGTTTGAGCATCTGCTATATGACACAATTAACATAACGGCACTCGAAATGGCATCGAAAGCGGTGAGACCAACGTATAAGCCGATGTTTTTATTGATTTATTCAAAAAGCGGACTTTATGCCTATAGGCATTTTCTCCACCATTACATTCAATCATCCTTTCATCATCATCATCAGTCTGCAGATTCCACTGCTGGATATAGGCCTCTGCAATGGCACGCCACTGAGCCCGATTTTCGCCTTTTTGTGTCCAGCCGCTGCCAGCCACTTTGCGTATATCCTCGTTCCACCTAGCTGGAGGGCGGTACCTTTTTAATCATCCTTTAGGTGGTTCAAAGAGTACCGTGGCAGGTATTTGCTACAAAATAACTAGTGTATAGAACATTTTCTAATGCGCATATATATAACGCACCGTATAAGTAGGCAACTGACGATGAGGTGTACTTTCTAACAGTTACAAAATATACACTACAAATAGCTGTTACTTTTATTCAAGTCATTCTATATTAGCCATAAAAGAAATCAAAGTAACAGAAACACAATTATATGAATATAATATATGTAATTTTATTGTTGTGTGCCAGTAGCTTTATTCGAAGTGGTTTCCTCACAAATAGCGGATGCCATGTTGAACTATTGTATATTTTGGTAAGCGGTTATGCGTGGGAAAGCTACGCAGCCATAACAAACATTTCAACATTAGTTTTTAATGCTATTTGAATTGTGTTGATCTTTTTGTGATCGTCGTTTTACCGCTCATAATTTTTCGTTATTGCCATTATTTAGAAGTATGGCTAATATACGTTGTGAGATGTAAATAGCGCCCGGGTTTTGTTTATCTAATATATCTAGTGGCGCTTGGTATTTCTTCTTTGAATTTTTAAGAATGAGGAAAATGTGACTGTACAAAAAGGAAAACTGTTGGACATAGAGCTATTCTAATTTGCGCGACAATAGTATTGTGAGTCAGTAGGAGAAATTGGGCTACTATAATAGAACCGTCTGTCCACCACGGTGTATTAATTACACCATGATGGCCAGAAGGCTTTGCAGTCTAGTTTATCGTCTCTTTTCAAAGACACCATTACACTCACAAGTGAGCTGCCAATGTGCTCTTGCACAAACCTGTAAAAACTGAGCCGTCAAGACAATCAACAGTCCAGTCAAAATGTTTGTGCCCATGCGGGTTAGTTGTTTTTGTGCAGCAAACGAAATATTTCGATAGATGTGGATAAATTTTAATGGGAAAAGCAACATGGAATCTGGAATTATTCACCACTATGATAGAATAATTTAATCCAATAAAAAAGGTTAAAGCGACATCACAGATTCATTATTTAAATTACGAAGCATATTGTGTGCCAAGCATTTGATTTTCATTCTGTAAAGTTGTTAACAATAATTGTAAGCCCAAGTAAATTATTTGTGGTTGGCAAACAATGAAATAAATACGTAAACATTTTAAGCAGCCATCAGAATCTTTATAACAAGAGTCACGTGCTTGTGCAAATAAATATATTCTGAGACAAAAATTTAAGTTATCAATATATTGAATTTGAATTGGTACGAAGTGAGTCCTCCGCTAAGCAGTTTATCTGCTCCGGGCAGGGATGATCAGGTTACGTGCGAGCTACCAGCCGGAAAATATTTGCTTCCTTCACCATTAGGGTTGCCAGTTCTTTATATACATATTGAAAAAGAATAACACTTATATATTAAATACTTAAAAAAAACTTTGTAAAAATATCTCACAAGTATTTTTAGTGACAGTTACAAAGCGTCATAAATAACTATCATAGCGTCAAATTTATTAACTATTTAAATTAACGTGATTCTAATGAACGTGCCTAGTTTGCTAATACAAAAACATTACCCTTCCTTTTGGCTTCGCCGTAGTCGGGTAGTAAGTAGGACGAAAAAGAAAAAAAAATGGTACGTTGAATCAAAATTCAAGCCTGTGTCATGATAAAAACTGAAAACCTAAGTTTTAAGGGTAGATATTTAGCTTCATAGCCTTTACCTCATCGACACATAACCATATCCGTTATTTTTAACACGCAGTTTCCATACATAATAATGTACCGCAACTGTCTCACCATAAAAAGCCTACCTTCTAAAGTACCTATTTACACAAAATTCGTTGCCTTTTACCGAAGGATTATCAGATTTTTGTAGAAGATTTTTTCCAAAATCAAAAATGCCAAATCTCGTATTGAGTATGAATGATGTGTGAATTGAAATTCAAATATGCCATGAGACGGAATTCGTATTCTAGTTTTAGTATTATTCTAATAGAAGGCCGTGAAAAATATTTACTTAATACAAACTTCGAATCGCACTGTCACGTCTTGAACTAAGATGGTTGACTTGAGTAGAGAGTTTTAAAGTACCACATAACATGTATATATTACGCGTGTATAAAGTATTTATAATGCAGAATTTGTCTTTAAAAATAATCTGTCACGGTAGATTTATATTCCTCAAAGTAGTAAAACAGAAATAGTCGGAGATATTTCAGTAGAAAACACTTCATGGTACGTAGCTTAATCAATAGTTATAGTCAAAGAAATAGAAAACGTTCTCTATTTTTACCCAGAATTAAGACAAGAAATTGTATTCCTAGGTTTTCAACTGTTACTGATGGTTTGACAGTCCACAGTGTATTAATGTATTAGAACCATGGCTTCAAAATATAATAATATGGTACAGACAATAATGACGTCTACCTTTTACATATTAATCATCATCATCGTAGCGTTATCCCGGTTGCATCCTAGACTTACACGCCTAGGAGCCCATGGTCTGCTTATTAGTCCAACCAGATATGTATTATGAGGCAGAATGTCAGCTATTCCACAGAGCGACTGATGTCTGATCGTGGCAACCCAAAGGGATAACGATATTCCATGGTTTAGACTACAGTCCGTTTATTCAGTGGTACTAAAAAATCTAAAGTAATCTTAGCCAAAAATAAAACATTTTACTTGGATTTCAAATGATAATTTCTCATTAGATTGAATTGCTTCAATCCCATGATTACTTTTAAATTTAAATCGCTTTACAATTATCATTAGTTTCAAAATTGGCTAGCAGATGGGGCGTAAATGCCTAGTCACTAAAGCTGCCTAATACAAAAGGGTGAGCGAGACATTACGTAAAACAAATCTGGTCGATTTTAATATTACTTGCGAGCCAAATGTGATGATTGATGAAAACCCATTTAAAATAAAATTGGTATTTCCAATTCTCTCGATTTGAGGAGTAAATTTTAATCTCAGAATATTTCTTTGTTTGGATTTCAAAGGAGGAAATATTTTGGGCTGTCAAATTCTCAATTTTAATGTAAATAAAGTGGATTGTCGACTTTATTGCTTAGGTACTATGTTTTGTAGTTGATCTTAACAGAAACAGGTTGGGCTTCAAACGTATTCACATTTTACTTACATTGTATGAATGTATGAAAAACGTTTATTGTTTTACCACTATTTTATATAACCACTAGCTGTTTCCCGCGGTTTCACCCGCGTCCTGAGGCAACTACTTCGCGTTCCCGGTTAATTTATAGCCTAAGTTACTCCTTGGTACATCAGCTATCCGCCACTGAACGTCCCGTCAAAATCGGTCCAGCCGTTCCAGAGATAGTGAGAACAAACAGACAGACCGACAGACAGACAGATAGACGAAAAATGTAAAAAATATCATTTCGCTATATGTACCGTGTATACATCCATAATATGCATTTAGTAAAACGCGGTTATTTTAATATTGCAAACAGACACTAAATTATTTTTAATTATATGATGTATAGATTGATTGTGCCATAACTTTCAAGGCAAACGTCCAATTTTAATGAATTAAGGACTAAATGTTATCTACATAAACAGTTCTTTGTGATAAAATAGTTTATTTTGATAAGGAGTAATGACATGTTTAAAATAAATGCGTTTAAATGAAGTCCTGAAAAATTCAACATTTTTGGTTGTTGTGCTTAACTCGAAATAGATAGGTATAGTGTGTCGCGGACTTTTTTGTAGTGATTTTTAAGGTCTTTAATTAATTAGAACATTTCATGGTTCTAACTTTTATAGTTTAGGCGGCGCACGCCAAATAAGTAACTTTTAGGGTTGACTTTTTACACCTTGGATCCGAAAAACCCAAATATGTTACGGACCCCTATTCTTTCTAAAATAAGTAGCCTATGTTACTCGCAGATAATGTAGCTTTCTAATAGTGAAAGAATTTTTAAAATAGGTCTAGTAGTTGTTGAGTTTATACATTACAAAAAACCAAACAAAGAAAAATATTTTTTTTTCCTGTTTATAATATATATATATATATATATATATATATATATATATATAAACGACTGTTTGCAGACTTGGTTGATCACGCGGTATTGCCGTTCCTTACTTGATCCACCTTTGCACTCGAATAACATTTGCTCTATGGAATATATTTTTGTTTTTTTCACAGTGTTGCCATTCATGGCAAGACGTTGCCAAACATATTCAATAAAATTTAGATGTATTCGTGATAAATTTGGCTGAAGTTCCGAACAAAACTGGATCCGTAACGGCCATATATCTCAGACCGACGTCAACTTTTTGGCTCCGAATTATATGCCATGCTATTATAATTCCTAGTAACGGCTGTCAAGGATCTTTTTGATGACAACTGGGACCGACGGCTTAACGTGCTCTCCGAAGCACGGAGGATGTGTCTTTTTGTGGCCGGTCACCGATCTATAAACCAGACGGTGACGAACCCGCTTAACCTTGCTAATCGATATATTCGAGCGGTCGCCACTTTGCCACAGGCCGCTCACTTTATATGCCACATGTGCGTACTTATTTGAATCCAAAACTATATATTATATTAGACCTGCTGGTTAATATTATGTGGCTCCAGGATTATGTTAGTTGAATATTTTTGTTTGAATATTTTACTTTACTATTTAACGCATAATTGTATACCTACCATAACCTGTATATTTATTTGGCTCCTTTAAGACATACATATACCCGTCAATCAATACTTAATGGTTTCACATTACAATTATTTAAATTTTAGTTAGCCATTCATAAGATGATCCATTGAATATATATTCATTAGGTCCATACATTGTCAAATCCGAAAGCATGCTATTTTGATCCGCTTTAAATATTATAAACTGATACTGATAATCTTATGCACACAAGCTTATGGATATTATGTGGCTACATTACTATACACGCCGCGCCATATCTGCGTGCTTATTTGAATTTGGGTCGTTTGGCTGGTATGATGAAATATCATCAATTCATCATCATATCAGCCAAACGACGTCCACTGCTAGACATAGGCCTTCCCCAAGGTTCTCCACACATACTGGTCTTGAGCCGCCCGCATCCAACCACTTCCCGCGTTCTTAACGAGATCGTCGTTCCACCTTGCGGGGGGCTTTCCTCTGCGGCGTCATCCGGTATGTGGCCACCACTTCAAAACCTTTCTGCCTCCACGGCCTCAACTTCGAGATATGTGCCCTGACCACTGCCACTTCAGTTTGACTATCTGGAGAGCTATGTCTTTGGTTCTCCTGCGGATCTCCTCATTTCTGATTCAATCTCGCATAGGAAACCTCCAAGAATACCTCTCTCCATCGCCCTCTAAGTGACCTTGCGCCTTCGGATAAGGCTCATAGATATTTAATATCATTAGATGAAACCCTTATCTATTTTCCATACATAAGTTGATCCAGAGGATTTATATTTATCATAACCATGCATTGTTAGATCCACGAGTGAAATTATAGCAGCCATGGAGTTATTTGCTAGCATTATGTTGCTGATTTACGTATTATTTAACTCTGATTACATGCTGCATCGTACGTACTTATTTGAATCCAGTAAACTTATATAAAAACAAATTAATGTGATGTGGCTTCACATTATACTTTACATGCCATATCTGTATACTTATTTAAATCCAGTCATATTACTACCAGCTAACCAACCGATCAATACTATGAAGCTCCACGATAAAGTTCATTCATTGCATGATTATTAGTAGTATGGTAAACTATTTTCTATTTTAAACTATTATATCAATCGTACTCTAAATTATATGCCACATTCTGTTTACCTAATTGGCTCCAGTAATAGGTCATGCTCATGAGGACTACGCAGCTCTAGAACGATATGAATGAAGTATTCATTTTTATACTACAAGGGTGGCAAAAGCGCCCGCCTGATAGTAAGCAGCTAATCATAGCCATGTAATAATAATTATACCAACTAGACATTATAAGCGCGACGTTTTATCTACTTCTGTCCTACTACCAAAACCACCTTGTGGAGAGGCTTAAGTCCTGTAGTGGACTGCAAAAGGCATCATCAATTTATTGTGACCACCTGCCTATACTATCAAATCAACATTTAGACACCAAAGAAGTTTATATAGAATAGCGGGCATTGTAATAATAATAAAGCACCTACTACCAATCATCATTCTCAGAACGTTTTTCCGATAATATTGTAGTTTTGGTTGACTACTATTACCGTTTTCTACCAAAAAAACAATTTCTTTCAAAATTACTAAACCTACCATTTCTACAATTTGTGTAATTATTTCTAAAATTTCTACTATATCTACAATTATCTCAATTCAACCATTTGTGCGATAACAACGATTGCTACCAAAACTACAATTTCTACCAAAACTACCATTTTCACCAAAACTACTATTCATACAAAAACAACCATATCTTCCAAAACTACCATTTATTTCAAAGTAACCATTTTCTACCACAGATTCTGCCAAATTTTCTACCAAAGCTACAAGTTCTGCCAGTCACAATTTTCTACCAAATACTTAATTCCTATCACTTTTAAATGCAATGCTAGTTTTAATACATTATCTATATTATTCAATAGAACTTATAACGTGCAAATTTTATTAATGTTGACCTTTAATTTAAAATGTGTCATACGGTGTGATGAACAGTAAGACTTATGTAATAGCACTATAGTATTTAAGATTATATTTAATGTAAAAAGAACATTTGTACGCCGGTGACGGCAAAATACTATGGACTTAAAAACAGTAAACAACTTTGTAAACAGTATTCCAAACAAAGAAACTATTATTTTCTATTCTGTAAATGTTTTACATTAATAAAAAAATTGATGTCCGAAGGAACTCCATCGTGGGTATTGTGTTTCGAAAGAAATTTCAGAAACATTTTCATAAAAGATTCTTAGACTTGACAGAATATTAGCTTTTTCACAGAACGACTGCCGTCTGACCTCTACAACCCGAAGGCGTAGGCATATTTTATGGTTTAGACCAGATAGTTGAGGGCACTGATTACCCTAACGACTGTCGAAGATGATAACCGACACCGATGGTTTTACGTGCTTTACGAGAAACAAAGGGATGTGATCTTTTGAGGCCTGTCACCCTATGTCCAGCAGTGGACGTCGTTTGGCTGATATGATGATGCCAAACGACCCAAATTCATTTATGTACGCAGATATGGCGTGGCGAACATACGTAATGGAGCCACATAATATTCATATAAGCTATTGTGCAAAAGATTATCAGTATCAGTTCATATTTAAAGCGGATTAATATAGTATGCTTTCGGATTTGACAATGCATAGACGTAATGAATATAAATTCACTGGAGCATCCTATGTATGGAAAACTAAAATTTAAATAATTGTAATGTGAAACCATTAAGTATTGATTGACGGGTATATATATGTCTTAAAGGAGCCAAATAAATATATAGATTATGGTGTACAATTTTATTTATTATTTATTTATTTATAGACTCACGCCTGTATCCCCGAAGGGGTAGGCAGAGGTGTGATATAACACCCACATTTTGCCATGAATTTTTAGGTCCCACGTAATAGGGGGTGAGCCTATTGCCGTACCGGGCACATTACCAGACTCCGAGCTGCTACTGAGAATTTCCTAACGGAAAAACCCAATAACACTTTGCTGACCCGGGAATCGAACCCGGGACCTCCCAATCCCACGCGCACATTTATGTCGCGAGACCAACGAGGCAGGTTTACAATTATGCGTTGAATAGTAAGCTAAAATATTCAAACAAAAATACTCAAGTAACATAATCCTGGAGCCACATAATATTGACCAGCAGGTGTATATTATAAAGTTTTGGATTCAAATAAGTACGGACGTGTGGCGTATAAAGTGAGCGGCCCGTGGCAAAGTGGCGACCGCTCGAATCTATCGATTCGCAAGGTTAAGCGCGTTCGTCACCGTCTGGTTTATAGACGGGTGACCAGCCACAAAAAGTCACACCGTCCGTGCCCTAAATTAAATGGTTATACATGTTATAGTAAGAAAACAGTCCCTCTGTGGAAAACTAATATTCAGTCAAATCTGGACTAGAAAGCGGAGCCCGAGCTTCAAGGCAAAGGCTTGGATGCAACCGGGATAACACTCGGAGGATGATGATGATGCCCCATCTATAAACCAGACGGTGACGAACGCGTTTTACCTCGCGAATTTTTGCAAGATTCGAGTGGTCGCCACTTTGTCACGGGCCCCTCTAGTAGGTAATGTACCTTTCTACTACAAATATTTAATCAAAAACTCCGAAGTAACAAAAAACTGCTGGAAAATGGACATAGGAACCAAGTTAATGTAAGAAATTCGCAAGTTATGAGAAATGATAAGAAATACAGAATAATAATACATAAAAGTGATCAAGAACTAATGACTGCCCTCCGTGAGGGATACTCCGCAGCGATTGGCCCATTTGAATCGGATCAAGTAAATCTAAAATATCTAAATTGTGGATTTGTATAAAAATGGCGCAATTATTATTAGCAACGACGTTGGCGTTATTTGATCCGAAGGGAACCACATGAGAATTGGGCGCAATGGATCAAGAAATCATGGCCGGATCAACAAGTGAAAACGGATCAAACAAAAACTACTTATATGGCACGCTTGATCAACATTGTGATGAAGGGGATATATATATATATATATATATAGTGTAGATGTGAGTTGCTTGAGTCTCAGCAAGTATTTACATAATACAAGTTAACATAGTTACTTTTCATACAGTTGACAATTATCAGTAATAAGTAAAACACTTTTCATAAGATTTATAAGTGGCAGTAGCAGTAGTAGCTGCTAAAACACTTTTCGTACAATTGAGTTGGTTTTAGACATACTAATACGCATCGCATAAATTGAAGTAGGTCGAAAACCAGCACAGTTGCGAATTTATGGCGATGAATGTAATTCGTCTATTAGGTAAGACGGGCTGTGAGTGGATTGAAGAATGGGAAAGCATTAGGACCCGATGGAATACCAGTAGAAGGTGTTAGAGGAGGATGGATGGGCGTGGCTGACTTTATTCTTCAATAAGATGTTGCATGAGGAGACAGTACCCAAGGAATGGTGCAGGAGTTACCTAGTGCCCATTTTTAAAAATAAGGGAGATGTCCAAGAATGCAACAATTATCGAGGAATAAAGTTAATGCCTCATAGTATGAAAGTATGGGAGAGAGTAATTGAGCGACGTTTGCGAGCAGAGAGTGAGATTTCACGTAACCAATTCGGTTTTATGCCTGGTCGAGGTACGGTGGATGCCATTTTTGCACTTCGCCAAATTTGTGAAAAATACAGGGAGGCGCATAAAAATCTGCATATGGTATTCGTTGACCTCGAAAAGGCATATGACCGGGTACCGCGTGAAGTCTTGTGGTGGGCCCTCAAGAAGAAAGGAGTGCCTGAAAAGTACCTGAAGTTGATCCAAGCTATGTATGCTGAATGCCACACGCAAGTCCGGTCCGCAGCTGGAATCACAGCCAGATTCGATGTGGCTGTAGGCTTGCACCAAGGGTCGGCTCTTAGTCCTTACCTCTTCTTGTTGATTATGGATGCCATATCATCGGACATACAGGAAGAGGCACCCTGGTGCATGCTGTTTGCCGACGACATCGTCCTGGTAGCAGAAAGTGGACAGGAGGTGCAGAGCAAGCTGGAGGAGTGGCGGCAGAGACTGGAGAACGTAGGCCTTAGGATAAGCAGAACCAAAACTGAATACATGTTCTGTGACTTTGGCGGCCTCTCTAGTCCAAGCCCGGTTACACTCGACGGTATACCCCTACCAGTATGCTCCGACTTTCGCTACCTCGGTTCACTCCTGCAACACGACGGCGAAATTGACCGAGATGTTCAACGGGAAAAAGGGATCAACTCAGGATGGATGAAATGGCGACAGGTCTCGGGCACAATATGCGATCCTAAAATGCCTTTGAAATTCAAGGGACGCATATATAAGGCGGTTATAAGGCCTGTCGTATTGTATGGAGCTGAGTGTTGGGCTACTAAGAAGATGGATGAAAAACGATTACATGTGGCAGAGATGAGAATGTTGCGATGGATGTGTGGAGTTACGAGAATGGATAAGATTAGGAATGAATACGTGAGAGGTAGTCTGAAAGTGGCGCCTATAGACGAGAAAGTGAAAGGAAGTCGTTTGGCTTGGTATGGACATATTATGCGAAGAGATGATATGTATGTAGGTAAGCAAGTGATGAATATGAAGGTAGAGGGATGGAAAGGGAGAGGGAGGCCAAGGAAAAGATGGATGGACTGTGTGAGGATGGATATGAAAGAGAAAGGGGTAAATGATCAGATGACGGGCGACAGAAAAGAATGGAAGCGAAGGACGTACTGCGCCGACCCCAAATAGATTGGGACCAGGGCAAGAAGATGATGAATGTAATTCGTCTATTAAAGCACAATTCTATGCAAAATTAAAATTTTGTAAGTATATCTTATTCTTCTTCTTTATTATGCTTATTTTGTCTGTGTTGTGACGTATGTGGTCAGATTACAAAGTGGTTTATGTTGAAAGATCCATAAAACTGGTCCTGTCGTTTAAAATATCTTGTTTCAAGGTGTTTCAATAAATCATATTATATTCCTCGACATAGCCACACTGAATAACTGAGTAACTGACTGACTGACTGACTGATAAAAATAAAACAAAAACAACTTACAAAACTAATAATTTCAAACAAAACTGCAAGAATTTGATTGTGTAATGTATTTTTTTAACAGGTTGGTTAAGCTCCTTCATATACAATCGGCACGTTTTGACAAAGCATTTTTTTATGTTTAACTGCATGTCCTCTAGAGGACGCAATATCGAATAACAGTAATTTCTCAGACTCAAGATTGTTAAACATAGATTTAAGATAAACGGTAACATAAACATAATAGATATTCTTTTCAGCCTTTTGCAGCCCATTAGGAACTTAGGGTCAAGAAAAGAACTAAGGGAAAAGAACTTAGGGTCCCAAGGCAACCTTACCTGCAAGTGGTGCACCTGCCGATCAACGGACGAGGCTCTGGCAAACAAAATATCCCGATAAGCGGCAATAGGCTCGCCACCTATTATGTGGGATCAAAACACTGGCGAAAAGTGGGCGTTTAATATGCCTTTGCCTACCCCTTCGTGGAAACAGGCGTGAGTCTATGTATGTATGTATGCAGCCCATTGTGAGTGACGACCGGTTGGTGTAGCGGGAGTGTAAGCGACTGCTACGCCGAAAGTCACGGGTTCGATTCCCGCACAAGTCAAACATTTGTGTGCATGAACATAGATGTTTGTCTTGGTCTGGGTGTTTTTATGTATAATATGTATGTATTTACAAAAAAAAAGTATATATGTATGTTTATCCATTATCTAGTACCCATAGTACAAGCTCTGCTTAGTTTGGGACTAGATGGTGTTGTGTGAATGTGGTAGAATGTGGTAGTGAAAACTACACTGGCTACACCTATGGGTTGATGTTGAGTTTTCCGTCTTCTTGCGAAGATACTATTTGCATCTTACATTTCCCTTAGTCACCTCTTAGAACTCCTACGGAATGGAATGGGGTATTGACATTTCAACTCTTAATCCCTCACTATACAGATATAAGAAAGATATCTATGAAGACTGCCTCGTTGGACTACGCGTGGGATTGGAAGGTCTCGGGTTTGATCCCCGGGTGGGGCAAAGTGTTATTCGATTCTTCCATTAGGAAATTCTCAGTAGCAGCACGGAGTCTGGAAATGTGCCCGGTACGGCAATAGGCTCGCCCCCTATAACGTGGGACTAAAATAAATCTGTCGAAAAGTGGGTGTAGCAAATTACCTCTGCCTACCTCTTCAGGGATATAGGCGTGAGCCTATGTATGTATGTATCTAAGAAGACATAAGTATAAGGGAACAAATTAATAACATGAACATAGCGCAACATCTGAAATTAATTTGTATATTTTAGCTATATTATTTTGGTATCTTCTTAAAGAGATTTTCTATATTAATTTGTCTTTGTAACCTCATTTGGTGATATTTTCGAGCAGATCATTAACTTTAACATCAAAAAGTTTAGGCCGACCGATTGTATTTCGATTCATAGTTGACGAAATGCAATCGGTCTTCAAATGGTAAGGAACCGATTTAAACTAAAAGTACTAATTCTGTTCTAGTTTTCGGTAAGTAATTTGTTACGGTCGCAATAAAACTAGGACGATGCCATATGGTAGCAATTGGCATAGCTTATTTAAAGTGGTATTAATGTTGTCTGAAAAATAAAACATTTCCAAATAAAATTGCTGTCATATAAAGGTTTAGTATTTAAAATATTGATCTCGAACAAGCTGAATTTATGGCACTTAAACAAGTATTATTTTATGTACAATCTCATTAAAACACGAACACATTGGAGCCGAACAAAAAACAAACTGCCTATCGCATTTCAATGCTAACATTTGTCTGGCTTTTCATTACAAGGGCCAATCATTCATTCAATATTAATTTTCCAATTATTTTCCATTACAACGAATTCCGATAATGGGAAGCTGCATGCGCGCACACTTACTGTAAATATATGAGAATGTTTTATCAATACGGCCGGCAATTTAAACGCAATAATCATAAATTTAGGGCTATTCAGCCACACTAAAATATACTAAACTTGTTATTATTTGCATGTATTTGTCTACTGAATTATTGGTTTTCATAATTATGTTTCATAATAAAATAAAAAGCTTTTGAATTAGTGTGCATATTGAATATTACAGTGTCAAATATGAGTGGGCTAATAACGATGGCTGGTTATGAAAATGTTAGGCCGTGGGGGCCCTATATTATTTTGTGCTACGTTGTCACTTATGTTTTCTTCAGGACATGGATTCAGCATACCTACCAACTGTGGTGCATTATAAACTAATAGGCAAAAGGTGGTTTCTTTTTCTCTTAAACATATTCATACCATGAAAGCGAAAGCAGCCTCTTTTAAAGTTTTGATGAAACACTCAGAAGGAAATATTGGAATGAAATAATATCACTTACCCAATATCTAGTTCAGTGCCAAGTGTAATTGGCAGCAGCACTTGCCGGTACATTATTAAGATAAGAGCTCATTAAATTGTTTTATCTTTGAAATTACTGCGGGCACGTTGAGTCTAATTTATGATTTTCATTATTATATTCTAATATTCTCAAACTATCGACAGAAATTACTATTTCATTACCTTATATGGAAAAAAATCAGCATATTCATGTTGTTTTTTCGAAAAAATCAACTGCTTTGCAGTTGATTTTTCCGCTTCAGTTTGATCTGCTGAATCACTGGTATCGGTTTTCGGTACGCCGACGGCGGGTCGTCCCTTACACTCAGTAAACAGGCATGATGATGATGATGCTCAAAAGTTAAGAAATGGAACATCAACAGTGAATATAGACACATTGTTTAGAGACGACGAGCTCCACATTAAATATACTCATTTCTTTGGACATTTATTCACTATAATCGCCAGGTGATTATCCTTGACCTGCTTACGAGGGCACCAGCAGATATCCATGAGAACAAACACAGCAGGGTTTTCCATTAGACTACGCCTAGTGGCTCTATATACAGTGCTACTTGCTATTCTATGTGGAGGAATAAGGTGCAGGTGTTCCTCCAACTAGTGGAAGTCTACTCTAACCAGGCTAGGAGTTTGTACTTGGTGCTCTGCTGTCCGAAAGAAGTACTTTAAAACTTCTATAATCTAAATGTCAACCTTTAAAACTTGTGGTTATCACGTGAAAGTATTCCAATAGCGCGATAGACTGTCTGGTTCCGTCGTGCTGGTTCCGTCGTGTCCGTTAGATGTCGCGCGTGATTGATTTTCTTCGCCATTGTGCGATAGATATGTGAAGCTGAACTACACACCTAATTCTTTCTCAGGAATCACATCTTGTGTGATAGTTATTGAGTTTATCGCGTTGTACAGACAGGACAAAAGTGGCACTTTATTTTGTTTAAGTGTTTTAGGTTTACTCTTCTGGAACTAGATTTTAATATAAAGAAACTAGACTCTAATGCAAGATTATGATGTCATGTAGCAGAAGGTAGAAAATGGATATAGTGCAGCATAACGACACAATGTCCATCGAGTTAGAGCTCATTTGATTCGTAGTGACGCTACTAAGTAGGTATCACATATGGGCAAAAGTTATTTTTTGTAGTATTTTGCTTTTAATTAATTTTTGTTTATTTATGGTAACTTAATTTGGCCATAATCTTGCCTGATCTTGAGCGGCGATACGGCACGACATATTAAGTTCAGATTTCATACACATTTCAGCCAAAGATTTCAAATTCGTACTACAGCATCTCGAAACTCGTCTCAATAATATTCTTTAAATTGGGACTAGTCCTACCCTCATTCCCACTACTGTGTCACTTGTGTAGCCAGGTTCAGCAGCAGTGACTATTGATGACAACGATTTTTGACACTCGTGAAGTCCCGGGGAAAGTTAAACTGTCTTGGAACCCGCAACGAACTTAATCAAAAGTATATTAGAGGAGTTGGAAAATAAACAATCCACTTCCCTCCTTGACAAAACGGGAGACAAGCAACGAAGAGATATAATGATGAGAAAAGATAAGCACCACGGACATGAGCATTAAGGGGGCCTAAATTGTGATCTATACCTGTTTCCAGTAATATGTATGGCAGAAACGTCTAAACGCACGGAAATTCGTCCTACTTGCCACAAGATGTGTATAGTACCCTACTCCAGAAGTTACCTCTATGAGCATGATATTACGTTCGATTTGCCAAAGACTACACTCCCATAGAATGTGATGAGCAGATTGTTCAATAATAGTCTATTCATAACAGATCACAAGGTGAGACCGTCCGCCACAGTTTACATTGGCTCTCAATATTAATGCAACACCATTAGTCGACATCAACGCTATCGTTAATCATTCGCTATAGTACTTTACGTGTTGCAACCATATCATGACATCATAAGACACTATCTGGATTCACCAACAGTTTATTATCGGATATTAACCTCAGATAATTAATAAATCAGGATTTCGTGGACTGCTGGTGCCTATGTCAACATGGGCTGAACTTGTAAGCTTTAATAAAGTTCTTCTGTCTACTTATTTAGAGCGTAGTTCTGTAAATATGAGTGTAGTACTGTAACGATCTTATTAGGCCCACAATGTTCACGAACTTCAAAATAAATATAATCTTTAAAGAAAACCATCGAATCCAATATAAAATGTATTAAAAATAATCTGGTGACGAATTCATCTTTAAGGAAAACCGGCTAAAATGTGTTCGGTTTATTTATGTCCAAACCATCAAGTTTTCATTATACATTAAGTCGTTTATATCACGCCCAAATATTTTTCCCGGTCACGTGCAGTTTCCCTCTCCCATTAACGGGGGAGTATGATATTTGGAAATTTGGAAACATTCAAATGTGGTATGTGATGTATGGCAACACTGAACGTTGGAACAAGTCTTTTTTTTTTTCTTAATGACAACTCCCGCACTAGGAATAAATCCTGTGTCGCAGGGGACTTTAAAAACATACAACTAACGGACACAATGAACACCCAGACTCGAAACAACAATTTATGGATCACACAAAGTGTTGTTTCGTGTGGGAATCGAACCCACGACACTCGGCGCAGTATCAAGCGGCGAGGCGACCGCTTAAACCACTACGCCAACCGTGCAGTCATCAGTCTATTGTGATAGCGCGGCTACATCATCGGATAAGCGGTTACTAAGATTTTTATTAGGGATGCCAGCTTTACATGGAACTGACTTAGTTTTTGACTTAGGAATACTTTAGCTTTCAATGATAGTGTGGTGGCTAAGGTTCACTTTTGCTTGTAGGGAATTTTTGTAACAGAAACGAGGTGTTTGCTGCCAATTAGTTTATTGGCGACTGACGTTGAAGACAATATTATGATTATTTATCTAGACACTCACACATGCTTACGTCGATCATCAGGCAATACACACATTGATAAATCACACTCAACATACCGCCCACCAAAGGGCCTATCAGCCCTTTAACAAATTACCCTTGCTGAATCAAAGAGCTAGTACAATGATAATAACAAATCACATTTAAACAAGTAGTATAAAATTACGTAGATATTACATAAAACATAGGATAGGCATTCATATGGCTGTATCAACTGGCAAATAACATAACTTATTATTTGGTCTTTGTACAATACTATCACCACTTTTTACACTATAAACACGCGTCACACCGTCAGCACCGGGATGTTTGTCAACAATACGTCCCATCATCCATTTGTCAGGAGGCAAATTATCAAATTTTATTAGTACAATATCTCCCTTGTCTAACTCCTTAACCTTGTTGTGCCATTTTGGACGTTGTTGTAACCTCGATAGGTATTCTTGCTGCCATCTATTCCAGAAGTTAGACAATAATTTTTGCTGGTGCTGCCATCTTGACAAGTGACTCGTTGGTATATCTTGTTAACTTGGTGTTGGAACTGTTATAGGTGTTTCACCAACTAAAAAGTGGCCTGGAGTTAGTGGCTGTATGTTGTCCGTGTCCGTGTCATCTAATACGTTTAGAGGTCGGGAGTTGAGGCATGCTTCAACTTGGCATAACAAGGTGCTCATTTCCTCGTAGGTAAGATGTGAGGTCATTATCCGCTTTAAATGATTTTTCATCGATTTTATGCCTGCCTCCCATAATCCGCCCATGTGTGGGCTGTAGGCTGGGATAAAATGCCACTCGGTTCCATCCATTGCCAGTGTTTCAAGGATCGGACCTTCGAATTGTAACTTGGCCTCCGCCCAATCTGCCGCTAAGGCTCGGTTTGCACCTACAAAGTTACGTCCCTGGTCGCTCCATATATGAGCGCATCTTCCTCGTCTCGCGACAAATCTGCGGAAGGCCGCTATAAATGCCTCAGACGTTAGGTCTCCGACTAACTCCAAGTGGATTGCTTTTGTACTCATACAGACAAAAAGAGAGATATATGACTTTTTGTCTTCGCTCCTCTGCCTCTGGACATTAAGATCTGATACGGGCCGGCAAAGTCTATACCCGTGTTTAAGAATGGTTTCGCAGGCGTGACTCTGACTCGAGGTAAGTCTCCCATCAGTTGTGACTTTGGAGTAGCGTTAAGTCTTGCACAGATTAAACATTTCCTTATTTTTGACTTAATCAGCCGTTTTACCTTTAGGATCCAATACTTTGTTCTAATAAAGCAGAGCATCAACTGACTTCCCCCGTGCAGTGTCTTCAAATGTGCGTCGGCAACAATCAAATAGGTTGCTATTAGAATGCAGTATGATCGGATGTTTGCTGTCCTCATTCAAATCGGAGTGGCGCAGTCTGCCGCCCATCCTGAGGATACCATCATTGTCCAGGTAAGGTTTTAGATTTATATGTTTACTGTTTCTTTTCACGTGTTTCTTTGTTTTCAGATACTCCAGTTCTTCTTCGAAGTTATCCCTCTGTACCAATTTTATGCAGGTTTTCAGCGCATCATCAATTTCACTCGTCGTCATCGGTAAGTCTTTGTTAATAAGTTTTCTCCCCTTCAAAAATCTTTTGCAGTACACGATTACTTTAAGTAGTTTTTGCAATGTGGAATAATTCTGAAAACTAGAATCAATGCTCTCTTCCTTTTCTATGACTAAACTAACTTGTAGTTTTTCATTCCTTTCCAGATCAGACATCATCGCCTTTGGTCGGTTATATAGAATTTCTCCTTCTGTGAGCCATACTGGTCCCTTCCACCATAGCATGTCGTCCTTTAGGTCTAGCAGTGACTGTCCTCGGGAAGCAATATCTGCTGAATTGTCTGACGACTTCACGTGATACCAATTGTGATTGCCAATGGTGTCAAGAATCTTAACCACTCTGTTTCTAACGTAAGTGTTCCATCTTACAGGGTCACCGAACAACCAAGAAAGTACGATGGTAGAATCAGTCCAAGCGAATATCTGACAGGTAGATATGTTCATCGCTTCTTTGATCTGTTTCAGAAGTCCAGCCAGTAATACTGCTCCGCTGAGCTCAAGACGTGGTAAGGATTGTGGTTTAGTCGGGGCAACTCTAGTTTTAGCTGCGACGATACAGGTCTTAACATCTCCTTGCGATGTTCTCACTCTTATATAGGCTACCGCAGCATAGGCTCGGATCGACGCGTCGCAGAAACCATGGACAGTTATGTTATTCATTAGAGTTTCATTAGTATGCACCCATCTATTAATTTCTATATCAGGTAAGTGTTCATGAAAGCATTGTCTCAGATTCTTCCACTCCGTAGCATTTGATTCGTCTACTTCTTCATCCCACGTTATTCCTTGGAGCCATAACCTTTGGATAAGAACTTAAGCTGATAATACAGCAGGTGCCAGCCAACCGAGTGGATCAAATAATCTTTGTAGGTCAGCTAGGATTGTTCTCTTTGTGATCGTGTTTGGCATAGCAGGTAAGTTTAGGCTGCATTGAAACGTATCTTTGCCCATATTCCAGTATAATCCTAATGCCCGTGTAGTTCTGTCTAAGGTTATGTCAAGTTTCATATGAGTACTTCTTTCAGCCTCCTCAAATTCTTTAAGGAAGTCTATTTCGTTCGAACACCATTTTCTCAATATAAAGCCTCCCTTCCTGAGTATGGCATGTATTTGTTTGGCTACTCTAACTGCATCTAATACGTTATCTTGGCCCGACATAATGTCATCTATGAAAAAATCTCTTCTGATTATATTTGCAGCTTCCAAATCATTTTGCCCTTCATCATTGGCTACTTGATGCAATGTCCTTACTGCTAAGTAAGGAGCAGAAGCAGTCCCGAACGTGACTCTCGTAAGTCGATAGTCCTTTACCGTTTCTTGTTCATCCTTTCTCCGTAGTATTCGTTGCAGATCTCTGTCTTCCTTGGTTACCATTATGTGAAGGTACATCTTTTGGATATCAGCCACGAAACAAACTTTCTTCATACGCCATCTCATTATTAAATTTCTCATATCTCCTTGTATTTGAGGTCTAAAAGTTCGTCATTGAGTGATATATTATTGTTTCCCTTTTGTGAGGTATTGAAAACTGTACGGAGTTTAGTTGTTTCCTTCACTTCCTTGTGAACAGCGTGATCTGGTAGGTAAAAGGAAGGTTTTGCTAATTCTTGTGTTGGTACTTCCTCCATGTAGTGTTGTACGTACTCTTCCATTACTGTAGTGTAATCGCTCTTGAGTTGTGGGTTCTTTCTAAATCTTTGTTCCAATTGATGCAGTCTCTTCAAAGCTATTGATCTCGTATCACCTTGGGTAGATAATAGCACGTCTGTCTAGAGTTACCGCAGCCAGGTGGGAAACTGTTGAGAACAGAGTTGCAGTGGAAGCTGTAATACATCCACCTGACCACGAGAGACAATTTATCTAAACACCTTCACAGTGGTAGCACAGCGATGAATTATAATCCTAATATTAATAAAATGTCTTACCAACTCTTACTGATGCTGTGCTTGAAGTGGACCTATAAGATTACTCATAATTTTGGCCAAAATAACAAGAGAATCGAATAGATACCAGTGAACAATTCGGCGAAGTCCTTCTCCTCGGGCACCAATCAGGAATTCACACACATGTTTTACAAAGTTCAATGTTCAATATTTCACAAATTATCACAACTTTGCCGGAAGTCGAAGGCGGCAATTATAAGCATTTACAAGTTGATTCAATTCGCGTTAATTCAAAAGGCGATCAATTTATATCAATTTATATCAATTGCAATCTCGCGAGACAGACTACGACCGGCGTGTTAATTTTTCAAGGCGGGACGGAAGTGACAGTTCAGTGTGACCATTGTCAGAAATGTTCAATAGACTAAACAAAATGTTACTTAATCGATATAATCGATTTGATTTATAATAAAAACTAATTCTATTTCAAACATCCACCCGCCCCGGACCGGCCTACCGGTTCGCTAATCGGTTGGTAGACGTGACAATGTTGCAACCGCTCTCCTCAGAATCGAACCGTCCACCAAGACCTCAGCAAATCGGGGAACTCCATCAGCCCCAGTTACCAAACGAAGAATGCGCCCCCTGCGCCATCTGAGTGGCGGAAGGTTAGCCTCCTTGATCAAAACGAGGTCACCAATCTTGGGTGGATCGGTCTTGTCGGTCCACTTAACGCGTTGCTGGAGTATGTGCAAATATTCCAAATTCCAGCGTTTCCAAAAGCTCTGAGTAATCTGGCGTACCAATTCAAAACGCGAGAGACGACCAGGTCTCGTATCAATGTAGGGGTACTCAGGCAAGGCGACAAGTGGGCGACCAATCAAAAAATGGCCCGGCGTAAGGGCCTCCAAATCATTCGGATCTGAGGAGATCGGGCACAATGGCCGAGAGTTCAAAACGGCCTCAATCTTACAAAACACAGTTGCGAGTTCCTCAAATGTAAGGACAGATTCACCGATTGTCCTGCGCAAGTGTGTTTTGGCCGATTTTACAGCGGCCTCAAAAATACCACCCCAGTGTGGACAATTTGGTGGGGAAAACAACCAATTTATCCCACGTCGGGCAAGCCTATCACCCATATCAGCCTTGTTGGTTTCAAGAAAATTAACAACATCATTCAGATAATTATACGTGCCCTTGAAATTAGTGCCGCAGTCAGAACGGATCAAGGAAGGCAGCCCTCTGCGGGATACAAATCTGTCAAATGTGGCTACAAACGCCTCGGTCGTAAGCGAGGAGACTAGTTCCAAGTGTACGGCCTTTGTGGAAAGACAAACAAAAACACACAAGTAGGCCTTAACAGTCTTGCTGTTTCGAAGTGTCGACGTTTTCACCAAGAAGGGACCAGCGAAGTCCGTGCCAACACCGTCAAACGTCCTGTTTTCCGTTACGCGATCTGCCGGTAAGTCCCCCATCAACGGCTGCATGGTAGAAGCCTTGAGCTTATAGCAAGGGATGCAGCGAAAGGCTACACTCCGAATAATTCTTCGGGCAGACAAGATCCAAAATTCGCGTTGCAAAATGGCCAACAAAGCATTACAACCAGCATGTGAATTTTTAAGGTGACGGTCAGTTACCAACAAGCGTACCAAATGACCGTCCTTGGGTAACAAAAGGGGGTGACGTGCCCCGTAAGGGAGGTTGGCGTTCTTGAGACGCCCTCCAACGCGCAAGTGACCCGTATCATCCAAAAAGGGGTTCAATTTAGATATTGCTCCCGACAATTTCGATTTCCCTGACTTAAGGATAGCAATCTCCTTCTCAAAATGCGCCAATTGCACAGAACGAACCCAAAAGGTGAGGGATTCCTGTCGTTCCTGTGGTGAGATAAACGGTGTCAGTCGTTTCTGTTGTGGGTGCCTAAAGTTAAAAACAAAACGCTTTATCCAAGCAGTGACACCTAACAACTTGTCGAGGGAGCTGTAACGATTCAACAAAAAATCGGGGTCGAAGGCGCATTCCACCTTCTCAAGAGCGAGTGTTCGTAGACCCGGCAAATTCGAAGTATTCAAAATTGGCGTTCGAGGCCAATCAATTTCTGGTCGACTCAACCATTCCGGACCCTACCACAGCGAATGACCTATCAAACTAGGCGTCAAGCATCCGCGCGAGGCACAATCAGCGGGGTTGAGCTCACCTGGCACGTGTCTCCAAACAAGCTTGACTTCGGATTTATGGATTTGGGAAAAGCGATTAGCAACAAATACCTCCAAAGTGTGGACAGACGCCTTCAACCAACAAAGCACAATTTGGCTGTCTGTCCAGGCGTAGGTCCCATCAATACAAATGCTTTTACCCAAAGTACTGGACACGTGGTTCAACAAGCGTACAAGTAGGGCTGCTCCCGAGAGCTCCAATTTTGGGATGGTCAGAGATGTCCGAAGGGGTGCAACCTTGCTCTTCGCCATGATCAGGGAATCTCTCACCTGACCTGAGGCACTGACTGTGCGCAAGTACACCACGGCCGCGTGACCACGTTCCGAGGCATCACAAAACCCGTGAAGGGTGGCCTTGTACTTCCCGGGAGGAAGGATGGGACGAGGCAAGGAGATCTCGTTGACGGCAGGAAGTGAGGATACAAAAGAGGTCCATTGCTCAACAAGAGTACCGCGTAGAGGTTCGTCCCAAGTCAATCCCGCTGTCCAAAGCTTCTGCAAGAAGCATTTTGCCCAAAATATGATAGGACAAATCCAACCGTTCGGATCAAAGGTTCTGGCGACAGTAGACAACACGAGACGTTTAGTCCAAGAACAAGGTAATTTCAAGTCTACGTTGTACGTAAAGATGTCTTGGACTGGTCTGTACTGGACGCCGAGAACAGCCATCATGGCGGGGTTGTCAACAATCTCAAACAAATGTGGATCCTGCTGATGATCCTCTGGCAAGCCTTCCAAAAGCGCTGGTGAGTTGGAAATCCATTTGCGCAACTCATAACCAGCAGAGGCCAAAATACCTAGCAATTCGTCCCGCAGGAGGATCGCCTCGTCCGCTGTGGAGGCGCCCGAACAAATTTCATTCACGTAAATATCGTCTTTTAAGATGGCGGAGGCTCGTGGGAAACGTAAGCCTTGGCTGTCTGCGAGCTCCCAAAGAGAACGTATTGCCAAGTAGGGACTTGACCTTAACCCGTACGTATTAGTATTGAGCTCGTAGACGACCATGGGATCACGAGGAGACTCTCTCCAAAGGATCAGCTGGAAGCGACGTTCATCAGGGTGGATAATTGTCTGCCTGAACATCATTTTTATGTCGGCCACAAAGACAACCTGATGTCGTCGGAAGCTGGTGATGACGTCACAAAGGTCCTTGACCAACTTGGGACCAGAATGCAAGCACTGGTTCAAGGATACGCCTGTTGAAGTCTGCGCAGAACCATCAAACACTGTGTGCAGCTTACCAGTCGATGGTTTCAATACCGCATGATGCGGGAGAAAGTAGTGCTCCACCGAACGCCAATCCAAATTTGACACAGACATGTGTCCCAATTGTTCATATTCTCTCATGAACTCAATATATTTCTGTCTGAGCTCCGGATCACGACCCATGCGGCGCTCCATAGCCAACAATCTCTTTTCGGCTAAAGGTCGTGACTCACCAAGCGGAGGCCGAACAGACAAGAAGGGTAGCCTCGTAATAATCCGACCAGAACGGAGTCGACCAGTGTTGTTCTGGAAGAACAGCTCGCACTCCTCATGTTCTGGATTCAAACGGGCAACTTGAGGGGGCTCCTCTACCTCCCAAAACCTCTGAACTGGATCAGAGAGAGCAGAACCCACAGCCAACAAATTATCAAGTTCAGGTGGAGGGGGGTCCCTAGGTACAGGTCCCATCAAAGCAAATCCAAATATGGTCGGGATGGCAGTCAAACCATTTGGCACCAAGACCCGTTTCCCACCAATCAAAATTACACCGAGGACATAAGAGCCAATCAACAAGTTGATTTGTCCCGGTGTGTCAAATTTGGGGTCTGCCAGTTCCAATCCCGATGTCAAATTCACCACAGCTGTTTCTGTGGATGCATGCCCAAAATATTCTTCAGCACAATAGCCGAGGTTTTAATCCTCGGGTGTGAAGATTCAACAGGGCCAAACAAAACCTTAACTTGCCCTTAAACATTAGAGGCTACGTCACCTATGCCCCGTATACAATTTGGAAATAAACCCATATTTAATTTAACCTGCCCTACCAAATAAGTGGAAACAATGCAACCTTGTGAACCTGTGTCCAATATAGCACGGACAACAACAGAGGTCCCCGTGGGTCCCCAGACCCTAACAGCAACCGTTGGTAGGATAACGGTCTCAATGGGGGAGGTTGGCGTTATAGGGCAGGGGTCAATGACCTATTGTTGTCTGGGCGGCGACCGTTGGCCAGGACCAGGTAAGTCAAAACGAGAGTACGGCTTGAAGTCCTCAAAGGCGCGATGACTCGACCCGCGCGCCATCTGTGGGGGTTCATAGTGACGCACCCGCCCAAAACGAGGTTGGCGCGAGTCAAGGCGGGGACGCTCCGCCAAAGGAGGGGAATACCTGGGGCAGCAGTCATGGTGCTGGTGACGTTGAACGGTCGCACATTCAGGTGCGCGAGAGAGAGTAGGCGTGAGCACGCTACGGTTCTCCAAGTGGGGCGAGTGGCGATCAATTGAGCGAGGCGACTCTCGGCTACGCGCCGGTGAGCCTCGGCTGCCACCTTCAAAACACCCGCCTGTGCGCGGCGTCGGCTGGTTGGACAAGCGGCCAACCTCTCTGGCATTCACACAGAGAATGTCCAAATGCTGTCCTCCACAGTGAGAACAGGGGCGAGAGTTTGGGCAGTCTCGCTGGTAGTGGGACCCCAAACAAGAGAAGCAAAGGCGGCGGGCATTTGCGATGCGCCTACGAGAGGCGACATGCAGGTCCAAGAATGCCCTACAACTGGCCGTTCTGTGCCCCGTGACCTTGCAGTAGGAGCACTCCGCTGGGCTCTGCGTGACCGCAAAGCGAGGAGGGCGCCGGTCAACATTTGCTCGGGTGTGAACGCGAGCCTGCTCCTTGACCTTGGGCGGCTGCGTCTTAGCCGGCGTGTCACCACCGGAGTTGTCCAAGACCCGGCACTCATCCTCCAGGAACCTCTCCAGGTCAAAGGGGGGCAGATGGGTCGCGCTATCCCCACCAAAGCGCTGTTCAAAACGCGACCTCAGGTCGGCAGGCAGCCTTTTAAGGACAATGTGCACCAATAGATAGGACCATTGGTCCACGGGCAGGTCAAGGCACTTAAGTGCGTTGATGGCCACCAAAAGCGGGTTCAAAAGTTGGGTGCGCAACCCAGAGACCCGGGTGAGCGTCGGCAAACCCAAAATCTGCTCGATGTGCGTGTCGGCGAGGCCACGCTTATTATGGTACCTACGGGTAATTAAGTCCCGAGCCGTCTGGTACGCCTCGTCAGACACGGGCAGATGCTGGATGAGGCCCTTGGCCTCCCCATCCAGAACCGACATCAGGTAGGCCATTTTTTGTGCCGGCCGAAGGTCAGCCCTATCATTGACCAGGCTGTCAAACAAATTAACGAAGCCCAGGTAGCTTCCTAGGCAGCCATCAAAATGGGGGAGGTCCAAAGTAGGGAGCCTACTCACCAGCCCCGGTGCTGACCTAGGAAGCTCCTGCTTCAGGCCGGGTTGCCCTTCCCTATCGGCAACTAGTTGTCTCGCACTATTGGAGACAGCATCATACAGGTCTAAGACCTGGGCATAGTCTTCGCTGACCTTATTTCGCTGGTCAGACGTGAATTCATTTACTGACACTTCGAGATAGCAAGCGCTGAAAGTGCGGAGTTGCTGTTCCACACTTGCCAGGCGATCGTCAATCCGCTCGTACCTTTGTAGTAAGGCCTGCTGGCGATCAGGCCGGTTCACTAAGGCACTGGCCGAGGCAAACCAGCGCAAATCTGATGCATTAGCACCAGCAGCCGCACGCAAATCCTTGATAGCTGACATAATCAAAATTTCAAAAGAGCCCGGACAAGCGTTAAATAATATTAACAATCAAAACTTAATTTTTCTTAATTCTTTGAAACCAACAAAGTATTAGCCTGTTTACTGCTGGTACAAGCAAGTGACAGGTATCTACTGTCCAACAAAATTAATAGTTTCAATATATATTGACACAAAACAAAGTCAAAGTTATCAAAAGTTGAAACTTCAAATAAGTTAATTAAAGTTATATATTCAAATAAATTAACTAATTACTTGCAACAGACAGACTGGCTGTGTTATTTGAGATATACAATAGTAAGTAAGCACAGAATATGTGTTACCTAACAATATTATCTATATATTATAACAAGGTTTAGCAATGTAAGGTTCAAACTTAATATATCAATATATGCAATAAACTAAATCAATTGATACATATAACTGATATGTATCCAATCAAAGTGAATAAACATAACATAACATAACTTCACGCCTTTTATCCCCGAAGAGGTAGGCAGAGGTGTATTACACACCCACTTTTCGCCAGTTATGTTTCGGTCCCAGTGTAATAGGGGGCGAGCCTATTGACATCTGCCGGGCACATTATTAAGCGAGCGATAATTATTAACATTATTAATACACACATAACTTCGAAAAGTCAGAGGTATGTGCCCGGGGTAACTGGGGATCGAACCCGAGACCATCGTCTCGCCAGTCCGTTACGTACACCACTGGGCTATCGCTTACTTCTCATTAATAGTAACAGCAACAAATCTATGCTAGACTTCAACAATTTAAATCAAACAATTACTGATTGAGGTTATGTGTGACAATGTGTTTCAAATTATCTAGGTCAACTTATACAATTAAATATTATGTATTTTAGACAATAACTGACCTGACAAACACTACAATACTGTCTACAAGGTGATAAGATACAAGCTTATACCAATCTGAGGTTTGTACTCAGCGATACAACAGCGGCTAGATTTCAACTACAGCTCTGCACAAAAAATTATGTCTAGAGTTACCGCAGCCAGGTGGGAAACTGTTGAGAACAGAGTTGCAGTGGAAGCTGTAATACATCCACCTGACCACGATAGACAATTTATCTAAACACCTTCACTGTGGTAGCACAGCGATGAATTATAATCCTAATATAAATAAAATGTCTTACCAACTCTTACTGATGCTGTGCTTGAAGTGGACCTATAAGATTAACACATAATTTTGGCCAAAATAACAAGAGAATCGAATAGATACCAGTGTACAATTCGGCGAAGTCCTTCTCCTCGGGCACCAATCAGGAATTCACACACGTGTTTTACAAAGTTCAATGTTCAATATTTCACAAATTATCACAACTTTGCCGGAAGTCAAAGGCGGCAATTATAAGCATTTACAAGTTGATTCAATTCGCGTTAATTCAAAAGGCGATCAATTTATATCAATTTATATCAATTGCAATCTCGACAGACCAAGACCGGCGTGTTAATTTTTCAAGGCGGGACGGAAGTGACAATTCAGTGTGACCATTGTCAGAAATTTTCAATAGACTAAACAAAATGTTACTTAATCGATATAATCGATTTGATTTATAATAAAAACTAATTTTATTTCAAACAACGTCGGTTTTCTTTGGTAGCGTGACAATATACCGTCCGTCAGTATCTCTGGTGGTAGTCGTGTCGTATATGAGTTCGCATTTGCGTTCTTCAGCTGAAGGAGCTCGTTTATCAGGTGGATCTTGTTCCCACATTCGTTTTAGCATATCATTGAGGTCAAGATGGAGGTGCATGACAATCAATTAATTCGTAGCTGGTTGGTTTTCTATAGCGCCAAAGAGAATCCACCCCAGATAAGTATTCTGAGCACATGGTGATCCTGAGGGACCTCTGATGACTTCACCCTTTATGATCTGAGCGCATACATCCACACCCAGCAAAAGGTCTACTCGTCTTGGCTGGTGGAAACTTGGGTCGGCTAAAACAAGCCCTTGCAGATGAGGCCAGGTGCTGATAGAAATTGTTTGTGACGGTAATTGACTAGTGAGTCGCGTTGATATAATATACGTTTTGATTTTCAGGTTGAAGTTTGCGTTTTGTCTTGACAGAAGTTCGATTTCTGCAGCATGTTTGATATTCGTTTTAGTGGAGCCGACTCCAGTGATGGTGCCACTGACAGGCGTTCTCTTCACTCGTAACAGCTGGGCCGCTCTTTCACTTATAAATGTGGCTTGGGAGCCATGGTCGATCAAAGCACGGAGCACTGTAACTTGTCCCGATTCATGATGTCTCACTGGTACGAGGGCTGTAGCCAGCAATGCGGTGGACACATTTGCAGCGACGTGCGATGAAAGTGTAACGTTGGTTTCATTTGATTGTGCAGAATCTGGTTGATGATCTTGACTTGGTTTGTCTGGCTGATTTGGTGACGTCATCGGCATAGAAGATTGGTGCGTAAGCGTGTGGTGACGTTTATGACATAATCTGCATGACATCTTCAGACGACAGTTCCTCGCTGCATGCCCTGGGGCCAGGTAATTGTAGCATAACTTCTGTTGTTTGATATAATCACACCTCTCTGTTGGACTTAGCTTAATAAATTCCCCACAATGGCACAGCGTATGGTTCACTGTACACATTGTGCAGCTTCGTGGTTTTGCAGTGGTCGTCGTATTAACAGTAGATAGGTTAACAGCGTAATCTCTTGGTTTTGGTTTTGTTATTTTCTTTGTAGATGGAGTCGTAGTAACCAGCTCGAGCGATCGGAACGTTGATTGTAAATATTTGTTAAGAGCATCCCATGTTGGCAATTCTTCGTTATTTTCATTATACGCTAACAGTTCCCAATCACGATGTGTCTCTGGATCTAATTTTTGGACCACTAGAAATATTATAAGCGGATCCCATGAACTCGTGGACACTTCTAAGCTCTTAAGTGCGTTGAGACACTCTGTTGTCGTATCTAATAATGATTTGATGTTAGATGCTGATTGCACAGTTATTTTCCTTTGTCCAAACAATCTTTTTAATATAGAATTGACTATTATGCGCTTGTTACCGAAACGCGACTTAAGTATGCGCCACGCTTCGTCATAGTTAACCTCGGTAACTTTCACGTGCTTCAGTAGTGACAGTGCTTCTCCCGTGAGGCTAGTTTTCAAGTAATGAAGTTTTTGGACTTTACTTAACGTTGCATTCTCGTGCACTAACGATATAAACAGATCTTGATAGGTGGGCCACTCATCGTACGCACCGGAGAAATTTGGTAGTTGAATTCTTGGCAACTTGACTGCCGCTTCTTTATGAAAGCTATGATCACTACTGCCCGTAAGTTCCGACTGCGAAGGCGTCTTCTTTAATGACGATAATAAATCATTAAGATCGGCGAGTAAACAAGTGTACAATTCTTCGTGAACGAAATAATCTTCATTAACAAAATATGGGATGTCGTGTCTATTCGCTTTCGGTACAGATTTCACTAAGTCTCGATGTGCACTTTGAAATGTTGACCAATATTGTTCGATACTTTTCATTCTTGTTTCGATGTAACCTCTCGTTAAACGTTGTTTTGGGCATTTCTTTAGGTTACTTTGAGTTTTATGTAGCAAATTAGCCGTATCTTCTAACAAACCAAGTATTTGTTCCGGTGTATTAGCCATCTTCTACGATATTAAGCAAAAATGCAATGTTCTAAATCTGTATAATTTTTGTATTGAATCACTAATCACTTTGTTTACTTCGTAAAAAGGTCCATTTATCGCACATAGGTATAGGCATAATTTCCTTCTTTTGTTCCTCGCTCGGCACTCGATGCGTAAACGTCGTAAGTAGCGTAGTGTATCCGGCTCGATGTCGACCAAATTATGTGGTGGCTAAGGTTCACTTTTGCTTGTAGGGAATTTTTGTAACAGAAACGAGGTGTTTGCTGCGAATTAGTTCATTGGCGACTGACGTTGAAGACAATATTATGATTATTTATCTAGACACTCACACATGCTTACGTCGATCATCAGGCAATACACACATTGATAAATCACACTCAACACATAGCATGGTGGCTGGCAGCCTAATAGTTGATTAAATAAAGGTCTTTATATAGTACGTAAATACCAAGAGTCTGTAACATAATGATAATAAATTCTCCAAGTACGCATGTAAAAGTTTTTTCAGATCCCAGAAGGCCAATACTCTTATTTAAATATGACATCGAAACTGTATTTTGAACAAAATGCGACTAGATTTTGCATTTAATTGCAATCTGTATTTTGCTAAATTAATGCCATTATCGTCTTATTTGACATTAAAATATATCATACAAAATAAATTAGCGGGTCTTAATCGCGTACAATAAACTTATTTATGGTATAAATACCTATTTCGTTCCGACGTTTCGCTCGTCTTGCACCGAGCGTGGTCGCGGAGAGACTGATGAGAGCTCAGCGCCGTCTTGTGGAACTGCGGGTTTCGGCATCTACCCTCATTTGGTCTTTATTTAAGTTCGCAATGTCGGTACTCCGACACACTACACTAATGAGGGAGGATGGATATAGACTATCGGCTTCTTGGAATCCAGTCATCAGCAAATGTAAACACCGTCGCAGTAGCCGATAGTCTATATCCATCCTCCCGGTTGAAATTGTTATATTTCTTGATTTCTACCGCTTCACGTACTATCCTGGAGTAATAGATTTTTAAATAAATATATTAAAGAAATAATAATTTTTGCACTGTTCATCAAAGTTATTTGGCTGCTATTTTCAACTAAGATGAAACGAATATTTCCCTAATTATGCGAAACAACTAACTCAAGAAGAAAATTCATTACGCAAAACTATCTTTGCCCTGCTTTAATAAAATGATAAGAAGTGAGAAAAATGAGTCGATTTCTGGCATCCTACCTAAGAAAAATATTTCAACTAACATATTATGTACAAACAACTTCAAACTTACTTGTTCATAACTTTTTGCGCATTTGGCTCACTCTCACTTGCCAGATAATAAATAAATCATAAAAAATTCTGCGTGAAAATATACCTACTGCTTCGCTCGCAAGAAGTGAAATATTATTACTCGTAAAAGGCAACGGGTCAAAACCAACTGCAGACGAAGCACCGTGACTTTTCGCAGTAAAAGTGAAGGAAAACATTGTGAGCAAACTGTCTGGGAGTTTTCCATAATTTCCTCAACTCTTTATGCTTGGCCAGTATGATATTTTATAATCATAAAATCAATGAAATTGAATATATCAGATCAAATACGAAAATAATTAACACTTCTATCCCACAAGGTAGTGTCATTGGGTTTCTCTTATTTCTGATATATATTAATGACCTTCCTAGACACATAGATGGACCATGCGTTCTATTCGCGGACGACATTTCTCTTATCACCTCATGTAAAAACAATACTAACGTAAACGAACAGCTATCAAATACGCTTAACAAAACAATATCTTGGATGAACGACCATAACCTCGAAATTAACTTTACGAAAACTAAAATTATGCCTTTCCACCCCCGTCAAAAGACTCCATTAGAATTGAACTTCATTTACAAAAACATTAAAATAGAAAGTGTCTCTGAATTCTCACTCCTCAGCCTAACAATAGACACTCATGTTAATTGGCAATCACATGTCCAGAAAATAAGGGCCAAAATCTCAAAGTTTACTTACGCTTTCCGCGAAATCAAAAAGACGACCAATCTGGAAACTGCTCTAGCGACTTATTATGCATACGCCTACGCATGGTTCAGTTATGGCATTATTTTGTGGGGCAATAATACAAACGCGCTAACTCTCTTTACACTACAAAAAAAGATTATCAGGATTTTAGTAAATATAGATGAAACCGACACATGTAAACCTTATTTCAAAGAACACAAAATTTTAACCCTGCCCTCAATATACATATTAGAAATCTGCAAATTTGTGCGAAAACACAAAGAATTCTTCACGAAAAGAGAAGACAAACAGACAAGATAAACACTACGACATAAAAATAGGCTTAGCCTTCCCAGCTCTAACTTAAACCTCCATTCAACAAGTACATATGCAATGTCCATAAAACTCTACAATAAATTACCTAGTACATTAAAGGAAGAAACAAAATTTTACTGATTTATAAATAAAGTAAGATTATTACTATTAAGTAAATGATATTATAGTATCAATGAGTACCTAAACGATACATTTTAAACTAATACTAAATTTATTATGTGAATACCTACTAACTATAATTAAGCTTAAACAAAATAACATAATACATATAATTATAATATAATAATGACATATTTATTGAAAAAAAATTTATCCATTAAATTAGTAAGTGTTAAATATAAAGAATTATTATGCTCTCTCTCCCTTCTAATGTTTGCTGTGCCCGACAGGATCCATGATGATCTCATAGCTCTTAAGATACATCTAAGCTCACATTGTGGACTGCAAATAAAGATTACTGAATTACTGATAGGCTATGGCCTCACCGTCATCATAGTGAGTAGAGCCCCGTGCTCAGCAGTACGACATGCAATAAACTGAGCTCATATTATATGACAGTACTGGAAGTGCAAAAATATTATATTACGTAAAATTTTGCCAACCCTATTGGATAGAGGATCTTGGCCTCGAGACAAGGTCGTCGTCAAAATATCGTATACCACCAAAGTGTTCGCCTATAAATAAGTCTGATAATCGGAACTAGTGTTTTATAGGCATCGATAAAATTACTACTGCCATGGAATCGAATGTTTGATAAAATAACGATGAATGGAGCGGTCAGTATGAGTAATCGCGTGCAATAATTGCCGTGGGAACATTTATACGTATTATAAAAGGTTATATATATAGCGGGTCTTACTCGCGATAAATAATATATTTTTCCACCGAACGTCACTATTACTCCAGGATAGTGCGTGAAGCGGTTGAAATCAAAAAACACAAGAATTTCAACCGGGAGGATGGATTTAGATTATCAACAACTTGGAATCCAGTCATCAATAAATGTAAACACCGCTGCAATGATACAGCTTAACAGTGTGTAGACGTAATTAGTGTAGTTTGTCGAGGTACCGACGGTGCGGTTAAAAAAAAAAAAATCAAATGAGGGTAGGTGCCCAAACCCGCACAACACAAGGACGGCGCTGAGCTCACCAGTCCCACCGCGACCACGGCTGAAGCAAGTCAGCCGAAACGTTGGCAAAAACCGAGGTATTCATGCCTTAAATATATTATTTATCGCGAGTAAGACCCGCTATATATAACCTTGTATAATGTATAATAATCGCGAAAGTTTAAAATAGTTTATTTATACGTATGTTATTATTTTCGCTGTGCTTCAGTTGAATACACGCTATTATTGTATACTGCTGCTGTTCCTGCTCCTATTCAGGTTGGGAACTCCACGCTCGAAGTTGTCCACAAGTATATCTACCTGGGACAAGTAGTCCAATTAGGTAGTTCCAAGTTCGAGAAGGAGGTCAATCGTCGAATCCAACTCGGTTGGGCAGCGTTTGGGAAGCTACGACATATCTTCTCGTCCGATATCCCGCAGTGTCTCAAGACAAAAGTCTTTGACTAGTGTGTGTTGCCAGTGATGACTTACGGATCAGAGACGTGGTCGCTCACTATCGGCCTTATCAGAAGGCTGAAGGTCACTCAGAGGGCGATGGAGAGAGTTATGCTTGGAGTTTCACTGCGAGATCGAATCAGAAATGAGGAGATCCGCAGTAGAACCAAAGTCGCCGACATAGCTCTCCGGATAGCCAAGCTGAAGTGGCAGTGGGCAGAGCACATACCTCGAAGAACCGATGGCCGTTGGGGCAGAAAGCTTCTGGAGTGGCGGCCACGTACCGGACGACGCAGCAGAGGTAGGCTCCCCGCAAGGTAGACCGACGATCTAGTCAAGATCGCGGGAGATGGTTGGATGCGAGCGGCTCAAGACCGGTCTGTGTAGAGAACCTTGGGGGAGGCCTATGTCCAGCAGTGGACGTCGTTTGGCTGATATGATGATTATTGTATACTAAAATGTTTATTCCTTTATTACTTATATGTATATGTTATGTATTTTATTTTTCAAGCTTTTATATAATGAATAATATTACATCTATAGATGCCGAAAAATATGTCGCTTCTGCACAATAACTTGCCAAAGTTTTGATGCTTCAAAAAATATTATTTAACGACATACAAAAGTATCAGTTGCTAAGAAATTAGCAAACGTTATAATACATCCCGTATTGAATAAAATGGGCTATATAAAGTGCACCTCTAATATACCGCCAAGACATGTCTCTCCGACTTATAATTAGTATGAAAATAGGCATTGTGACTTGTCCCATGAATATGTTGTCATCAAGTTTTTGAAGAAAAATGTCCACGCGAGCTTGAACTTTGTCTAGTACAGGCATGATAGAGTAAGATCATGATATAGAAAGGGGATTATATTTCTTGTCACCAAAATTTATATTTGTCATCAAGTTGTATCATCTAATAAATAGATCTATCGCCACAAAATATTTTCGTTCTCAGATAAACAAAAAGGGTTCCCAGGTATGAATTATCAAATTAATGTTAATATATGTGTAAAATAAGAGATGGATTACCAATAAAATGTTAGTGCATTAGATGAATATAAACTTCGTTCTTATAATAATAGTTGTATTACTTAAATAATAGCTTTGTGCTCAGAATCGTAGATCTGTCATCAAATAAATCGATTATCGATCCCTGACTGCGACTCCTTTTTATTTGTTATTTTATCACCAATACAGTAGTTACATTTTATTTCATTCAGTTATTAAAATAATAGTATTCGTTACCAATTTAATACATCAATTTATAATTTTAAGGAAAATATGTTCAAAGAGAGAGACAAATTGTGTAGGAGGTAAAGTAGGTTATGTTAGGTTCTCTTGTGACCCTTAATCCGAAACTAGGAGCCCTGCGAAGCAGGGCTCCGTCAACTAAGTGTTTTTTTATCAGTTAGATTTACCAGTAAATCCTAAAATTTACCAGCATAAGTTGGTAAATGTCTGAATTATTAAATAAAAAAACCGCAAAAAAGTTGACGGTGCCTGCGAAGGGCTCCGTCAACTTCTTTTTTTGGAACTTTATGAAATTTTCTAGTGACATAATACATGGTTTATTGGTGATCTCTTTCAATAAGTTTACTTAAATACTTATTAGGACAAACCGACGGTTCCTACGTACATAAGGTCAAGTCAAAAATCGAGGTTTACAGGAGAGCGTAATTTGTGTTCAACACGCCCTAGAAATAGTTCTATAACCAATAATAAATATTTTCTTTCTACAATATTTTAACAGTTTTAAGAGATTTATAATACTTTTTACACAAATTTAATTTTTTTACGTTTTCTTAAAAAAACTGATAGATGACCGTTTCTACGCCGATAATAAAATAAAAGTATGTCAGTCATGTCTATTATACCTTTTTATACGCTGTCCGTGTGGTGACGGATTAAGAATACGGAATGTCACCACCCCATATCATCCCATGGGTGTCGTAAGAGCCGACAGAGGGAGCATATTATGCAGAGAACAGCACTGTAAGAGAAGGAAACTTGATACAAACCCTATACCAACCCCCTATACAAGACCGCATTCGCACCGAGTGGCACGCATTTTAAAACACCGTACAAAAAGATATGTAACAGATGTCCGTATCTACGACACTTATTCGTTTTATTTATAACACTTGTTCTTATATACGATTTGTAAAATAAGTTAAATAAATAAACTTGAAAAAAATTGTATGTCAGTATGGGCGCATAGATAATCTAAAGCCAATGATGCAATAAAAAAATATGCCATTTTCGACATGTCTTTATATACGTAGGGACCGTCGAAACCTATTATAATACATACTAAAACAAAAAGTACCCATAACCGACGAGCATGCATGACGAGGTTAATGAATGTCGAGGAAGCGAAAGAGGTATGTTCAAACCGGAGCATTTGGCGTTCCATTGTCTCTGCCTATCCCAATGGGAGACAGGTGTGATGTTTAGATAGAGATAAAACATTTATTTGGACTAGACCCTATATCACCATGATTTTAGGTGATTTATTGTGGAATTGCTTTTATATTGTTTGGTGACTACATTTTGATGACAAATCTTCTATTTTGCGGACAAACCCTATAATTTAAGAAACACAAAACTAATTAAATTGGCGATAGCTTACATGATACCCATATAGAAAGTTCTGAAAGGTAACCCATGATGTGGCACATATTTGATGTGAAGCCCTGGATCAGCTATCTAGTCTAACCAGATATTACAGATTTTTCAACGGAGCGATTGCCATCCGACCTCTGCAACCCATAAACATATAGATCTTCCATAACTTCGACCAGTGTATATTCAAGGGTACTGACTAACCCTAACGACTGTCAAAGAGCATCGTCACGTGATTGAGACACGGGGCAACTGTTAATAAACAGTTTAATACGCACACAACTTCGAAAAGTCAGTGGTGTGTGCCCTGGATTCAAACCCGACACCCTTTGAATCTCTGTTAGTATCTCCACTAAACTGTAACTGCCTTTAGGTAAAGTCATATGAAGCATATTTAGAAAGCTATTTATGATTATTGACACGATATTATTATGGTTCTCTTTTTCACGGATATTCTTCTAACATGTGGTGTTAGAAGAATAACCGGTCCTTTGGGAGGCTTACACGGGGATATAGATCCAACGTGCAGCGGCCCGTACAAAGCCTCCACAACTACACTACTGAGTACAGCTATGGACTAGCCGGCTCACGTGTAGGGCTATTTTTTTTAGTGAATCTAATGAATACGGGTTATGGGGATGGGTGTTTAGTTAACTGGTGATTAATGTTATGGATGAAAAACGGCACCTGCCAGTGATACTCCTATAGCATCCGTCCGCGTGGCAGGTGGTGACTCGCCAACTCACTAGATGGGCCCTCTCTAAACAGCCGCCCAAAGCAAACAAACTCTGCCATAAAGGCAGCCAGAGGGCAACACCGGTGCGAGTGGCTAGGGGTGTAGAGCGGTTTCGCCATCGCGGGCCTCGTGACAACGGAGGCCCGGAGCGGGATTCCCCGTAGTTACGCCCTTGAGAATAACACTTCCACCCCCGAGCTAATAGCTCTTGCGGCTTCCCTCTGGCCGGCCGACCAAGGCAAGCCCGAGTTGAGAGTCCTGCGGGTACTCTTGGAAATCCACTCCGGCCAGCCAATAAAGACAAGCCGGAGACGAGGCCCTGACCGACTCTCTGAAGCATTCGTTTGCTTCAGAGAGTCGGTCAGAGCTTTGTTTGAAAGCTGTTACTCTGCCCTCTGAGATTGCGTTAGTCTCATGATGAGGTAACGGCTGCCCCAGACGGGGTTATTTTTATTATGGTTATTTTTATCATTGTATAATATGTCGGATACAAAAAGATATCTAATCCTCCTATTATATCGTGCCAAGATCGTCGTAACAAGATTATTGTGTGAGCGCAAGCTCTTAGTAGGAGGAGATAAGTGGTTGTTTTCAACGCCGCCATAGCATTTGTTTACACTCATAAATGTATGGTAAGCGCTGCCGTAACATTCTCATCTAAGATAATATAATTATGTCCATAAAAATTCACAGTATTTTGTATGGCATCTAATGTTTTTGTAAAAAAACTTATAATGTAATGCACTGCGAGAGATTTTACAAGCGTTCAATCGAGGCAACAATTTGTTGATTTCAGATAATTTTGTTCCCTATAGTGGTGAATTTCATATCGTTCGCCGCAAACATCAGCAGCACGGTGGAAGCTTAAACTGCTACGATATTCTTGCAGTTTAATATAGGAATTTTACCTACTTACACATATTTATCCAAAGATTAAGCAAAGATCAAATCATATGCTAATATTGACAGACGAGCTCTGGTGCAGCTAATTGTGAATGATAAATTTTACAGGAGCAACGTCAAGTCATCATCCCTACTACGCCGCGCCGCCTAAGTAAAACATATGCCCTGAACAAGCGAGAAGAGGAAAAGTAGAAAGCAGGGACGCCAAAAGGGAAGGGGTGATTTAACTCATTGGTGGAATTAAACGCACCAGGTGGCCTCTACTTTTATATGAAAATGTTAACTCAACATATACAAATGTACATTTAATGCAAATATATCAAACCATGACAAAAAGCCACTCAATTTTTTAGCTTATCAAATAACAAAAATGAAAATCCTCGCCGTCAGCGCTCCAAGAGACTTGAACCAACCAACAAAGAAAAGTAACGATATCTCTCTCTACTTCTCAGTTATCAATTAATAACAATCAGTGATGCGCTTTCTCCCTCCCTCACTCTCCCCTCTCTTTCCCCCATGACGTGGCTGTTCTATCTCGGTGATTCCTGCTGATCGTCGTTTGTCTTCTGTCGTAAACATGCCGACACCTAGCAGACGTAATTAATTTTCCGAGCATTGATCCACGCTGGCTTTGTGTGTGAAAGTCTCAGTATAGATATAAGATTTTATCGTGAATTGGACATTCATCATCATTTTCTGTCATATTTCCTGGTAAATACAATACTATGAAAACCGCTCCATTTTATAAATACATCACCTGTCATGAGATTGTTACAATTCAACCTGTAATTGAATATAATTTAACATTGGCTGACGAAATAACGCACAATTTAACTGCATATTTTCATAAGCCTTCCAAAACAAACGTTACTCACTAATTTATTTTTAATTTAGGACTTATTTTGGCAGGGTCCGTACAAAAAATATATAACCTAAGAAGCCTGTTAGCTAGCACACAATTTTTCACATTAAAATTCTATTTGATTTAATATGTTCGAGTATTATTTACGAGTTTCCATAGCCACTGGCACACTGCCATAGATAAAACAGAAAACTGTGCGATTGAGCGGTTTTTTTCTTCTATAAGTAAATATTAGCGTGAAGTTCAAAAGACCGCTGAAACGTTAATAGTAAACATACTTTTAAAGATGTAAATAGATTTTCTTGGATTGTCGTTTGATTTTGAGCTAAGAATAAGATTGGCGTGCCAGAAATATCGATCGAGATAATAGTTTCCGTCTTCGAGTTCATTCTCCCTTAGGTCTTTGGTGTACGTTAAGATAAACATCGGTATGTTCCAGACTAAACAAATCTCAGTATATGAAATGACTTTTGTCAATTTCATTTGGGACAGGAAATATGTGTGTGTGTGGCCAACTCTGGTGTCAGCGTAGGTATTTAGACTGCCTAAAGGCCTCCGACATTGTCTATCGATTCTTGTCCTGAAATATAACCGACACCAACGCCTAAACGTGACCCCCAAGCACGGTAGCGCACTGATGTAAATTCCACACAAGTGGTCACCCATCCGAGTGACGTTCTCGGTGAACGTCAGTTTTCTTTGCCTCTCTATTACAAACGAAAAGTCAAGTCAGTCAATATTCATGTAAACGGTAAGAAATTTTATTTGAGTGGCTCAAGACATTCTGTCTTTCACATTTTAGTTCATATAAACTGATTACCTGTTTTAGTCGCCGGTAGCACTTTAGCGAGAAGAGTCTCATGCTGTGTAACTAACTTGAGACTTCAATCTTCACAGCGCCGAAGTAAAATGTCACACATCGCTAGTTTCAAAGGAACGGAATTAATGAAATATTATGCAAGCACATAACATTAACTTAGCCTTAACCCAAATTAGTGTGAAACAATTACATTTTGATTTATTAAGATAGACCATTACAAAAACTTTTAAACTGGCCGATTTTAGGAAGAACCCGGATTTATAAGTAGGTAAATATATTTTGTATAGCTTCATGTCTACGGCGACATTAGGAATGGAGAAATATCGTAAGGGACATTAAAAAACCCAAATAACGGAAACAAAGTTCATAATAATATATAGACTCGAAACTATAATTTGAGAATCACACAAATGGTTTTTCCCCGTGTGGTGATCGAAACCATAGTGATGCAGACACCATGCTGACACCACCATGCTGACACCACCATGCTGACACCACTACATCCGCGCATTCAAGTATTGGATTCATAACAATTCTTGACTCCGTAGTATGAGTTATCATTATCATCCTTCCAACCTTTCGTTATCCCAGTTACATCCAAGACCTTGGAGCCAGGGGTCCGCATACTATCTCACCAGATGCAACAGAATATCAGCTTATCATTATCAATTTATTTGAGGGTACTGACTCCCCTCGACGACTGTCAAGAATCTTCATGAGAGCTAGCACCGACGGTTTAACATTATAAGGCAAGCAAAAATTAACTCTCTACAAATCCGTACTATAAGTGTCTTATAGAAAGCCGCTTAAACCACTACATCCTTACAGCGAATCATTCAACTATTGCTCCATTTTAACTCGATTTCATGCTAAGAATGTCCTATAGAAAGCCTAGTCGCACTTTGTTCGTCTAGCATATGGCCAACATAAAGACAAACATATTGTTACGGACGGGGTAACGGGATTGGAAGGAAACACCGAGTAGCACTAATGACACTTTATTCAACTTCACACAGACGACGCGTCGTTCGATTTCGACGCGGACAGCACCAACACTAACGTCTTTTGCACTGCACTTCACTGTACTTCACTGCACTTCACTACATTTCACTGCACTTCACTGCACTATACTTTCACTTCACTTTATTTCACTACTTCTTTCTTCCTTTTCTTCTCCATTTTACCACTTCTCAACTTAAACTGGCGCTCAGCGCGTTTACACCGCTTTATATACCCCTAGGTATATTCTAGATCCACTCATTTCGATTTTCATTTCATTATTCAATTGTTTTTCCATCTCCTGACTCTTTTTAACCTTTCCATTCCTTCCTGAACATTCTAGAATTTTCTAATTTTTACTTGAAATATTCAAATGATCTTTTTTAAATATTTGCCAAATTTCATAAAAACCAAAATCCATATAATTGTTATGACTAGGATTTGAACTAACGCCCTCAGAACGTGAAGTGGATGTGTTATCCACACGGCCATTGCCTTGTTGTCAATGAGTGGCGAATTTGGCGAACACTTGACAGAGTGCTTACGTCATCGAACTAGCAACTGTCATTTCCAAATAATGAAATAGTCTTCAAACCTCTTTGCTAATTATTCTGTTTGACGACCGGTTAGTTTGTCGTGCAGACGTCAGTAGTCCTTGACGACCGTAGTGATGACAGTTTTACATGACACCGGCCGTCACAATATCTAGGTCAGGAGACTAAAAAGGTTGAGCCTTCCTGTCGCGCGACCTAATTTCGAATTTTATCTTGCCTTTCCATTTTCATCTTACAAAAACCACTTTAGAAAGAGCCCTGTGACACGGTGTACTTTAACAAATTGACATTCTTTACCCAAATAACAGCTAAACATGCAGTAATTGTAGTTTTACTTAACAAAGTACTTTGATTAGGACCCTGGACAAACTTTTACGACGCAGAGCGTATTGTTTTATAAATAGTTGTATAAGTTATTTTGGCTCCTTCTGTTGACTGTTTTATATGTCTATTATTTTATACGAAAACGTGTCATGTAGTGCTTTTTCGTGTGAGCTTAAGCTGAAGGCAAAAGACGAGGCCTTACATACAAAGATATAATACTTCATCAATTGCATCTGAAATCAACTTACCAACAAAAGCAGGAAGTGATTTGATAAGCAGACATTTCTAAATAATTCTGTTAACTTTAATAAAATTAGAGAACTCGATTTTTTTTCTTTATTTGCATTGGTAATACTAACATTTATTTTATGCCCCAGACTTCAACTGTAGAAGTAATAACACTTTCACATATACACGAATAATAAACGGAAAATGCGTACGCTGGTAACTTTAAAATTTTATGGACATTATATTTTTGTAACAATATTCTAACAGATAAAAGTACGACTGCTGTACGACTACTATATAGCACCCCATATTTTTTTTCACAAAAAATAAGCCAAACATAACAGAAAACAGAAAGTCTGATATAACAGCACTGATATCCGGACAACAAACAAAGTCCACTTGATTTCCCAAGGGTGGTGCTTCGAATTGTTTTACAGCCAGAGATTTAGTTGTGAACACGAACAAAACCACCAAATTTTTACGTACAGTAGATAGATGATCTATAATTTTTGTTTGTAACTTCATCAGTTAAAGTTATTTTGCAGTTATGTATCTGTATATAGAAAATTCTTGAGTTACTGACTGACTGACAGACAAGCTACAGCCAAAACTACGGAACGCAAGAATCTGAAACTTTGCATGTACATTCCTTGGGGACCGTAAGGGTGCACTAAGAAGGGAGTTACTGAATTTCCCACGTGAGAGGGAAAAATAAAAGAAATCTGCGAGCGTAGCTGCGGGCGTCCTCTAGTCTTTCATATAGTGTAAGCTTTGTCATGTTATCGTGCATTCGGCTATACGTCACGTTGTCCTTTGTAGCGTGCTTATATCAAGCGCACAGAAACCATTTAGCTTGACTTGTCACTGTGTGTACTGAACAAACGGTGGAGGACAAGAGAAAATAAATAATAAAAGAACTTCATTAAATTTTCTTGTTAAGATCTATGGCTCGAATTTCGAATGCACCATGAGAGAGAAATAGTAAGATTGACATCTACCAAGTAGAAACTAAGCTAAGAATATCTTTGAGTAACGCAAACGACGCATAGGTTAGGATATTCAAAGAAACCAAAATATATCTCAAAGAAAAAAAACAATTTAATACGCACATAACTCTGAAAAAATTGTAGTGCCCGCCGGAGAGTCAAACCCGATGGGTACCCTCTGCATGTAAGTCTGTTGATATCTCCAGTAGGCTATCACTAATAGTGCTATCATCCGTATATCAATAGATATAATAATTAGAAGGCAGCGATAGCCTAGTGGAGAGACCGACAGACTGGTACGCAGAAGGTCCGGGTTCGAATCCATAGCGCGCACCCAATGACTTTGCGGAGTTATGTGCGTATAAAATTGTAAATTATCGCTTGCTAATCGGTAAAGGAAAACATCGTGAGGAAACCTGCATGTCTGAGAGTTCTTCATAATGTTCTCGAAAGACATGTGAAGTCTGCCAACCCGCACTTGGACAGCGTGGTGGACTATGGCCTTAACCTTCTCATAGTGAGAAGAGGCTCGTGCCCAGCAGTGGGACAGTATAAAAGGCTGATGATATTATAACAGTTTTCTTAGAAAGTTTTGTATTTTTTTTATGAAACTATTTATTTTATAGTAACTTAAATATTTTAAGTAACTTAAATATGACTTAAAATTAAAATAGGTATAAAGAAAAAGTAACTAGTTCTAAAATTACTATACAAAGAAATATATACAGTACATAGAAATAAATATATACAGAAAGAGAAAAAAAATAATTTAGAGGGCATCATGAAATTCGTCCACATCGCCGTCAACTGGAAGCGTGCCCAGAACGCTGGCAGCATTGCCACGTTGTATGGCGATACTGAACTTCTGGGCCAAATACAACCCAGCCTTCTGGTCACGCGAGGCGTCGACCAGTCCCTTTGCGAGGTCTCTAAAAAGAGATCTCTCACTTGGACCCCATGGCCCCAACGTTTTGACCCCAAACGGCTCAAATACGTAATCCCCTACTAGGTTTGCGTATTTGCGCCGTTTGAGGGTCTCCGCTGTACCAGCAGCAGCGCCCGCACAACCCGCTATGCTAGGAAGATGTGATGGCGCGAGGGTATCGACGCACGTTGCGTCCCATACCAAAGGCCTACCCAACTTCCATGGCAGTAAAGACATACCGTCTGGTCTTTTGGCGTCGTCGCATACCAGGCCCTGAGGTTCAATTTAGAAAGTTGTGTTTTTTTTAAGAACTTTGTGGTACTAAGAAGTGTTCATTGTATAATGTATACAAACAACACTTCATCAATCAAGTTTACAAATATTTTGGAAGCAACCGGCTTCTAAAAAATTCGAATATTTGCTACACCCTTTGTTACCTAGCTCTGGCAAATATACTATTATATATTAGAAAAGCTTCATCAATCATGATTATTTTTACCCGACTGCGGCGAAGCCCAAAAGGGAGGGTTATGTGTTTGACCTGTATGTACGTAAATATGTATGTATGTATGTCCGTTCCTATGTCCCCTCGTAACTACTCAACGGCTCAACTGATTTTGATAAATGATACGTCCGTCATAAGATTCGTCTTAATGGCGCGAGTGTCACTGGGCACATACAATTAAAAAAAAACATTATGGTGGATTTTTGGCGCCAAATAATACGTCTTAAAAAAAATCCGTCCAAACTTATCAATAAGTCAGATGTGGACTAAAAAATTAAGTACTTAATTTTATTAACATAAGCTGGGAGTACCTCCACGCGGTGAAGGCGGAAACAGTGTACGCTTATTATGAGTATACTGGCTAAAACTCCCATTCACACCCATCCAGATGCCTTCGGGCTTATGTTATTACGTGTTGTATGTGTGATACTGTGTACCCGGTACGCAGGGAAGCAGGCACAGCTAAATTACGTACGTATCGATTATTTATTCGAATATAATAGTAAAAAAATGGCTCTTTCAAGAAAAACCAAATTATACAGGTACGAACGCGGCTGTAGTTTTAGATACAACGTATGGCGTGCAAAAGGGATTTGTAATGAATCCAACTTGAATAAACATATTTGACTTTAACTTTAACTTAACAGATTTTTCGACGTTTTGAACTCAAAAGCAAAAAAATAAAAAACGTAATTAAAAAAACTTAAAAACCCGACTGCAGTGTAAAAGAATGTATAATTAAAAAATTAAAAAACACGACTGCCCTGCAAAAAAAGTTAATAACAAGTTTAATTTTAAAATTTTCATTGCAGTCGGGGGCCGTTTTGTGGAACACCAATTTAAGAGGTATAAGTATTATGAGGTTATAAGCTGCTGCTTTTGTTTTTCCTTTGGTGCGATATAGACGCAAATAAAGCTGAAGTAGAACTAATTTAAATTTATGCTCGAGTACAAATATTATGATGATAATTTTAGTTTTTTAAAGGAAACACATACGTCATCATGATAAAATAATTCGTGCAACACAAAAAGTGCTGCTCCGTTTAAACTTGGTATAAAATAAAATATCGTCTAAACTCACCACAACGTTACTTATCAAAGCTTTATCTGTATAGTAACATAGACTGCTATGTTGCCCTTACTCAGTAATTCTGAAAATTAGTGCAATCTTATGGATCAAGTACAATATTTGCCACCGATAAATAAAGGAATGTATGGTTGTAATTATCATGATTAGTAATGTTGTATCAGACTTGTTTAGATTCTACAGTACGTTCAATGATAGCTCTGATATGGAAAATTGTTGTCTCGTCCTACGCATTGCCATTTAGAAGTTTACTATTTAAGGTTATCAGACAATAAAGAAAATATAAACCGATTCTAATTTTAGTCATAAACCAAGATGATGGTTGGTCCATTATCTTGTCGGAATTTCTCAAATATTACTGACATATTCAGTAGTAAAAACATAAGTCAGTCTTCTTAAAACAGTACTTAACCTAAAAGCCGTGAACTAAGTTAACGTTATTTCGATAGAAAATGAAAAAAAGACACGCAAAATGTGTTGACATTTTGCATGTCTCGTGGTGTTTGTAGTCAACAACAATCGAACATAAATTCTCAATTATCCGATCTAACATACCCGTGAGTTGATAAACACAAAATGGAGACCTATTTCGGATTCGGTGCTTTAACCGAAATACGTCTGTCGCAATTAAAAGTTAAGTAGGTAAGTATTATTGCACTTAAAAAGTGCATTCATAATAACAATACACTGCAACAAACAAATATTTTTTTTGGGTTATGTGTGTATTGAATTACAAATGATTTTTATATCTTTGTTATATCTTTGTTATATCTTTTGGATTGTTTACCTATGCGCTATTTTATTAATACAAATTACATATTTATACAGAATATCGGACTTGCATGGACATGGACAAAATATGAGATGTTAAATACATCAGGCTTCGTTTGTATGCAGCCTACAAAGCTTTCGTTACCGAATTCGAATTCGTTTATTTGCCAGAATGTAGTACATACAATAGATGTTAGTAATTACATTAATGGTTCTGTACATTCTACCATAACAATGGTGTGCAAAAGGCTCTTATTATATCATTTTAGATTAAACAATTTATTAGTATTAGAAAATTATAGATTGACAATAATTACTTAGGTATAACACTAAACAAATACAAAATTGCCGATATTGGAGTTGCTAATATAGAAAACAGAAATTATTGATTAAATTGTGTCAACGATGAACATCATAAACTATAATACAATATACTGCTTCCATTACGATATGTGCTGATTAATAAAATGGATAATTAAAATTAAATTAAATTAATTTAACATTCAATCAAAAATTAAACCAAATTAAAATTAAATTAAATTTAAACTAAATTACAATTAAATTAAAATCAAACTAAACTAAAACTATAATACGTCACAATAATATTATATTAAACTGTATATTATTATTTGAATGTCATATATTCGTTGAGGTCATAAAAACATTTATCCAGAAGCCATTTCGTGAGTCTAGTCTTAAATATTGTCAAGGGAAGCTCTTTGAATACATTTGGTAATTTGTTATAAATTTTGATAGCATTTACATATGAATTCCTTTTAAAAATTTCTAGATTACAGTGGGGTTGGTACAATTTATGCTTATTTCTAGGGATTACATTTCTTTTTGACACTTGTGATTGAAGTTCATAGTATTCCGAATGTTATTTAACAAATATGCAAACTTCTTTAATATACATACAAGCTAGTGGTAAAATACGTAATTGTTTAAATATGGGTTTACAGCTATCCATAAACCATGCCCCATAGCTCTTACGCATTTTTTTTGTACACGGAATACTTTTTCAAATTCGACCGAATTTCCCCACAACAAGAGACCATACGCAAGAACAGATGAGACATACCCATGATATGCACTAAGTGCTGCTTCTGTTGATACTGTAGTCCGAAGCTTTTTTAAAGCATATACAAATGGATTAAGCTTGTCACAGATGTACTCAATATGTGCCTTCCAACTACAATTTCTATCTAGCATAATACCTAGGAACTTAGCTGTATCAGCTTCTTTTATGTTTGTATTATTATAAACTACATTTAAATCTATTCGACTACGTTTGTTTGTTTGCAATTCAACTAGTTTAGTTTTTTCTAAGTTGATCTTTAGATTATTAATATTAAGCCAATCAATAACACTTTTGAGTGCATCGTTTATTTCTTGCTTATAAGTATTTATATTTTCACATTTCACGACTAGTGTTGTATCATCTGCAAATAGCACAGTTTTATGATGGGTGACAGTAGACAAATGATTGATATACATCAGGAACAAAAACGGTCCCAAAACACTTCCTTGCGGAACACCAAACTTATTATTCTTAAATTTAGACTTATAGTGCATCTTGTTATTGTTGTGGATTTTTGTTATTTCGACGCATTGAGTTCTGTCTGAAAGGTAACTCCTAAGCCAGTCATTAGCATTCCCTCTTATGCCGTATCTGTTTAATTTATGTAGAAGTATCTCATGATGAACGAAATCAAAAGCCTTGCTCATGTCAAGGAATATTGCACTTACTGGTTTATTTTTTGATAGCTTCAGTTATTTCTTTAATGAGATCAAAGCATTCTAACAATGTGGAACTATTTTGCTGAAAACCAAATTGTTCTTCTTTCAATATGCCCAATTTTGTAACGAAATCATAGAGTCGTTTTAATATTTCTTTCTCGAATACCTTGGAGAGTATTGGTATTAGTGTAATCGGACGATAATTGTTCAGATCAGTTACGTCCCCTTTTTTAAATAAGGGTTTAACTATTGATTTTTTTAAAGCCCATGGAAAAGTTCCTTCCTCAAAGGAAATGTTTGTTAAATGGCTCAAGGGTTCACAGATGTGCTTTGAACAGGCCTTGATAATTTTTGTATTAATGCCATCAATTCCTACGGATGCTGTATTATTAAGATTGTTAATAATACGATAAATTTCCATGTCATCAGTTGGATTTAGGAATATTGTATTGAAATTGTCACTTTCCATGGTCTTATTTATGTCAGTTATGTCAATACTAAAGTTAGTGTTATGTGTTAAATTTATATAAAAATCATTAAATGCTTCGCTTATTTCTATTGGATTATTATATATCTTATCTCCACTAATGGTTGTCTTTATGTCTGTTATTATACTATCTTGCCCTACATTTTCATTAATAATTTCCCATACAGCTTTACATTTGTTTTTTTTTATTATCTATGTATTTCTTGCTCTGTATCTGTTGCGATTTATGAATGCATTTTTTAAATACTGTACTATAGTTTTTGTAGATTATCAGTAGAGCTTATGCAAAATCAAAAACATAATACTATTTGCCACAGTAAAAATGTTTAAGCTTTTGCCAGAGAAAGCAGTATTGTTATTTGTTAGGTACCACATGGATGTTCATTTATTTAAAAGAAAATAAACGGAGCCAACACAATTAAAGTAATGAGTACTCGTTTCTGGATTCTATTAGCGTAGTACTTACATCTCCGTACGTGTAATTACATAATGGCTGAGACCATTTTATGGCACAATAATGTTCTATTCTAATTATATTAGTACTTCAACGACTTTAGGTACTATATGAAATTGAAGTATACGTACTAAGGTGTAGCGTTTGTCTGTTTGCATGGAAAATACAGTTCATTTTTTATTTCTTGATATTCAATCATTCATGAGGCAGCGATAGCCTAGTGGAGATATCAACAGACTGCCATGCAGAGGGTATCGGGTTAGAATCCACGGCGCGGCCAATGTCTTTTCGGAGTTATGTGCGTATTGAAATGTTAATTATTATCGCTTGTCCCGTGCTTCGGAGAGCACGTTAAGCCGTCGGTCCCGGTTGTCATGAAGATCTTTGAAAGTCGTTACATGGTCTCAGTTCCTTCTAAAATAAACTGACACTAGTCTAAACCATGGAATATCGCTGTCCCTTCGTGTTGCGGAGGTCAGAGGCAGTCGCTCTGTGGAAAGGCTAATATCCAGCCAAATCCAGTTAGACTAGTAAGCGGACCCCAGATTGAAACAGGGGTAGCGTTAAGAGGATGATGATTCAATCATATGTAAAAAGCGTAAATGTCTAAAGTTGACTAATAATATTAATCGTACTTAAAATATAATTTTTGAACGGTACAGTCTTTTAGGGTAAATAAAATAAATAGTTACGTTTATTTTGCCTTCTATCTGTCAATGTCTTACATAAAATATAGTGCAAAAGTCAATAAAAGTAATGAAATATTTTATCCGATAGCAACATTCCAAATAGTACGTCCCACAGACAAAAAGATCAAAGATCTAGTAAAAAACTGATTTTAATGTGCCTTTTATAAAAATAATGCGGTTATTGCGAATATGTTTGATTATTTCGAGTAGTTGTAGATGGAATAAGAAGTAATCGAAACTTATTTTCTACTTTAGATTCAACGCAATATTCACCGTGATCCATATTCATGTAACCAATACGTTTGTTGAACTTAATAAACTGAATGTCTTAAAAAAGGACAGGTCAGAGGTACCCTAAACAGAAGAGCATGCATGAGAAACTTGATGGGAGTGAATGAAGCATGAGAGGTATGTGAGGATCGTTGCAAATAGCGTTCCGTAGTCTCTGCCTACCCCTCCGGGAAACAGGCGTGAGTCTATGTATGTATGTTGAATGTTGAAATGGAAACAGGCGTGAGTCTATGTATGTATGCTTAGCAAGCACTGGCATGTTTTGTAGCGAAAAGCAACATATTCACTAAAATCTATTTTGAAAGAAGTTAAATGCATTGTTTCGTTTTAGTAGGTATTCTCAAACTGGGGTTCGCGAACTCCTAGTTTTACTGGTGGAGTGGTTTAAGTAGCTTCACCGCACTGAGTCATGAGTTCGATTCTCATATAGGACAAAATCTTGTGAGATCAACAAATCGCAAAAGTTGTCCACAACTTCACGGTCGGCGTAATGGTTTAAGTGACTGCCTCACCACATGATACTGCGTGGAGCGTTGTGGGTTTAATCCCCGCACGACACTAAACTTTGTGTGATCTATAAATTGTTGTTTAAAGAAAGAAAGAAAGAAAGAAAGAAAACTTTATTGCATGCAGCTTACAGGGACACAGTGTGTAAAGGAAAAGTATAAAAAAAATAATGACACAATATAAAAAAAAGAAAACATATAGAAAATAAAAAGAAACAAGTAAATCACTGATAGTCATGTGTCCCACAGCTACAGCAATCAGGCCACCAGTTCAGTATTTGCCTGGTCCTAAGGACCAGGCACTGGTCTTCCACTGGAGCCTGCCATTGTGACGTACGGAAGCCAATAAGCATAAATAGCTATATAAAAATTTAACTTAATATATTGTATTAGCATAATTATGCAGATATAAAATACATAGATAAACGACAAGTACATAATTACATATTCAAATATATAAATACAACAGTAGATCTAGCGAATAAATATGTTATCTAACGTGCATTTACTTATAACGGGCAGCTTGCCAATTAAACTTAACCGTATGTGTCCAGAAATCAGTTTCACAGCTACAATATTATCTTATTCGATAATAATACCCCATAGCCACGTATAACCTACATCAACTCAGCAAAGCGAACATAAAATAGAGACAAAAACACCACCTCAACTTTAACAATTTTATATAAAAGACATGTCCAAATTAATATTACCATGTTGCCGTTGTGCATTTATAAGATGTTGTTTTAACCTTATTCTAAAGGTAGCTAGCGCATTTATGTTTCGTATGGTGGTAGATTATTTTACACCTTCGATGCAGCGTATCTGAAGCTACCTTTAAATGCTGCCGATCTATGAGGCTGTATGGCAAGCTGCTGTGAGCACTGCCTACTTGTGCACTCCCTTCTACTTGCTGTCCAACTCAACTTGTCATACAAATAGGATGGCTCATGATACTTCATAATACCAAATAGTAGAGACTCCAAATGATGCTTACGTCGGGATTTCATTTTTAGTATGCCGTGTTGGTTCAAGAACGGTGTGACATGTGTTCTTGGGGGGATAGTGAAACAGAACCGTGCACACGCATTTTGGACTCGCTGTATAAGACGCTGCGTTCTAGCGAGCGACCTAGGGCCACAGACGACGTCCGCGTAGTTTAACTTGGACAAAACCAATGTCTCAACTAATAATACTCGCAATTCTTGCGATAGGTGAGGCCTTATTTTGTACAGGATTTTTATACGGCAAAAGCAATTCCGGACTGCAGTGGTTATATGATTCTCAAAATGAAGGTTTGAATCCATCTTCAGACCAAGGTTTTTGGCTTCATGTACCCTGTCTATTATGACCCCATTGAGCAGAACATGTAAGTCCCTCGGTACTGTCTGCAATTGCTGATCAGTACGGAACAGCATGTACTTTTTATTCTGAGGATTCAATACTAAGCAGTTTTCATCTGACCACGCCGATATACTACTTAGGTCTAAAAGAAATATACAGTTGGACGTCATCGGCGTACAGGTGGTATTTGCAATGTTGAATGCGCGCAACTATGTCTGCACAGTATAAAATAAAAAGAATAGGCCCCAAAATGGATCCCTAGGGTACGCCCCTTTCTATTGACGTCACATTAGAATAGTTGCTATTACCGTCGTTTTTACGCAATTCAACATATTGCATTCGGTTAGTAAGGTAACTATTGAACCATAGCAATGTTCCTTGATCGAACCCGTAGTACCTTAATTTGGATAAAAGGAGCTGCAAATTGATAACATCAAATGCCCGGGAATAGTCCAATAATGTTGTGTTATGTTATGTTTACTAACAATGTACACATGCCTTGATCTTGAGCCGATAGGATGTTGTCGGTAACATCTAAAAATGCCGTGCAGGTGCCACGCTTCTTCCTAAACCCTGACTGATATACGGGCAGCATGTTGCTTTTTTCTAAATAAGAGGTCAGCTGCTGGCATACTACCTTTTTGATCAATTTAGATAAGCAAGTCAGTATGCTAATAGGTCTGAGGTCTTTGACATCTCTGGGATTTGACACTTTGACACTTGCGATTTACCAGATTTCGGGGAATGTTGACGATGCAATTGACGTGTTTATGATACTGGTTATCAATTGTAATGTGTGTGGCATAGTCAAAATAAGCATGTCAAGGTTAATGCCATCGCAACCCTCGGCGTTAGATTTGAGACTATGTATTATTCGTAGTACAGAATTTTGAGTAACTTATGTTAAGGAAAAAGAGGCTAATCCATATCTATGAAACTCGAAGTAAGTCAGCTGCGAGATGGTAACGTGCTTCGGCCCAGGAACATTTAAAAAATGGCTATTAATTATATTCGGGCATGTGAAATTAGTTGTTGTATCTATGTTGAGTGTAGATGGCATGACTGTGTTTTTTATATTTTTCCATAATAATTTTGGATTCTTGACTTTCTTATTAATATTATATTGGAAATATGCAGTCTTCTCATTATACAATGCGGCCGACACAAGTGATTTAAGTTGTTTGTAATGTGTTTTTTACAATCGGATTTTGTTTTTCTAAATTTTGCCAAGGCATCGTCTCGCAGACACATCATTAATTTGATGTTGTCGGTTATCCATGAGTAAGACGGCTCTTTGATAATACAAGTTCTAAGCGGCGCTTGGATATCAAACACCGACAAAACGTGCTGGTTTAATGCATTTACCATCTCGTCCACCATGCTCATTTGCACAAACCCATCCCAATCAATAGAAGCTAAATGTGTATTAAAACTTTCTTCACAAATCTGCTTAATCGGTCTATATCTAACAAATTGCGGCATAGGTTTAACTTTTCTAATATGTAATTCGCACACAATAGCACAATGACTATTAACCACCCCGAAGTGTTCGACGCATATATTTCTTACAGGAAGATCAGTACACACCAGGTCTATTAATGTCTGGCTGGTAGCAGTGTAGTGCGTTGGAGTGGTAACCAATTGGCTGAGGCTCAGACAACTTAGGAATTCATTAACCTTTTTTGTTTTCCCATCATTAATGTTTAACAAATTGACATTAAAATCAGCCAGCAGTATTATATTGTCACAGTTTCCCAGGGTGCTTATAGTGTCAGTGACAGCATCAAGAAAAATATCTAGACAAAGCCACGGTGGACGATATGCCGTACCAATAGCGATATGTTTACCATTACGTGTAAACGACAGCCACATCTGTTCAACTGACAAATAACGACTATCTGTATTGCCAGCCAATGAACGCACGTTGAAGCCACGCTTTATGTAAAAGCCGACGCCCCCACCTCGGCCTGAGCGCACACTGTTAGAACGAGGAACGTGCTACAGAATGAAACCAGGAACGACGGGCGCCTTAAAGTCCTCGCCCGGCCGAAGCCACGTTTCATTTAGCTAGCTAGCTAGCTTTAGCATCTAATAGCGCTATAAAATCATCGTGGTATGTACCAAGGGAGCCCACGTTCAGCAAACCAACCTTTACGTATTTGTTAATCATAACAACTAGTCAAATAATTTTCAGTTACACAAATCCATTCAGAAGTAGTCCCAGAAATTGCAGTACTGTTATCCCTATAATAATCTTTACAATTATCGCGTAAATTATTAACGTACATAGATCTATGTTTTATATTATATTAACAAGTTGAGTAGTAATAACCAGTCCCGTACGGTATATCGAATTACCCTAGAACGATATAACTGTCTACAGAAAGCATGGTTTACCGACGAACGGTAATACGAAAAAACTATTAGTCAATATCATTATTTAGTGACAGCACGTTTCGCCGAATAACGCTACAAAGGATATATGGTTGGCCGATACTAAGATTTGCCGATGTCATCGTTCGCCGGAACACGCTTTAACTAAATAATCTTTTACCGACAGCAGTTTGCACCTTTTTATGTGTAGGTACCTAATAGGTTATGTTAGGTTTTTTTGTGACCCCGCACTCGAAAATAGGAGCCCTGCGAAGCAGGGCTCCGTCGACTTAGCTTATTGGGCGACTTGGTAACGATGAGAAGTGATGTATGTATAAGTGATATATGTATGTCACTATTGACGTTTGTTTTTTTTTAATCTTCTAAATCCACTTACATAAAATCATATAATATTTTTGTCCTTTATCTTCATAAATAGCAAACTATCGCTTAATTACTACTTATACTTAGTCTTACAGCCGGTCCCAATATTTGAACTATTCATGTGTTTGGCTAGCAGAGATATCTATTTGACATAAACTCCATACAAAGTTTTTGTCAAATACCAAGGTAGCACACAATCTGCGCACCCCGAAGGATGTCATTCCTCTACAAAAAAACGTGGCGTCTACAAGGTTGACTGCAGTTGTGGTAGTTCTTATATCGGACAGACCAAACGATCCATCGCTGAAAGGGTCAAGGAACATACCGCAGCTGTAAAAAACCGGCAAATTAACAAGTCTGCCATAGCTGAGCATTTGTTGGAGTCTGGACCAAACCACTGGATCGAATTACATCAACCAAAGGTCTTATCTACCGATCGTCACTATTACTACAGAATAGTACGTGAAGCGGTTAAAATCAAAAAGCATAAAAATTTCAACCGGGAAGATGGATATAGACTGTCTACAACTTGGAATCCAGTAATCAACAAATGTAAACCCCGCCGCAGTAACACAGCTCATCAGTGTGTAGACGTCATAAGTGTTGTGTGTCGACGTACCAACAGTTCGGATAAAAATCAAAATAAAAAACAAGTGAGGGAAGCTGCCGAATCCCGCGCTTCACAAGGACGGCGCTGAGATGACATCAGTCCTGCCGCGACCAAGGCTGTTGTAAGACGGCCGAAACGTCGGTAAAACATAGGTATTTATACCTTAAATTAATTAAATATCGCGAATAAGAGCCGTTTTAATAAAATTGTATGACCTATCTCTAACCATCTAAGCAGCGATAGCCTAGTGGAGAGACCGACAGACTGCTACGCAGAGGTTCCGGGTTCGAATCCACGGCACGCACCAATGACTTTTCGGAGTTAAGTGCGTATTAAATTGTTAATTATCGCTTGCTAAACGGTGAAGGAAAACATCGTGAGGAAACCTGCATGTCTGAGAGTTCTCCATAATGTTCTCGAAAGACATGTATTGTGAAGTCTGCCAAACGGCACTAGGCCAGCGTGGTGGAGCATTACCCTTCTCATAGTGAGAAGAGGCCCGTGCCCTGCAGTGGGACAGTTTATATATAGGGTTGATGATGATGACCTATCTCTAGTAGCATGCTTATATCAAGTATTCAGACCGGCCGTTACAAATGACAAATTACCAAGGTATTTGAAATCGAATGGAAATAACAACTTATGATTTGTACATTTCCTACCAACAAATCCATAAGCAGTAAGTTAGAGAGTCCTTTGACGAAAAAATAGTTTAGCCGGCGCGAATGACTACAAAAAAAAACACGCCATTAATTGACAATAACAAGGTCATCGCACTGCGACATTTTACCTAAAAATGCTAGAATAGTAGAAAAATATTAGTTGTCTAATAACAAAACGTTGTCATTATCTTCGGAACTGAAATAAATAACTGTTTTGTGAGAACATCCAGCTAGTGATTAATAACCGTAGGCATTAGGAGAATACGCTCAATTTTTGTATTATTGAGACGATGTAACAAATATGATCACTCGTTTGTAGGCATGTTCCTTAGAAACGAGACGAGATAAGAATATTATTAACTAGAGGACGCCAGCAGCTACTCCTGCATTTTTTTTAATTTACCCGTTTTGCCCGATGGCGTGGGAATTTCGGGCAATCCCTTCTTAGTGCACCCCTACGGTCCCCAAGGAACATACATGCCAAATTTCAGCTTCCTGCGCCCAATAGTTTCGGCTGTAGCGTGTCTGTCAGTCAGTCAGTAACACAAGGATTTTATATATTAAGATTAGTTTACTCGCAGGCAGCGAGTAAAATAATTTTACTTTCATTAAAGACTACTAGCTGTATCGCGTATGTTGGGTTCGGACCCACTAATTGCGGCGTAGTTTTTATCAGCACTTTATGAATAAATGTGACAAATAGCACTTTATGAACTGTGTTTGAAGAATTTTGAAGTTAAATAAGTATTTTTTTGTAATGCCAAGAGAAAATAATCTGCTTAAAAAAAAATCCATAAAATTCGGTCAAGCCGTTTCGGAGCAGTTCGATAGTAAATATTGTAATCACACACACACACATAATTATAATCTTTAAATTATTTTAGATCCCTACTAATCTTAATATATAAAATCCTTGCGTTACTGACTGACTGACAGACACGCTACAGCCTAAATTATTAGACGCAGGAAGCTGAAATTTGGCATGTATGTTCCTTGAGGACCGTAGGGGTGCACTAAGAAGGGATTTCCCGAAATTCCCACGGGATCGGCCAAAACGGGTAAATTTAAAAAGAATGCAGGCGTAGCTGCTGGCGTCCTCTAGTAATATTATAAATTCGAAGTGTATGTTCCGTTCTCATGCTTATACGGCTGAACCGATTTTGTCGAAATTTAATACAGAGATATGTATAGTCCGTTCACAGTTATTTTACCTCTAGCTGTTAGATTGGCCAACCTGGGCGTTGTGTTGCTATATTTGTTATATAATACCCCCATTTTAAATATACATTATTGCTAAAAATGTACTTATTTTTTTATTGCCTAAGCGATCGTATTAAATATTTGGAAGTAATGTTTGTAACAAAACCTCTTGATATTGGCATGGCTATATGCATGTACTTACATTTATTTTCTTACGAAGTTACTAATTTCCTATGACGATAAGTAGTAATAATAAAAATATTGTCTATTTAATACATAAAGGTAAACGCATCATAATTACGCCAACGTGAGGTTCTAATTATCAAATACAAAAAATGCAAATATAATTTTCATATTTATTTTGAATAAGAATGATGTGGGTGTAATATTACACCTCTGCCTACCCCTGCATAGAAACAGGCGTGAGTCTATAAGAATGATCCATGTGGACTGCCAATGTTATGATGATTCGTAACTGCTGTCATATCCTTTATCAGACTCAGAATTTAATTCTATTATGAACCTGTCCATTTCAGCATCCGTAGACCCATCTGTTTCACGAAGCTTGTCTTCAATGTGGCGCTCATGTTTGCATTGTTTTTGTCAGTCTTCTGCAGTGATAGATTGAAAAGCTTCTTCAGCTAAATTCACAATGTTGGTTGCCTCTTGTCCTAAATTTTTGCTTGTGACTCGCCTTTTAATGAGACTCCACATAAGTTCAATTGCGTTTAGCTCACAGTGGTACGGCGGTAATCTAACCACTTTGCGGCCATGAGCTTCAAGCATTTGAATTTTTGAAGCATTTCCACTAATATTGGGTAAAATGTTATGCACGGGTAACCCTATATTACATTCCTGTCATCACAGAGTACAAATCCAACATAAAGAAAATAAACACCGACATCTGTCAGAGGTAAAATAACTGTGAACGGACTGTATATTGTATATATTGTATATGCATGTCTGTGTCACCTATCCCTATCTTGTCTGTGGTCGTTCTATTAGGGTAGTCAACCATACTTTATAATGAGGTATCCTACTTTATTTTTGGCAATTATACTTTATACTTTTGTATATAAATAAAGTATATGAAAATACTTTACTTCCAAACCTTACTGTGTAAATCCAAACACTAATTATAAATACTTATCTATATAACGTTACACATAAGTTAAATGGATGATGGGAACTATTTATGCTCAAAGAGATCTAAAAAAAATTCACCACTGATGGTAAATATTTTTTACAGAAAATGGCAATTGACAATAGTATAGACTCACGCCTGTATCTCCAAAGGGGTAGGCAGAGTTGTAATATTACACCCACATTTCGCCATGAATTTTCAGGTTCCACGTAATAGGGGGCGAGCCTATTGCCGTTACCGGACACATCACCAGACCATCCCTGCTGCTTTTGAGAATTCTGAAAAACCCAGTAACACTTTTGCCCAACCCAGGAATCGAACCCGGGACCTCCGATCAGCAGTCGCATACACTATCCACTGGACCACGGAGGCAATTTATACTTAAAATCATATCTCCGTCTCCGTCCTCGCCCCTTCAGAAGTTCAGAATTAAAGAGTTCAGTGATGAATCCAAAGTGGCGAGAAGAAAGAAATAGAACGTCAATAATTAACGTAATTAAAACTATTTTTTTTTTTATTGTCAAACAAGCTATGAAACATTTCTTTCTTTCTCTTAGCGTTATCCCAGTTTCAGTCTGGGGTCCGCTTTCTAGTCTAACCGGATTTGGCTGAATATTAGCTTTTCCACGGAGCGACTGCCTGTCTGACCTCCGCAACCCGAAGGGATAGCGATATTCCATGGTTTTTAGACTAGTGTCAGTTTATTTAGAAGGTACTGACGCCATGTAACGACTGTTAAAGATCTTCATGACAACCGGGACCGACGGCTTAACGTGCTCTCCGAGGCACGGGACAAGCGATAATTAACAATTCAATACGCACATAACTCCGAAAAGTCAGTGGTGCGCGCCGTGGATTCGAACCTGATACCCTCTGCATAGCAGTCTGTTGGTATATCCACTCGGCTATCGCTGCCAAGCTATGAAACATTTAAAGATAGAAAAAAACATACTATACAACTGGAATGATGCCCGGCGGCTTTCTGCGGCCGATGTCGGCGGCACCGACGCCAGCCAAAAGCCGGCGGCACCTTGTGTAGCAGCCATTAAAACTCCTTGAGGTTTGAGTGGCGTCCTAAACCATATTATAAGCCTGTGCAAGGCACTGCGATAGTTTAAGTGCTTTAAATTTTTAATCAGTTCACAAAAATAAATTTTGATTTAAAAACAAGCATGCTCAAATAAAAGTACCCTACACTAAAATTGCACTGTCATAACTTGTATTCGGATGTGGGCGTTAATGGCTACGACACAGTTTATACTACTGTAGCCATTACCGTTTAAGCTTTGTTTAATTGTATAAGGTGTTTAATAAACTAATTTGAATTTGAATAACTTTTCCCAGCTCTGGCAATTTGTTACAAGCAGAATATAAAACTCGGAAACTCAAATATTGTGGCTTTGTTTGATGTGAGTTATCTTTACTTCACTAGGGAATATTTACATTTCATATGTATATTACTAAACTTTCTATATATAAATTCAGATGTACTCGTTTTGGACAAAACAAAATTTGGTTTAAATATCCGAAGGTAGTGTTCAGAATTAAAAATTTAATTTTATTCTCCAGCGTACGACTACTCGCAACCAAAGGCAGTAGGATTTTTAGCTATTGTTTGCCACGACAAAATTACTTTAGGACCTTTTCTACTTCTAGCTTTAAATAGCTTAATGTTTGAGTTGTTCTGTTTTAGCAATATTCGCATATTATGCATTTTTTAATGTGACATAGCTAGCAAACTATGAAAGCATCCTATATCTAGTTGACTCTAATTGAGCCGTGAGATCAGATGATTTTGTGCAGACTGGTGATGGGTTGATTACACCTGACGAGTACAGTCATGGCGTCCAACGTGGGACTATTGTCTCGCTTTCCGTGCTCGAGTTCTCATCTAGCAGGTCTCCATCATTGTAAGCGAGGAGGTGCGGCTACAGCGAACTGGTACGTATCGTTGTACTAATTGTCTACCTTTTAGTGTAACTACCTACTACGTACTAGTTCGCAAATTTGAATTCTAACGTTTTTTCTAATTAGTCCTAACGGCCGAACTTTTACGCCTAATCGTAAAGTAGGCCATTTGTAAGGGCGGAACGCTTGCGCACTAAGTGTAGTATGTAGTTTATACTTACGCGGTTTATTCATACACAATGGGCTCACACCCCATAAAATACTTTCTGCTTAACAAAAGTGAACTAGCATACGAGGATGCGATTAGAGGTGAGGAGCCGGCTACCTCTGTCCTAGGTCTGCGAAAGCAGCTCCCTAAATTACTCGAAGCCATTCCAAATGATGATATTTCGGAGTCGGGCCTAGCCATCGCGGTAGACTTCGAGGGCGCTAGCGAGGCCGTCTCTGAGCTGGCCAAACGAGTGGATTCACTATCTTCTTCTTACGACGCGAACCTAGCTAGGAGGTCTACCGCACTGCACAACCACTTATTCCACAGACTCCGTAGGATGGAACGTCCTACGGCGTATTCAAAACGTATAACCGAATTGTGCAGCCGCTGCGACAAGCTCTCGGCGGAGCTGTCCGCCATTGAGCAATCAGTTGTTCGCTCAGCTGATGCTGTGGTAGAAGTCCAACCTGCGCCGTCTAATTGCTAGGTTCGTTGTTCTCAGTGTATTCGGGTTTACCGGGCGTACCCTCTATAGTGGCAGCGGACTTATTATTGTAGGAATTATTACGCGCTCGGTTAATGCAATGTTACTTAAAGCAGGTTTTCGATTAGAAGTGGTGTCGGATTTGACCATTGTGAGAATGATTCAAAGCGGTATAAGAGGTGGTGTGTGTATGTGTTCCCATCGGCACGCAAAAGCTAACCATAAATACATGCCTGAATATGATCCATCGCAGCCTGAGTGTTTCATAGCATATTTAGATTGTAACAATCTTTACGGCTATAACATGTCACAGTATTTACCATACTCTAGTTTCAGATTTCTAACTGATAAAGAATTGACTAATTTTAACTTTAAGTCTGTTGGGGATCGAGCTGAATGGGGTTTCATACTAGAAGTTGATCTCTTACATCCTGATCATTTACACAATCACCATATTGATTTGCCATTTTGTCCTGAGAAATGTATACCTCCTGGAGGAAAACGAAAAATTAATTGCTAATTTATATAATAAGTACAATTATGTGATACCTTACATTCATTTAAAAAAGTGCTTAGAAAATGGTTTAATTTTACGTAAAGTACATAGGGCAATTACTTTTAGGCAAAGTCCGTATTTGAGACAGTATATAGAATTGAACACTCAACTAAGACAAAGAGCGAAAAGTGCTTTCAAGCAAGACTTTTTTTAAATAATTTATCAGCCGAGAAACTCATAGCCAACCCCTATTTCCATAGTGTGTCTATTTTAATTGAAAATTTAGTTGCAATCCAAATGAGATCCGACCAAATTATTTTAGATAAACCTATTTATATCGGATTTACTTTATTAGAACTCTCTAAATCGCATATATACAATTTCCATTATAATATTGTAAAGCCTTTTTATAAGGACCGAGTGCAGCTGTGTTACACAGATACTGATTCTTTAGTCTATAAAATTTACACTAATTTAGTCTATAAATATTTTGACACAAGTAACTACGACCCCGGAAATGATTTAAGCATACCATTAATTAACAAAAAAAATCCTGGCTTGTTAAAGGATAAAATGGGAGGTAAATATATCACTGATTTTGTCGGTTTGCGATCAAAACTATACTCCATAAAAACTCCAAATAAAATTATTAAGAAAGCAAAGGGAGTAAAATCATGCGTAGTTAGGGACTTACGCATAAATGATTACGAAAGTATTTTATTTAACGGTGGAGTTATACGCAAAAACAATATCATGTTTAAATCAATTAGGCATGAAATATTTACTCGAAGTGTCAACAAAGTTGCTCTATCTGGAAATGACGATAAACGATCGATATCTACGGATAACATAAGAACCCGAGCCTGGGGACACTCATTCATTATTATGAATAGTGAACATAAAAGTATACAATAATAAGTTTAAAATATTAAATACCTATAAGTATTACCTATCACATTCATAATACTTCTTCTTTCTCTTAGCGTTATCCCAGTTTCAGTCTGGGGTCCGCTTTTCTAGTCTAACCGGATTTGGCTGAATATTAGCTTTTCCACGGAGCGACTGCCTGTCTGATCTCCGCAACCCGAAGGGATAGCGATATTCCAAGGTTTAGACTAGTGTCAGTTTGTTTAGAAGGTACTGACGCCCTGTAACGACTGTCAAAGATCTTCATGACAACCGGGACCGACGGCTTAACGTGCTCTCCGAGGCACGGGACAAGCGATAATTAACAATTCAATACGCACATAACTCCGAAAAGTCATTGGTGCGCGCTGTGGATTCGAACCTGATACCCTCTGCATGGCAGTCTGTTGGTATATCCACTCGGCTATCGCTGCTTGTAATACTGCTTGTACATATATCTGCGATACATACCTACAGATTGTATTACGTTAGAATACAATACTCGTAACATGTAATTTTGCCTGACCTGAGAATCGAAGCCGGTCACATATGCCATTACATCAATATTAGATATAAGTATTTTCGGGTGTAATCTTACTTAAGTTAGCAAAATGTTTTATTAATTACATTGTAACTTTGCTCGAACCAAGCGTCAAACAGTGGATATGATCAACCCCTAACCTGTGCCACAGACTGAGTGCAAAATCTACTCATATTATATTGTTATCCTAGTTTTATGAAATGTACCTATGAACAAATAAACTTGAAATATAATGTGATTTATTAAAACTGAGCGCATGTTTTATTTATTCTTGACTTAATTTAGAATAATACCCATATTTCTGGCGTCGTTGTTTAAACATAGGACTAGCATACTATCAGACACGTAAATCGTAATTAAATCAATTAAAAGTTGTTTTTAAGGGGCTAATACTTTCAAATAAGTCTTCATAACCTTCATAATAATAAACGTTACGATAGTTTAATGCCCTCAGTATAGAAAGAGCTCACAGCGCAGTATTGCTTAGTTGACATTTTATAATATGTATTTTAAAGTCTAGATGGTATTTACATATTTTAATTATAATTGCCGAATAATTACCCGCGTCGACAGCTTGTATAATTTTCGAGTGCGATATAATCATGTCAGCGGTAAGTAAAAATAGAAGAAGAATAAATTCTCAGTAATTAATAAGTAGTATGATTGACCTGTTGTTTTAGAGGTTAGTGATCTTGATCAATAAACCTGAGGTTGTGGGTTCGATTCCTACTTAGGACACATCTGTGTGATGTGTACGATTATTCGTTCTATATCTAGTTATAATTTATCTGCGATGTGTATGTATTTAAGAAAACATAAGTATGTTGATCAGTTATTTGGTAGCCGTCGCACAAACTGCTTAGCTTGGGGTCAAATAACCGTGTGTAAGTTTTAATAGGATAAAATATTATTAACATACTTACAAATGATATTCTTAAAAAGGAATCTAACTCGTTGTTTTGATTACTGATTATACCACTGTAGCATGTTTGAAACGAAGGTTTCCATTATGTTTATAAAGTTTTTTTAACAATTTGTTTCAGGTATCTGAATCGGAGATAGTTTTGAGCCAATACGCTCAAGACCCTTACGAAGAATTTTACGAGATGATTCGTAATGAGCCTGAGCAATAATAATAATAATAAATATTGTTTATTTCTCTCAAAAAGGTACAATGGTATTCTTATATTTATAGATACAGTAAAAACAGAAACCTTGCTGAGAGCTGGAGTCTGAGCTAGGTTCGAAACCTGTGTGACAGATCTCCAGTCCTCTCCTCTAAACACTACAAAAGTTAGCTAAGTATCTACACCAATCAAAACAGTGTCACAAAAACAAAAATAAGAGAAATAATTTATAAACCGTAGTAGTGTGTGCGTTTGTCTGTGTAGGTTTGTGGATGTGTGTGACTGTTGCGTGTGAGAGTTGTGTGTGTATGTGTGTATAAGTGTAGTGTGTGAGAATTGTGTGTTGTATGTATATGTGTATTTATGATAGTCGTCTATTTTAATGTGGAAATTATATTTTCAGTGCCACCATAGTCTAAGTCACATAGCCATTGAGTTACTGCCTTTTTACACTCATTCTTGGACATAGGGTATAAATTTAGAATTTTGTTTAGCCTATTGTACACATAATTTCCCAGGAAGTAAAAACACCTTTGGGCTAGACTAGTTCTGACCGAAATCAAGGGACAAACGTTATGTTTCCGACGAGCGTGATGTAACATCGACGGATCGTATTTGGTGTTTGTATGGGTCGTAAGAATGAGGTTCAGAATAAATAATTTTCGCACCGAGAGTACATTGCAGGTTTTGTAAAGTTCGGTGGTAGGAAATTGGTACGGGAGTCTCCAACCTACTTTTAGTACCGCTCTTTGGGCGCGCTCTAACTTTAACAGATGTGTTTTATGTGCAATGTTGTAAGCAACCTGCAAAAGACAAAAAAGCCAAAGCAACGGTGCAGGGAAAAGTCAAAAAAGCAAACTCCAACGAAGTCATTCGTTATGAGTCGCCTACAGCGACGCGGTATTAAATTAATTAAAATTTCGGTCGTCGATCTGTGCAACAACAGCCCTTAGCATGCTGACAGTGATAGTGACAGCGAGAATGTCGTATTGAACGCTCAATACATTGTGCAAGACGCTCTTGATAGTGTCATGAACGATACGGAAGCATTAGTTAAGAAAATTTCTAAATCTTTAGTCGATAATGACTTTTTATGAGTTTGTGTGTATATGTATTTTTTTGTTGATATGATTGAGTTTTTGTAGTGGTGTTTTACTTCTTTCGTGTATCATTTATAAAAATAAAATATCTTTATTCTTGAAAATATGTTTTATTTTATAAAATCCATATAATGTGCACGTTTTATTGCCACTCTAAATATTTTTTTAAACATAAAACATTTTAAGCGCACAAACCTTTACATGTACATTGCAATTTAAATGAGTTTTACCAACACAGTATTTATGATGCAACAACAATAAACTAGAACATTGTTCATCATCAATATTAATCACATTACAATTATTACAAATATTCTTTATCCACTTCACCTTCTCTAAACCTTTAACATATCTTTCCTTATTTTCGAGATATGGTACGATAACACGATGGAATTCTCCATAATCTATATATCCTTCGTTCCAATGAATACCCCTAGTTCTTTCTAAAAATTTTACTTGTCTCTTCTCTTCACATGTTAAGTGCTTATACAAATATGGAGGTTTTATTAAAAAGGTTTGTATAAAATTGCGAGTGGTAAAAGCGAATTCTTTCACTATAAAATTGTTGTATAGGTCCTTGAATCCTTGAACATCCGCTATGATAGTATTTAAATTCATGATAATTTTCTTACGGTATTACTCAGCGGCTTATACTCAATTATACAGTCGTTTAATATAAGACAGTAAGCCGAAGTTTGTTCTGGTATGTCGGAATCACTCTCTATTTCCACTCTTACGTCCACAACCGGACCAGTCTTCAAATTATCTGCTTGTCTAGAGCAATCGACAACAAATAATGGCGCTAAGTCTCTGCTTTGTTCAGTAAAGGCTCCGAACGACGTCCATAGTATGACTGTTGAACTCTGACGTAATTTTCGTATAATAAAGCGATTCTGTTATTTGCGAAATTCACATTTAGGTTTTCATATAGGAAGTAAGTCGAATTAAGGTACACTCTAACATCGTGAACGTAGCAGTGGTCAAACTGAGACATGTCAGACGATGCGTTGTTTTTTCTATTAGTTTGTTAGCCAATAACGATGTATCTGGGTTTGTCTATTTGCGAGGAAGTTTTGATAGACCAGGTATGTTTTGTAGTTTTAGGTAAAGCTGGATATTCGTACAAATCCCAATTTCTAAATATCATCTGGAGCGAGCGATCTTTTTCTAATAGTTTTAGTAAACACATTTTTTCTTTATCTGACAGCTTAACATGTGGGACGCGCCATATTATTTTATTTATCTGAACGTCCTCAACAATTTCACCCGTGTTGAGTTTTACGGCGTTTAGATTTGTGTTACTGCGCAATAATATTAATTCGTGTCTACTGTTTATTACGACTTTCTTGAAATCTTCAGCGAAACCAAGGATGTTGCAGAGTGGTATAGAACCAGAGAAACTAACTCCATTCATATTTTTTATACTATTGATATTCCAACCCAGGCATGGGACATTTTGGATTCACTTTCGCTCATAGAAATTAACGATTTTATGGTGGTAGTAACGCCAGCATTTTTTATCTTATCGATTTCTACACCATTTAACTCATACCTGATATCTTGAAACAAGTAGATAACATCTTTACTGCTTTCAGCTAACGATTGATATGAAGAATCACTATCAACTTCAGTTTCATATTCATCGTCTTTTATATCACTTTTTCTATTTATGTTTTCTTTTTGCAAAGTTTGGTCAACAAATGGCACTTCAGTTTCTTCATCTACTGTAGTATCTTGAGAAGTTTGCCTAACAGCACTAGCAATTTGGTTGAGTGATTCTGTTACAGGTTTAAAAACTGTTTCAAGGGTTTGTTTAGTATCGGTCTCAACGTCTTTCATTTTGCGAATATTTTTCGTTACTGCGGCAGCGGCATCAACAATTTGTCTTTTTAATTATTTTTCCATGTTTTTAAAACAGATCGTTACTGTTTAACTGTTGTGTGAAGAATAATTACTATATTAGGCAGCGGCCTTAATATCTATTTATTTTTGTCAAATACAACAAAATTGTCAAAGTTTTCTCTGTAACATCCTTTATTTTTCGGGCAATCGTTATTAATGACCACATAATTAAAAGGTTCTGTCCAAATTTGGGAGCACATTTCCCGGAACTCATTCCAAGTCATATCCGTATTAACATGTTCGTCATACACATGTCTTAAATTAATGTCATCTTGTCTAAACAGTATAATTAGGTTTGCATTGTCTCTTATTAATTGCTTTGGGATTTTGCTATATGTTTGGTTTAGATAAAAACTATCGATGTACTTATGTCTTCCCATTGCAAAGAAATCACGCATGCTACTTTGATTTTTGCAAGCTACGTCGTCAAAAATAATCACGGAGTTGGGTTTTGCATCCTGAACTCTTAATACTTCTTGATTACCATGATATTTCTCAAGTAAAACACCAGGAACTCGTTGTAAAACTCTTTCTAAAAAAATATACTTTGGTGGGTACAAGGTTTTTGAGTAAATATAAACATTTTGAAATCGTAAACCGTTCTCATGTCAAAGAAGTCCAATTAATAAATTGGTTTTCCCGCAGTTGGATGGTGCACAAATGATACATCGTAACGAATTAGGTAATAATTATCCATGACGAGAACTGGTTTTACAAACATTTTCACAGATTATATTAACGTTCAGTGATTGCGGTTGTTTGACAAACTTCATGATTGCTATCTAAAACTGATTAATTGAAAATGACATAAAACGTTTATTACATTTACATTTATAAACTGCCATACTGTTGCATATTTTGGGTAAAGATGAGCGATAAGTGATCTGTAATAAGAAACCGTCTTATTGGAGACCTGTTGACTACAGCAAATAAGGCGCACTAGCATGAATAATGGATTGAATTTCGATTATCATACCTCTACATGCACGGTGTAGAAAGATCTTTCAAAATTAACAGGTTCCTGATACCATTGTTTCTAAAAGTCAATCGTGTGAAAGATAGGCGCTTCCAAAGTGTTAAAATGGGCGTACCTCCAATCTAACCATTAAAATAAGAGAATGAAACGTCTAAAAATATATATGCTTTTTATAGAAAAGTAGGTGATCTACAATTTTAATCTGGGTTAATGTTATGATGAAACTTACCGTTTGGCTGAAAATCGCGGCAAACTCGTTATGGTGACTTTTGATCCCTTGTAACTTTTTTTCCAGTCGGTTCAATTAGGACTTTTTAGGTTTCATATAATATAATGGTGTTTTAAACAATCCTACAAATTTTCAGGTGGGTGCAAGTTACTGTAATCTCACCCCTGTTTTTTGGCTCATTTGAACGGAGTAATACACATATTTAGTCCCAAACTATGCAGAATTTGTACTATGGGTACTAGATAATGGATAAACACAAATATTTCTTTTTGTAAACACATACATATTCGTACCAGACCAAGATAAAGATCCACGTTCATGCACAAAAATGTTTGAATTGAGCGGGAATCGAACCCGCAACTTTCGGCGTAGCAGTCGCTTACACTCCCACTGCGCCTCAGACCGGACCGGTCCTCAGATTTAGAACTTGCATATGTTTCTTAACTTTGGGGTAACTCACAAAGTAGACCGACGATCTGATTAAAATTGCGGGAAGCGGTTGGATGCGGGCGGTTCTAGATCGGTCTGTGTGGAGAACCTTAGGATCATCATGACCAGCAGTGGACGTGGGCATGATGATCGTAATTTTAGCTAAATAAAATAAACGAACTTAACAAAAAAATATTCAAAATTTTGTGAATTATAAAAATACACAACCATTGGTCACTTTATTATCAATGTGGCCTATTCGTCTGAGATTCGTCTTTTGATTTTTGCAAAATCATTAATTCATCACATAAACAAAAAGCCATTGTTATCTACCCGACTATCGCGGTTTGTTTACAGACCGATTAAAGAAATTAAACAAAATTGAAGTTTTGCAAATTTATTGAACAGGTCGTAATTGCATTAAGTAATTGTGATTAATATCCATAAAACACACTGGTATAATGTATACAAGTCTTAGATGTTTAAAATCAATTAAAAAATAAGTGTTCACACAAAACATCCTACTCTCATAAGGCTTTCTGATAAGCTGTAGTTAGAACAGACTAAAAATCTCCGACATGGTCTAACGATTTTTATCCTGAGAAAAGACACGCGATCGTCAGCTTTCGACGTCCAAAGCACGGTAGCGCTCCGATATAAATGCCTTATGCCACATGTTACTCATATCTGCACCTTTCGTCAAGTACAGACGTGTTAAAAATCAATTAAAATAAATATATAACGTGTTGAGTCGTGACTTTGTTTGCCGGCAATCGGTTTTAAACTTACCAGTGTAATGAATATAACTATAATTTTAAAATATAGATCGTGTTTAAGAGGATTTAGTAGATCAACACCCATAATGGACCACAGCCCCTTCAACCGGAGTAGTAGGAACCTGCACTCCCTGCCTCTTACACCGTCGGCAGAGCCTGCACCTTCACCCGCAACGAGACCTAATGCGCCAAGCCAAGGTGAAGATGTTTACGAAGTGATGCAAACACCGGAGATACACTCGTGGATGACCGTGATTGAAGAAAGTCTAAATGGGGTGTGCGCTATCGTATAATCGTATCGTGCAAAAATGCCCATCTACAATTTGTGCCGTACTGTGTGTACTGCCACATCGCATATGGCAGTACGGTACCATGCCCTGAACATTAGACTCGTCCAAGCCCAAAAATTTGTACAGTCACTTCAAGATCAGTTAGACCTATCACAACGCCTACAAGAGCTCACACGGACCATTGAAGAAACATCAAAACCTCCCGAGACCACTTCATTTGTGGACATGGTAAAAAAAGCACCTAATAATTTTATACAGCCAAAGAAAATGAACACAGTAGCAATTTATCCTGCTGATAAATTGAAGTCGAGGGAGGACACAAAATCCCTTGTCCAAAAAATTATTAGCCCTGAGCAAATGAAACTGCACGTACGGGACCTACACAAAATAAAAAATGACGGTGTCATAATAAGTACTGATTCTAGAGATGACATTGAGAAGCTCAAGAAATCAGTGCAGCTCACGGAGCTCAGGGCTTAAGATAGATGAGCTTCGTAAGCGACAACCGAGGGTGGTGATAATAGAACAGAGGTGTGCCCACTTGTATGCAAGAAAGGGAAGTTTTTTCCTGCCTATACCACCAAAATGTTGCCGAAGTGATGCTGGACCTTGAAACTTTCCTTAATAGCATCAAATTAAGTCATAAGTCAGGCAAGAAGGACGGTGAGACCTGCAGCTTTATCATAGAAGTCTATCTCTGCAGTGTTAAGGAAACCTCTCATCATAAAAGATCTAGTTTTAATAAACTGGTCTTCGTGCCCTGTTAAAGACTTTACCTTAGTGACTCGGTGTTTCAAGTGTCAGCAATATGGCCATGCAGCTTAGACTTGCCGGGAAATAACATACACTTGTGGACATTGTGGCAATCGTGGACATTCTATAAAGGAATGCACGAAAAAAGCCAACGAACCAACGTGCGCTACCTGCTTGCAGTACAAAAAGCCAAATAAACACAACACAGGCTCTATTGACTGTCCGGCGAATATTATGGCAGAGAGAAGGTATATAAACACCGTCGATTATGGAGATACCTAAGCTACATACTATACACGCTTTGTCAAAATTTTACATGTAATTTGGTTGTCATATATCGTTCAATATATGACAGAAGACTCACACTCGCAGACACTTAACAGAACCTCATTAGAATAGTGACCTACTAACATTATATTGTAAATTCAACTAGTTTGGATAAAACGCACACGCAAATTATGTTATTATTATAAATAAATGCTAAACACAACCATTACTAACACACTGACACTGTTCAAGATTCAGCTGACTCATAGTTTTATATGTTTTATGTACACTAAGTTTTCTACAAAATGCACAACACGCAATTTTAATAACAAATGCGTCAATGTTATATGTATGTACGTCTTAATAAGAAACTGATTTTAATGTTTCCGTGTGGTGTCGGATTAAGAATTTAGAATGTCACCACCCCATATCATGCCAAGGGTGTCGTAAAAGCCGACAGAGGGAGCATATTATGCAGAGAACAGCACTGTAAGAGAAGGAAAACTTGATACGAACCCTATACCAACCCGTTTGGCCAGCATGGTATAGTAGTAAAATTCCTCCTTTCAAAGGAGAGGCCTAGTCCAGCAGTGGACTGTTAAAGGCTGATGATGGATGGATTTTAATGTTTTACCTTTTTATTTTTGTTTACGATTATTATAATTATTTTGCGGTATTATTAAAATACAAAACAAGAATTTGTAAAGGGAGAACTCACTTACTGTGATACAGTTTTCTTACTAGTACAGGAGTGGTGTTCTTTCTAATTTATTAATAAACCGCTTAGCCTTAAGTTTGATTTTTATAAAAATAATATTTAAATGTATCTGTGTGTTTTGATAAATAAATTGAATTGGAATTTGAATTTACTCATCCAAGTGAAGGCCTGTTCATGGTGTGTAACTTTGCCGACGCTATACATTTTACATTCGCAGTTACACAGCTTATGACGCGGTTCTTCCCTACAATTGAGCATCGTTCCGCTATCAGTACGCGACCCACATTGTGTGCAATGCCAACAAACGCTCATTATTTACGGCCGATTTAATACCGGTCGCCCTATTGACTTTTTAAATTTGCCATTAAACAGAGCCGCGCTTTTGGCAACAAAAGAATATAATGAAATTAATATCAGCTCTCGTTTTGTGAGTGAGACTTTATGTGTTGCGGTTTGATTGTGCGAAGCTAACTGAAAAATCGACGAATTATGCGTTTTTGAGACCTCTCGAAAGCGTGGCTTTTGGTGTGATTTTCAGCTCAGGATTTGTAATTTATCGGAACGATTTATAAACACATTATAAACGTACGAAAGTGTATACGTTTATTATGCTCTCTGTGATAAAATATTGTTGGTTGATTTGAAACCATGAGTCCAATATAGAGTTTTATTCTAATTATTATACCTACACTGATATCATCATTTGGTACATATTGAGATTGTTTGTTCTTATTGGTACTTGAATCATTGCGAACCTATTTTGGACACAATGTTTGCCGACTTAGTTATTTTTAATCCTATATTTTTTAAGTACCCTAACAGTAATTACCTTTTACACTCGGCTAAGCACTACCCCTGAGTGTAATAAGAAAAGCCTAAAAACCAAAAGGTTACCCGAAACCTTTCTGAACGAAAAGAAATTCTGGAATTTGATCTCGTTGCTTAAAATGGCAATTATGTCAATACCTTGAGCTAGTGTTTAATGATCCGAAAGCAAAAACCGATGTAAATGCCTGTTTTGTTTTTGTTGTAGTAATGTTAGTGTAGACAATTTTATTTAAAAATCGTGTAACAAAAAACGAATTGTCGTAATGTAAGTTTATGCTTGCACTGCTGACATGGAAAATTATAAGTGAAAAAAAGTACAGTTATTGTCAGCGAGAGCCGAGTGGTGAGACCAACAGACTGCTACGCAGAGGGTCTCGGGAATTCGAATCCACGGCACGCACCAACTTTTCGAAGTTAAGTGCGTATTAAATTGTTAATTATTATCGCTTGCTTATCAGTGAAGGAAAACATCGTGAGGAAACTTGCATGTCTGAGAGAAGTCTGCCAACCCGCACTAGGTTAGCGTGGTGGACTATGGCCTTACCCTTCTCATAGTGAGAAGAGGCCCGTGTCAGCAGTAGGACTAACGGCCGCTGTCAATATTCGATCTATCCATGGGTTTTAGAGATTCGAATTTCGTGTTTGACATATTTTGTATGCAGCTTATGACAAAACGAATCAAAAATATAAAAAAAATGGATAGATCGAACATTGAATTCAACGGTAAGAGAGTAATTTTGGAAATATCCACCCTTACGGGGTTTTTGTACAATCCCACGGAGGCAGAGCCATTGGAGAAGTCTAGTATATAATATATGACACCGTCGGGACGTGACGACCCCACCGCCCACGGGGGGAGTTACTCTGACGAGTAGATACTCGTCATAGTATCTCCCCCAGCGCAAGCAGTCAACCGAAAGATGGCGGTCAAACCATCCGAACCTGGCGGAAGTAAATCCCAAGATGCTAGATAGGCAGCAGCGTCCAGCACTAAAAACTTCCACCTCTGCGATCGCCAATACGCCTGCCAAGCGTGCCGATTATGGCAAATCCCCCCATACATGAACCACACCAATAAAAACCGGCCCCTAGTCACTGGCGGCCCCGCTAGTCCTGGTTATAGTAACGACCATGGTAACGGCGGGGCAAGGGGTGCGAAGAATCTCCGGAAGAGATCGGGCTACCACCACCAACGACAATTGGCCTTGGCAACACTGAACACGCGCACACTGCGGACCGACGAGAAGATTGTCGAGCTGGTAGAAGAATTGAGCAAGTTGCGATGGGATATCATAGGCCTATCTGAAGTCCGAAGACAGGGGGAGGACTCGATAGTTCTCAATTCTGGTAACTTGCTCTTCTACCGGGAGGGCAACCAACAGCCCCAAGGTGGTGTCGGGTTCATCGTCCACAAATCTCTCGTGAACAACATGGTAAATATCGGGAGTGTGTCGAGCAGGGTAGCGTACCTTATACTCAGAATATCCAAGCGGTATTCGCTGAAGGTCATACAGGTATACGCTCCGACCTTGACGCACCCCGATGAGGAGGTGGAAGCCATGTACGAGGACATATCTCGGGCTATACATGGCTTCAAAACCCATTACACCGTAATCATGGGAGATTTTAACGCGAAACTGGGCAAACGCGACGGTAATGAGCTGAGAGTGGGGCAATTTGGATATGGGCATCGAAATTCCCGGGGTCACTTGCTGGCTAGCTTCATGGAGAAGAAAGGACTCTATATGATGAATTCTTTCTTCAAGAAGCGAGAATGCCGCAAGTGGACCTGGGTAAGTCCAGACAGTGCCACCAAAAATTAGATCGACTTTATCATGTCGACGAAGAGGCAGATATTTAATGATGTCTCCGTGATCAATTCGCTTAAAGTGGGGAGCGATCACCGAATGGTAAGAGGCACATTGAATATCTGTACAAGCCTCGAACGGTCAAGGTTGATAAAGTCCACCCTCCGACCGGCACTGGTTAATATCCAAAACCCCGAGAGCTTTCTGCTTGAACTCAAGAACCGTTTCGAATGCCTGGGCGAATGCGTAGATGTGGACGAGTACAGTAACGGGTTCATGGATGCTGTCCATACAACAGGGGCTAAATTCTTTAAGCCCCAGAAAAGCAAGAGAACCAGCAAGATCTCAAGTCCGACCCTCGAGCTATTAGAGGAATGGCGCAAGATGGTTCTGCTATCCTCCGACGACATGCCGAAATATCGGCACCTCAACAGACAGATCTCTAAGTCTCTGACTCGCGATCTCCGCCAATACAACACAAAATGTGTTCGTGCGGCGATCGAGCAGAATAAGGGATCCAAAGTGTTCCAGAGGGATCTGTCTGTTGGGCAGAGTCAGCTGACAAAGCTGAAGACGGAAGATAGCAGAGTCGTATCATCCAAGCCTGAGCTCTTGGAGGAGATCGAAAGGTTCTATGGATAGCCATACACGACAGCGCAAGTACTCCAGCGTCAGACCCTAGAGCTGGATTGACCCGACACTATACCGAAGATATCCCGGACGTCAGCGTGCACGAGATTAGTGTGGCTCTTAAACAGCTCAAAAACAACAAGGCGCCGGGTGATGACGGAATTACGAGCGAGCTTCTGAAGGCCGGCGGTACACCCGCTAGAGAAGCCCATCGGAAGCTATTTAATTCCGTCATTCTCGAGGGTAAAACGCGACAGGCGTGGCACAGAGGTGCGGTGGTGCTTTTCTTTAAGAAAGGGGATAAAACCCTCTTAAAGAACTACACCCATCACACTTCCGAGCCACGTCTACAAGCTGTTTTCGAGGGTCATCACGAATCGTCTCGAGAGCAAGCTAGACGACTTCCAGCCTCCCGAGCAAGCTGGTTTCCGTAAAGGCTATAGTACTATAGACCACATACATACGCTGCGGCAGGTTATACAGAAGTCCGAGGAGTATAACCAGCCCCTATGCTTGGCGTTTGTTAACTATGAGAAAACCTTCGATTCGATCGAAACCTGGGCGGTGCTACAGTCTCTCCAACGGTGCCGGATTGACTACCGATATATCGAAGTGCTGAAGTGTTATAATTCATTCAATCTTCAGTCAGGGTGTGCTTCCGCTCTACTGATCTGTCCGATCGTAGAGAAGAGGCATTCGGGTTTGCGCTCCCGGCTTGCTCGAGCTGTCGCAATCACTACCAATATCCCTTCCGTGATTGCGGCATCCTTTGTTACCTTTGACATCCTTTCCCAAACACCAACCTCCCTTAACATTCCCCTATCCAATCCTTTATTTCCCTTCCTTTCCTTATCCGTAGTAGAGGTGAAGAAGATGGCGCAATGGCTTTAAGGGGATTAAATATTACTCTACCCCAGGAGGGTACCGGTTCTACCGGAGAATCCCTCTCTGAGCATTGTGGCTCAGACTGCCCCATCGTATCTGGGGGGGGCAAAATTCTCAACGGCGACGCGCTTTGCCATACGTCACGTTTTGTCTCCCCGTCCAACAGAGGCAAAAAGAGGGCTAGGGAATGCCTGTTTGCAACGGTGAATGTTTGTGGAGGAGTGGATAGTAAGATCGATGAATTGTGTGATACGATGGATGTAAGGAAAATTTATATACTGGGGGTGAGTGAAACAAAGAAGAAAGGTTGCTCAACAACTACTCATGGCCAATATCGTGCATACTGGTCTGGAGTTGTTGAGTCTGAAAGGGCTAGCCGAGGAGTTGGAATGATTCTGTCAGATAGAATGAATGAGTGTGTGAAAGAATATGAATATGTCAACTCCAGGCTTCTTTGGATGCGATTAAAGATTGGCTTAATGAAAGTTTTTGTTGTATGTGTTTATTCTCCGGACATGTCCAAACCATTGAATGTCAGAGAGGAATTCTGGGACAAGGTCAGAGATGTGCTTGCTAGGTGTGAGAATAATGAAAGAATAATTATGTTAGGCGACTTTAATGGCTGGGTAGGTGTGTCTCGTGATGGATGTGAAAGGGTTCTAGGGCGATTTGGTGATGAGAGAGTGAATGAAAATGGTGAGTGTTTGCTGGACATTTGTATGGAGAGGAAACTTATTGTGACTAACACTTTGTTTAGTCACAAGATGATTCATATGTATACATGGCAAAGGCAGACAGAACGAAGTATGATAGATTTTGTTGTGGTAGATGAACGTTTAAAAGGAAAAGTGAAAGATACCAGAGTGTACCGAGGCTTGAATGTGGGTACTGACCATTTTTGGTAGTTAGTCGTATAGCGGGACTAACAACTAAATGGCGCCATCGGCCTTGCATACACTCGCCTGCCATAGAAAGAGTGAAAGTTGAAAGATTGGCAGAAGAGGATATACGCGATCAGTATAAAGAGATATTGGAAGTGAGGTTAAAAGATTTGTTTGAGAAAGAAGAGTGCGAAATAGAAGAATTTTAGAAAGAGTTTAAGAATGGAATGATTGAGACAGCCACTCAAGTATGTGGCGTAAGCAAGAGGAAGAACGTTAAGAAAATTTGTAATGAATGGTGGGATCAAGAAGTAAGCGGTGTGGTTGCGGAAAAGCGCAAAGCTTGGATGGACTTGCTGGCCTTAAGAGCCAACAAAAGAGTACAAGGTGGTGTGAATGACAATGAAAGTATTGTAAAAGAAAAGTATGACAGGTTGAAATATAAAGTAAAAGAGATAGTGAGAAGAAAGAAAGAAGAATGCAAGGATAAATTTTATAGAAAATTTGCCCAACATTTTCCGGCCAATATCAAATTATTCTGGCACTTGGTCAGAACAGCCCGAGGCAAATCAGAGGTTTCGAAAGTTGGTGTGATGAGGGATATAAATGGAATTATTATTAGAGAGCATGGGGAAGTTCTGAATCAGTGGAAGGTATATTTTGAGAATTTGTTTGAACGAGGAGGGAGCGACAATAGGAATATAGTAACGAATGAGGAAGATAATTGTGAAAGTGGGATAAGTATGGAAGAGATACGATATGCATTGAAAAGTATGAAGGTGGGTAAAGCTGCGGGATATGACAGGGTATCTGCTGAAATGCTGAAGGTAGGCGAAGGCGTCACTGCAAGCCTGCTGTATCTACTGTTTAATAAATGTTGGCGGTCCGGTCGTGTACCAGGTGACTGGAATAAAGCCGTTATTGTGCCACTGTACAAGGGCAAAGGGTCACAGCAGGAATGCAAAAATTATAGCGGTATCAGCCTCCTGAGTGTTGTTGGCAAATTGTATGCAAAGATACTGATTGAAAGAGTGATTTCTGAAACGGACAGTAAAATTTGGGATGTGCAAGCGGGATTCAGAAAGGGAATGGGATGTACGGATCAAGTCTTTTCCTTAAGGTGCATTGCAGAGAAAGTCTTAAGTAAACACCAGAAGGTTTTCTGCGCCTTTATTGACCTGGAAAAGGCTTACGATCGAGTGGTGAGGGATGAACTTTGGTCAACACTTTCTGTGTATGGAGTGAGCAGCAGTCTGATACGGGCACTTGAATCCTTTTATAGGGATTCAAGTGCCTGTGTCAGAATAAACGGGGCCTACACGGACTGGTTTAACATTGATCGTGGTGTTAGACAGGGATGTGTAGCGTCTCTTTGGCTGTTTAATCTGTTCATGGACAGTTGTTTGACCGATCTGAAAGATTCTGAATGTGGATTGAGAATGGGTGGGTCAGTGTTTAAGACCCTGCTATACGCTGACGATCAGGTTCTTTTTGCATCGTCAGCATTGGATTTGCAGCAGATGGTCACCACGATGAATGAAGCGTATAAGAAGAAAGGTATGAAAGTGAATGTTAACAAAACCAAAGTCATGGTCATAGAGAGGGATGATAGTGTAACTGAATGTGACGTAATGATAGGAGAAGAAAAAGTGGAGCAAGTGAACGAGTTTGTGTATTTAGGGTCTTTGTTTACGAGAGATGGAAAATGTGAGGGAGATATTGAAAGGAGAGTGAAAGCAGGAAATTGTATGAATGGCGCCTTACAGTCCATCATCAGCAATGATATTATCCCAAAGCAAGCTCGCCTTGCTATACTGCAGGGAGTTTTGGCGCCAACACTGATGTATGGTAGTGAATCATGGGTATGGCAGAAGAAGCATGAAAGTAGAATCAATGCTGTGAAGATGAGAGCTTTAAGGAGTATGTGCGGAGTAAGGCTGATTGATAAAGTGAAAAACAGTGTAATACGAGAGAAGTGTGGTCTAAAACAAGATGTAGTGACAAAGGTTGAAAAAGGAATGTTGCGTTGGTTTGGACATTTGGAACGGATGGATAAAAGAAGGAATACGAAAGGAGTGTATCGTGCGAGAATGAATGGAAATGTCGGTAGGGGACGCCCTAGGCGGACGTACGCCGACCAAATAGGTGACGTACTGAAAAAGGGCCAAATTAAAAGTACCCATAACCGACGCGCATGCATGATGAGGTTAATGAATGTCGTGGAAGCGAAAGAAGTATGTTTGAACCGAAGCATGTGGCGTTCTATAGTCTCTGCTTACCCCGATGGGAGACAGGCGTGACGATATATCTATATCTATCTAGATAGAAGAATATTTCATATATTTCATATTTATTTATTCATGAACAATTTTACAATCGTATTTGAATATTATATAGGTACATATAACATAATTAACTAGTAATAATAAAAATAACAATAAAAAAAAATCGATCAAAATGAGAAGCAAACAAAGAAACTTCATACTAATATTAAATAAAATTCATTGTGGAAAATCATTAGAAATGTCATAAAATTATAATTTAAAACATACACATAATTACACATTGCAAGATCAGGTAATCTATTGTTTCGTCTTAAATTGGTCTACAGAATAGAAGCACCCTTCCAGCAAAAGCTTTTTTAGTCTTCTTTGGAAAATATTCGGACTATCAATAATTTTCAGTTCAGCCGGTAGGGAGTTATATAATTTAACTGCTTGATACCGAGAGTCGTGCATCGTGATATTTCATTTTGGACATAGTTGGGTCTCCATATCTTTCCTTCTTGTGTTCAATCTTAGCGTTCTTTGTTCTGGCTATATACGGGAATTAACGCGAAAATGCATTAGGTATTTACATATCTTATTTTGCTTGACGTTTCGAGACGGTTGCACGCCCCGTGGTCGTAAGCTGACTGGTGTAGCGATGTCACGTCACCGAGTGCGAGGTAGAAGCTTCCATTTCTAACCCCGGGTCGTTTATTTTCGAAGTACCGGCGCAAAACACAATAACCGTATCTGTATATTGAACATTCGCCGACTGCGCATTAAAGTGGGGTGTTGTTAGTCGAATCACTGGATTCCACGCCGATGACAATTTGAAGCCCTCTTCCCGAATGAAATTTTTACGTTTTCTGATTTCGATCGCTTCACGCACAACTCTTGGGTAAAAGTGGCGTTCCGTGGAGAGGACTTGGGGACGATGAAATTCAATTCAGTGATTGGTGCCCGATTGAAGTAAATGTTCCGCAATCGCCAATTTGTTCGTTTGACGGTTCTTCACAGCTGCGATGTGCTCCTTTATACGTTCAGCGATAGTCCGCTTCGGTTGCCCTATGTAAGAGCTTCCGCAGCTGCAGTTGATTTTATAGACACCTGGGGTTTGTAGCGGTAGAACATTCTTTGGTGTGCCCACCATGTTGTATACTTTGACCACTGGTGTAAATACGGTCGGAATGGAGTAGCTTTTTAACTTGGCTCCTATTTTATCCGTAACACCTCTAATGTAGGGCATGTATGTCAGTTATCTATTTACCGCCGGATGTTTTGCTCGCTTGGTAGGCCGTGTCGTTCGTTGTTGTACCTGGTATCCATTTTTCCTGAGTACCTCCTGAACATGGTCTAGCTCCAGCTTCAAATGCTCAGGGTCACAGAGGTCATGTACTGTGTTTTTAGTGACGTCACAACGGATTGCAGGTGTCGAGGGTGGTGGTGCGACGTGGCGTGCAGGTATCTATCTGTGTGTGTAGGCTTCTGGTATACGCAGTGTGTTAAGGACCCATCTGGTCTCACAGTCACTTTGACATCCAAGAATGACAACGATCTGTCAGTTTCCATTTCGTAGGTGAACCTCATTTTCGGATGAACGGAGTTAAGGTGTTGCACATTTTTTTATTTTTTTTTATTGTTGGTTCACAAATCGGGCAATACAATTTGCACATTCTTACACACTATACATTAACATTAATAATAAATTGCATGCCTTTAAATAGTGATTACAGCGTGCTTTGTTAATACGAGTTAGGTCATGTTATGTTGTTACAGTTTACAATATTTAAAATGAATTAAAAGAAATAGAAGAAATATATGTATATATAGTTACGGGCTAGGCCTATGTGCCGGAGAATTTACCCTCCAAGACCTTCCTGATAACAATTTTGGCTGCAGGTAGGCTACTGGAGAAAACATCAAAATGCTGTCGCATACCATTATAGCTAGAAAACATTCTTTAAAGCGGAGCATGTTGCCCTACGTTGGATCGACATTTAGGCAACTCAAATGTACGCCTATTGCACAAGCGACTACCCTGGCGCGGAATAACAATTGGTATCCTCTCCAGCAAAGCTTCACAATCTATGATACTATTTACCAATTTAAAAAGATACAAAACATCTGCTGCTTATTTTCTAGAGTATAAGGATGACATTTTGAAGTATTCTAATCTAGGCTCATAAGATATTAGTCTATTACATTGGTTTTTTACATATGATAATTGGTAGAGAAATCGTTTTTTTATACATTCCAATTTACGTGAGTGAACATTATACGTAGGATTCCAAACTGGACTTCATATTCCAAAACACTTCGAACAATACAATTATATACTGGTATCGTGACTTTCGTGTTTTTAAACGTTTTAAGTTGTCTTGATATAAAACCCGATAGACGGGCGGCTCTTTGAGCTTTACTATCAATATGTTGTCTAAAGCTAAGCTGATAATCTATGACTATGCCTAAGTCACAGACCCACGAAACTTCTTCGAGTGGTACATTGTCAATAGAGTAAGTTGCGTTAATTTGAAGTCGTTTTCTGCTAAATCTAATTTGCTTGCATTTATTTGCATTTAAAATCATATGATTTTTGAAACACCATCTGGACACGCTATTGATTGCATTTTGTAATTTTATAATATCATCAGGACATTTTACAATTTGGTATAATTTAAGGTCATCCGCATACATGTTAAATTTACATCCTATAATTTTGGCTAAATCATTAATAAAGATTTAGAATAACAAAGGCCCCATATGGGAGCCCTGTGGAACACCTGATGGTATAACATAAGTTTGAGATTTGAATCCCTGTATGACTACCATTTGTGATCGGTTTTTGAGGTAAGGTTCACACCAACGATACAACGAACCATGAATACCCATACAAGCAACCTTTTCAAGCAGAATGTCATGATTTATGAGATCAAAGGCTTTGCTGAAGTCGGTGTACACAGCATGGACCTCCCCTCCCCCATCCAGTGCATCTGCAATATCACTGGTAAAACACAAAAGATTTGAGGTTGTGGATTTCCTAGGAAGAAAACCATGTTGCGCGGGATGAAGTTGATGCTGACATGGCATGTTATGCCAATAGATTTTTTTTACCACTAGTTATTCAAAGACCTTACCAATTGATGAGAGGATAGCGATGGGACGATAATTTGACACATCAGATATCTCACCATTCTTTAAAATCGGTGAGATTCGTGCAACTTTCCATTTGCTGGGAAAGATACCTTGGCTCAATGAAGCATTAAAAATGTCACAAAGTGGATAAACCAAACTTTTTGCACATTTTTTAAGAAATGTGGGTGGCAAACCATCAGTACCAGCACCCTTTTCAATGTCTAGAGCTGTAAGCGCACTGAGGACCTCGGCTTCTGATAATATAATTTTACTGAGACAAGGAATATTACAGCAGTCCCTGAAGATATGGGTAGACTTAGGAGTTGTTTGTAACTTGCTATATATTAAATTAAAACTTTCTCTAAATAAGTCACATATCTCGTGGCCGCCACTCGCATTAATATGACCTAATTTCATACGGTAAGGCACTGAATCACTATTGGATTTTATGCCCTTTATATATGACCAAAAATATTTTGGATTAGTCTGAAGAGTATTAGCTGCGTTAGCACTCGGTGACGTGACACCGCTACATCAGTCAGCTTGCGACCACGGGGCGTGCAACCTTCTCGTAACGTCAAGCAAAATAAGGTATGTAAATACCTAATGCATGTTTGCGTTAATTCCCGTATATATATTCTTAAACATGCAACGCGAGTGTTTAAAAGTTTCTAAACGCCACTATGTCAGTCCGCCTCCAGGACCAGAGTTCGAAACCTATTCAACTCCAGCGAGGGGTGAGACAGGGGGATGTCATATCCCCGAAACTGTTTACCACTGCGTTGGAGGATGTTTTCAAGCTTCTGGACTGGAATGGACTCGGCATCAACATCAACGGCGAGTACATCACTCACCTTCGATTCGCAGATGATATCGTAGTCATGGCTGAGACCATGGAAGCCCTAGGCACAATGCTCGATGGCCTCTGTCTAAGTCTCCTAACAAGTAGGTCTTAAGATGAACATGGACAAGATGTACCTGCTCCTATTCAGGTTGGGAACTCTACGCTCGAAGTTGTCGACAAGTATGTCTACCTGGGACAAGTATTCCAATTAGGTCCTTCGAGAAGGAATCCAACTCGGTTGGGCAGCGTTCGGGAAGCTACGACATATCTTCTCGTCCGATATCCCGCAGTGTCTCAAGACGAAAGTCTTTGACCAGTGTGTGTTGCCAGTGATGACTTACGGATCAGAGACGTGGTCGCTCACTATGGGCCTTCTCAGAAGGCTCAAAGTCACTCAGAGGGCGATGGAGAGAGCTATGCTTGGAGTTTCCCCGCGAGATCGAATCAGAAATAAGGAGAACCGCAGTAGAACCAAAGTCGCCGGCTCTCCGGATAGCCAAGCTGAAGTGGCGGTGGGCAGGGCACATAGCTCGAAGAACCGATGACCGTTGGGGTAGAAAGGTTCTGGAGTGGCGGCCACGTACCGGACGACGCAGCAGAGGTAGGCCTCCCGCAAGGTGGTCGTGGTGGGGGGCTCAATGACCGTGGATTGGACACCCGCAGTGAAGCTAAGAGGGATCCCGGGAGTGGACGCTACGCGTGGGCTTAGGGCCTGCGCAGGAGGCGTCCAACGTTGCGGGTGCGTGGGACAGTTCTGTCTGTCCCTCGAAGTCGGGCGCGGTCGCGGGAGGAGAGGCGTGTCTGTGTTGCGTTGCCGCGCGCCCTATCTCCCGCGACCAAATGGGGGCGCACTATTCGATGCGTCGCGGTGGGGCCGCAGAGGAAGAGGAGATGCGGTGTTGCGTTGCCGTCCTCCCTATCCTCTGCGGCCGCTGGGTGTTTAGGCGGCGGAGCCCAACACCTTCATCCGCCGCCAAGGGGGTTTTGTTCGGGGCCCGCCTGACCATCTGGCGGGCCAATACCCGTCGGGGGGTAGCGACGAATGTTTTGGCGATACCCTACCCTCCAGCACACGGGTCCATAGCAAAAGTCGAGGTGGTTTTTAGTGGTAACACCACATACTCCGGCTCTCATTTCCCCAAGAGTCGGAGTTCCGAAGGGACTTTCCATCTCGTTAAACAAAAAAAAAAATAATCAACCCTCAGTTTAAAATACCTTATACGTTAAAGCGCTTCGTTTACATCCGCTGAGAAAGCAATATACCCATGGTAAAGCTAAGCTATTCATTGGTGGATTTATTCGGTAATATATTCACACGACAGGTGCATAGTGCACCGATGCATTATTTACGTTTCTTAAATTATATTTTAAATTGACTGCATTCATTTAAAAAAGAATCAACCGTCAGTTTAAAATACCTAATAAGTTATACGCTAAAGCGCTTCGTTTACATCCGCTGAAAGAGCAATATACCCATGGTAAAGCCGAGCTATTCATTGGTGGATTTAGTCAGTAATATATTTACACGACAGGTGCATAGTGCACCGATGCATATTTTACTTTTCACTGACTAGCTCGATTTTCAATTTAATATATGAGATGTGAGAGGTTTAAGCGAAATTGAAGTTTAAATGCGTTACCTACTCAAAGTGCATAATCAAATCTTAGAGTAGTTGTTATTATCATAAGGTTAATGTAATGAGCTCAATATTTACAGATTTTAAACTTTAACTGTAGCATGCAAAAACTATAAAATAAATATAATGTTTGAAATAGAATTAGTTTTTATTATAAGTCGATTATATCGATTAAGTAACATTTTGTTTAGTCCATTGAAAATTTCTGACAATGGTCACACTGAACTGTAACTTCCGTTCCTGCCTTGAAAAATTAAGACGCCGTTTGCTCTCTCGCGTGCCTTGTACCTAATTGAAATAAATTGATCGCCTTTTGAAAAGCACATCCTGGTAGCTTCGCGAACGTTTGTTGGTTTCCCGCGGTCAGTGAAAAAACCTGGTATAAAAAGTTGACCAAGCCGTATCGTGAATTATCGTCCCTTGAAAGCACATGGGTGCTCCGCGAGTCATAGTGGTGTCAAAGTGAATTCGTGCTTTAAACCGTCTTGAATGCCGCCTGATCTAGTGCTGGCAACGGTAAATTGTGATAAAGAATAAAGTTGTGAATATTGAACAGTTGCAAAAGTTGTTGAAGCCGGTAGCAACGTCCACGTGTCATCGTGTCTTGAAACGTCGCGTTTGCAGCCTGAGCTAAGTATTAGATATAACATTCACTATATTGGCCAATTTAGTCGTGTGCTAGTCTAACTTAGTTGCAGGACCGACCCAATCAAGATATCAGGTGAGTTGAACCATTTTATTAATATTGGTTGTGATTCGCTGTGCAACGCAGTGCATTGTGTTTAGATCCTTTGCCTTGGGCTAAGACTGGATGAATTAATCGCTTCCACTGATCTCTGTTAAAAAATACCCATTCTTAGCCCGAACTCTAGACATATAAGTTTTTAGTTTCCCGATCGACGAAAAACAAAGATTGTTGGGAACCTGTTCATTTCTCCGCTTTAGTACAGCGTATTTAATTAAGAACATTATTAGGCTAAAACTAAATAGTTATATATATAGACAAATACGTAAAATTACAAACCATTTTACGAATAAATTACTTTCATATTGCAAATATCGACGGTTAAGAACCAATACCACCTAACTTCACTTTTGACCATTTTTAGGTTTTTTTGTAGAGAGTGTTTAAGTTCAATTTTACGCTGTGTACTAAAACAGTAATCTCAAAATCATAATAGAAAAGAAATTATGAGACAGTGCCAATATCGCCTAAGTTACTTGACGTGTTTAATTTCTGGCAATACCGCCTATCTACATGCGCACGCGTGTTTATCCTCCGATTGCGCCCGGCGAAGTAGCTGTTGGGCGTTAGAGTGTAATACAAATAAGGCGCAAGAGAGAGGGGTTGCGTATCGGGTGCAGGAATGACGCGTTTGTAACTTTCAATCTTTCAATCAGCCTATTGCAGTCCACTGCTGGACATAGGTCTCTCCCAACATGCGCCACAATGACCGATCCTCTACCTTCCGCATCCAGCCCGCTCCAGCCAACTGTTTGACTCGTCTGTGCCATCGGACGTGGCCAGCCCATTGCTACTTCAACCTGTTTCTACGGCGAGCTATGTCAGTAGCACAAGTTCTCTTCCGGATGACCTCGTCGCGAATTCTATCCTTTAGAGAGACTCCGAGCATAGCTCGTTCCATGGCACGCTGAGCGACTTTATATCTATGGACCAGCCCGACCGTGAGTGTCCACCAGTGTGTCGTGAGGCACCGTACGTCGTTACTGGTAGGACGCATTGGTCGAAGACTATTATCTTGTGGCTTTGTGGAATAGGCGACGAGAAAACCTGACGTAGCTTACCGAATGCTGCCCATCCCAACTGAATCCTCCTCTCGATTTCCTTCTCGAGGCTGTGTCTACCCAACTGTATTATTTGCCCTAGGTAGACATACTGTTGCACAACCTCGAGCAAGGAACCGTCAATGCAGATCGGTCTCGACACGTCGTGTTCATTAAACATGACCTTCGTTTTATCCAGGTTCATGTCAAGACCAATCCGCCGGGAGGCTTCATTAAGGTCGTACGGCATTCTGCTAAGCTCCTCCGACGTCTCTGCTATTAGGACGATGTCGTCAGCAAACCGAAGGTGTGAGATATACTCGACGTCGGTATTAATACCCTGTTCAGTCCAGGGTCTTGAAGACATACTCAAGTGCGTTGGTGAACAGCTTGGGAGATATTGCATCCCCTTGCCGGACTCCCCTACGCAACTCTATGGTGTTTGTCCTTCTGTCTTGAATCTGAACGGTCATGGTCGCGGTTTCATACAAACATCTCAATACCTAGATATGCCAGTCAATGCGACATCGTTGCAAGCTGCCAAGAACTGCCCAGGTTTCGATAGAGGCGAAGGCTTTCTCGTAGTTCACGAATGCCATACACAGCGGCCGATCTGTATTTCTTTCAAACAGAAAGAAATACAGATCAAGAGTTTGTTATACTCGTGGGTCTTCTGTAAAATCTGCCGAACAGTATGGATGTGGTCCACGGTGCTGAAGCCTTTTCGAGATCCGGCTTGCTCTGGTGGCTGGAAGTCGTCGAGTCTTCTAGCGACACGGTTTGTAACAACCCTCGAGAACAACTTGTAGACATATCTACATAGAAGTCGTCGAGTCTTCTAGCGACACGGTTTATAACAACCCTCGAGAACAACTTGTAGACATATCTATCGGGCTTAATGTTGAATGTTTGCCACATTAATGCGCAAAGCATACCTAGCCACCACAATGACTTGCTTGAAAGTTTTTCTGATGTAGATATTCACACCGTCCTGATTTCAGAGAGTTGGCTTAAACCAGATCTTCCCTCTACATCTTACTCTCTCCCCGGCTACATCCTAATAAGGAATGATCGTATCGGTAGGAGAGGGGGTGGTGTAGCAATATACCTCTGCAGTACTATACCCTATAAAATTCTTGCCTCTTCTTCACCAACTTCTACACCTGCGGAGTACTTGTTCCTTGCAATTAATGTCAAAGGTGCCAAAACTGTGCTTGGCGTCGTATATTGTCCACCAACCGTCGATTATTTCTCCAGTATCGAGCCGATACTGGAATCTTAAGGGTCAGAGTACTAACATCACCTCATCATGGGCGACTTTAATACCGATCTCCTTTCCAACCATTCCAGCCGTACCCGTAAACTCCTTAACATCATTGAGTCAGCCAGCCTCCACATTTTGCCATTACAGCCCACTCACCACAATGTTAATGGGGAAGACACATGGCTTGACTTAATGCTCACATCCACTCCTACTTTAGTTTCCTTTCATGGTCAACATCCTGCTCCTGGATTTTCCCGTCACGACCTTATTTTCCTTTCCTATCGCCTAAAACTTCCTAAATCCTCTCCCAAAGTTCTGCACAAGCGTTGTTTTAGTCGTATGGATGTAACCAAACTCTTTCAGGATGCAGCTGACCTGAATTGGGAAAAGATGGAATCTGCGGCTACGGTAGATGAGAATTGCTGTCTGCAAACTGTATGATGATCATGCTCCCGTACGGAAGGTAAAGGTGAAACGGCCACCTGCACCCTGGATTACGAGAGGGGTGCGCATGGCAATGAGGCGGAGGGATCGGGCATTCCGAAAATATAAGAGGGAGCGTTGCGAAGATAATTGGCTTCTTTTTTAAATCTGCAAGAAATCAGTGTAACCTGATGGTTCGCAACGCTAAACGCCAACATATTCTCCAAAATATTTCCTCGTCATCCCTCGCCGATATCTGGAAGTTCCTTGGAACTCTAGGTATCGGCAAACAGCGGCGTGCTGACATCTGTGGGACGCTCGGTTTGGATGATATCAATAGGCATTTCACCACTTCCTCTACATTGGATCACCAAACCTCGCGTCTCACAGTTAGCTACGTGGCTGCTTTACCTTGCCCCGATATTGAATCCTTCCACTTTTCTCCAGTAGCACCGGATGAGATCAAAAAGAATCAAAAAAAAATCTTCATCAAGTCCAATGCCGTAGGAAGCGACAACATAAGCCGTCGCATGATTACGACCATTCTGGACCATCTCCTCCTTGCTATCTCCCACATCATCAACTTTTCCCTCGATTCTGGCACCTTCCTGTCCCTTTGGCGCAAGGCTTACGTTATTCCTTTGCAAAAAATCCAAAATGCTTCTCTTCCTAATCATTTTCGTCCCATCTCTATTTTGCCTTTTCTATCCAAAGTCCTGGAATCCTGTGTCCAAAAACAACTGTCCCGATTCGTTTTCCTAAATAACCTGTTAAATCCGATGCTCTGGATTGGTTCTCAAGTTATCTTCGAGGTCGTCAGCAGTCGGTCCGCCTAGATGATTCATCATCGGAGTGGTGTGACAATAGCTCTGGCGTTCCTCAAGGCGGTATTCTTTCTCCTCTTTTATTTTCTATGTTTATCAATCTCTTAACACCTAATCTTCAATGCGCTTATCATCTTTACGCCGATGACTAGCAGATATACTCTCAGGCTACAATCGATGACGTTTCGGTAGCAATAGACATGGTTAACAGAGACCTAGACGCCTTACAAACTTGGTCCGAAAAATTTGGCCTATCTGTTAACCCAAGCAAGTGTCAAGCATTTATATTAGGTAGTCAATGGTCTATCAGAAAACTTGATATTACATCTCTCCCGAAACTTAGTTATAATAACACTACCATTGAAATGTGTCCAGTTGTCAAGAACTTAGGATTATATATGGATAGCACTCTTAATTGGCAATCTCAAGTGACGCACTCTCTATCGGTTGAGGAACTTTCTGCCGTCCACTACTAAGACATAGCTTGTGCAAGCTTTAATTTTTCCCTTGGTCGACTATGGTGATGTACGTTACTATGACCTGAATGCAGATCTTCTTAACAAACTTGACCGTCTTCTCAATAACTGCATTCGATTCGTTTTCAATCTTCGCAAGTATGACCATGTGTCTTCTTTTCGTTCTCAGTTTAAGTCGCTTCAAATTTGTCAAAAACGCCTCACAACCCTCTATTCTATCCTTATGTCCCCTAATACCCCAAAGTACTTAAGTGAGCATTTTCAGTATCTTTGTTCAACTCACGACCGAAACCTTTGTTCATCTGATAATCTTCTCCTTCTTTGTCCTCCTTATACTACCAATTTCACTCACTCTTCTTTTTCTATACAAGCTATCCTTCTCTGGAATGGCCTCCCTCTCGAAGTCAGGACGTCCATTACCAGGTATGGCTTTAAATCAAAAGTTAAAACACTGCTATTGGAAAAGTTAGCAGAAGTAGCATAGCATTCGTTCATATCAAGGTATTTGTTTCGTATTATTATAAAATATGTATGCATAATATTTATTTATGTGTTACGCCAGCCTAATCTATGAGGATTGATGAGTCGACATTCACAAATCAACATTGCACACGGCTCTTTGGAACATTAAACGCATCATCATCGGAACGTGCATCGATTACGCCATGGTAACCGAAAGCGCAGCGTCTACGGAAAATGGATGGAACCCGCCACCTTCAACGTCACGACTCACGAGGCCTGTGTCAGCACATCGTTCGCCGCTTTACACCAAATTGTATTTTATAATTCATAATTGATTCACACTTCGATTCGTTATCATCTTACCATTACTTTTATATTGTAATTTCATTTTTATATTAAATTTAATTCAAATAAATTGTTTTTTTTTGCAACCTCTGCTGCCACCAAACGTAATTTATGTATAGTGTATATTTATGTATAGTATATATTTGTGTATAGTATATATTTGTGTATAGTATATATTTGTGTATATTATAAATTTATGTCATCATCACATCAGCCTTTAATAGTCCACTGCTGGACTAGGCCTCTCCTTTGAAAGGAGGAATTGGCCTACTATACCGCGCTGGCCAAACGGGTTGGTATAGGGTTTGTATCAAGTTTTCCTTCTCTTGCAGTGTTGTTCTTTGCATAATATGCTCCCTCTGTCGGCTCTTACGACACCCATGGGATGATAATGGGGTGGTGACGTTTCGTATTCTTAATCCGTCACCACACGGAAACCAAAAATCAAACCATAAATTTATGTATTTTGTATTATATATAAGTAAAACTACATCAGTCTCAATTTAATTGTAAAATACACCTACCTTTAATCTCTGCACTACCCTAAGGTAGACTGGCGGAAAATGCCTAAGGCATTAAGTCCACCTTGTATACGCATTGTGTATATGAAGTTTTAAAATAAATAAATAAATAAAATAAAATTGTCAAAGCATAAACTTAATACCTAAAGAATTCCATTTAGTACTCGAAAATCCAGAGCATTGGAATTGGCATTTTATTGGATGCACTAACCCCTGCTTAGGCACTTCAGACCTTAATAGACATTTTAATGTTCTCTCCGCAGCCTGAATATAAATCTTCAAGGCTGGCTTAGCAGAAGTGTTGGTATAAGCGTTATATGGTGTAGTAAGGTATTTATTGGACAGAGTTTCTTGTAAGACGGTTTATATTTTTTATGTTTAATTGATTGGTTTTTACGTTTAGAGATTCTACAGGCAGGTGCAGTTTAGCTATAGCTGGCGGTGGCACATGAATGTATACTGCTTTAATAATAGCAACAGCCGAAAGCAAGTAAAGCGGTCATTTGTCGTTATGTAATCTATGATGACTGCAACGACTGAAAAATGATCTTGCCCTCATCATCAAATGCTTCACGTATTTGATAATGAAGGCATGGTGAATAGACTTGAGGAACATACAATAAAACTAGAATCTGCCATATTTATTTCATTGATAGGTTGTTTGCTACATTTTGAAAATGAATTAATTTTGTATGGCTTTAGCAATAAATATAAATTATTTTACATATCAATGTAAAACCCCCAAACAGCTGCCAGCTAGCAGTTGATTCAAAAAGTGTGTTGACTCTCGCAGAATTTCTAAAATAATCTCTCAAGTAAATCAAACGTACCTTGGCTAAACTATCATCTCCTTAGCAATAAAGCGTGTAACAATAGGCTGTGAGTCAGGTGTCTCGGACAGTATCTGTCCATAGCTGCGGGAGACATTGCTACTGAGCCGTGATAATCATTACGAAACAACTTGTGGGTTTGTGGCTCCAGTCACAACGTGAACGCGTTGCTTGTTACACTATAAAATTAGGCACATAATTGTCTAATTAGCTTGTATTAGGTAGTGCAGATACATTATATTCATCATCATCAGCCTTTAACAGTCCACTGCAGGACCAGGCCTCTCCTTTGAAAGGAGGAATTGGCCTACTATACAACGCTGGCCAAACGGGTTGGTATAGGGTTTGTATCAAGTTTTCCTTCTTTTACAGTGCTGTTCTCTGCATAGTATGGTCCCTCTGTTGGCTCTTACGACACCCATGGGATGATATGGGGTGGTGACAATCCGTATTCTTAAACCGTCACCACACGGACGACATATACATTATATTACATATGTACATCTAACAGTCATATCATTAGACGGTATTTCACATATATACACAAACCCACACGTTTAAAAATGGTTCGTCTTTTTGAGAGCAGTCTGTCCTTTTGCTCTTTTCCTATTTTGTCACCAAAATATGAAACCAAAATTTCCTTAAACTTGATACTTTTGTGATTAACATAAAGTGATTAAGGCGTTACCGACATTATTTTCATGCATTCATATTCCAGATATACATCTAGAATTAATGAAGAGTAAGAGTAAAATCTGTTTCCAGTGGTGAAAGGCAGGAGAAATAGGTATATTATTTGTGTCAGAATTTATACAGCAATATTTTATCCGTTTTACATCTGTTTTTCTAAATGCAATCTGGCTTTCTTGTAGTCATAAGACTTAGTATGCCCGATAAAATAGATTCTTGAAACAGAAAAAAATTACAAACACTTTTTACTCTTTGTACCTACCTCTATGTAGGGAACCGTAGATTACACAGAAATAGTTATTTGTGCAACAAGAGAGCAAAGTTGTTTTTTGTTCCGAGTGCTTATTTTGAGTCCCGAGCAAGCGAAGGATTCTATGATTGATTCACGAGCATAGCGAGTGAATCAAAGTTAGAATCCTGAGCGTGGTGAGGGACTCAACAGCACGAGATACAAAAAACTTTGCTCTCGTTTAGCACACATAGCTTTTCACCACAGCAGTGAGAACACATATTACTAAGGAGACATAGAAATGAACAGGAATAGATTGAATTCTGCATAATCACTTGTTGATTTAACTCTTCTGGTGTTAAAGTACAGTCATCATCGCTAGTTTCACTCATCTTTTTAGATTATTTTATATTTTATTATAATTTAACACGTAACGCTATAGGTACCTACTGTATCAGCATCAGTGAAATTTTTATTCCCGCTACTTTTTTAAATCGCGTTTTAATACCGCGTCCCTGATGTTTATTTTTCAAATGTATCATTGTTGTAATTCTAAATAAAAATGTACTGGTTAAATACTAATTTTATACTATTAATTAGACTTATTTTTATTAAAATCCAATAATAAATTAAACATGTAAACAATAACATATAAAAAAAAACAAATATCTTTTTTTTGCGTTGCCGTACGTATTTTCTTTGAGGTCGAATTCCAAAATCGAATTTCGAATTCGAAGGGGTTTGTTTTTTCACTCACTTTTTATATGCGTGTGAAAGAGACAGAGCACAGTAAAATTCGAATGTTTCAAATTGGTGGCTGAACAATGTCAATTCGTGGCACTGAAGATTGAAAAATTAAAAAGCTACTTTGCCTCACGCTCGAATCAAAATCGCATTTTGTTCACTGTTGTTTCGCAGCAAAAGCGGCATGTTTGAGCTGCTGTGGTGAAAATATGTTTTTCCCTTTAATTTCACTAACGCCGACTGTGTTTTAATGTTTTTCTACTACCTTTGTGAGAGGCACTCACTGTGAGACCGCGCCCTTAAAGCGATTCAAGACGCAACTGCAGGTGTCTTTAGCAGCGACAGGCGTTGTTTCGGTACAATATGTGTTTAGTAACCCATCATAATAACGCAACTGTATATACATAAATATATTAGGCATAGGTAGCAGTACTTCCTATTACGGATGACTATTAAGAATTTGAAATCGAATATTTTGTCAATATATCTACATAATAATATATAGGTATTTGGTATATTAAATCACTAGGTAATTCTATTTTTTTTTCTTTTTGTACTTTGCAAACATTTAATCAACGAAGACAAGGGACACACCGACTCGAACTAAACAATTTGTGGATAATACACAGTTTGGTCCCACAATCGAACCCATGACGCCGCAGAGCTTAAACTACTGAAGATAGAAACACGTGACAGAGGGTGATTTTTGCGACTACGCAACCACTTAAAAAAGGATTTATCAATATTCGGCCTCTAAGGGTGGTACAACCGAGTTCACTGGTTTATTTGAAAATTCGCTTAGCTTTTAAAAAATTACAGGAATCTGCTAGATCTGTATTAATGACGTAACTATAACATTACTACAAACGAATACTTCTGATGCAAAGAAGGCTGCGTTGGAAATATCATTTTTTCTCAGAATTTCGGCGTTTCAAAAACTATTAATTAACGCCAAAACATGAAACAATGTTAGTAAGGATACTTATCCTTGCCCACATTATTGTTTCGTGTATAAGAATGCTATGACAGCAAATGCCGTATATATCGACATCTCCTTCTATCCCTTTCTCCTCCATCTTTACTCTTTTAATAATGCCAGCGGGAACTACGGCTCTTATACTGAAAGGTTCAGTATTGTGTGTGTAATGCTAAGAGACGCTTCCAGTCAAGAAAACAGTCGAAAGAAAGGCGAGTGTAACGTAACGAATTCAATACTTATATTTCATTTATCCTAATTTGATTATCTATATTTTTAATACCGGTTACAGGACTCTCCTCGTTATCAAAAGGGTAGGCCTTCGTCCACCATGCTGGCAAAGTGCTGGTTGGACGGCTTTTACTTGTGTTTCATGTACGTTATGGAGAACTCTCAGACCTGTAGTTTTCTTCACGATCAGACATCTATAGAAAACTTAAATTATTTGCATATTTTTTGCATAAGAAGTAATAAAATATTCACCTAATATCTTGTTCATTAGACCACATCAAATTATTCAACAACTGTTATTCAAATCAATACATCACATAGCTCGAAGAACCGATGGCTGTTGGGGCAGAAAAGTTCTGGAGTGGCGGCCACGTACCGGACGACGCAGCAGAGGTAGGCCCCCCGCAAGGTGGACCGACGATCTCGTCACGATCGCGGGAGGCGGTTGGATGCGGGCGGCTCAAGACCGGTCTGTGTGGAGAACCTTGGGGGAGGCCTAAGTCCAGCAGTGGACGTCGTTTGGCTGATATGATGATGATGATATTCAAATCAAGAACCTAATTGTGCAAAACTTTAAATAATAATCGAATTAAAACTTTACTATTAAATCTTCAGAACACTGAATTTCATTCATCAATATGCAAAACAAGTTTTCATCAATCAGTAGCACGTTAAATAAAACTTGATGAATGAACGTCACACACAGGGTATTCACATAAATGCATGTTATGTACATCATGCTTCAAACGTACCAGTGTTCATGATAGTTGATTGAATCAGGCGTTACTTGGCGGAACTCCATTGTAACCTAATGGAAGGAAAGAGGAACCCACCACGCACCCTCGGATTGACTACCCCAACTATTGCAATAGAAAAAGGTTGACAATACCGAACTCCTCTAAAAGGATAAGGGATATAGGAATGGTATGGGTTCCAGGAAGATACCTGACTTGCAGTATCCCGCTGTATGCGCCGACTATTCTTCGACACGTGTTTCGCCTCTGCACGAGGCATCCTCAGGAGCGATGGGCAACTACTGAGACTGAGTCGTCGCCCATCGCTCCTGAGGATGATACCATTCATTCTTACACGATACACTTCTTTCGTATTTCTTCTTTCATCCATCCGTTCCAAATGTCCAAACCATCGCAACATTCCTTTTTCAATCTTAATCTCTATATCTTCTACCAGACCACACTTCTCTCGTATCACACTGTTTTTCACTTTATCTATTAGCCTTACTCCGCAGATACACCTCAAAGCTCTCATCTCCACAGCATTGATTCTACTTTCATGCGTCTTCTGCCATACCCATAATTTGCTACCATACATCAGCTTTGGCGCCAAAACTCCATGTAGTACAGCAAGGCGAGCCTTACTTGGGATAATTTCATTACTAATGTAAGGCGCTATTCACATTATTTCCTGCTGTCACTCTCCTTTCAACATCTCCCTCACATTTGTCATCTCTCGTAAACATAGACCCTAAATACACAAACTCATTCACTTATTCCATTTTTCATCTCCTATTATTATGTTACATTCAGTTATACTGTCTTCCCTCTCTATGACCATGACCTTAGCCTTGATTACATTCACTTTCATGCCCTTCTTCTTATACGCCTCATTCATTACGGTGACCATCTGCTGTAAATCAGACGCTGACGACGCAAAAAGAACCTGATCGTCAGCGTATAACAGGGTCTTAAACACAGATTCACCCATTCTTAATCCACATTCAGACTCTTTCAGATCGGTCAAACAACTGTCCATGAATAGATTGAACAGCCAAGGAGACGCTACACATCCCTGTCTAACACCACGATCAATGTTAAACCAGTCCGTGTAGGCCCCGTTTATTCTGACACAGGCACTTGAATCCCTGTATAAGGATCCAAGTGACCGTATCAGACTGCTGCTCACTCCATACACAGAAAGTGCTGACCAAAGTTCATCCCTCACCACTCGATCGTAAGCGCAGAAAACCTTCTGGTGTTTACTGAAGATTTTCTCTGATAATATATAATCTGATAATTTTATAAAAAGCATTTGGAAATACTCATTCATCACTCATTTATTCTGATATGACCTCGTGTGATATCTGTGGAAATGCTACAATATGTCCAAAAAAGTACAGGTATATAATTATTTTAACTTTTTAAGGTCAAAGTCAAAATCCATTATTCATTTGGGTCACAATGTGACGTCAAAATAATAAATTTATAAAATAATAACTTAAAGGTTCTACATTTATATTCACTGCCACGAACGCAAAGCAAGGGCGTAGAACCATGAGAAAGAACGGGCAATAAAACTCACGGTCACTCTTTTTCTTCGCTAGGTTTTGCATAATACACATAATTTACATTTTATAAGGTGCTGCAACTGTTACACCTTCTATGTCACTTGTATATAATACTCAATCAAAATTAAAATTAAGTATTATACTTAATTTTAATTTTGATGTTCATTTAGTTAGCCTCCTCAGAATAGACATGGTGAAACAGGAGCATCCACTTACATTATATATACCTAATAATGCAGGCAATCTGCGAAAGTAATCAGAACCATGATGGAAATGATGCAGTTAAATATTAAAATTTAATACCAGCCGGCAAGACCGTCATCGACCAGTCATCCCAAGTAGCTCCCGTTCACGAGTATGACGCATGTGCCAGCCATCATCCCACTCGCCATATTAGAGGGACAGGGATGACCCGACACACGACGCCACCACAAGAAATTACATTTTAGGGAGCATGACGACAACGGTATACGAACCGTCAGTAAGAAACAATCTATTGGTATGCTGACCATGACCGCAAATTACCTCCATTTTCCAGATCGTTATTATTGACATAAATAAGTGGAACGCGTGAAGGAGTTATGTTAAGATAACAAGTGAACAATGATATGATCAGGGATAAATAATGTTAAACTACGTTCAACAAATCATAAAAATATCCAAATCCTGCAAAAATCATGTGTTCACGAGGCACCTCTACTCAACATGTCACTTATCAAAACTAGAATTTAACAAATTTATATAACAATTATATTAAACGGTCAGAAAATAAAATAATAGTGAGTTAAACAAGCCTAATCCTACCCCCATTTAAACATTCCTTAATTGTGTAATAACCCTTTTGTAAATGAAAGTTCCTAATTGTTCGTTTGTATTTGTGCATGCATGCAAAAAATCGTATACCAATCCCCGCAAATGAGTTCTGAACTTTATGTAGACGGTAGTTAGTTCCCACCAGTTTATGCTTATTCCTTGTGTTCACTTTGTGCAAATTACTATTTTTGCGGTATAGAATTAAGTTTTTCTTAATGTAAATTAAGTTACCATATATATATTGCGATGCAACTCTCAATATATCTACTTCTTTAAATTTATCACGTAAAGAATCTCTAGCATCTAACTTATAAATTGCACGTATAACCCTCTTTTGAATGACAAAAATAGTCTGTACATCAGCAGCTGTACCCCATAACATTATACCGTAAGACATAACGCTGTGAAAATAACTAAAGTAAACTAGTCTAGCAGTATCTATATCTGTGAATTCCCTAACTTTTCTAACTGCAAACGCTGCAGAACTAAATTTTACTGCGAGACAGGATATTTAGGTATATATAAAGTATGGTCTTATAATGCTAAAATATATCTGTATTAATACAATTCTTACATTACTGACTAAATGACAGACAAGGCTGAACCGAAACTATTAAATGCAAGAAGCTTTGCAATTTGGCATGTTCTATAATATTCTTTGAAGACCATAGAGATACACTAATAAGAGATTTCCCGAAACTTTCATGTTGTGCAAAAACGGTTTAATTAAAAAAGAGTCGCGAGCTTAGCTGGGGCCATTCTATTGTTGTTTATGTAAAAAGTAGCGATGGCAACAGACTGCTACGCAGAGGTTCTCGACTCCAAACTGTCTCAGCATTAGTAGATTTACGAAATTAACTGTATATTAACTTGTTAGTTGCTTAACAGTGAATGGTGAGCAAAACTTGTATGTCTGGGAGTATTTCCATTATGCTCTCGAAAGGCATGTGAGGTCTGCCAACCCGCAGTTGGCCAGCGTGGTTTTTTAATGCCTATCTTTCTCAGAATGAGAAGATGTAGCAGTGGAAAAATTTAATCATGTCTGATGACAATCATAGAAAAAGAATTCTAAAATTAAATATCTAAAGATTTACTTTAAAAAGCTCTTGCAAATTAAATTTCACGATATAAATCTCGGGGCTGTCCAACTGATTCTAATCATTCTTTTCCTGACTTTTTGACGCGATTCATTATTAAATTTATTAGAGCTAATCTACTACGTCGACAAAACGGCGTTTAAAAATCCGGCTCAGTTCCTTCTCTACTGAAAAAAAGTCATGAGTAAATATATTTTTTTAAATTTGAAAGTCTGTCTTCATTAATTAAGATAAACTACGGAGAAGAAATCCATCACAAAATATCTTACCTTTATTTTCATTCTTTCTTTTCGTACTACTCTGTGGCCTACTCTGATGTTGGAGTGTATGCACCGAATCGAAACGGAATTCACGGCTCTACGTGCCCTCTTGGGCGCGATGTAAATATCACAACATGGTCAACAAGTGGTCAACCGTACAGGTGGTGTTACCTGTAAGCGCTGCTTAACCTTTTCGATATATAACGAATGGTAAGTCAAGTCACGTGGTGATTATAGAGCTTGTTGAACTAGTCATTTATCAAGACGTATCTGTTTCATACGTCTTGATAACTACTTAGTTCAATAAACTATTCATCAGCTTCATTCGTCCGTTTTGCCAGTTTTATATTCTTCAGCAGTTTTTTTGCGTAACGCTAAACGGATAAAGCTCAAATTGCATTTAAGACTCTTTAGTTGAATGAGTTCATTAAAAACTCATCTTCATCAGTCTGCCGTAATCCATTGCCGGATATATTATAGCACGCTACTGAGGCTTTTCGTGACCAGCATCAAAAATATCAATGATGCATTTTCTACTACGCAGCCCCAGTAGAAATATAATAATATGTATTGATATAGCATTTTCATAGTAGGTATCGTAATCATTACAATTCGAGTCGTAACCCCCTATCTTTAGAATGGCAATGTACGTAGGTACATTTTATGATACACTTGGATTAGGATAAGATCGTCTGAAAGCCATTAAACTAAGAACTATCAAAGTCATATACTACAAGACATTTTCCATATATCTACAATTCAATATTTCACAGAGTCAATAATGATTTACAGTCGACCCCAATATTTAGATAAACAAATAATTGTGTATGCAGCTTATGCCAAATATGTGTCGCTAGAAGCCAAATCCATGGATAGATCAAATATTAGGACAGACCGTTACAGTAAAACTAGACGCCTTCAGATAGATAATTATGATATACAACCTAGATATAAATATTTCTCGTTTTTTACTCAGATTAATTTGTACGTTGGCAACATTTTCTTATTATTTTCTGTGTAAATAAATAACGTGGAGTAAAATTTCAATTACGAGAAGGACTTCAAAAAATTTTTAAATAAATATTTTAACTCAAATTTCGAAGACGTTTCGAAGAGATAATATTATCTTTGAGATCTGTTTGAGTTTCTTTCGATGGCTTTCACCTTGATATCGTTGCTGGTGGTTGTTTGAACAAATCTAACAAAATGCAACACAACATTGCAACAGCAACATGGCGATTTTTGTGTGTAGAATATATATTATTATACATCTATACTTTAATATTTTTTTTAGGTGCATAGGGTTCCCACCAAGAACTTAGGGTCCCAAGCCAACCTCACCTGCAAGTGGTGCACCTGCCGATCAACGGACGAGGCTCTGGCAAACAAAATGTCCCAATAAGCGGCAATAGGCTCGCCACCTATTACGTGGGATCAAAACACTGGCGAAAAGTGGGCGTTTAATATGCCTCTGCCTACCCCTTCGGGGAAACAGGCGTGAGTCTATGTATGTATGTATACTTTAATATTATAAAGCTAAAAATTATGATCGTTTGTTTATTCGTTTAACTGTTGGATAAACCATTCATGGAGGAAGGCTATATAACATCACGCTATAAGCCACGGATTTGGAGCGGAGCGCTCAGCTAGTTCAAGCCTCGCTGTGAGCGCTATCTTTCTTTTATATAAATATCAGTTCAATAGGCACATGTAAAATTATTAGGGAATTAATTTCAGTGTTGACGTTTATAAGCGACTCATCATAACCTACACGAATAAATGATTTTGACTACGACTATGTAGCTACCACTACAATTCACTGATTAATATTTTATTTATTTCAGGAAGTCCCAGTGGTAATTATAAGTTTCCATTCTCACAAAGAAAATATATATTATAAAAAGTCGCTAGCATTACCTTTGAAGGTAGTCCCTGCGTATACAGATAATTGAGCAATATAAATGTTTAAGGCAAAAGGTTGAAATAAAGGCAGACAGCTAATTTTTGAAGATGATTTCGAGTAACAACATTTTAAAACAACCTACGACAGGTACAGTGATAAATTTTAAAATATTTGGTACACATTACAAAATACATATTACAACATTCTTACAACAAGGCCTTCAATTATTGCATCTTAACAAACAGACCATTTTGCTTCAAAGCCTTCGTTTTATCGCTAAGCCTGTTTTCAGGTACAGTGTTATAAAGTTCAGTTAAATACATCACCAGCTATACCTTCGAGACTCTAGTTACAATGGTTACAAATACATCAAGTTTTATTCCGCAAGTCGGTGTTAGTCCACACTACATAGTAGTGATGCTATTTAAGTGTTCATTTCTACAATTTTATTGAGTACTTGAAGTTGATCTATTTCCATCATGCAAGTGTGTAATTTATGACAAGCTTTGAATGGTCAAACACTGTAGTATAGGTATATTGGTACAAGGCCGTTCCTCTGATAGTTCCCACATTGACGCAGGTGAAGATCGGAATACACACTGTAACGCTGGAAACTTTACAAATAATTGAACATTCAAATAACGAACAAACAAAGAATCTAACGTACGTATTAATATTGTGTGTTTAATATATTTCTTTCCATTGTCTGGCTGCGCCAAAATCTAAATGGCGATCGACGTAGTATTAATTCTTGTGGTGCCGTTATACTAAAATTTATGTTTGCATATATAATTACACAATCTCCGCATTAAATAATATTTTAGTAATATAGGGCATATTAAACTATTTTATACGTAAACTAGTCATAAAAATTAAGGGATATAAAAAAAAATCCAAATTTTTGGCTGATTTTCAAAGAGCTATAACTCCGAGGAAAATGGTTGTACAGAAAAAATAAAAATAAAATTGTAGCTCCAAGTGTTTAGTTTTCAGATATGACTATGAATTTCTCCAGACCTGGACATGACAAAACATTTTTGTCATGTCCAGGTCTGGAGAAATCTGGAGAAAAAAAATTTTTCCACATTTTTCTCGTCTAAAAAAGGTCCACGGGCTTCAAACATTTTTTTTTTATTGTTTCGTTCAAAAGTTCTTTTAGAAAATTTAATATTCTTTAATTTAACGTATTCAAAAAGCCTGTACGACGATTTGCCGCGGAGTTATCGTCAATCAAAGCAAAAAAGTTCTTTTTAACTTTGATAATCAATAACTCAGGAAATAATGATCGCATAGAAAATCGAAGGAGGGTTTTAAAAACTGCACAATATTCTCTATAAGAAAATGTAAAAATATCTTTAAAAAAAATTTTTGAATTGAAAACTCGGACTGAAAATAAGACAAAAATTCGCATAATTAAGGATATTTGGATAACTTGGTATAACTTTGGATAAAATGGATGAACGAAGGATATCGTCCGTTATTTTTTAACCTCAGTGTCCCCTAAAATTCCTCAAAAAAGCTTAAATTTTTTTGTTTTTGCAAAAATCACCACAATGAACAATTTTGTGATTTTTATTCATTTTTCAATGAAATAATTTTTTCTCTCTGAAATCATTATTTTTTTGATCAAAAAGATTAACTGTTTAAGACTGCGCCGAGCAAACAAAGCGCGCGGAAAAGAGGTATTTACAGCAGCGCTCTAGTCGTGTGAGTCGTTACGCACACAAAGACAAGTTCGCTCGACGCCCGCTTGCAGTTGCAGTTGCGTAACAAAAGTTAGTAACTTAGGATTTGCTAAAATTGAGTCGCTGTGTTGAGTGACTAGAATATACAAATACAGTGTTTTAAGATGTTTTAATGTAGGTACCTATCTAAATCCCATCTCTAAATCTAGTAATCTGTATTATATACTCGTAAAAAATAATGTTGTTTATCCTCTTACTACTCATCCGATTGTGATGAAATTTTGGTTTTGTAGTTTGCACGCCCGGGAATTCAAACAAACATTGGTATATAGGTAGGTAGTATATATAGCAAGGTAGATGGGTAGGTAGGCATCTTAATAATAAAACCAGTGTGTAATAAAAAATATATAATTACCTAATGTAAAAGACACCTTGCTTATTTTACCATTTTAAGTTTTCAAAAACATACAAAACCACAGGGAAATGCGATATATTCATTATACTGGGTGTAACGGAAAAGTCGGGTCATATAATTATTAGGTCCTTACCTACATTATGAAATTGGCGTTTTGTACGGGAGTTTGTAATTAATCGAAGTATACACCGTTGTTATTTATGCACTTTTTCTTGCCATCTCATAGGTAGTTCATTGATCCCTTCATTATTTACAGATGGACAATAAAGTCCAGTTCCAGTTTTCATTATTGACAGGCTCCTTCTGGGTAAGCTCGCTCCATCGTAGACTTTGTCTCTGTCATCTCTGATCTAGACTAGAGTCAAAGACGAATCCATCTCAAATAAAAAAAAGTTCTTGCGATTTATTGCGCTTTTTTTTTCCGTTTCGTTGTTTCTTTAGATTGTAGTTTACGTTTCGAATCTTTTTGTTTATTCTTTTCATTGATCGCGTCAAGAATATATTTAGGTTCCCTGATCTCCATTTGTCTATCTAACCGAGAATCAAGAATTTCCGGTAGTAAGTAATCAAAATATAATCTTTTCAGTTTTTCTCAATAACTTCAACCTTAATGTTCACTTGAGTCCAAACTGCAAATATGCATGTTTGTCTTTGTGTAACGTGTAGTTGTCCTTGCGCTTGGAAGTACCAATCGTGATTTTTATTTAGGTTGATATTACCTTCGTTGTCCCTTTTCCAGAAATTATTTTTTTTTCTATTATGCCATCGTCGACACTCATGTCTCTGGCTGCGTAAGGGCATTTGATTTCGACAATTTTGTCGTCTTCTACAATTCCATCCGGACTTGCTCCTAAAAAGGGTAAATTTCGGTCTATAAATAATCCACACATCCGTATGGGAGTTCCAATATGTAGCTCCAGTTGATCACGCACAAGATGTTCATAGTTTTGACCGTGTTTGATAGATTTTACATGATCTAAATTTTTTCTGTCATGATGCTTTTGACCAAGGGCCCGCATTTTATATTCCCTCGTTTACACACTTTCCCAAAAACAGATGCCGTGAGCCGCAGTTTCCGTTCCTGACGCCATTCCATTGAATCGGCCTGCAGAATTGTTCTTCTTTCTAATTCATGGCGATCATTGTCGGCTAACGTTATAGCTTCCATATGATTAGACTTAGCAAAATCAAAATCGGCCTCACTTATGTCGGGTTTTTCACAATATTCGCCATAATTTCTGTCATTCCCACTAGTAGGAATTTTGGTTCTTTTGCTAAAAGATTTATATGATAATCTACGTTTTGCGTTTTTAACCTTTTTGGTAAGTTTTAAACAACTTAAATTGCATCCCAGTGGAGAGTCGTGATTTGCAATTTCTTGTAGTTGTTTATAGAGGTATGCAAAATCTACTAATCTATTTCCATGTATTATGATCTCGTCTTCATCTTTAGTTTCTTCTTCTATCGAAATGTTTGAATATGATTCGGGATGTTTTGAAGAATCCTGAAAGAAAATAAGAATATTGTAAGTAGTCCTAAAAGCCACGTTCAGAAACTTGTATCAAGGTCCAAGACACGTTTAAAAATGTATCGTCGTTGCGCTTGCCAAACCTGACATGTGCATTTTTTGATTTTTTTGTTTTTTCGCTAGATGTCCCTAGCTATTAAAGCCACATGCTTTGTAAAAATAATCATGTGCGAAATCTATGTAGAAACGGACTTGCTAAACTTTTCATGTGTAATACTTGCTGTGAAAAGTCTGACATGTGAACTCCAAACACACATAAATAGTTCTTTTTGTGTGAAGAATTTCACATATCAGGTTTATGTCACTGACATGTAACAATTTTGTGAGGAAATGTCGTAAAAGATTAAGTTATTATTATGCAATAATAAACAATATCATTACAAAAACATATTTTTTTGCAACCACATGGGTGTATTTGTCTTAGGATAATCAGAGAAACTTTTGTATAAAACAGTTTTTTTGCGCTCCTGAAAAGTGGTGTAAATGCACATAACAGATTTGGCAAGAGCAACGACGGTATCTAAAATAAATCAACTTACATCGAGATTGTTGCATGGAATATCATTGCTAACTGAAGGTTCTTCAGCAACGTATTGACAAGGTTCTTCATTAGTCAGCGTTTCCTAAAAATGTAATGTAACTGTTATAGTTAGTGTAAATAATATTATTAAATTATCACATTTTATATTTATATTAATAACCTAACTCTTAAAATGTTGTAACCGACTAAAGGGAATATAATTTACAAAATACATAAATAATCGCAAAATACATGTATATGAATTACTTATGCCAGCAAATACTGGCCTCAGTGACTAAGACTTTTTCAAATTTCACTTTAAAATAAAAAATTGGGCGTCATTGACAATAGTGAAGAAAAACATCGTGAGGAAACTTGGACTTGTAGGTATTATTTAAACTTAAAATCACTAAACCGTCTAGTTTTCTGTATGAGAAAATGCCTTTGCTCTGCTGTGGGACAGTACAGGCTAGTATTATTATTATATATAGGTATATTATAAATTTAACTTACGGCGTTGGAAAAGTTTTCAGTTTCATTTTCTTTGTTTGCACCAGAAACAGATCTACAATAAAAAAAATATCTTGTAATAACCAAAGTTTTAAATATAATAAAGCATATCTTAAAACTGGCAACTGGGGTTTTTCTTGAATGTGCAGGTTCAAGATATACAGGGTTATTTGTAAAATACTAACAACCTTTCAGGACTGTATTACTAACATCGTAAACAACAACTTTTGTTCTATGACTTTATACAAAACATAGATAATTTACCAAAAACAAATCTTCAAGATTTCGTTGTTCTATCTAACACATTTCAATTATATATTTTTCTATAGACGCAAGCGCATCAAGAACCCCGTCACCTGATCCCCGCTTCCCTCCGCTATTGTACTATAACTTGCTTTGCATAGACTTCATAATATTTAGAACATTCCATTTTTTTTTATGAAAATCTGATGAACTAAAATATGATAAATTTTTAAAAGTCATAGAACAAAAGATGTTCTTTATGATGTTAGTAACATGGTCCTGAGAGGTTGCCAGTGTTTTACAAATAACCCTGTATATGTTCGTAATAATAGCTTATTTATCAGAATTCAAAAATACTTCATAATAAATCATTCAAATAAGCTTTAATCATAATGGTGGAAGTAATAATTCCATGCGTATCGAATGTTTGATGAAAAATTGCATCCGCCATCTTGAATTTTAAAATGCTTGCCAGATTTGGAATCGTCAGCCCCAAAAACCCATTACACGACACCCATATCGAATATTTGTGAAAAAGTTGCATCAGCCATCTTGGATTTTAAAATGCTTGCCAGATTTGGAATCACTAACCCCAAAAACCCGTTACACGACACCCATGTCGAATTTTTGAGAAAAAGTTGCATCGGTCATCTTGGATTTTAAAATACTTGCCAGATTTGGAATCACCAACCCCAAAAACCCATTACACGACACCCATGTCGAATTTTTGAGAAAAAGTTGAATCGGCCATCTTGGATTTTAAAATGCTTGCCAGATTTGGAATCTCCAGCCCCATCTCATTTAAAGACTTCTCATTGTTTAAAAACTTAAAACTAATAAAAAATATAATAAAAATATATATTTGACTTTCATTTAAAATAATATATAAATAAAAAATAATTATACATAGTAAATACGCAAGCGGTCTCTATGACCGACGTCAGGAGGTAGTGTAACTGAAAAACTCGTCAGGTGGCTAAGGGTTAAAATGCTTGCCAGATTTGGATTCGCCAGCCCCAAAAACCCATTACGCGATACCCATATGGAATATGTGATAAAAAAAATTAATAAAGATTACATCCGCCATTATGAAAAAAAAGCTATGGTAAATGAAAATAAAATCGTAAAATAAAAATACGTACCTTTTATGAAAACGGCTTCTTTTTTCGGAAATGAGCGCCAACTTTCTTCTTATAATATTTTTCCTTACGTTTTCCCATTTTTTACTAAAACAAATATTGTATCTAAACAGTAAAAAATATAACACAACAAATAACAACATAATAAAAAAGTAATACTAAAAAAACAAAAAACTTTGACTTACACTATTCAACTGTTTGCGGCAATGTATACGTACACAATAGATCGCGAATTATCGTTAGCGGCGCGTCGCTCCACGATGAGACGTGACCTCTCTCTGAGCTCTCATGGACGACTGAATTGTCGACCGGTGTTAGCCCATGTACGTTGCGTATGATTCAAAACAGCGCATCAAATAACAAAAAAATATATAATAAAATAACCAAGTGACATTTCGAAAATCTAAAAACTATTAATTGTAGTATGATCATTAGAGATTAATATGAATTGAAGTTTGTGAAAAAAATCAACAGTTTAATATCATAATTTAATTAAACGCGAGCACGCCATTTAATGATTTTTGTCCAACTTTACATATTTTTTGTTTATAAACTATACAATATTTTTAATTTTTGCCAACTATAATCGTTAGCACATTCATTGTGGCGTTCATTACATATTTTTTTATGGTAATCATGGTAATAGTATTGATTATATCTCTTTAACGGTGACGACTGTTTTGAATTATTTTGCTCGGCGCAGTCTTAAGAAATTTGAAAAAATGTAAATCAAATTTTTTTCGTTTTTTTTTCATTTTAGAATGCTCCACTATTGTAAAAAAAAATTTACTCAATTTTTTCTGACCGCTACAACTGCCTTAGTTTCAAACGTCATTTAAAGAAATCAATGAAAACAAATTGATATACCCCCCGCGGATTTCGGCTTTTCTTCACACAAAACTTAAATTTCTTGCATTCTTTCTAGCTTAAATTTCTTTCGTGAATTTTCAGTAAGCTTTTCTTTGATAATCACCCTTTGATATGCCTCGCCGACAGTTAGCTGCCACAGATGTGGCTCGCATTGTTACCCTCCTTCAAGAGGGCTACAGACAGGTGGAAGTAGCAGCTTCTATGGGAGTGAGTCAGTCTGTTGTCAGTCGTGCCTATGCCCGATTTAACGCGACTCAAAGTTACGATCGTCGTCCGGGTCAAGGTAGACGACGAATCACTACCGAGCGTGATGATCGAGCTATCATTCGAGAAGCTCATCGAAACCCCACTGCTCATGCTCACACGATCGCTCCTCAATTCCGCAATCGTTGACAACGTCCTCCCCAACAACACATCTCGGCATTAATGGTCCGAAATCGCTTTCGAGAGCAAGGACTACGCACTCGACGCGCAAATCGCGTGCCTATGCTCACTCCACGACATCGTCGAGCCCGATTGACTTATGCGCATCACCATTGGGGTCGTAGACAGTGGACCAGTGTCTTATGGACTGTCGAATCTCGATTTTGTCTTCATGGCAGCGATAGACGATCTCTCGTTTGGCGCCGTCGTGGGGAACGAGATCGGGATGGTTTTACGAGACCAGTTACGAAAAAAATAAAGATTTAAAAAAGAAAATGTTTTCAATGAAAACAGGAATAAAAATCACAAAATTGCTCATAATAGTGATTTTTGCAAATCAAAGAATTTAAAGCTTCGGGGCACAATGAAAAAAAAATCGCAGCGCTTTGAATTTTTGAGGGATTTTAGGGGACACTTTGAGGTTAAAAAATTACTGACGATATCTTTCGTTCATCCATTTTATCCAAAGTTATCCAAATATGCGCATTTTTGTAATTTTTTCAGTCCGAGATTTCAATTAAAAAATTTTTTTCTAAAAGATGTTTACATTTTTTTATAGAAAATATTGTGCAGTTTTCAAAACCCTCCTTCGATTTTCTATACGATTATTATTGCCGGAGTTATTAATTATCAAAGTTAGAAAGAACTATTTTGCTTTGATTGACGATAACTCCGCGGCAAATCGTCGTATAGGCTTTTTGAATACGTCAAATTAAAGAATATTAAATTTTCTAGAAGATCTTTTGAACGTAACAATCAAAAAAAATTTTTTGAAGCCCGTGGACCTTTTTTTAGACGAGCAAAAATTTGGAAAAATTTTTTTTGGTACTTTTTTTAGGATTTCTCCAGACCTGGATATGACAAAAATTTCATAGTCATATCTGAAAACTAGACACTTGGAGCTACAATTTGCTTTTTTATTTTTTCTGTACGACCATTTTCCTCGGAGTTACAGCTCGTTGAAAAACACCCAAAAATTTGGATTTTTTATATCTCTTAATTTTTGTGACTAGTGTATTTTCAGATATTATTACAGACTAGAAAGTAATTCAAGTGGTATAAAAATCTTGTAACGGAGAGTACTCCCATAAATCGTCACGTCATCTAAGGTGAACCTCCTATTCATCATTCTGAACCTGACATTACACCGATATACAGACCACGGATTTCATTACTCAACACAATCAAATCAATAAGCATAATATGAATTTAAAAACACAAACAGTTTTCTAAACTAGCGTTTATTCGTCCTAAGCAAAACGGATAAAAGTACTGTACTCGTCTATACAATTTAAACAAGTCCAAACTCGACTGGTTATTGGAGACCTAATGTTGTTTTATTGCGGAGTTTTCACGGCCAGCACCATCATTAGATCAGCTCCATGACATCATAATTACCCACGATATACACATTTTATTTCATGCATGCAAACTGTCAGCTCAATAGGAAACCGGGCAGTATGTCTTTATCTTGCTAGATTACATTACAGACACCGGAACAGGTAAATAAAAGCTTGTAAAAATATAAATACTTATAAAACTAAATAAATACTTCCATCTCAAAATGCAAAATCAAAACGGTACTATCATCACAGAATGCATTGCACCACTGACTCTTCACCTAACTTCTATCAGGCATCAGAAAGCTTCAACATATTCTATTACAGATGCGCTCTGTGTTTTTATTCGTTCGTGTCTCACAATAAATTCTATTTGCCGAATGCATCCACTGAGACGTTTTATTCCTCTTTGCAGCTAATATTGACGGGTAGATGTTTGTCTGTCCAATATATTTGGAGTGTTTGTTGAGCTGAAAAAAATTGTGTGGATAATCTCGTGTTTCTGTGTGTTCTTCTGAGTGATGTTGCTTAGTTTCTGAGCTTTTTAATTGTGTAAATGTTTGAGATAAACTTGTTTCACGGTTGAGTTTACAGATATTGAAGAGAAAAGATTGTAATCAAACAGCGTTTTTTTGCATTTACTCAGGAACTACTATAACAAAACTCAGCTCAAGCATTGTTTTCGTGCAAGTACCTATAAATTAATATAATCATTGTACCGTAATTATGGTATCCATAAATTGTGGCTAATGTTATAATAGGCTACTAGAATTCACAAAAATAGCCTATTTATAGCGATTGTCACGTGGCCTCTGAAATACAAAGTGATAACGATAATTTTTTGTTGAGACCAGCGAGCGTCGGGATACATGCGGTTGCTGGCTGCCACGTGACGTCTGAGAATGCTAAGAAACATAATTAAAATCCATAAGAATCCCACCGCAACTTGTATTTCTCAACCACTGTATTATTGTAGACTTTATGGATATAAAATGTCAAATTCTTCTCCATAATCCATGAAAGAGAGTCTATAAATTCACCTCGCTTGACGCATTTAGCCAACGGAATTCTTTCATTATCTATAATCAAATTCAAATTCAAATTCAAAATCCTTTATTCATTTGGGTCACAATGTGACGCTTATGAACGTCAAAATAATAAATTTATAAAATAATTACTTATACTCAAATTTAAAACATTATTACTGTATGCTTCTACATTTACATTTACTGCCACGTTCGCAAAGCAATAGGTAGAACCATGAGAAAGAACGGGCAATAAAACTCACGGTCACTCTTTTTCATCGCCAGGTTTTGCATGATACACAATTTATATTTTGTAAGGAGCTGCAACTGTTACACCTTCTATATCACTTGTATATATTTACTGTACATAATAATACTCAAGCATAAAACTTTTGGTTAGCCTCCTCAGAATAGACATGGTGAAACAGGAGCATCCACTTACATTATATATACCTAATAATGCAGGCAATCCGCGAAAGTGATCAGAACCATGATGGAAATGATGCAGTTAAATATTAAAATCTAATACCAGCCCGCAAGACCGTCATCGACCAGTCATCGCAAGTAGCACCCGTTTACGAGTATGAAGCATGTGCCAGCCATCATCCCTCTCGCCATATTAGAGGGACAGGGATGACCCGACACACGACGCCACCACAAGAAATGACATTTTAGTGAGCATGACGACAACGGTATACGAACCAGCAGTAAAAAACAATCTATTGGTATACTGACCATGACCGCCAAGTACCTCCATTTTCCAGATCGTTATTATTAACATAAGTTAGTGGACCGCGTGAAGGAATGCAAATGTAGAAAGAATTTTGTGAAGGTGACAAGTGAACAATGATATGATCAGGGATAAATAATGTTAAACTACATTCAACAAATCATAAAATATCCAAATCCTGCAAAAATCATGTGTTCACGAGGCACCTCCACTTAACATGTAAATAAAATAATCGTGAGTTAAACAAGCCTAAGCCTATCCCCACGGTGTCTTATCATTTAAAAATTCTTTGATAGTGTAATAACCCCTTTGTAAAAGAAAGTTCCTAATTGTCCGTTTGTATTTGTGCATGGGTAAATTCATTATTTCAAGAGGCAATTTGTTGAAAAATCGTATACCAATCCCCGCAAATGAGTTCTGAACTTTATGTAGACGGTAGTTAGTTCCCACCAGTTTATGCTTATTCCTTGTGTTCATTTTGTGCAAATCACTATTTTTGCGGTATAGAATTAAGTTTTTCTTAATGCACATTAAGTTAGCATATATATATTGCGATGCAACTTTCAATATATCTACTTCTTTAAATTTATCACGTAAAGAATCTCTAGCACCTAACTTATAAATTGCACGTATGGCCCTCTTTTGAATGATAAAAATAGTATATCAGCAGCTGTACCCCATAACATTATTCCGTAAGACATTACGCTGTGAAAATAACTAAAGTAAACTAGTCTACTAGTATCTATATCTGTGAATTCCCTAACTTTTCTAACTGCAAACGCTGCAGAACTAAGTTTTACTGCGAGACAGGATATTTGGGCGCCCCACTGAAGCTTACAATCTAAAGTTACACCTAAGAATACGGTTGATTCGACTAGATGAATTGTTTCCTTATTTAAAATTATATTAGTAGGAACACTTTTGACATTAGGCAAAGAGAATTTAACACATTTGGTTTTGCTTGAGTTGAGTACCAAATTATTTGTCGAAAACCAATATAATACTTGTGCAAGAGTGTTATTGACGGTATCAAAGTTACTTAAATTACGATCAACTTTAAAAATTAGTGACGTATCGTCGGCAAACAGAACAATATCACATAAATTTTGTACAAAGAACGGCAAATCATTAATATATATTAAAAAAAGAAATGGACCGAGAATAGAGCCCTGTGGAACGCCCATTCCTACTATCAAACCTAGAGACCTACTCCCATTAACATCTACATACTGAATTCTATCACTAATGTAGCTGGCAACAAGATTGAGTGCGGTATCTCTAATACCATAAAGTTTCAATTTAAGTAAAAGTTTATTGTGTTCCACACAGTCAAAGCCCTTTGATAGGTCACAAAAACACCAATGGCATCCTTCGAGTTTTCCCAAGCATTAAAAATATGCTTTAACAAAGTTACACCGGCATCAACGGTGGAGCGACCCTTAGTAAAGCCATACTGTTCACTGAGAAATAAATTATTTGTGTGAAAGTGGCTCTCTAGTTGATGCAAAATAATCTTTTCAAAAATTTTACTAATAGCAGGCAAGATAGAAATTGGCCGAAAATTACTAGGGTCGCTCTTTGATCCCTTTTTGAATAATGGTATTACTTTACTGTGTTTCATTAGATCAGGAAATACTCCTGTATCTATGCATCTGTTGAATATTGCAGTTAAATATGGAGCTAAGCTAGAAATAATTTGTCGCACAAGTTTAATGCCCCATAAGTAAACAGATTTTTTATTATTGAGCGTCTTGAATACCCTCAGTATGTCATTGGTGTCAATATATTTAAAATTAAAAAGCACATCACACTCATTCACATTGCCCCTAACCAACATTTCTGCTTTGCTTGGACATGAATCTAGACAGCTGGTTGTGTTCACTGGTATGTTTATGAAGAAATTGTTAAATGTCTGAGCAACATCAGTTTTCCTAGTAATCATTTCACCATTAAATTTTAATTCATAATTGTTATCTACCAATTTAGCTCGACCAGTCTCATTGTTAATAATGCTCCAAGTAGTTTTAATTTTGTTCTTGGATTCTTTGATTTTATTGCTTAAATATAAGGATTTGGCTAAAGCACATGTCCTCTTACAAACCTTTGAATAATTTCTAACATATTGAATAAATTCAGGATTAAAATTGTATTTCTTCATACCATATAGATCATACAACCTAGCTCTACTTTTGTATATACCTACTGTTGCCCAGTCACAAAAATTTACTTTAATGCTCCTTGCAAACGTCTTCAGTTTAAAAATTTTATTGTACTCATCATTAACAATTTTAAATAAGCATTTATATAATTCATCAGGATCATCAACGGTTAAGTCAATACTGGCGATCTTGGCAGCAACATCATTACTAAAGTGTTTGAGGCGAGCAAAGGTCATTGGCCTACATGTAATTTCTTGTACTTTAGGGGTTGTATTAGTTGGAATTACAACCTTTTGCCCGCAGTGATCCGATGTCAAGTCAGTTAAAACAGCCTTACTTAAATAAAGACAATTTCAAAAAACATTATCTAAGCATGTAGACGAATGTGACGTTATTCTGGTTGGTTCAGAGAACAAAACATTTAAATTAAATGACTTAAATAAGCTAACTATCCTAGTACAAATTGGTGATTTTTCTAATAAATTGACATTCAAATCGCCACATACGATTATAGACTTCCTACTAGAAATTATGTGTTTTAAGACATCCTCTATAATGCTTTCAAACTGAGTAAAGTCGCTTTGTGGTGGTCGATACACACACACTATAATATGTTGTTCAAGCTCAACACAAGAAATCTCAGCAGTGCGCTCGATAGAAAGTTTAGCTATATCCTTACGTTCTTTACATTTCAAACTATTACATACATATATTAGAGAGCCACCACGAATAGCCTTCTTTCTTACGAATGCACTTATAACTGAGTAATGTTGATTGTTAAATATTAATTGGTCACCTCGCAACCAATGTTCCGTAATACATAAGATATCAATCTTATGTTTATTTAAAAATAAATCTATTTCTAATTTTTAGCCAGATAGGCCTTGTATGTTTTGATGAACTAAGTTCAAAACACATGAATGCCTATCTGTTGTCTCATATAATAGTTTAAACTAATAGATGTGTCAATACTACTATTGGTATAACTATTATTTACCAAATTCCTAAGTACTCTAGTAGTACTCCTGTCAGTATATCGCCTATGTACATAAGAAAGATACATAGTATCTTTTGTCAAAAAGAAATTACTAATAAAAATATTAGTGTCAAAAAATAAAATACTGTCACTATGGCATGTCCTATAGTACAATAATAAATTTAATTTGCCTATCTGCCTGTTTTGGTCATCTGTGAGAGCATATGAATAAGGCAATGCACAAATAATAAAGCTACATCCTATTTTTGTGCTAACATCTATCATTAAGTCTGTTAATTCTATGAGACTGTTTTTGGAGACTAATGAGCTGTCACCATACAATATGATGACAGTAGTTTGTGCATTCAAGTCGGCATTCTTAATCTTATCAACTAGGGTAGAAGACTGAGCTCCAGGTGAACAAAAGTTCTGTACTGGTCGCTCAGTGTAATGATCAATTAAGCTCCCTAAACCCACTCCCAGTTTTTATTATTAAAAGCATTTCTAACATAAAGTATCTAAGAAATAAAAATAATTCCAGATTTATATGAGAATTCTAGATTTATATGACTATATAAATGCACCGACGTAAGTAAAAACATGGCGTAGAATTTCAGCAATGTCATTGTTTAGTCATTTTTTTCTTTTTTGCCAGCGAAAAACGACCCAAAGAACATCCAACGCAATTCACAAAAGTGCAATATATCCATCAAATTCGCTGTGCATATTATTACTTTGACTATAGACATTTGCAAAATTTACAGACTACGTAGAACATAATATATCTGTCTGTGATCCTCCATTTTACTTTACGAGGTTCATATGCTCCCTACTCATCGCTTTTTTTACGACTCATAATAGATTTCGTTTATAAGCTCAACTTTGAAGTTTGAGTAAAATACAATATTACTTTGAAAGAACGGACGGGTAAATCAGGAGGTTTTGTTGTGAGTATTATTTTTAAGACTGTAGTGACATTATCATTTCGTTTTAGGATAGTTTAAATAAGCAATTCGTTTACTGAAGGATTAAGAATGCATCATCTTACTACATAATTTCATACCGTGTCATAATGGTTGACTAAGAAAAAAACAGGGTTGGTTAAACAGCTCACAATGTTTCTGTGACTCAAACTAGGAAAATACTACAACCAGCAGTTAACTGCCAAAGGCTGTGTGACTGACATCAGGAATGTAACCAATAATGATGTGCCAATATATTTTTTATGCAACCTTTAAGTCACAAAGCACATAGGCTGCAGACGTTAATCGGTTTACATGGGCTTATGGACGCTTGCAAATTTATCTTTCATTTACTGCTATGGAAAAGAACTATGACTGTGGAAGAGGAGGGCGCTTTAACAAATGTAGAATTTATGTTTGAGTTGTTATGTGTCGTTGATGGGTTTCATTTTTTGCTCGAAATTGTCCATTGAGGGCGTATGTGACCGCGCATAGAGTCAGAAATAATTAATTAATTTCAATCTTCGCAAAAAAACAGAGTCCTTCCTCCTTTTGTCGTTTTTGTTGACTATTGTGCCAAACGTTCTAACATAAGCGCCATGTTTTAATTAAAAAATCTCTTGACGTAAAAGAACTAGTTTGATTCAACCCAATCCATTCCCGTATTGCCTTGCAATTTAAGAGTATGATCTATATCATACACAAAAAAGTTACGTTATTAATAACATATACGAAGATTGATCACGCTATCACTATTTTCACATCAATTCAATTATTTATTCACGTTTAAACTCTAGCTTATTTTTCAAATAAACAATCTTTTTTTTAGCAGATAAAAGAGCGTCTGAGTTCGGATGTTTATGCTGTCGTCTCCCAGACGACACGTTAGGATATTGACGACTTCCCAGTGATTGTAAACTACGAGATGCCAATTTGTCAACGTGTACTCTATCAATTTATTATGTATCTACGTTCTTGTTGACTTGACAAATCAACGGTGAAAAGTACTTATTTATATCAAAAGAGAAACGTCGGTCGATGAATGATTTATTTTTGTGTCTACACATTTATACGTAATGTAAACGTCTAATTATATTTTATAGATTTCGGAATTCATACGATTTATCATTCGTTTTTTGACTTGTAGCCTCTGTGTTGCAAACGAGAAGGAGCATTGATGACTGATGTACAATGTGTATAACATTATTATGTTATACAATTTCTTTAGAAGGTCCTAATTGCAATAACTAAGATATTTTAATTTAGTATTTTCCGATGTTTCGACCGACTTACATCTGACTGAAAACTTGCGGAGAAACTGAAATCTTAATGTTATGTTATTAGTTTATTTAGAACACCAACTTACTCTTAAACTGTAAAATAAGGTGTTCTCATTACTTTTGCTTCCCTCAAAATAAGCATATACTTACGCAATTCCCGACGTTTGAACCAGATTGTTTCGTATATAATCACGCGCTCAATTTACCAACATTGTTTACATAAAGTAGTCAGCAGCAATGTAGAACAATTACATGAGCTCCAATAAACCAAGAACTATAGCCATCAGCAGAACAGTAATTTGCTTCCCTTCCAAACTTCTTCCCTTCCACAAGACATAACCATTGTTATCTTATACCAGCAGACTGCAACCAGCAATATAACTGCTATTGATTGATTGCCTCCGTGGTCCAGTGGATAGCATAATGCGACTGCTGATCGGAGGTCCTGGCTTCGATTCCCGGGTCGGGCAAAAGTGTTACTGGGTTTTTACGAATTCTCAGTAGCAGCATGGAGTCTGGTGATGTGCCCGGTGACGGCAATAGGCTCGCCCCCTATTACGTGGTACCTAAAAATTCATGGCAAAATGTGGGATACAGGCGTGAGTCTATAAAAAAAAAAAGAAAAAATAAAAAAAAAAGATTAATTACTGAAGATTAGCTATAGATATGCCCCGGGCTGCACCAGAATTGCCAATAAATTCACGTAGATCTGGAGGGTCTAATGACAAATTACATTGGTCAAGATCAAAAAGTGTCGAATACGTAGCAATAAGTTTTGGGCAGATGAACAGAATTGTCGCAGTTAGTTTTTAGTACAGCTAATCTTGAGAAAGAAAATTAAAATTCTTGCGTTACTCACTGACTGACTGACAGACAACGCACAGTTACAGTATGTGTCTTGGGGACCGCAAGGGTGCACGTAGGAAGGAATTTCCCGAAATTCCCAAATCCGGGAAGAAACCGTTAAAATAAGATAAAATGTGCGGATAGAGCTGTGAGCATCTTCTGGTATTACCAGTATGTATTTGCCGATATCACGAGTCGATATTAAAGAGAAACAGGCAATTTTATTGTTACCACGTGGAACACAGACTCAGGAACAAACTGAAACAGACTTTGAGGAAAAGTACAGTAGTCCTTTGTAATCGTAAAACTCGCATAAGTACAACACACTATTCCACAAAATTCATAATTAGGGTTCCGTACCTCACAAGGTAAAAAAGGAACCCTTAAGATCACTTTCTTGTTCGTCTGTCTGTCTGTCCGTCTGTCAGTGTGTCACCACCGATTTTCTCAGGAACGGGTGGACCTAGCAAATTGAAATTTATACCAGATACCGAGGTCTTTATGATTCCTACTAGGTATATAAAAATCAGGGTCCTGGGTCAACCCGATAAAAAGATATGGATAAATTAGATTTTAGCGAAAACTTGTAAGTACCGAAATTAACCTTAATTTTCAACTTTTTTAATTTTCGGAATTTTTCCTTTACTTGTGCTGTAAGACCTTGGTTTTAACCAAAATTGACACTTCTAGGTTCACCGTAAGTACCCTATAGGTTTTGGGTCGAATACCTATATGGTAGTTCCCGTTGAACTAGTATCACGAAATTTGGCCAAAAGAAGGGTCTTACAGCACAAATAAAGAAAAAATACAAAAAATAAAAAACGTTAAAAATTTATGGGTACATACATAGTAGACTCCATTTAAGATAGTCCTCTAAGTTGTATGGGCGCTCATACAGATTTAGAGGAATAGCGTTATTAGCACCAGTGTGGACTTAGAGTACTGTAATTTTGCAAGAAGCAAGGTTTTACAGTATGAAGACAAGAATAACTCCAAGAACGGTTTATATTTAAAATGTATTCAACAATCTAGTAAATTCATAAGCACTACCAAAGCCAACCGAGAATAATCTAGAAACTGCCCAAATTTACATTACATCAAAACATTTATATAACTGAAGAAGCCACATAAACAAGTATGTTGACTGCTAAACATTATGACGTGCGTATTACGACAAACCTGTATAATTAACACCGTTACCATAAACCTTTAATAAACAAGGTTTCATAACAGGATCCTAGTAAAGCGGCAATAGTACAACCAGGCAGGGAATGAAGTGAATTTGCTCACGCGCGCTCTTAATGGGGTAATCGGCACACAGGCAACTGGAGTAATAAGCGACGGAATAGAGAAAGCAATGCACGAAAGCAATGCTTCGTATTGCTGCAGTGCAATATGCACATGGAAATATTCGGGCTGATTGTAGGCGCTAGACCATTCGGATGAAAGTTTTGTTTCGGCACAATATTCTACTTTGAAATGAAGTGTTTGGATATCATTTTTCTTTATTTGATTTTTCTAGTCGTATATGTGGCTTGTTCCGTGTGAACTTTTTGATTTATAATGAATAGAAATTTAGTATTTGTAACTTTAGTATAAAGTAGCTGTCTAATAAGCAATATGATTATTAAGCTCTAACAATTTTACTTTACTACTAATCAAAAACATTAGTCACTGTCATAAATTTGTATAGTTATTAATAAGATTTTATGGATGAGCTATAAAACCCTACACGTAGCGCGCGTACATGGCTGGTACAAATTCGGTGACGAAAAGAACGTCATATAATTTCAGCCACAGGTAGTTAATAACCATCGACTAGTCTTTATGTTAAGGTTTAGCATCTTGGTAGTACCTGCATATTCGACCATTTTGGTCAACTACAGCCTAGCTAGGACTCTTTTACTCCAGCTTGCAAAGTTGTACTTGCTGTCGGCAGTTGCTGTTAGCAGTTTATTTCGGAAGAAACACTTGGTGACCGAATGAGAAGCCACTACAAATATAAGAAGACCCTAAAATGCGTTGGCACTCATACTCATTGAAAGTGCTCCTTGCTAATCTACATCAACATCATCCGTGGTCTAACTTCCAGTCCTGTTGCAATTCACCACACCAAGACTAAGAAACCAAACCCTTTTAACTGCTTATGTAGACGCAGCAGGCAGTCCTGTCACAGTTTGTTATGTACAGGTTATTACTTGGAGTTTAGCCTCATGCAGTATCACCAAGTTATTGTAATATGATTTTCACCAGTTTCAAATGACTTAGCATTAGACCAATAAATTTAAATTAAATCGGAATCAACACAAATTAATGGGCACCTGATTTAGTACTAATGTACAAATGATCACCCAAGTAACGGCGTAATAATTAGGGCCACCTAATTACACATATGTTATTACAATTGGCCATATATTAACCATATAAACTTTGTGTCAGTGTTCATTGACATTTGACGCCAGATGGAGTCTAGAAATCTTTTTTCCTTCAACTAGCATCATATATAAGACAATAGCGGCATCTGGCGGCTTAGCATTAAAATTATGCTGGATCACGGTTAATTATACACCTTGTAACGGGTTCTGGTAGTAAAACGCAGAAGAGGTCCTACATGCGTTTATTGCCGAGTATTGTCTCACTTCCCTTGCACGAGTATGACCGACCAACAACACGACACTGGCCTGAACACTAAGGGCTGCAGTCTCCCACGCTGTTCGCTCCGGTAGTGTGCAGGGCAGGTTGCTCGAAGGGCTGCGCGTAGCGGCAGATCCTCGCAAGCCGTTGGCTCAGCTGGCAGGTGCCGGCGGTGTGTGTGCGATGAGCGGGGCAGGCCAGACTCTTCGGCAGAGGTGACGCCGAAGGCGATGCAGCAGCTGTAGCGGTCTAGGTAGCGTAGCCCGGAGCTTAAGGTAAACCTGGAACCTGAAGGAAAGCAGCATTAGGAGAGCCACAACCAATAGAGTCAGGCAGGCGGCGTCAGCCGGCCTCAGCTAGCAGGAAGAGAGATGGGCAGTACGCTAACGCAGTAAATGTAGTGCTTACCCGTAGCTGGGACCAGAATACACGTAGATACGACGTAGGGTCAGTAGGTACGCTTAGTTATAGTAGGTAGGTAGTAGAAGCGACGTTAGAGTAGCGGTCCGGCCTCTCTGTCGGCCCCTTTATATACCGGGCCCTCCATCAGAGTTCGTGTTGGCGAAGCTTGACCAAATATGGGCAAAACTTACGAGCGCGGACGATGGCCTTCCCTGATTGGCCGAGCGTATGGACGGTATTATGACGTACACTCCGTAGGTACCGGTCATACGCTACAACCTAAACCTTCATCATAAATCGCTTCGCTCATTAGTATAAACGGCATCAAAACGTACACTAAGTTTATAGCGAACAGATATCTACTAGTTAAATGACCCAGCGGGACTTCTAGTGGAAGCTGCATTTCTCAAATATCAATAATAAACACAGTCAAGTTCCTGGCTACTGTAAAATTAATGCTCCCTATATGCCTAGTGTGGAGACGGCGAAGTATAGGACACTAAGTAGGTAGTTTATTTGAAAGTGGGTATGACTGTATACGGGGAAAATCGTTGAAAATATAGCGAGAAAGAACATAGCTAGAGAACATTTCCTGGTCAAACAAATGAACCAAAATAAAATTTTATGTAGCTGTACACGATCATCATTCATCACTTTTGTGTAAGGGTGTGGCCAACAGATTAATCTGGTGTCGGTGGGCATAGACCGCCTAAAGGCCGATGTTGCCTTACAATTCTTGTCGGAAGAACCAAAAGACTAAGGTGCTCTCTGAAACACGGTAGCGCTCTGATATAAAAGCCGCAGAAACGATCACCCATCCAAGTTATGACGTCTCATTGCTTCACCTTACCGATCGAACGGCAAGTCAAATCAGACTAACTACGGAATTCAATATTTGAAATATAGATAGATCTGTAGATTTTAGATTCGTTTTTGACAGTTTTTGACATAAGCTCCATACAAAATATGCCAAACACGAACCTAAAATCTACAGATCTATCTATAGTTCGAATATTGAAAGTGGCCGTAAGAGCGCTCCACTTTACATGATAATTATGCAAACATGTTGTATCCCGAAATAGCTTTGAAGCGTCTTTTTGTGTCAAGGTATCGGCACCGCGTCACTATTATTTATATTAGTAAGTTTCCATGTCATAGTTTATAATCCCGTGTATCGGTGTCATATCACACGATCTGTGGGTGTACCGCAGTCACTCACTTCAGTTATGTTCGAGCTAAGCTTACTCAACACCACATATGTGTATGTATATGAAGCATGCATTTAGCATGTAGGTATATTAAGTATTTACAGAATAATATCATGTTATAGCTTGTGATCGCAGCGTCACCCGCTTGGGTGCTCTGATTTTTTTTAGTTATTTACTAAATATTCATCTATTATATAGATTTAGTCATTTGTATCAGCAAATTTGCCTCGAGACATTAATTGATTGTATAAAAGGCCTTACACCAAAAAGCTTTTCAAGAGTCTTATACTGTACTATGTATATATACATAATGGTACATTTGATGTAAACTTGACATTTAATATTTGCCACCATATTCATCAAACATAATATTCATAAACTACAATAGAAACACATAACCAAATTAATTTAACGAGACATAATTAATATTAAATTAAGTATCATTGAAATAGGATGTATGTCTGTTATCCATTTCCAGTGATTGTGAAATGTAAATAATAATAAGTATGGTTAATATCCTATTAATCGTAATGTTAATGATTTGTTTTCATCTAGTCCCGCCCATAATCCCACTACTGTGTCACAAGCAAGACACTTTAAAAAATTTTAACAGAGCAAGGCTCAGGCAAATCATCAAAGCTTTTCTTGATAGTAGAGCTTTACTGATTTCAGCATAACTGGGCCGGCTCGACCGGGAAGTACTACCCTGTCATTGTATGTTGACGAAAAATACCAGTTCCTATCTATACTATGGCGTTTCATTCGGTGAGTAAAAGTGCCGGAGAATGCATTCCCTTCTGACTGGTCTCGCTTCTCCTCCTGTAATTTTACCCGTCCAGGCCGGCAACCCACTCGTGTTTCCTCTAGTATCACGGGTCCATAGGCGTTTGTAATCGCTTATAATCTGGCGAAAGCCTGCCGTCTATTACCTTTGAATTTCTCTCAATTGGAGTTCTAACCCGAAGCCAAAAGCAAATCCTATTTGTCTAATCTTTTTAAAATTAGCAACCTGAAGATTGCAACTTAAACCTTGTAATCCATAAATAAGGGTTGCTATTGATTTACATCAGAACCGGTAAATTAATCCTATTTGAGGCAGTGATTGCTATGTTGATACCATTAATCGCTTGTAGTAATCTGAGGAAGACAAGATTACGAACATGTGATGTGACTAATCAAATCGGGCTTTCTTTTTTTTTGATCTCGGGTTGGAAAAACCTCATGGAGTCCCTCCGCCCTGGGGGAAGGGCGAAGGGGACTGTCAGACTTTTACTGACTAAAAACCAACCCGAGCTCCTCATGTACCCGTGTGTCGGAGGGTCGGGTATCGCCGAAGCATTCGTCGCTACCCCCCGACGGGTATGGCCCGCCCGATGGTCAGGCGGGCCCCGAACAAATCCCCCTTGGCGGCGGATGAAGGTGTTGGGCTCCGCCGACAAAACACCCAGCGGCCGCAGAGGATAAGGAGGACGGCAACCTGGCAACACCGCATCTCTTCTTCCTCTGCGGCCCCACCGCGACGCAACAATAGTGCGCCCCCATTTGGTCGCAGGAGATAGGGCGCGCGGCAACGCAACACCGACATGCCCCTCCTCCCGCGACTGCGCCCGACTGCGAGGGACAGACAGAACTGTCCCCCGCACCCGCACCTATCCTGTGCAGGCCCCTCCAAGCCCACGCGGAGCGTCCACTCCCGGGATCGCTCTTAGCTTCACCGCGGGTGTCCAAGCCACGGTTACTGAGCCCCCCTACCATGACAAGGTGGAGATCCCACGGGGGAAGGGGAGGCAATCAAATCGCCCTAACTGCTCTATCTCTTACTAAATGTCACTCCAATGTCTATTCGAAATGTGATTATACTGAAGAGAGGTACACCTATTGAATTTATTAGACCTCAAGGACTTTTTTTTGTATTTTTTTGATTTTATGTAAAACAAGCTTTCCTTCTGTTCATTTCATCATCATCATTATTTCCAGCTTGCTGTTATGGGATCAACTGCTAGGCTCCTCCAGTCCATCCGCTGCCAGGCATTTCGCGTATATCTTCAATCCATCTAACAGGATGGAAGTTCCCATCGAGTGCCCAACTACTACATATTTCCCGAAAAAAACAAATCGCACCTTTAGGGTCAAAGGGTCACTTCTGCATTTTTGTCTTACTCTCAAACTTGTCTTATATATCTGCTTGGTCAGTCTTTCGTACATATGCATACCTTTCTCGATGCTTGCCATCAGATCTGATACATCTTCTTTTACCCCAAAACACTCTCTTTTTACACAATTCTTTACTTTTTCAGCACACATACTTCTCAGTGCTCTGATTTCCACAGAACTTATTCTACTTTCAAGTCACTTCTGCCATACTCAACTTTCACAACCATACCTATGTGTAGGTACTAACACCACTCAATGCATAGCCAAACGTGCCTTTTTGGACACGTTTTGCCTGTTCATAAACGCCTTCAGAGCTCCATTCACTCTATTACCTGCATTAACTCTTCTTTCAATATCTTCTTCCAAATATTATGGAAATAATTAATTATGTCAAAGAGGGCAATACAACAGGAGAAACATCTCAGTCAGGACAGAGTACGCTTCAAATTTTTTCGTCAAATATAATTATATTATTTTGGTTAATGTTATTGTAATACTATTGTTTTTATAATTAAATTGTAATGTGAGGTTATGCCCAATTTTGTTCAGAGTTTACATGCTATGCGAGGCATCTTAGATAATATTATAGTGTTTCAATTCTTTTAATATAAAGTACAACTTTAGTTTTTACAAAGATTTTAAATAATAAAACAGTATGCGCTCTCATGTTGTAGTGTGTTCAGTGTGCTCTGACAACGAGGTATTTTTGATTACTATTTAGTATAATTATATTAAAGTTTTATCAGTTAAGTATACAGTAACTTGAAAGCCAGTTTTTGTTATTTCTTTCGAAATGTTTATTATTATCTTTCATTTGGATGCCATTTGTTTGAATTTGAAATAAAAAGACGATATTGTCATGTATTTTATTCAATAATCCTCAATTTTTACGTAAAATATAGTGTTTTACTTATTATTTTGCTCGTTTTAGGTTAAATTGGTTTCCAATAAAATATAACTTTACTAAAAGTAATCGTAAACCATCCTAAAACATGAAAAAACACTTAATTTTAAGATGTCATTATTTAATAAAAACCTCACTTCTGCAAGACAACTGTTAGCGATTTGTAACAAAGTCACTTTTGATACACTTCCTTCAGTTTATGGCTTGTTTCTCACAAACCGCTTCCTGTATTGTCTTTTTAATAGTCACGATTATTAGTGAAGAACTGATAAATGACAATGGCAGATCTCCATACATCAAAATGTCTGAAATTAAATTGAAGCGTACAGTAATAAAAAATATATCAAAAAATTTGGCGTAAGTAACAGAGTCTATAAATGATTCTGTTTTCACTCAGGAAAGGTGGAAAAAGAAGATATCGGTGTTTGAATTTTAGTTAGGAATGAACAATGTAGGTAAAAGGAAAGTTATAGTACGAAAGTTAAAGAATGTAGGTAGGTGCGTTTGAATTATCAAATGACATATGTCAGATTGACATCAAAACGCGGAAGTATTTTGTAGCATCTAACTGTCACAGCCAAAGACAAAAGCAGAGCTGCACATTTTAAATCGATTTCATGTGAAATCGATACAACATTAAAACGATGCTGTGACGTTTTCATTTGATTTAAACGTTGTTTTGCTTCAAAAATATTAGCTTATTGATATAATGTTGATTAAATATTAAATAACTGCATTTTTAACCAAACCAACTCTATAGAGGTCGATCGTATCGATTACTTATTTAATAATCGATACGGATATAGCACTCACGTCTATTCCTGCACACCATTATCCATGGCAACAATCAAATAATAAAGTATTCGTAATCAATTGGAATGCTTTTTATAATCATAAAATACTCCAGCTTTAACGAGATAAAGTGAAAATATTAAAAATCGTAGAAAAAGAAACAATTTGTTTTGTTCATATGAAGTTTAAGGTCGCCACAACAAACCCAGACCAAATTCTGCCATTGTTCTTTATGACCCGAACAATCGTCTTAGTACTCTAAAAGAGAACAGAGTTATTTAAAAAATCATTAAAATAAAACTTAAATATGCTGCTCCTGTAAAGTTGAAAAACATGCAGAAGTAACCCTTTGTTCCCAAAGGTACGAAATAGTGACAATAAAACTGCATTACGAATGGCAGGCACAGTGAAGTACCTGTTCAGTACTCCACGGCTAGCAACGTGTACAGACCAATTTCACGTGTCTGTTCAATTTGTCATTTCCGTTCAAATAAAGAGTGTATTGTAAAGTTGTATGTCAATATCCATTCAATGAAGATCGATAAAAGGTATGTATTTGCCATTTTGTGCCAATGGGCCATGGAGCTCTTTAAAAGCAAATTGGCTTGAAATGTAGTGAATGTGTATTTTAAAGTTCTGTATTGTAAATTCAACAATTGTTACAAGTAAAAGTTAATTTTGACTGCCTGATATTGTTATATTTTGGTGCTCAATTTTCCTCAAATGTTTTGTGTTTTCAAGTATTTTTGCAAATCCTGTTTCATTTGTATATTTCAATTTTAAAACATCTATTTAGAAGACTAATATAAGGAAATACAGTGTAGATTGGGTTATGACCTGATATTTTTATTTTATATTTTAAGACTGTCTTGAGATTTGTTAATACAGTCTTAGTGCATGTGGCATTAATTTAAAATGTTCACTGACAATTCTGTAATTGAATAAAAATACAAAATATTTATTGTCAGATAGTATTATTATTTATCTAAGTAACTATTTTACTGTTACTGGAAAAACATTTTGATATTAATTTCACAGGATTTGGATACTGTTTCGTAAACAACTTATTTACTTATTGATTTCTATTATATTCCAAGTATATTAAGCTACGTAAGCCAAGAAACTGATATCCTCTTGGCAACGCTCTAATAGTAATTATTGTGTTTATAACACATAAGTAAAATATCTAAACCATGCATAACTATTTGTGATTCACACATTTGTACCATATGGTTTGACCAAACTCAAAAGGTCTTGCACGATCTAATTTTATACTGCTGTCAGAGTATACTCGCATAATATAACGTATTACTCAGCTGTTACGCCTTAAAAATGTTGACGAGCCTTGGAAGTGGAATTCGCCGTGGTAAGGCTCTTTATGGGCGACCTCCTATTAATAATAGCCACTTTGACACGGACAGCGTTAGGGTGCAGGTAAGACCGAACCATCATGTAGACGATAATAATAATTTCGGATAATAGGCACGATTACACGTACAACGTTGACGTGTCGTGTCGCCAATCAACAGATAATGCGGTCAATACTTTACCACGGTGCTTCTTCTGCAATTTGATTTTAGATTATCAATATGATACAAAACTGCATAACAAATGAGTATATTTGACACATAAATGCAAAAGTAATTATAACTGTCACTTCGTTTTCTTTGTAATGTAAGTTATAAGTCATGTTACACGTAGTACCGCATCAATCGTCCAAACTTGTGAGTTGTATAATTGACCTCCTGACTGACCTACTGGGCCGTGAAATAACAGCTGTAGCAGACACAGGTCTCAGGTGGAATACGAACTCATTTTACACTACGAGCGACGGGTACAGTTGACGGGCTCACGATATATATTCATTAAGCTCTAGGATTCACGCACGAAAAACTCATAATTTCTTCCATATGTTAGTAATATCTAGTTGTGTTTATTAAACATAGATTCATCAAAAATAACCTTAAGCAGCAATATAGAAATATATATGACAAATATTTTAACACTGAGCTATAAATAATATGCATAATGTATGAGCATCTGTTTAATTCTTAGATAGTATTTTTTTGTGTGTGTTGGCCATGATTTCACGTTGATTTTCACTTTGATTTCAACTTATGCGATGTTACAGGCTGCGACGGAGCACTCTTGCCTAGAAAGTACTCAGATTGTATTCATCGGGCAACATAAACTAAGACTACACTTATGCAGTACATGAGTTCACTTGAGAAAAGAGTAAGCAAAGTGTTTATACGTGTGGATTCAATGACCAATTTAAAAGGTTGACGCTGACACGTTTGCCTCATTGTTGTCGATAGTAGAAGCGTGACGCAAAAACTGCATTGTGCACTTCCTCAGCAGATTCCCCGTATGTATCCTATAGAAAACCGATAAATTGGCAATCCTGCGAAGATGCTTTAGGTATTGGAGTTTTGCGTCAACTAGTAGTTCATTACCAATGATTCTCGTGACTTTCCTCTAATTTTAAGCAAGAACCTTCAGCTAATATTTAGCAGAACCATCCCATAGGCAGGAGGAGCAACTGTCTCACCATAAAGTAATGCCTCACCTTACTGAGAATAGCCAATTTCTCAGCTTGTAGGGCTATAATTATACGGTCGAAAATTTATGATTGAGCTTTACGTAACTCCAAGAAGTTCCAGGCGATCAGTTACGGGCGCGAATACATTGCCAAAAATCGGCATCAGGTGAAATTGGCTCCATTTGGTGGCAAACGCGTTCCAGTCAGATGTCGCCTTCAAAAACAAGCATGAGTCTTTTATTTATAAAACTTGATTTGGTTAGCAACGTTCCAGTCGGATGTCACCTTCAAAGACAAGTTAAAGCGCTCAGTCATGTCCTTCTTGAATTTGCGCTTCACTGGGCCAAGAATTGAACATAATATATCGTATTTATATTATTGTAGAGTACAACCGTGCCGCCAAGTCCAAAGGTTTTAATAAGATTTTAACAAGATCCCGATTCATTGTCGAGAATACGTATCGAGGCTTCTGATGTACAGAAGTGGAACTCCTACTAGTTAAACCACAAGAGTATTAAAACCGCATCTTTATTTTGATACTTTGTGAGAGGAGCATGTCCACCTACCTACATGCTTTTTGATATTCTGTTAAATTTTGTGCTCTTAGTTCTGTGATTAATGAAATAATGTATATGGCTATTTTATTTCACTAATATGGTGCTCAGTTGTAAAGGAAGCAATGGACAGGACTCGATGGAGGCAAATCATCCACTCCAAGTGTAAGCCATCCAGTGATGACCACGATCCTCAGTCATGAGGGCACGACAGGAGAGAGAATATGGTTCTAACAGCATTTTTAAACGAATTTACGCCCAAAATAATCATATAATGGATGTAATATGGTGCTTCAGTAAATATTTATTGCACCGTATTACATGATCTTATATGAGTTTGATTTTTTATACTTAATCATTAGCGTTCTTTTAAATTAAACCATTTGCTCAGGCCGAAAAATATTTAAAATAAAAAATCGCGGTCCAGCAGTAATTTGCTGTCACTGTTTAATTTAAAATAAGTGCAAGCGAACCATTTTCAATTTTTTCATGTAATATCTAGCTGAGAATTCAAAATTATTTCTATGAGAATGAACATATGAAGTCCTGACGATGCCAATATTTACAGCCATCTGAGTAATAAATTAACGAATAAAAATGCTGAGAGTTGGCGAAATCTGCTGAAAATGTAAGAAAATCTATCATACCGTTGACAGAGATGCGTCATCCTCTGAGGCAGCAGAAAGCTCATTTATTTTCCATTTTACGGTGTCTGCCCTTTGCCAGCCGTACTGTAAATAATATATATTGCAATCGTGTGCACTTTGATTATTTAAATGGTAATGTTTATTTTGGTATAGATTTTTATTCAATTATTTTACAACTTTATACTTATATACATTGAAAACTATTATTTACAATTAAAATTATACGTATATTCCTACAACTAAATTAAAATAAATACATAAAAAGGGCAAAGCGTTTTGGCGTCGTAGTATTCCTCCGCATCACTGTCATCGGGTAACGTGCCCAGAAGGCTGGCAGCATTGCCACGTTGAATGGCAGTGCTGATTCTTTGAGCAAAGAATAAACCAGCCCTCTGGTCACGTGAGACGTCGATCAAGCGTTTGGAGATGTCTCGGTACAAAATACGAGCGCTCGGACCCCATGAGCCCAGCGTCTCTACCCCAAACGGCTCAAATACGTAATTGCCAACTAAATTACCGAATTTGCACCGTTTGAGGGTTTTCGCCGTTGCTACAGCAGCGCCAGGATGACCTGCTGTGCTTGGAATATGTGAAGGCGCAAGGGTGTCTACGCACGTTGCATCCCACACCAAAGACCTACCCATTTTCCATGGCAACAACGAAATACCGTCAGGTCTCTTCCCGTCGTCTCGTACCAAACCATTTGGTTCGAGTACAGCTGGTACGCCAGACGCGACAAGAGTACGACGAATTATGTCGTTCAAATGTGCATGCCGTGGAATTCTACCCGCGCTTCTACTGCAAGAAAGCCCATGATGTCCGAGGCTATCGACGTCTTCTCCACAATGACATCGATGCGGAGTAACACATGGAGCACCCAAACGTAGGCAAGTGGCAATACGGAAGGTCTCATCGTCCAACATGGTTCCTGTGTTGGAAGATGGTAGTGCGTGTAGCCAAAGACCAGATTCCCATTCCCCCACAGCCAGTAAGCGAGCACGCTCCGCAACATTTGAAGCTGTAGACAAAAGATTTTTTCTTACTAAGTTGCAGAGCGGCAAGTCCCACTGTCTCTGGGAGAAAAGGTTGGTAGGCAATTCGGTGTTTGGACAAGCCATTTTCCAGGCATTTATAGCTTCGGTTCGGTTCATCGAGCACTGGCTTTTTTCATATTTTAAGCACCTTGCGGCAGAAATGAAACTAAAGTTAAAACACTCAAAGAAAGCATTTTATCATTCTATTGTTAGCAAATTGTAAAAATGAATGCAACTTAATTGTATAGTTGTTATTGTCCAACTTTGGCTAAGAACTACAACAAGATAATTTACTAACACCCAAAATTTTATTACCAATTTACTCAAAGTAAATAATTGAATCAATTACCATGTCTGAGTAAAGTGACATTGTGAGTGGCGGTCAAGCACCTTGCAATAAAGCTACTGATTAATACTTACGACTTTATATCAAAGGGATTAGGGTTTGAATTCCCTTAGCAGCTTTACAATGAGGTTACTTCCCGAAGAAATGCCCCCGAGTTCCGGCATATTGTTGCAAGTAATATTTTAAAGTCAAGTTTTAGTTTTAAATTTCAAGTACTTTATACTTGTTTTTTAAATTCGTTTTCAGGCTAGGTTTTAAAATAATCCAATGGAGCTTTTTTCTTATTTAATAGTCTTATAACTGCTTTCGTTACGTTATTGCATTTAGTTTTATTCAACTTAATTGCTTTCTATTCAGGTATGTAATCGTTCCATTATCTTAAATTAAGTCATTTAAAATTAGTTGTAAGATTAACGTGAAATTATTGACATCGGTGTGGAAAATTACTTACTTATTATCTTGTTAATCTATATTTAGCTTACGTTTATGTTACATGCAAGCTCAAATGAGTAGCTTAGTAGTGAAGTTTTACCTCATCATATTGTGAATAATTATGTCTAATAATACTTTTATTTCATCATCAAGACAGCAAGAGTTGCAGCTCAGAATCCGCTTTGAATCTATGAGGCATATTTCAAATTTTCATATGTACAAAGTTTACCTAAGTATAGACCAGGTATGGACCCTGTCGAGTACTGTATAAGTAGAAAAAGAGAATTTATATAGTTGGTATGCTATAATTTTCTACCCATCACTATACAAAACTAATAGACCAAACAAAATGATTCTTCCCAATTTTCCTCGATCGTTGTGTACACTAACCAAACATAATTAGCTGCGATAAAACCAGGCCATGTTTGCTCTGAACACAATGGGAGTCCACTTCTCGCCAATTCTAGCTGGATCTTGTTATGACAACAAATATTCTATTTAGGTTTTGTACTCAGTGGAACTGTGCAAGGCAGCATAGCTAAAGGACAAGAAGACTGAGTTTTTAGATAAGGTCGTCACTGTACGAGTACTGATACGTCAAAAAACATCGATGTTTTATTGCGTATCCTGGATATCTTTGCCTGTAAATCACTTTGTAATACCATAGAAATAAACTACTGTTCCTCTGTCATCATAACACGTGAATTACAGGTATTCGTATCGTATTCTTTAATAATCACTACATAGTATATAACCATAGAATTAAAAAAATAAAAAATACGACTGCCCTGTTGACTTTTTCAAAAATATATATCCAGTGTTACTCGGGGTGATGTAAGGATTCTAATGATACCCCATAAATCATAATCAGTCCAGGCATTTAGAAGTTATAGGGGAATAAAGAAACTCACATACATACATACATGAATCCTGAAAACATTACACTCCTTTTTTTGGGCAGTCGTGTAAAAACTAAGTCTGTCTTCTGTCCCTATGTATGCTTAAATCTTAAAAACTACGCAACGGTTTTTAATGCGGTTTTTTTATAGATAGAATAATTCAAGAGAGGAAGGTTTTTATGTATAATTGGCGCGGGCGAAGCCGCTGGCGACGTCTAGTAATAGATAAAAATAAGTAAGAAAATAATGTAACTATTTTAGTGTATACTAGTTGAAGCCAGCGGCTTCGCACGCACATATTTTCGAATTTCCCGTTTTGCCCGATTCCGTGGGAATTTCGGGAAATCCCGTCTTAGTGCACCCCTACGGTCCCCAAGGAACATACATGCTAAATTTCAGCTTCTTGCGCCGAGTAGTTTCGGCTGTAGCTTGTCTGTCAGTCAGTCAGTAAGGCAAGGATTTTATATATTAAGATTTGCCTGTTAAGCCGTTCAGTTGCTCAGACACATCATAAGCGGTACGGTACGCTCTTCGATTTCTTTAGTTAAAGAAAAGGCTATGAATGTACATAACAATGTTTTTTTACCTCACAAAAAGGGCTGCTAAAATCAAGTAACGCTATTAATGTGTTTTCATTTCCCGCACATCTTGGCTGGATACGCAGTGTATATTCGAGATGGCGACGAAGCTAAATTAAATATCTACGAGATTATACGCTGCACTCTCCGAGCTATCTCTTCACTTATCTTTGTTGGTTATAGAAAACATTGAAGAGATGAAGTGAACGCCTAAAGGCCTGTGTGAAAGAAACTACTTTGCTTTGAGTATGTTGTTCATATGAGTTTCAAATTTAACAGACTTTGAACGTAGGGGTTGACAGACTTCACATGACTCAGGAGAAAATAACAATAGAGTTATAGAATTCTCAGGCATGTAACTTTCTTCAAGATACTTTACATCACGTAGTAGCAGTCCGGTCGTCTCTCTACAAGACTGCTGATATCTTATTAGGCATATGATTACATATACAAATTGCATTATGACCAACATTCACACGAGTTAGATCCCCAAATAAAATTGAATATTATTATTTTATTCAATACCTATTACTGATTTGCAGTTCAGAAAGATATAAAGAAGATTTGTTAGTCTAATTTTCACCTCTAGTTTAACTTCTATTCATTCATTCGACGTGCAACCATAAAGTCAAAGTTATTTAAAATGATCAGTGCATATAGTGGTTTCATATTATACTAATAATGTTTAAAGCAGTTATCATAAAATATAAGTTTAAGCTATTCATACTTTTCAGTAATATTATCATTGGCATTCTGTGAAAATTCTACAATAATATTTAAGATCGGTGCTGCCAACGAAATTTAATACAACGCGAATTAAATGGCAAAAATTGTAGCTGATCTGATATCAGCCGCAGACATCGATGGAACTATACACTGGCTGCAAAATTAAATGACTCCACTTTAATTGCAAATTAAATGACATTTAATTAAAATCACGTAGGGATTATCTTTATTTTTGAAATTTAATGAGACGAGTTTAAAAAGTATTATGATTGCTTAGTACTAGTTTAAATTTATAGTGTGAAACAAGTGATGTACATTTCAATATCAAAGTTGAGTTGCCACTCAACTTTGATTTTGATTACGTTTGCTACATCGCTGAAACTAGCAATTAGGAACTTTTAGATACATCAACGTACTGCTAATACAACAATATGCTAAAACAGGATTGAATTAGATTATACATTTTGTGTACCTTAAAGCTTTGTTCACGCTATTATCGACACAGTATCTCATGCAATTATACATTTTGGTATTTATAGAGTGCTTTGAGAAAATTCTCTCTGTACCATTTTAATAATTGTGACTAAAATAAAAACGTTCGTTTTATTTATCAGCTCAATAATTTGGTGCAAAAAATATGTGCCTTCAGTCGTATATTAAGTAGCCACACTCGCGGTGGACTAATCAATTTATGCCCATTAATATGTTATGCGGCAATTAAGTCCGAAATAGGCAGTCAATTTATATAACTCTATTTAAGGCTCACAATATCTGCACTACGATATTTCAGGAAAAGGCAATAAATTCAAGTTATTTCGTGCACTAAACTTTTAATACTCATAATAATGTTATACCTTTTTGCTATCAGTGTGGTTTTTGGGTTATAAAATTCAACATAGGTTTGTATTGTATAGAGTTTGATCCATAAAATGTAACCTTATTGCCAAGGACATGTGGACTATAAAATATATGGGAGATAAAAGAAGTAAATACGTGTGTATGGATCTCGCTAAAACTGTTTGGGAACGATCACAATGATGATTGTTGTTTGTTACTTGTTGCGGATAAAGCGTTTTCTATAAACAGTAGTAGTAATAATCTCGTAATATCACATAATGTCTCGTGACGCATCTTCATATATATACGACGTGCTAACTAGGAATAAATTATGTATCATGGGTGGGGTAATTTATTAACATTCAACTAACGGACTCAAAAAATGGGTAGTCTTTTCGTTTGTTAGCAGACTAGCCAATAACAAATTTTGCATCACACAAAATTTTGTCTTGTGTCGACCCCTCAGCAGACGACAAGGTAAAAAGCTGAAATCTCAAAATACTGTGGCATTAAAGGTGTGAGAGTCAGAAATTCTTTAATCTCACTAACTAAACTTTTCATCACAGAACGAATTTGATTTGACATAAATTGCCTGCATGTGCTTAGTTTCTACGAAAACTATTTTGTCTGACTAATAGAAGTACACATTACAGCCAGAGATTAAGAATAATAGTAAATTAAACTTAATAACGGTAAGCACCACTAGAACACGAGCAAAATACTTACTCTAATGTGTTTCTCCCCAAGACTTCATCAACTAAGAAAATTAACGCAAAAATTAATAACATGTACCATATTAAAAACAGCAATAAAATGTAAACGTGAATTACGTGAATAATAAAACCTCCGACAAATTACTTGTCTGTCTGGTCCGTCCCATCTCAGTCATATAATCAAACTAGTCGACGCCAGCGGCTTCGCACGCACATTTTTTCGAATTTCTCGTTTTGCCCGATCAAGTGGGAATTTCGGGAAATCCCGTCTTAGTGCACCCCTACGGTCCCCAAGGAACATGCCAAAAACCAGCTTCCTGCACCCAATAGTTTTGGCTGTAGCGTGTTTGTCAGTCAGTCAGTAACGCAAGGATTTTAGATATTAAGATAAACAGAGAGATTCACGAACGAACTTGTTTATAGTTAGTGAAAACTTTTGTCCCGCAGTGTATACGCGCAGCTTGGACACTATTATTAGTTGGAGTGCAACGGTATAAGCCAGGCGGGTAAGGGGGCTAACTAACTTCGTGTTATGAATGCTACCGCAGCTGTTACAATAAGATGATATTCGTAGGATTAAGACCGGTGGCCAGTGGTATCCCATTGACTGCTACGCAGAGATCCTCAGATTAAATTCGTATTTAGTATTAAATTATTGTTTCTGAGGTAATTAATGAAAAATAAAAAGTATCATTACCCCATTCCATTCTATGCGTGTTGTAAGTGGCGACTAAGCAAAATACAAAAAGCAAGCAAATAGTATCTTTCTGAAGAGACAAAACTCTCATCTGACAAGCATGGTGTAGTAAATTAGGAGAGGCCTACGTTCATAAGTGAACTGCAAAAGGCTATTGATATTTAAGTTACTAGTTGCTGCTTGCTCTATACCTCCGAGAACAAGTTACGACGTTTGACAGTCAGTGTTGCGACAGTGTTATGAGATTTCGTTGTTGCTCTATGCAAAAACAAATATTCTGTTATATTTGATTTAACTAGAAACTTTAGGATGCAACTGGGATAACACTCAGACGATGATGTTAATTTGGTTGTGTAACAACAAATTAACATAACTAGCGTTCGAAGGCACGAAAATGAATTATATTCGTTTTTATGAGGTAGCTGCATTTCATTTTATTTACTAGTTTTACTATAAGTACGGCTTCTTACCTCGCTTGTATGGGTCTCTGCATGCTTTACAAATGAAATTATGTTAAATTATAGATGCCTTCCTGAAATGGATATAAAAAAATGAGCTGTTAATATTAACAGGTTGATGACATTTTATAACGAATAGCCATAGGCAGGGTATATTCGTGTAATAAAAATAGGTATTTATTTAGCTAAACAAACTTATAATTTACTAGTCGACGCCAGCACGCACATATTTTCGAATTTTCCGTTTTGACCGATCCCGTGGGAATTTCTGGAAATCCCGTCTTAGTGCACCCCTACGGTGCCCAAGGAACATACATGCAAAATTTCATCTTCTTGCGACCAGTAGTTTTGGCTGTAGCGTGTCTGTCAGTCAGTCAGTAACGCAAGGATTTTATATATTAAGATTAGTTCCAAGAATACAAACATTAAGGTATGAAAAAGTGAAGTAAATTTCATTGTCAACTGGGAGTCATCACAGATAAATAACATTAAGTACAAGCCTTCAGCGCTGTATACTCAGAAGTCAGGACATGTTATCTCAATGACTCAGAATACCTAACAATAATTGTTTGAATACCGAGAATAACGTTTAGTTCCTGCCATGAGGTTACATTTTTCTAACTTTTTCTAACATGTACCATAATAATTTCAGTGTTGACGTTCATAAGCGACTCATCATAACCTACACGAATAAATGATTTTGACTTTGCTATGAAGCTACCGCTATAATTCACTGATTAATATTTTATTATTTCAGGAGTTCCCACTGAAATTAATAACCTAATGATTCAGATATGCGTATTGAACTGATATATAGGAGGGCGCGTAAAGCTGTCGGTTCCGGTTCTTGTCTCAGGATAACAATCGTTAGGCCATGTCGGAGGCCTTCGAGCGGTCTGAAAACTCCGACACTAGAGTTGGCACACACGCACACGAAGAAGAAGAAGAACCCATAATACAATTAGTTGTGCTTAGTTTGGGATTAGGGTCGGAACATATCTGACGAAAGATGCGTCACAAATTATCGGTCGCGTAACGCCAAAACATACAAATAAATAAAAAAACATTCAACCTTTCACACTTGACCGATGATCCGTTAGTACGTCGAGCGTACAGCGTCTGTTCCGTTTCCATCAACGCATTATCCGTCGACGTCGCGCGCACCACGCACCACGCACGACGTGAATTTTGACTGACGCGTTGGGCGACGTTTTAAAATTAAATGTCATACAAAGCAACCGCACTGTAGTTGCTGAACGCAGAAACTGAAGCTGCCGTCTCGCTTCAATTATTTAAATATTGGCTTCGTTTATGTACGGTGTGACATGGCTACGACGTGGGATATCGAAGCAGAACCTGGCACAGGCATTCTGAACCCGTTGTATTAGTCGGGAGGCTCTCGACAGTAAACATGGGCCATATACAACGTCCATATAATTTAATTTAGCCAGTACGAGGCTGTCTACCCAACCTTCTTTGTAATACAACACTGAGATAATTTCTGAACCTATAAAGTAATTTTAATCGATAAAAACAGTTTTTTACAATATTATTAATGTATGTTTCGAAGTGAAGCTCCGGGTCAATTACCAAGCCTAGGTTACACGCCGACTCCACTCTAGCTATTTCTACCTCCTTGACTTTTTGCGTAGTAGGTATTCTGGCATTACTGGATTATTCCCGAGATTTTGATGCCATCAGTGTCCCGCTATTGCTCTATAATTAAAATATTATGGTTTTAATGAAAGCGCAGTTAAATGGTTCAATAGCTATTTAACAAACAGATTGCAGTATGTCGAGATACAGAAAGAAAATGGTAGTTCAGTGTCATCCCCTCCCCTGCCGGTGTCCCGCGGAATTCCTCAGGAATCCATCCTCGGACCATTATTGTTTATAATCTACACTGCTGACATAACAAAATGTTTGACAAAATGCCAATACCACATGTACGCGGATGACATACAAATATATTCATCATTTAAAGCGGAAGATACAGCAGCAGCGGCCCAGAAAATCAATGAAGTACTTAATAGGGTAGTCACATGGTCTGAAGAAAATTGCCTTTTTTACTGGCTTAGCATCGTATCTACGATTGTTCGTCGTTTCTGTCCAAGTCCGTCGATAATAGGATTTCTGAGGCGGTAAAGTTGAAACTTTGTTTAAATTGTTTACGCAAGGGTCACTCTTCCCATCGCTGAAGGTGGGGCCCTTGCTCTAAGTGCAAAAAACGTCATAATACACTCTTGCATAGGGAGTATCCTCAGGCTACAAATCTCTCATTAGATCCGCCACCGAAATCGCAACCTCAGGTTACGACCGGCATGGCGACCTTTGACAATAATCACATTTTACTGTCTACGGCGCTTATAAATGTGTGTAATCCCAATACCGGCGCTTGTTTAACTGTTAGATGTCTTTTAGATAGCGGAAGTCAAACTTCTTTGATCACTTCTAGCTTGAAACAACAGCTGCAGTTGACTTCTCAGCCTAATAACACAAGCGTAGTCGGTGTAGGTAATATTCCAATAACATGTATGCCTGAGCGTTGTAGTATTGTAATCAAATCAAAACATGACAACAGTCTTAACTTAAATGTGTCATGCTTGGTACTACCCTCTATCACCGGCGATATGCCGCACAAATATATTGATGTTTCGCGATTGAAAATTCCCCGTAATATCAAGCTCGCAGATCCCCATTTTAATCAGCCCGCATCTATTAATATTCTAATCGGTGCTGACATTTTTTGGCATTTAATTGGGTCCGAGCAAATTACGTTAGGTAATAATTTACCCATTGTGCGCGAGTCAAGACTTGGCTGGATACTAGCAGGTCCTATATATGATAAAAAAAAATTAAACAATATTCATTTAATTCATTTATTCAATGCAATCATATTTCAACGCATAATAATTTAGATGAGTTAATGACGAAGTTTTGGCAGCTAGAACAGATTCCTCAGTCTACTCAACAGCACACTGACATAAATGCTGAATGTGAACAACATTTTGTCACTCATACATACCGCGACAAAAACGGCCGTTTTTGTGTGCGCCTTCCATTGATAACTGAGCCCGACTGCTTAGGCGACTCGTATCGATTGGCTAAAAAACGCTTTATTGGTTTAGAAAAGCGATTTAAGAGAAACCCAGAACTTAAAAAAATGTGTAAGGAATTCATTGACGAGTATGCCGAGTTAGGCCATCTTTCTGAGTCTAAGGTTCGACGCCCTAGCATTGCATTTATGTGCCGCATCACCCAGTACTCAAACCCACTAGTAGGTCAACAAAACTTCGCGTTGTATTCAATGGCAGTGCTTCTACATCGTCTGGTTATTCAATTAATGACCTCCAGATGATTGGACCATGCATACAATATTCTCTTTTTAACATATTGCTCTGGTTTAGGACATATAGATACGTTCTAACTGGTGACGTCACGAAAATGTACAGACAAGTATTAATACAAGAGTGTGACCGTGATTTACAATTAGTCTTATGGCGTAACAATAAGAACGAGTGATTAAAACCATTAAGACTCAATACAGTTACTTATGGCTATTCAAGTGCTAGTTTTTTGAGTACGCGTTGTTTATGGCAGTTGGGTGAGGATTGCGCAGACTCAAACATTAAAAATATTATCCAGAACGATTTTCTGGTTGATGATTTGCTCACGGGAGCGGACTCAGAGCCTACTTTATTATACATAAAAAAATCGATTGAGAAATGTTTGTCAACTGGTTGCGTAAGTTTCGTTCTAACTCATCCTTAATTTTGAACTTCAGTCAAAATACTTATACCCAAAGAAGCCTCATACTTCGTTCCTCTTCACACACACTCGAAGTGGGCTGGGATTCTGACGCTGACGTCATTCATTTCCCCACTCAGTATTCGGCAAGAAACGATAGTCCCACTAAACGATCAATTTTGTCTGATGCGTGTAAAATTTTCGATCCTTTAGGTCTGTTAAGCTTGTTAACTATAGTGCCAAAAATATTAATACAAAGGCTATGGCTTGCCAAGATTAACTGGGATCAACCCGTGCCTGACGATATCAAGAAATCCTGGCAACAGTTTGTATATGGGTTGACATCAATTAAAACGCTCCGTATACCTAGATACGTGCTATGCGACTCAGTAGCTTCTATAGAATTACATTGTTTTTGTGACAGTAGCAACGACGCGTACGCAGCCCGTGTTTACTTAAAGTCAACAAACAATCAAGGCGGCGTCACTGTCCGGCTCCTTTGTGCGAAGGCGCGCATGAGTCCCGTCGCGCCGACGACTGGGCGCTCAGCTCACTGCCGCGGTCGTCCGCACGCTTCGTTGTAACATAACGCGATCCTACTATTGGACTGATTCATCGATCGTTTTAGCGTGGCTTAACACTAGTCATACTAAATTAAAAACGTTTGTATCTTACAGAGTAGCAACCATTTTAGAGTTAACCGAAGGTTCGGAGTGGCGACACGTCCCCACTGCGCTAAACCCCGCGGATTGTGCCTCTCGCGGTGTTGACGGGCACAAATTAAATAATCTAGATGTTTGGTGGAACGGTCCCTCATTTTTGTACGAATCTAAAAATAATTGGCCTCAATTGAGCACTAACAATATTAAAATTGAAGAAATTCCTGAATTAAAGATTAATTTTACATTACTTGAGCAGAATCAGACAAGCGTAAATTTAATTGATTATGATAAATATTCTCAGCTAAAAACCATACAACGTTTTTAGGCATACTTGTTAAGGTTCGTACATAACTGCCGATATCCGAACAACAAATTTTTAGGTGATTTGCAGCCTGAGGAACTAGAATCATCTTTCAAACATTTAATAAAATCATCTCAAGCTGATAGTTTTCCATTAGAATTAAATATTATTCGCAATAAGCAAAGTCTAAATTCGAAAAATTACCTGCTGCCCTTAAAACCCTTTCTAGATCACGAAGGTATTCTACGCGTGGGTGGTCGGCTTAATTCATCTTTTTATTCTTTCGAAAAGTGTCATCCCATGCTTTTACTGTCCAAGCATAGACTCACGCGACTACTTTTTCAGCAGGAGCATCTGCGAATTCTACATGCTGGCCCCCAACTATTACTTGTTTCAATCAGGGAGTTCGTGTGGGCTGTCGGCGGGCGCAACCTAGCGCGTACGGTTTCGCGACAGTGCGTTACGTGCCGTCGTTTCTCTGCTCGCACCGCCACTCCACTCATGGGTGCGCTGCCTTCAGAGCGCGTAACACCTGATTACCCATTTATTAGTGTCGGTGTCGATTTCGCTGGACCATTTTTTATAGTTGATAGGAAGGGTAGGGGATGTAAAATTACCAAATGTTATTTAGCTATTTTTGTTTGTACTAGATTTAAGTGTATTCATTTAGAAGCCGTCAGTCAGCTTTCAAAGGAAGCTTTTATTTTATCCCTACGCCGCTTTATATCCAGACGAGGAAAGCCACGCGAGATTGTCTGTGATAATGGCCGCAATTTTGTTGCAGCTGCCAAAGAAATTAGCGATTTTATAACTACAAATTCTTCTTCTATCACTTCTTTTGCATCTGGTGAGGGTATTAAATTTAAATTCCAGCCGGCTTATGGTCCACATTTCAGCGGTCTATTTGAAGCAGGAGTTAAGTCCGCGAAATTCCATATAAGGCGTATTTTAGGTAACTCTCATCTTACCTTCGAGGAATAAGCAACCCTATTTAGTCAAGTAGAGGCTATCCTAAACAGTCGTCCCTTATGTCCTATCTCATCCTCTCCTCATGACTTCCAACCTTTGACTCCAGGTCACTTCCTCATTGGCCGTGCCTTGATGTCTCTGCCATAGCCTTCCTTGGCGGGCCTTAACGACGCCAGATTAGATCGGTTTCAGAGACTCGAATCCATGAGGCAGCATTTTTGGAAACGCTGGCAGTTGGAGTACATTGGAGAACTACAGCAACGGACCAAGTGGCGCGTTCCTAATAGATGTCTTCGAGTTGGCGACTTGGTCCTTGTTAAAGAAGAGAATGCACCTCCTCTACACTGGCTCCTTGGACGTATCACGTCGGGGTCACCATATGGTGCGAATGAATAAAAAAGCCGGGGCGCACGGCGCGCCGCCACGAGTGTTGGGAACCGGTTGGCGGTCCGTTCGCGACGTAGACAAGACACGGCGCGAACATATATCATATATTTAAAAATGTGTTAATATGTTATGAGAGAAGTGTGAAATAAATGTGATAATAATAAATAATAAATCTTACTAAATACTATAATTTTCTTTGTTGTTTTTTTTTAAATAACGCTAGGAATAAAACCACGTAAAAAAACCTTGAGATAAATTACACAAAGTTTTTTTTTGTATATTGAAGAGTTTGCTTGAATTTAAACTATAAATAAGAATAGAATAGCATAGATGAATTATTTTGTAAATCCAAGAGTCAGTTCAGGTGATCATTTCAGGATTGAATTAATTGTATGTTAAAACATACATCAACAGCGTAGCATAGACGCAGAAGGCAGAGAGAAAGACAGTTCGGCAACAAACAACTAGGCCCTTTCACATGAACACTTCTATAGTCCTTTTTATGTTACGTTTACCAAGCCAACAAACCTTAGCCGACTTGCTAAAGGCGATGTGACTGCTTAGCTTAAAGCTTCAATAAAAACCTTCTAGGTATGGCACCAAAAATTTATAACCACCTACCAAATTACATTAGATTCATAATAAAAAATAACAAATTCAGAAAACTTTTAAAGGCATACCTACTTCAGAAATGCTACTATACTGTTATCGACTACCTACAAGATAAATCTTAAATTATATTGTCTGATACATCCGATTTGCGATGTCAAAAAAAAAAGTCTGTATTTTGGTCCATATTGATTATTCAGATTGGTTTTATAGCATTTTGATAGTATTGATGTTTGTACACTTTGACATTGTTGTTAAGATACATTATTTAATTTTATGGACATTATAATTGTTATATAAGATGTATTATTTTAATTTGTTTCAGTTTGCGATTGAACACAATTCTATTGAATATTATTGTTGAATTTAAACACATAAACATTGTTATTTAGATAAACTATTTAATTTTATTGGAATAATAATTATTATATAAGATTTAGTTATTCTAATATTAATATTCAAAATATTTTTTTGCGATTTACATTATTATTATAACTTTTAATATAACTGACTGACTGACTTGTATATGAATTGAATTATTTTTATATTGATTTATGACGAATTCTAACTTCTTCCAAACTTAATATGTAAGTTGTTTATTAATAATGATTTAGGGTACCTAATAACTTGTACGCCAATAACGGCAAGATGTAGCGATCAACATTACTCAACCATAACAACCCATGTACCTATGTTCTACAAATAAACGATTTTGTATTTTATTTATATCGCAAAAAATGCAGTCAATTTGTATGCTTTTAAATATCGTAATTACTTAGCATTTAAGTAGGTATATTAAAATTTATTCGATGCTAAAGCAATTTACTTAGTACCTACTTCAATTTTAAAGTCAAAAGTTGATTGCAATATACAGCAGTAAAAACGAAGCTCATTAAAACATTCAAATTCATTCACAGTTTATAGTGAAAGTTGAAAGTACATTAACGCAACCACGCTTCGTAATATTGAACAACTGTTTTTAACTTCTCGACTATATAATTGGAATGCAAGACACAATTTATTTCAAAATTGTGCGGGACCTATATGAGCATTTCATTACAATTATTTTAAATTGCTTAAATATTTTCTGAAAATAATATGAAAATCGATTTTGAATTTTTTGTTAGCAGTAGACTACAAAAGGCTGATAAATGAGACTACAAGTAGATTAAAATTGAGCCTGTAATTTACGTATATACAATAATAATATAATGCTGATCACCCTATAGCCACCCTAGAAATCAAATTGCAATATTTTGCTTACTTTTCTGGAATCTAACAAATTTCTATATGACTTTTGGTCCATCGAAACAAGATTGTTTAGTGATTTTATAAAAAGATATCACTTAGAAACTTTTAAACGCTCGCGTTGCATGTTTAAGAATATATATCTATACGGGAATTAACGCGAACAGGCATTAGGTATTTACATACCTTATTTTTGCTTGACGTTTCGAGACGGTTGCACGTCCCGTGGTCGCAAGCTGACTGGTGTAGCGATGTCACGTCTCCGAGTGCGAGGTAGAAGATTCTATTTCTACCCCCGCGTTGTTGATTTTCGAGGTGCCGGCGCAAAACACACTAACCGTATCTGTATTTTGAACATTCGCCGACTGCGCATTAAAGTAGGGTGTTGTTAACCGGATCACTGGATTCCACGCCGATGACAATTTGAAGCCCTCTTCCCGATTGAAATTTTTATGTCTTCTGATTTTGATCGCTTCACGCACAACTCTTGGGTAAAAGTGGCGTTCCGTGGAGAGGACTTGTGGACGATGAAATTCAATCCAGTGATTGGTGCCCGATTGAAGTAAATGTTCCGCAATCGCCGATTTGTTCGTTTGACAGTTCTTTACAGCTGGGATGTGCTCCTTTATACGTTCAGCGATGGTCCGCTTCGTTTGCCCTATGTAAGAGCTTCCGCAGCTGTAGTTGATTTTATAGACACCTGGGGTTTGTAGCGGTAGAACATCCTTTGGTGTGCCCACCATATTGTATACTTTGGCCCCTGGTGTGAATACGGTCGGAATGGAGTAGTTTTTTAACTTTGCTCCTATTTTATCCGTAACACCTCTAATGTAGGGCATGTAGGTAGGTTGTCTATTTACCGCCGGATGTTTATCTCGCTTGATAGGCCGCGTCATTCGACGTTGTATCTGGTATCCGTTCTTCCTAAGTACCTCCTGAACATGGTCTAGCTCTAGCTTCAAATGCTCAGGGTCACAGAGGTCGTGTGCTCTGTTTTTTAGTGACGTCACAACGGATTGCAGTTGTCGAGGATGGTGGTGCGACGTGGCGTGCAGGTATCTATCTGTGTGTGTAGGCTTCCGGTATACGCAGTGTGTTAAGGACCCATCTGGTCTCACAGTCACTTTGACATCTAAGAATGACAACGATCTGTCAGTTTCCATTTCGTAGGTGAATCTCATCTTCGGATGAATGGAGTTAAGGTGTTGCACATATTGATCTACTTCCTGCTTACCTCCTTTTACGATACTAAAGATATCGTCAACGTATCTTGTCCAAAGCCTGATGGTCTTAGGTCCGATGCTAAGCGGCTTTTCCTCAAAATGTTCCATCCAGATATTAGCCAGTACTGGGGCTACTGGACTCCCCATTGCGACACCATCGATCTGGAGGTAATATTGGCCTTGGAAGAGGAAGTAATTGCCATCTAAGCAGTGTTTTAGTACATCAATATAGTTGTGAGGCATATCATTGTCACTCAGTCTGTCCCTCACTACGTCCAGACATTCCCTTATTGGAACATTGGTAAAGAGCGACTCAACGTCAAAGCTTACTACCGGTACCGGACTACCGGTCTCATATAACCCCACGGCCAGAGTAACGCGCAGAATACGAGCACTGATACAAGACCACCAGGACCTGTTCACGGAAGATGAGTACAGCAAGTTATATGGTCCCAAGCCATACCAACCACCTAGGCTATATGGTCTGCCTAAGGTACATAAGCCCAACGTGCCACTGCGGCCTATCGTAAGTCAGATTTCGTCGCCTACTTACGACCTTGCGAAGCACGTTGCATCGGTATTGCAGCAATTAGTCGGTATCACACCGTCTTTCGTGAAGAACTCGCGTCATTTCGTCCAGATCGTACAAAGTATCCGATTGGAACCGGAAGATGTAATGGTAAGCTTTGACGTTGAGTCGCTCTTTACCAACGTTCCAAGAAGGGAATGTCTGGACGTAGTGAGGGACAGACTGAGTGACAACGATATGCCTCACAACTATATTGATCTACTAAAACACTGCTTAGATGGCAACTACTTCCTCTTCCAAGGCCAATATTACCTCCAGATCGATGGTGTCGCAATGGGGAGTCCAGTAGCCTCAGTACTGGCTAATATCTGGATGGAACACTTTGAGGAAAAGGCGCTTAGCATCGGACCTAAGACCATCCGGCTTTGGAAAAGATACGTGGATGATATCTTTAGTATCGTAAAAGGAGGTAAGCAGGAAGTAGATCAATATGTGCAACACCTTAACTCCATTCATCCGAAGATGAGATTCACCTACGAAATGGAAACTGACAGATCGTTGTCCTTCTTAGATGTCAAAGTGACTGTGAGACCAGATGGGTCCTTAACACACTGCGTATACCGGAAGCCTACACACACAGATAGATACCTGCACGCCACGTCGCACCACCATCCTCGACAACTGCAATCCGTTGTGACGTCACTAAAAAACAGAGCACACGACCTCTGTGACCCTGAGCATTTGGAGCTAGAGCTAGACCATGTTCAGGAGGTACTTAGGAAGAACGGATACCAGATACAACGTCGAATGACGCGGCCTATCAAGCGAGATAAACATCCGGCGGTAAATAGACAACCTACCTACATGCCCTACATTAGAGGTGTTACGGATAAAATAGGAGCAAAGTTAAAAAACTACTCCATTCCGACCGTATTTACACCAGGGGCCAAAGTATACAACATGGTGGGCACACCAAAGGATGTTCTACCGCTACAAACCCCAGGTGTCTATAAAATCAACTGTAGCTGCGGAAGCTCTTACATAGGGCAAACGAAGCGGACCATCGCTGAACGTATAAAGGAGCACATCGCAGCTGTAAAGAACCGTCAAACGAACAAATCGGCGATTGTGGAACATTTACTTCAATCGGGCACCAATCACTGGATTGAATTTCATCGTCCACAAGTCCTCTCCACGGAACGCCACTTCTACTCAAGAGTTGTGCGTGAAGCAATCGAAATCAGAAGACATAAAAATTTCAATCGGGAAGAGGGCTTCAAATTGTCATCGGCGTGGAATCCAGTGATCCGGTTAACAACACCCTACTTTAATGCGCAGTCGGCGAATGTTCAAAATACAGATACGGTTAGTGTGTTTTGCGCCGGCACCTCGAAAATCAACAACGCGGGGGTAGAAATAGAATCTTCTACCTCGCACTCGGAGACGTGACATCGCTACACCAGTCAGCTTGCGACCACGGGACGTGCAACCGTCTCGAAACGTCAAGCAAAAATAAGGTATGTAAATACCTAATGCATGTTCGCGTTAATTCCCGTATAGATATATATTCTTAGATATCACTTCTTATTGTATGTCGTATTATGACACTTTCTTTTACGCACAATTTACATCAATAAATGCGACCTATTAATTAGCAAATTCACAATAAAACGCGAACTTCAATTTAAATCCTTCATGTCAAACAGAACAAAAACGCACATTCATTCAATTTTATTTATCACATCCACAAAGCTAACCATAAATAGTGGTTCACCAATTAAGTAATGGTCTCTATATGTGACTACATTGTTTTACAATCGAAGAAAGAGCTCCCTTGTGCATAGGTCTTAAGCGGACCGCGACTCTGCAAATGAATGAGAGGACGGCAAATACGCGGTTAGACGCTATTTGTGGAGAGAACTTCCTATAGGATGAGTTTGATCGCAAATAGAAGAAGTATTGTGGCTTTGTTTTATGAGTCACCTTTAATCATTAATGGAATAGAGTTGTACGTAGTAACATATGTAATGCTATGTACACATTTGATAAATGCGCGTATTATGTAACAGTGTGTATACATCTGAAAATACATCGACGAAAATAACGTGCGACTTTTATGTTTGGTTTGGTGCATGCAAGCAACACGCGAGTAGTTTGCGCTTATATGGACCGAATGGTTTCTTATACGACGTGTAGTGACTGAAAACAATACAGGCGTGGCTCACAAGTGGCGCCCGATCCGCATGAGATTCTTTCGCAAACAGGCACATGGCAGGTGTGGATACTTTTTGATCGATAGATATTGATATTATTAATGATCAGAAAGTATAAAATTTAAATTCTGTTGTATATTCTTACTGTCATCTTTGCACCAATTTAGTAGAAACGACTCCGAGCTGTCAAAAAAAACTACTAAAATATGTACCTATCGTCGCTTTTAAAAAATCCTTCTACCTAATGAAGTCAAAAATGAATATTACAAATAAAAACTGAAACAAGTGTTCCAATATTTCACATCTGCATCAAACAAAACGTAGAGAAGTCCCTGAAGTTTATTTTTTTCGTTTGTTACTTTGTATCCGTGTCGTACTTTACTAACGAGCGATGAAAGCTGGAACATAAACAAAAAAATCGCTTCAGATTGCTCAGTGGAAGTAAAATGTGTGTTTGAAGGCAGGTTTTGAATTTTTATGTTAGAATTAAGTTGGAAACTACTAAAATGCATTCCTTCATGGAGCATACTTATGAACCTAAATGCAGATTTATTACAATTTAGATAGGAAATTACAGATATCCCTTTTAAACTGCGGCTAGACGCAGTGAATTACTTATTTTATACTAACAAGAGGATATTATTATCATAATGTACTGAGATTTATGCGAATATTATACATTTTAGAAATCGTTGGAAACTGTCCCCATTAATATGACATTAAATTCATAACATTGCTTAGGGGAGTTTACAATAAAATCTTAAAGAACGTCATGCTTACTGATGTTTTGGTCACAATACTATTCAAGATAAGGCTAACGGTTTTAATACTCAGCTTTTATGCATAGAGTAACAATATCGCAGAAAAGGTACGTAAATCTTTACGACCCAATACCATCCCTATGAAGGTTTTTATGTAATAACTACTTCACCTGTGTTCTGTTATATATCCACATCGTCCTCCAGTTATTCAATCATTATCAAACCGTACAACTGATACTTTACCCTTTACAAAAACCACATATATCCTCCATATACCTTCCAATGGATTTTACCGCTTTACCGGAAATATAAATCAC